>CM060901.1:518261632-520895382 GCA_030737815.1 Allium fistulosum | reverse complement strand
GTTCACTATGTTTATTAACATAAAAAGCAGTACATGACCAAGGTGATTGGGAAGGTTTTATTAATCTTTTTTGTAATAATGATTCAATTTCATTTTTACATAATTCCAAATATTCGGAATTCATTTGGCATGGCCTTGCCTTTGTAGAAATTTTCTTTTCATCAAAGTCTTCTTCATATGGAAGACTAACAACATGCCTTTTTCTATCCCAAAAAGCATTTGGATGTTCATTACATATTTCTACAGAAAATTTGTTATAAATCAATTTTATTTTTTCTTCTAGTTTAGGATTCTGTAGCTTTTCTTCTATATTGAAGAAATTAATTTCTTGTTTTAAATAATTTAAATGAAAAGTCTTTTGTGTCAAAAGGTCTTTCATTTCATGAAGGACCCTTTTAAAAGGTTTAGTTATAAATTGGAAATTTATGGGTTTATTTTCATAAATTCCTGTAATTCCCTTTTTATCAATATTAGTGATAGGATAGATTTTATCTAAGAATGGAGTTCCAAGTATAACTTGGTTAGTAATATTTTTTACTAATAAAAAACTTGTAGGAATACAAATTTTTTCTTTGCAAATATAAGCATGTGGTATTTTAAAACTTATATCAAGTTTTTGTCCACCTGCATGTCTTAAAGAGTTTGTAGTTTTTTGAAAGTATTTAGTTGGGATTATTCCTTCTTGTATTACATTCATATCCGCCCCACTGTCAACTAAAGCAATTAATTTTTTCTGAAAATAATCATCAATTAAGAGAGTTATCTCAATAAACCATTTTTGAGATGTTATAATTTCCATTTTCGAAAGAAAGTCTTTTTATACTAAACCAAAGTTAATTGTTACAGTAACTGCTGCAGTAACTTTGCTACAGTAACTTTGCTACAGTGTTAACAGGATCATTACATAACGAAACTAAAATTTAAAGTAAATCAGGGAATTTTACAAGTCAAGCATTGAACTGACAATGAATTCTGATGAACAAATCAGTGAAAGACCTGTCCTAGACAACGCCTTCTCATGGCTAAAAAAAGGACTTTGATGCACTGTATTTATCAGAATTTATTGCCTTCTGATGCTATTCTTAACCCATGTATTTTAAATCTTTAGCTTATCATGTAATCCTAAAAACTAAATAGTCATGAAATAAAATGCAAAGCACAGAGATAATTCAACACTTAGATAATTAGCCTGCCATCGGGCTTTATATATTACAAAGATTAAAAAACTTACAGATATGAAGAAGTAGTCTTCTTCCTTATTGTACACACCTTACACACTTATTTAATATTACACTCAATACTATTAATGGCAGAGAGCTTTCTTGAAGGAGATGAAGAAGTTGGTTCTGAGTCTGCCTCACAAAGATGAAAGCTTCAGAATATATAAGGCTTCGGAATTCAAAGCCATTTAAATCCGCATGTGATAGCTTTATTAAAGCTGAGCCACCTGTCTTCTATTATTATTCGAGAATCTTATAAAGTATCCTACTTTATTAGAGTAGGTATGCCACTCGTGATTGTTTTTGAAAAGTAATTTGTTTGCTAGCCCTCGATTTCAGCTGATTGTTTTACCTTTACCCATATTGTGGGCCTCTCTTTCTAATTTTTCAAAAATTTCATTGAAATCTTCATCATTAAGATCGGAATAATGTTCCTCCTTGTCATCATTTGCCCTAGACGATGCCATTGATACGTCTGAAACATTATCTGCTTCAAAGTTTTTGGCCAAGTCTTTTTTCATTTCATCAATATACGCATATAAAATGTCTTCTTTAGTGACATTTCCTTTCTGCATTTGCAGCCTTTTATAGATATATCTAAAAGGACTTTGAACTGGTTTTTCCTGCCTTTTCTCATTCTGCTCCTGATATTTCTTAATAGAGCTTTCAATATTTGAAATCATTTCTTGACCATATATTTGGCCAGACTCATTATCTATTCTGGTTAATTTATCCCAGAATTTTGTTAAAAAGCATCTTTGTAAACAAGGAATTTCCTTGTCAGTTTCGCCAATTTCTGGTTTCCATTTCCAAATCCAAGGAATGGAGAACTCCAAAAAGAAGAACATGCTTCCTGATCCTGAAACCATTAGACTTTGATCTAAATCACATAATTTAGGGGAAATTTTCACCCACTGGGAATATAATTCCATGATATTATTTGGGAGAATAGATAATGACGGACCATAATTTGTCCACCAGTCATAGAACCAATTAGGAATTGGTCTTTTGTAAATTTCACCACAAACCTTTATGAACCAGGAATGCTTCTTCTTAGTGTTTTCATAAAGAAACACTTTGCTTAGTGCTTCGACATAATCCCAATAGTTATACCTAATGGTAATTTTCTTATCTTGAAGGAATATTTCCTTTTCTTTAAGGGTTGATAACCCCCACTCTTCTGGCATTATGAGTTTTTTAATAATTATTTTACTGAACCCATAATTGCTTTGGTCATTACCTGTATTATAATGGGTAATTTCACAAGTTTCTGAAGATTTCATTATTGCTTCATAGTATCCTCTGTTTTTGTAAGCTGTAATTGGAAATGAAGCAGTATCAAGATATCTCTGCATTAAATTCCACGGATTATTTTCCCTTTTTATGTCACTAAATTCAAGGAAAATTATCATTTCCTTATGAGGATTTTCTGCATAAGATGTTAAACTTTCCTCATTTTCTTCATTAGCTATGCTAGCATATGATGATGATGATGCTTGGCTATTGCCCTCTTGCTTTTTCTTAAATTCTAAGAATTCCTTATATAAAGGATCATTTGTAGATGTTAAATCTGCAGCTATAAGCTTCTTGTTTCCATATTGAGCGAGGATATTTCCTCTACCTCTTCCTCCTCTAAAAGAGGAACTACCCCTTCCTTTGGGAATCATTTTCCTGTAAAAATTCACGGGTTAGGAAATCGGGAAGACTATTTTCTTCTCCTTTTTTATAAATTATTTCAAAATCAAAAGGGGCTAAATGAGCTTGCCACCTAGCAAACATTTGTTTAGAAACATCATGTTTAAAATCTTTATTAAACATATATTTTGCAGATTTGCAATCTGTTTTTATAATAAACTTTTAATTATACAAATCATCTTGAAATTTTAAAACACACTTTACTATAGCAAGAATTTCTTTAGCTATAGTTGCATAATTTCTTTGACTATTATTCCATTTTCCAGAATAAAATCTAATAAGATATTCTTGCTTGGAGTTTGGACAAATTTGTTTTAGGATTCCTCCAAACCCTATGTCTGAAGCATCAGTCTCTATAACCTTATCCCAATTTGGATTTGACAGGTTTAGGCAGGGTAAATTTTTTACCTTTTCTTTTATTATTTGGACAGCTTTGGTATGCTGTTCAGTCCATGGTCCTGGATTCTTTTTTAGTCTATCATATAAAATAGCAGCATCTGAAGCTAGATTGGCATAATAAGAAGAAATATAATTTAAACTTCCTAAAAATCTTTGTAATTGGGTTTTTTCTCTTATTATATCAGGGAATTTTGAAGCAAATTCTATACTTCTATTTATAGGAACTATCTTTCCCTTTTCAATATTATGACCTAAAAATCTTACATTTGTTTGAAATAAAAACATTTTCTTTTTTGATATAACTAATCCATTCTGAATAATATTTTTTCTAAAAATATCCAAGTGTTTAAAATGCATTTCAATGTTTGCAGAAAATACCAAAATATCGTCTATATAGACTATGATAAATTCACTATATGGAATGAAAATATCATTCATTATTTTCTGAAATTCAGAGGGAGCATTTTTTAATCCAAAAGGCATTACTGTCCATTCATAGTGTCCTATTGGAACATTGAAAGCAGTTTTATATTGATCTGATTTATCAATTTGAATCTGCCAATATCCAAATTTTAAATCAAATTTGGAAAATATAAGAGCATTGTAAAGTCTGTCTAATAAATCCTTTTTATTAGGGATTGGATGTCTTATCCATTTCAAAACTTTATTTAAAGGTTTGTAATTAATTACTAACCTTGGAACACCTCTCTCTTGTTCACTATGTTTATTAACATAAAAAGCAGTACATGACCAAGGTGATTGGGAAGGTTTTATTAATCTTTTTTGTAATAATGATTCAATTTCATTTTTACATAATTCCAAATATTCGGAATTCATTTGGCATGGCCTTGCCTTTGTAGAAATTTTCTTTTCATCAAAGTCTTCTTCATATGGAAGACTAACAACATGCCTTTTTCTATCCCAAAAAGCATTTGGATGTTCATTACATATTTCTACAGAAAATTTGTTATAAATCAATTTTATTTTTTCTTCTAGTTTAGGATTCTGTAGCTTTTCTTCTATATTGAAGAAATTAATTTCTTGTTTTAAATAATTTAAATGAAAAGTCTTTTGTGTCAAAAGGTCTTTCATTTCATGAAGGACCCTTTTAAAAGGTTTAGTTATAAATTGGAAATTTATGGGTTTATTTTCATAAATTCCTGTAATTCCCTTTTTATCAATATTAGTGATAGGATAGATTTTATCTAAGAATGGAGTTCCAAGTATAACTTGGTTAGTAATATTTTTTACTAATAAAAAACTTGTAGGAATACAAATTTTTTCTTTGCAAATATAAGCATGTGGTATTTTAAAACTTATATCAAGTTTTTGTCCACCTGCATGTCTTAAAGAGTTTGTAGTTTTTTGAAAGTATTTAGTTGGGATTATTCCTTCTTGTATTACATTCATATCCGCCCCACTGTCAACTAAAGCAATTAATTTTTTCTGAAAATAATCATCAATTAAGAGAGTTATCTCAATAAACCATTTTTGAGATGTTATAATTTCCATTTTCGAAAGAAAGTCTTTTTGTTCAGGAAATTCTGTTTGAGAATAATCTTTATCTTTATCATTAATAATAATACTTTGCTTTGATGATTCTAGAAAGGATATTCTATAATCAAAATTTTTGTTATCCTTTTTTAATTCTTGGATTTCTTTTTTAAGATTTTGAATTTCATTATTCAAATCTTGAATGGTAATAGGGTATTCAATATTCTGTCTTTCTTTTAACATTTTATTAACCTCATTCATAGAATAAGGGTCTTTAATAATAATATTTTTATTTTTATTTTTATCTTGGTTTTGACTTGATTCTGGAATATCTTCCATTTGATCTATTACTTTAGATCTTAATTCTTGGTCATTAATTGATTTTAAGAAATCAACAACATTGCTATTGCTCAAAACATTTATTTTTGAATCTTGAAATTGTGAAAGAATTTTATAAAATTCTTCTTTGTTCTCTTCATCTTCTTTTATTTGTCTTAAACAAGGCTTTCCTTGTGTACAAGATTGGCAGCATTCATCAGATTCTGATGAATTATCTTCCAAATCATTAAGATCTTCTGAATCATATGAAGTACCTGAATTATTTTCAGTTTCTTCTTCTGAATTATCTTCAGAACTTGAATTTAACAAAAGTTTTGTTAACGATCCTTTTAGTTTATTATCAACTTCTAAATTATCAATTTTCTTTTTTAATTTGCATCTGTTAGCATAATGGCCAACTTTTCCACATTTATAACAGTGAATAATTTTATCTTTCTTTTTATTTATCCTTTCTTCTTTTCTCTTAGCTTTTCTTTCAAGCCTTTTTTGAGAATAATTTCTCTTATTCTTTTTATAATGAGAATCTAAGTATCTTTTCTTTTTATGAAATTTCTTATTGGTTGGAATTTCCATACCAAATTGATTACAAAATTGTCCTAGTTGGTGTTTTTCTGTCAAATTTTGACGTTGAATTTGTTGATTTAATTTTATTTCATTACATAATGCTAAACCTTCTTGGATACATGTTCCAATAAGTTTCCCATAAGTATAAGAATCATAGGGAATACTTACCCTATCTTTTCTTAAAACTTTTCTTATTCTTTCAGCAAATAATGAAGGTAGACCGTCAATAAATTTAGATTTCCAGTGAGAGCTATTACTTTCTGGAAGTTCTAAAACTCTATTTAAAAATGTATCTTTGTACCACCTAAAATCTGTTAATGTTTTACATCTCAGATTTTGTAATAATGTACGAATATTATCACTGTTGTCAGATACTCTGCCAGTAAAATGTTCTAAAATTGTTACGACCAGTGTATATACAGCATTTTGGACTAATTGTCCATTTTCTTGCCTTACAGTTTTATAAATTTCTTCCTTTTGACTTAAAGGAAGATAATTATCCCACCAACCTTTTAGTTGGCCTGTGAATCCTGCAACTATCATTTTTGCAACGGTAACATCATCATTTCCATTTGTTTTACAGATGGTACTATACATTAACATTCTATGAACCAGAACAGAAATTTGTTTTTCTGTAAATGTATCTAAATTCCACTCATAGATACTTTTACCATTATAACTATTGTTATTAATATATTCTGGTTCTTCTAGTAAAGTATCAATAGGGGAGGGTCTTCTATAATAAAACAATGGTTGAGTAGGCTTATTAGCATACTTTTCAAGTTTATTTACTTCTTCTTGGATGGTTAAATTATTATGGATTGTTTCTTCTTCAAGAGTATTTATTCTCAAATTGTCCAATCCTATTTTCATTTTGTCCAATTTTTCTTTTAATCTTTTTTCAAATTCTTCTGATTTTAATTTAAAATTTTTAATTTCAGGAGGAGGTTGAAGATTTGAAGAAGTAATAATTTCATTGTCTTCCTCACTTGATGTTGGATTTGTTGGTGTCATTTTATTTATAGCAGAGAATAGTTTTTCTATTTTATTATGTAAAGAATTCATTTGTTCTCCAATTATTGTTAAATAAAGATTTGTAAAGTTCTGTTGTTCCATTATTTGATTTATATGTTTTACTGTAATTTGTAAAACATCATTTTCTAATATTTTGGAAAATGCATTAAAATTTAAATTCTTTCCATTTTTCTCAATTTGAAAAGATTGCTGAGGGGGAAAGACTGATTTCAAAATATTTCCATTTGAAAGTTTATAATCTCTTTCTAATATAGAAAGATATTGTTCAACATAGGTTGATGTAAACCAGGGAACAAAAGGAAATAATATATCTTTTTCAGATGTGAATTTATAAAATTCTTCTTGAAAATATTTCTGTTCTTCTTTTAAGAAGTTTTCAAAAAACCATTTTCTAAATGGTTTCCATTTTGGGAGATTAAATTCATTTTTAATTCTCTGTCTAGCTTGGGAGCCAGGGCTAAAATCTATTTTTGATTTATAATCCATTAAATAGAAAAATTCATTAGAAAATGATGTTTTACAAATTACAGTAAAACATATAAAAAAAAAACACTCACTAACACTGACTTACAAAGGATTATACTAAACCAAAGTTAATTGTTACAGTAACTGCTGCAGTAACTTTGCTACAGTAACTTTGCTACAGTGTTAACAGGATCATTACATAACGAAATGAAATTATTACTTCTTCAAATCTTCAACCTCCTCCTGAAATTAAAAATTTTAAATTAAAATCAGAAGAATTTGAAAAAAGATTAAAAGAAAAATTGGACAAAATGAAAATAGGATTGGACAATTTGAGAATAAATACTCTTGAAGAAGAAACAATCCATAATAATTTAACCATCCAAGAAGAAGTAAATAAACTTGAAAAGTATGCTAATAAGCCTACTCAACCATTGTTTTATTATAGAAGACCCTCCCCTATTGATACTTTACCAGAAGAACCAGAATATATTAATAACAATAGTTATAATGGTAAAAGTATCTATGAGTGGAATTTAGATACATTTACAGAAAAACAAATTTCTGTTCTGGTTCATAGAATGTTAATGTATAGTACCATCTGTAAAACAAATGGAAATGATGATGTTACCGTTGCAAAAATGATAGTTGCAGGATTCACAGGCCAACTAAAAGGTTGGTGGGATAATTATCTTCCTTTAAGTCAAAAGGAAGAAATTTATAAAACTGTAAGGCAAGAAAATGGACAATTAGTCCAAAATGCTGTATATACACTGGTCGTAACAATTTTAGAACATTTTACTGGCAGAGTATCTGACAACAGTGATAATATTCGTACATTATTACAAAATCTGAGATGTAAAACATTAACAGATTTTAGGTGGTACAAAGATACATTTTTAAATAGAGTTTTAGAACTTCCAGAAAGTAATAGCTCTCACTGGAAATCTAAATTTATTGACGGTCTACCTTCATTATTTGCTGAAAGAATAAGAAAAGTTTTAAGAAAAGATAGGGTAAGTATTCCCTATGATTCTTATACTTATGGGAAACTTATTGGAACATGTATCCAAGAAGGTTTAGCATTATGTAATGAAATAAAATTAAATCAACAAATTCAACGTCAAAATTTGACAGAAAAACACCAACTAGGACAATTTTGTAATCAATTTGGTATGGAAATTCCAACCAATAAGAAATTTCATAAAAAGAAAAGATACTTAGATTCTCATTATAAAAAGAATAAGAGAAATTATTCTCAAAAAAGGCTTGAAAGAAAAGCTAAGAGAAAAGAAGAAAGGATAAATAAAAAGAAAGATAAAATTATTCACTGTTATAAATGTGGAAAAGTTGGCCATTATGCTAACAGATGCAAATTAAAAAAGAAAATTGATAATTTAGAAGTTGATAATAAACTAAAAGGATCGTTAACAAAACTTTTGTTAAATTCAAGTTCTGAAGATAATTCAGAAGAAGAAACTGAAAATAATTCAGGTACTTCATATGATTCAGAAGATCTTAATGATTTGGAAGATAATTCATCAGAATCTGATGAATGCTGCCAACCTTGTACACAAGGAAAGCCTTGTTTAAGACAAATAAAAGAAGATGAAGAGAACAAAGAAGAATTTTATAAAATTCTTTCACAATTTCAAGATTCAAAAATAAATGTTTTGAGCAATAGCAATGTTGTTGATTTCTTAAAATCAATTAAGGACCAAGAATTAAGATCTAAAGTAATAGATCAAATGGAAGATATTCCAGAATCAAGTCAAAACCAAGATAAAAATAAAAATAAAAATATTATTATTAAAGACCCTTATTCTATGAATGAGGTTAATAAAATGTTAAAAGAAAGACAGAATATTGAATACCCTATTACCATTCAAGATTTGAATAATGAAATTCAAAATCTTAAAAAAGAAATCCAAGAATTAAAAAAGGATAACAAAAATTTTGATTATAGAATATCCTTTCTAGAATCATCAAAGCAAAGTATTATTATTAATGATAAAGATAAAGATTATTCTCAAACAGAATTTCCTGAACAAAAAGACTTTCTTTCGAAAATGGAAATTATAACATCTCAAAAATGGTTTATTGAGATAACTCTCTTAATTGATGATTATTTTCAGAAAAAATTAATTGCTTTAGTTGACAGTGGGGCGGATATGAATGTAATACAAGAAGGAATAATCCCAACTAAATACTTTCAAAAAACTACAAACTCTTTAAGACATGCAGGTGGACAAAAACTTGATATAAGTTTTAAAATACCACATGCTTATATTTGCAAAGAAAAAATTTGTATTCCTACAAGTTTTTTATTAGTAAAAAATATTACTAACCAAGTTATACTTGGAACTCCATTCTTAGATAAAATCTATCCTATCACTAATATTGATAAAAAGGGAATTACAGGAATTTCCAATTTATAACTAAACCTTTTAAAAGGGTCCTTCATGAAATGAAAGACCTTTTGACACAAAAGACTTTTCATTTAAATTATTTAAAACAAGAAATTAATTTCTTCAATATAGAAGAAAAGCTACAGAATCCTAAACTAGAAGAAAAAATAAAATTGATTTATAACAAATTTTCTGTAGAAATATGTAATGAACATCCAAATGCTTTTTGGGATAGAAAAAGGCATGTTGTTAGTCTTCCATATGAAGAAGACTTTGATGAAAAGAAAATTTCTACAAAGGCAAGGCCATGCCAAATGAATTCCGAATATTTGGAATTATGTAAAAATGAAATTGAATCATTATTACAAAAAAGATTAATAAAACCTTCCCAATCACCTTGGTCATGTACTGCTTTTTATGTTAATAAACATAGTGAACAAGAGAGAGGTGTTCCAA
This sequence comes from Allium fistulosum, assembly GCA_030737815.1. Classification (NCBI taxonomy): domain Eukaryota; kingdom Viridiplantae; phylum Streptophyta; class Magnoliopsida; order Asparagales; family Amaryllidaceae; genus Allium; species Allium fistulosum. Next base: position 520,885,307 of record CM060901.1, on the reverse strand, counting down.
GGTTAGTAATTAATTACAAACCTTTAAATAAAGTTTTGAAATGGATAAGACATCCAATCCCTAATAAAAAGGATTTATTAGACAGACTTTACAATGCTCTTATATTTTCCAAATTTGATTTAAAATCTGGATATTGGCAGATTCAAATTGATAAATCAGATCAATATAAAACTGCTTTCAATGTTCCAATAGGACACTATGAATGGACAGTAATGCCTTTTGGATTAAAAAATGCTCCCTCTGAATTTCAGAAAATAATGAATGATATTTTCATTCCATATAGTGAATTTATCATAGTCTATATAGACGATATTTTGGTATTTTCTGCAAACATTGAAATGCATTTTAAACACTTGGATATTTTTAGAAAAATTATTATTCAGAATGGATTAGTTATATCAAAAAAGAAAATGTTTTTATTTCAAACAAATGTAAGATTTTTAGGTCATAATATTGAAAAGGGAAAGATAGTTCCTATAAATAGAAGTATAGAATTTGCTTCAAAATTCCCTGATATAATAAGAGAAAAAACCCAATTACAAAGATTTTTAGGAAGTTTAAATTATATTTCTTCTTATTATGCCAATCTAGCTTCAGATGCTGCTATTTTATATGATAGACTAAAAAAGAATCCAGGACCATGGACTGAACAGCATACCAAAGCTGTCCAAATAATAAAAGAAAAGGTAAAAAATTTACCCTGCCTAAACCTGTCAAATCCAAATTGGGATAAGGTTATAGAGACTGATGCTTCAGACATAGGGTTTGGAGGAATCCTAAAACAAATTTGTCCAAACTCCAAGCAAGAATATCTTATTAGATTTTATTCTGGAAAATGGAATAATAGTCAAAGAAATTATGCAACTATAGCTAAAGAAATTCTTGCTATAGTAAAGTGTGTTTTAAAATTTCAAGATGATTTGTATAATCAAAAGTTTATTATAAAAACAGATTGCAAATCTGCAAAATATATGTTTAATAAAGATTTTAAACATGATGTTTCTAAACAAATGTTTGCTAGGTGGCAAGCTCATTTAGCCCCTTTTGATTTTGAAATAATTTATAAAAAAGGAGAAGAAAATAGTCTTCCCGATTTCCTAACCCGTGAATTTTTACAGGAAAATGATTCCCAAAGGAAGGGGTAGTTCCTCTTTTAGAGGAGGAAGAGGTAGAGGAAATATCCTCGCTCAATATGGAAACAAGAAGCTTATAGCTGCAGATTTAACATCTACAAATGATCCTTTATATAAGAAATTCTTAGAATTTAAGAAAAAGCAAGAGGGCAATAGCCAAGCATCATCATCATCATATGCTAGCATAGCTAATGAAGAAAATGAGGAAAGTTTAACATCTTATGCAGAAAATCCTCATAAGGAAATGATAATTTTCCTTGAATTTAGTGACATAAAAAGGGAAAATAATCCGTGGAATTTAATGCAGAGATATCTTGATACTGCTTCATTTCCAATTACAGCTTACAAAAACAGAGGATACTATGAAGCAATAATGAAATCTTCAGAAACTTGTGAAATTACCCATTATAATACAGGTAATGACCAAAGCAATTATGGGTTCAGTAAAATAATTATTAAAAAACTCATAATGCCAGAAGAGTGGGGGTTATCAACCCTTAAAGAAAAGGAAATATTCCTTCAAGATAAGAAAATTACCATTAGGTATAACTATTGGGATTATGTCGAAGCACTAAGCAAAGTGTTTCTTTATGAAAACACTAAGAAGAAGCATTCCTGGTTCATAAAGGTTTGTGGTGAAATTTACAAAAGACCAATTCCTAATTGGTTCTATGACTGGTGGACAAATTATGGTCCGTCATTATCTATTCTCCCAAATAATATCATGGAATTATATTCCCAGTGGGTGAAAATTTCCCCTAAATTATGTGATTTAGATCAAAGTCTAATGGTTTCAGGATCAGGAAGCATGTTCTTCTTTTTGGAGTTCTCCATTCCTTGGATTTGGAAATGGAAACCAGAAATTGGCGAAACTGACAAGGAAATTCCTTGTTTACAAAGATGCTTTTTAACAAAATTCTGGGATAAATTAACCAGAATAGATAATGAGTCTGGCCAAATATATGGTCAAGAAATGATTTCAAATATTGAAAGCTCTATTAAGAAATATCAGGAGCAGAATGAGAAAAGGCAGGAAAAACCAGTTCAAAGTCCTTTTAGATATATCTATAAAAGGCTGCAAATGCAGAAAGGAAATGTCACTAAAGAAGACATTTTATATGCGTATATTGATGAAATGAAAAAAGACTTGGCCAAAAACTTTGAAGCGGATAATGTTTCAGACGTATCAATGGCATCGTCTAGGGCAAATGATGACAAGGAGGAACATTATTCCGATCTTAATGATGAAGATTTCAATGAAATTTTTGAAAAATTAGAAAGAGAGGCCCACAATATGGGTAAAGGTAAAACAATCAGCTGAAATCGAGGGCTAGCAAACAAATTACTTTTCAAAAACAATCACGAGTGGCATACCTACTCTAATAAAGTAGGATACTTTATAAGATTCTCGAGTAATAATAGAAGACAGGTGGCTCAGCTTTAATAAAGCTATCACATGCGGATTTAAATGGCTTTGAATTCCGAAGCCTTATATATTCTGAAGCTTTCATCTTTGTGAGGCAGACTCAGAACCAACTTCTTCATCTCCTTCAAGAAAGCTCTCTGCCATTAATAGTATTGAGTGTAATATTAAATAAGTGTGTAAGGTGTGTACAATAAGGAAGAAGACTACTTCTTCATATCTGTAAGTTTTTTAATCTTTGTAATATATAAAGCCCGATGGCAGGCTAATTATCTAAGTGTTGAATTATCTCTGTGCTTTGCATTTTATTTCATGACTATTTAGTTTTTAGGATTACATGATAAGCTAAAGATTTAAAATACATGGGTTAAGAATAGCATCAGAAGGCAATAAATTCTGATAAATACAGTGCATCAAAGTCCTTTTTTTAGCCATGAGAAGGCGTTGTCTAGGACAGGTCTTTCACTGATTTGTTCATCAGAATTCATTGTCAGTTCAATGCTTGACTTGTAAAATTCCCTGATTTACTTTAAATTTTAGTTTCGTTATGTAATGATCCTGTTAACACTGTAGCAAAGTTACTGCAGCAGTTACTGTAACAATTAACTTTGGTTTAGTATAATCCTTTGTATGTCAGTGTTAGTGAGTGTGTTTTTTTTTTTTTTTTTTTTTATGAATGATATTTTGTAATTGGGTTTTTTCTCTTATTATATCAGGGAATTTTGAAGCAAATTCTATACTTCTATTTATAGGAACTATCTTTCCCTTTTCAATATTATGACCTAAAAATCTTACATTTGTTTGAAATAAAAACATTTTCTTTTTTGATATAACTAATCCATTCTGAATAATAATTTTTCTAAAAATATCCAAGTGTTTAAAATGCATTTCAATGTTTGCAGAAAATACCAAAATATCGTCTATATAGACTATGATAAATTCACTATATGGAATGAAAATATCATTCATTATTTTCTGAAATTCAGAGGGAGCATTTTTTAATCCAAAAGGCATTACTGTCCATTCATAGTGTCCTATTGGAACATTGAAAGCAGTTTTATATTGATCTGATTTATCAATTTGAATCTGCCAATATCCAGATTTTAAATCAAATTTGGAAAATATAAGAGCATTGTAAAGTCTGTCTAATAAATCCTTTTTATTAGGGATTGGATGTCTTATCCATTTCAAAACTTTATTTAAAGGTTTGTAATTAATTACTAACCTTGGAACACCTCTCTCTTGTTCACTATGTTTATTAACATAAAAAGCAGTACATGACCAAGGTGATTGGGAAGGTTTTATTAATCTTTTTTGTAATAATGATTCAATTTCATTTTTACATAATTCCAAATATTCGGAATTCATTTGGCATGGCCTTGCCTTTGTAGAAATTTTCTTTTCATCAAAGTCTTCTTCATATGGAAGACTAACAACATGCCTTTTTCTATCCCAAAAAGCATTTGGATGTTCATTACATATTTCTACAGAAAATTTGTTATAAATCAATTTTATTTTTTCTTCTAGTTTAGGATTCTGTAGCTTTTCTTCTATATTGAAGAAATTAATTTCTTGTTTTAAATAATTTAAATGAAAAGTCTTTTGTGTCAAAAGGTCTTTCATTTCATGAAGGACCCTTTTAAAAGGCTTAGTTATAAATTGGAAATTTATGGGTTTATTTTCATAAATTCCTGTAATTCCCTTTTTATCAATATTAGTGATAGGATAGATTTTATCTAAGAATGGAGTTCCAAGTATAACTTGGTTAGTAATATTTTTTACTAATAAAAAACTTGTAGGAATACAAATTTTTTCTTTGCAAATATAAGCATGTGGTATTTTAAAACTTATATCAAGTTTTTGTCCACCTGCATGTCTTAAAGAGTTTGTAGTTTTTTGAAAGTATTTAGTTGGGATTATTCCTTCTTGTATTACATTCATATCCGCCCCACTGTCAACTAAAGCAATTAATTTTTTCTGAAAATAATCATCAATTAAGAGAGTTATCTCAATAAACCATTTTTGAGATGTTATAATTTCCATTTTCGAAAGAAAGTCTTTTTGTTCAGGAAATTCTGTTTGAGAATAATCTTTATCTTTATCATTAATAATAATACTTTGCTTTGATGATTCTAGAAAGGATATTCTATAATCAAAATTTTTGTTATCCTTTTTTAATTCTTGGATTTCTTTTTTAAGATTTTGAATTTCATTATTCAAATCTTGAATGGTAATAGGGTATTCAATATTCTGTCTTTCTTTTAACATTTTATTAACCTCATTCATAGAATAAGGGTCTTTAATAATAATATTTTTATTTTTATTTTTATCTTGGTTTTGACTTGATTCTGGAATATCTTCCATTTGATCTATTACTTTAGATCTTAATTCTTGGTCCTTAATTGATTTTAAGAAATCAACAACATTGCTATTGCTCAAAACATTTATTTTTGAATCTTGAAATTGTGAAAGAATTTTATAAAATTCTTCTTTGTTCTCTTCATCTTCTTTTATTTGTCTTAAACAAGGCTTTCCTTGTGTACAAGGTTGGCAGCATTCATCAGATTCTGATGAATTATCTTCCAAATCATTAAGATCTTCTGAATCATATGAAGTACCTGAATTATTTTCAGTTTCTTCTTCTGAATTATCTTCAGAACTTGAATTTAACAAAAGTTTTGTTAACGATCCTTTTAGTTTATTATCAACTTCTAAATTATCAATTTTCTTTTTTAATTTGCATCTGTTAGCATAATGGCCAACTTTTCCACATTTATAACAGTGAATAATTTTATCTTTCTTTTTATTTATCCTTTCTTCTTTTCTCTTAGCTTTTCTTTCAAGCCTTTTTTGAGAATAATTTCTCTTATTCTTTTTATAATGAGAATCTAAGTATCTTTTCTTTTTATGAAATTTCTTATTGGTTGGAATTTCCATACCAAATTGATTACAAAATTGTCCTAGTTGGTGTTTTTCTGTCAAATTTTGACGTTGAATTTGTTGATTTAATTTTATTTCATTACATAATGCTAAACCTTCTTGGATACATGTTCCAATAAGTTTCCCATAAGTATAAGAATCATAGGGAATACTTACCCTATCTTTTCTTAAAACTTTTCTTATTCTTTCAGCAAATAATGAAGGTAGACCGTCAATAAATTTAGATTTCCAGTGAGAGCTATTACTTTCTGGAAGTTCTAAAACTCTATTTAAAAATGTATCTTTGTACCACCTAAAATCTGTTAATGTTTTACATCTCAGATTTTGTAATAATGTACGAATATTATCACTGTTGTCAGATACTCTGCCAGTAAAATGTTCTAAAATTGTTACGACCAGTGTATATACAGCATTTTGGACTAATTGTCCATTTTCTTGCCTTACAGTTTTATAAATTTCTTCCTTTTGACTTAAAGGAAGATAATTATCCCACCAACCTTTTAGTTGGCCTGTGAATCCTGCAACTATCATTTTTGCAACGGTAACATCATCATTTCCATTTGTTTTACAGATGGTACTATACATTAACATTCTATGAACCAGAACAGAAATTTGTTTTTCTGTAAATGTATCTAAATTCCACTCATAGATACTTTTACCATTATAACTATTGTTATTAATATATTCTGGTTCTTCTGGTAAAGTATCAATAGGGGAGGGTCTTCTATAATAAAACAATGGTTGAGTAGGCTTATTAGCATACTTTTCAAGTTTATTTACTTCTTCTTGGATGGTTAAATTATTATGGATTGTTTCTTCTTCAAGAGTATTTATTCTCAAATTGTCCAATCCTATTTTCATTTTGTCCAATTTTTCTTTTAATCTTTTTTCAAATTCTTCTGATTTTAATTTAAAATTTTTAATTTCAGGAGGAGGTTGAAGATTTGAAGAAGTAATAATTTCATTGTCTTCCTCACTTGATGTTGGATTTGTTGGTGTCATTTTATTTATAGCAGAGAATAGTTTTTCTATTTTATTATGTAAAGAATTCATTTGTTCTCCAATTATTGTTAAATAAAGATTTGTAAAGTTCTGTTGTTCCATTATTTGATTTATATGTTTTACTGTAATTTGTAAAACATCATTTTCTAATATTTTGGAAAATGCATTAAAATTTAAATTCTTTCCATTTTTCTCAATTTGAAAAGATTGCTGAGGGGGAAAGACTGATTTCAAAATATTTCCATTTGAAAGTTTATAATCTCTTTCTAATATAGAAAGATATTGTTCAACATAGGTTGATGTAAACCAGGGAACAAAAGGAAATAATATATCTTTTTCAGATGTGAATTTATAAAATTCTTCTTGAAAATATTTCTGTTCTTCTTTTAAGAAGTTTTCAAAAAACCATTTTCTAAATGGTTTCCATTTTGGGAGATTAAATTCATTTTTAATTCTCTGTCTAGCTTGGGAGCCAGGGCTAAAATCTATTTTTGATTTATAATCCATTAAATAGAAAAATTCATTTCTGATTCGGTTATATCCTGTTCTTGGTTGTTATAAATTCCTTTTACAATATTGTCTTTATTTTTGTATAATTTTTCAACAGTATTTTCTTTTGAAGATTTTTCATCAGAAAATCTTTCTTTAATTTGAGATGTTGAAAACCTAGATGGTATTTCTACGATATAATCTAATGGTGAAATATGGGAATGAAAAGACTTTGTTTTAGGTAACATTAATCTGCTAGAACTTGGTCTAGAACTAGAAGAAGTTCTTTCCATTTCTATTTGTATATTTCCCTCAGGGGTTTGTATAATTTGTGTTATATTATCATTTATTTTTGGTACTGAAGGGATAGCCCTTTCAATAATCCAACTTTCTGGAAGAGGAATCTCTTCCCACTTAATTGATCTTCTAGTAGTTATATTAGACTGACTAAAATTTGTTTCTATTAAAATTGTCTCATTCAAAGGTTTATCTACCAATCTACACTGTGGGTTTAGAGTATATAAAGGTTTATAATAAATTCTATAGCAAATACATATAACTTCAGATCCTGGAATATAATTATATCCATGAGTTTTAACATTCAAAGTAACAGCTTCTAATATGTTTACATCAGATAAGGAAAGCTGTAAATTTGGATATACATTAAAAAATATACTGGTCCATGTGCCAGACTAGACTGTATTAGTCCCATCAATGATTTTTTCCAGTCTAAGTTCCTACCATCTCTTAGAGCAGCTATAAAACTTTCTGGTAATCCTTCAAGGGTTAAAGGTTTGAAAGCAATTTGTATCAAACCTATGTGAATAAATTTATGTGTTTGCCTATAAGGCTGTAAATCTTTTTCACTTAGCAATTTGATAATCATTTCTTCATTATCAAGTGAAATTGATTGTTCTGTGGTTTTTACCACTTGTTTTAACCCAAGTTTTTCAAAGGTTCCTAACTGATAGATTACCTTTGGTTCGATTTTTGGAATTGTCCATTTATTCAACAACTCCAAATTTTGAGGGAGATTATATTCTTGTTTAATACTGTTTTTAACAGTTTCCTTTTTTCTAATTATATTCACTAACACTGACTTACAAAGGATTATACTAAACCAAAGTTAATTGTTACAGTAACTGCTGCAGTAACTTTGCTACAGTAACTTTGCTACAGTGTTAACAGGATCATTACATAACGAAACTAAAATTTAAAGTAAATCAGGGAATTTTACAAGTCAAGCATTGAACTGACAATGAATTCTGATGAACAAATCAGTGAAAGACCTGTCCTAGACAACGCCTTCTCATGGCTAAAAAAAGGACTTTGATGCACTGTATTTATCAGAATTTATTGCCTTCTGATGCTATTCTTAACCCATGTATTTTAAATCTTTAGCTTATCATGTAATCCTAAAAACTAAATAGTCATGAAATAAAATGCAAAGCACAGAGATAATTCAACACTTAGATAATTAGCCTGCCATCGGGCTTTATATATTACAAAGATTAAAAAACTTACAGATATGAAGAAGTAGTCTTCTTCCTTATTGTACACACCTTACACACTTATTTAATATTACACTCAATACTATTAATGGCAGAGAGCTTTCTTGAAGGAGATGAAGAAGTTGGTTCTGAGTCTGCCTCACAAAGATGAAAGCTTCAGAATATATAAGGCTTCGGAATTCAAAGCCATTTAAATCCGCATGTGATAGCTTTATTAAAGCTGAGCCACCTGTCTTCTATTATTATTCGAGAATCTTATAAAGTATCCTACTTTATTAGAGTAGGTATGCCACTCGTGATTGTTTTTGAAAAGTAATTTGTTTGCTAGCCCTCGATTTCAGCTGATTGTTTTACCTTTACCCATATTGTGGGCCTCTCTTTCTAATTTTTCAAAAATTTCATTGAAATCTTCATCATTAAGATCGGAATAATGTTCCTCCTTGTCATCATTTGCCCTAGACGATGCCATTGATACGTCTGAAACATTATCTGCTTCAAAGTTTTTGGCCAAGTCTTTTTTCATTTCATCAATATACGCATATAAAATGTCTTCTTTAGTGACATTTCCTTTCTGCATTTGCAGCCTTTTATAGATATATCTAAAAGGACTTTGAACTGGTTTTTCCTGCCTTTTCTCATTCTGCTCCTGATATTTCTTAATAGAGCTTTCAATATTTGAAATCATTTCTTGACCATATATTTGGCCAGACTCATTATCTATTCTGGTTAATTTATCCCAGAATTTTGTTAAAAAGCATCTTTGTAAACAAGGAATTTCCTTGTCAGTTTCGCCAATTTCTGGTTTCCATTTCCAAATCCAAGGAATGGAGAACTCCAAAAAGAAGAACATGCTTCCTGATCCTGAAACCATTAGACTTTGATCTAAATCACATAATTTAGGGGAAATTTTCACCCACTGGGAATATAATTCCATGATATTATTTGGGAGAATAGATAATGACGGACCATAATTTGTCCACCAGTCATAGAACCAATTAGGAATTGGTCTTTTGTAAATTTCACCACAAACCTTTATGAACCAGGAATGCTTCTTCTTAGTGTTTTCATAAAGAAACACTTTGCTTAGTGCTTCGACATAATCCCAATAGTTATACCTAATGGTAATTTTCTTATCTTGAAGGAATATTTCCTTTTCTTTAAGGGTTGATAACCCCCACTCTTCTGGCATTATGAGTTTTTTAATAATTATTTTACTGAACCCGTAATTGCTTTGGTCATTACCTGTATTATAATGGGTAATTTCACAAGTTTCTGAAGATTTCATTATTGCTTCATAGTATCCTCTGTTTTTGTAAGCTGTAATTGGAAATGAAGCAGTATCAAGATATCTCTGCATTAAATTCCACGGATTATTTTCCCTTTTTATGTCACTAAATTCAAGGAAAATTATCATTTCCTTATGAGGATTTTCTGCATAAGATGTTAAACTTTCCTCATTTTCTTCATTAGCTATGCTAGCATATGATGATGATGATGCTTGGCTATTGCCCTCTTGCTTTTTCTTAAATTCTAAGAATTCCTTATATAAAGGATCATTTGTAGATGTTAAATCTGCAGCTATAAGCTTTTTGTTTCCATATTGAGCGAGGATATTTCCTCTACCTCTTCCTCCTCTAAAAGAGGAACTACCCCTTCCTTTGGGAATCATTTTCCTGTAAAAATTCACGGGTTAGGAAATCGGGAAGACTATTTTCTTCTCCTTTTTTATAAATTATTTCAAAATCAAAAGGGGCTAAATGAGCTTGCCACCTAGCAAACATTTGTTTAGAAACATCATGTTTAAAATCTTTATTAAACATATATTTTGCAGATTTGCAATCTGTTTTTATAATAAACTTTTGATTATACAAATCATCTTGAAATTTTAAAACACACTTTACTATAGCAAGAATTTCTTTAGCTATAGTTGCATAATTTCTTTGACTATTATTCCATTTTCCAGAATAAAATCTAATAAGATATTCTTGCTTGGAGTTTGGACAAATTTGTTTTAGGATTCCTCCAAACCCTATGTCTGAAGCATCAGTCTCTATAACCTTATCCCAATTTGGATTTGACAGGTTTAGGCAGGGTAAATTTTTTACCTTTTCTTTTATTATTTGGACAGCTTTGGTATGCTGTTCAGTCCATGGTCCTGGATTCTTTTTTAGTCTATCATATAAAATAGCAGCATCTGAAGCTAGATTGGCATAATAAGAAGAAATATAATTTAAACTTCCTAAAAATCTTTGTAATTGGGTTTTTTCTCTTATTATATCAGGGAATTTTGAAGCAAATTCTATACTTCTATTTATAGGAACTATCTTTCCCTTTTCAATATTATGACCTAAAAATCTTACATTTGTTTGAAATAAAAACATTTTCTTTTTTGATATAACTAATCCATTCTGAATAATAATTTTTCTAAAAATATCCAAGTGTTTAAAATGCATTTCAATGTTTGCAGAAAATACCAAAATATCGTCTATATAGACTATGATAAATTCACTATATGGAATGAAAATATCATTCATTATTTTCTGAAATTCAGAGGGAGCATTTTTTAATCCAAAAGGCATTACTGTCCATTCATAGTGTCCTATTGGAACATTGAAAGCAGTTTTATATTGATCTGATTTATCAATTTGAATCTGCCAATATCCAGATTTTAAATCAAATTTGGAAAATATAAGAGCATTGTAAAGTCTGTCTAATAAATCCTTTTTATTAGGGATTGGATGTCTTATCCATTTCAAAACTTTATTTAAAGGTTTGTAATTAATTACTAACCTTGGAACACCTCTCTCTTGTTCACTATGTTTATTAACATAAAAAGCAGTACATGACCAAGGTGATTGGGAAGGTTTTATTAATCTTTTTTGTAATAATGATTCAATTTCATTTTTACATAATTCCAAATATTCGGAATTCATTTGGCATGGCCTTGCCTTTGTAGAAATTTTCTTTTCATCAAAGTCTTCTTCATATGGAAGACTAACAACATGCCTTTTTCTATCCCAAAAAGCATTTGGATGTTCATTACATATTTCTACAGAAAATTTGTTATAAATCAATTTTATTTTTTCTTCTAGTTTAGGATTCTGTAGCTTTTCTTCTATATTGAAGAAATTAATTTCTTGTTTTAAATAATTTAAATGAAAAGTCTTTTGTGTCAAAAGGTCTTTCATTTCATGAAGGACCCTTTTAAAAGGTTTAGTTATAAATTGGAAATTTATGGGTTTATTTTCATAAATTCCTGTAATTCCCTTTTTATCAATATTAGTGATAGGATAGATTTTATCTAAGAATGGAGTTCCAAGTATAACTTGGTTAGTAATATTTTTTACTAATAAAAAACTTGTAGGAATACAAATTTTTTCTTTGCAAATATAAGCATGTGGTATTTTAAAACTTATATCAAGTTTTTGTCCACCTGCATGTCTTAAAGAGTTTGTAGTTTTTTGAAAGTATTTAGTTGGGATTATTCCTTCTTGTATTACATTCATATCCGCCCCACTGTCAACTAAAGCAATTAATTTTTTCTGAAAATAATCATCAATTAAGAGAGTTATCTCAATAAACCATTTTTGAGATGTTATAATTTCCATTTTCGAAAGAAAGTCTTTTTGTTCAGGAAATTCTGTTTGAGAATAATCTTTATCTTTATCATTAATAATAATACTTTGCTTTGATGATTCTAGAAAGGATATTCTATAATCAAAATTTTTGTTATCCTTTTTTAATTCTTGGATTTCTTTTTTAAGATTTTGAATTTCATTATTCAAATCTTGAATGGTAATAGGGTATTCAATATTCTGTCTTTCTTTTAACATTTTATTAACCTCATTCATAGAATAAGGGTCTTTAATAATAATATTTTTATTTTTATTTTTATCTTGGTTTTGACTTGATTCTGGAATATCTTCCATTTGATCTATTACTTTAGATCTTAATTCTTGGTCCTTAATTGATTTTAAGAAATCAACAACATTGCTATTGCTCAAAACATTTATTTTTGAATCTTGAAATTGTGAAAGAATTTTATAAAATTCTTCTTTGTTCTCTTCATCTTCTTTTATTTGTCTTAAACAAGGCTTTCCTTGTGTACAAGATTGGCAGCATTCATCAGATTCTGATGAATTATCTTCCAAATCATTAAGATCTTCTGAATCATATGAAGTACCTGAATTATTTTCAGTTTCTTCTTCTGAATTATCTTCAGAACTTGAATTTAACAAAAGTTTTGTTAACGATCCTTTTAGTTTATTATCAACTTCTAAATTATCAATTTTCTTTTTTAATTTGCATCTGTTAGCATAATGGCCAACTTTTCCACATTTATAACAGTGAATAATTTTATCTTTCTTTTTATTTATCCTTTCTTCTTTTCTCTTAGCTTTTCTTTCAAGCCTTTTTTGAGAATAATTTCTCTTATTCTTTTTATAATGAGAATCTAAGTATCTTTTCTTTTTATGAAATTTCTTATTGGTTGGAATTTCCATACCAAATTGATTACAAAATTGTCCTAGTTGGTGTTTTTCTGTCAAATTTTGACGTTGAATTTGTTGATTTAATTTTATTTCATTACATAATGCTAAACCTTCTTGGATACATGTTCCAATAAGTTTCCCATAAGTATAAGAATCATAGGGAATACTTACCCTATCTTTTCTTAAAACTTTTCTTATTCTTTCAGCAAATAATGAAGGTAGACCGTCAATAAATTTAGATTTCCAGTGAGAGCTATTACTTTCTGGAAGTTCTAAAACTCTATTTAAAAATGTATCTTTGTACCACCTAAAATCTGTTAATGTTTTACATCTCAGATTTTGTAATAATGTACGAATATTATCACTGTTGTCAGATACTCTGCCAGTAAAATGTTCTAAAATTGTTACGACCAGTGTATATACAGCATTTTGGACTAATTGTCCATTTTCTTGCCTTACAGTTTTATAAATTTCTTCCTTTTGACTTAAAGGAAGATAATTATCCCACCAACCTTTTAGTTGGCCTGTGAATCCTACAACTATCATTTTTGCAACGGTAACATCATCATTTCCATTTGTTTTACAGATGGTACTATACATTAACATTCTATGAACCAGAACAGAAATTTGTTTTTCTGTAAATGTATCTAAATTCCACTCATAGATACTTTTACCATTATAACTATTGTTATTAATATATTCTGGTTCTTCTGGTAAAGTATCAATAGGGGAGGGTCTTCTATAATAAAACAATGGTTGAGTAGGCTTATTAGCATACTTTTCAAGTTTATTTACTTCTTCTTGGATGGTTAAATTATTATGGATTGTTTCTTCTTCAAGAGTATTTATTCTCAAATTGTCCAATCCTATTTTCATTTTGTCCAATTTTTCTTTTAATCTTTTTTCAAATTCTTCTGATTTTAATTTAAAATTTTTAATTTCAGGAGGAGGTTGAAGATTTGAAGAAGTAATAATTTCATTGTCTTCCTCACTTGATGTTGGATTTGTTGGTGTCATTTTATTTATAGCAGAGAATAGTTTTTCTATTTTATTATGTAAAGAATTCATTTGTTCTCCAATTATTGTTAAATAAAGATTTGTAAAGTTCTGTTGTTCCATTATTTGATTTATATGTTTTACTGTAATTTGTAAAACATCATTTTCTAATATTTTGGAAAATGCATTAAAATTTAAATTCTTTCCATTTTTCTCAATTTGAAAAGATTGCTGAGGGGGAAAGACTGATTTCAAAATATTTCCATTTGAAAGTTTATAATCTCTTTCTAATATAGAAAGATATTGTTCAACATAGGTTGATGTAAACCAGGGAACAAAAGGAAATAATATATCTTTTTCAGATGTGAATTTATAAAATTCTTCTTGAAAATATTTTTGTTCTTCTTTTAAGAAGTTTTCAAAAAACCATTTTCTAAATGGTTTCCATTTTGGGAGATTAAATTCATTTTTAATTCTCTGTCTAGCTTGGGAGCCAGGGCTAAAATCTATTTTTGATTTATAATCCATTAAATAGAAAAATTCATTTCTGATTCGGTTATATCCTGTTCTTGGTTGTTATAAATTCCTTTTACAATATTATCTTTATTTTTGTATAATTTTTCAACAGTATTTTCTTTTGAAGATTCTTCATCAGAAAATCTTTCTTTAATTTGAGATGTTGAAAACCTAGATGGTGTTTCTACGATATAATCTAATGGTGAAATATGGGAATGAAAAGACTTTGTTTTAGGTAACATTAATCTGCTAGAACTTGGTCTAGAACTAGAAGAAGTTCTTTCCATTTCTATTTGTATATTTCCCTCAGGGGTTTGTATAATTTGTGTTATATTATCATTTATTTTTGGTACTGAAGGGATAGCCCTTTCAATAATCCAACTTTCTGGAAGAGGAATCTCTTCCCACTTAATTGATCTTCTAGTAGTTATATTAGACTGACTAAAATTTGTTTCTATTAAAATTGTCTCATTCAAAGGTTTATCTACCAATCTACACTGTGGGTTTAGAGTATATAAAGGTTTATAATAAATTCTATAGCAAATACATATAACTTCAGATCCTGGAATATAATTATATCCATGAGTTTTAACATTCAAAGTAACAGCTTCTAATATGTTTACATCAGATAAGGAAAGCTGTAAATTTGGATATACATTAAAATATACTGGTCCATGTGCCAGACTAGACTGTATTAGTCCCATCAATGATTTTTTCCAGTCTAAGTTCCTACCATCTCTTAGAGCAGCTATAAAACTTTCTGGTAATCCTTCAAGGGTTAAAGGTTTGAAAGCAATTTGTATCAAACCTATGTGAATAAATTTATGTGTTTGCCTATAAGGCTGTAAATCTTTTTCACTTAGCAATTTGATAATCATTTCTTCATTATCAAGTGAAATTGATTGTTCTGTGGTTTTTACCACTTGTTTTAACCCAAGTTTTTCAAAGGTTCCTAACTGATAGATTACCTTTGGTTCGATTTTTGGAATTGTCCATTTATTCAACAACTCCAAATTTTGAGGGAGATTATATTCTTGTTTAATACTGTTTTTAACAGTTTCCTTTTTTCTAATTATATTCATTTATAAGAAAATAAGTGTCGAATTACTCTGAACTTTACACTTACTCATGGCTCTGATACCACTCACTAACACTGACTTACAAAGGATTATACTAAAGCAAAGTTAATTGTTACAGTAACTGCTGCAGTAACTTTGCTTTAGTATAATCCTTTGTAAGTCAGTGTTAGTGAGTGGAAAGAACTTCTTCTAGTTCTAGACCAAGTTCTAGCAGATTAATGTTACCTAAAACAAAGTCTTTTCATTCCCATATTTCACCATTAGATTATATCGTAGAAACACCATCTAGGTTTTCAACATCTCAAATTAAAGAAAGATTTTCTGATGAAGAATCTTCAAAAGAAAATACTGTTGAAAAATTATACAAAAATAAAGACAATATTGTAAAAGGAATTTATAACAACCAAGAACAGGATATAACCGAATCAGAAATGAATTTTTCTATTTAATGGATTATAAATCAAAAATAGATTTTAGCCCTGGCTCCCAAGCTAGACAGAGAATTAAAAATGAATTTAATCTCCCAAAATGGAAACCATTTAGAAAATGGTTTTTTGAAAACTTCTTAAAAGAAGAACAGAAATATTTTCAAGAAGAATTTTATAAATTCACATCTGAAAAAGATATATTATTTCCTTTTGTTCCCTGGTTTACATCAACCTATGTTGAACAATATCTTTCTATATTAGAAAGAGATTATAAACTTTCAAATGGAAATATTTTGAAATCAGTCTTTCCCCCTCAGCAATCTTTTCAAATTGAGAAAAATGGAAAGAATTTAAATTTTAATGCATTTTCCAAAATATTAGAAAATGATGTTTTACAAATTACAGTAAAACATATAAATCAAATAATGGAACAACAGAACTTTACAAATCTTTATTTAACAATAATTGGAGAACAAATGAATTCTTTACATAATAAAATAGAAAAACTATTCTCTACTATAAATAAGATGACACCAACAAATCCAACATCAAGTGAGGAAGACAATGAAATTATTACTTCTTCAAATCTTCAACCTCCTCCTGAAATTAAAAATTTTAAATTAAAATCAGAAGAATTTGAAAAAAGATTAAAAGAAAAATTGGACAAAATGAAAATAGGATTGGACAATTTGAGAATAAATACTCTTGAAGAAGAAACAATCCATAATAATTTAACCATCCAAGAAGAAGTAAATAAACTTGAAAAGTATGCTAATAAGCCTACTCAACCATTGTTTTATTATAGAAGACCCTCCCCTATTGATACTTTACTAGAAGAACCAGAATATATTAATAACAATAGTTATAATGGTAAAAGTATCTATGAGTGGAATTTAGATACATTTACAGAAAAACAAATTTCTGTTCTGGTTCATAGAATGTTAATGTATAGTACCATCTGTAAAACAAATGGAAATGATGATGTTACCGTTGCAAAAATGATAGTTGCAGGATTCACAGGCCAACTAAAAGGTTGGTGGGATAATTATCTTCCTTTAAGTCAAAAGGAAGAAATTTATAAAACTGTAAGGCAAGAAAATGGACAATTAGTCCAAAATGCTGTATATACACTGGTCGTAACAATTTTAGAACATTTTACTGGCAGAGTATCTGACAACAGTGATAATATTCGTACATTATTACAAAATCTGAGATGTAAAACATTAACAGATTTTAGGTGGTACAAAGATACATTTTTAAATAGAGTTTTAGAACTTCCAGAAAGTAATAGCTCTCACTGGAAATCTAAATTTATTGACGGTCTACCTTCATTATTTGTTGAAAGAATAAGAAAAGTTTTAAGAAAAGATAGGGTAAGTATTCCCTATGATTCTTATACTTATGGGAAACTTATTGGAACATGTATCCAAGAAGGTTTAGCATTATGTAATGAAATAAAATTAAATCAACAAATTCAACGTCAAAATTTGACAGAAAAACACCAACTAGGACAATTTTGTAATCAATTTGGTATGGAAATTCCAACCAATAAGAAATTTCATAAAAAGAAAAGATACTTAGATTCTCATTATAAAAAGAATAAGAGAAATTATTCTCAAAAAAGGCTTGAAAGAAAAGCTAAGAGAAAAGAAGAAAGGATAAATAAAAAGAAAGATAAAATTATTCACTGTTATAAATGTGGAAAAGTTGGCCATTATGCTAACAGATGCAAATTAAAAAAGAAAATTGATAATTTAGAAGTTGATAATAAACTAAAAGGATCGTTAACAAAACTTTTGTTAAATTCAAGTTCTGAAGATAATTCAGAAGAAGAAACTGAAAATAATTCAGGTACTTCATATGATTCAGAAGATCTTAATGATTTGGAAGATAATTCATCAGAATCTGATGAATGCTGCCAACCTTGTACACAAGGAAAGCCTTGTTTAAGACAAATAAAAGAAGATGAAGAGAACAAAGAAGAATTTTATAAAATTCTTTCACAATTTCAAGATTCAAAAATAAATGTTTTGAGCAATAGCAATGTTGTTGATTTCTTAAAATCAATTAAGGACCAAGAATTAAGATCTAAAGTAATAGATCAAATGGAAGATATTCCAGAATCAAGTCAAAACCAAGATAAAAATAAAAATAAAAATATTATTATTAAAGACCCTTATTCTATGAATGAGGTTAATAAAATGTTAAAAGAAAGACAGAATATTGAATACCCTATTACCATTCAAGATTTGAATAATGAAATTCAAAATCTTAAAAAAGAAATCCAAGAATTAAAAAAGGATAACAAAAATTTTGATTATAGAATATCCTTTCTAGAATCATCAAAGCAAAGTATTATTATTAATGATAAAGATAAAGATTATTCTCAAACAGAATTTCCTGAACAAAAAGACTTTCTTTCGAAAATGGAAATTATAACATCTCAAAAATGGTTTATTGAGATAACTCTCTTAATTGATGATTATTTTCAGAAAAAATTAATTGCTTTAGTTGACAGTGGGGCGGATATGAATGTAATACAAGAAGGAATAATCCCAACTAAATACTTTCAAAAAACTACAAACTCTTTAAGACATGCAGGTGGACAAAAACTTGATATAAGTTTTAAAATACCACATGCTTATATTTGCAAAGAAAAAATTTGTATTCCTACAAGTTTTTTATTAGTAAAAAATATTACTAACCAAGTTATACTTGGAACTCCATTCTTAGATAAAATCTATCCTATCACTAATATTGATAAAAAGGGAATTACAGGAATTTATGAAAATAAACCCATAAATTTCCAATTTATAACTAAACCTTTTAAAAGGGTCCTTCATGAAATGAAAGACCTTTTGACACAAAAGACTTTTCATTTAAATTATTTAAAACAAGAAATTAATTTCTTCAATATAGAAGAAAAGCTACAGAATCCTAAACTAGAAGAAAAAATAAAATTGATTTATAACAAATTTTCTGTAGAAATATGTAATGAACATCCAAATGCTTTTTGGGATAGAAAAAGGCATGTTGTTAGTCTTCCATATGAAGAAGACTTTGATGAAAAGAAAATTTCTACAAAGGCAAGGCCATGCCAAATGAATTCCGAATATTTGGAATTATGTAAAAATGAAATTGAATCATTATTACAAAAAAGATTAATAAAACCTTCCCAATCACCTTGGTCATGTACTGCTTTTTATGTTAATAAACATAGTGAACAAGAGAGAGGTGTTCCAAGGTTAGTAATTAATTACAAACCTTTAAATAAAGTTTTGAAATGGATAAGACATCCAATCCCTAATAAAAAGGATTTATTAGACAGACTTTACAATGCTCTTATATTTTCCAAATTTGATTTAAAATCTGGATATTGGCAGATTCAAATTGATAAATCAGATCAATATAAAACTGCTTTCAATGTTCCAATAGGACACTATGAATGGACAGTAATGCCTTTTGGATTAAAAAATGCTCCCTCTGAATTTCAGAAAATAATGAATGATATTTTCATTCCATATAGTGAATTTATCATAGTCTATATAGACGATATTTTGGTATTTTCTGCAAACATTGAAATGCATTTTAAACACTTGGATATTTTTAGAAAAATTATTATTCAGAATGGATTAGTTATATCAAAAAAGAAAATGTTTTTATTTCAAATAAATGTAAGATTTTTAGGTCATAATATTGAAAAGGGAAAGATAGTTCCTATAAATAGAAGTATAGAATTTGCTTCAAAATTCCCTGATATAATAAGAGAAAAAACCCAATTACAAAGATTTTTAGGAAGTTTAAATTATATTTCTTCTTATTATGCCAATCTAGCTTCAGATGCTGCTATTTTATATGATAGACTAAAAAAGAATCCAGGACCATGGACTGAACAGCATACCAAAGCTGTCCAAATAATAAAAGAAAAGGTAAAAAATTTACCCTGCCTAAACCTGTCAAATCCAAATTGGGATAAGGTTATAGAGACTGATGCTTCAGACATAGGGTTTGGAGGAATCCTAAAACAAATTTGTCCAAACTCCAAGCAAGAATATCTTATTAGATTTTATTCTGGAAAATGGAATAATAGTCAAAGAAATTATGCAACTATAGCTAAAGAAATTCTTGCTATAGTAAAGTGTGTTTTAAAATTTCAAGATGATTTGTATAATCAAAAGTTTATTATAAAAACAGATTGCAAATCTGCAAAATATATGTTTAATAAAGATTTTAAACATGATGTTTCTAAACAAATGTTTGCTAGGTGGCAAGCTCATTTAGCCCCTTTTGATTTTGAAATAATTTATAAAAAAGGAGAAGAAAATAGTCTTCCCGATTTCCTAACCCGTGAATTTTTACAGGAAAATGATTCCCAAAGGAAGGGGTAGTTCCTCTTTTAGAGGAGGAAGAGGTAGAGGAAATATCCTCGCTCAATATGGAAACAAAAAGCTTATAGCTGCAGATTTAACATCTACAAATGATCCTTTATATAAGGAATTCTTAGAATTTAAGAAAAAGCAAGAGGGCAATAGCCAAGCATCATCATCATCATATGCTAGCATAGCTAATGAAGAAAATGAGGAAAGTTTAACATCTTATGCAGAAAATCCTCATAAGGAAATGATAATTTTCCTTGAATTTAGTGACATAAAAAGGGAAAATAATCCGTGGAATTTAATGCAGAGATATCTTGATACTGCTTCATTTCCAATTACAGCTTACAAAAACAGAGGATACTATGAAGCAATAATGAAATCTTCAGAAACTTGTGAAATTACCCATTATAATACAGGTAATGACCAAAGCAATTATGGGTTCAGTAAAATAATTATTAAAAAACTCATAATGCTAGAAGAGTGGGGGTTATCAACCCTTAAAGAAAAGGAAATATTCCTTCAAGATAAGAAAATTACCATTAGGTATAACTATTGGGATTATGTCGAAGCACTAAGCAAAGTGTTTCTTTATGAAAACACTAAGAAGAAGCATTCCTGGTTCATAAAGGTTTGTGGTGAAATTTACAAAAGACCAATTCCTAATTGGTTCTATGACTGGTGGACAAATTATGGTCCGTCATTATCTATTCTCCCAAATAATATCATGGAATTATATTCCCAGTGGGTGAAAATTTCCCCTAAATTATGTGATTTAGTTCAAAGTCTAATGGTTTCAGGATCAGGAAGCATGTTCTTCTTTTTGGAGTTCTCCATTCCTTGGATTTGGAAATGGAAACCAGAAATTGGCGAAACTGACAAGGAAATTCCTTGTTTACAAAGATGCTTTTTAACAAAATTCTGGGATAAATTAACCAGAATAGATAATGAGTCTGGCCAAATATATGGTCAAGAAATGATTTCAAATATTGAAAGCTCTATTAAGAAATATCAGGAGCAGAATGAGAAAAGGCAGGAAAAACCAGTTCAAAGTCCTTTTAGATATATCTATAAAAGGCTGCAAATGCAGAAAGGAAATGTCACTAAAGAAGACATTTTATATGCGTATATTGATGAAATGAAAAAAGACTTGGCCAAAAACTTTGAAGCAGATAATGTTTCAGACGTATCAATGGCATCGTCTAGGGCAAATGATGACAAGGAGGAACATTATTTCGATCTTAATGATGAAGATTTCAATGAAATTTTTGAAAAATTAGAAAGAGAGGCCCACAATATGGGTAAAGGTAAAACAATCAGCTGAAATCGAGGGCTAGCAAACAAATTACTTTTCAAAAACAATCACGAGTGGCATACCTACTCTAATAAAGTAGGATACTTTATAAGATTCTCGAATAATAATAGAAGACAGGTGGCTCAGCTTTAATAAAGCTATCACATGCGGATTTAAATGGCTTTGAATTCCGAAGCCTTATATATTCTGAAGCTTTCATCTTTGTGAGGCAGACTCAGAACCAACTTCTTCATCTCCTTCAAGAAAGCTCTCTGCCATTAATAGTATTGAGTGTAATATTAAATAAGTGTGTAAGGTGTGTACAATAAGGAAGAAGACTACTTCTTCATATCTGTAAGTTTTTTAATCTTTGTAATATATAAAGCCCGATGGCAGGCTAATTATCTAAGTGTTGAATTATCTCTGTGCTTTGCATTTTATTTCATGACTATTTAGTTTTTAGGATTACATGATAAGCTAAAGATTTAAAATACATGGGTTAAGAATAGCATCAGAAGGCAATAAATTCTGATAAATACAGTGCATCAAAGTCCTTTTTTTAGCCATGAGAAGGCGTTGTCTAGGACAGGTCTTTCACTGATTTGTTCATCAGAATTCATTGTCAGTTCAATGCTTGACTTGTAAAATTCCCTGATTTACTTTAAATTTTAGTTTCGTTATGTAATGATCCTGTTAACACTGTAGCAAAGTTACTGTAGTAAAGTTACTGCAGCAGTTACTGTAACAATTAACTTTGGTTTAGTATAATCCTTTGTAAGTCAGTGTTAGTGAGTGCAGTTACTGCAGCAGTTACTGTAACAATTAACTTTGGTTTAGTATAATCCTTTGTAAGTCAGTGTTAGTGAGTGGTATCAGAGCCATGAGTAAGTGTAAAGTTCAGAGTAATTCGACACTTATTTTCTTATAAATGAATATAATTAGAAAAAAGGAAACTGTTAAAAACAGTATTAAACAAGAATATAATCTCCCTCAAAATTTGGAGTTGTTGAATAAATGGACAATTCCAAAAATCGAACCAAAGGTAATCTATCAGTTAGGAACCTTTGAAAAACTTGGGTTAAAACAAGTGGTAAAAACCACAGAACAATCAATTTCACTTGATAATGAAGAAATGATTATCAAATTGCTAAGTGAAAAAGATTTACAGCCTTATAGGCAAACACATAAATTTATTCACATAGGTTTGATACAAATTGCTTTCAAACCTTTAACCCTTGAAGGATTACCAGAAAGTTTTATAGCTGCTCTAAGAGATGGTAGGAACTTAGACTGGAAAAAATCATTGATGGGACTAATACAGTCTAGTCTGGCACATGGACCAGTATATTTTAATGTATATCCAAATTTACAGCTTTCCTTATCTGATGTAAACATATTAGAAGCTGTTACTTTGAATGTTAAAACTCATGGATATAATTATATTCCAGGATCTGAAGTTATATGTATTTGCTATAGAATTTATTATAAACCTTTATATACTCTAAACCCACAGTGTAGATTGGTAGATAAACCTTTGAATGAGACAATTTTAATAGAAACAAATTTTAGTCAGTCTAATATAACTACTAGAAGATCAATTAAGTGGGAAGAGATTCCTCTTCCAGAAAGTTGGATTATTGAAAGGGCTATCCCTTCAGTACCAAAAATAAATGATAATATAACACAAATTATACAAACCCCTGAGGGAAATATACAAATAGAAATGGAAAGAACTTCTTCTAGTTCTAGACCAAGTTCTAGCAGATTAATGTTACCTAAACCAAAGTCTTTTCATTCCCATATTTCACCATTAGATTATATCGTAGAAACACCATCTAGGTTTTCAACATCTCAAATTAAAGAAAGATTTTCTGATGAAGAATCTTCAAAAGAAAATACTGTTGAAAAATTATACAAAAATAAAGACAATATTGTAAAAGGAATTTATAACAACCAAGAACAGGATATAACCGAATCAGAAATGAATTTTTCTATTTAATGGATTATAAATCAAAAATAGATTTTAGCCCTGGCTCCCAAGCTAGACAGAGAATTAAAAATGAATTTAATCTCCCAAAATGGAAACCATTTAGAAAATGGTTTTTTGAAAACTTCTTAAAAGAAGAACAGAAATATTTTCAAGAAGAATTTTATAAATTCACATCTGAAAAAGATATATTATTTCCTTTTGTTCCCTGGTTTACATCAACCTATGTTGAACAATATCTTTCTATATTAGAAAGAGATTATAAACTTTCAAATGGAAATATTTTGAAATCAGTCTTTCCCCCTCAGCAATCTTTTCAAATTGAGAAAAATGGAAAGAATTTAAATTTTAATGCATTTTCCAAAATATTAGAAAATGATGTTTTACAAATTACAGTAAAACATATAAATCAAATAATGGAACAACAGAACTTTACAAATCTTTATTTAACAATAATTGGAGAACAAATGAATTCTTTACATAATAAAATAGAAAAACTATTCTCTGCTATAAATAAGATGACACCAACAAATCCAACATCAAGTGAGGAAGACAATGAAATTATTACTTCTTCAAATCTTCAACCTCCTCCTGAAATTAAAAATTTTAAATTAAAATCAGAAGAATTTGAAAAAAGATTAAAAGAAAAATTGGACAAAATGAAAATAGGATTGGACAATTTGAGAATAAATACTCTTGAAGAAGAAACAATCCATAATAATTTAACCATCCAAGAAGAAGTAAATAAACTTGAAAAGTATGCTAATAAGCCTACTCAACCATTGTTTTATTATAGAAGACCCTCCCCTATTGATACTTTACCAGAAGAACCAGAATATATTAATAACAATAGTTATAATGGTAAAAGTATCTATGAGTGGAATTTAGATACATTTACAGAAAAACAAATTTCTGTTCTGGTTCATAGAATGTTAATGTATAGTACCATCTGTAAAACAAATGAAAATGATGATGTTACCGTTGCAAAAATGATAGTTGCAGGATTCACAGGCCAACTAAAAGGTTGGTGGGATAATTATCTTCCTTTAAGTCAAAAGGAAGAAATTTATAAAACTGTAAGGCAAGAAAATGGACAATTAGTCCAAAATGCTGTATATACACTGGTCGTAACAATTTTAGAACATTTTACTGGCAGAGTATCTGAGAACAGTGATAATATTCGTACATTATTACAAAATCTGAGATGTAAAACATTAACAGATTTTAGGTGGTACAAAGATACATTTTTAAATAGAGTTTTAGAACTTCCAGAAAGTAATAGCTCTCACTGGAAATCTAAATTTATTGACGGTCTACCTTCATTATTTGCTGAAAGAATAAGAAAAGTTTTAAGAAAAGATAGGGTAAGTATTCCCTATGATTCTTATACTTATGGGAAACTTATTGGAACATGTATCCAAGAAGGTTTAGCATTATGTAATGAAATAAAATTAAATCAACAAATTCAACGTCAAAATTTGACAGAAAAACACCAACTAGGACAATTTTGTAATCAATTTGGTATGGAAATTCCAACCAATAAGAAATTTCATAAAAAGAAAAGATACTTAGATTCTCATTATAAAAAGAATAAGAGAAATTATTCTCAAAAAAGGCTTGAAAGAAAAGCTAAGAGAAAAGAAGAAAGGATAAATAAAAAGAAAGATAAAATTATTCACTGTTATAAATGTGGAAAAGTTGGCCATTATGCTAACAGATGCAAATTAAAAAAGAAAATTGATAATTTAGAAGTTGATAATAAACTAAAAGGATCGTTAACAAAACTTTTGTTAAATTCAAGTTCTGAAGATAATTCAGAAGAAGAAACTGAAAATAATTCAGGTACTTCATATGATTCAGAAGATCTTAATGATTTGGAAGATAATTCATCAGAATCTGATGAATGCTGCCAACCTTGTACACAAGGAAAGCCTTGTTTAAGACAAATAAAAGAAGATGAAGAGAACAAAGAAGAATTTTATAAAATTCTTTCACAATTTCAAGATTCAAAAATAAATGTTTTGAGCAATAGCAATGTTGTTGATTTCTTAAAATCAATTAAGGACCAAGAATTAAGATCTAAAGTAATAGATCAAATGGAAGATATTCCAGAATCAAGTCAAAACCAAGATAAAAATAAAAATAAAAATATTATTATTAAAGACCCTTATTCTATGAATGAGGTTAATAAAATGTTAAAAGAAAGACAGAATATTGAATACCCTATTACCATTCAAGATTTGAATAATGAAATTCAAAATCTTAAAAAAGAAATCCAAGAATTAATAAAGGATAACAAAAATTTTGATTATAGAATATCCTTTCTAGAATCATCAAAGCAAAGTATTATTATTAATGATAAAGATAAAGATTATTCTCAAACAGAATTTCCTGAACAAAAAGACTTTCTTTCGAAAATGGAAATTATAACATCTCAAAAATGGTTTATTGAGATAACTCTCTTAATTGATGATTATTTTCAGAAAAAATTAATTGCTTTAGTTGACAGTGGGGCGGATATGAATGTAATACAAGAAGGAATAATCCCAACTAAATACTTTCAAAAAACTACAAACTCTTTAAGACATGCAGGTGGACAAAAACTTGATATAAGTTTTAAAATACCACATGCTTATATTTGCAAAGAAAAAATTTGTATTCCTACAAGTTTTTTATTAGTAAAAAATATTACTAACCAAGTTATACTTGGAACTCCATTCTTAGATAAAATCTATCCTATCACTAATATTGATAAAAAGAGAATTACAGGAATTTATGAAAATAAACCCATAAATTTCCAATTTATAACTAAACCTTTTAAAAGGGTCCTTCATGAAATGAAAGACCTTTTGACACAAAAGACTTTTCATTTAAATTATTTAAAACAAGAAATTAATTTCTTCAATATAGAAGAAAAGCTACAGAATCCTAAACTAGAAGAAAAAATAAAATTGATTTATAACAAATTTTCTGTAGAAATATGTAATGAACATCCAAATGCTTTTTGGGATAGAAAAAGGCATGTTGTTAGTCTTCCATATGAAGAAGACTTTGATGAAAAGAAAATTTCTACAAAGGCAAGGCCATGCCAAATGAATTCCGAATATTTGGAATTATGTAAAAATGAAATTGAATCATTATTACAAAAAAGATTAATAAAACCTTCCCAATCACCTTGGTCATGTACTGCTTTTTATGTTAATAAACATAGTGAACAAGAGAGAGGTGTTCCAAGGTTAGTAATTAATTACAAACCTTTAAATAAAGTTTTGAAATGGATAAGACATCCAATCCCTAATAAAAAGGATTTATTAGACAGACTTTACAATGCTCTTATATTTTCCAAATTTGATTTAAAATCTGGATATTGGCAGATTCAAATTGATAAATCAGATCAATATAAAACTGCTTTCAATGTTCCAATAGGACACTATGAATGGACAGTAATGCCTTTTGGATTAAAAAATGCTCCCTCTGAATTTCAGAAAATAATGAATGATATTTTCATTCCATATAGTGAATTTATCATAGTCTATATAGACGATATTTTGGTATTTTCTGCAAACATTGAAATGCATTTTAAACACTTGGATATTTTTAGAAAAATTATTATTCAGAATGGATTAGTTATATCAAAAAAGAAAATGTTTTTATTTCAAACAAATGTAAGATTTTTAGGTCATAATATTGAAAAGGGAAAGATAGTTCCTATAAATAGAAGTATAGAATTTGCTTCAAAATTCCCTGATATAATAAGAGAAAAAACCCAATTACAAAGATTTTTAGGAAGTTTAAATTATATTTCTTCTTATTATGCCAATTTAGCTTCAGATGCTGTTATTTTATATGATAGACTAAAAAAGAATCCAGGACCATGGACTGAACAGCATACCAAAGCTGTCCAAATAATAAAAGAAAAGGTAAAAAATTTACCCTGCCTAAACCTGTCAAATCCAAATTTGGATAAGGTTATAGAGACTGATGCTTCAGACATAGGGTTTGGAGGAATCCTAAAACAAATTTGTCCAAACTCCAAGCAAGAATATCTTATTAGATTTTATTCTGGAAAATGGAATAATAGTCAAAGAAATTATGCAACTATAGCTAAAGAAATTCTTGCTATAGTAAAGTGTGTTTTAAAATTTCAAGATGATTTGTATAATCAAAAGTTTATTATAAAAACAGATTGCAAATCTGCAAAATATATGTTTAATAAAGATTTTAAACATGATGTTTCTAAACAAATGTTTGCTAGGTGGCAAGCTCATTTAGCCCCTTTTGATTTTGAAATAATTTATAAAAAAGGAGAAGAAAATAGTCTTCCCGATTTCCTAACCCATGAATTTTTACAGGAAAATGATTCCCAAAGGAAGGGGTAGTTCCTCTTTTAGAGGAGGAAGAGGTAGAGGAAATATCCTCGCTCAATATGGAAACAAAAAGCTTATAGCTGCAGATTTAACATCTACAAATGATCCTTTATATAAGGAATTCTTAGAATTTAAGAAAAAGCAAGAGGGCAATAGCCAAGCATCATCATCATCATATGCTAGCATAGCTAATGAAGAAAATGAGGAAAGTTTAACATCTTATGCAGAAAATCCTCATAAGGAAATGATAATTTTCCTTGAATTTAGTGACATAAAAAGGGAAAATAATCCGTGGAATTTAATGCAGAGATATCTTGATACTGCTTCATTTCCAATTACAGCTTACAAAAACAGAGGATACTATGAAGCAATAATGAAATCTTCAGAAACTTGTGAAATTACCCATTATAATACAGGTAATGACCAAAGCAATTATGGGTTCAGTAAAATAATTATTAAAAAACTCATAATGCCAGAAGAGTGGGGGTTATCAACCCTTAAAGAAAAGGAAATATTCCTTCAAGATAAGAAAATTACCATTAGGTATAACTATTGGGATTATGTCGAAGCACTAAGCAAAGTGTTTCTTTATGAAAACACTAAGAAGAAGCATTCCTGGTTCATAAAGGTTTGTGGTGAAATTTACAAAAGACCAATTCCTAATTGGTTCTATGACTGGTGGACAAATTATGGTCCGTCATTATCTATTCTCCCAAATAATATCATGGAATTATATTCCCAGTGGGTGAAAATTTCCCCTAAATTATGTGATTTAGATCAAAGTCTAATGGTTTCAGGATCAGGAAGCATGTTCTTCTTTTTGGAGTTCTCCATTCCTTGGATTTGGAAATGGAAACCAGAAATTGGCGAAACTGACAAGGAAATTCCTTGTTTACAAAGATGCTTTTTAACAAAATTCTGGGATAAATTAACCAGAATAGATAATGAGTCTGGCCAAATATATGGTCAAGAAATGATTTCAAATATTGAAAGCTCTATTAAGAAATATCAGGAGCAGAATGAGAAAAGGCAGGAAAAACCAGTTCAAAGTCCTTTTAGATATATCTATAAAAGGCTGCAAATGCAGAAAGGAAATGTCACTAAAGAAGACATTTTATATGCGTATATTGATGAAATGAAAAAAGACTTGGCCAAAAACTTTGAAGCAGATAATGTTTCAGACGTATCAATGGCATCGTCTAGGGCAAATGATGACAAGGAGGAACATTATTCCGATCTTAATGATGAAGATTTCAATGAAATTTTTGAAAAATTAGAAAGAGAGGCCCACAATATGGGTAAAGGTAAAACAATCAGCTGAAATCAAGGGCTAGCAAACAAATTACTTTTCAAAAACAATCACGAGTGGCATACCTACTCTAATAAAGTAGGATACTTTATAAGATTCTCGAATAATAATAGAAGACAGGTGGCTCAGCTTTAATAAAGCTATCACATGCGGATTTAAATGGCTTTGAATTCCGAAGCCTTATATATTCTGAAGCTTTCATCTTTGTGAGGCAGACTCAGAACCAACTTCTTCATCTCCTTCAAGAAAGCTCTCTGCCATTAATAGTATTGAGTGTAATATTAAATAAGTGTGTAAGGTGTGTACAATAAGGAAGAAGACTACTTCTTCATATCTGTAAGTTTTTTAATCTTTGTAATATATAAAGCCCGATGGCAGGCTAATTATCTAAGTGTTGAATTATCTCTGTGCTTTGCATTTTATTTCATGACTATTTAGTTTTTAGGATTACATGATAAGCTAAAGATTTAAAATACATGGGTTAAGAATAGCATCAGAAGGCAATAAATTCTGATAAATACAGTGCATCAAAGTCCTTTTTTTAGCCATGAGAAGGCGTTGTCTAGGACAGGTCTTTCACTGATTTGTTCATCAGAATTCATTGTCAGTTCAATGCTTGACTTGTAAAATTCCCTGATTTACTTTAAATTTTAGTTTCGTTATGTAATGATCCTGTTAACACTGTAGCAAAGTTACTGTAGTAAAGTTACTGCAGCAGTTACTGTAACAATTAACTTTGGTTTAGTATAATCCTTTGTAAGTCAGTGTTAGTGAGTGCAGTTACTGCAGCAGTTACTGTAACAATTAACTTTGGTTTAGTATAATCCTTTGTAAGTCAGTGTTAGTGAGTGGTATCAGAGCCATGAGTAAGTGTAAAGTTCAGAGTAATTCGACACTTATTTTCTTATAAATGAATATAATTAGAAAAAAGGAAACTGTTAAAAACAGTATTAAACAAGAATATAATCTCCCTCAAAATTTGGAGTTGTTGAATAAATGGACAATTCCAAAAATCGAACCAAAGGTAATCTATCAGTTAGGAACCTTTGAAAAACTTGGGTTAAAACAAGTGGTAAAAACCACAGAACAATCAATTTCACTTGATAATGAAGAAATGATTATCAAATTGCTAAGTGAAAAAGATTTACAGCCTTATAGGCAAACACATAAATTTATTCACATAGGTTTGATACAAATTGCTTTCAAACCTTTAACCCTTGAAGGATTACCAGAAAGTTTTATAGCTGCTCTAAGAGATGGTAGGAACTTAGACTGGAAAAAATCATTGATGGGACTAATACAGTCTAGTCTGGCACATGGACCAGTATATTTTAATGTATATCCA
The DNA here is from genome assembly GCA_030737815.1 of Allium fistulosum. Classification (NCBI taxonomy): domain Eukaryota; kingdom Viridiplantae; phylum Streptophyta; class Magnoliopsida; order Asparagales; family Amaryllidaceae; genus Allium; species Allium fistulosum. Next base: position 520,854,625 of record CM060901.1, on the reverse strand, counting down.
AATTTACAGCTTTCCTTATCTGATGTAAACATATTAGAAGCTGTTACTTTGAATGTTAAAACTCATGGATATAATTATATTCCAGGATCTGAAGTTATATGTATTTGCTATAGAATTTATTATAAACCTTTATATACTCTAAACCCACAGTGTAGATTGGTAGATAAACCTTTGAATGAGACAATTTTAATAGAAACAAATTTTAGTCAGTCTAATATAACTACTAGAAGATCAATTAAGTGGGAAGAGATTCCTCTTCCAGAAAGTTGGATTATTGAAAGGGCTATCCCTTCAGTACCAAAAATAAATGATAATATAACACAAATTATACAAACCCCTGAGGGAAATATACAAATAGAAATGGAAAGAACTTCTTCTAGTTCTAGACCAAGTTCTAGCAGATTAATGTTACCTAAAACAAAGTCTTTTCATTCCCATATTTCACCATTAGATTATATCGTAGAAACACCATCTAGGTTTTCAACATCTCAAATTAAAGAAAGATTTTCTGATGAAGAATCTTCAAAAGAAAATACTGTTGAAAAATTATACAAAAATAAAGACAATATTGTAAAAGGAATTTATAACAACCAAGAACAGGATATAACCGAATCAGAAATGAATTTTTCTATTTAATGGATTATAAATCAAAAATAGATTTTAGCCCTGGCTCCCAAGCTAGACAGAGAATTAAAAATGAATTTAATCTCCCAAAATGGAAACCATTTAGAAAATGGTTTTTTGAAAACTTCTTAAAAGAAGAACAGAAATATTTTCAAGAAGAATTTTATAAATTCACATCTGAAAAAGATATATTATTTCCTTTTGTTCCCTGGTTTACATCAACCTATGTTGAACAATATCTTTCTATATTAGAAAGAGATTATAAACTTTCAAATGGAAATATTTTGAAATCAGTCTTTCCCCCTCAGCAATCTTTTCAAATTGAGAAAAATGGAAAGAATTTAAATTTTAATGCATTTTCCAAAATATTAGAAAATGATGTTTTACAAATTACAGTAAAACATATAAATCAAATAATGGAACAACAGAACTTTACAAATCTTTATTTAACAATAATTGGAGAACAAATGAATTCTTTACATAATAAAATAGAAAAACTATTCTCTGCTATAAATAAAATGACACCAACAAATCCAACATCAAGTGAGGAAGACAATGAAATTATTACTTCTTCAAATCTTCAACCTCCTCCTGAAATTAAAAATTTTAAATTAAAATCAGAAGAATTTGAAAAAAGATTAAAAGAAAAATTGGACAAAATGAAAATAGGATTGGACAATTTGAGAATAAATACTCTTGAAGAAGAAACAATCCATAATAATTTAACCATCCAAGAAGAAGTAAATAAACTTGAAAAGTATGCTAATAAGCCTACTCAACCATTGTTTTATTATAGAAGACCCTCCCCTATTGATACTTTACCAGAAGAACCAGAATATATTAATAACAATAGTTATAATGGTAAAAGTATCTATGAGTGGAATTTAGATACATTTACAGAAAAACAAATTTCTGTTCTGGTTCATAGAATGTTAATGTATAGTACCATCTGTAAAACAAATGGAAATGATGATGTTACCGTTGCAAAAATGATAGTTGCAGGATTCACAGGCCAACTAAAAGGTTGGTGGGATAATTATCTTCCTTTAAGTCAAAAGGAAGAAATTTATAAAACTGTAAGGCAAGAAAATGGACAATTAGTCCAAAATGCTGTATATACACTGGTCGTAACAATTTTAGAACATTTTACTGGCAGAGTATCTGACAACAGTGATAATATTCGTACATTATTACAAAATCTGAGATGTAAAACATTAACAGATTTTAGGTGGTACAAAGATACATTTTTAAATAGAGTTTTAGAACTTCCAGAAAGTAATAGCTCTCACTGGAAATCTAAATTTATTGACGGTCTACCTTCATTATTTGCTGAAAGAATAAGAAAAGTTTTAAGAAAAGATAGGGTAAGTATTCCCTATGATTCTTATACTTATGGGAAACTTATTGGAACATGTATCCAAGAAGGTTTAGCATTATGTAATGAAATAAAATTAAATCAACAAATTCAACGTCAAAATTTGACAGAAAAACACCAACTAGGACAATTTTGTAATCAATTTGGTATGGAAATTCCAACCAATAAGAAATTTCATAAAAAGAAAAGATACTTAGATTCTCATTATAAAAAGAATAAGAGAAATTATTCTCAAAAAAGGCTTGAAAGAAAAGCTAAGAGAAAAGAAGAAAGGATAAATAAAAAGAAAGATAAAATTATTCACTGTTATAAATGTGGAAAAGTTGGCCATTATGCTAACAGATGCAAATTAAAAAAGAAAATTGATAATTTAGAAGTTGATAATAAACTAAAAGGATCGTTAACAAAACTTTTGTTAAATTCAAGTTCTGAAGATAATTCAGAAGAAGAAACTGAAAATAATTCAGGTACTTCATATGATTCAGAAGATCTTAATGATTTGGAAGATAATTCATCAGAATCTGATGAATGTTGCCAACCTTGTACACAAGGAAAGCCTTGTTTAAGACAAATAAAAGAAGATGAAGAGAACAAAGAAGAATTTTATAAAATTCTTTCACAATTTCAAGATTCAAAAATAAATGTTTTGAGCAATAGCAATGTTGTTGATTTCTTAAAATCAATTAAGGACCAAGAATTAAGATCTAAAGTAATAGATCAAATGGAAGATATTCCAGAATCAAGTCAAAACCAAGATAAAAATAAAAATAAAAATATTATTATTAAAGACCCTTATTCTATGAATGAGGTTAATAAAATGTTAAAAGAAAGACAGAATATTGAATACCCTATTACCATTCAAGATTTGAATAATGAAATTCAAAATCTTAAAAAAGAAATCCAAGAATTAAAAAAGGATAACAAAAATTTTGATTATAGAATATCCTTTCTAGAATCATCAAAGCAAAGTATTATTATTAATGATAAAGATAAAGATTATTCTCAAACAGAATTTCCTGAACAAAAAGACTTTCTTTCGAAAATGGAAATTATAACATCTCAAAAATGGTTTATTGAGATAACTCTCTTAATTGATGATTATTTTCAGAAAAAATTAATTGCTTTAGTTGACAGTGGGGCGGATATGAATGTAATACAAGAAGGAATAATCCCAACTAAATACTTTCAAAAAACTACAAACTCTTTAAGACATGCAGGTGGACAAAAACTTGATATAAGTTTTAAAATACCACATGCTTATATTTGCAAAGAAAAAATTTGTATTCCTACAAGTTTTTTATTAGTAAAAAATATTACTAACCAAGTTATACTTGGAACTCCATTCTTAGATAAAATCTATCCTATCACTAATATTGATAAAAAGGGAATTACAGGAATTTCCAATTTATAACTAAACCTTTTAAAAGGGTCCTTCATGAAATGAAAGACCTTTTGACACAAAAGACTTTTCATTTAAATTATTTAAAACAAGAAATTAATTTCTTCAATATAGAAGAAAAGCTACAGAATCCTAAACTAGAAGAAAAAATAAAATTGATTTATAACAAATTTTCTGTAGAAATATGTAATGAACATCCAAATGCTTTTTGGGATAGAAAAAGGCATGTTGTTAGTCTTCCATATGAAGAAGACTTTGATGAAAAGAAAATTTCTACAAAGGCAAGGCCATGCCAAATGAATTCCGAATATTTGGAATTATGTAAAAATGAAATTGAATCATTATTACAAAAAAGATTAATAAAACCTTCCCAATCACCTTGGTCATGTACTGCTTTTTATGTTAATAAACATAGTGAACAAGAGAGAGGTGTTCCAAGGTTAGTAATTAATTACAAACCTTTAAATAAAGTTTTGAAATGGATAAGACATCCAATCCCTAATAAAAAGGATTTATTAGACAGACTTTACAATGCTCTTATATTTTCCAAATTTGATTTAAAATCTGGATATTGGCAGATTCAAATTGATAAATCAGATCAATATAAAACTGCTTTCAATGTTCCAATAGGACACTATGAATGGACAGTAATGCCTTTTGGATTAAAAAATGCTCCCTCTGAATTTCAGAAAATAATGAATGATATTTTCATTCCATATAGTGAATTTATCATAGTCTATATAGACGATATTTTGGTATTTTCTGCAAACATTGAAATGCATTTTAAACACTTGGATATTTTTAGAAAAATTATTATTCAGAATGGATTAGTTATATCAAAAAAGAAAATGTTTTTATTTCAAACAAATGTAAGATTTTTAGGTCATAATATTGAAAAGGGAAAGATAGTTCCTATAAATAGAAGTATAGAATTTGCTTCAAAATTCCCTGATATAATAAGAGAAAAAACCCAATTACAAAGATTTTTAGGAAGTTTAAATTATATTTCTTCTTATTATGCCAATCAAGCTTCAGATGCTGCTATTTTATATGATAGACTAAAAAAGAATCCAGGACCATGGACTGAACAGCATACCAAAGCTGTCCAAATAATAAAAGAAAAGGTAAAAAATTTACCCTGCCTAAACCTGTCAAATCCAAATTGGGATAAGGTTATAGAGACTGATGCTTCAGACATAGGGTTTGGAGGAATCCTAAAACAAATTTGTCCAAACTCCAAGCAAGAATATCTTATTAGATTTTATTCTGGAAAATGGAATAATAGTCAAAGAAATTATGCAACTATAGCTAAAGAAATTCTTGCTATAGTAAAGTGTGTTTTAAAATTTCAAGATGATTTGTATAATCAAAAGTTTATTATAAAAACAGATTGCAAATCTGCAAAATATATTTTTAATAAAGATTTTAAACATGATGTTTCTAAACAAATGTTTGCTAGGTGGCAAGCTCATTTAGCCCCTTTTGATTTTGAAATAATTTATAAAAAAGGAGAAGAAAATAGTCTTCCCGATTTCCTAACCCGTGAATTTTTACAGGAAAATGATTCCCAAAGGAAGGGGTAGTTCCTCTTTTAGAGGAGGAAGAGGTAGAGGAAATATCCTCGCTCAATATGGAAACAAAAAGCTTATAGCTGCAGATTTAACATCTACAAATGATCCTTTATATAAGGAATTCTTAGAATTTAAGAAAAAGCAAGAGGGCAATAGCCAAGCATCATCATCATCATATGCTAGCATAGCTAATGAAGAAAATGAGGAAAGTTTAACATCTTATGCAGAAAATCCTCATAAGGAAATGATAATTTTCCTTGAATTTAGTGACATAAAAAGGGAAAATAATCCGTGGAATTTAATGCAGAGATATCTTGATACTGCTTCATTTCCAATTACAGCTTACAAAAACAGAGGATACTATGAAGCAATAATGAAATCTTCAGAAACTTGTGAAATTACCCATTATAATACAGGTAATGACCAAAGCAATTATGGGTTCAGTAAAATAATTATTAAAAAACTCATAATGCCAGAAGAGTGGGGGTTATCAACCCTTAAAGAAAAGGAAATATTCCTTCAAGATAAGAAAATTACCATTAGGTATAACTATTGGGATTATGTCGAAGCACTAAGCAAAGTGTTTCTTTATGAAAACACTAAGAAGAAGCATTCCTGGTTCATAAAGGTTTGTGGTGAAATTTACAAAAGACCAATTCCTAATTGGTTCTATGACTGGTGGACAAATTATGGTCCGTCATTATCTATTCTCCCAAATAATATCATGGAATTATATTCCCAGTGGGTGAAAATTTCCCCTAAATTATGTGATTTAGATCAAAGTCTAATGGTTTCAGGATCAGGAAGCATGTTCTTCTTTTTGGAGTTCTCCATTCCTTGGATTTGGAAATGGAAACCAGAAATTGGCGAAACTGACAAGGAAATTCCTTGTTTACAAAGATGCTTTTTAACAAAATTCTGGGATAAATTAACCAGAATAGATAATGAGTCTGGCCAAATATATGGTCAAGAAATGATTTCAAATATTGAAAGCTCTATTAAGAAATATCAGGAGCAGAATGAGAAAAGGCAGGAAAAACCAGTTCAAAGTCCTTTTAGATATATCTATAAAAGGCTGCAAATGCAGAAAGGAAATGTCACTAAAGAAGACATTTTATATGCGTATATTGATGAAATGAAAAAAGACTTGGCCAAAAACTTTGAAGCAGATAATGTTTCAGACGTATCAATGGCATCGTCTAGGGCAAATGATGACAAGGAGGAACATTATTCCGATCTTAATGATGAAGATTTCAATGAAATTTTTGAAAAATTAGAAAGAGAGGCCCACAATATGGGTAAAGGTAAAACAATCAGCTGAAATCGAGGGCTAGCAAACAAATTACTTTTCAAAAACAATCACGAGTGGCATACCTACTCTAATAAAGTAGGATACTTTATAAGATTCTCGAATAATAATAGAAGACAGGTGGCTCAGCTTTAATAAAGCTATCACATGCGGATTTAAATGGCTTTGAATTCCGAAGCCTTATATATTCTGAAGCTTTCATCTTTGTGAGGCAGACTCAGAACCAACTTCTTCATCTCCTTCAAGAAAGCTCTCTGCCATTAATAGTATTGAGTGTAATATTAAATAAGTGTGTAAGGTGTGTACAATAAGGAAGAAGACTACTTCTTCATATCTGTAAGTTTTTTAATCTTTGTAATATATAAAGCCCGATGGCAGGCTAATTATCTAAGTGTTGAATTATCTCTGTGCTTTGCATTTTATTTCATGACTATTTAGTTTTTAGGATTACATGATAAGCTAAAGATTTAAAATACATGGGTTAAGAATAGCATCAGAAGGCAATAAATTCTGATAAATACAGTGCATCAAAGTCCTTTTTTTAGCCATGAGAAGGCGTTGTCTAGGACAGGTCTTTCACTGATTTGTTCATCAGAATTCATTGTCAGTTCAATGCTTGACTTGTAAAATTCCCTGATTTACTTTAAATTTTAGTTTCGTTATGTAATGATCCTGTTAACACTGTAGCAAAGTTACTGTAGCAAAGTTACTGCAGCAGTTACTGTAACAATTAACTTTGGTTTAGTATAATCCTTTGTAAGTCAGTGTTAGTGAGTGGTATCATAAATTTACAGCCTTACATTATCAAGTGAAATTGATTGTTCTAAACCAAGAATTAAGATCTAAAGTAATATATTCCCAGTGGGTGAAAATTTCCCCTAAATTATGTGATTTAGATCAAAGTCTAATGGTTTCAGGATCAGGAAGCATGTTCTTCTTTTTGGAGTGGTATCAGAGCCATGAGTAAGTGTAAAGTTCAGAATAATTCAACACTTAGATAATTAGCCTGCCATCGGGCTTTATATATTACAAAGATTAAAAAACTTACAGATATGAAGAAGTAGTCTTCTTCCTTATTGTACACACCTTACACACTTATTTAATATTACACTCAATACTATTAATGGCAGAGAGCTTTCTTGAAGGAGATGAAGAAGTTGGTTCTGAGTCTGCCTCACAAAGATGAAAGCTTCAGAATATATAAGGCTTCGGAATTCAAAGCCATTTAAATCCGCATGTGATAGCTTTATTAAAGCTGAGCCACCTGTCTTCTATTATTATTCGAGAATCTTATAAAGTATCCTACTTTATTAGAGTAGGTATGCCACTCGTGATTGTTTTTGAAAAGTAATTTGTTTGCTAGCCCTCGATTTCAGCTGATTGTTTTACCTTTACCCATATTGTGGGCCTCTCTTTCTAATTTTTCAAAAATTTCATTGAAATCTTCATCATTAAGATCGGAATAATGTTCCTCCTTGTCATCATTTGCCCTAGACGATGCCATTGATACGTCTGAAACATTATCTGCTTCAAAGTTTTTGGCCAAGTCTTTTTTCATTTCATCAATATACGCATATAAAATGTCTTCTTTAGTGACATTTCCTTTCTGCATTTGCAGCCTTTTATAGATATATCTAAAAGGACTTTGAACTGGTTTTTCCTGCCTTTTCTCATTCTGCTCCTGATATTTCTTAATAGAGCTTTCAATATTTGAAATCATTTCTTGACCATATATTTGGCCAGACTCATTATCTATTCTGGTTAATTTATCCCAGAATTTTGTTAAAAAGCATCTTTGTAAACAAGGAATTTCCTTGTCAGTTTCGCCAATTTCTGGTTTCCATTTCCAAATCCAAGGAATGGAGAACTCCAAAAAGAAGAACATGCTTCCTGATCCTGAAACCATTAGACTTTGATCTAAATCACATAATTTAGGGGAAATTTTCACCCACTGGGAATATAATTCCATGATATTATTTGGGAGAATAGATAATGACGGACCATAATTTGTCCACCAGTCATAGAACCAATTAGGAATTGGTCTTTTGTAAATTTCACCACAAACCTTTATGAACCAGGAATGCTTCTTCTTAGTGTTTTCATAAAGAAACACTTTGCTTAGTGCTTCGACATAATCCCAATAGTTATACCTAATGGTAATTTTCTTATCTTGAAGGAATATTTCCTTTTCTTTAAGGGTTGATAACCCCCACTCTTCTGGCATTATGAGTTTTTTAATAATTATTTTACTGAACCCATAATTGCTTTGGTCATTACCTGTATTATAATGGGTAATTTCACAAGTTTCTGAAGATTTCATTATTGCTTCATAGTATCCTCTGTTTTTGTAAGCTGTAATTGGAAATGAAGCAGTATCAAGATATCTCTGCATTAAATTCCACGGATTATTTTCCCTTTTTATGTCACTAAATTCAAGGAAAATTATCATTTCCTTATGAGGATTTTCTGCATAAGATGTTAAACTTTCCTCATTTTCTTCATTAGCTATGCTAGCATATGATGATGATGATGCTTGGCTATTGCCCTCTTGCTTTTTCTTAAATTCTAAGAATTCCTTATATAAAGGATCATTTGTAGATGTTAAATCTGCAGCTATAAGCTTTTTGTTTCCATATTGAGCGAGGATATTTCCTCTACCTCTTCCTCCTCTAAAAGAGGAACTACCCCTTCCTTTGGGAATCATTTTCCTGTAAAAATTCACGGGTTAGGAAATCGGGAAGACTATTTTCTTCTCCTTTTTTATAAATTATTTCAAAATCAAAAGGGGCTAAATGAGCTTGCCACCTAGCAAACATTTGTTTAGAAACATCATGTTTAAAATCTTTATTAAACATATATTTTGCAGATTTGCAATCTGTTTTTATAATAAACTTTTGATTATACAAATCATCTTGAAATTTTAAAACACACTTTACTATAGCAAGAATTTCTTTAGCTATAGTTGCATAATTTCTTTGACTATTATTCCATTTTCCAGAATAAAATCTAATAAGATATTCTTGCTTGGAGTTTGGACAAATTTGTTTTAGGATTCCTCCAAACCCTATGTCTGAAGCATCAGTCTCTATAACCTTATCCCAATTTGGATTTGACAGGTTTAGGCAGGGTAAATTTTTTACCTTTTCTTTTATTATTTGGACAGCTTTGGTATGCTGTTCAGTCCATGGTCCTGGATTCTTTTTTAGTCTATCATATAAAATAGCAGCATCTGAAGCTAGATTGGCATAATGTTTATTAACATAAAAAGCAGTACATGACCAAGGTGATTGGGAAGGTTTTATTAATCTTTTTTGTAATAATGATTCAATTTCATTTTTACATAATTCCAAATATTCGGAATTCATTTGGCATGGCCTTGCCTTTGTAGAAATTTTCTTTTCATCAAAGTCTTCTTCATATGGAAGACTAACAACATGCCTTTTTCTATCCCAAAAAGCATTTGGATGTTCATTACATATTTCTACAGAAAATTTGTTATAAATCAATTTTATTTTTTCTTCTAGTTTAGGATTCTGTAGCTTTTCTTCTATATTGAAGAAATTAATTTCTTGTTTTAAATAATTTAAATGAAAAGTCTTTTGTGTCAAAAGGTCTTTCATTTCATGAAGGACCCTTTTAAAAGGTTTAGTTATAAATTGGAAATTTATGGGTTTATTTTCATAAATTCCTGTAATTCCCTTTTTATCAATATTAGTGATAGGATAGATTTTATCTAAGAATGGAGTTCCAAGTATAACTTGGTTAGTAATATTTTTTACTAATAAAAAACTTGTAGGAATACAAATTTTTTCTTTGCAAATATAAGCATGTGGTATTTTAAAACTTATATCAAGTTTTTGTCCACCTGCATGTCTTAAAGAGTTTGTAGTTTTTTGAAAGTATTTAGTTGGGATTATTCCTTCTTGTATTACATTCATATCCGCCCCACTGTCAACTAAAGCAATTAATTTTTTCTGAAAATAATCATCAATTAAGAGAGTTATCTCAATAAACCATTTTTGAGATGTTATAATTTCCATTTTCGAAAGAAAGTCTTTTTGTTCAGGAAATTCTGTTTGAGAATAATCTTTATCTTTATCATTAATAATAATACTTTGCTTTGATGATTCTAGAAAGGATATTCTATAATCAAAATTTTTGTTATCCTTTTTTAATTCTTGGATTTCTTTTTTAAGATTTTGAATTTCATTATTCAAATCTTGAATGGTAATAGGGTATTCAATATTCTGTCTTTCTTTTAACATTTTATTAACCTCATTCATAGAATAAGGGTCTTTAATAATAATATTTTTATTTTTATTTTTATCTTGGTTTTGACTTGATTCTGGAATATCTTCCATTTGATCTATTACTTTAGATCTTAATTCTTGGTCCTTAATTGATTTTAAGAAATCAACAACATTGCTATTGCTCAAAACATTTATTTTTGAATCTTGAAATTGTGAAAGAATTTTATAAAATTCTTCTTTGTTCTCTTCATCTTCTTTTATTTGTCTTAAACAAGGCTTTCCTTGTGTACAAGGTTGGCAGCATTCATCAGATTCTGATGAATTATCTTCCAAATCATTAAGATCTTCTGAATCATATGAAGTACCTGAATTATTTTCAGTTTCTTCTTCTGAATTATCTTCAGAACTTGAATTTAACAAAAGTTTTGTTAACGATCCTTTTAGTTTATTATCAACTTCTAAATTATCAATTTTCTTTTTTAATTTGCATCTGTTAGCATAATGGCCAACTTTTCCACATTTATAACAGTGAATAATTTTATCTTTCTTTTTATTTATCCTTTCTTCTTTTCTCTTAGCTTTTCTTTCAAGCCTTTTTTGAGAATAATTTCTCTTATTCTTTTTATAATGAGAATCTAAGTATCTTTTCTTTTTATGAAATTTCTTATTGGTTGGAATTTCCATACCAAATTGATTACAAAATTGTCCTAGTTGGTGTTTTTCTGTCAAATTTTGACGTTGAATTTGTTGATTTAATTTTATTTCATTACATAATGCTAAACCTTCTTGGATACATGTTCCAATAAGTTTCCCATAAGTATAAGAATCATAGGGAATACTTACCCTATCTTTTCTTAAAACTTTTCTTATTCTTTCAGCAAATAATGAAGGTAGACCGTCAATAAATTTAGATTTCCAGTGAGAGCTATTACTTTCTGGAAGTTCTAAAACTCTATTTAAAAATGTATCTTTGTACCACCTAAAATCTGTTAATGTTTTACATCTCAGATTTTGTAATAATGTACGAATATTATCACTGTTGTCAGATACTCTGCCAGTAAAATGTTCTAAAATTGTTACGACCAGTGTATATACAGCATTTTGGACTAATTGTCCATTTTCTTGCCTTACAGTTTTATAAATTTCTTCCTTTTGACTTAAAGGAAGATAATTATCCCACCAACCTTTTAGTTGGCCTGTGAATCCTGCAACTATCATTTTTGCAACGGTAACATCATCATTTCCATTTGTTTTACAGATGGTACTATACATTAACATTCTATGAACCAGAACAGAAATTTGTTTTTCTGTAAATGTATCTAAATTCCACTCATAGATACTTTTACCATTATAACTATTGTTATTAATATATTCTGGTTCTTCTGGTAAAGTATCAATAGGGGAGGGTCTTCTATAATAAAACAATGGTTGAGTAGGCTTATTAGCATACTTTTCAAGTTTATTTACTTCTTCTTGGATGGTTAAATTATTATGGATTGTTTCTTCTTCAAGAGTATTTATTCTCAAATTGTCCAATCCTATTTTCATTTTGTCCAATTTTTCTTTTAATCTTTTTTCAAATTCTTCTGATTTTAATTTAAAATTTTTAATTTCAGGAGGAGGTTGAAGATTTGAAGAAGTAATAATTTCATTGTCTTCCTCACTTGATGTTGGATTTGTTGGTGTCATTTTATTTATAGCAGAGAATAGTTTTTCTATTTTATTATGTAAAGAATTCATTTGTTCTCCAATTATTGTTAAATAAAGATTTGTAAAGTTCTGTTGTTCCATTATTTGATTTATATGTTTTACTGTAATTTGTAAAACATCATTTTCTAATATTTTGGAAAATGCATTAAAATTTAAATTCTTTCCATTTTTCTCAATTTGAAAAGATTGCTGAGGGGGAAAGACTGATTTCAAAATATTTCCATTTGAAAGTTTATAATCTCTTTCTAATATAGAAAGATATTGTTCAACATAGGTTGATGTAAACCAGGGAACAAAAGGAAATAATATATCTTTTTCAGATGTGAATTTATAAAATTCTTCTTGAAAATATTTCTGTTCTTCTTTTAAGAAGTTTTCAAAAAACCATTTTCTAAATGGTTTCCATTTTGGGAGATTAAATTCATTTTTAATTCTCTGTCTAGCTTGGGAGCCAGGGCTAAAATCTATTTTTGATTTATAATCCATTAAATAGAAAAATTCATTTCTGATTCGGTTATATCCTGTTCTTGGTTGTTATAAATTCCTTTTACAATATTGTCTTTATTTTTGTATAATTTTTCAACAGTATTTTCTTTTGAAGATTCTTCATCAGAAAATCTTTCTTTAATTTGAGATGTTGAAAACCTAGATGGTGTTTCTACGATATAATCTAATGGTGAAATATGGGAATGAAAAGACTTTGTTTTAGGTAACATTAATCTGCTAGAACTTGGTCTAGAACTAGAAGAAGTTCTTTCCATTTCTATTTGTATATTTCCCTCAGGGGTTTGTATAATTTGTGTTATATTATCATTTATTTTTGGTACTGAAGGGATAGCCCTTTCAATAATCCAACTTTCTGGAAGAGGAATCTCTTCCCACTTAATTGATCTTCTAGTAGTTATATTAGACTGACTAAAATTTGTTTCTATTAAAATTGTCTCATTCAAAGGTTTATCTACCAATCTACACTGTGGGTTTAGAGTATATAAAGGTTTATAATAAATTCTATAGCAAATACATATAACTTCAGATCCTGGAATATAATTATATCCATGAGTTTTAACATTCAAAGTAACAGCTTCTAATATGTTTACATCAGATAAGGAAAGCTGTAAATTTGGATATACATTAAAATATACTGGTCCATGTGCCAGACTAGACTGTATTAGTCCCATCAATGATTTTTTCCAGTCTAAGTTCCTACCATCTCTTAGAGCAGCTATAAAACTTTCTGGTAATCCTTCAAGGGTTAAAGGTTTGAAAGCAATTTGTATCAAACCTATGTGAATAAATTTATGTGTTTGCCTATAAGGCTGTAAATCTTTTTCACTTAGCAATTTGATAATCATTTCTTCATTATCAAGTGAAATTGATTGTTCTGTGGTTTTTACCACTTGTTTTAACCCAAGTTTTTCAAAGGTTCCTAACTGATAGATTACCTTTGGTTCGATTTTTGGAATTGTCCATTTATTCAACAACTCCAAATTTTGAGGGAGATTATATTCTTGTTTAATACTGTTTTTAACAGTTTCCTTTTTTCTAATTATATTCATTTATAAGAAAATAAGTGTCGAATTACTCTGAACTTTACACTTACTCATGGCTCTGATACCACTCACTAACACTGACTTACAAAGGATTATACTAAACCAAAGTTAATTGTTACAGTAACTGCTGCAGTAACTTTGCTACAGTAACTTTGCTACAGTGTTAACAGGATCATTACATAACGAAACTAAAATTTAAAGTAAATCAGGGAATTTTACAAGTCAAGCATTGAACTGACAATGAATTCTGATGAACAAATCAGTGAAAGACCTGTCCTAGACAACGCCTTCTCATGGCTAAAAAAAGGACTTTGATGCACTGTATTTATCAGAATTTATTGCCTTCTGATGCTATTCTTAACCCATGTATTTTAAATCTTTAGCTTATCATGTAATCCTAAAAACTAAATAGTCATGAAATAAAATGCAAAGCACAGAGATAATTCAACACTTAGATAATTAGCCTGCCATCGGGCTTTATATATTACAAAGATTAAAAAACTTACAGATATGAAGAAGTAGTCTTCTTCCTTATTGTACACACCTTACACACTTATTTAATATTACACTCAATACTATTAATGGCAGAGAGCTTTCTTGAAGGAGATGAAGAAGTTGGTTCTGAGTCTGCCTCACAAAGATGAAAGCTTCAGAATATATAAGGCTTCGGAATTCAAAGCCATTTAAATCCGCATGTGATAGCTTTATTAAAGCTGAGCCACCTGTCTTCTATTATTATTCGAGAATCTTATAAAGTATCCTACTTTATTAGAGTAGGTATGCCACTCGTGATTGTTTTTGAAAAGTAATTTGTTTGCTAGCCCTCGATTTCAGCTGATTGTTTTACCTTTACCCATATTGTGGGCCTCTCTTTCTAATTTTTCAAAAATTTCATTGAAATCTTCATCATTAAGATCGGAATAATGTTCCTCCTTGTCATCATTTGCCCTAGACGATGCCATTGATACGTCTGAAACATTATCTGCTTCAAAGTTTTTGGCCAAGTCTTTTTTCATTTCATCAATATACGCATATAAAATGTCTTCTTTAGTGACATTTCCTTTCTGCATTTGCAGCCTTTTATAGATATATCTAAAAGGACTTTGAACTAGTTTTTCCTGCCTTTTCTCATTCTGCTCCTGATATTTCTTAATAGAGCTTTCAATATTTGAAATCATTTCTTGACCATATATTTGGCCAGACTCATTATCTATTCTGGTTAATTTATCCCAGAATTTTGTTAAAAAGCATCTTTGTAAACAAGGAATTTCCTTGTCAGTTTCGCCAATTTCTGGTTTCCATTTCCAAATCCAAGGAATGGAGAACTCCAAAAAGAAGAACATGCTTCCTGATCCTGAAACCATTAGACTTTGATCTAAATCACATAATTTAGGGGAAATTTTCACCCACTGGGAATATAATTCCATGATATTATTTGGGAGAATAGATAATGACGGACCATAATTTGTCCACCAGTCATAGAACCAATTAGGAATTGGTCTTTTGTAAATTTCACCACAAACCTTTATGAACCAGGAATGCTTCTTCTTAGTGTTTTCATAAAGAAACACTTTGCTTAGTGCTTCGACATAATCCCAATAGTTATACCTAATGGTAATTTTCTTATCTTGAAGGAATATTTCCTTTTCTTTAAGGGTTGATAACCCCCACTCTTCTGGCATTATGAGTTTTTTAATAATTATTTTACTGAACCCATAATTGCTTTGGTCATTACCTGTATTATAATGGGTAATTTCACAAGTTTCTGAAGATTTCATTATTGCTTCATAGTATCCTCTGTTTTTGTAAGCTGTAATTGGAAATGAAGCAGTATCAAGATATCTCTGCATTAAATTCCACGGATTATTTTCCCTTTTTATGTCACTAAATTCAAGGAAAATTATCATTTCCTTATGAGGATTTTCTGCATAAGATGTTAAACTTTCCTCATTTTCTTCATTAGCTATGCTAGCATATGATGATGATGATGCTTGGCTATTGCCCTCTTGCTTTTTCTTAAATTCTAAGAATTCCTTATATAAAGGATCATTTGTAGATGTTAAATCTGCAGCTATAAGCTTTTTGTTTCCATATTGAGCGAGGATATTTCCTCTACCTCTTCCTCCTCTAAAAGAGGAACTACCCCTTCCTTTGGGAATCATTTTCCTGTAAAAATTCACGGGTTAGGAAATCGGGAAGACTATTTTCTTCTCCTTTTTTATAAATTATTTCAAAATCAAAAGGGGCTAAATGAGCTTGCCACCTAGCAAACATTTGTTTAGAAACATCATGTTTAAAATCTTTATTAAACATATATTTTGCAGATTTGCAATCTGTTTTTATAATAAACTTTTGATTATACAAATCATCTTGAAATTTTAAAACACACTTTACTATAGCAAGAATTTCTTTAGCTATAGTTGCATAATTTCTTTGACTATTATTCCATTTTCCAGAATAAAATCTAATAAGATATTCTTGCTTGGAGTTTGGACAAATTTGTTTTAGGATTCCTCCAAACCCTATGTCTGAAGCATCAGTCTCTATAACCTTATCCCAATTTGGATTTGACAGGTTTAGGCAGGGTAAATTTTTTACCTTTTCTTTTATTATTTGGACAGCTTTGGTATGCTGTTCAGTCCATGGTCCTGGATTCTTTTTTAGTCTATCATATAAAATAGCAGCATCTGAAGCTAGATTGGCATAATAAGAAGAAATATAATTTAAACTTCCTAAAAATCTTTGTAATTGGGTTTTTTCTCTTATTATATCAGGGAATTTTGAAGCAAATTCTATACTTCTATTTATAGGAACTATCTTTCCCTTTTCAATATTATGACCTAAAAATCTTACATTTGTTTGAAATAAAAACATTTTCTTTTTTGATATAACTAATCCATTCTGAATAATAATTTTTCTAAAAATATCCAAGTGTTTAAAATGCATTTCAATGTTTGCAGAAAATACCAAAATATCGTCTATATAGACTATGATAAATTCACTATATGGAATGAAAATATCATTCATTATTTTCTGAAATTCAGAGGGAGCATTTTTTAATCCAAAAGGCATTACTGTCCATTCATAGTGTCCTATTGGAACATTGAAAGCAGTTTTATATTGATCTGATTTATCAATTTGAATCTGCCAATATCCAGATTTTAAATCAAATTTGGAAAATATAAGAGCATTGTAAAGTCTGTCTAATAAATCCTTTTTATTAGGGATTGGATGTCTTATCCATTTCAAAACTTTATTTAAAGGTTTGTAATTAATTACTAACCTTGGAACACCTCTCTCTTGTTCACTATGTTTATTAACATAAAAAGCAGTACATGACCAAGGTGATTGGGAAGGTTTTATTAATCTTTTTTGTAATAATGATTCAATTTCATTTTTACATAATTCCAAATATTCGGAATTCATTTGGCATGGCCTTGCCTTTGTAGAAATTTTCTTTTCATCAAAGTCTTCTTCATATGGAAGACTAACAACATGCCTTTTTCTATCCCAAAAAGCATTTGGATGTTCATTACATATTTCTACAGAAAATTTGTTATAAATCAATTTTATTTTTTCTTCTAGTTTAGGATTCTGTAGCTTTTCTTATATATTGAAGAAATTAATTTCTTGTTTTAAATAATTTAAATGAAAAGTCTTTTGTGTCAAAAGGTCTTTCATTTCATGAAGGACCCTTTTAAAAGGTTTAGTTATAAATTGGAAATTTATGGGTTTATTTTCATAAATTCCTGTAATTCCCTTTTTATCAATATTAGTGATAGGATAGATTTTATCTAAGAATGGAGTTCCAAGTATAACTTGGTTAGTAATATTTTTTACTAATAAAAAACTTGTAGGAATACAAATTTTTTCTTTGCAAATATAAGCATGTGGTATTTTAAAACTTATATCAAGTTTTTGTCCACCTGCATGTCTTAAAGAGTTTGTAGTTTTTTGAAAGTATTTAGTTGGGATTATTCCTTCTTGTATTACATTCATATCCGCCCCACTGTCAACTAAAGCAATTAATTTTTTCTGAAAATAATCATCAATTAAGAGAGTTATCTCAATAAACCATTTTTGAGATGTTATAATTTCCATTTTCGAAAGAAAGTCTTTTTGTTCAGGAAATTCTGTTTGAGAATAATCTTTATCTTTATCATTAATAATAATACTTTGCTTTGATGATTCTAGAAAGGATATTCTATAATCAAAATTTTTGTTATCCTTTTTTAATTCTTGGATTTCTTTTTTAAGATTTTGAATTTCATTATTCAAATCTTGAATGGTAATAGGGTATTCAATATTCTGTCTTTCTTTTAACATTTTATTAACCTCATTCATAGAATAAGGGTCTTTAATAATAATATTTTTATTTTTATTTTTATCTTGGTTTTGACTTGATTCTGGAATATCTTCCATTTGATCTATTACTTTAGATCTTAATTCTTGGTCCTTAATTGATTTTAAGAAATCAACAACATTGCTATTGCTCAAAACATTTATTTTTGAATCTTGAAATTGTGAAAGAATTTTATAAAATTCTTCTTTGTTCTCTTCATCTTCTTTTATTTGTCTTAAACAAGGCTTTCCTTGTGTACAAGGTTGGCAGCATTCATCAGATTCTGATGAATTATCTTCCAAATCATTAAGATCTTCTGAATCATATGAAGTACCTGAATTATTTTCAGTTTCTTCTTCTGAATTATCTTCAGAACTTGAATTTAACAAAAGTTTTGTTAACGATCCTTTTAGTTTATTATCAACTTCTAAATTATCAATTTTCTTTTTTAATTTGCATCTGTTAGCATAATGGCCAACTTTTCCACATTTATAACAGTGAATAATTTTATCTTTCTTTTTATTTATCCTTTCTTCTTTTCTCTTAGCTTTTCTTTCAAGCCTTTTTTGAGAATAATTTCTCTTATTCTTTTTATAATGAGAATCTAAGTATCTTTTCTTTTTATGAAATTTCTTATTGGTTGGAATTTCCATACCAAATTGATTACAAAATTGTCCTAGTTGGTGTTTTTCTGTCAAATTTTGACGTTGAATTTGTTGATTTAATTTTATTTCATTACATAATGCTAAACCTTCTTGGATACATGTTCCAATAAGTTTCCCATAAGTATAAGAATCATAGGGAATACTTACCCTATCTTTTCTTAAAACTTTTCTTATTCTTTCAGCAAATAATGAAGGTAGACCGTCAATAAATTTAGATTTCCAGTGAGAGCTATTACTTTCTGGAAGTTCTAAAACTCTATTTAAAAATGTATCTTTGTACCACCTAAAATCTGTTAATGTTTTACATCTCAGATTTTGTAATAATGTACGAATATTATCACTGTTGTCAGATACTCTGCCAGTAAAATGTTCTAAAATTGTTACGACCAGTGTATATACAGCATTTTGGACTAATTGTCCATTTTCTTGCCTTACAGTTTTATAAATTTCTTCCTTTTGACTTAAAGGAAGATAATTATCCCACCAACCTTTTAGTTGGCCTGTGAATCCTGCAACTATCATTTTTGCAACGGTAACATCATCATTTCCATTTGTTTTACAGATGGTACTATACATTAACATTCTATGAACCAGAACAGAAATTTGTTTTTCTGTAAATGTATCTAAATTCCACTCATAGATACTTTTACCATTATAACTATTGTTATTAATATATTCTGGTTCTTCTGGTAAAGTATCAATAGGGGAGGGTCTTCTATAATAAAACAATGGTTGAGTAGGCTTATTAGCATACTTTTCAAGTTTATTTACTTCTTCTTGGATGGTTAAATTATTATGGATTGTTTCTTCTTCAAGAGTATTTATTCTCAAATTGTCCAATCCTATTTTCATTTTGTCCAATTTTTCTTTTAATCTTTTTTCAAATTCTTCTGATTTTAATTTAAAATTTTTAATTTCAGGAGGAGGTTGAAGATTTGAAGAAGTAATAATTTCATTGTCTTCCTCACTTGATGTTGGATTTGTTGGTGTCATTTTATTTATAGTAGAGAATAGTTTTTCTATTTTATTATGTAAAGAATTCATTTGTTCTCCAATTATTGTTAAATAAAGATTTGTAAAGTTCTGTTGTTCCATTATTTGATTTATATGTTTTACTGTAATTTGTAAAACATCATTTTCTAATATTTTGGAAAATGCATTAAAATTTAAATTCTTTCCATTTTTCTCAATTTGAAAAGATTGCTGAGGGGGAAAGACTGATTTCAAAATATTTCCATTTGAAAGTTTATAATCTCTTTCTAATATAGAAAGATATTGTTCAACATAGGTTGATGTAAACCAGGGAACAAAAGGAAATAATATATCTTTTTCAGATGTGAATTTATAAAATTCTTCTTGAAAATATTTCTGTTCTTCTTTTAAGAAGTTTTCAAAAAACCATTTTCTAAATGGTTTCCATTTTGGGAGATTAAATTCATTTTTAATTCTCTGTCTAGCTTGGGAGCCAGGGCTAAAATCTATTTTTGATTTATAATCCATTAAATAGAAAAATTCATTTCTGATTCGGTTATATCCTGTTCTTGGTTGTTATAAATTCCTTTTACAATATTGTCTTTATTTTTGTATAATTTTTCAACAGTATTTTCTTTTGAAGATTCTTCATCAGAAAATCTTTCTTTAATTTGAGATGTTGAAAACCTAGATGGTGTTTCTACGATATAATCTAATGGTGAAATATGGGAATGAAAAGACTTTGTTTTAGGTAACATTAATCTGCTAGAACTTGGTCTAGAACTAGAAGAAGTTCTTTCCATTTCTATTTGTATATTTCCCTCAGGGGTTTGTATAATTTGTGTTATATTATCATTTATTTTTGGTACTGAAGGGATAGCCCTTTCAATAATCCAACTTTCTGGAAGAGGAATCTCTTCCCACTTAATTGATCTTCTAGTAGTTATATTAGACTGACTAAAATTTGTTTCTATTAAAATTGTCTCATTCAAAGGTTTATCTACCAATCTACACTGTGGGTTTAGAGTATATAAAGGTTTATAATAAATTCTATAGCAAATACATATAACTTCAGATCCTGGAATATAATTATATCCATGAGTTTTAACATTCAAAGTAACAGCTTCTAATATGTTTACATCAGATAAGGAAAGCTGTAAATTTGGATATACATTAAAATATACTGGTCCATGTGCCAGACTAGACTGTATTAGTCCCATCAATGATTTTTTCCAGTCTAAGTTCCTACCATCTCTTAGAGCAGCTATAAAACTTTCTGGTAATCCTTCAAGGGTTAAAGGTTTGAAAGCAATTTGTATCAAACCTATGTGAATAAATTTATGTGTTTGCCTATAAGGCTGTAAATCTTTTTCACTTAGCAATTTGATAATCATTTCTTCATTATCAAGTGAAATTGATTGTTCTGTGGTTTTTACCACTTGTTTTAACCCAAGTTTTTCAAAGGTTCCTAACTGATAGATTACCTTTGGTTCGATTTTTGGAATTGTCCATTTATTCAACAACTCCAAATTTTGAGGGAGATTATATTCTTGTTTAATACTGTTTTTAACAGTTTCCTTTTTTCTAATTATATTCATTTATAAGAAAATAAGTGTCGAATTACTCTGAACTTTACACTTACTCATGGCTCTGATACCACTCACTAACACTGACTTACAAAGGATTATACTAAACCAAAGTTAATTGTTACAGTAACTGCTGCAGTAACTTTGCTACAGTAACTTTGCTACAGTGTTAACAGGATCATTACATAACGAAACTAAAATTTAAAGTAAATCAGGGAATTTTACAAGTCAAGCATTGAACTGACAATGAATTCTGATGAACAAATCAGTGAAAGACCTGTCCTAGACAACGCCTTCTCATGGCTAAAAAAAGGACTTTGATGCACTGTATTTATCAGAATTTATTGCCTTCTGATGCTATTCTTAACCCATGTATTTTAAATCTTTAGCTTATCATGTAATCCTAAAAACTAAATAGTCATGAAATAAAATGCAAAGCACAGAGATAATTCAACACTTAGATAATTAGCCTGCCATCGGGCTTTATATATTACAAAGATTAAAAAACTTACAGATATGAAGAAGTAGTCTTCTTCCTTATTGTACACACCTTACACACTTATTTAATATTACACTCAATACTGTTAATGGCAGAGAGCTTTCTTGAAGGAGATGAAGAAGTTGGTTCTGAGTCTGCCTCACAAAGATGAAAGCTTCAGAATATATAAGGCTTCGGAATTCAAAGCCATTTAAATCCGCATGTGATAGCTTTATTAAAGCTGAGCCACCTGTCTTCTATTATTATTCGAGAATCTTATAAAGTATCCTATGTGTATATGTATATGTATGTATATGTATATGTATGTAATGTATATGTATATATATGTATATGTATGTATGTATGTATATATGTGTATGTGTATATGTATATGTATATGTATATGTATGTAATGTATATGTGTGTGTGTATATATATATGTATATGTATATGTATATGTATATGTATGTATATATATATGTGTATATAATGTATATGTATATGTATATGTATATGTATATGTATATGTATATGTATGTAATGTATATGTGTGTATATATATATGTATATGTATATGTATATGTATATGTATGTGTATGTAATGTTTATGTGTATGTGTATGTATATGTATATGTATATGTATGTAATGTATATTTATATGTATATGTATATGCGTATGTATATGTATATGTATGTGTATGTAATGTCTATGTGTATGTATATGTATATGTATATGTATGTAATGTGTATGTATATGTGTATGTATATGTATATGTATATGTATATGTATATGTATGTATATGTATGTCTATATATATGTATATGTATATGTATATGTATGTATATATATGTATGTATATATATGTATGTAATGTATATGTATATATATATATATGTATATGTAATGTATATGTATATGTATATGTATGTATATATATGTATATATATATGTATGTAATGTATATGTATATATATATATATATATCTATATGTAATGTATATGTATATGTATATGTATATGTATGTATGTATATATATATATATGTATATGTATGTCTATATATATGTATATGTATATGTATATGTATGTATATGTATATGTATGTATATATATGTATATATATGTATGTAATGTATATGTATATATATATATATGTATATGTATGTATATGTATATGTATGTATATATATGTATGTAATGTATATGTATATATATATATATATATGTATGTATATGTATGTAATGTATATGCATGTAATGTATATGTATATATATGTGTATATGTATGTATGTATATATATGTATATGTATATGTATGTATGTGTGTGTAACATCTCTTCACTATAAACCCCTAACATTATTTATCACTGTGAAATTCTGTGTTCTCTAGTAGCACTAATTTCTCCAACCGACGTCAATAACTGCATTGTTCATGTGTAATATAACACATGATATTTTCCTGTTAATTTATTGCGGAATGGTATACTCGACTAGGGCTGTTACGGTTGAACCATCAACCGCTCAACCGTACTAACCGTTCATGCGGTTACCATCTATAACGGTAACGGTTACGGTAACGGTTGAAGAATTAGATAACCGCAGTTAACCATCCAACCATACATGATTGTTTTGTATAATATTTAACATTAAAATATAAAAATTAGCAATTTAAGGTAGAGGAATAACTTGTACATTAATAATATGTGCCTTCATGAGATAATAACATGTGCATGCATATTGAACGTTTTATAAATAAATAAATAAATTTGCAAAAAACAGTTAGAGCTGTATGAATTTATCATCAATAATGCATATAAGTGAAAATATATGTACAACATGCTTCCAAATTGAAAATATAACGGTCACCCACATGGATGGTTGCGATAACGGTTATAAGAATTTATAACCGTCAACAACGGTTACTGTTACGGTTGGTGATAATAATGACGGTTGCCGCAACCATAACACCCATATACTCGACCCAAGTGACTAATGATTAATTTGGGCCCACCTTGTCACAGCACCTCATGCCGAACATAATTAGAAGTATTTTGAAAAAAAAACCACAAATTTAATTAAAGGACGGTTTTATAAAAAATTTAAAGTAACCTGAATGCTACGGTAATATTGCATAAAATAAAACACATGTTATATGAACTATGAAAACAAATGTTATATGAACTTAGCATTATATATGTGTAATTCCATATGAATTTAACGTTATATACATATAATGATATATTAC
This sequence comes from Allium fistulosum, assembly GCA_030737815.1. Classification (NCBI taxonomy): domain Eukaryota; kingdom Viridiplantae; phylum Streptophyta; class Magnoliopsida; order Asparagales; family Amaryllidaceae; genus Allium; species Allium fistulosum. The sequence goes on along the minus strand of CM060901.1, from coordinate 520,830,548 downwards.
TTTATTATTTTTTCAATTGTGAAGATAAATGTTATTTTAGTTTATGCGGTATAACTCATTTGATGCTAGTTTAATTTAGTATTCTATTCAAGTTTAATATAACATTTTGTATCATCTAGATTTTATATTAATATAACAATTGATGTCCTTTCGACTAAATTTTAAAGTTTGTATACTTCAGACTAAAACTGGTTTTTGGTTTTGGCTTTAAACTAATTCCTTTGTTTCCATTTTATTAAAATTTCTACCTTTTATGACACAAAAAAGTAAATATGTGAAATTACAAGTAAATATGTGAAATTACAAATCCAAATAAAAAGATATTTTGACGAATAAGGTATTTTAAATTTTCAACATACATACCCATCTAGACATATACGTACACATGTGTATCAAAACTAATTTGAATATTAAACGTGTCATGAAACTCGCAATGGTTTATTTGGATTAATATCTCATTTAAAACTTTATCTATACTTTTTCGTTAGCACTACCAAAATCAGTTTTTTAGTCTGGTATTTTAGGAAATTCCTATGGTCGCGAAGTTTAGAAATAAGATCTTTGTTTGGTTGTAACCAGAATATTAAAAACATCTTTCATCAACCACATATTTTTAAATATAAAGGATATAATATATTGCAATTCTTAAAAGATATACTACTGAAAATAGAAGCATTAGAGGCCTTCAATTACAGGCCGAATAATATATGAGCCCCTATTATTGATTAATTAGAGGCAAAATTGCATTTAGCCCCTATCATCATTTGTAGAGGCAAATAATATGCCCTCCACTGAAAAATAAGATCTACCCCTTTCTCTCAGGTTGCCAAGCGAACAAACCATCCTCTCCTTGAAATCCTTTCCCCAATTTCACAAACCATAAATTTATTTTTCCCTGAAACAAATGCAATTTCTTACTCGATCTCTTCCTCTTTTGATTAAAAGCACGCCTCCTAATGCCGATTCAAAAGTTACAACCATCTTCATTTTACTAGATAGAATTCCAAACATCTACATCATCTCATGGCACAATGACGATCGTTGAACTTCTCATCTATAGATCTGTTACGGCAAGTAGAGCATCACATTTGAAACCAAAAGCCGGTTGCACCCATCTGGAATCAGAAGCTCATCCCAATCAGTGTTTATTTTTGCGCTCATCTGGAATCAGAATCTTATCTTAGTCGGTATTAACTTTTTTGGTTTATCTCTATTATTATCGCTGATTTTACAATCTTTTACAACACACTTTAATGTTAAACGTGAAGATTGAACGATAACTGGATGAAGGGTATATGTTATTTTGTTTGTTATTTGATCAAATTTGTATTATTTTTTTTATATTCACGACAAATTTGCAAGCGTTTAAGAATCCATCAATGGTCACACTGTTACCTACAGGGCATGGTTTAAGTTGTGCTAAATTAGGAATATAATTGGTAATCGATTGTAAATTTAGACTTCCATATTTAGATCAATCCGACTTTATGTAAGTTTTATGCTGAATTGCAAGTATAAGGTAGTCTGAGATCTATCAATGAAATGAAGTTGATTGGATGTTTGAATATGACATCTATGAAATCTACAGCTTTTATTTTGGTTCAAATGGAATTTAAAAGTGGATTCATTATTGTTCTTATTTGTGAACTTGTAATCAAATTAATGTGATTCGTTTTTCATTAAAATTAAAAAGAATTGTAGTGTGTTCTATGCTATATATTGATATAAATTGAGTGGAATGTTTCCGTATTACATTTTTTTCCTTTGTTGAAAGCAAATTCAATATAAACTTTTCTTCTCGAATTGTAGGTAGTAGGCTTGTTTTTTATGAAATGGAAGGCGATGTTTATACCAAAAGTGATTTCCTAATCAACTTCTGTGGAAATTACCTCTTTGCAATTTTAAAGCTATAGTCATAGTGACTCTCCAAATATATTTTTTTGAAGGTGTATATGATCCATCAGTTTGAGCAAATGAAGAAGATACTGAAAATGAACAAACTGCTAGTGCATCAAGACCAATAACATCTATCACATTTATCAATGCATATACTAGGTACGAATCATGTTTTTCTTAATTACTATTATATAAGCATATACTGATTTTTTTCTAAACCAAAATATACATCCAAAATCACACTTGCTCTTTTGTTCTGAGAATGCAGTTTGTCCTTGCTCATTGAGCCAATCACTTTAGGTATTTATATATTATGTATCCAAATAGATATCAGTGTGTACTAAAACTATGATAGACTATGATACTCTTTTTCTCATAGGGAATAAAATTGGTTAATTTAAAGAAAGGCTTAGTGGGCTATTATGCTCAGTTGCTCATGGACCATCATTTAAAGTTGGAATTGTTCTTGTCCTTGCCACTGGAATGGTTGAGATAAGGTATGAGTATGATTAATATCTTAATAGTTGATAATTCACCAATGAATATGCATTGTTTTGTCTTATATCACAAAGACTTTTTGAAACACGTGTGCAAATATTGATATAATTTAAGATATAAAATTTTGATGGATTGCACATTTATCTATTACTAATGATAGCCTTTTTGTTGAACATATATTATGCAATGTAGAAGATGTACGAGCATTTCCCTCAATTTACAGTAGGTTTGAGAATTTTTTTCCTTTAATAAGATATTAATCACTACTAGTGTTATGCATGCAAGATAAATGATTGATATATGATCATTTTTTTCTTTGCCATGTATATCAAGACATTAAACATAGTCAACATGCTTAGTTAGAGAACAAGTTGAGAATGCAACATAGATGGAAATGGTCATCCAAAGTGATTAAGATACTAATCCAACAACATACTTTTATGGATGTAATTCATTGCACTTTTTTAGTTATCCTTGTATATTTTTGTGATGTTGTTTATCTTTTATTTCATGATGAGTTAGGTTCAAAATATTTAAAGTGATTTCGAGAAGGAAGTGACCTTAGGTTGAAAGGGACATCAAAAATTAATTGATATTTTGTTAAGAAGGCCGTTATAATTAAATTATAATATATTGATATGTTTTATAATTATGAATCATCTAGGCTAGAATTTATTGAATATCTCTTGTGTGATATATTTAGTTTTTGTTTCTATTTGGATTGTAAACCTTTATTATGATAGTAAGGATGCATATACTTGTAATTTTCTAGTTCTACACCTGTTGCATTTGCTAATTTGGGTGTTTCTTAGTGATCGTGATCATGCAAAATTAAATGGTCGAGTAATGGATAGCCTACTTTGATTCTAGATGAACAAAATCAGGATTCTCACTTAAGAATGGTTGAGTTTGCATCCAAAAAGATTGCTCAATGCTCATAGTGGACAAGGTATGTTTTTTTTCGTCATTGATTACTCCATTTATAAAATATTTCATGTTTTTTTAGTGTCTTACTAGAATGTAGGCACGCGCACAAACATGATTTGTTGATTAAATAGAATGCAAATACTATAATTTAACCTGTGTCCATTTTTCCTTAGTTCAGTTTTACAAATGCAGTAATGTTATAAATTCGAGTTTATAATGTTACTCTGTAGAAAAAAATACAAGGTGCTTAATATATTTATTTACATTTTGTTTACCTTAAGCAAGTTTTATTAAATAACAAATATGTAAAGATTTAATAATCTATTAAACTATAAAGTAGGATTCGGTCCCTGCTTATGTGTTACTCTAAAGTCCTTTTCATGTTTCTCTAGCTTCTTAGCATCTCCATGAATTTACTAAACAGCTCCTCGCAGTTTTAAAATTTTGCTACTTTCCATGATCTCGTACTATAGAGCGGTAGTAGTTACTTCTTCTACCAAATGGTTCCTACATTTTCTTTTGATGCATCACACACATTTTCCCATTTTCAAAATTTAGTCCATTTTTTTCTCTTATTTTCTTCTCCCAAAATTCTAGAATATATTATCCTTCTTCACCATCTGTTCTTATTTTCCATAGATTGCTACGTATTATTTTGGGATGATTATTCAATTATCAGATGAGACAATGGACTCCTGGATTCATTTCATATTAGAATGTGAAGAAAAAGATTCCAATGTTTACATATTCTCTACATTCTCCATTTGCCAATAGCACAAGCGTTTCATTTTTGGGTATATTTTTGAAAAAACAATTCCCTCATCTCAAAAATTGATTTCCAACTCATCTATGGATAATTGCTCTCTTTAAAGGTCAAACCATCTGGTATCATCTTTACTATAACTTTTTTCATTATTCTTGGATATAAGCACTTCATTTCAAAGTCGATGGCATATACACATAATCACTTAAAATAAAATATGAAATGACTTTGTATATTATAACTAATAATCAGTAATGCACACAAGTTTAGATGATAAAAGTTTCGGTGTAGCTTTACGATAAGACAGACAACGCATCATGTTTTCCATATCCAATATTTTACATTTTACCATGCGCTATAGCGGCCTAAATGGAGAAAAGCTCCTTTCACCAATTCCCAATCCACATGCATGTTACTATTGCAATCTAGCATTTTAGTTTTCTTCTGGGCATAAACTACTCGCTGCCGCGCTCTATTTTTTGTGGCTTTCAGGTCTAGTTTGCGCAGAATAATGATGATAATTCATTATTATAACAAGTTTATAAGTCATATAGCACCATCTGATGTCATTATAGCTATAGAATTATTCTCAACGGAAAATGATGCAATCTTATTATCACACATGATTGTCTCATTTTGGGTATTTGCTATTTTTTATTTGAAGCAGAAACTCAATTTTTTACTCCTTTCAAAAGATGTGATGATGAGCATGATCTTGGATTTTGTTTTTTGATGCTTTATGAAATTTTCCCTTTTTTAAATTAATATTTTGTATACAAATTATTGTTGGTTTCTCATGTGGTTCAACATTTAATATTCTGTCTTTACGGTATTGCACGAACCATTATATCACACACTTTACTTTTAAACTTGTATGTGTCTATAACTGTGCATAAGCCACTCCTTAACATGGTTCTACATAATTTCTTAAATTTCTAATTTGTACATGTTGTGTGCTTCTAGACTACTCTGAAAGCTTGTCATTGCTATAAAGTTCTTCGTTGAATACTTTTAAAGGACGGGCAAGTATTATATCATTTTTTATGAACGATCACTACAACAAAAATACCCTTTTACAACTGCCAAAAACAGTTGTAATATGTCTATTACAACTGACACCCGCCAGTCTTTATATCCGCAGTTGTAATAGAGCGGGATTATTTTACAATGGGTTCGTACAGTTGCAAAAGCAGTTGTAAAAAGTCTTTTTACAACTGCAAATAGCAGTTGTAAAAGAGTTATTTACAAGTGCTTTCGGCAGTTGTAAAAGACATTTTACAACTGCTATTTGCACTTGTATTAAAGTTTATCGCAACGACTAAACCAGTTGTTATAAGACTCTTTTGCAACTGTCAGCAGCTGTTGTAATAGAATCTTTTACAACTGTTTTTCGCAGTTGTAAAGACTTATTTACAAGTGTTTATGACAGTTGTAATAAATATTTTAACAACTTTTTTCATCTGTTGTGTTAACATTTCACAATAGTTTGTAATAATTGTAGTAGGATCTAGTACAACCAGTGATGACAGTTGCAACAAATATTTTTATGACTGCTACAAACTACTATAACTCATCTTTTTGCAATTGCTATTAACCATAAATTTCATGATATTATATTTAAAACTGATATTTCGTTAATAATAACCACAATCATCCAAATACTTGAAATAACATGAACTATTCGCATTCAAAAATAATTCAAGTTTACACCATTTATAAATTCATAACTCCGTTCCAAAACATAACTAAATCCATAACATAAATCAGTAAAAGTACATATACGTACTAATCAAAAGAGATAAATTCTTTATGCCAAGCAATAGGCGTCCCATCCGCTATGAGCCAAGCATGTGTTTCCAAATGTTTCATAAGGCCCACTTGTTCCATGAAGTCTGTTCAACAAAGCAAAATAGATTAATGCTAGTATGCTGAAAGATGGTAATCCAAATATCCGAAAAATTGAATCAGCAAACAAAAAATTTAATTTTGAATCCAACTTAAAAATATTATCTACAAGACTAGTTACAGATCCTCTTCCAGGCCTAGTGCGAAACCTCCACCGCCTCCTAAAGCCAATAAATCTTTCACGCATATGTAAAGTATATATTTGCACCTATGCAATCACCACTATTAGTATATATTCTATTAAAATAACAAAATGAGTGTCCGATGTCCATTCAACTTCAAAAACCATTCTCAATAGAAATGCTACTTGTATAGGCAACAAAATACTATCATGAATTTGCCATGAAATATCTCGACAACAACTTCAAAAAAACAGCAAAATGGAAGCAGACAGTTTACAAATTCTCTACTTCACATTCTAATGTACGGATAATACCAGAAAACTGAAGTTCCAGATTTCCATTTCAGTTTAAAAATTACAAGCTGCTGGTTATCATTCTCTACTTCACAGTTCACTAATAATGCATCAAAAGCTCAAATAATGATAGAGTTACGAACATGCTAGCCTGATACTGACTATTCAAGGGAAATTCAGCCATGGGATAATGCTGTAAGAAAACTAAGACGCAGCACTAACTATAACTCATACCCATAGCTCTAAATAACCTTGGCTCTCCATGAACTGTAGTGAAGACAAAAGTTTGGTTTGACCCCTGTCCATACAAAATTCAATACCATGACATCAAATTATGTATATAACAGAAATATATTTCATAATAAGTATAATTACTAGGATATGAAAGAACCCTTATCATCTGGTCAAATTTCTGACTAAGAAACAAAAAAATGATCCTTTATATAATCCTACACATCAATGTAGGACCTCCAATAATAGGAACTTCCGTAGATTTTGTCATGGTTTATAACTTAAGAAAAGTGGTATGCGATTACAACTATGCCATAGAACAATGGCATAAAATGTTGGTATTAATTGGAGTACACAAAATGTAGCTTACCTGATATTTTCTTTTTGGTGTAGTCTTTAAAGTACCATCAAGAAAGCCACCAAATATAGCATGCTGCATGTCTCCAACAATCTATATGTGTGAAGAAGAAAAACAAACATTCTGAGAAATATTGTTCACAAAGCCCAACAAAAATCATGTAAATATTTTTGTTAGCTAGAACCTACTAACTATTCTAATGAATCAAAATACTTTCCTCTAGTCCTTGTAAAACACGCACCACAGTAAACATGGGCCTGAAAGAGAAAAGCTATTCCGAAAAAGTGTTTGAAGAGATATTCCATGTTTTGTAGTACTGCCCTTCCTTTGATTACAACAACACATCAGAACAAGACACGATCGAGTGAGTTAACCTAGCTAGCAAATACAATAACAAAAAATATACATTACCTATACATCAAATCCCATTTACACCCTTTAACAACATTAGGTAGTGACGCCTGTAAAAAATCAAACAAGTTGTCCGAGATAAATACCGACTTTTCTGTAAAGAGTAGAGAGAAGCTCTGATGAGTAACGTAAGCAAGATGCTTCTTTAGCTTCATGGTAGCCTTTGCTATTCTTCTGAGGCATGTGACCTAAATTCTTTTTAGAAACATCATCAGAACTATCACTCTCTGTGTTTGATTTGCAGTCCATGCTGAGTTCCAATGGTTTGTCTTTCACGAAGTAACTATTTATTTTCCATCTACTGGGAAGGGAGCGTGCTGGTAAAAGTTTAGGTCTGTTTGATTTATCAGGGCTACTATGTGTTGAAGGGAGAAAAGATCGAACATATGAGGAAATCCTTGATTTATAGCTAGGAAACTCATCCTCTACAGAAAGGGATATATCCTGAAAATGACATGAATTAATGTTTTGAAGATAAAGAAGAAAATAAATCAAGTGCATGGGCATCTAGTTGCAGTTTCACACACAAACATACACAAACAACCACGAAGAAGATGATAAGATATGATGAAAGCTTAAATTTGAATACTACAAACAAAAAATGTGATTAAATAGACAGAATACCGATGCATAAAGATCGTAAAAATACATGATTTTTGTTTTCCAAAATATAATTCCTATGTACCTTTGACTGCCATGTTGATGAACTTATATCATAATAAAGATATTTCATTTCACATTTGATTATCAATCATTATGCAGCAAGATACATCTACAACTAAAATTTTCAGATGTATCAGATATTAGCCCTACTTTTGACATTGTATTGAACAATTAGAAGGAAAAAAAGAAATGTTGTAACATTATTATTTCTTTTACTTGGATAAGTAGGGCAAACACTAACATTGTATACATAAATATTCATGAGCATGTCAACAAAATATTAGAATGACATTTAAAAGTAACCCACATGCTGGGATGGTTAAAGATGGATTCAATTGGATGAAATAATACTTCGTTGGTGATGAACAAGCATCACAGTACAAAGGGTGATTCTTAGGATGGGTAGTTAGGCAGTTTCAACTGTAGACCAAGGCTTTATTTTTGTTCTATAATTTTACATATTTACCCTTCAAAAAAAATAAACCATAAGTGATAAGTAATTACAAACCACAACATAAGACACTTCACAAATGGCAAGAATTGAAAGAGATATTTTGGCACTAATAGAGAAACAACAATATTTTTTATATCGTACATACTAAAAAAGGATGAAGAAGAACCGTCACCATAGAGCTTATTGTGAATCAATTTTATTGTAACAGTTAGTATTTGATGTTGGCAGTTCTCTACATAGACTATTGTGTAAGTGCTACTTTAAAAGTACTTACAACTTATAGCTGACCAAACTGAACAATGGACAAGATATATAACTGTTAATCTATGTTTATTCATCAAAAAACACTATAGCTGGTTGACTAACCGTGATAAAGAAGACAACTTCAATGAAGGGATCTGCATCTTGTCTTTTTCGCATCCCCAAAATGTGCCCGAATCGATTATAAGCACATATGATCATCAGAATTTGATAATATTTTGTAGGCCTGATCTACATGTCATGAACATCATCTCTTCAAAAAGTTATCTCATTCCAATACTATTTGCAACTAAAATTGCTTATGAAATATATTGATATTTAAAATACTAATTATAATAATTGATTCAAAAATATTAATTTTTAGTGGTAAAGAGGTATAGGAATATAGTACTTTTTGGCAGAGCCAACTTTTATGGTATGTAGAGGTTTCATGCAAAAATTATCAAATTCCAATGATCATAGGTACATTTCACAACTAGTCTCAACCATTAGACATCTCTCTCATTTCTACCATGTAATGACAAAGAAAATCCAACGGTCATTAATTATTATATCAAATTATGTGTCTCAAGAGTTGCTCGCTCTCTCTCTCTCTCTCACGCACATAAAAACAATGTTACGTGTGTTTTTTTACCTTCTTTTGGAAACAATTTAATGTCATCCCTATTTACCAATCTATAATCTTGCTACATCAAGTTGTTTTAAGTTAAACAAACCAAATCAGACAACATATAACCAGAGGACAAAACTCTGCTATACAATAGTTGAAAAGACTTGCATGATTCTTGGATAGACCATTTTGTAACAAGTAAAAAAGGTATGATAAACCATCTATATAAGATAGAGATTTTCCAAAATAGACGGATTCAAGGCTATGCTATGCTCAAAAATGAAGCTTTCCATTGGCCATAAATAAGCATAAGAAATAAGCTTAACCATGCAATACTAGAACAAAGCATTAATACAAAGCTTGGTTTGATTGCAGAACTCGTTCAATACTCATAAAAACTGGATATATGATTTCAGCGGTAAAAATAAATATATGAGTCTATGACCAGATATAAATAGACGTATTGGATGCATGAACCAAATCATATCATAATGCATACCGCAGAGAACAAGCAATATGTGATCCAGTTAAAAACACAAAATATTCTATTGAGTCACTAAAATGCTCAACTAAGAGTACTTAACCAAACAACTGTAAATATACTATCCAAAACCGAACTATGTTACTATTTTAAATATACTATGCATTATCCCCAATCCATATCACACAATCCATTTAAATCAAGAAAACGTGCTCCTATGCAACTTAAAACATGAACATATGTTGCTGTGACAATATGAACAAGCATATAGTTTAACTTGTTACTGTTCTAGGCAAAACAACATGAATTAACTAACAACTAGGTCCAGAACTATCCTTAGTTCATATAAAGATTTAGCTAATATCAATACAAATTCATAAATGTGTACACACACACATCCAGAGAAATAAAAATAATTTGCAGAGCTTAAACCTTAAGCTTATAAGTCAGCTGCATATATGGATAACTACATTAGATCAGTAAATATAATTGTATAAATTACCATACTTTGTTAATCTTGATCAATCAACCAGTAGAATAGTAAATATATGTCCCATATAACACATGATATTCATATAGCTCATAGTATATACCTGCTCCAGCATACAGATGAGGACCAGGAAAAAGCTTTCATGACCTCAAATAGGTGTTCACTCCACCAACAACTGCTTCCAACGCTCCAAATACCAAAAGTATATTGATCCAACATTGAAATGTTTGTCCTTAAGTGATCCTTTCAGTAATGCCTTCCATGCCTTCCTTTCCTACAATCACAACTGATTCATAATTAAAGTACACATACTAAGAAATGATTGGTATTTTCTAAGAAGTTTATAGATAGTTTCTTGTTCATAATTAAAGTACACTCCTAAAAGCACCACTGGGTCTTTTGGGGCTACATATTTCGACTGAAATTCAAGGGTATGCTTCGATCAGGGGACATATGAAACATCTGCACTACTTACAATTACAACGACGAGTTTTCGATACTGTTTTTCATTATCCAGTGGATTGTGTACTAAAACAAACCCACTTGAGTGTGCTAATAATTGAAAACAATCCTATATAGCAAATCGTTGGTTATTTGTTTTCTTAAACTTAGACGCTATATATGCTTATAAACCCTTGACTTCTTAATCAAATTTGATCCGGCATTCGAATCGGGCAATTTCTAAGTAAATCTGAATGTTTAAACGAATACAAAATAAATCAAGAACTTAAGCAAGCGCCCTCTCCTAGTTATATAATGTCCATCGTGAGTACTGCCAGAACTGTTTCTCAAACCTTTTAGTTTCAAGCATCATTTCCTTTCATTTAATCAAATTAATATGTAAAAAAAATGAACTAAAAATACTGTATGTACCACCAAAATCACACATCAAACTACTGTGAATTATATGTATTTCGGATTTTATTGTGTACCAACAATCTAGCAAGTTAAGCATCATTCAATTAGAACAAATACAGACGCAAACGGAAGAGAAATAGTAACAACATTCAATGGAACGAAACGAATGAAATCATCAAGCAACAGTGTACCTTAAGCGTAGGAGATCTGGACGATTGAGGAAACAATTAACTCTCTGACTTCGACGTTAATGTGAGGAAGAAGATGGAAATAGTGTTCCGTCGATATCCAGCAGCGGTTTTGCGGAGCAGGTTAGGGTTTTTTTTTTGGAAATTTGGGGTTCGCGATTTGAATCGGCGATTAGGTTTACTTTTGAGAATTTTTGACAATTGAGCGGCCAACGAAAACTAAAGAGGGAGGTTGTAATTTTTGAGGGGCAGTAAAGTGACATTGGGAGAAAACTGACAAAAACAGTTGTTATAAATAGCTTTTTACAACTTGCGTAAATAAGCAGTTGTTAATGAGACATATTACAACTGCTATACAAATAGAGTCGTTAAAAGTATCTTTTTTACAACTGTTAAAAATGAATAGTTGTTACAAACTACTTATTACAACTGTTATTTTGTGTTGGTTGTAAAGGGAATGTTGTAATATGATTGTTTTATTGTAGTGGATGTCTCTTGAATTTTCGCTTAATATTGTTGTTTATGCCGCTTATGCGCTGCTTAATTTTTTAGCATACATTACTCGTATCAATATAAAGTTATGTAAAGATATTATATTAAGTGCGTTATCTCTGTATGCACAAATTGTTTGCAACGAAGTAAAATTTAACTTTGAAGTTAACATATAAATTTATAGGTCGCAAAAACTAGATTTGACTTTCGCTACATTAATAGTAAGCATTAAAGCATACTTGGGTTCGGTAGAAACTATGCACATTTTCAAATAAATATGATCATATCTTAATGCAAAAAACTACTCTCCATCCATCGGCCCATATAATAGAAAATGAGGAAATTTTGTTGAGGAATGTGGCTTTTTTGCAATAACTCCATTTCATTTTATTTTAAAAATAATACAGTTTTTGCTTAGTAGTGCTTAATCATTGCTTAAATTTAGGCAAACCGTAGATAAGTGCCAACTAAGCGCGCTTAAGCACTTATTGCTTAATTCTATTACTTTTAAAAAAATAAAGCGTTGTACTTTCATTTAGCGCTTAAACGCTGCTTAAGCGATGCTTAAACGTGCTTTTCATCCCAAAGGCCTAGACAAATTCATGAAGTAGTAAAGTCTTACCATTTTCCTAGGTATAATATAATCTTTGTTGGTAAATTGTTTAACTCTTTTATCTTAGATGCTCGGTTTTGATGCACACAAAGGACTAGTTTTTTTTTCTATTGTCCCTTTTTAAATCAAATCCTACTTTGGTACTTACTAGAAATTAAAAAACATGTTCCTCTTGCTTTCTAGAATCAGTTAAGCTATACTATTGTATTAGTTTAGTACTTTGATACATATGATGAACATGTAATATTAGAATAGTCAATAGTTTTCTTATTTAAGATGCAAACCAAAATAATAATAAAATATAAGGTGAAATAACATCTATTTTACAGTGATAGCACTTTGAATCTATTATTGTTTAGCTTCGAAATGCTATAATTTCATCACAGATACTATATTTTTGTTCATACATTAAAATCTTATTTCTGATGCTAAGCTTGGATTTTAATGCAATGGTATGTGAATTAGTGAGAATATAGCTTCATTGCAAATTTTCTTCAGGTTACACAGGTGGAGGAACTATTAAGCATCTTGAGCTTGAATGGTTGGCTGGCACGACCATCATGGAGATCCATTGATGCAAGTGTTGTTTTTGATAGTTTTAAAATTGAATGATACATGTATGCATTTCAATATTTTGATGTATTCAAATAGTGTAGTTACTTTATGAGTAAATAAATAATTAATTTTGTGCTGTAATATGATAACCACATTGTGTCAGAATGTGCATATTGTAATGTCAATTGGATGGTAAATTTATATTAGCAGTATATTATTCATTTTTATTTAACCTTATGTTGTTTGGTCTAAATTAAGTTGAAAGTTATGTATTTAGATATAATTAATTGATATATTTGTTTATGAGAATTAACAATAGAGGCAGATGTAAGTGGCTCTATATTTGGAGTCTTATGTGGCATGTATACTAGTAGGGGCAAAATGAATGTCCTATTTGCCTCTATTTATCATTAGGGACTTTGCTTTTAGAGGCAAATACTAATTTGTCTCTCTTGTTAGTAGAGGCATTTTATTTAATTTTTGTGCCTCTATATAAATTATTGAAGGCGTTTACAATTGCCTCTACTATCATTTGTTTTGGTAGTACATGAACCATATTGCAGTGGGAGTCTTAACATAATATTGCAATGGTCAAAAGATATGTATTTTCCGTTCTTGCTGACAAAAAATTTATCTAACAAAGCCATGGATGAACAAAAATCTTTACGATTGAAACTAGTTTATTTTCGACCCAAAAGAGATATCAAATAAAATGCCATGTTTGGTAAAATCATCAAATGCAGATAAGACAATCCTAAATAAATGCAGAAGTGATCATGCAAAATTTCTATTAGGCGATCCAAACAAAATTAGGAGAGTTTTTATCCAAAAATAGACAGATAGGCACAAGAGGATGTCATATGTAACATTTGACTGGTGGATCATAAATGTATACTTAATCGAGACAGGTTATGATGTTAAAATGACCATCAATCCTAGGAGATAGGGAGTTTAGGTTCGAGTAAATGTGTTAAACGATATGTGGACAAAGGGGCTTGGTGTTTAAGTATCGCTTATAGTGAATCAGTGTTTAAATACCTGGTAAGCGAACTGGTGGGCAGGGAGTGTACCCTATGTTTATGTGTTAAGCATGTTGGGAGTATAAAAGGATGATGTTTCTTGAATCCATGATATGATATTTTCTTATGTTCAAAGACTATATGTTACTCGGAGGTTTACAAAAATATGATGCACAGAGCATCTTACAAAAATATGACGCACAGAGCATCTTCAACGATGCCTCCAATATTACATTGTCTAACATGTAAACCCAAATTACTTTCCAACAAAGTGTGGAAAATGTAATCGATTTCAAATTCAGACAAAACGGTTCTATATCTGTAATATGTTTGGGTGTTTGTTGAATAAACGTACAGACTTCAGATATATGTTGAACAAGCGTTTGAAGTTAGGACGCTTGTTGAACAAGTGCATGATGTTTTGAACACTTGTTCAACAAGCGCTCAAATAAACCAGACAAACATTTTCAGTTTTCATATGCTTTTTGAACATACTTCTAAATTTCAGGCACTTGTTCAATAAGCCTTCGTTTTCAAAACTCTTGGAAAAAAAAAATTACATTTTGTGATGGGACAAAATTTAACATTGAAGGTGAAAACCACTGGAGATGGTCTGAGCTGTGCTAAATCGTAAGTGCAGGTGACAAAGGTGCAGGTGTGAGTCATGTTTAACAAATGTATCGTGTTATATTTTAGGTGAAGTAAGAGAGTTGGTCATACCTGGCTTTTTGTTTTTGATCCGGCTATTTTGTGCTTGGTCGTTGTGGGCAAATGAAGTCATACGAGGAGATTCTTATACTTAATTTATGTATTTTGGTAGAAGTAATACTTGGTTTTAAAACGTGGTGATGTATATTTAATAGATATGCTTTGGCTATTATTACTATAAGATAGAGTTCTTTTTCGTTTTCCCTAATTTTCCAGTAAGATAGTGTGTGTCGTACATGTGTTAAAGCTTTAATCAACGGTAACTAATTGATGTCCTATATGAATCAATAGAAGGTTTAAAATATTTTACAAAACTAAGGCAAGTTATTTTTCTTAGCCACTGTTACACCATGCATCAATAAGTTATTTTGGTTAGCCATTTTTACACCATGCAGAAATAAAGAAGCAAACGATGGATAGTTCTATTCTTTTTTAATTTAGTACAAGTTTATTTTGTAGTCATGCATTTGAAACAAGGTTATAAAGTCTGGCCGACGCGCCGGAGTTCCGGCCATCTCAGTCCGGTTCCGTGTACCGGACCGGAACTTGATCAGAAAACCAAACCCGGTTTTCTCCAATAAAAAGAAAAATAGCATTTTCCTTCAATCTTTGGTTCTGCTTCATCCTCGTCGATCTCGAGTTCAGCACCATCAACCGAGCTTGGCTTGGCAGCATCGATCTTAAATTTATCCTTCTCATTTCCGTTAGCTTTCGAATTGATGTCGACTAGGGTAGAAGTTTTCTTCTGCGTACGCCGCTAAGTGAGAACGAGGATTACAGGTTAGGACTAATAGGTTAGAGCTAATAGAATAATTGGATTGGGTCTAAAATAGATTATAAGCGTAGTTGGTTTTGAAAGTAGTTGGTGTTTAAAATAATTGGGTCAGGTTGAATTTTTTTTTTTAATTTGCAAACTAGGTTACGAATAAAATTGGTCACTGTTGTATAATTGATTTTTCTTAACGTTAGCGAACCCGGTCACTGCAGCATGAGTCAGGTTTCAATCAATTCATTATAATTTCTATATTGATTCTATATAATTTCAATAATTTAGTATGACTAGTGCGAACCCGTGTTACGCACATGAGTGCTTCTAAAAATATTATGTTTATGTAAAGTTGTAGAAACATATGGGAACCTTGCTGTGCACACACACATAGATTTTGTTTTGCTTGTTACTTAGTAAAATAGTTTTAGACCTTTTTGTTTATTTAACAATAAAACTCTATGTCTGTGCATAGTACAATTTCATGAAATTTTGGAATGCCTAATTACTTGTATGCCATCATTGTTTAATGTACATTTGATGGTGTGTTAGTAATGAGAAATCAAATAAGTTGGAAAAAAATTATGTTCTGCGTACATAAGATTTCAATTTTTGTTCAAAGCTAAAGATGCTTGTGCAGATGGATTTATTTTTATTTGAAATACGGTAAAACTACTATGATTTTTTGTGTGCATGTATTGCAACAAGATTCCATTCATATTTTCCGTATAAATAATGATGTGGTTTTATGTATCCACGTGAAGAATTTGTTAAAAGGTAAAAAGCTTGAACCAAAATGTTGAAGGCTTTCAGTATACATTCACGCATAGGAAAATAAGTTTTATTTTTTTGAACTACTATTCATACGTGTTATGAAAAATACCTTCAGTTAATAGTCAAATCATAGCAGAAGGTTGCTTATTAAAATAAGTTGACTTATTGAGAAAGCTATGAAAACAAATAAATATTGCTCTTTAACATGTATACCCTATCATTAAATACAGAACCTGTTCTAATACCATCGACTGTGGTAAGAAATCTAATGGGAAAAAAGGTGCTAAAACTGGAACGAAAATTAGGTAGTGTTTGGTTTATAAACAAATTTTATGTTTTGGGTTTTCAATATGCATGTCAAATATGAGAAGAATGGAGGAATGACGGAGAGCATGAAAGAAAGACGAATGGAAGGACGAAGAAGATAGAGAGACGATGGAATAATTGATTGTTTTACGTGCATATGTTATTTCCCAAAACACGGAAAATAAAATAAAGCTGTTTTCTATTTTGTATGTTAACTTCGTTTTTGAAATTGATCGTTTTCGACAATATACATGCATTACGTGCATTTTTGTATGGACGAAAATCCAAAACTAAAAACAACACATCAAACACTACCTTAACTTTTAGTTTTAAGACTAACGGTTGTGTCCAATAATAGCGTGGATGGATAATTTTATTCCATACATATATACTCCTCCATGCTGATACCAATTTTATTTAAAAGAGCACAGAGAGTCAGACCTTGTATTAAATGACATATAACTTGAGAAAAGGGTAAACATAGAATCTAACATTAGTACGTTGGACAATTACAATCTAAAAGAGTTTTTTGTGATATATCGGAGACATCAAACATGGTTATCATTGTTAGAGAAAACAATCTGTTGTAATTGTAATTCTTGAAGTCTGTTATGTTGGTATACTCATTATATCACTGTACACGTGCTGTACATGTGATATCTTTATTTTCTCTTAGATACCTGTTTTGTATATATACCCTATGATGCTGCTATGAACATTATGATTGGGATCATTCTTTTCTCTTATACTTGTTTTACAAGTTTCTTCATGGTATCAGAGCGTATGCCCAACGGCAATCAGAATTCAGATCTGGGATCTGATTAGTATTCCAATCATCAATCCACAATCTCTTCAATATTTCCTCAAATTCAATCATCTACAACCAAAACCATATCCAATTCTACAAACCAGATCTATTGCTAATTACAAATCATGACGGCAGATGATGAAGTTCAATCAAGGTTAGATTCAACCAATGTCAGAGACAACACAATCAATCAGGCATCACAAACGCTGGAACAATCATTGAAATCAATAGTTAACCCCCAAACACAATTAATTACAGTAACCCTAGATGATAACAACTTCCTCTTATGGAAATTTCATATTGAAATGGCCATTAAGGGATACAGACTGGAGAAATTCATAGATCAGACCACTATCTCTCCTCCTCAATTTGTTCGTAACAATAATGATCAATTAACTCCAAATACTGAATTTCTGATACATAATAGGCAGGATAGCTTGGTGTGCTCATGGATATTGTCTTCAATCAGTCCTAATCTGCTCTCATCCGTAGTAGGATGTAAAACATCACTAGAAGTTTGGAATGCTATTCATAGAAACTTTAATTCTCAAGCTGCAGCCAGAATTATGAGCTATAAAAGACAACTCCAGAATGTGAAGAAAGAAAATTCGAGTATCAGAGAATACCTTGTGAAGATAAAGAATATTTGTGACTTACTTGAATCATCAGGGCATAAAGTAAGCGAAACTGAGCAAGTTCTTCATATTTTAAATGGCTTGGGAGATGAATTTGAAGCGATAGTTGCAGTTGTAACATCACAAGAATCCACTCCATCTGTACAATATGTTAGCTCTTGCCTTCTAGCTCATGAAGGAAGACTGGAACAGAAAAATAATTCATCAACAGACTTTTCTATTAATTACGCTGCAAACATGAAGAACAAGAGTACACAAGTTAATCCAAAATCTGAATCATCACCTGGAAGCTATCAAGAACCACCGTCGGCCAGGGGATATGCTATGTATGAAAGAGGAAGGACACAAGGTCGTGGTAGAGGAAGAGGAAGATTCTTCAATAATCGACCCAAATGTCAGATATGTGGGAGGATAGGACACACAACAGTAAGGTGCTACTTCAGATTTGATTCAAATTACAGCGGCAATCAACAGATCTCACCTAATCAGAGCTCATCAAGGAATGTTCCTTATAATGTTAATCTCAGTCAGATTCAGAATGATGCAAGATCTAACCTGAAGAACTCAGCTAACCAAAGTGAAAATCACAATACACTAGCATGTGATATGGATATACAGGATGAATCGTGGTTCCCTGATTCAGGAGCAACACATCATGTGACAAACAATCTTCACAATCTAAATCTTGGAGGAGCAGCTTATAAAGGTAAACAATCTATTCATATGGGAAATGGTACACCTATTGCTATCACACATGTTGGTAATGCACAGTTTGCATCAAACTACAGAAACAAATCACTTCTATTAAGAAATCTGCTTAGAGTTCCTCAAATTAAAAAGAACTTAATCAGTGTTTCAAAGTTTGCTAGAGATAATAAAGTATTTTTTGAATTCCATCCAAATGTATGCTTGATAAAGGATAATTCGAGTGGAGATATATTGTTGCAGGGGGAACTGCATAAAGGCCTTTACAAATTCAACCTCAAACAACCTGAAGAAAAAGAATGCAATAATGTGGTCTACTATAGTACTGGTAATAATGATGTAAATGATGAATATGATATATGGCATAGAAAACTGGGACACCCGAATGTAAGTGTGATGAAAGTTGTGTTGAATAAAGAAAATCTCTTGCAGTTAAATCATGTTAAACCTCATCTATGTAGTCAATGTCAAATTGGGAAAAGTCATAAGTTATCTTTTAACTTGTCTGATACAATCTATACTAACCCACTTGAACTTGTTGAATGTGATTTATGGGGTCCTGCACCCTTAAATTCCGACTATGGATTCAAGTATTATATTGCATTTGTGGATGCACACTCAAGGTACACATGGATCTATTTTCTAAAGTTGAAGTCAGAAGCTACAGAAGCAGTTAAGCAATTCATCATACAAGTGGAAAGGCAATTTGATAAGAAGTTGAAAGTGTTACAAACAGATGGAGGAGCTGAGTTTAAACCATTGAAAGAATTCTTCAATCAAAAAGGAATAGTACACAGATATACTTGCCCTCATACATCTCAAAAAAATGGTATTGTTGAAAGGAAGCATAGACATATAGTAGATATGGGGTTAACTCTCCTTGCACAAGGATCTCTACCACTCAAATTCTGCCCTGAATCATTCTCTACTGCAGTATACTTGATTAATTGTCTACCAACTAAAGTTCTCAATTATATCAGTCCTTATGAAGCTTTATATGGTGTAATACCTGACTATAAAAGATTGGAAGTATTTGGGTGCTTATATTTTCCAATGCTAAGACCCTATAATACTCATAAACTTGATTTTAGATCTGCTCCATGTACGTTCCTGGGTTATGGATCGAAACAGAAAGGATATAAATGCTTAACAAAGGATGGAAGGATCATTATGTCCAGACATGTTATGTTTAATGAAAGTATTTTCCATTTGCTGATGGCCAAATGAAGCACACCAAGAAAGTTACCAACGCTCAGAGATCAATGCTAGCAGTACCCATACCTAAAGTTGATGAGAATAATCAAACAGAGCCAGAAAAGATATTTGAAGAAGATTCAATGTTTAACACGCCAGAGCTAAACTCTAATGATAATGAGAATTGTCATACTCAGAATCTAACAGAAGATGAAAGCAGCAACATGAATAATATGCACCAAATTCAGTCACCAGAAAACACAGCAACTAGTTCAACCAGTAGTGATCAACAAGGAGACACAATTATCATCAAATCAACTGAGCAATCCAAAGGACATCATATGATTACCAGAGGAAAAAGTGGCATTTTCAAACCGAAGGTGTATACAATAAACTGTGCAACAGTTGAACCATCAAACTATGAGCAAGCAATAAGGAACATCAAATGGAGAAAGGCAATGGAAGAGGAGTATCAGGCTTTAATGAACAATAAAACATGGGAACAGGTGACGTTACCAAGAAATAACACTATCATAGGGAGTAGATGGACCTACAGATTGAAATACAATGCTGATGGGACAATAGCTAAGTATAAAGCTAGGCTTGTGGGAAAAGGATTCACTCAACAACCAGGATTTGACTTCAAAGAGACTTTTTCACCTGTGATAAAGCCTACAATAATAAGAGTTATGCTAACTATTGCTTTACATCATAAGTGGACGGTTAAGCAATTGGATGTGCACAATGCATTCCTAAATGGAGAGTTAGAGGAGGAGGTGTATATGGAGCAACCTAAAGAATTTGAAGACAACAGCAAGCAACATATGGTTTGCAAATTAAATAAAGCAATATATGGTTTGAAATAGCCCCTAGAGTTTGGTTCGAGAAACTCAAGAGCACATTGATGAAACTAAGCTTTAGTCAGACAAAATCAGATAATTCGCTGTTTATAAGGAAAGATAGTGTATGTACTATATATGTTCTAGTCTATGTGGATGACTTTATCATAACTGGTGACAACACTGAGCAGATAGAACAATTAATTAGATATCTGAATGATCAATTCAAGCTGAAGGAACTAGGTGACTTAAACTTCTTCCTAGGTATACAAGCCACATGAACTAAGGATAGTGGATTACATCTTAGTCAAGCAAACTATATTCGATCTGTATAGAAGAGAGCTGGAATGGATAAAGCTAAAGCCTATCCCACACCAATGCCCACAAATCTACAATTATCAAAGAACTCAGGTGATCCAATAGATAATCCTCACATTTACAGAAGTATAGTTGGTGCTTTGCAGTACATCACAATTACAAGACCTGAAATATCATTCAGCGTGAATAAGGTCTGTCAATTCATGTCTAATCCTTTGAGTGAACATTGGAAAATGGTCAAAAGAATACTTAGATACTTGGCAGGGACTTTAGACTATGGACTGAAACTGTATGTTAGTAATTCACTAAAAATCAGTGCATTTGCTGATGCGGATTGGGCCGCTGACAAGGATGATAGAAAGTCAGTTAGTGGTTATTGTGTATACTTTGGCAAGAATCTTGTATCTTGGTGTTCGAAGAAGCAAACTACGGTGTCTAGATCATCCACTGAAGCTGAGTATAGAAGTGTAGCTGCAGTGGTGTCTGAAATAATGTGGATTAAATCCTTGCTGTCAGAGGTGATTGATAGTACCATGGGATCTTCAACAGTGTGGTGTGATAATTCAAGTGCAGTTCAACTAGATGCTAATCCAGTGCTTCATTCGAGAACCAAACATATAGAGTTGGATTTGTATTTTGTGAGAGAACAAGTTGCTAAAGGTAGTATTTGTATTAATCATGTCCCTGCCTTATATCAAAGAGCTGATGTCTTGACGAAGTCTGTATCTGCTAATCGGTTCGTTAAACTGAGACAAGAACTGAACGTAGAGAAGATACCAGAGGTGATGGTTGAAGAGAAGAATAGAAGATGAGGCAGAGAGAGAGCTTGAATTGAGGGAGAGTGTTAGAGAAAACAACCTGTTGTAATTGTAATTCTGGAAGTCTGTTATGTTGGTATACTCATTATATCACTGTACACGTGCTGTACATATGATATCTTTATTTTCTCTTAGATACCTGTTTTGTATATATACCCTATGATGCTGCTATGAACATTATGATTGGGATCATTCTTTTCTCTTATACTTGTTTTACAAGTTTCTTCAATCATGACTGAACAGATATACAAACATCCTATGATATGCATAGTTGTTTGTCTTTCTGAGCTACTAATGTTTTCATCAAAGCCTAACCCTCTGGGTTATGTTTTTCTGCAAATCGAAAGGTATTCACATGTTAGTTAGATTGCATGTCATAATAGTACAAATCATTGAAATTTACTAGCAATTAGAGCAATTGATCATTAAGAACATAAAATGAAGTAATAAAACAACGCTGACGCAAAGCTTTTAAATTGAGAATCAATAATTGTTTTATTTAGCTAATGATTCTGCAGGTGAATCAAAAATCTAGTAAAAAAATAGAAAACATGAGCCCATGCTACGCACATACCTTGTATTGTGACTGAATATTAAAAAAAGCAAATTGAAAGTGATTTCGACAGTTGTCATTTGTTTCAATATGTATAGGCTTGAAATGCAAAAAGCTAATTTTTGGAACCTACAAAATTGTCTAAATCAAACCTTAGCCTAAACTATATTAGGCTTTTGCACTCAAAGTAGATTTAAGAAATGGTTCGACAACAAAGGAAGTGATAATAATATTCCATTGTCACTGAACACAACAACATACCACAGTATTTTATTGCTTAATACATGCAAGTACTCACGATTATTGTACTTAAATGTGGTAATGCATCAATGTAAGGGTTTTTTCTAATCTAGTGCTACCGCATAAGAACCTTAGAAAGTAGAAATAATAGTTAATGCAAATGTCTTCGATAGGAAATAATAGTTGATACATGTTTTTTCAATTGGATCCCTACCTACATAAACCCAACATCCAAAATAAACCAACAACATTAAATTAACCATAATAAAAAATATTTTGTCATAATATAACAATTATATACATTATGAAACTTAAATACACTTTAAGATAGTGCAACAAACATAAGTAATCTCTACCAATCTTTACATTATCCATTAATTATATATATATATATATATATATCTATATATAATAGGAATACCCCAAATGAAGCTTTTGAAGTTACACAATTAACCCTGTAACATTCACCTACAACGAAGAGATATTTCCGTCTATTCCCGTACCCCTCACCCACGTTTCCATATACTCCCCTAATTTTAACCCAAACCTCTCCACAAACCCAACCGTTCTGCGGTTCGTTCCCTTACTTCCCCCTTTACCAGGAACTCAAATCTTCGGCTTCGAACTCTAGGGTTCAGGATATGGGACGGGGCGTAAAGAGGGAGGCTGCAGCGTCGGAATCGACTCGACATACCTAGTTGCTAACCCTTTAATTAGTGGTATGTTTGTGCTTATTTTTGTTCATCTTTTTCTCTTTTCTCCACGATTTCCAAACTCAAACCCTCGGATTTGAACTCTAGGTTTACAGAGGGAGGTGGCAGCGGGAATTGGAGTGGATGATAAAAGCGGTAACCACGAGGCAAAATTATGCATCACCATGAAGTTCATCAGCAGAGAATAACCAACTAACAAAGCCTTGAATGAAGTGAAGCCCTAAATGCTTAACACAGGTTCCTCCTTTTACTTCGATTTTAGATTAATCTATCAATTTTGGCTAATTTGGGTTGTACGTTTTCTTCAACTGGGTGCTACAGTTAATGATAATAGAGCTAACGTTCTCCTTTTGGTTGAGGTTTCTATGCCGCACTTGCTGTTAATATTGATTCACTCATTATCAATATGTAAGTGTTATTTCTTACTACAGTTTTACCGAATTGCTATCATGTTCTGTGGCTTTTTTATGGGTTTTAATTTGATGTTATATTTTCAGGTTATGATTGATAATGGGATATTGCAAATTACCCTGTCAAAGCCTGAAGGGATTGTTACTGGAATTCAGTATAATGGTGTTGATAACTATTTTGGTTGATTGAATCCTGAATTGTGCTTTTGGTTTACAGATACTGGGATGTTGTTTGGAGTGAACCGGGAAGCAATGGAATATTTGTTAGGTGAGTGAAATATTACATTTCCCCCTTTATTTCGTATATTCTGCTATTGCTGTGTCCAATTTATGTTGTTTTGATATGCATGTTTTCGTGTAGGATTAAAGGAACAGAGTTTAAAGTAATACTTGAAGATGAGAATCAAGTGGAGGTTTCATTTGTTTATAGGTGGGATTCTTCACTCAAAGGAAAAATGGTTCCCTTAAACATTGATAAAAGGTAAGTAAACTAGATTTTATTTTATATCACAATATTAGGATTGAGGTTAAATGCTAACTATTTGGGTGTGTGATAAATGTTCAGTTACATTTGATTTCTAAGCAGATGATAGTTTTTTTTAATTATGGAGTTTGTTATCGATGCATGCTTGCTAGCAAATTCTTCATTAGCTATCAGGAACTGTATTGGTAAACTTCTTTCGTTCAAAATGGGAAAATACCCTAAATGTTTTGTTACCACTCCATTGAATCATGGTCTTCGTTGTTTACTAAATCCAACTAACTCGGTGATTTTTATCAAATTGTGATGTTACCAGAATTTGATTACCAATCATATCATTTTCAGTCAATAAGTTTTTTGATTTGCTCATTTTCAATGTCAGTTGCCATCTAGAAACACATTGTTTGTATTAGCTATTCGAATTCACATAAGCTATTTAATGAATATAATTGAGAAAATTATAACAATATGTTCCACTCTCATGTATGATTTGTAGTTTTGTCTGTCCATTTTTACGTTTTATTTATTCTCCTTTCGTTAGCAGCAAAAAGACCCCATATTGATGTCTATTTATTAATGAATGATCAAGATGGATTTATTTGTGCATATAACAAAATAAAAATATTACTGTCAGAGTGGATGATTTTGTTATTACTAAAAGTTGAGTCTGTTACTAAAGAAATCATGAGGTGAGAATAACAGAGTGCATGCTTCCAGGAAATTGGCATACTAAAGTCTGTATAGTGGACTTTGTATTTGTAAATTGTAATGCAGTCATGTAAGTTTTTTGTACCACATAGTACAACTTTTTCCTTTATCATTAATTAGACTATTATATTAAAGAATATTTTTATTGTTTTGCATACTCTCCTTCCATATAAAAGTGATTAATTGAAATATGAATTCCCAATGAGACTAACTTTGTATGTTACTTTCTACAGACAACTGATTCTATATTTGATTTAGCACTTTCGAGATTCTAAACTCATAACTTCTTACTGAGTAATTGTGCTCATTATTTGATTTTATTATGGTTTCTATTGAAATATTATATCAATTGATTTAAGACAACAATAACTTTTGACCATTATTTTTACATATTATGATATTAAAATATGTTGATACATACATATATTTAATTTCGATAAATAATAAATAAAATAAAAATTTTAGCTTTGATAGTGAGAAAAGGACAAGAAATAATATATTTAAGGTAATTTATAATTTAGATAAATAATATATTTCCGACCTAAATAAACTAATAATATAGTATATTAATTTACATATGTTCACAGATCTCATCCTAATATTTGAAAGTTCAAATCTCATGCCAATGCAATCCCTTAGAAAGCTCAGTCCATAGTTAACCGATCACTTTTTTTTATACATAATTACTGTTATTTAATTGCAATTTCTGTATAGCAATAAAACTACAATACAACAAATAAGATTTGAGGGTTAAGAAGCAAAAGGTTCTGCTGTTAAATGGAAAAGGAAATCACCTATTCACTTCATGGCTTCTTTAGTAAATTCAACTTATCAGAATTCTAAATTTTTAATTCCTCTTGGGTTTTCAAGATAGTTTGGTATATCTGCATAACTACTATAATCATCATGTTTTATTCATTTTATAAGATCTTAAAATGTAGCAGTCAACTAGAGAACAGGGAGCATCAGATTTTTGCGAAATGCAAAGTAAAAAAATGTTGGCACCAAGAGATGCATAAACAATTTTTATATTAAGGAAAACCAATAGCGAAGATTGAATTTCACTTATGGTGATTAGTTTGTTATGGATTTGATAATTTGGGGAATGTTTGTCTTCATTACACAATTCTAGGATATGAACTCAGGTAATAATGGATGCACAAAATATAACATTAAATTTCTATGCGTTTGTTTGTACATTTGTTGCAATGCTCATGTTAGTTCATTACTTTATGCATTAAATGCGTTTGTTTCCTCAACATACTCAAGACTGCAGATAAATTTGACAATTCCAACTTCTGACCTTTCCAATTTTTTACACTATGTTATATCCAAAATGATGTTGTCTATAAAGATGTTTTATTGTCATGTAATCAAAACTTAAACTATAATTAAGAGTATCTTTTCTTTCAAACTTTTTTAACATACATTATTCATCTTCATAATATCACTGAGTAATGTCATTCTACAATTACCAAACGGACTTCATTATTTCACTTCTATTTCAGTTACTTCTCTTTACCAAGTATTAATTTATACTCGACTTTGAAACTTTCATTTAGATCACAATATACAACAACAATAAATCTAAATTTTTAAGCTCATTATACGAACATTTATTAAACAAAATGATCCCTAAAAAAAGTTTTTAACTCTGTCATCACCTATTACTTACTGATGCCGGTCTCAAGCCCGGATAAAGGAGGAGAGAACATTTTATGAACAAATGGTGACATTTTTCTTCATTCACGTCATCAAACTGCAATAATAAAGTCCTCTTCTGTAGGTCACATTAAAACGAATTTAACTCACGGTTGTCTATGCACACGTCCAACGGACGTGCCATACATACTGGTATATATATATATGTATATCCAAGACTAATTTTTAATGTTAGAAATTAACAAAACGAAAATTCCAAATTATTCAGGTCATTATATTACTGCCTAGATAAGGATTTATCAAAAACTGTCATAGGTGAATGTTATAGGGAGGAGAATTTCCTTCGTGTCGCTAAAGATATTAAAGGTAACATATCCAATTCTTAGCTGTCATCATCATCCAAAAAAACCATGGTAAAAAAAGATGATCCAATAGTATCATTTTTGAAACATGAGACTTCTTAAATATCGTCTTTTCTGCTAAAGTCGATTTCATAGTTCAGTAATTTATTTTTCATATTTCGGTAATTTTTAAACAACGAAGTATAGTTTTGAGTTGTTTAACTTTCAAGTATACATGTGGAAGTAAGATGCATCATGGTTTAGGTCACGTTATGTCCATAAGTTGAAAACAAACAGTAGAAATGGAACCATATTAAGATAACTCATAAACACTTTAGCAATTTTCCTACTTATATAAGCTCTTATTTCAACATAGCAGGAAAATTGCACATGTTACATATGAAAGTAGAGAAATTGCTAAGTTAAAGTGAAGTCTTAAGGGTACCTTAACTTACACATGTCTATAAAATGTCTTGACTTTAAACTTAGTCTTACAGTGTTGTGCAAAAATTGCACAAATGCGGAAAAAAACAATAAACATGATCTAGATTTGCCAATTTGAACATCATTTAATCTAGCAATAGTTATTCTATTACTCCAAATAAATAGCAAATAACTATAAATAAGAAAAGAGACGCACAATATTTATACTAGTTCCACTATCATTAAGGTAGTGTACGTCCAATCCAAAGGAGAGAGATTTTATTACACCTGAGAGAATTACAAGAGATTACAAGATAAGAGTTTACATACCAAAGCCATAAATTAGGGATAACAAGAAGAGACACTCTATCTGGAGATCGCTGGCTGAATCCCAGGATAGATTTACAATTAAGTCAACCCTCAGTTTATAACCAATGTAAATTCATGTGAATCATCAATCAAATTACCAAGATATGGTAAGAAGATAATGGAGGCAAATTACAATGGTAACAAATCACGCAAACATAGTAAGTAACTCACTCATTCCAAACATGGTTTGCTCAATCAATCCTAAGCGCACTGCCATTAATTTTTCTCTATCAGTCATGTTCTCTGCTTAGTGCTTTCATGTTGAATCTTTTTAAGTATTCGCTAGGTAGCTCTCCTAGTATCTGCTTAACATTGGTCAGCAAAGTGGAATCGATGGTAGGGTCCTTACACACAGAATTGTGCCAAGAATTCGTAAGAGAACCACTTTCAAGAATAAATGGTTTTCTCCCTGTAATATCGACACCACTTAGAAGCTGCTCCTTGAAAAGTGGTCGGGAAGAGCCTACAGCGTATAACTCTAGAAGCATTATGAAGGTATATTTGGCTCTCGAAGGCTAGAAGATGATCATCGGGATCAGTGGTCCCATTATACCTGAGTGATGGAATCTTGATATGTGATGAAATTTTTACAAACATTATTCTTTCTGTAAAGGGAGCTTCACGAAAATTATTATTGACTCTAGGATAAAGGGTCCTCTTTCCTATGATATCAAGCATGTCTTTTGCTATTTTATTAGCTACATCTCTAAAGTAAGCTTCATCATCGTGGTAGTCACTTCTATAAGACCTGTACTCTTTACGTGAGATTGAGCTTCCCGATTGTTCGGTAGATCTTTCTGCTAACTCTTCCTAACGGTCTGCTTTAACCTTGTTATCTGTTAGCGAATTTAGAGAGAATATTTCAGCTTCAACCTTTTGGATTCCTCTTTTATGTAGGGTTATAACGACTTTGCCTTTATCCTTGTTTTTGATCATAGAAGTATCTAGATTTTTTCTTGAAGATTCAACCTCTTTTCCTTTAGTGAGTCTTGTTGTTTAGGAAGATTTCTATGAAAGGACCTTCTTTAGTAGTCTTGCATTGTCGCTATTTTTTGCGTTAATTCTTTGATTTTAGCTTCACTACTTGTTGGCTTAGCTGGTTTTGAAGGTTGACCAGCTTCCTCATTTTCTAGATTGAGGCATGGAGTGACATTGTCTTCCAATATTGTTTGTTGTACTATCTCCTCATTCGGAACGTTAATTCTTTTAGCTCTCTCCATTTTCCTACAATAAAAATTTACATAATTAGTTTCTAAGAAAGAAAATAATAGGTCGGAGGTTCGAGTTCTCCTTCTAGTGCCATTAATGTTAACCAAAAAAATTGGATTAACATCCATGATGCCATGTTGAATCAAAAAATTGGTCTAACATCCTTGATGTTGTTTATAGTGATTTTTCTTTGGTAGGTCATTGAGGAATTTTTAGACAAAAGACTAGTTTTATCACGCAAGACTTAGTACAATATGATGTTATGAAATGGTCCCATAATGCTCATAAACTTTTGATATGTAAATGTTCAAAAATTTATGTCACATGTCCAAAGATAAAATGGGCAAGTTGTGTGAATATGAAATACTCCATTAATTATTTATTAATGAGCAGATGGGTAATCCACATAAGCCACAATCCATTGTTCGTAGGTTGAATAGTCATTATGCAAGTTAAACACTAATTTGGACAAGGGCTTAAGTAGCCTTGTTTATAATAAGGGCTCAAATTAAGTCCTAATCCAAATATTAACCGTATGCACGTCCATAATCAATAATCAATTTTTACACAATCAAGGTAAATAGGCTATGCAAAGTCATTGTCCAAGTCCTTTTTCATAAATTTCAAAAGTCATAAATCAATTCTTGATTTCTCCCAAATTCAATTTAGGGTTACAACTCTTTGAATTTTAGAAGGAGAGAAAGAAATGATTCCTCCATTAAGTTGTCTTGGGGTACATATTTACAGGAGTGGAAGTAGACGGCATAGTTGCCACGTGTCCTTTGGCACCGTTGATTTTCGGCGTCCTCCATTGTGTTGTTGACATGTGGTGATATTCTGCATATTGATGACTTACAACATCCCTATGAATATTGATGATTTATGACATCCTTGCTACCTTGATAATTTACGACATCATTTGCTACACTGGTAAAATACGGCATCCTTCTTTGTATTGTCAATATTCGACATCCCTTTATATTGTTAATATCTGACATCCTTCCTAGATTGTCAGTTCCCGGCATTGCTCGTTATATTGATGACATATGACATTCTAATTGACATTATTGAATTTTGGCATCATCTATAACTATAGATATCCGATATACCTTTTATTCTTTGAAGCTCGGCATCCCCTACTGCTTGTAAATGCCCGAAATCTATTGTTGCTTATGGGCACTTTACAATCATTATTAGTTGTAAAGGCTCGATATCTATAGAGTCCTGATATACCTTCTATGTGAATATGTATTCGACATCTCTCAATTATGTGATATCTCTTATTTGTTGAAGTTCGATAACCCTCATGTTTGTCAATCACTTGGAATTCGACATTCTTGGGAGCTTGCCCTCCTTCTAGCGCCGATATCTTTTATTGTTGAAGTTCGACATCTCTTCTTGGTTTCAGATTCAACATCCATTGTAGGTCGATATCTTCTTTATATACTCGACATACGCATTTGTATCTTATTGTTCATTCTCTTAGAAAATATGTGAATAACATTGCAGTTACCGTCGGTAAAATGTTCGTTGGTATACCGTTAAACTAGTAAACTATTGTCTTGTAATGGTAAATTTACCAATATTTATTATTGGTGATGAACAAAGTAACTAGTCTGTTATTGGTACTAACTCCATTAATGCTTATATAAATATTTCTTCTTATTTAAGTTGACATAGAAGATTTTCTTGATTGATCACAAATTATTTATACTAGTATGAAATAATAATTTTTCTAATTTTGAACTTTGAAGTTAATAAAGTCAAAAAGAAACATCATTGTAAATAATACTAGAAGCATTTAATTAAAATATGATACACTTCTCAATAAAGATTAATTATAATAGTGAAATAACCAAATTAATAAAGTTTCTTTACCGTTGCATTTAGGGTTAAGAATGATAAGTTTACCTTAGCATGCCTCTAATAGGGCATTGTTAAAGAGACTCTACTTTTGATTATGAGAGAGTTTTCTTCGATGGTCGTTTAGTGTTAATTTTTTTCTTTTGATGGACTGGCAGCACCTTTTTGCTAGGCTAATATTATCCCGTTGAATACCGTAAGAACTTCGGATTTCTTCTTGCTAGAAGATCATTGTCTATCAAGAAATCGTAAATTGAACCTCAATGATAAAAGGTTAAAGGTTTTGATGGTCTGACCGGTCGAAACATCGGAACCGTGTCGAGGGAGTCTTAATACAAATTATACATTTAATGTACTTAAAAGTTATACACGAAAGATTAAAATGCAAGAACTAGTAAAAGATATTTATAGTGTGATGATTTTAACATAATAAAATTAGTTTAAGCTAACATTATCTATTTTAAAGTTTCCTATTGAAGTCAACATAATATTAAAATTTTATTTAAAATATAACAGAAAAATATTGATAGAAAAATTTCAACAAACATCACATCTGGTAATTCAGAAAATGCATAAAAGATAATAAAATACTTCTTCTATATAGCACACGTCGTCTATAGAATTAAAAGGAACAAACTTTTTCTCCTATTAAAAATTACGTAATGCATTATGTTAAGCATGCTTGGTCTGCTGTTAAAACATATTATTGGACCCCATCGGACTTTCGCCTGGTTTGAGATGTAATATTTTTGGTTGTGCTTTGTTTCATTATTAAAACCGTGTGTTGGACCGCACTTCTTGCCTCCAATGGATATGACGGTTATTTGGCATTTCGGACCGAATAGGTTAATGGTCCATAGTTTTAAGGGTTGGAGGCCCAGTCCGGTGATGATAACATTGCCTTTAATAGCAAAGCTATTACTTAAAATATAACATAAGTCCATGTTTTCATCATACACCATCTATCTAATCCTACTTTGAATCAATTTTTAATGGTATTAAATTTTGATGAAAATTTTCCAAATATTCAGAAATATTTTGGTTTTTATGATATATTCTCATTTTGCAACTTATGCCACATCTTATTACTCCTGAAATATTTTGTCCATCACATTTTGCCATTTTCGGTGCATTCTCGATCGTTAATCCTCAAATGTAATCAACAACTTCAACATGTATAACTAGAATGAATTTGTTTTTCTGCATATCGTGAACTGATCATATCTCGGTAATCCTAAGTTCATTCATCTCTATTCCTATTTTCAAACAAGATAAAAGATCTATGTTTGTGCGCGCATATATATGACCTTGCATATTAACATGATGTCCAACGGCTAATTCTTATGACATATGCATCTTGCTCGGTATCTGCATAGCAATGGTCGATGACTTGCCATGTGTTATTCACGATTTCTTATGTATATCGCCTTGTAATATTGGTTTTATGCCTTTTGACTTGTGTACATTGTTTTACAGGAGGATATAAGTGTGAACATCATGGCAGTAGAATTAGGTATTAGTAGTATGTTGGAAAGATTTGACATGCTTCTAAAAGAAACATGCTATTTCCCGGGTAGTTGCCTTGCGCTTCATAATATACATGAGGAAGAAAGGTCACAAAATTTGGGATATCATGGTGAAAGACAAGCAGTTGCATATTGTACCTTGAAAGTTCGTGAAGGTTTACCTGTTAGAGTAATAAAGAATTTAGGAATGTGTGGAGATACTCAATTGGTTTATAAACTGATAGGACGATTATTAAGATTACATAACACAAATAGGTTTACTCATTTCAAAGACTGATCTTTTATATTCTTGTGGAGATTACGGGTAATGCTTTTTAGTTCATCGTTAATTTGAGGCAAACCAGCATAATATCACTCTATTATTATTAATTCCATGTGAATTATAAAAGATATTGATTGATCTCTATAACAACTTTGTGATCTTAAAGTATGATGAAGTAGTAGCACTACAAGGATAATTCTGTTTAGTGTCGGCCTAGCTATAGCCGACTACGGTCGACTCCAACCGTCGCTAAAGGCCGACGCTAAATAGGTCGTCGCCAAGTGAAATGGTGACAGCAAAGGGGACGGGTCCGTCCCCTAATTTAGCGTCGGCTAGAGTCGGCTAGACGACTCCGGACGACGCTAAACATAGTCCACGTGTAAAAAAAAATGGATGACCAATAGACCGACGCTAGCCGACTCTAATCTGGGTAAATTTTTTCTGTATTTCCAGCACCTCTTTCTGCCATCCATCCACACAATCATATATATTCCACAAATATATTTCACCAAACAACAATATACATCAAAAATATGTCTAACTAAGAACCACAAAACATCAATATACATCTCCAAACGTTCATCATCACAAATATCCATAATATTTACAAAATTCAACCAAAAGTTCATCAAAAAACATATATAAAAACATGCTACCACTCACCCCAACCATCATCAGCGCCAGATCCCTGTGATGGCGGCATATTCGTCCCGTGCTCTGCCAAGTAAGCAGCAATCGCCTCGTCTAGTTGCTGTTTCAATCCAGTCTTCCTCCAATCGTTCAACTCGGCGACGTGTGCTTGCAGGGCCGTTATTGTTTCTTCAGCCTGTTACTTATTGTAAGCGGCTTGCGTCACGGCCTGTATATTAATAAATTCATAGTTATAGTTTATACCTAATATTCAATAAAATTTATAAACTGGTTAATGAATTAATTAAATTCAATAAAAATTACCGCTTGATTGCCATATCCATACTGTCTATTTCTGGTCGGCGGGTCGGTAATAAGAGCGAATATCCTGTCTGTCTCCTCAACGGTCAACTGCTCCCTGCCAGACTCTGCAAGCACGCGAACAATCTCCTGATCGCATCTCTCCTGTGTTTAGAAATATAATTTTGAGAAGATGAATATTCAATTTAATGTACTGTTAAATAAGAGGAAAAATTTATAGTCTTTATACCCGGATATTCGCTGATTTGGCGTCTGACCATTCATATGTTACGTTGCCATATTCATCTGTATGCTCGACGGCGTGTGTTCGGGTGAAGACGTCCAAATGAGACGGTGCAACACCACCTCTCTCTCTCGTCTGAAATTAATTATGATTAAAGAATGTATATAAGTAAATTACAAATAACAATTTTTATATTTACCATTTCTTCTCTATATTGCTGAAAAGACTTGGATCCACCGCGGTGTGTTGCAGGATTTCTAAGCCTGTTTGCGGAGTTCCTCGATGCTACCGCCTGTATAATTTAACTATTATATAAATATTTAAACGAATTATAATTACAGATTTATGAAAGTAGAAAATTTACCTTCGCGTCTTCGCTTTTCCAATATTGCAGAACCGCGCATACAGATTTTCACTCATCCAGTTTGGCTTTTTACCGGCCTCTTTTATCTTGAAGAGCGTACCTCTATAGTTTTTCCTCATCTTCCTCTCCCAATACGTCCTGAACGTCCCGAGATCTTCGGGATCCACAATAAAGGACGCCCGCACGTTGAAATTTAAATGAATTATATAAATTGCATATTAATTTTCAAAGATCAAATATGTCAATCTCAAATTAATTAGAATTTATACTTACCTGGAGTCAGCCCATATGGCATCTCTGATATAAAGTGGAATACTATCCCAGTGCTCCCACAAGTCCGTCATCCTACTACGGTAGCTGTTTCGAGAGACAGCTAGAATGGGCTCGGATGGCTGTAAATCAAAACCCCTGAATACATTTTGATATTGTCAGTTACTAAATCATAAATATACTAGTAGCATGCACTAAATAATATAATGAAGTTGCAGTAAATTAAATACTTACCCTCCATCGGTCTTCGGCACTAAGTATGCTCTCTAGCGATTATCGGCCATACCACTACTACCCACGCCATGATCAGGGCCTCGTGAAACTTGGGACCGCTTGCTATGTGACATAATATCTGCTAGAAATATATATATATATATATATATCATTTCATATAATAGAAAACATATATCATTTCATAATTAGAAAACATGCCTGATTAATAATCACATACACATATATAGCTCACAGCAGAAGAATAAAAGAATAATACAACAAATGATACGAATTTTCATTACATTAACATAGGTTCTAGAATTGACATAATATAACAAACGATAAAAATTTCCATCTTATATATATTACATCATCACTAATTAATAATCAATCTTCGTCGTTTTCTGATTCTTACTCGGTTTCGCACTCTATATCGTCATTTCCCTATAAAGTCTCAAATGCTTCTATTAGAATATTTGATTCATCGTTCAAAGGCCCTATATCAGCATGATCATTAGTTATTATTAATTCATTATTTGGCTCAAGATCTGCTTGATAAGCTGCTTTGTCTAGAATACTATTTCCGTCAAGTGTAAATCTTGCCTTTGTTTTAAAAACAGCTGACCAGTCTGCTTTATCTCGTTTTAGTGAAGGATAGGGAGCAAAATAAACCTGTAATGCTTGTTTGGCTAACACGAAAGGATCATACTTTGAGTAACGTGAGTTATGGTTTATTTCAATAAGTTTATAGTCTTTGTGCACGTTGATACCAGAGCCCGGAACATTGCTAAACCAACTGCATCTGAATAAAAATACTTTTTCTGCAGATTGGACAGAATATGTCAATTCCAAAACCTGTGTTAAGACGCCGTAAAAATCTTTTATATGTTCATCTGGATCATCAGTCCCTTTGACAAATACACCGCTGTTATAAGTCATTTTTTCAGCACCGTATTCCTTGGTGTTGAATTTAATTCCATTCATGAAGAATATTGGATAAGTGTTGACATTTCATTTTGGTCCTATCGCAAGACGTTTCAATCCTTCATCACCGACACAATTTCTTTGATCATAAACGTATTTCATAAACCAGTTAGCAAATTCTTTACTGAGATCGCCAAGTGGATGTTCTGATTCGTAAATACTGCAAATAAATGTATACGTATATTAAGTGCAAAATCAATTTAAATTGGGTAACTCGTAAATAATGCAAATATGTACTATTATAGAGAATTATCATTCAATATTTACCTAATAAATGGTGCAACTTCAGCACAATTAAGAAGAATGTATGTGTGCGCTATATGGTAATCTCTATCGTCTAACCATATTTCCACACATTTTCCAGCAGCTCGGCCATTCTGTCTAAAAATAGAAAACATTGATTCAGAACAATCTTGTTCAACGGCTTCATCATTACGCGAAACACTTGCAAATGATAAGTTCACATGGTCACTGAAATAGTGAGAGAAAAAGAATGAAGCTTCTTCCTCGATATATGATTTGCAAATTGAATCTTCAACTCGTGCTTTTTGTCTAACTTTTTTCTTGAGATGATTCAAGTACCTATTACAAAATTTATTCGATTAAAATTTACTTACATCAAATTCAAACGTAAATTATTATTTCAAATATTCATAATTACCTCTCAAATGGATACATCCATCCATATTGTATAGGACCTCGAAGAAGTGCTTCATATGGAAGATGAACAGGTAAATGCTCCATTACATTAAATAATCCTGGAGGAAATATTTTCTCAAGTTTGCAGAGCAGTATAGGGATGTCATTTTCAAGTTTACGAATACGCTCAACTTTTAACGTGGTCGAACAAAGCTCTTTATAAAACAGACTTAATTCTGTTATAGCACTCCACACTTTTACGGGCAATAGTTCTTTGAAAACAACGGGTAAGAAATTTTCCATCATGACATGGCAATCGTGACTTTTCATCCCACTCAATTTATTGTTTTATAAGTCAACACATCTACGGAGATTTGAAGAAATCCCATCAGGATATCTCAGCCCTTCAATCCACTTCAACACAAGTTTTACTTGATTGTTGTCTAGCTCATAGCATGCTTTGGGTTTTTTACTGTCATTAGGGTTTATATGAAGTTCGGGACGTTTACAATATTGTTCTATATCACGTCTTGAATTGAGATCGTCCTTAGTTTTACCCTTGACATTCAAAACTGTATTAAACACATTATCAAACACGTTTTTCTCATTGTGCATCACATCAATATTATGTCGTAGTAAGAGATGCTTCCAATAAGGTAACTCCCAAAATATACTTTGTTTGCACCAATTATGCCAGTTCGATTTACTTGGAATTTCAGTCTGTACTCCAGTTTCATGTATCTTCGGATATTCTTTAACTAGTTCATATAATTCTTCACCTGATAAAGTCGTTGGTCGTTGTCTATTCTCTGCTCTATTTACTACAAAGTTTTTCTTATCTCTTCTAAAAGTATGATTAACATGGTGAAAACATCGATGACAATCAAACCATGAAATTTTCCTTCCATGCGGTAATGAAAATGCCCGTGTATCTTCCATGCAGTAAGGACAAGCCAGACGACCGGCCGTACTCCAGCCTGAAAGCATTGCGTAAGCTGAAAAATCACCAATAGTCCATAACAAAGATGCAAACATACGAAAATTCTTTTTTTTCGACACGTCGTATGTATCCACCCCTTCATACCATAATGTTTTCAACTCTTCGATCAATGACTGTAGATAAACATCGATTCCTTATGTCGGATCATCAGGACCAAGGAAGACAATCGTAAGAAACATATATGGAGTTTTCATACACATCCACGGAGGTAAATTATAAGGTGTAACGATAATAGGCCAAGACGAATATTTACTACCAAATTGAGAGAATGGTGAAAATCCATCTGTATATAAACCAAGTCTCACATTACGACTCTCTGCGGCAAACGTAGGATAAGTCTTATCGAAATGTTTCCATGCTTCTCTGTCCGATGGATGTATCAAAGTCCCATCTTCCTGCGTTCTCACATTGTGCCATCTCATATGTGATGCTATCGCAGACGACGCATATAACCTTTGAAGTCTGGGAGTGATGGGTAAATAATGCATTCTCTTGTATGGAACTTCCTTTCCTTTTGTTTTCTTAGTTTGTATCTTTCCTCATTACATATTCTGCATTTCTTAAGATTAATGTCATCTTTCCAATACAACATACAACCTTTTATACATGTATCTATCTTCTGGTAGGGCAAACCGAAAGCAGACATTAGTTTTTTCACTTTATAATGACTATCGCACATCAGATTATTGGGTGGCATATGTCGTTTTTCAGCTTGTACAACTGCTGTAAATATAGCTTCTGTAAAATTGAATTTTGATTTCATAGTAATGTATTCGGCAGTAACTGACAATTCTGTTCCGCTACTACAACCTTCCCACAACGGTCTTTTCGCAGAATCCAGTAAATCATAAATTCTTTTCACCCCCTCGATCGGTTCTTCTTCGACATTTACATCATTAACTTGAACAGTATGAAACATTGACCGTGCTGCATCTTCCACCATATCTACTATTGGATTCGTCGTAACATTATTGTTATTCACCTCAACCTCGAGCACTATAGAATTAGATGCACCAATTTTTTCTCCATGACGATCCTAGAAATAATAGTTTGGCACAAAACCGGATTTATACAAATGTACAATAACTAAATCCAGTTCCCGATAATGCAAATGTTGACATTTACGGCACGGACAACGAATTTGTGTGCCGCCTTCTTCATTATTAGCTTTAGCGAATTTAACAAATTCATGCACACCATCCTTAAAATGTTTTTTCGTTGAACCTTTCGTTCCTGTTCGACTTTCATACATCCAGGTACGGTCGAGAAGATAGTTGAATATTTTTCCTAATTTAAAAACATATATATATATATTAGAAATTTCGAAAGCATTTCTTTTCTATTCCTATACGCATATATACTTTGCATCTGAATTTTTATGTGATTATTATCGTATTTTCTAATCTACCAAAGCCTTTTGGGACTAAAGGCTTTGTTGCTGTCTTATTTTCGTTTAAATTATTTATATTAACTAGAGATAGACTAAAATACCTACATCCAATTATTCCCAATTCACACTTTTACATTTTCAAATTCACACTTTCACACTTTCAAATTCACAATTCCCAATTCACACTTTCAAATTCTAAATACCTACACCCCAATTATTCCCAATTCACACTTTCAAATTCAACGATTTCATACTAATTAAAAATAACCTAATACACTAAATTAGCAATGCCTACACCCAATTATCATCACAATAATGTACATTTAAACCTAATTAAACAATTTAATTCGAAATTAGGGTTTAGAAAATTACCAAATTCAAGAAGAGATTCTGGCGAGTTCTAGGCTTCTACGGCGACAACGACGGACGGTGACGGCTGGAGAGGGTCGGAATCGGTGATGGGGAAGATTAAAAATCATTTTTTTTGGGAGCAAAGAAAGTGAGGAAGAAGGGTTCGGCTGAAACCTGTATACGCGACATGGCGTCGGCTGGCGTCGGCCTGCATCGGCCAGCATCGGCCCGAAGGTTGTCAGCCAACATCGGCCGTATATTTTTTTTAATTCTTTTTTTTACAACTATTTCGTTTAAAAAAATAAAAAACACTACTACATTATAAAATAAAATAAAATTGAAATTTATTATTATTATTATTGAACCAATGACGGATCATGATAGTTTAGATTGGTATTTTCGATGATATATGTTCGTGTAATTCGAAAAGTTATCGTTGTTGAAAATCTAACTCGCATGACCAATCGATGCAACTTTTAGTCGATCCGCTATAAAAATTCAATAAAGATGGTTATATGTAACATTTTAAAGAATTAAAATAATTTTTTAAACCGTTGGGTAGTCAATTATGAATTTTTAAATGTATTTGGTATAATAAAATTATATAAAATAAATTATGCGGCGTAAAAATAAATTCTTTGGATTTTATGTCGATCTAAGGTATTTTGGAGATGTTTCCAGAAAATGGTTAAAAAATAAACGAATCTGGGGTATCGATCTTGAATTTCAAATTTATGACCGTTCGTGGACTTTCGGACAAAAAACCTTCGTTCGACGGCCGAACGACCTTCAAACGAGACCAAATTTGAACTAGCGGTGCTTTGTAGTGTTTTAATCGAATCCGTATGGTTGGATTTGCAAAAAAAATCATCGAAAATAAAATTATCCCAGAAATATGTCATTTTGTAGGAGTTAGCTATAACACTTATATTATAAGTGTTATAGCTAACTCCTAGACAATGATATATTTCTTGGATAATTTTGTAGGCGATGATTTTTTTGTGAATCCATCCGTACGGATTCGATTAAAACACTACAAAGCATCCTGGTTCAAATTTGGTCTCGTTTGAAGGTCATTCGGTCTTCGAACGA
This sequence comes from Allium fistulosum, assembly GCA_030737815.1. Taxonomy (NCBI): domain Eukaryota; kingdom Viridiplantae; phylum Streptophyta; class Magnoliopsida; order Asparagales; family Amaryllidaceae; genus Allium; species Allium fistulosum. The sequence goes on along the minus strand of CM060901.1, from coordinate 520,790,352 downwards.
AGGGTTTTTTGTCCGAAAGTCCACAAACGACCATAAATTTGAAATTCAAGATCGACACCCCAGATTCGTTTATTTTTTAACCATATTCTGGAAACATCTCCAAAATACCTTAGATCGACATAAGATCCAAAGAATTTATTTTTACGCCGCATAATTTATTTTATATAATTTTATTATACCAAATACATTTAAAAATTCATAATTGATTATCCAACGGTTTAAAAATTATTTTAATTCTTTAAAATGTTACATATAACCACCTTTATCGAATTTGTATAGCGGATCGATTAAAAGTTGCATCGATTGGTCGTGCGAGTTAGATTTTCAATAACGATAACTTTTCGAATTACACGAACATATATCATCGAAAATACCAATCTAACCTATCATGACCCGTCATTGGGTGAATATTAATAATCATACATGTCAATTTTATTTTTTTGGCCATTTTAGTACTGTTTTTCATTTTTTCAAATGAAATAGGTGTATATAAAAAGTAGATTGAGAAAATAATTGAATAGCCGACGCTAGCCGTCTCTATCCGTTACAGGCCGACTCCAGCCGACGCAAAGTTCAATAAAATATTATGCCGTCCCCAGCGGACTCCAAAAAGGAGACGGAACCGACTCCGGCCGACTCCATGCTCTGTCCCCATTTTAAAGTATTCTAGTTGTGTAGGAACAAAACTTAAAAGCCAAGAAATAAATGCTTCTGTTGTTTGTTGGATAAGTCGATGATTTGGCTTACCATCTAAATACATTGAATGGATCGATGAAATAAAAATGTCATATGCTGAAAGAAAAAAAACTTTTATATTTGCTTCACTAGACATTAGTTCTCATCATCATATTGAACTTTCATTTACAAACAAACCCAATATCATATTAATATGAAGTGATACGTTTCTGGCAGATATTGTATATGTCTCGTAGGAGATCTTCTAGATCTCATGCTTCTACTTCTCCTGCTGCTGGCGAGGGTGCCAACGGCTCGGCCGATTTACACCCAAGGACGACTATGATTATGAAGAGTGGAGGGTAAGTATCAAATTCATTGCAACATCATTAATATTTAGTGCGCGTATATTATTTAAAATTTATTAAATATCTACATCAAAATTAATACAGGGGATTTGAGCTGGAGCCTTCCACTTTTATATTGGCCATCTCTAAGAAGGCATATATGATTCGTATGTCTAGTTGTTGGCTTCAGTACAATGATATCCCACTGCATATTAAGAATGCTATATGGACCGACTTGATGGTAAGTATAAATTTATAATACATTTGAAGATGACATATTTGATCTTTGAAAATTAATATATTGTATAAAATTCATTTTAATTTCAGTGTGTAGGCTGCAGTAGTTGTAGAAAAGGAAGATCAAGATCTGTTTAGGAATTACTGGAATAAGAAGCTTAGGAAAAATTACAAGGACACCCTCTCAAGCAGTAGTTCTAGTTTCATACTGTTATTATAATTTGTTTAAAGTTTTTATAATAATTGCATTAATTTAGTCAATCGTATATTTAAATTTACTGGAAATTGCCGAGTGGAACTCGACAAACAAGAATAAAAATCATATTGTACACCGTGGCGAATCAAAATCCTTCCAACAATATTGGAAGGAAATGGTAAATTTATAAATTGGTATTATAAAATACATATAACATTATTTAATCATACATATATATTGTTTGTTCGTCTATAATTTCAGGCGATGGAGAAGGGCCATGAGCTTACATATGCGGAGGTCTTCACTTGGATTCATGCCATTGATCACACCGATAAAGATGGCTCGTTTACATTTACTTGGACATACCCTAAATCTCAAGCTAAAATGGAAATATGCTTTAATTTTTTAATTTATTTCACATTGCATTAATTGTAAATTGAATATTTATTGTGGCAAAATTCTATTCTTAATCGTAGGAAAGATTTGAAATGGAGCGAGCTCGAGTGTTGGAGGTGACCGACCGAGAGGAGTTGACCACCAAGGAGGAGGATATGATTTTTGATGCTATGACTGACAAGCCGACGCATAGTAGGCAATACGGTGGCGACAATCAGAAGGTAATGTTTATTGAGTTTAACCACTTCGTTAACTAATTCATAAATTTTATTTAATATTACGTATACATTATAACTAGGTATTAACTAATTTACAAATGAGCATGTCTTGGGCCGATTATACAAAATCACAGGCTGAGGAGGAGATAGTACAGTTGAGAGATCAGATAACAGAGTTGAACGATTGGCGGAAGAGTGGAAGACTGACTATACTGCTAGATGAACGTATTGTGGCATATATGGCAGAGCATGGGGCATTTCCTTCGCAAGGATTGGGAAATGATGGAAATAATTATGAGTAGGCATGGTTGTGTTTTTTGATGGATGTTTGATTGTTTTGGTTTGTATTTATTTGACATGTGTTGATGGATTTGATACTTGTTTGATGGTTGTGTTGTTTGTGGATGTTTGATGGTTAAAGATGGATTTTTATGGATGTTTGACGATTGTGTTGTTTGATGGAAATGATGATTTGTAGGTATGATTGTGTTGTTTGATGGATTGTTGATGTAAATATGGATTTTTGTGATATAAACTTGATTTGGTGTGATATGTATGATAGTATGCGATGTTTGTACTTATTAATTGGGTTTATATGTGTTGTATATGAGGTGGATAGGCAGATGAATATATATGTTACTATGTATGGTTTAATGGTTGAAATAACAGCTATTTTGTAAAACAGAAGTTTCAGGTTACCGACGACTAGCGACGGGCTATAGGTCACATGCTATAGACGGCTGGCGACGACTGGCGACCCTCCATTGACATATATTGTTGAAACTGGGTCAGCCCGCAATGTAAGAAATGAGTGAATTTTTAAATTTTTAGCCATTTTCATGTGCTTCTTTCGTATAGAACGTTTTACCAAGCCGATAAAAAAGAAAGCTGAGTTCATAATTTGTTTTAAAATTCCAAAAGAGTCCACGTTTTGAAAATGAAAAAGTCGAGTAGAGTTATATCAACGAAAAGTTAATGTTTTTCCGATGGGTTGTATGTGGCGGCGGCTTCTATCATGCTTGCCTTTACCAGTGTTCTCTCTCACATTCATTGGATCTTCTAGAAGGTAGAGTGTAAATGGCATGCTTTTAGTACTATAAAGGTAAATTTAAAAAAGGTAGTTTATAATTGAGAGAGTTGTATAAGTAATGCTGCACTTTGATATCATGGGAATATGGAGGTTTTTTACAAACATGTATGATTGCTGGCGCCAGTGTCAAGATACCAAATATTTTTATTACATTCTTCATCTCCTTTGTGAGAGAGGAATATGGCAGATTCCACATCTTTGTCTTCATTTGCTACTATAAACTGACTTCTTACTTTCACCTTAGGATTTAATCTACACTCATAATTGAAACGACCATGTTTGTTGCAAATATAACATTGAAACTAAGACTTGTCACCTCGTTGTTGAAATCTGCCTTTTCCTCGTCCTCGAAATCCTTGACTGCGACTAGCTGGCTGATAACCTTCATTTTTCTGGCCTCTTTCAAAAGGTTGTCTTCCATGTCCTCGTCCACCTTGGTTGCCATCTCGACAGCCACCATAATTTCCTCTTCCACGTACATAACTGCTACCACCTTGATTGTCATAGATTAACACCTTACGTTGCAATGCTTTCTCCAAATTACCCGTATCATTATTTTGGTTCATTCTCTGTTCATGGGCTTGAAGAGAACCCACAAGTTCATCAATTGAAATTGAGGACAAATCTTTTGATTCCTCAATGGCTGTAAGAACATAATCAAATTTTCTTGTCAACGAACGGAGGAGCTTTTCCATCACCCTCACATCATTAAGAGTTTCCCCATTTCTTTTCATCTCGTTCACCACGGTTTTTAGAGGAGTGGTGTATTCACTAATATTTTCTGAACTTTTCATCTTCAAAGTTTCAAATGTAGCTTGTAGTAACTGCAGCCGTACCTTTTTTGCTTTTTCGGCTCCATGAAGTGATTTCTGCAGAATCTACCGTGCATTCTTTGATGTCTTTGCATCCGAAATTTTTCGTAGGTTGATTCATCAACACCTTGAGAAATCTGAAACAAAGCTTTATTATCTTTTTTCTGAGATTGCTTCAACGCGGTCTTCTGGGCATTTGTTAAAGGTACTTCCACAGTAGCATCTGTGGACCACTACAAGGATTACTGTTTATTCCAACGGAGGGGGCAACGGCCGCCAACGGCATTGACCAACGGCTTCCAAAATTCACAGCAGCAGCTTCTTCTTCCCCATTTCGATTTTTACCTAAATCTAACCCAAAACCCTCCATCCTCCTCCCCAATTCGCCACCCACTTCCATTCCAACCTCCAACGTCACTCGGCAGCATCTAGAAGCCCTCTCCAACCCCTAATCCTCTTCAATCAAGGTATAAACCCTAATCCCCTTTTTTATTCAATTAGGTAATTTAGTGTTAGATTTGCAATTTATATGTTTGTATTGACTATTGCATGTGTAGTTTAGTTTATTGATGCTTAATTTTTATTATTAACCTATGTATTGTAAGTTAATTGTATATTATAGTATATTGTATGTATGGTGTATAGTGTATTGTGTGTATAGTGTAGTGTAGAATGCTGCTTGTATGAAAATATAGTGCAATAAGTTGAATGATGACATTAGATTAGAAAATATCGAAAATGATATTTAATTTTATAACATACGGTTACTTTGATTTTTTTTAATAAGTAATATAGTGTATTAATTTTATAATGTACGGTTAAAAAATATCGAAAATGACAGTAAGTATAGTATCGAACGTCAATTTTTTTTATAAATATAATATGTTACAGAATATGTAATATATTCGAAAACCCTTAGAATGTTTTTCGGCCCCGTCTGATAAGTATTGTATATGATCGTTATGTGGATATTCGTTTTTTTAACAGAACGGACATCTGTATTCATCTTATACAGTATTTGGATTTGTCCCTGTATTGGACAAGTTACGAATACAATAACATAATTAAATCGCGTAAATTATTTCATTTTAAATGGTTCACAAAATTTCGACAGCGCTTCGTTTATGTTCCCTGTGTACACGCAAATGTGTACTATTCAGGGAACTAAAGCGAAGCGCTGCTGAAATTTGTTGAATCATTTAAATTGAAATAATTTACGCGATTTAATTACGTTATTGTATTTGTAATGGGAGGTAGGACGACCCATCACCATAGAGTCAATGATCAGTTATTATAAAATTCACCTGTAAACTGTTTTAATAATATGTCAATGCAAATTAATATCGTACTTTTTAACTATATACGTAGGTTAATGGACAATTATTTTACTGATCGGAGCTGGATGTACAAAAAACGAAGAGTTGAAAGTGGAACGTCAATTAGTGAACATTTTAATAATGGTGTTCGCGTATTTATTGATTTCGCTTTAAGTAATAATGGAAACGACAAAGAAATCCGTTGTCCATGTACTAAATGCAAATTGTTAAAGCATTTGGTACCAGAAATGGTAAGAGTTCATTTGCGTCAGTACGGTTTCGTGTCGAACTATTTGGTTTGGGATCGTCATGGAACCGTTAGCATCTAATCTTGTTGAAGCTGAGGAGGTATTGAGTAATGAAATTGATACGACAAATCTCGTAGAACATATGGTTGAAGATGCTGCACGTTCAATGTTCTCTGTTTCTCAATTAACCGATGACGATGGTAATACTGAAGACGAACCAAATATTGGTGCAAAAAAAATATATGATTTATTAGAAGCGGCGAAGAAACCCATTTGGGAAGGTTGCACAAGCGGAACCCAATTGTCAGTGACTGCTGAGTACATTGCGATGAAATCTAAATACAACCTCACAGAATCTGGATTTACAGCTGTTGTACAAGCTGCGAAACGGCATATGCCTCCCAATAATTTAATGTGCGAAAATCATTATGAAGTAAAAAAACTAATGTCGGCTTTTGGTTTACCATATCAAAAAATAGATACATGTCTAAACGGTTGCATGCTGTTTTGGAAGGAAGATATCAATCTTAGACATTGTAAAATATGTAATCAGGAAAGGTACAAACCAAGAAAGAAAAAGGGAAAGGAAGTCCCGTATAAGCGTATGCATTATTTACAAACCAAGAAAGAAAAAGGGAAAGCAAGGGCCGCATATGTAAGTATAAGATAATGAACTAAAAGTTTTAAGTCTATTAAAATAGCATTATCTAAATTCAATTGTATTTTGCATACTAGGAAAAGTTTCAAGACGCACGGACATTGATGCTCCAGGACACCGGAAGAGCAGAGTTGACCATTGATGAGGAGAATGCAATATTTGAGTCTGTCATGGATCCAACGACCCACGGGAGGCGCTTTGGATTTGGAAGCCAATCGGTAATTTAATTTAAATTTTAAATAATTTTTATGAAGCATGTTCATTTCGATATCATATATATAAACACTTTAGATGTGAGCTTAGCTAGAGTAAATATTTATACATATTTACACATATATTTACACATATTTACTAATATTTACAGGTTGACGTAGTGTAGAAGAACTACCAGTGGACTCAAGATAAGGAGAAGATCGCACAGCTACGAGCCCAGATCGCCACACTTCAAGACCACGATCGCCGCCGTGAAGAACAAATGGAGCAGCTAAACAATAAAGTGGTGGAGTTCATGGAGCAATACGGGCGGTTTCCTTCCTCCGGTGGTTCTGCTGGCGAGTGAGTTGAGGTATGTTTGAGATGTTTTCTTATGTGTGGAGTGGTGATGATTTGTATATATTGTTGTATGGTGTTAGACATTTGGTGATGGTTTGGATGTGTTAGGCATTTGGTGATGGTTTGGATGACGATTGGTGATGGATTTTTATGTGTTTTGTTTGTATATATGATGACGGTTGGTTCGGATGACGTTTGGTTTTGATGTAGAAACTAATTTGATGGATGTAGAATTTAGTTTGTTTTGATGGTTTGGTTGTTTATGTGTATGATTTGATTATTATATTGTGTTTGGTTATATATATGTGATTGTTATTGGATATACGCTCAAAATGGAGCAGTTTTGATATTTATGATATTGTGTGTGGCCGGAGGTGAGCAGGAGCTGCTGGGAAAAAAAAAAGTTTCAGATTTCCAACGGCTTCCAACGGATACCAACTGCCATTTGGTCATTCATAGGCAACGGCTTCCAACGGCTACCAACGGCCATATCAACGTTTTCCAACGGCATACCAACGGCAAGTTGGTCAACGAAGCTTGCCACGTGGCTAGATGAGCCGTTGGTAAACGTTGGTATAACGCCGTTGGAGGCGTTGGAAAGCATTAAAAGGCGTTGAAGTGTATTCCAACGGCCTTTCCAACGGCTTCCAACTGCTTTCCAACGGCCGCCAACGGTTTGGAGCCGTTGGAAAGCGCTGCCTCCCTTGTAGTGGACTCGTTGTACCCTTCTTCGACTATGTCCCAATTATCTTGTGACCTAAGCAATACCTTCATTTGAATACTTCAGTTTCTAGAATTTTTATTCGTCAATTTTGGAATTTGTTATTGAATCATATTCGCCATTACGTACCTCGTCTTTTTAAATAACAAATTAAACCTTAGCTCTGATACCACTTGTTAGAAACGTAGTGAGTTCTTTAGATATATTCAAGATTTGAACTTCTTTTATTTTAATTCATTTCATTATCTTTCACACACTACAAACAATAGTTGCCTATATATACATATATGTATATATATACACATATACATATATGTATATATGTATGTATGTATGCATATATATACCACCTGTTAGAAACGTAGTGGGTTCCTTAGATATATATTCAAGATTCGAACTTCTTTTATTTTAATTCATTTCATTATCTTTCACACACACTACAAACAATAGTTGCCTATATATGTATATGTGTGTGTATGTGTGTGTGTTTGTGTGTGTATGTGTATATGTGTGTTTGTGTGTGTGTATATTACTACACATGACTTTTTTAATCAAAATGACACTTGAAAGTAAACAAAAGACTTTTGAACTTTCTGAAAATAAACAACATTCAATAATCCTTGAAATGTGCAAAGTTGATTTAGTTTTCCAAAAATTTATTACTTTTCCCGGCCTTTATTTTTCCAACCACATGCTTAATTAAGGTGCTGCAACATTTATTCTTCTCCATTAAATAAATATTGAAAGAGAGTTTGTAAATTCTAACGAAGTTAATGACAAGGCCGTTGCTAAAGCCGTCGTTTTTTCTTCGATCGATGACTTAAAAAGCGAAGGCCCTTTGCATCGGTTAGCGACGGTCGTCAACGGCTATTCGCCGTCGCTAAACCTTGTATGTCTTGTAGTGAAGGGCGAAGCGTAAGGCTGAAAATTCCATTGGTTTTTGTTTTTTTTTGTTTTTCCATCCAACAGAAGAATGTCTGAGTTCTTAAAGATCAGATCATTTATAACTTCTTATTCAATTAAAGAAGCAAAGATGGCTGATCTGTATAAGTACCTGATGATGGTCCACTTGCGGGAACAAGTTTTTATTTCGGTTTTATTGATAGCAGAACAGAAGAGTACGCTAGCTAAACAACGGAGCAGCCTGAAAAAGCTCGCTAGCTGGTGCGTCCCTACAGACACTATTGCTATGCTATCTACGACACATCTTTGCTCTATTTCTAGTAGGAGTATGACTGTAAATTTATATGGTATTGCAAAGGAAAATCTATATACACATGCATCCAATTTTTTCAGTACATTTGCATGCAACTAATTTGGCATGTATTACCTTGTCCGAACGCATGGTTCTATATTGGTGACAAGTAAAGCAGAGTTCTGGCATGCTTCGTATTCTATTGATAAGGGGCATAAGGACATTGGCATGACGTTCACTGCAAACCGGTGATACACACCACTCCTAGAAAAATGACCCAAAACTATCTCTAGGATTGAAGATTCTACAAGGACCATATACGAAAATGGTGGTATAAAAATTTGAATATAAAAACCGGGCCAATGGTTGTATACCTCAAACACTTGCTTTAAGAAAGAAGTGAGATAGTCTGTTCGACTTATTTGGATGAATGGTAGATTACGATAATACTGCTCAAATTTTCAATGTTGGGTTAAGCATCATTTGCGATGAACTGGCACATACGTACAGGGATGCTACTGTTGTCTGCACTGTAAATATAACATCATCAGGTACAAACTTGTTACCAATCGTACCAAATAAGGATTTGAAAAGATGCTAATGGTTGGTTGTGGCTATGGTGTCCCTGCACACAACTACGAGGAAAAGATGACATGTGGACAGTCAATTATCTCTTCTTTTTCAGCACAGTCAAGATACGTGAGTTACCCAAGTTGCTCTTGAAATGATTGCATCTAAGATAATTTCTGCTAAATTATTCTACACCGGGAATCAAGATAAAAATTGTCTGCTAAATTTTGTTTTCTTTTGTCATGATATGCGTTCTATTTAGCGAAGGTAACTTGATGTAAAAGATTTACAAGCTTGCATCAGCTAGTGAGTACTTCTGACGTTTATTTTTCTCGCTGTATCCAACATATTAGTATGATACCATGTTACATTCTATTTTTATACCCGTAAGCTTAGAAAATAAAAAATTGGAAAGCAACTGGTCTGAAGAAAATCACCGCACATTGAATCCAACAATCTCTCTTGTACCACCGCTTGCTCAGAAATACATCAAATCAACACTCGCACGATAATTGGCTCTCCTTATTTGTTTTGTTTTTGTTTTTTCTAATTTTTTATTTAATTATTTTATATTTAAGTAGTATGATGTGGGCCTCTGGAATCAATATCCAATTGAGTTGTGGCTTTCGCACGAGTGTTCTTCTACGAAATGTCCTTATATGTTCCAATTGGAAACAAAGTGGAACTATCAGCTTGATGTACCTCTATTGCAAGTGATGCAGATTAACCTTGCCTTGTAAGCTTAATAAAATATAGAAAAAGAAAATCTTACCTTTAAATACATGCAGATCAAGTTATACTTGGTAGTTTATAAGATGTGTAGTTTTTAATTCAAGATCTCTGTTTAAAACGTAATGGGCATTACACTATATTCTATTTTTTTATTAAAAATAAGTTAATTGTTAAGTATATAACATATGTATAACAATCCGTAATTCAGAAGGGATTAACTGGAATTTATAATAAGGATTTACTTAATTAAGAAGGGGTTTTAATATTAAAATGTGGATAAATAGAAATTTGAGTAAATTTGGAGTTTTAAATTAGTTTGCACATTTTTTTAAAAGGTCAAAATGATTTTGAAAATATATTTAAAATGATTAAATAATTTTTATAAAGTCAAATATTGAAAATAACTAAACCAAAGAAAGTAAATTTATTTCACGAATTACAAATTTATCGTTGAAATTGGATTTTAAAAGGTAAATATGGAAATAATTATTTAATAGGCATAATTTATAGATAATAATTATTAGAAAACTATAAAATGGTAGCAAAACATACGTCGAAAATAAATATGAACTTTATATGGAACTATGTGCCAACATGCAGCTATGGTAGAAAATAGATTAGCAAAGAGAATTAAAACAAATGAACAAGTGATCCCATTTGGTCCATCTATGCACTTAGTAAAATATCCACTTCCTTTGCCTTATCATGAGAAGTCTAAACCTCCGCCTTGCATTCAAATTCACTTCCTGTATGCCACCTTTGCTTCACTAATCCTAATTATGAAAATCCTAATCACGTTCTAGAAAAATTCAAAAAAAGAAAAAGAAATAAATTACTAAAAATTCCGAAATTCAAGTATGTTCCTCTTAATACCTTACTACACCTCTAGGCATGACGAAGTTGTGATTTTGATAGTGTTTGGCCAGCATTTGAATTTGTAAAGATAAGGAAAAGATGAGAAAGAAGTAGCAATTCTAATGTTGAAGCTTAGCTACATAAAGGCGAGTGATTTCTACTCAAAATGTAACTCCCCCTAATTTTAACGATAATTAATTAAAAAGAATTAATTAATAATTAGTAACATCGAAATAGAATTTTTATAAACATTAGAATTTGGCTACGAAATTTGCACCGTTGGGTTCGTGACAATTTTCTGATCAATTTTCATCAATAAAGTTTTACAATCGAAGTTCAAACGAAGAAGTTAGTGACGTTTGAAGTTTGTGAATCGAAATAATTATATATCTAGTTAAAACAATAAAAGTAATTAACTAACGTTAAAGTTTGCACCAAAAATGGTTACAAACACCCAATAATAGTTTTTGTAGAGAAATGAAGAAAAGTAAAATTAAATTGAGTAAATGAACAAGTAAGCAATAGAGAATAAGCAATAATTAAAGACACAAAGGTTTATAGTGATTTGGCGTTGTATACCTACATCCACTTTGAAGATTATCTTTTATTACTCTCTTGTGAATCTGATTACAACAGTAGAACAAAGCTAGCACTTAATTACAATGGAGCCTAGAGTAACCAGCAGTGTAAAGATCCTGAAAATGAACCAATAGATCTATATTTATAGGGTGAGATGTTGAGATATTTCGCTAAGATTTCGACAGAAAGCTCTCCACGTCCATAGGGGCCCACCATAACGATCGATGGTCCTGATTCGACGTTTTGGAACGAACGATATAAATTATACCGATCGTTATTTTCGCTTCTGATTGCCATGCTATTATTTGTGGGGGGTCCCACATGCCTCTAGACCTTGCTCCTAAAATATGAAGTCATCCTGAGTTATAGATTGTAAGATATGAATCAATCTTGGTCGTATTTGGGTTGCTTGATGACTACACCGATCGTTAGGAACGATCGGCATGAAACGATCGGTATTTATTGAACTTGAGAGTTTGGACCTGCGATCATTTTTGTGGGCTCAGCCCTTCAACATATTGATGCCCTAAAAGTTTCAAGTGAATTGGCCTTGTGGACTTTGAGATATCGATCGATCTTCGCTGATTTGAGCTGTTTTATGGATCGTTCTTGATCGATCCATATAAACCCTTACTTTGCCCGTAACTCGAGTATATGTACTCCGATCGACTTGAAATTTGGAATGTAGCTTCACGGGGCTATGCCTTTCACTCCATACTGATTGCACCTCGATTGGATCCCAGTCCAGATCTACTCGACCGTCGTCCATAGTATTGTATACAACTGATTTTCAAGGCTGGTAACCATTCGTTTCTAGCCAAGTTGATGATATCATGAACTTGCCAAAAGATAAGATAACATTTTCCGCTCAAAGTACGTCTTTTTCAAACATGACTTGCTTTAAAAAAGTCGCACACTTCAATCATCGAAAATGGATTTCATTTAGTTCATTGAATGGTCGTTACTTTTCCATTGAGTCGTTTTCTTGTTGAGGATCGTAGTTCCCTTATTCGTCGCGACGATCGGTTGATTTCCAACAGTATAAATACAAGATCGTGGCTTGTGGTAATCATCTTGTTTTTGTTCAGGCAATTTCTAAGCTTCAGCAATTTGGTTTTGACTTTTATCCGGTCGATTTCAGGTGAACATTCAATTTCTCTCGATTTCAAAAGATTGAACTTCAGAACATATACTGGTTCGTATACGTGTTTTTACTTGACCCCCGATCATGATTGCACGTCCACGGGCGTTGTCAAGTTTCAAATTTATTTCTTGTTTTGTGTAAACGACCATGACCGATCGTTTATCGTTGAATAAAAGTTTGGATTGCTTTTGTACGATCGTTTTTTTATAAACAAATGATCAAGGCCGATCGTTATCACTGAATGGATTTTTGTACCCATCTATTTACGATCGTCCTTGTACGATCATTATCATTTTCTATATATACATTTTTTTAACGTTCATTACCGATCTTTAGTTTCTATAAAGGAGTTTCGGATCGTTCTTGGTGATGGAACGATCGGTAGGAAGTCTAGTTTGAACGATCGGTATATCTCATGGGTTGAATGATTGGTATATGGTCTTCCTATAAAAGCTTTCATACAACCAATTTTTATAATCTGGTTTGATTGTTTCCGGGCTTGTAGAATTTTGGATTGTTTTAGAACGATCGGTGTAGGAAACGATCTTCACGATTGCGCTTAAAAAACGATCGGCTCTACATTTAGGCCATAAAGGGTCGACCTACTTCTTCATATAAAAACATTTCTTCTTGGCCACATCCACGTCCACTCCTTTATTTTCGTATCGTTTTGATTTCGAATAGGAAAAGGGAAAAACAAGCTACCCCACCTCCTTCCTCTACCGATCCAAGAACAATCCGATTTTCAAAATCAATCCCACCTTTTCTAAATTCATCATCGCCCTAGCTCCTAGGTCTCACCTTGAAGCGAATTTGAATATATCTTCTTTTCTCGGATCTTACACTTAGGTAGGATGACCTGAACTTGCTTTATGATTCAAGGATGAAACTTTGAGCCTTGAATCCTGTGTTAGTTAGTTTGTGGAGTCATTCGATCAAAATCGAGTTGGAGAGGAAAGGAATAAAGGAAGATGGAGTTGCTGAGTAAAGGAAATGATGCAGATCGACGCATGATGATCGTCCTTGGACGATCGTTAGAGCTTTGGACTTAGATGTCTCCAGAGCGGGTGATGATGATGATGTATCAATTGTTATGGAATGATGTTGTCATATGGGTGTTTAACAATGGTCTTTGAACGATCAGAGGTGCTTTGGAGTTGGAGGATTTAGAATAGAAGTTGAGTTTTTGGACTTGGTGAATTTTGAGGAATGGCTAGTATGGAACGGTTGGTGGGAATGAGTAGATGAGAAATGATCGGTGAGACTAGGCCTAGGATCGATCAGTGGGAGTGAAGCTCGAACGATCGGTTTAGGAGAGTTGAATTGAACGATCGGCAGTGAGGCATGGGGAACAATCGGTGATGCTAAAATGAATGATCAATTGTTCTGCACATGAACCTTAAAAGTGGAACTTAATTAAACAAACTTGAATCCAATGATGAGTTCCAGCCTTGCATATTCAAGTGAACTGATATGACTTGTATAAGACTTGAATTGCATATTCGGTAATATATGACATTTGAAATTTGACATGAACCAATGCCTTTGACTGTTCTCTTGGAGCTCATCAGTGACTTGAATATAAAAATTGAGCTTTTGCTTGCTGATAATCGATCATGAAACTCAAACTGTATCATTCCTTAATGACACAGAGAAACGGTTGAGACTCGTCAGGAATGATGGTCTCTCCGGTTGAACCTCGAAGTCTTGTTGTCTTTTTCGTTTTTAATTCCATACAACTTATTATTGTATTGTATATCACTTCACTGACCACACTAGCACTCATTATGCACTGGGAGGTATAGGTTACTTTATCTAATTATGATTTTTCTGAGTTTAATAGCAATAGGTTCTAGATGTTCTGGGCATCTCGCAGCTATGCCAGTTGGATCATCTTCTCAGCAGAATATCCTAACGTGGAATCAAGTTCTACAATCGAGTCTTGTAATCCATCCTCTAGTCATCATTCAGAACAACCGGAAAGTCCAGGGCCACAATTTGATTTTTCTGATGCAGTTACCATTCTTCTACCAGAAGTTGTTGATCCTGCTCCCGACACTCTGGAGGATATAGTTATTTTGGAGGACCCTACTGATTTCGTGGCCTCTAAAATTAAGGAAGCTGCTCTTTGCCGAATATGCATAAGACATGGAATTCCCATTGACAATGTATTGTTTCCGTCGCAGGGTGATAGGGCTTATAACCTCCAAAAGGATATACGGCATGTGACAAATTCACGTGTTGGGCCGGATGCATCCCGCCATTTAATTCATATATCCGGGAAATTCTCTGTTATCTGAGGATAGCTCCAGTGTAGCTTCATCTATACGGCTACGCTCTTCTCAATTGTATTTATATGGAGTTCTTACATCATCCTCTGACCATCGTTGACATTCAGTTCATATTTTCTTTCAAGTGACGAACATGGAGTCTTTCATTTACATTCATTGAGTCAGCGAAGAAGTGTTAGATTCTAACTGGCGCATGGAATAAATTAAGCGCTTTTAAAAGCAAGTGGTTCTTTGTTCGATGTCCTCCTAGTTTTTCCCGATAATGGCTGGAAAGACGTAAGTGTTATCCATCATTTTTATATTAGCGTGGAAAATCGATATCCAGGCCATACTCCCGACTAAGTAACTCTTTTTACAAGCACCATCACATGGCCCAACGGTAATCTTTATGAGTAGGCGGTTACGACTCTTAATAGTGTACCACTTGAAGATAGGAACATTGAATATCTCCTCACGGACGAACGCATTGTTACTTTTTGTTTGATAAAAGGGGGCCGCATCGTAGGGCTAACAAAAGTTTCTCAAATTGCAGGAGTAAGACCATGGGCTGCAGCCGGTCAAAGGGGCAATCGAATCGATCCCGTCATGCCCCCAACCATGGGTGCTCAGGAATTCACCGGTATTGATGTCGAAGGAGATAAAGGAAATATGCTCGGCCGCAATGATGACGGATCTAGTCTTGGGGTCGAGGTTAGATCCTCGCAGAACTTACAGCCTTTGACTCTCGATAGAAGAAAAAAGGAAATATTTGTTTATAAATTTCCCAAAAGTCATCTTTATGATTAACTCAAGTCATCGATGACTTCTAAGGTAGTTCAAGATGAATCCTCTTCTCAACCGTCGGAATGTTCAAGTTTGCTGCTTGATTCTTTGTCTGGTCTGCCAATATCGCATGACCTTGAAGCTTTCCACTTCACTGACATGAGCGTCGATAGGTCGGAATCTCCCACTAGAACTGGCACCTAAATTCCAACTTCCAAAGGGGGAATTACTCCAATGAGTAAAGCTCCTACATCTGGTTTGTCGAGGGGAGACATAAGGACCCCTGCACACACTTGCACCCCTCAATATTGCATTGCACTCAACTTGTGCCCTTTAATGCCTAAAGTCGTTAAACTTTTGTTTTCCTTTGCAAAAAAAATGGTGAAGAAAAGGAACATGTTCGATTCCCTTCGGGATATACAACACCAATCCTCTGGTTCACGCTCTAGCTTGTACCGTCAAGGTGGCAATCGAGAGTATTATAATTCCAGTTATCGCTCCGGTCAGGACCGTGGTCATTAAGATATAGGTGATAGGGATAAGCCATCTCAAGATAAGCATCGATCAAGATCTAGATCCCCTTCTCCAAAGGTTTCTAATAAGCCAACTGATCGTCGGGATCCACCTATCGATCCCTCTTGTGGTCCCTCTCTCGTTTCAGTTCCTTCTCACTCTCAGCGATTCAATGATCGTCGTCGCCATAACGAACATGTTGCTGCTTACAGGCCCGACAAGGAAAGTGCTGAAGTAGAAATCGCTGCCGAAGATCATATGATCGATCTAGTTGCTCACATGGCACAACTTTGAGAAGAGTTTCCAAACCTATGCTTTGAAGGGTTCTTTTCCCTCCTAATCTGAAGAGGGTCCCAGACCATATCCAGAAAATGATTATTGACCGTGTCACTAATATCCACAAGCAGTACCATGAATGGATGAAGGTAGCGGAGAAGATGTCGAAAGTATCTTTCGAGCATTCGGCGGAAATTGAGAAGTTAATATGCCAAGAAGCTCAAAATAAAAGAATAATCGATACTTTGACAAACGAGTTAGAGGCTTCTAGGACTTCCCTAGTAGAAGCCGAGGCAAAAGCTAATGCTGCCATCAAATCCATGGAAGAGATGAAGTCTAGTCATCTAGATATGGTCCTGGTGTTACATCATCGAAATCAAGAAATAGCACTAGAGAGACACAGCTCGAAGTAATGAATTTGCAGCCTTGAAAGAGATAGCGGAACTTAAGGCTAAGCTCGAGTATGTAGACAAGGAGAAAGATGATGCTAAGAAAGTTTCTCAAGATGCTTGTGATGAACTGGTGAATGTTAGACTTGAGAGAGATACGATCGTTGAACAAGCCAAAGATGTTGATGCACTCGTTCAACGCGAAGTAGAAGCTGCCAAGGATAAGGTTAAGGAGAAGATAATGAACGAGCTTGACACACTTCTTGTAACGACCCGGTATTTTCAACCATTCGCATCCATTATAAGTGTATAGGTAGACACTCATGCCGGAATTGAATTGCTCAAAATACAACGTTGTAAATAAAATTTGGCAAATCTCAGAATATACAGTAAATAAATATAATCATAGATCACAGACACAGAGTAAAATAATGCAGCGGAAGTAAAAGAAATAGTAGTTCATGAAGCTACTATGTAAATATATCAGAGTTACATAAGATACAACATAAGAAATAAAGTACAGTAGAAGTCTCAATACAATAACCAAGTACAGGCTGAATAGAACAACGGAACCGAAGTTGATAGAACAAGACTAGAAGATAATCTCCAGCGATTCAAATCTCCAGAAGGTGGAAATCCAAATCTGTGAATACTCAGGCTGACCCGAGCGTAAAGCAGAACACAAAACACTCGAGTCAGGACAATATATACTTATATAATGTAAACCAACTCAAGTGAACTGTAATAAAGGTACAAGTAACTTAGAAGATGCTTGGGACCGCCCATCCTCTAAGGATCCGTTAAAATATCTACTATGTAGTAATATTCGCTATTATAATAATGTCTAATAAGTAAAGTATAATCATATAGAAAATAGCGTTAAGGGGATGGAGAACCTTAACGCGGTCGGATCTTAAAATCATAATCGTAGTAAAGCTCGATATGGTAGGTGACACGGCACAACTAGGCAATGCCAGGGTAGATATACCAATTACGCACACGGACTGATGGAGCGGATAGCAGCCACTACCGTCCACCTCGAACAACACTCCCAAATCGAAGGGTGACCACCAAAAATCAAAAAGTAATAGAATGGAATCGAAGAAGTGCGTCTGATAAGAGGTGCTACCTCACTAGTCCGAGATCGCTCCTGTTTTAGCCACCTTATGCCAACTCACGGGAGTTGGGTCCACGTATATACCTTAGGATCGTCGCCACCATCCTACTTCATTCTGGAAACTCCACCGCTGTTGGGCGTGTTCTCACCCATAAGACCTCGAAACCAAGAAGCTTGATTCATCCATCCGGGCTTGCCTAAACTCATTTGGCATTCTCGTTCTCCAGGGCCCATTCGGCAGGAACTCATTCGGTATCCATGCCTCATAGAAACCCATTCGGCAGTCTCAAGAAGCCACTACCGGACCAACCTCTCCTAGCTCCTACCGGACCAACCTCTCCTAGCTCCTACCGGACCAAGCTCCTACCGGACCAACCTCTCCTAGCTCCTACCGGACCAAGCCACTACCGGACCAACCTCTCCTAGCTCCTACCGGACCAAGCCCCTACCGGACCAACCTCTCCTAGCTCCTACCGGACCAATCTCCTACCAGACCAAGTTCCTTCCACCGAACCAAGTACCACCGGACCAGCTCCACCAGGCCAGATTGCGTCAGCCCAGGCCCACCAGCTGGTATATACCTCCAAGACCTCTACCCCCAGCCTCACTCTATAAATAGAGGGGCAGGGGTAAAACAATGGGGGACAAGTTTTGAGAGCTCAAGCACGGATAGAACTTTCAAACAACTTTCTTTTTACTAGTATCAAAGCTTTATACTTGTAATCAAAACAAGAGAAGAGAAATAACATATAAAGTGGACGTAGGCACATTCAGGCTGAACCACTATAAATCTGCGTGTCTTTTTTACAATTTAGTCCCTGCTTTTCATATATTTGCATGAATCCCCAAAATTACTAAGAACAACATAAGATCTACTAAATCATACGACTTTGAGGTGTTTGTCCATTTTTTGTGCAAACATTTTTGGTGCTTTCACTGAGAGGGGAGAAGCTCGAAGCTTCAGCTTCATCCACTTAACAGCTTTCCTAACAGCATCGTTCGCTACTTGAAAAACATGCCTCCCAAACAGAGAAAAGATGTTAACAAAGGAAAAAACATCGCATCCAGCAGTCTTCCAGATCCAGCTGTCACGAATCAAGTAAATCGTCCTCCTCCAGCAACAGTAACAAATGAAGAACAGGCTAACCCAACCACTCCTGCCACAGAACAGCCTGCAGCAATTACTAGAGCAGATCTGGACAAAGTTGTGGTTGAAGTAACTAACCGCTTCACGTCCCAGCAGGAAGCCTTGGTGGACCATCTCATGTCACGCTTAAGGGACACTGAAGAATCCAACCGCAACACTGAATCATGGGGCGAGTCCCAGTCGGGAGGATCTCAGAGACAACAAAGATCTTCCTTCTTCGAAGGAGCTAACGGCAGAAGTAGCCATGGTAGGAGTCGAGACCGAGCACAGCCCGAAGTTAGGCCTGAGGAAACGTTTGGTACCAAACCCAACGGGGGAGGTACCAGGCAAAGGTCAACTGTAGCTGAGCCTGTCATGCTGCCTAACCACAGAAACGCCAGTGAACGGGGCCGAGCTAGAGTCCAGCCCGAAGTTGGACCCGAGGAAGTGCTTAGATCAGAACCCGGCAGGGGAAGATCGAGGCAAGGGCCAACTGTAGCTGACCCTAGCATGCTCCCAGAAGATCAAAGGCAGCCACTGGAAAATATGAGGGATAATAGACGATACCATCCCTACAGGTCATCTGGACGGAATCAATCCCACAGAACAGAACCAAACTCATTTCTATCTGCTCCAAGTTCTGATGAAAGGACGGCATGCTTATTCAGAGAGTGTGTCCAACGGGAGCAAAGCGATCGAGGGATAGGCGGTAGGATAACCAGCCCTTTCGCCCGCAATATCGAAATTGCTATCACCCCCCGAGAATGGAAGATGCCAACAATGGAACCCTACAAAGGAACCTCCGATCCCGTTGTACACTTACAGAGGTACACGCAGCATATGCTCATGAGTGGGGCGACAGAGGGAGTACTGTGCAAATGCTTTCCGCTCTTCTTAGCAGATCTTGCTACCTCCTGGTTCTGTCATCTACCCCAGGGATCCATCAGCTCGTGGGAGATGTTGAAAGAAAAATTTATCAGTCAGTTCCGCATTCATGTGGAGCAACCTAAGGACGCTTATTCCTTATCCACCGTCAAACAGAAACCTGGAGAGAAGCTGCAGCAATACCTAACCAGATTCAACGCCGCAGCAGCCGCAGTCCAAGATGCCGATGAGAAGCTTATCCTAATGGCCCTCTGTAGTGGTGTGCATCCGGACACTAAATTTGCTAGAAGGTTGACAAAAGAAAAACCAGCTACTTTACCCGATTTCTTCCATGAAGCCGGGAAATACATGAGGCTTGAGGATGCTGCCGTTGAGGGGCAGTCAGGACAGCAAAATAAGGCAACCCATGGCAACGCCCCTGCTGTGGCAAGGGACGTTCGAAGAAATGATTCCAGAGACAATGCTGGGGGCAAGAAGGGAGAAAAGCGCCTATATCGGCCAAGAACAAGTTTCGACACTTACACTCCTTTGAACGAGACCGTCGAAAATATCTTCCTTGCCACCCAAGGCGAAGTTAGATACAAACGCCCACCATACAAGAAGGAATCAGATAACGCACAAAAGTCTGGAAAGTTCTGCCGCTTCCACGAATCTCACGGGCATGATACCAACGAATGCCATCATCTCCGAGATCTGATTGAGGAACACATCAGAAGAAAGAAACTGGAACGTTATGTAAAAGGTCAGGACAAGACCACAGCTCCTGCCAATGAAAACCCAAGGCTACCCTCACCAGGGGCCGATAGAGGAAACCGCAACGCTAGCAGCTCTAGTCAAGAAAAGATAGTGGTCCATACCATCTCAGGAGGGCCACACATCGCAGACAGAAGCTGGAAAGAGATGGAAAGGTACGGAAAGTCGCTTAGAGACAATAAAGACTATGTCAATTCGGTTATAGAAGAACGCCACCCGAAGCGGAAAGAAAGTGATGACATCACATTCGGTAAGCGTGACCTAGAAGGAAGGCAGTACCCTCACATGGATCCCATGGTCATCTCTGCCCGACTTGGTCCCGCCGAAGTTTACCGAATCCTGGTAGACACTGGAAGCTCAGTAAACATCCTTTTCAAACACGCATTCGACAAAATGAAGCTATCAATGAAGGATGTATCTCCCTGCGATAAACCACTACACGGCTTCACTGGAGATGCGAAAATGCCCCTCGGGCAACTGGACCTCTTTGTTGAGATTGGAAGCCATCCCCGCTCCGCTGTACGGAAACAGACGTTTGTACTAATAGAAAACCAGTCGGCCTACAACGCCTTCTTAGGAAGGCCATCCTTGTCTGACTTCCAAATTTTCTTAGCCCCATGGTGCCTAAAGATGAAATTTCCAATAGACAATGGAGTAGGGGAAGTGGAAGGAGATCAGGACGTTGCTCGAGACTGCTATGTGACTGAACTTCGCAACAACCACAGGAAGGATAAAGGGAAGGGTGTAGAGATTGCCCTCTGCACAAAAAGTCTAGAAGCATAGCAACTAAAGAAAGCCCCTCCTCTTCGATATACCAGCGACCCTTTCAATGAATTAGATCCTAGGGACAAAGAGGAGGAGGCCACCGCCGAGCCTGCAGAGGCTATGGAGTTTATATCTGTAGACAAGCACGACTCAAGTAGACTATTGAAAATTGGGTCCCAACTAAAAGCCGAATTGAAGGAACAACTCATCGATTTTCTCCGCCACAACTTGGATGTATTCGCTTGGTCACACGCTGACATGACTGGAATCTCCCCCGACATAGCCTGCCACATATTAAACATTGATCCTACCAAGGCGCCTGTAAAACAAAAAAAGAGAAGTATGGGGCAGAGCGATCAGCAGCCCTCGATGAAGAAGTAAAGAATCTACTCGCCAATGACTTCATACGAGAAGCTATCTACCCGGAATGGATCGCCAACCCGGTGCTGGTAAAAAAGGCTAATGGGAAGTGGCGAACCTGCATTGACTTTTCCAACCTAAACGACGCCTGGCCAAAGGATTGCTTCCCACTTCCCAGAATCGACCAACTTGTAGACAGCACAGCCGGGCACGAACTCCTGTCTTTTATGGATGCATACTCAGGATATAACCAAATTCCTATGCATGCTCCCGACCAAGACCACACTAGTTTCATCACCGACCGAGGTTTATACTGCTATAAGGTAATGCCTTTCGGACTTAAAAATGCAGGAGCCACCTACCAGCGCCTCGTCAACAAGATGTTTGCAGGGCTAATAGGACAAACTATGGAAGTATATGTGGATGACATGTTGGTAAAGTCAAGGAAAGCCAAAGACCACGTAAGCCACCTAGGCAAGATGTTTCAAGTACTTCGACAATATGGAATGAAGTTGAATCCACTAAAATGCTCCTTCGGAGTGTCATCAGGAAAGTTCTTAGGATTCATCGTTCATGCCAGAGGGATAGAAGCAAACCCTAAACAAGTCCGAGCGCTAAGGGATATCAAGGTACCTTCCACCCGAAAGGAAATGCAAAGCCTAAATGGAAAAGTGGCCGCCCTAAGCTGATTCATCTCCAAGGCAACGGACAAATGCGTCCCCTTTTTCGAAGCTCTAAAGAAAGACAAAGGAAAGTTCGAATGGACAGACGAATGCTTAACCGCTTTCCTTAACCTAATCGAACACCTCCAGAAACCACCAGTACTCTCGACTCCAAGCGAAGGCGAAGAATTATACCTATACCTTGCTGTGTCATCTCACGCCCTAAGCGCTGCCTTGGTAAGGGAAGACAACCGCACGCAGCGGCCAGTGTACTTCGTCAGCAAAAGGTTTACTGGGGCAGAAGTCAGATATCCTAAACTTGAGAAGTTAGCATACTGTTTACTAATCACATCACGAAAGCTGCGTCACTACTTCCAGTCCCATTCCATCAAAGTTCTGACTGATCAACCACTGAGGCAGGTACTCCATCGTCCCGACACTTCTGGGCGACTACTTAAATGGTGCATTCAACTAAGTCAGTATGATATCACCTATCACCCTCGCACCGCCATCAAGGGACAAGCCATGGCTGATTTCATTGCAGAATTCACTACCAACGAAGATAAGGAGAAATTGGAAATAGCAGAAGATATCAAGTGGAATCTCTTTGTGGATGGTGCATCAAACGAACAAGGCTCGGGGGCAGGTGTGGTAATAATCACTCCCAGGGGAAACTAACTGCACTACGCTATAAGGTTGGAGTTCGCTGCCACCAACAACGATGCAGAATATGAAGCAGTGATAGCTGGACTAGAAATTGCCATAGAAATCGGAGCCAATTCTTTGTGCCTTCACAGCGATTCTCAACTTATTGTTAATCAAATACTAGGAGAATTCCAAGCTCGAGAAGAACGACTCATAGCATATCTAAAGAAGACCAAGTTACTTCTCAGCCGATTGGACCACTACTTAGTCAAACACATCCCTCGGGAGGAGAATCGAGAGGCCGACGAATTGGCAAAGCAAGCAAGTGTGAGAGACATCACCATCTTCGGGGCAGTAACCATCTCAAAGCAACTGGCCCCAAGTTTTGAGCAAGTGAATCTGATAGCTGCAACCGAAGAAGCAACTTGGATGACTCCCATCCGAGACTACCTACAAAGTGGCACTCTACCCAACGGGCGTAACGAAGTCAAGAAAATCTTGAGGAAAGCATCCCACTACACAATACAAGAAGACATCCTCTATCGGCGCGGATTCTCTAACCCGTTATTAAGGTGTGTCGCTGGGAGAGAAGCCAAGGAAATCTTATCCAACATCCATCAGGGGAGTTGCGGAGATCACACCGGAGGGCAAACATTAGCAAAAAAGATACTCCGATACGGATATTTCTGGCCCACCTTGAGCAGGGACGTCTTAGATTTCGTCAAGAAGTGTGACAGATGCCAAAAATTTGCTAAGATCCCGCGGCTACCAACAACTGAGATTACTCAAATGACCAGCCCTTGGCCCTTCGCAATATGGGGAATTGACTTAATCGGCGAGCTGCCGATGGGCCGAGGCGGGGCCAAATATGCCATAGTGGCAGTTGATTATTTCACCAAATGGGTGGAAGCGGAACCTCTGAATAAAGTATCTTCAGCAAAAGTTATTAACTTCTTGATCAAAAATGTTCTGTGCAGGTACGAAGTCCCACTCAAAATCATATCAGACAATGGACTTCAGTTTGACAGCGAGGAATTCGCCAACTGGTGCCGAAAGCACGGAATTCATAAAAGCTTCTCATCCGTAGCATATCCCCAGGCAAACGGACAAGTCGAAGCAGTCAACAAAATTCTGAAAACTCTGATAAAAAAGAAGCTCGAAAAGTCAAAGGGCGCTTGGGTGGATGAACTCCCTACGGCACTGTGGGCCTACCGCACATCTTTTAGAACATCAACGGGGCACACTCCTTTCTCTTTGGCATACGGATCGGAGGCTATGCTCCCAGTTGAAACCATTGTGCCTTCCCACCGTAGGATCCACTATAACCCGGAAGAGAATGAAGAGCTCCTCCACATGTCTTTGGATCTAGTCGAGGAGAGAAGAAATGATGTAGTCCTTAAAACAGCAGCCCACAAGCAGAAAGTGGCAGCGCAATACAACTCCAAAGTCAAGCATTGTACCTTACAAGAAGGGGATCTTGTCCTCAAGCGAATCTTCCCTCGCCCCGGAGCACTAGACCCCATCTGGGATGGACCATATGTAATTCATAAAGATCTCCACAATGGAGCTTATATTTTGTCAACAGTGGACGGAGAGGTGTTCCAGAGGGCATGGAACATCCAGCACCTCCGTGATACTTTTCTTAACTTGTACTGCCCATATGAAGTGAATTAACAAAGAGAATCAGTGGACGTAGGCCTTTTCACGCCGAACCACTTTAAAAAAAAACTTTGTCTCTTTTTTTTTAACTTGTTCCTTTATATCTTGGCTACTTGTTAACTTTATCCTTTTCTGTTGAACAAAATCCTATGCGTATAGCATTTCCACTCAAAGCACTCCACGGCGCAACTTCACCTGGGCAAAACCTAACAGGTACAATGCGAATCTATGCCCTCGCCAATGAGACACTTTTGCTCCAGCATCCCTCTGCTGCGGGTTAACTCATTGCTCGCGACGGCCCTTAAAGCCAACTGTAATGAGCCGATTATAAGCCACCGAGAAAGCCGACTATAGCCGAGGCAGCTCATTACGGCGTTAGGCTCGCCGGCAACTGTGAACCGACTATAAGCCCCAACATAAGGTGTGGCCAGCCAGGAGCAGTTCACAGTTGACGATCGGTACCCACGCTAGCCGGCCACAGTAAATCGAATAATACCCACGATTACGGGCCATAATGGCCCGGGTAGTTACTGTGCGCGATCTCGGCTCCGATGTGTCTTGAGTGCGGCTGTGGTAAAAAAGAATTAACTCCCCGCGGAGGCGTAAGATGGGTGACAAATGTCTCCAAGACCCACAGCTAGGGAAAGTGACTACAAAACCCGTTTGCCACGAACTTAAGCACATCGAAGGCCTTCCGTGATTGGAAGTTTTACTTTTTCACATATTTCAATTTTACTTAAAAAGCTTTTCTCCTATCCTCTATAACGGTCCCTAAAGTACAAGATGCAAAGTAGGAGATACCAGCCAATGGGTGTAGGGACTCACGATTGGATGGCAAGGCACTCGACTGCGTTCCATGCTCGGTCATACAAGATGTTCAAAACTGCCATCTACGATTAAAACATGAAAGGCGGTATTTTCTTCTTTTGTGTACAAATACATGACTATAATTTGTTCTCACCACACGCTAATATTACAAGTCATGAAATTATGTTTTAAAACCAGAACCTGACATCAAACACAATTCAATTACAAAAATATGCATAGCTATATTTCTCATACGACATGTCAAAATAGCAACAAACATTTGGAAGACGACAAAATCAGCTTAAGTTGAAGAATTACACATCAAGAATAGAGCTATTTATTACAAGTAGCAAAAGAATTACAACTTAAAAGTTACTCTACTGTTTTAAGACTAACATATACGGCCATGTCAAGTCTACAAAAAGAATTTTCCAGGTCTGATCAAGGGGCCAGCTGCATTGGAGTTTTATCCTTGTCCTATTGACCACCTGTCCAGTCAGGGAAAGGATTCATTAGTGATAAGCAACCAAAGTTAATGGAGAGACTAAAAAGGAAGATTTACCAGCACCTGCTTCTTGACTATCCTGGTCGTCATCCTCTACTTGCACACCTGCCTCCTCAGCAGCAAGCAACCGCATACCCTCCTTCACCGCCACCTTCTCCTCCTTGGTGAACTGGGCAGTGACCACATCCATGCTGAAGGCCACACCACCCTCTTTATCCGCATCCGCCCTAGCTTCCTCCAGAGCCCGAAGATAAATCTTAGCCATGACCCTAGGATAATCATCCATCCAGGATAGGTTGCCCTGCTTCCAAGTTCGGAAGTACATGTCCTGAAGCATTTCATCCATCATCCCCTCATTCTCCTCAAACTCCCTCATCCGGGCCTCGGAAGCCGACAACCTTCCAACAGCAGCTTCTCTCTCCAAACGGTATCTCGAGCAGTCAGCCTGAAGGGATTTCCGCATCGCCTCCATCTCCTCCTTCAGCCTAACCTGAGCAAGCTCTGTGGCTTCAAGCTTCCCCGACAGCTCCTCTACCCGCTCAAGATCCGCCCTCCGAACCTCATCCACTGTCGAGATGGCCATATTTATCTGCTCCTTGCAGGCAGCCTCCATCTTCCGCAGTTCCACCTTACTAGCCTCCTCCATAGCCTTCCTCAACCGCCCGGAGGAAGCCTCATGCTGAGAAATCTGAATGGCCTGATCAGCGAGCTGTTTGGCCTGGTCCGAAACCATCAATCTTAGTCGGATGTTGGCACTCCCAATCTCCTCTCCAGCCTTAACCAGCCGGGCATGATGCCCCATCAGCTTCCTAGTCTCCTCCGCCACCCGATCAATATTAGCCTTGGCCTCGTCTCCCATGGTGACTACCCGAGTAGTATGTAGATCGATATCTAAGGACTTAGCCTCATCAAGCACCCGTACCATGGGATTGCGGGGAAGAAGGTGCTCACCAGTAACTTCATCAAAGATAATATCATGGGAACTTGGACCCAGGTCAGGATGACCCGCAAATGGATTCCGAGCCAAGTCAGGACGATCAATCTGAGTGACGGTAGGATTTTCAGACGGGTGCGGAGAAAGTACGAACTCAGTATCCTCCTCCGTGATATCATGAAGAGGCTGAACTGGAGGCTGAGGACCAAGTGAAGATTCAGATAAGGGATGGTTCCTCTTTCTCTTTTTAATGCCCTCGTCAATAACCCCGAGAAGAGGACGGTAGCCGACTACATCCCCGGAACGGTGGGCCAAAGGCTTCGGCTTGGCGGAAGCTTTGGAGAGCTTGTACTGTTCAAGCCTGTGCCGAAGATCTGAGGCCTTGGCCGTTTTGCCTACTCCTGATATGAAGAAAAAGTATCACAAGCATGCATTGATCTATAATTCGAGAAAACATGGGAAATTAAAAGGTAAAAAGAAAGGAAACACATCTGAGGTTGTACAAACCCTGGAAGGAGTAGGATACTGCAATAAGTCCTGGATTTCATTCCAGGACGGGAGCGGGTCATAAAATATTCCTAAGTCCCTATCATAAATGGAGCCCGCAGGAGTCAAAAGTTCACCTTGAGTTGTCGAAGCCACCTTGGCTGGAATAGTCTGAGGAGGCTCGCTTGCGCCAGTTCCAGCCTTGTCAGCTTTCCCAGTTTTCTCTATCAAAGCCGGTTCCCCGTCCAGTCCCTCAAAAGCTTGGTGAAATACATCATCCGTCCACTCCTGAATCTCGCCCGCTTGCCCAGGAAGCAAGGCCCCGATGCCATCACCACCTTCCCGGTCACCTCCACTCTCGCCTCTTTCCTCCTCTATGTCTTCCTCCTCTTGGGTAAGTGGACAATTGCTGGGGGAGGGACCGTCCGACTTCTTAAGTTTCTTACCGCCGACGGCTGGAGGTTTTGTGAAAGGTTTCCTCTTGCTACTCTCTACCGTGACACCTCCCTTAGCCTGAGCAGCCGCCCTCTCCTCCGCCGTTTCCCTCAGCTTGACTACTGACTGCTGTGGAAGAATTAAGTTATACTCCAGAAGGGTCGTGTTTCTGATCAGGTAGGCAGATGACCTATATCTCCCGAGAATAGCTTCTATCTCAGCCGCCATCCGAACCAGGCGATCAGTCTCCACAACTGCAAAGCCACCTGTCGCTAGCAAAAATGAAGATGTATGAGAAGAAGTCTCACAAACCAGAATGGAAATTATAAATAAAGTGTAGACTTACATCCAGAGGTGAAACGCCTAAAAGAAAATGAGTCATCCCTGACGAAGAACCACTCCTTCTTGAACATGCTGAACTTAGAATACAGATCCAAGACCGGCTTGAAGGTCACAGCTGACTCCAAGCTAATGTATGGGGACCCCTTCTTATAGCCCCTCAGATTATATAGATACCGGATCTCCCGGTTGGAAGGAGCAAGACCATACTTCCTCTGGAAAATGACGAAGAGGCTCACCAATATAGCATAGGAGTTGGGTTGAAGCTGGAATGGGGCCACCTTTAGATATGTGAGGAAGCTGGCTATCCAAGCGTTAAGAGGAGGAATGGCACCACACATGCAGTGGTATCTGCTATAGGCAAAGTACCCTTCAGGAGGATCGTACGGCATAACTTCTCTCCCTGGCAACAGCAAGTGCGCCCTATCAATTCCAAAAGATCGGGAAATGACATCAAGTTGCTCCTCCTTGAGGGAGCTAGGAAAGCAATCAGGCGGGGAGTTCAGAAGTTCCTGAGGGCCGTACCCGTCCACTAGTGATCTCGGGACAGGTCCGTGACGTTCTGGATTCGGCTGAGCTGGGGGCATGGCAGAGGAACCTCCTTCGCCCCCGGATTTCTTTTTATCCGATCGAGTTTCTGCTTTGCGAGACATTATCTGCAACATGGAAAAGACAGGTTGTTAAAACAGAGGATATAAACAGGCAAGTTTCTCAAGTCCATCCAATGAAACAAGTCCATTCGGTATCCCCGTGCTATAGCCCATTCGGCATTTCCAACGTCATCCGGTTATATTAAATCATATGACCACATACGGCATTCCCAACTCCATCCGGCTATACAGGTATACGACTCCCTTCGGTAAACCATTCGTCCAACATAGAAAGGATCTCACCTGATTCAGTGAAAGTAGGGGATTTGATTCGGCTACCACGTTTGATTCGGCTACCACGTTTGATCCGGCTACCACGTTTTGATTCGGCGAAAGTAAGAATTTGATCCGGCAAGGACAAGTGTTTAGTTCGGCAGGTAGGAAATAGCAAAGGCGTACGGTCCCTACTTATAGACAAAAGGACACGACCGGACCATTTGGTTCGGTATCCAAGGACCAAATGAAAATGTCAAACAAAGCACGCCATATTCGAGAATATGCCCCACTTTGGGGGGCAAATGTTGGGCGTGTTCTCACCCAAAAGACCTCGAAACCAAGAAGCTTGATTCATCCATCCAGGCTTGCCTAAACTCATTCGGCATTCTCGTTCTCCAGGGCCCATTCGGCAGGAACTCATTCGGTATCCATGCCTCATAGAAACCCATTCGGCAGTCTCAAGAAGCCACTACCGGACCAACCTCTCCTAGCTCCTACCGGACCAACCTCTCCTAGCTCCTACCGGACCAAGCTCCTACCGGACCAACCTCTCCTAGCTCCTACCGGACCAAGCCACTACCGGACCAACCTCTCCTAGCTCCTACCGGACCAAGCCCCTACCGGACCAACCTCTCCTAGCTCCTACCGGACCAAGCTCCTACCAGACCAAGTTCCTTCCACCGAACCAAGTACCACCGGACCAGCTCCACCAGGCCAGATTGCGTCAGCCCAGGCCCACCAACTGGTATATACCTCCAAGACCTCTACCCCCAGCCTCACTCTATAAATAGAGGGGCAGGGGTACAACAATGGGGGACAAGTTTTGAGAGCTCAAGCACGGATAGAACTTTCAAACAACTTTCTTTTTACTAGTATCAAAGCTTTATACTTGTAATCAAAACAAGAGAAGAGAAATAACATATAAAGTGGACGTAGGCACATTCAGGCTGAACCACTATAAATCTGCGTGTCTTTTTTACAGTTTAGTCCCTGCTTTTCATATATTTGCATGAATCCCCAAAATTACTAAGAACAACATAAGATCTACTAAATCATACGACTTTGAGGTGTTTGTCCATTTTTTGTGCAAACAACCGCGTACACAGTTGTCAAAGTGGTTTTCGGTATCGACAGAGAGTATGTCCATATCCGATCCCGGTCTCTTTAACAACCAATCGTTATTATAACCCGTGGTTATAATTTAAAAACAGTTTATACTTCAAAATAGAATATCATTTCAAATCCAAATCTTTATCAAAATAAAGATTAAATCAATTCCAAACCATTTCAATATATTTAAAATATCATATCATTTCAAAACTTCATTTCAAATCATTTTAATATACCAAATATCATTTGAGTTCAAATCTAAATATTCAACTTTAAATACTTTTTAAATTTAAAGATATCATTCATTTATTATCATTTAAAGTCACCCTTTTAAATAGTTTATATTTCAATCAAAATAATTCATTTAAACCATTTAAAAATGTAATTATTATATTCTCAAATCAAGTATTCAATTTCCAAAGTTTCAATTTAATTTCAGTTTATCATCAACCATTTCAAATCTTATCAATTTCAAATATAGATTTAATCCATAAAATACAATATTCAATCTTTAGTATATTTCAAAGCTTAAATATCCCACATTTCATAAATCCAATATCATTTATATAAACTCAAATAATATATAGTTCAAATATTCATTTATCAAAAAAATTAGATAAATCAGAAATCAAATATCATTTCAAATCCATTTCAAAGTATCAAAATATTATTCAAAACATCATTCATTTTAATTCATTTAAAATACCATTTAATCCATTCATTTTATTGAATTTAAATACCATTTTAAACTCACATTAAAAATCAAATTCTTCCATTTAAAACCATTTAAATGTCTCTTCATTATCTTTAGAAATTTAACATTTAATTTCCAAAGTTGTATCATTTTCCAAAGATAAATTTTCATTAAAATATATTAAAACAACAAAATATAGTTTCCGTAGCACTTATAAAATGCTACGTAAAGTTATAGTTTAAAACAGTTATTTAACAAACAACAGCGCTTAAGTGCTGTAATAGATTTCTTTTATTTTCGACTAAACTTTAGTTATCTTTATCAACTATAGCACTTACAAAGTACTATAATAGCTTTTAGTTCAAATTAACCCCTTTAGTTCATTTAAACAATTACATTTCAAAAATACAGTCAAATCAAATTCAGAGTTAAATTACAATTTCACAAACAATTAACTTTTAATATAAATCATTTTAACTTATAAAATCATATAATTTCACAATTAAAAACAATCATTTAAATACCATCTTATGATTTTATAAAGTCAAATTTCCATACAAAATCAAATTAAATAACAATTTACTTATTCAAATTCAATTATTAAATTTCCATTTCTTTAATTAAATTCTTAACTTAACCAATAAGTTTAAATTCCCAAAATATAGCTTATTTCCCTTTATTTTACTTAAATAAAACTTCACTTTTAACCAAAAATTCAAAATTTCCAATTTTAAGCTATATTTCAAAATTTACTCAAACATTCATTTTATTTAACATTTTAACTTATTCAAAAATCATTATAATTTAAAAAAAATCATTTAAATTACATTTTTAAATCAAAATATTATATTTTTCTTACTTCAAAAAATTTCCTTTTTAAAACAAAACATAAATTCCAAAATTTTCTTATAGTTCAAATTCTCCTTTACCATTTACTTAATTCATTATTTAATTTATAGAAAATCACTAATATTTCAAAAAAACCATTTTTACTTAAATTTAAATCAAAATATCATAATATTTATATTTTTAAAATATTTTATAAATTTTAGAAAAGTATATAAACCACGGGTCTGTATATAATTTTCTAGCCTAGGTCAAGTGATACGGATGTCTATCATTTCAATCCGCAGTTTACAAAGAAAAACCGGGATTTATCATTTCAAACCCGCAATCCCAAGTTAAATAAAATAAATAAAAAGTCGCTCAGGCTTATCATTTCAGCCCATAACGATCTTTCCCTATTCTAAAGTCCGTTCGGGTATGTATCATTTCAACCCATAGTGATTCTAGTCTACAGGGAACTTCCAATGTGATAAACAGATATAAATGAACAGAATACATTATGTAACAGTAACGGATGATATAACAGGTGTATAAACATCATATGATCATAACATAGTCAAGTATAACATGATAATATATTTCTACAGATTCACAGGGTGTCAATTTACTAGTTATATAGGTACATATTGTCTGGTGAGAATAACTCACCTGTTTGTGCTAGAGATATCAAAACCAATGCCACAATGGAAACAAAAGCACGATGACAAGACTACAGACTTGAGTGGAGAGCGAATCCAATCTACAACTCTTGTGTACAACCCAAAACAAACAATCAAAACAGCAAAATTCAATACGACTTTAAAATGCAATAACATTGAAATAAAAGGAGATACGACTACGCAGTCTTTTGCTTTGCCTTCTCTATTGTTTGGTATGGCTTTGGGGTCTGATGTGGTTCAGATGTGGTCAAGTTTTGGGTCAGGTTTGGGCTAACATAGCTCGGGTTCAAGGCAAGACAAAGTGGAGTTTGTACATGAGGAGGTGATGTGGTTTTGAAGGCAACTAGGTGGTTTTTGGTCAAAACAAGGGCTCGGCCATGGGGATTGGGCTCGGCCTGTGGTGTGTCATGATTGGACAGAGGTGGGGAGGGGTGTGTCGAGGTCAGGTCAGGGGAGTGGTGGCGGCTATGGTGGTGGTTTGGGTGGTGGTTGAAGTGGATGAGCATGTAGAGGTGAAATAAGCTTGGATCTAGGCATCTAAGTTGTAGTTTGAGGGGTTTGGCCATCAAGGGGGTTCGGCCATGGTCAGATCTGGTGGGGTAGATGGTGGTGGTGGTCTGGAAGAGATGGAAGGAGGTGGTGGCTGTGGAAATAGGGGGAGAGGTCGATCTTAATCAAGGGAGAAGGCAAGGCAAAATTGCACAATAAAACAAATTATACTAAAAATTGAAATGTACATAACTTTTACATTTTAACTCCGTTTTCAACGAAACGAAAAGTAGTGTTCAAGTTATTAAATCTATTTTAATAATAAAAGATAAAATTTATAATTTCAAACTATTTAAAATTTAAACTTAAAAGTCAAAGTTTGACTATTGACCAAAATTCACATTTTCAGGAAATATTAAATTTAGTCATATTTGGAATTCTAATCCACATCAAAATCAAAGTTTATACTTAAAATAACAAAATTTATTCTTTTTCATAAATAAAGCCTTTGAATCTGGAAAATCAATAAAAAAAAATATTTGTAAAATACAGGGTTGTTACACTTCTCATTCTTTACAATGCCAACTTTCTCAAGCATAGAAATCTAATATGACTTGGTGATGATTATCCCTACCAGCTCTTGTGCATTTGGGAATTTCTTGTTGCAAAGGAAAAGAGATTCCTTAATACCGAGGAAATCGACCTGTCCAAACTTGAAGGTGAAATGCTATTAAACGATCAACCCAAAACATTGCATGATATCCAGCTTACACTTCTAAAATAATCTGCTGCTGCCTCTTTACATGAAGTGGGTGAAGGATCCAGGTCGTCACAACTTGACATTATAACTGATTGCCCCCAGCATCCCAGGCTATTACTAGTTCCATGGTAGATTCTTCAACCATCCCTGGGTATGACCCAAATAAGCCTCAGCTTTCTCTAATTCCTGAACGCTGTTCTGAGGGTATTTCGGCTCAACTTGGGAGCCAACTAAGGAAGGTA
This sequence comes from Allium fistulosum, assembly GCA_030737815.1. Lineage (NCBI taxonomy): Eukaryota > Viridiplantae > Streptophyta > Magnoliopsida > Asparagales > Amaryllidaceae > Allium > Allium fistulosum. Next base: position 520,756,436 of record CM060901.1, on the reverse strand, counting down.
TTTCGCTGACATCTTCCATTTTTCAAAAAGTTGGGGTGTTATCAATTGATATTTCTAATATTTTCACCTATTTTTTATCAGCTTTAAATTTATCAGGTGTTGTTCCTTCTCCCTCGCAAGAGCCTCAATTGGGATCACTAGCGGCCGTGATAGAATCCATTAAAATTACAAATTCGGCCACTGCTCAGGGTGCTCAAGAAGAAACCTTCGTTATTGATGATCAATTCATGTAGGCATTTTTCAAGGAAGGAGGCAACCCACACCATGAAATTCCTTTTGATAAGGATGTCGTAATCACTGGCTCTTCCAACCCTACTGATGAGTTCAACATGAAAGAGCGCATTGAGAATGAAGAGTTGTTGAAAAAGAAGGCGAAAGCTAAGCCAGTTGATTTGGATTTCAATGATCCGACTCCTATCTTGCTCTAGTTGATCCCTCCTGGTGGGACAATTCCCCGAGATGAGGTCCCTCTGCTTCCGGTTTTGAGAGTGCCTCGATCCCTCCTGCTTCTAAAGATGATGCCGCCTCGATCCACATAACTGAAGATGTTTCTTTGAAGAAAAGCCAAGGCGGAAAAGGATCGAAGAGAGGATTAAGTGGTAGTTCAGATGGAGCCACTCCCAAGAAACGAAAGAAAGATAGGAAATCCAAGAAATAACCATTGGGTTGATGTGATGTGTAAATAGTTTGGATGGCTACGTTTTCTTTTTGTTGGTCATGCATGTTCGGGTACGACCCCCACTTTTACTTCTCATTTTGGATAAACTTGTATTATGAACGACAAGTTTAGTGTGAATAAGAATTCTTTTATTCTTGTGTATAATTCTCGTACATGCTTGTTTAAATGATCGATCCATTATGTTTTCTATTTAATGTATTTGTGATTCGTTGCTCATCGGGTCGGATATCGATACAACTTATCCATCCCAAGGCCTCCCCGAGGTCGTGGCCTCGAGTCGTATCAAACATTAGGCTCAAGACTTAGTGTTACGCCGTTGAATTCAGCGGTTTGAGTAATTATACTCCTACTCCGAGTCTTAATTTAGTGAAGTTAGATAGTGGATGGCCGAACTCTATCCTTAGCGAGTTTATACTCCTGTCGGTTTCAAGCTGGAGTTTATGCAATAGTGAGTAGTTGAACTGCACTCATATATTTGTTTATACTCATATCCGCATTCTGGGGATGAGAGCAAGTCAATGGGCGGTCGGATCACACCCTTTTAGCATCTATACTCATAACAACACTCTGGGAACATGAGTTATTTCATAGGTGATCAGTCACACCCATTTAGCATTTATACTCATATTCGCACTCTAGGGACATGAGTTATTCGAAAAACTGTCGAGTTCAGTTCTCTTTGGTTATTCGTTCTGACCTCAAATATGGGGTTCGACTCGTCAAGTGACTGGTCGAATCTCAGTCCATCTCAAATTATGTTGGTCCCATCAAACAGTGGGATTTAGTCAGTTGTGTATCACATCTAATATGTACTGCAATGGAAGGTCATGGATATGATGGAAGATTCAAAGCTCTATTGCTGAATGGGAAGAAATGACATAATTTGTCTTATTACGTATTTGAAAAACCAAATGCTAAAGCAAATCCTGAAATTGAACACAACTGAATGAAAATGAAAAACTGAGTAAAATAGCATCGTAAATGTTCATTATTCTACGCCCTTGGGAGTCAGATGCCATCAACAGTCGCTACCTTGAAAGTTCCCTCTCCAAGCCTCTGCTCAATGACACATGGTACTTCCCAAGTTGGATTGATATGTGACGGGATAGGAAAAACCCATTTTAAGACAAGATCTCCGACTTTAAAGGTTCTAGGTCGGACTTTAGTGTTGTAGTACCGAGCGACTCGGTGTTGGTGTGCAGCTGCCCTCAAACCAACTTCCTCACGCTTCTCATCTATAAAGTCTAGAGATTCCAAAAGGAAATCTTTATTTGTTCTGGGATTGCAGTAAGTCACTCGATGAGAAGGAACTTCGAGCTCAACAAGAATAACGGCCTCGGAGAAGTAAGCGAGGGTGATTGGAGTATGGCCAGTCACGGACTTGTGGGTGGTCCTGTAAGCCCATAGTGTTCTCAAGAGTTTGTCCACCCACTTGCCTCTAGCCCTTTTCAAATGCTTCTTCAGAATGGATTTTATGATTTTGTTCACAGCTTCAACATTTCTATTCGCTTGAGGGTGAACGACTGCCGCAAATCTCTTTTCAATACGATATCGACGGTAGAAGTCTTTGAATTCAACATTGTCGAATTAAATCCCATTGTTTGTTACAATAGTTCATGGAAGACCAAAACAATAGATGATATTTCGGAAAATGAAGTTGATTACTTTCTTGGTTGTGATCGTGGCTAAAGGTTCCACTTCGGCCCATTTGGTGAAGTAATCAACTATGACAATAACGTAGATTGACAAGGAACGATAATACAAGAAAATTCACTTTTGATAGCAAAGAGGGATAGCATGCCCACTCTGGGTGCTATTATTGATTATTATTTTGTAAAAGATAATAAGTCAAAAACGCTGTTCACTGCTATTCCAACCTACGTGGGCGAAATTTTCACATTCCCTCCAATATCAACCCTAACCAAACAAATCTCCTCCCAAAATTTTACATTACCCGCGAGTTAAAATTTTCTCCAAAAAATCCCAAATCTAATTTCAAATCCCACCCAATGTTCATCAAATCTCTTCTTTGCCCTTTGCCTTTGTCGATTTTGCACAACCCCATACCCTCGTCTATTTTGCTGGTTGGAAAGCTATTTTCGTGAAGAACTTCGACGATGGTGCTCGCGATCGTGCCTACAATCGCTGCCTTGTTGCCGAATTCTAAATTGCCCCAAGCAATAATAACAGATCCTTGCTAGCTGAATTCGAAGATGTTGATGAGCTTGAGACTAAAGAAATATTCGAAGAGGCAGTGGCGAAATCGACGATTCCAACAGCAGTGGCTACGCCAGTAAAAAAGGCAGCAATGGTGGTTCTACCATTATTGAAGAGCTTGACAATGATCATGATTTTTCTGATTTCATCAATGGCTGGGGTCGACCTAATAATAATAATATTGGCCTTAACGAGGTATCCAAAATTTGATGTTTATTTTTATTTTTCAAAACAAAACATTGTAGTTATGCGTTATTGCACATCGCTATCAAAAATGAGCTGATTATACACATTCTATAAATTTTGGGAGGGGTTGATTGGTGTTAAAATTGTTGTGATTCAAGTTGAAGCTTCACTAAATAGTCCTTTACCATTAGTCAGTGCAGTGTAAATTGATGTTGATTTTTTGAACAATGTTTTTTTATACCTTTACTGTGATACATAGTGTTGCTCTAAAGCATGAATTAATGAGTTGAATTATGCTTTCGAATTATATTTCTTGCAAATTAAATTTATTACAAGGTCAACTAATGGGAGATTACTGTAAGGTATCTATAATAGTTTTCCATTTTGTTTGATAAATCTTCCAAGTTTGAGTGTGTGTGTAATAGTTATGATTTAGGAGAGGAGAGTTCTATACTGTAAAATTGTCGGCAATAGCGAATAAATAGGGATTACTCTTATTGAGAGCAATGAGAAAAATTAACAATAGCGAGCACACTGTAAATGCATCATCTAGTCAGTCATTTCAGCCGAGAGTCATGTTCAACAAGTTATATGGAGGAACTATATTATAAGTTATATGCAGTCATTTCAAGTGAGAGGCAACCTAGATTCCTATGGAGGAACTATACTATAAGCTAACTACATTATATACAACACTGAATGACAACAAAGATCCTAACGTATATAAGATAGCTAGGATAACTAGGAGTATAAAAAGCATCATTCCATGATGATTGACTATTCGCATTGGACTGACGGCTCAAAAAGTTATTTGTCCCAATTTGTTTAGAGAGACCTAAAATCTGAAAAGCCTACAGCGTAGTGGTACAAACTCATATGCTGGCAGTGCACTGTCCTTGAGCCTACTCATACGATGTCTCATAATCATATCGAAATTCACATTTACTGTCCCTAAAACTGCCTGAGCACTGCTGACGTTCAACATTTGAATTTGATTAATATCGCCAATACTAAGGTGTTTATTACTTAACTCCCTACTTTATAAGTTTTATTAAGTTTTAGTGCGATAATATTTGAATTCTTTCCAATGTCTGTCTCTTTAAGGTTAATTAACATAATTCAAAAACATAGTTATGATTCTTGATTCTTTTTTGTTTGGTTAGTCGTGATATCTAATGATATGTTAATTCTTTTTGACAATGCATAAGATGCTTTCTTAGTCGGTTTAATCATATTAAGATTTGTTCAAACTTGTAGATGGTAAATTATTTGACTTTCTAAATGTATTTTATTTTGTCGAAATGTTATAAATCAAGTAGTCATCTTTTGTTGTTGTTTTAGTTAGGTTGAACAATATCTAGGAAAAAAGGTGTACTGTACATACGTATAAAAATGATTTTGATAATATATACATAATTACCAATCTTGGGGTAATAGACTCGTGCTGCACCATGCAAATCAAGAATCACCAAGATCTGTTGAATATAAAATAGATGCTAGTTGAAATTGCTATTTGCTGTGGTATTATCTATTGTATGATAACTTGGTTGCTGTAAAATAAAATGAGTAACCGCAAAATAATTAGTGACTAGTTGTACTTCCAAGTTTGAACATAACAGATTTTGGTGATACATTAATCCTTTTTCATTCATAATAAATACCATTCATCAACACAAATTATACCTCCAACTCTATTATTATCATGTATATTTAATTTTGTTCCATACAAAAAGAGTTCCAATGTACCGATGACTTAGCATTTTTGCACTTGTAAATATTTATAATATATCTATCACTACAAGAAAAGTTTTTATTAATAGCACCAGGGACGAATATATAATAGCATTTGAAAGCATAATGCAGCGGTTCATTTTGTTAAAAATAAACAAGTATAACCAAAACGCTGTACATAAATTTTGTGTCAAAATTTTATAAGGTGCCATCTAAAATTTTTAGCTATCCAACTTTCCTTATTCTTTCGTTTCCAAATAATGTTAGTGGAGATGAGGTTTGCAGATCCAAGAAGTGTAGGATTACAATGTTATACATTTGGGTCTTGCAAGAGGGAGAGCTGATATGGAACAAATGAAACTCAAAGAGTGAGAAAATGAATTATCGGGAAAGGAAGCACATGACTAGCAGATGCCTTTAAAGTTTTTCTTACGTGTCACTATATGCTTTTGTTAATGTGATATCTCTTATTTCTTATTATTACTTAATCAGGAGTCATGTAGTCATAGTTGAGATTCTAGTAAGTTAACTTTGGCCATCATGATCTCATATGCAGATATATAAATATTGTACGTTAGCTAGTGTGTGTTAGCTATAGTCTCAAATATGCTACAGTTGTATATTTCTTTTATTCAAGTCTGTACTGGGCATCTCTAAACAATAACTACATGTTAATCCTTAAAACCAATCTTAAGATAAATCACATGAATGAGCTTTGGATCAGCTTTCCTACATATGTGTTTATTTTATTTTTCATAAATAAAAAGAAGAAACATTCTCCACCAACTTGTTCCTATGCTATAGTTATTGAAATCTTGTCCTCTAGCATCAGTTTAGCATTTATATTTGATAAAATATTAGTTTCAACTACTGAGGATGGAACTAAGTGGTTTCACATTGTTACATTATTCTCAACATTTGAGTTTAAAAATTCTATCCTTATTTCAAGCCATTTCATAATAAGCAATTTTCCTTATTGGAGTGTGTGTGTACATAAAAGTTCTATCTCAGTGGTAGTTCCTAGCAATTTAGAGATATATTAATCTCCCCAACTTCTCTGTTTGGGCTAATAGCAGTTTGTTATTGCCCACATTTATTGATGTATCTATACTCATTTCACATGTACTCTTATCATACACATCTACATTGCCTTGTTGACTATTATCAGGTTGACTACTTTGCAAAGTGATTTGTATAATGAAACACATATTTAAAAACCATGTATTAGCAATAAATCTACCATGTGTTTATCAGGCGCTACATCCCAAGATCTTACCATACATATTTAATCAAATAAAAAAAGTAAGCTAATTTATATTTATTATATAGAAGCTTCAGAAAATATTATCTAGCTCTACTATATATTTGTATAGTGACTGATATGTTAACAGTGAGTTGTGATACCTTGACTCACCTTTTGTCTATGCTTTGTACATAATGCATGTCAGTACACCATAAATTTTGTAGTTGCTTAAGTAAGTAAACTATAATTTATGTATAATATTGCAATTTCAATTATTACACGTGTAAATGGGAGTAGTCATCACAGATTCAGAGTGGATCTGATTAGCCTCTGTACACTTTCTACTTTATTTACCCAGATGTCTTAGTTAACCAAAGAACTTCACATATACAATGGATTCAGTGTGTCTGTGTGTAAGCTTTTTTCCCTTTTTGAATGCTAACACATAATTCAATTCACATGAGTGAGATGATGATTATATCATGACCTTAACAAAATAATTGTTTGTTTTCTTTTGAGCCTTGGTTGTTTTTCCAATTTGTTTTTCTTTTCTCAATTACTCTGCCTAACTTTGTAAATAAGTGGCTATTCAATTGTTTATGTCCAAGCACCTCACCTAACTGGTATGGGCAAATAGGACCTTCCTACTATGAATTCAATATTTTGTAATATGAATTTCACAATTGAAGCTATCAGTTTGGTTTTTGTATGAATTTTAAATGCGAAAATATGAATTCAATTTTATAATTTATACTTTTCCATAGAAACATTCATAAGCTTGATGTATGTATGAGCTTGATATACATCTCTTAATCTTTCTGGTCGCAATCAGTCTTATACAATCTATACAATAATTTTTTTATCATCGAATATGATACATTGATCAAGATAGCATATATTGATACAATCATAAGGTAAAATTGCAGTAAAACTGAGAATTGCAATCTCAAATCTGGCCAACGTTTCATATTTTTCTTGTTTGTAGAATTGCAGTTTGTCCGCCCCATTTTTTGTTTGCTGAATTGTAGTTTCTCCGCTTCATTTTGCTATTTGTTGAATGTTGGTGCTGCTGATTTCATTATCTGCCAAATGTTTGACCACATTATTTTTATTATAAAAAATAAGACTTGTGGAAAGAAAATTTTAAACCAACAATTTTGTGTTTTCCTCAGATTAAAATATTTGATTTAGTAATGTTATCTGCCAAAACAAATTGTTATTGTTTGACGCAAAATTAAATCAGATGGAGAAAAATGAAAGGTGGGTGAAGAAGGAAGTTGCGTTAAAAATAATAAAATTGTTTTATTGCAGATAAACATGATTGAAAAAAATAATCGAGACTTTATTTTAGTGCATATTTTCTTGATGGATGTTCGGTTACGTTTTATACTATTGAATTAGGATTTTGCGAAAAGAAAATTGATACTTGGTTTTGGTTTAATAACCGATAAAGAGAGCTTGCTATTTTTTCTTTTAAGAAAAAGAATATTTATTACAACAACTATAGCAGAAAATGTTAGGTAGGTATCAACTTATAAACTGAATGTATGGACCGTTTTCCAATTTTTTATTTTGTCGTGTTTTCAAATTTTTGAAACATGCTTGGTTTTGCTTGTTTTGAAAAATTAATTTTCAGCTCATAAACCCATTTGGTTTCAAATTTGATTTTAGTTTTATTAACTTTTGAATTTGAATTTTAATTATTTTTTCAAACGATTTTTTAAAATGATTTTTCCTCTTAGAGAAAAAGTGATATTTGATTTAAGTATAACAATTATTTTGACGTCTTGAAAATACAATATTTTGTTTTTTTGGTAAATACTCAAAACTACCAATTATTATAAAAGAGAACATGTTAATTTGTATGGAAGTGAGTAGTAGAAGAAGAAAGTTGATTTTAATTGATTTTTCTTTCTGGATTACTTGATTTTAGTTGATTTTTCTTTCTGGATTCTTGACGAAGTGAGTAGTAGAAGAAGAAAGTTGATTAATGTTGACAAAAAGAAACAAAATAAAAATAAATTCAATCCTTTGTGTTGTGTATGGTTTTGATTTCAATTCTCTTATCTATTTCATATTTTAATGTATGTGAATCATATCTACAACTTTTTATTTTATTTTACTTTTCTTACAGGGAGAATATCATGTGTATGCATTATCTAGTCTTTACATTTGTACAATAATCAGCATGACCATAAGGGGTTATTGTTTTACTTGATTCTTGACAAAGTGAAAGAAAAGATTAAATTTTCTTAACAAAAAAATAATTTTGAATTCATATTTTGATCTATGTATTCCATTTTGGGTAGGAATTGGTACATGGTTGGTAGACACAGTTTTTTATGTCCTGTGAAAAACTTATTTACTAAATACACACACACACAACAAGATGTCTTAATGCCAAGCTATATTAACAGTACTGCTAGTTGGAGCCTTTCATTGCATAGGTTACTTTGTCTTGAACTGTTGCTGAATGTCAATTAGTTCAGAATTGACTGAGAGACTGGTCTAGCTGCAAACTGAAATGCAACTCAGTTTGTTGCAACTCAATTTATAGTGCATCCATGTAAATTGGCAATGCAACTGCTGGCCCAGTTGACGATGAAATTGATGGATCTAGTTTGACAGTTGAACAATTTGGCAATACAACCGAGTTGCAATTTGCAACTCAGTTTTGCAAACTAAAATGCAATTCAGTTTGCAAAACAACTGAGTATATATGCTACAGTTATATGTATTGTTGGAGAGGTTGACGATGAGGATAAGACATCGCAAAGGGATGGGCTAACTTGCTGGTATATTTTTATTGTGTTCAGAAATTATGACATGCATAGTTTTTTTTATAGTTGGACACAATCATCAGGATCTGCACTGTTTTATGCACTGCTTTCTAACATAATCATTGCTATCACTTAATAGCATTCGTCCATTATATCATGCTGGTAAATTATGGAGTGAGCTACATAGTTTGAAATATACACCAATACACAGAGGTTTAATTCATCCATATATACTGCACAAGTAAAGTAAACTATTCTGGTTCACTACAATTGAAATATACATAGTAAGTTTTTGTGGTATTCTTGTAGGGTGAGTACTTTTACATAGGAGCAACAGTTTTTGTGGCTATATTTTGTGCAGTTGAAATGGGAAAGCCTACTAAACCCCATAATTTTGAGCCTCAAATATATAACATGGATAGTAAAGCTTGCGACAAGCTAATAGCTGATTACAATTCAATGACAAGTATGGCGAGCGAGTTATGGGATTTTATAGTTAAGAATGAGGAAATTATATCAAAACTTCATCTATAATATTCAGCCATCACTTTGACATACATACATACATACATACACATACATACATACATACATACATACATACACACATACATACATACAAATACATACATACATACATACATACAGATACATATACATACATACATACATACATACATACATATATATACAACGTTTGTGCTCTTAGGTAATTTTCACACCCGTTTCAAGAGTATAATAGGTTGATGAAGAATTTATTTCACATAAATGGCTATAATTTTTTTCTTTCTGTTATCCGATTTTGATTCCGAATGAAATGGGTTTCATAATTGAAAATTTGAGTTTTTCCTAACTGTTCACTTAATGTTATGTCTAGTTTAACTAGGTTTCACCATTGAAAATTTGAACTATGAACTAACAGAAAAGTAGCAGTTAATCACCGAGCAACAAAGAAACATTAAATTGGAAAGGCAACTACATTATCCTGTTCTGTCCACATTATGTCTAAATTGTATGGTGTTTGACTTTGAACATGCTAATCCTCGACTTTAACCTTGTCAGGAAAGCTCAAGTGTTCTTGATATGTAAACATCAAATATTTGAAGCATAGTAGTGGTGTGAAGGATCTGAGACGAGCTTGAGAATGGATGCCTAGCTTGTCCAAACGAGCGATCTTTATGACGACAATTCTGGTTGCCAAGCCGAAATTAAAGAGATATGTTAACAGACTCTTTACATCCATTCAGCTGCACCATTAAGTATGTCTATTTTTATTTTTATTTTACTTTTCAATTCATAAAGCTATTTTTATTTTATTTTTCAACTCATAAAGCTTTTTTGTGCTTTGTAGACCAAGCCAACTTTCAGGGCCACAGAGGGAGAATGAAGGATGTAATTCTTACAATATTTTAGAAGCAATGAAGGGGCTGGGGAGACAAATTTAGTTCCTACATTGCACTCATGCCTAGAATCAACCTCAACTGGTGTGCAAATTCTACATAATGATCTATCTTATTATGATTTCTTCTCTTTAATTAAGTTCCATGAAAGGTTTGCAATGTTTTGATTTCTAAGAATATATAATGTTTCATGAGAATTCACTGAAGGAATTACAACGGTTCAAATACCATTAAACTACATCATATTATGGTAATATTACATGCAAATTATGGTTCAAAGCTTTTAAACGATTATCATTTTAATATATATAAACAATCCATTTTATAGTATACAAGAGTCTATATTTTATATTTATATCAGGTGTATAAAATGGATCTATATTCATCCAGCCTTACATCATGCATAAGTTTAAAGGTTTAAAAAATACTATGTTTATCATGCATTGGAATTTCAAAACTTCCAAGAACAAATATGTACATATTAACCCAGGAAATTGATAGTCCAACTATCATACGACGATAATAGATGATTTCTTAGCACAGGAATCCACCTAATGGAGGCTGTGATGCATTTGCATTGGTGGCTTTCAAATTTACATCAGCCATATATGCTTGTTTTGTATAAGAAAGCATCTCTGTTCCTGGTAATGTCACAGCTATCTTGCGTAAGTAGCATGGATATGTGACCACTATACCAAAGGTCATATTAACCGGGACTTGAGCTTATAGGAATCCAAAATTAGTCTCATATCAAAGAATCTTACTTGTAATATCATATACAATCATAGCAACAGAGGAGTCTCGAATGTAGCTAGGTATCAGACTTCTAAATCTCTCTTGCCCAGCTGTGTCCCTAATAGTTAATAGAGTATGAGAAATTTTACCGAAACCATATCAGATATAACTAATTAGATAGATGGACGAACATATAGTTTCACAAACTCTCACTCTAAGCAACTATTCATGTGCATGCAGGTTCTATGTAAAGAGAAAGTCAAAAGATGCAGGGAATTAGAAATTTAATAGAATTTTTCTCACTATCCGATAGTTGCATGGCTATGAACCCAGTGGGTTCCATAGTTGTACTAGGTCGTCACAACATTTGGATGACCTTAGAGTGCTTCAGACCGGCTGCGACATGGGCACATGTTTGTAATACATCTATACACATGCAGCACATCTCATAAGATGCAGGTTAGTTTCACTTACTACCATTAAACTGCCTATATCTATACACATAACATACATATGTATTGAAGGAAAATTTATAGGTCGTTTTCATTGTACTTATCTAGATAAGCTGTTGCTTGTTGTTTCGCGATAACAATGTTTCTTATGGTAGTCACAGTCTCAGGTAACTCTTTTTCTGATGTTTTGCTTTGCGTATAAATTAAAGCATATTTCCACAAAAATACATAGAAGCTTGATTATTAAGAGCAGTTGCAGCTAGATAGCAGCTTGCTTGCACCTGAATTGAGTGGTCAACTTCATTGATTGTAGGCACTTAGAGCACCATGTGGATGTGCAGGTAGAGAAAGTACTAGGTCTGAGCCCTTATGAGCAGCACCAAAAAATGTTTGCACATCATTAGCAAATGAATCAAGGCAAGCCTGAGCATTTATTAGAGGAGTTTAAGCAACATGAGTAAACATAACATAGTGAGCATTACATTATTTAAAACAGTAGCGGCCTATGTTTCAAGTAGATTATTGACATGCTGCAGCAATCCAGTAGGATCTTGAGCTTGTGCAACATCAGGGTTTGGAGCCTGAGCTTTATGGAGAACGAGGTGAGCATAATAAGGGGACTCTGCATGAATTGAAGGCGTATAGGACGAGCATGAGTAAAAACTTGATGTGTAGTATGTATCATTTTGGTTAGCTATAGTTATATGTATTGTTACGTCTTTGTTTTTAGTATGTATCATTTTGGTTAGCTACAGTTATATGTATTGTTACTTTTGGTCTTAAATATTTATATGCTTCATACTTCGTGTATGAAATATTATGGATATATATATTTTGTGGTTTGGCTTATGACTTCATTTGATTACGTACATTACAATGTGATAAGTGTGGTTTTTTGAATTGTTATAATATGTTGTTGAAATAAGTTTAGTAGAATTGAAAATTGTAAATTGTATGTTTGAATGTATATGGCAATAAAAAATGCAATGGAAACTTTTTTATAGCTTTTTAACTATGCTACGAAACATAAAATTATTACCGCTTTCGTATACTATAGCGTTTTTAGATTGATATAATATTTCTACAGCGTTTTTAGATGCTATAATAATATGGCATGTCAACATATTAAATGATGTCATAATTGTTAGTATCATAAAACACAATTCTGTGTAAAATTTCTATAGCAAGCTTCAAAACGCTATAGGAAAGTAGTTCTACCGTAATGTCTAGTCTAAGATGGCAACAAAAACGCTATTAAAAGTCCGTTTTCCATTGCAATTTTGAAACGCTATGGTATCTATCAAACTTACTACAACTTGTTAGAAACACTATAAAAAGCTTTAATGCGGTTTTTAAACGCTATAAAAAGGTCTGTTTGTTGTAGTGTTAGCTTTTATTTTGCTAAGTTTGGCACCTAAACTAACCTAGGCATTTTAACAAACAGTTAAAGTGTCTCTTTATGATTTTATAAGCATCCCATAACAGAATTACTACATTAAAGGTAAATTTAAATTAACTTAACTTTGTCGATTCACAACTAATAGAATAATAGGAGATCAATCACCTTGTTTGAAATATGGTTTTGTGAGATAAAAAATCTCACTAACATTTTGACACTAGAAGGAGGGCACCCTCCCATCAAACCTGGATCAAAGTCATAACCTAACCCACTTCCCAACGCTTTCCAAGGAACCTTGAAAAATGCATATGGGATATTTTCCTCTCCGTGACTGCAAGAACCTAAGCACTTAGTGATGCAGCCCAGAAGGATGCTCAGAAGGAAGAAGAGTTAGGTCGCATACAACCTAACAAAACCTCTAAGTCGTTACTGATCGTTGAAGCACAAACTGGTAAAGGGCTAGGTCGCGAACGACCTAACAAGACCTTTAGGTCATGTCAACGACCTACTGAAGACCGGCAACGACCTAGCGAAGTACTACGAGCTAACGAAGAGACTAACGAGTTAGCAGTATGTGAAGATTGGCAGGGAGCTGAAGTATTAGGTCGCGAGCGACCTAACGAATCCTTTAAGTCGCACCAACGACCTAACGATCTGAAGAGAAAAGCGATACGACCTAACGAGTTACGAGCTAAGTTAGGTCGCGAAGGTTTAGGTCGCAAAGTCTTAGGTCACGAAGGTTTAGGTCGCAAAGTCTTAGGTCGCGAAGGTTTAGGTCGCAAAGACTTAGGTCGCGAAGAATTTCTGAAGCCGCTTCTGTTAGGTCGCAAACGAAGGGATGCCGTTCATTCTTAGGTCGCAAAGCTCTGGATGCCATTGATTTCCCTAACTCGCCGATCTGGAATGCTGTATGATCTTAAGTCGCGGAAGATTGTAGCCGTAGATTGTTATGCCGCTTTATCAGATGTGTTCATTTGTTAAGTCGTGGAATAATGTAATTAGGTCGTTACCGACCTAAGTGAGTCGTTTGTCTTTTAACCTGTTTGTTAGGACGCGTCTGTACTAGGTCGCAACATTCAAGGTCGTAGGTTGTTTTCGACCTAAGTACTTGTAATATTTTGAAACTTTTCTGCTGTGTTGAGTTGTAGCCTATAAATAGGCGTGTATGGTCATTTTGTAACGTTTGTTGATTTTTGAATAAAATTCTCTTTTGATTGCTTTGTGCTTTCATTCCAAATTGGTAGTTGAGTGTAATCTCCTATCTCCTCTTTCGGTTAATCGAGTGCGCTCGATTCAACGATTGTAGAAGCCGATTCGCGGAATCAAGTGCGCTTGATCAACGCTTGAAGAATTGAAGATCTTTGAACCCGGTATCGTGCGCGATCAACGAGTTCGAGATAGCTAGAGTTCGGTATCTTCGGATCAACGAATTCGGGCAATTCAGCATTCATCAATCCATCGACTGCTACTTTCACCGATCTACATTGTTTTGATTAATCCACTGCGTCAGTTTTTGGTATCAGAGCTTGTTCTAGCCAATCATAGCTAGATCGAGACTCGGAGCCTAATCATTTGAAGAGTTTTAAAGTTTGAAGAGAAGCCGAGTTTGAAGTGTTGAGACACGGCCGAGAGGAAGAAGTTGTTCGCATTTGTTTGAAGATTGAAGTTCGGATTTGCATTGGAGGCCGAAACTTTGTCCATCGTGTTCATCGCGATTTGCTACAAAGTGGAAGTTTTTCGATCCGTTTCATTTTGGATCAAAATCCGAAAAGTGTTTGCATTTGAAGTGTTGGAGAATTTGTGAAGTTTTCGAGTATGCCGCCAAGAAGAGCTAATCGCCACCAAAACGTAGAAGCTTTGTATCGAAGAGAAGAAGCTGATGAGATGGAGCAAAGAATCAATGAGAATTTTAGTGAAAAGCTTAACGAAGGAATTGGCCGGTTAGAGAGGCTTATGACAGAAATGAATCAAAATCGGAGAAGGGTTTCACCTGAATCTAATCATGGGGGTAGCAGAGTCTCGCCACATTCCAACTGAGACAGAAGTGTTGAAAATGATCAAGGACGTGGGAGGAACGTGAATGATCATGAACGGAGGAATGTCGATAGAAGGGAGGAAGGTAGAAGGCGTAATGGTAGTAGAGATGTTGGTGGTCAGAATCGACATCGTTATACATCTGATTTTGAAGAGGAGTATGATGGTGGTAGTGTTCAAGGAAGAGGTCAAGGAAGAAACTATTCTGAGTATGATCACAAATGGGAGTCGGGGATGAAAACAGAAATTCCTGAATTCAAGGGTGGTATGCAAGCGGAAGAGTTTCTAGATTGGGTAGCTAATGTTGAGGAAATTTTTGACTTTAAAGAAGTTCCAGAACATCGTAGAGTGAAGTTGGTTGCTACGAGGATGAGGGGTAGAGCTTTGGCATGGTGGCAGCAAACCAAGCTTACACGTGAACGTATGGGGAAGTCAAAAGTTGAATCTTGGGAGAAGATGAAGAAATTGATGAAAGCGACATTCTTACCTTATAATTATCAATCGCTTATGTATCAGAGGTTGCAGAACTTGAGACAAGGAACGAAGTCTGTGAATGACTATGCTGATGAATTTTATCAACTCATTGCAAGGAATGATATTATGGAAACAGAAGAGCAGCTGACATCTAGGTTCATTGGAGGATTGAGAATGCAGATTCAGGATATGGTCAATATGTTCGATCCAAGATCTGTAGCGGAAGCACATCAGAAAGCGTTGGCTTGGGAAAAACAAGGGAGACGAGGAGGTGGTGTGTTTACTAATTCTAACAATCAAGCGAAGGGTGCTGGAGGAAGTTCTAATGTTTCTAAACCTATCAGTAGACCAGTGGTGAAGGAGGTTGAGAAGACAAGGGTTAACAATGGTTTCAAATGTTACAATTGTCAGGAATTGGGTCATAAAAGCAGTGAGTGTCCAAAGCCAAAGAAGAGAACCATGATTGTGGAAGTTGACGATGAGGATGTTGATGAGGAGTGTTCTAGTCCAGTTGAGGGAAATGAACAGGATATTGCGTCAGGAGATGAAGGTTGTAACCTAATGCTGAGAAGATCGTGTTTAACACCGAAGCAGGAGGAAGCTAGTTGGTTGAGGAGTAATATCTTTCAGTCAACATGTACTATTCTGGGGAAGGTGTGTAAGTTTGTGATCGACGCAGGAAGCTGTGATAATATTATTTCAACCGAAGCTGTGACAAAGTTGAAATTGAAGACAGAGGAACATCCGAATCCATACAAGTTAGCATGGTTGAGAAAAGGAGGAGAAGTGAAAGTGGATAGACGAGTTCGTGTACCATTCTCTATTGGGAAGAAATACAAAGATGATATATGGTGTGATGTAGTAGAGAAGGATGTTTGTCATTTATTATTGGGAAGACCATGGCAATATGATCGAGCAGTACTACATGACGGTCGGACCAATAGCTACAGTTTTATGTTTAAAGGCACGAAGATTATCTTAGTCCCGAAAAAGAGATCACAAGAAGAAAGTAAGTCAGAAGAAATTGAAGAGCTGAAAACTTTATTGACTTTAAAGGAGTTTGTTAAAGAAGTTGAAGAAGAGCCGGAAGTATTCTTGTTGATTGGGCGTGAGAGCAGTGAAGAAGTTGAAATTCCTGAAGAAGTTAAACCAGTTTTAAAAGAATTTGACGATGTATTTCCAGAGGAGTTACCAACGGAGTTGCCACCGTTGAGAGATATACAACATCAGATAGATCTTGTTCCAGGTGCTGTGTTGCCACACAGACCACATTATCGAATGAGTCCGAAGGAACATGAAGAATTGCGGAGGCAGGTAGAGGAATTGCTTGAACAGGGGCGTGTGCAGGAGAGTCTGAGTCCTTGTGCTGTACCAGCTTTATTGGTACCCAAGAAGGATGGAACGTGGAGGATGTGTACTGACAGTCGAGCATTGAATAAGATTACTGTGAGATATAGATTTCCAATGCCGAGGTTGGATGACTTGTTAGATCAAATAAGCGGAGCTACTATCTTTTCGAAGATTGATTTGAAGAGCGGATATCATCAAATTCATATCAGACCAGGAGATGAGTGGAAGACTGCTTTTAAAACCAGGGAGGGTCTATACGAATGGTTGGTCATGCCATTTGGTTTATCCAATGCACCAAGTACTTTCATGAGGGTGATGAATCAGATTTTTCGACCGTTCATTGGGAAATTTGTGGTGGTGTATTTTGATGATATTCTGATTTACAGTGGGAGTTCAGAGGAACATCTGAATCATCTTAGAGAAGTGCTTATGGTGTTACGACAAGAACAGTTTTATGCTGCCACGAAGAAATGCGTGTTCATGACGCATAGTGTTTTATTTCTGGGGTATGTTGTTTCAGAGAAAGGAATACAGGTTGATCAAAGTAAAGTTGAGGCGATCATAAATTGGCCGCAGCCCAAGACGATAACGGAAGTTCGTAGTTTTCACGGGTTGGCTTCATTCTATCGAAGGTTTATACCACACTTCAGTAGTGTGATGGCACCTGTTACAGATTGCATGAAAGGTAAACGGTTTGCATGGACAGAGGAAGCAGGGAGTGCTTTTGGGAAGATCAAGGAATTGCTGACGTCTGCACCAATTCTAGTGCTACCTGATTTTCAGTTGGTGTTTGAACTACATACTGATGCATCCAAGGTTGGGATTGGAGGGGTGTTGAGTCAGAAGGGGCGTCCAATTGCATATTTCAGTGAGAAGTTGTCAGGAGCGAAAATGAGATACAGTACGTATGATGTGGAATTCTATGCTGTTGTACAATCCATCAAACACTGGAGACATTATCTATTTCAGAAGGAGTTTGTTCTGTATACTGATCACGAAGCATTGAAGCATTTGCAAGGGCAAGACAAGATTTCAGCGAGACATGCATCGTGGATTGCATATCTGCAACAGTTTACTTTTGTTGTGAAACACAAGTCAGGGGTGACAAATCGTGTGGCTGATGCTTTGAGTAGGAGGAGTCATTTGTTGACTACGCTGAAAGTTGAAGTGACGGGGTTTGAAATGTTGCCGGAATTATTTGTTGAAGATCCTTACTTCATGAAGTTTGTTGATAAAGTTAAGGAGGGAAAGACGGATGAGTTTTTGATGGTAGATGGTTTTCTTTTTAAAGGAAGTCGATTATGCATACCGGAGGGTAGTCTGAGAATGAAGATTATCAAGGAGTTACACGAAGAAGGACATGTTGGGAGAGACCGTACCTTACAGTTAATTTCACAATCCTACTTTTGGCCATCGATGAGGAAAGAAGTGGAGAGGTTTGTGGAGCGTTGTCATATTTGTCAGGTTTCGAAAGGAACTGCGACTAATGCTGGTTTATATATGCCATTACCTGTACCAAGTAAACCATGGGTTGATGTGAGTATGGACTTCGTGTTGGGATTACCGAGGACACAGCGTGGTAACGATTCCATATATGTGGTGGTGGACAGATTTTCGAAAATGGCGCATTTTATTGCTTGTAAGAAGACGGCGGATGCTGTTCATGTTGCTCAGTTGTTTTTCAGGGAGATCTATCGACTTCATGGATTGCCAGAATCTATTGTGTCGGATAGAGATACTCGATTTCTGAGTCATTTTTGGTTGAGTTTGTGGAAAATGGTGGGAACGAAGCTGAAGTTCAGTAGTGCTTATCATCCGCAAACGGATGGACAGACTGAGGTGGTTAACAGATCATTGGGAAACTTGTTGAGGTGTCTTGTTCAAGATAATCTGAGAAGTTGGGATGTGAAGTTATGCCAGGCAGAATTTGCTCATAATCATGCTGTGAATCGAAGTACTGGGTTCAGTCCATTCCAGATTGTCTATTCGAGCTTACCGAAAGGACCGTTGGATTTATCTGCGATACCACATTCAAAGGGGACAATTAAGAAAGCCGCTGATTTTGTTAAAGGGCTGACGGAGTGTCATAAAATCATTCAAGAACGATTAGAGAAAGCAAATGAGAAGTATAAACAGTCTGCAGATTTGAAACGACGAAATGTTGAGTTTAATGAAGGAGATTTGGTTTATGCAGTGTTAACAAAAGATCGTTTTCAAATGGGCGCTTACAACAAATTGAAAGCACGGAAAATTGGTCCGGTGGAAGTTGTGAAGCGAATTAATGAAAATGCTTACAAATTGAAACTACCAGATGATGTGTATACGTCTGATGTGTTCAATGTCAAACATCTCGTACCATATCACGGGGATGAATTTGTTATGGAGAAAGAGAGTACAAATTCGAGGTCGAATTTTTCTCAACCTGGGAAGGATGATGCAGCCCAGAAGGATGCTCAGAAGGAAGAAGAGTTAGGTCGCATACAACCTAACAAAACCTCTAAGTCGTTACTGATCGTTGAAGCACAAACTGGTAAAGGGCTAGGTCGCGAACGACCTAACAAGACCTTTAGGTCGTGTCAACGACCTACTGAAGACCGGTAACGACCTAGCGAAGTACTACGAGCTAACGAAGAGACTAACGAGTTAGCAGTATGTGAAGATTGGCAGGGAGCTGAAGTATTAGGTCGCGAGCGACCTAACGAATCCTTTAAGTCGCACCAACGACCTAACGATCTGAAGAGAAAAGCGATACGACCTAACGAGTTACGAGCTAAGTTAGGTCGCGAAGGTTTAGGTCGCAAAGTCTTAGGTCGCGAAGGTTTAGGTCGCAAAGTCTTAGGTCGCGAAGGTTTAGGTCGCAAAGACTTAGGTCGCGAAGAATTTCTGAAGCCGCTTCTGTTAGGTCGCAAACGAAGGGATGCCGTTCATTCTTAGGTCGCAAAGCTCTGGATGCCATTGATTTCCCTAACTCGCCGATCTGGAATGCTGTATGATCTTAAGTCGCGAAAGATTGTAGCCGTAGATTGTTATGCCGCTTTATCAGATGTGTTCATTTGTTAAGTCGTGGAATAATGTAATTAGGTCGTTACCGACCTAAGTGAGTCGTTTGTCTTTTAACCTGTTTGTTAGGACGCGTCTGTACTAGGTCGCAACATTCAAGGTCGTAGGTCGTTTTCGACCTAAGTACTTGTAATATTTTGAAACTTTTCTGCTGTGTTGAGTTGTAGCCTATAAATAGGCGTGTATGGTCATTTTGTAACGTTTGTTGATTTTTGAATAAAATTCTCTTTTGATTGCTTTGTGCTTTCATTCCAAATTGGTAGTTGAGTGTAATCTCCTATCTCCTCTTTCGGTTAATCGAGTGCGCTCGATTCAACGATTGTAGAAGCCGATTCGCGGAATCAAGTGCGCTTGATCAACGCTTGAAGAATTGAAGATCTTTGAACCCGGTATCGTGCGCGATCAACGAGTTTGAGATAGCTAGAGTTCGGTATCTTCGGATCAACGAATTCGGGCAATTCAGCATTCATCAATCCATCGACTGCTACTTTCACCGATCTACATTGTTTTGATTAATCCGCTGCGTCACTTAGTCACTAAACAAAACAAATCCTTAGCTATCTCATCAAAAACAAACCGTCCACCTCAAATCGTCTTTTTTCTCGTGCGATGGTTATCTAGAACCTCATATATCTATATCTTAATTCCCATCCTTTGGTAAGTTTTCTACAGCTAATATGTTGTAGAGCCATGTTTTGTCAAGGAAAGCTTGTTGATCATTCCAAGACATCATTTATCAGTACGACGTTCGCAGTTCAATCTTTCTTGGTAGTATAATCATCTAGCATGATTTCCCACTGGTTCTCATCTCCGTCGATAGGCTATTTCTCCCTATAGTTCAACGTCCTTTCCCCTGGGTCCTGAAGAACATGCATTGTCTTATAAATGTTTTGAGAATGTCAAGGTGCCATATGGAAAGGAATATAAAGTGGTTCTATGGTATGTGGACTTGACGATGTGTATTTTGTTGCACTGACTGCAGCTTAGCCAATTAAGACTGGTGGTTGCGATGTATTTTTCTTACATGATCGCCAAGTTATTCCATTAGTGAGTCCTTCATCACTACCATGCATACTTGTATAGGTCAATCACCAAAATGTCTGGCCATGTAAGTGGTTTCTACTGAAGTTTTGAACATGGGTTAATCTTGCGCTTATGTTGTGAAGCTAATCTTCTTTTGAAGTTTATGCATTATTATTGCATCTGATATTTATTCATGTCCATATTCTTCTTTTCCTGAAAAGTAGTCATGATATGTTTATTCCACATGGTAACTACTTTTTCTTAATCCGTTAGCAATCTTTCTCATTGCTATCATGCATACTTGTATGGGGTCAATCACCAACAAGTCCAGTAGGGTAAGTGGTTTCTGCGGCTGATACTTCCCTTGGCCCATACTTTATGTTTCCTATACGAACAATTACACAAGCGCTTATATATATTATAGAAATTTTAAATGAAATTATCAAATCTGATCAGGATTAGTTGTTGCATTTGTGTTTGTATAGTATCCTTGCTTAGCCATTAGCTTGTTGCTACTACCTTAGCACTTGTACAAGAACAATCACTGATAAGTTCAGCAAGGTGAGCATATTGGTAACGTGGTTCCTTATTATTTTCCTAGCCATTCCAGCGACTCTTCCTTTGCCCCTGCATATTTACACAGTATCAATCGCTATCATGTTCGCTAAGGTGAGCGATCTTTGGTGAATGCCTTCTCATCTCTAGCTTGCACACTTACACAAGATCAATCACTATCAAGTTCGCTAAGACGAGCGATACTTGTTGAAGTGTATTTTTAATCCAGTTCCATGTGTCTGTGTTTGTTTTCATACACTTTCACCATTCTAGTTTTTTTGTCATCACATACATATTCCATGCATACTTTAAATAGGTTTGTCATAGTGTCAATCTGTTGGTCGTCCTCATCTGTAATTCCAGTATCGACCGCTTATATTGAACCTCCCGACCGACAGTCATGTTTTTTATGGACGAGCTCAGCTATCCATCGCTGACAGAAATCCAAGGCCGATCGTCGGGGGAGGACCCACTAGTCATTGGTCATGTCCAAACTACTGGTAAGTCGGGTTCTCCATGGCCAGCCAAAAGTTTGAAGTTGATCGATAATGGTGGACACCCAGTTAGGGTCACTCTGGTCTGTCACTACCGACAAGAAGTTTAAAGCCGATCGAAAATGGTGGACACCTAGTTAAGGTAACTTCAGTCCGCCATTTGGTAAGAAGTTTGAGTTCATTGTCAATGGCCGACAAGAAGTTTGAACCGATCATCAATGGTAGACACCCTGTTAGGGTCACTCTGGTCTGCCATTGCCGATAAGAAGTTTGAATCGATCATCAGTGGTGGACACTCGGTTAGGGTCACTCTTGTCCACCATTGCCGGCAAGAAGTTTGAGCCGATCGACATTGGTGGAAACCTAGTTAAGGTCACTCAGGTCTGCTATTCCGAAAAGAAGTTTAAGCCGATCGTCAATGGTGGACACCCAATTAGGGTCACTCTGGTCCGCCATTGCTGGCAAGAAGTTTAATTCAATCATTAATAGTGGACACTTGGTTAGTGTCATACTGGTCCTCATTGCCGATAAGAAGTTTGAACCGATCGTCAATTATGGACACCCGGTTTGGGTCACTCTGGTCCGCAATTGCTGGCATGAAGTTTGGAGTCGATCGTCAATGTTGGACATTAGGTTAGGGTCACTCTAGTCCACCAGTGCCTGTAAGAAGTTTTAGCCGACCATCAATGGGTGGACACCTGGTTAGGGACACTTTGGTCTGCCATTGTTGGCAAGATTTTGAGCTAATCGTCAATGGTGGACACTCAGTTAGAGTCGCTCTGGTTCACCACTGCCGAAAAGAAGTTTGAGCCGATCGTCAATGGTGGACATTCGGTTAGGGTCATTCTAGTTTGCCATTGTCAGCAAGGAGTTTGAGCCGATCATTAATGGTGAACACCAATTTAGAGTCACTATGTTCTGCCATTGCAAACAAGAAGTTTGAGTCGATCATTAATAGTGGACACCTGGTTAGGGTCATTCAGGTCCGTCATTGCTGGCAAGAAGTTTGAGCCAATCTTAATGGTAGACACCCTATTAGGGTCACTCTAGTATGCCATTGTCGACAAAAAGTTTGAGTTGATTGTCAATGGTGGACACCTGATTAGGATCACTCTTGTCCGCCATTGCCGGTAAGGCCAATTGTCAATGGTGGACACCCAGTTAGGGTCACACTTGTCCACCATTGTCGATAAGAAGTTTGAGCCGATCATCAATGGTGAACACTTTCTTAGGGTCATTCTGGTCCGCCGCTGCCGACAAGAAGTTTGAACCAATCGTCAATGATGGACACCAAGTTAGGGTCGCTCCGGTCCACCATTGCCAGCAAGAAGTTTTAGCCAATCTTCAATGGTGGACACCCGGTTAGAGTCACTCTGGTCCACCATTTCCGACAAGAAGGTTTGGGGATGATCATCAACAGTGAACTACCCATTCCGCGATCATGTTCTGATCATGGTTAAATTCAGTTCACTATTGCCGGCCAAAGGTTTGTCCAAGCTTTCCATGATGCACCAGAGTTGGGGTCCCCTGTATGTAATGGCTTTTCTTGTATAGTCCTAGAAATCAAGGACTTTATTTGGCATGGAATGGTTGTTCTTTGATGGTTTGGTAGCACCGATCATCTATCATGGTTTCACACACCCTATCCATGGGGTTTGGTAGGACCATAACGATCGACTAATCCATGTAGTTGCCATAGTCTGCGCGCAAAAACAAAACAAAGGTTTTGAGCAATCCTTGATTTCCCAGATAATGCTTCTTCCATAATGATGAGAATGTAGGCTCCATTCCCTATATCGCTATTGATAAAATTTAATCCTTCCCAGAGGAGTCGGTTGCCTCGACCAATGAAAAATTCACTCCATGACTAGGTTTCCTTCCTTGAGTAGGTGATGCTCTGTCCTTGATCTTTATTATCTCACCGCTATTTGCTAGAGCGCCACGGTTTTCAAAGCAGCCTCGCCTCAATTCTCCTTAATCAGATCCAAGGACATGTTTAGAAATTCCACATTCTCCTTTAAGTCATAGTTGATTGTCCTATAAGATAACACTATGGTTTTTATAGGAAGTATAACCTATAATTTGTAGGCTAAAGAAAAAGGAGTATGTCCCATTACAGTTTCATGGGAAGTGCAATACGCATAAACTCCAATGGCAGCTCATGTATCCGAGCTCTCTTATTATTTTGCAAATGCTACTTTATGAGAGTTTTGAGAACCTTGCTGACTTCTTCAACCTATCCATTGGCCTACAAGTGAGGTACTATAGAAAAGATTTTCTTGATTCATGTTGCCGATAGAAGTTTGCTATTTCTAACTATCACACTGCTATCCATTGTCCGAGATCATCTAGAGTGGAACTGCATACTCGATAAAGTAATTCGTAACCACTACTGCATACTCAGCTCCACCCATAGCTATTAGAAACTCTACATTCAGATATATGCCTATGAGATTTCATTTTCTTGGGTATGCCCCTAATATGGTCTCCTCGACTACCTTGATGGACGTTTTGCAATATTTCCTTAGCATCTCTTATTGCCATGCAACTAAGCAGTGGGTTAGTGAAAACCCTTTTATATAGAATGCCATCCCATGTGGTGTACCAAATTGCCTTGCACATTTCCTTCCTTGCTTTATTCTAGTTTAAGGGTAAAGTTTTACTTGAACAAACCCAAAGTGATCCATTTCCTATGCAAGCCAATTTTTCCAAATCGTTAGCATCTCGATTTTTCCTCCCGTGGAATGTACTTAACCACATAGCATCAAGGCCTTCACCCTTCTTAATTTTTAAGTAGTATGCCGACTATTCTCCTTTGACATAGAACTCTCAAAATGTTTGATTCACATCCAGTAGTAGGTCGCTATGGATACATAGAGTTCTGATTCCTAATTCTTTTACAATTTGCAATCTTGCTATTAATATAACATACTATGTTGTTTGGTCTAACCTACAAGGTAAGAGGTCTATCCGACCTACAAGGGTCAAGAACATTCATTCTTGCCCAGCCATTAGTATTTCTCTCACTTTCGCAGGTATCGCATAGTTATATGGCATGGTGTTGCTATGCCTGAAGCATTTCTGTTAAATATCATTTGAAATTTATTCATTAAAGTAAGTTGTAACTTTGCATTATTGTCCCGACACTCTAAATGGGTGTTCAATCTCTGTAATATCATGGTTCATATTCATACGAAGTTGACTCTGTCTTTGGGGCTTTTTGAAAAGATTATGCTCC
The DNA here is from genome assembly GCA_030737815.1 of Allium fistulosum. Lineage (NCBI taxonomy): Eukaryota > Viridiplantae > Streptophyta > Magnoliopsida > Asparagales > Amaryllidaceae > Allium > Allium fistulosum. The sequence goes on along the minus strand of CM060901.1, from coordinate 520,731,386 downwards.
ACCATCTCTAGAGATGTCTAGTCCCACCCACGAAATGGGTCAGAACTACACTCCACTATCTCTGGAGGAGCTGAACCTAGTTTCCCATTGTCACTAATGGAGTTGAACCCTACCTCCGAGACTAGGAAGTTTATGCTCCATGGTCTGATTACTCCATTTTTCACAATTTTCATGCACATCTATCTTCGGATGTCTAGTAGGGGGCATGCTCTGATGTCCATAGAGGGATCCAACACCGTGCTTTGGAGCATGCTTTACATCCTTTCTTCGTAGGGACTCATTTCCATCGAGGGTCTATGGTCTAGAGTTTGTGGCATTCTCAGTGGAATTACCTTAGTGTTTCAACCTAGAGCATACCTGCGAGATTTGTCTATGTTCATTGGTCTTATGACCATAAACCTCATGCAACACGAGGTATTTGTTAGTTTCCATCCCTATTGCATTTGATTCTCTATCCTCAATTCATTAATCAACTGTTTCTCTAATAGCAAGGTATATTCTTTTTGGAGTCTATGTAAGCCGCAAACACAAAAGCTTTCCTTATCTTCTAAACTGTTTCCTATCCTAAAGCTCTTTATTTCTAACTTAGTTGACATTTATCAATCCTGTCTTTATATGAGAAACCTCAAAGCTTATGAACTTGTCGGCTTAATAGTATAAGTCCTCCAATTTTGTGGTTGAATTTTTCTTAAGTTTCCTAAAAAACTTCATTTTCCAATCAATTCCTAAAGCAACAACCATAAGGATAATCCATTCATTAATTTGTTGCATATCGGCTGCTAAATCACTGAACCATGCAAGATTGTACCGTAAGTTTTCTCTATCCTTTTGCTTCCTTCGTAGCTCCAACTGCTTCAATATGTTGAATGTAGTGCCTCAAATGTGTTCAAGGGATAGTTTTTCAAACATACTATTCCGTGACTAGTGTCTTAAAATCCAAGGGCGACTTTGTATTTGATGTTCTAAGTGAACGGACTATGGTTCATCTTGTCAAGCTCTCTAACAATCGATGCATTAGCTTAGGGACTTGCTCCTCTTCTACTGGAGTGCTTCGTTAGGTTGAATGGTGGGACACATCAAACCCCAAAAAATGGAACAACCACCTATGTACCAGTCTGTATGAACTTAGACGATCTCGTATTATTAGCTAGGTATGTGGTTCTGACATCAGCATTGACTTCTGGTGAGACATCCTCCATTGGTCTAGTATGTGCCATACCATTGGTCTGGTACTTATTAGTTCTGTGTTGGTCCAATTTGGTTTGAGTCCCAGTCAGTTCGGTTTGCAGAAGTCCAAACTTTCATGGCTCCTTCCTGCCTCACCTGCTTCCTTGCATACATTCTTGATAGTTTGGAAACAAAATTCCAGACTTAGTATCTTTGAACTTGCATTGGTTCTGCATGCTCCATGAGTCTAAGGAACGCTCCATTATTTCCAAATATTTAGCTAGGAAAGAAGATTCGATATTTTATACCAACATTTGTAGTCACTACTAAACTCTTCTCTGGTAGTTATACCAGGCTGTCTCTCTGAAGTAGCATATTTCAACCTTATATACTTTGCCGGCTCATAGACAAACTCCTGCAGTGTGGCTAGTTTCTCCATTGTCAATCTCTCAGCAAATTAACATCGCACAATAATGAATTAATCCTAGGAGTAAACCATAAAACCGTATAATGGCTAAGTCTGGCAAGAATAGAGTAAAACACATGCACAAGGCTTCCTCTATAGCTTCGCTAATCCGAATGTGTTGGGTATACCTTTGTCAATGTACTATAGGGTCAGCTAGTCGTTTATACGGATCCATAGTAGGCATCTTGAAATCTCTGGTGTTCCTAGTAGTTCTATCCCTAGGGAAAGGTAATGCTAAACCTAACTCTAATTCATCATTCCACTTGTCCACATCGTACACATTATCTAATGATTCGAGCCATCACATCCTTCGATGATTGGCAATGATAGCTCATCCTTTCCCTTCGGGTGGAACGATTTTCTTCATACTTCCTATGATAACTTGACCTTTGATTTTAGACATGGTCATGGCTCCTACAGCAATCTCAATGATCATCTTGTCCTCTATTAACCACCATTTCAAAATGAGAATGAGAAGCGTTTGGTGCAGCTACCCCTGGTTTAGCACCGTTCATGTCAGGTTCAGCGTCGAACCATTTCTCGATATAACTTCAGGCTGAACTCCTGCTCATTCATCCATCCAACATTCTTTCTTCTATCTCTTTAACTTTCTTGATCAGATTCCTTGTTAAAGTGTGACCCATTCGCCTTCTAGATCCCCTAGATTGGGATCTCCCTTATGTTCTAGTGTTATGAACAATAGTTTGTGGATGCCTCCAAGCGTGCCATGAGTTGGTATACCATTGTTGGCTGTTGGATAGTGAAACATTCATTTTTCTTGGCCAAAGCTCGATCCAGGTTGCCTTTGGTAATTATATTTGTTGGCACTGAAGTACCTACCGAATGATCATCCTGATTAGCAGTTGTTTGATAAGATGCACTGGTGTTCCCTGCATTCCTGCTGGTAGCACCAACCTTATTGTTTGATTTCAAAAGAATGTTGAGAATCAATTCTCAACAAAAGCACAAAAAATGGGCAAACACCTCCGATCGATTTATTGTAGAGCTGTGAATACAGAGTGTATAACAAAGCTATTATATTTGTATTATGACTAGTTTTCAAACAACAGATAATGTATAGGTTATGCAAAAAGTAACTTAAAGTAAAGTAAAAAACAAGAAGATTTATAGTGGTTCGATGAGAATATGCCTTCATCCACTGTCCATTTTCATTATTCTTCTTATAGAACTTTGATACACTGCATAAGATATAAAATACAATGATCTGTGGCTCAATAGAAAGTAAGATATAGCTCAAGGAAGTCTGTTCAGCAATTTATATTTTTCTATTCTTGGCTGCTATTCCCATTTGGCTGTTTCTATTAGCCTATCACTGTTTGCCTGTCTCTCTTAGGCAGTTTCAGTTAGGATGTTCCTACTAAGCAGTTCCTATTAGGCAGTTCCTATTAGGCTGTTCCCCTTAGGCAGTTCTAGTTAGACAGTTCCTGCTAGCTTATTCCGAGCATTTTCTGACTTGTTTGCCATTAATGTTGTAAGCTTGGCTCTCTAGAATTCTCACTCATTGTTATTGGAAGCTTTGGCATTTATAGGAGTGAATGTATAGGGTGGTCAGGCTAATAAAGTAGGCAGTTTCCTTATATAACATGCTCATTTTGGTTATTTCCATATATAGAGGATACGTTCTAGAACTTCCATATATTCAAGCTTGCCTTTCCATGTATGCTTTGTCCGGTCTGATAGTAGTTAGCTCGGTAGTGCTTTGGTTCGGCTATGCCTTGGTTTGGCTGTGCCTTTGTTTGGTGGTTCTACAAGTGTCGAACACACATCTTCGTCCGGTAGCCTCATTACCAGACAAGAAATATTGCCCGGTACCCCTACCACTGAACATGTATTCCTGTTCAATAGTTGGGCCACAAGACAGGAATTTCTAGTCGGTTGTTTGACATTGAATAGGGATTCATATTCGGTAGTTTGACTATTGAACAAGGATTCCTTTTCGATAGTTAGACAACTAGACATGAGTTTTTGTCCGGTAGTTTGACCGTGGAATAAGAGTTTCTCTTTGTCAGATTGACTACTGAATAGGAGTTTCTATTTGGTAGTTTGACTACTGAACAGGCGAGTATCATGTGCTTTCCACCGCCTTTTCTTTCATTTCCACTTACCTTACTTCAGGAGCTTCTGGCCTCTTCATTTTGGGGTACTCGGATAAAGTGATGACAGTCCAGTAATTTGGTTAGGCAAGACTCTGTTAGGTAGGGATTTGGTTATGAAGTCTCCAAAGTTCTAAGCTTGTCTTCCATTATTGCTCATTTGCCTTTTGTTAACTCCCTTTTAGCAGCGACTTACGAGTTAAAAAGCCTAAAACCTAAGGGGACTCGACGACTTATGACCTAACTGCTGAAGCAACCTACAGGAAGCTATGATTTAACGAGTTAACGACTTACGACCTAAGTAGTCTTAACGACTTAACCGTTGAAGACAAGCCTACTCCACGACCTAAAAGCTTCACGAGTTAGTAGACTCAAACCAACAGTGGGTGACGACTTAACAGTCTACGACTTGAAGAGTTAAGAGGTTTCTGACTTAACTACTCAGCAAGTTAAAGGCTTACGACTCATCAGGTCTGTACGACTCATCAGGCTTACGACTCATCAGGCTTACGACTCATCAGGCTTACGACTCAAGAGGACCTCACGACCTAAGGACATCACAACCTAACAATGTACGAGTTAAAGTGCCTGCGAGTTAAGGAGTCTGCGACCTAAGATGTCTACGACCTAGGACTCAATGACTTAACTTGCCCAACGACCTAAGGCTACAGGAATGTCACGACCTAAGGGAAGTCGCGACCTAAGGAAGCTTGCGACCTAAAGACTCCGCGACCTAGTAGTGTTGCGACCTAAAGGCTACGACCTAAGGAAGATTCCGAGTTATGAAATGCTCCGACTTAAGAAGGTTCCGACCTAACGGGTTACGACTTAGTGGGTTTACGACTTAAAGGCTGCGAGTTAAGGTCTTACGAGTTAAGGTCTGATAAGTCGGCTACGACTTAATACTTGTCAAAGACAGCCACAGGATGGGCCCAGAATAACCCTCCCTTAACTCGTCACCGACCTAACCCTATCCCTTAACTCGTCACCGACCTAACCCTATCCCTTAACTCGTCACCGACCTACCCTAAGTCGGCTACGACTTAAAGACTTAGAGAAATTTCCTAAGTCCAAATCAGCTCCTATAAATACCCCATCACTTCCAACTTGGAGGGGATTTTGGGCCATTCATTTCTCCAAGCGCCGTTACGCTGTCAAAGCCTTCTCTCATTCAGCAATCAAAGATCTTCAAGCATTCGAGACACTACAACAATCTTCGAGAAGAGCTCCTTACATCCAACACGGATTCATCGAGTTTTATCATCAAAGATCGAGCTAGTAGTCAAGAATGTTTTCATGATCAAGTCGTATTGTATTTTGAAGGATATTGTATCAAATTGTAACCGAATCAGCAATAAAAGACTATAAAGTGGACGTAGGCTTAATTACGAGCCGAACCACTATAAATCTGTTGTTCATTTACTGCTTTTCTGCTATTTTCAGCTCATATTCTGTTCCCGTACCAACGGGTGGTGCTTTCACAAGTCTATTACACACACCGGGTGTTAGCGTTCACTTTTTACCGTTAACATTTTGGTGCTTTCACTGAGAACCCAACTCAGGCGATCATCCACCGTCGCTTCGCAAAGATTCATAAAAAGAACCTCTCTTAAAAACCAGATCCGAAATAATGGCTCCTGGAAGAAGAGGTAGACCTATCAGATCCGGAAATGCTCACGAAGGGACTTCCGCTTCCCCAATAACAGACCAAGCAACTCCAACCGTTGGGGTCACCAGGGCTGAATTGGATGACGCAGTTTCTGGATTATACCAACAAATTGAAACTTAAAATGCTTTGATGATGGATAGAATAACTGCCCTGCTCGGGGCAAATCGTCAACCAGAAGACCATCAAACCACCCTTCCTGAAATGCCACCTTTCCAAGCTGATGGTTCTATGCCGCAACCAACTTGTCATGAACATATGCCCGGGCAAACTTCCGAGGGAAGAACTGGTGCTTGCCCAGAGGTGTCTTTGAACAATAAAGAGTACCTGTCTGAAATGGTTGGCCGCATCATGAAAGAGAGCATGCAAAGGGAAGAAGATGAAGCTGACTGGGGATTTGCGCCAAGCAGAACTCCGTTTACTGAAAGGATCCTGAGAGCGGAATTTCCAAGGAAATTTGCACCTCCTACTATCCAAACCTATAGGGGAACCAGTGACCCTAACCATTTCCTCTACAAGTACGATTGGCATATGACCAGTGCAAGAGCGTCAGACGAGATCAAGTGTCGATACTTTCCGGTATACTTAGAAGGTGTGGCTTTACTTTGGTTCACAAAGCTTCCAGTTCGGTCTATAGATAAATTCTCCGACTTAACGCAAAAGTTTAAAGAACAGTTCAGATTGTATGCTTCAAAAGCTAAGGATATAATGTCATTGTCTAACCTTGAACAAGCGCCCGGAGAATCAATCAAATCTTTCTTGAGCCGTTTCAATATAGCTTTAGCCGAGGTAGAAAATGCGGAACCACGCATGATCCTGACTTATTTGATGCGAGCCATTGATAAATCGAGTAAATTTGGGATATGGCTAAAGATGAAGGAACCGAACTCACTTGATAAATTTTATAAAAAGGCCGATGAGTTCATTCGCCTTGAAAGCCTTTCTGCAACATCGAAAGTGGTTACTGCCCAGACTGATAATGACAATGTCCCACCTAAGAAAAGAGAATCTGAAAGTCAGAAAAGGGAGAATGAAGGAGGAAAAAGCCGGGGAAATGAAAAGAAACCTCGCCGCTTTAATCCTTCGGACTTTACTCCTTTAACTGATACACCAAGAAATATCTTTTTTGCAACAAAGGACGTTGTCAGGTATCCTAAGCCACCTGAGATGACGAGAGGGGCAAAGCGTAATGGAAAATTCTGCCAATTTCACAATCAACCTGGCCATGACACTGACCAATGTCGCCAATTAAAGAAGGTGATTGAAGAATTGCTAGAGCAGGGTAAACTCCAACAATACGTTAAAAGGAACGGAGTCGATCCAACCTCATCCACTCAGGATCAACAACACCCTACCCATCAATCCGATTCTCACAACAACACTGCAGTGCAAGATTCAGAAAAGCTTGTCATTAATGCTATCACAGGGGGACCATACCCAGCAAGCAGAAGTTGGGATGACTACTAATTACCCACAAAACTACGACTGGGGCATCTCTCACTTTCTCTGACATAAAAATCCAAAAGCTATGAATCAAGCACAAATGGAAATCCAGCTTGGAGATTCTGAAACAACAATAACTAGCATTCATTTTTACTTAACTGCATTGCTTGAATTTGTAAAGATAATGATGGATGTGTAACTTCTGCATTGTAAACCGCTGAGAAATCAGCATGACTCAATAATGAAAAACTATGCATTGTATTTTCTATTATAAAATGCCTGTTATATTTCGATGTGTAAATATTCTAAATGTATTGCTAAAATACCGATCTAATACTGCAGGTCATTAAAGCAAAGCTCACCCATCGCAAAGCTAAGCGAGCCTTGCAAATCATTTATTAAAGCAAATTTCAAGCAACAAAAATTTCAAACTCAAATCCCATACAAGAGGAACTTCACATAAAAAGTTGACGGCTCCACTATGTCAAGCCCTCGTTAACTGGTTGCGATCGTTGATATAAAAAGGCATCCAACCAAATAACTTGCGTTTACTCTGTGGAGTCATTCAACAGTGAAGTCTACTTCTTCGGATAAAGCAATTTACTTGCAAAAGAAAGGAACACGCGCTTGGAAACGATGATAAAGGATCGCAGATTGGCGGGTGATGATACAACATGAGCGGGCAAACATGGAAGCAGCCAAAGGGAGGTATGCCTCTCAACAGGAAAGCAGGTACATCCACTAAAGGGATACCTTCCCAAGCAGAAGGAATAAGACCCTCGCTAACTGATTGTGATGCATCCGATCAGGCAGCTTGTGTCCATCCCATGGATCTACTTGCCCCTAAGACGCAACCTTCCTGGCAGACCAACCAACTGATGCTCCTTCCCAAGGGTCAACAAAGCCCTCTAACGAGGCACGCCAATAAATGGAGAGCTTTCCTCAATCAAAAAGATCGGTGGGACTACCAAAGGGGCACCTTGTTAATTGATTGCGATCGTTTGTACAAACAAACATCCAATCAAACAACTTACGCCTGTCCCGTGGACCCCTCCGACCATGAGAAAGTAACTTCCAGGTAATCACAAGCCCTCTTCGGAGGCACAAGCCCTCTTCGGAGGCACAAGCCCTCTTCGGAGGCACAAGCCCTCTTCGGAGGCACAAGCCCTCTTCGGAGGCACAAGCCATCTTCGGAGGCAAAAGCCCTTTTCGGAGGCACATTTCACCCGTGTAGAAGTGCAAAATGCTTCTCTTCGGAGACCCACTTCACCAGTGATGAAATACTAAAAAGCCCTTTTCGGAGGCACATTTCACCCGTGTAGAAGTGCAAAATGCTTCTCTTCGGAGACCCACTTCACCAGAGATGAAATGCCAAAACTGCTTCTCTTCGGAGACCAAAACTGCTTCTCTTCGGAGACCAAAATCGCTTCTCTTCGGAGACCAAAAGACCTCTTCAGAGGCGTACTTCACCTTGCTTGAAGTACCAAAAATAAACCCTTTACTGGGGCACAAAAATCAAAACCTTCTTCAGAAGCTCATTTCACTGTGCAGGAAAATTCACTTTCAAACAAATAAAAGTGATCATTCCCAGAAGTCGAAGTGTTCTTCAGGAAGAAAAAGAAAATAAAGATTTCTCCAAAGACAAGATATACTCTATTAAAAGCAGAATAATTCTTCCCTGAAAAAGTGGAAAGTTATTCTCTAAAATAAGAGTATCGGTCTTGTGAAAGCAAGAAATATTACAATATACTTGTGGTATGGGGGCAACATTATACAATTCAGTTACATTAATAAAAGTAATATACGAGCAACATACCACAAGTTCATTGCAATATCACGTAATAAAGATGTGGAGTAAATGCGTTCTTGAAATACAGAAAAAAAAGTTTGTACAAATAAAAAGAATCGTTTACTCTACACTTCAAATGAAAAACAGATGTATTCCTACATACACAAGGATTTGTACAAGAAAAATATCTATTTATTTCAACACTATGAGAAATTTTTTACATTGTACAGGTTACAAAAAGAAGCGGAGACCGGTATCCGCACAATCTCCGGTCAATACAAAAAGCAGAAAATGCAAAATCAAACTCATTTCCCCTTCTTCCCACCCTTGGAGCTTTTACCCGGCCTGGTAATTAGCTTCGTAGGCCGTATCGGAGAAGAAGGAGAAAGAGACTCAGCCGGATCAATCTCTGCCTCATCCCCAGCAGCAGAAGAACTCTTCTTTCCTTTCTTCGAAACCACACGTTTCCCCTTCTTCTTGGAAGAAGACTCACTCCCCGGAGCAAGAAATGTAGAAAGCTTTGTGTCATAATCAAAAGACTGCTCCGGGGTCTTCTCGCTATCTTCCAAACCTTCTGCCTTCTGTTCTTCGGAAGCAAGTGGTTCGTCTAAACCTTGAAGGGCTGCTATTGGTTCTTCCTGTGAACCTGGTTGAGAAGCTGGAAGAGATATAACTTGAGAAGGAGGAGGAACGACAGCTGAAGAAGGAAGAATTGGTGCAGTTTCCGGCACGACTGCTGCATAATAAAAGAAATCAAAATCAGTATTCTCCGAGAAAAAAGAAGACCGTGAATCGTCAAAGTTACCTGGAGAAGCCGGTTTAGCGAGATCAATCTCAAATTCCCGAGCTTGGAAGTCCTTCATTGCCTCTTCCTCTGTAGGGGTGGTTACAGTTTCTTTGTCAACCTTAGCGGGAGGCGTGGAATGAGAACTAGAGCCAGTAATATCCGCATGAGCTAAAGCCGAAGTATAAGCAGGAGCAATAGGAGGTGTTTCTTTCTCAGGAAGCTTCTCTTCCGTCGCCTCGGCCCGCACTCGGATAAGCTGCTCTTTTCCTTTGGCAAGGGCAGCGCGATCGCTCTCACTTAAGTAGGTAGCTTGAAGATCTGTTTCAGAATATCCGGCACCACCAAATAAGTCAATGATTGCCTCCCATACTTCCGCTAAGGTGACTTCATATTCTGGTCCCAAAAATGAAAGGCTCCCACGCCCCAGGACACAATGCATATAAAAGTCGAACAGAGTCGCGTCAACGGTGGCTATGGTCGCCTTATGAGATTCTTCGGCTGCAGCTTTACCAGAGAGAACTTCATCACGTTCTCTTTCAGCCTTCAGTAGCTGAGATTGCAGTCTTATAATTTCTAAATCTTGAGAGCTGACTTTCTCTCGAAGCTGAACAGCATCATCGCGGTATTTTCTCGTAACCTGCTGTTCCGCTTCAAGTTTCACCTCAATATCTCTCTGAGCTGCATGGGCATCTCGAACTTGTTTCTGAAGCATTTCTTCTTTCTGAGAATAAGAAGTGGAAGAAGTAGCAAGCTCTTTTTTAAGTCTTTCAACTTCAGCTTCGAGCTTCCCATAACCATCGCTAATGCTTTTCATCTCCGCGTCATGCTGCTTACGCCATTTGTCCCACTCGGACTTATCATTCTCCATGGTCATCATCGCCTCAAGGTTCATATGGTTGACCCTTTGAAGTTCATCAACCAGCTTCTGCCATCCAGACATTCTTTCGATGTCAAGCTTCACAGCATCGACATTTTTCAGCATCGCCTGCTTATCAATGGGGATCAAATCCAAATCAAAACGCACTCCTTTCAGACACCAATTCGGAAATCGGCTCTGGAGTGTGGGAGGACCATCTCCAGCTTGGTACTGTGGCCTATTAATGATGGTCTGGATGTCAGACTCCTTAAGGGCAGGAGAACCGGAAGATGTATTAGGAGGAACAGAAGCGGTAGTCTTTTCCGAGATGTTAGATGTGTCTTTCTCACCAAGTCTGGTACGTTTACTGGAATCATCGGAAGTATGACTCTTCCCCCTGTCATCGTAAGATTTCCTCTTATAAGGATCGTCGCTTCTGCGGGAAGAGTCACGTCGCTCGTCCCTATTCCCATAGTATTCCTCGTCTTCTCTCCGGCGACGCTCTTCATGAGCTCGCCTCTCGTGAGCCTTTCTGGCAGCCCTCTCCTCATCAGTTTCCTTCACAGCACCGATATAACTCCTAAAGTCATAAGCCTCACGGCTTCCGTAACGCTGGAATTTGTTGTAGTAAGAGCCGCTTCGCCCCATCAGAGAACCTGAAATTGAAGAAAAAGACCAGTTTTAGAAACCCTCAAGTTGAAGAAGCTAAGTGCATATAAGTGCCAAAATTCTAAGTGTGTGTGATGTGCAAACTACACGCATCAAACTACAAACCACTTTTGGGTGTAGAAATGGCAATAAGTTGTGTGGAAGGCGTTGTGGTTTGTTGCAAAGAAGAAGTTGCTTCGACAACAGGAGGGACCACTTTAGAAACATCATCTTTAAAAAGCTCCTGAGAGGTTATCATGATGTCGCTTAGACTATCAAAAGTATCATCGCCATGGTGCAGGGGAGAATTCTCTTTTTCAACTTCCACATCAGCCGTCTTTTCAAGAGTGTGAAGATTTTCCTCCTCTTCAACAACCGGGGCAAGTGCTAACTTACTGGACGGTCCAGCAATGTCGGTAGAAGTAGAACACTTTACCAATGAAGTCTCAGCGGTAAGATTTTGCTGTAAAAGTTCTCTAGCAGGAACAGGGGCATCTGACTCCTCAGCAGGAGAATCAGGGACTTCATGTGGCTGAGTGGAACGGGAAGGATGTAAGAGTCCAAATTCGTGGAGGAACTCATCTCTCAATAGAAATTGAACACTCCTCTCCTCAACCGGCACGGCCATAAGCCTCTCAAAGGTAGTCTTGTGACGAGATTCCCTAGAGGGGGAAGGAAGTGCTGAAACAGTAGAAAAAGAAGTTAACACTTGACAATTTGGACTTCAAAGAATTTAGAAAAACACAGGGAAAAGATAGATAATCGTACTTCCCACTCTCCAAATGGCGTAAAATCCCGGGGGACAACGAACAAAGAAAAACTGGCTCAGAAATCCAGGAACGCTTTCGGGAAGACCAATAATCAGTTTACGATTCCTGGCACTCCTTACAACTGTGATAGAGGGATGGTCTTTGGTCTTTGTGAATGAGCATAGAAAGCAAATTTCTCCAAAACTGGGAAAACGGTCTAGCATTCTCCTAAAAAGCACACACAATCCCAGCAGGATGGCATAGCCATTAGGATGAAGTTGAAAAGGGGAGATAGACAATCGAAGGAGAAGTTCTCGGAGACAGTCATTAAACGGGGGAATCGCTCCACTCAAGCACATTTGGCGGTTCACTGCGATGAATCCGTGGGGCGGCCTATCAGCAGTGTCATTTATTCCAGGGAGCAAAGCGTCAGATTCAGCGATGCCAAACTGGATGCATAGTTGACGAAAGACTTTATGACTCAGAGTGGTAGGAATCCTTTCCGGGGGATCGTTCAGCGGGGTAGCAATCGGAAAAGCTTCTCCAGCTGATTCCAAATCTTCTTGATGGGATGCCATTCTACACAATCAGCCGAATGTTCAAAAGTGAAGGTGCACGTTTCCTAAAAGTGTAAAGTGCTGTGCAAAACTAATGAAAATAAGAAAAAGCAAGTATAACTGGAATTAAACTAACTGACAATCAGTCGATTACGAGATTTCAAAACTTGTTAATGCTCAAGTACAGTGTTAATGCAGACAAATCAATTTTAGTTAACCATTACGATTCTGCTTTAATACTTCATTTGAGTTGGTTATTGTGTAGCATTTCACTCATACAGTTCATTTAATTTTAATCTTTATCAACTAATCTGTCATCCGATATGGGCAGTCGGTGGCAGTATATTCGTCCCAGTTTTTTGTAAATGTTATAACAGGTAGTTAGAATTATTGACAATCTATAAAAGAGTGCAACAAAATTCAAGAGTCCAAAGTTCAAACGACTCAAGTCTTAGCATTCAAGGCAGTGGGAAATTTGCTCAGGTTCTAACTCGATCACAACTTAGCGTGGGGCAGATTTTCCTAAGTCCTAACTCGTTCACGGTCTAAAAGATATGCCATGAATCAAGTTGAGTCGTAACTCTCCAATCGTACCGCACATTCAAGCAAAGTGAACAAGTGCTAAGTCGCGAACGACTCAAATGGTTCCTACGAGCCAGGGTTAACTATTCTCTAAGTCATAAGTCGTGGGGATTAAAAGGGGACTTCAATTCCCTAAGTCGTAAGTCGTAACTCGGCTACGACTCAAAGCTTGGTTGCTGTAAGTGATAAGTCGATCCAGAATTTAGTCCATCTGACTCCTGACTCGTTTAATCCCTAACTCGTTAACCATATATCCATCCAACTCCTAACCCTTAACTATCCAACCCGTTAACCCATTCACCGGTTAGCTTCTTCGTCAACCCTATTTCTAAAACCACCACAGATCACAAATCATTACAATCCATATCAAGCCACCTTAATTCCATGAATATCCTACACAGCAGCATTCGCAAGGACCGAGGGAAGAATTCATGGAGAAAGGTCGAATAGCAATGGTCAGCGATTGGGAAAAGGGAGAAGACGCTTACGCGATGTAACTGGAAGTGGTTGGAGGTAAATCGAGTCGAAATCGCCTTTGGAAGCTTGAGATCTTGTTAATGGCAGATACACAAATGAAACAGGTGAAGGAGAAGAGAGAACGACCTAAGCTATTTATGCCCTGGGACAGTGAAAGGTGAATCGACATATCTGACTTACGACTTATACTAAGTCGTTCGCGACCTACGACTCATCTTAAGTCGGTCACGATCTAGCGCACTCATCAAGAAGCGAGCTAAGGAAAATCGAAGCACACGACTTACGACTTAAGACGTATGCTTCGAGGGGCAAATGTTAACTCCCTTTTAGCAGCGACTTACGAGTTAAAAAGCCTAAAACCTAAGGGGACTCGACGACTTACGACCTAACTGCTGAAGCAACCTACAGGAAGCTATGATTTAACGAGTTAACGACTTACGACCTAAGTAGTCTTAACGACTTAACCGTTGAAGACAAGCCTACTCCGCGACCTAAAAGCTTCACGAGTTAGTAGACTCAAACCAACAGTGGGTGACGACTTAACAGTCTACGACTTGAAGAGTTAAGAGGTTTCTGACTTAACTACTCAGCAAGTTAAAGGCTTACGACTCATCAGGTCTGTACGACTCATCAGGCTTACGACTCATCAGGCTTACGACTCATCAGGCTTACGACTCATCAGGCTTACGACTCAAGAGGACCTCACGACCTAAGGACATCACAACCTAACAATGTACGAGTTAAAGTGCCTGCGAGTTAAGGAGTCTGCGACCTAAGATGTCTACGACCTAGGACTCAATGACTTAACTTGCCCAACGACCTAAGGCTACAGGAATGTCACGACCTAAGGGAAGTCGCGACCTAAGGAAGCTTGCGACCTAAAGACTCCGCGACCTAGTAGTGTTGCGACCTAAAGGCTATGACCTAAGGAAGATTCCGAGTTATGAAATGCTCCGACTTAAGAAGGTTCCGACCTAACGGGTTACGACTTAGTGGGTTTACGACTTAAAGGCTGCGAGTTAAGGTCTTACGAGTTAAGGTCTGATAAGTCGGCTACGACTTAATACTTGTCAAAGACAGCCACAGGATGGGCCCAGAATAACCCTCCCTTAACTCGTCACCGACCTAACCCTATCCCTTAACTCGTCACCGACCTAACCCTATCCCTTAACTCGTCACCGACCTACCCTAAGTCGGCTACGACTTAAAGACTTAGAGAAATTTCCTAAGTCCAAATCAGCTCCTATAAATACCCCATCACTTCCAACTTGGAGGGGATTTTGGGCCATTCATTTCTCCAAGCGCCGTTACGCTGTCAAAGCCTTCTCTCATTCAGCAATCAAAGATCTTCAAGCATTCGAGACACTACAACAATCTTCGAGAAGAGCTCCTTACATCCAACACGGATTCATCGAGTTTTATCATCAAAGATCGAGCTAGTAGTCAAGAATGTTTTCATGATCAAGTCGTATTGTATTTTGAAGGATATTGTATCAAATTGTAACCGAATCAGCAATAAAAGACTATAAAGTGGACGTAGGCTTAATTACGAGCCGAACCACTATAAATCTGTTGTTCATTTACTGCTTTTCTGCTATTTTCAGCTCATATTCTGTTCCCGTACCAACGGGTGGTGCTTTCACAAGTCTATTACACACACCGGGTGTTAGCGTTCACTTTTTACCGTTAACACCTTTTTTCATAGTTGTGCCATCCATGAAATATTTATAAGTATGAGGTTGAGTATAGATCTATTAGGTAATAAATGGGTAGGCACAAAACAGTTAGATTCCCTACCAGACAATTCCTCATATTCCATAAAAATACTATGCTTTCTAGGAATTAAACTCCTGACCTCTCCATTGGAAGCTTGATGATTAACTACATGAGTCGCACATGTTTTTGTGCCCGAACTCATTCATTTCAAGTCAGAATCGAATGAAACTTGGACCAATAGCTTCGTATCATTGAGTAGAGCATTCTAATACCTTTGAAGTTCCATTTTCTTGAAGTAGGTAGTGCCAAGGTGAGGCCGAATTAGTTAAGTGGTGGACAAATTTTAAGATGATCATATCTTCCAATCTTTAGCTCGGATCGAGATGCGGTTTTGACCTAGGCGCATGTCCTAACCTTAGGAACATTTTACAAGTGCTTTGAGTATATTTTTAGAATATGCTTAGACTTTCCCCTAACACTTTGTCTTGCCCTTGTTATTACATGATGGCACCTTTATTATGCACCTTCTAGGCATTTCTATGCTCTTTGACGTCTTTTTGTATTCACCATACTATGGGTGAAAATGCCCACAACATAACATTTTGATCATTAACCAATAGTCTCCATATAATGCCTTCTTAGGAAGACTTTCGCTAGTAGATCTAGGCGCAATCATTTCATAAAAGGATTTGCTCATGAAATTCCCTACCTCAGCAGAGATATGAAGCGTGAGGGGAGAACAGTTATTAGCTAGGGAGCATTATAATGTAACTATGAATTTTAGCAATAAAATTATTCAAAACTATACTACTATGTCTTGTGAATTAAATAATAATGAAAGAAGAAAGAAAATCTTGTTAAAATAACTGCATCGGAATTATGTTCCAAAGCAGGTACTCAAATAGGTCATTCTACGACCATAGTACCTATGGTAAATTCTAAATAGACAAATCGACATATGACTGAAACAGATGAGTATAACTCAGTGTATGCACAGTATCTGTCAAATAATCACTCAGAAGAAAGTATTGCAAACTCATCTGAAGAAGACGAAGTAGAGAAAGCCGTAGATCCCAGGTTAGGGATGAAATGCAAGGACCTAGAATCGTTGGATGATTTGGAAGAAATAAGGCTAGATCCATCTGACCCCACAAAGATAGTAAAAATCGGAAAGAATCTAACAAATGAGTTGCACAAAGAATTGATTAGTTGCTTGAAGAAGTCAAAGGATGCATTTGCTTGGATCCATTCAGACGTGATAGGAATTGACCTTGCAATCATATGTCATGCTCTCAATATAGACCCGGATGCGCATCTTGTGAGATGGAAGCACCGCATGCTGGTCCACGAGAGGTACAACGTGCTCCATTAGGAAATCAAAAGGCTAAAAGAAAACGGATTCACCACTTAAATATATTATCCAAAGTAGATCACATATCCTATTTTAGTAAAGAAGCCAAACGACAAGTGGAAGACCTACATAGGGTAGCTTCCCACCACAACTTCCCATTACCTAGAATAGATTGGTTAGTGGATGCAATAAGTGAGCATAAGTTGTTGATCTTCATGGTTGCCTACTTAGTTATAATCAAATAGCAATGTTCGAACTAGACCAGGAATACACAAGCTTCGTAAACAAAAAAGGAATCTATTGTTATAAGGTATTTCCGTTCGAGCTTAAGAATGCAGGAGCAATGCACCAAAGGTTAGTCAACATGATGTTTGAGGATCAAATAGGAAAGAATGTTGAATTCTATATGGACGACATGTTTATAAAGTCTAAAGCTGCATCAATTCATGTAAAGGACCTGGAAGAAATCTTTGTGACTTTAAGGTTATATGGAATGAAGCTTAACCAGCAAAATTGTACGTTTGTAATATAGTTAGGAAAGATCCTATGGTACATATTAAGCACCTGTGGAATAGAGGCCAATCTGGAGAAGATCGATGCAATAATAGAGATGAAGGTACCAAAGAAGCCTAAGGATGTAAGGAGTTTGAATAGAAAGGTAGCAGCCCTGAGTAGGTTCTTTTCCAAGGCCAAAGACAAATACATTCCATTCTTTGACCAAATCAAGAAGGGCAGGAACTTCATGTGGACTATGGAATGCGAAGAAGCCTTCAAAATATTGAAATCCCATCTAACTAATCCCCAATACTCTTTAAACCAATCCCTGGTGAGGACCTATACATATACCTAATGGTAACAGAGCAAGTAATGAGTGTAGCAGTTATAAGAGAGGAAGAGGGCATTCAACATCCAATATATTTTACAAGTAAGCGACTTAGTAGAGCAAAGTTGAGGTACACAATGATCAAAACGCTATCGTACAACCCGCTCTTAATGGTAAGAAAGTTCCGACCATATTTTTAAGCGCACCCTATAATGGTACTAATAGACAAGCCTTTGCAGTAGATACTGCAAAGACCAAAGATGTCAGGATTTCTTCTAAAGTGGACCATATAACTAAGCTAATATGATACTACATACCGCCCCCGTAAGGCAATTAAAGGGTAGGCGTTAGCAGACTTCATCGTAGAATGCACCCTGCAACAAGAATAATCCAACATAGAACTAGAAGATGTCCAGCTAAGTTGGTAATTATTTGTCGATGGTGCAACCAAAGAGCGGGGGGCGGGAATAGGCTATATACTTATTACCGCAGATAAGCAAAAACTTTAAGGAGCAGTCTAGCTAGAATTTAAAGCAACTAATAACATAGCAAGCACTAGTCACAGGCTTGAAAATGGTGCAGGTAATGAAGGTAAACCATTTAAAAATCATAATGATTCTCAACTTGTAGCTAATTAAGTGCAGACGACCTATCATTCCAAAGATCCAACTTCAGCCCAATACATTGAATTAGTTAAAGAACTACTCTTTCAATTTGAGCATTTTGACATCGAACAAATCCCAAAGGTAGCAAATTCGCTCACAAACACCTTAGCCAAGATGGCAAGCATTAAGGATGCGCATGAAATAAAGATAGTTCCAGTAGGGCAGTTATTGGAACCAAGCATTTCCAAAGCCCAATAAGTTCTAATACTGACCAGATCACAACAAGCCAAGGGCCACACAAGAGAAGAGCAGGAAAGACAAAATGAGACCCAAAGGAAACATACCCCATCAACTATGGGTTAGTAAGAAGTGGAGTATTGGATGACCTCTATAAAACATTTCTTATTAGAAGGGATGTTACCGACAAACAATAAAGAGGCTAGAAAGATAAGATATCAAGCCCCCTACTATACCTTCTTCAATGGAATACATTACAAAAGAGGATACTCCATCCCTCATTTAAGATGTGTAACAAAGGAGGAGGGAGTCAGAATTATGAGAGAGGTTCATGAAGGATACTACAAAGACCATTTAGGAGAGACAAAACTAGCAAAAGAGATCCTAATGCAAGGATACTTCTGGCCAACAGTGTTGGTAGATTTGTAGTTTGTGTGAAGTCATGATAAGTGCCAAAGATTTTCAAGTATCCCAAGACTTTTGTCTCATGAACTTACCCTAATGGTTAGTCTGTGGCCATTTGATGTGTGGGGAATCGATCTAATAGGGCCTCTCCCCAAGTCTAAAGGAGGGGCAATGTGCGTCGTTATGGTAGTAGATTATTTCACTAAGTGGGTGGAAGCTAACCCCCTTGCAACAACTATAGCAAAGAAAGTGGTTAACTTTGTCACTAGGAATATCATCACTAGATTTGGAATCACTTATAAAATAGCGTCAGACAATCAGACGCAGTTCGAGAGTAAGGAGTTCGCAGGGTACCTATGTTAAAGAAATAGAATCATAAAAAGTTTTTCCTTCGTAGCTCACCCTCAGGCGAATGGCAGGTTGAAGCCGACAACAAAGTAATAACGAAACTACTAAAAAAGTTGCTAATAAAAGCTAAAGGAAGATGGATAGAAGAGCTACCTCTGGCTTTGTAAGCATATATGACATCAATAAGATCCTATACGAAATACAGCCCATTTTCCCTCATGTTTGGATATGAGGCCATGCTTCCAATCGAAGTAGATATACCATCACATCAGTGGCTATCTTATGCGGTGGAAAGGAATTCACGCTTGAAGAAGCTACCTTGGACCATATTCATGAAAGAAGGGACGAAGCAACGATGAGGTCTATTGTCTATAGATAGCGAACGACAAAAACATATAACTCACATATTGAAGAAAGAAAGTTCTGTAAGGGAGACTAATATTGAGAAAGTAATGGCTAATACCAAGGATCCTGCATAGCTCGCGCTAGGCTTAGATTGAGAAGGACCACTTATTATCGCAGAAGCTATAACAAACAGAGCATATCGTCTCTCCAGACTTGACGGAAATTTGGTTTTAAGAACCTGGAACTCTGAACACCTCAAACCATATTATGTTTAAGATACTTTTCCTTGTTTGTAACATTTTTAATATGTAAAAGATCATCAATGATCAGTATGTGCAGCAAAAGTATTAACTGGATGTAAGGATAATAAACGGTCGGAACCAACATAAAAATCTGTGTGTACAATTTTCTTTTTGTATACTTACAAATTATATGAGCTTCATTTCTAAAGCTTTTCTTTACATCCATATAATGTACTGGAAGTAGGGATAATAGATGGATCGAACCAGCTATTAAAAGACTTGCGCATGATCAGGATAGGGTTGTAAATACACGACCTGATTCCTCAGTCAAAACACAATTAGTTCACACTAGTAACGGAGCAGACCATGCTAAGCGCATGACATATAAAAAAAGAGCTGGATAGGTAGTCCATTAAAAAAAGCATAAATAACAGGAAATAGGCAAAGGAATCCATACTAAATGCCATTCAAAAAAGGGAGAGAAGAAATACAACAACGACATAAAGCCTGCCAGGTAAACACAAAAGTTATAATCTATCTTAATCTATGCTCACTCTTTTACATGCCATGCATGTATATAGGATATCATAACTTGAGATCAATGCAAATAAGAATTAAATTCATTTAATCAACAATTGTTACAATACTAAGTACACTACGAATTTGAGTACGAGTCGGACAAATCGCTGATGATAATTCTCCTATCATGGGAATGCCTCTGAGTGTAAATTTGCCTTTGAGTATACGACGCAGGATGTATGGTAAAATCTCTTTCAGGGTTAGAAAGTTAAGGGAGATCTGTGCTATCAAACGTGATACGGGGACCGTAGTTGGCCCCTACCTAGTGGTTACCAAGATCATCTTCGTTAAACACACAGTCAGGACGATTATAGAGAAAAATTAAGTCCAAGGTCACTGTAAAAATGTGTAAAGATGTCAACTGCATATTTTAGAAAAATCTCTGCTATTACACGATTAACCTTCTCGTCTTTAAGATTCTCATTCAAATCAAATTATGCATACGTAAGTGAAGCTGGACCGGGGGAAGATGTAGCTTGGGTTAATTTGGTAGACTCTGAGCGCAGTATCTACCCTTGAAGATAGTTAATCCACATAATGGTGGTACCGCACACGCGCTCAAAATCATCCAAGACCTCTGCTTTGGTTTTTTGGTCTTCTTTGAAAATAGGCCAAACAAATTATAGGTAGAGGAATGTCTCTCTATCTTCACCCCAACAGTTGAACCTTTCAACCATTCTTCATTAATGGCTTTCAATTCATTTATTTTATTTTGATTATACACGTAAACCACTTCCTCCATTGGGAAGCCTCATCCTCATCCATACTCGATGGAGGGGCAAGAGCTGCTAGAGAATAAAGCATGTTAGGGACATCTTCCTTCGATATTTTGATAGCAACTTGCCAAGACAATTAATTATTTTCTCTTTTGATCTCTTTGATTTCATCTTCATACATAATCCTATAACACTCAGCATGTTTCAATGCCCCTCCAGTTTAACAATGTGAACCAAAGCAGATTTGAGTTTTTTTCCCAATTCACTTATGTTGAATGCTGTTTAGCGATACAAACATGCTGCCGAAGAGTGTGCAATTCCTTTTGAATGTCATCTGCAATCAATTCTTTCTCCTTAATAAGATTTGCATTAGTAGCCTCAAATTCTTTAATCTAGTTTGTGTAATATTCAATAACAAATGAAGTTGCTGCTCCTTTCAAATAAGAAGTATAAAGGACGCATAAGGTAGCTACCTTCTGGAAAATCAGTTAAGGTAGTTTTAATGGGAGAAACGAGCGCAATCTATAAATGTGAAGGAAATAAGTATGAAATCAATGAACAATCAAAAATGAAAAACACATATACAACAAGGGAAATGTCTTGTTCAATTAAGAGTCGAAAATGCATAAAAACAAACACTACCCTCACTCATGACTAGTCTATTTTTAAACCACAATAGATGGGGATCTCCTAAAAGGAAGGTTCGTTCTTTAGTAAGAATCCCATATGTGTAAAATTAAGTCATAAAGCGCATCTCTCTCATGAGTGTCTTTGAAAATCCTAAATGAAAGCCCTTAAGACTCTCTTTATAATTTAGTTGCAGACCTCTCAAGTTTACTTTCCCTTCTATGTACAAAGTCAATTTTCATTGACAACCTCTCCATAGCGTGCTTTTCAAGACACGCAATATGCTTCCTTAAGTGTTGAACTAAATTATCTTTTTCACATGACTTCAGCCATAAGGGTTTCTCAACGCCTAAATCTCTTACTTTGAAGGAAAAGGTAGGAGAACACAAGTTCAAAATACACTACTACATATAAAAATAATAATGATAATAAAATATGATAAGGTGAAAACCGATATTTCAAAAACCCACTATTCAAACATACACAACTAAAAGCAGTACATCCCAATAAAAAAATAAACAACAAAAGTGGTCAAACATTCCCTGGTGTATTATCAAAAGATCCTGGCAAGGTGAGTACAAATTGCGCTCTTGCGTTAGATTGGTTCTGCTGTGTATCAAAGTCATCAAGCACCATCTCCTCCTAAACTACCTCTGGAAGAGAATTAGGAACCCCCTTACACTCTTAGGACCTGTTATACCCCAAATATGCTAGTCATCACAGGCTACAAAGGTGGGAAGCTTTCGTGCGATAAATATAGGAGCCATCATGAGATAATAGCAATCGAGCATTCATGAGGAGTTTCATATGGCCATTATATAAGGTTCTCAAGTGTTAAAGCCAAGCCATCATGAAGAGTGCCATAAAGCCATCGTGTTTGTCTTCAAGTGTTGAAGTTAATCCTTTATCGTAGAGAGTTCCATACAACTATCACGAAGAGCTCCGTACAGCTATCATGAAGAATTCCACATGAGCTATCGTGAGGAGTTTGTAGAGCAATTTGCAGAAGCTTCCATGTGATAACTTTGAATACAAAAATGTATAGCCATCGCAGTTTGTTTATTGAAACCATTATAACGAGGAGGACCAATGTCACCATGGATACTCTATACTCCCATTATGTGCCATTATCAGAGTCATCGTGGACTATTTTATAAAGTTATTACAGAGTATATTAAAGTCATTATGATAATTCCTAAAGCAATCATCGGACAAGGTAAAAAGCCATCATGGGGAGTTTTATGAGGCCTTCGTGTGCTAACAGAAAAATGACAAAACAAGGTTATCATGGGAGGTATGGTAAAATCATTATGTACAATAGCTGAATAATGAATCTAAGCGATCATGTGGAGTTCCAGGAGGCTATTGTAGGATGTCGTGTACACTTTGAACTAATAAACACATGCTATCATGATGAATCAGAGCCATCACCCCATATATGAGTATATGTATATAAGGATTAAGGCTAATTAATTTCTCCATAAGGAATATAATATGTCGACATGTGGTATAAAAAGTTGTTGTTAAGGGCTTTATCACCCTATACATATGTGGAATTTTTAGAAAATCAACTTTTAAGTTTTAAACCACTATAAATCAAATGATGATAGGGTATGAGAGTATATAAAATGACTAATAATTAATTAGATTTATCAAAAAATTAGTCTTCGTGTATACATATGAGTATATATTATACAAGTATATGAGTACATGAGTATACATATATGAGATATAAGATAATGATAGGGTTTATGGTTATCAAATTATTAGTTATCGCATATAGAACTTTCGAGCATAAAATTTAGAGTTAGGCCTTTAACATAGCCCTCGTGAATAAAGTTCAAAGTAAACTTTCTCATGCTAAGCTTAATATTGTCATCATGAGAAGAATTGAAGGCAAAATTTTCGCATGATTAAACCAAAAGGATCGACTCATATAAGCTTTAGTGAATTAAAACTAACTAGCTTTCATGAATTAAAACCAATAAGCTTCGTGAATTAAAATCGATGAGATTTCATGAGTTAATTTGAAAACATATAAGGCTTTCATGAGTAAAGCCTACACAGTCCTCATGTTTAAAACTGTATGCGATAAGTTCGAATGCAATCATCGTGAGTAAACTAGGGAACAAGGTCCTCATGTAACAATCCAAATTATTACAAAAAGTGGTTTTGTGAGCCAAATAAACTTATCCCTTGTGAATAAAGTATTAAGATAAGGCCTTAACATATATTGCACACAAAGGCTTAGCTTTTATGTACCAAGTCCTAGAATGGAAATCTATCACACGACAGTGGTTTGGGTTAGTTAAATGATAGATACATAAATCATAAAACCTGAAACCCATAAACAATAAATGGCAGGCTAAGAAATGAATTTTGGATCAAAATGGCTACTACAGAAGGAAACATGAGGAAATCACCAAGATCAAAACGAATAACTAAAACCAATAAAATTCTTATAAAATTAAGATTAATCGAAGCAAATTAAAGACCGCATCAACAAAGAAACAAGTAAACAAATAGATAACCAAAATTTTAATAGATTGGAATCGCAAAAGGCAAGATCTAATTTTTGGAAAGATAGCGAGAATGGGTAAATTTTGATAAATCAAGTAAAAGGAGAAAGAGGAAGAAGAATGCTATTTATAGGAAGAAAGAGAGAATAAGGTAACCCTTAGAGTATCAATGGCAGGGATGAATATTTTTGAATATGAAATGTTTATTTATACTAAATTATAAAAAGGGATTATAATTGAGGGGGCAAGTGTTATACCTTAAGTATGCTAGTCATCGTCGATTAATAAGGTGCGAAGCTTTTGTGAGATAAGTATGGAAGCCATCGTGAGATAACAACAATCAAGCATTAGTGAGGAGTTTCGTATGACCATCGTGTGCTATTCTCAAGTGTTAAAGCCAACCTATCATGATGAGTTCCATAAGGACATCCTATGTTGTTCTCAAGTGTTAAACCCAAGCTATCATGAAGAGATCTATAAGGCCATCGTGTGTTGTCTTCAAATGTTGAAGTCAAGCTATCGTGAAGAGTCCATACCACTATCGTGAAGAGCTCTATATAGCTATCGTGAAGAGTTTCACATGAGATATCGTATGGAGTGTACGAAAATTTGCAGAAGCTTCCATGTGAAAACTTTGATGACAAAAGAGTAGAGCCATCGCGGTGTGTTTATTGAAACCATTGTAATGAGAAGGATTAAAGTCACCATGAATACCCTATACTCCCATCATGTGCCATTATCAGAGTCATTGTGGAGAATTTCATAAAGTCATTACATAGTATATTAAAGTCATCATGATAATTCTTGAAGAAATCATTGGACAAGGTAAAAGAGCCATCGTGGGGAGTTCTATGAGGCCTTCATAAGCTAATAGCCAAATGACAAAACAAGATTATCGTGGGATATGGTAAAACCATCATGTACAATAGTTGAACAATGAAGCAATGCAGTCGTGGAGAGTTCCAAAATGCTATCGTGGGATGCTATGTACATCTTGAAGTTATAAACCCATGCTGTCGCGATGAATTAGAGCCACTGCTTATTTTTTGAAACAGCAAGTTAAAGCCATCATGAAAGGTTCCTAGAAAGCTACCTTACTCAGATCATGATCTAAAATACATCAAGAAACCATTGTGCCACACATCCCAAATTCTCTATAAACAAAAGGGTACCCCCCGAAAAACGGGGTCGAATTTCTTAAGTTCTCCTTCATTTTCATTTTTCTTCCAATTTTGTAAAGTAAGCTTTAATTGGGAATTTATGGCCGTTAGGGCAAATTGTATCTGAGGATTTTGTAATAAAGGACTTGCACCTTGCATAGTTCACATAGTTACCTCATGGATGTATGAAAGCATTCTATTATGGCTTCTCCTATGATTATGGCCTTAGTTTACTTCCACTTATCTTGACTTAATATCCTAGCCCAACTTTTACCCTAACATTTTTTGTGCTTTCACCGAGTGCTGAACTCAAGGCTCACTCTCACTCATTCTCTCCTTAATGATAAACAAAGCTCATTTTAAATTCCAGCAGTTGAAAATTAAGTCTCCATAAGGATCTTCCAAGCCATATCTAAACCGTTTACCCTACATAATAAGAAAAGCTAATCTTTGCCTTAGCTAACAAACTAAGATCAAAAGTTAAACCAAAGAAATCACGATGACGTAAAGTTTGAAAAGAGTTCATTTTTTAGATCATGCGAAGCATTCGACTTCAAGCACGAGGCATAGCCTTTGAAACTGAGATGAATCATGATTTTGAAAAAATCGTTCATAAATGGGAAAAAATGTTAAGTTGGAACCTTTATTAAGGAAATGGAAGTTAGAAGTTATAATACCACAGGTATTGATTTTGATGACAACAACCGTATATATATAGGTACTAATATTTTCCCAAGTTGTATAGAATATTATGCAGGATATTACACAGGTTTATACAAGTATTGGTAATCGAGTTTGAGGACTGATTGACAAAAAGACTAGAGATGAAGATTCATAGATGATTAAGACAGTTGAAGACTCATGATTTTAAAGATAAAGACATGAAGAGTTCAAGACTATAGACAATAGTTAATAGGCATTAAATAAATTTGTTAAAGTCCTTGAATAGCAGCTTTATTTTTTATGAATATTCTCTCACCAAAATATTTATTTTATTTTCAAAATATATTTCTACAAAAATTTTATAAAGGTTTATATGTTGAGGTATTAAAAACTATTTTTAAATTATTTTGTAAAATTTCAGAATTTTGAAACACTTTAAAAGGGTTGCTATTTTTCCCAATGTACAAGGGTATGTCGACATACCCATCCTAAGTATGTCGACACATGTACCAGTGGATTTTTTTTAAAATTTTTAAGAGCTGTGATTTTTAGTGCCATCTCTTTACGAATAGACATGTCCCTTCAAACACTATATAAATGGGACTAGAAAATGAATTTTTTTAACAATATTCTCTCCATTCTTCTTACTCTAAATTTTCTTTATATATTCTCAAAATCCACTTTCTATACTCTTCAAATCCACTTTCTATACTCTTCAAATCCACTCAAATTCAATCTCTACTTCACTACATTCATTATCTATAATCTAATCACTATTTTCCAAGAATTCTTTCACCACTTCAATGGTCAAAGTGTTATAAAAGGGCAACAAGATCTTCAGTATCTAAGTTAAAACTATTTGTATTTGGAATCAACAACTCTTTACTACTATTTCGTGTCAGTATGCTTGTTGCTCGTTAAAATCAAGTGGGTATACATGTTCCCCGTTCAAATCAAGTGGGCGTGCTTGTTGCCCATTTAAATCAAGTTGATGATCTTTTTTTCCGGTAAAATCAAAAGAGTCTACCCTAAGCATGGAAAGTTAGGAGGATGTATCTTGTTGCCTTGAAATCAAGATTGTATTCTAGTTTGCTTGTTACTTGATTAAAGTAGGCATTTGAAAAGAAATCTATACTGTATAGGACTGGATGTAGGATTGGTCAATCTGAACCAGTATAAAACTTCTAGTGTCCTTTGTCTTACTTTTACTTTATTTTTACTGCATTTATATATATCCATGACTGCCTGTTAATATATACCTGTGTTTATTATCTGTATTTTGATTTAAATCTTGAAACTATTTAGAAAAGTTCTATATAAGTTATAAAACACTGTTCACCCCCATCTAGTATTAAAGTAGCCTTAAGATTCGTTTACACGAGTATAATTTATACTACACTGTTTCCCAGAAGAAAAAGGTTATGAAATACAAAGCCCCCATAAAAGATATAAAGATGATAAAAGAATCGTTCAACAAGAGGGACAAAAGGAAAAATCATCACACCACTCCTCATTTGTTCGGAGGAAGTGTACTTCTTTACTAGGGATAGGCTAAATTGTTGTGTTTCTAAGAAAGCTCCAAAGAAAGTAGACAATTATGATAAAGGGAAATACTATCATTATCATAAAGAAAAGGCCATCACACTAATGATTGTCAAGCTATATCTAGGGTCATCGAGTATTATGTAAGGAAAGGAGAAGTACTTGAGTTTGTAGAACCTTAATGTTTGAGGAATTAGAGCAAAATCAAGCAAGGCCATGTGTAAAAGGCAATAGTAATCAGAAGTTTTATTTTCAAAACCAGGAGAAGCATTAATAGATCTTCTAAAAGCCTTTGGCCCTGTTTTCAGGCTAAGTCAAAGCACACATCCAAGGGAGATGGTTAAAAATCCTTCAATCTTGCCTTTAAGCCTTGCTGAAGCACCCATCCAAAGAGTAATGGCCAATTAAGCCTTTGGTTGTTTTGTCGAACCTAGCCAAAGCAGCCATCTAAGGGAGATGGTTGAATAGCCTTCAGCCACGCCTTCGGGCCGGGTTGAAGTACCTATCAAAAGAGTGATGTCAATTAAGCCTTTGGTCCACCCACTGGGTTTGGCAAAAGCACCCATCCTAGGGAGATGGTCGAAAAGCCTTCAATCCTACCTTCGAGCCTGGCTGAAGCACCCATCCAAAGAGTGATGGTTAATTAAGCCTTTGGTCCTCCTACCGGGCCTGACCAAAGCATCCATTCAAGGGAGATGGCTGAAAAGCCTTCAATCTCACAGTTGGGCCTGGCTGAAGCACCCATCCAAAGAGTGATGGCCAATTAAGCCTTTGGTCTTACCACCAGACCTGGCCAAAGCACCCGTCCAAGGGAGATGGATGATAAACCTTTGGTCTTGCCTTTGGGCCTGGCTGAAATACCTAGCCAAAGAGCGTTGGTCAATTAAGCCTTTGGTCCCTATGTCTGGCTTGTCCAAAGCACACATCTAAAACAAGTAAACGAGAAAGCATGATTACGCATCAAAACTCCATGCATCGCTCAAAGCATTCAACATTCAAATAATCAAAGTTAGTCTAAAGCAATCATAGATCAACGAAATCATGATAATGAACTAGAGGAAATATCTCAAAATAACACACCACTAAAGTCAGGTATGCTAAAGGGAAGTTTATTTTAGTTATCAATGTACTTATACTATACAATCTTGTAAAAGAGCTAAACATGATACAATTTATAAATCTACAGTATAACTATTTTAAACATGACAATCTCTTTCATAACAAGTGAATTGTTCCTTAACATTTACGTTCCTGAAGGATGCGGGGACGGTGATGTTGGTAGACAAGTTCCCTCCTTTTCTCTTCACGTCCAAAGTACATAGATGTTATTTTCTAGATGAATCTGCTTCTTTATACAAAATTGAAGGCCCCCCAATTTCTTTCAAAGCTTCGAAACATCCGTATCAAAAAAATGATGAAGTCTTTGATAACTAGAAACGTCCGCCTTCCTCAATCTGCTATCTCTTTCTGCACCTAAAAATCTAAAATAAATCTTTAAGTTAAAAGCAACTATAACTTCGATTAAGTAATCAACAAGAGAATCAAGTTGGGAAGCCCAAGTGGAATAAAACTGCATTAATCCCAATTGGTCTTCGAGTTCTTTTACCTCATTTATAAGCATTTCTAGAGCAGTTGTAGGATCAACAATGTGTTGTAAGACGACTAAGAAGTACTCATTGAGTTTTCTCTCCGTACAATGAATAATATTGAGAGAATCAACCAAGTCAATTTAAACTAGTTGGGCCTTTTTATAAGTCTTGTTTTCACCCTTAAGTTGAGAATTCTATGATTTATCTCACCAATGTTGTCTTCAAGAATCTTAATCTTCATCGCTAGTTCATTCTTTTGGTGCTCTAACATCTCAATTTCTTGTCTTTGCAATGAGAATGTCTCGATAATTTCTTGTTCCACTGATCCTTAACCTTTTGAATGCATTCTAGTTTAAAGGCTCCACTCAGCCTTGCAAGGTCCCGTTATTTATTTTCTTGGGAGGAGTTGGGTATACCACGGCTAAAGACTAAATGCCCTCGAGACAAATAAGAAAGACGTGGTAGTTTCCTTTTTGAGGAGTCAACTGGAGTGGGGGCAGGCAAACCTCCTTCATCTTTAATTAATACCAATTTGTAAGATTAGCATTCATTTTTGAACTTCATCACTTCAACCTCCAAATCAAAGATGTGTTGATTTAAATAAGCAATCTTCATATCGAACTACAACTGCCGTTGGGAATTAGTACATGAGCCGAGCTTTTCATTCTACACAGCAATTTCAGTGTCCTTATGCAAAAATTTCTTCTTAATATATATTACTATTTCTTGAAATATTTTCAGAATTGGTTTAACCTTAATGTAGTTCTCATACCACTTGTTTGCTTCTTCGTTGTCTATGGGTTGTAGAACTGAATATGGAATGAGATGGTCATTCTTTTAACACTGTTATCAATTTAGCATGAATATTCTCAATATGTTGATTAAGGTAAGGAGCTTCAATAAACAAGGGAAATCCTTCACCATAAATTAGAAAACAAATAATAGCAAAATTCCAACAAACACGAAAGAAAAACGACAAAGTTTCCATTAAACAACAATCAATTTTTTATAAGACCATACATTTGAAAAAAGATAATAGAAAACACAATTAATTTCTAGAATTAGAAAGAACATCACGAATCTCCTAAAAAAGGAAGGTGAAAAAGAAAATGTTGCACTAAAAGGAGCATCAACTCAAGGAGGAGTATTGACCGAGGAAAACCTATGATAGTCCCATTCTTTAGGAGGGGTTTAAGTCCACTACATAGTAGCTTGGCGTAGTTAGCCTAGATTTCATAGAGAAATTGGTCCTTATGGCTGCCCAAGAAATTAAAATCTAGATTTGGAAATCGAATGTACAATGGATGAAGGTCATGGGGAAAGCATCATTTTGATATGTGTGACTTGTTTGTCAAGGACAAATTTTCTTTAGAAGCCCTTTCTATCATGACCAATTTACTTAAGTTCTCTGTTAACATGGGAGATGATGAATAAATAGGAATAAAATTAAAAGCCTGCACATTGGTAATAAGTATATTAATACACAAAGTCCACAAAATCATTATAGCTTCATCTTAAAAACAAAGGATAATTAATTTACAACATCACAGGGGCTCATTAGAATAAAATATTTATAATATTTGGTAACAAACCAATCCTTATTAAATTTAACATTATGGAGAGAAAGGGAATCGATAGTTAAAGGTGCGGCAAGACCCATAGGGCAGGTTCCAACACTCCCCAACGTGAGGGTTAGATCCATGTATATCCAAATATCATATATATAAAGGCATCAAATCAGTTATCCGCAACCGTCACCCAGGAAAGAAGAGTTGAGGAAATCGGGATTATACGAGTTAAAGGTACTCAATAAGTTTAGCCCTGTGCTTAATTAGCATCTAAAAGAGTGTAGTCGATTCTTCGTTATCCTCGTGGAAATTGTCTAGATGAAAGTGTGATTTTCGAAGAAGTGGCGCAACCTTTTTGTTCTTGAAATCCTCAAGATACTTGAGTCGTTTTAAAATTCTTAAATATTTTTCAATAGATACGTTCAAATCTTTTCATAGTCTTTCTCCTTCTCAGTAAGTCTTAAAGTTCCCTTTTTCTTTTTATCTAAAATAATAGCTACGTAATTTCTATTCATTTTCCTACACTGATAGTTGAATCAGGTTAATAATCTTTAACCGAAACACATAAAAAATAAATAAGAAGTAAGAGGAGAAAATTACCGATGGAGGAGTAACTGTAGCACTAGATTTGAAGGACTGAACAGAGGGTGCATTAAAAGGAGTTTGAGCTTTGAAAGGAAGTTGAACCTCGGCAGGAGTTTGACCTTTCTCACTAGATTCTTGAGGCATTGACAGAAAGGAGAGTGTCCGGGAGGTGGAGATTTATCAACACCTTTAGTGGTCTCTGAAGGAGGGAAGTAAGATATATGACCTGAACCTTAAGGGGCTCCAGACCCGCCTTGATCTAGGCCACCATTCCCATCCCCTTCTGCAAAATCCTTCATCAAAGGGCCATCACCACCATCATCATCTTCATCATTATCATCATCATCACCCTCTTTGTTGGCTTCGTTGGCTCCTTCATTCTCCTCTCCCTCATCATCATTACCTATTGGTATATCATCAAAAGCCAAAGACTTAGCAATGTCAATAAAGTCTTCTCCCATAACCTCATAATAATAGTCGAGAATATGCCCCAATAAAGTGCCAAATATCTTCTTGTAATCCACTCCTAATTTATCAAAGGAAGTAAAAATCACATCTAGGCATCGGTCGATGCTATCTTTATAAGTAGTAAACATGAACGCTTTAGCATATTGTTCTTTCCATCAAGGGAGGAGATCGTTCAGAAAGGAAGAGACCTTAGGTTTCATGGCATGAAGGGATGATTTAAGCTTGCCAATAGTAAGGTTCTTTTCGTTCAAGCCCTTCTCTAAGTTAGGAACTCTTGCCAAAGATACTCTAAGAATGGAGTTCTATGATTGGAATTGAGAAAGTTCATCCTTCAAAAATTTTGCTTCCCTTTCCAACTCTAGATGTTTCTCGAGTTTCACTTTTAATGACTTTGATTCCTCTTCCAACTTCTAAGTTCTTTCCTTTTCTAACTCCAATAAAAGTGAGCTCATCTTGCTTTCAGAAGATAACGACCCATTAGTAGCACAGAGATCACTAAGCTATGTTTCGATGGTAGATACTTTTTCGAACAATGAGGAATTCAATTCGTGTAATTAGGATGCGCCTTGGGAAGAAGCGCATGACCATTGAAAATCAAACAAATGATGACCAATCTAAAAAATGAATAATGTGAAAAAGAAACAAAGGAATAAAATAAAATTGATACTCATGTTGTAGCAAGGCGAGGGAACTTCATGTAACAACCCAAAATTTAACCCATAAGAATTAATTCATTAATTAATGAAATAATAAAAAAACTTTGTGAAATATCAGAATTGAGCAACGGGAGTTGCACCATTATGTCCGTGGTAATTTTCTGGTCAATTTCCATATATAGAACATCAGAATCCGAGTAAATAGGAGAGAGTTACAAATTAAACAAGAAAACGAAAAAAAATGTAATAATTAATTGGGCTAGGTCGACCGAGAGGTTGACCCAACTGTGCCCTAGGTCGACCGACTGGTCAACCTAGAGGAAGTGGCGGTCGACCGCTCGGTCGACCCGCCCCCCCTTGTGAACGAACGAACGAACTTTTGTTCGTTCAAACGTTATACGCGTCATTTGCATTCTTTTAACCAATCTGGTACTTCCATTCTTGCATCCGATGGCTCCTATTCAGCATATGACGTGGTTGCATCCTGTTCAATCCTCAAATCCAACAGTCCGAGATCCACTTTTACACCTATAAATAGAACCCTAGACCTAACACCTTTTCTCATTCTAAAATTTTCTTCAATTGGGTTCACCTTTTCAGGAAGGACCCTAAACGGAATAATTTTCCAAGGAGGAAATCGTTTTAAATAAAAATATTTAATACCCCCAAGTGGATCTGAGAAGACCAAAGGAAGAGCTAAGAACCACAGGTGAGTGATTGTAATTATTTTAGATTTTTAAGCAATTTAAAATAACAGGGTTTCCAATAGTTGTAGTTTTACTATGATTTTTGGAATAACCATTTTAGCAGTTTTATTTACATTTTTTTTATAATTATTTTCAGTCTATTTCTTTCTAGCTATTCTTTTCAGTTAATTTTAGCTTATTTCTGTTAATTATAGCTTTTCGATTTATTTACAGTTTATTTACAGTATTTTAGTTTATTTACTTTAATTTATGCGTTATTTACATCTTCTTCCTACGCTTTGGATTTCCTTCTATTTTTAGTTTTCTTTTATTTCTCCTTCTTCTTCGCGTATGGATTAGAATAGATTAAATGCAAATATGGGTTAAAATTATAAGAATACTGAAATAACGGAAGATACGATGTAAATTGTAAAGGCTATAATAAAAATGGAATTAAGACTGAAATTGAGCCTAATTATGATATTAATGTTAGAATTGGACTAATTAAAGATAATTGGCCTAGTTATAACATAGAATTATAACTAAAAAGAGTATAAGATAAAAGAGGCTTATTTTCACACTTAGACCTTGGATTAAGTAATAAGCATGATTATAACATAGGTTATAATAAGAAAAAGAACGGAATGAGGCTTATTTTAAGACTTAGGATAAATTAATAAGCAAAGATAGTAAAGATAATAATAAAGGCTTATTTAAATAATTTATCTAAGTTAATAAGCAAAGATGAAAGTAGGACCTATACCAAAAGGCATTCCCTATTAGACAAAATGGTGGTCTCACATTAGCCTAAACTGAGATGAGGACACGCTTATGCTAATAATGGTAGTAATTGGTCAAATAGAAGTCCAAATCTTGGCGGATTTGGACAAGGGGAGCAACTAGATAATGTTTAGATGACGGGGCAGTACCAACAACATTTTCCCTATTTTTCTATGGACACGGTGTTTCAAATAATCCTGAAGTGAGACGAGAGGTATGCTTATGCTGGAACACATGTGATATGAAGACCCAATAGGTGGGGCAACAGGTAGCATAAGCATGGTGGTAGTAATGCATGCGACTTCCATTTCGGTGCTCAGTAATCGCTATGAGTTCCAAGCGCTTAAGTATGTGTGTCTTTCTTAGACACCATTGCCTTTTGTGTAGGGAGCTTTATAACGTCTAGTCCACAGTAGATACTTTGTGGGTCTTTCGTAGACACCGTTGTACTTTGTGCATCTTTCGTAGATGCCATTACCTTATGTGTAGGGAGTTATATAGCGTCTAGTCCACATTAGGCACTATAGAGTAGCAGACCGATCAAAAGGGTAGAATTAGGATTTTGTCCTAATTATAGGATTAGGGATTCAGCCTAATCAAAACAATAATCAAGGATAAGTGCAAACAATCGAAGTTATCCAATTGAATTAATCTAGTAGTTAAATCGTATTTATTTCTAGTTTTACCTTTCCTTCTATTTCATTTATTTCCCTTTATAACTAGAACTGTTACAAAATATATTATCTTTACTTTGCTTAAATATGCTAATAATTACTATCATTCACCGGACTTTTAGTCTGACCCACTCCTCTGTTTTCCCCTTTCCCCCATAGGCAATCAGGGGTAAGGTCGGTAGACTGCAGATTCTTGGAGACTCCTTTGGCAGAGATTCTAGCATGTATTCCTTTTCTTCATTTCCAGTTTTTAGTTCTTTTGTAGTACTGGCACTATTTGAGGGATGTTTTGTACTCTGATTTTATTGAGACTATGGTTTTTAATTTCGCAAGACATGTATGGGTATTTTGACATATGATGTATTTGGTATTTGGTGACTTATCTGGTTTTTAAAGTAATTATGATGTTTTATTCTAAATAAGTTATTATTTTAATTGTTTCCATTGTTTTTATCTATTTCTGTCTTGTGAATCTTAGTCTCTGCTAGCTTTAGATATACCTACAATGCACCACACCTTTTAGTTTGTCCTTTTGGGTATACTAAGGGGTGTGGGGTGTTTCATTTGGTATCAGAGCCTAAGGTTACAGGATTCCTAAAAATTTGTTTTAAAAGTAAGGTATTTTTCCAAAAGAACTTGTTTTAAAAGTATTTTTCAAAGAGAAACTCTTAGAAATAGTTTTCAAGTATAAAAGATTTTTTATAGAGATCCCCTCAAAGTCCAGTTCAACCTTCTTTCGATTCTTTCAAGCCTAAGTTTCCTTTTCTTTGCATAGTATGGCCGACTGGTTCCGTAGAGCTATGATACCAGAGGTGCATGGGCAAGCCCCCAATACAACACCGGTAGGTGGAAATCCCTTTAATCCACCTACACCAGCCGATTTTTCTAAGCTATGCAAGGACTTCGCTATTATAGGAGGCAGAACGTTTTCTGGCATAGAGGATTCCGAGGAGACACGAGCTTGGTTGGAGGATATGGAGCGAAGGTTTAGGCTATTAGATTTGAAGGACCGAC
The DNA here is from genome assembly GCA_030737815.1 of Allium fistulosum. Taxonomy (NCBI): domain Eukaryota; kingdom Viridiplantae; phylum Streptophyta; class Magnoliopsida; order Asparagales; family Amaryllidaceae; genus Allium; species Allium fistulosum. The sequence goes on along the minus strand of CM060901.1, from coordinate 520,696,187 downwards.
AGAGAGTTCAGCCTACATCTTGGCAACTAAAGGGAGAGCTTAAAGAAGTTCCTAGGTTAGAAAGCTCTAAGGAGCCATGGTGGAAGGAGGATAAGGATACGAGGAAAGGAGGAGGCCCTCAGAAGCGAATCAAGAAAAGTGGGAAATGGAAACGTGTTGAATGGTTGGTCATTACGCAAAAGACTACAAGAGAGAGGTGGAGAAGTGTTACATTTGTGGACAACCCAGTCATCTTAGTAAGTTTTGTCCTCAGAAGATGAGGCAGGGAACGAGTGCACCTACAGCGTAGTTTCAGGCTTTGGATGCAACACCTTCCAGCAGCGGACCGGATCGAGGTAGGAAAATTTGGTTTCTATTTTTGATTTTCCCATTCGGACTCTTTTCGATCCTAGAGCATCACACTCTTTCATCTCTAGTTCTATGGTAGATTGTTTGCACTTATACATCTCTTTAGTAGTAGACCCCATTGTTGTTTTAAACCCCATAGGAGGATCGGCACACTTGTCTATGGTTTGTAGGGGTTTGAAATTTTTTATCCTAGGCGTAGAATTTGATTGTGATGCCTATTTATTGGGATTCTTGGAGTATGGGATGATTTTAGGGATGGATTAGTTATCCATATATGGAGCTATATTAGACTACAAGAGGAGAGTTGTTAGACTAGAGACATGCAGCGGTAGGACTTTCGAGGTTTCTTGCGACCCACAAGGGTCAGTTCTGTTGAGCTTCCTTTATTCCCTCGATTCATCATCAGCAGATTTAGATTCAGTTCCTATCGTCAGAGATTTTCTAGACTTCTTTGAGGAGGTTAGGGGACTACCCCCCTAAGAGAGAGATTGACTTCAGGTTTTATTTGACTGATAATGCTAAGCTGGTAGCATTACCCGTGAGGCACATGGCACCTAGGGAGAGGAAGGAATTAAGAAAGCAAGTTCGTGAGCTTTTGGAGAAAGGTTTCATAAGCAGGAGCATATCGGAGTGGGGAGCGCCAGTCGTCTTCGCTAATAAGGCGGATGGTTCCCTTCGACTTTGCATAGACTATAGAGTATTAAATAAGCTCACTAAGAAGAACCGTTATCCACTTCCTAGGATAGATGATCTTTTTGACTAGTTGGTTGGTTCTTTGGTATTCTCTCAGCTTGATTTAGCCACTGGATTTCATCAGCTTAGGGTCGCTGATGATAGCATTGATAAGACTGCATTTAGGACACCCGACGAATATTTTTAGTGGTTAATCATGCCTTTTGGGCTAACCAACGATCCAGCCAATTTTGTAGATTTGACAAGCTGTGTTTTTAGAGATGTCCTAAATAAGTTTGTGGTGGTATTCGTGGATGACATTTTGGTGTTTTCCAAGAGTATGGAAGAGCATGTTATTCATCTAGAGGAGGTTCTTCATACACTTCGCATTCATCAGTTGAAGACAAATTCTTGAAGTAATAATCTTGGCATAAGGAAGTGCGTTTCTTGGGGGCATAGAGAAGGTCTACACATGGAAGGAGTTTGAGAAACGGTTTTGTACATTTAGGCTCAGATTGTGGAAGTCCAAAGAGAGGTAGGTAAAGATTAGAGATGTACAATAAATTTAGTTGATAAGAAAGGAAGAAAGCCCATGTGTAGATAATTGCAAAAATTATAATTGTTTCAGATAAGTGGATTTAACGGTAGTACCTTAGAATAGATATAAGCATACAAGAGGAATAGGAACAAAAGACTTTAGTAGGGAAATGAGGTTTCCAAGGTTTAGGAATGATACTCCTAGGGTATTGAGAAGGAAATCCACCTTATGATTAGCTCAATAAAATATAATTGTTAGAAATGAAAATTTTCATTATTAATATTTTCTTTTAGGAAATTAATATTAGGTTTTTGAAAAATGGTATGAAATTTAAATTGGTTTTTATATGGTGTAAATTTTATTAAAAATGAAATTCTTCTAGAATTATGGAGCGTATATAGCTCGCTAGTTTCATTGTATGTAAGAAAAAAAATTTAATATAAAAACATAGGGTGTATTAAGTATCGAAAACATAAGTTACAACATTTATTGTTGTAATATATGTTTTTGTGGAAAATAAAGGGAGCATAGACTATAACACTATTGTTATAGTAAGTGACTCCCAAGAGAAATGTTTTTACATAGTATACGAGATTTATTAGTATTTATTTAAATCCATACACTAGTATTTTTGGGTTGTAGTAAAGGTGTTTTACACAACATCTGTTTTGACCCAAATAAAAATGTGTTTTGAAGGTAATTTCTAAGTATAGAAATAAAATGGTTTGTAAAGTACACTTATTATTTTAATAAGTATATGAAAATGTTTTCTAGTTATGGATATATTAAAACAGTTTTGAAGATGAGATTTTCTATAAAATATGGGTAAGTTATATATTAGAAAATATTTATCATGGGGGAATATAAACATGCTTTAATCTATTAGAATGAAAAGAACAATGGTATAATTTTCTATGGAACCAATAAAAAATGTTTTGTGTAAGTAATAAGGGATATGTGTAAGAGATGTACAAGTTATGGGAAGCACCATATTTTGTATAGCCTATTTCGAAAAAAATAAAATAAGTTCCTTGTAATTTCACATAAACATGAAATCCTCTTTTAAAAGGTTCATAGAAGATTTTAGCGTTAATAATTTCTCATTAGAGAAAGTAGTTCCAATACATTAGGGTATGAGACCGTGAGGTGTAATAAGAAGATGTTTTGAAAACACATAAGGACATTTTAAAGATATTTTAAAGGAAAAGGGTTTGGTGAAAAAGTAAATAAGTTTTTGAAATGAAAAACTTAATAAAAGTAAAATTTGAAAATCCAATTTTTTATAGAAAACTGTAAAGGTCTTTAAAATAAAAAGAGGAATTAGTTTTAGACTTAGAATTTGGAAGTTTTCCCCTCTAAGTTTGGGAAATAATGTAAATTCAAAAAGTTGTAAGGATGCAAGTCCAGAAAAATAAAATATTGAGTAACCAAGTATTTTTGAATTTATTAGAACTTGAAAATAAAACTTTTAAAGACAATTTTTTTTTGGGATTTGATGTTTTAAAAATTTAGAAGCTTTAGATTTTGAAATAAGATGATAAATACCAAACCAAACTCTTAATGTGGAGTAGATAGGAATCATTTCCTAAGTAGTGACGAAAAAAGTGTAAGGCTATATAGAAAATAGCTGTAATTACTTTTAAAAGTAATGATAGAAGTTTCCGTGGAGTATATAAGACATTAGTGAGAACCTAGGGTTGTCGCTTCATGTGTGTAGGCTATAGAATAAAAAAATAAAGTGGTATTAGTAAGATAGTAAGACACACGTGGTTGAGGATGTGTATTCTTGATTTTGAGAAATTTGGAAAGAACATCTTCCTTTAGTGGAATTTACGTATAGTAACAGTCTTTAAGTTAGCATTAGAATACCACCTTTTGAAACTCTTTATGGAAGACCGCGCAAGTTGCCTTCATGTTGGATAAAGTCTACAGAGAGATTTCCTTGGTTCCGACATAGTTAAAGAGACTTCGGAGAAGACTAATTTGATTAGGAGAAAATTCGTATCTCATATCCACATCTCTTTGATAAAAAGTTTTCGAATTCCTATTTCCTATTTCCATCTTTAGTTTTGAATAGGTTTTTTCCTTTATTATCCTTTGGGAGGTTAGAACTTAGGATTTAACCTATGGATGGTAGGATTTGATGTAAACATGTTACTAGAACATGTTATGTATGATGGATGCTAGTGGTTGCAAGTGGTTGCTGGTGGATGCTAATGGATGCATGTACTTACACTAGGCACTATTATCTCTAAGGGATCGGCCTAACTAGGACACTAGAGCATATGCATATGGATGTGTGTGTATTTTCATATTTATTTTATTTTCAATGGTTGCTATAAATGGATGATTATCACATGATTGTTGCATTTGGATGATGATTGTAGCACGCATATAGAACTATCAGTCATCATTAAGGAATTTTTGCATTTATTTGGATACATGGCACGGACATGATTTCACAAAAGGAGGTCAACTAAATCAGTGGACCGCCTAATCTTTTGCATTAGTTAGGGACACTGACACTACACTAATTGCATAAGTATCATAAATCGCATTAGCAAAACTTAAGGACAATGGATGTAATGGATGATGATTGAGTAGTTGGTTGTAGAACTTGGATGAAAACATTTAGTTCATTCTTTTATCCTTAGAGATTTCGGGGATGAAATCCCTTAAGGAGGAGAGAATGTAACAACCCGAAATTTAACCCATAATAATTAATTCGTTAATTAATGAAATAATAAAATAACTTTGTGAAATTATTAGTATTGAGCCATGGGAGTTGCACCATTGTGTCCGTGGTAATTTTCTGGTCAATTTCCATATATAGAACGTCAGAATCCAAGTTAATATGAGAGAGTTACAAATTAAACAAGAAAACAAGAAAAATATAATAATTAATTAGGCTAGGTCGACCGGCCGGTCGACCTAGAGGAAGGGGCGGTCGACCCGCCTCCCCTTATGAACGAACGAACGAACTTTCGTTTGTTCGAACGTTATACGCGTCATTTGCATTCTTTCAACCAATCCGGTCCTTCCATTCTTGCATCAGATGGCTCCTATTCAGCCTATGACGTGGTTGCATCCTGTTCAATCCTCAAATCCAACGGTCCGAGATACACTTCTACACCTATTAATATAACCCTAGACCTAACACTTTTTCTTATTCTAAGATTTTCTCCAATTGGGTTCACTTTTTCAGGAAGGACCTTAAATGGAATAATATTCCAAGGAGGAAATCGTTTTAAATAAAAATATTTAACACCTCCAAGTGGATCCGGGAAGATCAAAGGAAGAGCTAAGGACCACAGGTGAGTGATTGTAATTATTTTTGATTTTTAAACAATTTAAAATAATAGGGTTTCCATTAGTTATAGTTCTCCTACGATTTTTGGAATAACCTTTTTAGTAGTTTTATTTACAGTTTTTTTAGAATTATTTTCAGTATATTTCTTTCTAGCTATTCTTTTCAGTTAATTTTAGCTTATTTCTGTTAAATATAGCTTTTCCATTTATTTACAATTTATTTACAGTATTTTAATTTAGTTACTGTTATTTATGCGTTATTTGCATCTTCTTCCTATGCTTTGGATTTCCTTCTATTTTCAGTTTTCTTTTATTTCTCCTTCTTCTTCGCGTATGGATTAGAATAGATTAAATGCGAATATGGATTAAAATTATAAGAATATTGAAATAACGGAAGATAAGATGTAAATTGTAAAGACTGTAATAAAACTGGAATTAAGACTGAAATTGAGCCTAATTATGATATTAATGTTAGAATTGGACTAATTAAATATAATTGGCATAGTTATAACTTAGAATTATAATTAAAAAGAGTATAAGATAAAAGAAGCTTATTTTCACACATAGACCTTGGGTTAAGTAATAAGCATGATTATAACGTAGGTTATAATAAGAAAAAGAACGGAATGAGGCTTATTTTAAGACTTAGGATAAATTAATAAGCAAAGATAGTGAAGATAATAATAAAGGCTTATTTAAATAATTTGTCTAAGTTAATAAGCAAAGATGAAAGTAGGACCTGTACCAAAAAGCATTCCCTATTAGACAAAATGGTGGTCTCACATTAGCCTAAACTGAGATGAGGGCACGCTTATGCTAATAATGGTAGTAATGGTCAAATAGAAGTCCAAATCACCGAGGATTTGGACAAGGGGCGCAACTAGATATTGTTTGGATGACGGGACAGTACCAACAACATTTCCCCTATTTTTCTATGGACACAGTGTTTTACATAATCCCGAAGTGAGACGAGGGGGATGGTTATGCTGGAGCACAGGTGATAAGAAGACTCAATAGGTGGAGCAACATGTAGCATGAGCATGGTGGCAGTTACGCGTGCGACTTCCATTTTGGTGCTAAGTAATCGCTATGAGTTCCAAGCGCATAAGTATGTCTGTCTTTCGTAGACACCATTGCCTTTTGTGTAGGAAGCTATATAACGTCTAGTCCACAGTAGATACTTTGTGCGTCTTTCATAGACACCATTGTACTTTGTGCGTCTTTCGTAGATGCCATTACATTATGTGAAGGGAGTTATATAGCGTCTAGTCCACAATAGGTACTATGGAGTAGCAGACTGATCAAAAGGGTAGAATTAGGATTTCATCCTAATTATAGATTAGGGATTCAGCCTAATCAAAACAGCAATCAAGGATAAGTGCAAACAATCGAAGTTATCCAATTGAATTAAGCTAGTAGTTAAATCGTGTTTATTTCTAGTTTTACCTTTCCTTCTATTTCCTTTATTTCATTTTATAACTAGAACTGTTGCAAAGTCTATTATCTTTACTTTGCTTAAAAATGCTAGTAATTACTATCATTCACCAAACTTTTAGTTTGACCCACTCCTTTATTTTCCCCTTTCCCCCATAGGAAATCAGGGGCAAGGGCGGTAGACTGCAGATTCTTGGAGACTCCTTTGGTAGAGATTTTAGCATGTATTCCTTTTCTTCATTTCCAGTTTTTAGTTCTTTTGTAGTACTGGCACTATTTGAGGGATGTTTTGACTCTGATTTTATTGAGACTATGGTTTTTAATTTTGCAAGACATGTATGGGTATTTTGGCATATGATGTATTTGGTATTTGGTGACTTATCTGGTTTTTAAAGTAATTATGAAGTTTTGTTCTAAATAAGTTATTATTTTAATTATTTTCGCTGTTTTTATCTATTTCTGTCTTGTGAATCTTAGTTTCTACTAGCTTTAGTTATACCTACAATGCACCACACCTTTTAGTGTGTCCTTTTTTGTATACTAAGGGGTGTAGGGGTGTTTCACTTCACCTGAATAAGATGCTGTAAAATAATTTCAAAAGATTCTACAGAAAAAGAAGGAGGGCTGTCAGAGGGGCTCAATGAAATGAATATAGAAGAATGCAAGACCTTCATATGAAATTCTACAAAACTAGCAGAATGAGAAGATGATGACCCCGAGGGAGAAGGAGGGAAGTCTTTGAGAGGAGTATCAAGCCTTAAAGTTTGATGTAAAGAAGCCATAGATTCTTTAAGAGAAGGACTATAAATGTTGTTAAAGGAATCTTGAGTCGAGAGAGAGTCACAATGGCAACGATGTTAGAAGAAAGAGTAGGGAGTGTAGTAAGTCAATCCCCTTTGGGCCTTTTAAAAGGAACCTCAAATAGGGTGAGAACAAGCTTATTGCTTTTTGTTTCTACATCTTCCCTTGTCCTCGCTATAGTATCCTCGGCGGTAGAAGCAACAAAAAGTGAAGTGGTTTTGAAGCCGTAACTTGCCATGTGTCCAGGGACGAAGCAGGTAATTCAGAAGTGCCTTTATTAAGTGATAAGGCATCTATACTTACAAGATGTACTTCAAAAGGATCTATATACAAAATGAAAGTGTTAAAGAAGTTGTTTCACTAAAACAAAATAAATGGAGAATAAGAAACAAGACTTGGAGAGTATTCAGGACTTTCAGTCATTGTCGCTACACTGGAGAATTTATAGAGAATACATCATTCTTATCAACAACAAAGTAAGATGGATTATTTCTTTTCTTTCTTATCATGGGAGGTTCGCCCAAGACAGGACGAGTTAAGAAAAATTAGGGACTATTTCTTTAATTTCTCCTCAGTAAGAAGCCTCAACCAGCTCCTTGAGAATGTTATGGCATCTCCAAAACTAGGGATCCTGGCTAAAACCCGAGGATCGATGTTTTTTGATGTAGCAGTTAACATTCATCATAAAAAACAAATGTAAATCGATAGAAACTAACATTAGCGTTAAGTGATTGAAAAAAATCTAGCAATAATGCATAGTGGGGACCAAGAACCTTCCAATGTTATCTGGAGGATAACATCCCATGAAGAAGAACCGATGACTCCAATCCCAAGGCCTGTTAATGAAGTCAGTTACTACTCCACTGCCTACAGAACTAAGATAATAAATAGAACCCTCAAGCTAATCCTTCATCAGTTAAAGAGTACTATAGAGCAAAGGATAGAGGGAGTCAATACTTCTAGCTTGAGTTCTTTGAACATAATAAACAAAGAGTTGATGTAAATTTAGGAGCTAGGATTTAATTAAATAGGAGTAATCTTCATGAAGGCTAGGACCTTATGAATATAGAATTGAAGGGCATGTAACATCAGCGATAAATGTAAAGAGGGCTACAAGTAGAGAATCCTTCAGGAGGAGTGTTGATCTAATCTTTTGGGCCCGAAACCCTTGTTTTGATCCTTGAAATACTAAAAAGGTGGAGAATGGAGTTGATAACCTCTTACTTCATGAAGTAGGATTGATGAGACGTGTAAACCTTGTCCTCGAAAGAGCTTGGAAGCTTGGAGGACTTAAGGGTTTTTTTGCCCCTTTGGAAGCTGGTTTCTTGTCTCTAGCCATGAAGTCTCCCTAAGATAAAAATGAAGAGTAAAACTACTATCAAACAAACTTGCAATAAATGTTTAGATATATAAGAGAACATGTATACGTATATCAAAGTGCTTTTCACATAATAATGAATGTAAGTCCATGAGAAACATGTGTATCCCAACATAATATATGTATATAAGGGTCAAGACTTATTAACTTCTCCATAAGGAATATAATATGTTGACATATGGTACAAAAGTTTATTTAAGCTTAAGTATTGCCATCGTAAGAAGAATTGAATGCAAGATTTTCGTATGATTAAAACCAAAAGGGGGGACCATATAAGCTTTCATGAATTAAAACTAATAAGCTTTCTTGAATTAAAACCAATAAGCTTTCATGAAAAAATCGACGAGCTTTTGTGAGTTAATTTGAAAACATATAAGGCTTTTATGGGTAAAGCTTACATAGTCCTCGTGTTTAAAACTCTATGCAATAAGTTTGAACGCAACCATCATGAGTAAACTACCAAAACAATGTCCTCATGTAACAAGCCAAATTATTACACAAAGGGGTTTTCATGAGCTAAATAAACTTTGCCCCCGTGAATGAAGTATGAAGATAAGGCCTTAGCATAGATTTCACACGAAGGCTTAGCTTTCGTGCACCAAGTCCTATAATGGAAATGTAGCACACAGTGGTGGTTCGGGTTTGTTAAATAATAGGTACATTAATTATAAAACAGAAACCCATAATCAATAAAATGGTGGGCTAAGCAATGAATTTTGGATCAAAAATGCCACTATAGAAGAAAAAACGAGGAATCTCCAAGATCGAAATGAATAACTAAAACCAATAAAATCCTTATAAAATTAAGATTAACCAAAGAAAATTAAAAACCACATCAATAAAGAAACAAGTAAACAAATCAAAAATTTTACTTGATTGGAATCACAAAAGGAAAGATCTTATTTTTGGAAATATAGCCAGAATGGGTAAATTTTAATAAATTAAGTAAAAAGAGAAAAAGGAAGAAGATTGCTATTTATAGGAAGAAAGAGATAGTAAGATAATCGTTGGATCAAAGGAAAAGGAGTACCAATGGCAGGGATGAATATTTTTGAATTTGAAATGTTTATTTATACTAAAGTATAAAAAAGAATTATAATCGAGGGGTCAAGTGTTATACCCCAAATATGCTAGTCATCGCAGGTTAACAAGGTGTGAAGCTTTCGTGAGATAAGTACAAAATCCACCATGAGATAACAACAATCAAGCATTCGTGAGGAGTTCCATAAGGCCATAATGTGCTATTCTCTGGTGTTAAAGCCAAGCTATCATAAAGAGTTACATAAGGCCATCATGTGCTGTTTTCAAGTGTTAAAGACAAGCCATCGTGAAGAGTTTTATAAGGCCATCGTGTGTTGTCTTCAAGTGTTGAAGTCAAGCGATCGTGAAGAGTTCTATACAACTACTGTGAGGAGCTCCATACAGCTATCGTGAAGAGCTCCAGGTAGCTATCGTGAAGAGTTCCACATGAGCTACCGTGATGAGTTTGTAAAGCAATGTGTAGAAGCTTCCATGTGATAACTTTAAACACAAAATAGTAGAGCCATCATGGTCAGTTTATTGAAACAATTGTAATAAGGAGGATCGATTCACCATGAATATTCTATACTCCCATTATGTGCCATTGTCAGTCATTGTGGAGTATTTCATAAAGTCATTACATAATATATTAAAGCCATCATGATAATTCTTAAAGCAATCATTGGATAAGGTAAATATGGGGAGTTCTATGTGGCCTACATGTGCTAACAGCCAACTGACAAAACAAGGTTATCGTGGGAGGCATGGTAAAACTATCATGTACTTAGATGAACAATGAATCAAAGTGGTTATGGGGAATTCTAGAAGGCTATCGTGGGATGTCGCGTACACCTTGAAGTAACAAACCAATGCTATCATTATGAATCAGAACCATCACTTATCTTTTTGAAACCGCAAATTGCAGCCATCATGAAAGGTTTTTAGATAGCTATCACACTCGAATCATTTACTAAAATCCATTAAGATACCATTATGCCACATATCAATTCGGTCATGTGCCACGTGGGCTAATCATGACTATTTATTGGAGTGCCATGCATCAAGAATCCAACAGTCCAAATTCTCTAGAAATAGAAGGGTATCCCCTCAAAAAGGGGTCAAATTTCTCAAGTCCTCCTCCTTCATTTTCATTTTTCTCCAATTTTGTAAAGTAAGATTTGATTTAGGAATTCATGGCCATTAGGCAAATTGTAATTGTGGATTTTGTAATAAAGGACCTACATTTGGCATAGTTCTCATAGTTACCCCATTGGATATATGAAAGCATGTTATTATGGCTTCTACTATGATTATGGCCTTAGTTTACTTCCACTTGTCTTGACTTAATAGCTTATCCAAACTTTTACCCTAACAAGACCATTTTCTCCTGCAATAATCCAATGCGTCCGTTATAGCTTCGGGGTCCTTAAGAAAATATGAACTAACCTCCGTATCCATCACGACGAGCTGATCCAGAAAAAACTACTTTTCCCCTGAGCATAAATTTTGTATACAACATTGAAGGTTGTGGTATCGAGCTCTCTCTCCATTTTAACAAGTCTCATCTTTAATCCCTTTTCCCTCTCCTTCCATAAGTCAACTTTTCCCTCCACCTTGACTGCCTACTACTCCGCTTCCTTAAGCTTCTCATTAACACCATAAATCTGTTGGGTAATATATTCTAAATTTGTCTTAGCATCCCTCTCCCTTAGCGTTCCTTCCTTAATATTCAATCTCAATCGGATAATCTCAACCTAATTTCTAGCAGATGCCTATTCCAAATCCATAAGTCGTTTATGCAATCCCATCGTGGAAGCCATACCCTGGGTACAACATCATAGTAAAGCTTAAGAAATGCTTCTAAATCTCCATCAGATTAATTTAACCAATGAAAAATATACTTGAAAGATACCATGATAAACGCCGTAGAAAAGGTCCTCGGTAAGCGGAGGAGGAGACGTCACCAAAGCAGGAGGTAATTTGGTTATGTCATCAATGAGAAGGTGTCTCATATGTTCGATCAAGTCAGGAATGGCGCCCTTCCCCGAGATAGGTAGGAAGTAGGAAGAAGGTGGGAAGTGAACTAATAGGAGGCACCTGGATCAGAGTAGGTAGAATAACTTTAGAAGAATAAGTCGACTTTCTGCCTCTCAGTCGGGTCTTCTAATACAATCAAATCATCTTTGGATCTCTTCGCATCATTCTTTTTCTTCAATGTAGCAATCAACTTTGAAGGCATGTTACCTACACAGTTTAAGTAACAACACGCTTAATATACCATGCGATGCAAAATAAAAAAATGCATAACAAAGAAAAGAAAGACATAAAATCCAAAATACATATAACTAAAATATACCACGTTGTGCAATGGTGTTAAAAGCATAAACAAAAATAGAATGACAAAAATGGTGATATGGACAGAGGAAATTATGTAGGTGCAGTAGGTCTTCTATGAAAAAATTCAAGCACTTATGAACCTCCACACCACAACTAAGTGTTGTCATCCTACGAGTTGAAAAGAAATCTTATTCGCCTTTAGAAAAATCATGAAAACTAACTAGAAGGAAAAGAAAATTTAAGTCAGCAAATGAATTCTCGAGAGCTGTAATAAGGAAAAAAGAGCAGGGCAGAACTAGGTTTCCCAAAGAAGGAAATAAAGTCATTCTGGTTTGAAAAGAAAAAGAATTTATCCGCCCACTTATAATTCTTGCGCAGAGTTTTCGAAAAAAAAGATTTTGTAGCTTGAATGTAATAAAATCTAATGCATTCCGAGTTAGGTTCTTATGCATTAAATATAAAAAGAGAAGTTCTCGACAAGAAGGAGGAGTTATGTTTTTAGCGTATAGAACGTAGGTGCATGCTAGGTGGTAATGACATATAGGGGCTAACTGAATGGGGGATAAACCAACTGTGGCAAACCATTCTTTAATAATGGGATGTAGAGGAAGATAACGGCCACGTTGAATGTGTTTTGAGGAAAGGGAAATATACCCCTCTAGGGGCTAATGAATACGCCTCGAGGATGTAGGGACCCTAAACCCATAACCCTCAATTTCAAACTTTGTCAAGATATCTTCAGCCTGGCTTTCCTCACAGATGGTCAAAGTTAGATTTAAAATAGACGAATCATGACCCAATGAACCGGGAAGATTGTCGGAAGCCATTGATAACTAGATGAAGGGGTGAACTAAAACAATTAAATAAACGAATATAATCAAGATTTTATTCAACAATTTAAAGCATACATGTTTGCACAAACAATTTAAAGATCTAATGATAAACAAGTAAAAACCTCAAAATGATTTCCTTAAAAAAACTAAAAAATATACCAATTTATACTAGTAGGTTTACTAAACAAAGTAATCTAATCAACCACCTAAAATACAGAAAAGTAAGAAGGAAGAAGAAGCGAAATAAATGGCTTACAGATTAATAATGATGAGGCTTAATAAGAGAGAATTGAAGAAAAAATTGTAAATTGCCTGAGGTTTCCTTTTGTTTTTGAGCAAATAAAAGTGAAATGGAAGAAGAAAGGTGAAATAAGTAGAAGTTAATTTAGAAGATCTCAACCCTTGAATTCAAACAATGCTGTTAATCAAGACCATTAAATGATAGTGATGAGAAGAGATCTTCAGAAAAAACTAAGCAAATCTTCTAAAAACCAAAATGACATGTGTGATCATGTATGAAAAGCATGACTACCCATATAATGACACATGTGAGAAGCATTGAATGCGAGGCGGTTGGTTGATTAAATAGGATGAAAAGTGGGTGTGGTAAATTGCAAGTCTGCACTAACATGCATTAATGCAGACTTAGGGGGAATGTTACATCCATTTTCGATCAATGTATGGAGCGTAGTCTAGTTAATAAAAGAACTGCGAAGTATAGTGAATCAGCCGAAAAACATGTAATAGACTAGAAAAATCCCTACAAAACACTATATGTGAAGTCCAGTAAAATGAAGTAAACATGATTAAAGATCAGCCAAACCTATAAAGCAGTAGTCTCCCTAAGCAACAGGTAAGCCATAAATGTATTGTGTATATCCAAAGCATTTAAAATCATTATAACACTATAAAAAAAGATGAAAATAAAATGAGAACTACACTGCCATAAACCAAAGTACACACTCATACTTTTTCGAGTCAGCCCAGTCTCCACATTAGACTGCGCAACCATCTTCGATAAAGACTGCGTCATCATATCTTCAGACAATATCGTCATTTCCTAGGCCACAAACATCTTTAGAACCCGTGTCGCCATTTATAAAACCTTCTTTAGCATTTAATAAAATCACAATGTAACACTTTGCTAGAACACGCTTCCATTATATACGACTGGGCTGTGATACTAAAATAATTACACAAGCAAAAAGTCCAGCAAAACCGACCTTTGTCAACACTACAGAAGAAAATTACGGCACGGCATCTCCATACCACCCCACTACTTATGATGTTATTCCACCTTATAAGGAGACTACATAGTGACAATTCAAGTATATCAAACAACTTCCATAACAAATAAATTTACCATATCATAATAAGTAAATAAAACAATTCCAATGATGCAAAACGACACTTCCATACCGCCACAGAACTTATCCGATCCGGACCAGGCCGATCTACATAGTATATGTCGGTTTAAACAAGCAAAACTCCGCCAATGGCCACGTCAACAATCTATGCCCATAACAATCAACAGGTGAAAGAAACGTGGTAACATCTTACGGTGGGGGAAGGATGCACAGAAGTGACGTCAACAATCCACGAGAGAATTTCTACTATAAATAGAAAAGTATTATAGCAAAGAAAAAGGCTTTTGATTAATTCTATAAAAATCTGCCTTACATTCTTATACTCCTTTCTGTCAATAAAATCATTGCACAAGGAAGAATAATAATAAAGGATTTGTCCCATGGATGTAGGATTTTATGAAATCCAAACCACGTAAATTTCTATGTCCTTTACTTTACTACACTTATTACTTTTAATTATTAATAGATTCTATTTACCTTTTACTTTACTAAGTTTGGCGCCTAAACTAACCATTGCATTTTAAAAAACAGTTAAATTGTCCCTTCATGATTGTGTAAGCATCCTATAACAGAATTACCACATTAAAGGAAAATTTAGTATAACTTAAACTTGTAGATTCACAACTAATAGGATAATAAGAGATCTAATCATCCTATTTGAAATTTGGTGTTGTGAGACAAAAAATCTCACTAACAATATATATATATATATATATATATATATAAACCATGGTTGTAATCTACACATAACTTTATTAACCAATGAAATATTTTCATGCGTCGCTCTTAATCCCTCCATTTTAGTGGTTAAAGCAAATTAGTAATAGTTACCAATGACCAAAATCGGTTCATTATTACTTCCAATCAAAAATAGGCTCGACCCTGGGCATATGCCACCTAGGAGGTGGCCTAGGGCCCTCGATTTGTAAGGGGCCTCAAATTTAAAATCATTGTATGTATAAAGTTTGTTATTTGTTAAGTTAAGAAAGTACATATGGTTCGACGGTAAAGAAAATTACTTGTTATGATACTCTTAACTTATATTTAACACTGAAGCCTTTAGGGCATATACTCAAGGTTTGTCACTCGGGTGCAAAAAATAACTTCTCAAGTAATTATTTATATTAAAATTGCTAAATGTAGATCTAAAAATGCTTGTTTTAATGGGTTTTGTTGTAAATAACACCACTTTTAATGAATTTTCTATTTAAGAATTCTATATTGTTACAGTGTATCGATCAAGGATCGCTGTTATCCTGCCTTTTGGCAAGACCGTGACACTGTAGATTTGGTTAAGAACGGTTGGTTACCAGCCTTGAGAATCAGCTGTATACAGTATTATAGACAATGGTTGGAAAGATTTGGAGCGGGTCCCAATCAAGGTGTAATCAGTATGAAGTGACAAGGAAGGCCCTTTGAGGCTACCTTTCAAATTTTAAGCCAATCGGAGTTCGTACGCTCGAGTTATGGACAAATGAAGAATTTATATGGATCGATCTAGAACGATCCATAAAACAGCGTAAATCGACGAAGATCAATCAATATCTCAAAATCTACAAAGCCAATGCACTTGAAACTTTTAGGGCATCAATATTTTAAAGAGTGAAGCCCATAAAAATGATCGCATGACAAAACTCCCAAATCTTGAAAAAAATTGATTGTTATTGGAACGATCGTACGAATCGACAAAACGATCCATGTTCTATAAAGAACGAGCGATATCTCAAAAATTATAGCTCAGAATGATACATTATTTTGGGAGCAAAGTCTGGAGGCCTGTGGGACCACCCACGAACGATCACACATTGATTGGAGCCAAAAATAATAATTGGCCCCGATCGTTATTTCTGTAGAATTTAGACCACCGATCGTTCTGGTGGGGCCCTATGGATCTGGAGACTCTTCTGCCGAATTTCCAGTGAGATATTTCGTCATCTCAACCTATAAATACCAGCTTAATTCTTCATTAAAAGGACATTTACTCTACTAGTTACTTTATATTCTTTTGTAACTAAGGGATTTGATCTGATCCCTATTGTACTCAATATATAAAGTGATTAAAAAAGCAATTTGTTCAAAGTGGATGTAAGCCAACAATGCCGAACCACTATAAATCGTTGTGAACGTGTTATTCTTTCAATTGTTGCTATTTCTTTGTTATGATTTTCTATTTTCATTTTATATTTTTCATTTGTTTCACTTCTAAACTTCTATTGGGTGTTTGTGCAAAATTTTAGTGCAAACATTTTGGTGTTTTCACTGAGAACCTTGATTCTTAGCTTATTAGGATCCCTTTATTGCTACTGGATTGCATAAATCCCCTGAAGGAGATCTACAGTTATCTTCAATAAGTTTGCTTGTTCTATTTAGATTTACAAAAACCTAAGCAAAGCTATCAACAATGGTGAGGACCACTAGATCTACTTCTCAAAATGCAGAAGGAATCGAGAATGCTAGCATTTAGCAAGGAGGCCTAAGCAGTCAATCGGTGGATGTGAATGCTAATCCAGTTGAAGTCCAGAATTCAACTTATTTCATTACAAGAGATGAATTCTGAAATCTAATGAGAGAGCAGGTGGATACCCATCAATAATTAGATTAGCAGATTCAAGCCAATATCAACCTAATGAACCAACTCAGTCAACAACAACGAGGGAAAGCAAGGAGGGATCCTACCCTTACTTAGCATCAGAGAGTTCTAGTTCATCAGACAAGTATCACAAACACAGGCATCGTAGAGTAGATGGATATTGCACAAAGTCTTTAGGGCATCAACAAAAATACCTGGCTGGTCTACCAGGACCGATCAGTGCCGATCCCTCCTTAGGTATCGGTACCGATCCCTCCTTCAAACGAGGGAACTTACCTATACATGCTGGGATCCAAGCTAGAGCCGTTGTGGCTGATCTGGATGATGGATTTCAGTTGAATGTTGACCAATTGTTTCCCTAGAATGATGATGAAGTGAATGTACGTAGTATACAGTGAGAGGAGGGTGAACCAAGAAGGCGTGGAACGGCCTGTAGACATCGATCAGACCATTCATGTAAGGTGAAACACGACCACCACTTAGCACCAACTATCCCGATGCCGAACTTGTCGGCTATGGTTAGGCAGTTAGTGAGAGAGAGCCAAGGCTTAACCAGTGATGACTGGGGAATCTCGAGATACCATACCTCATCCATTGACAATGTCCTACATGTAGAGGATCCAAGGATGTTCAACATACCATCGATGCCTGCTTATGGGGGAAAAACCGACCCCAGGCAACACATCATGAGATATGAATGACTGATGGATTCTGCACAAGCAGATGATGCAACCAAGTGTAGATGTTTTCCTATAATTCTCTCTGAAATAGCAATAATGTGGTTTACAAGGTTACCCCCGTCGTCGTCTCTAAATTTGATGATTTGGCAACAAGGTTCATGGAGTAGTTCCATATGCAAGCAACTCGCCCCAAAGATGTAATGTCCCTATCCAGCGTGATCTAGGCTCTGGGAGAATCGTTGAAAGATTACTTGGAGAGATTCCATACAGCTGTCATAGTAATTAGTAATCCGAATGACCATGCAATATTGATGGTCGTAACAGGAGAGATTGATCCAGAGTTTGATTTTGGCGATTGGTTAGCTGGAAAACCACCCGCAACGTTAGAGTGCTTTTATACAAAGGCGACTCATCATTTAAGGAAAGAAGAAGCTAGATGCTCTAGGAAGAAGAATATTGCAGGACTAAGTGGAGAGGGAGTATAGAGTAATATTATAGTGAAGCAGTCTTATGGTAGCTCTGAAAAAGTTCAAGTGAATGTTTAGAAAAAACCGAATCAACAAAAGGAAGGCAGAGATAGGAGCCGAGAACGGAAGAGGGATTCCAGAAGAGGAAATCCTAGGATTCCTATGTACGATACTTACACGCCATTGAATACATCACTAGAGAATATCTATTTGTCTACTTGCAGTGCCATGCGGTACATGAAGCCGCCTCTAAAAAATCAACAGAGAAGCAGAACTAGATCGAAAAATATTGTCGGTTTCACGAATGCTATTGTCACAACACTAATGAATGCAGGCGTCTCTAGGATATTATCAAAAAGATGATTCAAGAAAGAAAGTTATAGCAGTTTGTAAAAATCCCGTAGGATGGCGGCCAGGGGACATCGACCCCAACCGAGGGCAAGAACCGCATAGGGCTGAGGAGCCTGCATGGACTGGTGAAAGATTGCTAATCAATACAATAGTTAGAGGACCGCATTCGGCTGATAAAAGTTGACATGAGATGGAGCGCTACGCTAGCGCGATTAAGCATGTGAATTTTGAATGTTGTTCGAGTATAGAAGATGGAGCTCTGGCAAAATGGCAACGTACAATGGTAGATGATATTATGTTTAGAAACAGAGATGCAGACAAGGTGGAGGCTCTGACAATTGACCCAATGGTCATTTCGGCCATGATCGGCCCCGTTTTAGTGAAAAGGATGTTGGTTGATTGTGGTAGTTCTATAAATATAATTTTCAAAAAAAGCTTAAGATCAAGTGAGGATGGAAGCCAAGGACTTGAAACCGTCTAAAGCCAACATTCATGGCTTTAATAGTGCTGCAACTGAAGTTGTTGGTTATGTTGAATTACCCATGGAGTTGGGGGAAGGTGACCACAGGAGAGTGCAGATTTTTCCATTTGTTGTTTTGGATGTTGACTCTCCATACAACGTTGTTTTGGGCCGACCGGCCTTAGCTGAGTTTCGGGCAACTCTTACCCCATGGTATTTGACTTTGAAGCGCCCGACAGATAATGGTGTTGGAGTTGTTCATGGTGATCAGGCGACCGGATGTGCCTGTTATCTAGCAGAATTGGGGGATGCTCAACGAAAGGAAAAGGGTAAGGGTGTGGAAAACTCTGGCTACATCCAAGCCACTGAAGATTGACAACTAGCGCCCGAGCCTTGGCTCGGGCGCCAAAGTCGATTCTATAGAGATATAGATCCGAGAGATGACGATGAGGAGCCTAAAGAGACCAAGGCTGCACCGGCTGAGATGACGACTGACATCACGGTCAACCAAGATGACCCATCATGGGTCCTAAAGATTGGATCATAGCTTAGCCCCCCAATGATGAAAGAACTTGCTGGATTTCTCCGAGCGAATCTCGACATGTTCGCTTGGACTCACTCTGACATGTGTCAGATGTCACCTACCATCACGAGCCATTCATTAATATCGACCCGAGGCATGTCCCGATGAAACAAAAAAGGCATGGAATGGATCTGGAGAGATCTACCTCTCTTAAAGAGGAGGTGCATAGGCTTAAAGTTAATGGATTTATTCGCGACGCCCTCAACCCTAAGTGGGTATCTAATCTTGTAATTATGGGAAAGGCGAATGGGAAATGGTGGACATGCGTTGATTACTCAAAATTGAACAAGGCATGCCCAAAAGATAGCTTTCCCTTTCCAAGGATCGACTGGTATACCCAACCGCGGGACACGAATTGCTATCTTTTATGATGCGTACTCAGGATATAACCAAATCCTGATGCACATTCCCACTCAAGAGCACAACAGTTTCATTATCGATGTTGGATTATATTGCTATGTGGTAATGCCATTTCGGCTAAAGAATGCAAGAGCGACCTACCAACGCCTAGTCAACAGAATGTTTAAAGACCAAATCAGAAAAACAATGAAGGTATATGTGGATGATATGCCATGAAGTCATGATAGTCTAGCAACCACATTAGAGATCTGGCAAAAATGTTTGACATCCTCCAACATTATAAAATAAATATTAACCCCTTGAAGTGTTCTTTTGGCGTAGAATTAGGAAAGTTCTTGGGTTTCATCATTAATGCCCATGGAATCGAAACAAATCCTAAGAAGATCTAAGCTATTCGCAACATCTAGGTGCGAAAGACTATCAAACAAGTACATAGCCTGAATGGGAAGGTTGCTGCCCAAAGCCGATTTATTTCCTGAGCTACTGATAAATGCATTCCTTTCTTTGACTTGATTAGGAGAGGAAAAAGGAATTTTGAATGGACACGGGATTATAATTCCAAGCTTTGGTGAACCATTTAGAGAGACCTCCTATCTTGTAATAACCGGTGGATCATGAAGGTTTATATATTTACATGACCATGTCGGTACATGCTTTGAGTGCATCTTTCCTTCGCGAAGAGAATCGAATCTAGAGACCGGTCTATTGTGTTAGCAAGCGATGACAGAAGCTGAAAGGCACTACCCAAAGATAGAGAAACTGGCATACTTTTTGTTGATTGCTTCGCGAAAGCTTCACCCTTACTTTCAGGCACATCCTATTAATGTTTACATTGACCGGCCGTTACACAGGTTCTGCAGCGACCTTAGACGTCTGGAGGGTTGCACAAGTGGAATATCGAACTTAGCCAATTTGACATCACTTATCTTCCTCGAAAGGATATCCATGGTCAGGCACTGGCGGACTTTACAGCACAATTTACGGCACATGATGATTTCCCAGAGAGCAGTGAAACCTCTACCATACGGTGGATGTTATATACAGATGGAGCATCCAACGATCGTTGTTCTGGAGCTAGAATTGTGCTTGTAACTCCCAAAGATAAGTCAATTTACTATGCTTTAAAGCTTGGTTTCCCTATAACAAAAAATGAAGCAAAGTATGAGGCTCTGATTGTTGGACTTATACTCTCCAGAGAACTGTGGATATAGTCTCTAAAAATCTGTTGTGACTCACAATTGGTAGTATACCAAGTCAGGGGAGATTACCAAGTTAAAGGAAAACCACTTGCTCCATACCTTACCCAAGTCCAAGAGTTGTTGACTGACTTTGAGTACTATGATATTACGTACATTCATTGGGATCAAAACAAAGAGGTTGATTCATTGGCAAAGTTTGCTAGCACTGGGGATGCACAACAGATGGGCTTGGTTCCCGTCGAAGTATTAAACGCCCCGATCATAATCCTGATGGAAATCGACTGGGTACTGGAGATGGAGCCTGAGAAGTAGTCGTGGATGACTTCGATTAAAGACTATTTGCTACAAGGAATTCTTCCCGAATGAAGGAATGAAAAATGACAAGTCCTTCATAAAGCTTCACGATATGTCATATAGGAAGGAGTTATGTACAGAAATGGTTTTTCTGTTCCCCTGCTCCGGTGTATCGCTCATGATAAAATAAAACTAGACCTAAAGGAAGTTCATGAATAGGAATGTGGTTATCACACTAGGGGCAAACTCTAGCAAAGAAAAGAATCTGTTACAGGTTTTATTGGTTGACCGTCAGTCGAGATGTTGCTGATTATGTAAGGCGATGCGACAAGTGCCAGATATATGCAAAAACTCCAAAAGCTCCATTGATGGAAGTTACACAAATAGTTAGTCCATGTCAGTTCGCCATATGGGGCATAAATATTTTCGGCTCCTTACCAATCTCTAAAGGTGGTGTGAAGTATGATATCGCCACAGTTGATTACTTCACTAAATGAGCCGTAGTGGAACCTTTATCCACGATCACAACCAAAAAAGTAATCAACGTCATCGTCCGGAAGATTATCTGTCGTTTTGGTCGTCCATGAACTATTGTAACGGGTAATGGGACTCAATTCGACTGTGCTGAATTCAAAAACTTCTGCCGTCGGTGTTATCCCGCCTTTTGGCAAGGTCGTGACACCAAGGAATTGACTAGTAACCAATGACGGCCCATCCTAGAGATCAGTTATACAGAGGCTCACTATGGATATCGACGAATTTTTTTCGAGTCCGGATCGAGCCAAAATTGGTAGGACGTGACAAGCTAAGCCATGAGAGCCAACGTTCCAAATCCCAAGTCAATCCGAGTTCGTATGCTCAAGTTATGAACGATACAAAATTGGGCGAAAATCAATTACCAGTCGACTCGCTCCCATCGACTCGCTCCACATCCCTCAGATGCCAGCTTTGACTCGCTTCGCAACACACAGAAGTGACAACTTCGACTCGCTTTGCTCAGAGGCCAACTTCGAGTTGTTCAGGTTCGACTCGCTTCACAACCATCTAAAATACCTACTTCGACTCGCTTCACAGACATCTGAAGTACCTACTTCGACTCGCTTCGCTCAAATGCCTTCTTCGACTCGCTCCATTCGAACCACTGATCGACTCCATCAACTTCGACTCCATTAGCGAAGCCACTGCTAAAACCTCTCAGGACGCTCCACTTCGACTCGCTCGACCAGTGCGTACTTCGACTCGCTCGATCTGGGCACACTTCGACTCGCTCAATCGGTGAACATTTCAACTCGCTCGAAACAACATCAAGGGCAGAGTGAGATTCAAGCGCCATGTCACCAAGTCGAATGCAAGCGAGTTGAAACAGAAGCGAGTCGAAGGAAACAACCTACCGAAAACCTTATTTCGTATCGATCATATCACCTAATCTTCAAGTCCAAATGCTATGAAATTTTCACAGAAGACTACGTGCATGCTAAAGAATGTTCACGCCAAATTTCGACTCCATTGGATGAAATCTTGATCGATACGAAATCTGTTCGTATCGATCACGGATCGGACCAAAACTTCACGGGCTTGGGCGTGCGGGCCTGGTCAAGTGCCAGAGAGGGTCTCCCGAGATCTGAGTGAAATATCAGCCTCCTACACCTATAAATAGACCCCCAAAGCCAACAGAAAAGGGGTTCTTCTTCTTCCTCTTTGAGCTCTCCAACGCCCGGACTCCGCCAGATCCAGATCTGAACTCAATTGCTGCTGCTACCAACGAAATCCATTGTTGCAAATCATAATTGCCTGCTATAAATCATTGAATTCACTTGTAAACACAAAAGAAAGATAAATAAAGAAAACTACTTCATAGTGGACGTAGGCGATATGCCGAACCACTATAAATTCTTGTGTCTCCTTGCACTTTAATTATTCTCATTTCTGAAATTTGGAGTTTTTGTAAGATAATCCCTCTTTTTCCATTTAATTTCTTCACTTTATCTCTTCAAAGACTTTCGAAGAGTGTTGTGCCCAATTTTGGTACAAACACTTTGGTGCTTTCATTGAGAAAACCAATTTTTCTCCTGCTCTTTTGATCTCCTATCTATATTGGATTGCATAAATCTAAGAAGAAGATCCAGATCTAGAACTTTGAAGCTCTTCCATTCTATTTATATTTGCATCAGATCTAGGAAAGGACTTTCATCTCCTCACCATGGTGAGCACACGTACCACTTCTACAGCTGCTGATCAAGGAGCACGGGACCGACAAAATCTCGTGCAATCGCCTCCATCCAACCAAAATGCTGCAGGACCTTTAGATCTGTCAGGTCCAATCACTAGGCAAGAATTCCTGACATTGCTTCAGGAGTTGACCCAAAGTCGACAGCAGCTGACTGAACAACTGCGCGCCAACACAGAGTTGACTAACCAGCTAAACCGCCAAAGGTGAAGAAGATCTAGAAGAGACCAAGGTTCTTATTCTTCCACAGAAAGTTCAGCCTCCTCCGATGGCCAAACCAGATCCACACGTCCACGGCTAGGTGTAAGCTACACCCAAGCCACGGGACACCAACCTGCTTCAAACCTTGGGCAACCTAGAGCTGGACCATCCGCTAGTCTCCGCACAAAACCTTCAACTCGAGGAGGAGCTGCTCCTTATCATGTTACCGGCAACATTACTACTACCACCTCTACCGGACGAGGAGGTGATGCTAGAAACCAAGCTGATCCTCAACGTAGCCAACGAGAGCAGACTCCTGAGCCTTATGTCCCTGAGGATGTTGAACCAAGGAGGCGAGGCACGGACCGTCGACCGCGTCCGGTCCAGACTCACGCTGTGGAACCCGACCACACCTTGGCACAACATGCTCCAAGTATCCGAACGCCGAATATACCAGCGATGATCCACCAAATGATCCGTGAAAGTCAGGGTCTCTCTAAAGACGACTGGGGAATCTCCCGAAGTCATACCCCTTTCACCGATGACGTTTTATATGCTGAACCACCTCGGCACTTCAGTATGCCAGCTTTGCCAGTTTATGAAGGAAGTTCTGATCCCAATCAACACGTCCTGAAATACAAATGGCTGATGAATGCTGCTAGAGCTGATGACGCAGTAAAATGCCATAGTTTCCCCATTTCCCTAGAGGGCATCGCTACCAAGTGGTTCACTCGTTTGCCACCGCGATCCATCTCTAACTTTGACCAGATGGCCACCAAGTTTGTCGAACAATTCCGTATGCACGTGGTGAGGCCTAAGGACGTTAACACTCTATCTAGTGTTATGCAAGCTCCCGGAGAAACACTTAGACGTTACTTGGAGCGATTCCATGCTGCGT
The DNA here is from genome assembly GCA_030737815.1 of Allium fistulosum. Lineage (NCBI taxonomy): Eukaryota > Viridiplantae > Streptophyta > Magnoliopsida > Asparagales > Amaryllidaceae > Allium > Allium fistulosum. The sequence continues at coordinate 520,671,840 of CM060901.1, read as the reverse complement.
GTGCAGAAATAAGTAATCCCAACGATAACTCTATCCTGATGGCACTGACTAAGGGGATTGATGCTGATTCCGAGTTCGGAAATTGGCTAGCTGGGAAACCACCTGCGTCATTGGACCGTTTCTATTCCAAGGCAGTCCAATTCCTGAGAAGGGAGGATGTGAAACAGTCTAGGAAGTAGGATGACTCATGGCCCAACGTCGAAGGTATCCAAAGTAATGTCACTGTTAAACAGTTCGGAGATAGTTCTGGAAAAATTCAGTTGAACGTCCAAAATAAACAGAATCAGCAGAGGGACAATAGAAATCAGAACAAAAAATGCGATCAGGATTGTCGACCATGGTGTAGAGCTTCCATGTACGATAATTACACTCCATTGAACACGTTGTTGGAAAATGTGTATTTGCAGACCTGCAATACCATGTAGTATAAGAAGCTTGCCCCAAAACCACCAACTGAAAGACAAATCCAAACAGGAAAGTTTTGTAGATTCCATGAGAGTTATGGCCACAACACCAATGAGTGTCGTCACTTACAAGACCTCATAGAAAAACTGATATGTCAGCGAAAGTTGGATCAGTATGTGCGGGCACCGCAATCCGGTGGTGCGGGCCCATCAAATCAAAATCGTGCGCCGAATCAGGAAAGGCAGGAGGAACCCGCTCGTGCAGACAGGAGGATGGTCATCAATACAATAAGTGGTGGTCCTCACCTAGCAGATCGAAGCTGGAAGGAAATGGAGTCGTATGCCAGTTCTATCAGGCATGCGGACTTCGAGTGTTACAGCAGTTTTGATGAGGGTGCTCCGGCCAAGCAACAGAAAACGATGACGGATGACATCGTGTTCAGGAGCAGAGACGCAGATAAAGCCGAAGCTCCCACTATCGATCCACTGGTCATCTCAGCACAAGTAGGTCCCGCTTGGATGAAAAGGATCTTAGTTGACAGTGGAAGCTCTGTGAATATTTTGTTCAAGCGAGCTTATGATCAAATGAAGATGGAAGCCGCAGACTTGAAGCCCTGTCAATATCGAGTCCATGGTTTCAACGGAAGTGCCACTATACCCACTGGAATGGTGGAACTGCCAGTGGAGTTGGGAGTTGGAGAACGTCAGAGAGTACGGATGTTGCAGTTCATTATTTTGGACATAGACTCCCCTTACAATGCTTTCTTGGGCCGACCGGCCCTCGCTGAATTTAGGGTAGCCATTGCCCCATGGTGTTTGACCTTAAAATTTCCCACTGATCATGGAATAGGAATCGTTTAGGGAGATCGCGCTACTACCAGAGCCTGTTATGTTGCTGAGCTGCGGGAGGCGCAGCGAAAGGAGAAGGGAAAGGGCGTAGAGGAATCTCTCTGCGTCCGTTTCACCGATAATTGACAATTAACTCCCGGGCCCAGGCCCGGGCACCCCAGCCAATTCCTCAAGGACCTTGATCCAAGAGAAACTGAAGACGAAGGGGAATCTAAAGAAAATCAAGCATCACCGGCAGAACTGACGATTGATGTCCCGGTTGATAGTGACGATGATTCGAAAATGATAAAGGTTGGATCTCAGCTAAGCCAGCAAGCTCATGAGGAATTGGTTGAATTTCTGCGGGCAAACCTTGACGTATTTGCCTAGACACATTCTGATATGTGTGGGATCTCGCCGGACATCGCGAGCCACACTCTGAACATTGACCCACGGCATTTCCCGGTCAAACAAAAAAGGCGCGGTATGGATCCAGAGAGATTTGCCGCCCTTAAGGAAGAAGTAGAAAAGCTTGAAGCAAACGGATTCATTCAAGATGCATTATATCTTGAATGGGTGTCGAATCCCGTGCTCGCCCGAAAGCCGAATGGAAAGTGGAGAACATGTGTCGATTATTCCGATCTGAATAAAGCATGTCCCAAAGACAGTTTCCCACTCCCCAGAATTGATCAGCTAGTAGATTCGACAGCTGGGCATGAACTCTTATCCTTCATGGATGCGTACTCTGGTTACAATCAGATACCGATGCATTTACCTGATCAGGAACATACCAACTTCTTGACCAACCTGGGACTTTACTGCTACAAGGTTATGCCATTCGGACTCAAGAACGCCAGAGCTACTTATCAACGATTGGTCAATCGGATCTTTGCCAATCAAATCGGGAAAACGATGGAAGTATATGTAGACGACATGCTTGTGAAGTCACAACTATCCACCGACCATGTTAAAGACCTGGAAACTATGTTCAACATACTTCGAGAATACAAAATGAAGCTCAACCCACTGAAATGTCACTTTGGAGTTGCATCCGGAAAGTTCCTTGGGTTCATCGTTAACGCCCGGGGAATCGAAGCTAATCCTGAAAAGATTTGGGCAATCAGAAATCTTGAAACTCCCAAGACTATAAAGCAAGTCCAGACTCTCAATGGAAAGGTAGCAGCATTGAGCAGGTTCATTTCAAAGTCCACTGACAAATGCATTCCCTTCTTCGACCTGATTCGAAAAGGGAAACGAAACTTTGAATGGACCACAGAGTGCGAGGGCGCTTTCCAAGCACTAGTCCAACATCTGTCCACACCGCTGATACTGTCAAAGCCTATTGATCATGAGAAGTTGTATGCGTACTTGGCGATATCCGAAAATGCTATCAGCACTGCCTTGGTTCGAGAAGAAGACGGGATACACAAGCCAGTGTACTACGTCAGCAAACGATTAACTGGGGCTGAAAGGAACTATCCAAAGTTGGAGAAGTTGGCTTACTGCCTTGTAATCGCATCAAGAAAACATCAACTCCGTATTCCCAGAGCGCGAAGCGGAGTATAAGGATCCAACTCCGAGTTCCCAAAGCGTGAACCGGAGTATAAACATCAACTCCGTATTCCCAGAGCGCGAAGCGGAGTATAAACATCCAACTCCGAGTTCCCAGAGCACGAACCGGAGTATAAACATCAACTCCGTATTCCCAGAGCGCGAAGCGGAGTATAAACATCCAACTACGAGTTCCCAGAGCACGAACCGGAGTATAAACATCAACTCCGTATTCCCAGAGTGCGAAGCGGAGTATAAACATCCAACTCCGAGTTCCCAGAGCACGAACCGGAGTATAAACATCAACTCTGTATTCCTAGAGCGCGAAGCGGAGTATAAGCATCCAACTCCGAGTTCCTAGAGCGCGAACCGGAGTATAAACATCAACTCCGTATTCCCAGAGCACGAAGCGGAGTATAAACATCCAACTCCGAGTTCCCAAAGCGCGAACCAGAGTATAAACATCAACTATGTATTCCCAAAGCGCGAAGCGGAGTATAAACATCCAACTCCGAGTTCCTAGAGCGTGAACCGAAGTATAAACATCAACTCCGTATTTCCAGAGCGCGAAGCGGAGTATAAACATCCAACTCCGAGTTCCCAAAGCGCGAACCGAAGAATAAACATCAACTTCGTATTCCCAGAGCACGAACCAGAGTATAAACATCAACTCCGAACTCCTAGAGCGCGAGTCGGAGTATAAACATCAACTCCATATCCCCAGAATGCGAAGCGGAGTATAAGCATCGACTCCAAATTCCCAGAGTGCTAATTGGAGTATAAACGACAACTCCGAACTTCCAGAGTGCAAGTCGGAGCATAGTCATCAACTCCGGATTCCCAGAATGCGAAACGGAGCGTAAACACCAACCTCAAGTTCCCGAAGCATGGATCGAAGTATAATTATCAACTCCAAACTCCCGGAGCGCGAGTCGGAGTACAAATGCCAATTCCAAGTCCCCAGATAGCGGACATATGATTGAAACTCAAGCCAGCGTGACCAACCGCCAATAAACAAATGAGGATCCCCGGAGTGCGGATATGATCATTGACGATCGGACAAGCATGAATAAACCGCTCAATCCCCGTTTGTTTCAAACGCCCATCCAACGGCACTAGACTCGGCATGCTATAAGAAAAGGGCAATTGCTGACTGATGTTTTACAACATACCACCAAGACTGGGGGGCAAGACTTAAGCATCAACCATCGACTGAAGCAATGTGACGTCAAAATTCGACTCGTTTCCCGGTCGCAAACCATGTCCACAATACCCGAACTTGGCAAACAGAAACAAACTTCGTTCGAAAATTGAAACTTCACAAGTGCATTTCAGACACTGAAACACTTAGATAAATACACAATGACAGGAAAGAAACCAAAAAAGAGAAGTTTCATTTCTATTGTTTATAAAAGAAGTCTGTATACAAGTTTGTTCCAAAAATTCCTACTAACAGGGGTCGAAACCGCATCTATACACGGCCAACAAAATGCAAGTCAAAATAAACCAGGGAAGCATGTTTAATCTTTCTTCTTCCTTCGCTTCCTCCTCGCTGTAGACCCACCGCTGATCTTCCTCTTCGAGCCTTTGTTTTTCGGCGGCTGGTCTTCAGGCGAGGGCATTATGTCAACATCCTCCTCCGAACTCGAATTAATAGGGATGCTTCCTGCAGGAGGAGTCGGAGGGATAAGATCAAGTGTGGAAGATGGAATAGCCACACTGGTACCAGAGAATGTACCGCCGGGCGATATCATTCTAAGCGGAGCTGGACCAAGTGCTGCCATCCCACCTCCAAAACTGCCGCCATGTGTTGCTGCATCCATTTCAGCAGCAATTTGCACCAAGATCTCCTCTTCAGCAGCCGACCGAGCCTCGCTGAGAACTTCGGAAGTCGGCATCGAAAAGCTTGTGGCAGGAGCGCCTCCGCCCATGATGAAGGTTAAATCAGCTAAAGGGTCGCCATGATAGCGGAAGAGCTCCTCCATCAGTTGCCTGTCAAAGACAAGTGTGCCTCCTTGAATATCGTCAAGAGGCGCTGCAGTAGTCACGGTAATCGCTTCGGTGACGATAGCCTCCTGTGTCTGGTATGACTCTTGAGTAGCAGGAGGCTCGACATGGGCAGCGTCAATCACTGGACAAAGAATAAAGGAACTGTTAGAACTTAACTCAAACGAAGGCTTCGACTTAAGAAAGAAAAGTGGAATGTTCAGAATACCTTCCTCAGTTCGACTTGTAGGCGGCAGGGCGGCATCAGTGACTTGCGCTGCAGCCGGAGACATCTGCGGCTGATCCGGATTATAAGCAGGAACAGCCTGGGGATCAACCGCAGACGAGGATTCAGGTTGGGTTGACGCGGGAACTTCAAGACTTGCTTCATGGCGGTCAACCCCTGAACCCTCTCCAACTTCAAAGTGTTGGGCGCCAAGTCTTTCCTTCTCACGCAGAATCATTGACTCGTGCAGAATCTTCTTTTCATCGTCATTCAAAATGCGATTCTCGAGCTCAAATTCATCTACGGACTCGCCCTGATGCGCCTCCTTCTCTTCCTCAACCAGCCGGCCCCAGGCGTTATAAAGATGTGTAGGGTAATCGTCAAGCCAGGCTAGACCCCTGTGCCTCAACACATTAGCATTATAAACAACGAGCAAGTCCTCGATGTCAGCCTCTAGCCTGGACTCCGCCGACTTTACTTTCTCCTCAACCTCAGCCTCCACCTTGCGGACTTTAGCCACTGCCGCATCCCGTTCACCCCTAAGCAGAACAGCTTGGTCGTACACCTCCTGGGCTGCACTGTTTGCGTCATCTTTATCCTTGGCCATGTCGGCGAATTTGGCCTTGAGTTCATTTAGCTCCTTGACTGTCGCGTCCCGCTCGGCGGTAACTGTAGTGTTCCGGTGGCCCATCTCCTCCACCAGGGCAACATGTGTCTGCCCCAGCTTCACCATCGCCGCCTTCGCCTCATCAGCCTTTTTGGTGGCCTCAATCTCCGATTTCCGAGAAGACTCGGCCTCAGCAGTCAGCACTTGGATGATCCGGTCCCTTTGAGCGAGATCAGTCTCCAGTTTCTCAAGTGCTTTGGCCCGCTCAAAGGCCACCTTAGAAGCTTTCTCCGCGGCCTTTACCCACTCCCGGTACTGGGTGTAGATGTCATGAACGTAATCATGCATCGTGCCTTCTACCCCTGATGGAATTCTCTTCAAGTGAGGGGGAAGACGTAGCCGTCGAAGCAGATATTTGGAAAATCCTTCTTCATCTGAGCTAATTTAAGGCCCCCTTCTCCTGTGGGCTTAGTAGGGACCTGCTCTGTAATCATGGAAGCCGTAGTCTCGATTCTCTGAAGATGAGTTTCGGACCTAGAAACATGAGAGGACGGCCTGTGACGAGGAGGCTCTGGTGGGTTTGAAGTTTGGATAGGGGATGGAGATGGAAGTCTAGGAGGAGGAGAGCGTGATCTAGACCGATGTCGGTACTCTCTATCCCTGTCACGCCCGTACCTATCCTGATTAGAATACTCGCGATCGCGATCCCTGTCCGAATCCCTCCTGCGGGAATCATAATAAGAAGAAGTTTTTCGGACGGAGCGAAGACTCCCGAGCATCGATCCTCTTCCAAACATAGTACCTGAAAACAAGAAGCGAGGAAAGAGTTAGTGACTTCTTAAGTTGGTCGATTTACAGTCGTGAATCATGTAGTGTAATGAAGTGTATGCATGTGCAATCCCCCGACCAACCAGAAATGTCGGTCGCACTCGTAGCAAGCGACCCGCTCAGTTCAAAAGCACTATCGAGCCCCTCCGTCCCGGCGTCGTGTGGAGACGACACAATATCCAAGATCAGAATATCAGCAAGCCCTGCAAAAAGGACTCTCCACTTGCGGGGGAGGAGCCTCTGAAATCCTAATCCCCTGGAAAGGTAAAGACACGACCACAGATTTAAATCTCTTAGATTTAGGGCGTTTATGAGCAGCAGCCTTGCCTTTTCTTCTTCCTCCCGAATCCAGGACATCGGCAGAAGGCCCAGCTGGGAGCTCGGTATCGGTAGGCGTTCTTTCCGGATCAACTTCTTCGGCGATCACAACTGCGGGCACTTTGCACTTCACCCGTTTCTCCGGGACCACTCTATGTATCCCTTCTAGATGTATGCTCTGTCTCCGTTCTATCAGCCCGACAGTCCTCAAATTCCTATCGGTCAGGACTAAGTCTATGTGCCTCTCTTTGTTCAAAAACGCTTGAAGAATCCGAACAAGCTCTCTGAAGTATGCGCCATCGGGACGAGAGATTACGGCTATAAGAAAGGGAAAGTATGTCAGTTCTGAAGTCAGTTACTAGTATCTCAATGATTCGACAGAGAAATGGCAACACTTACGTCTATCCAACCACCGCCCAGCAAATCCAGAGGGGCATCGAACGTAGAACCATTCAGTTTTATAGTAACTTAGCCTTCCCCAGGAGCCCATTACAATGTGGCAGCTTCTGACCGCCTCCAGGAAGGTGAAAGAAGGGTTGTCTCCACGACTCTTGACGTTGAATAAATATCTGATTTCGATCGGCTTCGGCGGTCGAAAGAGGATCTCCATAAACAGGACAAAGGTGCTGTTCAACAAGGCATACCCATTGGGATGTAGCTGAGATGGAGCTATGCCAAGAAACGATAACATCTCCCTTATATATTCATTGAAGGGAGGAAGTGTCCCCGCTGTGCAAGCGTGACAGTTGAAAGCAGTAAACCCCTCCGGGGGATTGTGTGGCCTGTCGGTTGGCCCAGGAAATAGCACGTCGTCAAGCAACAAACCATGCCTTAAGCAAATCCATCCTAGCATATCTTCGGAGATACCCGACGACATGGAATCTGTTGGATTGAGAATAAACCGAGCACCCGGACACTCATCCGGAGCTGGCTCTATGACTTCGGCTTCGATAACCGGTATCTCTATGGTTGGAGGAATAGAACTTGGGAGTTCCGGCTGTTGAGAACTTGAAGGGTCCATGACTAGCTAGCTTATAAAAAATCATTATTAAGCTGACAAATAACACTCGTGCATCCCCCAGTGTAAAGTGTGTGAGCGTGTTGTGCAGTGCAGTACTGTATATTATTTAAGAAGATCAACCGGATTAAGGAAAGCATGTAAACGACGAGACTTCAGAATTCAGTCGGAAGGACCGTCATCGCTGACCATCACAACCGTGCCATCCAGTTATTAGCTATCAGTCCAAGTTAAAATGTTTTATTATTTTAGTAAGTTCCAGTTTCATCGACAAACTTTAATAGGCAATCAGGTGTGCGGTGAAACAATTAAGTCCAGTTAAGAAAATCTGAAGCTCATCGGGGTTAAGTGGTCAAAGGCACTAGAATTTTCGACGTCATCGAAATTAAATCAATGGTCAATCATCAAGAGTTCAAGTTCAAGACAATCACTCCGGTTCAAGTTCGAATCATTCACTAAGGCTCGAGTTCGAATCGATTGTTCGGGGTTGTGCAGTTCGACTCGATCCAAGACCACGTGCTTCGACTCGGTCCAAAGCCACGCGCTTTGACTCGCTTCGAAGCCTCTGCTTCGACTCGGTCCAAAGCCACGCGCTTCGACTCGCTTCGAAGCCTGTCTTCGACTCGATCCAAAGCCTCTGCTTCGACTCGATAAAAAACTATGTAGTTCGACTCGATCCCAAGGCACTCCACTTCGAACCGTTCAAAGGCCACTATTTCGACTCAATCAAAAGACATACTTTTCGACTCGATCCAGGGCATTGTTTTGAGTCCATCAGACACAGCCCCTTCGTATCGATCCATAGATTCAAAGCGTTCGACTCGATGCGAAGCTCCACCATCGATCGATACGAAGACCTCCGCCTCATCATCTCGAAACCCCTACTCCAGATTGACACGAAGCTGAGAACAAGGACTTTTTGATCGATCGCGATTCTGATGGATTTGGTGTTAAGAATCGAGTCTCCTCGTTTACATGATGGTTTCGCTCAATGGATTACCTAAAATTTGTTAATTGGTTCAAATAATCGAAGGTATGAATCAAGTCAAAGGCGAGAGTGTTTGTTCTTCTTTGTTTTCTCGAGTCTTAGAGCGATACGAAGGCAAGGCAAGATAACGAAAAGTAAAAAGTGAAAAAACGGCTAAGTACGAAGTATTTATATAGACTCGAAAGTGAAGGGAATAAACGTTTCGTATCCCGGTGGATTCGAACACACGTTTTGACTCCGTTTCTGATACATCGATGCGAAGCTCCCCTTCATATTGCTTGACTTCGACTCCGTCTCTGGTGCAGCAAAACAAGCGGTTTCAAATCCATCAGGGAAGCGTACTTCGACTCGCTCCATTTCGACTCGCTCAGTTCAGAGCCATCAGGGAGATTCAGTTCGACTCGCTCCATTTCGACTCGCTCAGTTCACAGCCATCAGGGAAATTTACTTTGACTCGTTCCACTTCAACTCATTCAGTTCGCGCCCATCATCGAGTCGAACAAGCACTTCGTATCCATCGAACCCTGCGTCTATCGATGCACAATTCCTATTCATGTCCATAGTTTCCAACCCCTTCCCTAGAGCATCGATACAAATAGTCAGTTCGAATCCATCAAATCATGGCTTCCAGAGGCCAACTCCATCAACTCGACTTACTTACTTCGCATCCATAGATCCAATGAAAATCATCTTCGATGTTTCAACCCTTCACATCGAATCAGGAGAGGATCGTTACGAAGGAACATTCAAAAGCAACCATCGAGCGTTGTTACAGCGAATTTCACATCGATTCAAGAGAGGATCGATATGTAATTCAAAAGTAAAATAAACTAACAACGACTCGTGGACGTACGAACGTCAACGAGAGTCAGGTTAACATATATGCATGAATGTCGGACTAGTATTCAATATTCCTGATTTTCAGGAATCAGAAACTCATCCAATAACGATTACAACAACAAACGGGTAACCACTAGCATACAGCAATCAGTTGCAACAATTCATGGTACAGCAGTCGACAGTCAACAGTTTACATTATCAAGAAGAACGGTCAAAGGTTACAGCTTTCATCGAAAAGACAATAACTATTCAGAGTAGAGACGACAGTATTTCAAAGCACATCATGTTTCCACAAGACGTACTTTGGGGGGAAAATGTTATCCCGCCTTTTGGCAAGGTCGTGACACCAAGGAATTGACTAGTAACCAATGACAGCCCATCCTAGAGATCAGTTATACACAGGCTCACTATGGATATCGATGAATTTTGTCCGAGTCCGGATCGAGCCAAAATTGGTAGGACATGACAAGCTAAGCCATGAGAGCCAACATTCCAAATCCCAAGTCAATCCGAGTTCGTATGCTCAAGTTATGAACGATACAAAATTGGGCGAAAATCAATTACCGGTCGACTCGCTCCACATCCTTCAGATGCCAGCTTCGACTCGCTTCGCAACACACAGAAGTGACAACTTCGACTCGCTTTGCTCAGAGGCCAACTTCGATTCATTCAGGTTCGACTCGCTTCACAATCATCTGAAATACCTACTTCGACTCGCTTCACAGCCATCGGAAGTACCTACTTCGACTCGCTTCACAGCCATCTGAAGTACCTACTTCGACTCGCTTCGCTCAGATGCCTTCTTCGACTTGCTCCATTCGAACCACTGATCGACTCCATCAACTTTGACTCCATTAGCAAAGCCACTGCTAAAACCTTTCAGGACGCTCCACTTCGACTCGCTCGACCAGTGCGTACTTCGACTCCCTCGATCTGGGAACACTTCGACTCACTCAATCGTGAACATTTCGACTCGCTCGAAACAACATCAAGGGCAGAGTGAGATTCAAGCGCCACGTCACCAAGTCGAATGCAAGCGAGTCGAAATAGAAGCGAGTTGAAGGAAACAGAAGCGAGTCGAAGGAAACAGCCTACCGAAAACCTTATTTCGTATCGATCATATCTCCTAATCTACCAGTCCAAATGCTATGAAATTTTCACAGAAGACTACGTGCATGCTAAAGAATGTCCACGCCAAATTTCGACTCCATTGGATGAAATCTTGATCGATACGAAATCTGTTCGTATCGATCATAGATCGGACCAAAACTTCACGGGCTTGGGCATGCGGGCCTGGTGACGTGCCAGAGAGGGTCTCTCGAGATCTGAGCGAAATATCAGCCTCCTACACCTATAAATAGACCCCCCAAAGCCAACATAAAAGGGGTTCTTCTTCTTCCTCTTTGAGCTCTCCAATGCCCGGACTCCGCCAGATCTAGATCTGAAATCAATTGCTGCTGCTACCAACGAAATCCATTGGTGCAAATCATAATTGCCTGCTGTAAATCATTGAATTCACTTTTAAATACAAAAGAAAGATCAATAAAGCAAACTACTTCATAGTGGACATAGGCGATACGCCGAACCACTCTAAATTCTTGTGTCTCCTTGCACTTTAATTATTCTCATTTCTGAAATTTGGAGTTTTTGTTAGATAATCCCTCTTTTTCCATTAAATTTCTTCACTTTATCTCTTCAAATACTTCCGAAGAGTGTTGTGCCCAATTTTGGTACAAACAGTCGGTATCATATTGAAAAAAGATTTGCTGCAGTCACTCACCCTCAAGCCAATGGACAAGTTCAAGCTATGAACAAAATCATAAAGTTCATTCTGAAGGAGCGTTTGAGAAGCCTAGAGGCAAGTGGGTGGATGAACTCCCGACAACACTATGGGCTTATAGGACCACCTACAATTTCGCAACTGGCCATACTCCATTCGCCCTTGCTTATGGTTCCGAAGCCATTATTCCTGTTTAGCTCGAAGTTCCTTCTCATTGAGTGAACTACTGCGATCCCATAACGAATAAAGATCTTCTCTTAGAATCTCTAGACCTTTAGATGAGAAGTGTGAAGAAGTTGACTTGAGGGCAGCTGCACACCAACACCGAGTCACCTGGTACTACAACACTAAAGTCCTACCTAGAATCTTTGAAATCGATGATCTCGTCTAAAACGGGTTTTTCCTGCCCCGTCGCATATGAATCCTACTTGGGAGAAACCATATGTCATTGAACAGAGGCTTGGCGAGGGAACTTTTAAGCTAGCGACTTTTGATGGCATCACACTCTCAAGGGCATGGAATAGCGAGCATTTACGATGCTATTTCACTTAGTTTATTTCTTTTTCATTTAGTTGTATTTAATTTCAGGATTTGCTTTAGCATTTGATTTTCAAAGATATGTAATAAGACAAATTATGTCATTTCTTTCCGTTTGGAAAATAAAGTTTTGAATTTCCTTCATGTCTGTGTTTGGTGTAGCATTACATACAAATTACGATACTGGACTAACTAGAATTGACATGTTCGGGTAGGTACCTAAAGTTTGGAGCTAGCCAATTACGTAAGTTCACGACTATGCTAAACGAAATGAGAAAGGTCTGACTGTTCATTTGACGATTCACGCATATAACCCAATGGACGGAATGTCTAACGAGGGATGGATGTGATTCAACCATCCAATGATCAATTTAAGTGAATATTAGGCTTGGGTCCCTAATAAGTTTCAAAATACACAAAAACCCCAGTAAAAAAAAGTACGTAAATTAGGTCCATAGAATTAAGTTACTAAGTAATTGCATATAGTTATGCAATTATTTACTGAATAATTGCAGACATTTATGCAATTATATCCAAAAGTTGCATAAATTTATGCAATTTTTTCGGTGAATAATTGCGGAAATTTCCGCAATTTTTTTGGTGACTAATTGTGGAAATTTCCACAAATTTATGAAAAAATTGCGGAAATTTCCGTAATTTTTTCCGTAATTTTTCAATGAATAATTGTGGAAATGTCTGCAATTTTTTGATATAATTGCATAAATGTCTCCAGTTATTCACTGAATAATTGCATAAGTGTATGCATTATTGGGTAACTTAATTCTAGGGACCTAATTTACAAACTTTTTTTACCGGGGTTTTTGTGTATTTTGAAACTTATTAGGGACCTGTGCCAAACTGTCCCTCAATTTAATCCTATCAAACGATGGAACAAATATGAATCAAAAGCGATCGTGAGACGACCGAATGCTCGCAACGTTAACCCCCAGACTTAGGGGCGAATCAATCAATTAAGGAAAGTATGATTCGACTATTTTTCGAAATAACTCTAAGTCCTCAGAGTGTGGACTGGAGTATAAACACAAGCCGAGTGCGGTTCGACCACCCGCTAACTTACTCTTATCTCTAGAGTGTAGATATAAGTATAAACAAATAGATAAGTGAAGTTCGACCACTCATTATTCTGTGAACTTCGGCCTGAAACACATAGGAGGAGTATAAACTCGCTAAGGATGGAGTTCGACCATCCACTACCTAACCCCCCTAACCTAAGAATGAAGGCAGGAGTGTAATCACTTAAACCGCTGAATCCAATGGCGTAACACTCGGGGTCGAGCTTAGTGTTTGATACAATTTAAGGCCACGACCACATGGAGGCCTTGAGTAAAAAATTATGGATGTTTATCCAAATTAATGAGCAACGAATTACAAGTACATTGAATGGAAAGTAATAGCTCGACCACTTAAATAAAAATTCACATAAGAGTTCGAAAGGAAATAAAGAGCTTTTATTTACATAATAAACTTCAAAAATATGATACAAGTTTATTCAAGAATGGGTTTGCACCTGCACAAACATGGCAAACAAAAAGAAAAAGTAGCCATTTAAGTTATTTACACATCACATCAACCCAACAATTGCTTTTTAAGTTTCTTCTCTTTCTTTTATTTCTTGGGAGTGGTCCCACCTGAACTGCCACTCGTTTCTCTCTTCGATCCTTTTCTGCCTCGGCCTTTCTTTAGAGAAACATCTTCAGTTATGGGGATCGAGGCGGCATCATCTTTAGAAGCAGGAGGGATCGAGGCACTCTTAACACTGGAAGCGGGAGGGACCTCATCTCGAGGAATTGTCCCGCCATGAGAAATTATCTAAAGTGGGATAGGAATTGGCTTATTGAAATCCACATCAACAGGCTCAGCTTTCACCTTCTTTTTCAACAATTCTTCATTCTCAACATGATTATTCAAGCTGAGCTCATCAGTAGGGTCGGAGGAGTCATTGATTATGACATCCTCATCAAAAGGAATTTCATGGTGTAGGTCGCCTCCTTCCTTAAATAGTCCCTCCATGAATTGCTCATCGATAACGAAGGTTTCTTCTAGAGCACCCTGAGTAGTGGCTGAAGCTATAACTGTAGTAGATTCTATCACCACTGCTTGTGATCCCAATTGAGGCTCTTATGAGGGAGGAGGAATGGTAGCTGACAAATCTAAAGCCGAGGAAAAATAAGCGAAAAGATTAGAAATATCAACTGGTGACACCCCAACCTTTTGGAAGATGGGAGATGTCAGCAAAATACCTTCCTCAGTGTGGCTCCCAAGTTGAGACAAAGTACCCTCAGAACTGCGTTCAGGAATTGGAGAAAGCTAAGGCTTGTCCGGATTATACTCGGGAATGGTTAAAGAATCTGCCATGGTGCTAGGGATAGCCTGGGATGTTGGGGGCAATTCAGTTGTAACATAGGGTTATGCGGACCCGGATCCTTCACCCACTTCATGTAAAGAGAAAGCAGCAGATTCTTTCTGAAGTGTAAGCGGGATATCATGCAATGTTTTGGGTTCATCGCCCAATAGCATTTCACCTCCAAGCCTGAACAAGTCGACTTCCTCAGTATTAAGGAGTCTCTTTTCCTCCGCACCATGAAATTCCCATATGCACCAGAGCTGGTAGAGATAGTCATTGCCAAGCCATGTTAGATTTTTGTGCTTGAGAACTTTAGCATTGTAAAGAACAAGAAGTAGGTTAAGCTCGTTCGTCATCTCTTCCCTAGCCTTATCCTTGGCAGCTTCTACTTCGTGCTGAACGAGCGCATTAAAATCTTTGGCCCTTTCAACGGCTGTATCTCTCTTAAGTCTAACATTCACCAACTCATCACAAGCATCTTGAGTAATTTTATAAGCATCATCTTTCTCCTTATTTACGTACTTGAGCTCAGACTTGAGTTCCGCTATCTCCTTCAAGGCTGCAGATTCATTACTTCGAGCTGTATCTCTCTCGAGTGCGATTTCTTAATTCCGATGATGCAATAGCTGGACCATATCTTGATGGCTGGACTTCATCTCATCCATAGATTTGATGGCAGCATCAGCTTTACCCTCGACCTCCTTTTGAGAGGTCCTAGAAGCCTCTAACTCGTTTGTCAAAGTATCGATAATTCTTTTATTCCGAGCCTCCTGGCACTTTAACTTTTCAATTTTCGCCGCATGCTCGAAAGATACTTTCAACATTCTCTCCGCTACTTTCATCCATTCACAATACCACTTGTGGATATCAGTGACACAATCAATAGTCATTTTTTCGACATGGTCTGGGACCCTCTTCATATTAGGAGGGAAAAAGAACCCTTCAAAGCATAGGTTTGGAAACTCTTCCTGAAGCTGTGCCATGCGAGCAACCAGATCGATCACAGGCTCTTCGGCAACGATTTCAACCTCAGTTGTTTCCTTGCCGGGCCTGTGAGCAGCAACATGTTCGCTATGGCAACAACGATCACTAGGCCACTAAGAATGAGAAGGAACTAAAGGCTGTGGAGGAATTGAGATAAGAGAGGGACCACGGGAGGAATCAACAGGTAGGTTTCAACGATCAGTTGGCTTATCGGAACCCTTCGGAGGAGGGGATCTAGTTCTTGATCGATGCTTACCTTGAGATGGTTTATCCCTATCACCCCTATCCTGATTACCTCAATCCAGACCAGAGTGATAACTAGAAACATAATACTCTCGATCGCCACCTTGACGGTACGAGCTGGAGCGTGAACCAGAAGACTGGTGGTGCATATCCCGAAGGGAATCAAAAATACTCCTTTTCTTTAATATCGTTTTTGCAAAGGCATATAAAATTTAATCAACTTTAAGCATTAAAGGGCGCAAGTTAAACATAATGCAATGTTGAGGAGTGCAAGTGTGTGCAAGTGCCTTGTGTTCCCCCCGACGGACCAGATGCAAGAGCTTCACTGGAGTACTTTACCCTTTAGAATTTGGAATTTTAGTGCCAATTTTGGTAGGCGATTTTGACCTACCAACTCTCACGTCAGTGAAGTGGAAAGTGTCAAAGTCATGCGATATTGGCAGACCAAAAAAAGAATCGAGCGGTAAACTAAAATGCTCCGACGGTTGAGAAGCAGATTCATCTTGAACAACCTTGGGAGTGATTGACAACTTGAGTTGATTAGAAAGATGACTTTTGGGAAATTTATAAACAAGTGTCTTCTCTTTTCCTTTATCGAGAGCCGAAGGCTGTGGGGTCTGCGAGGATCCGACCACGACCCCAAGACTAAATCCATCATCATCACGACCGGGCACATTGCCTTTATCTCCTTCGACATCAATGTTAGTGAATTCCTGAGCACTCATAACTGCAGGCATGACGGGATCGACTCGATTTCCCCTTCGACTGGCTGCAATCCGTGGTCTTACCCCTGCAGCTCGAGCAGCTTTTGTTAGCCCTATGCTGAGGTCCTTTTCTATCAAACAAAATGCTATAAGGCTTTTGTCCGTGAGAAGATAATCGATGTCCTTATCTTCAGGTGGCGCATTTTTAAGAGTTGTGACGGATGCTCATAAAGATTACCGCTGGGCCGTGCTATGGTGCCTATAAAAAGAATTGCTTAGTTTGAAGTACGACCTAGATATCAGTTTTCCATGCTAATACCAAAATGATGGATAATACTTACGTCTTTCTAGCCATTGTCGAGCAAAACCAGGAGGACATCGAACAAAGAACCACTCGCTTTTAAAAGCGCTTAATTTATTCCATACGCCAGTTAGAATCTGACACTTCTTCGCTGACTCAAGAAATGTAAACGAAATAATCCTCGTTCATTGCTTTAAAGAGAATATGAATCAAATGTCATCGATGGTCGGAGGACGATGCAGGAACTCCATAAATATCATATAAATACAATCGAGAAGAGCGTAGTTGTTCGGATGAAGCTACATTGGAGCTATCCTCAAATAATGGATAATTTCCTGGATGTATGAGTTAAATGGCGAAATGCATCCAGCCCAGCACATGAATTTGTTGCATGCCATATATCCTTTTGGTGGTCTATTAGCCCTATCATCTTGTGACGGAACCAGTACATCGTCAAAAGAAATTCCATGCCTTATACTAATTCGGCAAAGAGCATCCTGCTTGATTTTAGAGGCTACATAATCAACAAGGTCCTTTAGAATAACTACATCCTTCAGAGTGTCGGGAGCAGGATCAACCACTTTTGGTAAAGAATGGGAACTGTAGAGAATATATCGAACTGTGGGCCTAGGCTCTCCAATTGTTCTGAATGATGGCTTGAAGACGGACTATCAAACTCGGTTGCAGAGATTGAATCCACGCTAGGATTATCCTGCTAAGAAGATGGTCCAGTAGACATAGCCGCTAGACGCTGGGAACGTCTAGGACCCATTGGTATTAAACTCACTAAAAATCATCATTAGATAAAGCAACTTGTACCCCCGGTGTAGAGTGAGTGCCAGTGTCATGTGGTAAGGTGCTACGCAATACAGTATGATAAGTTATGCAATATTAAAGGCAGAAAAGACGATGAGATTTCGAGTTTCGACCGGAGTGACCATCACCGCTCACCATCTCAGTCGTTTCTCTACATCATTATGGAACGATTTAGCTTGAGTTTCACGATCGATTGTTAGCGAATATTCGATCAATTTTTATGTTCGAGTCACGGATGAGCTTCAAAGGAATTGTCAAAGGCATTGGTTCATGCCGAAGTTCAAATATCATATATTTTTGAATGTGCAGTTCAAGTCATATGCAAGTTTGAATGTCCGTACAAGTATGCAATGCCGAAGCTCATCATTTAGTTCAAGTTCACTTGTTTAAGTTCCATTTTTAAAGTTCAATTATTGACAACCGATCGTTCCCTAAACAAGTCTGATCGTTCATAAAAAACATTCACACTGATCGTTCACCCCAGCACTTCCATCCGATCATTTTTGTTTCATCGCCATCCTACTGATTGTTTGAACAAGCCACCCACTTTGGAAATTCCTCAAGTCCACAACTAGGGCCGGTCATTTGTAAATGATCGTTCCATGTTGGAACAGCCACTCTACGACTTCGTCTTCCCCAAAAAATGATTGGCTAAAGTCATTGTCTCCTCCAACATCACTTCCTCCAACCAACTTTAAATCCATCGTTCCCATCATTCAAAACAAACACCACCAAATTGATGAAACCCGAAATCTCATGTTCGAATCACAATATGATTCCAAGGATCAACCTACCAAAGTCTGGATTTGAAGGATGAGATCGATATGAGCTTGATTTTCCACGAGATCTGAAGAAATAACAATGGATAAGAAGGGAAAGACGATCGAGTAGAGCTTGAATGGAGAAGAGATTATTCTTGGTTAGAGAATCTGGATCATTGACAGGGACGGTGAAGTAAAAAAGGAGGAGCAGTTGTCTTCTTTAGTTCGGGTTCAAAATGATACAAAATGAGGAAGGTGAAGAGGATGACTAAGTGGAATGCTTATATATGGAGGTGCGGGCTGATCCACTGAAGCCCAAGAATAGAATCGATCATTCCTTAAGCACAATTGTTACGATCATTTTAAAAATGGTCGTTCTAAACGATCCGAAATTTGATTATGTCCAATAAACAACCAGTCATGGTCATTTAAAAATAAACAAAAACAACTTTAAAACTTGACAATGACCCATGGACGTGCAATCGTGATCGGGGGTCAGGTACAAAGACGTATACAAATACCAGTATACGTTCCAAAATTCAATTTTTTATGATCGACATAAATTGAATTCTCACTTTAGATTGACGGGAGAAAAGTTAAAACCAGAGTATTGGAGTCTGTTAATCACTGGAAATAAAATAAGGTAATCATCGACAAGCTATGATCTAGCATTTATACTGTTGAAAATTGACCAATAGTCATAACGAACAGAGGGTGACACGACTCTCAGCACAAAACAACTCAACGAAAGGGTGACGACCATTCAATTAATTGGATGGGATCCTTTACAACAATTGAAGCACGTGACTTTTCAAAGCACATCATGTTCGAACAAGACGTACTTTGGAAGGAAAATGTTATCCCACCTTTCGGCAAGGCCGTGATACCGTAGATTTGGTTAAGAACGATTAGTTACCAGCCTTGAGAATCAACTATATATAGTATTATGAACAATGGTCGGACATATTTGGACCGAGTCCCAATTAAGTTGTAATCAATATGAAGTGGCAAGGAAGGCCCCATGAGGCTACCTTTCAAATTTCAAGCCAATCAGAGTTCGTACGCTCGAGTTATGGACAAATGAAGAATTTATATGGATCGATCTAGAAAAATCCATAAAACAACGTAAATCGACGAAGATTGATCAATATCTTAAAATCTACAGAAACTCCGACTGAACTAGGACAGCTGTTGGCATAGTGTCCCTTCTGATCGCACTTGAAGCAAGTAATAGAAGATAGATCAATAGGCTGCTTCTGAGAAGAATATCCAATACCCTGAGAATTATGCCATTTCTTCTTCTGCTGTTGGTAGTTGAACTTCCTCTTCTTGGAGCTGCTAGAAGAAGGCCGAGATGGAGGTGCACAGACAACAGGTGTTTCCTTAGAAGTGGGGTTCTCATACCTAATAGCAATATCCATCAATCCAGTAAAAGGGCTGTGCACATGAGCAATTAAACGATCATAACACTCCGGGCGAGCTCCAGCTATAAACTTCTCATTCTTCTTAAGAGGGGTATCAATCAAGCTAGGACCAAACTTGGACAGTTCGTTGAACTTCCTCTCATACTCAGAAAATGTCATATTTCCCCGCTTAAGGTCCATAAACTCCCTGTATAGCTGAGACTTCCCAGCTTCGGGCATCCAGTTAGCTACAAAAGCATCCCTATACTGCTCCCAAGTGATATTTACCTCAATAGTGTGGGTTGTAACAGACTCCTACCAATCCTAGGTAGCCTACTGCAACTGCCAAGCGGCTAACTGACGCTTCTGAGCGTTGATGATCTAAAGTCCTATGAAAATCTTCTCTAAACTCCTCAGCCACCGCCGAGCCTTAATAATGCTCTCTGCTCCAGTAAACTTGGTACCACCAAGCTGAGTGTACTCCTTACAGAGAGTACTGAACATGACTGACTGACCTGGCTGGGCAACAGGTGCAACAACTGGTGGAACTAGAGCATATCCACGACCCCTACCTCTAGTATTCCTACGGGTAGTGATCTGAAAGATTCAAGAATGGATTTTAGAACAAAGGAAGAGATTCAAATTCAAGGAATCCTAATAATAGAGAATTCTATCTAAGAATCAAGCTGAAACTAGAGTGATTGCGTAATTAATTCTACTCATTCTAGGATATTACTACCCTATCTCTAATGATTTTAACCCCATAGGCTAATGTTTGACTAAACCAAAGCTTTGATACCAACTGTAACGATCCACTATTTTAAACCATTCAAATCAACAATAAAACCACACATGTCAGACTTGAATCATTCAAAACAACAGATTGTTAATTATTTTAGGGGTAAATGGAATCAATCACAGAATCATAAATACATAATATGCAGCGGAATAAATAAAACATAGTATTTCATGAAGCTACTATAGAAACAATAGAGTCAGAAGCAAATACAACAGAAATCCAAATACATAGAAGTTCGCTAATACATAAGCAAATGACAAATGTCTGAACAGAAATAATTAAAATAACTGAGATAACTGAAATAGCTAAGCAAATAGATAGATAGATATCCAGCAAAGTCTCTAGCTCCAAACGATGAGTCCTTAATGTTGTGGAACTCAGACTGACCCGAGCATAAAGTAAAAACAAAATACTCGAGTCAGGAATAACATTCTCATATAAGTAAATCAACTCAAGTGAAATGTAACAAATCAAATGAAACAATAACTTAAAGGATGCTTGGGATTCCCATCCTTTAAGGATTCGTTAAACTATTTACTATGTAGTGATATATGTTATATATGTAATGTCTAGTAGTAAAGTATAATGTACTGAAAATGGCGTTAAGGCATTACCCATATCCTCACATGTTGTAGGTCAAGCGTTCAGTTTCTGGACATGTCCAAAATTTTCCGATCATATTTTATTTCTAAGTGTTTATTTGCCCAGGACCCATATGTGATTATGAACATTATGTTTTACATTCCAATCCTATTTTATTTTGCCTTAGTATCAATAATTATGTACCTGTTAAGAACATTATTGGCTACATTGTTATATAGTTTATATCCATAGAAATTTGTGTATCTTATAGGGTTCTTGATTCTATATGTTCAAAGATCTGGAAGAGGTGGAGGTGGAGCTTTCAACGGTCATCTGAATTTTTTTAATATGGCATCAAAACTCATCAGGCAGTGCTGACAATTCGGTAATGTGATCTTTGACTCTGTACTTTTTAATTTTTTAATGAAAGTTGCATCGGTAAACTGTATTGCAGTCATTTGCTTGTTTTGGTTGTTTATTTCTCTTAATTTTTGCTCAAAGATTTACGGTATTTTGCGTTGGAATGCTCTTTATGAACATATAGGTAGGAGTTGCTGCACAGGAATAGAAGTTTTCCATAATCTTTTCTTGCCCACTTCATATTACATTTTATATTATAGTTGCCTTTTTACATGTTATGATGTATGTATTTAGGTAATTAAGATAAATTGTTCCATTGGTGATATGAAGTTGATTCGAGCAGTTTCTGACCTCAATGCTTTAGTAATTATGCTGGGATATCATATCTGCTTCCAAAATAATTGATGTTTGGCATACACTAGGAATTATGTTTTCAACATTTCTTCTCTTTTGTATAACACTTAAAAACCCTTTAACCTTGTACATAAAAAATTCGACCTCCTGAATTTGACGGAAAAAGTAAAGCTTTCTTAACTTTTATGGAAATATAAAATAGATGCACAGCTGCTCTTTTTTTTCTTAGTTTACATTGTGTACAATGGGTTACATTGTTTTCCATACAACAAAACTCTTATCCTTCATTCATTACACTATTAAAGTACAACTAATTACACAAATGTACTAAATTGTAATAATCTCTAGATGGACTCTAGGCGACGAGTATAAATTAGAGATTATAGGTGGGGATTGATCGAATATTAATCAGGACTAGCATTTTGATAAACAATGTATTTTTGATAGAAGTTTAGTATTTTATTTATAGGAAAATAGTTCGAAAACCAAACTTGAGTTGGTTTCTTTAGCTTAATAAATAACATAATGTTCTGATTCTGAGATACTAGATAATTCATATCAAATCAGCACAAACATATGAGTTTTCTTTACTCATCCTCCAATTGAATCTCTCTGTTCCGTGTAAAATTAAATAATTCATTATATAATCAAGTTTATGATTGTAATATGAATGGATGGTAAATACGAGACAATTAGATATGCAATCTCTATAAACATGGCTTCTCTAAAGCTGCATAGAAATAGCACCGTGTTTATTGTTGAAGTTGAATATATACCATAGAGCAATTAAAAAATCAGTGAAAGGTAAAAGAATAAATGTTGTGTGTGTGTGTATTATTCATGCTACAATATCTTGTTCTTGAAAAGATAAAGTGTGCTGCTAAGGGCACCTTGATTTGTTCTTTCTAACACCACTCAAAATGTAACTAAAATTTAATATAATTGTACTCTTCTTAATACCATAATTTATCTCGCTACTCAACACTTAATCATTGGGAAATAAAATAAAATTCGCAAATTAAAATCGGTATGCTTTGTGGAAGTGAGTATTGTCATGCGTGTGTTTCTGAACTTGTACGTGTGCATTTGAGTGTGTGCATATTTGTGTATATGAGTGCTGCATGTTGGTGTGCGAGCAAGACCATGCCTGTATGTATTTCTATAGTGAGCTGTCTGGGTGGGTTTTTGCTCAGTGCTGTGTGTGAACACAAAGTGTGTTATCCGTGTGTAATAGTATAGTGTTGTTTATTTGTCGTGTGCATGCTATGTGTTTGCAATTTCGAGTAAATGTGAGCACCCTTAAACTCTACAATGAAGTGAAAATAATTATTTTAAAACTTATATACATACATATATGTATGTATGTGTGTATGTATGTATGTGTGTATATATATGCCTGTGGAACTGAAATGATAAAAGCAGAGTTACTTTGCAATTTTTGCAATTCCTAGATGAGTGCATATGGAAGCAAAATTTTATACATGAGGGATTACGTGAATTAGTAACATATATACATAAATATGCACGTTCAGTGGGCTGTATGTCTTAAGTGGAGTCAAGTGCATGCGTGTTGTTGTGTAAAGCCTAGTGTGTGTTTTGTGTAGTGACAGTATTCGAATTGTGTGAGTCTGTGTTATTTGTGTTCGAGCAATGTATATATAGGTTGCTATGAACAGGTTGTGTGTAGGTAGGTGCATGGGAACATGTGCTTATAGTTGTGTGATGAGTTATTGTGCTAAGTTCAGATGTATATTGAGTTTACTGGTGCACTAATATGGTACTATGTTTTTACGTGTGTAGCTGTAACATATGTTAGTAGGCTATGTTTTTTGTTAAGTGAAGGCAGCAACTGTAAGTGCATGAGTGGCATGAGTGTTCCAGCGTATACTTTTTTTTCGGAAACCCAGAAGAACCCGGCGGACTGGTAAACTCCTGAGGAGGGTATAGTAAAACCTTCTGCTGATCCAAGCCCCCATACCTCCTGGTAAATTTATATAGGATAGGGAATTGCATGGTAGGAATCGAACCTGGGTCTTTTTAGCAGAACCCAAACCTCATTTCCACTGCGCCGCACGCGCAGATTGTTTCAACTTATAGTTGAAAGAGCCTAATCATGCAAATTGTAAACCAAATGTGTGTGTCTTTCATTTACAGACATATTTACAATTTCTAACTAATTTTATTATTTATCCTTGAGTTTAATTTTTAGATGGCTTGATGAAGTAACTTTGAGAATTATATATGGGCTAAACAATTTGAAATCCAAGTTATTAATGTACTGACCACTAGAGATCACAGTCATTTAGCCTTTACAAGTAAGGAATGTTTTTCTGTTCATTCTATTGCACGAAGCAGCAAATATTTGGTGATTTGAGTATCGCAAGGAAGCCCGAAAGAAAATTTTATAATTATGGTTTAAAGTATGTATGTATGTATATGTATTCTTTAATGTTCGAGCATTAATTATCTGAATGCAAACGTTGAGTTAGAGGTAAGAATTGCAGTTCTTGAAGACATTTCTTTCCATTTCTAATTAGTTTTATGCTTTAAAATGATAACTGGTGACTCAGACAGAAAGTAGGTGGAAATGCACTCTTACGAAGGGTATAATGCATCTCAATGGATGTGATGTGCTTTTCAACAAGGTTTGCATGTTGAGCTAATAATTTTTTATGGATTTTTTTGGAACTTCTTATCCATCTCTCACCTTCTCTAAACTAATAGTATTTTTATGTAATTGGTAATTTTTTAAGTGTGTGTGTATTTAGATGGAAGTTGAAATTGCTTAACAATGTTTTAATGTTTGCGATTTAAAGGTTTTGCTAAAGAAAGTGAAGAAGGCAATGTTTTAAGGTAATATTTAATATATATAGCTCAAGTAATTAGGCTAGACCTTGCTCATTTATTCCGTCTAGTATATATATATATATTCACCAGTTATTACTTCATTAAAGCATGCTTCTTTCGAAAGGACCTGATTCATAATTCATGTTCATACTTCCTTTATTTTGACTTACACTTAAGTACATGACCTTCTAAAGATACAAAAGATGTGCATGTGTTTGTTAATACCGAAGGTCCTATTGAGATGAGGGACTTGTACTAGCATGTAATGTTTATGCAGATTTAGTTGTTGAAGAGGAGGTGCACGCAACCGTTGTCACTAATAGGGCAAGTTAGATGTTGTTGAGGCAAGTTTGCTCATGGAGGATGAAGTGGATACGAAACACAATGTCAGTGTTATGCACAATGATGTAGCAGATGTGCACATGTTTGAACCTACTAAAGGAATTATGGCTCTTAACCCTGTTGTAATTGATGTACATGCTCCAGTTTCAAATTCCATACCTTTTAATATGCCAAAAATCTCAGAAGCGAATTTTAAAGGTAGTAGTAAAGTGGAAGTATGGTCAAATAGTGCAAAAAAGTGGATGTTTTTTTATAATGATATAATGTGTACAGTTGAAGGTAATGTGTTCGTTGACTGGAATATGGTGCAAAATTAGGGTTATTCAAATGTAGAGGAATTTTTCTATGTAGGGACAAATATGGGATTGAGAAATAAATAACACAAACGTTTGAAGCATGGTATGAGGTTGATTGAAATGTCAAGATGTTGTTTTAGAGAAATTATCAGTATACAAGGAAGATAGTACAAAAAGTAAGGGGCAGTTAATTCAAAGAAAGAAGACGTGCATGGTAATGTGTAGGAAAGGAGTTGGTTTGGGTACGAAGATGTGTGGGGCTGGTTTGGATTCTAATGTGAGGGGTGATGGATGGGTGTTGATGTGGGTGGGTTAAGTACGGGTTCTGAAATTCAATTGAGAGTGGATTCAAATATGCATGTGAATATAAGGGTTGCGAGTTTGTATGTTCGGATATATGATAAGGGTACATGTACAGTTGGGCTTGCGAGCGGGGATAATGCGGGTTCAGATGTTGATGAGTTTAATGCGGGCGAATGAGTTTGATGTAGGGTCAAATGTGGACGTGAATGGTGAGATGCAATTCCAGTGGGGTTTATGCATGCAGATAGGCTGTGCGTATAGGTAAATGGGCATAATATCACCGACCAAGTGAAAATAATTAGCTCAGTTCATAAAGGTGAGCTGGATGCAGGCGTTTGTTCAAGTAGAGCGGCCACTATAGTATATGAAATTTCTAGGCCACTAGAGTAGAGCGGTGCTAGAGTAGACGGCAGCGAGAAGGTGGTTGCGTTTTGGTGACTTTGAACTTTTTTAGGTTGTAGAGGGTTGTAGTTTGGTCGCCAGTTGTGGATTGCAGTGAAGTGTAATTATGGAGATGATAGTGTAATTGTAGTGTATGCAGTTTCGTGGAGGAGGAACATGTTAAGAAGATGGTTGGGGTAGCTTTAGTCGTTTGGTATTTGGGTCTATGTGATGAAGTCTGGTCGTGGGAAGGAGTTACTGATCGATGGAATATTGTTTCTGGTGCTGTGCTATCGAGGTTCCTGCAGGGGAGGGTGATTGTTTGAGCTCGATGGTTTGGGTGTAATATTGTTTTGGTTGTAGTAGTGTGTGGAGGAGTGTTTGGGGTAGTGGAGTTCTGTATTTTGTGCAGCTATTTTGTAGAGGTTGATTTTTGCAGTTTCGATGATGGTGGTTGTTGTGAGGAGGTGGTGGAGGATGGTTTTGGAAGTAAACCGATTGCTGAAGTAATTAGATATCACGTAGAAGCTTGTATGAATCAATGGCATGAAGTTTGAAGGGTCACAAAACGTTCTTTCTTAGCCAATGAATTAAAATACTTATGCTAATTCTCTTGCTACTGTTAATGTCAATAAGTATGGTCAATAAGGATGTTAATGCTCTTGCTAATGTTAATGTCAATAGTAATGCTCTTGTTATTCTTATATATATTATACTTAATTATGCATGTATATCATACATTATCAGCGCACGTAAATTATTAGGACATTATGTAATTCTAACTGTTGACTGTTATACTTGTCTACAGGTAATTAGCATTTCCGAAGTGAAGAACAGCTGCATCAAAGAATTGTCAGTAATTAAACCATGAACAAGACTTTTACTGTTATATATTATAATATTTTGTTCGTACTAGTTGTGTAGACTTGTTTGTAAACGGTTGTGGCATGTGAATTCGCTTATTTTATCGAAATATATACTATTATTGAAATGATTATAGATATTATACTTGATTATGCGATATGATTAACGTGTTTCTTCAATTATTTGAATTTGATGATTATCGAAATTGATTTGAAAATGATAATTATGTGATTGATTGTTGGTTTTAATGTAGCTATTATATATAAGTGATTGTCGAAAATGATACAAACCATTAATAGTAAATAACAGCGTTTAAAACGTGTTGTACGCCAATCAATAAGTTTTAGTAGCGTTTCAGAAATGCTACAGAAAAAAAAAGATGCAAGTAAAAACGCGTCTAAAAAATGTGATTTTGGTTGCATTTTGAAAAGGCTGTAAAAAAACTTTTGTAGGGTTTCAAAAACGCTACAATATGTTTGTTTTTGGTAGCGTTTACAACAACGCAAGTAAAACTTTCAGACTTTTAGTTGCATGTTGTGTCGCAGCGTTTACCAAAACGCTCTAAAAGTTTTGGTAGGGTTTTTTCAACGCTACGAAATGGCTTTTCTGGTGTAGTGTGTGTGTATGTGTGTGTATATATATATATATATATATATATATATATTTATGATTTCAAAATTATTTGAAATGAAACCGGGTGTTTGAATTCTGGAATCCTTATTTTGATGTTTTAGAAAAATATCAAGAAATAAGTTTTTGAACTTATAAGTCGAGAATGATATTAGTAAGAAAAAAAGTGTGAAAAATGGAATTTTGGTATTGAATTTTAACTTAAGCAAGTTAAAATAAATTGTATGAATTTAAATTTAACTTAAGCTAAGTTAAATAAAATCGGATTGGATTAGAAATGATATCGAATGGAATTGAATATAAATTTGAGTTGTAAAATGATCGTTTAACTATAAGTTATAAATTTTGAATGGAAGCTCAAGAATAGAATTTATGAGAATGTGGAAAAATAAGTGTGTAACTTATTAATTGGAAAAAATGGAACGGTAAAACCAAATAAAAATGGTTTGATATTTTGGTGAAGAGATAAAAATCCAAATTTGAATTATAAAATAAGGTTAAACTCAAGTCAAACCAATTGAAGTGATTTTTGAAATAAATATCAGATTTTGAATTATAAATGGAAGTGAACTAATTAAATAAATATATTAGTTAATTGAATATTGAAATGGAATTAGATTTGATTTGTGATAGGGTGAATGTGAATTCAAGTATAAAAAGAATTCGATTTAAGCATAAAATGGAAAGAAATGTGTTTGAAATATTGGCCAATAGAAATCAAAATATGGACTTAAGTTGTAAATAATAATAATCAGAAGTGCTAGTATGAAATGTTTATGCTAAAACTCAAGTAAAGACGAGATGAAACAGTTAAAATGAATTGGATTTGAATTTTAATGAAATGAAGGTGACTTGGATCATAAAATGAAAATTCAATTTGACTGTGAAGGTGGACAAATGGAACTCGACTTAAGTTAAGCTAAATAAAGGATTTTTGGAAATGGAACTTAACTTAGTTAAGTAAATTGGAAGAAAACTAATTAGAGAATTAATTAGTGAATTGAATGTTAAAAATGAGAATTGAGTTATAAATGGAATTCGACTTATATGTAAGCGAATTAAATATATTTTGAAATCTTGTCGAATAAAATAGAAATGGATTGAAATGGCGATGACTTAAGTTATAAATGAATTCACTTTAAGCATAAATTGAATATGGGTGGGAATATTGTGGATAAGAATGGAATTCAACTTAAGTAACTAATTTATGAAGTGATTCATAAATAAATTGACATGGAATGAAACGCCGTTAATATAAAATGAAGTGAACAAGCTTTTGTAAATAAATTGAATGTGAATCAGTAGGAAATTGATAAATTGATTTAGAATCAATTTAAAATAGCTATAAGCTTAAGTAGTTATTATATTAAATGAATATCAACAAATAGCATGGTTGAATTGTCATTTGACATAAATTGAAGAAAACAAAATTTCGTGAATTAATAGTAAGTGAATAAATTGGTTTAGAACCAATTTGTAATGGATGTGAATATGAATTGAATGCTAATAATTTGGTTGTGAATCATTCGAATTGAATGAAATGGTATATAAATCGATTGAAATGAATAACCAAATGTTGGAACCTTGTGATTTTGGATAAATGCATGTGTTACATGTTTGGTTTATGCAAACTATGTGTTTAACTAGTTAAATAAAGATGATGTTATTAAAATTCATAAATTATGGGACTTATGGGTTTTATTTGAGTAAGTATAGGTACAAGAAGACCATTTGGCTATATTTTGATTGTGCAATTGCATATAAATTGAGCGAGCTCACTTAATAGCGCTAAAATAAGGTACGCTTAGGAAGTTAGCCCGCGGGAAATAAAAATATTGATATATATTGCGTTTTCCAGCCATGAGAGCCAATGTATATCTCTTTATCATATTTGTGAAATTGTAAACGGCTCTCCGTACAAGGGAGACACTGCCAAAAAATTTCAAAAATTTAGGGTATTAGAAAATTTTTGAAAATTTTTCGTTAACTATAATTGAATTTGAAACTCTAATGTGCAACAAAGGGTTTTGATGAATGTTTGGAAACTAGTTAGTGAAGGTAGGTCTAAAGATTTAGAAAAGTGAAATGTCGAGTTTTAACTAAGTGGATTTTGAAAAATTAACGGGTTTGGAGCATTTTCCTACTTAGCAATTTCGGGGATGAAATTATTTTAAGGGGGAGGAATGTAACGACCTGGATTTTTCGGTCGTATGATTTTGAATATCTAAATGGTTTTAAATGTTGGATTTGGAATAAAAACTGATTGTTAATATGAAGATTTTGGTTGGAATTATAGAATGAATTTAAATTTCAAATATTACGGTTTATCGTAATACGGAAATGGTGAATAATTGAAATTTGAGTTGCAAATAAATGGAAAAGATTTCTAATGTTGATATAAATTCTATTTGAATTAGAATTGAGTTAGTAAGTTTTTAAAACTGAAATTTCAAATGATTTCGTCGATTTTGGAGATCGTCGATTTAATCGATGAATTAAAATAGCGATCCAGGGCACAGTCTCGGAATTCGACGAAACAAGTTCCATTGGATCCGTAATAATGTACTATTACAAGATTTCAGATTTCGTGGCTATCAGGTGCACCGTTTGGTCATACGGGATAAAAACGCGTTGAAATTAATATCGAAAATTTAATATTATAATTGGGTTCAGAAATATATCTTTTGCATGTGATCGAATTAGGTATCGAAACTTGTTCCATTGCGTTCGGAATAGGGGTATAACAATAGGTACACCAGGCGGCATGCCTCGATAGGAGTTTGGGATTTTAAGTTACTATAAACGAGATATTTTGAAAACTAAATAATATTATACAATTTTAAAGGCAAACCCTATACACACTAAACCCGTACATGGGTCGCCCTATACATCTGTTCGCGCCGTGCTCTCCCTAGTTTAAAATCACGTATTTGCTCCTCCTCCTTCTTCAAACGAAATCAATTCAAAGCACAGAAAACAGCCGTATACTTTTAAAATTCAAAATCTTTAAATCTAGTTGATGAAAATTTGTAAAACCTAAATCTTTGGATTCGTCGTAGCAAGGTCTCTACTGTGATGCGAGTTTGGATGGGTTCGATCGAAGTTGAGGAGGAGGCTCGATAGCTGGGCCGTGGCTTTAGGACCAGGGTTCGATTTTTGAGAAATTAGTGATGGAGTTAGGGAAAATGGAGTATGTTTTTGGATTAGTGGTGAGGAACGACACTTATGGCCGGAAGGAGGTAGAGCTCGGCACTGTGAAGGATGGTCCGACCTGGTGTGATGTCGGGTACAAAGATGAAAGGCTAGGATTGGTCTGGGTTGCTTGAGTTGAGGGTTATAGGTATGGGGAGGAAGTGTTTGAGAAGAGAAGGCCAAAGGAGTTGTCGGGGAGCGATTTCATGGAGCATGGAGTGAGAGAGAGGTCGAGAAAGCACGGCCTGATGATGGATGGGTATTGAAATCAGAAGCGAGAAGAACTGTTTTGGGGAAGATAATTATCTAGGGGTAACTAAGTTAAATAATTTTATTAGTTGAATTAATTTATATTTAAAATATCAATAACTTAAAAAATCTATTACTCTCTCAAACGGGGTCCAATCGAGACGTAGATTTTTCTGTTGCGCTCGTAACAAGGGAGGCTTCGCGATGGAACTGGTTTTGCTGAATTTGGACACCATTGAATTTTGAGCGACAATTGGAATATCAGTGAGTAAATCTCACTCACTTTGGATAACTGTTATTATTTTAAAGTGTTAAAATTTATTTATTGGTTGATTGGATGAATTGATAAATTATTATTATCAGTTGGATGTTATATTATATATATATTAGTAGTTGGGTATATTCCAGTCGATTGGAGCGGATGAGACACTATGCGCCACGCATAATAGCAGATGACCCTTTTTATTGCGATATCCTGCCTCGAAGCGGGATTATTATTATTATTATTATTATTATTATTATTCTATGATATATAACATCCGTGGATGCAGGAAGACAGGTTGGAGGGATCCAACTGGATTCCTCAAAATGTTTGTTTTAATTTCATATATGGTGATATATGATGTTTTAGAATAATCTGTTATAGATTATGTTATGGTTTGATTTATTGGATATTATAGTAGCACTGGCCTTAATTTTGGTATTATAAATAACATAGGTAATATTTTTGAATTTAAAAAGGGAATTCAAAGGCAATTTTGGAATTGATAATTTTTATATTGGATTTTGGGATTATTAAAAAGGAATTGATTTGGATAAAATAAATAAATTTATTTTTGATATTTATTTAGCTATTTCGTGCAATGGTTTCAATAGAGAATTTTAAATTGAGGATTTTTAAAATAATGGATTTTTAAATGAGATTCTTAAAATACGGAATGGAAGTCAAAATCGAGGTTTGGTACGGTTTTGGAATATAGTTTGGATTTTATAAGAAATAGATTTCTAAATGGAATTTTAAATAGGAATTGATCTATAAATGAGATTTGTATAATATAAATCTTTTATTAACAAAGAACAATTGGAAATGAGTTTATAGATTTATAAACGATGTTTATAAATAAAGTGAAATGATTATCATTTGATAAGCTAGAAATATAAATCCACTATGTGAATTTAAAGTGAGATACAGAAATCAGTTTAAGGAAAGATAGTGGATTCTATTTTGGAATTTGGAAATAGTTGTGAAATTAGAAATGAAAATCGATTTGGAATATATCGAGAGAGATTTATAAATATAGGAATGATTATGTTGAATTTTAAAAATAATTTTTTATCGAAAAGTTAAGTTTTGTTTTAAAAAGAGATTTTATTTATTAAACTATATGGTTTAAAAGTGTTTTAGTATTGAAAATATTTCGGAAAGTTGGTTATTCAAATATTAGATATTAGTTGGAATGAATTATAATTTTTATAATAAGCTAGGTAAATCGATTAGTATTACTTACAAAGGAATTGGAAATTGGTATCATTGTTTGTTTGAAAAGTGTTTTGGATATTTTAAATGATTACTTAAACGTGTTTTAAAAGTAAACTATTATTCTTTAAAAATACTTATTATTTTATATATGGAATTTAAAGGCAAGTGATTGGGATGTGTTTATAAATACTCACGAGATTTGTAAACCAAGTTATTTAATGGAGGTGGTTTTGTAAGAGAAAATTTATAATGGAATTCTGGAAACTTAAGAAATTTCCAAATTTTTTAGATACGGGAACTTCGAAAATGAATCTGAATTCATAAAAGAAGTTATAAATTGTTAGTTGGGATTATAAAAGAGTATGATCGGTTTTGGAGATTGTAAAAAGGAAATTATTAAAAATTCTTGAGATTTACGAGATAAGTTATGAAATATTTCCTAAGTTTGACATAAAAATGATTTTGGAGAATATGTTTATATATATTTTCCTAAGTATTAAAAAGAGGGTTTTGAAAATATTTTAAGTGTGAAACGAAGGTTATAGAAATATTTTTCTAAGTGTTATAAAGTGAATTCGGAAATATTTCTAAGCGTTGATATGGTTTGAAAATATCCTGTTATGGATTTAAGTATTTGAAATTGTTCTTAAATGTTGGAATACTTGAAAAGATTTGAATATATATCTTTGTATAGATATTTGAAATAAATATTTGAAAAGGTTTAATAAAAATTGGGCCTAGTGACTGCTTATGTGTGTAATTTGATAGTTAAATAACCGACTATCAAATATGGCCAATTTCGTTAATCGTTTCGAAGAGACCGGGATCAGATTTATTTATTCGAAAACCACTTCGATCCGATTTGTGCGTTACGAATTGTGATATCATGAAGACAATGAAGACAGTGATCTTGGAGATTCGGTTTGTTCAGACCCAGAACAACTTGTATGGATGAATGCTATCGGTGCATCGTTGCCTGGAAGGCAGTGTTAGCATTCTTAGAATGAATGCTATTCTTAAGGTAATAAGTAGCCTCAAGCCCCATTAATCGGGAATGACTAAAACATGGGAGATGCAGCAAGGCTATGTGGGTCGCTCCCATTATGGTATGATCATCGCTCATCAAGAGTGGACATTTATCATCACTTTCATTTGTATGCGTTTCGGGGCCCATTAGTGATGATTATATTCGATACTATCCAATAAGGGGTAGGCCGGTCTTGTGTTGGAAGGGATCGATAGGTTCAATCTCGGTACATTTTTCTAGAGGTGTACTATGGCGAGCGGTACCCCAGTAGCCCTATCATTGTATGGAATCCAATATCCACTACAAGCCTGTACGATTTTAGATGTGCCCAACTGTGCTAAAACGTGAGATGCAAGCATTTCAGCTATTTTATTGTTTGTTTTCTATAGACACTATTATAATATCAGATGATTTTGATATAAAATGTTTTGGTTATCATAAGGTAAAAGCCCATCATATTTATGTGTGGCGTGGTCTTACGAGATACCTTTGTTTTCAAATGATTTTGATAACAGTAATAATTCAAATTGAGTGTGTTTTCTCACGATGGTTTTCCAGACTGACTCGGGTATTATTTTATTATAATGCTCGGGTCAGACCGAGTATTACAGATGCAGGTTAGGATGCTATGGAGCACAGGAGACGTGCTGGAGGATTCTCAGGCGTATTCCACGTACTTGATTATATTTCGCTATGTGTGTAGGTTGTATATTCAGCACTTATGACGACTAGTTATTATAACTGTCCAGATTGATTTGTTGACTGTTGTACTCTGATGATGGTATGTACAATAACAATTATAGTTCTTTTTGTATAAAGATAAGTTATTATCTATATATATTGTTCCACTGCGATTGTGAGATTCTGTATTGTTATTTCTGATTCTTCCTCTATCCTTTTCTTCTTCACCCCTAATGATCTTGTATTTCCGGCACTCAATTGCTCGGCATGCTATACAGTGAATGTATTGATGTCGATTTTCAAGGGTCGAAAATCTCTGGTTCGTTACACACACGCTTCCTCTGCATTTTACCGAAAATCAAACTATTTGATTTCTTTGTCAAAATATTTTCTTAACCCTGATGCTAATCAAATAATACTTTATATCACTCCATGGATCGTATCCAATAATCTAAAAACTTAGAATTGCTCTCACTATCTTTGAGACACCTTGGTTATCAAGCGCAAACCACACATTCTAAATCATTATTTAGAATTTTTGCTTCACATACCAAAATCATATCAAGCGATAATTTTGTAAGTAAAATCCAAATTAACTTAAGTATGTTGAACAATGAATCTATTACATTAGTTTTAATAATTGAAATTTACAATTTTATTCTTAATAACGTGAGTTATATTCTAGCTGCATTGATCTTCTTCTTGAAGACACTATTGCAGTAAATGGATCATACCCATTTGGGTACAGATATCAAAATCATATTTTGATATTATACTTGGAATCCATTCAGGATTTGCATATCATGCCATACCATAGTCAATACTCTTAATAGCTCATTGACAAATGAGGAAATTCTTGTATCGACGTCGATAAGAATATCATAGTTTTTCTTTGTTGTGTGAGGCTAACTTTTAGACATTCTAACGCATCATGTCTATTTGGTTTGGTTAATTTCATTTCATCCATTATAATTAGCTTTATAATTGGATCGAATTCAAATCCATTTTACTACCAATTATTTCTAAAATAAATTCCTTCTTCATGAAGTGACGATTCTTGTAACAATAGTTGTTTCTTCGTATAACGAAATAGGTTTTCATAAGCATTTCATGAATTGTCAATATAAGTGTATAAAACCGATTTGGCTTTACGTTTACTCAACTTAGGTTCATAATATAAATTGGTCAATCAATACTGATCGGTCCCAAACTCCTTTAGGGATGGTCTACACAAGATCCCTTTTGAACAAATATACGTGTAGTCTATTGACTCACATAACTTGTCAACTCCTTGACTTGGGATATGTAGGGTTTTCTTATAACCTTTATCTTCTAGGATCTTGTAAACTTTGTCTTAGATGAAATTAATTTTAACACTATGTACTTGCTCTTAAGTACATGACCTTATAGAAAGTTGTTAACTCAACTTCACTCATCACCAACCGTACATCATCCAACAAAGTCTGATTACTCCTTATCGATACATCATTACATATCCTAGGGAGAAGCGACTTTTATGATTGAATATTATTCAATTTTAGGTGCTTTTGGAACCCTTTCCAATACACTTACCTATTCGAACAAATATAATTACCTTTGCACGTTATGTTTTCTACTTATATTAAATTCTATGAAATTATCAGAGATATACTACTTGTGCATCAAATACATATGTTCAATTTTATGATAATTCATCAGTGAGTTAAAACGAAGTATGTGGAACAGTTTTTGGTCTCAACAGACTTTTTAACTGCGTACATCTTTATATATATATATATATATATCAATCTGAAGAGTTCACCAACTCTTATGGCGCTCCCACTAAACGGGTGCTTTGTCCTTGTTCACAAAATAATTATAACAAATTATAGATAATTTGTCTTATCTAGCTAATACAATAAATACCATTATTCTAATAGATTAATTACATAACAAATATTCAAAACATTCATAACAAATAAAACTATAGTTACTTTCACTCAATACTGAAACTAATTATTATTTCATAAATAATATTTTGTATATTTATGTAAGTAATTTTTTATCTTGATGCATCCACTGATAAGTGCTATATGGGATGCTTCCACTATTTCCATCATTACTGTAATAAAGTATGAAATACTAAGCTCCATTCAACTACTTATCATTAGCTATTTATTTATTTTACTATATTTAGTTTATAGTCAAGAGTTTTTGATCAAATATCTTAAACTCATAGAAATGTCTTTTATAGAAAACAATTCTATATAAAAAACATAATTAGAATAAAAATTATATTTCTTGTTCCATATTAAGTATCCACCAGCATTTTATACATTTCTCGTCTCCAATATCACTTCATGAAGCAAAGTTGACTATTCACTCTTTTCATCCCAACTACGCTTAAGTTGCATCCACTCTTATAGATTTGCTTTCCTTATCTAAATGGTTGAACCATTCAAAAGGAAATCCTTATTATAATCAATCATATTGAATACATGATTTCATATAATGCTTTATTTTCTTATTTCCAATTAACTAATTCATTGAAATTTCGCACATTACAAACTATGATCGTTCATCATAACACATTATTATGTGATTAAATATAGATAAAATATCTATATTCTCGTATTGCTTAAGAGTTCAAAACTCATGGAAATAATACCAAGTCTTGGGAAAATAAACACTTAAGCGACTAAGTAACGAATAAGTTTAGCAGTGTATAGTTAGGCTCTTGCATGGGCCTTGAAGTGGTAACATGCCAAAAGGTTCAAGGTAAGTTAATTTTATATTTCTTCATCAACCTTTAATTTAGTTCGTTTTTAGATCTTAATTGATAAACATTTTATCAATTCTATTGGTTGTTATCGATGTAGATTATTTCAACTTTATATAGCAAGTGCACTTACAATATATATTAGAAAGGTTAAGTGCAACAATTTTATTTCTCTAATAGGGCACATACTATATTTTTTATGTTTCTCAAAACCCTAAGAAAAAACATAAAAATCATTTAATTTCTCTAGTGGGTGTCAGAACTCGCTTGTCTTGTAATTCTGACCTTTAGGAATATCGATAAATCATAAGCCCACAAGTAATGGATAACACTTATCGGTTTTATCAAATACAACTCCTAACCCATGGTCTTTGTCCTAATCTTATCTCATCCTTGAGGAATATCAACAAATCAAAAGAGATTATTCATTCGCACCCACCATTTCGCAATGCCTAAGTATAACGCACGTCCCTTGAAGAATATCAACAAATACGTGTATGTATCTTACCTCGTCAAGTCAATATATTAATATTACCATACATAACATCTCTAGTATGAGGAATATCGACAACTAAAGAGTATGCAAGTAATATATTAATATATAAACGGTAGATGATAACATTTAGATTATTTATATTATAGATTCATAATCTTCAATATATTTAATTGAACAATAACGATTTAGGGAATAATGTATTTTTTTGAAATACCCTCGTGATTCAAATGTCAGACACATCTGAAATCACAGTATACGTATGTATGTATTTACCCCTTAAACCTAATTTGGGTTTCTTTCCAGTTCCAGTTGATTTTATACATATATAGTTATATAAGCATTAATTTATTTATAACTTTCATAATTATATTTACTTATATAACACATACATATATCTTATTAATTAAATCTTATTTAATTATTTTTAATTTTTAATAATTAATCATATTTAATTAATTTAATTTATATATATATATATATTTAACATTTAAATTAATTGAATTTAATTTCAATTATTAAATTTTACTTCATTCATCCTTATCAATTTAAAGATGAACATGGACTATAACATTTATAGTAATTATGTACACATATCATTATACATGTACGCCATATATTAATTAACTTTTAATTAATTTAACTAATTGAGACAATTTTAATTAAAATAACATTAATTAAATTCAAAATTTTACTTTCATTTACCTTAAACATTTTAAGATAAATACACATTCATTATGTTTGTTTTAATTTAATCAATTAGCTTTTAATTAATTATTTACTTATTTATTTATTTGATCAAACAAATAAATAGTTAAGGTAAAAGAATTTTAAAATTTATATATTAACTTTCAAAACTAAGTTTGAAATTTTATAACATATACATCATGTCGTGTTTTAAACTTAACCTCTAAATTTAAAATATAAATTGTAACGATCCGACTTTTTGACCCTCAAATGTCGACACTAACACATCCACAGTATTCATGTACCGAGTACCTAAGTGCCGAAAAGATGAATTGTTAGGATAAAGTAAAAAAAGAAAAGAAGTAGAACAAGAAAGAAGGATCCCAATATCAGAATCTAACAATGGAACGATCATATATAATATTAAAAGACAGTATAAACTGTCATCTTAAGATACAAAAAATTTCAGAGTTACGGCAATCAGCTTGACAGTTATAACAACTTGTCCTCACAAATATTGATATACACACACAAAGTGTTAACAAGATTTATTGTCAACACCCCAAAGTTATGCTAAGGAATGAGAATTATCCTTTAGGCAAGTAGAGTGAAATGAAAGGTATGGATCCTTTTTGAATTTCCTCTTGAATAGGATTTTGTAGGAAAGAATTGCTCAGACAGACTTTTCGACTGTGTCGAAAGGGTTGGATTCCGTCTTAATGACCTTTCGACTTTGTTGAGGTGGATTGGTCTTTCCTTTGAAAGGCCTTATTTTCGATTCGATGAAGGTATCTTAAAAAGTATATCCTTCGATAGTTTCAACCTTGTCAAAGGACTTGATGGCTGTGTAGCAAAGACTTATTCCAAGAATCTGACACTAAGGTTCCAACCCTGTCGGAGGCTAGCTGGTTCTGGTGATAAAGTTTGAACCTAGAATCTTGTTTAGGGTTTTGACCTTGTCGAAAGTAGCGATCTTAACCTTCTTGGGTTTGAACTAGTAATCTCAACCTACAGTGTTTTGGTGAAGGGTTTCGACCTTGTAGAAAGCCGAATCCTTGAACTCCTAGTTATAGTTAAGGTTTAAGTAAGTTGTGACTTGGTTTTCACCATGTCGAGAGCTTAAACTCAGAGGAAGGATACTTGAAGTATGAACTTGTAGTGATTTGAATCTTGCTTGGTTTCGTCAGTGTCGATAGTGACCTTTCGATGGAGGCGAAACTTGAAACACAAGAGTGATACTGACAAGAACTTAGATAAAATGATAAGTAATCAAAATACTTAAAACTTCCCTTCAATAAGCAAAATATGGCTTTATTGATTCAAATCCCCAAACTTTTAATTAGGGTTACAACACTATTCATTAAAGAAATACAAGTTTGGAATGGGAGGAATCAGATCCCCAAAACGTGACACCTTAGGTCTCATTTATAGATGCGGGTCAGCACCTTTCAACCCTGATGCTTCCGACTTGGTCGAAAGGTGGCTGCCGAAAGACTTAAGCATGTTGCCGCCTTTGTTGAAAAGTATGGTTGCGCTACTCTTCTTTGAGTTGTCTTGTAAGTGCTTCCGACTCTATCGATAGCCCTCGTTCATTGGGTTGATGATGTTGGTTACACCTGTGCTCTTGTTTCTGATCTGATGCGGAACCCTTCTGGGCCACGTTGATTTCGATCGATTTGAAAGGCTTACTATAGCTTTCGAAGGGGCTACTCAGGATAATACTTGCTTTCAAGCCGTTTGAATGAAGACAAAACCATTGGTTTCGAATGGTTTAGCGTATGTGCAAGTAGTTGTTCTCATTGTCTTCGAAAGATGTTGCTTTGACTCAATTGAAAGGCCATCATGCATATGAAATGACCCAGTTGAAAGGTGGCTATTGAAGGCGGAAGGGTGCTTTTGACTCCTTTGTCTCCTTCGAAAGGTATGAACTCGCTGGACCTTTGTTGTTGAGACCATCAGACGCCTTCAAAAGGTTTTGAAGCCTTCAGACTTTAACGGTAGCATCCCTTCGACTCTTTCAAAAGGTCTAGCTGGTGTTTTTCTTTCTTGCTTTCTTTTGTTCTCTGCTTGGAATGGTTCCGACTAAGTCGAAAGGTGATTTTTGGAGTAACACAAAGTAATGAAGCAAAAATAAATACTACAGTAGGAAATCATCCAGCTCATCTTTGGAAACTCCAAAGCATCCATGGCTAAACCTAGTATCATACACGGGGCTGACTCGAGCATTAAAAGAAAATAACATCCGGATCACTCTGGTAAAGTAGCATGAAAATACACAAATCAAATGGATTTTTAACGTTATAAAAACCATAAAAATAAAGGTATCCCGAAAGACCATGCCACACATAAATACATATGGGTTTTTAACTTAAAATAACCAAACCATTTATAGAGACCCCAGTGATATTATAATAATGTCTAAGG
Organism: Allium fistulosum; assembly: GCA_030737815.1. Taxonomy (NCBI): domain Eukaryota; kingdom Viridiplantae; phylum Streptophyta; class Magnoliopsida; order Asparagales; family Amaryllidaceae; genus Allium; species Allium fistulosum. The sequence goes on along the minus strand of CM060901.1, from coordinate 520,631,603 downwards.
TTCAAAATAAATATTAGTCATAGCCGAAATAGTTACATTGGTTACATTCTAGCATAATAAGGATACAACCAAAATCGACAAGGGACGTTCGCATAATGGATTTTCCATGGAGACCTCGTCGGTGAAGCAGAATAAAAAATCCATGCATAAGGATTAGAAGTTACATACCGAGTGTAATTTATCTCTAGATAAAATATACCATAAGGAAAAGACAAAAGGTCTACACTCAAACATAAACATGAACAACGTGGACAAAATACCATCAAGCTCCGCGCGCAACATCGATAAGGATACTCTAGATCTGGAGTTGATAATATCCTGTCATGCGTTAACCAAACCCTAAATATGCAGCCTACTCTGTCTTTAGCCATTTCCAATGTCAAGATTATGTCCGGCATCTTTCACACGAGTCTTTATCACTCAAACAGAACAAGAATCCAAAATTGGATCTTCACATCTCAAACAGATGTCGAAACCACACATGGATTTCCATATCTCAATAGATCTTGAAAATCACACATGGATTCCCACACCCTAAATAGATCACGAACAGCCACATGTGTTCAAGCATCTTAAATAGATCTCGAATCTCTACATAGATTCCCTTCTTCAACCGCTTCCAAAACATAGAACCCTATACTGGTTTTGAAGTGGTATTCGGTAAGTAAAACACTTACTGATCCAGGACTCTACAAAACTAATCAATGAATTTCCGGTTAACTCAATTCTATTTCTTTCAGAAGTAAGTGAAAGCTAGAGAAGTTTCATAACAATACTCCTCCCCGTGGGTTCTTATTGGTATGAAATTATGAAGCCTTTTGGTTTCTTCCTAATTTAATATTAAGTCAAGTACGATAGTCGACAAATCGACTATCCAATCAAAACACTTGTTTATACAAATCAATATTCATATGCTTAACTCATTTGCGACATTCCAGCTTAACTATTCATCGTCGAAGAGTGAAGCCAGGTAAGTTTGGGCACTGGTTGCTCCAAGGTTTGCCTAGACACGTCATTCTTGAATCTCACAAATAGATAAGTCTACCTCGTCGGCTTATAATGTTAAATATAATATTAACGATTTCCATAAACAATGAGAAATCAACACGATTAACATGTTCCCAACACTTTCCACTTACCTATTGTTAACAAGATTTCTTGTCAACACCCCAAAATAGTGCTTAGGAAGATGAAAGGCCTTTCTATGAATAGTGGATGTGAATCCCTTCGGAATTGCCTACAAACTTAACCTTAGGGTTACAATGTATTGATAAAGAAAATACAAGATTAGAATGAGAGAATTCGGGTCCCTAAAACAGGACCCCTTGGTCTTATTTATAGATGCAGGCGGCCCTCCTTTCGACTCCATGCTCTAGACTGGGTCAGAAGGTCTCCCTTTTATATGCAGCTTTGAACCTTTCGACTTTGTCAAAAGGTTTGCCTTTCGTCTGCTATTTTGGACCTTTCGACTTAGTCGAAAGGTTTACTTCTCTTTATGCCTTCATAAACCTTTCGACTTTGTCGAAGGGTTTGCCTTCTTTATACTGCTGTGAACCTTTCGACCTTGTCGGAAGGTTGCTCTTCTCTTGGTTGTTGTGAACCCTTCGACCTTGTAAGAAGGTTGCTCTTCGAGAGCTGTGCTTTCCTTCAATGTTGTTGAAAGGTTGTCTTTCACTCTTTGTTGACTTGTGAGTGCTGCTTTCTTCATAAACCTTTCGTCATTGTCGAAAGGTAATCTGGATATGCTTCAACCGGTTCGAAAGGCTTGTTATACTTTCGAAAAGGTCACTAAGTAGTTGCTCACATTTGCTTTGACTTCTTCATCTCCCTCGAAAGGTAAGAACACCTTGGATACTAAAGATGGAACCATTCGACTCCTTCGAAAGGTTTGATGCTAATGAATTCTGATGACCGCATCCCTTAAACTCCTTCGAAAGGTTTGGGTTGTACTCCTTTCCCTTTGCTTTTATCGACAGACCTTTCATCCTAGTCAAAAGGTTGATTTTTAGTGTAACATTTGCCCCCCTCATTCGAAGGGATGCTCTTGACTTTCCAAGTCATCTTTGTCGAAAGCTATAAAACTTCCTGCTTCTTGGCCTTCCCGCGTTGATCTGGAACGTCCATTCAAATCTGATCCAACGGTTTAGAATTTGGGTGACTTTTCTTATATAGTACGCTTCTTCTCTTTCTTCCTCTTTTACCTGAAATTAAAATCATCATATACAAGTATTCCCAAAATTTTCCGAATCTCGTTTTGCAACCACAAGGTAATTTCTTGAATTCAATTCATAAATCTTAATATGATCTTTACCCTTATCAGTTTTTGATTAAATTCTCAGTTTTCCAAACCCAAAATTGAAATCTAATTTTGATTTGGTTTGCTATATTTTTTTTCCTAAATCAGTTTCTAACAAAATCCATCCGTGGCTTTGGATTTTTAAGCAGGTGATGTTTAATAAAGGAAAATCCCCTTATTGGGTTCAATTTTAAATCCAAAGTCTCTAAATTTAGCTTTTGGTTTTTAATCCTGGTTTTTGACTTGTCGAAAATTTGAATTCCTGTTCGAAATCGAATTAGGTCGATTCCAGATGAAATCAATTTTGTTAATGGGTTTGTTTTACTTGTTCTTCAAGAAGAATTTGAAAACTGCATTTATTATCGGGTTTGGGTTTGGTTAAATCCAATATAGTAACCTGGAACCTACTCGTGTACAATTTGGTAACTCAAAATGACTTTTCTACCCCTTCGAAGGAGACTGAGGCGGCAATAATGGATTTGCCTTCTTTGTACCTTTCGAAGGGGTCGGAAGGTATTCTGATGCCAACTTTTCATTGTTGTCGAAAGGTTAGATAATTTAATGGTGTAACCTTTTGGCAACGAGCTCTCGACAAGGTTGAAGAGTTTTGAACCTTTCAACTACTTGCTTTCGACAAGGTTGAACAGTTTCAAACCTTTCGACTACTTGCTTTCGACAAGGTTGAAATTCTTTAACCTTAGAGTTGCTTCTGCCCATCTTTGTCGAAACGTTTAAAGTACGCATGAGCCAAACCTGAAACCTCTCGACTTCAATGGATATGACATATTTTGATAACTTTGACCAGACCTTTCGACAACATCAACCATATCAATATTTTTTTTGACTTAGGAATTTTAAGGTTTTGGTTTTGACCATGTCGAAAGGTCTTGCCACTTAACTTTATGTTATACTTGGAGTACATCCAGGTTTCCATAGAGCTTTTGACATTGTCGAAAGATGATGAATGGGTTGATGTTCCACTTTTCCTTTCGACTTTGTCGATAGCTTTAGAAAGTTATATTTTTATTTTCTTTTCAACATCGTTGAAGTATGATGGTCAAGGTTGATATCGTTATTCTTTTCGACATTGTTGAAAGCTTGATCTATAAACCTTTCTACTTTATTAAAAGCTTTAATTATAAACCTTTCGACTTTGTCGAAAGCTTTAACTATCAAGTTACTTAAACTTTTTGCACCATTCTTCTTTTTGTATGTTCTCACACTTAGGCTATCAAAGAAAACTTATTTGTTTTTAAATTCTTGACTGCTTTCTAAACTCATAAATAGACAAGAGATTTAACCAAAACATTTTCACCTGGCAGAATCATGAGCTCTTCAAAGGTCGAAGCCAGTGCTAAGCATTCCTTCATCGAGACTCAGAGGGAAGTCAATGCCATTCTCAGAGATTTTGAAATTACTCGAATCGAAGCCATCCCTCCTCTACCAATAGACACCATTGACAACCCTCCGGAAGGATATTTCGCTTACATGGCCATTCACATATGGCACGGTGGTTTTCTCCTATTCCCCGAGTTCTTGCTCTCCAACTTATCTCATGTTGGGGTTGCTCTAATACAACTATCCTCGACTGTTTATACCCATCTTCTGTCTTTGGAAATGTTGGCGTTGGAATCTGGACTTTCTCCACTTAATGCTGAAGTTCTAAACTCCTTGACCAAGCTGGCAAGGTTAAGTAACCTTAATAAGCAGATCTACAGAGTAAATGTATACAAGAAGCTCATATCAGATGGAATCAACAAGTTTAAAGACTGGGAGAATCAATTCATCTTTGTCAAGTGCTTTGTCGAGCCCCGTAATTCTTCTTCAGTGTTGTCTTTACTTTACTCTTCATTTTCTGTTTAGCTAATCTCTTACTTTTTCAGGTGAATCTTCCAAGAAACTTAGCGATGCTAACAAGAAGATCATTAATTCTTTAACTGCTGCTTCAGAACAACTTGGAAGCAGGCTGAGGCTCCTAACCCCCACAAATCTAAGGAAACACACTTTACTACTGCCTAGCCAAAGGATTCTAGGAAATCTTCCCGCAATCATGCACAATTCTCGTGCCAAGCGCTTCTATTCTTCAGGCGATGCTGAACATTTTACTTCAATGTCGCCCATTTTCTCTGACACTTCAGGTATACTACTAGTTTTGTATTTTTGTCTTTGTTTCTGAAATTCTTTAAGTTACTCTAACTGATTTATATTCGGGTGAATTTGTTTCAGCTCCCTCCAAGGCCATTGAATCTTCGAGTGGTGCTGTCCCTCCTCCATCTTCTTCGGATGTAACATCAGTCTTGGAGGCTTTTGCTAAATCTAAAAGATCTCTTAAGAGAAGACTAACAGAGCCTTCTAAAACCGCCCCTCCGGTGAAAATGGAAAAATTATTAATGTGGAGGAAGAAGAGGAATGCATTTCTCCTGAGCAAATGTTAAAGAGCCCCGTTGTTGAAGCCTCTAAAGACCAGACAAAGCAAACTCCACCTACTCCGGCACCCTTTTCTCATATTTCTATTACTGATTCCCCAACTGATCTATCGCAGATGCAGCTTGCCTTAATGCCGACTCCTCCTAAGATGCAAATTCCTCCGGAGTCGTCACCTTCTGCTCCTTCACCATCCAATTTTGATGAACTCATTGAACTTATTCTTCATTCAGAATCTTTCACTTCTTCTTTGCTGCCATCATTCGGTCCAGACTTGGCAGAAAATCATCGCTCTCTGATGGAACAACGGCTTTTGGTAAACTCTCTCTCAACTAACTCTATTATCATTGGATCTTTCTAATCTATAACTTATGTTTCTTTTTTCCTTGTTGCAGATTTCCAGGAATTGGATTTTGTTAAACAAACATGTCTCCAAGCTCACTGCTGGATCCTCCAAGCTATAGGAGGAAAAGACTGAACTGAAAAATCAATTATCTTTTCTAACTACCGCTCAGAATAATACTTCCTCTGAGTTGGAGCAAGTCAAGGCTTCCCTTACCAGGCTGAAGATGATCTTGAAGCGGAGAGGAAGGCTCACCAACTCTCCACTAAGGAAAATTTTGCAATGGAGTTAGCTTTGAAAGATTCGGAAGAGGAGAAAGCTCGTTTGGTCACTAAGAATACTTTATTGAAAGATAAGTTCAAAAGGACCAGAGCTTCACTCAAGTTAGCTGTTCAAACCCATTTCGATTTCAAAAAACATGTCTCTGAGTTCGCCGAAGCCACCCTAGGGCCCATGATGCTGAATCAATATGAAGATGCCCTCATGCTTGCCTATGCCGACAACCGTGACAAATGTCCTGACTTTGGCTTTCCTTCTCTCGACCCAATTTAGTCAAAAGAGTCATTGACAAAATCGACCAAATTAAGCAGGTACTAAGCTCGAAGATGAGGAGGGGATTGTTAATGTAAAGGAAGCTCTCTCTTTTGATATCCCCTCCTTCGATATTGAATCCGATTCTAAAGATGAGGGTGATAAAGATGATGACCCCAAGGAAAAAGGCGATGATGGTGACAGCCTTGATAGGGATTGTAATTATGATGATGATAATGATGATAACCCCTCTAGAGATCAAGGCCCTTGTGGAGATAAAGGGGGGGGGGCCTTCCGGTGCTTTAGGGATGGATAGTGGAGATCAAAAGATAAAGCTCCCGAACCAGAGCAATCCCCCTCAAAAGATATGCCACCAACATCCCCTGGTCCAACTATCCATCCAGAGGAGGAAACTGCTCCCACTCATTCCGAAGATCCACTAGAGAAGGAACAAGCTCCCCAAGCTTCCATTCCAGTTTCGCAGGTATGGAACTCCTTGTATAAATGTGTTACACTTCGAAGATAATAATTAGTGATAAATCATTTGTTTTAGATAAAGAAGAACTCAAACTTTCCCTATAGAACAAAACTTGAGAGCAAATAGGCAGAAATTAACAAGTTATATAGGGAGTTAGACAAATTAATAAAGGAGCACAATGCTTTATCTGAGAAATATCACAGCTTTGACAGGAGTACCTCTACAGTAGCATCTTTTAAATATCGAAGGGCTGCTCCTTTACTAAAGAGAGCGTGCCTCCGGCACAACACTCTCTTGAAGGAGAATAGGGAGTTAATAACTCTATTGTGGATGGTGATTGAAGAGAGAGAAATTTTAATCAATTTTTTGTATAAAGTCTATTCAGACACTCTATCATAGATTTTTTGTACTTAGGTGAATTCAGTGGGGGTCTACTTAGGAGTTTTCATAAAAGATACTTAGATGAATTCATATCTGACCTGCATCCCGGAGCCTGCTGGAATTTACCGCGGGTCAAGTCGATTCCTCAAGATCTTCCTCCTGAAAAGCTTAAGTATTATAAGGATAAATTTATTTCTAAGTTTTTCTCTAAGTCTATTATGTATGAATCGGATGAATGATTGTAAATATGTATCAAGTAATCGATTTATGAATACATGCTTTTGTTATGTTCTCTATGCTTCGTTTCTTTTACTGTACTATTTCAGAATACCAGTTCTTTAGGTCGAGTCGTCCAATAGATCACTTAAGTCAATATGTTAACTTGAGGAGATTTTACTCTTAAAATGCACCAATTTTAAAGACTTCGAAGTTAGTGAGATATCGCTTTCTTCAGGATTTACAAAAACTATATTTGGAATACCCTAGTCTCTGCTTTGACTTCCTTGGCGAAGATAAGGAAACTTTCTTAAAAGAAATCAGAACATTTCACTCAAAGTTGATTTATGATCGTGATAACACACCGGTCGAGAAATAGGATTATAGTAAATGTCCTCCGGTTATAACTCCTGAAGGAGTTACTATATCTTTTTATTCCATAGTCATGCTTTCAGCTAACACCTTAGACAAAGTTAGGAACATAGTCTCAAAACTTTAGATATGATGAAAGTGTTTGTTGTACTTTTTAACCTTGTGGTTATTTGAGTTGTAATTCATTACTGCAATAATAAAAATATCTTTTATCCTAATTTTGATTTTCTCTCATTTCTTTTTATTTGAATATGAGCCACAACCATCTATGTTTCATCATTCTCAAAATTTACTTTCTCGCGCCGACGCTATTAGAGATAGATTATTAACAAGGAATGGTGAGATCGTGGTCCGTGACAAAGTCCTTCTTGCGCGTTTTGGTGGCAACATTGAAGCCGTGAAGTGGCATAAAAGATATCTTATTCAAAAGACCATCGCCAGTGGTTACAAAGAACATATAGCCTATCTTGATGCCGATGTCAAGAAAAAGGATAAGATGATCACTGCACTTAAGAGACAAATGAAGACCAATCCCACGGTTGATTTTGACCAAAGGATGTCTGAACTTATTCAACAAATAAGTGATTTAGAGTTGAAGTCAAAAGATAGCCAGGCGCAGTGTGCCTCTCTAGAATTTATCTTGGGAGACAAGACTCAAAAGATTAAGCTTCCATCCCTTCAAGCAACTCCTTCAGCTGCCAAGCCTACTAGGTCAAAACTTCTCGCAACTCAAAAAATTCCCACTATGCTCAACCCTCCCCCCGACTTAGACGATAATGTAGTGGGGAACTGGTGTCGGAGGGTAAAATTCAAAATCGCCAAATATTTTGATGAGCAGCAGAAGATGAAGTATTCCCATACTATCAATGATTACGCTGCTAAGAATCAAAAGCTAGAACGTAATAATTATTTGCTCGACAAGCGAGTTGTAGAGTTAGAAAGAGATAATAAAACAGTCAGGGCTGCGAATAGAGCTTTTAATCCCGCCTTAAAGACCAACATCGATGCAATTGATGATGAAAACTAAATAAGAAGAAAAGAGAAGAAGCTTAAGGAGGTTCTCCGCCCAGCAATCAATCATGTTGTAAATCCTTCAGTGGTGGAGACTCTAAATAAAGCAGCTCAAGATTTGTAATTCATTTATGTATTTGAGTCATGTAAATCTATCTTGTTCATAATTTTGTCGTTTGTAAATGATTTCATAACTTATGTAAATTATAGAAATTTTGTAAATATCACCTGATTTGTGATCATTTTCTGTAGTGTAACTTTTGATATGCCTTTGAATTGCTCATTCAGCGACTTTTGTGCTTGCTGGATCTTTTATTACTCTTTGTCATTCTGATTTTTCTGAGAAACATGTAGCAAACAATATCTTTAATTATTAGCTTGAAATTGATATATTTTTCTATGTATATCATTTTCCTAAATTAGCAAACCATTTTGCCAATTGTATGAAACGTGATTTACTCAAAATGTTAAGATCTCATCTTCAACCATGATGAGCAATGATCAAGGACTTAGCTCTTTCCACTTGTTTGGGATGCACAAAACTTGTAGGTGGCAGATTCTACCTTATCATTAAGTCATGAATATTAGAATATAACTTTTATTCGATAAAGAACCTGACTCAAGGGTCAATGTCTGAAATTATGAAGTAGTAACTCTCTCACCCATTCCTTAATATTTATGGGATTTAAAAAGTTAGAAGCCCGAAGTTCCCATTCGGAGGATCTTAATAATGGTCTTTTTGTTAATATTCTTTGGCCCAGATTTGGGCATTTGAAATAGATAGAAATCCAATGATCTTGTACCCGGATTAGGGCTTAAATAAACAATAGTCTTAATTCCCAGATTTGGGTATAGTAAGTGAGTGATTGATAATAATCCGAAACCCAGATTTGGGTTTTTAGATAATGAAATATTTATGTGAAAGATTCGAAACCCAAATTTGGATTTTAACTGTAGTGATCGATAATGTTCTCATGCCCTGATTTGGGCATAGTAAAGATGGTGATTGATAAAATCCCGAATCCCAGATTCGGGTAATAGAAAGTGGAGTTCCATTCTACTCCTTTGTTTTCGTCTTCTTTGACATTCATGAACCCTCCAAGTTTTGAATATATATAGAAATAATTTGGTTAGCTGCCTCTTGAGCTAGGATGTCTTAGTCCATGATTTAATATGCTTCTTCTCGAGATTGAACATCTTAGTTCAGTATGGATCGAGCCTCATTTGGGCTAGGACATCTTAGTCCTTTTTTGATTGGGCCTCTTTTGGGCCTAGACGTCTTAGTCCATTATTGAATGAGCCTCACTTAGGCCTGGACATCTTAGTCCTTTTTTGATCGGGCCTCTTCTTGGGCCTGAACATCTTAGTCCATTGTCCGGTGCTCTTGGTTAGCTCATCTTAGAGGCTGGAACTATGGACTTACCCGACCCCCTTCACGAGGCACCTTACCCTGGCCCTTTTGCGGCGCGGATAGGGGCTTGTTCGGTGCTCTACCCTGGCCATCTTAGGCGTGGATAGAGGCTTACTCCGTCCTCCCTCCAGGAGGTTCCTTACCCTGGCCAAAGCGTGGCACAGATAAGGGCTTTTTCGGTGCTCTACCCTGGCCATCTTAGGCGCGGATAGAGGCTTACTCCGTCCTCCCTCCAGGAGGTGCTCTGCCCTGGCCATCTCGACGCGGAGAGAGGCTTTTCTACTATCTTAGGTAGACTACCATCTTAGGTAGCATCCAAAGTAAAGGAGTATTTCACTTCCAACCATGTAGACTTTCTCTTTTCAGAAAGTTGGTCTTTATTAATCTTTCTCAAGTTCTTTTTACAAATTCACTGATCTTTCCTTGTCTAAAGAAATTGATGATCATCCCTTCTAGGGCTTTGCAATTGTTGGTTTCATGACCATTCATCATATGATAGTGGCAGAAGTATCCTCCCAAGTTTCTTTCATATTTTGGCTTTTTCTTTTGCAATGACCAACAGTTAAGTTCATCCTTTGTAAGCAAGTAGACGTTTTCCATTGAAGTGGTTAAGTTGCATTCTTTTGGAAGTCTAGACTTGAAACTTGACTCTTGAGGATGATTCTTTAGCTTTTTACTTTTCGGACTTATCATTTCATGCTCTTCAATTATCTTTCTTTTTGCTACCCTTTGAATCTCTCAGGTTGGAAGTGCTCTTGTTGTAGTTGGCTGCCACTTATGTGCAAAGGCGTTGTAATCATTCATTATCTTTTTCTCAAAGATTGTGCCTTTGGAATAATGTTGGATTGTTCTTCTCATTTGATTAATGATATGATCACTTCCACTTGTTCTTTTTCCAAGTCCAAAGATTGGGGTAGGTCCTACATGAAAAGGATTTTGACTCCATTTCTCAGGGTCATAAGATTCTGCATTCTTTTTGTTTATAATCCTTAAGACTTCGAACCTTAGTCTTTGTTCTTCATATTGATTGGAGCTTTTGATGTCTACTTGGGAGAATCTTATCAAATGTGGTTCAGAAGACCCTTGTTCAGATCTTTTAAATCTTCTAGCCATGATCAAGCCAAAGTGAATAAACTTGGAGTAGGATTAATCCAAGGGGGTTAGAGAATAGTAGTGTTAGGGGGTTAACCAAGTCGGAGGTTCGAGCCCTCATTCTACAGCTAAAAATGTTAACAAAATTTCTAGTCAACACCCTAAAATAGTGCTTAGGAAGATGAAAGTTCTTTCTATGAATAGTGGATGTGAATCCCTTCAGAATTGGCTACAAACTTAGCCTTACTGGTAGATGGCTTTCGAATCAGACCTTTTAATATCGTCGAAAGGTTTAGGTGCTGGGTTATGAAACCTTCCGACTTTATTGAGTTGGTATGAGATCCTCTTCAAGATTTCCTTCTTTGTTTAGATTGAATTTCCTTGAATTTGTCCTCAAAAGGTTAGATTTTATCTTGTTGAAAGGTCGGAAGGGTAGCCCTCTTTGGGTCTTGGTTGGATACCAAATTTCTCAGTGGATATGAAGAATCTTTCGACCTTGTCAAATGGATAGATCACTTATATGATGTATATTTGATCCTTGTCGAAGGGTTTAGGAATGGTCTCTTTTGGATTAAGCCTTGTAAATCCAGGTATCTATACTTAAAGAGTAGTCTTCGATCTACTCGAAAGGTTAGACCACTTGGACTATAACTCCGAAAGGTTATTGATAGTTTATAGCATAAGCAATTTTGAGCTAGTCGAAAGGCTTGGGTCTCTAAGTTAATCACTTCGAAAGGTTACCAATGCTGTTTAGACCAATTGTATTATCAACCTTGTCGAAAGGTTTAAACTATAGGGTTAAGGGCTTCGAAAGGTTACAGTAGTTACTTGTAGTAGAAGGGTTGTCGACCTTGTCGACAAGAACCTTTTCGATGATGTTGAACCTGAAATTAGGAGTTAATCCAACAAAAGTATAATCAAATAATAAAGCAATTAATATAACATAAGACTTCCCTCTTTATCCATGAAAGAACTATATTTTTATTAAATTCCCAAATCAGCACCCGATTAGGGTTACAATGTATTGATTAAGAAAATACAAGATTAGAATGAGAGAACTCGGATCCCCAAAACAGGACCCCTTGGGTCTTATTTATAGATGCAGGCGGCTCTATCCTTTTGACTCCATGCTCTCGACTAGGTCGAAAGGTCTCCCTTTTATATGCAGCTTTGAACCTTTTGACTTTGTCGAAAGGTTTGCCTTTCAACTGCTATTCTGGACCTTTCGACTTAGTCGAAAGGATTGCTTCTCTTTAAGCCTTCATAAACCTTTTGACTTTGTCGAAGGGTTTGCCTACTTTATACTGCTGTGAACCTTTCGACCTTGTCGGAAGGTTGCTCTTCTCTTGATTGTTGTGAACCCTTCGACCTTGTTAGAAGTTTGCTCTTCGAGAGCTGTGCTTTCCTTCAACATTGTCGAAAGGTTGTCTTTCACTCTTTGTTGACTTGTGAGTGCTGCTTTCTTCATAAACTTTTAATCATTGTCGAAAGGTAACCTAGATGTGCTTCAACTGGTTCGTAAGGCTTGTTATGCTTTCGAAAAGGTAATTATGTAGTTGCTCACACTTGCTTTGACTTCTTCATCCCCCTTAAAAGGTAAGAACACCTTGGATACTAGAGATGGAACCTTTCGACTCCTTCGAAAGGTTTGATGCTAATGAATTCTGATGACCGCATCCTTTCGACTCCTTCGAAAGGTTTGTACTCTTTTGCCTTTGCTTTTGTCAAAAGACCTTTCGTGTTAGTCGAAAGGTTGATTTTTAGTTAAACGCCTATTCCTCGGTTAAGAAGGAAGCCCAATAGGTTAGGGCTCTATTGCCCCGTCCCTACTCGATATCAATCACAACTCTCAAAAATAGATAAGATTATGTAACGACCGTAATTTTAGTGGTTTTATTTAGTTAATTAATTGAATTTTGTGAAATTTTAAACAATAAAATTTTGAAGTTTAAATTTGATATTTGGAATGCGTCTAGTTAAATATAGCAACTGGTAAATTTTCATCCGAAAATATGGAAGTTTATTTTCGTGTGTGATTTTATTTCAATTTATATCAGTTAAAAATTGATGATAATAAAAGTGTTCCGAAACCTAAATATGTCAACATGAGAAAATTTATTTAGAACACTCTGAATAAAATTGTGTAATTCATTTCGAAAATTTCAAAAGTTTCTAGCTCCGTTTGGATTTTTCCGTACGGAATAGCAGCGTTTTTGTTACCGATTATCGACTTTTGATCGGATGATCGTACCACTGATATCTATATACCGTTTTGATCGTCTCGTCGGGTTAATCTCTGCGGTATATTCATTTGTATGTTTCGGCGTCCGGAACGGTGCAAAATTCGTGAAACGGATGACCATATTGGTACTCAAATCTTTACCTTTTGGCTTTCTGTGACCATTAAAATTCACTGAACGATTCCAATGGTTACTATCTTTAATATTTCCAAATATTAAAATTTAGACTCATCATTTCTATTCCATCGTTTAAATTGAACAGTCATTGGAATTTATAATTCCAAAATACAGTTGTTGCTTGTTGTCATTCGTTAACTCCAATTTATTATCCAAGATTCACGGTTCACATTTTTTCGTACTTTGTGAATAGTTGTAAAGTTTATATCTGCTTATTCTTTTCATATACCCACCACTTCACTTCAAATTCCTTCTTCCCATTTCATTCCTCATCTTCTTTTCTTTCTTCTCAATTCACGTGCTCGTCTTCCTCTGCCAACGTTCACCATCGGCCTTCCCACCCGAGCACGCACACAACCGAGGCCACCTTCCCAAGCACAGCCTCTCCTACCTGCGCCACATGAGTAGCCAAGGATCCATCTTCCCCATCTCCTCACGCAACCAGCTCTGTCCCATTGTAGCCGTGAGTCTTCTTCCCTTATCTTATATATTAGATTTTGTATATTTATGGGTTGTAGTATATTTCAGGGTATATTTATATATATAGGTCGAGAGTCTTGTATGTAGTAGAGTTTATATGTTGTTATATGAAATTTGAAATAGGTTACAATATGGTTTTAAAAAGTATACATATACTAACTGAGTCTGCTTGTTTTGTTATATACATATATATAGTTTATTTTGTTGGCTTTAGATTGGTAGTTTATATAAGTTTACACAGTGTATATATTTTATATTAATATTTTTATACATATATAGGTATACAATGTTTTTTATATGTGTTTGAACCCATTTGTTTATATCCAGACTTCTATTTACAGTTTATATATCAAATCTATTTTGTTATATATATAAATAAGCTGTTGATCAAGTATTATATAATGAAGGAAGTGATTTATATATATTGGTTAGATAAGTTATGTCAGTAATAATATAATTACTTGTTTAATTTTTGGTTTTCTATATATACCAGATATATAAAGAAGTTTACATATATTGTAAAGTTTTAACGTTTACTAAATAATATGTCAGTTTGCATATTATATAAAGTTATATATATGGTTTGAATATAAAGTCTATGAAGATTAGTTTGTATACATATGTTTATGTGACCTGTTTGTATTATATTCGATATATAGATTTGTTTATAAGTATATATATATTGATCATATTTCTGAAACCTTTTCTGTAAGTTTATGTAAGTCATGTTATTATTTCGAAATACATATATGACATTTTGAAGGTAAAAAAATGTCAAATTAAGTATTTTCATTTTTAGTATATATAAGTAGTTATTTTAAACTATATAATGTATGTTTGATTTTATATGTATATTTAGAAGTACATACATGTATATTTAATATATACATAAATTTAGGATATGATTTTATGTATGTATATAGTTATATATATATATATTTGTTCATTTTTCCATTTAACTTCATCAATTCAATCTGATCTGTTTTCGTCAATTCCAACCATCGGCTTTATTGTCGAAATTCGTGCCAACCCTGCCTTGCATTGGATTTGGTCTATTTCATAATTCAAATCGTAGCCAGTTGTGTTGTCTATCTTCTGTGTTCTCTAGTCTTGAAAGGTGAGCAATCACTCACGATTAACGTTCTTATATTTATTAAATTTGATTTCAATTGAAACGTCAATTGAAATATGTTGCTGTTAGTTATTTTCATTGTATATATATATATATGCCATTATCTATATCTGTTCACCTGTGACATCTGACACCATCATCTGTTATTTATACTGATGATATATGCCTATTACTATTGTTATATTATTATCATATCTGTTATCACTCTGCAAGTTCCCTGTTAGTATAGAATTCACTATGGGTTGAAATGATACATACCCGAACGATTTGTAGAGTAGGAGAAATTCGTTATGGGTTGGAATGATAAACCCAAGCGATTTTCATTTGAATTGAATTTGGGATTGTGGGTTGAAATGATATATACCCGTATATATTTAAATTACGGATTGAAATGATAAATATCCGTATCACTTGACCATAGGATAGAAAATTATATACAGACACCGTTGGTCTATATATAAATATTTTGAAAATGATTTCTATGGTTTTGAAAAGAAATATATGGTTTTACTTGAAATTTTGATTTTAAAGATTTATTAAAGTTGATTTAATAAAGTTGATATATAAGTATTTATTTACTATCTATATTTTTGGATATAGAGTTTATCACGATTCAGGTTGGAAAGATAAATTTGAAATTGGGTTGAAATTATATTTATTTAAGAATTATACTTAAATAAGTTTGATTTGAAAGTTATTGAATTCGAAATTTTAAAGATGTGTTTAAATGGATATTTCAAACTTATATAAATTTAAATGGGATATTTTGTTTATCTAAATTTGTAAATTGAAGTTGTATTTAAATGTTATGGAAATGATTAAGTTAATATTTCAAAACTAAATAATTGTAAAGTGAATTTGATATGTATATAAATTTATCGAATTTAGTTTTGAAATGTTGAATATTTAAAGCATTGAAATATTGAAATGGTTTATTTGTGGTTCAAATCGGTATTTGAAATCGATATAATTTGAAATGTTTAATTGAATTTAAGTTGAAATTATGAATTGAGATTTGAATTAGGAAGTCGAGTTGATTTGAATCGATTTGTGAATTTGAGGAAACTATTTTATTATATAAAGTATTTTAATTATATTTAAACTATTTTTTATTTTAACTTATAATTATTGTAATATAAACTATTTTAATACAAATCAATTTCAATATAAATTATTTTAATATAAACTATTTTACTAACTATTTTATTTTTTAAAACTATTCCTAACTTATAACTATTTATATAAATTATTTTATCTTATAAATTATTTTATTATATATACTATTATTGATATTTAAACGGTTTAAGGGAAATGCTATAATTTCAAAGTGTTATGATTTACAAAATGCTATAATTTCAAAGTGTTATGATTTCCAAAATGCTATAATTTCAAAGTGTTAAGATTTCCAAAATGCTATAATTTCAAAGTGTTATGATTTCCAAAATGCTATAATTTCAAAGTGTTATGATTTCCAAAATGCTACGATTTCAATGCTATGATTTCCAAAGTGTTTTGATTTTTAAATGACTATGATTTCGAAAGTGTTATAACTTTGGAAAGTGATATGATTTTTGAATTGATATATTGAATTGAAATGATATCGTTTTGATATGGTTTATAAATGGAAATGATATTTTAGTTTTGAAGTATGAACTATTTTGAAATGACCACGGTGTTATAATAACGTTTGGTTGTTAAAGAGACCGGGATCAGATATGGACATACTCTCTGTCGATACCGAAAACCACTTTAATAACTGTGTACGTGGTGGAGATTCCAGAATGAAGTAGGATGGTGGCGACGATTCTATTGAGGTATGAATGTAGACCCGATTCCTGTGAGTTGGCTTAAGGTGGCTAAAACTGGAGCGATCTCGGGCCAAGTGAGGTCATTCCTCCGATCGAGCACCTTTCTTCGATATTATACTCTTACCTTGTGATTGATTTGATGGCCATCTTCGATTTTTGATTTGGGAGTGTGTTCGAGGTAGACGGTAGTGGCTGCTACGCATTTCTACCAGCCCGTGTGCGTAATTGGTATATCTACCCTGGCATTGCCTTGTGTGCCATGTCACCTACCATAGCGAGCTTTACTACGATTTTGGTTTTCTCCCGTAGCCCATGGAGTATTTAGGGTAGCCTCCCGATCTAGAGGTATGCTGATACTGGATGGACTACTGGGACTATTACGTGTTAAGGGCTATATGGGTAACCCCTTAATGCTATTAAAAAGTAAGTTTATTTTATTGTTAGACACTATTATAATAGCGTATATTACTACATAGTAGATAGTTTAACGGATCCTCAGAGGATGGTTATCCCAAACATCCTTTGAGTTACTTGTATTTTTGAGTTACTTATATTCCAGTTATTATGTCACTTGAGTTGGATTTTTTGATATAAGAATGTTAATCCTGACTCGAGTGTTTTGTATTTTGCTTTACGCTCGGGTCAGACTGAGTGGTTCAGCATTTGAGACTCACCTTTGGAGTTGGAGGTTTGCTTGGAGATCCAGCTATCTATCCAGCTTTCAGATATTCAGTTGATTCCAGTGATGTATTTTGATCTTGTATTTGACTATTGTATTCGAGACTTCTTTTGTATCTTGTTTAACTCTGTTATTTATATATAGTAGCTTCATGAACTACTATTCTTTTCCTTCCGCTGCATTTATTACTCTGTGTCTGTGATCTGTGGCTTATTTATTTACTGCATATTCTGAGTTTTGCCAAATTTATTTTACAATTCGGTATTTTGAGCAATTCAAGTCCGACACGTGCGGATGCGAATGGTTGAAAATATCGAGTTGTTACAGATTACTTTGTTGGCTTATTAGTGTAAAGCATAGTTAATTACTTTTCTAATAAGTAGTTTAAACAATCAAACATTTGGCCATTTAGCAATTGTAAACCCTTTCCTAAACCTTTTGTTTATACTTTCAACATACTTGAAAATACTTATAATAGGTTTTAGAACATTCATACAAAATATTACTTAAAAAATCATTTTGAAATTTACTTGAATACATAGAAAACCATCTTTTTCACAAAACACTTTTTATATAAATTAATAACTAGTTCTTAAAAATTCATATAAATCTCAAACTATTTTTGAAATACTCTAATATGATTTAGACAATACTTTTATAAAGAATAAAACAAAATGCTTAACTTAAAGTCCTTTTTGAAACATTTGAAGTCCAAAAATCAAGGTTAAATGAGGCAGTTTTGCACTAGTGATGTTTTGGCCGTTTTTGAGATATTATTTAACTTTTTACTATTCAAGCTTTTGATAACAACAAACATACATATATAATAATATAAATATGGCGAGAAATCCTTATGGATGCCTTTACAAAGTTCCATAACAATTACTAAAAACAAGGCAATTCCAAACTGCATCTATAGCGACTATCGCTATAAGTGCACTTCTAAATCCAAGTCATACCCAAGTCTAAGTCCACTCCAAGTTTGTTTAAGTCCATATATATGGATCTTATGTGTCACTTGTTTTCAAAAAAGAATCAAAATTAATGTTTTAACATATGTCGCTTAACAATTCAAACAACATTTAATATAATCAAACATCAATACATATGTTATATTTTTCATTCAATGTTAGGTGTTATCTCACCTTTAATCCAATAATAACCCAGATCTAAGCTAGCTAACCAAAGTCCAATCCAACCTAGAACCCTCCTTTCCTTCCCTCGTTTCCTTGCTTTTCCACACTTTTCTAGGCTATGATAACCTATGTGCTCACGGCCTTGGGAGGAGAAGGCGTACAGCTTTGCTTTTTCACAATCTAACTAGGTAGAAGGTGTTGTTATGTGGTGGCAAGGCTTTCCTCAAAGTTTGAGGTGATTTGGAGATGGTTTGCAAAATATTTGCTTTAGGAAATTAAGATGAAGAAGAAGAAGATGACATTGAAATTTCTCATAACCTTTGATATATTTTTGTGATATATTTACTAAGGGTGTACCCCTCCTTATATAGGCTTAGGAACAATGATGGGAAAAGGCCAAAAGCCTCTCAAAACCCTAATGACATTAATTACATCTTATCATGACGCTTTATGTCACTCCCTCTTTATTCATTTTACCATATTACCCTTAACGTGTTAATATCTCTTATCCTATTATAACTTTCTAGAACATTCCATGATTAATGAAGAGAGTGTGTTAATTAGTGCTGATGTGTTCATTTGATCACTAGTTAAGTGCACGATAGTTTGAACAACATATATCGATCGAAAAACTGTTTATCAATAAACCGATTTCTATCAAATTATCGATTTTTCTTTGAAGAATATATTTTCTTGAACACTTTTTAAAAACAAGTTTATTTTCATTATTTATTAATTAAATGATGTTAAACAAGGTTATAATATAATATTTATAACACTTAAACATATCTAAAAATGTATCAATATTCGAAGACGGAGTGTTCGAATTTCCGGGTCGCTACATTCTCCCCCACTTAGAACATTTTGTCCTCGAAAAGAACGATAATCAAAGAAGATAGAAGAACAAGATACATATATATAGAATACTGGTGAAACTATATACAAGCTAAACTGCAAGCCAAAATGAATACTAAGTGACTCCACCTCAAGCGGTGAGTACACTACAAAAGATATACGATACTAAGATAAGAAGGAAACCCAAGTCTATAAGCAATACTAGATGGATCTCCCCCAAACCGCCACCCCTCTTCCTTGTACCACCTCGAGCATCCACGCTCCACGGCACTTCTAACATTAACAAAGGTATAAGCTTACAATTACTCAAATAGCCTTTACAATCACTAGCAAACAACGCTCATGGTTTGCTTAGGTTCAAAAACTCTCTCATCGCCCAAGGACGATAAATAACTTATTAAGCATACCTTACGCTCAATAGCCTTAGGTCATCACATAGATGAGTATTCATGCTACCTCCTAACATACCAAAGAGTCATTCCCCAAACTCTACATAAGCCATAACATATCATACAAATGTACTAAGCTCGTATGATGCGCATATACCATCCGTACATAATACCTGACATGATCACTTGCTCGATCAAATAGATTCCTCCTCCCAACTAGTATAGATCACTTGACCTCACTAGTGCGGACTCTGATCAAGTTCCTTGATTAGAAACCTCTGTTCTCCTTACATAGTCATTTACTGTGATAGAAAACTTGGGGATCTCACCAAAAATCCGTATTAAGTGTTTGCCATCAAGAATTGAGTGAAAAATTGTTGTTCGGATCGGTGCAAACCACCTTGAAAACATGTACTCGAATATTGGATCAAGAACAGCCATGTGAATAAAATAATCAACATACAAATTATGTATTTATCCTATTGGTTTCTTAAGTACACCAATTCCTTTTTTTATCACATTGATTTGTCTAAATAGTATATCTCTCCAATACTAAAATTATTTATGAAATATTTCATAAAAACATAACTTCAAGTTTATAATCCTTTTATAATTAAGTTCATACTCATATAATACTCTATTACATCCTAACACTATATACCAACATCAAATTTGTTTTACTTAACAAGAATGATTAATAATTTTGAACCTGTTTTAACTTGCTATCTTCTCAATTAGAGTGTTATATAAACTAAAATTTATCTTTTCAAAACACTTAGTTTCAAGTTCTATAACAATCAATAAATTTCTTACTATCCAAAATCATTGAAAAATTCCATTTCATTTTAACAAATGAAAACTACCAAATAACATATCATGATGCACATCCACATTTTCCTAATGCAAAAGCTGCATGTGTCCATGAAATGACTTAACAAGAAAACCTTACAACTAAACATCATTTTTCATTCAAATCATTTTGAAATAATATATACATATAAATTTAATATATCAAATCTTACTTTGGGATTAAATCAAAATATGTTTTACTAGAACAGTTTGTAGCATCCCACACTTAGAAATCCAAAAATGAATGCTGATGATGTTGAAGTTATCACTAGTATTATTTTCAAGTGATAGGAGTAAGTTTAGTACATCCAATTTATGACTTTCAAACTTAACCAAAAATCATTTCAAAATGGTATCAAATACTTCGTAAATTTTACCAAGTACCATGATCTAAATTTCATAAACCAATATCCCAAATACTTACTTTCATATAATACTACTGCTCTTTTCTCCAATGTTTGAAAAACATTTTCAAAGATTACCGAGATCTAAGTTCTCAAATTATCTATTTAAATCCTTTTCATTTATGAACTATGTTTTATAAACCATACTAACATAAAATCAGTATCTTATATAAAGTTGCTTCCTTCTCTAAATCATTTCACAAATATATATTTTTATTTAGATTATAATAAACAACTCTTGTTAAAATCAAATTTTAACCTACCATTATCATCAAACGCCTTATAATCAAACCATGGAACTTAATTCACAAGGCATTCGTTTTAATGTGCCCACAATTACTGTCTACCCACCCCATGATGTAGAAAGGTAAAGTTGCTCATAAACTGGTTGAGCACAAGCCAATCACAAACAATACTTAATGTTCCTAGCATGATGAACATGACTAAACAATCAAGGTTGCGGGATATTAAACTATGAGAAGCACTAATATCAAATCAAGCACAAATAAGTAAACTATAAACAGATATTATACCCTCAAGAATCTGCTTCCCCTTCTCGACTGTCGAAATAGCAAACACCCTAGGTTGCTCCCCTTTCCTAAGCATAGGACAATCTCTTGCAATATGACTAGTCTAATGGCAATTGCAACAACCCTCTGGTGTAAGCCGTGTACCAAGCTTCGGAAACTTCTCGATCGGTGCTTTAACCATCTGTCCCTTTTTCCCTGGCCTACAACTCGCAGTAAGGTGTCCCTTCTTTCCACGCATATAACAAGTTAAACCAAAAATATCTCTCGATGGCTGAAACTTTCGCTTGTTGCCTCTGCTTAGCACAAATAAAGACGGCCTTGGAGCCGAACCCTCAAACTGAAAAGTCGAACTTATAATATCCTTGAATGCTCCTTGGATATGATCCATCATATCCTTACATACCATGTTGCACAAGCTAATCAAGCCTGCACTTCGATGATTGTCTTGGTGTCATTGAAGCTCTTTTTCCTAATATCTCAAACTCACGCCATATCGCAACAAAGTTTTTCCTCGGTCGATCCTGCATAACTCCCTCCATTATACTTCACTCGGTATTAAAAGCCCAAGTATCCATAGTTCTTACTACCTAATCAAAGTAAAACTTCCTTTCAAGATACAAAAGAATATACTTCTTGGGTATGATTTTCACCTTAACTTTTTACCTTTCCTCTAGATGCAGTCCCAACATAAATGTAGATCTTAAAATTGAGTCGACTGCTTTGACCTCTTTACCTGTTTGGTCTGGTAAGTAGCTAAGAAGAGTAGGATTCTAGTATCTAACTTGGTCCTAGAGTCTACTTTTCCTAGATATCCTTACAGTAAAGATGTCTATTAGTCGGCCCATTAACATTGGATAATTTGTTTAACAAACATGCTTACTCAATTTAAAACTTATCTTCCACAAACCGCTTTATATATTACAAGCTAAACGCCCATTGCTAGCATTCATAACCCATACTACAGGTTTACATAATACAGATACAATACTTAACTAAAATACCTATCTACAAGATACGATACTAAAGCTAAAGAAAACACCCTAGCAACCACATCCTGATACTCTTACAGAAGGCTTTCTCCCTCATAGTCCTATACCGGTGGTCCTTCCAAATCCATGATCTCTCCGTCATTATCTGATTCGCAACCTGGATGGTTCATCCTTGCAGGTCCTACTTCACTATCAGACAACTAGCCATTCATGTGTCCAATCCCTTCGTGCTTTATCTCATCATCGAGATCTTCACCCATGTCTTCCTTATCTTCCATTATGGTTCTTTCATTTCCCAAAGAACATCATCGTTCTTAGATACAAGTTCCTCCCTTGATCCTCCTCCTCTTGGACTAGAAGTTTCTCCTCTGGTCTTTAACTACTACTTCCTCCTCTGGATCTTCAAATACAAGCTCCTCCTCTAAATTATTAAATATAAGTCCCTCCATCTCCCGTCTAGCCACGACATGCCTAAACTTTGCTGCCAACCAGCTCTCTTTTTCTGCACCAGACACCATATCCTAAAACAACAAGAACTCTTAGCATTATATACTAAGATTTTCAGGAAGCCTAAGGATAGAGTTATTCCAAAGAAAGAGATTTTTCCTAAGGAAAGGAGAAAGGGGGGTATAGGTTTATAAAAAATAAAAATATGCTCTTTCGTATATATAATATACCCAACTCATACTAGGGTGTCGGTTACCCTATCTCCAATGAGCAATACCCAACCAAACCCAAGATGTTCGCACAACCTTGCGCTCTGATACCAAATGTAATGAACCGACTTTTCGACCCTCGAATGTCGATACTAATACGTCTATGGTATTCATGTACCGAGCACACAAGTGCTGGAAAGACGAATTGTTAGGGGAAAATAAAAGGAAAAGAAATAGAACAAGGAAAAAGGAATACGATATCAGAATCTCACAACGAAACAATCATATATAATATCAAAAGACAGTATAAACTATCATCCTAAGATTCAAAGTTTTTCAGAGTTATAGTAATCAGTCTGGACAGTTATAACAACCCATCCTCACAAATACTGATATACACACAAAAGCAATGCAGCAGAAATAAACACTACGGTAGGAAATCATCCAACTCATCTCTAGAAGCACCAAAGCATCCACGGCTAAATCCAGAAATGTACATGGGGCTGACCCAAGCATTAGAAGAAAATAACACCTAGATCAGTCTGGTAAACCAGCATGAGAAAACACAGGTCAAATGGATTTTCAACATTATAAAAACCTTTCAAAATAAAGGTATCTCATAAGACCATGCCGCATATAAATACAGACGGGTTTTTACCATACGATTAATAAACAATTTATATGGACACTAGTGATATTATAATAATGTCCAAGGTTCAAAATAAATATTAATTATAGCGGAAATGGTTACATTGATTATATTCCAACATAATAGGGGTACAACGAAAATCGATAAGGGATGTTCGCATAATGGATTTTCCACGTAGATCTCTTCGAGGAAGCCGAATCCGAACTCCATGCAAAAGGATCAGAAGTTAACTACCGAGTGTCGTATATCTCTAGGTAAAATATTGTAACACCCCTAATTCTTAGCAACATTATTTAGGAGATTTAATTAGATAAATTAAATAGAATAATGTAAATGTAAAGTGATAAGGGGATTGAGATTTGCAAATAAACCTAGAGGCTATGCTTGTTAACTCTAATGGGCTAATAAATGGTAATAAATGATAATTAAAGTAACATAGGGGCATTAGGGTAATTGTAATTCCCTACCCTTAAAATTTTATCTATATCATTCACATTCATTTTATCACAAACAAAATAAATGTAAGAAAGAAAAGAGGAGCCAGCCATTAAGGAGTTAGAAGAGAAGAGAAAATTCAAAATTAAAGTATAGGATTCAAGCTAGGGGAATCAGTCTCAAACAATCTCCAATTTCCTTATCCAAACTAAGGTGAATAATAATCCTAATCATCTCTAGTTTGTTTTCAATCATATGTTTTCGAATTTAGGAATTAATCCATTTTATGATAATATGAATGATGATATGCTTGTTTTTATAACATGTTTGATTAAAAATCAAATTGTTCAAATATGATACGCATGGTTTTAGGGCAAAACCCATAGCAAATGATTTTAGAATGCCATGGAAAAATTATATGTTACGGGAAACATGATTTTGGAGTTGGATTTCAATTTTTATAATTTTCTAAGCCGTGGAGAGTTTAATATGAATTTTCAAAGGAAAACATGTATTATTAAGTTCAGAAATTTATTTTCGATTATTATATGCTAAATTTGGGTCTAAAATTTGTATATGTTAGGTAACATATTAAAAGTGAATTTCTATGATTTTTGGGGATTTTTACTAAGAGGTTTATTATGGAAATTAAATTATTTTAAAAGGAGGACCTAAATGATTTATTTTTTGTTAAATGGGAAGGGCTTATTTGTTAGATGTTAACCTTGTTTTAGATCTGAGAAAATGTGGCAATTTTCCGTGAAATAATTTGAAAAGTTTAAGGCAACCAATCAAGTGTTTACATGTGGGCAAGTTAGTTATAGAGAAATTACTTTATTTGGTAAAAACAGCTTTTACTCAGAAAAAGTGAGTTCCGCCTCCTTTTGAAGTAGCTTTCGACCCAGAGCTTCCGTCATCAATCAAGTCGAAACCTTCTAGGTCAAGACCAAAGCCGAAACTAATACACATGGTATCACTTTGTTGGTACGTAGTGGATTCGAGAAAAAAGGCGGAAGGAAGAGTGTCGAAACATAGCTTCCGATAGGGTCGAGACCATGGTTTTGTTTTCTAAAGAAAAGCACTTGCCTGCTTCTTTATATGCTTTCGAAGTGGTCGAGACTGGTGCTTTCGAAAGTGACTTTTAACTAGCTTTCAAAAGAGAGTTGCTGCCTTATTAATTGAAGAAGTATCTTTCAAAGGAGCTACTTAGTTTTCAAAATTTAAGTATTCAGAAGGGATAGTTTCGACCAAGTCGATACCCTCCTGCCACTTTGCTTTTCGAAGGCATTGAAGATATCATTGCTTTCTGAAGCTAACCCTGTTTTAAAAACATAAGCCACTTCCCATAGTTTTCGAAAGGGTTAGGGGTTTCGAAGGCAATGATCTCGAAAGGGGTTTCGAAGACAACCTTCAAGTATTTTACCCAAAGGACTTATGCTCTCGAAAGGATGGTGTCAATGCCATCGAGTTTTACCCAAACGATTTTATAAGATATAGCAAGATATTGAAAGGGGTGCTTTCGTATGTGTTCACTTTGACCCAAAGGATATTTTTAAATATAAACCCAATGGTTTCGAAAAGGGATTTTCAATTGGTTTCGATGCTATGCTTCTAAATGTTAAATGCTAATGTTTTAATACATTCGAAAGGTTTTAAAAGAAAGTTTTAAAGTGTTTGAAAGGCAGGGGCCTAATATTTTGAAAATAGATTTTTATGCCTTCGAAGGAGGGTATCCAGTGAGGTTGAAAGCAAGGTTTCGAAGGAGTCGAAAGGCTTTGTTTTTTTTCAAAACGAATAACTCAAACTCAATTTTTAAAGGAAAAACCCATGGTTAATATAAAGGTGTTTTGGAATGGTTAAGTATGAAGAAGCTTTCCTTGATAAAATATTAGGTTAAAGGGATTAACCCAGTTTTAATATGAAAATGGTTTCAAGGATATTAAACCCGCAGGAGTGGTATTGTTATATTACTATGGTTGCTTCTTCGAATATAAATATATTCACATTAAAATGGACCCATAACTGTATATTGGGAAATAAAGGGCAAAAGAACCAGCTAGGTTGACCCAGTAGTGAATAGATTGATTAAACTCCTGAATGAGTAGAGTTGCATCAAGGAGGTCAGGGAGACCAGAATATAGGATGCCTAAATATAGAAGTTATCAAGGAGAAAGGTTCATAGTGCACCAATGCAAACTATGATTAGGAAGTTATTGGAGTTACCAATAGGTTCATAGTGACCCCACGAAAACTATGTTATAAAGAGTGGTTGGTAGGGGACAATTGGTTTGTAATGCACCCATGAAAACTATATCTAGATTAAGTTATTGACAGTTGTCAATAGGTTCCTAGTCAACCCATGAAAACTAGGATAAGAGAGAGGTTATTGGAGTCACCAATAGGTTCGGGGAAACCCATGAATTAATTAAGTTAATTGGCAAGGGCCAATAGGTTCATAGTGCACCAATGAAAACTATGAAATAGGACAAGGAGTTCATATACTATATAAAGGTTATTAGTTAGCCCATGAAAACTAATAGGTTAATAGTGACCTTAGAAACTATAAGCATGATAGGAAGTCAATTAAACAGGGGATGGGAAATCCATAATGTTTTAACTTTATGCATATCATTATAATATATTGAAATGACTATGTTTTTAACCATTGTGGATTCAGGAGCATAGTATATGGTTTTATAAATGTTTTAAGATACTAGTGAGGGGAAACCCGTTCCGCTAAGTGGTGTGGTCTCACTTGGTATCTAAATGGTTTGAGATGTTAGACTATTTTTCATACCAGGCTTTATGTCTGACTCAAAGTTTATGTTTTTCCCTTAAACTCACGGGTACTCAATTGATTTTTAGTAGTTTGAGAGTTGAGGTTTTCAGGTGCCTCATAAGACGAATAAAGCTTCTGGAGATGTGTAGGAGGCATAATAGATATTTAGAAATCCCTTTTATTTGATTCTGCTTTGTTGTTTGTAATGGAAAAGTTGCTGTATTGCCTGTATATACTCCGATCATCCATGGGGACATCTTCATATGTCGCTCTTGGCGTATGTTGTAATAAATATATTTTCTCTGAACGTGGTTTACGATTGTGGGATTATGTAATGAATTGGAAATGAGTTGAAATGGAATGTGATCTTGTTTGAATTTTTAAAATTTGTCCATAATCATGTGTTTCTGTGTATCAATGAATCTAACACCGCCGTATTTGGTCACCGAGGATTAATAACTATGGATGACTTCAGCATCTGTAGCCGTTAGTTTTGGGCCTCCAAGTAGGGGGATGTTACAAGTTGGTATCAGAGCATAGGTTTATGAAAACTTAAAAGAAAAGTTAAACCTAAAAGCTTTTTGAAACATAATCCAATGAATCAGAAATAAGATCGGGGTTTGGGTTAACGTTATGGTAACGTACTTGTGTTTGATATATAGATATATATAAGTATGTATTCCCCTCTCTCTTAGACCGTTCTTCTGTATCTTACTAAGCCTCGTATGCAGATTTACGAGAAAGAAGATATGGGAGCAATAAATAGAAGAGGAAATTTAGGTGGAGGAAGCATCACGACCAATGGAAATGCTCGACCTAATATCAGGAGGAACCAAGGTCGACAGGCTAATACTAACCAAAATGCTGAGGCCAATGTGGGTGCTGGAAACCCACTAGTGGATATGTGGGCGATGTATTAGTCCTTCGTCAATATGATGCAAGCAGAAGTTGCTGCTGGCGTTGCTGGAATGTTGGAGGAGCTAATCCTGTAGCTCCCGCTGAGAAAAATTATGTTAAGTTGAGCAGAGATTACACCAGTCTTGGTGGAAAGCCGTTTGTTGGAACAGAGGATGCTATTGAAGTTGAGAATTGGTTATTACACTGTGAGAGAATCTTTACTGATCTAGGTTTGGATGATGGGCAAAAGAGAAGGTTGGCCTCTAGGCAGTTGCAAGGGGCAATGCTTCACTGGTGGAATTATGTGACTGTCGGGGTTCCAGAGGAAGAGCTGATGTGGGCTGATTTCAGAACGAGATTTGAGAAAAAGTTTTTATCTAAGGTTGCTAAGTCGGCGTTGATGAGGAAGTTCATGGTTCTAGTTCAAAGAGAGATGTCAGTAATCGAGTATGTTGCTAAGTTTGACGAGCTATCTCGATATGGATATGCCACTATAGACACTGACATCAAAAGGAATGAGATGTTTGTTTGGGTATTAAGGCCCGAGCTTGCTAGAATGACCATGACCCATATCCGTGATCCTTGTAATGTGGTAGTGGAGATGGCCATTTGCCATGAAGAGATGCTTGCTGGTTGTGCTAGAGAGAAGCCAGTTGACTCACAAGGTCCTTAGGGAAAGAAGATGAAGTTCTTTAAGAAGAAAGGAGCCCAGAAGGGAGATGCTACCAAGAAGGCAAAGATTGATTTAGTGTGCTTCAAGTGTGACAAGAAGGGTCATTATGCTCACGAGTGTCGGTCAGGCAAGGGAAAGAAGCCTGTAGAAAAAAAGAATGTGAAATGCTTCAACTGCAACTAAGTTAGGCATCATAAGACCCAGTGTCCCAAGCTAGTTAGGGCGGATAAAGGGAAGGTTTTTTCTACCACCATCTTCTTCTAGGCCTACTGTCGCAGATAAAGGGAAAACTGTGATGGAAGGTATGCTTTTGATTCAGAGTACACCAGTTAGGTACTATTTGATACATGTGCATCACATTCATTTATATCACAGTATTTGGTTGATAGGTTATGAATATAACCCACATACCTTGTTACTTCCTTATGGGTTGCGAATCCAATAGGAGGGTATGCAACTCTAGGGATGAGATGTGACTAGTTAGAACTTGATTTGTTAGGTCATAAATTTTCATGCAGTCTGTATGTTTTCGATTTCGTAGATTTCGGAATTATTTTGGGTATGGATTGGTTGAGAGTGTATGAGACCAAGAAATTTTCCCAGAATAGGAAGATATCATTGAGACACCCTGATAGCCATAACCGAATTATATTCTCAGTAGAGAATTCTTACTAGAGTAGTTCTTTAATAAGTGCAGTGGAAGTGGGAGAAGATCTAAGTCGTGTTCGTGTGGCAAGAGAGTTTGCAGATATTTTTGAGCCAGTCACCGGGCTACCACCGAAACGAGCTGTCGAGTTTCGGATAGATCTTGGGCCAGGAGCTGAACCTGTCAGTAGACTACCTAGCAGGATGAAATCGATCGAGATGAAGGAATTAAAGATGCAACTAGTGGATTTAGAAGGAAGGAATTTTATTAGACCAAGCAGTTCGCCTTGGGGAGCGGCCGCGGTTTTCATGAAGAAGCCAGATAGGTCGTTAAGGACGTGCATCGACTATTGTAAGTTGAACGAGAGGACGATAAAGAATAAGTATCCTTTACCGAGAATAGAAGATCTGTTTGATCAGTTGAGTGGAGCCAGAGTGTTTTCCCAGTTGGATTTGGCAATAGGCTTCCATCAGTTAAGAGTGTCGGAGGACAGTATTCCTTTGACAGCATTTTGGACTAGGTATGGTTCGTAAGAGTGGTTAATAATGCCATTCGAGTTGAAGAACGCACCTGCTTTCTTCATGGATTTGATGAACCGAGTCTTCCGGGAGTATTTAGATAGATTCATGTTGGTGTTTATTGATGACATTTTGGTATACTCTAAGGATGAAAGAGAGCATGAAGATCATCTTAGAGTTGTGCTTGGGACTCTAAGGCAGGATCAGCTAAAGGTGAAGTTTTCCAAGTGTCATTTTTGAAAGAAAGAGGTTAAGTTTCTTAGTCACATGGTTTTAGAGAAAGGTTTGTCAGTCGATCCAGATAAGATCGATGCTGTTAATAATTGGAGGAGACCAGAGATGGTGACCAAGATTAGAAGTTTTCTTGGACTTGCTGGTCACTACCGGATATTCATCAAGGATTTCTCGCGGATAGCAATGCCTTTGACTAAGCTTACCAGGAAGGAGATGAAGTTTGTCTAGTTCGACAAATGTGAGGAAGCATTCCTCAAGTTAAAGAATTGTTGACCAATGCACTAGTGTTAGTAGTTCCAGGTGGAAACCAAGGGTTAGTGGTGTATACTGATGCATGTGGGACTGGTTTGGGAGCTGTGTTGATGCAGAAAGGTAAAGTGATTGCCTACGCTTCACGATAGCTTAGACCGCATGAAGTGAGATATCCTACTCATGATTTGGAATTGGCAGCGGTGACCTTTGCATTAAAGATTTGGAGGCATTATCTCTTAGGAAAGAGATTTGAGCTATACACTGATCATAAGTCTTTAAGATACTTATCCTCTCAGAAGGAGTTGAATATGAGACAGCAAAGGTGGCTGGAGTTTTTGGCTACTTATGATTTTGGTATAGAGTATACACCAGGGAAAGGTAATAAATTAGCAGGTGCTCTTAGTAGAAGACACCAGAATGTTGTGTTGGCTATGTTGGAAGAATGGAAGGATCTAGAAGCTTTGGCCAGTTGTGGTGTGCAGTTAAGGTCAACTGCAAGTTCTAGTCATAGTACTTCCATGTTGTCCCATTTAGAAGTTCAACCAGTGTTGATCGAGAGAATTGCTTCTAAACAGAAGGAGGATCCATTATTAGCCGAGAAGATCGGAAGGCTTGAGGTTGGAACTTAGTTCGATGATTTGAAAGATTTTTATCTTGACCAGAGAGGATGGTTGAGAAAGATAGGGCGATTATGCGTTCCAGATGTTGAGAACTTGAGGAAAGAAGTTCTTGGGAAATGTCATCGATCCAAGTTTACGATTCATCCTGGAGGGACCAAGATGTATGAAGATAAGAAGAGGAGCATGCATTAGGAAGGTATGAAGAGGGATGTTGGCTTGTGGGTTAGGCAGTGTGCAAACTGTCAACAAGTGAAGGCCGAACATCAGAAGCCAAGTGGGTTGCTTCAGCCATTAGAGATTCCAGTTTGGAAATGGGATTCGATATCCATGGATTTTATAGACGGGTTACCAAGATCAAATAGGGGAAATGAAAGTATATCGGTTATAGTGGACAAGTTGACCAAGAGTACCCATTTCATTCCAGTTAAGTTAACGAGGACGACACCTGTTTTAGCAAAGTTGTTCATGAAGAATATAGTTAGACTACATGGAGTTCCTAGTAGCATAGTCAGTGATAGAGATGCTTTGTTCACTAGCGATTTCTGGAAGAGTCTACAGGATGTGTTAGGTACCAAGCTTAATATGAGCACTACATATCACCCTCAGACTGATGGGTAGACAGTGAGAATCAATAATGTACTCTAGGATTTATTGAGAGCTTGTGTACTAGAATTTGGTGGATCTTGGAAGGATCACATACATTTAGTTGAGTTTTCCTATAATAATAGCTACCAGACTAGCAAAGGAATGGTTCCTTTTGAATCTTTGTATAGAAGGCCATTCAAATCACCAACATGTTGGCTGGAGACTGGAGATAGATTAGTCTTAGGTCCAGATTTGCTTAGGAAGGCGTCCGAGAAGATTGAGTTGATCCGAGAAAGGTTGAAGGAAGCTCAATCCAGACAGAAGACCTAGAGTTCTCAGTTGGAGATAGGGTTTTCATTAATGTATCACCGATGAAGGGTGTGGTATGATTCGAGAAAGTCGGGGAAACTGGCAGCGAGATATGTTGGTCCATTCCAGATTATAGAGAGGATTAGAAAGCTCGCATACTGAGTAGAGTTGCCGAGCAGTATGGCAAGTGTCCATAATATATTTCATGTGTCTCATCTTCGCAAGTATGTGCATGATCCAGAGACTGCTATTTCTCCAACAGGGTTGGAAGACTTAGTAGTATAGCTTGATTTTACTTTTATTAGACAACCAGTTCGGGTTGTAGCGAGAGATGAGAAAAGATTGAGGAACAAGATAATCAATTTAGTGAAAGTTCAGTGGAGCGACAACGAGAAGGATTGTACTTAGGAGACAGAGGACATGATTCGAGATACTTATCCTGATCTACTTTAATGGTATGTTTATATTAGATTTATATGGATAAGTTGCTAGTCAGGTAGGCTAGTATGGATGTTAAGAGTCGTTACATTGCTATGTTTAGTATTTAGTCCTTACTGAATTTCCAGGACAAAATTCTTTGAAGGGAGCCTATAACACCCCTAATTTTTAATAACATTATTTAAGAGATTTAATTAGATAAATTAAATAGAATAATGTAAATGTAAAGTGATAAGGAGATTGAGATTTGCAAATAAACCTAAAGGTTGTGCTTCTTAACTCTAATGGGCTAATAAATGGTTACAAATAATAATTAAATTAACATAAGGGCATTAGGGTAATTGTAATTCCTTACCCTTATACTCTTATCCATATCATTCACATTCATTCTATGACAAACAAAATAAACATAAGAACGAAAAGAGGAGTTGGCCATTAAGGAGTAAGAAGAGAAGAGAAAATTCAAGATTAAACTTAGGATTCAAGCTAGGGGAATCAATCTCAAACAATCTCCAATTTCCTTATCCAAACTAAGGTGAATAATAATCCTAATCATCTCTATTTTGTTTTCAATCATATGTTTTCGGATTTAGGAACTAATCCATTTTATGATGATTTGAATGATGATATGCTTGGTTTTATAACATGTTTGATTTCAAATCAAATTGTTTAAATATGATACGCACGGTTTTAGGGAAAAACCGATAGCAAATGATTTTAGAATGCCATAGAAAAATTGTATGTTACGGGAAACATGATTTTGGGGTTGGGTTTCAATTTTTATAATTTTCCAAGCTGTGGAGAATTTAATATGAATTTTCGAAGGAAAATACATGTTATTAGGCTTAGAAATTTATTTTCGGTTATTATATGTCGAATTTGGGTCTAAAATTTGTATATGTTGGATAACATATTAAAAGTGAATTTTGGTGATTTTTGGGGATTTTTACTAAGAGGTTTATTATGGAAATTAAATTAATTTAAAAGAAGGACCTTAATGATTTAATTGTTGTTAAATGGGAAGGGATTATTTGCTAAAAGTTAACCTTTTTTAGATCTGAGAAAATGCGACAATTATCTGTGAAATAATTTGAATAGTTTAAGGAAACCAATTAAGTGTTTACATGTGGGCAAGTTAGTTACAAAGAAATTACTTTATTTGGTAAAAACAGCCTTTTACTCAGAAAAAGTGAGTTCCACCTCTTTTAGAAGTAGCTTTCGACCCAGAGCTTCTGTCATCAATTAAGTTGAAACCTTATAGGTCGAGACCAAAGTCAAAACCAATACACATGGTATCACTTTGTTGGTACTTAGTGGATTGGAGAAAAAAGGCGGAAGGTAGGGTGTCGAAACATAGCTTCCGATGGGGTCGAGACCATGGTTTTTTTCTAAAGAAAAGCGCTTGCCTGCTTCTTTATATGCTTTCGAAGGGATCGAGACCAGTGCTTTCGAAAGTGAATTTTGACTAGCTTTCGAAAGAGAGTTGCCGCCTTATTAATTAAAGAAGTAGCTTTCAAATGAGCTGCTTAGTTTTCAAAATTTAAGTGTTCGGAAGAGGTAGTTTCGACCAAGTCGATACCCTCCTGCCGCTTTGCCTTTTGAAGGCATTGAAGATATTATTGCTTTCAGAAGTTAACCCTTGTTTTAAAAACGTGAGCCACTTCCCATAGCTTTCGAATGGGTTAGGGATTCCGAAGGCAATGATCTCAAAAGGGTTTTCGAAGCCAATCTTCAAGTATTTTACCCAAAGGACTTATGCTTTCGAAAGGATGGTGCCAACGCCATCAAATTTTCCCCAAATGCTTTTATAAGATATAGCAAGGTTTTGAAAGGGGTGCTTTTTTATTTGTTCACTTTGACCCAAAGGATATTTTTAAATATAAACCCAATGGTTTCGCAAAGGGCACTTTCAATTGGTTTCGAAGCTATCCTTCTAAATGTTAAATGCTAATGCTTTAATACATTCAAAGGTTTCAGAAGAAAGTTTTAAAGTGTTCGACAGACAGGCGCCTAATGTTTTGAAATTAGATTTTTATGCTTTCAAAGGAGGGTATCCAGTAAGGTCGAAAGCAAGGTTTCGAAGGAGTCGAAAGGCTTTGTTTTTTTCAAAACAAATAACCCAAACTCAATTTTTAAAGGAAAACCCATGGTTAATATAAAGGAGTTTTGAAATGGTTAAGTATGAAGAAGCTTTCCTTGATAAAATATTAGGTTAAAGTGGTTAACCCAGTTTTAATATCAAAAGGATTTCAAGGATATTAAACCCATAGGAGTGGTATTGTTATGTTATTATGGTTGCTTCTTCGAATATAAATATATTCACATTAAAATGGACCTATAACTACATTTTGGGGATAAAGTGCAGAAGAACCAGCTAGGTTGACCCAGTAGTGAATAAATTGATTAAACTCCTGAATAAGTAGAATTGCATCTAGAAGGTCAGGGAAAACATAATATAGGATGCCTAAATATAGAAGTTGTCAGGGAGACAGGTTCATAGTGCACCCATGAAAACTATGATTAGGAAGTTATTGGAGTTACCAATAGGTTCATAGTGATCCCATGAAAACTATGTTATATAGAGTGGTTGGCAGGGGCCAATTGGTTTGTAGTGCACCAAAGAAAACTATATCCGAATTAAGTTATTGATAGTTGTCAATAGGTTCTTAGTCAACCCATGAAAACTAGGATAAGAGAGAGGTTATTCGAGTCACCAATAGGTTCGGGGGAACCCATGAATTAATCAAGTTAATTGGCTGGGACTAATAGGTTCATAGTGCACCCATGAAAACTATGAAATAGGAAAGGGGGTTCATATATTATATAAAGGTTATTAGTAAGCCCATGAAAACTAATAGGTTAATAGTGACCCTAGAAATTATAAACATGATAGGAAGTCAATTAAACAGAGGATGGGAAATCCATAATGTTTTAACTTATATGCATATCATCATAATATTTTCAAATGACTATGTTTTTAACCATTGTGGATTTAGGAGCACAGTATATGGTTTTATAAAGGTTTTAAGATACTTGTGAGGGGAAAACCTGTTCCGCTAAGCGGCGTGGTCTCACTAGGTATCTAAATGGTTTGAGATGTTAGACTATTATTCATACCAGGCTTTATGTCTGACTCGAAGTTTATGTTTTCCCCTTAAACTCTCGGGTACACAATTGATTTTGAGTAGTTTGAGAGTTGAGGTTTTCAGGTACCTCATTAGACGAATAAAGCTTCTGGAGACGTGCAGGAGGTATAATAGATATTTAGAGTTCCCTTTTATTTGATTCTGCTGTGTTGTTTGTAATGGCAAAGTTGTTATATTGCCTGAATATACTCTGATCATTCAAGGGGCATCTTCATATGTCGTTCTTGGCGTATGTTGTGATAAATATATTTTCTCTGAACGTGGTTTACAATTGTGGTATTATGTAATGAATTGGAAATGAGTTGAAACGGAATGAGATCTTGTTTTAAGTTTTAATTTTTTTCCATAATCATGCGTTTCTGTGTATCAATGAATCTAACACCGCCGTATTTGTCGACGAGGATTAATAACTATGAATGACTACAGCATCCATATCCATTAGTTTTGGGCCTCCAAGTAGGGGGATGTTACAAATATACCATAAGGAAAACACAAAAGGCCCACACCCGACATAAACATGAACAACGTGAACCAAATATCATCAACCTCCACGTGCAACATCGATAAGCATACTCTAGATCTGGAGTTGATAATATCCTATCATGGGTTAGCCAAACCCCAGATTGTGCAGCCTACTCTGTCTTTAGCCATTTCTTATGTCAAGATTATGTTCGGCATCTTTACACGAGTCTTTAACGTTCGAACAGAATAAGAATCCCAAATTGGATCTTCACATCTCGAACAGATGTCGAAACCATACATTGATTCTCATTTCTCAACAGATCTCGGAATCACACATGGATTCCCACACCCTAAATAGATCAGAAACAACCACATGCGTTCAAGCATCTTAAACAGATCTAAATCTCCATATAGATTTCCTTCTTCAACCGCTTCCAAAACACAGAACCCTATACTAGTTTTGAAGTGGTATTCGGTTAGTAAAACACTTACTGATCCAGGACTCTACAAAACTAATTGATGAATTTCCAGTTAACTCAATTCTGATTCATTCAGAAGTAAATAAAGCTAGAGACGTTTCGTACCAATACTCTTCCCCGAGGGTTCTTATTGGTATGAAATCATGAAGCCTTTCAATTTCTTCCTAAGTTAATATTAGGTCAAGTTCGATAGTCGACCGATCGACTATCCAATCAAAACACTTGTTTGTACAAATCAATAGTCATACGCCTAACTCGTTTTCAATATTCCAACTTAACTATTTTTGGCCCAAGAGTGAAGCCAAGTACGTTTGGGCACTAGTTTCTCCAAGCTTTGCCTAGACACTTCATTCTTGAATCTCACAATAGATAAGTCTATCTCACCGGTTTTTAGTGTTTAGTATAGTATTAAGATTTCCATAAATAATAAGAAATCGGCACGATTAACACATTTATGACATTTTCCACTTACCTATTCCTCGGTTAAGAGGGAAGCCCGATAGTTTAGAGCTCTATTGCTCCCTCCCTACTTGACATCAATCTTAACTCTCACAAATAGATAAGACTACTTCGTTGGCTTATTAGTGTTAAGCATAGTTAATTACTTTTCTAATAAATAATTTAAACAATCAACCATTTGGCAATTTAGTAACTCTAACCCCTTTTCTAAACCTTTTGTTTTTACTTTCAACATGCTTGAAAAATACTTATAATGGGTTTTAGAACATTCATACAAAATATTACTTTAAAATAATCATTTTGAAATTTACTTGAAAACATAGAAAACTGTGTTTTTCACAAAACACTTTTTATATAAATTCATAATTTATTCTTAAAAATTCATATAAATCTCAAACTCCTTTTAAAATACTCTAATATGAGTTAGGCAATACTTTTAAAAAGAATGAAACAAAACGCTCAAACTCAAAGTCCTTCTTTAAACATTTGAAGTCCGAAAATCGAGGTTAAATGGGGTAGTTTTGCACTAGTGATGTTTTAGCCATTTTCGAGATGTTACTTAACATTTCACTATTCAAGCTTTTGATAGCAACAAACATACATATATAATAATATAAATATGGAAAAAAATCCTTATGGATCTCTCTACAAAGTTCCCTAACAATTGCCAAAAACAGGGCAATTCCGAACTACATCTATAGCGACTATCGCTATAAGTGCACTTCTAAATCCAAGTCATATCCCAACATATTTTCAAATACAACCTATGTGCTTTGTTCAAAGCTTAGTCATATGTCACATAAGTCCATTCAAGTCCACTCCAAATTTGTTCAAATCCATATAAATGGATCTTATGTGTTACTTGTTTTCAAAATAAGAATCAAAATCAATGTCTTAATATATGTCACTTAACAATTCAAACAACATTTAGTATAATAAAACTTCAATACATATGTGATATTTTTCATTCAAAGTGGCGTTTTAACTCACCTTTAATCTAACAATAACCAATATCTAAGTTATCCAAAGTTCAACCCAACCTAGCAACCTCCTTTCCTTCCCTTGTTTCCTTGATTTTACATACTTTTCTAGGCTACAATAGTCTATGATGCTCATGGCCTTGAGAGGAAGGGGAGTATGGCTTTGCTTTTTCACAATCTAACTAGGTAAAAGGTGTTGTTATGTGGTGGCAAGGCTTTCCTCAAAGTTTTGAGGTGATTTGGAGATGGTTTGCTAATTATTTGCTTTAGGAAATTAAGATGAAGAAGAAGATGATAATAATGAAATTTCTCTTAAGCTTTGAAATATTTTGTGATATATTTCCTAGGGGTGTACCCCTCCTTATATAGGCTTAGGAATGATGATGGGAACATACCAAAAACCCCTCAAAACTCCAATGACATTAATTGCTTCTTATCATGACAACTTTATGTCACTTCTCCTTTATTCATTTTACTATTTTACCCTTGGCATTTTAATATCTCTTATCCTATTAGAACCTTCTAGAACATTCCATGCTTTATGAAGAGGAGAGTGTGTTAGTTGTTGATGTGTTCATTTGATCATTAGTTAATTGCACAATAGTTCAAACAGCTTATATCGATCAAAAAACTGTTTATCGATAAACCGATTTTCGGTCACATTATCGATTTTTCTTCGAAGAATATATTTTTATAAACATTTTTCAAAAAAAAGTTTCTTATCATTATTTATTAATTAAATGATGTTAAACAAGGTTATAAAATCATATTTATAACACTTAAACATATCTCAAAATGTATCAATATTCGAAGACGGAGTGTTCGAATTTCCAAGTCGCTACATAAATTTTTAAATTTTGAAAAATTAGCCCAAGGTCAAAAATCAATTTGGGCCTTTATATTGGGGATAACCTTTGGGCTTACTTCATTCTTCGGGCTAGACTAGTAGCCAAGTAGGGTAGAGCAATTCTTACCAACCCAAACATTCAACACTACCCTTCTAGACACCCTACTAAATAGGTAGACTTTAATTAGTTAGCCATGATATTGTTAATTTTAGACCACATAAACTATTGGGCTCTGATACCATTGAAGGAACCGGGCCATTCGGAAGCGGATTAAATGGGTGGATTTAAACTTTTCCATTTTGATCTTTTTAAGTCCATTAAGCTTAAATGGATTTTATGTCCAACTAAAATTTTTAAATAAAGTATTCTTTTTTTATTTGTTGAAAATAGTTTTAATTTAATTTAAGCTAAACGAAGGTTGTAATGAATGCACCAAATACACCCATTTATGAAAGAGTAGGTGCAACATATAGGAAATGTACATAATTAAGGTGTACATGTTTAGGTGTTGGGATTTACATCGCATTGAACACATTCCCCCTTTATATATGTATTTGTTGTCCAAATAATTTTTGTAAAACAAAATAAGATTTATTATATACACAGATACACACACATAGACACTTTACGTTAAGATTGATTTTGTTTGTTTGACATTTATTAAAGTTAAAGTAAACATTTTTAAGTTAGTTTCAATTAAGGAATGGTTTCAAATCAAAATTGCAATTTTATATAATAGTCCATTTTGTAAACCTTGAATTAAGAACACACACAAACACACACACGCACATGCACATGCGCGCGCACACAAATATATATATATATATATATATATATATACTATAATGCAAATACCTGGTCAAACCGGTCAAAGTGAAGCCTTTTTGGCATTTCCGAAAATACCCCTTTTCATTTACTATTGCAGATCATAAACAAGGATGCTTTTGTCCTTTGGCGAAATAGTGGAGGTCAGTTATTACACGTTCTCATCCTTCTCACCCATTATCACTCTATCCCTCTCCGTCCTTTGCTTCCCCCATTCAACCCTATCCCCCTTTTCCTACATAACATGCCTAAATCAAAAATGAAAAAAATTACTGCATCCCCCGACGTCAACAACAAAGGAGGATGAAGGCTGTCAGTTTCCCACTGTTGGTTTCATCTTCGACTGTAGCTTCGCCTCCTCCAGCCTTTGCGTGTTTTGATGCGGGATTTGCGCATGCCGACGGCTTGAATATGCTAAAGCTAACAAATTCCTCTTGGGAAGATTGAAAGTAATAGGCTCGGACAAAGAAAGGGAGAAGGTGCTTTGAAATGATTTAAGGTGTATTTTTTTACTGTCATTATGCTTTGAAGCTTTACTTTTTTTCCTAGGTTTTTGTAGGTACTCAATCCGTTTGTCATTGCAGATGAAATTGGAGAGCTGTTATTTATGAATTCACTGGAATTGGTGTTGCTAACTTGGTTGGACAAATTAGTATGTTGGACAACGAATCATCTATCATCCACGGTATAATATCTGCAGTTAGATCTCTCCTTTTTTTTAATGAAATACATAATTGAAATTCATTTGTTATACCAATTTACTAACGGTGTAAATCTTGAGTTTATTTTTAGGATACTGTCATCTTTTTGAATTTGAGAAATAGTTTATCTTCTTCCACTGATAACTGAATATGTGGATTATCTCTAAAAAAAATTAACAGAAATTTCTTGATGTTATTACTTCACATTTTTTTATTTCTATGATATTTTGATGTACAGAGCTTGGATTTATGATTGTTTACAAATGTAAAATATGGCAGCAGAGGGTTTTTAACTGTTATTCTATCCATTTTTTTATTCATTACCCAGTTGACTTTGTTCCTATTTTTTCCGTCATGTCTTCACAGTATAAGTTTATGATGTTATACATTCATATTTTCTTTTCTTTTTTCCTTATCATATATTGCTGTAGAAAGCTTGGATTTATGTTTGTTTACAAGGCTGGGTTGACGTATGCTTTAAATCTTTCTGTAAATGTTGCTCTACCCTTTTATTTGTTCTTTTAGAAATTATATCTGTTTCGCTCAAATGCTTCTTTTTTTGTTTCACTTCATGATTTCACTACCATATATTCTCTTCTGTTCCTTTGAGTTTATAACTTCAATTTGCTTATGAACAATTGTTACTCAATTTCGTCCACTTTAAATTGAAGTTGTACATTTCTACCATGATTTGTTTTATTTGCGTTCTTACCCATTTGACAGTTGCAGAAAATTAATCATATTGTCATATCCCTTAGGTTTAAATCCAGCAATTAAAGTAACTTCACAACTTAAAGATACATATAACATACACTCTCAGCTCCACATTGGCATTACTTTTGGTTTTGGTATATTTATTCTTCACAGACATCAAATCATCATATCATTTCCACGTCGTAGACTTTAATAAGTAAGATAATTGGATTGGGACAACTCATATTCTCTTCTAACGATTACGGATTTTGGTAATAGAGTATGTAAGCGAAACTCTATTTTATTATGGTTTTTTATTTGTGAACAACCAACGAAATGCTAAAATGAGGTCATAGTATAAAATGGTTACTTAAATGTCATGCAATTTCAGTAATTTTAATATTTACTAAACTACCATGGATAAATTTTGCATTAAACTGCAAGGTATTATTCTCTTATATCTTCTACTAAAAAAATTCCGAGATCTGTATGCGTATCTACTCTTTTATTTTGGCTCTTACATGGCTTGAAAATATATTTTTAATTCAATCTGTGAGCGTGCGTGTACATAAACACACACACACCCATACATACATACATATTTCTAAATGATGATGAGTTCTGTACTTGATTGATGAGACTTAACCACTATATATTACATGTCACTAGAGAAGTTATCTGAATTGAGTTTTTATTTCTGTAAAATAGTCCCATGTCTATGCACTATTTTATATTCTCAACGTTTGCAACGTAAATAATTTCAATAACTACTGCTCAATAAAAATTAATTATGTATTTTATTAGTAAACTTCATGTCATATAAAAATATTATTTTAATTTACATATACAGAACATTTTTCCTCGAAAATAAGCCATTTAATACTTCCCAAAAAAATGAAATCTTGGTTTAAGGAAACTTGGGTTAGGTTGAAAAGTATAAGTATACAAATCTAAATTATCACTCCATTGGAAACAAATTTAAACCGATTTTTTGTTTTTAAAAATGATATTCATTATGTTTGGGAATTGGTATTACATATAGATGTATCTATAAGCAAAAAATTTCTGAATAAATACAGTTGCTTTGATTATTTTATCAAATGTCATTTTTAAATAAACGTCAGTTGTTATGGAAATTTACTTCTGCAATCAATCAAGTTTTTATACAAAATTTTCTGTTACAGAAATTTACACTCACTTTGTTGGAAACAGAATCATTCCAGCTTTGATTATTCATCTTCCTTAATTTATAAACATTTGTAAATCAATTTCTGCAATTTAGCCACTACTTCGCTCATTTATTTAGTATACTTATGGATTTTGGTAATAGGTCATCAAAGTGAATTCCTTTTTTATTATGGATTTGTATATTTGAACAAGCAATGAAATGCAAAATTGTAATCATAGTATCAAATGGTTATTTATA
The DNA here is from genome assembly GCA_030737815.1 of Allium fistulosum. Classification (NCBI taxonomy): domain Eukaryota; kingdom Viridiplantae; phylum Streptophyta; class Magnoliopsida; order Asparagales; family Amaryllidaceae; genus Allium; species Allium fistulosum. The sequence continues at coordinate 520,589,670 of CM060901.1, read as the reverse complement.
GGACATTCTCTTTCATAAACTGTAATATTGACCGAACTATCATGGTAACTTTTGCAATGAAATATAAGGTGTTGTTTTGTTATATCTCATACTAATATATTCTGACATAATATGCAGGTCTGCTGTTTTGTTGGCCTCCTTGATCAAATGTAAATACATATAAGAGAGAGTGCAAAAGTAACAAGCTGAAGTAGTGGATAAAAAGTGTGCTGCTGCATGTTGTCACGTTGTGTTACTCTCAGCTAATACTGGGGGTTTACGATTATCTCTATTGTTCTACACTTCAAATTGATACTGTTCAACAAATGAGGTATGCACTATACATCAGTGCTTTATGTTAACTGTTTTTATTCTCACTAAAACTCGCTTACTTTTTCTTGATATATGCTATACTAATCCTCGCAAATATGTTACTCTTTGGTTTTACCTATTTCAACAGATTCCCAATAAATCGATTACAGTTTTTTAACTAAATTTGGATGGGAAATTAAGGTTAAACCAAAGAAGAATAAGATCAACCATTTATAAACCAATTAACTTATGCAACCAACCCTTAATGAGGATGAATATCTTAACAAATTTTGTAGGTTTAAACAATTTCAAGGTGACATTTCAATAGTAATACCAGCAATTAATGGTTTCTGAAGCCCATATAAAATGTACATTTATTCTTTTTACTGTTATCCATATATATATATATATATCCGATTAACTTTGTAATCCATATATATGTATGTATGTATGTGTGTGTGCGCGCGCAAACTATCTACTATTTTTTTATTTGCTTACTTAAATGAACATAATATCCACGGCTGTTATATGTCCCCTTTATTTTTAGATTAGTTGGTATTGTGGATCACCAAACATAACAATTGTCCCAGTTGAATTGATTCTAATAATCTTTGAATCGCTGTTAACCATGAGTATGTACAGTTTGAATATTTTACCTCTTACCTAAAAGTGGAAAACAACGTATACTGATTTCTTCAACTATAGTATACTATTGATGCTACTGTAAATGATAGGCCATATACTAACACGGCTTTTGCCAGTTTTTCCTACACTTTCTTTATGAAGAAATAGTCACAGCTGTTATCTGTTCACTTTATTTCTAGATTACCATATAAAAATCTATACACGATAAAGCAATTTCATTTTCTGTCTATATAAAACCCTACAGACTAAAACCCAATTGACTTATTAGATTGAAAATGTATGGATTTTTCCTGGATGATTTGTACCTTTTCATGTCCAACAATTACATATATATTACACTGTACACATTACATATATATAACCTTTTCAAAGTGAAGCCTTTTTTGGATTTCCAAAAATGCCCCTGTAGAGATTTAAAGTTATACCTCTTAGTTGTTGTCCCCACCCACTTACCCACCACGTACAGATCCACGTTCTCATTTTCCTGTGAGGAGTTATCTCTTCTGACGTTTCTTCCATATTTCTAAACAATTCATCTATTTCCCATCAAATATTATTGCATCTCCATTATTCATAAATTAATCGAAAGTCGATTACCAAGAATAGATAACATAAACAGCGTTTGGTAATGGAAGATGAAAGTAGGGGCTGAAGACTTCACTGTTTTTCACGTAAATTCATCGAACTGTGAATTTTTACTTACTACCTTCTTTTGACATTAATCATATATTTCATTGGTTTGATTATGTTTGGGAAAATTTTAATTTTTGGCTCCTGTTTGTCATTAAGTTATGAACGAATACTGTTTGTACAGTTAATGTTTGAAATTGAGATGAATTTTTCGACTGTAGTGGACGTTCGGTTGGCTTTTGCTGAAAATTTTGATTTTTCCAACAGATTTTTGACAGTTGTTTCACTTAATAATTGCAATGGATTTGTATAGACATTGTAATATGCTAATTTTATCGGTTGAATGTTCAATTAGGATTGATTAATTGACTATGAGTGTGGAAATCTGCATCTGAGACCTATACAGAAGATGCATAGACTGTGCTTAGGATTAAGATTGAAGATTTATTACCTCACAACTTTGATTGACAAACCATTTACTGTTAAGTATTGTGGTCTTGCTATTAATAATAATATTAATAATGAACTCAGTTTCTCTTTTTAGTTACCTCTGTCTCTACAGTCAATTTATTACCTCACAACTTTGATTGACAAACCATTATTAATTTAGGTTCTTAGATACTGTTGTCAGATTTTGGAGTCATCAATGCCAAAATGATGACTATACAGAGTAGGCCTAACCAATTTGCTTGCCCTAACCCAACTTTTAAAAAAAATAAAGAAAAAAAGACATAAAGCTAAAAAAAATTGTCTGTACATAGCTTGGACTGTGGTTGCTTGATATTCATAGTAGCCAAAAACTCTTTGTTTGATAAATTAAATCAACATAGTTACAGAAGGATGGTATGTGATTTTTTACTCTAAATAGACTTATTTCCTCTCTTTTTATATATAATTCACAAGTATTATGTACTTACGTTTCATGTACTTTTGTGCTTCTAAATTATTTTTACGAACTTCTTTGAACAATGCAATTCTCAATATAACATTACCGACTTATATACTTTGCCTTTTACTGTGTTATAAGCTGTAAAGAAGATAAAAAGTGCAATAGAAGAAAGTAGCAACATACATAATGCTTGAAGTATAAAAGTACATTGGGTTTCACCTTTTGTATATGCAATCTCCTCAATGTCACTAATATTTTAGTTGTTGTTCTTCTCTATGGAGTCATTTTCAATTAGACGTTTACAAACAGAAATGACGTATGAGATAGGAGTTGCAAGAGGTGAGGTAGTCAAAAGCTCAAGGATGGCCAAATTGGTGAAATGACACTACCGAGACAAGATTGTTTCGGTTTCTTTACAAACTGTTATATGTATGAACTCATCTATTTAATTGAATCTTGGTTAAAATTTCAATATTCATGTACATCTATACGATAGAAGTTTATGTGTGCACATTGTTTTGCAACAGAGACTAATTCAATTATGTCCTTTTGTTCTACACTTTTTTGCTTAAATTTTTAATTTAATATTCATATGTTTTACTCTTTGATTGCACAGAAGAAATAAACATGAGATTTGGGCCCAGACGTTTTAAAGACATGGATTAAACAAGGCCGTTGACACCAGAGTTTGAATAAAGGTACATCATTTTTTGGATTAAAGACATTGCATGAATTTAAATTACAACAATTTTATATTTTTAAACAATGCTCAAATTATTAGTTAATACTTGTCAAGAGGTGGACACTTCTGTGCCAACACTAAATTATATTATACTGACATTAGTAATCATTTCGAATCTTTGCAATTACGGAAAAACCTGCCTCTCAAAACACATCAAACTTACAAATATATTATCAATGAACTCAGTAATGCAATTAATATTGTCAAGCCACTGAGAATTACTATTCCATGTCTTTGTTGCTTCTCAGTGCCACTATCGGGAGAAAATAAAGAATTATGGTGCCAAGGATGGGAGGCTAACCTCAATAATTGCTGAATATTACAAACAAGAGGGACATTTTGCAAAGTGATTAGTGTTACCCCTTTTATGTAAAGAAAAATTAGTACTGATACTACTATTATCATCATTTTAATCATCTATCTGAAGCCTTTTGAATGTGTATGAGATCCATGATATTGTTATTGTGTAAATTTTTAATATAGGGTTATTTTGTCATATGTATAGACAAAGTACTTGGTGAGTAAAATATCATTGTCTCATCTGTTATATATTGTTTAACTGTCTGTTCTCTTAATCAAGATAAGGATTATTGTAAACTTTTTATGCTATCTCTACAATAACCAGGCAAACAAAATTAACCTTACACTAGGTCAAAATCTGAAGGTTAATATGCCTTAATTAATTTCTTATGAAGTAAACTTGAAAATATCATAGATTATTCATAGGTTGATTTAACTCAAAGGTGTTTCATTATCGGGTTTATCTATCGTCTTTCTTACAACACTTAATTTTTATTTAGTTGTCATATCTTCTTCCTTTTTTTTCCTATAATTAACAAAAACATTACTGTGATCTCTCATAATATTATAATTGTAACAAAGATAAAATGCGCACACTTCCTTCTTTGCACACGTCCAACGGACGTGCCATCATACTCGTATATATATATATATATATATATATATATATATATATATATATATATATAATAATTAAATCGATGTTTAAATTCAAAACAACATGTAACATATGTATTCAGTTAGTCTGTAATTTAAAAGACATACCTTCAACCAATAAAACTAATCAAACTTAGATCCAATTGTTAACTTAAGAAAGGGTTAATTCAATTAATGGCGACCGCTAATGCTTCTTTCTCGTATTCATCTTTTTCGCGTCCATTATCATCTAATCATTGCAATTCGAATTCTTTCTTTGGTTTCAACACTGTTGCTAATTGATCGTATGCTCAAATTGTAAAAGATTCTTCGTTTCCTTCATCTAATTCTTTTTATCGTAAATATTCATCCAAAAAATGGATCGATTCTAGAAGAGGAAAGAGATTTTGTTTTAGATGCAGTGATTTATCCCATTTGGCTAATGCTTGTCGAGACTCCATCAGATGTTTTGATTGCGGTGTCGTTGGTCACAAAAAATTCAACTGTTTGAAGAATCTTAAATCTTCCTTTGGTAATTCTATCATTGGGAATTCTATCGATGAGAATTGGGGTAATCTTTCTATAAATGATCACGGTTTGTATTGAAGTGTATGAGACTGATGCGGATTTTATTGGATAGTCTCTAGATACAGAGGAATGAAGGGATCGAATTGTTGGAGTATTTATTCAAACACTTTGGGGTGATTGATGAAGTTAATGTTGGTAGCAATTATAGAAAGAAATTTGTTGATCCTATTGAATATATTGGGGATACTGACTCTTCTTTAATTAGAAATGAATGTGTTGTTATTGAAAAAATTTCTTCGAATAGAGTGTATGATTATTCTTGCAATATGAGTGAAGAAAATTTAGGGCCATCAAGTGATAATTAGATGGAGTTCATTCGTTCAGATCCAATGTTACTTGACCCTGAGATATTGGTGTTAAATTCGAATTCTAACTGTCAAAATGAAGTGTCGAATCTTGTTTCTGAGGAAGTCATTCTTATACAGGAAGATGTTCATAGATTTGTTCAAAATAAGAACAATAAGCATAAATCTAAATCTTGCAAGAAAGGGGGTCTGGAGATTGTTTTATCTAATTGTTTCGATAGTCTTTTTGATCTGGGTGATTCTATATTTTGCTCTAATCAGATTCAAGAAAAAGTGGATAACAATATTAAAACTAAATGCTTGGATGATAAGGTGGATTCATACAGAAAATTGCTTAATTCATATGGTATATCTAAACTTGGTTTATGTAAGCAATTGAATAATGGAGAGATACATAAGGTTGATAATGTTGATATGGATGGTATGACGAGAAATGTGGTGAAGCAAGGAGGTTTAAATGGTGATATGGTATGCTGTGTTGTTGATATGCACAAGTATATGGGTGTGAGTAGTATGGATATCTGTGATGTTTCAATGATTGAAGAGGTTTCAGGTATGGAGGGGGTTCTTTCTCAAGCAAAGGATTCCCAGAATGATGATGATAAGTGTTTGGTGACTTCTAGTAGCTTTCAAACAGTGATGGACATAAGTGTTTATGTGGATATGGATGTGTTCATAGAGAATTGTGTTTCAAATGCAAAGTCAGCCTATGATATGGATTTGAATGGTTTTATGACTGATAGCAGATTGCCCAGTTTGATGAATGGGATTGACACGCACACAATTTCTGATACAATATGTACATGCAAGGAAAACAGGAAGGACATTCAGGTAAATTCTGATATAATTGCTCTTCAACCTATGTCAATGGTATAAAGTGGTGATGGTATTTATGCTATGGATTTGGTTAGAGTTCAAACTGATGATGGTTTATATGTTTCTGCTGCTGATGAATTACAACACTCATCAAGATTTTCTACAGATATCGCTTATGATATGGGGTTACTAAATGTAGTTGTTAATTATACTGTTGAATTTGATTTCCTTCTTCCAATGGATAGAAAAGATGTTAGCTTTGAGGATGTTGATTTCAAGGTTAGCATGGACTTAAATGCAAATTAATAACATGCTTGATATTGGGGATGTGAGTAGTGGTACTGACTGTTTGGGAATCTCGTATGGAGGTGGCACTGACTCAGTTAGGTGACAACAACATAGATCCTGATGAGAATAATATGTTTTATGGCAGTGATGCGGATGAGTTCAGGGTACAAAAATATTAATGTAACTAATGAGGAGAGTAACTTAGTTTATCTGGAGTCGTTGGTCTAGAGAGTGGTGATGGGGTGGATGCTATGATTCATCGTTCATCATGCGCATCAATAGCTGGTACTAGAGATTTTTTATTATTTGCAGCAAATATTCTTCGCTATCTTCATCGGCTAAGAAAGGTAGGCGTGGGAAATCTGTTGCTGTGAGTGGATCTGTTTGCCGAAGTGCCAGGCTCTGTAGTAGTTATTCTCGGTCTTTGGGTGAGTTACCTGATTCGAGTGCCATGAGTGGCGCTATGAATTCAGGCTCAGTTATGAATTTTGATTTGGACGGTACATATTCTTTGTATGCTCTAAGTAGTTTGTCTTCCACTGAGTTTTGTCAATTAGCTAGGGATACCGCTTTTGTTTTTTCTTACGTTGAATTTGATACTGCTTATATTAGAAGTAAGGAAATTAAGAGGGCTAGAGGTCTGTTAGTTTATGGGGATTATTAGCTGGAATATTAGAGGTCTGCACGATTTAAATAAATGTGATAAAATTAGAGCGTTTTTAAGGATTATTGTATTGATATTGCACTCTTACAGGAAACTAAAATAGAGTGTTCGGATATTCATTTTTATAGAAGATTAGATGGTTATTACTTTAAGAATTGGGCTTGTTTACCTTCTGTTGGAGCTTTTGGGGTTTTACTTATAAGGTGGAGGGAAAATTCTTTTAAACTTCTTCAATGTATTTCTAAACAACACTCTTTGCATATTATTTTCATCAACCTTAGTGATAACTCTATTTTAAATATATCTAATGTTTATGGGCCAAACTCAAAAATTGGTCGTCGGGTTCTATGGAATGAATATCTAGAATTTAGATCATTAGATCCTGGTTCTTGGATTATGGGGGGTGATTTCAATGTTACATGTTTTCTAGGAGAGCGTTCACCACGGGAAGGTGATTTCTCTTCTATGGATTATGGTTGATCAAAGGGATTGTAATAAGGCATTTACTGATTATTATAGAGATATTTTCGGTACTAAGAATAAACGTAGAATCAACGTTAGATGGAATGATATTTATCCTATTGATTCTAGAATTGACCTTTCTGAGTTTGATAATCCTTTTTCCGAAGAGGAAATTTTGAAGGCTATTAATGACATGCCTAGTGATAAAGCCCCGGGCCCCGATGGGTTTCCTATTTTATTTTACAAAATATTTTGGGATGTTTTAAAATTCGATTTAATTAGCATGTTTAATGATTTTTATAATGGGAAATTACAAGTAGGAAGATTTAATTTTGCAGACGTAATTTTATTACATAAAAAATCGATGCTAATAATTTAAAAGATTTTAGACCTATTTCTTTAATTAACTATTCTATTAAAATTATTTCAAAAGTTTTAGCTAATAGACTTAACCCAAGATTGAATGATCTAATAGGTTGTTCATAAACTGCTTTCATTAAAGGTAGAAATATCACTGATGGAGTGGCTGCTGTTCAAGAATACATTGATCATTGTTGCAAAAATAATATTACATGTGCTCTGCTAAAACTAGATTTTGTGAAAGCTTTTGATTCGGTTGATTGGGATTTTAAAATTGATATTTTATTGGCTAGAGGTTTTAGTTGCATATGGATTGGTTGGATTATGACTTTTCTTAAAACTGGTAATTCTAGTATAATGGTTAATGATATTTTAGGGAATAAAATTCAATCTAAACGAGGATTAAGGCAGGGTGATCCTTTATTGCCTCTTTTGTTTAACTTAGCCGCAGATGTTTTTGCTATGATAATTAAAAAGTGGTCGGTAATGGATCTTTGGGGAGTGTTGGTAGTGAAATCTCTCGCAATGGTCTCTCTATTCTTTAATTTGCGGATGATACCTTACTATTTACTTCCCATTTGCCTAATCATGTCATTACCCTTAAATTTATTTTATATAGCTTTGAACTTCTTTCAGGGCTAAAAATTAATTTTGATAAAAGTTCCATTTTAGTATTAAATGACGTTGATAAGGTTGAAGGTTTAGTTGCTACTATGCTTAATTGAAAACTCTGACTTTCCCTTTTGATTATCTTGGTTTTTCGATTAGACCAACTAAACTTAAGCATGACGACTAGTTAATTATAATTGATAAGATTAAAAATAGAATTTCTAATTGGAACGGGAGGTTTTTATCGAGAGCGGGTAGATTAGTTCTTATCAACTCTGTTTTATCTGCTCTTTCGATCTATTGGATGTCTATGCATCTTTTCCCGAATTCGATGATTAATAAAATTGATAAAATAAGAAGGGACTTCTTATGGAGTGGTGATAATCCCAACAGTAGTCTTAAATGTTTAGTAAATTGGGAAACAGTTTGTAAATCGAAAAGGGAAGGTGGTTTAGGAGTTATTAATTTACGTAACATGAATTTGTCTTTATTAGGGAAGTGGTTATGGAAATTTAAGAATATAATTGATAATTCTATTTGGAAAGAAATTATTTCTAAACATTATTATAAGGGTAGTAATAACTTATACCAAATTACACCTACAGTTATTAATAAGTTGTCTAGTTTTTGGGAATCAATTTTTAAATGTCATGAGATTTTTAACCTTGGTACTAATATGATTGTTCATTCAGGAAATAATACTTCTTTTTGGCATGATCGTTGGATTTATGTCATTCCTCTTAGGATAGAATTTAAAAAGCTTTACAAAATTTGTAACTTTAAGAATGCTTTAATTTTAGATGTTTTTTCTCTAGAGAATGATCCCTTGGAATTTTAGTTTTAATAGAATTTTAGAAGGTACAACTCTTAGACAGCTGTCTTTGCTTTATGCTAGATTGAATTTATATAATATTGATAACAAAATGATAATATTAACTGGAAAGGAAAAAGAGAAAGAAATTTACTTCAAATTCTTTTTACAAATTTCTAAATTTCTCGGGCGTAACTAATAACTCTTTTAAACTTATTTGGAAAACAAATACTCCTCCTAAATCTAAAATTCATATGTGGTTAATCATGCACAGAAAACTAAATATTATTGAACTTTTAAAAAGAAAGAATATGCAAATTGATAATAAATGTTCTTTTTGTAAATTGTATTTTGAAGATATTAAACATGTGTATTATGAGTGCATGGATTACTACATTCTGAATAATACTCTCAAAATCTTTAACTTTAGTTTTACAACTAAAGTTACTGATTGTAACTATTATTGGAATAATTCAAGATTTAAGTTTAAAAAGGAAAATAGAATTTTACTTGATACTTTATTCATTATAATTTGTTGGTATATTTGGTTTGAGAGAAACCAGAGACATTTTTAATAATAATAATAGTCATTTTAATAAATTGATTTTTATAATATCATCATTTTGTTTTAATTGGATCTCAAATCCTAAATATAGTTTAGCTAAAAATAATCATTTCAAAGAATATCTTAATAAGGCTAGTAATAGTATTAATCTATTTAAACATATAAACAATATTTTTAACATTAATAATTATAGCATTAACATTTTTTCAAATTTGAATGATGATTTTACTGGTTATCATAATGTTCTTTTGATTGAAGGACCATAAGAATATTTTTTATAATGTTTTAGTTTATAGGTTTTTAACTTCTTGTTTTGTTAATTTTTTATCTTTTTGATTTCAATATCTCTTTTTTACATCTTTAGTGTTGATTAAGATGTTGCATAATGAGCTTGGATTCTTTTTTAGTCTGTTTCTTATTTTTATTGCTTTTCCTTCTTTTAATTAGCTTTAGTATTATTACTTCTACTTCTTAAATAAATATATATATGTGTGTGTATATAAATTTCATTTATATACATATATGTGTATTATTCTTATAATTTTATTTAGTTCCATTTACAGATACAGGCTTAGGCTAGAAATGGTGCAAGACTACTATTTGTAGGTTCTCATGATTGCAGTTGACAGGATTATAGTGAGACCTTCATTCTGGACCTTCCACGTTCGCAGAGGGGAGTTCTTTCCAGTTCTTCCACGTCTGCAGTGTGGCTTTCTTCATTCTGGATCATTCGCATTGCAGTGAGGCGTTCTTTCTAGTTCTTCTGCGTTTGCAGAGTGACATACTTCATTCTGGATCATCCGCATTTGTAGTGAGGCATTCATTCTGGATTTTCTGAGTTTAGTAATGCGTTTCTTTCTTAGTGGGAGCTGTTTATTGATATCATCCGCACTAAGTTGCTTCATGGATTTTTTGGGTACTTCTAACACCTCATTATCGGGCGGTGGCCTTCCCGGAGCTCAATATCGAGGTGAAACGCGCGGTGGCCTTGCTGGAGCTCATTTTAGTTATACCTGAGATCTTTTCATTATTTTTTGTATTATGATTGGTTATCTGTTAGGCATGTTGGCAGCATATTTTTTTCCAGTGATATATATACACACACACATATACATATACACACACACGTGTGTGCTCTCCTCTACTTTCGAGGATCACACATTTCTCTCAAAAAAATTATTAACTTAAGAAAGAAATCAAAAGTTTTAAGTTTTTTCTTTAGAAAGGTCCACTTGTAAATTATAAATTGAATTAATTATTATTCTTATGAAAATAACCATCAAAATTGATTTAAAACAACTTGTAATATATTTATTCAATTCTCAAAGTTGTAACATAAAACTTTAATCAATTAAACAAAAATCATTTCCAAAAAAAATTATTAAAGCAATAGATTCTAAAATAGAAAAGAATTAGACACCATCGGCACATATAAATTCGTGATGATGAGATTCAAATCTAAATTAAACGCATAATATAAAAAAGTAAATAAAAGCAATGGTAGATCTAAAATTATTGACATAAATAACATATGAACAATTGAAGAGAAGGATAGAGAGTTGTTAAAATTATATTAATAAGATAAGCATAAAACTGATTCAAGGGAGACAAATAGGGATCTAAATTTTACTAAAAAATTCATATAGATAAAAGTGATAAAGGAGGTGGAGATGTAACGCCCCACCTTTTTGTATGCTTAAGCAGACACACGTGCCAACTTAAACCATACAGAAGGGTGGATTGTTATGGGGTAAATAAGAAAAAGTGGAGAAATAAAAGAAACAAAATAGAATCTTGCAGCGGAACGATAAAATATAATAATCAAATAACAGTTCATGAAGCTGTTTTACAAAACATTTGATTATACTTATACAATACATATCAGAGTTACACATACCAGAGAATGATAATTATGCAGCGGAATACAATGGTGTAGTAGAATATATAACAAATAGTAATAATAAAATCTTCGTCTTCGTCCTTCAGAAATAGGGCCTTCAAATCCTGAAATGCTCAGGCCGACCCGAGCGAATTGAAAAGACAAAACACTCGAGTCAGAACTAAAAGATCCTATGTAAGTTAAATCAATGAAATAAATATGAGTGTAAACGGCGTCAGAGATGTTTACGGGGTTTGACATCTCCTATCCAGTGTCTAACGTGAGTGCAGTAACTTAAGAAATGTTCGGGATTCACATCTCTTAAGGATCCGTTAAACTATCTACTATGTAGTAATATTCGCTATATACAGTAGTGTCTAATCAGTAAAGTATAATCATATAGAAAATAGCGTTAAGGGGATGGTGAACCTTAACGCGGTCGGATCTTTAAACCAAAATCGTAGTGGGTTCGATATGGTAGGTGACACGGCACACAAGGCAATGCCAGGGTAGATATACCAATTACGCATCCGGACTGGTGGTGACGCATAGCAGCCACTACCGCCCACCTCGAACAACACTCCCAAATCAAGGGTGGCCACCAAATCAATCACAAGTAATAGAATGGTATCGAAGAAGTGTGTCCGATCAGAGGTGCTACCTCCTTGGTCCGTCAATCGCTCCTGTTTTAGCCACCTTATGCCAACTCACGGGAGTTGGGTCCACGTATATACCTTAGGATCGTCGCCACCATCCTACTTCATTCTGGAAACTCCACCGCGTACACAATTGTCAAAGTGGTTTTCGGTATCGACAGAGAGTATGTCCATATCCGATCCCGGTCTCTTTAACAACCAATCGTTATTATAACACCGTGGTCATTTACAAATATATATACTTTTAAAAACACAATCATTTCCCTTTCAAAACATATCCTTTACTACAAAATAGTATATACTTTAAAACCAAAATATTTTTGCCATTTCAAAACATATCCTTTACTTCAAAATAGTATGTACTTTAAACCCAAAATATTTTTTTGCCATTTCAAAACATATCCTTTACTTCAAAATAGTATATACTTTAAACCAAAATATTATTACTATTTCAAACCCAAATTATCAATGTATTATTTCCATTTCAAAACCCAATTCAATAAAATATCATTTCCATTTCCAAAACAATTCAATAATATCTCATTTAAATAAAACCAAATTTCCAATCACTAATCTTTCTCAAATTTAGATAACTTGAAATATTCTTTTAAATCATCTTAAACCCAAACCACATTTTGAAGTCATATTTCGAAATTTTCAATTTCAATAGGTTTCAAATCCATATATTCACAGATAATTCTTAAATAAATTATATTTCAAAATAAATTCATTTTCCAAACCATACTACTTTCAAAGTTATAACATTTCGAAAACCAATACTTTGAAAACAATAATACCTTAATTTCAATAAAACATTTCAATTTTGATATATTTCAAGACTTTAAATATTCCAAAATTCCCAACCAAATCTGATAATCTTATATATACCTTAATTCAATTTAGTATTATTTAGTTTAGAAATATTTATTTAATAAATTCAATATCACTTAAATAAAGCTCAAACTTGAAATATTCGTAAATCAAACTTAAAACATCATCAAATTTTACTTAGCTTAAATTTTAGAATTTAACCATATATAAAATAATATTTATATAATATCAAAATTAGTATATATATAAACCCTTATTTTCCAAAACCCATAGAAAATCACTTTAAAATATTTTATATATAGACCACGGTGCCTGTATATAATTTTCTATCCTATGGTCAAGTGATACAGATATTTATCATTTCAATCCGTAATTTTAAAAATAAAAGTTTACGGTTATGTATCATTTCAAACCGCAATTCCGAATGGAATGAAAATGCATAATAACTTGCAGTTTATATAAAATATAGCATTCATTCATCCAAATATCAATAAACAACCATTTATTACAATCATCATCCAATTTAAACAAAACATCAATATAAATCATATAAAATATAACAGGCATCAACGAATACTTTATATTCAATAAAAATTAATAACTGTTTAACTGGCAGTTTATATGAAATAATAAATAAATTTAACTGTCAAATTATATGCAATAATAAAATTAAATAACAATTTAATTTAAATAAATGCTATCTAACTGAGATGATGATTAAATATATGCCCAAACAATCATAGATAAATTTTAAATCACATCAAAATTTAATTTTAACAAACATAAGAAATCTTAGAAGTTGTGAGTGGGTTAAAACACTCACCTTTTGAATTTAAATTGAATTTAAATTCAATTTAAACCCAAAAATTTGACCGTCTCAGAATTCGTCCAAACAAGCGTCATCAGGTCCGAAATTTCAATACGATCCCAGCAAAACAAACCGTGCATGAATCCGAGTCCGTATGCAAAAGTTATGAAAATATGAAGATTGGAAAATTCTAGTGTTGGTCGACTTCGGGTTTAACTCTGGTCCGACGCCTAAGAAACCCGGTGCTTGCTTGGAGTTTTTGCGAAAATGACCCGAAGACCCGAGTAGTTTTCTTCCTGACTCGAAGTAGATGCAGCGATTTTGCCTCTGAAACTCGAAGCGCGACCCGAAGTTGCTGTAGATCCGCAAATTTTTTTTTCTTCTCTTTTTTTTTAATAAAATTGAAATTGGATTGGGAAGATTAGGGTTTGCATCCATTGGAAATGAGGAAGAGCAAATGAAATAGTACGTATAGAAATGAGGAATGGAGGCTGCTAGGGTTTATAACTGGATATATATAGGCAAAGTCGAAATAGGATAGATGGACCCGATCTATAAACGCGCTGAACGATGAATGGCCCAAAAGCCCGTTTTGACTCCGGAACGAAATTAGGTCAATCCATATATCAAAATAGATGTTTTAAAATATTTTAAACGCAATGGAAAAGGTTTCAGGTTCAAATTGTCGTATGAAGAAGTTATGCAAAAATCAATAATTTCAAATTGATTTCAATTGCATAAATTTCAAGGCGTTTCGAGTCCGTACGATCAAACGACAAGTCCGATTGCTACGAAACTTGAAACATTATTATAATTCACCGTTACTGATCCGATGAAACTAGTTTCGTCGAAATCCGAGTCAGTGACCAAAATGGCTATTTATTAATTAAATAAATTTAAAATAAATTAATTAAATCAAATTTCCTATTTAAATTCTGAAATTGACAATCTTTATCACTATTACTTTCTTAATCCTTCACATTAATTTAAACCAAATCTAGATGTAAATTTAGAGTTAACAATTTTATTCATTTCAGCGTTAAATTTCAATTTTCATTATATTCGCAAATTATAAATTAAATTTGAAAAAATTTCTTTTTATTTGATTTTCATTCAATTTCTCAATCTATTAGTATCCAATAGATGAGACTACCATTGGATTCATACTTTATTACGTAAGTATCTCTAAATTCCATCTAAATTTATATTTACATAATATCTAAATATTAAATTTCATCTATTTGAAATAAACCCAATTACTAAAATTTACATATTAATATATCTTGATTTACAAATGCTATATCAACCAATAGTTATATTATAAATGGAATTTACGTAAATTTCAAATATTACTTCAATTAACGTAAATGTAATAATTATTTTTATTTATTGCAATTGGTTATCAGTTATAATTTAATATACTAAATAGATGGTTAATTCTTAAAATACTTGTTATCATTAACGTTTTAATTTCACTTAAAAGCTATTAATAACCAGCCCAATGTTGCTATTTGATTGAGACATAATTCAATGCATAAATGAATGGGTAAATGATTAAAGTTTTTGCACTATTGCCACAATTTCAATAATATACATTAAGGTTTATTAAGTTCTAGTTGACTCCCATTTAATTATTACAATAATTACTACCCTTGCTTCAAATTTCCAAAATTTAGAAATTACAAATTTTATTTTCAATATTTCCATTTAATAGACTTTCCATTCTATCATCAATCTAATTGCCTTATTATGGATAGTATTACATTATTGAGTCGATTATCAATTTATGGGAAGAATTATTATTGGCCTACTCTTATTACATTAACAATTATCATCTTATTCTAATATTCAATTTATATAGAAATAAATTTCATCCACTTACAAATAAATGCAATTATTATATATTTCCTTCAAATTAATTTAAAATTTAATTCTATAGATTGATTTGATTTAATCGCCAAATATATATTCATAAATTACTTTACATTCACACTTCCGTTATGTTATAAATCACCATTAAGAAACGTTTATTAATTACAAAAACATTGTAATAACTTACCTACATTGATTGTAAACGTTTTTCATTATTATCATTCATTAGAATTTTATTCACATTTCCATTAATATACAAATTTGAATCCCATTCTAGTTATTCTTTATTAAAAATTCACACAATATTATAACTTCGTACAAGACATCCAATTACTATTTATCATTATAACTTTACAATCTATATAAATTCATTGATTGATTTACTATTTGCCTTTGTTTCCTTATATTCAATTCTTAGCTTAGTATGACAATTTATTGTACTCCATTTAAAAGACATTTCAGTTCAATTGTTAATCCTTAGCTTAAGTTTCTACGCTTGCATTTCATTTACTCTTCCGTTACTATATTAATAATTAGTAACGCTTATTATCAATAATAACATCATAATTACTTAATATTTATATGAACTTTAATTCCACATATATTCATTGACCAATTAATTTGGTAATTTATAATAGTTGTTATTCTACCATTAATTCTATTTCCAAATAACGTACTACCTTATTACCTAAATTTACGAACAATTACCGTTACAATGTTTTATTGCATAAATCAATTTAATTAACAAATTATAATGGTTTCTACTATTCCTTCAATTGGATTTCATTCCAATTTGTCAAGAATTTGTTATATTTACCTATGCAACACTTAATTTCCAACACTTGCTCCAATATACATTATAAGATTTCATTTCTTTTTACATTAAATTACAAAAATCAATTTAAATCAACATATTTAAATGGTCGAAATTTACAGGTCGTTACAGGAGGATTCAAGCCATATAAACATGGTGAATTTTTATTTAAATAATATAGAAATTTACCTTGAGACGAAGCCAAAAGAAGCACCTTAAATGATGAATGGATTCCTAGATTCAATGAATCAATCTCTGGATCATGCAAGAATCAAGAGATAACTACCTTTTGTTTTTGTTTTTGTTTTTTGTTTGATATTTCATTTTGGAATTATAAGCCTTAGAAGCCATGAAATGTTTGGCTACAGATGATGGAAGAGGAAGAGGATTAATGAAAGAATCAAATATCCTAAAGGAGGAAAAAAAATATAATTAAAGATAGGGTGATTCACTTTCCTATAATTAAGTTTTTGCCTTTTTCATTTCAAATTCAAAACTCCTCCTTTCCCCATTATTCTTGGTCAGCTATAGCATGAGGGTGTGAGCCTCAAAACATTCCAAAATCCAATTAGCATTAATCCCATTTAAATCCAATTTCAATGTTCTACCGATATCGTATATCACTACACGCGTTTATAACTTATATATATATATATATATGCATTTATTAAATATTAATGGTATTCAAACATCAAATAATTTTCAATAATAATCAATATTTCACAAATATTAACTAATTTAATTAATTTAAAAGCACACTTGGTATTTATTCTGTTTAAATCCATTTTAAATAATCCATCATATATCAATATGCACATTTATAACTTTTATATACGTACATTATTAAATACTAATGATATTCAAACAAATCAAATAAAATTTAATAATTAATATTTATGAAATATTGATTGATTTAATTAATGTAACGACCCGGAATTTTCGATCCTGAAAATTCCGGATAGTTAGGGAAAGAAGAAAGAGATAGAAGAAGAAATAGAAAATAATACACATAATCTCACATTCGCAGCGGATCAAAATATAATATCAAATAATAACAGTTATACAAATGAAATCTGTACTTGTCAAATTACACTTTAATACATCAGAGTTACAACATATACACAAACACCGGACATATATAATAAACACGTCCCAGACAAACTACAATATATCTCAGTGGAATACACTCCATACGTTCCTTCCATCCAGCTCGTCTCCTGAGCTCCAGAACGTCCTTACCTGAAAATCTGTAATACTCGGTCTGACCCGAGCATTACATCAGAGTAACACCCGGGTCAGGCTGGAAACCAGCGTGAGTAATCCCATAAATTTGAAATACTAAGTAAATGAAAATCTAGAGTAACTCATACTTTTTCTACGAGTTCTTAACTTATTTGAGCCAATCACATATTTCAAACAATAGTTTAGATATCCATAATTCTTAACTGACTTCATTCCAGCCTGTTTACTACAAAACTCAAATTTATAAAGAGTGGAAGTGGTTTCGGGAATTTGCTAACACCCGACCCCGGCCTCTTCGGATCCAAAGTTACTTATTAAACCAAGTGTAAGTTAAACAATACAATTTATATTCAGGATTTCGTATACTCAACGATTTATCTCAGATAGATAAACCATAATATCACAGTTCGACCAAAATCTCTCATATCTCAAAGCATCTCATATCAGAGGAATCAATCAATTCAATTCATCTAATATCATTCAATCGTCCTTAAGCAAAACTATAAGATATATACTTCTTAATAAATTTAATTAATCTCTAATTAAATTAATCATCAACTTAATCACTTGGCTTACCTTAATCCTGATTACTTAACATCAATTAATTACAGACAAATAAATCAACCATCTTTTAATTATCCATCTTAATTAATCACTCTTGGCTAATTATTCTTTGATAACAATAATTAACTCTCAATTAATAACACAAATTAATTAATCTTTTCCCATCACATTTATCACAAG
Organism: Allium fistulosum; assembly: GCA_030737815.1. Lineage (NCBI taxonomy): Eukaryota > Viridiplantae > Streptophyta > Magnoliopsida > Asparagales > Amaryllidaceae > Allium > Allium fistulosum. The sequence goes on along the minus strand of CM060901.1, from coordinate 520,571,223 downwards.
GATCTTTAAGTTATTATTCAATTAATTACCTTATCACCATTTATATTGATTAATTATCCCTCAATTAATCATACTCATTAATTAACTAACCCTCAAATAATTTCTTTAATTAATCAATCCTTTAATTAATTATACTAAGCATTTAACCTTTAATTACTTCCCTTAAGTAATTTACCTTTTATTACTTCCATCAACAATTATTCTATTTGTTACTTACCCTCAATAAATTAACCTTGACCTTTATTTACCACATAGATAATTTAGGCTTAACCATTCACATTTATTAACTTTAATTAATCTCCTTATTTAATTAATCCTTAATTAATTATACTAATCAACTACCCTGATTAATTTTAGATAAAATTTTTTTCTAAAGATATTCTAAATTTCATCAATAACTCATTATAGATCATGGGTAATTAAATTACACCATTTAAAATCACTTTTAAACGAATTTAAATCTTTGGCTTAACATATTTATATTTTTATATGAACTAGATTACTTTTCTTTGAAATCATATTTATTTAAAGTACACCATTAAGAAAACTTAGAAAATATTCCTTTTGGAAACAATTTTTTTTTAAAAAAACTTTCAAAACAGTTCGCACCTTTATTTAAAACCCTGGAACTCAATCCATTAAGACCCAAGTTAACTTTGAGTAAATCATAACAAAACTCGAGTAAGTTTCCGAGTAAAATATAAAACACTCACGAACAACAAATACACCATTCCCTGCTTCGAGAAAACAACCCAAGTACTCGAGAGTTACCCGAGCTATCTACGTCTTCCCAAACGAGACATCAACCCAGATACAATGGAGCCTCCTGTGCACATGCACACTCCTTCCGGTCGCCACCGACCAGTTCTGCGACAACCAGTAAGTCTCTACTCATCCCCTCAGTCACCTCAATCACTCGAATTACAGACTCTCTTCGCCCATCGAAAACGAACAGGTTGACCACCTGAACCAAATTTCCGATCAAATAAAACTACACTGCGACACCAACTCGGATCACCAGACGACGCATCGTCTCGCCCAGATCTACACTACATCGCCATGCATCTAACCATACCCTCACGATTCACTCCGGTCCCCAATCAACGTCGCGTGAACCCCCAAAATGTTGTCGACAGAACAGGTCCTTAAACCCTAGTTTGACGTCGACTAGCCACGACGACATTCTAAAAATTCGTGCTCCATTTTTCCGATAATCCTCACTCCTTAATCAACTTTCAGCCCCCAACAATCTGTCATATTCGTCATTGATCGTTGAAAAAAATCAACGAATAAGCTAACCCGATCATTTCGACCTTCCTCGGCAAAGATAAAATTAAAAATCGATATTTCCATCTTAAAATTCATCACTTAGTATCACGAATCAGATTCTATAGTAAAAAACTGATATTATAAAGATTGATTTTTAGCTCAAATTGGGTTCATCGCTGTATTTCATCCTTTTGAAATAATTCCCAAATATAAAATCCTGAAGTTGTCTTTAAAATTTATATTACATTGTTTAAACATACTACCTTATAAATCATAACCCAAATCTAAATTTTTAGGATGATATGAATTTTCTATGATGAAATTTAGCCTGTTTATACAACATAGCACATATATAGATATTCACAAGCATGCACCAGTTTGCATATAGTGAGCTCCACTAAAAACAACAGAATACAACTATACAATATCATTTCACAGATCTATGAGTATGTAAAGATTTTTAATCCTTCAAAATGTTGAGTGTACTCACTTATAGTCTGTCTATAGAGGAATTTTATTTTTGCAAGGTTCTCTTCTAATAAATTTTTCCTTTGAACAGGGTCTACTTCAAAATGCTACTTATTTTAGTTTACAGTAGAAGTTATTAGAAAATATTTTACTCACAGAAGTCATTAGAAGGTAGAGCAATGTTTTGAAGAGGACTGCTAGCTTGTTCAGTCTTCTCACTTTCTCCACTTTACTGTTTTGTTTTCTTTGAGTTGCTCTTGCTTCCTTTAAAGTTGTAATGGTAGTCTGTACATTTTTTTATTTTTTTTAGTTTGATGATCGAAACTGAAATATGAGATGATATATAAGAAGAGATGTATACAGGGTTGTGTCAAATACTGGTACAAGATTTTTTCCTTTGTACTAAGAATATTTTTGTAAATATTTTGGCCAGAGATATTTTTTTCCAATTGGTGGCTGAAATGTTACTTTGGTGGCTTGCATTAATGGCCTTGTACAATTTATACTTATACTATTTTGATTTGTATCATTCTTCTTTGTTCATACTTATCTTTATACCAGTGTCTTTCTTTACTTATTTGTTTCTTACCTACTTCATTTCATTGTGTAGATTTGTCTCAAACGGTGGCTAAAGTAATATTGCTTCGGCTGTACAAATATTTGAGATGGTGGCTTCCAATTTGTTTGAATGTATATAGTAGTGCCTTCCTTTGCAAGCTGCAAACAAATATTTATATTTTTGTTTCTTGTTTCTTCTTTTCTTTTGTCTTATAATTTCTTTGCTTTGGTCTTATTACTTTGTCATATAAATGCATTTCTATTTTTAACATGATATTATGATTTATTCTAAAGTATTTACTTTTTTACAAATAGCTTACATTATATGTATATTTATTTTAACTTAGATATTAATTGTCTTGTATGTCTACATTCGTATATTTATATTTTGTTTATTTTGTTTTGTATACTTTGTATTTTATTTTATTTTTGTCCTTCTTATATCTATCTTATTGTCAACTTAAACCTTTATTTCTAAAGTTTATATATTTCTTACATAACCTATCAACACTTAATTTAAAAGTTATTTATTGTTAAACTTGTCAATATCATAATTTCTTCCAATACACACGTAATATGTTTTATTTTTAACATAATAAGTTATATTTTAAATTAATTAAATTAAATATTTATTAAACTAATACTGTCAAAAATCCTGGGATGTCACATCCCACCCCCCTTAAAACTTTTCGTCCTCGAAAAGGAACCAAGCTAGAATTTGTGAAAATGCTTAAAATCAGATAAATTTTCTTTGATCATTTGTAAAATACTTTTAAATATCTATACAATATTATTCCAGAATCGATTTTTATGAAAATACTTTTATAACTCGATGTTTTAACAAGTCCATCTTCGTTCTCATAGAGATTCGGTCATACGTTGATCAGGCGTTGGACTGAAAATCTATAAGTACTCGGTAAACTCGTTTCCAACACCTAGTGAAAATACTTTGGAAAATAATTTTATTGAAAATATAGAAAACGGTTTTAAAAATAGAGGAAATATCTTTGGTAAAAATGCTCTGGAAATCATCACCCCCATCCATGGTCGCAGTTAACCCGATGGTTACATTGCCGTCCCGGTAAAATCCACAGATAACTGTAGGTCTCCACGCTCCTCGATTACGCCATGGAACCCGCTACAGATCGCAGTTATACCCGGGCCTTACGTTGCTATAACAGCACAAACCCATATAACTGTAGGCATCAGCGCCACCGAATTTCGCTGCCAAAAGAATGAAACTCCTCCACTTGACCATAGACCGCAGTCTACCGATGTTGCGCTGCCATCCCGACAAAATCAAGTGTAGACTGTTGGCACTCATCCTCCACACGATTTTCGTTATGGTCCACACAGTAGATCGCAGCGACATCGAATTACACTGTCGTCACAGTATAACCCAAATGCCCCTGTAGGCAACAGCGCCATCGACTTTCGCTACCAAATAATCCTCAGGAACTAGTTTGTCCGGACTCCTCACAGGATCAACTTTAGAACCTCCCCTTTAGAGGCTCAAGGCAGTACCACTCAGTGGCACTCCTGAGAAGTTCATTCAAGGGAGCGCCTTTTTCCCCAGAGCTACTTTCAAAACACTTTATACTATACACATATAGTATTTTCCAAATCATACACCAAGTATGAATCTCATATAAAGCTCTTTTCCTCAAAATCGATTCCCAAAATCGATAATTCTCAAATTAGGCTTTCCAAATTCCAATATTGATTTTCTTCCCAAAAATCAAAAGCCTTTTCAGAAATCCATAGGTTCCCAAAACCTTTCCTTAAAATTACTTTCACAAAATTCTTTTTATATATACTTATATATAAAAGTTTTGAAAAATCTTTGAATCAATTTGTTCTTGTATAAATTCACTTTTATACTTCAAATACTTCCAAAAACCCTTTTCTTCTGGCAAAAGATTCAACAAGGGGAGTTTTATCATATATATAACAAAGATATATAACTTGTTTAGTCCAAATCAATATTCAAATTTAATTACTCTATAAAGTCACCTACCGAATTACTTACTTCCATAAAGTAAATTTTTTATGATAGAAATATCCAATTTCCACTTTACTTCATCATATATTTAACAAAATATATTTTCAATTTCAAAAATCATTTACAGTTCTTATCCACAAAATTCCAATATCAATTTCATTCAAACTCGTACGATGTCCACATATCATCCCTACGCAATATCAATCTGATCGCTCACTCGATCACACAATTTCACTTCCGAACTAGTATCGTCCACCCGACTTCCTAGTGCGGACTCAGATCTGGTTTCTTGATCATAAACCGTCATTCTCCTTGCATAGTCACAACTATGATAGAGAATATCCAGAATCAATCAAAATCCATATCCAGGTTCGCCGTCGAAAATCGAGCGAAAAATCCCAGCTCGGATCGATAATATTATCTCAAAATTCTGTGCTCGAATCTGGATCAAATCACTAGGCGAATAGAATAATATACGTATATCCTACGTATTATCTTCATTGATTATCAGTTAAATCAATTTCCTTTCTATTCATCCTCACTTTAATCTTATTCACTTATCCACAATTACCTTAATCCCCATTTGGATTGTCACTTCAATTCTTATCTCAGTTGGGTATTTAATCAATAACAGTTTGAACTCAAATCAATTTAAATTTAGAAAATAGCTTGAAAAATTTAAAAATAGATAAGTAGTTGAAAAATAATTATTAGTTTGTAAAATAGCTGTAAAACAGTTAAGTAATTGTAAGATAGTTGTAAAAATGTAATCAGTTATAAAGTAGTAGAAAAATAGTAATTAGTTTATAATTCAGTTGCAAAATTGTTAAATAGTTCCAAAAGTAATTGCAAAACAAGCTTAAGATAGTTTTAGGTTTAAAAAGAAAGGTTGTATAGTAAATAGTTTGGAAAAATAGATTTATATTAAAACAATTTATTTTGAAAATAGTCCAGAGTCAAACTGTATAATACCCCATCTCCATTTCCTTCAATTCAATTTAAATTTCCACTTTCAAATAAATTGACTCAATCCCAATTTGAATAACTTCAATTTTATTTCAAATTAATCCAATTCAAATTTCCCATTTGAATTTTATACTTATCCATCATAAATCACAATTCCCATTAATTCAAATCAAATTCAGTTTGAACTAATTCAATTTTTAAATCTCAAATTTAAACCATCTCGAATCATATAAATTCGAGTTAAATTTTAAATGTTGATTTAATCCTTTAAATCAAATTAACCTTTATCTTCTACATAAACTTATTTCTAGGTTCAAATAATAATTCAAACCCCTTTTAAAACAATTTAATCTTTGAAATTCAATTTATTACCCAAATTTAATCTTGGAACCAATCCTTAATCATTTCAGTTTACATGTTCATTTTAAACATTCAAATCTTAATGTTCAAAGTGTTCTCATTTTCTCAAGTTTAAATTTTTTTTATCTTTAAAATCAAAATTACTTAAGTAATTTCAAATTAAAGTTTAATTCCATGTAATTCCAATATTGGGATAGATATTACCCCAATCTATCATCCAATTTATTTAAAACATTCATCATCCACTACCCATTCCAGATCTCAAACCTATTTGAGATCACATATAGTTCCCTACCAAATCAACCCATTTAACTTTCCTAAGTTAAATCTCAATTTCATCTTGAAATTTCCAATTCAGGTTGTTTGTTCCAAACTTATTTAACTTCCTTTAAGTTAAATTCAATTTAATCTCGTCAAACTTACTCAAATTCAAATTCCCACTTCAAATTTTAAACTTCACATTAATAATCTTATAAGTTCAAAAACTTATCACCTTGGATATCACATCTCATTTCCCAAATTTAAAACTCAACATTTAGAGTTTATTTCAAATCATCTTTGACATGATGTATATCCCTCATATATACATATTTCCTTTGCACACCAAGTTATACCTTACATTTAAACCATTTTTTGTTTTAATTCAAATAAATTTCTTTTAATACTTTGAAACAAATTCCAAATTTTCTAGACTTAGATTTAAGACTTCACAATTTAAATTATCTTCAATTCCAATTTATAAGTCATACTTATCTAAAACATTTCATTATTAACTTATTCTGAAACTTTTCCCAAATTCAAGATTTAATTTCAGTTTGAATCCATTTAAAACTTACATTTATTTAATTTCAATTTGGTTGTATTACTATTACCACTTAATTTAATTTCAATAATTTAACAACCAATTACCTTAACATTTATAGGTTAAGGAATATTGCTTTATATATATCAAAATATATTCTTATATAAAATCATTTAAAATCTTTATATATGAAAATAACAAGTACGCTCTCATATATGTACACTCAACTCATTCCAGGGTACTATTGACCCTATCCTTATGAGTATACCCACCCTAGAGCCAAGGTTCTCGCTTAACCTTCAGCTCTGATACCAACTGTAACGACCCGGAATTTTCGATCCTGAAAATTCCGGATAGTTAGGGAAAGAAGAAAGAGATAGAAGAAGAAATAGAAAATAATACACATAATCTCACATTCGCAGCGGATCAAAATATAATATCAAATAATAACAGTTATACAAATGAAATCTGTACTTGTCAAATTACACTTTAATACATCAGAGTTACAACATATACACAAACACCGGACAGATATAATAAACACGTCCCAGACAAACTACAATATATCTCAGTGGAATACACTCCATACGTTCCTTCCATCCAGCTCGTCTCCTGAGCTCCAGAACGTCCTTACCTGAAAATCTGTAATACTCGGTCTGACCCGAGCATTACATCAGAGTAACACCCGGGTCAGGCTGGAAACCAGCGTGAGTAATCCCATAAATTTGAAATACTAAGTAAATGAAAATCTGGAGTAACTCATACTTTTTCTACGAGTTCTTAACTTATTTGAGCCAATCACATATTTCAAACAATAGTTTAGATATCCATAATTCTTAACTGACTTCATTCCAGCCTTTTTACTACAAAACTCAAATTTATAAAGAGTGGAAGTGGTTTCGGGAATTTGCTAACACCCGACCCCGGCCTCTTCGGATCCAAAGTTACTTATTAAACCAAGTGTAAGTTAAACAATACAATTTATATTCAGGATTTCGTATACTCAACGATTTATCTCAGATAGATAAACCATAATATCACAGTTCGACCAAAATCTCTCATATCTCAAAGCATCTCATATCAGAGGAATCAATCAATTCAATTCATCTAATATCATTCAATCGTCCTTAAGCAAAACTATAAGATATATACTTCTTAATAAATTTAATTAATCTCTAATTAAATTAATCATCAACTTAATCACTTGGCTTACCTTAATCCTGCTTACTTAACATCAATTAATTACAGACCAATAAATCAACCATCTTTTAATTATCCATCTTAATTAATCACTCTTGGCTAATTATTCTTTGATAACAATAATTAACTCTCAATTAATAACACAAATTAATTAATCTTTTCCCATCACATTTATCACAAGGATCTTTAAGTAATTATTCAATTAATTACCTTATCACCATTTATATTGATTAATTATCCCTTAATTAATCATACTCATTAATTAACTAACCCTAAAATAATTTCTTTAATTAATCAATCCTTTAATTAATTATACTAAGCATTTAATCTTTAATTACTTCCCTTAAGTAATTTACCTTTTATTACTTCCATCAACAATTATTCTATTTGTTAATTACCCTCAATAAATTAACCTTGACCTTTATTTACCACATAGATAATTTAGGCTTAACCATTCACATTTATTAACTTTAATTAATCTCCTTATTTAATTAATCCTTAATTAATTATACTAATCAACTACCCTGATTAATTTTAGATAAAATTTTTTTCTAAAGAAATTCTAAATTTCATCATTAACTTATTATAGATCATGGGTAATTAAATTACACCATTTAAAATCACTTTTAAACGAATTTAAATCTTTAGCTTAACATATTTATATTTTTATATGAACTAGATTACTTTGCTTTGAAATCATATTTATTTAAAGTACACCATTAAGAAAACTTAGAAAATATTCCTTTTGGAAACAATTTTAAAAAAAAACTTTCAAAACAGTTCGCACCTTTATTTAAAACCCTGGAACTCAATCCATTAAGACCCAAGTTAACTTTTAGTAAATCATAACAAAACTCGAGTAAGTTTTCGAGTAAAATATAAAACACTCACGAACAACAAATACACTGTCCCTTGCTTCGAGAAAACAACCCAAGTACTCGAGAGTTACCCGAGCTATCTACGTCTTCCAAAACGAGACATCAACCCAGATACAATGGAGCCTCCTGTGCACATGCACACTCCTTCCGGTCGCCGCCGACCAGTTCTGCGACAACCAGTAAGTCGCTACTCATCCCCTCAGTCACCTCAATCACTCGAATTACAGACTCTCTTCGCCCATCGAAAACGAACAGGTTGAGCACTTGAACCAAATTTCCGATCAAATAAAACTACACTGCGACACCAACTCGGATCACCAGACGACGCATCGTCTCGCCCAGAGCTACACTACATCGCCATGCATCTAACCATACCCTCACGATTCACTCCGGTCCCCTATCAACATCGCGTGAACCCCCAAAATGTTGTCGACAGAACAGGTCCTTAAACCCTAGTTTGACGTCGACTAGCCACGACGACATTCTAAAAATTCGTGCTCCATTTTTCCGATAATCCTCACTCCTTACTCAACTTTCAGCCCCCAGCAATCCGTCATATTCGTCATTGATCGTTGAAAAAAATCAACGAATAAGCTAACCCGATCATCTCGACCTTCCTCGGCGAAGATAAAATTAAAAATCGATATTTCCATCTTAAAATTCATCACTTAGTATCACGAATCAGATTCTATAGTCAAAAACTGATATTATAAAGATTGATTTTTAGCTCAAATTGGGTTCATCGCTGTATTTCATCCTTTTGAAATAATTCCCAAATATAAAATCCTGAAGTTGTCTTTAAAATTTATATTACATTGTTTAAACATACTACCTTATAAATCATAACCCAAATCTAAATTTTTAGGATGATATGAATTTTCTATGATGAAATTTAGCTTCTATATACAACAGAGCACATATATAGATATTCACAAGCATGCACCAGTTTGCATATAGTGAGCTCCACTAAAAACAACAGAGTACAACTATACAATATCATTTCACAGATCTATGAGTATGTAAAGATTTTTAATCCTTTAAAATGTTGAGTGTACTCACTTATAGTCTGTCTACAGAGGATTTTTTTTGCAAGGTTCTCTTCTAATAAATTTTTCCTTTGAACAGGGTCTACTTCAAAATGCTACTTATTTTAGTTTACAGTAGAAGTTATTAGAAAAGATTTTACTCACAGAAGTCATTAGAAGGTAGAGCAATGTTTTGAAGAGGACTGCTAGCTTGTTCAGTCTTCTCCCTTACTCCACTTTACTATTTTGTTTTCTTTGAGTTGCTCTTGCTTCCTTTAAAGTTGTAATGGTAGTCTGTACATTTTTTATTTTTTTTAGTTTGATGATCGAAACTGAAATATGAGATGATATATAAGAAGAGATGTATATAGGGTTGTGTCAAATACTGGTACAAGATTTTTTCCTTTGTACTAAGAATATTTTTGTAAATATTTTGGCCAGAGATATTTTTTTCCAGTTGGTGGCTGAAATGTTACTTTGGTGGCTTGCATTAATGGCCTTGTACAATTTATACTTATTCTATTTTGATTTGTATCATTCTTTTTTGTTCATACTTATCTTTATACCAGTGTCTTTCTTTACTTATTTGTTTCTTACCTACTTCATTTCATTGTGTAGATTTGTCTCAAACGGTGGCTAAAGTAATATTGCTTCGGCTGTACAAATATTTGAGATGGTGGCTACCAATTTGTTTGAATGTATATAGTAGTGCTTTCCTTTGTAAGCTGCAAACAAATATTTATATTTTTGTTTCCTGTTTCTTCTTTTCTTTTGTCTTATAATTTCTTTGCTTTGGTCTTATTACTTTGTCATATAAATGCATTTCTATTTTTAACATGATATTATGATTTATTCTAAAGTATTTACTTTTTTACAAATAGCTTACCTTATATGTATATTTATTTTAACTTAGATATTAATTGTCTTGTATGTCTACATTCATATATTTATATTTTGTTTATTTTGTTTTGTATACTTTGTATTTTATTTTATTTTTGTCCTTCTTATATCTATCTTATTGTCAACTTAAACCTTTATTTCTAAAGTTTATATATTTCTTACATAACCTATCAACACTTAATTTAAAAGTTATTTATTGTTAAACTTGTCAATATCATAATTTCTTCCAATACACACGTAATATGTTTTATTTTTAACATAATAAGTTGTATTTTAAATTAATTAAATTAAATATTTATTAAACTAATACTGTCAAAAATCCTGGGATATCACAATTAATTTATAATGATATAAATTAATTAAATCAATGTGCTTCATTTGGGGTATTCATAATTTTCGGTTGTGCAACTCAAAGGTGTGAACTCAGTCAACGATTAATGTTGAAGAATTTGAATATTAATTATCATACATCACCTTAGCTGGTGGTGTGACATTTTGGCTGAATTTGTCACTTACACATCTTTTTTGGAAAAAAGTAATTTTACTTGTTATAATTGGTACCTGGTAGCAATGATTATTTACACCAATTCTCTTCGTCAACACTATATCACATTTGGTTTTGGTCAAAATTCCAACATCACCCACATTCAACTTGAATAGTCGAAACAAAAGGTCACCGATTTAATAATAACAATTATTGTTAACCATAATGCTATAGCCGGATAATTTGACTTTAAATTTACTATAGTTAACCATGATGCTGGTCCTATACTGCTAACGAAATGAATTCTTATTAAATAGTGTTTCACTTTCAATGCTTTAGCTCAGACCCAACTATAGTCATTTAATGAATATCATGTCACGATTTAACTGTAATAAAAGTGAAGTGTCCACATCATTCTCAAGTCGAGGGAATTGTGTAACATTCTCATATCGAGATTCTTTATTTGGCCTTGGTTATATTAACTAACAGAGAACTCTCGAGCGAGTCATTTCATAGATATCCAATAACTATCAACACGTAACCCTACACAACCCAACATTTGGAGAGCATTACGCACTCTAGTTTCAATGGATGTATCGATATCCCATCTTGAAACATCTCGAGTGGGAATATTTAAAATAATACGTTATTTTTAATGTGATAAATTTCTCATGATTACAATACATTATAATTACTAACACATAACATATAAAGATTCTCTATATAGTATACTTTAAATTAATTACTTAATTAATTATATCACAATATAGTAAGTATATAATAGAAATAAAACACCTTTTATTTTGAACAAGATTGGTTATCGAGTTAGATATATTTAGAAAATTACATAATTTGCCATTGGGCATATCCATAACTCTATCACTAACAAATTAAACCATATATGTGTCGAATAATACAAGGTGGCGTTTGCTCTTTATTATTACAGAAAAAAAAATGCAATTTGGTACTTTATCCTTCCAACTCGAACGCCGATTGAAAGGGCCACCAAATCTCTATGCTAATTTTTCCTATACCCCGACTCTTTCAATACTTCACAGTCCCATAATGTTTAATGCTACTAAGCCATATGTTTGTGATGCCCCACCTCTATACCCACGCTAGCCAAGAACACTACAGAGTAATGCTGTAAACTAGCACGGAGAATAAGGCTGTTGAGGAGCGACCCTCTGTGTAATTACTTTATGCGAGCACCGATATGTCTGATAGTATAGCATGCCTTTCATTTAAGGAGGAAATCCGACATACCGATACAAACTCAAAGCTATCACACAGTGGCTATATATAATCTTCGGAAACAAACATAGAAATAAACATAACACAAATAAGTCACAGACATCCATATCACAAAGGCGGAAAAAGATATGAATATATATAACACATGAAAGTGTACATCAGAGTAGTGGTCAGAAAGATCCACGATCATACAAAAGAATAGCAACACGTGCTATACAAAAGAATAAGTACACAACATAGAGTCTATATCTCAAATGTGTACATCCAAAAACTACTAATCTAAGTAGTTAGCCAAAAGTTAGAATAATCCCAGAAGAGAAGTCAAGCAGAAGCACCTGAAACATCTCGGTCTGACCCGAGTATTATTTATAAGAAAATAATAAACGGAGCAGTCTAGCTATAAATATCAGATGATATGGTATAAAATAAAAGACATGGCATGAACATGTAATAACCATAATGGCATACTACTATAAGTATGTAATTGAAAATCAACATGAGATTAATCAATATCACAAGAATCTTCTCATAGATAAAATAGGGTATCATACACTAAACTTGTATTCATAACAAGTCAATGACACACTAATTCACCAATGCACAAAAATTGATAAAACTTATCAATGGAAATCATGAAAATTGGTGAAGCACAAAATTCCAGAAATCATCACAAGAAATCCAGAAATCACAAGAAGGGGGAGGCGTATCACAAAACGGGAGTTTGAAAACTCACCAACACGTGTATCACAAAACAAGACGCTATCTCATGGTAGCTAACCATTAATATTTGAGTCGAAGCTCCACAAGAATGGCCCGAAGACCGTGGGGCGCTACCCCACATATGTGATGGTGAAACATCACACAAACGGGGTTTAGTCTCCCTCGTAGACAAAGAGACTTCGCACATTTGCTAGTCTAAATCAAATCACAAAAATGATCGTCATGATCATCAAGAAGTGTCGATCACACCAAGCTAGTAAATATATGAGTTTAGCTTCATGTCCCATAACCACTTGCTTAACTTAAATATTTACGAACAAACTGTAGATCTTCACTAGAAAATTGTCCCAAGTGGTTCAGTCGAACAAGTCCAAGAATTAACCGACGAAGTGAACACAAGCGTTTCATACCACTCGTTTTACTAAGTCGTTTAATTAGATTTCTCGTCCGAGTGAGGTAAAGGCTTGTATATACTAATAGATTAGAAAACGGTTTAAGAAAAAGAGTTTTGTAATAAGATAGTGTTGAAATCGCTTTGATGAAGAGTTTTAATATTTACTACTAGTATTGAAACCTTCATATTTTTAAAGTGACAAATCACCAAACGATTGTTGAAACAAATCGAAATCACAAAAATCCATATTCGAAGACGTGAGCAAAGTCCAAAGGAATCAATTCCAAAATCATCAAAGTAGAAACACTCCTGCGACCTAACGTGGCCGAGCTAAGGAATACAAGCAGGCCGAGCGACTTAAGAAAGTGAGGCTGGGCGACCTAATTGCTTGCGAGCTAGGTCAGGCGACCTAACATGATAGCGGTTTAAGGGGTGAGCGACCTAAAACATGGTCGAGTAAAGTATTGGAACGACCTAAGGAGTTAAAGCAGGCCGTAACGTTGCGACCTAAAGTGTGGAGCGACCTAACATGGTTGCACATGCCGAGCGACCTAACGAAACTGGTCTAATGACCTAAGTATAAAAAGGCGAGCGACCTAAAGGTAATGCGACCTTGGGTTCAAGCGACCTAAGGTGGTGAGGTCGAACGACCTAAGGGAGTAAGGTCTAACGACCTAAAGAAATTAAGGTCAGGCGACCTAACAGAATTGAGGTCATGTGACCTAACGACCTAATGGTGCGACCTAAGAGGTACGCGACCTAAGTGGTACGCGACCTAAGGTGTGCGCGACTTAATAGGGCGAACGACCTAAGGTACAAACGACCTAACAGACCGACCTATTGATGGCGAGCTAGGGAACGACCTAGCGATGTTTTAGATCACCGAGCGACCTAAAGTGTAAACGAGCTAAGGGCGGACGACCTAAGCCCAGAACGAGCTAAGTGCAGGCAGAGGCTTTTTCACACGAACCAGCAGGCAAGGCAGAATGACCTTATGCTAGATTTTTGCCAAAACACTAAAATTTGGGGGTTTTTCACCAATCCAATCCAAAACAAAGGCAAATGTACATGCTAAAGTAATGGGAATTCATTCCCAACAGTCCAAGATAGTTATAGGCAAGAATGTGAGATAAAAATCTCACCTTTTCCACGAAATTGATGATGGAGAAGCTTAAAAGTAATGGAAGAATCAACCACAAGTTTGAATCCAATGTCTTTACTTGAATTTGGAATTAGATGTTGAATTTGCTAATGAACTTGAGCTTGGAATTTTAATTTCCCATTCCCTCCACCATTTTTGATGAAGCTTTGTTGTTTTTGAAGAAGTGATGAAGAGGAGATGGGTTGGGGCTGAGTTAGAAGAGGTTCAGCCCAAACCAAAAGCCCAAAGCAAAAAGTGACGAAAATTCCACTATCTCCAAACATATCGAAGATTACACTAAAAAAGATCGCAAACGTCATTTTTAACTCAATGGAAGTGGTCTCGAGTCCTAATTTGAACGTATGCAAAAAGTAGCTTTTCGGACTAACATCCGACTAATGATAAAATATTTAAATAAAATATTTAAATATAAAATCGACAAATATGCGGGTTGTTACAATGTTGGCATACAAACCATTTTAGCTAGTTCACCCAAATTAGTTTTAATTATAGGCTTTGTTATTCTTATAACTTCAATCAAGTTTAAAGTGAAAATATCAATAACTTTTTTAATTTAGTTTTTAAATCGAAATCTATGATATGCAATCTTATTTTTCTCAAAAACTTGTAAGCTTCAAAAACCATAAATCGCGCGCTAACTTTAACAAACGTTTAATTGTTGACAAAATTCATAGCACATTCTTTTTATGTTAAATACCTTAGATTATACTTCTAAAAATTCAAAAAATTCTAATTTAAACCGTTCATACTAAATCATTTCATAGGAAATCATAAATCAATTTATTTTTATTTCAAAAATACAAAACATCCCATATTTCTAACTTTTTATAAAACTTCCCAAATAGTTTTAACACTTAAATTAAAGCAGATGAAAGCATTCTAATTTACACAAGTTCATCTACATCTTAGATATATTTTATGTGCATATAGTTTTGGCTCCTCTCCTATAAGGTCGATAATCCAATGTAGTGTCCAAATCAATTGTAGAAATACTCTTTACTTTTCAACTCAAGTAAAAGCGAGTTGCTGTAACTATTTTTATATAAGAATAGGACTTCTAACTTAACTTAGGGGATTTACTCTAACTTTGAGGAGTTCTCTCTCCATTCCTTTCTTACTCCTTATTAACACTACAATTATTTTTTGACATGCCCTAGTCTCAACAATTGGTTCAATTCTCACGTAATTCTTTTTACCTAACTCTGAAAATTATGGCATAATTTAGGAGAATCCAAAGTCGTGGACGAGTAAAAGCTACACCATTTGTTTAAGCTTCGGATCCTTCTTTATGGTCAATTTTAGTCCAGCTTCTTGCTTGAAAATACCGGTGGAACAACGTGGAATGACCATGCCCGGAATCTCAGTCACTACCTAATTAGAACTATTTCCAGTTTGATTGCTCATTTCTATTATTTGTAAACTGGATTAATAACTTTCCTCAAATAATAGTGAGCATTATTGAAATTATATGGGTGTATACATATAATAGTTATAAATATAAAAATGATTTTTAAAATACACAAGTAGTTCTCTCAATACACGCCTAAACCCTCAGGAATCCTGAACGTAGGCTCTGATACCAGCTACAACAACCCCCACCTCTAGACACACCGATCTAAAGCCAAAAAGTGGAGTTTGAACTCGCGTCGTGACAAGAAGTATGAATTGTTATGTTTTTTATGGTTTATAATGTATAAAGGTGTGACGACCCGGATTTTAACGTCTATTTATCGGGTGATTAACGGATGCAATTATTGGAATATTAGTTAGTCCAATAAATAAATTTTTGATGATTAAAATATTGGGTATATAGATGGCTTAAAAACTATAATAAATATTGGCTTGTAAATCTCCGGATAGGATAAATCTTATAGAAAATAAATAATATATAGAGACTCCACCATTTAAATTAGGGACAGTTTGGCACAGGTCCCTAATAAGTTTCAAAATACACAAAAACCCCAGTAAAAAAAAGCTTGTAAATTGGGTCCCTAGAATTAAGTTACCGAATAATTGCATACACTTATGCGAATAATTGAAGACATATATGCAATTATATCAAAAAATTGCAGACATTTTCACAAGTATTCACTTAAAAATTACGGAAATTTCCGCAATTTTTTCAAAAAATTGCGGAACAGTCTGCAATTATTCACCAAAAAATTGCGGAAATTTCCGCAATTATTCACTAAAAAAATTGCGGAAATTTCAGCAATTATTCACCGAAAAAATTACATAAACTTATGCAACTTTTGGATATAATTGCATAAATGTATGCAATTATTCAGTGAATAATTGCATAACTATATGCAATTACTTAGTAATTTAATTCTAGGGACCTAATTTACACACTTTTTTTTATTGGGGTTTTTGTGTATTTTGAAACTTATTAGGGACCTGAGCCTAATATTCACTTTAAATTAAGATAAAACAACCATAAAAATATATATATCAGATACAAGTTTGATGAGGTTAAATATAAATATATATATGGTTATAAAAGTATAATGTATGAAAATAAATATTCATATTTATATATATATGCACACGGATGTATAAACTCCAAAATGGCAATTTCAAATTTATGAATATATATGTCTATATATATAATTATATGGGTATATGTCTATAAAATGTAGTGCATATGGGAATGTATACATATATATCTATATATATGTGATTCATGAGTGTATTTAAATGGTATGTGAATATGTATAGTAATACAGGTAAATGTATAGGTGCATATGTTATATAAATTAGTAGATATATATATATATATACACGCGTAATATAAAATAGTGGATATGTAAGTAAGTAAGTACAAATATATATATATATGTATGTATGTATATGTATGTATGTATGTATGTATGTATGTAAATGAAGTATGTATATGAACATATGATGGCAAAAATATGTATGGGAAGGCATAAGTATATATATGATAACAATACACAAAACAAATGTGTATATATTAAATAGTGATGATGCAAGTAAAAATAGGATGAATTGCATAACTATACATATATTTATACATGCAAAAGATATATACATATAAATTCATATAAAAGTTCTTGGAAACACATAAGGAGACAAGCATTAAATTATAGCATACAATAAATCAAATTCAAACATACTAAATATTAAATAACCATAATAAATCAATGTCAAGATAGAAATCAAGTCATGTAAAAAAATCAAAGCCTTTTCATATAAAATAAAATTTAGATCATGCTATCACCTCAGCACAAAATATATCTAAATCATGTCAAGACTTCCAAAACAAATCAAAATAAAAGAAAAAAATATCTTATAAAATGTAAAGCCTGTACAGGGACATGCCAGGTTTGCATAGCAAACTCATTTCTATATTTATATCTACACTGCCTAGTTACCTCCACACATATACATTTCATTCACAAACATAAATAAATCAATCTTCCATTAAAAACTTAAAACGAAAATCAAAGAAACTCAAACAAAGGAAGATCAAGACTCAAGTACACAGGAGGATCAAAACAAAAAGGAAAACTGTGCTCTGTCCAAAAGGAAAATGTGACTTAACACTTCATTTGGTTACTAATATTCTTTTTATACTCATAAGGAAATGAGTTATTTTGCTAAATCTTTGATCTGGAATAAGATATATGCATCTGAGATGTGGAAAATGTATGTATATATGGGTATGGTTCACTGAACTTACAGCAGCCTATCAAAACACCCCTGTTCTTGAAAAATTGACACTTTGCAAGTTTAATAACCAATATATCTTTATACAATGTGTTTCAGGCATCGAATCCAAAAACAAACCGATTTAAATTTGGATGTAGTTTCTAAAAAAAAATTAGTCTCGTCTGATATCTTCGAGTATAGGGTAAGAAAAATATATCTTACAGTAAACAACTCATAGGTGGTAAAATTTGGATCTCGCAAATTAAAACATTGATTTCATATTCGTGTTCGTGATTGGAAAGGGTGATTTCCGAAGAAGTTTAGACGATTTTTAGTTGCGTATGTGGAGTGATATGGGAGGATGAACGGAATTGGGTCTTTGACGAAACTACGGCGACTCAGGCGATTTCGTGGGCTGGGCGTCGAGCTGAAGTAGGATGGAAGGGAGGGGAACTCTCGAAAAATAAAGTCGTGGGTTTAAAAGGCTTGGGGTGGCCGGTCGAAGGAGAAGTAGGGTTTGGAGGTGGTTTTAGGTAATGGTTGATTTCCTGGTTACAGTGGCCTTGTGGGGAAGTTGGAGGTTGCGGACCGGGGTTAAAAGAAGGAGGGCGTCGTGGCGCTCGCTTCGGTGAAGTCCGATGATGCACGGTGGTCAGGGTTGTCGAGGTGAAGTGGTCGAAGGAGGCGGTGATGTTCAAGTTTTTTTGTTGGACAATTCGAATTTTGATTCAAAGATCGGAGCGTGGTTCCAGGCACGTAGTCATGAGGAGATGGTCGGGGGCGGTCTGCTAGGATGGTCGGCATGAAGGAATGTTTGGCCGCGGGTGTGTGCACGTGCACGTCGCACTGTTCGTGCACGTTCATGTTTCACAAATTAAGAACAAAGGAGGAAGGGAGAAACTGGAAGAAGTGGAGGAGAAAGGATAGGAAGGTTGGACCGGGTTTTTGGGCCGGACGAAAAGAAATAAAATTAAAAAAAAAGAAATAAGATAAAAGAAATAAGAGAAAAGAATAAGTAAAGTATGAAAAGTAAGAAAATAAAAAGGGAAATGGAAGTGGAAAGAAAAGAGAACAAGAGTAAAGAAGAGGACATAAATAAGGAAGAAAAAGGGAAAAGAGAATATATATATATATATATAAGAAAAGGAAAAATATATAAAAGCTTTTAAATGTAAAGAAATGATCTCAAAGTAATTAGTTTATGGTTGTATAAACTAAGTAATTTAAACCTTAAGTTAACTTAAAACTTAGGATTTAGAAATGGCTAGGATAAATAAAATAATCTATACTTAAAAAATTTAATTAAGTAAGGGTAATTATATATATATATATATGTTAGTTATTCATTAATTACTTACTAAGGTTTATTAAAGTAAATAAATAGTAATTAGTTAATGGTTAATGACAAAATAAAAGGGTCTAAACCTTTAATTAATTAAAAGTCTTAAGTTAATTACACTTGTTAATTAATTAATAAATTTTAGATATTTAATTAGAATAAAATAAAATGGTTTGAAATTAGTTTAATGATAATTAAACATGATTTGAAAATAATTAGTAAATTCTGTTTTAAAGTAAATTAATGATTTGTGTACCTAAATTGGATTAAGTACATTGGATCGCTTTGTTTCTCTAGCGTGTTGTTTCCAATTATTCAATATTCTGTGATATGGAATAACCCGGGATGAACAGTTAAATATAAAATGTGAGACGTCTTATTTGAATAGATATTGTGATGGGATTTTTATGTGAAGGTTGACATTCTAAAAATTGAATTGTTTGTTAAAGACAACTTGGTTTAAAAAAATGGCATTTGGATTCGAAGAGGCCGGGACCGGATATAAGCAATATCCGGAACCACTACGAGTTGATAAACACTACAGATCCTTACGGATTGACTATAGACCCTAATAGGCTGGAATTGAATAAAATTAAGTAAATCGGACCATTTAAATTGAGTAACGGTATATGGATATTACCTTAAATATAAATGGAATTGTGGAATAAATGTTGGGCTATAACAAGATAAAAACTCGTAATAGTGTACGAGTTACCTTGGTTTTCAATGAGACTTTATAACTTAAGAATTTCATATTAGATGGGTTTACTCACGCTGGTTTCCAGCCTGACTCGGGTGTTACTTTATTGTAATGCTCGGGTCAGACCGAGTATTATAGATTTTCAGGATAGGACGTTTGGAGCTCAGGAGACGAGCTGGATGGCAGAGACGTACATATTATATTCCGCTGTGTAGTATGCTGTATAGACAATATTCAAAGACAAGTTATTATAACTATCCAGATTTGTTGTACTCTGATATCTTGAATGTATATTGATGGTTACAGCTTTTCTTTGTATAAAATTCTGTTATTTCCTATTATATATTGTTCCGCTGCGATTGTGAGATTCTGTGCTGTTGTTTTCTGTTTCTTATTTCTACCTCTTTTTCTTCCTAACCCTAACAGTCTGGGATTTCCGGCACTCGATTGTTCGGCACTCGATGCAGTGAACGTATTGTGAGAAATGCGGATTAAGGATCTTAAGGCTAGAATTAACACTAGAGGGGGGGTGAATAGTGTTTTAAGAAATCTGTTAATCTTTTTGAGTTTATCTTAATTTGTTAACACTGTATACACTAATCAGACACAGATATGAACACAGAATCAAACACAGATGCAAATATAAAGTAAAAGCAGTAAAGGAAAGAACACACCAGATTTTATACTGGTTCGGAGTTACCCTACATCCAGTCCCGCACAACTAAGTACGGATTTCCTTTCAAAGGCAATTCAACAATTACAACCCTCGGTTTCAAGGCTACGAGGTACACCCTCCAGAATAACAATCCTCTGGGTAGAGATACTTGATTTTCGGGGCAACAAGTTCACCCAATTGATTTCCAAGGCTACAATCACACCTTCTCTCGCTCAGTTGATTTCCAAGGCTACAATCACACCTTTTCTCGCTCGATTGATTACAAAAAGTCTATAACTCAGATTAGCACTTGGATCTTGTAGAGAAAGTGATGGAGAATCACACTAGAAGTAATCGAGTATGATTCGATGTTGATTTCGGCAGAGTAATGGTATGATTTTGTATTAAGAAATGTGGAAGAAGAAGAGGAGTGAAAACCAGAAAAATATGATTAAAAATTCGTTGAAACTAACCCCTATTTATAGAAGAGCAACAGCCATGACCATTCATGAAGTGTTATGGTGAATAGACACTTCTTTTGAAATTTGAATTTTGAACTCAACTGTCACCATGTCGACATGGTCACCATAGGCATGTCGACATCCCAAAGCAATTTTTGATGTTTTGATTTTCTTTGAAAATAACCTTTATCTTATATTAAAACTATTTTAAACTTTATAAATATACTTGATTATAGATGAAATTCATAAGTAAATATAAAGAACAATATATACATAATTTAACTATAATTTTATATTTAAATCTAAGTATAAATATTTAAAAGTTAAATATTTTATTTGAAAAGATAGTTTAAAATCAGGAGTAATTTGACTCTGAAAATAAAGATGTTTTTTGGGCTAAAATTATTTAAAATCATGACAGAGAGTTTTGAATCTTTTAAAAAGAAAGTTTTGAAATCATTTTGAAAACAAGATAATTTTGTAAAATCATTTGAATTAAAATTAGTGGATATAAAACAATGTCCCACTAGATTTTTGTAGGTTCCATCCTACTTAGGGTTCCATCCCTTTAACAGGCTCGAAGTGGATTCCATTCCACGAATAAATTGGATATTAAGATGCCAGTGCCTTTCTATGAGTTTTAACAATATTCCTAACCATACAACTTATCTTGGAAACTTGAACTCTTGAAATTCTTGATACTCATGAGTCTTCAATCTTCGATATCTTGAATCTCTATACTGTACAGTCTTCATTCTTGATACCTGCATGGTTAGATCCTGCATATACAAATGTATCTAAACTTGTAATGTTAGTATTTATATTTTATAATCTATTCTAAGGTTGTTGTCATCAAAACCAACTCCTCAGGGACTAACAATCTCCCCCTTTTTGATGATGACAACCTTTGTTTATAAAATATTACTTCTATCCTAATAACTCCCCCTAAAACTAACAACTCCTCCTTAATAATATATGCCTATCTACCCTATTTTATATTTCTCCCCCTTTGTCATCAACAAAAACTTACTCCCCCTTATTCTTGGACTTCAATACCTGCATTGATAAACTATACAACGGAATATATACTATATAGATTAAGAAATAATGATACTTATGAGCATAATAACTTAATTAAAAACTATAGTAATTTCAGTGTATATATATATGTTTCACACATAAAACTTCAAACCAAATAAAATCAATCCACACAAAGTATCAAATCAAACCAAATCAAACAAATTCAAACAAATCAAACAAAGAAAGAAAATTAAACGTTTCGAGGGACATCTACCCATCCATCTTCTCCAAATATAGGATCTGCTTTAATTGCATCCCAATTCTCATTGTTATTGGTGAGAGAGACAGGAGGATGTGCTTCATTATCATCTTTGTGTAGAGAGGAGATCATCCATCGAATGGCATCAAAATGCCTTTCTTGCTCCTTGATCATCTGCATTTGACTCAACTCCTAGTGACGCTGGTTTCGTAGAATAAAAGAGAGAAGATTCTTGAATGAATTGAGTGTTTCTTCAAGATTTTCAGATAGATTGTGAATAGGATTGGCCATAATTGTATTTAGAGAAAGAAATGAAGGATAAGATAATGAGAAATAAATTTCAGTGAAGATTTCTGGAAGAAAAAGGTATATATAGGTGTAGAAATTCGTTTGAAATGAATAGACATTTGGTAGTTATTCATATTTCAAATTCAAAATCAATAGTCACTTCTGACCAGTATATGTCGACATGGTCTACTAGGGGATGTCGACATGGGTTAGTGAAAGTTTATGACAATTTTGATTTTGTGAATAATTGTGTATATATATAAATTTAAAATATACTAACATTTATTCAGGTGATAAGATAAGCTATATATCAGAAAGGAATTTCAATTTCATTACGATAATACAAAGATTAAGCATAATGAACTACACGAACATTCGAAAGAAAAACAAACTAAGACAAATACAATAAGATACTAAAAGATAAAACTAGTTAGAAGATGAAGATGATGAAGATAGTCCAAGTTTCTTGCTAACTTTTGAAAAAAACTTGTTCATCTTCGTAGAAATGTTATCCAACTTCTTACTAATGGATCGTTTTAAAATCCGTTGATTCTCCACAATTATCTTTTCGTTTTTGAGAAGGGTTTTGTTGGAAGGGTTAGATGGATATTCAATACTTTCTAGAGATGTTTCACCTTCTTCTTCTTCTATTTCCATTTCATCCCTTTCTTCTTCTTCTTCCTCTTCCATTTCTTCCATTTCCTCATGAGCTAAATGCTCTTCCTTTTCGGTAAGGGTTTCATAAGGTTGAAAAACATATGGGATTTTCATGAGAGAAATATTTGAGATATTAAAAACTTTCCATGAAATAAATTCTTCTCCTTTGAAATTTACTCCAAAATAGTTGAATATCCGAGTAAGGTAAATTCCATGATATAAAGTGTTTTCTCCCATTTCAAAATTTTTAGGACGAAGTTCGTCCAAAATAACTTGCGCCGAATAGATATCATAATTTCCGAAAATAGCAAAAAGTTCTTTGCACACTTTTGAAGTAGGATTGTTAAAATTTCCCGATCTTGGGGTCAAAGTATGTTGTAAGAGAAGATTGAAAATTCTTGCTTTAGGACGAAAGTTTCGATTCTTAAATTCAAAGTTTTCACCTCCTTCAAAAATATGATGAAATGTCTCACGATCATGTTCATCGATTTGAAAACTAGAAAGATCCATTCTCGTGCTTTTGCAATTGAGAATGGTACCCAAAAGGTCACAATTCAAAACAATTTGAGTGCCTTTGACATTACTCCAAATTTCATTCTCATTTCCAAAATAAAAACCACGGTTTAAATTAGCATAGAAGATTTTGACAAGATTAGGATAGCAAACAAAATCATTTTGAGACAAGTCAATAAGACTTAAAACACCATTGTTTGCAAAAAGAGAATCAATTTCATAAGAAGAAAAACCTTGAAAAATAGCAAATTTTCCGGGATGAACTTTGGCATAATTGATGTATGCTTTAATTGCCTCCGGATCATTGAGTAATTGCTCTTTGATTTTTTTGGAAATTCTCATGGTTAAGGGGTTGCTTGAAGAAGCCATTAGAGTAGAGAGTAGAGAGCTTGAAGATATGAAGAGAGAGTTTGAATTTGAAAATGAAAGTGAAAAATATGATAAAAGATAGTGAATAAATAGACTTTCGAAGGACATATTCTCTGGTCAAAAGGTATCTTTTCAGAGAAATAAATGAAGTGAAAAGGTGGAGGGAAATTCAAACATTTGAAATTCAAATTCAGGTAGGCATGTCGACATCGTGGTAGGGGCCATGTCGACATGTGCCTTTGAATTTTCATGACATGATTTTTCCTAAGTTATCTAATACATATATATAAATAAATATTATTATTAATGTCTATATTTCTGAAATATTACTATACTTATAGTATATTTCAGAATGTGTCAAAAATAATAAAAATAATAATAAAATAATAGTAAAAAATAAAAAACAACATATCAATTCAAAATAAATCAATTCAAGCAATTCAAAAACAACCAATCAATCAATCAATTAAAGCATGCAATTTCAGCCAATGTATTGTAAACGTGTACCTTTTTCAGAGTCCGTGTCTTTGGTATCGACTAAATCGAGAATTGCTGTGAAGCATAGATTTGAATTATCTTTCTTCTGTTCATCGTCGCTGGAGGATGAGTCAGAGTTATCTAGAGTAGCAGTGAATGCACATTTCTGTTTCTTTGCAGAATCATTGTTTGTAGGAGAGTTTTGCTTATCTGGATGCAGACAGTCTCTTTTGATATGACCTGGTTCGTCACAATTGAAGCATTTGATAAAGTTTGGTACTGTAGTTTGATTACCGGAATTCTTAAAGTTGTTTCTCTTGAGATTATTCATCTTTCTGTATTTCAGAAATTTCCGAAAATTCCTGGTCATAAATGCTATCTCTTCATCATTATCACTGTTTGAATCTGATCCATCGGTTAATGCATTGAATGCCATTGATTTCTTTTCAGATGCTTTGCTTTCTCTTCTCCCGATCATTTGAACTTCAAACGACATTAGATTTCCAATCAATTCTTCTATCTTTAAAGTAGTGATGTCATTTGCCTCTTCAATCGCAAGTGTCTTTTGATCCCATTCTGGAGTGAGAGAATTCAAAAAATTTCTGACTTGATCTTCTTCCGAAAATTCCTTTCCCAAAGATATTAAAGAATGCACAATATCTTGAAATCGACTATACATATCTGAAATAGACTCATTAGTATTCATTTTAAATAACTGAAACAGATTTGTGAGCATGGAAATTTTGGTCTGTTTAACTTTGCTTGTTCCTTCGTGAGTTACTTGCAAAGTTTTCCAGATTTCATATGCAGACTTACAAACTGACACTCTATTAAATTCATTTCTTTCAAGTGAACAAAACAGAATATTCATTGCTTTAGAATTATTTTGTGCAACAGTCTTTTGCTCGGTGGTCCACTGTGCAAAATTAGTTGTGGGTTCAGAATATTCAGTTTGTGTGGTATTCCATGTTTCTAATCCTACATATTGTAAATATATTTTCATCCTACATGCCCAATATGCATAGTTACTGCCATTAAAAAGTGGTGGTCTGGCAGTAGACTGACCTTCTACAAATGAACTAGTGTTGGTGGAAATAGCAGTACTAGTGTTAGTAGCCATTTTAAAACTTTTCAAAATTCAGATTTTGAAACTTTTGAAAAAAAGCTCCGATACCAAATGTGAGAAATGTGGATTAAGGATGTTAAGGCTAGAATTAACACTAGAGGGGGTGAATAGTGTTTTAAGAAATCTGTTAATCTTTTAGAGTTTATCTTAATTTGTTAACACTGTATACACTAATCAGACACAGATATGAACACAGAATCAAACACAGATGCAAATATAAAGTAAAAGCAGTAAAGGAAAGAACACACCAGATTTTATACTGGATCGGAGTAACCCTACATCCAGTCCCGCACAACTATGTACGGATTTCCTTTCAAAGCCAATTCAACAATTACAACCCTCGGTTTCTAGGCTACGAGGTACACCCTCCAGAATAACAATCCACTGGGTAGAGATACTTGATTTCCGGGGCAACAAGTTCACCCAATTGATTTCCAAGGCTACAATCACATCTTTTCTCGCTCAATTGATTACAAAAAGTCTATAACTCAGATTAGCACTTGGATCTTGTAGAGAAAGTGATGGAGAATCACACTAGAAGTAATCGAGTATGATTCGATGTTGATTTCGGTAGAGTAATGGTATGATTTTGTATTAAGAAATGTGGAAGAAGAAGAGGAGTGAAAACCAGAAAAATATGATTAAAAATTCGTTGAAACTGACCCCTATTTATAGAAGAGCAACATCCATGACCATTCATGAAGAGTTATGGCGAATAGACACTTCTTTTGAAATTTGAATTTTGAACTCAACTGTCACCATGTCGACATGGTCACCATAGGCATGTCGACATCCCAAAGCAATTTTTGATGTTTTGATTTTCTTTGAAAATAACCTTTATCTTATATTAAAACTATTTTAAACTTTATAAATATACTTGATTATATATGAAATTCATAAGTAAATATAAAGAACAATATATACATAATTTAACTATAATTTTATATTTAAATCTAAGTATAAATATTTAAAAGTTAAATATTTTATTTGAAAAGATAGTTTAAAATCAGGGGTAATTTGACTCTGAATATAAAGATGTTTTTCAGGCTAAAATTATTTAAAATCAGGACAGAGAGTTTTGAATCTTTTCAAAAGAAAGTTTTGAAATCATTTTGAAAACAAGATAATTTTGTAAAATCATTTGAATTAAAATTAGTGGATACAAAACAATGTCCCACTAGATTTTCGTAGGTTCCATCCTACTTAGGGTTCCATCCCTTTAATAGGCTCGAAGTGGATTCCATTCCACGAATAAATTGGATATTAAGATGCCAGTGCCTTTCTATGAGTTTTAACAATATTCCTAACTATATAACTTATCTTGGAAACTTGAACTCTTGAAATTCTTGATACTCATGAGTCTTCAATCTTCGATATCTTGAATCTCTATACTGTACAGTCTTCATTCTTGATACCTGCATGGTTAGATCCTACATATACAAATATATCTAAACTTGTAATGTTAGTATTTATAATTTATAATCTATTCTAAGGTTGTTGTCATCAAAACCAACTCCTTAGGGACTAACACGTATTAGTGTCGATTTTCGGGGTCGAAAATCTCCAAGTCGTTACACTTGGTATCAGAGCTGAAGGTTAAGCGAGAACATTGGCTCTGGTGGGAAAGTTACTCATTAGAGATAGGGTCAGCAGTACCCTAGAATGAGTTGAGAGTATTATATGAGGGCGTACTTGTTATTTTCTTATAAAATGATTTTAAAAACGGTTTTAAAAATGATTTTTACAAGTTTATATTTTGATATATAAAGAAGTAGTTTTTCTAATTATTAAATATATTAAGGTAATTGGTTGATTATTGAATTTAAATAAGATTATAAGATTTAAAGGGTAAAATACATATAACCAAACAGAAATTTGGATAAGGATTAACTATACAAATAAGTTAAGCTAGAAATGGAGTCAAACCTGAATTTAAATTCTGGATATTTACAGAAGTGTTTTCAAGGTGTTTTGAAACGAAATAAGTTACCCTGATCATATTTTCCCAGTAAATCATGATAAAATATATGGTGTGTTTGGTTTATAGATATGATATTATTGATTATTATCATAAATTGGTTGTTGTATCTTAATAAAGGATGTTTATTTTAGAATAAACAATAATAGAACAGAGGGAAATGCTATAAGCTGAATTTATAAGTGTGACTTATAAGATTAAAATGAAATTAAAAATATATATAGATTTAAAATTGTGAAGTTTTAAATTTAGACCCAGAGAAATTTGGAATTGTTCCAAAGTGTTAAAAGAAATGATAAATAATATTTTTGAATATAGAAATCTTGTTTTAAAACAAGAGTTATTTGGAAAATTTCAAAGGAAATTGTTTTGAATTTAAAACCAAGAATGGTTTAAAATTGAAAGTATGACTCGGTGTGCAAATGAAATATATGTATATATAGGTGGATATACATAATATCAAAGTTGATTTGAAATAAACACTAAGCGTTGAATTCTAAAATCCCCCTTTTAAATGAGAAGTATAACCCAAAGTAAAATAAGTTTTTGAACTTATAAGCGAGAAGGGATATTGATGGGAAAATTTAAATTTGAAATGGGAAATTTAAATTGAGTAGGGTTGAATGGATTAAATGAATTGAAATTTAACTTAAGGGAAGTTAAGTTAGTTTTGAACGTACAACCTGAATTGGAAATTTCAAGGTGAAATTAAGATTTAACTTCGGAAGTTAAATGGGTTAAATTAAAAAGGGAGTTATGTGCGGTCTCAAAACTGGTTTTGAATTCTGGAAAGTGTGAATGGATGCTATTGGTTGGTGCTTTAGATAATTTGGATGTTTATTTATTTTGACATATCCTGCTATCATTGTGTTGTTATTAACAGTATATATAGAACTGTAAATTGGATTATTTGAATGAATAAATAAGTGGATTGATTCCTAAATTTAAATAGAAGAAAAACCCTATCCTGAATTTATTTAAATGATTTGGATCTTAAGAAATAAATATTGAACTTATGAAAATGAAATCACTTTGAACTTAAGATTTAAATGTTAAAAATGAACTTGCAAAATGAAATTTTTTTAAGGATTGGTTTCAAAGTTTAAAGTTAAAAATTGGGTAATAAATTGGATTCCCAAGATTAAATTGTTTAGGAAGATTTGAACTCTCACTCGAACCTCACATAAGTTTAAGTAAGAGTAATTTAAAAGAATATTAGGGATTTGGACTCAGAATTAAATTGTGTAAAGACTTGGATTGTTAAATTAAATGTTAAAGGTTAATTTGATTTAAGGGATTAAATCAGCATTTTGAAAACCAAAATCGAATTTATATAAATCGAGATGGTTTAAAATTGAGAATGGAATTGGAATTAATTTAAAGGTGAAATTAAATTGAAATAATTGAAATTGTAATCGAAGTTGAAATTAATTCAAAATTGAAATAAAATTGAAATTGTAATCGAAGTTGAATAAATTTGAAATCAAATGGGAATTGATTTGAATTAAAATGACAATTGAAGTTAATTCAAATTGGAATCGGGATTGACTCAGTTTAAAAGGGGATGTAAATTGAAATTGGTTGAAGTGTAGTTTGGGAACTGAATCAGTTTGACCTTGAAACTATTTTCAAATAAATTATTTTAATATAAGCTGTCTTAAATCTATTTTTCCAAGCTATTTGCTATACAAACATTTCTTTTAAAAAACTCAAACTATCTTATCTTAACTATTTAACTATTTTACACCTATTTTAACACTATTTTGCAACTATTTAACTATTTTTTCACTATTTAACTATTTTACAACTATTTAACCATTTTACCACTACTTAACTATTTTAAACTATTCAAACTAATTTCTAAATTTCAAACTGGTCAGAGAGGAACCAATCGATTTTTAAAGGACTTGATTTTGGGAAAAATCAATTTTGGGAATTTGGAAAGCCAAGTTTGGGAATTTATCGATTTTGGAAGATATCGATTTTGTGTAAATGGGATTTATATGTGATATATATAAAGAGCATGATTTGAAAGATACTATAAGTGTATAGTATAAAATGTTTTGAGAATGCTATGGGGAAAAAGGCGCTCCCATTTAGAGTTGAAACTTATAGTAGGAGATCCACTGGGTGGTTCTGCCTTGAGCCCTAAGGGGGGTTCTAAATTTGGATCCCAGAGGACGTCCGGACAAAAATAGTTCTTGAGGATTGTGTTTGGGGTAGCGTAATTCGAGGGCGCTAATGCCTACAGTTACATGGTTTTTGCCGTGGGCAACGTAACCCTGGGTGTAGCTGCGATCTGTGCAGTTTCCATGGCAAAAGTCGAGGGGTGCAGATGCCAACAGTTTCCTATGGTTTTCGCCGGGATGGCGACGTAATCATCATGCTAACTACGATCCATGGAGGGGGTGATGATTTCCAAAGCATTCTCTCAAAAGTATTTTCCTAAGTATTTTCACTGGGTGTTGAAAACAAGTTTACTAAGTACTTCTAGATTTTCAGTCCTACGCCTGATCAACGTATGACTGAATTTATGTGAGAACAAGGATGGACTTGTTTAAACATCGAGTTATAAAAAGTATTTTTATATAAAGCTAGTTTGGTAATACTATAAATTTTAAAGTGTTTTAAAATTGTATAATTAAAAGAATAAGGGTTAGAATGATTAAAGAACGATTTAATTGATAATAAGCATTAAATCAAAAATTCTCGCTTCGTTCCTTTTCGAGGACGAAAAGTTTTAAAGGGGGGAGGAATGTGACGACCCGGATTTTAACGTCTATTTATCGAGTGATTAACGGATGTAATTATTGGAATATTAGTTAGTCCAATAAATAAATTTCTGATGATTAAAATATTGGGTGTATAGATGGCTTAAAAACTATAATAAATATTGGCTTGTAAATCTCTGGATAGGATAAATCTTATAGAAAATAAATAATATATAGAGACTCCACCATTTAAATTAAGATAAAACAACCATAAAAATATATATATCAGATACAAGTTTGATGAGGTTAAATATAAATATATATGGTTATAAAAGTATAATGTATGAAAATAAATATTCATATATATATATAGACACACACACACACGGATGTATAAACTCCAAAATGGCAATTTCAAATTTATGAATATAGATGTCTATATATATAATTATATGGGTATATGTCTATAAAATGTAGTGTATATGGGAATGTATACATATATATCTATATATATGTGAAACTTGAGTGTATTTAAATGGTATGTGAATATGTATAGTAATACATGTAAATGTATAGGTGCATATGTTATATAAATTAGTGTATATATATATGTATGTATATGTATGTATGTATGTAAATGAAGTATGTATATGAACATATGATGGCAAAAATATGTATGGGAAGGCATAAGTATATATATGATAACAATACACAAAGCAAATGTGTATATATTAAATAGTGATGATGCAAGTAAAAATAGGATGAATTGCATAACTATACATATATTTATACATGCAAAAGATATATACATATAAATTCATATAAAAGTTATTGGAAACACATAAGGAGACAAGCATTAAATTATAGCATACAATAAATCAAATTCAAACATACTAAATATTAAATAACCATAATAAATCAATGTCAAGATAGAAATCAAGTCATGTAAAAAAATCAAAGACTTTTCATATAAAATAAAATTTAGATCATGCTATCACCTCAGCACAAAATATATCTAAATCATGTCAAGACTTCCAAAACAAATCAAAATAAAAGAAAAAAATATCTTATAAAATGTAAAGCCTGTACAGGGACATGCCAGGTTTGCATAGCAAACTCATTTCTATATTTATATCTACACTGCCTAGTTACCTCCACACATATACATTTCATTCACAAACACAAACAAATCAATCTTCCATTAAAAACTTAAAACGAAAATCAAAGAAACTCAAACAAAGGAAGATCAAGACTCAAGTAAACAGGAGGATCAAAACAAAAAGGAAGACTATGCTCTGTTCAAAAGGAAAATGTGACTTAACACTTCATTTGGTTACTAATATTCTTTTTATACTCATAATGAAATGAGTTATTTTGCTAAATATTTGATCTGGAATAAGATATATGCATCTGAGATGTGGAAACGTATGTATATATGGGTATGGGTCACTGAACTTACAGTAGCCTATCAAAACACCCCTATTCTTGAAAAATTGACACTTTGCAAGTTTAATAACCAATATATCCTTATACAATGTGTTTCAGGCATCGAATCCAAAAACAAACCGATTTAAATTTGGATGTAGTTTCTAAAAAAAAAAAATAGTCTCGTCTGATATCTTCGAGTATAGGGTAAGAAAAATATATCTTACAGTAAACAACTCATAGGTGGTAAAATTTGGATCTCGCAAATTAAAACATTGATTTCATATTCGTGTTCATGATTGGAAAGTGTTGGGCGTGTTCTCACCCAGAAGATCTCGGGACCAAGAAGCTTGATTCATCCATCCAGGCTTGCCTAAAGTCCATTCGGCATCCACCTCCTTCCGCCGAACCAACATGCACCCCACCTCAATGCCGAACCAAGTACCACCAGACCAACCTACTCACCTCCTTCCACCGAACCAGAGTAAACCACCTCAATGCCGAACCAAGTACCACCGGACCAACCTACTCACCTCCTTCCACCGAACCAGAGTAAACCACCTCAATGCCGAACCAAGTACCACCGGACCAACCTACTCACCTCCTTCCACTGAACCAGAGTAAACCAGACCAGCTCCACCAGGCCAGATTACGTCAGCCCAGGCCCGCCAGCTGCTATATACCTCCAAGACCCCTACCCCCAGCCTCACTCTATAAATAGAGGGGCAGGGGTACAACAATGGGGGACAAGTTTTGAGAGCTCAAGCACGGTGAGAACTTTCAAACAACTTTCTTTTACTTGTATCAAAGCTTTGTACTTGTAATCTAAACAAGATAAGAGAAATAACATATAAAGTGGACGTAGGCACATTCTGGCTGAACCACTATAAATCTGCGTGTCTTTTTACAGTTTAGCCCCTGCTTTTCATATATTTGCATAAATCACCCAAATCACTAAGAACAACATAAGATCTACTAAATCATACGACTTTGAGGTGTTTGTCCATTTTTTGTGCAAACATTTTTGGTGCTTTCACTGAGAAATAGAAGCTCGAAGCTTCAGCTTCATCCACTTAACATTTTTCCTAACAGCTTTGTTCGCCACTTGGAAAACATGCCTCCCAAACCAAGAAAAGATGTTAACAAAGGAAAAAACATCGCATCCAGCAGTCTTCCAGATCCAGCTGTCACGAATCAAGTAAATCGTCCTCCTCCAGCAGCAGTAACAAATGAAGGACAGGCTAATCCGACCCCTCCTGCCACAGAACAGCCCGCAGCAATTACTAGGGCAGATTTAGACAGGGTTGTGGTCGAAGTAACTCACCGCTTCACGTCCCAGCAGGAATCCTTGGTGGACCATCTCATGTCACGCTTAAGGGATGCTGAAGAATCCAACCGCAACACTGAATCATGGGGCGAGTCCCAGTCTGGAGGATCTCAGAGACAACAAAGGTCTTCCTTCTTCGAAGGAGCTAACGGCAGAAGTAGCCATGGTAGGAGCCGAGATCGAGCACAGCCCGAAGTTAGGCCTGAGGAAACGTTTGGTACCGAACCCAACAGGGGAGGTACCGGACGAAGGTCAACTGTAGCTGAGCACGTCATACTGCCTAACCACGGAAACGCCAGTGAACGGGGCCGAGCTAGAGTCTAGCCCGAAGTTGGACCCGAGGAAGTGCTTAGATCAAAACCCAGCAGGGGAAGATCAAGGCAAGGGCCAACTGTAGCTGACCCTAGCATGCTCCCAGAAGATCAAAGGCAGCCACTGGAAAATATAAGGAATGATATACGATACCATCCCTACAGGTCATCTGGACGGAATCAATCCCACAGAACAGAACCAAACTCATTTCTATCTGCTCCAAATTCTGATGAAAGGATGGCACGCTTATTCAGAGAGTGCGTCCAACGGGATCAAAGAGATCGAGGGATAGGCGCTAGGGTAACCAGCCCTTTCGCCCGCAATATCGAAATTGCTATCACTCCCCGAGAATGGAAGATGCCAACAATGGAACCTTACAAAGGAACCTCCGACCCCGTTGTACACTTACAGAGGTACACACAACATATGCTCATGAGTGGAGCGACAGAGGGAGTTCTGTGCAAATGCTTTCCACTCTTATTAGCAGATCTCGCTACCTCCTTGTTCTGTCATCTACCCCAGGGATCCATCAGCTCGTGGGAAATGTTGAAAGAAAAGTTTATCAGTCAGTTCCGCATCCATGTGGAACAACCTAAGGACGCTTATTCCTTATCCAGGATCAAACAGAAACCTGGAGAGAAACTGCAACAATACCTAACCCGATTCAATGCCGCAGCAGCCGCGGTCCAAGATGCCGATGAGAAGCTTATCCTAATGGCCCTCTGTAGTGGTGTGCATCCGGACACTAAATTTGCTAGAAGGTTGACGAAAGAAAAACCAGCTACTTTACCCGATTTCTTCCATGAAGCTGGGAAATATATGAGGCTTGAGGATGCTGCCGTTGAGGGGCAGTCAGGACAGCAGAATAAGGCAACTCATAGCAACGCCCCTGCTGTAGCAAGGGACGTTCGAAGAAATGATTCCAGAGACAATGCCGGGGGCAAGAAGGGAGAAAAGCGCCTATATCGGCCTGGACCGAGATTCGACACTTACACTCCTTTGAACGAGACCGTCGAAAATATCTTCCTTGCCACCTAAGGCAAAGTTAGATACAAACGCCCACCATACAAGAAGGAATCAGATAACGCGTAGAAGTCTGGAAAGTTCTGCCGCTTCCACGAATCTCATGGGCATGATACCAATGAATGCCATCATCTCCGGGATCTGATTGAGGAACACATCAGAAGGAAGAAACTGGAACGTTATGTAAAAAGTCAGGACAGGGCTCCAGCTCCTGCCAATGAAAACCCAAGGCTACCCTCACCAGAGACCGGCAGAGGAAACCGCAACGCTAGCGGCTCTAGTCAAGAGAAGATAGTGGTCCATACCATCTCAGGAGGACCGCACATCGCAGACAAGAGCTGGAAAGAGATGGAAAGATATGGAAAGTTGCTTAGAGACAGTAAAGACTGTGTCAATTCGGTTATAGAAGAACGCCACCCGAAACGGAAAGAAAGTGATGACATCACATTCGGTAAGCGTGACCTGGAAGGAAGGCAGTACCCTCACGTGGATCCCATGGTTATCTCTACCCGGCTCGGTCCCGCCGAAGTTTACCGAATCTTAGTAGACACTGGAAGCTCAGTGAACATCCTGTTCAAACATGCATTTGACAAAATGAAATTATCAATGAAGGATGTATCTCCATGCGATAAACCACTACACGGTTTCACTGGAGATGCGAAGATGCCCTTCGGGCAACTAGACCTCTTTGTTGAGATTGGAAGCCATCCCCGCTCCGTTGTACGAAAACAGACGTTTGTGCTAATAGAAAACCATTCGGCCTATAACGCCTTCTTAGGAAGGCCAGCCTTGTCTGACTTCCAAATTGTCCTAGCCCCATGGTGCCTAAAAATGAAATTTCCAACGGACAATGGAGTAGGGGAAGTAGAAGGAGACCAGGACGTTGCTCGAGACTGCTATGTGACTGAACTACGCAACAACCACAGGAAGGATAAAGGGAAGGGTGTAGAGGGCCCTCTGCACAAAAAGTCTAGAAGCGTAGCAACTAAAGAAAGCCCCTCCTCTTCGATATACCAGCGACCCTTTCAATGAATTAGACCCTAGGGACAAAGGGGAGGGGGCCACCGCCGAGCCTGCAGAGGCTAGGGAGTTTGTATCTGTAGACAAGCACGACTCAAGTAGACTGTTGAAAATTGGGTCCCAACTAAAAGCAGAGTTGAAGGAACAACTCATCGATTTTCTCCGCCACAACTTGGATGTATTCGCATGGTCACACGCTGACATGACCGGAATCTCCCCCGACATAGCATGCCACGTATTAAACATTGATCCTACCAAGGCGCTCGTAAAACAAAAAAAGAGAAGTATAGGGGCAGAGCGGTCAGCAGCCCTCGACGAAGAAGTAAAGAATCTGCTCGCCAATGACTTCATACGAGAAGCCGTCTACCCGGAATGGGTCGCTAACCCAGTACTGGTAAAGAAGGCTAATGGGAAGTGGCGAACATGCATTGACTTTTCCAACCTAAACGACGCTTGCCCAAAGGATTGCTTCCCACTTCCCCGAATCGACCAGCTTGTAGACAGCACAGCCGGGCACGAGCTCTTATCTTTTATGGACGCATACTCAGGGTATAACCAAATTCCTATGCATGCTCCCGACCAAGACCACACTAGTTTCATCACCGACCGGGGTTTATACTGCTATAAGGTAATGCCCTTCGGACTTAAAAATGCAGGAGCCACCTACCAGCGCCTCGTCAACAAGATGTTTGCGGGGCTAATAGGGCAAACTATGGAAGTATACGTGGATGACATGCTGGTAAAGTCATGGAAAGCCGACGATCACGTAAGCCACCTAGGCGAGATGTTTCAAGTACTTCGACAGTATGGAATGAAGTTGAATCCTCTAAAATGCTCCTTCGGAGTGTCATCAGGAGAGTTCTTAGGATTCATCGTCCATGCCAGAGGGATTGAAGCAAACCCTAAACAAGTCCGAGCACTAAGGGATATCAAGATACCTTCCACTCGGAAGGAAATGCAAAGCCTGAATGGAAAAGTGGCCGCCCTAAGCCGATTCATCTCCAACGCAACGGACAAGTGTGTCCCCTTTTTCGAAGCTCTAAAGAAAGACAAATGAAAGTTCGAATGGACCGACGAATGCCTGACCGCTTTCCTTAACTTAATCGAACACCTCCAAAAACCACCGGTACTCTCGACTCCAAGCGAAGGCGAAAAATTATACCTATACCTTGCTGTGTCATCTCACGCCCTAAGCGCTGCCTTGGTAAGGGAAGACAACCGCACGCAGCGGCCAGTTTACATCGTCAGTAAGAGGTTTACGGGGGCAGAAGTCAGATATCCTAAACTTGAGAAGCTAGCATACTGTTTACTAATCACATTCCAGAAACTGCGTCACTACTTCCAGTCCCATTCCATCAAAGTTCTGACCGATCAGCCGTTGAGGCAGGTACTCCACAGTCCCGACACTTCTGGGCGACTACTTAAATGGTGCATCGAACTAAGTCAGTATGATATCACCTATCACCCTCGCACCGCCATCAAGGGACAAGCCATGGCTGATTTCATTGCAGAATTCACTACCAACGAAGATAATGAGCAATTGGAAATAGCAGAAGACATCAAGTGGAATCTCTTTGTGGATGGTGCATCGAACGAACAAGGCTCGGGGACAGGTGTGGTAATAATCACTCCCAGGGGAAACAAACTGCACTATGCTATAAGGTTGGAGTTCGCTGCCACCAACAACGACGCAGAATATGAAGCAGTGATAGCCGGACTAGAACTTGCCGTAGAAATCGGAGCCAATTCTTTATGTCTTCACAGCGATTCTCAACTTATTGTTAATCAAATACTAGGAGAATTCCAAGCTCGAGAAGAACGACTCATAGCATATTTAAAGAAGACCAAGTTACTTCTCAGCCGATTGGACCACTACTTAGTCAAACACATCCCTTGGGAAGAGAACCAAGAGGCCGACGAATTGGCAAAGCAAGCAAGTATGAGAGACATCGCCATCTTCGGAGCAATAACCATCTCAAAGCAACTGACCCCAAGTTTTGAGCAAGTAAATCTGATAGCTGCAACCGAAGAAGCAACTTGGGTGACTCCCATCCGAGACTACCTACAAAGTGGCACACTACCCAACGGGCGCAACGAAGTCAAGAAAATCTTGAGGAAAGCCTCCCGCTACACAATACAAGAAGACATCCTCTATCGGTGCGGATTCTCTAACCCGTTATTAAGGTGTGTTGCTGGGAGGGAAGCCAAGGAAATCTTATTCAACATTCATCAGGGAAGCTGCGGAGATCACACCAGAGGACAAACATTAGCAAAAAAGATACTCCGGTATGGATATTTCTAGCCCACCTTAAGCAAGGACGCCTTAGATTTTGTCAGAAAGTGTGACAGATGCCAGAAGTTTGCTAAGATTCCGCGGCTACCCACAACTGAGATTACTCAAATGACCAGCCCTTGGCCCTTCACAATATGGGGAATTGACTTAATCGGCGAGCTACCAATGGGCCAAGGCGGGGCCAAATATGCTATAGTGGCAGTCGACTATTTTACCAAATATGTGGAAGCGGAACCTCTGAATAAAGTATCTTCAGCAAAAGTTATTAACTTCTTGATCAAAAATGTTCTGTGCATGTACGGAGTCCCACTCAAAATCGTATCAGACAATGGGCTTCAGTTTGACAGCGAGGAATTCGCCAACTGGTGCCAAGAGCACGGAATTCACAAAAGCTTCTCATCCGTAGCGTATCCCCAGGCAAACGGACAAGTCGAAGCCGTCAACAAAATTCTGAAAACTCTAATAAAAAAGAAGCTCGAAAAGTCAAAGGGCGCTTGGGTGGATGAACTTCCTACGGCACTATGGGGCTATCGCACATCTTTCAGAACATCGACGGGGCACACTCCTTTCTCTTTGGCATACGGATCGGAGGCTATGCTCCTAGTTGAAACCATTATGCCTTCCCACCGTAGGATCCACTATAACCCAGAAGAGAACGAAGAACTCATTCACATGTCTTTGGATCTAGTTGAGGAGAGAAGAAATGATGCAATCCTTAAAGCAGCAGCCCACAAACAAAAAGTGGCAGCACAATACAACTCCAAAGTCAAGCATCTTACCTTACAAGAAGGGGATCTTGTCCTCAAGCGAATCTTCCCTCGCCCCGGAGCACTAGACCCAATCTGGGATGGACCATATGTAATTCATAAAGATCTCCACAACAGAGCTTATATTTTGTCAACAGTGGACAGAAAGGTGTTCCAGAGGGGATGGAACATCCAACACCTCCGTCGATACTTTTCTTAACTTGTATTGCCCATATAAAGTGAATTAACAAAGAGAATCAGTGGACGTAGGCATTTTCGTGCCAAACCACTTTAAAAAACCTTGTCTCTTTTTTAACTTGTTCCTTTATATCTTGGCTGCTTGTTAACTTTATCCTTTTCTGTTGGACAAAATCCTGTGCATACAGCATTTCAATTCGAGGCACTCCACAGCACAACTTCATCTGGACAAGACCTAACAGGTACTATGCGAATCTATGCCCTCGCCAATGAGACACTTTCACTCCAGCATCCCTCTGCTGCGGGTTAACTCATTGCTCGCGACGGCCCTTAAAGCCAACTGTAATGAGCCGATTATAAGCCACCGAGAAGGCCGATTATAGCCGAGGCAGCTCATTACGGCGTTCGGCTCGCCGGCAACTATGAACCGACTATAAGCCCCAACATAAGGTGTGGCCAGCCAGGGGCAGTTCACGGTTGACGATCGACACCCACGCTAGCTGGCCACAGTAAATCGAATAATACCCACGAATACGTGCCATAATGGCCCGGGTAGTTACTGTGCGCGATCTCGGCTCCGATGTGTCTTAAGTGCGGCTGTGGTAAAAAAGAATTAACTCCCCGCATAGGTGTAAGATGGGTGAAAAATGTCTCCAAGACCCACAGCTAGGGAAAGTGACTACAAAGCCCGTTTGCCACGAACTTAAGCACATCGAAGGCCTTCCGTGATTGAAAGTTTTACTATTTCACATATTTCAATTTTACTTAAGAAACTTTTCTCCTATCCTCTGTAACAATCCCTGAAGTACAGGACACAGAACAAGAGACGCTCGCTAATAGAAACAGATACTCACAGCAAGATACTGGATCGCGTCCCTTACTCGGTCACACAGGATAGTCAAAGCTGCCATCTACAAGCAAAATATAAAGGGCAGTATTTCCTTCTTTCATATATGACTATAATTTATTCACACCTCACGCTAACATTGCAAGTCATGAAATTATGACATCAAACACAATTTAATTACAAAAATATGCATAGCTATATTTCTCATACGACATGTCAAAATAGAAAAAACATTCAAAAGACGACAAAATCAGCTTAAGTTAAAGAATTACACATCAAGAATAGAGCTATTTATTACAAGTAGCAAAAATTACAACCTAAGAGTTACTCTACTGTTTTAAGACTAACATATACAACCATGTCAAGTCCACAAAAAGAATTTTCCAAGTCCAATCAAGGAGCCGGCTGCGTCGGAGTATTGACCTTATCCTGTTGCCCACCTGTTCGGTCAAAGAATGGAATCATTAGTGATGAGAAAACAGAGTTAACAAAAGAAGAAACTAAAGAAGAAAAGGTTACCAGCAATTTCCCCTTGATCATCTTGGTCGTCATCCCCTACTTCCACGCCTGCCTCCTCAGCTGCAAACAACCGCATCCCCTCCTTCACCGCTATCTTCTCCTCCTTGGTGAACTGAGCAGTTACCGCATCCATCCTAAAGGCCGCTCCACCCTCCTTATCCGCCTCAGCCTTGGTCTCCTCTAAAGCCCTGAGGTAAATCCTAGCCATAACCCGGGGGTAGTCGTCCATCCAAGATAAGCTGCCCTACTTCCAAATGCGAAAGTACATATCCTGCAGCATATCATCCATCATCCTCTCATTTTCCTCAAACTCCCTCATACGAGCCTCAGAAACCGATAGCCTTGCAATGGCAGCATCCCTCTCCAGTCGGTATCGCGAGCAGTCAGCCTGAAGGGACCTCCTCATCGCCTCCATCTCCTCCTTTAGCCTGACTTGAGCAAGCTCCGCAGCTTCAAGCTTCCCTGACAGCTCCTCTACCTGCTCAAGATCCGCCCTCCGAACCTCGTCCACTGTCGAGATGGCCATATTTATCTGCTCCTTGCAGGCAGCCTCCATCTTCCGCAATTCCGCCTTACTAGCCTCCTCCATAGTCTTCCTCAACCGCCCGGAGGTAGCCTCATGCTGAGAAATCTGAATGGCCTGATCAGCAAGTTGTTTGGCCTGGTCCGAAACCATCAATCGTAGTCGGATGTTGGCACTCCCAATCTCCTCTCCAGCCTTAACCAGCCGGGCATGATGCCCCATCAGCTTCCTAGTCTCCTCCGCCACCCGATCAATATTAGCCTTGGCCTCGTCTCCCATGGTAACTATTCGAGTAGTAAGTAAATCGAGATCTAAGGACTTGGCCTCATCAAGCACCCGTACCATGGGATTGCGGGGAAGAAGGTGCTCACCGGTAACCTCGTCAATGGTAATATCATGGGAACTTGGATCCAGATCAGGATGACCCGCAAATGGATTACGAGCCAAGCCAGGACGATCAATCTGAGTAACGGTAGGATTTTCAGACGGGTGCGGAGAGAGTGCGAACTCAGTATCCTCCTCCGTGATATCATGAAGAGGCTGAACTGGAGGCTGAGGACCAAGTGAAGGTTCGGATAAGGGATGACTCCTCTTTCTCTTTTGAATACCCTCTTCAATAACCCCGAGAAGAGGACGGTAGCCGACTACATCCCCGGAATGGTGGGTCGAAGGCTTCGGCTTGGCAGAAGCTTTGGAGAGCTTGTATTGTTCAAGCCTGTGCCGAAGATCTGAGGCCTTGGCCGTTTTACCTGCTCCTGATATGAAGAACAAGTGTCACAAGCTTACATTGATCCATAATTCGAGAAACGCGGTAAATTAAAAGTTAAAAGAAGAAAGGAAACACATTAGTTATACAAACCCTGGGAAGGAGTAGGATACTGCAATGAGTCCTGGATTTCATTCCAGGATGGGAGCGGATCATAAAATATTCCTAAGTCCCTATCATAAATGGAGCCTGCAGGAGTCAAAAGTTCACCTTGAGTCGTCGGAGCCACCTTGGCTGGAATAGTCTGAGAAGACTCGCTTGCACCGGTCCCGGCCTTGTCAGCTTTCCCGAATTTCTCTACCAAAGCCGGTTCTCCGTCCAGCCCCTCGAAAGCTTGGTGGAATGCATCATCCGTCCACTCCTGAATCTCGCCTGCTTGCCCAGGAAGCAAGGCCCCGATGCCATCGCCACCATCACCACCTTCCTGGTCATCTCCACCCTCACCTCTCTCCTCCTCCACATCTTCCTTCCCCGGAGTAAGTGGACAAGTGCAGGGGGAAGGACCATCCGACTTCTTAAGCTTCTTACCTCCGACCATTGGTGATTTTGAGAAAGGTTTCCTCTTGCCACTCTCTACTGTGACACCTCCCTTAGCTTGAGCAGCCGCCCTCTCCTCCGCCGTTTCCCTCTGCTTGACTACTGACTGTTGTGGAAGGATCAAATTATACTCCAGAAGAGTCGCATTTCTGATCAGGTAAGCAGCCGATCTATCTCTCCCGGGGATAGCTTCTATCTCAGCCGCCATCTGAACCAGGCGATCAGTCTCCACAACCGCAAAGCCACCTGTCGCTAGCAAAAAATGAAAACGTATGAGAGGAAGCATCGCAACCAGAATGGAAATTATAAACAAAGCATC
The DNA here is from genome assembly GCA_030737815.1 of Allium fistulosum. NCBI lineage: Eukaryota > Viridiplantae > Streptophyta > Magnoliopsida > Asparagales > Amaryllidaceae > Allium > Allium fistulosum. The sequence continues at coordinate 520,528,701 of CM060901.1, read as the reverse complement.
GACTTACATCCAGAGGTGAAACGCTGAATGGAAACAGAGTCGTCCCTGACGAAGAACCACTCCTTCTTGAACATGCTGTACTTAGAATACAGATCCAAGACCGGCTTGAAGGTTACAGCTGACTCCAAGCTGATGTATGGGGACCCCTTCTTATAGCCCCTCAGATTATATAAGTACGGGATCTCCCGGTTGGAAGGAGCACGCCCATGCTTCCTCTGAAAGATGACAAAGAGGCTCACCAATATAGTATAAGAGTTGGGTTGAAGCTGGAATGGGGCCACCTTTAGATATGTAAGAAAGCTGAGTACCCAAGCATTAAGAGGCGGGATGGAACCACACATACAGTGGTATCTGCTGTAGGCAAAGTACCCTTCAGGAGGGTCATATGGCATAACTTCTCTCCCTGGCAACAACATGCGCGCCCTATCAATTCCAAAAGAACGGGAGATGACGTCAAGCTGCTCTTCCTTAAGGGAGCTGGGAAAGCAATCGGGCGGGGAGTTCAGAAGCTCCTGAGGGCCGTACCCGTCCACTAGTGATCTCGGGACAGGTCCGTGACGTTCCGGTCCTGGCTGAGCAGGGGGCACTGTGGAAGATTCTCCTTCACCTTGGAACTTCTTTTTATCTGATCGAGTTTCTGCTTTTCGAGACATTTATCTATAAACACCGAAAAGGCATATTGTTAGAACAAGAGTCATAATCGAAACATAACAAGCTAAGGATTCGTTCGCTTAAAAGCACCCAGAATACAGGTTCATTCGACATTCTCATCTCAAAGAGCCCATTCGGCATTCTCATCTCACAAAGCCCATTCGGCAGTCTCGTCTCAAGGAACTCATTCGGCATTCTCAACTAAAATTCATTCGGTACGAACGACACACACACTTCATTCAGTGAACACAAATGCAAAGCCATTCGGCGAAGGGAAATTGAGTACCTGATTCGGCAAGCTAAAGTGGTTCGACAGTAGGATAAAATCTGATTCGGCTATGTGACTGACTTGGCTCGGCTGTTTCGTTCGGTAGAAGGTAACGGAGGCCCTAGGCCCTTACTTATAGGCAACCATAGACGACCGGACCGGCTGATTCGGCGAAAGCATCCAAGCTAACGTCATTAGTTTTAAAACAAAGCGCGGCACATGCCGGCATATGCCCCACTTTGGGGGGCAAATGTTGGGCGTGTTCTCACCTAGAAGATCTCGAGACCAAGAAGCTTGATTCATCCATCTAGGCTTGCCTAAACTCCATTCGGCATCCACCTCCTTCCGCTGAACCAACACGCACCCCACCTCAATGCCGAACCAAGTACCACCGGACCAACCTACTCACCTCCTTCCACCGAACCAGAGTAAACCACCTCAATGCCGAACCAAGTACCACCAGACCAACCTACTCACCTCCTTCCACCGAACTAGAGTAAACCACCTCAATGCCGAACCAAGTACCACCGGACCAACCTACTCACCCACCGAACCAGAGTAAACCGGACTAGCTCCACCAGGCCAGATTACGTCAGCCCAGGCCTGCCAGCTGCTATATACCTCCAAGACCCCTACCCCCAGCCTCACTCTATAAATAGAGGGGCAAGGGTACAACAATGGGGGACAAGTTTTGACAGCTCAAGCACGGAGAGAACTTTCAAACAACTTTCTTTTACTTGTATCAAAGCTTTGTACTTGTAATCTAAACAAGAGAAGAGAAATAACATATAAAGTGGACGTAGGCACGTTATGGCTGAACCACTATAAATCTGCGTGTCTTTTTACAGTTTAGCCCCTGCTTTTCATATATTTGCATAAATCACCCAAATCACTAAGAACAACATAAGATCTACTAAATCATACGACTTTGAGGTGTTTGTCCATTTTTTGTGCAAACAGAAAGGGTGATTTCCGAAGAAGTTTAGACGATTTTTAGTTGCGTATATGGAGTGAAAGGGGAGGATGAACGGAATTGGGTCTTTGATGAAACTACGGTGACTCAGGCAATTTCGTGGGCTGGGCGTCGAGCTGAAGTAGGATGGAAGGGAGGGGAACTCTCGAAAAATGAAGTCGTGGGTTTAAAAGGCTTGGGGTGGCCGGTCGAAGGGGAAGTAGGGTTTGGAGGTGGTTTTAGGTCATGGTCGATTTCCTGGTTACAGTGGCGTCGTGGGGAAGTTGGAGGTTGCGGACCGGGGTGGAAAGAAGGAGGGCGTCGTGGCGCTCGCTTCGGCGAAGTCCGATGATGCACGGTGGTCAGGGTTGTCGAGGTGAGGTGGTCGAACAAGGCGGTGATGTTCCAGTTTTTTTTGTTGGACAATTCGAATTTTGATTCAAAGATCGGAGTGTGGTTCCAAGCACGTAGTCGTGAGGAGATGATCGGGGGCGGTCTGCTAGGATGGTCGGTATGAAGGAATGTTTGGCCACGGGTGTGTGCACGTGCACGTCGCACTGTTCGTGCACGTTCATGTTTCACAAATTATGAACAAAGGAGGAAGGGAGAAACTGGAAGAAGTGGAGGAGAAGGGATAGGAAGGTTGGGCCGGGTTTTTGGGCCGGACGAAAATAAATAAAATAAAAAAAAAGAAATAAGATAAAAGAAATAAGAGAAAAGAATAAGTAAAGTATGAAAAGTAAGAAAATAAAAAGGGAAATGGAAGTGGAAAGAAAAGAGAACAAGAGTAAAGAAGAGGACATAAATAAGGAAGAAAAAAGGGAGAAGAGAATATATATATATATATATATATATATAAAAGAAAAGGAAAAATATATAAAAGATTTTAAATGTAAAGAAATGATCTCAAAGTAATTAGTTTATGGTTGTATAAACTAAGGAATTTAAACCTTGAGTTAACTTAAAACTTAGGATTTAGAAATGGCTAAGATAAATAAAATAATTTATACTTAAAATTTAATTAAGTTAGGGTAATTATATATATATATATATATATATATATATATATCTATGTGTGTGTGTGTTAGTTATTCATTAATTACTTACTAAGGTTTATTAAAGTAAATAAATAGTAATTAGTTAATGGTTAATGACAAAATAAAAGTCTTAAGTTAATTACACTTGTTAATTAATTAATAAATTTTAGATATTTAATTAGAATAAAATAAAATGGTTTGAAATTAGTTTAATGATAATTAAAAATGATATTAAAATAATTAGTAAATTCTGTTTTAAAGTAAATTAATGATTTGTGTATCTAAATTGGATTAAGTACATTGGATCGCTTTGTTTCTCTAGCGTGTTGTTTCCAATTATTCAATATTCTGTGATATGGAATAACCCGGGATGAACAGTTAAATATAAAATGTGAGACGTCTTATTTGAATAGATATTGTGATGGGATTTTTATGTGAAGGTTGACATTCTGAAAATTGAATTGTTTGTTAAAGACAACTTGGTTTAAAAAAATGGCATTTGGATTCGAAGAGGTCGGGAGCGGATATAAGCAATATCCGGAACCACTACGAGTTGATAAGCACTACAGATCCTTACGGATTGACTATAGACCCTAATAGGCTGGAATTGAATAAAATTAAGTAAATCGGACCATTTAAATTGAGTAACGGTATATGGATATTACCTTAAATATAAATGGAATTGTGGAATAAATGTTGGGCTATAACAAGATAAAAACTCGTAATAGTGTACGAGTTACCTTGGTTTTCAATGAGACTTTATAACTTAAGTATTTCATATTAGATGGGTTTACTCACGCTGGTTTGCAACCTGACTCGGGTGTTACTTTATTGTAATGCTCGGGTCAGACCGAGTATTACAGATTTTCAGGATAGGACGTTTGGAGCTCAGGAGACGAGCTGGATGGCAGAGACGTACATATTATATTCCACTGTGTAGTATGCTGTATAGACAATATCCAGAGACAAGTTATTATAACTATCCAGATTTGTTGTACTCTGATATCTTGTATGTATATTGATGGTTACAGCTTTTCTTTGTATAAAATTCTGTTATTTCCTATTATATATTGTTCCGCTACGATTGTGAGATTTTGTGCTGTTGTTTTCTGTTTCTTATTTCTACCTCTTTTTCTTCCTAACCCTAACAGTCTGGGATTTCCGGCACTTAATTGTTCGGCACTCGATGCAGTGAACGTATTGTGAGAAATGCGGATTAAGGATCTTAAGGCTAGAATTAACACTAGAGGGGGGGTGAATAGTGTTTTAAGAAATCTGTTAATCTTTTTGAGTTTATCTTAATTTGTTAACACTGTATACACTAATCAGACACAGATATGAACACAGAATCAAACACAGATGCAAATATAAAGTAAAAGTAGTAAAGGAAAGAACACACCGGATTTTATACTGGTTCGGAGTTACCCTACATCCAGTCCCGCACAACTAAGTACGGATTTCCTTTCAAAGCCAATTCAACAATTACAACCCTCGGTTTCAAGGCTACGAGGTACACCCTCCAGAATAACAATCCTCTGGGTAGAGATACTTGATTTCCGGGGCAACAAGTTCACCCAATTGATTTCCAAGGCTACAATCACATCTTTTCTCGCTCAATTGATTGCAAAAAGTCTATAACTCAGATTAGCACTTGGATCTTGTAGAGAAAGTGATGGAGAATCACACTAGAAGTAATCGAGTATGATTCGATGTTGATTTCGGCAGAGTAATGGTATGATTTTGTATTAAGAAATGTGGAAGAAGAAGAGGAGTGAAAACCAGAAAAATATGATTAAAAATTCATTGAAACTGACCCCTATTTATAGAAGAGCAACAGCCATGACCATTCATGAAGTGTTATGGCGAATAGACACTTCTTTTGAAATTTGAATTTTGAACTCAACTGTCACCATGTCGACATGGTCACCATAGGCATGTCGACATCCCAAAGCAATTTTTGATGTTTTGATTTTCTTTGAAAATAACCTTTATCTTATATTAAAACTATTTTAAACTTTATATATATACTTGATTATAGATGAAATTCATAAGTAAATATAAAGAACAATATATACATAATTTAACTATAATTTTATATTTAAATCTAAGTATAAATATTTTTTTGAAAAGACAGTATAAAATCAGGAGTAATTTGACTCTGAAAATAAAGATGTTTTTGAGGCTAAAATTATTTAAAATCAGGACAGAGAGTTTTGAATCTTTTAAAAAGAAAGTTTTGAAATCATTTTGAAAACAAGATAATTTTGTAAAATCATTTGAATTAAAATTAGTGGATACAAAACAATGTCCCACTAGATTTTCGTAGGTTCCATCCTACTTTGGGTTCCATCCCTTTAACAGGCTCGAAGTGGATTCCATTCCACGAATAAATTGGATATTAAGATGCCAATGCCTTTCTACGAGTTTTAACAATATTCCTAACTATATAACTTATCTTGGAAACTTGAACTCTTGAAATTCTTGATACTCATGAGTCTTCAATCTTCGATATCTTGAATCTCTATACTGTACAGTCTCCATTCTTGATACCTGCATGGTTAGATCCTGCATATACAAATATATCTAAACTTGTAATGTTAGTATTTATATTTTATAATCTATTCTAAGGTTGTTGTCATCAAAACCAACTCCTCAAGGACTAACAATCTCCCCCTTTTAGATGATGACAACCTTTGTTTATAAAATATTCCTTCTATCCTAATAACTCCCCCTAAACCTAACAACTCCTCCTTAATAATCTATGCCTAACTACCCTATTTTATATTTCTCCTCCTTTGTCATCGACAAAAACTTACTCCCCTTTATTCTTGGACTTCAATACCTGCATTTATAAACTATACCACGGAATATATACTATATAGATTAAGAAATAATGATACTTATGAGCATAATAACTTAATTAAAAACTATAGTAATTTCAGTGTATATATATATGTTTCACACATCAAACTTCAAACTAAATAAAATCAATCCACACAAAGTATCAAATCAAACCAAATCAAACAAATTCAAACAAATCAAACAAAGAAAGAAAATTAAACGTTTCGAGGGACATCTACCCATCCATCTTCTCCAAATATAGGATCTGCTTTAATTGCATCCTAATTCTCATTGTCATTGGTGAGAGAGACAGGAGGATGTGCTTCATTATCATCTTTGTGTAGAGAGGAGATCATCCATCGAATGGCATTGAAATGCCTTTCTTGCTCCTATATCATCTGCATTTGACTCAACTCCAAGTGACGCTGGTTTCGTAGAATAAAAGAGAGAAGATTCTTGAATGAATTGAGTGTTTCTTCAAGATTTTCAGATAGATTGTGAATAGGATTGGCCATAATTGTATTTAGAGAAAGAAATGAAGGATAAGATAATGAGAAATAAATTTCAGTGAAGATTTCTGGAAGAAAAAGGTATATATAGGTGTAGAAATTCGTTTGAAATGAATAGACATTTGGTAGTTATTCATATTTCAAATTCAAAATCAATAGTCGCTTCTGACCAGTATATGTCGACATGGTCTACTAGGGGATGTCGATAAGGGTTAGTGAAAGTTTATGACAATTTTGATTTTGTGAATAATTGTGTATATATATAAATTTATAATATACTAACATTTATTCAGGTGATAAGATAAGCTAGATATCAGAAAGGAATTTCAATTTCATTACGATAATACAAAGATCAAGCATAATGAACTACACGAACATTCGAAAGAAAAACAAACTAAGACAAATACAATAAGATACTAAAAGATAAAACTAGTTAGAAGATGAAGATGATGAAGATAGTCCAAGTTTCTTGCTAACTTTTGAAAAGAACTTGTTCATCTTCGAAGAAATGTTATCCAACTTCTTACTAACGGATCGTTTTAAAATCCGTTGATTCTCCACAATTATCTTTTGGTTTTTGAGAAGGGTTTTGTTGGAAGGGTTAGATGGATATTCAATACTTTCTAGAGATGTTTCACCTTCTTCTTCTTCTATTTCCATTTCATCCCTTTCTTCTTCTTCTTCTTCCTCTTCCATTTCTTCCATTTCCTCATGAGCTAAATGCTCTTCCTTTTCGGTAAGGGTTTCATAAGGTTGAAAAACATATGGGATTTCATGAGAGAAATATTTGAGATATTAAAAACTTTCCTTTAAATAAATTCTTCTCCTTTGAAATTTACTCCAAAATAGTTGAAAATCCGAGTAAGGTAAATTCCATGATATAAAGTGTTTTCTCCCATTTCAAAATTTTTAGGACGAAGTTCATCCAAAATAACTTGCGCCCAATTGATATCATAATTTCCGAAAAAAGCAAAAAGTGCTTTGCACACTTTTGAAGTAGGATTGTTAAAATTTCCCGATCTTGGGGTCAAAGTATGTTGTAAGAGAAGATTGACAATTCTTGCTTTAGGACGAAAGTTTCGATTCTTAAATTCAAAGTTTTCATCTCCTTCAAAAATATGATGAAATGTCTCACGATCATGTTCATCGATTTGAAAACTAGAAAGATCCATTCTCGTGCTTTTGCAATTGAGAATGGTACCCAAAAGGTCACAATTCAAAACAATTTGAGTGCCTTTGACATTACTCCAAATTTCATTCTCATTTCCAATATAAAATCCACGGTTTAAATAAGCATAGAAGATTTTGACAAGATTAGGATAGCAAACAAAATCATTTTGAGACGAGTCAATAAGACTTAAAACACCATTGTTTGCAAAAAGAGAATCAATTTCATAAGAAGAAAAACCTTGAAAAATAGAAAATTTTCCGGGATGGACTTTGGCATAATTAGCATAATTGATGTATGCTTTAATTGCCTCCGGATCATTGAGTAATTGCTCTTTGATTTTTCTGGAAATTCTCATGGTTGAGGGGTTGCTTGAAGAAGCCATTAGAGTAGAGAGTAGAGAGCTTGAAGATATGAAGAGAGTTTGAATTTGAAAATGAAAGTGAAAAGATATGATAAAAGATAGTGAATAAATAGACTTTCAAAGGACATATTCTCTGGTCAAAAGGTATCTTTTGAGAGAAATAAATGAAGTGAAAATGTGGAGGGAAATTCAAACATTTGAAATTCAAATTCAGGTAGGCATGTCGACATCGTGGTAGGGGCCATGTCGACATGTGCCTTTGAATTTTCATGACATGATTTTTCCTAAGTTATCTAATACATATATATAAATAAATAATATTATTAATGTCTATGTTTCTGAAATATTACTATACTTATAGTATATTTCAGAATGTGTCAAAAATAATAAAAATAATAATAAAATAATAGTAAAAAATAAAAAACAACATATCAATTCAAAATAAATCAATTCAAGCAATTCAAAAACAACCAATCAATCAATCAATTCAAGCATGCAATTTCGGCCAATGTATTGTAAACGTGTACCTTTTTCAGAGTCCGTGTCTTTGGTATCGACTAAATCGAGAATTGCTGTGAAGCATAGATTTGAATTATCTTTCTTCTGTTCATCGTCGCTGGAGGATGAGTCAGAGTCATCTAGAGTAGTAGTGAATGCACGTTTCCGTTTCTTTGTAGAACCATTGTTTGTAGGAGAGTTTTGCTTATCTGGATGCGGACAGTCTCTTTTGATATGACCTGGTTCGTCACAATTGAAGCATTTGATAAAGTTTGGTACTGTAGTTTGATTACCAGAATTCTTAAAGTTGTTTCTCTTGAGATTATTCATCTTTATGTATTTCAGAAAATTCCAAAAATTCCTGGTCATAAATGTTATCTCTTCATCATTATCACTGTTTGAATCCGATCCATCGGTTAATGCATTGAATGCCATTGATTTCTTTTCAGATGCTTTGCTTTCTCTTCTCCCGATCATTTGAACTTCAAACGACATTAGATTTCCAATCAATTCTTCTATCTTTAAAGTAGTGATGTCATTTGCCTCTTCAATCGCAAGTGTCTTTTGATCCCATTCTGGAGTGAGAGAATTCAAAAATTTTCTGACTTGATCTTCTTCCAAAAATTCCTTTCCCAAAGATATTAAAGAATGCACAATATCTTGAAATCGACTATACATATCTGAAATAGACTCATTAGTATTCATTTTAAATAACTGAAACTGATTTGTGAGCATGGAAATTTTGGTCTGTTTAACTTTGCTTGTTCCTTCGTGAGTTACTTGCAAAGTTTTCCAGATTTCATATAAAGACTTACAAACTGACACTCTATTAAATTCATTTCTTTCAAGTGAACAAAACAGAATATTCATTGCTTTAGAATTATTTTGTGCAACAGTCTTTTGCTCAGTGGTCCATTGTGCAAAATAAGTTGTGGGTTCAGAATATTCAGTTTGTGTGATATTCCATGTTTCTAATCCTACATATTGTAAATATATTTTCATCCTACATGCCCAATATGCATAGTTACTGCAATTAAAAAGTGGTGGTCTGGCAGTAGACTGACCTTCTACAAATGAACAAGTGTTGGTGGAAATAGCAGTACTAGTGTTAGTAGCCATTTTAAAACTTTTCAAAATTCAGATTATGAAACTTTTGAAAACAAAGCTCCGATACCAAATGTGAGAAATGCAAATTAAGGATCTTAAGGCTAGAATTAACACTAGAGGGAGGTGAATAGTGTTTTAAGAAATCTGTTAATCTTTTTGAGTTTATCTTAATTTATTAACACTGTATACACTAATCAGACACAGATATGAACACAGAATCAAACACAGATGCAAATATAAAGTAAAAGCAGTAAAGAAAAGAACACACCGGATTTTATACTGGTTCGGAGTTACCCTACATCCAGTCCCGCACAACTAAGTACAGATTTCCTTTCAAAGCCAATTCAACAATTACAACCCTCGGTTTCAAGGCTACGAGGTACACCCTCCAGAATAACAATCCTCTGGGTAGAGATACTTGATTTCCGGGGCAACAAGTTCACCCAATTGATTTCCAAGGCTACAATCACATCTTTTCTCGCTCAATTGATTGCAAAAAGTCTATAACTCAGATTAGCACTTGGATCTTGTAGAGAAAGTGATGGAGAATCACACTAGAAGTAATCGAGTATGATTCGATGTTGATTTCGGCAGAGTAATGGTATGATTTTGTATTAAGAAATGTGGAAGAAGAAGAGGAGTGAAAACCAGAAAAATATGATTAAAAATTCATTGAAATTGACCCATATTTATAGAAGAGCAACAGCCATGACCATTCATGAAGAGTTATGGTGAATAGACACTTCTTTTGAAATTTGAATTTTGAACTCAACTGTCACCATGTCGACATGGTCACCATAGGCATGTCGACATCCCAAAGCAATTTTTGATGTTTTGAATTTCTTTGAAAATAACCTTTATCGTATATTAAAACTATTTTAAACTTTATAAATATACTTGGATGAAATTCATAAGTAAATTTAAAGAACAATATATACATAATTTAACTATAATTTTATATTTAAATCTAAGTATAAATATTTTATCTGAAAAGATAATTTAAAATCAGGAGTAATTTGACTCTGAAAATAAAGATGTTTATAAGGCTAAAATTACTTAAAATCAGGACAGAGAGTTTTGAATCTTTTAAAAAGAAAGTTTTGAAATCATTTTGAAAACAAGATAATTTTGTAAAATCATTTGAATTAAAATTAGTGGATACAAAACAATGTCCCACTAGATTTTCGTAGGTTCCATCCTACTTAGGGTTCCGTCCCTTTAATAGGCTCGTAGTGGATTCCATTCCACGAATAAATTGGATATTAAGATGCCAGTGCCTTTCTATGAGTTTTAACAATATTCCTAACTATATAACTTATCTTGGAAACTTGAACTCTTGAAATTCTTGATACTCATGAGTCTTCAATCTTCGATATCTTGAATCTCTATACTATACAGTCTTCATTCTTGATACCTGCATGGTTAGATCCTACATATACAACTATATCTAAACTTGTAATGTTAGTATTTATATTTTATAATCTATTCTAAGGTTGTTGTCATTGAAACCAACTCCTCAGGGGCTAACACGTATTAGTGTCGATTTTCGGGGTCGAAAATCTCCGGGCCGTTACACTTGGTATCAGAGCTGAAATTTAAGCGAGAACCTTGGCTCTGGTGAGAAAGTTACTCATTAGAGATAGAGTCAGCAGTACCCTAGAATGAGTTGAGAGTATTATATGAGGGCGTACTTGTTATTTTCTTATAAAATGATTTTAAAAACGGTTTTAAAAATAATTTTCACAAGTTTATATTTTGATATATAAAGAAGTAGTTTTTCTAATTATTAAATATATTAAGGTAATTGGTTGATTATTGAATTTAAATAAGATTATAAGATTTAAGTGGTAAAATACATATAACCAAACAGAAATTTGGACAAGGATTAACTATACAAATAAGTTAAGCTAGAAATGGAGTCAAACCTGAATTTAAATTCTGGAAATTTACAGAAGTGTTTTCAAGGTGTTTTGAAACGAAATAAGTTACCCTGATCATATTTTCCCAGTAAATCATGATAAATATATGGTGTGTTTGGTTTATAGATATGATATTATTGATTATTATCATAAATTGGTTGTTGTATCTTAATAAAGGATGTTTATTTTAGAATAAACAATAATAGAACAGAGGGAAATGCTATAAGCTGAATTTATAAGTGTGACTTATAAGATTAAAATGAAATTAAAAATATATATAGATTTAAAATTGTGAAGTTTTAAATTTAGACCCAGAGAAATTTGGAATTGTTCCAAAGTGTTAAAAGAAATGATAAATAATATTTTTGAATATAGAAATCTTGTTTTAAAACAAGAGTTATTTGGAAAATTTCAAAGGAAATTGTTTTGAATTTAAAACCAAGAATGGTTTAAAATTGAAAGTATGACTCGGTGTGCAAATGAAATATATGTATATATAGGTGGATATACATAATATCAAAGTTGATTTGAAATAAACACTAAGCGTTGAATTCTAAAATCCCCCTTTTAAATGAGAAGTATAACCCAAAGTAAAATATGTTTTTGAACTTATAAGCGGGAAGGGATATTGATGGGAAAATTTAAATTTGAAATGGGAAATTTAAATTGAGTAGGGTTGAATGGAATAAATGAATTGAAATTTAACTTAAGGGAAGTTAAATTAGTTTTGAACGTACAACCTGAATTGCAAATTTCAAGGTGAAATTAAGATTTAACTTAGGGAAGTTAAATGGGTTAAATTAAAAAGGGAGTTATGTGCGGTCTCAAAACGGGTTTTGAATTCTGGAAAGTGTGAATGGATGCTATTGGTTGGTGCTTTATATAATTTGGATGTTTATTTATTTTGACATATCCTGCTATCATTGTGTTGTTATTAACAGTATATATAGAACTGTAAATTGGATTATTTGAATGAATAAATAAGTGGATTGATTCCTAAATTTAAATAGAAGAAAAACCCTATCCTGAATTTATTTAAATGATTTGGATCTTAAGAAATAAAGATTGAACTTATGAAAATGAAATCACTTTGAACTTAAGATTTAAATGTTAAAACTGAACTTGCAAAATGAATTTTTTTAAGGATTGGTTTCAAAGTTTAAAGTTAAAAATTGGGTAATAAATTGGATTCCCAAGATTAAATTGTTTAGGAAGATTTGAACTCTCACTCGAACCTTACATAAGTTTAAGTAAGAGTAATTTAAAAGAATATTAGGGATTTGGACTCCGAATTAAATTGTGTAAAGACTTGGATTGTTAAATTAAATGTTAAAGGTTAATTTGATTTAAGGGATTAAATCAGCATTTTGAAAACCGAACTCGAATTTATATAAATCGAGATGGTTTAAAAATTGAGAATGGAATTGGAATTAATTCAAAGGTGAAATTAAATTGAAATAATTGAAATTGTAATCGAAGTTGAAATTAATTCAAAATTGAAATTGAATTGAAATTGTAATCGAAGTTGAATAAATTTGAAATCAAATGGGAATTGATTTGAATTAAAATGATAATTGAAGTTAATTCGAATTGGAATCGGGATTGACTCAGTTTAAAAGGGGATGTAAATTGAAATTGGTTGAAGTGTAGTTTGGGAACTGAATCAGTTTGACCTTGAAACTATTTTCAAATAAATTATTTTAATATAAGCTGTCTTAAATCTATTTATCCAATCTATTTACTATACAAACATTTATTTTAAAAAACTCAAACTATCTTACCTTAACTATTTAACTATTTTACACCTATTTTAACACTATTTTGCAACTATTTAACTATTTTTTCACTATTTAACTATTTTACAACTATTTAACTATTTTACCACTACTTAACTATTTTAAACTATTCAAACTAATTTCTAAATTTCAAACTGGTCAGAGAGGAACCAATCGATTTTTAAAGGACTTGATTTTGGGAAAAATTAATTTTGGGAATTTGGAAAGCCAAGTTTGAGAATTTATCGATTTTGGAAGATATCGATTTTGTGTAAATGGGATTTATATGTGATATATATAAAGAGCATGATTTGAAAGATACTATAAGTGTATAGTATAAAATGTTTTGAGAATGCTATGGGGAAAAAGGCGCTCCCATTTAGAGTTGAAACTTATAGTAGGAGATCCACTGGGTGGTTCTGCCTTGAGCCCTAAGGGGGGTTCTAAATTTGGATCCCAGAGGACGTCCGGACAAAACTAGTTCTTGAGGATTATGTTTGGGGTAGTGTAATTCAAGGGCGCTGATGCCTACAGTTAGATGGTTTTTTCCGTGGGCAACGTAACCCTGGGTGTAGCTGCGATCTGTGCTATTTCCATGGCGAAAGTCGAGGGGTGCGGATGCCTACAGTTTTCTATGGTTTTCGCCGGGATGGCGACGTAATCATCGTGCTAACTACGATCCATGGAGGAGGTGATGATTTCCAGAGCATTCTCTCAAAAGTATTTTCCCAAGTATTTTCACTGGGTGTTGAAAACAGGTTTACTAAGTACTTATAGATTTTCAGTCCTACGCCTGATCAACGTATGACTGAATTTATGTGAGAACAAGGATGGACTTGTTTAAACATCGAGTTATAAAAAGTATTTTTATATAAAGCTAGTTTTGTAATACTATAAATTTTAAAGTGTTTTAAAATTGTATAATTAAAAGAATAAGGGTTAGAATGATTAAAGAACGATTTAATTGATAATAAGCATTAAATCGAAAATTCTCGCTTCGTTCCTTTTCGAGGACGAAAAGTTTTAAAGGGGGAGGAATGTGACGACCCAGATTTTAACGTCTATTTATCGGGTGATTAACGGATGTAATTATTGGAATATTAGTTAGTCCAATAAATAAATTTCTGATGATTAAAATATTGGGTATATAGATGGCTTAAAAACTATAATAAATATTGGCTTGTAAATCTCTGGATAGGATAAACCTTATAGAAAATAAATAATATATAGAGACTTTACCATTTAAATTAAGATAAAACAACCATAAAAATATATATATCAGATACAAGTTTGATGAGGTTAAATATAAATATATATGGTTATAAAAGTATAATGTATGAAAATAAATATTCATATATATATATATGCACACGAATGTATAAACTCCAAAATGGCAATTTCAAATTTATGAATATAGATGTCTATATATATAATTATATGGGTATATGTCTATAAAATGTAGTGCATATGGGAATCTATACCTATATATCTATATATATGTGAAACATGAGTGTATTTAAATGGTATGTGAATATGTATAGTAATACAGGTAAATGTATATGTGCATATGTTATATAAATTAGTGTATATATATGTATATGTATGTATGTATGTAAATGAAGTATGTATATGAACATATGATGGCAAAAATATGTATGGGAAAGCATAAGTATATATATGATAACAATACACAAAGCAAATGTGTATATATTAAATAGTGATGATGCAAGTAAAAATAAGATGAATTGCATAATTATACATATATTTATACATGCAAAAGATATATACATATAAATTCATATAAAAGTTCTTGGAAACACATAGGGAGACAAGCATTAAATTATAGCATACAATAAATCAAATTCAAACATACTAAATATTAAATAACCATAATAAATCAATGTCAAGATAGAAATCAAGTCATGTAAAAAAATCAAAGCCTTTTCATATAAAATAAAATTTAGATCATGCTATCACCTCAGCACAAAATATATCTAAATCATGTCAAGACTTCCAAAACAAATCAAAATAAAAGAAAAAAATATCTTATAAAATGTAAAGCCTGTACAGGGACATGCCAGGTTTGCATAGCAAACTCATTTCTATATTTATATCTACACTGCCTAGTTACCTCCAAACATATACATTTCATTCACAAACACAAACAAATCAATCTGCCATTAAAAACTTAAAACGAAAATCAAAGAAACTCAAACAAAGGAAGATCAAGACTCAGGTAAATAGGAGGATCAAAACAAAAAGGAAGACTGTGCTCTGTTCAAAAGGAAAATGTGACTTAACACTTCATTTGGTTACTAATATTCTTTTTATACTCATAAGGAAATGAGTTGTTTTGCTAAATCTTTGATCTGGAATAAGATATATGCATCTGAGATGTGGAAAATGTATGTATATATGGGTATGGGTCACTGAACTTACAGCAGCCTATCAAAACACCCCTGTTTTAGAAAAATTGACACTTTGCAAGTTTAATAACCAATATATCCTTGTACAATGTGTTTCAGGCATCGAATCCAAAAACAAACCGATTTAAATTTGGATGTAGTTTCTAAAAAAAAATAGTCTCGTCTGATATCTTCGAGTATAGGGTAAGAAAAATATAGCTTACAGTAAACAACTCATAGGTGGTAAAATTTGGATCTCGCAAATTAAAACATTGATTTCATATTCGTGTTCGTGGTTGGAAAGGGTGATTTCCGAAGAAGTTTAGACGATTTTTAGTTGCATTTGTGGAGTGATAGAGGAGGATGAACGGAATTGGGTCTTTGACGAAACTACGGCGACTCATGCGATTTCGTGCGCTGGGTGTCGAGCTGAAGTAGGATGGAAGGGGGGGAACTCTTGAAAAATGAAGTCGTGGGTTTAAAAGGCTTGGGGTGGCCGGTCGAAGGAGAAGTAGGGTTTGGAGGTGGTTTTAGGTTATGGTCGATTTCCTGGTTACAGTGGCGTCGTGGGGAAGTTGGAGGTTGCGGACCGGGGGGAAAAGAAGGAGGGGGTCGTGGCGCTCGCTTTGGCGAAGTTCGATGATGCATGGTGGTCAGGGTTGTCGAGGTGAGGTGGTCGAAGGAGGCGGTGATGTTCCAGTTTTTTTGTTGGACATTCGAATTTTGATTCGAAGATTGGAGCATGGTTCCAGGCACGTAATCGTGAGGAGATGGTCGGGGGCAGTCTGCTAGGATGGTCGGCATGAAGGAATGTTTGGCCGTAGGTGTGTGCACGTGCACGTCGCACTGTTCGTGCACGTTCATGTTTCTCAAATTAAGAACAGAGGAGGAAGGGAGAAACTGGAAGAAGTGGAGGAGAAGGGATAGGAAGGTTAGGCCGGGTTTTTGGGCTGGACGAAAAGAAATAAAATTAAAAAAAAAGAAATAAGATAAAAGAAATAAGAGAAAAGAATAAGTAAAGTATGAAAAGTAAGAAAATAAAAAGGGAAACGGAAGTGGAAGGAAAAGAGAACAAGAGTAAAGAAGAGGAAAGAAATAAGGAAGAAAAAAGGGAAAAGAGAAAAAAAATAATATATATATATGAATGAAAAGGAAAAAAAATATAAAAGCTTTTAAATGTAAAGAAATGATCTCATAGTAATTAGTTTATGGTTGTATAAACTAAGTAATTTAAACCTTAAGTTAACTTAAAACTTAGGATTTAGAAATGGCTAGGATAAATAAAATAATCTAAACTTAAAATTTAATTAAGTTAGGGTAATTATATATATATGTTAGTTATTCATTAATTACTAAGGTTTATTAAAGTAAATAAATAGTAATTAGTTAATGGTTAATGACAAAATAAAAGGATCTAAACCTCTAATTCAGTAAAAGTCTTAAGTTAATTACACTTGTTAATTAATTAATTAATTTTAGATATTTAATTAGAATAAAATAAAATGGTTTGAAATTAGTTTAATGATAATTAAACATGATTTGAAAATAATTAGTAAATTCTGTTTTAAAGTAAATTAATGATTTGTGTATCTAAATTGGATTAAGTACATTGGATCGCTTTGTTTCTCTAGTGTGTTGTTTCTAGTTATTCAATATTCTTTGATATGGAATAACCCGGGATGAACAGTTAAATATAAAATGTGAGACGTCTTATTTGAATAGATATTGTGATGGGATTTTTATGTGAAGGTTGACATTCTGAAAATTGAATTGTTTGTTAAAGACAACTTGGTTTAAAAAAATGGCATTTGGATTCGAAGTGGCCGGGACCGGATATAAGCAATATCCAGAACCACTTCGAGTTGATGAGCACTACACATCCTTATGGATTTGACTATAGACCCTAATAGGCTGGAATTGAATAAAATTAAGTAAATCGGACCATTTAAATTGAGTAACGGTATATCGATATTACCTTAAATATAAATGGAATTGTGTAATAAATGTTGGGCTATAACAAGATAAAAACTCGTAATAATGTACGAGTTACCCTAGTTTTCAAAGAGACTTTATAACTTAAGTATTTCATATTAGATGGGTTTACTCACGCTGGTTTACAACCTGACTCGGGTGTTACTTTATTGTAATGCTCGGGTCAGACCGAGTATTACAGATTTTCAGGATAGGACGTTTGGATCTCAAGAGACGAGCTGGAAGGCAGAGACATATAGATTATATTCCGCTGTGTAGTATGCTGTATAGACACTATTCAGAGACAAGTTATTATAACTGTCCAGATTTGTTGTACTCTGATATCTTGTATGTATATTGATGGTTACAGCTCTTCTTTGTATAAAATGCTGTTATTTCCTATTATATATTGTTCCACTTCGTTTGTGAGATTTTGTGTTGTTGTTTTCTGTTTCTTATTTCTACCTCTTTTTCTTCCTAACCCTAACGGTCTGGGATTTCCGGCACTCAATTGTTCGGCACTCGATGTAGTGAACGTATTAGTGTCGATTTTTGAGGTCGAAAATCTTCGGGCCGTTACAAAAGGTATAACTTTAAAACATTCTACACTTTCAAATCTCACAGCGAAAGGAATAAAATATAAATGTCGAAAATAAACTAGATCAATACTGTCTCAAAATAGCCATGGTCCATATAAGAAGTATCTAAACAGAGTCTCCAAATAGAACAACAACATAAGTCTAACTGATAAATACAATAAAATTAATAGGAAAATGGCTATAAATAAATATATCTCCTAAGCACACTTTCACCTCCACCACGCATCATATTCTCATCATCTCATCTACTACCATATCCTCCGATAATAGATATAAAGAGGGAAAAATTAAGGAGTTCGAATAGGATCTGGTGAGTGAGTAATATCACTAGTGGTATGGTGTCAATAAGTAATTAAATTATCATTTATAATCTACACATCCTAAGGGTGTTCACTTGTATGTGTGCACGATGTGTGGTGGACTAGTCAATTTACATATTATATAGTAATAACCCTTAATACACCTTACCATACATTGAATAATGTTCTCAATGGTAAACTGGTTAAGTTGCACTGAACTGACTATACTTCATGATGCCCGAGAACGAACATCGTTCACACAATCCCGATGATAACCTGCCATCGAAGAATTGAGTAACCTTCTCATTGGTGTCTATATCCTATGCTCTATATCATTCAACCTACAACAAAAAGGGTCGATCAATAATTTGACTCTTCCATAGGTGCAATTTGGTCGTGCACTCATCTTACTATTGTGGACGCCATCGTCCTTTCTCCTCTATAGTCAGCAAATATATGACTGGAGCTTGCTACAGTAACAATAAGAACATTTAATTGTGATATAATCGTACGCCGTGTTGAGTGTCATGTTACACAGCTTCATGAAGTGCGAATCTAGGTACGCCACGAAGTGTTGAACAAGTCCAGCATGTTACACAACTCTAAGCAATTACGCAAAACCCCGAAAGTCAAGGAAGTAGGAACAAGTTTCTCTGAACTATCCTACTTGGCCTGCACCAAGTCCTGTACAACCTAGGCTATCTACAACAATTTTGATGTATAAGCTAAATAATTACCGCCCGACTTCCTATCAAATGTCTAAATTTTTGGTTCAGACGACTGACACCATGTGCCAAAATTTCCTATAAGCAACCAGACATTTGAATTCATTTTCAGACATATGACTTCCATTTCAAACGTCTAACTGTAAATTTCAGACATTTAAACCTAATAAGGATTCAACATCTTTTTCAGTTTTGATTTTATTTAATTACAGATGCCCATATCTTATTTTATATGTTTGAACATGGATTTCAAACGCGTGGTTTATGGTTTCAAACACTTGAACTAGCTGTATTTTGTTCTGTTCTCCTTTTGTTGTCGTTTAACTTTTGTTTCTTCTTTCCGGGCTTAAGTTCAACTTTTGAATTCGTATAATTCATCTTATATACAAGTATCTATATACAATTTCAATCTGATTTATCTCCAACTTTTTACATAGTTTATACCATTGATTTTATATAATTAGTCAACGGTTCATCCCCGTATATTCAACTTTGTTCAAAGTTGATTGGGTCCGATCTAAGTGATTTCTAAGGGATGTATACATAAATTCATTTTTTGTCCACCTAAATCAATTCAAATCTATCACATAAAATTCGATCTATAAAGTTTTGAAGGTAAATTTTTTTAATCCAATTTACACTCCTCCCAAGTTCTAATAATTATCTTATCAGATCATTGCCTAGGGTTTTCCAATTATTTCAATTCATATACATATTTAATTAAAAATCATCAATTCAAATTAAAAATCATATTTTCAAACCTAGATAAATATATAAACGAATCTAAAAACTTACCTGCATCATACTCATGTCATAGATAAACATGCTCATCTTATATGTTGTTTCGAAGAAATTACCTTTTCTATTCTAATTTGATTTAGCGTTCTTCTCCTATAATCAACTAGCAATTGTTTTGATTTGATTCCTCTCTTCTTTTTAATCTGATTCTCCTATTTTTCTTTCAAGGAATTTGATTTACTTTTTATTTAGAGATTTTTTTAGGGTTTAATGAAGAAGAAGAAGAAAAGTGGAGGTTATGTGTAATAATCCGCCTTTTCGGTCCTTAGAAGTCGATACTAATATATCTACGGTATTCACATGCTGAACATCCAAGTGCCAAAAAGACAGATCGTTAGAATGAAAGAAAAGAAAAGACAGAACATAATCTCACAACATGGCGAGTAATCTATAATATATCAATGAACACTACAAAAGGAAAACTTTTATATACATACATCAATCAGAGCACAATTATCCTATCATCAGCCCTTGGACGGTTATAACAACATATCCTTACAATTGCTGATAAATACAGAGAAGAAACAAACAACGGAAGATAAAAGAAAATACAGGATTACGTCTTGGAGGCATCTAGCTAAATTTGGAGAATATGCCTGAGCTAACCCGAGCATTATAAGAAAAATAACGTCTAGATCAGTCTGGTAAAACCAGCATGAGAAACACAATCAAATGGATTCTTAATGTTTTATAAAACCTTTTAAAGTAAAGGTATCTCATAAAACCATGCCACAAATAAACACGGACGAGTTTTTACCTTAAGATAACCAAAACATTTCTTTATAAAATCTAGTGATATTATAATAATGTCTAAGGGGTTAAAAATAAATTATGGATATAGCTGAAATTCTTGCATCTCACATTTCAATATAGTTAGGCATAATTAAGTCTGTAGGACACTATTAGAGAATGGATTGCATACAATGACAAGGTACCGGGTTACCACCTACCATAGTACACCTGTAGAAAATATACCGAGGGCCTCATCTATACTCCCTACCAACACAGTACCGGCCTACCCCTTACTGGATAGTACCGAATATGTCATCACCCAAGTTGCTTTGCAACCTTTTCCCGAGAGCTTTCATGCACACCCAAACCCATAAATATGTATATGTATCTTGAAGGGTGATGACATACCCTAATGGGTGCGACCTACATAGCCCTGCTGCATCTCCCCGAATTTTAGTCATTCTCGGTTGATGAGGCTTGAGGCTATGTTTTACCTTTTGAATAGCAATCTCACTTAGAATGTTAGCACTCCCTTTAGGCAGCAATGCAATGCGAGCATTCGTCCATACAAGTTGTTCAGGATATGAACAGACCGAAGGCATTACTTCTACTACATCCATTTTGGAATCACCATTCCGATTAGTAGCAAGTAGCCCTTGCACTTCAAAGAGCTCAGTCTTCGATCCATCATTTTAAGATGCTTCCCATATGAACGCTTGAGTTGGTTCGTAGTAGTTTTCGGATAATTCATACTTATCCGATCCCGGTCTCTTCGAACCAACATTCGATAGTTCTAGTAAATTCAACTCCGGTTCTTTTTGAAATATACAAACAATGCATAGGTGCGGAGATCACCTCTTAATCGTTTAATTGGACAGATTTCCTTAACATTTGTCCTAGGAGAACAAAATGAGATTTATACGCACAGTACAACATCATCTAAGATGGTTATGCCATATAACTCATGTGTTTCTCTTAGATATTTCCAGAGTTATATTTTTGGCCAAGATTTGATAGTCTGTTATTTAATTATCATGTAAACAAACAATGCAAATATAGATTTATTTCCATGTGGAAACACCTAGCCTCAATAAATTTATCTTTTATAAATTAAATCTCTTTAAAATTATTTAAATCAAAATATCTTTACAAAAGATATTTTTACAATCCCTAATATTCTTTTCAATACTTAGAAAATACATCCATATACCTCTCACAATGGCATAAGTATATTAACAAAAGCTTAAGGGAGATTCCTCTTTTCCAAATTCATATTTAAATGGGCCAAAACGAATATCTTTCAAAACATTACTTACTATAAAACCTAACCACTTATTCTTCGATGTTAAGTATGAAAAGAACATTTCCATACCATCGTAATTAAGAAGGATTAATTGTTAGAAGCAAAACTCATTCCTCTATAAAATTCCATTTTTATAAGCACAATTCATTTTTTACAAATACCTTTATCAATCTCCAAATTAATTTCTAAAACTTCTTTTATAAATCTCTAAAATGATTAATAAAATCCCTTTCCATTTATAAAACTCTTTTATAAATCTTCCTTTATAACTCCTTTACAAAAAATACTTTATAAAATAATACTTACCAAATATCATTTGAAAATCTCCTTTAAATAAATTCTTTTATTAAGTATAATCCTTTCTGTAAAACAATTCGTTATTTATAAACACCCTTGCTTAACTAATTAATTACCTTTAAACATCACAAGTAAATGATTATTAAGTTTAAAACCTCATTAAATAAATAATTAACTAACTTACTTTAAAACATCATTTATAAACACTTTACCTCAAATTTATATAAAACTAAAGTAAATTTAAATCCATAACTTTACAAATTCGAAAAGAGGCTTAGCGACCACAATGATACTAAATCAAGTTACCATTTTAGTTCAAATTTACTTTCCAAGCCATATTACTGGTATTTACATAAGCCCATAAAATCCATAATTAGCCATCAATAGCTAATACATTCCTTTCTCAATATATAACCGGTATATAATTCAATGCCCAAATGAATATAATATCAAAATGTGGATTTATTCTACTAAATAAATGTCCAAATAACCTAATATATTTAATTATAAAAGAATGGGGATTTATTCTGCTAAATAGATGTCATCAATAATCTATCCAATTAAATTATAGCAGAATGGTGTTTTATTTTGCTAAACGGATGTCAAAGGTTTAGTATAACTTATTCATAGTTGTTTGGCAACTTAATGGCATAGACAAAGAGAATCCCTTGTTTTAAACTCATTCACTTATAAAAGAAATCTGCTTTTAAATAAAATTGAAAGAGATTAAAATAAACCTTTACTTAAAAATAATTAAATCTTAATTTAATTACCAATTAAACCTTGATTTAATTACCAATTAAAACTTGATTTAATCTTTTTTAAACCATAATTAAGTCTTAATAAATTAATTGTTAATTGTTAATTAGGTTTTTAACCCAGCAGAATTCAATAGGAGTTAGAACATCTAGGCCAAGTCAAAACAACTCAAGAATCAACCAAAAAGACTAGAAGAATAGGCCGAGATGGACCCAAGAGGAAACACAAAAAAATTAACTAAGGGGATGGATTGCTAGCGGTCCATCACCTATGGATCGCTAGCGATCCATACGGACTCCTCGTGGGTCATTCAAACCTCTTGCATTGTGAGTCAATATCATAGGGATGTATGCCAAGTTTCATAGCCTTCCAAGCAACCTATGTCGAGAAGCAAAGACTTATATGATTCCATTCATAGTTCAATCCAACCTGTACATGAATCATCATCAAACAAGGCAACTAGCTACAAAATTACATGAAAAGCAACTACATAAGGCAAGGAATGCAACATAAAGGAAATGATCCAAAAATACCTTAACTACGTTGATCGTTAGTGATCCATGCCCTATGGATCGCTAGCGATCTATCTGGTTAAAATGAAATTCTCGGAGCACCTTCATATCATTGAGTATAGGCATTTGGCAAAGTGACCTAGCCAAATAGCTCTCCAACCCCTATAAATATAGTCCAACTTGGAACATAAAGAGGATCTTCTGGACTGGCTGTTGAAATTCTACAGAGATTATTCTTCACTCTTCCCCTCCCACACAATAGTCATTTAGGGGTTCACTGTGATTCCCCAGTGAACTCCTGTACTTGTGTTAACCGGGTTTTTAACCCAACAAAATTAAAAAGGAGTTAGAACATTCATATTAAGCCAGCACGACTGAAGACTTGATCAGAAGGCCTAAAAGTACAAGACAAAGGAACCTTGAAAGTTTGACCCAAAATACGCCAACACTTTGGATCGATACCGATCCTATCCAATTAGATCGGTACCAATCCAAAAGTTTGGCATTAGGTTTCTCCAAACCACTTGCATCATGTTTTGACATCTCTACTAAGCCTATCTACCAAGTTTCTTAACAATCCAAGCATCCAAATTCAAGAAGTAAAGACTTATCAGATTTAGACTAAAGTTCAGTCAAACCCATGGGTGAACCATCATCATAACAAATCAACAAGCTACAAAATTACATGGAGAGCCTTATAAGAATGCAGGGAAGCCAACCGAAAAGAAGTTAGGAAAACCTTGCAACCACTAGATGCTTTGAGAACCATGCCAGAGCCTACGGCTGCCGCAGAGCAGGAAAACTCTTCAATTTCTGCCCTAAACAGGAGAAACGAAAAGCAGCAGCAAAATTGAGTAGTAGGTGGAACTGCAGGAATCAACATAGAAGGAAACGCAAACACTCCACCAACAGCAAAGATGCCTACCATAAACTTGAATCTGCGGACGAAAACCCCACAGGAAGATATAACAGTGGATCTCTCTAACTATGAAGATGGAGAACAATTTGACGATGACAACTTGAAAGAAAACATTAACACACTCAATACAAGAAGAGAGGTCCAAACGGCCCCTATACGACCAACTGCAAGCCAATGGAACTCCATGGGAGTGGCTTTCCTAAAGACAGGAGAGCCTAGGCTTTAGCCCACTTACCAATACTGTTTGCAAAATCAAACACTTGGTATAGGCATTGATAGCCAACCTATGGTTACCGGACATCCAAAGCATATATTGCAGACATGATCAAGCGCTTAATGGATGAAAGTAAGAATAGGAAAGGTGATGAATGGGGATCCGCTCCAAGCCAGACTCCCTTCACTGATGACATTCTGAATGAACGGTATCCTGAAAAGTTCACTATGTTGACTATTCCATCCTACGACGGAACTAGAGATCTAAAACCTCACTTGTACAAGTTCAGTTGGTACATGGATGAAGCGAATGCTTCAAATGCTGTTCAGTGAAGATATTTTCCAACTTTTCTAGAGGGAATTGCTACCATGTGGTTTACCAAGCTCCCACCTAAATCCATCTCCACTTTTGGTGAATTAGCAATGATCTTCCTTGATTAGTTTAGGCTTCATACGGCACAACCAAAAGACGTAATGGCCTTATCGGGCCTATTTCAAGGACGAAATGAATCTTTGAAATCCTTCATTGGTCGGTTTAATACCGCAGTCACTGAAGTAAGTAACCCAAATGAAGATATGGTCTTCATGGCCCTATTCCATGCCATCCATCCCGACACTGAATTCGAAAAATGGATCAAGATGAAACAACCTACCACCAGGAAGGAAATTAATCGAAAGATGAGCTAGTACTTGAGATTGGAAGAGGCAGAAGAGCTAGAAGGAAAGCCTGCTAACCTACAACCAACCAATGTCGGGAAGAATGGTATGGCGTCGAACCAAGACGAAAAAACCTCTAGGACCGCTGCGGTAAAGGACGGGAATCAGAAAAGGAAGAATCAAAATTCCAACAAGCGAAATGGAAGTAGCAAGTGACACAAAGGACGGAAGAGTACAAGAAGCTGCCTAAAAAGGAAGCGACTGAACAGCAAAAGCGTTCTGGAAAGTACTGCCGCTTCAATGAAATACATGGTCACAACATGAATGAGTGTTGTCACTTGAAGAACCTGATTGAAGAAATGATTCGGAAAAACAAGCTTTAGTAGTATGTGAGGAAGCCACAAAATCCTGACCAACCTGCAACACTCCATGCTCCTAGAGATCAGAGAAACCATGTTGGAACCAACAAAGTGGGATCCAGACAGACCGACCAGAGACTTATTATCTGAACAATATCTAGAGGACCTCATCTCGCATAGAAGAGTTAGGGAGAAATGGAGCGATACGCGAGCTCACTAAGACACGCTTCGAAAGATTCATGCTTCGTGATCGAAGACGAAACTCCTGCCAAGCAGCAGAGGACCCTGAATGATGACATGTTTTTCCAAAATCGAGACACTGAAGGAATAGAAGCTTCGACCCTTGACCCCATTGTCGTGATAGTAGGAACTAGATCAGTTGTGGTCGGACGAGTATTGGTGGACAGTGGCAGTTCTATGAATATCCTTTTCAAACACACGTTTGATCAAATGAAGATCAATATGAAAGACATATCCGCTTGTCGAATTAAGATCCAGGGATTCACCGGTGAACCTAAGCAACCCGTCGGAACAATCGACTTCACCGTAGAACTCAGAGAAGGTGACCGAATAGTCATTGTCATCCAAACTTTTGTGATTGTAGATGAAATATCCGCCTACAATGCTTTCTTGGGTCACCCCGCTTTGGCAAATTTTAGGATTGCTTTAGCTCAGTGGTGTCTCACCATGAAATTTCCGATGGAGAATGGAGTTGGGGTGATCAAAGGAGACCAAAATGCCGCTAGAGAATGCTATATCGTAGAACTACACGAGTCCAAAAGGGAAGAAAAGAGGAAGAATTTGGGGAGAGCTCTCCACATTCGTGTACCTACCGAATAGCAACTACAGACCTGCCACTAGCTTAGGGACCATAGCCGATTCGACATGGCTTTGGACCCTACAAAGAAGAGCTCAGAGGAGGAACATGCAGCACCGGTAGAATTGACGGTGTCTGTCCTAGTCGATATGGATGACTCAACACAGGTCCTGAAAATTGGATCACATCTTGGAAATAAGATGTGAATGGAACTCATCAAATTTCTGCATGCCAACCTGGATGTATTCGCTTGGACACATTCCGATATGTGTGGGGTTTCATCGAAGATTGCATGCCATGCACTTAATATTGATCCCAAGTATACACCAGTAGATGAAGAGACGTAGCCTAGGGCCCGAACGGTCCAAAGCGCGGAGAGAAGAAATAGATAAGCTGATGGCGAATGGTTTTATCCACGATGCAACTTATTCCGAATGGGTATCCAATCCGGTCTTAGTCAAGAAGTCCAATGGAAAATAGCGAACTTGTATCGACTACTCAGACCTAAACAAAGCTTGCCCAAAAGTCAGCTTTCCTCTTCCTAGAATCGACTAATTTGTAGACGGGACAGCTGGACATGAACTATTATCATTTATGGATGCTTATTCACGGTACAATCAGATCATAATGCATGAACCTGACCAGGAAAATACCATTTTCATTACTGATATGAGCTATACTGCTAGAAAGTAATGCCATTTGGCTTAAAGAATGCCGAGGCAACCTACCACTGACTAGTGAACGCCATGTTTAAATATCAAATCGAGAAGACTATGGAAGTTTATGTAGATGATATGTTGGTTTACTCGTGCATAGCTACAAATCACTTGGACAACCTCGCCGAAATGTTTGAGATACTCTGCAAATATGGAATGAAACTCAGTCCACTTAAATTTCACTTCAGGGTAGCCTTTGGAAAGTTTTTGGGATTCATAGTAAGCACCAGAGGCATCGAAGAAAATCCCGAACAAATTACCGCTTTATGGGAAGTCGAGGCCTCGAGGAACATGAAAGAGTTACAAAGCTTGAATGGAAAGGTTTCAGCGCTGAGCCGGTTCATCTAAAAAGAAACCGACAAATGTAAACCATTCTTTGACATGCTAAAAAAGGGAAAGAAGAACTTAAAATGGAACAAGCTTGTCAAACTGCATTAGAAGAGTTGCTGTGACAAATGGAAACCCTGCCAATCCTGTCCAATTTGGTAGATGGAGAAGATCTGTACGTCTACTTAGCAGTCCCGCCCCCATGCATTAAGTGTCGTGCTCATATGAGAAGAAGCTAAGATCCAGCGACCCATATATTACATCAGTAAATGGTTCACTGGACTAGAGGCGAACTATCCGAAATTGGAAAAACCCAGTATATTGCCCCTTGATTGCATCCAGAAAGTTACGACCATACTTCTAGGCACACTCGATCAAAGTGTTGACAGATCAAACCTTGAAGCAAGTGTTGTACCGCCCAGAGACATCTGGATGGCTTATCAAATGGGACATCGAATTAAGTCAGTATGAAATCACATACCATCCTCGAAAGGTGATCAACGGGCAGGCACTAAGAGATTTCATTGCTAGGTTTACAATACGAGATAACGAGGAAGAAATGACTCCAGAAGTGGAGACACATATGAAGTTGTTCGTTGATGGTGCATCTAACGACTTTTGCTCAGGGCAGGAATAGTGCTTGAAGCTCCCAAAGGGCGATCTGTTTGCTATGCCTTGCGCTTGGAATCCCCTGCACCAAATTACGTAGTGGAATACGAAGCATTGATAGTCGGACTGAAAGTTGTGAAGGAATTCGGGATAAAGTCCGCACACATCTATAGTGACTTTTAGCTAGTCGTTTGCCAGTATAAGGCGAATACCAGGCTCGAGGGGAGAATCTCACCCTGTAGCTATCTAAAGTGTAGGAACTACTAAATGACATCGAACATTACACCATAACTCATATCCCGAGGGAATAGAACATGAAGGCAGACTATCTAGCCAAACTAGCCAGTTCTGGAGAAGCTCAGTCCTTGGGGCTAATCCCAGTCCAAACTCTAACCACTCCATACATAAGTGAGATGGATATAGATTGGATTTTTGAAAAAATTAAAGAACCAGAAATATGGATGACACCGATTAATGACTACCTGCTCGAAGGAACACTCCCTATAGACAAGAATCAACGGAAAAAGCTCCTTTGGGAGGCGCTGCGGTTTGTAGTACAAGATGGGATGCTCTACCGAAGGGGATTCTCTACCCCTTGCTCAAGTGTGTGACCAACGACGAAGGATGAAGAATCCTTAGAGAAGTTCATGAAGGCGACTATGGAGATCATATTGGGCGGTAAATCCTCGCAAAGAAAGTTCTCCGATATGGGTATTGTTAGCCAATAGTAAACCACGATGCAGCAGATTATGCCAGAGAGTGCGACGTATGCCAAAGATTCGACAAGGTCAAAAGAACTCCTTCAACAGAGATGACACAAATGGTCAGCCAAAAGTTCAGCAAAATCAAAAGAACTCCTTCAATAGAGCTGACACAGATGGTCAGCCCATGGCCATTCGCGATTTGGGGAATCGATCTGATTGGTGTATTGCTAATAACCAAAGGAGGAGCCAAATATGTTATCGTTGTTGTGGACTATTTCACCAAATGGGCTAAAGTGGAACCGTTGGCCACTATAACCACAAAGAAAGTTATTAATTTTTTCGCTAAAATATTATTTGCAGGTTCGGAGTGCCATAAAAAATCATCACGGATAACAGACTCAATTCGAAAGTGCCAAGTTCAAAGACTTTCGAAAACGCTTTCAAATCGAGAAAAGCTTTTCCGTTGTCGCACATCCGCAGGCAAACGGGCAAGTGGAAGCAGCGAACAAGATCATCAAGTCCACCATCAAAAAGCCGCTAACTAAAGCTAAAATAAATTGGGTCGATGAACTTCAACTCGCACTATGGGCTTACAGAACAACGCACAAATCCACAACGGGGTACTCCACGTTTGCCCTGGTATATTGTTCAGAAGGAATGATCCTAATCGAGCTAGAAGTCCCCTCTTACCGAAGCCAAAACATCGATCAAAGGCAAAATGAGAAACTCCTACTCGAGTCGCTCGATATGATCGATGAGAAGAGGGAAGAAGCCGAGTTGAGGATTGTCGCTAACCAGAAAAAGGTTGCATGATATTTCAATTCCAAAGTCTGTAACCGTACTTTCAAAGTGGGAGACCTTATCCTCAAATGGGTCTACCCTGTACCAAGAAAATTCGGACCGAACTGGAAAGGGCCCTATTTGATCAACCAGAAGCTGGGGAATGGCACATTCAAGCTAACAACCGTTGATGGAACCCAAATTCCTCGAGCTTGGAACAGCAAATCGCTACGCCGTTATTTCATCTAAGACTATCTTATGTATTTCCTATTTCCTGCAAATAAGTCATCCTGGAATACTGAAGGCATTGTAAATAGGCAGAACTTGCCCAACTTTTATTAATAAAATTGCTTTGCTTTCTGAAACAATAAAACCGTGTTCACAAAAGTAACCTGATGAGTCAACGGGGTGTAACGACCCGTAAATTTTAACTGTTTTAATAACGTTATTAATTGAAATTTTGTGAAACTTTAAACGATAAAATTTTGAAATATAAATTTGATATTTGGAATGCGTCTAATTAAACATAGCAACTGGTAAATTTTCGTCCGAAAATATGAAAGTTTATTTCGCGCGTAAATTTACTTCAATTTAATCAGTTAAAAAGCGATGAAAATAAAATGTTTTCTAAACCTAAATATTTTTATATAGAAAAATTCTAAACCATCTTCTGAGCAAACGTCATTCTTTGTTTTTCCAAATTCGGACTTCTTTGGCTCCGTCGATCTTATTTTTCTATGTTTTTCTTGCATTTTCCGCCAGTAGAAAAATTCAAATTTTTATAATTCAATCATACCACTTTGATCGTCTCGTCGTGCTGATCTCTGCGGTATATTCACTTCTGTATTTGGGAGACTGTGATGTGGTGCGATCTGCGAAAACGCTCGGCGTATCGGTTCCGCAACCGAGTCTTTTGGTTTCCAGCCCCTTCTTTTTCTCGTGCACTCAATAGCCATTTACGTTTTGACTATTTCTATTCCCTATGATACAAATATTTGTCTGTTGCTTTTCCCAAGTTAAATTTATTTCCGATTCGCTTGCAATTCCCTTTTTCTGTCCATTTCTATTCTTGCTAACGAAATGAATTACAAGTATATCATATTATTTCCTGTTCCCGAGCCTACTCATTTGCTTTTCTCTTTTATACTACCTCCACCCAAAGCACTGACCTACTTCATCTTCCCAGATCCAATTCATATTGTTTGAAAACTTTTGCATCTATTCACCTGTTTCAACCCGAGGACGTGCAAACCATCCTTCCTCCCTGATGCCTACTTCTTTCTCAAATTGTTACAGCGCCTCCTCACGGCCATCGCCCACAGCCTCTGACTTCCGCCACCTCCCCTCCATGCCATCAGATCGCACGCGACCATCACCACAAAACTCTGCTTATCTTCATCCCGCAACCTACACGCTCTCCCTTGCTTACATCACAGCCGGCACCTAGCTCGCCTCCACCTGCAGGCCGTATGGGCAACCCAACTCCGCTTATACCATCAACCTCGGCCCGCATCCATTTCTCCGTCGTCGCGGCAATCATCTCCTTCCTTCATCGACTCAGTAGCACCTTTCCACCACCACGGCAACCATCGGCTGATCCTTCCCACCCGAAGCTGAACATCCGGGCGTACATCTTCATCCTTGTGCTCGGTAATTCATTGTTATATATATTATATATAAGACTTAGACATATATGTTAGTTATACATATTTTTCAGTTTTGTTGTCCTAGTTTTAATCTTACAAAGCTTGTATTGATTTGCTTATTTATGCTATAACATAATATATATTTACGGTGCATATGCCTTGGGCTGAAAGTGAAATATATGGGTATCTACATACTTGACTTTGTTAGCTTATACATATTAATGTATATGAGAGGTGTTGATTTTGTTTTTTTTTCCTCTCATAATTTGCATGTAATACATAAAGTAATGTATATATGTTATATATTTATATGCATGCATATGAATCTTATATGTTTAGAATATATGTATTATATATGTTTATAAAGGAATAGTACGTATGTTCATGATAATTACTATAAGTTTAAAATGTTATTTTATATTGTACAAGATACGTATTATGTATTATATTATAAGCTTAAAACAAAATCAAATTCGCCATTTTGTTTTTAAATGCTGGTATAGAATAATATATGTCTGCATATATGATATCTGAAGTTTGTTGTATATAATAGATTGTTATATGAATTTGCTTTTAGATGGAGTGGTTTATAACGCATATTTATACAGTGTATATCTGTTGCATGCATTTTCAGTTTTATAAATATATTATAGTATAAAGCTGTTATGTTTATATGTTTAGTTATATAAAAATAAAATTTTCATATATAAGTGTATAAAGTTGAAACAGTTTGGATGTTGATATTTGTACACAATGTTGAATATATTATTTTGTATCTATATTAGCATGAGTATATGAGTCACGAAGTCACAGTGCATAAAGTTTGAAAATTCTTATTTTGATTACAGCATATTATATGTGTATTATATCCTAAAGGGTTAGTCGTTAAAATAACAAATATTTTCGTAGATATCAAACTGATTCTGATTCGGTTCATCAAACTTTGAATTTCAGCCTTGTTCGTCTAATCCATGTCAATCCCGCCTTGCTTTGGAAATCCGCACTTGGATTTGGTCAATTTTGCAATTCAAATCGTAGCCTATTGTGTCGTCTATCTTCTTGTGTTCTCTAGCCTCGAAAGGTGAGCAATCACTCACGATTAACGTTCTTTTATTTATTAAATTTGATTTCAATTGAAACGACAATTGAAATATGCTGCTGCTAGTTATTTACACTGTTAAATATATGTTATTACATGTATCAGTTCACCTGTGACATCTGACACCATTATCTGTTATGTATACAATGATAATCCAGTTTGGTTGATAATTGATTGATTGTTGATGTTTATATTGGACGATAAATTGTGAATGTTAAAGTGATAAATAACATGCAATTGAATTGATATAGGATAGTCCACAATTTAAATTGGATCTATATGTTGAATTTGATTTGTTATATTTGTATAATATGACCCCCTTGAAATGTTAAATTATTTGACACGTAGAAATATGGTTAATTACACCTTGAACCGTTTAATGTATGTTGTTTAATTCGATGTAATATGAATTTGAATAATAGAAACCAAGTGAAGAACCGTATAAAGATTAATGTAATAATCTTTAATCTACATGAAATGATAGTGTAGATTCTAGAAATAATTATATTAATTTGCACAAATAACAATGTGAATTAATATGATTATTTCGGGATTATTTGAATTAATCATTGGATTGTTATTGATTATTGTTATTGCTTGTTTAATTACATTGACACCATCCCAGTTATCACACTGCAAGTTCCCTTTGCTATGCTTTGATTTTTGAATTCAAATGGAATCGAGTTGAAATGATAAATACCCAAATTGAACTTTGACCTAGGATAGAGAATTAAATAAAACCCGATTGGTCAATAATTTGATTTAAAATAAAATAAAGATTTTATTTGAATAAATAATATGGTTTTGAAATGAAGTTGAAATTTGAATTTTAATCAAAGGAAAATGTTAATATTTGATAATCTGAATCAAAATATAATATAGTAGTTGATGAAAGAACGTTGTTTTAAAATTAATTATTTAATAATTAAATTTGGAATTATTAATAATTAAGTTTTGAAATTAGTTAATAATTAATTTTTGAAATTATTTAATAATTAAATAAAATTGAATTATTTAATAATTAAATAAAATTGAACTTCTTGAATAAGTGAAATTAAGTTTCTCTATTAATTGAGTTTTGAAATTTGTAACTAAGTAAATGAATAAGTGAAATTGAATTTCTTTAACAAGAATTAAAATGGGATTTATTGAATTAATGAAAGACTTGGAATTTAAAGAATTGATTTGATGAATCTAATTCAATTAAATTTGAAGTTCGATATAATGAAGTTGAACTTAAGTAATTGACTTAATGAATTGGAAATTTAATAAAAATGGTTTGAATGACAAATTTACTTAATGAATATTGAATGAAATCGATAAATGAACTTGAATTGATTCGAATGTAGATTAAATCATTTTAAATGATTTCGAAATGAAACTTATTATGAATTTAAATGAATATTGGAATGGCTTTAAATAAAAATTGAAATTGTATTATAAGATTTTGAAATGGTAATTTGGAAGTTTTGAAACGTAAATTATGGAAATTGATTTAGAAAGAGAAATGAAATGTTGGTTTACAAATTCCAATTGAAATTGTAATTGATTTGGTTCTCGAAATATATAAACGACCAATCGGTGTAATAATTACGAAAGTTATTAAAGAGACCGGAATCGGTTAAGGACATACTCACTATCTAAACCGAAAACCACTTTAATAACTATACGCGGAGTGTGATCCAGAATGAAGTGGTTGGAATGATGTACGTGATGACTGAAGAAAGAGAACGATAATGGATAGCCTTGACACTTGTGTCAAATTGGAAATGACTAAAACAGGAGCCGTGCTGGGCCAAATGGGGGTTAGCTACCTCGAGCGAACACACTTCTTCGAAAACTACTCATTACTTGTTGTCGATTGGTGCACCCTTGATTTTGGTAGTGTTGTTTCACGGTGTTGCGATCGCTGCAGCGTTGCGTTCTCACCAGTCCGGATCAGGCAAACGGTAGTTTCACTACCTTGGGTATTGCCTCATGTGCCTTGTCATACTTGTAGCCATATATACGCGACCACTACGATTTGTTTTGTGTTATACCTATGGAGTACTCCCTGATATCTCACTAGTTTACGGTGGAGTTTACAGTGCTGTATAGACTATAACGCTTATATAAAATGTGTTAAGGGGGATAATGGTAACGCCTTAACACTATTTTGATACCTTATATTACTGATAGGCATTATCTATTTACCGTACACTACTACATAGTAGATAGTTTAACGGATCCTTAAAGGATGGTTATTCCAAACATCCTTTGAGTTACTTGTATTTCAATTGCTATTTCACTTGAGTTGGATTTATTGATATAAGAATGTTAATCCTGACTCGAGTGTTTTGTGTTTTTCTTTACGCTCGGGTGAGACTGAGTGTACCAGTATTCGAGACTCACCTTTGGAGTTGGAGCTTCGCTTGGAGATCCAGCTATCTATCCAGCTTTCAGATATCCAGTTGATTCCAGTGATTGTATTCTGATTCTTTTGTTTGACTATTATATTCGATACTTCTGATGTACCTTATTTAACTCTGATATGTATATAGTAGCTTCATGAACTACTATCTTTTGTTTCTGCTGCATTTATTACTCTGTGTCTGTGATCTGTGATTATTTTATTTACTGTATATGTTCAGTTTTGCCAAATTTAATTAACAATTCGGTATTTTGAATTATTCAAGTTCGACATGTGCAGATGCGAATTGTCCAAAATATCGGGTCGTTACAACTGGTATCAGAGCTTTGGTAGCTCTGGGCAAAACTTAGCATATAGGGTAAATGTATTTACAGAATCACTCTCATTCGAGTTTCAATCTCTTCTTTTTGACTCGATTCCTTTGAATTTTGGAACATTCCCTGCGGTTCCGAAATTCATTCTTGTCCCTCACTATTCGTATTCTTCTGAATTCTGGAGTATCACCTAACTCAGTTCGAATGATCTTTATAATAAATCGGCGGTCTCGCCAATCTTCGAATTATTTGTAAATGGGTGAAACTCCTTTACAATAGGCATCGATTTACCAGAGATTTCTATATCCTCGGTTTACGATGCTGTCATCTTCTGTTATGCTTAAATTCTATTACTTGAGATCTGATGCCGATTTTGCCTCGGAATTCTGCATCAATTTCATTCAGGAAGTCACGGTCGACCCAGTTAAGGTTGCCCGCGATTTAATAAACTTATTCATCTTCCTATTTTGATTATTCAATCATTTTATCCCTGTTTCGAATCTATCTTCGAATCAAAAATTCTCTTTGATTTGAGTCCATCAAAATTGAATATCTATCCTTGCTTTGAAATCCATTCTTGTATCGTCGAGTAAGGAGATGAATTTGTAAATTAATATTTAAAATGTTTTATATATTGTGTTGTTTGAGTTGTCAATGTTGATTTGGGTTTTCGATCGATTCGTCTGATCAACGATATCGATAGGATTTCCAAAACACTTAAACAGAACAAACTGACACAACATTATTTTCAAATTTGGTAAACAAAATAGTTTTGTATGATTATATTATATATAAATATAAGTTTTCTGAAATTTAATTGTTAATGAATTTGTTGACAGAAATGATAATATTTGATTTTCATTTATTGTTTTGTAAACCATTGATTTTGGCAATATAAATAAATGAATTTATAAAACCTGGTTATAATTTGATTTGGAATTTGGGATTTGAAATGAATTAAAATCAAGAATTTGAGAATTAATTTCCGATGACTTCGAACTATGGTTTTAAAGTTTAAAATGTATATTATTTAAAATAATTTCAAATAAAAATGGTTTTCAAAGAATTTTTTATTAAATTAGAGCTCTTCTCTTTTGTCATTGGAAAATAATTTCGGTGATGGCGGCCGCATCATCGACATTCATTTTCATGTTTCGAAAGGAAGAGACCAATTCGTAGCTTTGCTACAGTTTTGTTTTGGAAATTAAATTGATTTAAATTTCTTAAGTATGATTTGATTTATATATATTTGGGTATATTATTTTAAATTTAATTTGATTTGATATATAGTGTATATTTATCTCTAAATTGTTTGAAGTTAATCAGAAATTTAATTCTTAAAATTTGGGTAAAGATGATTTCAATTATAAATGAAACCAAAATTCTGAATTAATATTTAAACTTGGGAGAATTGAATTAGGAATTTACTTATATAATACTAAATTGCATTCAATATAACTTACCTAAATTGCTCAAAAAGTTAACTATATATGGATAGTATACAATATAAAATGTCTTTATAAATAAAATTTAAGTGTATAAAATTTATTATACGCACTCAAATTTTATAATACATTAATTGAATAATAGAGGTTTGAAATAGAATAATAGAGGTGATTAATAAAATTTTGTTTGAAAGTTAATAAATTGAAATTAAATCAACTTAATGAGATATCTTGAATTAATTGAATTTAAATCAAATTTTCATTTGAAAGAAACCTTTTGTACCTAACATTAATAAATGTGAAATCAAATCAATTTAATGGAAATCTTGAATTTAAAAACAAATTGTTGAATATAAGTTTATTTAAATTGAAATTTATATGGTTTGAACTAATTGTTTATTTTGTCTTTCAATCTATTATCTTTCTAGTATTTCTATTCTCCTACCTCCTTCCTTTTCGAGGACGAAAAGTTTTGAGTGGGGGAGAGTGTAACGACCCGTAAATTTTAACTGTTTTAATAACGTTATTAATTGAAATTTTACGAAACTTTAAACGATAAAATTTTGAAATATAAATTTGATATTTGGAATGCGTCTAGTTAAACATAGCAACTGGTAAATTTTCGTCCGAAAATATGAAAGTTTATTTCGCGCGTAAATTTACTTCAATTTAATCAGTTAAAAAGCGATGAAAATAAAATATTTTCGGAACCTAAATATTTTTACATAGAAAAATTCTAAACCATCTTCTGAGCAAACGCCATTCTTCGTTTTTCCAAATTCGGACTTCTTTGGCTCCGTCGATCTTATTTTTCTACGTTTTTCTTGCATTTTCCGCCAGTAGAAAATTTTAAATTTTTATAATTCAATCATACCACTGATATCTGTATACCGTTTTGATCATCTCGTCGTGCTGATCTCTACGGTATATTCACTTCTGTATTTCGGAGACTGTGATGTGGTGCGATCTGCGAAAACGCTCGGCGTAGCGGTTCCGCAACTGAGTCTTTTGGTTTCCGGCCCCTTCTTTTTCTCGTGCACTCAATAGCCATTTACGTTTTTACTATTTCTATTCCCTATGATACAAATATTGGTCTGTTGCTTTTTCCAAGTTAAATTTATTTCCGATTCGCTTGCAATTCCCTTTTTCTGTCCATTTCTATTCTTGCTAACGAAATGAATTACAAGTATATCATATTATTTCCTGTTCCCGAGCTTACTCATTTGCTTTTCTCTTTTATACTACCTCCGCCCAAAGCACTGACCTACTTTATCTTCCCAGATCCAATTCATATTGTTTGAAAACTTTTGCATCTATTCACCTGTTTCAACCCGAGGACGTGCAAACCATCCTTCCTCCCTGATGCCTACTTCTTTCTCAAATTGTTACAGCGCCTCCTCATGGCCATCGCCCACAGCCTCTGACTTCCGCCATCTCCCCTCCATGCCATCAGATCGCACGCGACCATCACCACAAAACTCTGCTTATCTTCATCCCGCAACCTACGCGCTCTCCCTTGCTTACATCACAGCCGGCTCCTAGCTCGCCTCCACCTATAGGCCGTGTTGAGCAACCCAGCTCCGCTTATACCATCAACCTCGGCCCGCATCCATTTCTCCATCGTCGCGGCATTCATCTCCTTCCTTCATCGACTCAGTAGCACCTCTCCACCACCACGACAACCATCGGCTGAGCCTTCGTACATCTTCATCCTTGTGCTCGGTAATTCATTGTTATATATATTATATATAAGACTTAGACATATATGTTAGTTATACATATTTTTCAGTTTTGTTGTCCTAGTTTTAATCTTACAAAGCTTGTATTGATTTGCTTATTTATGCTATAACATAATATATATTTACGGTGCGTATGCCTTGGGCTAAAAGTGAAATATATGGGTATCTACATACTTGACTTTGTTAGCTTATACATATTAATGTATATGAGAGGTGTTGATTTTGTTTTTTTTCCTCTCATAATTTGCATGTAATACATAAAGTAATTTATATATGTTATATATTTATACGCATGCATATGAAGCTTATATGTTTATAATATATGTATTATATATGTTTATAAAGGAATAGTACGCATGTTCATGATAATTACTATAAGTTTAAAATGTTATTTTATATTGTAAAAGATACGTATTATGTATTATCTTATAAGCTTAAAACAAAATCTAATTCGCCATTTTGTTTTTAAATGCTGGTATAGAATAATATATGTCTGCATATATGATATCTGAAGTTTGTTGTATATAATAGATTGTTATATGAATTTGCTTTTAGATGGAGTGGTTTATAACGCATATTTATACAGTGTATATCTGTTGCATGCATTTTCAGTTTTATAAATATATTATAGTATAAAGCTGTTATGTTTATATGTTTAGTTATATAAAAATAAAATTTTCATATATTAGTTTATAAAGTTGAAACGGTTTGGATGTTGATATTTGTACACAATGTTGAATATATTATTTTGTATCTATATTAGCATGAGTATATGAGTCACGAAGTCACAGTGCATAAAGTTTGAAAATTCTTATTTTGATTACAGCATATTATATGTGTATTATATCCTAAAGGGTTAGTCGTTAAAATAACAAATATTTTTCGTAGATATCAAACTGATTCTGATTCGGTTCATCAAACTTTGAATTTCAGCCTTGTTCGTCTAATCCATGTCAATCCCGCCTTGCTTTGGAAATCCGCACTTGGATTTGGTCAATTTTGCAATTCAAATCGTAGCCTATTGTGTCGTCTATCTTCTTGTGTTCTCTAGCCTCGAAAGGTGAGCAATCACTCACGATTAACGTTCTTTTATTTATTAAATTTGATTTCAACTGAAACGACAATTGAAATATGATGCTGCTA
Organism: Allium fistulosum; assembly: GCA_030737815.1. Classification (NCBI taxonomy): domain Eukaryota; kingdom Viridiplantae; phylum Streptophyta; class Magnoliopsida; order Asparagales; family Amaryllidaceae; genus Allium; species Allium fistulosum. The sequence goes on along the minus strand of CM060901.1, from coordinate 520,489,315 downwards.
GTTATTTACACTATTAAATATATGTTATTACATGTATCAGTTCACCTGTGACATCTGACACCATTATCTGTTATGTATACAATGATAATCCAGTTTGGTTGATAATTGATTGATTGTTGATGTTTATATTGGACGATAAATTGTGAATGTTAAAGTGATAAATAATATGCAATTGAATTGATATAGTATAGTCCACAATTTAAATTGGATCTATATGTTGAATTTGATTTGTTATATTTGTATAATATGACCCCCTTGAAATGTTAAATTATTTGACACGTAGAAATATGGTTAATTACACCTTGAACCGTTTAATGTATGTTGTTTAAATCGATGTAATATGAATTTGAATAATAGAAACCAAGTGAAGAACCGTATAAAGATTAATGTAATAATCTTTAATCTACATGAAATGATAGTGTAGATTCTAGAAATAACTATATTAATTTGCACAAATAACAATGTGAATTAATATGATTATTTTGGGATTATTTGAATTAATCATTGGATTGTTATTGATTATTGTTATTGCTTGTTTGATTACTTTGAGACCATCCCAGTTATCACACTGCAAGTTCCCTTTGCTATGTTTTGATTTTTGAATTCAAATGGAATCGAGTTGAAATGATAAATACCCAAATTGAACTTTGACCTAGGATAGAGAATTAAATAAAACCCGATTGGTCAATAATTTGATTTAAAATAAAATAAAGATTTTATTTGAATAAATAATATGGTTTTGAAATGAAGTTGAAATTTGAATTTTAATCAAAGGAAAATGTTAATATTTGATAATCTGAATCAAAATATAATATAGTAGTTGATGAAAGAACGTTTTTTTTTAAAATTAATTATTTAATAATTAAATTTGGAATTATTAATAATTAAGTTTTGAAATTAGTTAATAATTAAGTTTTGAAATTATTTAATAATTAAATAAAATTGAATTATTTAATAATTAAATAAAATTGAACTTCTTGAATAAGTGAAATTAAGTTTCTCTACTAATTGAGTTTTGAAATTTGTAACTAAGTAAATGAATAAGTGAAATTGAATTTCTTTAACAAGAATTAAAATGGGATTTATTGAATTAATGAAAGACTTGGAATTTAAAGAATTGATTTGATGAATCTAATTCAACTAAATTTGAAGTTCGATATAATGAAGTTGAACTTAAGTAATTGACTTAATGAATTGGAAATTTAATAAAAATGGTTTGAATGACAAATTTACTTAATGAATATTGAATGAAATCGATAAATGAACTTGAATTGATTCGAATGTAGATTAAATCATTTTAAATGATTTCGAAATGAAACTTATTATGAATTTAAATGAATATTGGAATGGCTTTAAATAAAAATTGAAATTGTATTATAAGATTTTGAAATGGTAATTTGGAAGTTTTGAAACGTAAATTATGGAAATTGATTTAGAAAGAGAAATGAAATGTTGGTTTACAAATTCCAATTGAAATTGTAATTGATTTGGTTCTCGAAATATATAAACGACCAATCGGTGTAATAATTACGAAAGTTATTAAAGAGACCGGAATCGGTTAAGGACATACTCACTATCTAAACCGAAAACCACTTTAATAACTATACGCGGAGTGTGATCCAGAATGAAGTGGTTGGAATGATGTACGTGATGACTGAAGAAAGAGAACGATAATGGATAGCCTTGACACTTGTGTCAAATTGGAAATGACTAAAACAGGAGCCGTGCTGGGCCAAATGGGGGTTAGCTACCTCGAGCGAACACACTTCTTCGAAAACTACTCATTACTTGTTGTCGATTGGTGCACCCTTGATTTTGATAGTGTTGTTTCACGGTGTTGCGATCGCTGCAGCGGTGCGTTCTCACCAGTCCGGATCAGGCAAACGGTAGTTTCACTACCTTGGGTATTGCCTCATGTGCCTTGTCATACTTGTAGCCATATATACGCGACCACTACGATTTGTTTTGTGTTATACCTATGGAGTACTCCCTGATATCCCACTAGTTTACGGTGGAGTTTACAGTGCTGTATAGACTATAACGCTTATATAAAATGTGTTAAGGGGGATAATGGTAACGCCTTAACACTATTTTGATACCATATATTACTGATAGGCATTATCTATTTACCGTACACTACTACATAGTAGATAGTTTAACGGATCCTTAAAGGATGGTTATTCCAAACATCCTTTGAGTTACTTGTATTTCAATTGCTATTTCACTTGAGTTGGATTTATTGATATAAGAATGTTAATCCTGACTCGAGTGTTTTGTGTTTTTCTTTACGCTTGGGTGAGACTGAGTGTACCAGTATTCGAGACTCACCTTTGGAGTTGGAGCTTCGCTTGGAGATCCAGCTATTTATCCAGCTTTCAGATATCCAGTTGATTCCAGTGATTGTATTCTGATTCTTTTGTTTGACTATTGTATTCGATACTTCTGATGTACCTTATTTAACTCTGATATGTATATAGTAGCTTCATGAACTACTATCTTTTGTTTCTGCTGCATTTATTACTCTGTGTCTGTGATCTGTGATTATTTTATTTACTGTATTTGTTCAGTTTTGCCAAATTTAATTAAAAATTCGGTATTTTGAATTATTCAAGTTCGACATGTGCAAATGCGAATAGTCCAAAATATCGGGTCGTTACAACTGGTATCAGAGCTTTGGTAGCTCTAGGCAAAACTTAGCATATAGGGTAAATGTATTTACAGAATCACTCTCATTCGAGTTTCAATCTCTTCTTTTTGACTCGATTCCTTTGAATTTTGGAACATGCTCTGCGGTTCCGAAATTCATTCTTGTCCCTCACTATTCGTATTCTTCTGAATTCTGGAGTATCACCTAACTCAGTTCGAATGATCTAAATAATAAATCGGCGGTCTCGCCAATCTTCAAATTGTTTGTAAATGGGTGAAACTCCTTTACAATAGGCATCGATTTACCAGAGATTTCTATATCCTCGGTTTACGATGCTGTCATCTTCTGTTATGCTTAAATTCTATTACTTGAGATCTGATGCCGATTTTGCCTCGGAATTCTGCATCAATTTCATTAAGGAAGTCACGGTCGACCCAGTTAAGGTTGCCCGCGATTTAATAAACTTCTTCATCTTCCTATTTTGATTATTCAATCATTTTATCCCTGTTCCGAATCTATCTTCGAATCAAAAATTCTCTTTGATTTGAGTCCATCAAAATTGAATATCTATCCTTGCTTTGAAATCCATTCTTGTATCGTCGTGTAAGGAGATGAATTTGTAAATTAATATTTAAAATGTTTTATATATTGTGTTGTTTGAGTTGTCAATGTTGATTTGGGTTTTCGATCGATTCGTCTGATCAACGCTATCGATAGGATTTCCAAAACACTTAAACAGAACAAACTGACACAACATTATTTTCAAATTTGGTAAACAAAATAGTTTTGTATGATTATATTATATATAAATATAAGTTTTCTGAAATTTAATTATTAATGAATTTGTTGACAGAAATGATAATATTTGATTTTCATTTATTGTTTTGTAAACCATTGATTTTGGCAATATAAATAAATGAATTTATAAAACCTGGTTATAATTTGATTTGGAATTTGGGATTTGAAATGAATTAAAATCAAGAATTTGAGAATTAATTTCCGATGACTTCGAACTATGGTTTTAAAGTTTAAAATGTATATTATTTAAAATAATTTCAAATAAAAATGGTTTTCAAAGAATTTTTGATTAAATTAGAGCTCTTCTCTTTTGTCACTGGAAAATAATTTCGGTGATGGCGGCCGCATCATCGACATTCATTTTCGTGTTTCGAAAGGAAGAGACCAATTCGTAGCTTTGCTACAGTTTTGTTTTGGAAATTAAATTGATTTAAATTTCTTAAGAATGATTTGATTTATATATATATGGGTATATTATTTTAAATTTAATTTGATTTGATATATAGTGTATATTTATCTCTAAATTGTTTGAAGTTAATCAGAAATTTAATTCTTAAAATTTGGGTAAAGATGATTTCAATTATAAATGAAACCAAAATTCTGAATTAATATTTAAACTTGGGAGAATTGAATTAGGAATTTACTTATATAATACTCAATTGCATTCAATATAACTTACCTAAATTGCTCAAAAAGTTAACTATATATGGATAGTATACAATATAAAATGTCTTTATGAATAAAATTTAAGTGTATAAAATTTATTATACGCACTCAAATTTTATAATACATTAATTGAATAATAGAGGTTTGAAATAGAATAATAGAGGTGATTAATAAAATTTTGTTTGAAAGTTAATAAATTGAAATTAAATCAACTTAATGAGATATCTTGAATTAATTGAATTTAAATCGAATTTTCATTTGAAAGAAACCTTTTGTACCTAACATTAATAAATGTGAAATCAAATCAATTTAATGGAAATCTTGAATTTAAAAACAAATTGTTGAATATAAGTTTATTTAAATTGAAATTTATATGGTTTGAACTAATTGTTTATTTTGTCTTTCAATCTATTATCTTTCTAGTATTTTTATTCTCCTACCTCCTTCCTTTTTGAGGACGAAAAGTTTTGAGTGGGGGAGAGTGTAACGACCCGTAAATTTTAACTGTTTTAATAACGTTATTAATTGAAATTTTACGAAACTTTAAACGATAAAATTTTGAAATATAAATTTGATATTTGGAATGCGTCTAGTTAAACATAGCAACTGGTAAATTTTCGTCCGAAAATATGGAAGTTTATTTCGCGCGTAAATTTACTTCAATTTAATCAGTTAAAAAGCGATGAAAATAAAATATTTTCGGAACCTAAATATTTTTACATAGAAAAATTCTAAACCATCTTCTGAGCAAACGTCATTCTTCGTTTTTCCAAATTCGGACTTCTTTGGCTCCGTCGATCTTATTTTTCTACGTTTTTCTTGCATTTTCCGCTAGTAGAAAATTTTAAATTTTTATAATTCAATCTTACCACTGATATCTGTATACCGTTTTGATCGTCTCGTCGTGCTGATCTCTACGGTATATTCACTTCTGTATTTCGGAGACTGTGATGTGGTGCGATCTGCGAAAACGCTCGGCGTAGCGGTTCCGCAACCGAGTCTTTTGGTTTCCGGCCCCTTCTTTTTCTCGTGCACTCAATAGCCATTTACGTTTTAACTATTTCTATTCCCTATGATACAAATATTGGTCTGTTGCTTTTTCCAAGTTAAATTTATTTCCGATTCGCTTGCAATTCCCTTTTTCTGTCCATTTCTATTCTTGCTAACGAAATGAATTACAAGTATATCATATTATTTCCTGTTCCCGAGCCTACTCATTTGCTTTTCTCTTTTATACTACCTCCGCCCAAAGCACTGACCTACTTCATCTTCCCAGATCCAATTCATATTGTTTGAAAACTTTTGCATCTATTCACCTGTTTCAACCCGAGGACGTGCAAACCATCCTTCCTCCCTGATGCCTACTTCTTTCTCAAATTGTTACAGCGCCTCCTCACGGCCATCGCCCACAGCCTCTGACTTCCGCCATCTCCCCTCCATGCCATCAGATCGCACGCGACCATCACCACAAAACTCTGCTTATCTTCATCTCGCAACCTACGCGCTCTCCCTTGCTTACATCACAGCCGGCACCTAGCTCGCCTCCACCTGCAGGCCGTGTTGAGCAACCCAGCTCCGCTTATACCATCAACCTCGGCCCGCATCCATTTCTCCATCGTCGCGGCATTCATCTCCTTCCTTCATCGACTCAGTAGCACCTCTCCACCACAACGGCAACCATCGGCTGAGCCTTCCCACCCGAAGCTGAACATCCGGGCGTACATCTTCATCCTTGTGCTCGGTAATTCATTGTTATATATATTATATATAAGACTTAGACATATATGTTAGTTATACATATTTTTCAGTTTTGTTGTCCTAGTTTTAATCTTACAAAGCTTGTATTGATTTGCTTATTTATGCTATAACATAATATATATTTACGGTGCATATGCCTTGGGCTAAAAGTGAAATATATGGGTATCTACATACTTGACTTTGTTAGCTTATACATATTAATGTATATGAGAGGTGTTGATTTTGTTTTTTTTCCTCTCATAATTTGCATGTAATACATTAAGTAATGTATATATGTTATATATTTATACGCATGCATATGAAGCTTATATGTTTATAATATATGTATTATATATGTTTATAAAGGAATAGTACGCATGTTCATGATAATTACTATAAGTTTAAAATGTTATTTTATATTGTAAAAGATACGTATTATGTATTATCTTATAAGCTTAAAACAAAATCTAATTCGCCATTTTGTTTTTAAATGCTGGTATAGAATAATATATGTCTGCATATATGATATCTGAAGTTTGTTGTATATAATAGATTGTTATATGAATTTGCTTTTAGATGGAGTGGTTTATAACGCATATTTATACAGTGTATATCTGTTGCATGCATTTTCAGTTTTATAAATATATTATAGTATAAAGCTTTTATGTTTATATGTTTAGTTATATAAAAATAAAATTTTCATATATTAGTTTATAAAGTTGAAACGGTTTGGATGTTGATATTTGTACACAATGTTGAATATATTATTTTGTATCTATATTAGCATGAGTATATGAGTCACGAAGTCACAGTGCATAAAGTTTGAAAATTCTTATTTTGATTACAGCATATTATATGTGTATTATATCCTAAAGGGTTAGTCGTTAAAATAACAAATATTTTTCGTAGATATCAAACTGATTCTGATTCGGTTCATCAAACTTTGAATTTCAGCCTTGTTCGTCTAATCCATGTCAATCCCGCCTTGCTTTGGAAATCCGCACTTGGATTTGGTCAATTTTGCAATTCAAATCGTAGCCTATTGTGTCGTCTATCTTCTTGTGTTCTCTAGCCTCAAAAGGTGAGCAATCACTCACGATTAACGTTCTTTTATTTATTAAATTTGATTTCAATTGAAACGACAATTGAAATATGCTGCTGCTAGTTATTCACACTATTAAATATATGTTATTACATGTATCAGTTCACTTGTGACATCTGACACCATTATCTGTTATGTATACAATGATAATCCAGTTTGGTTGATAATTGATTGATTGTTGATGTTTATATTGGACGATAAATTGTGAATGTTAAAGTGATAAATAATATGCAATTGAATTGATATAGGATAGTCCACAATTTAAATTGGATCTATATGTTGAATTTGATTTGTTAAATTTGTATAATATGACCCCCTTGAAATGTTAAATTATTTGACACATAGAAATATGGTTAATTACACCTTGAACCGTTTAATGTGTGTTGTTTAAATCGATGTAATATGAATTTGAATAATAGAAACCAAGTGAAGAACAATATAAAGATTAGTGTAATAATCTTTAATCTACATGAAATGATAGTGTAGATTCTAGAAATAATTATATTAATTTGCACAAATAACAATGTGAATTAATACGATTATTTCGGGATTATTTGAATTAATCATTGGACTGTTATTGATTGTTGTTATTGCTTGTTTATTTTCTTTGACACCATCCCAGTTATCACACTACAAGTTCCCTTTGCTATGCTTTGATTTTTGAATTCAAATTGAATCGGGTTGAAATGATAAATACCCAAATTGAACTTTGACCTAGGATAGAGAATTAAATAAAACCCGATTAGTCAATAATTTGATTTAAAATAAAATAAAGATTTTATTTGAATAAATAATATGGTTTTGAAATGAAGTTGAAATTTGAATTTTAATCAAAGGAAAATGTTAATATTTAATAATCTGAATCAAAATATTAACATAGTAGTTGATGAAAGAACGTTGTTCTAAAATTAATTATTTAATAATTAAATTTGGAATTATTAATAATTAAGTTTTGAAATTAGTTAATAATTAAGTTTTGAAATTATTTAATAATTAAATAAAATTGAATTATTTAATAATTAAATAAAATTGAACTTCTTGAATAAGTGAAATTAAGTTTCTCTATTAATTGAGTTTTGAAATTTGTAACTAAGTAAATGAATAAGTGAAATTGAATTTCTTTAACAAGAATTAAAATGGGATTTATCGAGTTAATGAAAGACTTGGAATTTAAAGAATTGATTTGACGAATCTAATTCAATTAAATTTGAAGTTTGATATAATGAAGTTGAACTTAAGTAATTTACTTAATGAATTGGAAATTTAATAAAAATGGTTTGAATGACAAATTTACTTAATGAATATTGAATGAAATCGATAAATGAATTTCAATTGATTCGAATGTAGATTAAATCATTTTAAATGATTTCGGAATGAAACTTATTACGAATTTAAATGAATATTGGAATGGCTTTAAATAAAAATTGAAATTGTATTATATGATTTTGAAATGGTAATTTGGAAGTTTTGAAACGTAAATTATGGAAATTGATTTAGAAAGAGAAATGAAATGTTGGTTTACAAATTCCAATTGAAATTGTAATTGATTTGGTTCTCGAAATATATAAACGACCAATCAATGTAATAATTACGAAAGTTATTAAAGAGACCGGAATCGGTTAAGGACATACTCACTGTCTAAATCGAAAACCACTTTAATAACTATACACGGAGTGTGATGCAGAATGAAGTGGTTGGAATGATGTACGTGATGACTGAAGAAAGAGAACGATAATGGATAGCCTTGACACTTGTGTCAAATTGGAAATGACTAAAACAGGAGCAGTGCCGGGCCAAATGGGGGTTAGCTACCTCGAGCGAACACACTTCTTCAAAAACTACTCATTACTTGTTTTCGATTGGTGCACCCTTGATTTTGGTAGTGTTGTTTCGCGGTGTTGCGATCGCTGCGGCGATGCGTTCTCACCAGTCCGGATCAGGAAAACGGTAGTTTCACTACCTTGGGTATTGCCTCATGTGCCTTGTCATACTTGTATCCCTATATACGCGACCACTACGATTTGTTTTGTGTTATACCTATGGAGTACTCCCTGATATCCCACTAGTTTACGGTGGAGTTTACAGTGCTGTATAGACTATAACGCTTATATAAAATGTGTTAAGGGGGATAATGGTAACGCCTTAACACTATTTTGATACCTTATATTACTGATAGGCATTATCTATTTACCGTACACTACTACATAGTAGATAGTTTAACGGATCCTTAAAGGATGGTTATTCCAAACATCCTTTGAGTTACTTATATTTCAATTGCTATTTCACTTGAGTTGGATTTATTGATATAAGAATGTTAATCCTGACTCGAGTGTTTTGTGTTTTGCTTTACGCTCGGGTGAGACTGAGTGTACCAGTATTCGAGACTCACCTTTGGAGTTGGAGCTTCGCTTGGAGATCCAGCTATCTATCCAGCTTTCAGATATCTAGTTGATTCCAGTGATTATATTCTGATTCTTTTGTTTGACTATTGTATTCGATACTTCTGATGTACCTTATTTAACTCTAATATGTATATAGTAGCTTCATGAACTATTATCTTTTGTTTCCGCTGCATTTATTACTCTGTGTCTGTGATCTGTGATTATTTTATTTACTATATATGTTCAGTTTTTTCCAAATTTAATTAACAATTCGGTATTTTGAATTATTCAAGTTCGACATGTGCGGATGCGAATAGTCCAAAATATCGGGTCGTTACACGAGGTCAATTCAACTCAAAACCATCCAACCGCTGCTTGAGATAGTGGAACCACGCTCAATTACACCCCATCTACCCGTCGAGACGACGGAAGCAAATCGACTCAAATCGTTGGATCGACGGAACTCGATCCCAGCCTTCTAAGAACCGATGTGACTCCAGCAACGCTGGAAGGCCCAAATCAAAGCCGCGCATTCGTAAGCCACTCACCACTTCTTGGGTTTTGAAATCACGTCTAAGAAAATATAATTACTTAAGCAGTGCACTCCCATAAGCCGCGCATCGCTTCTTGAGCCATGGAACCACGCTCTCGAAGTATAAACTTCTTATGTTACCCAAAGATTGGCAATGTTGAGAAGTTACAAACCGATCCAGGTCGACGAGTCATATCGATCCCATAAGCCACGCATTTCATAAGTCAAGCATTTCATAAGCTGCGCACTCTTAAAAGCCACACATCCCGCGCAAGCACTACTTGATGTTGCTCCGGTACCATCAGCAAACCATTAAGATCTTATAAGTACCAGTATTGTCTCGACAACACCGGGAAACTCATCTATTGCAGGACTAACAAGGATCCACTCCCACTATCAAAAGTAATTAACATGAGTCTAGCAATGTCGTGCAACTAAAGGTCGAAAAAGAATTCTAATCGTTGACCGACAAAATCTCTAGAGTCAAGACACTCAAATCCTTAGTTCTCGAGATAGAAACCACAAAGTAGATTCGGTTACAGACATCCAAGGAATTGCTCGGATCAACCGGTCATTTGTTAAGTGTTCGGAGAAGGTAACCCTATGAAGTAGGGGGCACACACATATCAACATTTAGTTGAAAGAAAAACTACTCCACATGCCCATTTCTCCAAACAAAGAATTTTGGAAGTAATTATAAGGCTAAATAAAACAGTGATGAATAAAGCTGGCATAAGTGCATGAAACATAGATAAGTAGACTAAGTAAAGATAAGATGAGTAGACAAAATAAAGCTACAATCAAAATTTCAACAGTTTTATTACTTATAATGTTTTTGATGTACAATAACAAACAACGGGGGCCGGGCCCGCACAATATCGGCCAAGAATGGGAAAATACAAACACCACTACGGCAACAACAAGTAGAAATGCTAAGTGCAGACTCTGCTCCTGTACAAATATTAATCAAGAAACAAAAGGAGAAAAAGGCAAATCAAGACTTCTCACCACTTCCCTGGTCGCCTTTCCCACCTCTGATCGGCAACTTCTCGAGTTTGTCCCCTCCCAGGGCAATCTTATTCTCCAAAACATGGCTATTGGAAAACCCTCCTTTTCCTTTATACTTCCGAGGTCTGTGAAAACTCTTTGATGACCGCTTTTGTTCTTTAGCCTTCTCTTTCTTCACCGCTATCATTTGTTGCTCAGTCGTCAGCTGCACGACCTCTACTTTGTCTGGCTGACTAGCTTGACCAGCCTGCTCCAGTGTATCAGTAGCCGCCAAGCCTTCCTTTTGAGATACAGAGGGGTCATCCAAACCATGCAGCGCTGCAATTTGCTTGGATTGCGAACCGGGCTGTGAGCCGGATGGCAAGACGATGGTTGATGCGGTTAGAATGGCAGCACATCCAGCATCATGACAAAGAGGTAACTCAGTAGGAAGAGAGGGTTGATCTATAATATCAGAATAAAGGGCGGTTATCTCAGAAATTTCATGGCATAAATTGGAAGTCTTCAAGCACGGGAGATACAAGAAAATTACCTGCTGTGGGGGTCTATTCGTACATCACGACTTCGAAGCCTTCACCGCCACCCCCCTAGTTGGCTGCACGATTACGGGAGAAGTAGGAATGATCCCCTCATCAGTATGAAGATGTGAAGATGGCTCACCCAGGCCTGAAGGAAAACGTTCGGTACAGCCATAGTGGTGGTCGTGACATCAATGGCCTATCATTCCCTCTCCAGTCTCAAGATCTTCTGGCCTTCCACTAAAGCTTGGCGGGATTCTTTGTTCAGGTATGCTGGAACTAATTCTTCTTCGGTGTAACAGCTGGCCATATCTTTAAATCGGGCCAGAACCTCTTCCCAGACTACAGCAAGCATGCGAGGGAACAGTTGACCTAAGTAATTGAGGCTCCCCTGATGTAGCATAGAATTAACATAAATGCCCAAAATAGTAGCATCCAACCTTACATCTTCTTCGCGAAGGTGTCTAAAAGCTCTAAGAAGCTGGCTTCCGTGCTATTCTTCTCTGCCCCCAGCTGCCTTTTCTCAGCATCCAAAGTCAAAATTTGCTCACGAATAAAGGCAATTTCTTTGGCCTGTTTGGATATGGTTTTCTTCTCCATCTCAACCATTGTCTCACTTATCCTCGGTTTTTCTTTTAAAGCCACCTCATTAGTGTGGCACTTCTTTATTTCATCTCTGAATATGAGTGGGGCCTGGTTGGTGGACTCTTTCAGCTCCTTAAATAAAGAAGCACTTTTACTTTCTCTCTTGAGGGCATCATCCCTCTCCTTCTTTAGCCTCTCAATCTCCGAATCACAATCCACAAGCTGCTACTCGTACTCATCCTTTTCGGACTCGAATGAGAGAATTTCTTGGTAATTGTTTCGATTAACAGTGGAAAGGTGCATGCAAAAATTTTCCCAACCCTCGGCTTGCTCCAAACCGCTTTGAATCGCATTGAGAAGGGGTGAATAAGACTCTGCATGAACTGATTTCAAATTAGGTTTATCGAAAACTAACCCTCTTAAGAACAAGTTGGAGAATGCAGCCTGCAACTGTAGGGGACCAGCGGGGAGAATGTAAGGAGCACGCCTAGAAACTAGGAAAGAGGCGGTCATAGCAGCATGAGTGGAGGAGGTCATGACACCGGAAGTAGAAACGGTTATTCAAGTAGAAGTAGGAAGTTGTAAAGTGAGTTCCTACCCTTGGCCTTTTTTCATCTTCTTTGATGAATCTTCCCGCTCAATCGGGCTCTTCCTCTTCTCATTGATATTTCGTCTATCACGACCTTGATCTTTCTCAGCACAACGATGCTTTTCCACCTCCATGTCCTTTCTCTTCTTCCTTTCCTCATCAGTATCATGTAAAGCATGATACCTGGACTAATGTCTCTATGAACGTTGAGACTCCAATACTCGATCAAGATCACTATAGAAGCCAGGAGGCATGATTACTGCAACAAATGATGTAAGCAGCTTTAGGAAAGAGGCATTTGATAGACTAAACTTACCTAGAAAATAACAATAATATAAAGTGTGTGATCCTAGTGAAGTGTGTGCTATAGTTTAACGAACCCAACTGAATACACAAACTAGATCGGTCACCGACTAGTGTCAGGGCATTGATTCCTATAGGGATGACTTGAGTAAGCTAGGTAGACAAACCTTCCAAGGTGAAGTCATCCATCAAACCACCCATATTTACAAAAATGTCGCTCGTATCCCCAAGTCAATATCAGCACTTTTCGGCAAAGGGATGCGAACGGGTTCATTCTTCGGAGAAGCCTCGTCATTATGTTCTTTCAAAGGGGGCAAGGGAGTATGTTCGGGGCTCAACTTTGAGGCCATGATTCCTAAATGGACATACCCCACTTGATGTTAGTATCCCAATCTATTTCTTCTACCTGTAGAGGGTGCCCTAAGCTGATCTCACCTTCCTCCTTCCCTTCAGTCAACAGAGCCTTGCCCGCCCGTTGAACAAACTCTTCTTCTTTCTCCACCGAATCGGTGGCATTTTGAGCGCACTATCGACCCCGACTTGAATGTGGATCTCTTTAGAAATCTTCTTTGACCCATCGGATGGGTCACTTTCTTCTTCCTCGTCATCATCATCTTCTTCGCCAGAATCATACGAAGAGGAAATAAAGCGGGTCTAGGATCTGGAGCGGGAAGGAGCACTAACAAATCCAACAGACCTCCTAGGGTGTAAGAACCCACATCGGCGAAGATTTTCATCTATAAGCAAGAATCTGATTGTGCGCTCCTGAGCATCGACGCTTTCAGGGCGCTAAGAATAGTGCCAAGTGTCGGATCCTTGTTAATCTTTGGAAGAACAGTAAGGAATATATGATCAATTAAAAGACTTGTAGCAATTAAAGGAAGTTCTAAGCATGGTGAAAGAAACTTACCCACCGTGGTCCATAGACGAATAAATCCTTCTGGACATTTAGTGTAACATCCCTAATTTTAAATAGGATTATTCAAGAGATTTAATTAGATAAATTAAATAGAATAATGTGGAGACTAGAATGATAGGGGAATTGAGATTTGAGAACAAATTACGGTCATGCCTTAACTAAATGGATTTAAAAGAATGGTTTACAAGTTAAATACTTAAGAGAATATGGCAAGGGTAATATGGGAATAGTCGAACCCCATAACCCCAAAAACCCTTAAAACCTTTTTATTCTCATTACCTTCTTACAAAAACAAAACATAAACAAAAGAAAACAAGGTTGGCCATAACCGTAGGAGAGGAGGAACTCAAAAATCTATTAGAGGCTAAGATTCAAGCTAGGAAGATTAAAGTGAAGAACAAATCTCAAGTTCCTTATCCAAACAAGGTAAATAATGATCTAAACCATCTCATATAAGTTTTCTTGAACGTTTTAATTTGGGTTTAAGGTTTAAAACCATTTGGATGGATGAATGATGATATGCTTTGATTTTTATGCCATGTTAAAATTTAACAAGGATTTTTGTGGGATAATATAATTCGATATTAAGGTTAAAATCTTGAAAATTGATTTTCGAATGCCATGATGTTTGAATATGTTATGTAAAACATTATTTTGGAGATGGGTTTAAATTTTCATAATATTCCAAGCTATTGATAATTTATTATGAATTTTGAATGGAAGAAATATATAGTTTTGGGTTTAAATTATTTAAGGCGATCATTTATTGTTTTCGGATCAGAAATTTATATATGTTAGAAAACATATTAAAAGTGAATAATTATTGGTTATTAAATTGTTTAATTTAGAGGACTAAAATGTTTTGTCAAGGGGAAGGGCTTATTTGTTAAAATGACTTCATTTGTTAACTAATGAATTCGGCAGCCACATAGAAAAGAATTTTTACAAAGAATTGGCAACCAATCATATTTTGAAAATTAGGCAAGTTAGGTAAAAGGAATTACTTTGAAAGGCATAAAAATCAGTTTTGTTTCGAAATATAACTTCGCCACTTCCATTTGCTTACTTCCGTCACTATACTTGCACTAATAACCTTTCACCTCTATTCGAGACTAATGCACATGGTATCAAGCAATTGATATGTAGTGTATTGGAGAAAGGCGGAAGGGACTATGTCCATGCTTTCGAAGTGGTTGAAGCCATTTTTATAAGCTTTCGAATCAATCCAACTTGCCTTTGTTTTTAAAGAAGCTTTCAAGAGATCTGCCACATTTTAAACTCATTCGATACCTAGCTGTCGCATTCATACCTTTCGAATTGTGTAACACCCCGCATTTTTATATAATTAAATGAAGCAAATAACGATGAATAATGAAAATAAACATTTTTGAAATTGTCGGAATATGGCCTCAAAATTTGTACCATTACGTCCGGGGTGATTTTCCGATCAGTTTTCATATACAACTTGTCAAAATAAAAGTCTATATGAAGAAGTTGCGGGAGAAATGAAAACGGGAAATAAAAGGAAAAGAAAATTAAAAAAAATAAATACATATATGGGTCGACCGCTAGGTCGACCCACAAGCTCCAAGGTCGACCGCCCGGTCGACCTAAGGAGTAGGGCGGTCAATACCACGGTCTACTAGCCTTGCAACCTAGACGATGTTTCCTCCACGTACGTGCCGAGTGATGTAAAAATTGATTTTCGCACGATCTGAGCCCTACGTTGATTAATCTGATGGCTCCAAACGACCCTGTGACATGGTGGATCTAGATTCAATCCAAGAATCCAATGGTCCGAGATCCCCAAACTCCCCTATAAATAGAACCCTAGGCCTTGCTCTTTTCTCACAATCAGATTTTCTCCCAATGGGTTCATTGTCGGAGGCTAGACCCTAAATAGAAAATATTTCTTTGGGTTCATTGCCTAAGGCTGGACCCTAAAAAGAAAGTATTTCTAGGGAGGGGATCTTCTAAATTAAAATATTATGCACCTAAAAAGGGGATCCAAAAGGACCATGGAGCCAAGCTGAGCACAAGTAGAGCTAAGGACGACAGGTGAGTGGATTTCATTATATATCTTTTATGTTTATGATATATTATCGTTCGATTCTCGTTAACTAATTTTATTCAGTATTTCAGTAATTAATCCTTTCAATTAGTTATGCTGAACTATAAGAAATTTATAGCTATTTACATCTATTTTAAAGTTATAATTTAGCCTAAATGCTAGCTTCTTTTTGTTCCCTTTTTATGTGAATAATATAGTTAAAGAAGAGAATTCGCAATTGTGGATTAAAATAATAAAATACTAGATTTTAGGAAATTAGATGTATGATAAGAAAAGCTGAAATAAAGCAAGAAAATTAAGAATTCTGCAATAAATCATGCTAAAACGGGAGCAATAAATTGGAAAAAAAATCTAATAACTTGATTTGGAAGTAAGTGATAAAACTAATTGGTTGGTTTGGAAAATAGTATACATCTAATAGAGAAAGGGAGTTAGTATAAAATAGAGAAACCATTGTATTTTACACTATCCAAAAATAATAAAAGAAATAACTTGCAGTTATGAATTATTGTATGTAGTATTATTTAGTATTAAAATATGGAAATGGATTTTTAGTACGGTTTTCATAACCAACCAAATGGAATAGGACTACTTCCTAGAATAGAAGAATATATAGAAAAGAATTGAAGGAATCAAGCTAATTATTAGATATAAATCTGAATCTGTAAACGATAATGAATCTAGATCTGAATTTACTGCGTAGACAGTAAAATTAAGTTAAATAGTTATTATGATAAGTAAAGTGTATAATGATAGAGAATTAAATTCAATATCATAATAAAAGAAGACGGACTAGAGTAGAAAATAGACGCTTGTAATTATATAATATGCATACTATAAAAGAAGATAAAAAGTGACAATTACAAGTAAAATTATAACATAGGTTATAATTAAGTAGAAAGAACATAAAGGCTTATTTTAAGACTTAGAATAAGTTAATAAGAAAATATAGTAAGGATAACTATACAGGCTTATTTAAAAAGACTTATACTAAGTTAGTAAGCAATAGAACATAAATAATAGAAGAGGCTTATTTTAATAAACTTAAGACTTAAATTAAGTTAATAAGCAAGATAATAGAAGTGGTCCACATCAACAGCATTCCCTTCAGTCAGAAACTAATAGTCCCACGATAGTTGGTGAGGCTGGGACAAGATTATGCTAATTAGGGTAAATAAGTAGCCAACAGAATAAGAAGAGTAAACTAAATGCAAATTAAATAGATTAGATTTAGGGTCTAATAAAAGAGTGAGATGCATTTGGAGCAGCCTAAAGGATGAAGAGCCTAACGATGCAGTTCACCAGAGATTTCAGCGATGGAGAAGCACGTCAAACTTAATTATTTTGGGCTAGAAGGAAGTACGAGACTTCAACGGGACATGAGAATACTCTAGGATGGCCCTCTGGTGTAAGTGTAGTGATGCGGTCCTCTGGAGGCAGGTCTGTAGGTGTTCCATCAAAAGAGTATGCCTTGACTGCTATTTGCATGGAAGGACCATTGTAGGCAGTCGGAAGGGGTTGGTGTTTGGAGTAGGATATTCGTATGTCCCAGTACTTGCAAGTAAGTTTAGTGGGCAGAACCCAAAAGGATAGTCGCATGTGGATATCGACCAGCATCAAAACCAAGAACGAGTTCAAGGTAGACTAGAGTTAAACCAACAGTCCAATGATACTTTCACTATCGAGGCATTAGATGAGGGGCACCACCAATTGGATGTTAGATTATTTGCAGTAGGGCACGACCACTTAACTCTTTAGAGGTCTTTCGATTAGTTGAGGGGTGGCTGCATGTGGCCATAGCCACGATGAGAAAAGAGACAGACCAAGTAGAATATATGTATTGTAGGCCTAATGAAGCTGTCCTTTACAGATATAGAAAATCCTCGACTGAGTTCCATACAGGGTAGGCCTTGCTGGCAGGATTCAAAGAGTAGACGGAACGATTACGTATAGTCCTCAATGTACGCACCGGGTGGTACATTGTAGATGTCCGAGAATTAGTATAGACTAGTGCGGACTGGGTTTTACATTTTCTTAGTAAACGACGGAACATCTATATTGTAGGCTTTACGGGGCGGTCCTTTA
Source organism: Allium fistulosum (assembly GCA_030737815.1). Classification (NCBI taxonomy): domain Eukaryota; kingdom Viridiplantae; phylum Streptophyta; class Magnoliopsida; order Asparagales; family Amaryllidaceae; genus Allium; species Allium fistulosum. The sequence continues at coordinate 520,471,374 of CM060901.1, read as the reverse complement.
TAGATATAGTCATAGAACGCCATGGAAGCAAGACGATGGATTCCTTTACGAGGAGGATACGAAAGGTACCATGGTTGGTACCTAGGACCAATTTGGTCATTGGGCATATAACTACATATATATATATATCAGTTATTAGGTTTTAATCTACTAACAAGTAGATGGGTACGATTCACGCACAGATGCGAGAGTATTATAAATCTAATGAACCTAATATAATAGTAAACGGAAATAAAACGGTATATGTAGAACTAAGCTTAGAAGTATATAATTTGTTCATTTACCATAACTTTAGTTCGGACCCCCTCCTCATAACACCCTACAGGTTTGGTAGATGGTAGAGACTTTCCAGTTTTGAGGCACTTGTTTAGAAAGTGTTATTATATTGGTGAGTATTTACTTACTATTATATTTTAGTCAGTTCCGCTGTGAGATATTTAATGGAGCTCTGATATATTTGTCTTTTCCCATTTGCACGATGCCGGATACTCAACTCTGGCTTCAGTGGGCTTGGGTTTAGCATTTTTACGAAAAATCCGGACCCACTGGAATTCGGGTTGCTACATTTTATATCAGAGCAAGGTTTAGGATTCCTAGGTAGATAGTGAGTGAACGTATTTGTATTTTTAATATATATATAAACCCATAGACCCAAAGAGAAATCCATTTTTGGAGAAAAATTTGGAAAACAGTTATGTATATCAAAGTTTGGATTGTAGGAATCCCAAGAGCTAAAAGACCTAGAAGGACAAAGGTTTTAGATATACAATAGATTAATAAAGAATAGTCTCGTGGAAACAATTCCCAATTTGAAATTTTTTCAGAAAAGCAGGTTTGGCGGTATAACCTTAGAATTAAAGATAGGCATAAGAAGGAAGTAGATTGGGAAAATATATAATGGGATTGAGGAGAATATCTTCGTGTAGGTATTTGGGAAAGGGTAAGGAAGTTAAAAAACCACTTTGAGTCTAGCCGAATAAGCAAACTTTTGAGAATTTGAAATTTTTTAGAAGGTTTTCAAGTTTTAAACTTAAAAGTTTACAGCTTTATATTTGTACTAGTTTAAACATGGAAAATTGGGGGAAAACAATTTTAGAAAAAAGTATTCTGGAGATTTGAAAAAAAAATATGTATATTTCACTTGGATTAAATCTAAAAACTAGTACTTTGGGCTGTAGAAACGGTGTTTTCTGCAAAAACTGTTTTGGCCCAAGTGGAAACATATTTTTGAAAATATTATCTAAGTATAAGTGGTTTGTAAGTACATTAAAATAATTCCTAGCTGTAAAAACATTAAAACAGTTTTGAAAGAGAAAATTTTGGGGTTAGACAATTAAAGTGGTTGGAGCAAGTTTATGGATATTAATAAAGATTTAGTTGAAGTATAGAAGACGTTAAGACTCCACTTGGAGAGTGGAGAGCAGTTAGGAATATTTAGCCAAAGTCATTACCGCGACTTAGACGACCCGAAAATGGATAAAATTGGATTGGGCTTTGATTAGTTAAGGAGGATATGGGCGAGGCAAGCATGACAATTAGCGAAAAAAAATTTAGGCCGACCAGGTCGACAGGCCGGTCGATCGAGGAACAAGGCGGGTCGACCGCCATGGTCCAAATTTACACGTATAAATGCGTAAATCCTCCCTCGTCTTGTCATTCTAGCCTCCTCCCCAAAACATAGTAGCCGAACCCAACTTCACGATTCCAACCACCCCCAACACCTCAAAAATTCCACCAATTAGCTCACGGTTAGTACCAAATTGAAGCGTATCGTGGGATCTACCCGGATCAATACTTCTTTCCCACAGATCTGGAAGTTTTTCGCCATGCCTCCAAGACCATCCTTGGTTCACCCTTTTCCCTACCTTACACGCTAGGAGATAGCCTGGTGCCAGAGCGATAGGAGGATAGTGCAGGCTTACTCTGATACAGCTTCGTACCAATTTTTGCAAGGAAGAGCGATGAAGTTTTCTGATTTTAATGGCACGCCTTTAGAGCAGCCCTTTTTGGATACCAGGCTGCGGTAGATTCTGAGACACGAGACGTTCGAGCGACGAGCGTACCTCAGGTTAGTACATCTTTTTTATGCTAATTTACGTACTAGTGATGGGGATGATGAGATGGCTTTACAGTCGGAGGTCAAGGGAGTAGGGATAGCATTTAAGGAGACTCGGTTTGATGGTATTTTGTATATTAGAAGGCATGGCTTAGATATAGGACAGATTGAGATGACGGACCAGGCTGTCTTACATCAGATTTTCGTAGACCCCTAGCACCCCGGTTGGCGCATTGGAAAGTTGTGCCCATTAGCAAGGTTAGTTATACGCATTTTGCAGTATAACATTTTCCCCAAGACAGGGAGTTATGATCAGATTTATCCCATAGTAAGGCAGGCCACCTACGCCATATTTGGAGGCTTATAGGTGAACTGGGCCAAGGCGATCATGGCCCAGTATGTGACAGCAGCAGGACTTCGCCATTCTTCTATGATCTATTGTCATCTTTGGACGCGGGTCTTTAGGTGGGTTGGGGTTGAGATGGATAGAGAGACTTATAGTGAGCAGACCCATCCTATGATTGATTCATCCACTCTGAGGAGGATGAATATAGATTTGGCCCAAATACAGGCTCCACAGGAGGAGCAGGAGCCCGAGCCACATCGCTCGTCACATTACCAGGCACCACAGTATTTCCACGAGCAGTAGAGCTTTCCTTCGCCACCGTTTGGAGGTGGCGTTGGAAAAACAGAGTTGCATTGGCCCGCTTGGCCACCAGAGCCCGCGACGCAGAGTACTTGGGGATACAGATCTTGGGGAGAGGGAGCAGGACCTTCCCAACTCCCTCCGTCGACGAGTTATGATGAGCAGATTAGGAGCATTGCCGAGGGGCAAAATCGGCTCGCCAAGGAGCACGCAGAGCTTCTGCGAGGACAACAGGAGTTAGTTAGGACACAGCAGGAGTTAGCTAGGGCATAGCACGAGATTGTGACGAGCACCAGACGGTAGGAGGAGTGCCTTAGCTGTTTAGATTCATTTATTAGGGCCTTCTTGTGTCAGGGCGGATAGGGTCTTAGGCCTTCTAGCCCTAGATGATAGATGTGTTAGCCTACTAGTTTTACCTATCTAGTATCACCTTGTAGTAGGGTTTGTTTTCTCTTTTTATAAAATTGTACTTTTATGTTAGCATTTAATTCCTATTGTAGTAAATCAGTATTATTGCTTTTTCTCTGTGTTTTTCTGATGTTCACAAATAGAGAATAAGGACATAAGACGTTATAATAAAAAGTAATAGCAGATATAAGAATAACAAAAAGAAGAATAACAAATTTAAAGAAAGCAATGGAAACGTCAACATGAAATTAAAAAAAAAGATATTTTCTTATGTAAACCGTGCTTGGGAAAATGAAAAAGGGATTTTTTTTTTAGAATAGTAACCCAAAATTCCAAATACGGAGAAAGAGGTGCGTAACAGAAAATCGAAGAATTATGAAATTTTTTCGTTTTCTATCTTCTTTCTAACATAAGACATCGAATTCAGAAAATTTGATTTTTCTGAAATTCGAATATTAAAAGTTGTGTGTTAGGGTTTGGATGAAAATTTTGTTGAACTACACCCCATTCAGTAGGAGTGTGGTTAAAATTGGATGAAAGTTATTTTGAGCTTTTAAGAAAAATTGCATTCGTATAGAAATTGCAAGTATATTTAGGTTGTGTGCATCATGTTTTGAAAGTAAAATTTTTTAAAAAAAAAGCATTCATGTAGGAGGTACAGCTTAGAAATTCATGTACATGCATATATTTGTATTGAATTACACTTTTTGCACAAAACACGGATGATTGCAAAATTGAACGTACACAAAACGGTTTTGATTAATGCGAGGAATTACATAATTTTTTATCCTTGTCGAATTTCGAGGACGAAATTTCCTAAGGGTGGGAGAATGTAACACCCCACATTTTTATATAATTAAAATGAAGCAAATAACGATGAATAATGAAAATAAACATTTTTGAAAATTTTGAAATATGGCCTCGAAATTTGTACCATTACGTCCGGGGCGATTTTCTGATCAGTTTCCATATATAACTTGTCAAAATCCGAGTCTATATGAAGAAGTTGTGGGAGAAACGAAAACGGGAAATAAAAGGAAAAGAAAACGAAAAAAATACATATATGGTCGATCGCTAGGTCGACCCGGCAAGCTCCAAGGTCGACCGCCCGGTCGACCTAAGGAGTAGGGCGATCGACACCACGGTCGACCAACCTTGCTACCTGGACGATGCCGAGTGATGTAAAAATTGATTTTCGCGCGATCCGAACCCTATGTTGATTAATCTGATGGCTCCAAACGACCTTGTGACATGGTGGCTCCAGATTCAGTCCAAGAATCCAACGGTCTGAGATCCCTAAACTCCCCTATAAATAGAACCCTAGGCCTAGCTCTTTTCTCACAATCAGATTTTCTACCAATGGGTTCATTGCCTGAGGCTGGACCCTAAATAGAAAATATTTCTTTAGGTTCATTACCTAAGGCTGGTCCTTAAAAAGAAAGTATTTCTAGGGAGGCGATCTTCAAAATTAAAATATTATGCACCTAAGAAGGGGATCCAAAAGGATCATGGAGCCAAGCTGAGCACAAGCAAAGCTTTGGACGACGGGTGAGTGGATTTATTTATATATATTTTACGTTTATGACATATTATCGTTAGATTCCCGTTAAATAATTTTATTCAGTATTTCAGTAATTAATCCTATCAATTAGTTATGCTGAACTGTAAGAAATTTACAGTTATTTACATCTATTTTAAAGTTATAATTTAACCTAAATGCTAGCTTCTTTTTATTCCTTTTTTATGCGAATAATATAGTTAAAGAAGGCAATTCACAATTATGGATTAAAATAAGAAAATACTAGATTTTAGGAAATTAGATGTATAATAAGAAAAGCCGAAATAAAGCAAGAAAATTAAGAATTCTACAATAAATCATGCTAAAACGGGAGCAATAAATTAGAGAAAAATCTAATAACTTGATTTGGAAGTAAGTGATAAAACTAATTGGTTGGTTTAGAAACTAGGATACATTTCTAGAGTTTAATATTTAAATGATAACGATAAACGTAATTGCAAGAATAAAAGAAAGAAAAAGGGAATTATTATAAAATAGAGAAACCCCTGTATTTTACACTATCCAAAAATAATAAAAGAAATATCTTGCAGTTATGAATTATTGTTTATAGTATTATTTAGTATTAAAATATGGAAATGTATTTTTAGTACGGTTTTCATAACCAACCAAATAAAATAGGACTACTTCCTAGAATAGAAGAATATAAAGCAAAGAATTGAAGGAATCAAGTTAATTATTAGATAAAAATCTGAAGCTGTAAACGATAATGAATCTAGATCTACATTTACTGCGCAAACAGTAAAATTAAGTAAAATAGTTATTATGATAAGTAAAGTGTACAATATAAGAGAATTAAATTCGATATCATAATAAAAGATGACGGACTAGAGTAGAAAAGAGACGCTTCTAATTATATAATATGCAGATTATAAAAGAAGATAAAAAGTGACAATTACAAGTAAAATTATAACATAGGTTATAATTAAGTAGAAAGAACGTAAAGGCTTATTTTCAGACTTAGAATAATTTAATAAGCAAATATAGTAAGGATAACAATAGAGGCTTATTTAAAAAGACTTATACTAAGTTAACAAGTAATAGAACAGAAATAATAGAAGAGGCTTATTTTAATAAACTTAAGACTTAAATTAAGTTAATAAGCAAGATAATAGAAGTGACCCATATCAACAGCATTCCCTTCAGTCAGAAACTGATAGTCCCACAATAGTTAGGTGAGGCTGGGCAAGATTATGCTAATTAAGGTAAATAAATAGCCAACAAAATAAGAAAAGTAAACTAAACGCAAATTAAAGAGATTAGACTTAGGGTCTAATAAAAGAGTGTGATGCGTCTGAAGCAGCCCAAAGGATGAAGAACCTAACGAAGCAGTTCATCGTAGATTTCGGCGATAGAGAAGCACGTCAAACTTAAATTATTTTGGGCTAGAAGGAAGTACGAGACTTCAATGGGACGTGAGGATACTCTAGGATGGCCCTCTAGTGTAGGTGTAGTGATGTGGTCCTCCGGAGGCAGGTCTGTAGGTGTTCCATCAAAAGAGTATGCCTTGACTAATGTTTGCATGGCAAGACCATTGTAGGCAGTCAGAAGGGGTTGGTTTTTAGAGTAGGATATTCGTATGTCCCAGTACTTGCAAGTAAGTTTAGTGGGCAGAACCCAAAAGGATAGTCACATGCGAATATCAGCCAGCATCAAAACCAAGAACGAGTTCGGGGTAGACTAGAGTTAAACCAACAGTCCAATGATACTTTCACTATCGAGACATTGGATGAGCGGCACTACCAGTTGGATGTTAGATTGTTTGTAGTAGGGCACGTCCACTTAACTCTTTAGAGGTCTTTCGATTAGTTGAGGGGTGGCTGCGTGGGGCCATAGCCACGATGAGAAAAGAGACAGACCAAGTAGAATATCTGTATTGTAGGACTAACGAAGGTGTCCTCTACAGATATAGAAAATCACCGACTGAGTTCCGTACAGGGTAGACCTTGTTGACGGGATTAAGAGAGTAGACGGAATGATTACGTATAGTCCTCAATGTACGCACTGGGTGGTACATTGTGGATGTTAGAGCATTAGTATAGACTAGTGCGGACAAGGTTTTACATATTCTTAGTAAACGACGGAACATCTACATTGTAGGCCTTACGGGGCGGTCCTTTATAGATATAGTCATAGAACGCCATGGAAGCAAGACGATGGTGTCCTTTACGTAGAGGATATGGAAGGTACCATGGTTAGTACCTAGGGCCAATTTGGTCATTGGGCATATAACTTCATATATATATATATATATATATCAGTTATTAGGTTTTAATCTACTGAGTAGATGGGTACGATTCACGCACAGAGGCGAGAGTATTATAAACCTAATGAACCTAATATAACAGTAAATGGAAATAAAACGGTATATATAGAACTAAGCTTAGAAGTATATAATTTGTTCATTCACAATAACTTTAGTTCTGACCCCCTCCTCATAACACCCTACAGGTTAGGTAGATGGCGGAGACTTTCCAGTTTTGAGGCACTTGTTTAGAAAGTGTTATTATATTGGTGAGTATTTACTTACTATTATATTTTAGTCAGTTCCGCTGTGAGATATTTAATTGAGCTCTGGTATATATGTCTTTGCCCATTTGCAGGATACCAAATACCTAACTCGGGCTTCGGTGGGCTTGGGTTTTAGCATTTTTGCGAAAAATCCGGACCTACTGGAATTCGGGTTGTTACAAATTGGTTAAAGGTCGCTTTTCTTTATGGCCTTATAGCAATGAGTTCGAAAGGAAGACTTTCGTTTTATTAACATTGAAGCTGCCTTCTCAATGCTTTCAAAAGAGTTGTTTTAGCCACTTTTAATAAGAGTTTCGAAGGTAATGGTTTTGAAAGGTTGGTTTCGAAGCTATCCTCTTCCCCAATTCTTTTGCTTGAGATCAATGCTTTCGAAAGGGATACTTTCGCTTCTGTTCTCTTTGACCCACTAGTTATATTTAATGTTAAACCCAATGATTTCGAAAGAGATACTTTCAAACGGTTTTGAAGCTATGCTTCCATAAATTCTTACTTGAACTAAATGCCTTCGAAAGGTATGTTTTTTAGTATTTTGAAAGGAATGTTTCCAATGCTCATGGAAGGTATATTTTTAAGTGTTTCAAAAGGTATATATTTAAGTGTTTCGAAAGGAAGGTTTCCAATGCTTTCGAAAGGTATGTTTTTAATGGTTTCGAAAGAGAAGATCTAAGATTTTAAGTAATGCTTTCGATAGGGAGAGTGGCGGAGGGTAACCCATGATGTCACAATGATCTGAAGGATCTAGTCGAAAGCCTTAGCTTTCAAATAAGAAAACCCAATCTCATTTTTAAAGGTAAACCCATGGCAATGTAAAAGAGTTTTGAAATGGCATTTAAAATTTGAAATCTTAAAGGAATTTTTCCTTGCCAAGGATAGTGGTTTAAGGGTATTAACAATGTTTTAGTACAAAGTGATTAAATCATGGATGTTTATATTATTATGTTTTGATCAGTTATCATGTATGCTTCTGTAATAATATTCACTTCATAATTAAGCCATAACTGCATTTGGGGTGTTAAGGGCAGAATAACCAGCTAGGTTGACCTAGTAGTGAATATACATTGAATTGACTCTTATATGAGTAGAATTGCATCTAGTAGGTCAGATGGACCAGAATATAGGATGCCCAAAGCTGATCAAAGATCATTGGTTTAGACAGGTTCTTAGTAAGCCCATGAAAACTATGTACACAATTGTTATTGGTAGGGGGCAATAGGTTCTTAGTGATCCCATGAAAACCATGTCCAGAACAAGTTATTAATAGAGATCAATAGGTTCATAGTCAGCCCAAGGAAACTATGACATTAGAGATGTTATTAGAGAATCCAATAGGTTCGTAGTAAGCCCATGAAAACTATGATTGGATACTGTAGTTGGTAGATAACAATAGGTTTTTAGTGATGCAATGAAAACTATGAAACCGGACAGATAGTACGTAAGCTTGGAACAGGTTATTAGTTAGCCCATGAAAACTAATAGGTTAATATGACCTTAGAAACTATAATGTAAGATAGATATTCAGGTGAATGAGGATGGGAAATCCAGAGCATATTGCATGTTTTCATATCATCATGATACATTTTATTATGTAATGTCTTAACCATTGTGGATGCAGGTGCAAGTGTATGGTTATTATAAATTGGGTTAAGATACTAGTGAGGGGAAAACTTGTTCCGCTAAGCAGCGAGGTCTCACTAGATATCTATGTGATTCGAGATGGTAGGTTACTATTTACCCCAGACTTTTTGTCTGACTCAAAGTTTATGTTTTCCCCTTAAACTCTCGGGTGCTCAATTGATTCTGCGTAGTTTGAGAGTTAAGGTTTTCAGGTTCTCCTTTAGATGGATAAGCTTCTAGAGACGTGCAGGAGGCAAGCTAGCTATTAGGAGTTCTTTCTGTTTGATTCCATCGTGTTATTGGATGTAATGGCAAAGTTGTTTAGTGCCTATATTAAGACTCTAATCAACCAAGGGAGTATCTTCATATGTCGCACTTGGCGTATTTTGTAATAAATTATAGTTTCTCTGAATGTGGCTTACGTATGGGATTATGTAATGATCTAAAATGAAATAAGAAATTTGTTTAAATTGAGTTTAATTTTTTTCATATTCATGTGTTTCTGGTATATCAATGTATCAAACATTACCGCATTTGGTCACTGAGAATTAATAACTATCACTACAAGAAATCTGACCTTTACCTACCAATATTTTACTTACCAATATATATGGGTAGGTAAAGATAACGTTTATCTACCAATATTTAATGGTAAGATTTATTGGTAGTTAAATATTGCCAATATTATAACATTTTGGAAGGATGACTATCTACCAATAAATATGAGTAAGTAAAAAGTGTTACCTATGCATATACTGGAGGGAAAGGTTTTTGCAATTGGAGCCTATATTTTCCTCCTATCATTTTAACTTTTCATTAAAAATGAAGCTGAGTTGTGTGATGATGTGTCAAAAAACCCTATCCGGGCAATTTCGTTATCGGAATGAAAATTCGTTTGCATATCCTAGCAATGTTCCTTGTAAAATCACTTATTTATTAATTATTATTTTGAAATATGAAATAATTAGCAATTAAGAATTAATAAACAGTAATTAAATTTTAAATAATTAATATTCAATATTCAATAATCATTTATTAATAACTAATCATTAATTAATAACTTTTCGTATATTGCATTTTTTTTCAAACAATTGACTATTAAAATGTAAGTGCTGCAAATTTTTCTAAAAAGTTTCACAATTCCATACCAATATGTCATCATCCAAAATAGCCAAAACATATTCTCCCAGCTTATTAGAGAAACACAATCCGTACCATCCCCTCCAGCTACAGATCTAACCGTTTATTTTAAATCAAATCTAATAGTACAAATCTCAATCCGCGTACACTACCAAAATTAAGAGTATTAGAGGCACATAATTAAGGGAAAAATAAGATAATTGCCTCTAATAATGTAAATTTAGAGGCAAAATAAGATAATCTATTCTATTATATATAAAATTGAATATTTGACCTTTTGTATCCTTCATTCTCAATTAACCTCGGTTGAAATACTACTCTCTCGTTGATTTGAGTTACATTTTTGCAGTTGTCCATTTAATTTTTATTTAGCTACTCTATTATCGCCAAACCCTTCCCCTTCTTTTCTAAACTTCTTCAGGTTTCTTTATCTAATCGTTTATTTCTTTTCCTAATCGTTTGTTTCATTCCCTAATTGTTTATCCCTTCATTTTCAAAACCAGCGTTAATACAACCGTATTATCTCTTATTCATTATTGTCCTTTTATTTTTTATTCATGCTATATTGTTTCTCTTCACCTCCTCCATAATATTTCATGTCGCCTATCAACCATCAGTTCCCCTCCACCATTTTAGCTCCACCAATTTAGGTCATGAAAACTAATTCCCCTTTCATATCCTCTCATCAAGGCCATTCTCAAATTATTATACCCTTTCAACCTGAGAACATCGAACTCTATTTCGCAATTACCCTAGATCTATTTTCAAACCTAGAGCTTCATCCATTCAGTACACTCCATAAGGTATAATTTGCCAATTCATTTCGAATAAATTATTTAATTAAATCAAACTTTATTCTTAGGTTTTAGTTTTCAAGTTTTTTGTTGTATATTAGATTATATGTTTATTATCAAAACTAATTATGTGTAATTCTTTATTTAGGTTCCTTTCTAATTGCTATTTTAGAAAAACAACATAATTTAATTTTAGACTTTCTCGATGATAGAATAAATTGTATCCTCCATTCTCAATTAACCTTAGTTGAAATATTACTCTCTCATTGATTTGAGTTACGTTTTCGCAGTTGTCCCCTTTAATTTTTATTTAGCCACTCAATTATCGCCAAACCCTTCCCCTTCTTTTCTAAACTTCTTCAAGTTTCTTTCCCTAATCGTTTGTTTCTTTCACTAATTATTTATGCCTTATATTTCAAAACCAGCGTTAATACAACCGTATTATCTCTTATTCATTATTGTCATTTTATTTTTCTTTCATGCTATATTGTTTCTCTTCACCTCCTCCATAATATTTCATGTCGCCTGTCAACCATCAGTTCTCCTTCACCATTTTAGCTCTACCAATTTAGGTCATGAATACTAATTCCCCTTTCATATCCTCTCATCAAGGCCATTCTCAAATTATTATACCCTTTCAACCTGGGATCACCGAACTCTATTTCATAATTACCCTAGATCTATTTTCAAACCTAGAGCTTCATCCATTCAGCACACTCCATAAGGTATATTTTTCCAATTCATTTGGAATAAATTATTTAATTGAATCAAACTTTATTCTTAGGTTTTAGTTTTCAAGTTTTTTGTTGTATATTATATTATATGTTTATTATCAAAGCTAATTATGTGTAGTTCTTTCTTTAGGTTCCTTTCTAATCGCTATTTTAGACAAATATCATAATTTAATTTTAGACTTTCTCGATGACAGAATAAATTGTATCCTCCATTCTCAATTAACCTTAGTTGAAATATTACTCTCTCATTGATTTGAGTTACGTTTTCGCAGTTGTCCCCTTTAATTTTTATTTAGCCACTCAATTATCGCCAAACCCTTCCCCTTCTTTTCTAAACTTCTTCAAGTTTCTTTCCCTAATCGTTTGTTTCTTTCACTAATTATTTATGCCTTATATTTCAAAACCAGCGTTAATACAACCGTATTATCTCTTATTCATTATTGTCATTTTATTTTTCTTTCATGCTATATTGTTTCTCTTCACCTCCTCCATAATATTTCATGTCGCCTGTCAACCATCAGTTCTCCTTCACCATTTTAGCTCCACCAATTTAGGTCATGAATACTAATTCCCCTTTCATATCCTCTCATCAAGGCCATTCTCAAATTATTATACCCTTTCAACCTGGGATCACCGAACTCTATTTCATAATTACCCTAGATCTATTTTCAAACCTAGAGCTTCATCCATTCAGCACACTCCATAAGGTATATTTTTCCAATTCATTTGGAATAAATTATTTAATTGAATCAAACTTTATTCTTAGGTTTTAGTTTTCAAGTTTTTTGTTGTATATTATATTATATGTTTATTATCAAAGCTAATTATGTGTAGTTCTTTCTTTAGGTTCCTTTCTAATCGCTATTTTAGACAAATATCATAATTTAATTTTAGACTTTTTCGCTGATAGAATAAATTCTTTTTTTAATTCATTTATATCTTCATATAAGGTGAAGAAAAGTTAAAGAGTACATAGCGGGTTACTAAAATTAATTTGAGCCGTATGATGCAACAGAGCCAATCATATTCTCTAGAATAGTTTAGTGTTAATCGTCTTTATTATTTTATTTAATGTATTATGTTGGCACATTGAATACTTCTCCACATGGACTTTAAGAAAAGTTGGTTAGTTGATCGGAAATAAGTAAGGTTAACAAATACTGATGGTTTTGAAAATATGTTGTAGCATTGGAAGTTAATGTGACTGATCTAGAAAATATATTGTAGCATTGCAAGTTAATGTAAATTAGTGGGACATTTTGAAATGAGAATGGAGCACATGAACATGCATGATGACGAAAATCCATTTATTTGTAAGAAATTTAATAGGAAAGCTTTGGCTTCTCTACCAAGAAAATTGCATAATTTGGCCTTAATGATTTTTTGAATGTAAGGTATTTAAGTCAGATCGGATAAGTATTAATCACTTGAATATTTTTTACTCTATACATAAATGTACCAATTAGCCTTTTCTCTATTGTAGTTTGTAAGTTGAAAAACGCGCCTGAGAACTAACTATTGATATATAAGTGGCAAGAGTGTTAAGGAACTCTATCGTGCTATGCTCTAATTTGATAATGGTGTATTTATTGAAGTGAAAATAGGAGATGATGAAGAAAAAAGAGGGTTGCAAGTATACGAATACCATAAAGTGGCTTTAGTGATTAATTAGATGGGAAATTTTGGTCTGTTATTCTTACCATCTTCTTTAAGTAAGTCTAAGAAATCACATAATTATCATGTGTTTACATATGTGTTTTAATCAATTTTCAGTTTTTAGATTAGTATTTCTTTGTATGATTACACATTTGAAAGTCCATGACTTGTATATATGAGCAAAAAAGTGGATGTTGAGGTTAAATTCAACATTAACAGGTTGGATAATAGGATCGACCATTTGATATTTGAATAGAAAAGTATTTACATGTTTTTATATTTTTTCATCCAATATTTATTATTAATTTGAAAATACTTGCAAATTTTATATTTAACTTACTAAATGTTTGAGAGCTTTACCATTTGAAATATAATTATTTGTCCGTCTTTTTTTCATAAAAAATGTTTGTTAGTAATTGAAGTAATCAATGTACTCAATTTATGTGTAGCATTCTTTGTTTTTCTAAATGATTTAAACTTAAGAAAAAAATAATCCAATTTATATAATGGGAAATTCTATTGGAACACAAGTTTGTGACATATTTGATGACAAAACAAATATGAACCATTGGATTCCCTTCTGAATTCAACCCTTTGTGTAAACACATCGAGATCCGATGGTTAAGGTATGTAATGTTAGGTTTTGTGTTAAATTTTATGTCTGAATAGCCGCTATAGTATTAGATACACTTAATTACTAGATAGTTAGGTCTTGCTTTAGAATAGACCAACTTATCACAACTATATGTAAGTGTCAAATACACATTGAATAAAATTGCAATGAAGTTTTAATACATATATAATCAAATGCAAAAAATGCAACTTGAAACATTTGCTCTTCAGTAATGCTTATATATATACTTAGTATTCATGGTACATGACAAATGGATCATAAGATGAACAACATGGTGTATTGCATTGACCATTTTAAACTATGCAACTCTATAAAAGCCATCATATCACCTTAACTGTAATTATAAATGTTAAAATATTTTAAAATAATATTATATGAATAATGAAATCAAACTAATAGAAACAACATTTAACATAAAAATACGTAGACACTTAATACATTCAATTTTAAGACCTAACATTCTTACAATCGTTATACAATTGACCACTGATCGATGTCCTGACTAGTCTTTTGAGCAAAAGACTTGTTAGAGAGAAGATAGGACCGGCAGTACAAAGTCAGGTAACATAAAGTCAAATCATTAGATTATAGACTGATATTTCATAAAACTAAAATTGATATTTAGGTCATATATATGTTCTGTGTAGATGAACGTAGTAGACTCCCCAATAATCAAATTCCTCGACATATTCGATACAAAAGGCACAAAAGGCATGTCATAAGATATAGTTGATAAAATTGGAACAATTAAGATATAAATGGAGAATAGTACTTATGCATCAGAGTCAATATGCTGCTCAATTTGCCTTTAGGTATGATTTCTATTGCAAAATATTTTCTTGATATGTTAAGCCTAATTATTAATTGATGATTAATGAAGTATTCAATTTTTTGCATGATTTTGAAATCGAAGAAAGCACGAGGAGTCTACCAATCAAAATATGTTTTTCACGTGCAGTGTATCGTAGCTGAATCATCAGGCATGCTTCATGTCAATGGTGTAGGAGGGACATCTAATTTTTTCAAGTTAATTTTGTAAATTATGTATACATGGGCATCAGTTGTTTGTGCATATATAAGTATGAATTTTATGTACACTACATATACATTTGATTGAATATCACAATGACTACAACTGCTTTCATTTGGTTATTTGGGTTGTCGATATATTAGTTTTATAGATGATAATAATGTATGTTTTTTCTACTTTATTTCTAATATAGAACATTCATAAACAACTGTTATTATCTTTTACCTACACATAACCATTAAATTTGACCAAAATACGAATTGTGTAATAGGCCAATAAAATGATGCCATGTGGGCGAATAATGTAACGCCACGTGGTCCAATAATATTGTGCAACGTAGACCAATAAAATGGTGCCACGTGGAAAATTAGATAATGCCACATGGACTAATGAATTGATGCCACGTGGCCTAAGAAAAATGATGCCAATGTACTAATCAAATGATGACACATGGACAAATTGTTGTTTGACACATGGACCAACCACAAGATGCCAAGTGGCGGCATTGATGTATGCTATGTGTATGCTACATCATCAAACACATCAGCTAATGATCCATCATTTGATTCACAACTTAGTAGGGTCCCCGGATTCTTTTACCTACCAGTATTAATAAGTGTAGGTAAAGACTCTTTCCCCCACTAACCTTTACCTACTGTTTGTACCAAAAATGGGCACAACACTCTTCGGAAGTCTTTGAAGAGATAAACGTGTAGAATGAAAATTAAAACTGTGGATTATCTAACAAAAACTCCAAATAACAGAAAGTAAATTGCAAAGACAAGCGATTTAGAGTGGTTCGGCGTTTTGCCTACGTCCACTATGAAGTTTGATGATTTTATTGCTCGATTACTTGAAGATTACAGTAGTTTATAAGGTAATACAACTGAATTTAAATGCTAAGTGTCAATCTGAAGCAGCGACGGTGTTCTGGAGTAGATCTGGCAGAATCTGGGCGCTCTTCAGTACTTAGAATTATCCGACCCCTTTTCTGAATGACCGGGGGCTCTATTTATAGGTGTAGGAGGCTGATATTTCGCCTAAAATTCAGGGAGACCGCTTCTGGCACGTGAGGGGGCCCACATGGCCGAAATCTGGAGATCCGGGCCCACTTTGGGATCGATTCGACCCTTGGTTCGAATCGATCAAGAAATCATCCAATCGAGCTAAAATTTGGTGTGAACATTCTTCATCATGTGCTTAAGCTTCTGTGAAAATTTCATGGCATTTGGACTTGTAGAACTCGAGTTATGATCGATTCAAGTTGGTCCATATCGATTCGAACTCAACTTCGAATCGATCAAGATTTGCTCCGATTGAGCTGAAATTTGGCGTGGACATTCCTTAGGTTTCCAGTAAGCTACTGTCCAAATTTGGTGGCATTTGGACTTGTAGATCTCGAGATATGATCGATGCAAGTTGGTCCATATCGATTCGACCCTTGGTTCGAATCGATCAAGAATTGCTCCGATTGAGCTGAAATTTGGCATGGACATTCCTTAGGTTGCCAGTAAGATACTGTCCAAATTTGGTGGCATTTGGACTTGTAGATCTTGAGATATGATCGATGCAAGTTGGTCCATATCGATTCGACCCTTGGTTCGAATCGATCAAGAATTGCTCTGATCGAGCTGAAATTTGGCATGGACATTCCTTAGGTTGCCAGTAAGCTACTGTCCAAATTTGGTGGCATTTGGACTTGTAGATCTCGAGATATGATCGATGCAAGTTGGTTCATATCGATTCGACCCTTGGTTCGAATCGATCAAGAATTGCTCCGATCGAGCTGAAATTTGGCATGGACATTCCTTAGGTTGCCAGTAAGCTACTGTCCAAATTTGGTGGCATTTGGACTTGTAGATCTCGAGATATGATCGATGCAAGTTTGGATTTCTCAGCCGTGATCCATCAATATCTGGAGCATATGAACTCCGATTGACTTGAAATTCCGAATGTTGGCTCTCATAGCTTTGCTTGTCATGTCATATCAATTGTAGCCCGATCCGGACTCGGAAAAAATTCGTCGATATCCATAGTGAGCCTGCGTATAACCGATCTCCAAGACGAACTGTCATTGGTTTCTAGTCAAGTTCTTGGTGTCACGGCCTTGTCAAAAGGCGGGATAACATTTGCCCCCCAAAGTATGTCTTGTGTGAACATGACGTGCTTTGAAATGTTGCATCCTTCATTCTGAAAAAGTTCTATCTGATTCGTTGAGTAGTTGCTATCTTTTCGCCAAAAGATGTAACTTTCAATTAATTTCCAATAATATAAATGTTTATTGAACCACTGTCAGTGATTATGTAGTGCAATGTTGTAACTGAGTGTCGAGTGCTAGCGATTTGTTATTCGCTGTTGTAATTGTCATCAGGTGAGCATTCAATTCCTGTAAATTTTGAAAATTGAATGTTAGTCTGTCATAAATGTACGTATGTTAACCTGGCTCCTGTTAACGTTTACACGTTCACGAGTCATTGTCAAGTTCTTTAGTTTTTGTTTGGATTGAGTTTCGTATCGATCCTCTCCTGGATCGAAGTGAAATTCAAGTTGTAACAACGTTCGATGGTTGTTTTGAGTCCTTCCTTTGTATCGATCCTCTCCTGGATCGATCTGAGATGTTGGAATATATGCTTCGTATCGACGGATACGTCATAATGGGTCTCGGATTGGCGGATACAGGAGTAATGCTTTGTGTCGACGGAGTAGAACGATCTAGACGTAATTATGCAGTGAGGCTTCACAGAGGATATGCCATTTCTTATTCCTTTATTCAATAAGAATCCCCAATCGTGGATAATCTTTGATAGGAGTCATCCATGACTCTTTTTCTAGATCCGTCTCCAAGATCTAGTTGATCTTCATATGTCAATGCCTAGAATAATAAGTATTTCAACTGGGACAAAGTCTTTTTGCTGTGCATCCCCAGAACTGGCTAGCTTGGCCAGTGACTTAGCTTTTTCATCTTGTTCTCCGAGGATGCGTGTAATGGTGTAATAGTCGAAGTCGACTAGTAGCTTTTGGACCCGGTTGAGATAAGGAGCAAGACGTTGCCCCCTAGTCGGATAATCTTCCTTGACTTGGCATACTACTAACCGGTAATCACATAAGACATGTAAAGTTTCCATTCGTAGTTTTCTTACAAGTTTGAGCGCTAAGGTTTCATACTTGGCTTCGTTATTTGTTGCAGGTAAGTTGAGTTTCAGGGCGTAGTAGATCGTTCGTTCCTCAGGAATCACTAACGCAACTTCGATGTTAGAAAGCCGATTATTGGAAGTTCCATCGGTGTACGTTCTCCATCGGTTGGGCGGTTCTCCACAGTTCTTATGATAGTCATCTGATGTGGCAGATTCAGATATGAAGTATGCTAATGTTTGACCATGGAGAGCTCTCCGAGGGAGATAAATATACATCTAAGGTTTCTATTGGACCTATCTTAACGGTTGGTTGATATGGATGTTAATGGGGTGAGCTTGCTAGTAGCCAGCCTTCATCATATATGGGTCTTTGGATTCGTTTCTTTTCACATAGCATTGCGATGCTTATGGCGTGTGTTGACATGGCCCAATTGATGTATAAATCTCCGCGATCCAAAAGCTTAGGTAAAATGGGAGGTCTCTTTAAGCGATCTATTAGAGCTGCATGGTTGTCCTCGGTACATGGGTGTCTCTAATTGTCGGAATTTTTTAGAAATTAGTCTTGATTCCATAAGAATTGATGATGAAAACAAAGAATCTTTCTAATGTAATGATGAAAGAGCATTTCAAAGGGTTGAGTTTGATCCTGCATTTTCTGGAGAGCACTAAATATCTCTGCCAAGTCATCGATGTGGTTGTTTGATAGTCATGATCTCACGAGCATATTAACCACATCTACCTTTATCGATCGGTCGATCTAATTTTTGAATGATCTGTTAATCGTCCTTTTGTAAGTAGCACAAGTGTCCTTAAGTTTGAATCTATAGATTGCAGCATAGCACTATAGGCCCAGGTTAGTAGCAAAACAGTTGTATTCCTGGTTTTGGGACATGCTTCATTATCTGATTGTATCCGGAGTTTGCATCCATGGATGTGAGTAATTCATGTCTGATGGTCGGGTCCATCAGTTGGTTGATCATTGGAAGTGGAAAGTTGTGCTTTGTCATACCCCATGCAAATCTGAGTAGTTGACGTATGTCCTCCACTCCCTGTTTGTTTTTCTTATAAGTAAAGGATTGGATACTCGTTTTGGTTGGAGGGCATCATGGATAAACCCACTGGTTTTGAGCAGATCGTTTCTTCTTTAAGTGCAACAGATCTCTCCGGATCCATGTCGCATCATTTTTGTTCACTGAGACATGCCTCGGGTCGACATTTAATGCAGGGTTCTTCATGGCTAGCGAGAGTCCATATATATATATATATATATGAGGTCGAATCCAAGCGAACACATCAAGATTCACTTGTAGTAAAACAATTGACTCTTTCTTCATAATTGCGTAGAGTTGTGATCTGATCTACAATACTCGTGATGGGTTGTAGGTGCCTCATGTGTTTATTTGCAATGGTAAATGATCAGGCTTACAAGGACGTTGAATCAAAGGATTAGTAGAACTTAGCCTTGTATTGCACGCTGCTACATAGCTGGCTCCAGCTTTGAGATTGAATTGACTTATGTTTCTGAATGATGCGCTTTTCATTCAATGTAGCTGCGATCCATTGCTCATTGGAAAGGTCAGAATGATGATCAGTTGCCCATAAGTCCTGGTATTGATCCGATGATTTATCTCTAGGCATCCTTTCGGTCGCAACCTAAAGTTGTTATGAATATCAGGCATGGGTCATAGGTTCAAATTGTCATAGTCAACTCTCGGATAATTACTCTTTTGCCCCCAGCCTCGGGTTGGCGGATGCATTACGGGGACGATCTAGTCTTGTCCTAGCTGTGTCTATACTGTAGTTCAAGCTTTAAGAACCGGAGTTGACTGATGAATGGTTGAGTCATATTACCTTATCTTCTTGTTCGTGCCCCTAAGTCTGGGGAGTATCTCGATAAGTGGCAAGGTAGACAATGTCCACTTCAATTTTGTATTATATTCCATTGAACCATAGGATCAAATTAACGGACGGAGGGCAGAGTCGTGCCTATCATGCATTATGTTCTAGTTCTTTCCTCTAGGCGGAATACATTGTTACTTTGCCGACATTCGGACATAAGCTAGATTCTGGACGGTCAATGACATTCGCTCTGCTGCTTATGTCGCCATACTTTGGGCGAAAAACTGAAGAGTGAATCATCTAGTCAGATCCAATGCAGGATTGGTGCTTACCTTGTCGAATCCAGGGTAAGAATCAGTGTGCAGATGTTTAGGTTGCACTTGTTTCGAATTGTTCTTTGAGTCGGATCATGGTAAGAGTCAATGAATGAATGGTCGCGTTGCATTCATTTGGAGTTGGCTGATCAACCATGTCCATTTCGATTTACGTTCTCCCGTTAGATCTAGGGTAAGTCAGCTCAAATGCAGTCATGTCATGCTCATCTGGTTTCATGTTCTTCCTAATGGATTTTAGGAAGGCGATGGAGGACAAATGGTAAAGTCACACTCATTTGTGATTTACACTTCTATTCATGCTATGCTGGTCGAAGATATTTGATGCATGCTCGGGTCACATTGATTTGTAGTTGAAGAAGATTGATATTGACCGTCGATTCGATGGCATGATGCAGAATGCTCGGACCTTATTTCCTGTCAATCCGATGGTATGATATGAAAGGCGCAGATCGACATTGCCCGTCGATCCGGTGGTATGATATGATCGGTTGCTTGTAACTTTGGGCGTCATTATGTTTGGTTGGCATCAAGGCCTCCATGCAGTCGTTGCCTTAAGTTTTAATGGACGCTAAGCCGGAGAGGCAGCGAGTCACCTTTCTCTTCTTTCAGTAATTTGTACTTCTGCCCCCAGTCTTGGGGATAAGCCGTAATAGGCGTTATGCAATATTGTTCACTGCTTAATTTTAACATCCACACTCTGGGGACTTGTATCTTTATGACAGTTGTTGATCACTCATTTTCATGTGTTGAGTCTGCGCCTATTCTCGGGGAATGAGTGATGTAACTTGGTTGAGATGCAGTCGAAGTTGTTAGGTGGACGGGTCCACCCTCCTCGAGGCCGTACTTGATGGAGATGCAGTCGAAGTCGTTAGTTGGACGGGTCCACCCTCCTCGAAGCTGCATTGAATGGAGATACGGTCGAAGTCGTTAGGTGGATGGATCCACCCTCCTCGAAGCCGTAGTTGGTTGTAGTTTATACTCCGGCTCGAGCTCTCGGAGTCCAGAGTTATTTTAATGTTTATACTCCAGTTTGCGCTCTCGAAAGCTGGAGTTTGTTGATGTATATACTCCGGTTCGCGCTCTCGGAATCCGGAGTTAGTTAATGTTTATACTCCAGTTCGCGCTCTCGGAAGCTGGAGTTTGTTGATATTTATACCCAGCTCGCGCTCTCGGAGTACTCTGGGGTTTTGTGAATGTTTATACTCCGTCTCGCGCTCTGGGAGTACGGAGTTGAATGAATGTTTATACTCCGCCTCGCACTCTGGGAGTACGGAGTTAAGGAATGTTTATACTCCGCCTCGCACTCTGGGAGTACGGAGTTAAGTAAAAAGTTTGTACCCAGCTCGCGCTCTCGGAGTACTCTGGGGTTTTAGGAAAATGTTTATACTGTGCCTCGCACTCTGGGAGTACGGAGTTAAGTAAAAAGTTTGTACCCAGCTCGCGCTCTCGGAGTACTCTGGGGTTTTAGGAAAATGTTTATACTCCGCCTCGCACTCTGGGAGTACGGAGTTAAGTAAAAAGTTTACCCAGCTCGCGCTCTCGGAGTACTCTGGGGTTTTAGGAAAATGTTTATACTCCGCCTCGCGCTCTGGGAGTACGGAGTTGAATGAATGTTTATACTCCGCCTCGCACTCTGGGAGTACGGAGTTAAGGAATGTTTATACTCCGCCTCGCACTCTGGGAGTACGGAGTTAAGTAAAAAGTTGTCGTGTATCAGCCCGTTTCTGGCCTGATGTGAGGGCTTGTCCCTGAGCTAGGTGTTTCGCTTAGCGAGTGATCGGCGGGATCCCGATTAACTTCCACTTATAGGCCCCTCAACAAAGGATGAGGTTTAGAGTATGGACGGTTAGATCGCGTCCATGTTCATTTTGATTCCGCTTTTGCCAGGCCTAAGGAGTAAGATTAGTGTTCTGGCAAGCTTTGTGCTCGAGCATAGGAAAGGATGGTCGAACTACATCCACTTTGAGTTGTGTATTTTCCCTTAAGTCGGGTGCAAGAATTGGGGAGCAGACAGTCGAGTCATGTCCAATTTATACTTTGCATTCTTTCGATCGAGCTAAGGAAGAGAGTTGAATGACAACTCGTGATGGTTAGTGAGTAGACAATCAGTCGTTGATGACTTTAAATTGAGGGTTGGCCCCTGATGAAGTCAGTTTAAGGCATTATCATTTTGTCGAATCACAGACGCAAATGGAGAGTGAATGGTCAAATCACATCCACTTTAAATTTCTTTTCTCAAATAACCCCAAGTGTCTAATGTAGATTTGATGTATAGATGGTTGCGTCATGTCCATCCACAGTGTGGTTTCGTTCTTATTGGGCATCAGAAGAAGCATAAGTATTTTGGCGAGCTTGAGAGTGCATTGTAGGGACATATAACTCCAAGTCTTTCTTACATCTCCTAATTAAATTGCGTAGGCAGATGAGTGGATGGTCGGTTGCATCCACTTTGTACTAAAGTCCTGACCTTGTCGGTCTCTTCCGCTTTGATGCCTTGCCCCCAGTCAGGGGCATATAGTAGCCGATGAGTGGTCGAATCATGCTCATCACGATGATACCTCAATGATTTGATCATGGTCCGCGGAGGTTGTTTTGCACCCAATCTTAAGTACTCGGTTACCTGCATCATTTGCAAGTAGTTTAATTCAAGTAGGTCATATTTCGCAACGTAAATGAAATTGAATTAGAAATAATTCAAAAGAGATCAGATCAAATCTCATTTATAAGTGAGGCAGCGTCGTATGCTCGCTATTGCACATCATTCCATCCCTTCTCAGTTGGAAGTCTAACGCAAATGGTTCAATTTGATCAAAGTCCTTGATCGATAGGGGTCGGATGTTCCCGGTCCTTCGTTTTATGGGGCTTGCATATATGGTCGGAGCTATCCTTCCCGGAGAAGCCTTATGGCGTTGGCGTTCACGGTAGCCATTTAGAGAAGAGGAGTTTTCCGATCTAGAGTATGGAGCAGGTCCCCTCCTTATCCTGCTATGTTGATCCTTCATCTGATTCATCAACTCAAAATTTGCCTAGACATGTTGGTGCAGTTGTCGGCGGCGGTCTACCAGTTCTCTTGTCAAAGTCTGGAAATAAGCGCCGGTGATGAACTCATTTATGGGTATCGGCAGCAACTGGCTGCGGGCTTTGGATAAATTCGTTGGCTGCCAGCTTCTTCATTCACTTCAACAATATAAGAAGTAGATCTGGTATGTCTAACCACGATTGACAATGTTCTTTGAGGAATGGGGGAAGACAGCTACATTTGATAGCAGTCATCACTCTTGGTGTAAGCCATGCGCAATTCTCACTTCATGAGGTAGTGCCGGGGGTTGTATTTCCATAACACACCGACATAGTTAACATGTTGAATTTTCATTGGAAGTTCTGCATGTAGGATGGTTTCAACGAATAGGTCTCGACTAGGAAAGATTCCCCAATCGGCATTATGATCAGGCTCATTTTATTGCCCAGGGGTCTTGTAACACTGGTCAATGACGTATGCATGATTGCGTTCGAGTTGTTTGCAATGCCGATAGGACGGTGAGTTGGTTAAAATGGGCTAACAGATTGGTGTTTATCCCAAACTTTCATCCAGATAGGGGACCTATATAGGGTATTAAGGAAGTCTTCTTGAGGTTGTATGCCATGCTTTTAGTCATGTGGACGTAGAATGATTAAGATGCGGGCATTTGAAGATGGTTCAGCGCTGACCAGCTATGCTTTGAGTCGGTAGAGTAGACAGTGTAGGGGAGTCGTCATATTAGCCGTCGTACCATAGTTGTCAACTCAGGAGTTTGAAAGCTGGTCAATTGGAGGAAGTTGCATTCCACCTTAAAAGCATGATATATTAATCAACCCCAGTTCTTGGCATACTAACTAGGTTCTCCAGCCTTTGGGAGTACGGTTGAGTAGTATTTCTTTACCCATTCCTTGATTACAACTCAACATTTTTTGTTGTGATCTCCTATGTCTTGTTTAGTCATGGAACAATCAGAAGCATGGATGTAATGTTCCTTCATTAAATTGGTGATTGAATCGACAATGTGGGTGCCCTGCGCTGCGGCTAGGGTTCGGGGGGTTTCCCCCGAAAAAAAATTTTTTTAGGCTCTTTTTAGGAAATCTGGGTCGTACCCGAAATTTTTTTTTTTTTGATATTTCGTATCGATACGAATTGGACACAATTGGATCGATTCGAATTGCAGTTGAGTATCGATACGAATTGGGTGAAGTTGGATCGATTCGAAGTAGCGCATCCTGATGGATACGAAGTAGCGCACCCTGATAGATACGAAGTAGCGCACCCTGATGGATACGAAGTAGTGCACCCTGACAACGCACCCCGATGGACAAGAAGAAGCGCATCCTGATGGATACGAAGAAGCGCATCGTGATGGATACGAAGTACCTGTGACTATCGATACGAATTGGAGACAGATGGATGGATACGAAGTATTGCTTCCTGATGGATACGAAGCAGCGCACCCTGATGGATACGAAGCAGCGCACCCTGATGGATACGAAGCAGCGCACCCTGATGGATACGAAGAAGCGCACCCTGATGGATACGAAGTAGCGCACCCTGATGGATACGAAGTAGATGGATGCGAGGGTCTTGTGTCTCTGATCGATACGAAGACAATGGATTCAAAGTGAGGCTATGCTTATGGATACGAACGCTCGGTCCAGATGGGCTCGAAGACATGGATACGAAAATCACCATATTTTCATGGATTCGAAGACATGGATACGAAAATCACCATACTTTCATGGATTCGAAGACATGGATACGAAAATCCCCATATTTTCATGGATTCGAAGACATGGATACGAAAATCACCATACTTTCATGGATTCGAAGACATGGATACGAAAATCACCATATTTTCATGGATTCGAAGACATGGATACGAAAATCACCATACTTTCATGGATTCGAAGACATGGATACGAAAATCACCATATTTTCATGGATTCGAAGAAATGGATACGAAAATCACCATACTTTCATGGATACGAAAAATTGCATTTTTTCTGGATTCGAAAATATGGGTATGGAATTCATGATGAATGTAGTTCCTCTTAGATCTGGAGCAATCTGAATAGAATAGAAGGAACTACTTATGAACAGATCTGGATCTTCTCCTTAGATTTTTGCAATCCAACGACGGTAGTAGATCCATAGAGCAGGAGAAAAAACTGCGTTTTTTCTCAGTGAAAGCACCAAAGTGTTTGTACCAAAAATGGGCACAACACTCTTCGGAAGTCTTTGAAGAGATAAACGTGTAGAATGAAAATTAAAACTGTGGATTATCTAACAAAAACTCCAAATAACAGAAAGTAAATTGCAAAGACAAGCGATTTAGAGTGGTTCGGCGTTTTGCCTACGTCCACTATGAAGTTTGATGATTTTATTGCTCGATTACTTGAAGATTACAGTAGTTTATAAGGTAATACAACTGAATTTAAATGCTAAGTGTCAATCTGAAGCAGCGACGGTGTTCTGGAGTAGATCTGGCAGAATCTGGGCGCTCTTCAGTACTTAGAATTATCCGACCCCTTTTCTGAATGACCGGGGGCTCTATTTATAGGTGTAGGAGGCTGATATTTCGCCTAAAATTCAGGGAGACCGCTTCTGGCACGTGAGGGGGCCCACATGGCCGAAATCTGGAGATCCGGGCCCACTTTGGGATCGATTCGACCCTTGGTTCGAATCGATCAAGAAATCATCCAATCGAGCTAAAATTTGGTGTGAACATTCTTCATCATGTGCTTAAGCTTCTGTGAAAATTTCATGGCATTTGGACTTGTAGAACTCGAGTTATGATCGATTCAAGTTGGTCCATATCGATTCGAACTCAACTTCGAATCGATCAAGATTTGCTCCGATTGAGCTGAAATTTGGCGTGGACATTCCTTAGGTTTCCAGTAAGCTACTGTCCAAATTTGGTGGCATTTGGACTTGTAGATCTCGAGATATGATCGATGCAAGTTGGTCCATATCGATTCGACCCTTGGTTCGAATCGATCAAGAATTGCTCCGATTGAGCTGAAATTTGGCATGGACATTCCTTAGGTTGCCAGTAAGATACTGTCCAAATTTGGTGGCATTTGGACTTGTAGATCTTGAGATATGATCGATGCAAGTTGGTCCATATCGATTCGACCCTTGGTTCGAATCGATCAAGAATTGCTCTGATCGAGCTGAAATTTGGCATGGACATTCCTTAGGTTGCCAGTAAGCTACTGTCCAAATTTGGTGGCATTTGGACTTGTAGATCTCGAGATATGATCGATGCAAGTTGGTCCATATCGATTCGACCCTTGGTTCGAATCGATCAAGAATTGCTCCGATCGAGCTGAAATTTGGCATGGACATTCCTTAGGTTGCCAGTAAGCTACTGTCCAAATTTGGTGGCATTTGGACTTGTAGATCTCGAGATATGATCGATGCAAGTTTGGATTTCTCAGCCGTGATCCATCAATATCTGGAGCATATGAACTCCGATTGACTTGAAATTCCGAATGTTGGCTCTCATAGCTTTGCTTGTCATGTCATATCAATTGTAGCCCGATCCGGACTCGGAAAAAATTCGTCGATATCCATAGTGAGCCTGCGTATAACCGATCTCCAAGACGAACTGTCATTGGTTTCTAGTCAAGTTCTTGGTGTCACGGCCTTGTCAAAAGGCGGGATAACACCTACCAGTGTCTACCAATTCAATATTGGTAGCTAAAACATATTACCTACCATTAGGCTAGTTTTACCTACACTTACAATTGGTAGTTAAAGACCTCATTTCCTTGTAGTGTATGGATGACTGCTGCATCCGTAGCGGTTAGTTTTGGACCTCCAAATTGGGGATGTAACATTTAGTGAAAAAGAACCGATTCTTGAATGATGGAACCTTGCTGGGAAGATCAAGTATGAGTTTTTGACTGTGTTGCGCCTCAATATAAATGAGTGATGGGTTAGCCTCTCTCTTTTTGAATAATGAGAGATACTACAACTCGACAAAGCTCGGGCACGATTAAGCGCTCGCATGAACAGAACATATAAGCATGGCATACCCGTTTGGAAGAATTTGGAATGGAGCCAAACCTATATTCTAAAGCATTGTCATTAAGAAATGATTGTATGGGGGCACTGCACCATACATACACATATAGCGGTGACAGGCCACATATCCCGAAGGTGGCCTATGAGCGACTTCTCCTCTCGACGGTAGAAGCACGTCATCCTTTAGGGTACCATATTGCGTGCAGATGCTTCGCAAAATCCTGTGTGTAAGGATAGAAGGAGCTTTCTCCAAAAGATCAAGCAAGACTCTGAAGTTAGGAGGAGTGAGATCGACGACATGTCCCACTAGAATCGGACGACCATATTAACCCGAAGTTATGGAAGCAACAGACCCCGCTAGGATCGACGAAGATTCTGCTTTAGAAATCGGTGAGCTTCCCTCAATTGACTTGCGTCGAGAAGATTTGTGCATCGTTCTATATAAGAAAGCCTAGGTTCAAAACAGTCAGGTGCACCAAATCTCTAAAATATAGACCCTAGCATAGTTGATACTTGAAATTCGGAAGATAATGGACGTGTACCAACCATCGATCAGATTCTAAGTATTATCTGCGGGTGTGTGTGATGTGTAATCTAAGTGAGAAGGAGTCCGGCGTCTTGAGCGCTGTGAACGAACCATTCCGTATAGGTAGCTCACTCACACAAGAAAGAGCGATCTGTATCACCTATTAATTTCTTTTCTTCTATACTTACATGTTATCGATCAATGAACGATAATGAATCCATTGTCCGAAGCAACACCGAAAGCTCTTCCTATTCCAGGTACACCGATCGTGCAATGACAGGAGCAATCCATAGCGAGCAACTGTAGATCGATAGGTCCGAATCGGGAGGAGGATTCTCAGCATAAGTCAATTTTAATTCTCTGGGAAGTGATAACAGCCTAAGCTGCATACAAGGCACTACCCTAAGCAGTTATCATCTCCTAGAAAAACAAAAATCAATCCGCAGGGCATCGTGTCGGGATCGACTATGAAACTTAATACAAGTTAATTCTGACTTTGTGGATGAAGATAGCAAAACATGTCGAGCACCAGGGCAAAACCCTAGCTTCATTCCGGGAAGAACTTAAGGCTCGATTTACAATTTCCTTCAACAAAGTCACAATTAGATCGAATCTTCCACTGTATCCGTAACCAAAAAGACTTCATCAGCAAACATTGATAATGCACCAAATTCCAAATCACCAACCTTCGAAATGGAGAAAAGTGATCTGGTCTCTAATGCAAGACAACTCAAACTAGGGTATTAATGGATCGATAACACCTCAAATCAGAGGAAATCACGACAATAGAGCGGTGGCAACAGCATCTAGAGGTAACGGCTGGTGGTGCTGAAAGCAAGGATCGATGGCGGCGGCTCTCAGTGGATGAAGTGATTGGATCGACAAACTAGGGTATGAATACTTCGGATAGCTAGAAGGCTAGAAATTGGATCGTGTAGAAATGATATGAATTGCGGGGGGTCGCTTGTATAAAAAAGAGAAAAGTTTGTCGCCAAAAGTTTCAAGTACTTGGATCAGTACTGATCCGATCCAATCGGATCGGTACCAATCCAAATTTACTTCCCCGAATAATCTCAAATCTTACCCATGCGACCTACTCGACATTTATATTCATTCCGGAAATTATCAAATCAAGATCACTCTACAATTACGAATAATGGAGGTTCCCACTAAGGACTTAACAATTAGCTGGTGCATCGTAGGCAGTTCTTCAAGGTGACTAGTTGCGACGAGTGAAATTCCTTAAAGCAGAGATTCAAAGGCAGTAACTTCCAGAGCACACCTTGTTTCCAATGAAGGCATACTCTAGGGGGTATATGTTAACTGGATTTTTAACCCAGTAGAATTCAAAAGGAGTTAGAATATTCAGATTATGCTAGAACGACTCGAGACTTGATCGGAAGGCCTAAAAGTATGGGACAAAGGAAACTTGAAAGTTTGACCCAAAAATACACTAACACTTTGGATCGGTACTGATCCAAAAGTTTGGCTTGAGGTTCCTCCAAACCATTTGCGTCATGTTCCTACCTCTCTACTAAGCCTATCTACCAAGTTTGTTAACAATCTAAGCATGCAAATTCCAGAAGTAAAGACTTATCGAATTCAGACTAAAGTTCAGTCAAACCATGGGTGAACCATCATCAAAACAAGTCAACAAGCTATAAAATTACATGAAGAGCCTTATAAGCAAGCAGCAAAGCCAACCACAAAGAAGTTGTGCAAAAATTTCATAACTCTTTGGATCGGTACTAATCTGATCCAATTAGATCGGTACCGATCCAAAAAGTTAGCTTGGAATCACTTTAAATTTTTCGTGTTTCTTCCTATGGAAAACTATAGGCTTCAGGTGCAATGGTTTCGATCCAAGAAAAATGGTCATTTGCAGTATTGTAAGTAGCTGAAATGCAGCGTTTGAAATTGAAATGCGGTCGTTGATCATATTCAGGAAAGAAAAATATATTAAAACGCTGCATCGTATATTTATGTCTACCGCTAAAATTTTACAATGACCGCCTAATATTTTGTTTCCTACTGTATATAACTTTTCTTCGTTATCAAATAAGATTAAATTTTCACATCCCTCCAACCAAAAAAAATTGGATCGTTTTCACCTTAAATTGGATCCTAATTGCTGAAATCTACAGCCACAACCCAACCTCCGAATCCTAAAGTGACAATGATCTAAACCATAATTTCGAATCAATTCCTAACTTCAAGTCTTTCAACTTTACTGAAAGTTTTATCAACTAAGCTAAAAAATGTTATTCAACTTTTTTGGGATCCAAGCAACCAAAAAAGTTTAGATTTTTGTCAATAATGGGAGGCGTTACATCCTCCATGGCTGCAAAGCTTGCTTTTTTCCACCAAACTCACCGACATACGAATTGAAAACTGATGATTTGACTGGTCTTTTGACTATGGATTGATTCCCACATCGGGAAAATATGGAAATAACTAAGATTTCGACGAGGAGAGGCAACCAAATAGTTTCTATGTATTTTAGAAATCCAATGGCTACTTCTACTCTTTTATATTCGCATGGAAACGATGCTGATCTAGGTCAGGTGAGTTTTTCATCGAGTTAAGCATTCATTTAAGAGTTAATCTCATGGGGTAATTCAATATTTTTTGCTGCTTTTAGATCTATTCTTTGTTTGATTGCCGTTTTAATGATTAGAGTTAGCTAAATTTTAATTATTACTTTTGTCCGTTCTTGTTCGTTACTTTTTTGGTTTTTTGATTTAATTGGGATTACTTTATATGTTATGCCTATGCTTAGTTTGTAAGTTTAAATAAAGTTTAGATTAATTATAGGGTAGAATTGTTAATTTATCGATTGTGCTTACTTCTGAAAATGTTAAGTAGATAAAATTTCTGTATGTAATTTGGTTAATTTTGGAATAGTTTTGCTGTTCTGGGGTACGTGACGACTTGTTTATTTTGGTCATTTTATTGATTTAGGATCTGAGGTAAGAATAGGTATTTTGAAATTTAGTACAACTGGTGTTTAACATTATGCAGTTATATTGAACAGACTTTTTGATGACTTAGCTTTAGCATCAAAACTAAATTTATAGCATGGTATAGGCTCCAATTGTTGAAGAAGTGGAAAAGTTATATATTTTATACATGATCTCTTTAAATATATTTTTCTACAATACTGATTTGTAGTTTGTTGTCCGCGTAGCTATTTTAGTTCGGCACAATAGTTCGTTTTTTCTAAATGAAAATAAAATAAACTCAGCCCCAACTTTTCGTTAATACAGTCTAAAGATTAATACGTTGTTAAACAGTTAGACTCGTTATTATTGACATTTTTGCACTAGAATGCTCTAGCATCCAATAACTACTTGAGTTTAACGAAGTAAGTTATTACATTATCACATATTTAGCAATAACATGTTGGATCTATAGAAGGATGTTTGTTGACTTAAACTTCAATTTCATGGTACTGTTTTAAATTTTCTACACAGCTAAATCATTATGCCAATTTAGTTGCAGTTCGATTGTACTTGTGTCACATATCTTAATAGTCCTTTTTTAGAAAGGAGGAGAACTGTGCGTAAATTATTAAAATTGATTCACCGAAAATCATAATTCTGGTCAGTGTTTTTGTTGAAACTAGAGCTTAAAACAGGTATGTGATGAGCTTACTTTTCTATAGCAGACCTCTTTGTTAAAAAATTAATGAATCATTCTACTCTACCCCATAAACCATGGGAGGTAGTTACTGCATATAATAATGGCTTACTGGTGTAGCCTGGAAGGCTACCGCTTATGCTAGTGGTAGTCACTTCTTCAAATTTATGGTGAGCTAAATCCATTTATAAAATTTTATATAGGTTATACATGTTTTCTTTTGTACTTATGGTAAGTTTTTGCTTGAAATCATTATGTCTTTCTAATCAAACTTGCATTGTAGACTGGTTTCCAATCGTTGATAAAAAGAGAATCAGATATTTACTTGCATATCAATAACAGAGATTTGCCAGTTTGGACATTAAAATAATATCAAACAAATGCAATATGAACTAACATACTAAGTCGTCCTGTATTTGAAACAAATGTGTTGTATAATCTTTAATTATGCTGAATTTAACTAAGTGAGTCATAAATATATTACAGGCATGCAAGTGGTGCTGTCTAGATTCACGAACAAAGTGAGGATATTTTTGCGGTTCTTTTTTGGATGTCATTATTCGTTTGGCGCATCCCAATATAATAAGTTTATAAATAACTTGTTTATACTGGCAAGTTTAATTTTTATATAAGCTAACAAGTATATAAATTTTTACTTGCAAGAGCATCTCAATATAACAAGTTTATAAATAACTAGTTAATTATGTTTTATAAAAATTAAACGAGTCTATAACAACAACAACAATAATAATAAATTAACCAAATTTATAAAAATTAACTAAGTCTTATAAAATTCAATAAGCTTATAAAAATTAACTAAGCATTATAAAAATATAACTAAATAATAATAATAAATTTTATGAAAAATTAACTAAGTATAATAATAATAACAACAATTTTATCAAAATTAACTAAGATTTATTATAATAACAGCAATAAGTTAACTAAGATTTATAATAATAATAATAATAATAATAATAATTAAACGAGTCTATAATAATAATAAATTAAGTGAGTTTATAAAAACTGACGCAACGGATATTTCAGCTAATGATGTAGATCGGTGAAAGTAGCAGTCGATGGATTGATGAATGCTGAATTGCCCGAATTCGTTGATCCGAAGATACCGAACTCTAGCTATCTAGAACTCGTTGATCGCGCACGATACCGGGTTCAAAGATCTTCAATTCTTCAAGCGTTGATCAAGCGCACTTGATTCCACGAATCGGCTTCTACAATCGTTGAATCGAGCGCACTCGATTATCCGAAAGAGGAGATAGGAGATTACACTCAACTACCAATTTGGAATGAAAGCACAAAGCAATCAAAAGAGAATTTTATTCAATATTCAACAACCTTTTACAAATGAGAGACCCGGCCTATTTATAGGCGTTTTACAAAACAACAAAAAATTCTCTAACTCCTAAGTCGGCAACCGACTTACGACCTACGACTCAGCCTAACTCGGTGACGACTTAAGGCACAACCGTTACAACACTTGCCTTCAAACAGAACGACTTATGAATACAGACGACATACGACTTATAAATGACGCGACTCAACATACATGTGTATTACAACCGACTTATGACAGAAAATACAACAGACAACTCCTTAAGTCGTTGCCGACTTACAACATACCGACTTACAAACAGAAACTACAAACAGACCCGCTTAAGTCGTTGCCGACTTAACAGCTCTACACGACTCAACTAGTAACGACTTAAGAATAGCGGTCCAGATTAACTCGGCATAAAGATCAACGGCAACAGCTTCAGCAACTTAAAACATGCGGCATCCCAGATTTACGACTTAAGAAATCCACGGTAGAGATTAACTCGGCAGAGGAATCAACGGCTCAGGCCTCTGCAACTTAAGATGGTACGACTTAACTAAGTCGTAACTCGGTTCCGACTTATCGTTTGACTTGTTAAGTCGTTTACGACCTATTACTTCAACAGTTTGCGTTGCCTTCTCTCTGAGTAACTCGGTAGGTCGTCTTGGCGCCTTAAGTTCTTTGATAACCCGTACCCCTTCACGAGTTATGTCTTCCACTCTCTTAAGTCGGTCACGACTTAAGTCCCCCATCATGTTAAGTCGGTCACGACTTACACTTATGTCTTCTGCTTCCTTGAGTCGGTCACGACTCATGCCTTGAACTTTGTTAAGTCGGTCACGACTTATTTCCATCATGTTAAGTCGGTCGCGACTTATAGCTTCATTCTCCTTAAGTCGGTGACGACTTAGTACTTGGCCTGCATCATCCTCCCCAGGTTGAGAAAAATTCGTCCTCGAATTTGCACTTTCTTCCCCCGTAACACTCTCATCCCCATGATATGGTACGAGATGCTTAACATTGAATACGTCAGACGTATACACATCTTCTGGTAGTTTCAATTTATAAGCATTTTCATTGATTCTCTTTAAAATTTCTACTGGACCAATCTTTCGTGCTTTCAATTTATTGTAAGCGCCTATTGGAAAACGATCTTTTGTTAACACTGCATAAACCAAATCACCTTCATGAAATTCAACACTTCTTCGTTTCAAATCTGCAGATCGTTTATATTTCTCATTTGCTTTCTCCAATCGTTCCTGAACGATTTGATGACATTCTGCTAACCCTTTAACAAAATCAGCAGCTTTCTTAACTGTCTTCTTTGATTGAGGCACTACCGTCAAATCCAACGGTCCCTTCGGTAAACTTGAATAAACAATCTGGAATGGACTGAACCCAGTACTTCGATTCACAGCATGATTATGGGCAAACTCTGCCTGGCATAACTTCACATCCCAACTTTTCAGATTATCTTGAACAAGACACCTCAACAAGTTTCCCAACGATCGATTAACCACCTCAGTCTGTCCATCCGTTTGTGGGTGATAAGCACTACTAAACTTCAGCTTTGTTCCCACCATTTTCCACAAACTTAACCAAAAGTGACTCAGAAATCGAGTATCTCTATCCGACACAATAGATTCTGGCAATCCATGAAGTCGATAGACCTCCTTGAAAAACAACTGAGCAACATGAACAGCATCCGCCGTCTTCTTACAAGCAATAAAATGTGCCATTTTCGAAAATCGATCAACCATCACATAAATGGAATCATTACCACGCTGCGTTCTCGGCAACCCCAACACAAAGTCCATACTCACATCAACCCATGGTTTAGTGGGTACCGGTAACGGCATATATAAACCTGCATTAGTCGCAGTTCCTTTCGAAACTTGACAGATATGGCATCTCTCAACAAATCTTTCCACCTCTTTTCTCATTGATGGCCAAAAGTAAGATTGAGAAATTAACTGTAAGGTACGGTCTCTTCCAACATGTCCTTCTTCATGTAACTCCTGGATAATCTTCATTCTCAAACTACCCTCCGGTATGCACAATCGATTTCCTTTGAACAGAAAACCATCTACTATCACGAAATCATCCGTCTCTCCCTCCTTGACTTTATCAACAAATTTTGCAAAGTAAGGATCATTAGTAAATAAGTCTGGCAATATTTCAAACCCCGTCACTTCAACCTTCAGTGTAGTCAACAAATGACTCCTTCTACTCAAAGCATCAGCCACACGATTTGTCACCCCTGACTTGTGTTTAACAACAAAAGTAAACTGTTGCAGATATGCAATCCACGATGCATGTCTCGCTGAAATCTTGTCTTGCCCTTGCAAATGCTTCAATGCTTCATGATCAGTGTAAAGAACAAACTCCTTCTGAAATAGATAGTGTCTCCAGTGTTTGATAGATTGTACAACAGCATAAAACTCCACATCATATGTACTGTATCGCATCTTCGCTCCTGACAACTTCTCACTGAAATATGCAATAGGACGCCCCTTCTGACTCAACACCCCTCCAATCCCAACCTTGGATGCATCAGTATGTAGTTCAAACACCAACTGAAAATCAGGTAATACTAGAATTGGTGCAGTCGTCAGCAATTCCTTGATCTTCCCAAAAGCAATCCCTGCTTCCTCTGACCATGAAAACTGTTTTCCTTTCATACAATCTGTAATAGGCGCCATCACACTACTAAAGTGTGGAATAAACCTTCGATAAAATGAAGCCAACCCATGGAAACTACGTACTTCCGTTATCGTCTTGGGTTGCGGCCAATCTCTGATAGCTTCAACTTTACTTTGGTCCACCTGTATTCCTTTCTCTGAAACAACATACCCCAAAAATAAAACACTATGCATCATGAACACGCATTTCTTCGTTGCAGCATAGAATTGTTCTTGTCGCAATACCATCAGCACCTCTCTAAGATGATTCAAATGTTCCTCTGGACTCCCACTGTAAACAAGAATATCATCGAAATACACCACCACGAATTTCCCAATGAACGGTCGAAAAATCTGATTCATCACCCTCATGAAAGTACTTGGTGCATTTGATAAGCCAAACGGCATGACCAACCACTCGTATAGACCCTCCCTGGTTTTAAAAGCAGTCTTCCACTCATCTCCTGGTCTGATACGAATTTGATGATATCCGCTTTTCAAATCAATCTTCGAAAATATAGTAGCTCCGCTTATTTGATCCAACAAGTCATCCAACCTCGGCATTGGAAATCTGTATCTCACAGTAATCTTATTCAATGCTCGACTGTCAGTGCACATCCTCCACGTCCCATCCTTCTTGGGTACCAATAAAGCTGGTACAGCACAAGGACTTAAACTCTCCTGCACACGTCCCTGCTCAAGCAATTCCTCTACTTGCCTCCGCAACTCTTCATGTTCCTTCGGGCTCATTCGATAATGTGGTCTGTGTGGCAACACAGCACCTGGAACAAGATCTATCTGATGTTGTATGTCCCTCAACGGTGGCAACTCCGTTGGTAATTCCTCTGGAAATACATCGTCAAATTCTTTCAAAACTGGTTTAACTTCTTCAGGAATTTCAACTTCTTCATTGCTCTCACGCCCAATCAACAAGAATACTTCCGGCTCTTCTTCAACTTCTTTAACAAACTCCTTCAAGGATAATAAAGTTTTCAGCTCTTCAATTTCTTCTGATTTACTTTCTCCTTGTGGTCTCTTCTTTGGAACTAGGATAATCTTCGTGCCTTCAAACATAAAACTGTAACTATTGGTTCGACCGTCATGTTGTACTGCTCGATCATACTGCCATGGTCTTCCCAATAATAAATGACAAACATCCATCTCTACGACATCACACCATATTTCATCTTTGTATTTCTTCCCAATAGAGAATGGTACACGAACTCGTCTATCCACTTTCACTTCTCCTCCTTTCCTCAACCAGGCTAACTTGTATGGACTCGGATGTTTCTCTGTCTTCAATTTCAACTTTGTCACAGCTTCGGTTGAAATAATATTATCACAGCTTCCTGCGTCGATCACAAACTTACACACCTTTCCCAGAATAGTACAGGTTGACTGAAAGATATTACTCCTCAACCAACTAGCCTCCTCCTGCTTCGGTGTTAAACACGATCTCCTCAGCATTAGGTTACAACCTTCGTCCCCTGATGCAATATCCTGCTCATCCTCCTCAGCTGGATTAGAACAATCTCCATCAACATCCTCATCGTCAACTTCTGCAATCATGGTTCTCTTCTTTGGCTTTGGACACTCACTGCTTTTATGACCCAATTCCTGACAATTGTAACATTTGAAACCATTGTTAACCCTTGTCTTCTCAACCTCCTTCACCACTGGTCTACTGATAGGTTTAGAAACATTAGAACTTCCTCCAACACCCTTCGCTTGATTGTTAGAATTAGTAAACACACCATTTCCTCGTCTCCCTTGTTTTTCCCAAGCCAACGCTTTCTGATGTGCTTCTGCCACAGATCTTGGATCGAACATATTAACCATATCCTGAATCTGCATTCTCAATCCCCCAATGAACCTAGATGTCAGCTGCTCTTCTGTTTCCATAATATCATTCCTTGCAATGAGTTGATAGAATTCATCAGCATAGTCATTCACAGTTTTCGTCCCTTGTCTCAAGTTTTGCAAACGTTGATACATCAAAGATTGATAATTGTAAGGTAAGAACGTTGCTTTCATTAATTTCTTCATCTTCTCCCAAGATTCAACTTTTGACTTTCCCATTCGTTCACGTGTAAGCTTGGTCTGCTGCCACCATGCCAAAGCTCTACCCCTCAGCCTCGTAGCAACCAACTTCACTCTACGATGTTCTGGAACTTCTTTAAAGTCAAAAATCTCTTCAACATTAGCTACCCAATCTAGAAACTCCTCCGCTTGCATACCACCTTTGAATTCAGGAATTTCTGACTTCATCCCCGATTCCCACTTGTGATCATACTCAGAATAGTTTCTTCCTTGACCTCTTCCTTGAATACTACCACCATCATACTCCTCTTCAAAATCAGATGCATAACGATGTCGATTCTGACCACCAACATCTCTACTACCATTACGCCTTCCACCTTCATCCCTTCTATCGACATTCCTCCGTTCACGATCATTCACGTTTCTCCCACGCCCTTGATCATTTTCAATACTTCGGTCTCGATTGGAATGTGGCGAGACTCTACTACCTCCATGATGAGATTCTGGTGAAACCCTTCTCCGATTTTGATTCAACTCCGTCATAAGCCTCTCTAACCGGCCAATTCCTTCGTTAAGCTTTTCACTAAAATTCTCATTGATTCTTTGCTCCATCTCATCAGCTTCTTCTCTTCGATACAAAGCTTCTACGTTTTGGTGGCGATTAGCTCTTCTTGGCGGCATACTTGAAAACTTCAAAATTTCTTCAATACTTCAAAATTCAAACACTTTCCGGATTTTGATCCAAAATGAAACGGATCGAAAACTTCCACTTTGTAGCAAATCGCGATGAACACGATGGACAAAGTTTCGGCCTCCAATGCAAATCCGATCAAACAATCTTCGAAAAATGATGACTCTTCTTCTTCTCGGCCACGGTTCAACACTTCAAGCACTCGGCTTCTCTTCAAACTTCAAAATGATTAGGCTCCAAGTCTCGATCTAGCTATGATTGGCTAGAACAAGCTCTGATACCAAAAACTGACGCAGCAGATATTTCAGCTAATGATGTAGATCGGTGAAAGTAGCAGTCGATGGATTGATGAATGCTGAATTGCCCGAATTCGTTGATCCGAAGATACCGAACTCTAGCTATCTAGAACTCGTTGATCGCGCACGATACCGGGTTCAAAGATCTTCAATTCTTCAAGCGTTGATCAAGCGCACTTGATTCCGCGAATCGGCTTCTACAATCGTTGAATCGAGCGCACTCGATTATCCGAAAGAGGAGATAGGAGATTACACTCAACTACCAATTTGGAATGAAAGCACAAAGCAATCAAAAGAGAATTTTATTCAATATTCAACAACCTTTTACAAATGAGAGACTCGGCCTATTTATAGGCGTTTTACAAAACAACAAAAAATTCTCTAACTCCTAAGTCGGCAACCGACTTACGACCTACGACTCAGCCTAACTCGGTGACGACTTAAGGCACAACCGTTACAACACTTGCCTTCAAACAGAACGACTTATGAATACAGACGACATACGACTTATAAATGACGCGACTCAACATACATGTGTATTACAACCGACTTATGACAGAAAATACAACAGACAACTCCTTAAGTCGTTGCCGACTTACAACATACCGACTTACAAACAGAAACTACAAACAGACCCGCTTAAGTCGTTGCCGACTTAACAGCTCTACACGACTCAACTAGTAACGACTTAAGAATAGCGGTCCAGATTAACTCGGCATAAAGATCAACGGCAACAGCTTCAGCAACTTAAAACATGCGGCATCCCAGATTTACGACTTAAGAAATCCACGGTAGAGATTAACTCGGCAGAGGAATCAACGGCTCAGGCCTCTGCAACTTAAGATGGTACGACTTAACTAAGTCGTAACTCGGTTCCGACTTATCGTTTGACTTGTTAAGTCGTTTACGACCTATTACTTCAACAGTTTGCGTTGCCTTCTCTCTGAGTAACTCGGTAGGTCGTCTTGGCGCCTTAAGTTCTTTGATAACCCGTACCCCTTCACGAGTTATGTCTTCCACTCTCTTAAGTCGGTCACGACTTAAGTCCCCCATCATGTTAAGTCGGTCACGACTTACACTTATGTCTTCTGCTTCCTTGAGTCGGTCACGACTCATGCCTTGAACTTTGTTAAGTCGGTCACGACTTATTTCCATCATGTTAAGTCGGTCGCGACTTATAGCTTCATTCTCCTTAAGTCGGTGACGACTTAGTACTTGGCCTGCATCAAAAATTAACTAAGTTTTATAAAAATTCAATAAGTTTATAAAATTAACTAAGTGTTATAAAAATATAACTAAATAATAATAATACTAATAATTAATTTTATGAAAAATTAACTAAGTATAATAATAATAACAAATTTTATGAAAAATTAACTAAATATAATAATAATAATAAATAATTTTATAAAAGTTAACTAAGATTTATAATAATAATAATAATTAAACAAGTGTATTATAACGATGACGACGACAACAATAATAATAAATTAACTATATTTTATAAAAATTTGATAAGTTTTTAAAAATTAACCAAGTATTATGAAAACATAACTAAATAATAATAATAGTAACTACTTAATAATAACAATAACAATAATAATAAATTTTATAGAAAATTAACTGAATATAATAATCATAATAACAAAAACAATAATGACAATAATAAATTTTATAAAAAATTAATTAAGTATAAAAATAGTAATAATAATAAATAATTTTACGAAAATTAACTCAAATATATAATAATAGTAGTAAATTAACTCAGATTTAAAATAATAATAATAATAATAAGTTAACTAAGATTTATAAATATTAAACTTAAATAAGTTTATAACAATTAACTATGATTTATAATAATAATAAGTTAACTAAGATGTATAATAATAATAAAAGGTTAATAAAGATGTATAATAATAATAATAATTAAATGAGTCTATAACAACAACAACAACAATAATAATAAGTTTTATAAAAATTAATTAAGTTTATAAAAATTAACTAAGTTTTATAAAAATTCAATAAGTTTATAAAAATTAACTAAGTTTTATAAAAATTCAATAAGTTTATAAAAATTAACTGAGTATTATAAAAATATAAATAATAATAATAATAATAATAATAAATTTTATAGAAGTCATGCTAAACAAAGAAATACATAACAAAGAATTATTAGCAGCATTATAATTTCCAAAATATTTTTAGGAATCATCTTTAATTTTTGGGCTTACCATGTATCGGTAGCCACATGGAAATTCCGTAATATGTACATGGAAGTTATAGTGAAACTCCTCTTTGCATTACATCTCAAAGGCTATAAATCTTCTCAAGGTTTGGTTTTTGAATTATTTGCATCCTTGGTCAATAAAT
Source organism: Allium fistulosum (assembly GCA_030737815.1). Taxonomy (NCBI): domain Eukaryota; kingdom Viridiplantae; phylum Streptophyta; class Magnoliopsida; order Asparagales; family Amaryllidaceae; genus Allium; species Allium fistulosum. The sequence goes on along the minus strand of CM060901.1, from coordinate 520,430,613 downwards.
ACTTACATCAACCTGTTATTTTATTAATATTGAGTTTTGCAGTTTCTATTTTATATATGTTAATGAACTGTAATGTTCCATGATCCCTAACATTTGAACTCCAAATAGACATATTACCTTCTATTCCATCTATTATTTTATTTGTAGATCTAGTGTTCTTCCAGAATGGAATGCTTGAACCTAGGTTTCAAAGTAAAGGTCTGAAAGATGCCAATCAAGTTTTAGCTTACTTTGCCAGGTCAAAACTCGGAGAGCCTCCTACTGATGAGATAACTGATACAAACCCCAAAGGCATGACAACTGCATTTGGCAAATGAGCATCACTGTGGAATCTCAGTTACACAAAGGAGGACTCTCTCTCAAGGTTTGAAATTTCTTTCAATTTTATAGTAGGATAAATTGCATAAATGTAATTTTCGTTATTCTTACTAGACGGTCCATCACTAGGTAGATGCATGTAAGCGTCAAGTACCCTGGATTTTGAGTAGACATCAGTATCTTGGAATTTTAACGTTTCATTCTTTTTCAATTTATTAGGTAATTCTTGGTGACATGACTTTAATGACACAATAGTTAAGATCATGTTTATATAATGGTCTATGTCATGCTTATCAGCTCTTGCTTTTAGCTTACAAATGGTTGATTTATGCATACAAGTTTATAGTATTAGTTCTTGTAAGTACAGTAAAGCATGATGTAAATAAGAAGTTAATAGTATCGGTTGATGTTAAAAACGAAGAAACTGAACAAGTTAAATCTTCTAAACTATATATTACCAATGTTGTTAAACAATTGCACTATCAATTAAGAAACAGAATCATGTATACTTGTTTTTATCTAATGTATCCTACAATTTCAATTCAATCCCTCTCACAACTTGGTATAGAAAGCACTGCAGAATTTCAAAAGAAAAATGAACAGATTTAATAGTGTTTATTGTCTAATTGAGTTTTTTTGTGTAGGATATGCATGTTACCTGACATTATTCCTCAAATAAATCTTTATTAGATCAGATGATATTATGAAGATAAGTATCCATAAGCTTGGCTGCAATATATACATCATGGAAAGCATCAGGTACAGGTGGTGGAACTACATCTTTTATTCCTATAACCAATTAGCATGCAAAGCACACATATTAAGCTATCACATTTCTATGAAAATACATTAAGTAAATTTCCTTGACATACTTATTTAAGACACAATTAGTTTTTGTTTGTACCTATATGGATTATTTTATATTATTCATAGTCCCAAACTATTTGCAGTAGTTTTCACAGCAAGTATAAGAAAACCGAGGCGGTTTAAAACTAGGCATTTCCTAAGTTTCTTTTGCACACATTTAATGATTATATTATTGAGTAGAATAAGATAGAGATGCTTTTATATTGTGTGGATTGAATCAGATAGTGGTGAGAGAAGGAGGCTGTTGGTAGAATAGTAGTTGGTTTGGATGGGTGTGTTGCAGGTTGACTGTGCAAGTGGTTGATTTGGATGGTGATTCACTGTGATGGAGGATTATTTGATGGTTGTGTTTCAGGTTTGTGGTTTGGAGGGAGACAGTTTGCAGAGGAGTTTGGGAGAAATGGTATGTAGTATGTGGTAGGAAGTGAGTTTGGTGTATGCAGTGTGTGGTACAATAATTTGAGGCGGGGTTGAGAAGCAGTTTGGATTTGATTTAGGTTGTGTGGTGATGCATGGAGTTGCTAGAGTGAAGGAGATGGTTGAAGGTGTGGTTTTGGTGGTTGGGAGGAAACGAAAATATGCAGGGGATAAAATTATCAGAAATGTCCCAATAATAGTACCCTTTTTTTGGAACCATGTGTGAGTCATGCAAGTGGCATAGTAATTGTCTATTTTATTTTTGGTGCTCAATTTTATTTTTCATGCATTCTCTCTTTGTTTTGATTTCATTTTTTTATGTTAGAAAGGACTAAGAAGTATTGTTAATTGGGATTCGTACAACTTTATTTGATTAGTTTTGATTAGAGGTTGGATTTTAAATTAACACTACTTGATATAGTTCGTTAATTATGAATTAATTTGTGATCTTAGTATTAAATCCTAACTGATATTTTTAGTAGTCTAAAATCAATCTTTGAAGTTTTCATAATTCTCCTACGGTTTGTGATTTAAAATTTAAAATTATTTCAAACATATTCCCTATGATCTGAATGCATTCATACTATAGTAGTATGCTGTTCGGACGGCTAAATGTCTATCGAATTAGAAAATAGCCGAACGAATTTTGAAATAAAAATAACCGCAAGTGCACGACGTACTATTGAAGTATGTGGCAAGTATGGGTCGATCCGCAGGGAATTGTAGATTTTAAAAATCCATTCAATCAAATTAAACCAAAGTCGAGTGAAAGTTAAGCTAGAGAATTAGAGAATGAACTAACTAACTAAAAGAAAAGAGATGCAAATATAAGAGTTAAATGACAATTTAGAGAATAAATCCACTCTCTAGATCATGTAGTTCAACACATATGAAATCATAATCTCTCTTTTATGGTCATTAGTGCTTTAATTGATGTGCTTATCATAAGTATGGCATATTTGTGCTATTGATTAGCCAACATAAGCCATCAAACTATAACACACCCCTTAAACCACTTACTAACTTCATGAAATTTGACAATGAAAATGAAATCTATTTTAAGTATGGTCTATTAACTATTGATTAGAAATATAGACTATCAAATTTTAATTTCAAATCACTTTCTTTTGCCATAATCATATTTTGATGAAGAGGCAATTAGTGTTAGTGATTGTTTAAGCATAGCCTATTTGATGTCAGCAATATAGGCTATCAAATTCAAAGCAAAAACAACTAGTAAACCATTTCTATCATCATCATTAGCATAAAAAGAGAGCATGAATTAACAAATAGTTGAAGCTACATAATTAGAGAGCTTTATTACCCCTAAATTGAAGGGGTTTAGCCTCTCATATTTGTTATCATATGAACAAATGTAGCTTGCAACATGAATAAAAAAGAAAAGGAAAAAGAGAGCTAAATGAAAGAAGAGCTAATTAACAAGAAATAAAACTAATCTACTTGCATAGAAATAAATCTATACTAACATGAAAGGAAAACAAACAAGAGAAGAAAAGAGCAATGTATTAAAGTTGCATAAGAAAAGGAATTACATGCAAGAAATGGCTAAGTAGCCATGAAAAGAAAAGAGAAGCTTTCTTTTTATTTCTAAGCTAAAAACTAAACTAAGAGAGACTAAGGGAGAGGAGGTTACATGAAACATAAGGGATCTTTATTCATGTATGAAACCCTAATTCATATTTTTGGGGAATGCCCAAAATACCCTTAAGAAAGTGTGGAGGCCAAGTAATCATTAGCTTCTACTAATCATCATTTAAGTGTAAATGAAGCCATTAATTCCATAAGCATGTGCATTAGCCTCTAATTTGTACATTAAGGTAGGTAGTGTCCTCCATTATCATGCCTTTGAATTATTTCCATCTTCATTTCTTTATCTTCACTCTTGTGCATGCATACATCTTCATGAAACCACTTGTATATGAAGCCAAATTCCTATAAAATAATATAGAAATTTCCAATTAAATTTTCTCAAATTAATGTATTCACAAAAATGACCATTTTGCCCTTGGATGAAGATGAATATGTGGCGATTTGAAAATAATATGAATTTTGGTTTAGACAAGTTAAAATGCCCGATATGATCATTTATTTAATTTAAATAGATTAAATATGGTGATAAAAATATGCACATTTACGTGCACATCATATGCCAACACTAAAATGTTTACCCTTTATTACTTTGAGAAGAGCCATTTTTTCCCTACCTTATTTGTGCAGTTTAATCGCTCTTTCTAAGAAGGGTTGAATAAATGGGAAACTATAAGCACATAAATGAAACACATGCTTAGGTGCAATCAAAAGTTATTATTAATGTTTTACTTTGACATTTTGAAATTGCAATTCAGTGGGGCTTGTTTGGTAGAAATTTTGGACAAACAGACTCTCAAGATGTCGATTCAGAGGGGAGAGTGCCGTAGTGGGACAAAGATTTTATTCAAGAGATGAAGGACAAGTTCAATGCTATTGGTTTTGGTCCCTGCCAGGTACTTTATTTTATTCTTTTGTTAAGAGAGATTCATGGATATGTTGGGTCTGTTGACAAGTATTAGAGTGCACTAAACCTGACATTGAATACTCTACTTCACTTTGTAAGCGATTAAGATTGTCATCTTGTCTATGTTTCCCTTTCGAAACTTATTCCCTATGTATTTTTTATATCTAACAGATGCTCTTCTTATATTTATATAAATAAAATAGTTTTTTATTCAATATATTCAAAGTATAAAAATAAAATTTGAACAAGGTATGGTTGTATCATATAATCATTTATCTGTCTCTACATTATCCTTGTGACTTAATTTTACCAAACCTATTCATCTTTATGAATAAAAGACAAACTGATGTTCATTGCAGAATCTGTGATCTGTAACATACATGGGATCATCAATTTTTAAACCATGCACTTCTACTGTCATGGAGAACTGAGTAAAATTACTTGTTTGCAACTAGTTGTAATGTCTGCATTTCCTGGTCCCAATCAATTAGCAATAGAAAGTAAGCTAGCTGCTAATCTAAATGTCTGCCTATAGTTTGACCAATATCAGAGAAGTAGAGATACTGTATCGCAAACCGATTATAAGGTGAACTTTATTATTTGGATTATCAATTCATATTTGAATCTTGGATGCTAAAATAATATTCTATATGTATACATGCATGCGTGTGCACATACACACATGCTGTTTGTAGCCTCTTCATTTTAGCCGTCGGATCTGAAAAATAAAACGTTGGATAACATGATACTCTCTCTCTCTATCATACTATCATTTTTCTTCCTCACATCATCATGAAATACAATCATTTAATTCTTAAATCCAATGGTTATAATGAAGGGGCTACAAATGGTGTATACACTCACATGCATATACATTTACTAACACATATACTCACATACATACAATGATGTTAAAGGTTGGATGTAAGTGGTAGGTCGTTGCAGTGGCAGGGAGAAGGAGTTGAAGTTTGTAGAATGTTGGTTTTGGCAAAGTGATTGAAGTGATGCGTGGATTGTAGTTGGAGCAGCTGAAGTGGATTCTAAGTGGTGTGGGTGAAGTGGATGGTTGTGATTGGGGTATTTGATGGTTTTGGAAGGGTGCAGTGTTTTTGTTGATAAGGAAGGTGTTGCTGCCGAGGAAATTTAATGCAGGTTGTAGTTGAAGGAGGGTGGATGAAATGTAACAGCAACTTAATAGAGAATGAACAACTTGAAAATGCCAACTACAAATGAACACAGACTTTTGAAATGTAGTTGAAGGAAGGTGTTGCCGGTGAAATAATTGTTATTACTGTGTATATGAATCACTGATGTATCCGTCCTTACAGTTAAATAGATGACATTTCAAAATTTTCACATTCTACCATATTTGTTCTCTATTGCTAATCTTTAATTGCATTTTTTTATAGGCATATTGGACTTTTGAAGGAGACGGGCTTGGACGTTCCACGATTTATATTTTCTCTTTTAGCAAGCACTTTTTGTAAGATTTTATATCGTTAACATTTATGGTCAAAACATATGAAATGTTGTATATGACTAAACTTTATGGTGTATGAAATTGAGGTAGCTTTGATTATGTTGAACTTTTATAACTTCTTATCATATCCGATTATATATATTAGTGTTTTATAAATTGAGCAATTTGTTTTTGAATACATTATCCATGGCTTTTATAATTGTTTTAAAACTGCTGCAGTAATTGTAAAATGAAGCAAAATTGTTGATATACCGCAACGTTTAAAAAGAACCGCAATACTAAAAGTAACAAAATGCTGCAGAAAATCAAACTAAAGCAAAATGAAAACAAAGTAAAATATTTTTGCAGCGTTTCAAAACTGCTGTATATTACTGGTTCTAATTGAAACATGCTATTAGACTGCGGTCTCAAAAAACGCTGCAAAATTATTTACTGTAGCTTTTCGCAAAAGCTTCAATAGCCTTTTTTAGCAACATTTTTGAAACGCTACATTATTGCCTGACTCTATTGCAGCATGACATTAGGCAGCGTTCTTCGAAACCTGCGAATGATTATTGCATCATTATTAAAACGCATCAAAAGCCCTTTTTTGTTGTAGTGTTCTATACTTACCTGTTATCGATCAACGATCGATAACGAATCCATTGTCCGAAGCAACACAGAAGCTCTTCCTATTCCAGATACACCGACCGTGCAATGCCAGGACCAATCCAAAGCAAGCAATTGTAGATCGATAGGTCTGAATCGGGAGGAGGATTCACAGCATAAGTCGATTTTAATTCTTTGGGAAGTGATAACAACCTAAGCTGCATACAAGGCGCTACCCTAAGTAGTTATCACCTCCTAGAAAAGCCAAAATCAATCCGTAGGGTGTTGTGCTGGGATCAACTGTGGAACATAGTACAAGTTAATTCTGACTCTGTGGATGAAGATAGCAAAGCATGTTGAGCACCGGGGCAAAACCCTAGCTTCGTTCCGGGAAGAACTTAAGGCTTGATTTACTATTTCCTTCCACAAAGTCACAATCAGCTCGAATCTTCCACTGTATCCGTAACCAACACGACTTCATCCACAATCGTTGATAATGCGCCAAAATCCAAATCACCAACCTTCGAATGGAGAAAAGTGATATGGTCTCTATTGCAAGACAACTCAAACTAGGGTATTGATGGATCGGTAACACCTCAAATCAAAGGAAATCATGACAATAGAGTAGTGGCAGCATCATCTAGAGGTAACGGCTGGTGGTGCTGGAAGCAAGGATCGATGGTGGCGACTCTTAGTGGATAAAGTGACTGGATCGAAAAACTAGGGTATGAATACTTCAGATCGGCTAAAAGGCTAGAAATTGGATTGTATAGAAATGATATGAATTGGGGGGGTTTGGCTTGTATAAAAAAGAGACAAGTTTGTTGCCAAAAGTTTCAAGTACTTGGATCAGTATTGATCCAATCCGATCGGATCGGTACCGATCCAAATTTACTTCCCCGAATAATCTCAAATCTTACCCATGCGACCTACTCGACATTTATATTCATTCCGGAAATTATCAAATCAAGATCACTCTGCAATTACGAATAATGGAGGTTCCCACTAAGGACTTAACAGTTAGCCGGTGCATCCTGGGTAGTTCTTCAAGGTGACTAGTTGCGACGAGTGAAACTCCTTAAAGCAGAGATTCAAAGGCAGTAACTTCCATAGCACACCTTGTTTCCAACGAAGGCATACTCCGGTGGGTAAATGTTAACTGGGTTTTTAACCCAGTAGAATTCCAAAGGAGTTAGAACATTCAAATTAAGCCAGAACAACTCAGACTTGATCGGAAGGCCTAAAAGTACGGGACAAAGGAACCTTGAAAGTTTGACCGAAAAATACACCAACACTTTGGATCGGTACCGATCTGATCCAATTGGGTCGGTACTGATCCAAAAGTTTGGCTTGAGGTTCCTCCAAACCACTTGCTTCATGTTCCTACCTCTCTACTAAGCCTATCTACCAAGTTTGTTAACAATCTAAGCATGTAAATTCGAGAACTAAAGACTTATCGAATTCAGACTAAAGTTCAGTCAAACCCATGGGTGAACCATCATCAAAACAAGTCAACAAGCTATAAAATTACATTAAGAGCCTTATAAGCAAGCAGCAAAGCCAACCGGAAAGAAGTTGTGCAAAAATCGCATAACTCTTTGGGTCAGTACAGATCAGATCCAATTAGATCAGTACCGATCCAAAAAGTTAGCTTGGAATCACTTCAAATTTCTCATGTTTCTTCCTATGGACAACTATAGGCTTCAGGTGCAATGGTTTTGATCCAAGTGCTCTTTAAATCAAAAAAATACCATCCTACCTTCAACGAAGAGGAGGTTCCGAACTGGATCTCTGCCGAAGCTCTGCTATTCTTTCTTCACTCCTCTTCCCCCACATAATAGCCATTAAGAGACAATTGAGATCCTTCTTTTGCTTCTAATAATGGTGGCTTAATCTAACATGAAGAAGGGGAATCATATTGTAATTCGAACTCTTTTGTAACGGCAGTTGATGAACAAAAGCTATAAAGTAGACGTAGGCTTCATTAATAGTCGAACCACTATAAAAATTTATTGTCTCTTAACTTTTTCTATGGTTTAATACTATTTTTCCTATTTTATTTGCCTTAATAAATAGGGTTGGTGCTTTCACACAAAAGCCAGGGTGTTGGTCCATTTTTTGGGTTAAAAATTTGTGACTTCATCTAACTTAGAAGATTCAATCATATTGCAATCTGATTCAACTTATAAAAGCAGGCGTAATAGAAAGTTATAAAGTGGACGTAGGATTTATTAACAGTCAAACCACTATAAAAACCTTCCTCTCTTTTTACTATTTTCTGCTCTCTTTACATTTATTTTTTATATATTGCTCTATAAGAATAGTGCTGGTGATTTCACACTCAATCGAGGGTGTTGATCCTTTTTTGGGTTAACATTTAGTACTTTCACTGAGAATTAAACTCAGGCTTAGATCTAGCTATCTACTTTGGATCAGATAGGTTCAGAAGTTAGATCCTCAATCTTTGCATAGAAGATTTGCTGCTGAGAATTAATAGCACCAGGAAGAAAGAGAACTACCACTGCAAGACCCATAGGAGCTACCATTGCTAGAGAAGAAACAAAACCTCTGCAAATTGAAGTCAACAACCCTAATGGCCTGCTGTTATGAGCTAACTCTGGAGAACAGGTTCCAGGATCCTCCCCGCAGCATGAAGTTGTGACTAAGGGAAAATAGAACAAGATGATTGAAGAAATTAACCAGAAAATGGCAAACATTCAAAAAGCTCTTATGGATAAGATGGATGCTCTCTTAGCGCTCCAATCACTAACTACTCCCAGAACGGTGCCTGAAGCCGTGGTTGCTACGGAGCAAGGGCATTCTTCTGTTTTCGGTTTGAATGGAAGAAACAAAAGACAAAAGCAAAAGGAAGTGGTAGGCGGAGCTCCAAGAATCATGATGGAAGAAAATGTTAACACTCCACCCACTGCAAAAGCAAATGCTGCATATCTGAACTTAGAAGTGAAAACTCCATGGGAGGACGTACTAGTAGTAGATATTGACTCTGAGGAAGACGAGCGACTTAAGGAAGGTGAATTGAACTCAAACGATCAAACTCCACCCATAAGACCAACCGCCTGCCAATGGACCTCTGCAGGAGTGGCTCACCCAAAGACTGGAGAGCCTAGGCTTTAGCCAACCAACCAAGACCATTTGCAAAGACAAACACTTGGCGCAGCTACCGACAGTTGGCCTACAGATGAACAGACAAATGAGGCATACATTGCGGATATGGTCAGACGCTTGACAGAAGAAAGCAAGGGTAGAAAGGACGATGATTGGGTTTCTCCTCCGAGCCGAACTCCCTTCATCGATAGTATCCTAAGGGTAGAATACCCTAAGAAATTCACCATGCCACCAGCTATGCCCTCCTACAATGGAACTACCGACCCTCAATAGCACTTGTACAAGTACATTTGGAATATGGATGGTCCAAGGGCAATAGATGTGGTTCGTTGTAGATGTTTCCCCATCTATCTGAAAGAAGTCGCCTTTATGTGGTTTACCAAACTCCCTCCACGATCTAACTCAACCTTTGATAAGCTAGCTAGGAAGTTCTTGGAGCAATTTAGACTGCACACGGCTCAACCAAAGGACGTGATGTCTTTGTTCAATTACTTCAAAGGATCCAACGAATCACTAAAATCGTTCATGAACCGCTTTAACATAGCCGTCACCGAAGTGAGCAATCCATGAGGATATGATTTTCATAGCTTTAGTCCACTCGATCCATCCAGAGATAGATTTTGGGAGATGGATTAAAATGAAGCAACCAACCACCATGAAAGAATTCAATTGAAAGGCTGGTCAGTACTTGAGATTGGAAGAGGGAAATACGTTAGAAGGTAAGAATATCAATATGTGACCAAATGAATCGATTCAGAGTAATGTGGCGGTCAATCAAAATAGCAAGAATTCTGAAGTAACTGGTGGAAAGGATAGGGAACACAAAAGGAAGAACCAGCATCAGAACACTAGCAAGGGCAACAGAGGCGGAAAGAAACTCGAAGGTCTAAAATGCAGAGAATACACTCCATTTAACGACAGCTTAGAGAATATTTAGCTGGAAACTCATGGTACAGAAGAGTACCTGAAGCCGCCTTGGAAAGAAGAGTCTGAGCAACAAAGGAAGTCGTTGAAGTTCTATTGCTCCCACCAAACCCATGGCCAAAACACATACGACTGTCGCCATTTGAAGAAGTGATCGAAGAACTGATTAGAGAGACAAACTCCAACAATATGTGAAGAAGCCCCGAAAATCCAATCAAACAACTAGACTTCATGCTCCTAACACCTAAGGAAAGCAATCTGGAACTAGCGAAGAGGGATCCAAGCGAGCTGAACAGAGGCTTGTCATCAATACCATTTCGGGAGGTCCTCATTCGGCACAAAAAAGTTTAGGCGAGATGGAAAGATATGCTAGTTCACTCAAACATGCTCCAAAGGAAACTTGTTGTGCAACAGAAGACGGGACCCCTGCTAAACAGCAGAGGATTCTCAATGACGACATCGTGTTCCAAAATCAGGATGGTGAAGGAATAGAAGCTCCAACTTTAGATCCAATAGTGGTGATTATGGGAATCGAGCCTGCTGTCATGCGATGGGTGGTTGTTGATACCGGAGGATCAGTAAACATTTTGTTTTGACATACGTTTGACCAAATTAAGCTTAACATGAAGGATGTCTCTGCATGCCGAACCAAAATCCAAGAATTCACCGGCTATCCACTATAACTGGTTGGCACAATCAATCTGCCCGTTGAACTCGAAACAGGAGCCCGGATGTGGTTCTCACCCAAACCTTTATGATAATTAACGAGATGTTGGCCTATAATGCATTCTTGGGAAGGTCAGCCCTCACTGATTTTTGAATTATCGTGGCAAAATGGTGTCTCACTATGAAATTCCCTATGGAAAATGGAGTTAGAATGATAAAGGGAGATCAGAGTGTCGCAAGGGAATGCTACATCGCTGAATTGTGCAAAACATTAAAAAAAGAAAAGGGGAAGAGTGTGGAGAAAACTCTCCACATTCGTGAACCGTCGGCATAGCAACTACAGAACCACCCCTGGCTTGGCGAATATAGCCGATTCGATAAGGATATGGACCCTAGAAAGAAGAGTTCAGGGAAGAAACGGGTGGCACCAGTAGAGATTACGGTGTCTGCCCCTGTACACATGAATGATCCGACACGAGTACTAAAAATAAGATCACATCTTAGAACCAAGGCGCATAAGAATTAGTCAAGTTTCTTCGTGCCAATCTGGAGGTGTTCGCTTGGACGCATTCTGATATGTATGGGATATCACCGAAGATAGCATGTCACACAATTAATATCGATCCAAGTACACTCCAGTGAGGCAGAAGAGGCACACCCTAGGACCGGAACGGCCTGCTACACTAAGAGAGGAAATGGATAAGATGTTGAAAAATGGCTTCATCCGTGATGCAACCTACCCCGTATGGGTATCAAATCCAGTTTTGGTAAAGAAGTCCAATGGGAAGTGGCGGACTTGCATTGATTACTCTGACTTAAACAAAGCCTGCCTAAAGGATAGCTTTCCATCGTCTAAGATCGATCAGCTTGTTGATGCCATGGCGGGCCACGAGCTACTATCATTTACAGATGCCTACTCGGGATACAGTCAAATCTTTATGCATGAACCCAATCAAGAGAATGCTAGTTTCATTACTGACCTTGGATTATACTATTATCGAGTCATGCCCTTCGGACCAAAGAACGCAGAGGCCACTTACCATCGACTTGTAAACACAATGTTCAAAGATCAGATCGAGAAAACGATGGAAGTATATTTAGACGACATGCTTGTCAAATCATGCGTATCAGAGAATCACTTAGACAACCTAGCAAAAATGTTTGAAATATTATGGAAATATAGAATGAAGCTCAACCCGTTGAAATGCTCCTTCGGCGTTTGCATCTAGCAAATTCCTTGGTTTCATCGTGAATGCAAGAGGCATTGAAGTCAATCCAGAATAGATTACAACCCTAAGGAACGTCAAATCCCCCACAACCAAAAGGAAATTGTAAAGTCTAAATGGATAGATCGCAGCGCTAAGGCGATTCATCTCCCAAGTGACTGACTGATGCATACCGTTCTTTGATGCGTTGAAGAAGGGAAAGAAGAATTTTGAATGGAACAAAGCCTGCCAGATGGCTTAGAAGAATTACTTAATCATATGGAAACCTCACCGGTCTTACCTAAGCCGATAAATGGGGAAGACTTATTCATTTACCTTGTTGTATCGACCCATGCTCCGAGTGTAGCATTGGTACGCGAAGAGGCTATGGTCTAGCGACCCGTCTACTACATCAGTAAGTGGCTCACTAGAGCTGAAAAGAATCACCCAAAGTTGGAAAAACTTGCCTATTGCCTGTTGATCGCGTCAAGGAAGCTACGACCATACTTCTAGGCTCATCTCATCAAGGTGTTGATGGATCAACCTCTAAAATAGGTGTTCTATCGCCCAGAGACATCAGGTCAACTTCTGAAATGGAATATCGAGTTAAGCCAATATGAAATCACTTATCACCCTAGAAGAGCCATTAATGGGCAGGCCCTGGCAGATTTCGTCGTCGAATTTACCAAGCAGGATGGTGACGAAGAGAGCACTTCAGACATGTTGCCCCAATGGAAGTTGTTTGTCGATGGTGAGTCAAATGAATTCTGTTCAGGTGCAGGGGTGGTATTCTAAACCCTCGAAGGACGATCTAATTGTTACGCTTTAAGACTAGAGTTTCCTACCACCAATAATGAAGCAGAATATGAGGCTTTGATGGCGGGATTAAAAATCATCAAAGAACTAGGAAAAAAGATGTGCATATCTATAGCGATTCTCAGCTAGTCATCTTTCACTTAAAAGGGGAGTACCAAGCAAGGGGAAACCTTGCCCTCTACTCTTCAAAAGCACGAGAATTACTGCTGGACATCGAGAACTACACTTAAGGTCACATTTCGAGGGAATAGAATATGCAAGCAGATCACCTAGCTAAAATAGCTAGTTCCAGAGATGCTGAGTCAATGGGACTAGCCCCAATCGTAATGCTTACATCACCCAGCATGGATATCGTTGGATTATGAAAGCCATAGAGGAAGAGTAATCATGGATGATGCCAATCAAAGATTACCTGATCGAAGGTACACTCCACAGGGATCGGAACGAGGGAAAGAAGCTACTTCCGAAGGTAGCACGGTTCGTCTTGTAGGATGGAATTCTTTACACAGGGGGATTCTCTACTCCCCTACTCTGATGTGTAACCAACAGCAAAGCCAAAAAGATCCTCAGGGAAGTCCATAAAAGTGATTGTGGAAACCACATTACAAGGCAGACTCTAGCAAAGAAGATCCTCCGATACGGTTACTTCTGGCCATCCATCAACCGTGACACAGCGGACTCTGCCAAACGATGTGTGGAATGCCAAAAGTTCACCAAAATACAGAGAACACAATCCATAGAACTTACGCTAATGGTTGAACCATGGCCGTTTGCGGTTTGAGGAATTGACATGATTGGCGTGCTCCCAATTGCTAAAGGAAGGGCTAAATATGATATCATTGTTATTGATTACTTCACAAAATAGGCCAAAGCGGAACCGCTGGCTACTATTACCACTAAGAAAGTAGTTAACTTTATCACTAAAAATATTATTTGAGGGTTTGGGGTGCCACAGAAAATCATCACAGATAACGGAATTCAATTCAAAAGCGCTGAACTCAAGGACTTTTGCAAGCGGTTCCGCATCAAAAAGAGTTTCTCTATAGTGGCACACCCTCAAGCAAACGGGCAAGTGGAGGCGGTAAACAAAATCATCAATTCCACCATCAATAAAATGTTGACGAAAGCCAACTGAAACTGGGTTGAAGAGCTCACACTTGCACTATAGGCTTATCGGACGAAGCACAAGTCAGCAGCTGGACACTCACCATTCGCCCTAGCATATGGATTCGAAGCAATGATCCCAGTTAAATTGGAAGTTCCCTCTCATTGGAAATGACACTTCAATCAAAAAGAGAACGAGCAGCTCCTGTTCGAGTCACTTGATATGATTGACGAGAAATGGAGGGAAGCCGGGCTAAGGACCATGGCTCACGAGAAAAGGAACGACACTTCAACTCCAAGGTCTGCAACCGTACCTCCGAAGTGGGAGATCTCATCCATAAACGGATCTATCTAGCTCCAGAACATTCGGACCAAACTGGAAAGGGCCTTACTCAATTGGGAAAAGGCTCGCTGATGGCACTTTCAAGCTAACCATAGTCGATGGAATTCAGATTCCCGTGCTTGGAACAGCATCTCGCTTCAGCATTACTTTATTTAGCTTTTATTTATGTATTTCTTGTTTTCGCGTATAAGCCATCCGACTACATTGGAGGCATTGTAAATAGGTAAAATTTGCTATACTTTCCATTGCTTGGGGAAGTGAAACTATACCCAAGTACGCTCTGCTTACTCGCCAAGTTGATGAAAGTAAATCGACTCAAAATCAAAAGTCGCGCATTTCGTAAACCATGCACCCTCAAAAAGCCACGCATTTCGTAAAATGCACACGATGAAAAGCCATGCATTTCATAAGTCGTGCACCCTCAAAAAGCCGCGAATTTCGTAAGCCGCACACCCTTAATAAGCCACGCATTTTATAAGCCACGCAGTCTTAAAAGCTGCACATTTCGTAAGACACGCACCCTCAAAAAGCCGCATACTCTTAGAAGTCGCACATTCTGTAAGCCGTGCAAGCACTAACTAATGTTGCTTCGACATCATCAACAAACCATTAAGATTTTCTAAGTACCAGTGTTGTCCTGACAACACCAGGAAACTCGTCTAGTGTAGGACTAACAAGGATCAACTCCCACTATAAAAAATAATTGACGTGAGTCCAGCAATGTCACAAAACTAAAGATCGGCAAAGAATTCCGATCGTTGACCGACAAAATCTCTGGAGGCGAGACATTCGAGCACAAGTTCCCGAAGATAGGAACCACAAAGTAGATTTGGTTGTAGACATCCGAGGTATCGCTCGGATCAACTGGTTATTTACCAAGTGTTCGGAGGAAACAACCCTATGAAGTAGGGAGCATACACCAACACTTAGTTGAAAGGAAAACTACACTGCGGTCTCGTTCACTGAACAAAGAATTGTGGCAATCACAACGGATCTGCAGATCACAACGAATCTAGTTCTAAAACTAAAAAAAAATGCGTACATAATGCATGAAATCATGGAAATAAAGGCACCGTATACCACAAAACACCGCACGGAAATGTGAAGTATAGAAATTGTAGAACAAGCAATTGTGTCATGTACACACATAAGTGGTATAAAAACAATCTAAGTACCTGATAAATAAAGAAGAACATAGAAGAGATAACACTAGAAATGTCAATCTTTTTATTTCTTATAACATTTTCTATACAAAGTCAAATTGTGGAGGTGGTACATAAACAATATCGGCTAACATAAAGAAAAGTACAGATGCTACACAACAAAAGTAACAAGTGCAAACTCTGCACTTGTACAAAATACATATCAAACAAATTAGAATGTTACAAAATCCGGCTCCATTATCACTCGAGCCTGTCAGTGCTTCTTTCCACCACTTCCTTTCCCGCCTTTTGTCGGAAGTTTCTTCCCCTCAGCATCCTCATCGGGAGTCGTATCACTACCATAGATATCGATTGTAGGCTTCGTGCCCACGTCTACTCATTGTTCTTTGGCCCCCACGAAAGTCTCCCTCTTGGTCTTGTGCTTGCGTGACTTGTGGGAGCTCCTTGAAGACTTTCTCTCCTCAACCTTTTCCTTCTTAACTACCACCATTTGCTGCTCAGTTTTACCTGGCTGGCTGGCATAGTCTGTCTACTCTTGAGTGTCAGCTGCTACTAAATCGACCACTAGAGATATAAAGGGGGCATATAGGCCATGCAATGTAGCGATCTTCTCATATTCCAGCCCTGGTTGCGAGCCAAACACGGGCATGGTGATCAAAGCAGCTACAGAAACAAGTGTTGAAGTAGTCGAAATAGCAGTAGGCCCTGGGACTGAAGAAATTGGTAGTTCGACAGGCAAAGAAGACAGACCTATAAGATCAAAAAGGAAAGCATTCAATTCATCTTGTTCTTGTGGCGTGAGTTGGAAATCCTTAATCTCAGAAGAAACAAGAAAGTTACCAACATTTGAAGTGTGACCGTGAATCTCAACCTTATAATCCCCACCGTTTCCTTCTTTTGGTTGCACAATCTTGGGCGAAGCTTCATGACTACCCAAGGCTTCGAAGATAGCTGCTAAAGGGGCAGACAACAAAGCAACACCAGTAGAAGCCGAAATGATTCCTGTTTGATCATGAGGCTGCTTAGATGATTCGCCAGGCCCAGAACTGAAAGGCGCTGTAGTGCTTTAGCAGTTGTAGTTGTAGCAGCATCGGCGGCTTCTTGCTCACTTTCAACGCGAATAACCTCTCGGCCCTTTACTAAAGCCTTCTTTGATTCTTCGTTAAGATAGGCATCCTCCAACTCTTGTTCAGTGTACACATCCTCGTCTTCTTGAAAATGAGCCAGAACTTGTTCCCAAACCACAACAAGAGTACACAGGAATTTGGGGCCTAGATAACAAAGGTTGCCCTGATGTAACAGGGAGTTGACGTAGAAGTTCAAGATGGTGTCATCCATCTTCGCCATTTTCCTTTTGAAGGCATCTTGCAGCTCCAACTAGTCCACCGTCATACCGGCCTTCTCGATTTCGACTTTGGTCTTTGCAACGTTGAGTTGCGCAACTTGTTCTTGAAGCGAAGCAATCACTTGAGCATATTTAGAGATAGTCTTATCTTGGGATTCTACCGTTCCGCATAATCAGCAATTGTCTTCTTATGAGATTTGACAGTTTCATCATGACCAACAATAGTTCTCTTTTGAGCTTTGATGATCTCATCTCGAGTTTCAAGCTCCTTTTTCAGCTTGACTTCATGAGCATGGGGTTTCTTGATTTCATCTCTGAATATGATCTCAATTTTTGCATGAGCCTCTTCAATTCCTTCAACAAACTAGCGTTGCTTTTACTATCTCGAATAGCAGCATCTCTTTTTTGTCAATTGATCAATTCTGGCATCACGTTCCATCAGCATCCTTTCATAATCGTCCTTTTCCGACTTAAAAGAAAGAATCTCTTGATAGTTGTTACAGTTTATGTCCGACAGCTGCTTACATAATTTATCTCATCCTTTAGCTTGATCCAAGTCGCTCTGAATCGCCTGGAGATGGGTTATATAAGATTCCTTACAAATTAGACGTAGGTTACGATCGAATTTAACTCCCTTTAGGAACCATCCGAGGAGCGTAGCTTCAAGCTTAGGTGGACCAGATGGGAGAATATAAGAAGGCCTCCTGCGAGGGCACGAAAAACCAGAATCAGGCACAACATGAGTTGATGGAGCATAAGCTGATGGAGCAACTGGAACAGTAGAAGTCGAAACCTCAATTTCGTTAGAAACTAGAGCCGGGGCAGATGTATTATGCTCGAAAAGATAAGGATCAAGATCTACTTTTGACATTTTGGATGGCTCTTCCCGACCACCGGGAGTCTTCCTCTTCTCATAGCCACCCCTATAAACTCTGCCTCGGTCCCTATTATCCCAATGACGAGTTTCAGCTTCCCGATCTTTTCTCCTCCTCCATTCTTCCTTAGTTTCTCAGGGCTGGTGGTGGCTTGAAGTCCATTTCGACCCATGTTGTGCAACTGTTAGTTGTTCAAGATCTTCATAAAGTCCACGGCCTCCCATAGTACCTAATATATATAAAAAATGAAGTAAATTTAGCGACAGAAAATGAGCCCAAATAATGCATATATGAGTGTATGTGACCCTAGTGGAGTGTGTAACGTGTCGAAGGCAACCTAAAAGGACTTCACAAACCGGGTCGGGAAGCGACTATAGTGGGAGTCAGGCTAACTCTAGAAATAGCATGATTGGAGTGAGATGACAATCCCTTGAACTCAAAATCATCTCCCATGAGTTCTGCAATCTCCACATAAACTTTGTTCAAGTCCCCAAAGTTGATATCGGTTTCCTTAGGCGGAGAACCATGAAGTCGTTCAGTTTTTTGGGGATTATCTTTAGCAATAATCTCTTGGGGATGCGAATCCGGGAGAACGAGACTCATTCCCGGAGTTTCACCACATGATTCGGAATTTCCTTCACTTAAACATGCATTAAATTCTTCATCGCTTGAGGAGGAATCATAGCTACTCCAGCTCTCAATTACACCTTCCTCCTTTTCTACGATCACCGCAGCCTTTCTTTCTCACTATTTGAACTACTCCTCCTCCCCCTCTTCTGGGACTGAGGGCATCCTAATCAGGTTACCGGTTATGGTCGTAATGCCTTTTCCTTCATGGATTTCCTCAATTGATCCACCGGATGGACCTTCTCCTCCTGGTAGTCCGCCCTCTTCGGAATTGTGAGATGAAGTAGTGGAGTGTGTTTGAATCCTGGAACAGGTAGGGGACGCAACTTCAATGACAATGACAGATCTCCCAGGACGCA
The DNA here is from genome assembly GCA_030737815.1 of Allium fistulosum. Lineage (NCBI taxonomy): Eukaryota > Viridiplantae > Streptophyta > Magnoliopsida > Asparagales > Amaryllidaceae > Allium > Allium fistulosum. The sequence goes on along the minus strand of CM060901.1, from coordinate 520,411,875 downwards.
ACAATTCGTACTGATGCAAATTCTCATCCGTTAGTAAAGATTTGATCGATCTCTCTCTTGCATCTATGTCCTTCAGAATATGGAAGATGGGATTAAGTGATGGATCTTTATTTGGCCTCGGAATAACTGCAGGGAGCATTCAGTCTATTAAAACTCCACACCATCGTAATAAATGAACGAGTGAAGATGAAACTTACCACTTGTCGTCCAAAGATGATTAAATCCTTCAGGACATCTAACGAAGAAATATTGGGTCTTGAACTAGGACAAGTTACTTTGGAGTTCCAACACGATTTTGCGATTTCTTTAAGCCTCAATAATCACAAGGAATGGACATTCATCTCTCTTCTTGAATGAGAGGAAATATCTCAAATCATCAAAGCTTGGGGCATGGTTGAATGTCCGCAAAAACAAAACGTGAAGACAAGTCAAAATTGCATATCCGTTGGGATGGATCTAAAATGGAGCTATTCCCAAATTCAAAAGAGTCTCTCTCAAGAAATGATTGAATGGGGACACTGGACCATTCAAGCACATGTACCGATGGCAGGTGGTGTACCCGAAGGTGGCATATGTGCGAATTTATTTTTCAGTGGAAAGCGCACATCATCATCCCAAATACCATGTTGTAAACAAATATTATGCAAAACTTTAGCAGAAATGACAGTAGAAGCTCTCTCAAGAGGGTTAAGTAAAGCTCTAAAGTTCGAAGGAGTTCAATCAATGATCGGACCGATCGGTACCAATTGACCATATTGAGCCCATGGTGCCGAAGAAGTGGCGCTGCTAAAACCATTTGCAAAGGCATAACTGATGTTGATTCTGCTTCCGAGAGTGACGGGCTTCCTCCACTGGATTTATGTCGGGATGACGGATGCTTCAGTCTATATAAATAAACTTGTATGCAACATGGTCAGGTAACTCTATTTTTAACTAAAAATCCCTGTATGATGAAATGCTTGAATTTCAAAAAGACATTGACTTGTGCCAACTCGTCGGATCTCAAGCATTGACTGGGGCAAGTGCAGTGTGTTATCTATGTGGGATGGGCTCGGTGTCTTGAACACTACGAATGCCCTATCCTATGTAGATAGTTCATTCGCAATGAAGAAAGGAAAAAGCTTTTCATATCATTTACTGAAGTTATTTCTCCTACACTTACCCGTTATCGGTCAATGGTCGATAACGGGATCCGTTGTCCAAAGCGACATAGAAAGCTCATTCTACTCTTAGGTATACCGAGCGTACGATAGTAAAATTAATCCAGGAAGATCAAGTCCATAGTAAACTACCTCGACGGAGCCATCGAGGGCACGCGCTAATCAATTTTGATTTATTGAACGAAGATTGTAGAATACGTCAAGTGTAATGCACAAATCCACTATCTATCTCCAATAAATCGCAATCAACCGAATTTGTTCACCATTCTCATTGATCGCCCCAAACCCATTAGCAATTAACACTAACACGGTAACTACGTCATCACCAACCTCAGATCAAAAGCAGACACGTTCGACTTCGAGTTTGTGGCGATTTAAGCAATGCAAGGTTGGCAGCGATCTAAGCAAGTAGTAATTCTGGCACTAGGGCTTGCTCGAGGTGATGGCGACGGTAGTTGAGGTCGGTGGAAGAAGGCTTTGGCGATGGAGATCAATGGTGGCAAGAGCAAAGGCTAATTTAGGGTTTGATCATGGTTGGCTTGAGTCGCAAGAAGAATGGCTAGGATCACAAGAAGAACACGTGATGATGAGAAGGGTCGGCTCAAGCAAAGCTAAATAGGAGATCGGTTGAAGAAAATTTGCTATGTGTATGGATCGCTAGCGATCCATCGAGTTGCAACCGATCTTCTCCAAACTTGCCAAGCATGATTTATATGTTATTTGCAAGCATCTTGAAAATTAGGGATCGAAATTGATTTATCTTTATAACTGACGATGATTCACATCGAAAACTCAATAGACAGCCGAATAGCCAAAGCCAAATTTGCATGATAACCTCAACATGGCCAATTAAATTTCACAAAACGAAAACTAAAAAGTAGATACTGCCAGAGCACACCTTGTTTCCAACGAAGGGGTACTCTAGGGGGCAAACGTTAACTGGGTTTTTAACCCAGCAGAATTCAATAGGAGTTAGAACATCTAGGCCAAGTCAAAACAACTCAAGAATCAACCAAAAGGACCAGAAGAATAGGCCAAGAAGGACTCAAGAGCAAACACACAAAAATTAACTAAGGGGATGGATCAGTAGTGATTCACCACCTATGGATCGCTAGCGATCCATAAGGACTCCTCATGGGTCATTCAAACCTCTTGCATCATGAGTCAATATCTTTCCTAGGGGTGTATGCCAAGTTTCATAACCTTCCAAGCAACCTTCTTCGAGAAGCAAAGACCTATCTGATTTCAGTCATAATTTAATCCAACATGTACATGAATCATCATCAAAACAAGGCAACTAGCCCGAAATGATATGAAAAGCAACTACATAAGGCAAGAAATGCAACCCAAAGGAAACGATCCAAAAATACCTTAAGTACATGGATCGCTAGCGATCCATCAGGTTAAGTTGGATCACAATGAAATTCTTGGAGCACCTTTGTATCATCGAGTGTAGGCTTCTAGCAAAGCAGCCTAGCCCAATAGCTCTCTAACACCTATGAATACAGTCCTACTTGCAATATAAAGAGGATCTTCTGGACTGACTACTGAAACTCTGCAGAGATTATTCTTCACTCTTCTCTTCCCACACAATAGTCATCTAGGGGTTCACTGTGATTCTCCAGTGAGCTCCTATACCTATGACTTGATCTAACATAGAACACTCAATCATATTGTAATCTGATTCAACTTGTAACAACAGTCAATTAATAGAAAGTTATAAAGTGGACGTAGGCTTCATTAACAGCCGAACCAATATAAAAACCTTCTTGTCTTTTTACTATTTTCTGCTCTCTTTACATTTATTTTCTATATTATTGCTCTGTAAGAACAAGGTTGGTGCTTTTGCACACAATCCAGGGTGTTGATCCATTTTTTGGGTTAATAATAATTAGACCCTACCCGATTAGCAATTTATTAAATAATTAAATCCTAATTAATTAATAATTAATTAAATAATTAAACCTTAATAAATAAAAAAATTACTTAATTAATTCTTTACTTAATTAATAATTAATTAAAAACTCTCTTAATTATTTAATTATAGTCATCATACTTAACTAATACTTAAGTACTAATTACTTTTACCTAATTACTAATTAATTACTAATTATCTTTATTTAATTACTTAATTAAATATCATTAAAAATCATACTTAGTTAAATAATAATTACCTTTTATACTTAAATTATGATTGAAAAAGCTTTTCAAAAATATTTAAGATAAAAACACTTTCAGTTTAGAAAAAATGTTCGGTTTTCCAAACTACATCCACAGCGACTATCGCTATGGATACCATAAATTTTCAAACTAGTTTTACTAGTCTAACACTCTTCAAAACCTTTTCTTTTGAATCACTTTATAAAACATAGTATGAAGTTTTGAAAACTAAAAATAAATTTTAAAACTTTGTAGCTTTTACTAGTAAATTAAAATAGCAAACATGATTTTAAAACCAAGGGACCTCTAAGTCAATTATACAAGTCAAGATGCTAACTTTCTTTAGCATATACAACACATACATGAACATAAGCATATATTCACATGTTAAACAATAAGCCATAAGCAAAATCATAAATTTCTAACTATTCTGGACATTATACTTCATTTTTCAAGTCTAATTTCATCATGACATACAAGCAATATGTACCAAACCAAATCAACACTATAATCCATCAAACAACCAATTATATGCAATAAAAATTAACAAGAAAATAAAGGTTTAAACTTTCCCTAAAAAAAGTGAGTTTTACTCACCAAAAGTTCACTAAATCAACCCAAACTTTCACTAAAACTTGGATCGGCCTTGGGTTTTGGGTTAGGGAAGAGATTATTGTCTCGGCATAGTGCGGATGTGGCTCGGCCTTGCTTGGATGGGAGGGTTTAGGCTAGCTTTTTGAAGGAGGGGGTGTAGGAAGGGAAAAAAAGGCTTTTAAATGATTTAAAAGAGTTTAAATGTAGAAAAAACATGGTTTTTTCTGAATTTTGAAACTAAGGGAGCCATTAAAATGTTATTGAACTTAAGAAAGATCAAGATGATGTTTGAAAAAAGTAAGAAATGAAATGGAAAATGAGAGAGAAATTTTTTGAATTGTTTTTATAAAATTTGAAATAACCAAATTACCAAACTAACACTTCAGTACTTACCCTCCACTCAAAACTTGCCACATCACCACCATTCATCCCTTCCTCCCCTTACACACACAAGCCCCATAAACCCCACCTTTGTCCACCATGTAATCCACTTCCTTGTACTTATGATGTTATATGAAAGGTGACATTTCATTCTCTTTTTATTTTTATTTTTATTAAATTGAAAAAAATGTCACATCTTTCCTTTCTTATTTACTTAAGAAAAAAAATATATTTACCACATTATTATTAACCTTAACCATACTTATATTATTTGTAAATGTGTGTATATTTATATCAAATTGTTTACACCAATTTCGATAATTTTAGACGACGAAAAATCAAAACCTCGAAAAACGCTTTTCGATCACATTTTCTATTTTCCTTCGAACTAATTATTTTAGTAAACCAAAATTAAAAAATGAATTTTCTACCATCAGTTATAAATTAAAAGATGGCTATTTAACTATTAAAACCATTAATTGAATATAAAAATGAATTAAATATTCACAAATCAAAGCAACAAAATTCTGGATCATTACATTAGGTGAAGTGGTGGCTACAGGATGAAGAGGAATGAGAATGAGATGGATTAGGGTTAGGAAATTCTCTTATATATGCAAAATCTTGAAATTTTCCCTCAGCCCCTCTTGGGCCTTCACCTATTTCGCTTTGAAATGTGCGCTACGTTAAATAGTTCGTATCCCCTTCATCCGGTATCTGATTCTAGCGTTTTTATATGGAAATTGGGCTAAAAATCGACACAATCGAAAAGTCAAATTCTCTAAATTTCTTTATTTGTAAAAATTTAATTTTTCAGCTTTATGTTAGATTACCAAAATGCCTTTTCAATTAATTATTTATTTTTATTAAAAATACGGAATCTTACAACTATTACATCGCCTTGAATAGCATTGCAATGGAAGAAGTATAAATATAATGTTGTGATGTAAATTGTAAAAAAAACTAGGGCTCACAAGATGTCTACACACAAGCTTCGAAAGTTCCAATTGATAATGGCAATTTATCAACATAGGAGAGATGTTGGCTGACAAAATAGATAGTGGTACAATATAGCAGATCCGTTCATAAGGGACTAGCTCAATTATTTCTAAACTGATCGGAAGAAAGAGATTATGATTTCAAATTTACCCCAAGTACAAGTGGGAGATTGAAAGACTTAGTGGTATGCCCTAAGGGCAACTATGTAATTATTACATACATCGAACTTTGTAGCCAACCTTGTTCGTAATAAAGGTATTTATTTTCTTTTATATACTTTTTTATATTATGATACAAACAATTAAGTAGCTAATTAAAGTATATAATAAGTTTAAATAAAATGTTATGTGATTGTAGTTGCAAAGAGTTTCAAGCCTGAGTACTTAATCACAATATGAAATAATATTTTGTTTTAAATATTCCCAGTCAAGATGTTTCGAGAAAGGATATCGATACATCAATTGAGACTAGAGTGCATAATGCTATGCAAATGTTGGGCAGTGTATTACTCATGGCTGCTGGAGGGAACCAAGGATTTTGTTTATTGACTAGTCGAGTTAAATGTGGATAATATTGGAGTTTTAACCATATCTGAGATCCTTAAATACTTATGTGATGCTGTATTGGCTAAGAGAACGTGTGTAAGCTATTGTCGCTTTAGTACCGCTTAAGATAATATAAAATATGATTTTACTGAAAATGCGTATAAGCGATGAATTCAGCCAAAGTGTCACACTACCAGCTAAGGCGACGTGTGAACGTGAATATTTGAATTATTCAAATTAATTGTTGACTGAATTCGCACCTCTGGGTCTTACAACCGTATTCGCGAATTCTCTGAAAAACCACACGATTTAATTAATTGGTTTGATTAATTTTTAAAATTTTGTAACTTAATTAAATTAACTAATATTTGATAAGTATTGATTATTATTTAATTTATTTGATGATTTGGAGTTGTTTGTAATTATTTGATGCATATATAAAAGTTATATTTGCATGCATCAATATATGATATCGATGTAACTTTAAATAAGTTTAAATAAATAATAATCGCTTGAAGGGATGTTTGAAAACTTTGTCTCATATGATGACAATCTAGTGCCCACCCCATCAAGAGATAGAAGGATGGAGTAATTGAAAAGTGATTAGGAATTAAAAGGTTACGGTTTTTAAGAAAGAATATGAAAATTTTCTATTCTTCTCTTAAAACAAATTATTTTCATTATGTTATGTTGTTATATGATTGAATTTATACATGATACATTCTAAATAAAATATTTAGTTAAACTAATTGATGTTATTATTACTAAATATAAAATAGTGTTGAATAAAATATGATTTTATTTAGTATTTAGATTGGATCTAGTGAAATCAATTAGGCTTCATGGGTCCACTATAATCCAAATAGAGATTGTTTTTATAAAATTTACCTATTTCATCTGCTGTAGAACGAATAGGATTCCTTCATTTAAAACAATCCCACATGATTTCATATGAATATCATCGATCCTCTCTCTATGATGAACCAAGTCTATACTCTAATCTCTCCTTCTTCCGCTCTAACATTTCGATTATGTCGAAATGAATTCAGAATGTGTTTATATATCCAAACCTATAATAACCAGTCATTTAAATCAATAACTGATCATGTCGATGTAAATAACACAATTTAATGTAATTATACACAAAACTTAAGAAGTGTTAAACAACCAGACATTTGTTGTACGTTGATTTTTGTGGTCTGACTCAAGCTATAGAGTAGCCAACTAAGACAAGCAGTGGCCTACGAATAACTGTGCACTTTTCGCAATGCACGGAGACACTGTAAATAATGAACAGATACTTTGCTACAAGATTTAAGCCCACAAAGTATCGTACCAATTATGTACAACAAATACGCAATGCCATGATGTCTATGCATGTCATATTATCCACTCTTTAGAACTTGAGTAATAAGATCTAAGCCGTTCCAGAAGAATCTTTTTATCGCCATGAAGAATCTCCGACACTACGTTCTTTCTTTTTCCCAAACACTTATCTAAATGGTCTTCCCATCATCCACTTTGATACCTCTTGAACTCCCAAGCGGATCTTTCAACTTCCATATTCTCAAAGTTCCGGCATGGCTATGCAACTTCAAAATCCAAGCTCTTGGCGGCTACAAATAAAAATTATTTTGATTACACACATATGAAAGTGAGAAGAGTAGCAAAATATGGTTTATATAAGGTGTACGCATAAAATTGAATCCGAAATAGCACGTACAATGTAATGACCCGTATTTTTGACAATTAAAAATATTAAATTTAATAAGACTTTGGAATTTAATATTGTCAGAAATTAAAATTTATGATTTTTAATGAAAAAAAATTATTAGGATATAATTTAATAATGTTGATTGGATGTAATTAACAACTATTAATGTAATTTCAATCAATTGTAATAATAAAGGTTAATAAGGAATAAAATAAATGATGTATTAATGGTGAAATTATATGTTACTTAATTGAAATTGGTTTTAATATAGAATACGAAATCAATTATTTTGTACATAAATTTGTTAACCTTTGTTTGTAAACAATAAATTTGTAAATGCGTTTAAATTACTTAAATGTAATTATTGTTTTATTTCTCATCCTATTATTTAACCCGTTTGGAATTAATTTGGAAATCTGTGAAATTAATGCAATTGTAATATTTCAGTTAATATAAGAAAAGACGTTAACTGTAGAATAATGAATGTAATAAAATGGAAACTTATGTTTAATTAACACATAAGGTATTTATTGATTTAAAAATAAGAATATGTTAATCAAAATAAAAGAATATGTTGGAATTTAAACTATAGTAAACTAGTTTTTATTTCTGTTGTAATTTAATGTTGAAATTAATGTAATTTTTAAATATTTAAAAGTTAACAATTTTCATCATTCCTGATCACACAGAAATTAATAATATTTTTAAAATTAAATTTTCCATGTTAAATCCATTTGAATTTAAAAGTGATTAAATTGATTTTAAAATAGATTGTTTTAATTAACGTGTAAAACTAGTCTTTTTAGGCACTGTCTCGAATTTCGACGAAACCAGTTTCATCGGATCCATAATAGTGAATTATTATAGGATTTCAAGTTTCGTAGCGATCAGACTTATCATTTGATCGTGCGAGCTCGAAACGCGTAGAAATCAATTAAAAGAATTTAAATGAATATAATTCGATTTTGAAAGTAACTTCTATATACAATAGAATAAGGGTTTGAAATTGGTTTCATTGAGTTTTAAAATATTGAAAACCAATATTTCAATAAATTGGATGACCTATTTTCGTTTTCAGGAACGAAACGTGCTTTTCGGGTCTTTGTTATCGCTTCGACCCATTCGATCTGTTCCATCCATTCTTATCCATCTCTGCCTATATATATGTTTTTGTAAACCCTAGAAGCATCTATTCTATTTTCTGTACACACAATTTTTGTTCTTATCTGTTCCTTCTATATGGCAGACATCGGAAAACCCTAAAATTCCAAATCAAATCGAAAAATCCAAACTGCTCATACCCTATCATATTATATATCATCGCGAAGCTCTCAACGAATGGAATCAGCGTCTACGGTTGAGTTTTGCAATCGAGCCTCGGCTTAATCACAAATTGCCGAAATACTCTCGGTCGTTCATTTTAGATTCTGGCGTTTAACGGTTGAACGTCGACCATCCAACGATCGAGAAGTTGCATCTGGTAGAGGAGGAGAAGCAGAGATGATCCACCAGAGTCGATCTTCCCATAGGCGATGAAGTTCGCCAGAATTTGATGACCTATAGCTGAAATTCAAACGGCAGCACGAAGCTCTAAGCGGCAGCGCTAGGGGCTGCGACTTCGGTGTGGGAGCGACATGGTGTGGCGGTGCTGGTGATGGTGTCGAATCGAGGCGTAGGTGTTCGTAGCGGTGGCGGTTGGTGGCACAAGGTTGGTGGCTGATGGGTCGCTCGTTCGATGTTTAACGTAGGGCTTTGGGAAGGTAGCAACAATTACGAATTTCCCCTATCTTTGTTTTAATTTTAATTTTAAATTTCAATATTCTAACCTTCATAATTTTTGTATACGAACTCCGACTGATGCGCGATTTCTTCCGTTGGATTTGTATCGAAATTCTAGACAACATGAAACTTGTTTGGTTGAATTTGGAGACTGTTGGAATTTTGGACTTTTATTGGATTTTTAATGGACTATAAATCAAAGGTGAGTGATTTAACCCACTCACGCAATACTAAATCTTCTTATGTTAGTTAAATTAAATTTATGAAGCAATAAGAATTTATTGGTTGTTTTTTGGTGGTTTAAATTTGACATTTTAATTGTAATTGAATTTAGATTGAATTAAATTGACATTTAACTTAATATGGATTTAATTGCTAGTTAAATACCTGGTATTGATAACCAGTAAATTATTGAGATTTATTGGCTGATTTGGATATTGATTGTGATGGATGTCTATTTGTTGACATTTTGGATGATTGGATGTTTATTTATGTTTTTATATATCCATGTTACCACTTTGTATATTAAGTGATAGCATATAAACTGTTATTTGAATTATTTTGAATAAATTAAGAAATAGGTTGAAATGATATATACCTATGACACTTTGATTTGGATTGAAATGATGTATATCCATCCATGTAATTAAAATTGAAATAATTGATCACTTGGCCATAGAGTAGAAAATTATATACAAACACCAGATTGGTTAAATTAAATGGTTTTAAAATCTTGAATTTGGATTTTGATTAAATGATATTGTTTTAAAGGAAATAAATTATGGATTTATATGAATTGAATGATTTTCTAATTCAAGCTTTGAAATGTTGAAACTGAAATTGGTTAAAAGGAAATTGTTTTAAACAATTAAAATTGAAATGTGAAGTATAATCGATATATGACTTTAATTTTGGAAATTGAATTATTTTAAAGATTTGGATCTTAAAATTGAAAAATGAGGTTTAATTTAATTTAAGTGTTTTAGATCAGTAAATTGAAATTGGACTTGAAATTGATATAAATTGAAATGGTTTGAAATAAGAATTGGATTGAAATTTAAATCATTAAATTGAATTGTTGAATCAAATTTGAAGTTAAAAATGAACGTTTCAAAAATTGAAGTTAATTCGAATTGAAAGTGAAATCAAGTTGATTTGAAACTAAATCGAAATTGAGTCAATTGAATTGAAAGATTGAAAATTGAGCTTTGTTGATTTGAAATTTGGACATTGGCCCAGATTTGTTGAAATGGAAAGAAACAGTTTGATTTGTTAAAAATAAATTATTTTAATATAAACTGCTTAAAATCTATTTATTTTTTAATACTCAAATTATCTTGATTTTCCAAACTATTTTACTATATAAACCAATTTCAATACTCAAACCATTTTATATTAAACTGTTTTAAATCTCTAAACTATTTTAAACTATTTATAACTATTCAACTATTTTCTAAAATTTCAAACTGTGCAAGTTGGAATGTCTATATTAATTTAAATCGTTGATTAAATGCGAATATGGTTAAATGAGATTATAACCTAAGTAGGAATTTGAAATGATACTTTCCAGTGAAACTAAAATATTAAGTAAATATGATGATTTTGTGATGAAGAATATTTTGAAGTGAATATGATATTTTGATATCAAATATGGATCATTTTCGAAATGTAAAAGAACCAACCGGTATGAAAAATGACGTTTGGTTGTTAAAGAGACTGAGGCCTCTTATTGGCATACTCTTTATCAATATTGAAACCACTTTAACAACTATGTACACAGTGGATGATATCCAGAATGTAGAGGTTGAATTGGAGGCATTTGCTAGATTGGAAGAAAGAGAACGATGATGGCTGACCCCGACACTTGTGTCAATTGGAAATGACTAAAACAGGAGCCTATGTCTGGCCAAGGGGTTCGCAACCTTTAGGGACCATCACCCCTTCGTATTATTATATTGATTTTTGACTCGATTGGTGCACCTTGATTTGATTTTAGGGATGGTGGACTCGGTAGGTGGTCGTGGCTATGATGCGTTACCACCAGCCAGAAAGGTTAAACTGGTAGAATCCTACCTTGGGCATTGCCTCACGTGCCTTGTCATACTTTTATCCTTATACGCGACCACTACAATTTTGTTTTATGTTGTCTTATCACGAGGCCTCCCTGACTACCGATGTTGTTGGTTGTGTCATAAAGCAAACTGTAGGACAATGCTTAAAAATGTGTTAAGGGGGAATAATGTAAAGCCTTAACGCTTGGAAAAATATTTACTTTATTGATTAGACATTACATATTTAGTGTATCTTAATACATATAGATGGTTTAGCGGATCCATAAGATATGGAAAATCGCATAATATCTCTTAAGTTATTGCACTCACATTGTACACTTGATAGGAGATGGAAATCCCATAAACATCTCTTAAGCTATTACACTCATATTTACTTGTTGTTGATTTAACTTTCATAAGAACTTTTAATCCTGACTCGAGTGTTTTGTCTTTTCATTACGCTTCGGTCAACCTAAGCATTTCAGTGTTTGAAGATATTATTCCTTGAAGATGAAGATGGAGTTGCTAGACCGTATTTACTATTATTATTCCGTTGCATTATTTTGGTATGTTTGTGATTGTACTCTGCTATGTTGTAAAGATTGTGTAATCAAATGTATATTGTAAAACAGTTTCATGAACTGTTTATTTGATTATTATATTTTGTCATTCCGCTGCGAGATTCTGTATTTTGTTTTCCTTCTTTTCTCTTATTTCCTTATTAAATCCCATTGACAATCCTCCCTTTTGAATGGTTTGAGTTTGACATTTGCTAGATTTTTTATTATTTTAAAGATTTGGATCTTAAAATTGAACAATGAGATTTAATTTGATTTAAGTGTTTTAAATCAGTAAATTGAAATTGGACTTGAAATTGATATAAATTGAAATGGTTTAAAATAAGAATTGGATTGAAATTTAAATCATTAAATTGAATTATTGAATCGAATTTGAAGTTAAAAATGAACGTTTCAAAAATTGAAGTTAATTCGAATTGAAACTGAAATCAAGTTGATTTGAAAATAAATCGAAAGTGAGTCAATTGAATTGAAAGATTGAAAATTGAGCTTTGTTGATTTGAAATTTGGACATGGGCCCAGATTTGTTGGAATGGAAAGAAACGGTTTGATTTGATATTATTTTCAAATTATTTTAATATAAACGGTTTAAAATCTATTTATTTTTTAATACTAAAATTATCTTTATTTTCCAAACTATTTTACTATATAAACCATTTTATATTAAACTTTTTAAATCTCTAAACTATTTTAAAATATTTATAACTATTCAACTATTTTCTAAAATTTCAAACTATGCAAGTTGGAATGTCTATATTTAAATCGTTGATTTAAATGCGAATGTGGTTAAATGAGATTATAACCTAAGTTGGAATTTGAAATGATACTATCAGGTGAAACTGAAATATTAAGTAAATATGATGATTTTGTGATGAAGGATATTTTGAAGTGAATATGATATTTTGATATCAAATATGGATCATTTTCGAAATGTAAAAGAACAAACCGGTGTGAAAAATGACATTTGGTTGTTAAAGAGACCGAGGCCTCTTATTGGCATACTCTCTATCAATATTGGAACCACTTTAACAACTGTGTACGCGGTGGATGATATCCAGAATGTAGAGGTTGAATTGGAGGCGTTTGCTGGGTTTAAAGAAAGAGAACGATGATGGATGACCCCGACACTTGTGTTAATTGGAAATGACTAAAATAGAAGCCTATGTCTGGCCAAGTGGTTCGCAACCTTTAGGGGCCATCACACCTTCATATTATTATATTGATTTTTGACTTGATTGTCGCACCTTGATTTGATTTTGGGGTGGTGGACTCGGTGGGCGGTCATGGCTATGATACGTTACCACCAGCCAGAAAGGATAAACTGGTAGAATCCTACCTTGGGCATTGCCTCATGTGCCTTGTCATACTTTTATCCTTATATGCGACCACTATGATTTTGTTTTATGTTGTCTTATCACGACGCCTCCCTGACTACCGATGTTGCTGGTTGTGTCACAAGGCAAACTGTAGGACAATGCTTAAAAATGTGTTAAGGGGGGATAATGTAAAGCCTTAACGCTAGGAAAAATATTTACTTTATTGATTAGACATTACATATTTAGCGTATCTTACTACATATAGATAGTTTAGCCGATCCTTAGGAGATGGAAAATCCCGTAACATCTCTTAATTTATTGCACTCACGTTGTACACTTGATAGGAGATGGAAATCCCTTAAACATCTCTAAAGCTATTACACTCATATTTACTTGTTGTTGATTTAACTTACATAAGAACATTTAGTTCTAACTCGAGTGTTTTATCTTTTCATTACGCTCGGGTCAGCCTGAGCATTTCAGTGTTTAAAGATATTATTCCTTGAAGATGAAGATGGAGTTTCTAGACCGTATTTACTATTACTGTTCCACTGCATTATTTTGGTATGTTTGTTGATTGTACTCTGATTATGTTGTAAAAATTGTGTAATCAAATGTATATTGTAAAACAGCTTCATGAACTGTTTATTTGATTATTATATTTTGTCATTCTGCTGCGAGATTCTGTATTTTTTTTCCTTCCTTTCTCTTATTTTCTTATTAAATCCTACTGACAATCCTCCCTTTTGAATGGTTTGAGTTAGACATGTGTGGTTTATTGTCGATTTAAACCGTCCAAAAAGATGGGTTGTCACATGCAATATGGTCTTTGAATGTAACAAGTAATGACATTTTGGGATTATTTTTAGATTCTTCGACTATATTTTTGGCTTTCTGTTTCCTTGATTTTTTTCTACTCTTCAATTTAATTTATTCCTCCACAACATCCTCTTCAAGGTTAACTTCCATTTCAACACCATCTCCTTCACTGTTTGACTCTCTGGTATGACTGCCTTTTCGTATCCTTTCCTTGCTATCACTTTCACTGTGACTCTGGCCTTCGTCAACATCGCTTCCATCTTCACCATCTCCACTATCACTTTCACTCTATTCTGGTCTTCCCCGGCATTGCTCCCATCATCACCATCGATTTACTCTTACCTTCACTTTCACTCCTATCTTTATTTTCACTTCCACTTTCGGTTTCTACCTTTGCTTTTTTTCCCTCCCCCACTACATTCTTCCCTTTAACACTTTCTTGAACATGCGTCTATGTTTAACCCACAGCCCCACTGCCACCTATACTAGCCCTTTTCTCTTTTCTTCTTTCAACTTCTTCCGATAAGAAATGGTTAGCCGAACACGATCTGATTTAGGCCTTTTGCTGCAAATAACATACATAAACATAAGTCAATCACCACACAATACTACATAATAACATGACAGTGCATAATACAAATAAATATAAAAAATGATGCGAACAACTTTATATAATAAAAAGCGGCGAGATCATACCGATATGAAAAACTAAACTCGACGACCCCCCTTCAATGATATATATCGTATTCGACATCCCCCATCAAATTTATTTTTCTTCCGTAACACACAAAACACGTATACCTTCTACCGAATACATATTCAAAAATTGGCAATACCCTTTCAATTTCATGTAAAATCAACAAAGACAATTTTTTTCTAAAAAACTCTATCGAAAATACAAATATAAAGTCGATTTACCTTGTTTATCTTATATCTCAGAAGGATTCAGTATAAGTATACCGAAATATAATTTTAAAAATGGATAAAATTTATAGTTTTTCATACTCCAAAAATTTAAACTGCTATCCAAAAAAATTATAATATTACTACTAAAAATCAATAACTAGGTTTATCTTCTCCCTTGCTCGACTCCTTGCCGCTAGCATTTTTCGTCCTAGGCATGATTTTTAATAATTGGCAGCGACGATGAAGTATCTGATGGTTGAACGCAATGGTATTTTTGTTTCATTTTGTTTTTTCTTTCTAATTTCTGAAATGAAAAGAGAATGGAGGAAGGGCTTTAGGGTAGCTTATTCCAAGTTGCATTGGAGAAGCATTCAAAGTCCAATTCCAAGAGCATAATAGTTGGCCATTAAATATTTATAATAAAGCATGTCTTGACAAATTTTGTGTGGAGTTCCTTAAATGAAATTCCTTATGATAAAATAAAAACTTTAAGTCCGTCCCAAACTTTCTTTTATGAAATACATCTCTATTTAAAAACAAGATGAAATTTAAAAGAGTATCTGGGTAATTTTACCGACTTTAACATGTGCTTTTAGGTTATATGTGTATAACTCATACCCATCCATAATACACGTCTATGAAGTGACCCTTAAATCTCGAACATGAGCAATAGAAAAATATTTAAAATCAAAGGACCTCTAATTCACTTATACAAGTCAAGATGCTAACTTTCTTTAGCATATACAAAACATTCATGAACATAAGCATATATTCACAGGTCAAACAACAAGCCATAAGCAAAATCATAACTTTCTAACTATTCTCAACATTTTACTTCATTTTTCAAGTCTAATTTCTTCATGACATACAAGCACATATGTACTAAACCAAATCAACACTATAATCCATCAAACAACCAATTATTTGCAACAATATTTAAAAACAAAATAAAGGTTAAAACTCTCCCTAAAAGAAGTGAGTTTTACTCACCAAAAGTTCACTAAATCAACCCAAACTTTCACTAAAACTCGGACTGGCTTTGGATCTTGGATTCTACTTAGTAAAAATTGGATTTTTGGGTTAGGGAAGTGATTATGGGTCTCGGTCTAGTGGAGGAGTGGCTCGGCATTGCTTGGATGGGAGGGTTTAGGCTAGCTTTTTGAAGGAGGTGGGCTGTATAAGGGAAGAAAAGGCTTTTAAATGATTTTAAAGAGTTTAAATGTAGAAAAGGACATGGTTTTTTTAATTTTGAAACTAAGGGAGCCATTAAAATGTTTTTGAACTTAATAAAGAAAAGGATGAAGTGAAAAAAGTAAGAAATGAAATGGAAAATGAGAGAGAAATTTTTGGAATTGTTTTTATAAAATTTGAAATAACCAAATTACCAAATTAACCCTTAAGTACCTACCCTCCACTCAAAACTTGCCACATCACTGTCATCCATCCACTCCTCCCCTTACACAAGAAAGTCCCATGAACCCCCCCCCCCATTTTTCAACCGTGAAATCCACTTCCTTGTACTTATGATGTTATATGAAATGTGAAATTTCATTCTCTTTTTATTTTTATTTTTAGTAAATTGAAAAAATGTCACATCTCTCCTTTCTTATGTACTTAAGTAAAAATATATATTTACCTTATTATTATTAACCTTAGCCATACATATATTATTTGTAAATGTACATATATTTATATCAAAGTGTTTACAACAATTCCGATAACTTTTAGATGATGAAAAATTGAAAATTCGAAAAACGATTTTCAATCATATTTTCTATTTTCCTTCGAACTAATTATTTTAGTAAACCAAAATTAAAAAATGAATTTTCTACCACTAGTTATAAATTAAAAGTGGGATATTTAATTATTAAAATCATTAATTGAATATTTTAAATAAATTAAATGTTCATAAATCAAAGCGAAAAAAATTTTGCATCGTTACATTCTCCCCTCCTTGAAAGAATTTCGGCCTAGAAATTTCACCATATTAGTACCCCCAATTATTCATAGGTCCGCATAATGTTCATAGATCATCATATGAAAAATCTGATTCCATCTCTACTCGAATACATAACTTCACTTCTAAACTAGTATCGCTCACCAGATTTCCTAGCGCGAACTCCGGTCAGGCTTCTTAACTAAAAACCTCTGTTCTTCTTACATAGCCATAAACAATGATAGAAAACTTTGGTTCCATATTAAGAACCCTCACCAAATTTTTGCCATCAAAAATCGAGTGATAGATCCTTATTTGAGGCGTGAAACACCTCAAAATTATGTACTCGAATTTTTGATCAAAACCTATGTGAAATAATTAATGATCTACGTTCAACTCACATACTTATTTTATTGTTTATCACTGATACCAATTCTATTTCTGATAAAATTATTTAAGAAAAATTTTCATAAAAACTAAACTTAAGTTTAACTTACATAATACCCTACTACATCCTGAGAGTATATAAGACTATCTGGTTTAAACTTTTCCATTTTGAATTTATTAAGTAAACTCAAAATCCAAATACCCGGGTTTTTATTTAAAAATCCTTTTGAAATGAAACTATTTATTTAACCATAGATTATATATATATAGCCCAAGTAACCCCAAAATGATACTAAGGAACTGGGTATTACCAAATAGTATCATATATTCCCTAACCAAGTGGGGTAATACTTAAGAGAAGTGCTTACCATCCGAACACATTTCTTTCCCATTTTTAGTCATTTTTGGGCCACTCGAACCATTTAACATAAGAATACTTATTCTATTTCAAATCCCCCTTCTAAAACTATACTTTATATATTCCAAAAGATAGTTTTAAAAAAATAAATCAATAGCCAACTAGCTTTGGTTCGTTCGGTTTTGAACTTGTTTCGATCGTACAATGAAAAAGAGAATAATTTACTAAGTGCACCACACGTTCACCTAGGTAAACATCCGATTAATACTTGAAAGATTATTCAGATCATCACAAAACAAACGAAGCTCGTTCCCTGAACCAACCGAAGAAAATGCATCTACATAAAAATTTCTTTCCAAAATATTTCTTCTTAAAAATATTCCAAGTAAAACTATTACTACTTTTCTCAAAAACATTTTAAATAATAATATATCTATTTCCTTTTGTAAATCAAATCATGCTCTTGGGATTAAATCAAAATTTGTTTTGTCAAAACTATTCTATAGCAAATTGCTATGGTAGCATTTCCCCCACTTAGAAACTCGAAAATGAACACCGATGATGCTGCAGTCATCATCAGAATTATTTTCCAACGACAGAAGTGAGTTCAGTGCTTTCTTTCTTCTTAAAAATCCCTTAGAACTACTTTTATCCATAAATACTTTCAAATAATACTACTATTATTCTTCCCAAAATCTTGAAAACCATTTTTCTAAAGCACTGGGATTCAAGTCCTCAAATTCTTTACTTAAATCCTTTTTACTAACAAGCTACATTTTTTTTAACCAAATTTATACAAAATCACTTCTTTATACAAAATCATTTATCAAATATTTATTCCCAAAATATTCCAGCCTACTTTTAATAAATATCTTTTATTAAAATCCAATTTTTAATCTAACATTAACATCGAACGCCTTATAGTCAAATTGTGAAACTTAATTCACAAGGTGTTCATTTCAATGTTTCCCCAATTTCATTCTACCCAACTCATGTTTTAAAAAGGAAAATTACTATTGAATCGACTAACAATAGTCAATGCCCAAAACTGGACGAGCATGACTAATCAAACAATAAACGATAATGATTGAATATTATCATTTCCTAACAAACAAAAACATCAAAAACTATATTAACTTTTGAAAATTATTCCTTTTGTATATAAAATGTACTCTTAAGTAAAATTATTTCATTTACCCATTTAAAATAATACTGTGTTGGTTGGCCTTGTTCAAGTGTTTAGAGATCCCTATCAATAATGTTAGCTACTCGTATTGACTAGAATCCATAAACCACTCAACTTATCAACTAACACAGTGTAAAAAAAATTTATAGCACTAACAAATAGCGTTCTCATATATAATACACTCAAACTCATTCTAGGGTGTTACTAACCCTATCTCCAATGAGTTTACCCCACGAAAGCCAAGGTTCTTGCTTATTCTTCAGCTTTGATACCAAATGTAACAACCCGCCTTTTCGATCCTTAGAAGTCAACACTAATACATCCATGGTATTCATGTGCCGAACATCCAAGTGCCAAAAAGAAGGATCGTTAGGGTGAAAGAAAAGAAAAGATAGAATAGAATCTCACAACATGGTGAGTGATCTATAATATATCAATGAACTTTTCAAAAAGAAAACTTTTATATACATACATCAATAAAAGTATAATTATCCTATCATCAGCCCTTGGACATTTATAACAACCTGTCCTTACAGTGGCTAATAAACAAAGACAAAAAACAAATAGCGGAAGATGAAAGAAAATAAGTACATCTTGGAGGTATCCAGCTTGTATGCTGAAGCTCCAAAGTGTTCAGCTAAATCTGGAAAATATGCTCAGGCTAACTCGAGCATTATAAGAAAAATAATGCCTGGATCAGTCTGGTAAAACCAGCGAGTAAAACACAACCAAATGGATTCTTAATGTTTTATAAAACCTTTCAAAGTAAAGGTATCTCATAAGACCACGGCACACATAAACACGGATTTATCTTACGATAACCAAAACATTTCTATATAAAATCCAGTGATATTATAATAATGTCTAGGGGTTGAAAATAAATTATGAATATAGCTGAAATGCTTGCATCTCACATTTCAACATAGTTGGGCACAACTAAATCCGTAAGGCGCTTATTGGAGAATAGATTACATACAATGACAAGGCACCAGGGTACCACCTACCATGGTACACCTCTAGAAAATGTACCGGGGGCCTCGCCTAGACCCCCTGCCAACAGAGGATCGACTACCCTTTACTGGATATTACTGAATATGTCATCACCCTGATGACCTTGCAACCTTTTCCCGACAACTCTCGTGCACACCCAAATCCATAAATATGTATATGTATTTAGAAAGGTGATGACATACCCTAACGAATGCAACTCACATAGCCCTGCTGCATCTTCCCTGATTTTATTCATTCATGGTTGATGAGGCTTGAGGCTACGTTTTACTTTTTGAATAGCAATCCCACTTGGAATGCTAACACTGCCCTCCAGGCAGCAATGCAATGCCAGTATTCGTCCATACGAATTGTATAGGATATGAATAAAGCAAAGTACTACTTCTACTACATCCATTTTAGAATCACCCTTTGGATTAGTAGCAAGTAGCCATTATACTTCAAAGAGCTTCGTCTTCGATCCATCATCTTTACGATGCTTCCAATTCGAACGCTTGAGTTGGTTCGAAGTGGTTTTTGGATAATTCATACTTATCTGATCCCCACCTCTTCGAACCAACATTTGATAGTTCCAGTAAACACAGCTCCTATTCTTTTGGAAATATACAGACAGTACATAAGAGTGGAGGTCACCTCCTAACCGCTTAAGTGGATGGATTTCCTTATCATTTGTCCTAAATGAATAAAAAGAGAATTATATGCACAGTACGACATCATCGAAGATGACTGTGCCATATAACTACGTGTTTCTCCTTTCCAAAGTTATATTTTTAGCCAAAGTTTGATAGTCGGTTATTTAACCAATAAATAAACAAACAATCCAAACATAGATTTATTTCTATGTGGAAAGACCAAGCCTCAATTAATGTACCTTTTATAGATTAAATCTCTTTAAAATTATTTAAATCAATATACCTTTACAAAAGATATTTTCACAACCCTATATGTTCTTTTCAATACTTAGAAAATACATTCATATACTTCTCACAATGGTATAGGTATATTAACAAAAGCTTAAGGGAGATTCCTCTTTTCCAAATTCATATTTAAATAGACCAAAATGAATATCTTTTAAAACATTACTTACTATAAAACCAAACCACTTGTCATTCGATGTTAAATATGAAAAGAATGTTTCTATACCACCATAATTAAGAAGGATTAATTGTCAAAAGCAAAACTCTTTCCTTCATAAAATTCCATTTTTATAAGCCCATTTCATTTTTTACGAATACTTTTATAAATCTCCAAATTAATTTCTAAAACTTCTTTTATAAATCTCTAAGGTGATTTATGAAATCCCTTTCCATTTAAAAACTCTTTTATAAATCTTCCTTTATAACTCCTTTACAAAAATCCTTTATAAAATATCACTTATCAAATTCATTTGAAAATCTCCTTTAAATAAATCCTTTTATTAAGTATAATCCTTTCTATAAAACAATTCATCATTTATAAACACCCATGTCTAATTAATTAATAACCTTTAAACATCATAAGTAAATAATTACTTAACTTTAAAACCTTATTAAATAAATAATTAACTAACTTACTTTAAAACATCATTTATAAATACTTTACCTCAAACTTATATAAAATTGAAGTAAATTTAAACCCATAACTTTACAAATTCGAAAAAAGGCTTAGCGACCATAATGGTACTAAATCAAGTTACCATTTTAATTCAATTAAACTTTCCAAGTCATTTTACTGGTATTTACATAAGCCCATAAAATCCATAATTAGCCATCAATAGCTAACACATTACTTTCTCAATATAAATTAACCGGCATACAATTCAATGTCCAAATGAATATAGTAGCAGAACAAAGATTTATTTTGCTAAACAGATGTCCAAATAAACAACTCAATTTAATTATAGCAGAATGAGGATTTATTTTGCTAAACAGATGTCATCAATAATCTATCAAATTAAATCATAGCAGAACAGTGTTTTATTCTCCTAAACAGATGTCAAAGGATTAGTATAACTTATTCATATTTGTTTGGTTACTTAATGGCACAGACAAAGAGAATTCCTTGTTTTAAACTCATTCACTTATAAAAAAAAGTTTCTTTTAAATAAAACTGATAGAGATTAGAATAAACCTTTATTTAAAAATAATTAAATCTTCCCTCCTTTGCCTTCCCTATTTGATCATTCCCCTTTAATTATCTCTCCGGTGGCTGATGCCATGAAAAGAAAACCAAATCTTAAATTTTTTAATGCATGGATTAAGGATCCTGAATTCTACAGTGTTGTTAATCTGGCTTGGGCTAACATTTATTTTGGTGATCCTATGTATGTTTTGTAGCAAAAATCGAAAGCAACAAAAGCAGCTTTTAAGGCTTGGTCTAAATCAAAATTTGGAGGAGCTAATTCTCTATCTGCCTCCATTAAAATCAAGATTGATGAAGTAAAATTCGCAATGCTGAATCACATGGATAATCCTACCTTTGTTGCCAAAGAAGCTGCCGTTTCATCTCAATACACTGAAGCTCTTTAGCATGAAGCCAACATGCTTAAACAAAAAATTAGAATTAGATGGTATAATTAAGGAGATGGAGATACGGTCTTCTTCCATTCTTCCCTCAAATCAAATATACCGAAGAAAATATCAATGCCATTCATGATCAACATTGGCGAACTACATTCTAATCCATCCAAAATTGAAGAGGTTTTTCTTTCTTATATCAAGGATCTATTGGATAACTCTTCTAATTTTATCCCTAGATGCTTTAGACAATATTCCTTTGCCATTAATATCTGCCCAGGAACATGCTTTCTTGTCCACTAAAGTTTCTAATGCTGAGATTAAGTAAGCCATATTTTCTATGAATCAAAACTCTTATGGGGTGCCTGATGGTTTTAGTGTGGTTTTTTTCATTTCTTGTTGGGAAATAATTAAGCTAGATGTCTACAAAGCAGTGAAGAACTTTTTTAGTAAATGTAAGATGCTTGGTTCGATCAATGTAACTAACATTGCGTTCATCCCAAATGTTAAACATGTTGATTCTATTCAACCTTTTAGTGTAACACTATATACAAATGCTTATCTAAAATTATAGGTAAAGATTAAAGAGTGTGCTGCCTAACCTCATTTCTCCTAATCAAGCAGCCTTTCTACCTTCTAGATGTATTCTGGATAGTTTTTTTTGTCCTATGAACTGTTAAAGGGGTATAAAAACTCTCACATATCTCTTAAGGCAATGTTGAAATTTTATATAAGTAAGGCATTTGATACACTTCACAGGGACTCCATTGTGCATGTTATGGCATTTATGAACTTTCCAAAACACTTTTTTGCATGGATATACACTTGCATATCCACTGCCAGATTTCACTAAATATTAACTCTAAGGGTGTTGGTTACTTCCACAGTAGACAAAGGATTCGACAGGGTGACCCCATATCCTTATATATCTTCATCATTGTAATGGAGGTTCTTAATCATATTTTTTAATAATCTTGTTATGAAGGGACAGTTTATGTTACATGTTAAATGTAAGGAGCCATAGATAACTTCATTTATGTATGGTAGTGGGGATGAGTCAAACTCATTGTAATGCCATTCTTCATGCATCTTCCCTCTAGCCTAACCATGAAATACTAACGTATCTAATAATTCCACTTGCAACTTCTAGAATTTGCAGTGCCTGCCATTATTTGTAAAGATCCTGGCCAGACTTGATCATTGGGCAAATAGAAAGTTGAGTCAAGCAAGAAGATTGATTCTTATAAGTCAGTAATTTTCTCAATGACTGTATATTGGGCAAGGACTTTCATCCTTCCTATTAAGTTGATCAAGATGATAGAAGTGCATTGATAAAAAAAATCTGGAAGGCACCATTTAATCTAATGCTATAGTTCCTGTCTCTTTCAGCAAACTGGAATGCACGAAAAGTAAAGGGGGACTGGGAATTAAAAATATTCTTTTATGGAATAAGGCTGCTTTTGCTAAGCATCTAGATGATTTCTTGAGTAGGAAGGCAAATATTTGGGTGATTTGGTCATCAAAATTGTTGTGAGTGGAAGGAATTTTTGGCAAATGCTAGCACCTCAAAATTCAAGTTGGACCTAAAGGAACTTATTTAAACTCGGAGAAATCATGCTCCCAGAGATCAAATATGATGTTTCATGTGGTGGCTCTGTTAGTTTTGAGATTATCTATGGGTGAAATAGGGAATTATATAAAGTAAACACCTTAATGATCAGCAAATTCGGAAGACTGGTATAAATAGACATGCTAAGGCTTTTGAATATATTTCTGATGGTCATATTGAACTGCCTTACTCCAGCAACAAGTGATCAGAATATTATGGAATAGCTTGTAGGAGCTTATACTTCCAATGGAAAATGAGGATGGTGTTAAATGGACGGCAAAGGAAACTGGATTCAAAATTGGTGAAGTGTACCCGTTATTAACTAAGCAAGATACTGCATTGAATTACAGTTGGTATAAAAGAACTTGGTTGAGGCACAACAATGAAAAGGAGAACCTAATGCTTTGAAAGGTTATGTGTAATGCACTGAAAGGCCAAATTGTGTGAAAGAGTTTTTAATATTGACAGCCTATGTTCTTTATGCCAAGTTGAAGATGAGGATATTATGCATATTTATATCAATTGCCATGTTGTGTTTGGTCTTTGGCATTGTTTAATGGCAATTCTTGGCAGAACCAATGTTGCATGTGAAAGTGCTTTAGAATGGGCCATGATTTATAAAGCTACAAGATGGAGGTTTATGCTAACTTATGCTTTGATTTTTGTTCTCAAGAAATTCTTAAAATGATATTGGGAGAGAGGGATGCTATTCACTTTCAACGTAAAAGAAGGAACCCTATTCAACTAAACCAGTTCATTTTGCCTAAAACTAGGAATGGGTGAGTTTAATCCTGGCACTGTTCACTCTTTCATATGACTTGCAGTCCTACCATGTCTCCTCACTTTTTATTTTTTTATTTACCTTGTTTTTCTGTCTTCTGTGTATTGTTATGCCTTGTTGCTATGTGCTCTTTTTTGTTTGTTTTTAATTCATCCATTGCCAAAGCATGTTTTGGTTTGGATGTTCTATTTTCTTTGTAATTCCAGGCATATCAATAAACTGGTAAGGGCCCAGTTAACCATGCTGGCTTTGTCAAAAAATAATTAAATCTTAATTCAATTCCAATTAAACCTTGATTTAGCCTTAATTAAACCTTAATTAATTAAATAATAATTAAACCCTACCTCATTAGCAATTTATTCAATAATTAATCCTAATTAATTAAATAATTAAACCATATTTAAATAAAAATTTATACTTAATTAATTCTTTGCTTAATTAAAAACTCTCTTAATTAATTAAGTATAATCATCATACTTAATTAATATTTAAGTACTAATTACCTTTACTTAATTACAATTAATTACTAATTATCTTTATTTAATTATTTAAATAAATAATCATTAAAACTAATACATAATTAAATAATAATTACCTTTTATACTTAAATTATGATTGAAAAAGGTTTTCGAAAATATTTAAGATAAAAACACTTAGTTCAAAAAAAATGTTCGATTTCCCGAACTACATTCATAGCGACTTTCGCTATGGATATCATAACTTTTCAAACTATATTTAACTAATCTAATATTCATCAAAACCTTTTCTTTTGACTTAATTTATAAAACATAGCATGAACTATTGAAAACAAAAAATAAAATCTAAAACTTTGTAGCTTTTTCTAGTAAATTAAAATAGCAAACACGATTTTAAAACCAAGGGACCTCTAAGTCACTTATACAAGTCAAGATGCTAACTTTCTTTAGCATATACAACAAATACATGAACACAAGCATATATTCACATGTCAAACAACAAGCCATAAGCAAAATCATAACTTTCTAACTATTCTCGACATTTCACTTCATTTTTCAAGTCTAATTTCATCATGACATACAAGCACATATGTACCAAACCAAATCAACACTATAATCCATCAAACAATCATATATTTGCAAAAATAATTAACAACAAAATAAAGGTTAAAACTTTTCCTAAAAGAAGTGAATTTTACTCACCAAAAGTTCACTAAATCAACCTAAACTTTCACTAAAACTCGTGTAACGACCCACCATTTTGGATGGTTTAAACTGACAATGAATCACACATGTCGAACTCAAACCATACAAAAGGGAGGATTGTTATGGGGTAAATAAGAAAAGAAGAGAAAATAAATAAAAAAACAAAACATAGAATCTCACAGTGGA
This sequence comes from Allium fistulosum, assembly GCA_030737815.1. Lineage (NCBI taxonomy): Eukaryota > Viridiplantae > Streptophyta > Magnoliopsida > Asparagales > Amaryllidaceae > Allium > Allium fistulosum. The sequence continues at coordinate 520,385,746 of CM060901.1, read as the reverse complement.
ATGAAAAAATATAATAATCAAATAAATAGTTCATGAAGCTATTTTACAAATACATTTGATTACACATTTACAATACAATCAGAGTTATACATACAGCAGGTATAATAAGATAATGCAGCGGAACAACATGATGCAGTGGAATAAATATAATAAATAGTATACAAATCTCCATCTTCGTCCTCCAAAAATAAAGTCTTCAACACTAAAATGCTCAGGCTGACCCGAGCTTAATGAAAAGACAAAACACTCGAGTTAGAACTAAAAGATCTTATGTAAGTTAAATAACGTTAAGGCGTTACCCATATCCCCATTAACACATTTTTATAAATGTTGTAGTCTATACAGTGCTATAAACCCCACCAAACCGGTGGGCTATCAGGGAGCACTCCATAGGTACGACACAAAACAAAATCGTAGTGGGTTGGATAAGGCATATGACAAGGCACGTGAGGCAATGCCCAGGGTAGGATACTACCGTTTTGCATAACCGGACTCGTGGTAACGCATAGCAGCTACTACCGCCTACCTCGGAACACACTCCCATAATCAAATCGAAGGTGGCCACCAAATCAATCACAAAGTAACAGATATGGTATCGAAGAAGCATGTCCGATCAGAGGAGCGACCTCACTTGGCCCAGGTATAGCTCCTATTTTAGTCATATCAAGTTGACCCAAATGGGTCGGGGCTGCGTTCATACCTCATACAGTAGCGTTCGCCAAATGCTCTGACTTCGTTCTGGATTCTCCACCAAGTGCACAGTTATTAAAGTGGTTTTCGGTATTGGCAGAGAGTATGACAATATCCGATCCCGGTCTCTTTAACAACCAAACGCTTATTTCACACAGGTTGGTTCTTTTACATTTCCAAAATTGATTCATAATTGATATCAAAATATCATATTCACTTCAAAATCATATCACTTCCGAAATCATATTCACTTTCGAAAACATATCACTTTCAAGATCATATTCACTTTCGAAATAATTATCACTTTCAAAATCATATTCACTACAAAATCAAAACCACAAAATAGGTTAAACCATCATATCAAAATATTCGCATTTAAATCAATTAAATCTAAATCATAACAGTTCCAACTTTAAACAATTTGGATATTTAAAGTAGTTTATATATTGGAATAGTTATACAATAAAAATAGTTTATACATTAAAATATATATTAAAAGTTGTTTATAAATTTAAAATAATATAAATATTAAAATAGTTTATATATTGAAATAGGTTATAGATTAAAATAGTTTATATATTAAAAACAGTTTATATATTAAAATAGGTTATAGATTAAAATAGTTTATATATTAAAAATAGTTTATATAATAAAATAGGTTATAGATTAAAATAGTTTATGTATTAAAAATTATTAATATATTAAAATGGTTTATATGAGAAATATAGTTTATATGTTAAAAGAGTTTATATATTAAAAGAGTTTATATCGAAAATAGTTTCAAATAAGAATTGTTTCTCCCAATTTCACAAATCAATTCAAATTAACTTTAGTTCCAAAAATTCAATTTAAATCAATCTTAGCTCAGCGATTTCACTTCAAAAGGCTATAGGTTTCAATTCAAATTATCATTAAAACCATTTCAATTTATATCGATTTCAAATCCATATTTGAACTACGAATTTAAACCACTTCAAATTCAATAGGTTTCAACATTTAAATATTCAAACGTTTCCAATAACTCAAATTTTTTGATAAATTTCATTTATATTTCAAAATTCAACTTTAAGATTACAATTTAAATTCTTTAAAAAATTCATTTAAACCAATTTCAATTTCAACATTTTAAAGGCTTGGATTTTGAAAATAATTCAGTTCATATAAATCTAATTTTATTTCTTAATATCATTTAACTGGATTCAAAAATTAAGGATTTAAAATCATTTAATTTAACCAATCTGGTATCAATATATAATTTTCTACCCTATGGTCAAGTGATACGGATATATATCATTTCAACCCGCAATAAATTTAAATTTATGGGTATATATCACCTCAACCCGCAATCTCGAGTAAAATTCAACAATACATAAAATCGCTCGAGTTTATCATTTCAACCCATAATGATTTTTCCTTAATCTATAGGACCATTTGGGTATGTATCATTTCAACCCATAGTGATTTTCCTAACAATAACTAAGGGAACTTGCAGTGATAACAACATACAAAATAAATATAATATCCAATCATCCAAATATCAACAATTAAACATCCATCACAATCATCATTCAAATCAGCCAATAGATCACAACAATTAACTAGTTATCATTATCAGGTATTTAACTGGCAATTAAATTCCAATATTAATTTAAATGGAAATTAAATTCAATATAAATTCAAATTAAGTTTGAATGACAATTTAAATATACCAAACAGCAATCATTAAATTTCTAATCATATCATAAATTTAATTTAACCAACATAAGATGATTTAGTATTTGTGAGTGGGTTAAAACACTCACCTTTGATTTGTCGTCGATTAAAAATCCAATTAAGGCTCAAAATTCCAACTGTCTCAGAATGCAACCAAACCAGTTCTATAATGTCTGGAATTTCGATATGATCGCAATGGAGAAAACCGCGTCCAAAACCGAGCTCATATGAAAAGGTTACTAGCGTTAGAACGATCAAAATTTAAATTATATTAAAAATCAACTAGGGGCAAATACGTCAATTCGTTTACTCATCTCCAGCGAAACCATAGCGACATACGAACGAACACACGAAGCAAAGCTCCAGCCTCCACCATCCAATTCACTGCCGCATGCTTTCCTAGGCCACGCCACCACGATCTAACAACCCCATCGTCCCCTCTAGGCCGAGCCGCAATTAGCAGAGGTGGCGCGACCACCTGAGGCCCCTTCAAAGGCCACCGCCGCCAAGCTACATTCGCCAATTCTTGCGATTTTGGCCATCTCCGAGACGAGTGAAGACCGGATCTGAGAGCTGCTCCTCTCCCTCTACCATGCAGTACCCTCTGATCATCCTATAATTGACGATCTACCGTTGGATTGAAAACCCTAGGAATGGACGGCTGAGAAAGATCGCCAATTTCTGTCCAAACCAAGATTCGATTGCAAAAACGAATTGCAGCAGTATATTGCGCTCGTTGAGAGATTTCCAATGATATATAATATGACATGATTTAAAGAGTTTGAATTTCAAAATTAAATTTTGAAATTGAAATTAGGGTTTGGAATTTGGGAATTAGGTTTTGATGTTCTGTCGTTTGAGAAGGAGGAACATATGAGAAGTAGATGTACGTACATAAATAATGAAATAGGAAATAGCTAGGGTTTACAACAGCCTATATATAGGCAGGGATAGATAAGAAAGAATGGACGGATCGAATTGGGTCGAAACAATAACGACGACCCGAAAAGCCCGTTCCGTTCCCGAAATGAAAATGAGTCATCCAATATATCAAAATATATGTTTTCGATATTTCTAAACTCAATGGAACTAGTTTCAAACCCAAATTCCATTTTATATAGAAGTTCGCTTTGAAAATTAGATTATTTTAATTGAATTCATTTAACTGATTATACGCGTTTCGAGCTCGCACGATCAAACAATAAGTCTGATCGCTACAAAACTTGAAATCCTACAATAATTCACTGTTACGGATCCGATGAAACTGATTTCGTTGAAATCCGAGACAGTGGCCAAAATGGCTAATTACCACGTTAATTAAATAAATTATTATTAAATTAATTTAATCATACAAATTCAATTTTAAAAGTTAACTAGCTTATCATTCCTGATTAACCAGGAATTTATAATCTTTTAAAATAAACGTTTCCACGTTAATTTCAATATTTATATATCACACAAATTTCAACGTTCAATTGCAACTGCAATAAATTTCCAATTAATTATATGTTGATTCCCTATAAATTCTTTTATTCTGATTTACATATTTATTATTCAATCGACTATTTCATATGAATATAATTAACATTAGTTTACATTTTATTACATTCATATTCTATAGTTATCATCTTTTACCATATTAATTATAATATTTCAATTTCATTAATTCCATTAATTACCAATTTAATTCCTTATTTACAATTATAACCAAATTAACTTTGCAATTATTTCAATTGATTGAAATTACATTAAAATAATTGTCAAACATTCAAACAACATTATTAAATCATATTCTAATTATTTTTCATTAATAAATCATAAATATCAATTCCTCTCAATATTAAATTTCAAAATTTTATTTAATTTAATATTTTTAATTATCGAAAAATACGGGTCGTTACACTCTCCCCCACTCAAAACTTTTCGTCCTCGAAAAGGAACAAGAAGGAATTAAGAAACTTGATATAATTTATTCAAATTATCAATTTATAAACAATTAATTAACATAATTTAGTTTAATAAGAATTTTAAAATAACTCAACTTTCTCAAAATTTTCTAAGTCTTAAATTCACGAAAATAATTCGGCAGAGTCTCCTTTGTACGGATAGGTTCAGAAAAAATAATAATATCAATAATTCCAATATATAAATCAAATTTCAATAAAATATCCCAAACCATGGGAAAAACAATAAAATATCGTTGCAAAAACCGTAATCCAAAAACATACCTAATTGTCGGGCAAACAACTTTATTTATGAAAACAAAAGCAGTAGCTATTCCTTCCATTAACCTGTATTTCACTTATATAATCAAAAATAGTGAAAATTATGTAAAAGAGAAATATTTAGTTGTTTCAATTAGTAATAAAAGCAAATCAACACAAAACATATGCAAACAAAACAGCACGACCATCATATGCAACAAAGAAATCAATCATACATCCGTAGCAATCAAACTAATGGTTTGTTCAGTTTTAGAAACTTCTCATCATTCAAGGGTGATAAATAACTACCAAGAATACCTTATGCTCAACAGCCTTTGGTAATTTCTTAATAGATTATTCATACAACCTCTAACAAATCGAAGTATCATTTCCCAAACATCCCATAAGCCAAACAACAAAAAATTTAACACATTATTTAAGTTTTCTCGATTGGTTTCTTCTTTTTTTCATCATTTACTTTCATTTATTTTCATTCATTCATACAATGACATTTTTCTTCTTTCATTCATTTACTTACATAAAAAAAATTTACATGCACTATTTAAATCATCAATGAATTCATTATTGAATTATTACATACATTCCAATGCAGTTTATTTAACATTTATTGTTTATATAGCTTGATTAATATTAATATCCATTCATGGATCATTTCAACTTAAGTTTCTTAACTTTTTTATTTACATTCATTTCTTCACATACAGTATCATTTAATACTGCATCTACTTATGAATAAATAAATATAAAATCTATTAGTGAATCATTTCAACATCTTCTTAGGTTTAAAATTATCTACTTAAAGAGTATTCACATTTATCTATTTAATTTAATTTGTTAAGCATTTTTGTTATTGAGATTTTGCTTGTATAAGATCTTATTACATATCCATATTAACATTCAACTTTTTAAATATTTTGGTAAGTTTTATATATGCTTTTAAAATGTAATTGAATGTTATACAAATTATCTTATTTAGTTTAGTTAACAAAATGTTCAACAATTTACATCTTCTTAATTTTCATTATCTTCTAATTTACAGGTTATAAATCTCTGCTTTCTTTATATTTTCATTAATCAGTTAGCTTCTAATTACTTATTCTTTCATTTTTAGAAGTTTCCGATTATTAAATAGTTAAGATTTCATTCATTACAATAATTGAAATACTTAATTTATAGAAAACTTAAGAACTAAATACCGGGTTTATTTCAAATCATTTTGAAATAACATATATATATATATACACACACACCACTTATATCTTTATCTATCCAATCATATTTAGAAATTTAAAATTAAGATTTGTTTATCAAAACAAATGTGTAGTAAAGCTACTACAGTGGTCTTCCCACTTTGAAACTCGAAAATGAATGTCGATGATGCGGTCGTCATCACCGAAATTATTTTTCAACGATAGAAGAGGGGAGTACATAACTTATTCCTTTTAAAATTTCTTTCAAATCACATTGAAAATATTTATATCTGAAAATAATTCCAAATAATACTAATATTATTCCAAAATCTTTTGGAAACAAATTTCAAACCACAGAACTTAAGTTCTCAAATTTCCAACTAAAATCATCATTCAAATCAGCCAATAAATCACAACAATTAACTGGTTATCATTATCAGGTATTTAACTGGAAATTAAATTCCAATATTAATTTAAATGGTAATTAAATTCTATATAAATTCAAATTAAGTTTGAATGACAATTTAAATATATCAAACAGCAATTAATAAATTTATAATCACATCATTAATTTAATTTAACCAACATAAGATGATTTAGTATTTGTGAGTGGGTTAAAACACTCACCTTTGGTTTGTCGTCAATTAAACATCCAATTAAGGCTCAAAATCCCAATAGTCTCATAATGCAACAAAACTAGTTCCGTAATGTCTGAAATTTCGATACGATCACAATGGAGGGAAGCGCATCCAAAACTGAGCTCGTATGAAAAAGTTAATAGCGTTAGAACGATTAATATTTAAATTATATTAAAAATTAACTAGGGGCAAACACGTCAATTCGTTAACCTCATCTCCAGCGAAACCCTAGCGACCTACGAACAAACCCACGAAGCAAAGCTCCAGCCGCCACCCTCCAATTCACTCCCGCACGCTTCCCTAGGCCTCGCCACCATGATCTGACAACCCCATCGTCCCCTCCAGGCCGAGCCGTACCTAGCAGAGGTGGCGTGACCACCTGAGGCTTTTTCAAAGGCCTCCGCCGCCGCCATGCTACATTCGCCAATTCTACCAATTTTGGCCATCTCCGAGACGAGCGAAGGCCATATCTGAGACTTGCTCGTCCCCCTTTACCACGCATTACCCTCTGATCGTCCTATAATTGACGATCCACCGTTGGATCGAAAACCCTAGGAATGGACGGCTGAGAAAGATCGCCAATTTCTGTCCAAACCATGATTTGATTGCAAAAATGAATTGCAGCAGTAGATTGCTCTCGTCGAGAGCTTTCCAATGATATATAATATGACATGATTTGAAGAGTTTGAATTTTGAAATTAAATTTTGAAATTGAAATTAGGGTTTGGAATTTGGGAATTAGGTTTTGATGTTCTGTCGTTTGAGAAGGAGGAACAAATGAGAAGTAGATGTACGTACAAAAATAATGAAATGAGAAACAGCAAGGGTTTATAACAGCCTATATATAGGCAGGAATAGATAAAAAAGAATGGACAGATCGAATTGGATCGAAACGGTAACGACGACCCGAAAAGCCCTTTCCGTTTCCGAAATGAAAATGGGTCATCCAATATATTGAAATGTATGTTTTCGATATTTTTAAACTCAATGGAACTAGTTTTAAACCCAAATTCTATTGTATACAGAAGTTAGCTTTTAAAATCAGATTATTTTAATTGAATTCATTTAATTGATTTCTACGCATTTCAAGCTCACACGATCAAACGATAAGTCTGATCGCTACGAAACTTGAAATCCTATAATAATTCACTGTTATGGATCCGATGAAACAGGTTTCGTCAAAATATGAGACAGTGGCCAAAACGACTAATTTCCACGTTAATTAAATGAATTATTATTAAATTAATTTAATCACTTTCAAATTCAATTTTAAAAGTTAAAAAGCTTATCATTCCTGATTAACCAGGAATTTATAATCTTTTAAAATAAATGTTTCCATGTTAATTTCAATATTTATATATCGCACAAATTTCAGCGTTCAATTGCAACTGCGATAAATTTCCAGTTAATTATATTTTGATTCCCTATAAATTCTTTTATTCCAATTTACACTCTTATTATCCAATCGACTATTTCCTATGAATATAATTAACATTAGTTTACATTTTATTACATTCACATTCTATAGTTATCAACTTTTACCATATTAATTATAATATTTCAATTTCATTAATTCTATTAATTACCAATTTAATTCCTTATTTACAATTATAACCAAATTTACTTTACAATTATTTCAGTTGATTGAAATTACATTAAAATAATTGTCAAACATTCAAACAACATTTGTAACGACCTGCTATTTTGAACCGTTCAAATCGACAATCATCCGCTCATGTCAGACTTGAATTGCTCAATACAACAGATTGTTAATTTATTTTTTTGGCAAACTTAGCATATACAATAAATAAATCAATCATAGAATCACAGGCATGGAGTAATATAACAATAAGTAACGGAATAGATAAATAATAGTCCGCTGCTTATTATTATATTACTCTATATCTGTGATTCTGTGACTGATTTATTTACTGTATATGCTAAGTTTGCCAAATATAAATTAACAATCTGTTGTATTGAGAAATTCAAGTCTGAAATGAGTGGATGATTGTCAATTTGAACGGTTCGAAATAGCAGGTCGTTACAAGTGGTATCAGAGCTCTGGTTTAGGCAAGCTTAGCATATGGAGTAAAAACTCATTAGAGATAGGGTAGTGATACAATAGAGTGAGTAGAATCAATTATAGAATCATCTTCGTTCGAGTTTGAATTCTTTGTTAGGATCCTCCTGAATTAGGATTTCTTTTGAATCTTGGAACTCTCCCCTTTGTTCTGAAAATCCATTCTTGTATTCTCCTGTCATGTTCTTTTGATATTGGGGCATCCCATAGCTCCATTTATGTTGATCTCTGTAATAAATTTGAGCACATCTTGCCACCTCAATTGGCAATTTCATCCTTTCGTGTAACTCATTCCCATCGGCAGTTCCGCCAATCTTTGTATGATTTGTAAAGGGGTGAAACTCCTTTACAACAAGCGTCGATTCACCAAAGATTTCTACGTCCTCGATTTGGATGTAGTAACTTCTTGCATAGCCCGAACCGTTTCTCTAGTAAACAATCAGGGTAATTCTCATGATCGAAGGTCGATTGCCTTAAGATTTTGTAGGCAGTTTATCTTTCGCTTGATGATCAGCCTAGTAATCTTGACTCCACCCCGATATTCAAGGATCATCCTGATGTTTTAGTGAAGTCACTCCTCCCTCTCAAGCAGGAAATTGAATTCCGCATTGATCTGATTTCTGGAGCTCGACCTGTTGTCCTTTCTCCCGGGCGAATGGTTTCTGTGAATGGTTAGTCATTCCTTTTGGATTAACCAAAGCTCCTGCTTTCTTCGTCAAACTCATGAATCATGTTTTCCGCGATGTTCTCATCAAGTTTTCCAGGTTTCGACGATGATATTATCATTTTTCTAAGTCTCGGTGGCCTGGTTAAGGTCGCCGCGATTTATATAAGCATATCCATCATTCTTCTTTTGTGATTTAATTATCTTTTCTCCCCTTCAAACCTATCTATTTAGTTAGAATTCTCTTCGATTAGGATTCCTCTAAATTTGGATCTCTATATCCTTATTCTAAATCTATTTTGAATCATCTTGTGAAGGAGTGTATTTGTAATTGATATAAAATGTTTTATATTGTGTTGTTTGAGTTGTTAATTTGAATTTTGGGGTTTAGATCGATTCGTTTGGCCAACGCTATCGATAGGAATTCCAAAACACTTGAACAGAGCAAACTGACACAATATTGTTTTCAAAATTGGTAAATGAAATAATTTTATGTATGATTATATTTTATATCTACAAGTATAATTTTTTGAAATTGAATAGTTAAATGAATTAGTTGTTAGAAATGATAATTCTAGATTTTCATTTATTGTTTTCTCAACCATTAACTATTGTTATATGTTATAAGAAGTTGAAATTTTTTTAACATGGTTTATAAATCTGATTGTAAATGAAATGAATTTAAATTAAGAACTTGAGAATTAAATTTCTGGTGCTCCTAAAATTTGGTTTTCAAAGTTTGAAAAATATATTATTAGAAAGTATTTTCGAATGGAAATTGTTTTCAAAGGAATTTTAAAAGAAGAAAATCTATACTCTCCTCTTTTGTTGCTGGAAAATAATTTCAATGATGACTGCAGCATCATCGACATTCATTTTCGAGTCTCAAAGTAGAGAGACCACTTGGTAGCTTTGCTACACTTTTGTTTTGGAAAATGGATTTGATTTGAATTTATTTAGTATAATTTGATGTATAATATATATATGTATATATTTATTTCAAAAACTGGTTTGAAGTGAAACTAGAAATTTAACTCTTAACTTTTATGATAAGTGATGGTTTTCAATTATTGAAATGAAGCAAAAATATTTTTTTTGAATAATTGAGACAGCTTGAAACGGTTGAACTAGGATAAAATTTATTTGTATAATACTCAATTTCATTCTAAAACATTTATATAACTTACCTGAATATTCAAAAAGTTAAAATGTTTATGAGAATATGTAATTGAATAATATTGAATATAAAAATAAGTAATAAAATGTCGAAAAATGAAATTTATATGGTTTTGAATTAATTGTTTTATCTAGTAAATGTGTATTTCGAATCTAACATTCTTTCTGGTCTTTTCTATTCTCCTATCTCGTTCCTTTTCGGAGATGAAAAGTTTTGAGTTGGGGAGAGTGTAACGACCAGTAAATTTTAACAGTTTTTTATAACGTAATTAACTAAATTTTCGCTTAAAATTAAACAATTAAATTTAACAATGAAAAATTGATATTTGGTGTGCGTCTATTTAAACATAGCAAGTACCAGATTTTCGTTGGAAAATATGGAAGTTAATTCTGTTGTGTAAATTCCAATTTCAATTTAAATCAGTTAATTTGATGAAAATAAAATGTTTCTGAAATCTGAATATTTTTATATAATAAAAGTGTAAATCATTTTCTGAGTGAGACATAATATTTCATTTCGCCAAATTTGGACCGCTCTAGCCCCGTTTATCTTATTTTTGGCATTTTAACAGCATTTTCGGCAACGAAAAAATTTGAGTTTTGATAGTTTGGTCGTATCACTCATATCTATGTACCATTCTGTTCATCTCGTCGTGCTGATCTCCACAGCATATTCATTCATGTATTCGGCGTCCGATACACGACGAAATCTGTAAAAAGATTAGTCGTAGCAGTACACGTTTGAACCTTTTGGTTTCCTTGTGCCTTTTTCTTATCCACTGTGTAAGCCAAAAAGCCATTTGCTTTTAATAATTTCTGAATTCAACATCTGCTCTTTGCTATTCCATAAGTTTGATATATATTTTTGGCCTTCCTTTCACTTTCATTTTACTCTTATTTGTTCCTTCACCTTCTTTGCGTTCTGTGCTTTATTTCTAAAAAAAATTATATATATAATATACATTTCGTTTCAGTTATATCAAGCTGATTCTGATTTGTTTCATCGATTCCTTATTATCAGCCTTGTTCGTCGAATCCATGTTCACCTTTCTTTGCTTTGAAATTTGTCATTTGGATTGGTCGATTGTCGAGTTCATGATTCAATTCCTAGCTGTCGCTGTCTCGCTAGTTCATGTGCATGTCTGTGTCATCTTCTTGTTTCTCTAACCTCGAAAGGTGAGAAATCACTCACGATTAACATCCTTATATATAGTAAATTTAATTCACATGAACTGACAATTGAAATATGCTGTTAAATTTGAATTGTTAAGTTATTTAATTGCTAAATATGATATGTCATTGTCTGCCATTGTTTATCTATGACATATGACACCATAACCTGTTGTACATATTATATTTAAATTTGTTACTGATGATATATGTCTGTTTTTAATATGTTATATTATTATCATATTGGTTCTCACTCTGCAAATTCCTTGTTAGTTTAGAAATCTCTATAGGTTGAAATGATACATACCCAAACGATTTTATAGATTAGGGGAAAATCTTTAGGGTTGAATGATAAACCCAAGAGATTTTCATCGATTCTAAAATTTGGGATTACGGGTTGAAATGATACATACCCATAAATATTAAATATTTACGGATTGAAATGATAAATATTTGTATCACTTGACCATAGGATAGAAAACTATATACGGACAACGTTGGCTTATTTTTGAAAATGACTTCCAAGGGTTTGAAAGGAAATATTTGGGTTTTATTAAATATTGATTTTAAAATATAATATAAGACTTTTTTATTTTAATATATGTGAAAATTCATATTTTAAATTATATATTTGGAAATTTTAAATTTATAAGTTAAGTTTGAACAATTTAGATTTTTCTTATAATTTTATTATTTTTAAATATATATAAAATTAGATTTAATATAAATAAAATTTATTTAACAATAAGATTTAATTTAATAAAAATTTAATTTAACTAATATATATAATATGTTTTAAACTATTTATTTTAAATTTATATTAATATTTTAAAATAGATTTTGTAATAACTTTAATAAATTAAGGTTGAAAGATGAATTGAAATTGATTTGAAATTGTATTTGTTTAAGAATTGTATTTAAATATAAAAAAAATTGTTTGAAACTTATTGAATTTGAGATTTTAAACATATGATTTTATAACTTGATTTGATTAAAGGTGATTAAATGAATATTTTCAAATTTAAATAAATTGAAATTGAATATTTAAATTTGATTCAAGTTTGAATTTGCGATTTTATTTAAATGTTCATAAAAGGTGATTAAGTGAATGTTTCAGAATTAAATAAATTGAAGTTAGACATTTACTATTTTAATTTCGATTTAAATTTGTAGTCTGGGATTTTATTTAAATGCTTATGAAAATGATAAAATGAATATTTTCAAAGTTAAATGAAATTAAAGTTGAATTTGGAAATATAAATGAAATTTATCATATTGAGTTATTGTGAATTATTTGAATATTTAAACTTTGAAACCTACTGAATTCGAAAGTGATATAAATTTATATTTCAAACCTGGATTTGAAACCGATATAGATTAAAAATGGTTTAATGAGAATTTGAATTTTAAATCGTGAACAGAGACTGATTTAAATTGAATTTTGGAACTAAAGTGGATTTGTGAAATTGGAAGAAATAATTCTAGTTATAAACAATTTTAATATATAAACTATTTTAATAAATATACTATTTTAAATCTATAACTTATTTTAAATATATAACTATTTTAATTTATAACTTTCCAATATATATACTACTTTAAATTTTTAAAACCGTTTAAGTTGGAACTATTATGATTTAGATTAATGGATTTAAATGCAAATATTTTGATATGATGTCTTAAAGTATTTTGTGGTTATGATTTCGAAAGTGAATACGGATTCGAAAGTGATATAATTTTGAAAATTAATATGATATTTTGATATGAAGTATGAATGGTTTGAAATGTTTATAAAGTGATTTTATAAATGACCACGGTGTGAAATAAGTGTTTGGTTGTTAAAGAGACCGAGATCGGATATTGTCATACTCTCTGCCAATACCGAAAACCACTTTAACAACTGTGTACGTGGTAGAGATTCCAGAACGAAGTAGGATGGTTGGCAACGATTCTATATGAGGTATTAACGCAGCCCTGACTTCCGTGAGTCAGCTTGATGTGGCTAAAACAGGAGACACGTCGGGCCAAGTGAGGTCGCTCCTCCTATCGAGCACATTTCTTTAATAACATTCTATTACTTTGTGATTTGATTGGGTGCACCTTTGATTTGGGAGTGTGTAACGACCCAGAATTTTGGACCATTCGCATCCATTATAAGTGTATAGGTAGACACTCATGCCGGAGTTGAATTTCTCAAAATACCACGTTGTTAATTTAAATTTGGCAAAAATGAACATATACAGTAAATAAAATAATCACAGATCACAGACACAGAGTAATAAATGCAGCGGAAATAAAAGAGATAGTAGTTCATGAAGCTACTATATGAATATATAAAATACATCAGAGTTTACAACAGAAGAGTAATACGATACATCAGAGTTAAACCAGATACAACGGAAGAGTAACAGATACAAATCAGAATACATCACTGGAATCATCGAATATCTGAAAGCTGGATAGATAGCTGGATCTCCAAGCGAAGCTCCAACTCCAAAGGTGAGTCTCGAAAGCTGAACTACTCAGTCTGACCCGAGCGTAAAGCAAAAACACAAGACACTCGAGTCAGGATTAACATTCTTATATTAATAAATCCAACTCAAGTGAAATAGCAATTGAAATACAAGTAACTCAAAGGATGTTTGGAATAACCATCCTTTAAGGATCCGTTAAACTATCTACTATGTAGTAATGTACGCTAAGTAGATAATGTCTATCAGTAATATATAAAGATATCAAAATAGCGTTAAGTCATGGCCCATTCCACCCTTAACACATTTTTATTCCCACAAGCATATACAAGACCGTATTTTCCCCAAAACCGGAAGTCACCAGAGGGCAATCCATATACTCAAGGTACAAAACAAATTCGTAGTGGTCGCGCATAAATGGAATACAAGTTTGACAAGGCACATGAGGCTATACCCAAGGTAGTGATACTACCGTTCGCCTGATCCGGACTGGTGAGAACGCAACGCCGCAGCGCCCGCAACACCGTGAAACAACACTCCCAAAATCAAGGGTGCACCAATCGACAACAAGTATAAGTAGTTCGAAGAAGTGTGTCCACTTGAGGTATCAATCCTCCATTGGCCCGGCACAGCTCCCGTTTTAGTCATTTCCAATTTGACACAAGTGTCAAGGCTATCCATTATCGTTCTCTTTCTTCAGTCAACACGTACATCATTCCAACCACTTCATTATGGATCATCACTCCGCGCATAGTTATTAAAGTGGTTTTCGGTTTAGATAGAGAGTATATCCATAACCGAATTCCGGTCTCTTTAATAACTTCCGTAATTATTACACCGATTGGTCGTTTGTTTATTTCAAAAACCAAATCAAATTCAATTTCAATTTCAATTCGTAAATCAACATTTCATTTCTCTTTCGAAATCAATTTCCACAATTTACGTTTCAAAACTTCCAAATTATCATTTCAAAATCTTATAATTCAATTTCAAATTTTATTCAAAACAATTCAAGTATTTATTCAAGTTCGTATATAAGTTTCGTTTCGAAATCATTTACATTTAATTTAATTTAACCTTCAAATCAATTCCAAATTCATTTATCGGTTTCATTCAATATTCATTAAGTTACTTTGTCATTCAAAACAATTTCTATTAAATTTCCAATTCATTAAATCAATTCTTTCAATTCTACTTCATTAAATCAAAACTTCAAACCGAATTAAATTAAATTCGTCAAATCAATTCTTTCAATTACAAGTCTTATATTAATTCCAAAAATATCACATTTTCATTTCTTGTTAAAGAAATTCAATTTCACTTATTTACTTCTTAAATAATTTTCCAAAACTTAATTAATAAAGAAAACTCAATTTCAATTATTTACGAAGTAAAATTCACTTATTCAAAAGTTCAATTTTCTTATTAAAGAATTTCAATTCAATTTAATCATTAAATAATCCAATCTTATTTAATTATTAAATAATTCAAACTAAATTATTAAATAATTTCAAAGTTTAATAATTTCAACTTAATTATAATTTCAAACTTAATTATTAAATCATTTCAAAGTTTAATAATTTCAAACTTAATTATCAAATCATTTCTTTCATTTCTCAAATTAAACAATATTCTTCCATCAATTACATCGTTAATATTTTGTTTCAGATTATTAAATATTAACATTTTCCCTTCATTAAAAATTCAAATTTCAACTTCATTTCAAACCATATTATTATTTTTTCAAATAAAATCTTCATTTTATTTTTAAAACAAATTATTGACCAATCGGGTTTTATTTAATTTTCTATCCTAGGACAAAATTTAATTTTGGGTATTTATCATTTCAACCCGATTCCAATTTAATTCAAAATCAAAACATACAAAGGGAACTTGCAGTGTGATAACTGGGATGGTGTCAAAGTAAATAAACAAGCAATAACAACAATCAATATCAATCCAATAATCAATTCAAATAATCCCGAAATAACCGTATTAATTCGCATTGTTATTTGTACGAATTAATATAATTATTTCTAGAATCTACACTATCATTTCATGTAGATTAAAGATTATTACATTACGGTTTTCACTTGTCATTTATTTACAATTTCATACATCATCAATTTAACAACATACATTCAGTGGTTCAAAGTGTAATTAAACAAATCCTACGTGTCAATAAATTTAACAGTTAAAGGGGTAATATTATACAAATGTCAGTTAATCAAATTTAACAATTAGTTATCCTATATCAAGTTCAATTTTATACTGTTTATCATTTTAACACTAACAATTTAACGTCCAATATAAACATCAACAATCAATCAATTATCAGCCAAACTGTATTATCATCGCATAAATAATTAACAGATAATGGTGTCAGATGTCATAGGTGAACTGATACAGGTAATAGCATATATAACAGTGTAATTAACTAACAACAGTAAATTTCAATTGTCATTTCAATTGCAATCAAATTTAATAAATAAAAGAACGTTAATCGTGAGTGATTGCTCACCTTACGAGGTTAGAGAGAACAGGAGATGACACGGATACGCACACTGAAATTTTGAATGACGAATCGAAGCAAAGCAACCATCGGCACGAATTCAACGACCAAAGCTGATAATAAGGGATCGACGAAATGAGTCAGAATCAACTAGATATTTGTTTTCCATGAAATAAATATTTAATTTAAACAAAATGTTTATATATATTATAGTTTATTACTTTCAAATGCCATAACATATCATATACGTACATTAAAATAGTAACATGACTTATACATATGTATATATATTAATGTATATAAAATTTTAAATTTATAAACATATTCATATAACTTTATATGCAGATCTTAACATCACCTTGTATGCATACAGCCTTTTAAAACACATTACACTAAAATCATAGATTTAATATATCATTTATTCAAAGTCAGGTATAAAATATCACCATATAATAATTAAGCTACCCATATTTGGACATAATACCAGTATTTCAAAACAAACATATATAACTTTTATGTCTAATAGAACAATAAATCTAATACACATAACTTGCTTTTTTATAATATTTATTATAACACTATATACTTATATAAACAAACTTTGTAAAATTTAAAACTTTAACAACAAAACTGTGTCATATAGATGTTTGTATAAATATATACTGTAAACAGATTATAAACATATAACTCACGTATATATATATTCAAATACTGATATATCAATTATATATAATTCAGTTCAAGGTTACCTACTGACTAAAGTGACAACTAAAGTAATATAATATACAAACCATATGGCATACATATACTATCATCGATAAAATAAATACCTTTACTAAAGAAAGATGTAGCATCACACATGATCGCGGAGGGTAGCAATAAGGTAAAGGAACTAGGCGACTCGAAGTGGAGGAAGGAAATGATGACTGGGCTAAAGGAGCCAATGCACGGCCATAGCTAGGGGACGGTGATGGTGACTCGGTAAGGGCTGGTGCAGGCGGTGATAGGGAAATGACGTGGGCTGCTAAGATCGGCGGCCGAGGTGAATAAGATGGAGGCTGGGTTGCGGCGAAGGCCTGGAGGTGGCTGCGATGGGTGCTAGGCGGAGGAGCAGGGGTTAGACGCGGGAAAAATGGAGGCCCTAACGGTTGGAGTGCTGTCCGTGCCTGGTGGTGGTCGCCTACACGTGAGGTAGTGGGGTCGAAGGCGGTGGTTGACTGACATGGTTTGAGTCGGCTGTTCCAGGCGGTGTGAAGTGGTACGGGTGAAGCGGTGCAAGTGTGAGACGAGGGTTGCTGGTGGATGCTTGGTGTGGGTCTGGATGAAATTTGCTTTTGCCTTTTTTTTTAAGCGCAGGTCTGATATGAGAGGAAGAGAAATGGAAGAATGCATGAACTCCGCCTCCCAGAAGAAAGGAAAAAAAGAATGAAGAGAGTTATGTGCTTTCCCCCTCTGCTTTGAAACAAATGTTATCTTATTTTTAGGCTATTGGAAACGTACCATCTAATTATGAATGTAACTGGGAAATAGTGAAAGGCAGCTGTTGAATTCAGAAATTAATAAAAGTAAATAGCTGTTGGGTTTTCAACGGGGACAAATGAAAGGACATATGAAACGAAAAGGCACAAAAACGAGGTACCCATTCAATTAACCGTTTTACTGATTTTGCCGTGTACCGCATTTCGAAATGCATAAACGAATATACTGCAGAGATTAGCATGACGAGACGATCAAAACAGTATACAAATGTCAGTGGTACGATCATCCGATAAAAAGTCGATATCGGTACCAGAATGCTGCTATTTTGCAGAAAATAAGAACGACGGAGCAATAGATGACCAAATTTTGAAAAACTACAAACTGACATTTTGCTCAGAAGATGGTTTAGAAATTTTCTATGTAAAAATATTTAGGTTTTGGAAACATTTTATTTTCATCGCTTTTTAACTGATTAAATTGAAGTGAATTTACGCGCGAAATAAACTTTCATATTTTCGGACGCAAATTTACCTGTAGCTATGTTTAACTAGACGTATTCCAAATATTAAATTTTTATTTCAAAATTTTATCGTTTAAAATTTCACAAAATTTCAACTAATTATGTTATTAAATTAGTTGAAATTTACGGGTTGTTACAGAGTGTGTCTCGAGGTGGGCGGTAGTAGCAGCTATGCATTACCACTAGTCTGGATCTGTAAAACGGTAGTATCCTACCCTGGGCATTGCCTCGCGTGCCTTGTCACATGCCTTATCGCGCCTTCTACGAGTTTGGTTTGTACCATACCTATGGAGTGATCTCTGAGTAAACAACCGGTTTAGCGGAGCTTACAGTACTGTATAGACTATGGGAATATATAAATGTGTTAAGGAGGATATGGGTAAAGCCTTAACGCTATTTTAATAGTTTACTTTACTTTAGACATTATATATGTAGTGTATTCTACTATGTATATATAGATAGTTTAACGGATCCTTGGAGGATGTGAATCCCAAACATCCTTTAAGTTATTTGTATTTCATTTGACATTTCACTTGAGTTGAATTTACTGACATAAGAATATTAATCGTGACTCAAGTGTTTTATTGTGTTTTGCTTTATTCTCGGGTCAGACTGAGATGCACAGCATTTGCGACTCACCTTTGGAGCTTGGAGCTTTGCTTAAAGATCCGCCTTTATCCATTCTGCTTTCGGTTATTCCAGTTGTTTCCAGTTGTTTATTCAGTCTTGTCAGTCGTGTTGTATTAGTGACCCTTATGTACTTGAGATATTCTGCTGTATTTTGTTTTAAACCCTGATGTTTATATAGTAGCTTTATGGACTACTATTTATCTATTCCACTGCATATTGTTATATTACTCTGTGTCTGTGATTCTGTGATTGATTTATTTACTGTATATGCTAAGTTTGCCAAATATAAATTAACAATCTGTTGTATGGAGCAATTCAAGTCTGACATGAGTTGATGATTATTGATTTGAACGGTTCGAAATAGCAGGTCGTTACAACATTATTAAATCATATTCTAATTATTTCTCATTAATAAATCATAAATTTTAATTTCTCTCAATATTAAATTTCAAAATCTTATTTAATTTAATATTTTTAGTTATTGAAAAATACGGGTCGTTACACTCTCCCCCACTCAAAAAAATTCGTCCTTGAAAAGGAACAAGAAGAAATTAAGAAACTTTATATAATTTATTCAAATTATCAGTTTATAAACAATTAATTTACATAATTTAGTTTAATAAGAATTTGAAAATAACTCAACTTTCACAAAATTTTCTAAGTCTTAAATTCACCAAAAAATTACGGTAGAGTCTCCTTTGTACGGATAGGTTTGGGAAAAATAATAATATCAATAATTTCAATATATAAATCATATTTCAATAAAATATCCCAAACCATGGGAAAAATAGTAAAATATCGTTACAAAAACCATAATCTGAAAACGTACCTATTTGTCGGGCAAACAACTTTATTTATGAAACCAAAAGCAGTAGTTATTGCTTCCATAAACCTGTATTTCACTTATATAATCCAAAATAGTGATAATTATGTAAAAGAGAAATATTAAGTTGTTTCAATTAGTAGAAAAAGCAAATCAACATAAAACATATGCAAACAAAACAGCACGACCATCATATGCAACAAAGAAATCAATCATACATCCGTAGCAATCAAACTAATGGTTTGTTCAGTTTTAGAAACTTCTCATCGTTCAAGGGTGATAAATAACTATCAAGTATACCTTATGCTCAACAACCTTTGTTAATTTCTTAATAGATTATTCATACAACCTCAAACAAATCGAAGTATCATTTCCCAAACATCCCATAAGCCAAACAACAAAGAAGTTAACACATTATTTAAGTTTTCTCGATTGGTTTCTTCTCTTTTTTCATCATTAACTTTCATTTATTTTCATTCATTCATACAATGTCATTTTTCTTTTTTCATTCATTGACTTACTTAAAAAAAAATTCATGCACTATTTAAATCATCAATGAATTCACTATTGAAGTATTACATACATTCCATTGCAGTTTATTTAACATTTATTGTTTATATAGCTTGATTAATATTAATATTCATTCATGGATAATTTCAACTTAAGTTTCTTAACTTTTTAATTTACATTCATTTCTTCACATACAGTATCATTTAATATTGCATCTACTTATGAATAAATAAATATTAGGGAACATTTGCCATACATCCTTAATAAATTTCATAATTCACCAAAAATCCTTTAGATACAAAATATATAAATTTCATCCTTATTTTTAAACGCGGCTTATTTTTTTCCCAAACTACCCTTAAATAACATGCTAAAACCCTGAACCCACGCTTTTTTTATCGTTCGACCTTTATTCCACTTGAAATCACATTTTCTTCTACAAAATCCGAGAAATCTACAAAATTGAACAGCAAAACAACCAAAATCAAGTAGAAATCTGACATTTTCAAGATCAAACTAGGCAAAATGGAAAGATCGAAGGTGATATATCTCAATTTCTAGAGTAGTCGATTTCTAATACACATTTTTCAATCGATGCATCTTAGGGTTTTTTGTAAGAGATTTAGCGACTGTCGAGTTAGCTATGCTTTTAATCGATCTTTTTATGGTAATACAGACAAAATTGAGAATGCAGACGATAAAATGCAAAACTTCCTTTAAATACTGCAATTTTGTTAAAAATTGTTCAAAAAACTGTTTGCTCTCTTCAAATTTCAAAGCAGATGTTATTAATGTGTTTTTTGCACATTTTTAAGCAATATATTCGATCAATTTCACTATTTGCTTGCAATTTTTCATAATAATTACAAATCTAATAGTAAATATCATACTATTGTCAATTAGTCATAATTATTGCAGACAAATATGCAACTGTGTTGAAATATTTTGAATATCTCTGCAACATTTATCTATAAACGAAAATAAGTAAACATTACTGACAATATCACATATGGCTACAATAATTCACTTTAATTGCTTACTTTTCAGTAATAAAGGAGTTAAATAGATTATACTTACTTTTATGTGTAATTTTTTGAATAGTTTAATGTAAATTGTTCATAGTTATTGTAGACAGATATGCAACTATACTAAATACTGTTGAATATCTTTGCAACACTTATGTATAAACAAAAATAAGCATTACTAACATATATCACATATAGTTGCAACAATTCAGTTTAATTGCTTACTTTTCAGCAATAATTCAATTAAACAGATTAAACTCATTTTTATATGCTATTTTTTAAATAATTTCATTGAAATACCAATCTATTTAGAAAAAAGTGAAGAAAATCTATTAATATTTATAATTACAAATGCCATATTTTAAAGTTTAGAGTTATTCAAATTGTTGCTGAAAAATAGGTAATTAATTTTTAAAACTGCTGACATATATGCAACTACAACATATACAAGAAAAGTTGTGTATAAGTTAAAAGTTTTTTCAATAGTTTCATTGGATTACCAATTTATTTGGAAAAAGTGAAGAAAATTCTAGCAATATCTATAATTAGAAATAACATAATTTCCATATCACAGTTATTCAAATAATTGCTGAAAAATAAGCAATTATTTTTTAAAACTGCTGAAATATATGCAACAATTCCACATACATGAAAATTTGCATATACCTTAAAATTTGCTGAACAGACAGCAATTATTTAAGATAAGTGCATACATTTCTGTTTTTTCTGCGTATTCATTATAACTGCAAGTATTTAACATCACCTATCATATTAGTATATTGTTCATATTTATTTAATAATTTTTAATGTACTTTTACAGAAAAGCAAAAAGGAAGAAATAAAAGAAGGAAAAAAGTAATTCTGGAAACATCACTTGTTCCTGTTGAACAACAATCAGGATCAAATATTCCACTGAAAAAAAAGAAAAATAATCAGTGAAGAGAAACTCACTTCAAGGGAAGACAACTACATAAATAATTTGAGGCCTTTAATTGATGTCCTTAGTAGGATTAAGAAGAAAGAATTGTTGGAAGTATCACATACAAAATATCTTCAAAATTTACCTTTCTACAAATTCTTTCATATGATCTATGTTGGAATTATACCAGCAAAGGAAAACACAAAAAATTCAACAACTATAGATACTATCATCAAAGCCTATAGAAAGAACTTGAACTGCTTTCAATTTGGAGATCTGTTACTAACATACACGAAGAATGATATAAGCCAATTATTAGCAATTCCTACAGATGGTCAGCTAATCAAAACTTCTAGCTACATGAAAAAAGAGGGCAAAAGCAATGTTCAGTTTACATCATTCATCAACAGACACTTCAAAGGAGAGACAAGTGTCAACAAAAAAAACATAGAAAGGGAGTTATTTACAATAGTAAAAGGAACATCAAAAGAAGAAGATACGGCAAAGCTTTTGCAACTGCATTTGGTTGCAACATTCTTAATATCAAATCCAAACTCGACTGTATCTTGGAATATGATTCCATATTGTGTTTGTGAAGATAAAATGCAGCAGATATCTTAGCCAAAAATGATTCATAAACATTTGATAAATCAAATTGAAAAATATATTGACACACCAAGGAAAATAAATGCTTGGGTTACATTGTTACCGGTATTAAATTTTTGATTAATTAGATATATTTCCTATTAATTAATAATTTATTCTAATACTAATTGTCTTTTTTGCAGTGGTGGATCTGTGAGAAAACACAAATTATGAAATCTGCAAAATTGCAATACAACAACTCATATTTCTTGGCTGGCAAATGGGATATATCAAAACTCAAGCCGATAATGTTAATGACCATAGAGTACAACTCAATAAGTATAACTGCAATATAATTTGCAGAATTGTTAAGTTATATTACAAAAACAGCCAGTACTCTATTTTTTTGCAAACTTATCTGCAATAATTAACAATAGTTGCAGATATATCTGCAGTTATTAGCAGCAGTTGAGCATTTAGGTGCAATTATTCACTACAGTTGCTGACTTATCTACAATTATTATAAACAATTGCATATTTATCTGCAGTTATAAATAGGAAAACTGAACATAGGGCTGCAAATATTTAAAATAATTGAAGATATATCTACAATGTTGCATAATACTTGAAGATTTTTCTACCATTATTAAAAATATTTATGGACATACATGCCAATCATAATCAAAATTATATACATTTTTGTAATTGTTCACAATTCTTACATAATTATATTCAAATATTCTAATGCTACAATTTTGATTCAATTCTTTATTTCAGGATTTTCAAGGAGAAGAACTAATATTTTGAAAGATGTAGTTGAAAAAGATAAAGGATATGAAGCATTGTACAAGAAAAGAGAAGAAAAATACAAAGAAATAACAAGAAAACTTGAATTGGACAACCGAAAACTTCAAGCTGAAAATACACTGCTAAAAAGCAATTGAGACAATATGCGGAAACATCATCATCCATACAATTTGAGAATGTAGAGCTAAGCAAACTGAACTCCACAGATGAAAACGAAACTGAAGAAAATGAAGAAAGTGAAGATAATGAAGCCGAAGATAAATACTTCATTTGGTAATACTTTGAATAATATATTGTTTTTCAACAAGAATGCAAAATTTTAAAATATTTGATGATACATCTGCAAATATTCTTAATATATGAAAAATGCATTGTTAAAGATAAATGTAGATATTATTACAATAATTATTAAAAAGTGCAGCATATTCTTCATTTTTTACATAATACCTTGCAACATAACACATAAAATCCATAATTATTTCAAAAATACTAAAGAGTTGAATTGCAAACATATATTTCAGCTCAAAGGATAGAAGAAATGGAAAATCAAACTAATGTTCAAACTGAAAAGAAAACTGTTGAAGATGAATGTCGTCTTACGGGGGATGATAAAGATGAAGAAAAAGAAGAACAAATAGGAAAAAATGATGACAATGAGGAAAAAAGAAATTTCGAAGAAAAACAAAAAGATCCAAATAATGATGAACAAACAAAAATAGTTGAGGAAGATAAAGCAATTGAACAAAATCCTTCATTTGGTAATGCTTTGAATAATTATAGTTTTTCAACAAGACTGCAAAAACTAAACAAATTTGATGATATATCTACAAATATTCTTATTATATCAAAAATACGCTGTTGAAGAATAATTGCGGATATTAATGCAACAACTGTTAAAAAGTGTAGCATATTCTTCAGCTTTTCATAATTATTCACAAAATTACAAATAAAATTCATTATTATTTCAGAAACAGTAAATATTTCAATTGAAAATATATCTTTCAGCTCAAAGCACTGAAGAAATAGAAAATCAAACTGATACTGCATATGAAAACAAAAATTTTGAACAAGAATGCAGACTTACAGAAATTGAAAAAGCTGAAAACAATCAAATCACAAAAATTGTATTTCGAAAACCAATCATGAAATATTCACCAACATTCAAATTTATTTCAGGTGAAAGGATTGGAAATTTTCCACAGCCACAAGGCAGACAAACAGAAGACGAAATATCTAGTTCAGCACAAAAAAACCGAAGAAAGCAAAGAGAAAACATTGGAAATTGAAAAGCAAAAAAGAAGGTATAAATCAGCTGAAGAAGTGGATTTGCAAACTCAAAAGAAATCAAAAAAGGCAAAACAGCAAGTAGAAATCCTACCAATAATAGTTGAAGAATATGAATCTGAACCTAGATCAACTGAATTATCTACCACTACAAAGATAAATGTCGGAAAAAGTTCAAATGTGCGAAGTCTATCTGAAGAAAAAATCAAGCTGCTTAAGGACTTCTTTAATAACTCCGACCTCAGGTAAAATGAAGTCCTAACTGTATATAATTCTTTAAATAGCCATGTATACCAATAATTGCTCAAATAAAAGTAATTATTTAAATTTGCTACTGATATATCGGCAAATATTTAAAAAATGCAAACATTTAGTAATATTGATCATTATATCACAGCAAAAATGCATACCTGAATGGAGATGATGACATCATTATAACTGGAACAGTACTTGGTGAACTAATTATAGGAAGATTTCTTGAAGGCCAGGTAGAACTTTACTCAACAATTCCATTTATTTGCAAATTTATCTGCAACATTTCATTGGACTTGTTTTATCTGCAAAAATCCATTTTTCTGCATCTGCATATTTATCAGCAACATTTCGTTAAACATATTATTTTGTCAGCAAAATTCCATTTATCTGCAACAATTACATTTGTCTGTAGATTTTTCAGCAACATTTCATCAAACCCGTTGTTTTTTATGCAAATTTCCATGAACAGATTGTTTTGTCAGCAAAATTCCATTTATCTTTAACAATTACATTTGTCTGCAGATTTTTCAGCAACATTTCATCAAACCTGTTGTTTTTTATGCAAATTTCCATGAACATATTATTTTTTCTGCAAAACATATTATAGTCTTTTATCAACAAATATACTATCACTATTTCCTTATAATTATTTTTGTAGATCATTGACTGGTATTCACATGAATTGCATAAAGTTCATGCAGAAAACTTGTACTTCAAAGTTTACGCTGCTGTAAGTCTTATAATCTTTTAGTGAAGAATTTGTTTAAATATTCATAAATTCAATTTTCTAATATATTCTCCTACAGACATTTCTACTGAGCAATTCAAAGAAGGTAACACAAGCCCTAATCGATAATGTAGTAGCAAAAAATTTTGCAAACTGCAATAAAATGTTCTTCCATATCCACCAAAAATCGCATTTTACACTCTTGGAGTTTATTAAAGAAGATAGAATATGGATTCACTATGATTCCATAAAACCACGGCACGAAGGAGAACATCAGAAGGCAGTAAGAAAGCTGGTATGTAAATCGAAAAATGAATAAATCAAAAGAAAATAAACTGTTTAACAAAATCTTTTTTTTCTTTACAGAGAGTTTATATCACAGCCTTACTACTGAAATTGGAAAAAACAGAGCATAAACCATCAAACCAAATCACTTTTTCTTACGGCCCACAACAACATTCTGATTCGTAAGTACACAACAACAAAAAAATGTACAAATGTTTCCATATCATGGAACATTTATTCTAACAATTTCGTAATATTTGTCAATTATTCCAGAGTTGACTGTGGCATGTTTGTAATGAACATTATGAAAGAAAGAAGTGAAGGCAAAGAAATCAACAATGATGACCCTCAATTTACATATGAAGCTATGGATTTACAAAGAGCTTAATTGGCACATCAAATTCTTTCTTGCAAACCTTATAATTGGAGCTTAGAAGAAAGCTTGACACAAAAGTTTTTACCATCTGAAGCAAACCAAAATATTTGATGTATCAAACTGTAATGTTTTCTCTAAGAATTCTGAAATGTATATACATATTTTGCTAAACTTATATAGTTGGAAGACAATATTACCGTGTTAACACAATATTAGAGTTTATTATCAAAAAGTTTATATATGAATTTCTTACAATTGAATTCAGTTACCAAAATACTAAATCAAATCACAGCTATTCAGAATATTTGCAGAAATGTCAGCAATAAAAGCATATATCTGCAGATATCTCGACAAATATTTAGTTATTCAAAATAGTTGCAGAAAACAATGCACTACAAACGTATAATTACAGATATTTCCATATATAAGTAATCATTCCAAATTCTTGCACCAAATAATTACAGAAATGTCAGCACAAAAAACAAATAATTGCAGATACCTCCACATTTATTAACAAAAATTGCACATACATATTGATATACCATATTTATTTCGTGGCAAACAATGATACAAATATCATCTTCATATAAAAAGCAGTATTCACAAAACATGTATAAATAGTAAGCAAAAATTCAGAAAAACTGCAGAAATATATGCAATTAATCGTAATACTTGCAGAAAACACTACAATAATGATTAATAGAAGCATACCATGATTAATACATTATAAACATAAAAATCCAACCTAAGTACAGAGAAAATACCATTAAATGAATAACAAAAACATAAACTCAACTCCATACATTATAACTTTCCGAGAGAAAAAAAAACTACATGTGTTTCAGTGAACAAGTCCTTTTATTATGACCCAACTTCTTGCATATACTACATCTAATGGTCTTTGAAATTTCACCAGCAGATTTTATCCTCTTAGATGATGATGGTCAACCAGGCATTCTTCTACCTTTAGGAGGTGCTACAACAACATCTTCAATCAAAACATCTTCTTTCAAAAAGTTTATAACAGGATTGATTGGATGAGAATACGCCGATCGAAAATAAACAACTTCGAAATAATCTTCAATGTAATCATAAACATTCAACTTTCCACAACTCAAAATACATCTAACAGCATGAGCACAAGGAAAACCATATATTTGCCACAGGTTACAAGAACAAATCCGATTATTTAAATCAACAGATTGACGAACAGGAGAATGAACTTCAAACACATGTTCACTTGATTTTATAACAAACCACGAAGCTCCTTCCAAATGAAGACTTTTCAACCGATTTTCATTCACTGGACATACAACACTATTCCAACTATTAGCAAGTTCTCTACGATCAGAAATTAGCTTCATTAACTTAACTCTAATTTTATCCAAGCATGAAGTGATTGGTAAATGTCTTTCTTCCAAAATCCATTTATTGAAACTCTCTGAACAATTTGATGACATTTCACCATAACGACAAGCAGGGAAAAAAACATTAGCAAACTTCTAAAAGGGAATTCCATTCAAAAAGTTTGCCACAGTAGAACCACCAGCATCTTTAAAAAATTTCAATGCAACATTGAAATCATCCAAATTAGAAGCATATGCAACACGTCCAAACAAATCTATCAACCATTTCTTTTTTGATTTGGAAACTTCAGATTTTAAAGCAACTTTTAAATTATTGTTTAGATGATAAAAACATGAACCATGAACTGAATTTGGAAACGCTTTTGGAATAGCAACAAGAATACCAGGATGATGGTTAGAAATGAAAACAAAATTTCTACTATCATCTTTCAAAAAATATTTAAGCTGTTCACAATACCAAATCCAATTATTTTCATCTTCACCAGACACAATCGCAACTGATATAGGAAAAAAACTTGATAAAACAACAAATATATAAATAACTGAACAAATTGCATAATACTATGCACTTATATTGAAAAAGTGCAAACAAAACTGCAACTATTACAATATATTACTGCAGAACAATTTCTCACTATATCAAAAATATTGCAAACTTTTTAGCAATTTTTTTTACAAATTTACTTCGGTTTCTGCAATTTTTTCTGTTAGTAAGATATTTTCCTTTTTAATAAATACTGATATTGTAGCAACAAATAATAATTATTGCAGATATTGATGCAATTATATATTAAACTACAAACAAACAACATACCTTCATTGCCATTTTTACCAGTAGCAGCCATCAAACAACCTAGAGCTCTACCCTTCATAAAAGTAGCATCAACAAATATTAAAGGCCGACAAAATTGAAAACCATGTGCACAAGCTTCAAAACCAATAAAAACCCTCGCAAATTGACGAGTATCAAGATTACACTCCAAAACTACTTTACTACCAGGATTAGTTTCGAGTACAGCATCACAAAAAGACTTCAAATGGTGATAAGACATCATATCACTTCCATGTAAATCTTCTAAAGCCAATCTCTTCCCACTATAAGCAAAATAATACTTCAAAATGATATTATACTTAGTTTGAAATAGGTTAATAATGTCCTTTGTCTTCATTAACGGATTAGCTTGAATATGATCATAAACCAACAACTTAATCAATTTACTTGAAACAGGAGGATCATTAATATCATGAATTCCAGCACCACAAGTATGTTCAGGTTGAAATCTCTTTATAACAAAATAGCCAGGAAGATTAAACTTGACAGAAGCATGAATCCTGAAAGTACATTTTGTTCGGGAACAAACAGCCGTAACTCTTTCCTTATCATTCTTAACAAAATCAAGCTTGTACACAGTCTTAATACTATATATCATCAAATTGAGCCTAAATTCAGTAACACCACCTGGAAATTGTTGACCAACACCTGTAAAAACAGATTGATTGGAATTATTTCTCAATAACTGCCTGAATTGAATATAAGAATCACCGGTACTAACAAATGAGGAATCACTATTATAAACAGCATCTGACGTAATATTGGTTGCTGAAAAACTAGTAGGAACGACATCAATAAAAATAACAAAGTAATACTCACGGTTATGAGCAGCCAACAACAAAATAGATTGAAGATCAGAATTAGTTTCAATATTCCTTCTCAATCCATCTCTAACATAGTATAATTCAAATGACAATGAACTCAATTCTGTCCACTTACCACAAATAGCACTTCTCAACATAACAACTGAACTATCAAATTAAAGACGTAACGAAAAGCTATCATATCCAAACTTCAACAACACAAGCACTCCAGCATCACCAGGAACACTTTAATTTAAAAACAAAACAGAATTACAAGTACAAAAAAAAACCAGGATATATATGTCATTTGCTGATATGAAAGCAACAATTTTAAAAAATTGCAGATAAATCAACACATACTAATAATATGCTAAAATTTAAGCAATGTCATTTGTTGATATGCAAGCAATATTTCTAAAAAAAATGCAGATAAATCAGCAGAAGTCTGAGCTTAATCAAACACATTGAAATACCAATATTATTTGCTCATATGTAAGCAATATTTGTAAAAAATTGCAGGTAAATCGGCAACTATTAGTAATTTGCGTTGCATTTTCACCATACATATTCAAATTAATTGAGGATAAGTCTGTAAAATATCTACAATAATTCCAAACAAATCTGAACTTAATCAAAGCTAACAAAATATATCATCGAACATTACACTATACACCCACATGAATTTTTCAGCTAAAATAAACAATAGAATACTTATAATTTCCATTTACTTTAAACCAAAAAAAACAAACAAAAAAAACAACATTATCAACCAATATCGCAATATCAATTAAAAACAAACAAAATCGACTACAAATCCAAACAATATTTTACCTGGAAGAAGATAAAGCCAAGAATCCAAAATAATATCTTAAAATAATGATCGAACTGAATCAGAATCAAAAACTTGCAATCAAAATCACGACCACCATTAAAATAAGCGCGAG
The DNA here is from genome assembly GCA_030737815.1 of Allium fistulosum. Taxonomy (NCBI): domain Eukaryota; kingdom Viridiplantae; phylum Streptophyta; class Magnoliopsida; order Asparagales; family Amaryllidaceae; genus Allium; species Allium fistulosum. The sequence continues at coordinate 520,355,046 of CM060901.1, read as the reverse complement.
AGGTAAACAGGGGTATTTATGGAATAAATTTAGCTACAAATAAAAATAGGGATCGGAATTATAAGTTTTCAAACGGGAGGAGTTTACGTGGACTAAGTTTAATTAAAAGGACGTGGGCCTAATTTTCACTAAATATTAAATCTATTAGTGAATCATTTCAACATCTTCTTAGGTTTAAAATTACCTACTTAAACAGTATTCACATTTATCTATTCAATTTTATTTGTTAAGCATTTTTGTTATTGAGATTTTGCTTGTATATGATCCTATTAGATATCCATATTAACATTTCAACTTTTTAAATATTTTGGTAAGTTTTATATATTCTTTTAGAATGTAATTGAATGTTATACAAATTATCTTATTTAATTTAGTTAACAAAATGATCAACAATTTACATCTTCTTAATTTTCATTATCTTTTAATTTACAAGTTATAAATCTCCAATTTCTTTATATTTTCATTAATCACTTAGCTTCTAATTTCTTATTCTTTCTTTTTTAGAAGTTTCAGATCATTAAATAGTTAAGATTTTATTCATTACAATAATTGAAATCCTTAATTTATAGAAAACTTAAGAACTAAATACCGGGTTTATTTCAAATCGTTTTGAAATAACATATATATATATATATATACACTCATATCTTTATCTATCCAATCATTTTTAGAATTTAAAATTAAGATTTGTTTATCAAAGCAAATGTGTAGTAAAGCTACTACAGTGGTCTTCCCACTTTGAAACTCGAAAATGAATGTCGATGTTGCGGTCGTCATCACCGAAATTATTTTCCAACGACAAAAGAGGGGAGTACAGAACTTATTCCTTTAAAAATTCCTTTAAAAAAATTCTTTCAAATCGCATGGAAAATATTTCCAAATAATACTAATATTATTCCAAAATCTTTTGAAAACAAATTTCAAATCGCGGAACATAAGTTCTCAAATTTCCAATTAAATTCATTTTAATTGTAAATCATATTCTGCAATAAATATTTATTAAATCTCACTTCCTAACAAACAAACATATCACATACAACTATATCCATTTATAAAATTATTCCTTTATATACTGAATATAATACTAGGTAAAATTATTTGATTTATGTAACGACCTGCCTTTTCGAATGGTTTAAATCGACGATAAACCACTCACGTCAGACTCGAACCATTTAAAAGGGCAGATTGTTATGGGGTAAATAAAACAAGAAGAGAAAGAAGAAAAACAAACACAGAATCTCACTTCATTATGAAAAAATATAATAATCAAATAAACAGATTAAATAGATTTAAAATAGATTAAATAGATTTAATATAGATTAAATAGATTGAAAATAGATTAAATTGATTTAAAATAAATCAAAATAGATTAAAATAAATTAAAGTAGATTTAAAATAAATTAAATGGTTAATTTGATTAAATAGTTTAAAATAGTTTAAAAATAGATTAAAATAGTTAAATAGTTTGGAAACCTTAATAATCTGGATTTTTTAGAATAATATCTCTTTACACAATTTATATTAAAATGAATTAATATCAAACTAGACTATTTCCTTCATTTCAACACATCTGGACCACGTCCAGCTTTCAAATTTCAATTTAAGTCCTTTAAACAATTCATTTAAACCAATTCCAATTTCATACTTAAAACTCGAATTTTCAACAATATTTCAGTTTATATTAATCAAATTTTATTTCAAAATATCATTTAACCGACTTCAAAAATTAAGGATTTAAAATCATTTAATTTACTAACCCGGTGTCCATATAAAATTTTCTACCCTATGGTCAAGTGATACAGATATATATCATTTCAACCCACAATAAATTTAAATTTACGGGTATACATCATTTCAACCCACAATCCCAAATTTAACTTCAAATCCATGAAATTGCTTGAGTCTATCATTTCAACTCATAAGGATTTCTCCTTAGTCTATCAAATTGTTCGGGTATGTATCATTTCAACCCATAGGGAACTTGTAGAGTTATAATGATATAAAATATAACATCGAGTCATCCAATATCAACAATCAGACATCCATCACAATCATCATCCAAATCAACAATAAATAACAATAATCTACTGATTATCAATAACAAGTATTAACTAGAAATTTGAAATTCAATATTAAATTATATAGCAATTAAATTCAATAAAAGTCAGATTTAACTAAAATGGCAATTTAACTATACCAAACATCAACCAATCAATTTCTAATCACATCATAAATTCAATTTAACTAACATAAGATAATCTAGTAATTGTGAGTGGGTTAAAACACTCACCTTTGACTTCAACTCGATTTGAAATCCAAAATAAGGCTCAAATTTGAACAGTCTCAGAATTCGTCCAAACTAGTTCCAAAGTGTCCGAAATTTCGATACGATCCAAATGAAAAAAACCACGCATGAATTTGATCTCGTATGCAAAAGTTATAGTCGTGTTAGTACATTCAAAATTTAAATAAAATAAAATATACATTTACACGTCACCTATCCTTCCCCTTCTCGTTCGAAACCCCAGGCCAAAGAAAAATGCAACCACCTGCTTCATTCAGCCACCTACAACCACGATTAACCATGTTCGCCCCTGGTCGCGCCACCTTGGACTGAGTCGCCTCCGCCTCATCAGCCTCCCCTCCCCCAAGACCACACGCGACCGACCATGCGACACGGTCGCGTTCAGAAATGTCAGCCGCCACTATTACAAACCCTAGGCGAATTTTTTTCGTGAATCTAGCCATTGATATGACGAACGAGCCACGCCGATGAACTCCACTCGCAAATCACCACGCATCCATATCATCGATTCGACGATCCGTCGAAGTTGATCGTGACCCGATGAACGACTGAGAATGATTTGGCCAATTCTAAAAGAAATATAACTCGATTGCAAAAACGAACAACAGATCTATATTACGCTCTTCGAGAGCTTCGAAACGGTATATAATATGTTAGGGTTTGGAGGAGTTTAAATGTTGAAATTGGATTTTGATTTGAAATTGATTTGGGAATTTAAGGTTTCAGCCATTGAGAAAGAAGAGGTAGACAGGGAGAATTGTACGTACTGAAATGAGAACATGAGAAACAATTAGGGTTTATAACAGCCTATATATAGGCAGATCTGAATTTAGAAATGAATGGACCAGATTGGATTGATCGAAACGACTACGCGACCCAAAAAGCCCATTCTGACCCCGAAACGAAAATAGGTCATCCCATATATTAAAATAGATGTTTTCGATATTTCTAAATCCAATGGGACAGGTTTCAAGTTCAAATTCCATCGTATAAAGAAGTTAGCTTAAAATCAGCTTATTTCAAATTGAATTCAATTAAAATTAATTAAATTGATTTCTACGCGTTTCAAGCCCGCACGATCAAACGACAAGTCTGATCGCTGCGAAACTTAAAATCCTACAATAATTCACCGTTACGGATCTGATGAAACTAGTTTCGTCAAAATCCGAGATAGTGGCCAAAATGACTATTTTCACCTTAATTAAATAAATTCTTATTAAATTGATTAAATCACTTTTTAATTTTCAAATTTGATAACTAACAATTTTTATCATTTTTGATTACTCAGACATTTACAATAATTTAAAACAATTTTACATATCAATTCAGTGTTAAATATTACACTAATTATTGTGTTCAGTTTCAACTGCAATTAAATCCAATTAATTATAATTTAATTCCAATAAATTGATTTAATTTGGTTTCAATCTTTTTATTCAATCAATCATTACTCTATGGGCATAGTTAACATTGGTTTATATCTTATTATATTAATATTCTCCAATTTCATCTTAATTTACATTAACGTAATATTTAATTACATTTAATTACAATTGATTTCTAATTTAATTCAACAGATTAAATAAATAGGTAACATATCACAATTGTCACCTTTTACTTAATTTAATCACATTTATGGTTTTATTATTTTCAAACAAATGCTATAATTACTTACACAACACAAATTTTATCCGTTTACAATTAGTTACATATTATTTCACCAATTAATATAACGCTTAAATTTATTTCCTTATTTTAAATTTATAACCAATTATAACTTACAATTGTTACAATTACTTGAGATCACATTCAAATAGTCATCTATCACATTAATTTACATTATTAAATTTCATTTTAGTTAGTTTTCCCATTCCTACATCATAAATTTTATTTTCTTCCAGCATTAAATTACAAAATCTTATTAAATTAACAATTTTTAATTATCGAAAATTATGGGTTGTTACACTCTCCCCAACTCAAAAGTTTTCGTCCTCGAAAAGGGAAAAGAAGGGATAAAGAATTAATATATCTTATTCAAAATATTAGATTTATAAACAATCAATTTACATAATTAAATAAGTTAAATAAAGTATATCAATTTATAAACCATTAAATCCTTTTATATTCAAGTTAATAAAAGTTTGAAAAACATTTCACAAAAATTTTTAAGTCCAAAATTCATAGAAAATTTCGGTAGAGTCTCCTTTATACGGAGAGGTCTGGGAGAAATAATAATATTAATAATAACAATATATACCACATTTTCAAAATAATATATCCCAAACCACGAGAAAAACAATATAATATTGCTAGAAAGACGTAATCCGAGAACGTACCTATTTATCGGGCAAGCAATGCTTATTAATGAAATCAAAAGCGATAGCAATTGCTTCCATAAACCTGTATTTCACTTATATAATCTGAAAGAGTTAGAATTAAGTAAAAGAGAAATATTTATGTGGTTTAAATTAATAACAAAACAAATCAACACACCATAACAATATTCACTTGCAAACAACAATGCAACCATCATAGGGAATCAAAGTAATCAACTATCCATCCATAGCAACCAAAACAAGTGGTTTGTTCGGGTTTAGAAACTTTAAATCGTGTAGAGTGATAAATAAACTACTAAGTATACAATACACTCAACAGTCTTAGATAACTTAATAGATTATTTATACACTCTAAACAATTTAAAGTATCACTTCTCAAACATCCCATAAGCCAACACAAACGATAAATTTCAAATGTTGTTAAGTTTATTCTTACAAATTTATTTTCATATTATTTACTGCTTGTCTATTTTCATTCATTCATACAAAGCTTATTTAATTAATTTACATTCACTACTTACAAAATTCATTTCCATTCATTTATACAATGTCATTTTTCTCTTTTCATTACTTTGCATTCATTACTTACATAAGTTATTTACATTTCAATTATTAGATTATCCATTATTATGTAAGTCTCTTTACAATTTAATTCACCATTAATAGATTATTCCCTTTTCACATTCATTCTTTCATATATAGTATTATTGAATATTAAATCCATTTCTAAATCATTTCAATGTTTTCTGAAGTTATAATCATTCAATTCACTTTTACTATTCATTTTTATTACAAATAACTACAACATTTACTTAAGTTCATAATCATTTACTTACAGTATTCGCTCTTCCTATAAATTTAATTAGTAACATTTCAAATTATTAAACTAAGTTTATAACAATTTATAATATCAGAATTCTTATTTTATAAAAGTAATTACATTGAACACTTCCATTTACAAAAGTTTACTTGTATAATATTCTATTACATATTCTTATTAACATTTCAACTTTTAATAATTTGGTAAGTTATATATATATATATATATGTGTGTGTGTGTGTGTGTGTCTTTTAGAATGTAATTGAATGTTACACAAGTTTATCTTATTCATTTAGTTACTAAAATGTTCAATAGTTATCATTTCTCATTTTTCATATCCTTTTGATTTACAGTTTACAAAATTTCAATTTCTTATATTTTCATTAATCACTTAGCATCTAGTTTCTAATTACACATATTAAAAGTTTCAATTACTAAAATAGTCATGATTTCATTTCATTATAATAATTGAAATTTCCTGTAACAACCCGGTTTTTCGCGTCAGTTTATAAACGACGATTTAATTGGTTAGACAATTGCAATTGGGATTTCATTCGAATTGACATTCGTTTATAAAAAAATTGTCAAGTGTTTTATCAGTTGTAAATTCTTGTAAAAATGGTTATAAGGAATTGTGGGCTGTGGAAATTTAATTGTGGCCCATATTTTATTTTGAGGCCGTGCATAATTGTAAGGCAAATACCCTAATCCCCCATCTCAGTTCATTCACTCGAAACCAACCCTAAAATTATTGGAACGAAGAAAAAAAAATAGAAAAATGGCGGCTCGTTATTTTTCGTTCTCCTCCACAAAAACTAGGGCTTCGGCGATCTTCGATTTTTACGGCTTCAACTCGCGAAGGATTCAAGCTAAGGACTTCAGCTTTGTTCGCGTTCTCCAGCATCGTCTTCAAATTAGGGCTTCGTCTTCTTCTTGCTCGCGCCGACTCCATCTGCTCCGATAGCTAAAGTGAGTAATCCTATTTACTCACTTCTAATCCATGCTTAGTTCAGTGCTTTTGCGATTCGGTTTTGATTCGATATTGTCTATCTTGGCCATTGTTTCGTTCGCTGTTTGGAAGCATTGTTGTTATGTAAATTCCCACTGTACTTATATCGTTGATTTTATTTCGATGATGATTTTCATGCCTTGGTTCGATTTTCTGACTTATCCAATTTTGTTTACTTGGACTTTGTTCGAATGCATATATTCCCGTGATGTTGGGTTTCACAGTTTGGTTTTTGTGAATTTACGGTGACTTCGGGCTTGATTCGTTTTTATTAATTCTATGACTAGAAGCTGCAGTTATTTGAACGACTTGAAACTGCAGTTATTTGAATTCCGATATTTTGTTTTGAGTAAGGCAGTATATTTTAATTGTGCACTTGCTCGATCCATTTCACTACACTATATATATATGTAGGATGCACTTATTCTACTTGATGCCTTGACTTGTTCGATTTCCTTGGTCGAACTTGTTGCCACACTCCCGAGTTTGTTTTACTGATACATTGGGCTCGTGTAGTCTTCATTTAGGGTAGTCTGCACTATTTTGGTTGATGTCATTTGCAGTTGCACCTGAGCATCTGGACTTGAGTTCTCTGTTGTATTCTTGAAATCTCCATTGCATACTAGTGGTCTTTTGTGGCTTGGAGTTGCATTGTACTTGTCCTGTCCACTGTTTCCTTTAGTTGTTGTTGCCTACTACTGATCTTCATTTGCATTTCTCTGGTCTATGCATTTTCCAGTTACATCACTGCTTCTTGTGTCTTACAATATATGTGCATACCCACACATGTTTCGTGTATGCATATATTGTACTGTATAGAGATGTACTTGTAGTTGTAGCGTGATAATCTTGTATCACACTACCCTCGGAATTTTGTCTAGTTACATTATGTTGAACTTGTCATGCATTCACCACTTGCTGTTGGTCTTCACGCATGTATATTCTCGAGCTCGGCAGCACTACTTGTATCCCAGTTTTGGTGCATTTCGACTGCTGGTCTTGGCATTGTTGAGTCTTGTTCATTTGTGCAGTATACTTGTCATATACATATATACACTGATGCATGATATCTAGATCTTGCTGCCCATGTTCATTTGAAATTTGGTTAGAGGGTACTGTCCAGACCTGACCTTGTTTGATTTCTTTGTATTGATGTGAACTGAGCATTGCCCTTGTATACATGAGTTCATGTTGCTATAGCCTTCATTTTGTAATTTGCATTCCATTCAGTTTTGGGGTCTCTGATTCTCAAGTGATTCATGTTGGCTTGGGTTTGCATTATTCCATATTCAGTCTGCATTGCTTGAAGATGTATTTATGAATTTTGTTGCATCTGTAGTATCAATGTGTGTATCTCACTGCATCTTCTTCTTCCTTGAACTTTGTTTGGGTTCACTGCACTGTCTAGTGTTACAGTTGCATATATGTTGTATCCTTTTGTTGATGATACTCGAGATTTTGTTGTACTTGACATCGTGATAATGTGGTTCCACTGTTTGTGTCATGTTGTACTATAAGTTGCCTTAACTTCCTCCTATTCACTGTATTGAACTGTAGCTTGTATTTATTTGAATCTTTTCTCTGTCCCCATTTTTGGTTGCACTGTCACTTGAATTACATTCATCCTTGATGTCAGTTCCTTGGTTTGTTGATTCCACTTGAGTCTGGGCATTTCTATGCTCTAGTCTCCACAGCAGCATTCATACTTTAGTTGCTGACTGCTGCATTGCCCAATGTATTCAAGCGTAGCCTTCATATATGTGCATACATTTGTTTTGAAGTGTAGCTTCACGTGAGTTCTTTACTTGATGTTACTTGATCTGTTTCACCGTTGTACCCTGATTCAATTGCCATGTGCAGTTTGTGATATATACCATCACTTGTGTACACATTTCGTATTCTCTTAGTTGAAGTTTTTCGCTACTGCACTGCCTTGTTCTCGAATCTGATACATTGCATTGATGCCTTGTATCATTTGCATTTTGTCATTTGGCTTCACTAATGACCTTATTCTCTAATGAGGCTGATCTGCGTCTTTTCTATTGAGTGTTGTAGTGCCATATCCTTGGTGCTCTCGCCTTCAGTTAGCTATTTCCCCGTGCCTTGCTTTGCGACATGTTGAACTTGTTTCACGTGTTGCCTCTGATCTTGTTTAGTATTGCTTTGAGTTGTTTTGTAGTGGCGAGGCAGTACACGCGTGCGTGTACTGCAGCCAATCAACATTGTTGTTTTTAAATTGGCATTTCAATTGTTTAAATTGATTTGGATTGTTGATTTGTCGTTTAACACTGTTTAGTGTTATATCTGCCGTTATCCAATTCTCGTATCGAGAGTTGGATATACGAGATTTCTGTGACTGTAGTCTATTTGATATTGATTATTATTGCTTTCGTGCATTAATAACTGAGTTTGAATTAGACTGACCCGTGTATTATTTTCTTTTGAATTTAATACTCGGGTCAGACCCGAGTTATTTCAGGTTGTAGATTTCCTTCTTTGAGTTGCTGTTCAGGCTATGAAGACTTTTCACATCTTCTGAAGTTGTCATTTTCCTTTTGTAGTAGTCGTGTCATTGTATAGAACGATATGTATTCATGTATATTAGTTGATAATGTACTTGTATATATAACTTCTAGAGTCGACAGTTGTAGTTGTATCATATGTATCGTGTCAACTATATTGTAACTGACATCGGTTATATATATATGAGATTTTTGTTAATCTGTGTTCCGCATTTATATTATCTGTGTTATTGTTATATCTAATGTCCTAAACTATTATGAACTATCGTAGTTTGTTTTATACTGATAATTGGGTGTGTCGATAGGAGTAAATAAATAATAGATGAAAAATAAAAAGTATATACCACTCCTATCGAGATAACCAATATTAGTGTAAGGCCAACTACGGATGGTCGCTCCTATCCAGCCTTATTCTTCGTAATAATAGACAGTATTTCTTTTAATACTCTTTGTTATTATGAGCATAGAGGTGGGGCGTCACAGTTGGTATCAGAGCTTGGGGTTTATGGACATAATATAAAACATAACTTGGATGGAACATATGTTACAACTATTAGTCGACGTTTTATCTGTGATTTGAGTCAAAACTAAAGTTTTGAAATTTTGATGAAATTTTTAAATATCGTTATTTAAAAATAAAAGTGGAATTGTGTTTTGTTGTTTGGATGAAATTGTGTTCTGATGATTTGATTGATTTGTGTTCTATTTATCAAAGTGCGCAGCGGAAACAATGAAACTGTCTTCGCTGAGTACAACTGATAATCTTTTTGATTTAAGAATTAAAATACGAAATTGATATGAATTTCATTTGTTGTTTACATAGCTGTAATTATTTTGTTTCTTTGAGAACTTCGAATCCGAATTGAGGATTCGAAGAAATTGCAGATATGTGATTTTTGTTGAAATTTCCGCTGGCTTTCTTTTGTACTAATCATCTATTGATTAGATTTTTGCTGTTTTAAATTATCTTCATTGAAGATACATTTGAATGATTCTTTGTTCATTTTGTAGTACGTGCAAAAATTTAAATTGCACATTATTGCATTTATTTTACGTTGAACCGATGCTTGGTTATGAAACGTATTTTGTTGCCGTTATTTTTACAACGGAATTTTACACCAATGCTATATTTTGAAGTACGGTGTTTTATGGCATTTTGATGAATGAGAATTCACTGACATTACATTTTGATGTAGATTGTTTTGATGTGATTTTGACGTTTTAAAACTACTGTCGCTTTGGCTTCCGTAACCGTCAAATTTTAAAAGTGGATTTTCAAACGGTTATTCCGCAATGCTGATTTGTAACCGTTTTTTACGGTATTTTGAGAAGTACAATTTCCTTATCGAAATTGTTACTGATTTGCTGTTTTAATCACGTGATTTGAAAATTGTTTTATAAAATTGTAACAGTTTGCGTTTTCAAAAGAATGAGAAAGCGACTTAAACGATTCAGCAAAATCGAGGATTATGACCCCTTTCTTTTACTGTTTCGCTTAACTCCGGACTTGTCCAGTTGAGAAGGTAAATTGTTATTTTTACAAAATAAATAAAATTGTTTTCAGAAATTTAACAGTTTACGCTTTCAAAAGAATGAGGAAGCGATTTAAACGTTTTAGCAAAATCGAGGACTATGACCCCTTTCTTTTACTGATTCGCTTAATTCCGGACTTGTCCGTTTGAGAATGTAAAGTGTATTTTTACAAAATACACAATTTTGCACTTTCAAGGAAACGATGAAGAGAATCAAACGATTTAGTAAAACACGTGGTATGGGACATGTGCGTTTGCTATTTCGGTTAATTCCGGACTCGTTAATTGAAACATTTTGATGCTTTCGTGTGCTTTCGAGCCACTATGAGGACCTTCGGGTCATTTGTTGGGCTTTCGGGCCACTCTGCGGACCTTCGGGTCATTTGTTGGGCTTTCGGGCCACTCTACGGACCTTCGGGTCAAATACCAGTACTAGACCTTCGGGTAACTATGCGGACCTTCGGGTCAATATGATGGGCGCCAAAATTATGTTCAGTACTTGGTAGGCTTCGGCCACTCTGAGATGCACGTGCGGCGAATTAAAAACTCACCATCTGATGGGATCGATCCAAGCTTTCATGTTGATTTTCTAGTCTTCTTAATTGATTTCTAGATATTTGTTGCTTCCAATTATCTGCAGGTAATTGGATATTTGTTGATATGAGTTCTGATTATCGTTTTTGATAATCGGATATTTGTTGTTTCTAATTATCGCTTGTGATAATTGGATATTTGTTGATATGAGTTCTGATTATCGTTTTTGATAATCGGATATTTGTTGTTTCTAATTATCGCTTGTGATAATTGGATATTTGTTGATATGAGTTCTGATTATCGTTTTTGATAATCGGATATTTGTTGTTTCTAATTATCGCTTGTGATAATTAGATATTTGTTGATATGAGTTCTGATTATCGTTTTTGATAATCAGATATTTGTTGTTTTTAATTATCGCTTTAGATAATTAAATATTTGCTGATTTGAGATTTAATTATCGCTTTAGATAATTAAATATTTGCTGATTTGAGATTTAATTATCGCTTTAGATAATTAAATATTTGCTGATTCAAGGTTTAATTATCGTCTTTGATAATTAAATATTTGCTGATTTGAGATTTAATTATCGTCTTTGATAATTAAATATTTGTTGATTTTAAATTTAATTATCGCTGCTAGATAATTAAATACTTGCTGATTCGAGATTTAATTATCGTCTTTGATAATTAAATATTTGCTGATTTGAGATTTAATTATCGTCTTTGATAATTAAATATTTGTTGATTTTAAATTTAATTATTGCTGCTAGATAATTAAATATTTGCTGATTCGAGATTTAATTATCGTCTTTGATAATTAAATATTTGATGATTTGAGATTTAATTATCGTTTTTGATAATTAAATAATTGCTGATTTGAGATTTAATTATCGCTTTAGATAATTAAATATTTGTTGATATGAGATTTAATTATCGCTTTTGATAATTAAATATTTGCTGATTTGAGATTTAATTATCGCTTTTGATAATTAAATATTTGCTGATTTGAGATTTAATTATCGCTTTTGATAATTAAATATTTGCTTATTTGAGATTTAATTATCGCTTTTGATAATTAAATATTTTTTGAATTTGAAATTTGATTATCGGTTGTGATAATCGTATATTTGTTGATTTGAGAAATTTGATTATCGTTTTTGATAATTAAATATTTGTTTCTGACTATCGTTTGAGATAATCAGATATTTGATTTGTCTTCTGACTATCATTTGAGATAATCAGATATTTGTTTTGTCTTCTGATTATCGTTTGAGATAAGTAAATATTTGCGATTTGAAAATTCAATTATCGTTTTTGATGATTGAATATTTGCAACTTTTGAGATTTGAGCTTCGTCTTTTTCTCTGGCGATTCAGGTGAGTAATTTGATTTTCTCACATTCAATTCGTGCTCTGTATGGGATTTCTGCTCTGTTTCTCCTTCTCTTTTAGTTACTGGAACTCGATTGTTCTTGCTTTTGTTAGTCGTCTGATTTTGATCCCTGATTCCCACGATGTTGATTCTTTTGATTTGAAGCAGTCGAACCCTTTGATTTCTTATCTAATACTTCCCCGCTGACACTTGCTTTGCTTGTACATTCGACATTGCCATGCTCTTTTGGTTGTTACCTTTTATCCATTTATTGCCTATGATTGCGTGGACGCAATTTCTTTAAGGAGGGGAGTCTGTAACAACCCGGTTTTTCGCGTCAGTTTATAAACGACGATTTAATTGGTTAGACAATTGCAATTGGGATTTCATTCGAATTGACATTCGTTTATAAAAAAATTGTCAAGTGTTTTATCAGTTGTAAATTCTTGTAAAAATGGTTATAAGGAATTGTGGGCTGTGGAAATTTAATTGTGGCCCATATTTTATTTTGAGGCCGTGCATAATTGTAAGGCAAATACCCTAATCCCCCATCTCAGTTCATTCACTCGAAACCAACCCTAAAATTATTGGAACGAAGAAAAAAAATAGAAAAATGGCGGCTCGTTATTTTTCGTTCTCCTCCACAAAAACTAGGGCTTCGGCGATCTTCGATTTTTACGGCTTCAACTCGCGAAGGATTCAAGCTAAGGACTTCAGCTTCGTTCGCGTTCTCCAGCATCGTCTTCAAATTAGGGCTTCGTCTTCTTCTTGCTCGCGCCGACTCCATCTGCTCCGATAGCTAAAGTGAGTAATCCTATTTACTCACTTCTAATCCATGCTTAGTTCAGTGCTTTTGCGATTCGGTTTTGATTCGATATTGTCTATCTTGGCCATTGTTTCGTTCGCTGTTTGGAAGCATTGTTGTTATGTAAATTCCCACTGTACTTATATCGTTGATTTTATTTCGATGATGTTTTTCATGCCTTGGTTCGATTTTCTGACTTATCCAATTTTGTTTACTTGGACTTTGTTCGAATGCATATATTCCCGTGATGTTGGGTTTCACAGTTTGGTTTTTGTGAATTTACGGTGACTTCGGGCTTGATTCGTTTTTATTAATTCTATGACTAGAAGCTGCAGTTATTTGAACGACTTGAAACTGCAGTTATTTGAATTCCAATATTTTGTTTTGAGTAAGGCAGTATATTTTAATTGTGCACTTGCTCGATCCATTTCACTACACTATATATATATGTAGGATGCACTTATTCTACTTGATGCCTTGACTTGTTCGATTTCCTTGGTCGAACTTGTTGCCACACTCCCGAGTTTGTTTTACTGATACATTGGGCTCGTGTAGTCTTCATTTAGGGTAGTCTACACTATTTTGGTTGATGTCATTTGCAGTTGCACCTGAGCATCTGGACTTGAGTTCTCTGTTGTATTCTTGAAATCTCCATTGCATACTAGTGGTCTTTTGTGGCTTGGAGTTGCATTGTACTTGTCATGTCCACTGTTTCCTTTAGTTGTTGTTGCCTACTACTGATCTTCATTTGCATTTCTCTGGTCTATGCATTTTCCAGTTACATCACTGCTTCTTGTGCCTTACAATATATGTGCATACCCACACATGTTTTGTGTATGCATATATTGTACTGTATAGAGATGTACTTGTAGTTGTAGCGTGATAATCTTGTATCACACTACCCTCGGAATTTTGTCTAGTTACATTATGTTGAACTTGTCATGCATTCACCACTTGCTGTTGGTCTTCACACATGTATATTCTCGAGCTCGGCAGCACTACTTGTATCCCAGTTTTGGTGCATTTCGACTGCTGGTCTTGGCATTGTTGAGTCTTGTTCATTTGTGCAGTATACTTGTCATATACATATATACACTGCTGCATGATATCTAGATCTTGCTGCCCATGTTCATTTGAAATTTGGTTAGAGGGTACTGTCCAGACCTGACCTTGTTTGATTTCTTTGTATTGATGTGAACTGAGCATTGCCCTTGTATACATGAGTTCATGTTGCTATAGCCTTCATTTTGTAATTTGCATTCCATTCAGTTTTGGGGTCTCTGATTCTCAAGTGATTCATGTTGGCTTGGGTTTGCATTATTCCATATTCAGTCTGCATTGCTTGAAGATGTATTTATGAATTTTGTTGCATCTGTAGTATCAATGTGTGTATCTCACTGCATCTTCTTCTTCCTTGAACTTTGTTTGGGTTCACTGCACTGTCTAGTGTTACAGTTGCATATATGTTGTATCCTTTTGTTGATGATACTCGAGATTTTGTTGTACTTGACATCGTGATAATGTGGTTCCACTGTTTGTGTCATGTTGTACTATAAGTTGCCTTAACTTCCTCCTATTCACTGTATTGAACTGTAGCTTGTATTTATTTGAATCTTTTCTCTGTCCCCATTTTTGGTTGCACTGTCACTTGAATTACATTCATCCTTGATGTCAGTTCCTTGGTTTGTTGATTCCACTTGAGTCTGGGCATTTCTTTGCTCTAGTCTCCACAGCAGCATTCATACTTTAGTTGCTGACTGCTGCATTGCCCAATGTATTCAAGCGTAGCCTTCATATATGTGCATACATTTGTTCTGAAGTGTAGCTTCACGTGAGTTCTTTACTTGATGTTACTTGATCTGTTTCACCGTTGTACCCTGATTCAATTGCCATGTGCAGTTTGTGATATATACCATCACTTGTGTACACATTTCGTATTCTCTTAGTTGAAGTTTTTCGCTACTGCACTGCCTTGTTCTCGAATCTGATACATTGCATTGATGCCTTGTATCATTTGGATTTTGTCATTTGGCTTCACTAATGACCTTATTCTCTAATGAGGCTGATCTGCGTCTTTTCTGTTGAGTGTTGTAGTGCCATATCCTTGGTGCTCTCGCCTTCAGTTAGCTATTTCCCCGTGCCTTGCTTTGCGACATGTTGAACTTGTTTCACGTGTTGCCTCTGATCTTGTTTAGTATTGCTTTGAGTTGTTTTGTAGTGGCGAGGCAGTACACGCGTGCGTGTACTGCAGCCAATCAGCATTGTTGTTTTTAAATTGGCATTTCAATTGTTTAAATTGATTTGGATTGTTGATTTGTCGTTTAACACTGTTTAGTGTTATATCTGCCGTTATCCAATTCTCGTATCGAGAGTTGGATATACGAGATTTCTGTGACTGTAGTCTATTTGATATTGATTATTATTGCTTCTGTGCATTAATAACTGAGTTTGAATTAGACTGACCCGTGTATTATTTTCTTTTGAATTTAATACTCGGGTCAGACCCGAGTTATTTCAGGTTGTAGATTTCCTTCTTTGAGTTGCTGTTCAGGCTATGAAGACTTTTCACATCTTCTGAAGTTGTCATTGTCCTTTTGTAGTAGTCGTGTCATTGTATAGAACGATATGTATTCATGTATATTAGTTGATAATGTACTTGTATATATAACTTCTAGAGTCGACGGTTGTAGTTGTATCATATGTATCGTGTCAACTATATTGTAACTGACATCGGTTATATATATATGAGATTTTTGTTAATCTGTGTTCCGCATTTATATTATCTGTGTTATTGTTATATCTAATGTCCTAAACTATTATGAACTATCGTAGTTTGTTTTATACTGATAATTGGGTGTGTCGATGGGAGTAAATAAATAATAGATGAAAAATAAAAAGTATATACCACTCCTATCGAGATAACCAATATTAGTGTAAGGCCAACTACGGATGGTCGCTCCTATCCAGCCTTATTCTTCGTAATAATAGACAGTATTTCTTTTAATACTCTTTGTTATTATGAGCATAGAGGTGGGGCGTCACATTTCCAATTTGCAGAAAACTTAAGAATTAAATATCGGGTTCCTTCTCAATTATTTTAAAATTATATATATATATATATATATATATATATAATCATATCTTCTATATATATCAAATCATATTTGGAAATTAAAATTAAGATTTACTTATCAAAACAAATGTGTAGTAAACTACTACAACGGTCTTCCCACTTTGAAACTCGAAAATGAACGTCGATGATGCGTGCACTCATCACCGAAATTATTTTCCAGCGATAGAGAGGGGAGTACAGAACTTATTTCCTTCTAAAATTCCTTTAAGCATTTCTTTCAAATCATATTGAAATATTTATATCAGAAAAATACTTCCCAATAATACTAATATTATATTCCAAAATCTTTTGAAAGAAATTTTCAAAATCCCGGAACTTAAGTTCTCAAATTCCAATTTATATCTACTTTATTTACAATCCCATTTTTGCAACTAATATTTATAAATTTCACTTCCTAACAAACAACCAAACATATCACAAACAATTATATACATTTATAAAGATTATTCTTTTATATACAAAATATAAAATTAGGCAAAATTATTTCATTTACCTATATTTCAAAACAATATTGTGTCGGTATGCCCTATTAGGTGTTTAGAAATCCCTATCAATGCCATAGCATTCTATGTAACGACTGGAATTTATAAATACTAAACAGAACAAATTAACAGAATACAAAACCCTTTTTATAACACTAACAAATACGCTCTCTCATATATATACACTTAGACAAACTCATTCTAGGATATTACTACCCTATTCCTAATGAGTCAGACCCCACAAAGCTAAGGTTATCGCTAAACCTCGCTCTGATACCAAATGTAACGACCTGCCTTTTTGGACGGTTTAAATCGACGATAAACCACTCACGTCAGACTCGAACCATTCAAAAGGGCAGATTGTTATGGGGTAAATAAGAAAAAGCAGAGAAAGAAATAAACAAACATAGAATCTCACAGCGGTATGACAAAATATAATAATCAAATAAACAGTTCACGAAGCTGTTTTTCAAATAACATTTGATTACACTTTTACAATACAGAACCAGAGTACATACAACAGTAATAAATAAATAATGCAGCGGAACAACATGATGTAGTGGAATGAATAGAATGAATAATAGTAGTATACAAATCTGTGTCTTCGTCCTCCAGAAAGTAGTCTTCGATATACTGAAATGATTAAGCTGACCCAATCGAATTGAAAAGACAAAATACTCGAGTCGGAACAAAAGGATCTTATGTAAGTTAAGTCAACCGTAATTAAATATGAGTGTAACGGCATCAAAGATGTTTACGAGTTTTGACATCTCATATCCAGTGTCTATAGTGAGTGCAATAACTTAAGAGATGTTCGGGATTTCCATCTTTTAAGGATCCGTTAAACTATCTACATACATAGCACAATACGTTATTATAATAGTTTCTACAGTAAAGTATTAAAATAGCGTTAAGGCGTTACCCATATCCCCCTTAACACATTTTATATATTCTCATAGTCTATACATTACCGTAATTCCTCCGTAAACTAGAGGGCTATCATAGGGCACTCCATAGGTATAGTACAAACCAAACTCGTAGAAGGCGCGATAGGGCATTTGAACACGACACTCGAGGTAATGCCAGGGTAAGATTCTACCGTTTGCAGAGCCGGACTGGTGGTAATGCATAACAGCTACTACCACCCACCTCGGACACACTCCCATAATCAAAATCGAGGGGTGGCCACCAAATCAATCACAAAATAATAAATATGGTATCGAAGAAATGTGCCCGATCGAAGATGCGACCTCACTTGGCCCGGCATAGCTCATGTTTTAGTCACATCTAAGCTGACTCACGGGAGTCAGGGTTACGTAAATACCTCATACAGAATCATTCTCCAAACCATCCTACTTCATTTTGGAATCTCCACAACATACATAGTTGTTAAAGTGGTTTTCGGTATTGGCAGAGAGTCTGACAATATCTTATCCCGGTCTCTTTAACAACCAAACGCTTATTTCACACCGGATGGTTCTTTTACATTTCAAAAAAAATCAAATTCATAATTGATATCAAAATATCATATTCTCAAAATCACTTTCGAAATCATATCACATTTGTAGTCATATCACTTTCAAAATCATATTTACTTTCAAAATCACACTTTCCAAAATAAGTTAAACCCTCATTTATAATTTTCATATTTACTCAGAACAAGTTATTTCACTAGAAAATATCATTTCAAATCTCAACTTAGGTTATAACATCATATAATCATATTCGTTGTTAAATCAAGGATATAAATATAAACACTTCCACTTCACATAGCCTGGAATTTAGAAATAGTTTAGATAGTCATAAATAGTTTAAATAGTTTTAAAAAATAAATTTTTAAATAGTTTTAAATACTTTAAAATAGTTTAAAAATGGATTATCATAGTTTTAAGTAGATTTAAGATGGTTTATATAAATTTAAAATAGTTTAAATAGATTTAAAATAGATTAAATAGATTTAATATGGATTAAATAGATTTAAAATATATTAAAATAGATTTAAAATAAATTAAAATAGATTTAAAATAAATTAAATGGTTAATTTGATTAAATAGTTTAAAATAGTTTAAAAATAGATTAAAATAGTTAAATAGTTTGAAAACCTTAATGATCGGGATTTTTTAGAATAATATCTCTTTACACAATTTATATTAAAATGAATTAATATTAAACTAGACTATTTCCTTCATTTCAACACATCTGGACCACGTCCAGCTTTCAAATTCCAATTTAAGTCCTTTAAACGATTCATTTAAACCAATTCCAATTTCACACTTAAAACTCGGATTTTAAACAATATTTCAATTTATATAAATCAAATTTTATTTCAAAATATCATTTAATTGACTTCAAAAATTAAGGATTTAGAATCATTTAATTTAACCAATCCGGTGTTCGTATAAAATTTTCTACCCTATGGTCAAGTGATACAGATATATATCATTTCAACCCGCAATAAATTTAAATTTACGGGTATATATCATTTCAACCCGCAATCCTAAATTTAACTTCAAATCAATGAAATCGCTTGAGTCTATCATTTCAACTCATAACGATTTCTCCTTAGTCTACCAAATCGTTCGGGTATGTATTATTTCAACCTATAGGGAACTTGCAGAGTTATAACGATATAAAATATAACAACCAGTCATCCAATACAATAATCAAACATCCATCACAATCATCATCCAAATCAACAATAAATAAAAATAATTTACTAATTATCAATAATAGGTATTAACTGAAAATTTAAAATTCAATATTAAATTATATAGCAATTAAATTCAATAAAAGTCTGATTTAACTAAAATGGCAATTTAACTACACCAAACATCAACCAATCAATTTCTAATCACATCATAAATTCAATTTAACTAACATAAGATAATTTAGTAATTGTGAGTGGGTTAAAACATTCACCTTTGATTTCAAATCAATTTGAAATCCAAAATAAGGCCCAAATTTGAACAGTCTCAGAATTCGTCCAAACGAGTTCCAAAGTGTCCGAAATTTCGATACGATCCCAATGAAACAAACCGTGCATGAATTGGATCTCGCATGCAAAGGTTATAGTCGTTTTAGTACATTCAAAATTTAAATAAAATAAAATATACATTTACACGTCACCTACCCTTCCCTTTCTCGTTTGAAACCCCATGCCAGAGAAAAACGCAACCACCTGCTTCGTTCAGCCGCCTACAAACACGATCAACCACGTTCGCACCTGGCCGCGCTGCCTTGGACTGAGTCGCCTCCTCAGCACCCACCCCTCCCCCCAACGACCACACGCGACCGCCCACGCGACACCGTCGCATCCAGAAATGTCAGCCGCTGCCTATTACAAACCCTAGGTCAAATTTTTGCTGTGAATCTAGCTATTGATACAACGAACAAACCACGCTGATGAACTCCACTTGCAAATCTCCACGCATCCATATCATCGATTCGACGATCTGTCGAAGTTGATCGTGACTCGATGAACGGCCGAGAATGATTTGGCCAATTCTGAACAAAATATAACTCGATTGCAAAAATAAACAGCAGATCTGGATTGCCCTCTTCAAGGGCTTCGAAATGGTATATAATATGTTAGGGTTTGGAGGAGTTTAAATTTTGAAATTGGATTTTGATTTGAAATTGATTTGAGAATTTAGGGTTTTCAGCCATTGAGAAAGAAGAGGTAGTCAGGGAGAATTGTACATACTGAAATGAGAATATGAGAAACAATTAGGCTTTATAACAGCCTATATATAGGCAGATCTGAATTTAGAAATGAATGGACCAGATTGGATTGATCGAAACGACTACGCGACCCAAAAAGCCCGTTTTGACCCCGAAATGAAAATAGGTCATCTCATATATCAAAATAGATGTTTTCGATATTTCTAAATCCAATGGGATAGGTTTCAAGTTCGAATTCCATCGTATAAAGAAGTTAGCTTAAAATCAGCTTATTTCAAATTGAATTCAATTAAATTTGATTAAATTGACTCTACGCGTTTCAAGCCCGCACGATCAAACGACAAGTCTGATCGCTACGAAACTTGAAATTCTACAATAATTCATCGTTACGGATCCGATGAAACTGGTTTCGTCGAAATCCGAGATAGTGTCCAAAATGGCTATTTTCACGTTAATTAAATAAATTCTTATTAAATTGGTTAAATTACTTTTTAATTTTCAAATTTAATAACTAATAATTTTTATCATTTTTGATTTCTCGGAAATTTACAATAATTTTAAAAAAAATTACATATCAATTCAGTGTTAAATATTACACTAATTACAGTGTTCAGTTTACTCTATGGGCATTATTAACATTGGTTTATATCTTATTGTATTAATATTCTCCAATTTCATCTTAATTTACATTAACGTAATATTTAATTACATTTAATTGCAATGGATTTCTAATTTAATTCAACAGATTAAATAGATAGGTAACATATCATAATTGTCACCTTTTACTTAATTTAATCACATTTATGGTTTTATTATTTTCAAACAAATGCTATAATTACTTACACAACACAAATTTTATCCATTTACAATTAGTTACATATTATTTCACCAATTAATATAACATTTAAATTTATTTACTTATTTTAAATTTATAACTAATTATAACTTACAATTGTTACAATTACTTGAGATCACATTCAAATAGTCATCTATCACATTAATTTACATTATTAAATTTCATTTTAGTTAGTTTTCCCATTCCTACATCATAAATTTTATTTTCTTCCAACATTAAATTACAAAATCTTATTAAATTAACTATTTTTATTTATCGAAAATTATGGGTCGTTACAATTTACCTGTATTTTAAAATAATATTATGTCGGTCTGCCCTATTAAGTGTTTAGAAATCCCTATCGATGCCATAGGTTCCTATGTACCGACCAGAATTTATAAATACTAAATAGAACAAATTAACATAATATGAAAACATTTTATAACACTAATAAATACGCTCTCTCATATATACACTAGTAATATATGCTATGTATATATTGAAACGACCCAACCTTCTACGCCCAGAAAGTCGTGTCATCTTTAAGAAAAAAAGGGGTGAGAAATAGAAAAGATAAAGAAGAAAGAAGAAACAACATCAGAATCTCAACAGCGGAACGAATGAAATATAATATATCACATAAGAGATTACATAGTATCATATACATCAGAGTTACACAGATAATACAACACATACTAGACAATTATAAACACCTGTCTAGTTAATACAACTCGATACAACTCAATACAACACAGAGATACAACACAGCGGAACACTATACATATCTATAACGCTGAAGCCTCCTGCTCCATTGCACCTCCACAAATCGTCAAAGCTAACCTGAATCTCTTGGCTACTCGTAAAAATTTGAGTACCCGAGAGTTTAAGAAAAACAGAAATAAACTCCGGATCAGACATGGGTCTGGTATGAGTAACAGGTTAAAGTTGCTTAACTTTGAAAAGCCTTTGAAAACAAAAGGTATCACGTAAGACTTCCCACACATAAACATGGGTAAGTTTTTACCTTACGCTACCCAAACATTTGATAGGAAATCCAGTTATATTATAATAGTGTCTAGGGTTTTCAAGTAAAATACAGAAATAGCTGGAATGCTTACATCTCATGTTCCAACATAGTTGGGCACAACTAAATCGTACGACACTTATTGGAGATTGGATTCCATACAATGGCAGGGCTACTGGGGTACCGCCCGTCACAGTACCTGGCCTAGATCAGCATACCGAGGATTACTCCCAATCCCCTACAACACAAGGCCGGAACCATCCCTTATTGGATAATTCCCAGATAAGAAACCCCACGGTTGGCGCGACCAACCACACACTAAGCCGAATAAAAAGGGACTCTAGACAGGGGAAATCTCATCCTACTTGGGGGCTACCCACTAACCTTGCTGCACCTCCCCTGTTTTAGCCATTCCCGGTAGATGAGGCTTGAGGCTACGATTACCTTAACAGAACTCATCACTTAGAATGCTCATCATCCACCTGACGATGTTCTGAAAGCATTCAATCCATACAAGTTCGTTCCGGGTTCGAACGAAACCGAAGGCATTGTCTCGTTACACTCATTTTGGAAACATCCTCAGAGTTAACGATAATAACCCTTGCACTCTGAATCTTCATCTTCACTTGAGATTCACGACCTATCGTTAATTTGGATCGATGTGGTTTTCGGATATCCAAATCTGGAAACCCGATCCCGGTCTCATCGAAAATCCAAACCGTATCTTTTAAGGCCAAGTTGTTTTAAAGTTAAAACAATTCAATTCAATTCAATACTTTGAATTCACACAGCATTTAACACAGATAAATATCACACTTTTATCACAGATATATCCAATATCACATCACAGAATATCACAACATATCATCCAATAGATATCATCTAATTCAGATATAAACAAGGATTAATAATCACTATTTATAATTAATTTAAAATGAATTAAATTAATCACTTATCTCTAATTAATTTAAAGTAAATTAAATTAATTACTTCATCATTAAAATCCTGCTTACATAACCACTAATTAATTACAAATCAATTAATTAGTCATTCTCAAATTTTCTTCTTAATTAATCATCTTTGATTAACTGGCCTTTAATTACATTCAAGTAATTATCCTTTAATTAATTTCACAAATTAATCATCCATAACCAAATACAGTAATTAATCTTTAATTACTTCATCTATTAATTAACTAAAATTAATTACATTAATCCTAAATTAATTACATTAATTAATTACTCAAATCACTTATTATTGATTAATTAATCTTAATTAATCAACCTTTAAATTTATCGTTAATCATATTAATTAATGATCCCTAATTACATTTTAATTAACTATTCTATTTAAATCAATTACATTGAGTTATTAATCTTTACTTAACCATAATTATTAATCATCCTTGATTAATCCCATTCAGTAATTAACTACCCTTAATTAGTTCACTTAATAAATTAATTACTCCTTAATTAATTTTCTAAATTAATCCCTGGATTAATTTTACAAAGTAATTTAATCCAAATTACTATCATACTCAAATCATCTTCAATCAATTACATATAGTAATTATCATTAATTACTTCATTAAGTAATTACACTTCATTAATTACATTTAAGTAATTATACTTATCGAATCATCCAATGGTTTATTTAAATAAATAAATTAACTTAAACAAATCATATTTAACTCAATTAATTACATTAGGTAATTAATTCCTTAATTTCTTCCATTAAGTAATTACACTTAAACTGTAACAAACCGGAATTTTATAACAATTAATTTTCGTCAAATGACGATTTAATTAGTTGTTAGTTGTTAATTTGAGTTTTGAATCCAGTTTAAATTCTTTTAAACTTTTGGTTAAGATAAAAATTTGGGCTTGGAATGATGGTCCATGGGTATTGTTCTGTGTATCTCGAGTTATAACCGTCCCCCATTTCACTTTGATTTCAAAAAACCCTTTACCGTTCATTCCTCTTTTGATTTTCTTTAGCAAGCCCTAAATTAAGCAAACCGTTCGAAAGAAAAAAAAATGGAGGCACGAATTCGTCGTCTTCGTTCATTCACAACCTAACAAAGAAAATCGAACGAAAAGAAAATGGCGGCTCGATTCCTTCGCTCCTACTCGTTCGTTCTCTCGGCAGACTTAGGGCATGGAAGAAATCGAAGAGGGGCTGCTAGGGTTAACTTCGTTCGAGTTCCTCCGAGTCGCGTTGAAAAGGTGAGAAATTCTCACATCTAATTCATGCTCGTTAAGGTGCTTCTGCAATTCGATTTTTATTCGATATT
Source organism: Allium fistulosum (assembly GCA_030737815.1). Classification (NCBI taxonomy): domain Eukaryota; kingdom Viridiplantae; phylum Streptophyta; class Magnoliopsida; order Asparagales; family Amaryllidaceae; genus Allium; species Allium fistulosum. Next base: position 520,330,362 of record CM060901.1, on the reverse strand, counting down.
GTCTATCTTGGCCATTGGTTTTCGTTCGATGTTGATAAGCAATGTTGTTATGAGAATTCCTACTGTGCTTATTTCGTTCGACCTTATTTGTTGTTGTTGATTTCTGTTTCATTTAAAATTGTGATTTTGGCTATTGATTAAGTGATACTCTCGGCTTTGGAATTGTGGACCCTGGTTGACTTCGGTCCCTTTGATTTGTTAAGTTGGTTTGCTGTGATGATAGTTTGCTTTCTGACTTGTTTACTGTGATGATCACCTGACTATGGCTTCTTCTTTTAATTTGTAAACTCTATGAACTTATTCTGGGTTGACTTTTATGCCATGACTTCGACCTTTACTTGAAGCATCATTGATGACAATTGTGGTTGTGCACTCTGGTTTCCAGATGCATGATTGCAGTGTCATTGTGGAAATTGCTTACCCGGTCACTTGTTCATATTGCCGGTTGCGTCTCTTTCTTCTTTGATCCCTGTTGCACTTCACCTGTGATGTTTGTGTAGGCTGCTATCATTTGAATTTGCAGTCTTCATTGCTATGTCTATTTGTCACTTGAACCTGTTCCTCTGACTTTTGTGTCTATGCATTACGTGCTGTTGAGTTGTTGGTGTGATCTGAATTTGCATTAGTGCACATCTCTCTGTTACATTTGGGGTTTCAGTATTGATCCCTTTGATACTGGAACAATTTGTTGTTCAGTTTGCATTCATATCCCTGTCTAATTAGTTCAAATTTGTACTGAATGAGTTTTTGTGTCTCACTTCCACTTTTCATCTGATTAGTGAGTTGTATTCATGAACCTTGTCGAGTCTGATTTTCTGGAATGTCACTGTTTCAAGTATTGTGGTCTTCATATATGTTGTCTGCATTCACTACTGTTTGTTTGATTTGTGGAAGCTTTGCATCCCCATACTCGAGTCTTGGGTCTTCGCCTGTGCCTATCTTTGATGGTTCAGTAGTGCACTGGTTTGGTCAATTTGAACTTCAGGATGTATTTGCTTGATTGTCTAGACAATTGCTTTATCACGTGAACTTTGCTGCTGTTTCATTTGTGACCTGCCATGCTTCAGTTCATTTGCCTTGTGCAGTTGTTATGTACCATCACTAGTGTACATATTTCGTATTCTCGTCTCCTTCTTGTTAAAACTGCATTTTTGGCATTTGATTTCTTGAACATGATTTTTAACACCTGACTGCTTATCTTCTGGCCCCAGTGAGCTTCGTCTCTGGCCATCTGATTTTCTGGATGCATTGATGTTCACTGATCATTCATTGTTGATATTCCTTGTAAGTCTGGTCTTGTTGTTTCTTGATGATACTGACCACTATTTCATTGTAGTGCACACTGTCCTGTTGCACTTGTAGTATTACTTTGACCAGCCTGTTTGTTTATCACATCTGCTTCATTACTTGAGCCTGTTTCACGTTATCACTTGAGTACATTATAGTCTTCATTGCACTTGATAATGATGTTAAACTTGGAGGATCATTTCTGTAGTCACAGCACTGTGTTTCATTTGTACATCACCGTGCTTTGTTTTCATTTGTGCACTCCACTGCCTTGTGCATTTGAGTTGAACCCGACTTTCTCTGGGTTTGACCTTATGCACGTTTCGTGAATTTCCGTTGATCTTTTATGCATTTCGTATGATAGTGGCGAGGCAGTACACGCGTGCGTGTACTGCAGCCCTATCAGATTTGACAGTTTTAAATTGATTTAGTCGATTTGATAAATTGTTTATTTATCTCTGTTGATGATTTAAATCTGCTGATTTTTGCTAAACACTGTTAAGTGTTATATTGACCGTTATCCGGTTTCTTTGTTTAAAGAATCGGATAGACGGGAATTATTGTGACTGTCGTCTATTTAAATTATTACTACCTATATGCACTAATAAACTGGTTTGAATTAGACTGACCTGGGTATTATTTTCTTTTGAATGTAATACTCGGGTCAGACCCGAGTTATTTCAGGTTGTAGATTTTCTTCTTTGAGTTGCTGTTCAGGATTTGAAGACTTTTCACATCTTCTGAAGTTGTCACTGTCATTGTGTAGTAGTCGTGTCAGTATATAGAACGATATGTATTCATGTATATTAGTTGATAATGTACTTGTATATATAACTTCTAGAGTCGACAGTTGCAGTTGTATCATATGTATTGTGTCAACTATGTTGTAACTGACATCAGTTGTATATATATGAGACTTTTGTTTTTATCTGTGTTCCGCATTTATATTATCTGTGTTACCGTTATATCTAATGTCCTAAACTATTATGAACCATCGTAGTTTGTTTTATACTGATAATTGGGTGTGTCGATGGGAGTAAATAAATAAGATGAAAAAGAAAAAGTATATACCACTCCTATCGAGATAACCAATATTAGTGTAAGGCCAATTACGGATGGTCGCTCCTATCCAGCCTTATTCTTCGTAATAATAGACAGTATTTCTTTTAATACTCTTTGTTATTATGAGCATAGAGGTGGGGCGTCACATAAACATTTTCACAAATGTTTATCTTTAATTAATTTATCTAATTAATTATTAAAATTAATCACATAAATATATTAATTGTTTAAATAGTCTTAAGTTAATGACCTTCATTAACTATTTACAATTCTTAATTTCTTTTCTTATGAAATTAAACTTAATTAATCAATATTAATTACAATTTAATTTATCTTTAATAACCCATTAATTAATCCTAATTATTTAAATTAATTCAAGTTTTTAACTGTAACTTAATTAACCTTTAATTACTTGATTAATTAACATTTAACCATTAATTTAAAGTCTAACCTTATCAAATTAATGATTCTTAACTCCAAATTAATTATTCCTAATTAATTACTTAAAACTTAATTAATGAGTTTAAAACTCAAAATTACTTAATTAATCCAGTTATTAATTAGATTTATTAATCCATTTTAATTAACTTAATAAATTTAATGAGTCCAAATCATTAAATTTTAATTTAAGGATTTTAAACTAAATTCCCTTTTTAAATTTTCAAATCATTAAAGTATGCTTTACTTTTAACTTATTTACATCATTTAAAGTTATAAACTTTAAGCTACTTTCAAAACCTAAGATTCGAATTCAATTCGAATTCAGATTTAAAATTCAAATTTAAACTTGGTTTTAAATTCTATTTCAGATTTTATATTAAATTCTAAAATTAAGAAAACTGCCAGGCTTGTTTTTAAATCCTGAAAACTCTCTTTTAAATATTTTTAAACTTTTAGTTCATTTCAGATTTGGATTCAAAATATAGATTTGAATCCACACTTCAACTGGATTTAAACTTGGGTTTAAATCTACTACAGAAACTAATTTCATTTGAATTTATTTAAACTCAAATCACTGTCAGGCTTTACTTTTACAAAAGCCTGGAACACATTTACTCGAATCGAACCAAAACTACTTCGAGCCATTTCCTTCTCTACTTCGAGTAACATGCTCGAATGACTCGAGTAAAACCCGAGTGAAAAACTTCATCTTCCCCAAAAATAACAGAGTCGATAAAACGTGCACGTGCACGTGTACTTCGCCAACGATCATCTCCAGCCGACCCCACGTCGTCGAACAAGTCGACGTTCATCCTCCCCTCCATTCCCGATCACCTGAACTACCCAGACTTCTCGAAATCAAATTCGAGATGCTCGACCCAAAGCCTGGCAACACAGAAACCTCACCACAACCAAACCTGTCAACATTGCCTCGACCACAATGTGCCGACCACCTGAGAGCTTCCTTCTCTGGCCTCGTCTTCAACATCACCTAGACTTCAACTTCATGAAGTATCAAAACACTCGATCCAACATTGAGGCCGAGGTGATCAAATTTCCATCATAGCAAAAACTAGGTTTAGAAAATCAAATAGGCAACCATTGCCACCCCCATGCTCAGAACAACCACCAGTCATTTTTGCCTAACTCTCCATACATCCCACTACCATCAGAGAGGAACTCGACCTCTCCAATCACTGGGATCACCAGTGATTCCCAAAAACTCAAATTCTGGTCAACCCAGAATTGCACTTCCAAACCCTAACTAAAAAATGTGATTCTTGTTTTAAAAATCACTATTTGGTATAAAGATTCACTTTATATTACTGAATTGTTAAATTTACATGTTTGAATTTTTGGCAAAACTTAAGTATTACTGTCTTTTTGGATTTCCAGAACCATTTCAATTTTATATAACTTTATTAAAAAATTTAAACCTACTCTATGATCAAACAAACAAACTTTGTTTAATACTTAAATCCAAATATAGAGTGGATCAAGAGATACTGGTTTTTGAATAAGTCTTTAGCTTGAAAAACTAGTAACAGAGGTGATACAGGGAAATAAGCATATACACATATCAACACATCCATATATATGCAAAGATTCACCATACAAATATATTCACAAAGGAAACAAACATTCTAGAACTTAACATGCAACCAAAATCAAATTAAAGCTTTCAAAAGTGTGATGTTACTCACCAGTTTCAGAAATGAACAGAGCATCTTGAATTTGAAAGCAGGCTTTTAAAAGTTGCTAGTTGATCTTTTTATTCTTCATGTTAGTTGAGTTGTTGTTGAATGTATGTTTAGGGTTTTAAATGAAGTTCTATCTTACTTTTATTTAGCTCGAACTGAAGTGAAAAGATGATATGGGGAAAGTAGTTTACAGGTGATGTTTATAACAAGCTACAGGGTGTATCATACTTTATACAAAACAGTGTACACTTTGTACAATTATCAGGGATAGTTTTATTAGCTTGGAGGCTGAAATCGTGTGTTCATGTACTAGAAAAGATGTTTGTCTTACTAGCATTAAATGACCTTGCCTATATTGTACACCTACATACCTATTTAATATTGTTTGTTTACTTTACAGCCTACATATTCTTTTTGATTTAGTTGTCCTCAAGACTGCATGGTTATCATATTCGAACCACTTGTATTCATACCTATCCTATGCTTACTTTCTAACAAGTTATTATTTCTTTCTTGACTAGGCAGATTTTATTTTGAAGGCTAGCAATCTTCTTAGTGCTATGAAAATATATGTTTCTTGTTTTACATTTTTGAATTGTAGTTGAATGTTATTTCTTAATTCACTAGACTATGCAGATTTCTGGTTTGATGATATAATGTAAATGAATGTTATCCTAACACGTTGTTTGATTATTTAGTGTATTTGTTTTATAATTTACAAACTATAAAATCTAACTTATGTATATTTGTTTCACTTCTAACTAAATGCTTAGACTTGTATTTAAACATGTATATTTATATTTATTAATATTGTAAAAACCCATTTATCAAATTTAAAATAATTAAACAAAAGAAATTATCTTTTATTAAATTACTTATTTTATAATATATACTAAAGTATCACTTGACAAAATTGAATTGAAAAACTTATATATATAATAAACCATATTTATCAAGCTATACTTAAAAAGAAAATAAAACAAATCTTTTTGTTAATAAATTTGAATCTAAACTAAAGCTAGAATAAGTTTTAAACTATTTAAATATTTATCTTAAGTATTTAAAACCATATACTTATTTATTAAATAGCTTTAAAAAGCTTATTTTAAATAAATCATAATTCCCAAATCACTAAAATGTATATTAGAAATTTGAAAACAAAATTTATTAGCTGAATTTAAAACAAAGCTTTCCTATCTACAATATATACAAATATATATACATTATAAATAGAAAATAATTCATTAGTTTTAAAAGATAAAATTCACCAATTAGATATTTATTAAAAGAAAAGTATCAATTTCAAGTCTTATAAATCAAAGATATATCAAATCAATTCAATATTTAATATAAATTATTAAATTGATATTGCTCGAAATTCCGGGTTGTCACATTCCTCCCCCCTTAAAAGAATTTCGTCCCCGAAATTTAAAACAAAGGTAATTTAATAATCTATTTAAGATTTTAATTTTTAAAACATAAGCATATATCAATCATATGCTAACAATCATAACAACCAAATTATCTAATCAAACAAATCTAATCATCCAGACAAAATTCTGGATAGGATTTTCTCGAGTTTCCCAAGTATAAGTACCGGGGTACTCGCTCTACAGAATCCAAACAATCAATACGACTAAGTTACAGAACTCCTACTCATCTAGATCTACAAGACAGGATATCGGACTACAGACGAGTCTGACTCACAACTAAAACTCCCCGAACTGCTGGTTCCAAAACCAGAGATAGATCATACACGTACTCCCTAAGAGACACGTGAAACTCATCAAATCCCAGTTATCCAAACTGACAATTCACTCTAGAAGATCAAACACTTATCCTCAGAAGAACAACAGAAAAGATCCAAAATATCTCGGAGTTGTCTTCCCAATCTTACCAAACTATACATCTCCTTTGATCGGAGAAAACTTACTCAAAATCAAATCCAGACTTCGAAATCCAAATTCCTCCGTCTCTTATCCACAAAACTCATCTGACGATCCTGGGCTGCCTCTATCCCTACCGATCAGCTCAACCTTCGCTGATGCCTCAAAACAACTCAGACCAAAACAATCAAGAACACAGCCTCTACTACACCAGAAGAAACAACTTCTCCTATCTGGAAAAGAAAAACAGATGCACTCCCAAACTGCTTCCGCTGCACAACTCTGATCTGAGAGTAGATGAAAATGCTGATGATGAACACAAGCAAAGACTGAACAACACATCCCAAGAAATATGGTTCAACAGATCCAAAAATAAAACTCAGAAGTTCCTCCAAAACCTGAGCTGCTCTACTAAAATCTTCGTCCAAAAACCATCCTACTACTAAGCTGAACCATCGGTACCACTTCCGGAATCCAGTCAATACCAAACTCAATCTCCAGATGCTAACAAAACTCTGATTTCCTGAAGTCATCTAGAAAAAACTCTGAAACACAAGAGAACGCTCAAACTATCGCAAGTCACTTTTTCGATTAATCCAGCCTGATTCCAAAGAAAAACTGTTCTCTCTTTACCAAACAGAACAGCTTACGCTTATCTAGCCAATCCAACGAAGGAACGGAACCATTCTGCTTCTTCTGAACTTCTCTTCTAGAAAACTACTGACAGAAGACCTCCTAATCCAAACTCCTCGAGAAACTCAGGCCTCAAATCCAAACAAAAACACTCAGCTGAACTCAGCCTCAACACCGATGCAGACTTACTTTCTTAACTTGTTCCAAAGAAACATCTATGTAAATATCCATGGTCACTGTGTCTCATCACATAGCTACTAATTCTTGAGGTATCAAGATACCATCACTAGCTTCTGCTCAACTGACAGAATCCAAATTCTACCCATCCAAACTTGCACTTCAAAAATGGACTCCGAATCCTAACAGATTCCCTTCAGAGATTGGTGAAATCCTTACACCACAACAAAGCTCACTCGAGACGGTATTAGATCTACAGTCTCGACAGATACACTTCCAACCATCTATAGTCGTGTTACACACACCACTACCCTATCTACCTTTATATCTTATGTTGGAAAACCCGAACAGGTAACCCAACAGATAGGTAGAAATATATATATATATATATATATATATCAAAATACAAATATGCTCTCTCAAGATAGATACCACTCCAGAGCTTAGGTATTCGCTCAACCTAACGCTTTGATACCAAGTGAAACGATCCAACCTTCTACGCCCAGAAAGTCGTGTCATCTTTAAGAAAGAAAGGGGTGAGAAATAGAAAAGATAAAGAAGAAAGAAGAAACAACATCAGAATCTCAACAGCGGAACGAATGAAATATAATATATCACATAAGAGATTACATAGTATCATATACATCAGAGTTACACAGATAATACAACACATACTAGACAGTTATAAACACCTGTCTAGTTAATACAACTCGATACAACTCGATACAACACAGAGATACAACACAGCGGAACACTATACATATCTATAACGCTGAAGCCTCCTGCTCCATTGCTCCTCCACAAATCGTCAAAGCTAACCTGAATCTCTTGGCTACTTGTAAAAATTTGAGTACCCGAGAGTTTAAGAAAAACAGAAATAAACTCCGGGTCAGACATGGGTCTGGTATGAGTAACAAGTTAAAGTTGCTTAACTTTGAAAAGCCTTTGAAAACAAAAGGTATCACGTAAGACTTCCCACACATAAACATGGGTAAGTTTTTACCTTACGCTAACCAAACATTTGATAGGAAATCCAGTTATATTATAATAGTGTCTAGGGTTTTCAAGTAAAATACAGAAATAGCTGGAATGCTTACATCTCACGTTCCAACATAGTTGGGCACAACTAAATCGTACGGCACTTATTGGAGATTGGATTCCATACAATGGCAGGGCTACTTGGGTACCGCCCGTCACAGTACCTGGCCTTGATCAGCGTACCGAGGATTACTCCCAATCCCCTACAACACAAGGCCGGAACCATCCCTTACTGGATAATTCCCGGATAAGAAACCCCGCGGTTGGCGCGACCAACCACACGCTAAGCCGAATAAAAAGGGACTCTAGACAGGGGAAATCTCATCCTACTTGGGGGCTACCCACTAACCTTGCTGCACCTCCCCTGTTTTATCCATTCCCGGTTGATGAGGCTTGAGGCTACAATTACCTTAACAGAACTCATCACTTAGAATGCTCATCGTCCACCTGACGATGTTCTGAAAGCATTTAATCCATACAAGTTCGTTCCGGGTTCGAACGAAACCGAAGGCATTATCTCGTTACACTCATTTTGGAAACATCCTCAGAGTTAACGACAATAACCCTTGCACTCTGAATCTTCATCTTCACTTGAGATTCACAACCTATCATTAATTTGGATCGATGTGGTTTTCGGATATCCAAATCTGGAAACCCAATCCCGGTCTCATCGAAAATCCAAACCGTATCTTTTAAGGCCAAGTTGTTTTAAAGTTAAAACAATTCATTTCAATTCAATTCAATACTTTGAATTCACACAGCATTTAACACAGATAAATATCACACATTTATCACAGATATATCCAATATCACATCACAGAATATCACAACATATCATCCAATAGATATCATCCAATTCAGATATAAACAAGGATTAATAATCACTATTTATAATTAATTTAAAATGAATTAAATTAATCACTTATCTCTAATTAATTTAAAGTAAATTAATTAATTACTTCATCATTAAAATCCTGCTTACATAACCACTAATTAATTACAAATCAATTAATTAGTCATTCTCAAATTTTCTTCTTAATTAATCATCTTTGATTAACTAACCTTTAATTACATTCAAGTAATCATCCTTTAATTAATTTCACAAATTAATCATCCATAACCAAATACAGTAATTAATCTTTAATTACTTCATCTATTAATTAACTAAAATTAATTACATTAATCCTAAATTAATTACATTAATTAATTACTCAAATCACTTATTATTGATTACTTAATCTTAATTAATCAACCTTTAAATTTATCGTTAATCATATTAATTAATGATCCCTAATTACATTTTAATTAACTATTCTATTTAAATCAATTACATTGAGTTATTTTAATTTATTTTTAAACTCAACCCAGAGCCCTGATGAAATCGAAGGGATGAGATGAGCTCCCCCCTAGCCTGGTCCGACCACAGACAGGTGGGTTTTAAGCCAGCCCAGCACAGAGATTTGATGCCCCCAACTCGTTTATAAGATTTACGGGGACCCACCTCCGCTCCTTTGGAATGGGAGTAGGGCAGACGGGAATCGAACATGCGACCTGCTTACCAGGAAACGAGTATCTTACCACTGTGCCACTACTTGCAGACGTTACATTGAGTTATTAATCTTTACTTAACCATAATTATTAATCATCCTTGATTAATCCCATTCAGTAGTTAACTACCCTTAATTACTTCACTTAATAAATTAATTACTCCTTAATTAATTTTCTAAATTAATCCCTGGATCAATTTTACAAAGTAATTTAATCCAAATTACTATCATACTCAAATCATCTTCAATCAATTACATATAGTAATTATCATTAATTACCTCATTAAGTAATTACACTTCATTAATTACATTTAAGTAATTATACTTATCGAATCATCCAATGATTTATTTAAATAAATAAATTAACTTAAACAAATCATATTTAACTCAATTAATTACATTAGGTAATTAATTCCTTAATTTCTTCCATTAAGTAATTACACTTAAACATTTTCACAAATGTTTATCTTTAATTAATTTATCTAATTAATTATTAAAATTAATCACATAAATATATTAATTGTTTAAATAGTCTTAAGTTAATGACCTTCATTAACTATTTACAATTCTTAATTTCTTTTCTTATGAAATTAAACTTAATTAATCAATATTAATTACAATTTAATTTATATTTAATAACCCATTAATTAATCCTAATTATTTAAATTAATTCAAGTTTTTAACTGTAACTTAATTAAACTTTAATTACTTGATTAATTAACATTTAACCATTAATTTAAAGTCTAACCTTATCAAATTAATGATTCTTAACTCCAAATTAATTATTCCTAATTAATTACTTAAAACTTAATTAATGAGTTTAAAACTCATAATTACTTAATTAATCCAGTTATTAATTAGATTTATTAATCCATTTTAATTAACTTAATAAATTTAATGAGTCCAAATCATTAAATTTTAATTTAAGGATTTTAAACTAAATTCCCTTTATAAATTTTCAAATCATTAAAGTAAGCTTTACTTTTAACTTATTTACATCATTTAAAGTTATAAACTTTATGGTACTTTCAAAACCTAAGATTCAAATTCAATTCGAATTCAGATTTAAAATTCAAATTTAAACTTGGTTTTAAATTCTGTTTCAGATTTTATATTAAATTCTAAAATTAAGAAAACTGCCAGGCTTGTTTTTAAATCCAGAAAACTCTCTTTTAAATATTTTTAAACTTTTAGTTCATTTCAGATTTGGATTCAAAATATAGATTTGAATCCACACTTCAACTGGATTTAAACTAGGGTTTAAATCTACTACAGAAACTAATTTCATTTGAATTTATTTAAACTCAAATCACTGTCAGGCTTTACTTTTACAAAAGCCTGGAACACATTTACTCGAATCGAACCAAAACTGCTTCGAGCCATTTCCTTCTCTACTTCGAGTAACATACTCGAATGACTCGAGTAAAACCCGAGTGAAAAACTTCATCTTCCCCAAAAATACCAGAGTCGATAAAACATGCACGTGCACGTGTACTTCGCCAACGATCATTTCCAGCCGACCCCACGTCGTCGAACAAGTCGACGTTCATCCTCCCCTCCATTCCCGATCACCTGAACTACCCAGACTTCTCGAAATCAAATTCGAGATGCTCGACCCAAAGCCTGGCAACACAGAAACCTCACCACAACCAAACCTGTCAACATTGCCTCGACCACAACGTGCCGACCACCTGAGAGCTTCCTCCTCCGGCCTCGTCTTCAACGTCACCTAGACTTCAACTTCACGAAGTATCAAAACACTCGATCCAACATTGAGGCCGAGGTGATCAAATTTCCATCATAGCAAAAACTAGGTTTAGAAAATCAAATAGGCAACCACTGCCACCCCCATGCTCAGAACAACCACCAGTCATTTTTGCCTAACTCTTCATACATCCCACTACCATCAGAGAGGAACTCGACCTCTCCAATCACTGGGATCACCAGTGATTCCCAAAAACTCAAATTCTGGTCAACCCAGAATTGCACTTCCAAACCCTAACTAAAAAATGTGATTCTTGTTTTAAAAATCACTATTTGGTATAAAGATTCACTTTATATTACTGAATTGTTAAATTTACATGTTTGAATTTTTGGCAAAACTTAAGTATTACTGTCTTTTTGGATTTCCAGAACCATTTCAATTTTATATAACTTTATTAAAAAATTTAAACCTACTCTATGATCAAACAAACAAATTTTGTTTAATACTTAAATCAAAATATAGAGTGGATCAAGAGATACTAGTTTTTGAATAAGTCTTTAGCTTGAAAAACTAGTAACAGAGGTGATACAGGGAAATAAGCATATACACATATCAACACATCCATATATATGCAGAGATTCACCATACAAATATATTCACAAAGGAAACAAACATTCCAGAACTTAACATGCAACCAAAATCAAATTAAAGCTTTCAAAAGTGTGATGTTACTCACCAGTTTCAGAAATGAACAGAGCATCTTGAATTTGAAAGCAGGCTTTTAAAAGTTGCTAGTTGATCTTTTTATTCTTCATGTTAGTTGAGTTGTTGTTGAATGTATGTTTAGGGTTTTAAATGAAGTTCTATCTTACTTTTATTTAGCTCGAACTGAAGTGAAAAGATGATATGGGGAAAGTAGTTTACAGGTGATGTTTATAACAAGCTACAGGGTGTATCATACTTTATACAAAACAGTGTACACTTTGTACAATTATCAGGGATAGTTTTATTAGCTTGGAGGCTGAAATCGTGTGTTCATGTACTAGAAAAGATGTTTGCCTTACTAGCATTAAATGACCTTGCCTATATTGTACACTTACATACCTATTTAATATTGTTTGTTTACTTTACAGCCTACATATTCTTTTTGATTTAGTTGTCCACAAGACTGCATGGTTATCATATTTGAACCACTTGTATTCATACCTATCCTATGCTTACTTTCTAACAAGTTATTATTTCTTTCTTGACTAGGCAGATTTTATTTTGAAGGCTGGCAATCTTCTTAGTGCTATGCAAATATATGTTTCTTGTTTTACATTTTTGAATTGTAGTTGAATGTTATTTCTTAGTTCACTAGACTATGCAGATTTCTGGTTTGATGATATAATGTAAATGAATGTTATCCTAACATGTTGTTTGATTATTTAGTGTATTTGTTTTATAATTTACAAACTATAAAATCTAACTTATGTATATTTGTTTCACTTCTAACTAAATGCTTAGACTTATATTTCAACATGTATATTTATATTTATTAATATTGTAAAAACCCATTTATCAAATTTAAAATAATTAAACAAAATAAATTATCTTTTATTAAATTACTTATTTTATAATATATACTAAAGTATCACTTGACAAAATTGAATTGAAAAACTTATATATATTTTAAACCATATTTATCAAGCTATACTTAAAAAGAAAATAAAACAAATCTTTTTGTTAATAAATTTAAATCTAAACTAAAGCTAGAATAAGTTTTAAATTATTTAAATATTTATCTTAAGTATTTAAAACCATATACTTATTTATTAAATAGCTTTAAAAAGCTTATTTTAAATAAATCATAATTCCCAAATCACTAAAATGTATATTAGAAATTTGAAAACAAAATTTATTAGCTAAATTTAAAACAAAGCTTTCCTATCTACAATATATACAAATATATATACATTATAAATAGAAACTAATTCATTAGTTTTAAAAGATAAAATCACCAATTAGATATTTATTAAAAGAAAAGTATCAATTTCAAGTCTTCTAAATCAAAGATATATCAAATCAATTCAATATTTAATATAAATGATTAAATTGATATTGCTCGAAATTCCGGGTTGTCACATATATAGTGTCTATCACTAAAGTAAAGTATTAAAATAGCATTAAGGCGTTACCTATGTCCCCCTTAACACACTTTTATAAATGTCGTTGTCTATACCGTATTGTAAACTCCACCAAACCGGTGGGCTATCAAGGAGCACTCCATAGGTACGACACAAAACATAATCATAGTGGGCTCGGCAAGGCATATGACAAGGCACGCGAGGCAATGCCCAAGATAGGATACTACCGTTTTGCAGAACTGGGCTGGTGATAACTCATAGCAGCTACTGCCCACCTTGGAACACACTCCCTTAACCAAATCGAAGATGGCCACCAAATCAATCACAAAGTAACAGATATGGTATCGAAGAATCATGTCCGCTCGGAGGAGCGACCTCACTTGCTCAGGTATAGCTCCTGTTTTAATCATATCAAGCTGACCCGAGGGGGTCAGGGCTGCGTTCATACTTCATACAGTAGCATTCGCCAAACCATCCTACTTCGTTCTGGATTCTCAACCACGTACACAGTTGTTAAAGTGGTTTTCGATATTGGCAGAGAGTATGGAAATATCTGATCCCGGTCTCTTTAACAACCAAGCGCTTATTTCACACCGATTGGTTCTTTTACATTTCCAAAACTGATTCATAATTGATATCAAAATATCATATTCACTTCAAAATCATATCACTTCCGAAATCATATCACTTTCAAGATCATATTCACTTTCGAAATCATTATCTCTTTCAAGATCATATTCACTTCAAAATCATAACTACAAAATAGGTTAAACCATCATATCAAAATATTCGCATTTAAATCAATTAAATCTAAATCATAACATTTCCAACTTTAAATGGTTTGGCTATTGAAAGTAGTTTATATATTGGAATAGTTATACATTAAAAATAGTTTATACATTAAAATATATATTAAAGTTGTTTATAAATTTAAAATTATATATATATATATTAAAATAGTTTATATATTGAAATAGGTTATAGATTAAAATAGTTTATATATTAAAAATAGTTTATATATTAAAATAGTTAATGTATTAAAAATTATTAATATATTAAAATGGTTTATATGAGAAAAATAGTTTATATGTTAAAAGAGTTTGTATATTAAAAGAGTTTATATCGAAAATAGTCTCAAATTTGAATTGTTTCTCCCAATTTCACAAATCAATTCAAATCAACTGTAGTTTCAAAAATTCAATTTAAATCAATCTCAGTTGTAACGACCCAAAAACTTTTAGTGATTTTTTTGTTAAATTAATAGAAATTTTGTGAAATTTTTAAACAATAAAATTTGAAAATAAAAATTTACTATTTGGAATACGTCTATTTTAATATAGCAACTGGTAAATTTTCATCTGATAATATTGAAGTTTATTTTCCTGTGAAATTTTATTTCAAATCAAACCGGTTAATAACAGTGAATTTAAAAGTTTTCCGAAACCAAAATATGTCAACAGGAGAAAATTTATTCAAAGCATTCTGAATCAGACTGCAAAATTCGTTTCGCGAAATTCGGATGTTTCTAGCTCCGTTTGGATTTTTCCCGTACGAAATAGCAGCATTTTTGGTACCGATTATCGACTTTTGGTCGGATGATCGTACCACTAAGATCTGTATACCGTTTTGATCCTCTCGTCATGCTGATCTCAATGGTATATTTATCTTTGTATTTTAAGGTCCGGTACGCGACGGAAGTGATAAACGGTTCGTTGTAACGGTACCACAATTTCTGACTTTACTCCTTCCTTCAGTTCAAATTTCTAACATGCTATCCAAACCATAATTAATTGCTTTAATAATTCCACCTGAATCAAAGGCCGACCATTGAAATTTACCTCTAGTTTTATATATTCGCTCAGCCTTTACAATTACTCACTGCACATTTAATCACTGTTCAACCCAGAAGAGAAAAGGATACGCTCACATTTTCTTCTTCTCTTCCCCTTCGAATTCTTCATTTTCCTTTCAATTTATTTGCCGAGCCCTTCCCTTGCAAACTGCCATGCTTCCCCTGTTACAACCCAAAGCACGCACGCAACCTCTACCTTTATAATTTCTTATTTTTTCATCTGGCTCTTGAAACCGGGTATCCCCTTGATCTCGTCCTCTCCACTCACCGAAAGAAACTCCTCCGGCCACCTTCCTCTTGGCAAGCAACCGATAGCTGCTCCTCCACCTAGCACTCTAGCAGCCCTACCCTCCATCGCTCACCACCGAGATTCACCAGCAGTCCCGAGCCCCTCTCCGTATCACAACTCCAACCCGTCTTTCCCTCCTCTCCATGCGTGCAACTCACAAAAGCACCGGACCTCCACCTTGTTCCACCGTGACCTGCCATCGTTCGGCTCCTCAGTCCACCAACCCCTGTCTGATCCGCCTTCCACCCAGATCCACGCGAACCATCGCTGCCGAAGCCAGCATCCCATCACCTAGGCTCTGTCGCCATTCTTCTCTTCTCCTTCCCAGTCTCGGCTAGGTATATATTCTTATACATATCGTTATCTATTCATATATATATGCGATTTCATATAAAAGTATATTTATATGAATATTTTTTTGTATTGGGGTATGTATATATATTTAGGTTTTGCTAGCTTTCGGTTTATGATGTTATGGGTTTAATTATTTTACTGTAAGCATATAGTTTATATAACATATCAGTTTATAAAACTTTTGTTTTATAGTTATTGTATAAGTTTTGATATTAGCAGTCATATATATTCTAGCATATGTACTTTCGCTTGGGAACTATTTTACAGTTTATATAAGTAAACTATATTTAGTAAATGTTTTGTATACAGTGTATATGATATATATTACTTATATATATTTATAATCTGAAAGTATATACATGTATGTAATAGTTGTTATGTTCTGTTTATATATGTACGTGATTTAAACAGTGTGGTATTTCTATATATAATTTATAAGATGGTAGTCTGTTGTTTAACGATTTTGTTTTATACATAAGTTTTAGCATATAAATTGTAGACCTTCGAAAGTTAATATATTATGTGTATTATATTATAGAAAATCGGTCTGCATTACATAAGTTGGGTATGCATATAATTGTTGCACATATATGTTGTCACGAACCGAAATTCTCGACTTTCGAAAATTCGACATCGATACTCACTTTATCGACTACCGAGCAATCGATTGCCGGAAACTCCAATAGTGATGGTTTTAGAAAGAAGAGGTAGAAGAAAAAGAAAGCAGAAGAAAGAGAGAAGAACAACAGAACAACATCAGAACAGAAAACAATATCAGAATCTCACATATCGCAGCGGAACAATATATAATAAATAAACACTAGTCTTTTAAAACAAAGAGCTATATCAGTTTATACATACATCAATCATCAGAGTCATATACAACAATGGACAGTTATATAAACTTGTCCTCATACAGAATACACAGCGGAATAAATAATATCAGATACAAATACTACGTCTCGTCCTCCAGCTTATCTCCAAAGCTCCAGAATATCCAGAATATCCTGATAACATAACTCTAGGCTGCCCGTGTGGAAATTGGTGGGCACCCAGAGTTTAGAAGGGAACAATAAACTCCGAGTCAGTCATGGTGACTGGTGTGAGATCGTAAAACAGTTATTCTTTATAACAACAAAATAATTTTAAATTCAATTCGAAATGCTTTTGGAAAATGAAACTACCATAAGACCTCCCACCACACACACAATGCAAACGCAGAATTGGAGGAGATTTCTTCTTATGATAGTCAAAGATGCTTACTACGCAAAATCAAATCATTTTTGATATTATTATTAGTGCATAGTGTAGAAAACATTTCGAAAGTATAATATTAATCTTAGCCAGCATACGACCAGTATCGTATGCCTACTATAGCTACCATCTAAACAGTGGTGACCACTGTACGTAAATGGCAGGTTCTACAACTAATACCGTACAAGGTTCGTATTGGAGTTTGGATTTCCAACAAATGGTCAGGCTAAGGAACTTCCTATGCCACGATGGATACGTCCCTGGAATAGACGACCCGAGAACCTAACCGGATCTCTGCCAACACAAGGCCGGGTTACCTCTACAAAAATAGGTAACTACTGACACGCGTATGCCATCCCCCGATCGTAACCGATCTTCCCGAGGATCCCCGATTTCCAACAAACCACATAATAATAATGCAGCAACCACATAGGTTAAGTATCTTGGCTCCATACCATGATACCACCTTTATCCAGAAGGAATGACATACACTAAGGGGCGCTACTCCCTAGAACCTTGCTGCATCCTTCCTGTTTTGACCATTTCCGGGGTGTGAGGCTCGACGAAGTCTCGTCCACAAAGCTACGCTTTCTACAAAGCCCTGCTTCGGGTCAAACAAAAATGATCAACCTATGATCACAAAGATATAAGATCAAACAAATGATCATATCGCAAATGATCAAACACTGATCATTTCACAGCAACACTCAGTATGCCACGTTACCAAATTGGGATATATCGCTGATAAATTTCAACTACATAACCTCTGAGCTCGTACGTCTCAGAGAAGGGTGTTAAGCTAAGAGAATAAATTCTCCGCCACCAACAGAAATGTATTTGAAAGAAATCAGCTTTATATCTCAAATTGTAACGTCAGACACACAATCCACACAAGTCTGTTCCGGGATCGAACAAAACCGAAGGCACTTCTCACGAAGCCCTTGCATACCCGGATAAATTTTCTAATCACGTCCGGACTTCCCATCACTAAGGGTGATAAAACCTCTAAATCGGAGATCAGCCGATGTAGAGTAACTCGACGGTCATCCTTCCGTTTTCAAAAATATCCGGTCTTCAACACCGGTCTTCAAATGCAATTCATAACGACGTATCACATATTCGGAATGGGTTATACGACCCCATGGTCCTTTCCCGGCTAACCCGAATAGTGAGCGCTTATTCAAAAATAAGTGTGGCATTCAAATTCATCCAATTCACAACAATACCATTCAAGGTAATTATTGATAGTCGGTTATTTAACTATCAATAAAGATGCGCGACATCATCAGATTCCAATAATTTTCCCAAATTATTTATCTTCCAAAATATCTTTACTATGTATAAGATTTCCACACTTCAAAAATAAATCAACGTTTATTTTCAAAACGAATTTCCATTTCTCTTATAAATTCCATATTGAATTTACATTTTCCGAAGATCTACTAATATTCGATTTTCAAATCGATTTCAATATTCATTTTCGATTTATCTTTAAGAAGATAAATTCTCAAAACGTTTCGTTTCATTTGGAAAGCATTTCCATACTTATTTAAAAATAAGTGTTTCTCAAATCATTTATTTTCAACGTTTGAAAATATTCAATATACTTAAATCAGAATTAAGTATAATTCATTCTTTAAGGAAAACATTTATTATAACAGCATTTATTTGAGTCAAAACGAATGTTACATAAAACATCGTTACGACGACTCAAAATCACTAGTATAGGGATTCGGAATTAAGATAGATATATAAATCCCAATACTATATAAAACATTTCCTTCCGGAAATCATTTACTATAACAACAGTGTTATAGTCCACCATTTCCTTATTTCTCGAAAACGTCTATTTCAACAATGAATGTTGAAATCTATGGTTTCGATAGTTAATACATTTTTAAACATTGTTAAAACAATTAACTTCATTTTTAATGTCACTTCTCCAAAACTATCCATTTTACTTGACAATATATTCACTGTCCAAAATCGTGAATATACTTCACTAATCACATTTCACTATTTTCTACACATTTTAATTCAAGAATTATCCACTATCCAAAATCGTGGATAAAATTCCCTTAATAACCTTCTATATTAAATTCATCAAATTTGATTTATTTTCGAATTTATAAAACAACGTTTATAAATTCTATTTCCATTTTATAACAATTTCGATTTATAAATCTTCTTTAATGACCTATTCAATTTATAACTCAATGTATATACCAAAGGTCCATCTTATAAGTTAATAACTTATAATTCATTTATTTTAAAAGAAATCGTTCTTTTAAACTTCACAGATTTTAAATCTTATTACTTATAAGATTTCATTTATAACCTTATTTTCAACCATAACCGAACTACTTTTATACTATTTATAAATCTCATCTATTAACCATTCATACTTATTCAAAAATCTCAACTAAAATGCCGAAATCCAATTTATACTTCATTTTAACACTTATAAAAACTCGTTTTATAATTCCAATATTTGATTTATAAATATCAATTTGTATAAATCCTTTTATACAAATTGTTTATAGTTATTCAAAAATCCCAACTTAAACCATTTTATAAATAAATCGATTTTTATTTCAAAAATGACACTTTGGTTATATTCCACTAAAAATTATAACTTTTATAACTTTAAAATTTTAACGTTTATAAATCAATTCAAAAATTCCATAAAACGTATATTTTCAAAAATCACTTTAAAACCCCTTTTAAAGTAAAGTCGTTATTTTTAAACTTCAAAACTTGAATCCGATGATGCAACAGCACCAATTAGTCAATCACAACAACAAACATCATATATCAATATGATAACAGAATATACATCAATATCTGTAAATAAATAAATACTGGTGAGGAATCCAGTTGGATCCCTCCAACCTGTTTCCCTGCATCCACAGATGTTAGCACAATACCAATTCCACTTCGAGGTGGAATATCGCGGTATATGGGTTTTATAAAAATCATCCGCTTACTAACGGCGCAATAGGGTCTCATCCGCTATACGAGGCGGGAAATCAATCAATCCAATATATACATATGCCAATATGTATATATTGCTATATATATATATAGATATATCCTACTATATCTAATATCACATCCAAACAGTCAATCAATCAAATCAATAACTGTAAAAACCAATTTCATTTGAGTGAGAAAAATCTCACCTTAGCTTTTTATTTTGCCATCCCATTTTCTATCTTGACTTGTTTTCTCGGTTCCACAGTTTTAAACCTTGTATAGACATTATACAAATAAATTAACATTCGAACCAAATCGAAAAATTTAAATTTTTATTTTAAAATTTTGATTCATTGGTGATTTCATTTTTAAACAATTAAATTAAATTTAGACTATTTCTCCTTTATACAGATTTTTCCATTTCCTTAACTATTTATATATAAATGTATATAACTCAATAAAATAATTTTACTTGTTTAAATTCTCTTCTTCTGCATACATTCTTTTAAAAATTTTACTAAATCAAACAATTTAAATTTTTAACTAACCAATTTCTCCTTCACTGTATATAAGTGATAACAGCATACTTTATCTTACTGCAATTATTATATACCTATTTTTTTCTAGTTTTAACATATTAACATACTAAAAAAAATCAAAACTAAGGTCATATATTACTGCATATACACTTTCTTCAGTTTACACTGAACTTTAACATATATTAAATCGAATAGAATTTATACCTTATTGCTCTCGATTCTTGAAATCACGACCTGCTCGTGAAGCCCTTGCTTCCCCTCACTGACAACGGCAACTCACCACCGCTCAGTCGCTGCTCGAATTCGCGACATCCTTTCCTGCCATCGCAAGTGCCTGGCTTCCCATAATCGCATGCGAACCCAACTGCCCCGAGCTTCCAGCACCCACGAGATCGCGACTCCTCAGACCAAAATTGTCGAAATCGAACAACTGCCTCCACTCGTTCACGCCGCCTTGATTCGCGATAACCACCATGTCGCCTTCCTCGAATCGCGACGCCTATCCATCGCCAGTTCGATCGAACGACTCGCGACTCATGTCTTGCTTGAACCCCTAATAGATCTCGAGAATCGACGCCCTCATACGAGCCATCGCGACTTCGAAGTCGCCTTCAACCACGTGATATCGAATAGGAGAAAAGAAGTCTTGGAACGATATATGTTGTCGATTGGAAAAACTTGGAGGGAAGCGGCCATAAAAATTTTGTTTTTATTTTTCTTTTCTAATTGAACTGAAGTATGGAGAGAAAAGGAGATGTCGTGGTTTTGAAAGGAAAAGAGACGTGATAAATCAGAGAGGTATGGGTTGGCTGCGCGATTTTAGGCACGATTCCAGGGAACAATGTGCTGATGTTATAACCCCCCCCCCTTTTTTTTATTATTAAATTTAAATTTGTTTTCGATACGAATCTCAACGCGTTTACGTGTCATGTGCTCACAGAATAACTCCGAAAATCACGAAAATTGAAATCCGGTAATAATACAATATTACGGATCCAATGGAACTGGTTTCGTCGAATTCCGAGACTGCGCCTCGGACGGCTATTTTTAAATTCGATTTAAACGATAAAATTTCGAAACTGAACAAACCATTTTCAAATTCAATTCCGAAGCTTTTGTTATCCTCAGTGTTATCAATATAAATTTTACAAGCATTTGAAATATTTTTCTTTAGCTTTAAATTGAAGATTCAAATTTTTATTCAACTCTTAATATATTAAATTATATAATTTAACCGTCAAATTCAAAGTTACATTCGGGATTCAAATTAAATCATCGTTCAAATATTTAAAATTAATTAAATATTTTCAATTTATTTTGTTCAAAATTCTGGGTCGTTACAAACTTCCCTCCTTAAAAGAATTTCGTCCCGAAATTACAAGTTAGGGAAAAAAATGGTCCTTAACTCGTCTACTGTTTTTCACAATTCAATAGTTTTATCAATTTGTCAAAACAAATCTGTCTACTAAAGATTCGTTATTCATCAACTAAATTTCAACTTCAACTCTAAGTTTCAAAACAACATTGTTTTACTTCTCAATTCAATTTTAAATTTAAATTCAAATTTTAACTTTCAAAATTTTCTCAAAAATTTCCTAACACCCTAAATTTCCGAAAATTTCGCCAGCGTCTCCTTTGCGCGGCTAATACGGTACGACTACAAAACGTCCCTACGGACTCTCAGATTTCAAAAAGAAAAAGAAAAAGCCAAGCGGCTAGACAAGAAATCAGCAAATCTCATATTTGAAATTCAAATACATACCTTTCTCGAGCAATTCAAATTTATCTTCGAAATTAAATTCCAATTCCTTTACACCTGTATATCCTACTAGCCATAATATCTAGTTACAACATTCAAACCATTTTGCACATTCAATTACAAAAATTTTCAATATTGCTTCTTATACATTTTTACCTCACTGTTGAAGTTACACTTTATTCATTTTCATTCAATTTTATATTTCACATTCATTTGAATTCAATTTACTTTTCTTTTATAATCATTGAATTTAATTCGTTCAATACCTTATCCATTTGGTCAATATTCAATTAGCTTCACTTACTCTTTTCAGTTTAATACTTCACAAATTAAATTCAATTCTAGTTTTATTCACTTACAAATTCAAAATGAATTTTAACATTCAATTTCATTTTCTTGCACTTGCAATTGCAAATTTATTTGTTCATTCCCTAATTCATTCGTTTTCAATTTGAATCTCATTCCAATCAGATTTCAAATATTCTATAAGTTATCAACTTATTTACATCTTGATTTATACAATCATTTATACATTCCCATTCACAATTCCATTTTATTAAGGAATTTTATTTTCATTTATAAATTCATTTACAATTTATATTCACCATTTTATTCATATATGAATTCATCTCTTTATATTTCAATTCACATTTATAAATTTCATTCGTTAAATGGATTTTAATTTAAACTTTAAACTTTACAAGTTATCAACTTCATAATATTTCATAAATATATTTATATATAATATTCCAGAGTCTTTTCAACCTTTTCAAAACCATTTTGAAAACAATTCAAATCATCCTTTGAATTTCCAAAACAAAACCCAAATTTTCCAAACACTTCCATTTAAAACAATTTAGCAGCAATTCCTCTTTTGGAAACCCGAAAATGAACATCAGTAATGCCGCGGTCATCATCGAAGTTATTTTCCAGCGACCGAAAAGAGTTTAGAGCTTTTCATTCATTCAAAACATTTTTCCAAAATCCTTTGAAAATCATTTTCAAATCAAAAAGAAATTAAACTTTCCAAATCTCCAAAATTTTCAAATTCTTTTCAAAACCTTTCCAAAAACTTCTTTGGAATTCTTTATCAAATTACAAATCACATTTATAATTTATATTCTCAAATTTCATTTGTATGTGAATTTATTTCTTAACTTTGGAGTTACGATTTCAATTTCTTATTCAATTTCATATAAAAATGATAACATTTCAATATTATTACTTCCTAACAACCATGCATCCACATATCATAATAATCCACAGAAAATTATTTCTTTTATATACAAAAATAGTTTTGGGTAAAATTATTTCATTTACCCTATTTAAAACAATATTGTGCCGGACTGTTCTATTCGAGCGTTTAGAAACCCCTTCGATACAGTTTTGCAGACTGTGCCGACGAAGGTTCATATACCACTCAATAAACCAATCATCATAATACAAAACAATTTTATATTCAATAACAAATACGCGCTCATATCTATTATTACACTCAACTCATTCTAGAGTACTGCTGACTCTATCTCTAATGAGTAACACCCACCAGAGCAGGGTTGTCGCTTAACCATATGCTCTGATACCACTTGTAAGGAACCGAAATTCTCGACTTTCGAAAATTCGACATCGATACTCACTTTATCGACTGCCGAGCAATCAATTGCCGGAAACTCCAATAGTGATGGTTTTAGAAAGAAGAGGTAGAAGAAAAAGAAAGCAGAAGAAAGAGAGAAGAACAACAGAACAACATCAGAACAGAAAACAATATCAGAATCTCACATATCGCAGCGGAACAATATATAATAAATAAACACTAGTCTTTTAAAACAAAGAGCTATATCAGTTTATACATACATCAATCATTAGAGTCATATACAACAATGGACAGTTATATAAACTTGTCCTCATACAGAATACACAGCGGAATAAATAATATCAGATACAAATACTACGTCTCGTCCTCCAGCTTATCTCCAAAGCTCCAGAATATCCAGAATATCCTGATAACATAACTCTAGGCTGCCCGTGTGGAAATTGGTGGGCACCCAGAGTTTAGAAGGGAACAATAAACTCCGAGTCAGTCATGGTGACTGGTGTGAGATCGTAAAACAGTTATTCTTTATAACAACAAAATAATTTTAAAGTCAATTCGAAATGCTTTTGGAAAATGAAACTACCATAAGACCTCCCACCACACACACAATGCAAACGCAGAATTGGAGGATATTTCTTCTTATGATAGTCAAAGATGCTTACTACGCAAAATCAAATCATTTTTGATATTATTATTAGTGCATAGTGTAGAAAACATTTCGAAAGTATAATATTAATCTTAGCCAGCATACGACCAGTATCGTATGCCTACTATAGCTACCATCTAAACAGTGGTGACCACCGTACGTAAATGGCAGGTTCTACAACTAATACCGTACAAGGTTCGTATTGGAGTTTGGATTTCCAACAAATGGTCAGGCTAAGGAACTTCCTATGCCACGATGGGTACGTCCCTGGAATAGACGACCCGAGAACCTAACCGGATCTCTGCCAACACAAGGCCGGGTTACCTCTGCAAAAATAGGTAACTACTGACACGCGTATGCCATCCCCCGATCGTAACCGATCTTCCCGAGGATCCCCGATTTCCAACAAACCACATAATAATAATGCAGCAACCACATAGGTTAAGTATCTTGGCTCCATACCATGATACCACCTCTATCCAGAAGGAATGACATACACTAAGGGGCGCTACTCCCTAGAACCTTGCTGCATCCTTCCTGTTTTGACCATTTCCGGGGTGTGAGGCTCGACGAAGTCTCGTCCACAAAGCTACGCTTTCTACAAAGCCCTGCTTCGGGTCAAACAAAAATGATCAGCCTATGATCACAAAGATATAAGATCAAACAAATGATCATATCGCAAATGATCAAACACTGATCATTTCACAGCAACACTCAGTATGCCACGTTACCAAATTGGGATATATCGCTGATAAATTTCAACTACATAACCTGTCACGTACGGGAATTTTCGACTTTTGAAAATTCGACATCGATACTCACTTTATCGACTGCCGAGAAATCGAGTGCCGGAAACTCCAATAGTGAGGGTTTTAGAAAGAAGAAATAGAAGAAAAAGAGGTAGAAGAAAAGATAGAAGAAGAAGAGAAGAACAACAGAACAACATCAGAACAGAAAACAATATCAGAATCTCACATATCGCAGCGGAACAATATATAATAAATAAACACTAGTCTTTTAAAACAAAGAGCTATATCAGTTTATACATACATCAATCATCAGAGTCAATATACAACAATGGACAGTTATATAACTTGTCCTCATACAGAATACACAGCGGAATAAATAATATCAGATACAAATACTACGTCTCGTCCTCCAGCTTATCTCCAAAGCTCCAGAATATCCTGATAACATAACTCTAGGCTGCCCGTGTGGAAATTTGTGGGCACCCAGAGTTTAGAAGGGAACAATAAACTCCGAGTCAGTCATGGTGACTGGTGTGAGATCGTAAAACAGTTATTTATCTTTAAAATAAACAACAGAAAAATTTTAAAGTAAATTCGAAATGCTTTTGAAAAATGAAACTACCATAAGACCTCCCACCACACACACAATGCAAACGCAGACTTGGAGGAGATTTCTTCTTATGATAGTCAAAGATGCTTACTACGCAAAAAATCAAATTCTTTTTGATATTATTATTAGTGCATAGTGGAAAACATTTCGAAAGTAGAATATAAATCTTAGCCAGCATAGGTACCATTATATTATGCCTGCTATAGCTGCCTCCTGAGGAGACAGGTTATACAATTGAAATCGTAAAGGCTCGTATTGTTTCTTTGGATTTCCAACAAATGGTCAGGCTAAGGAACTTTGTAACGTATCGGGTTTTGCCCGATCAAAAATCAACATCCGTACTTCACATTGTACTCGAATGCCGTAGATTCGACCGTTCAAATCCGATTCGCCGGAGC
This sequence comes from Allium fistulosum, assembly GCA_030737815.1. Taxonomy (NCBI): domain Eukaryota; kingdom Viridiplantae; phylum Streptophyta; class Magnoliopsida; order Asparagales; family Amaryllidaceae; genus Allium; species Allium fistulosum. The sequence goes on along the minus strand of CM060901.1, from coordinate 520,303,740 downwards.
TATAACACAGTTAAGTAAATAACACAGTGGAAGAAAAGAATAATACATTGATATACAATATCTGATACAACAGAATGATACAATGAATATCAATATACATCAGAGATATGATACAAGAAATAGCAGCGGAAAAGAAAAGATAACAACAGCAGCGGAACAATATCAATAGAAGTGATAACTCCAAAATGATCTTCAGACAAGAATGAATCCACATCTCCAAGATAAGCAACTCCGATGAATGAACTAGCTCCAGATAATCTACTAAACCTGAATATCTGAAAAGAAACCCAACTCTAGACTGCCCGTGTGGAAAATTGTGGGCACCCAGAGTTTAGGAAGGGAACAATAAACTCCGGATCAGTCATGGGACTGGTGTGAGCAACAAAAACAGTTTTATCTTTAAAACAAGCAACAAAGGCTTTTAAACATTGAAACCCGCAATGCTTTTCGAAAATGAAACTACCATAAGACCTCCCGCCACACACACAATGCAAACGCAGAATTGGAGGAGATTTCTTCTTATGATAGTCAAACATGCTTACTACGTAAAATCATCTTGATATTATTATTAGTGCATAGTGCAGAAAAAATTTCGAAAGTATAATATCAATCTTAGCCAGCATAGACATTTCGAACTATGCCTACTATAGCTACCATCCAAACAGTGGGGCGCCACCATAAGTAGATGGCAGGTTCTACAACTAAAACCGTACAAGTTCCGTATTGGAGAAATGGATTTCCAACAAATGGTCAGGCTAAGGAACTTCCTTCCGCCGCATGGGAACGCCTCTGGCGGGACGCCCCGAGAGACAAACTGCTCTCTGCAAAACAAGGCCGGGTTACCCCTGTAACAGGTAACTCACGAATATGCCACCCCCCGGTCCTTTGGGACCTTTATCCGAGGTACCTCTAATCCAACATCACACGTCATAAATAAAGTGTGTCCACATGAGTAAGTATCTGGGCTCCATACCATGATACCACCCCTTTCCAGAAGGAAATGACATACCCTAAAGGGCGCGACCCTCATAACCTTGCCGCAACGATCCTGTTTCGACCATTTCCGGGTTGTGAGGCTCTGACGAAGTCTCGTCCACAAAGCTACGCTTTTTCAAAAAGCCACGCTTTGGGTCAACAGATGATCAACCTATGATCACAAAGATATAAGATCAAACAAATGATCATATCACAAATGATCAAACACTGATCATCACACAGCAACACTCAGCATGCCACATTACCAAATTGGGATATATCGCTGATAACTTCAACTACATAACCTCTGAGCTCGTACGTCTCAGAGAAGGGTGTTAAGCTAAGAGAATAAATTCTCCGCCACCAAACAGAAATGTATTTGAAAGAAATCGGCTTTATATCTCAAAGTGTAATGTCAGACATGTATCCATATAAGTCTGTTCCGGGATCGAACAGAACCGAAGGCACTTCTCACGAAGCCCTTGCAAATCCGGATAACTTTCAATCACGTCCGGACTTCCCGTCACAAAAGAGTGATATAAATCTCTATACCGGGAGCTACCCAGTGCAGAGACATTCGACAGGTTGTCCTTTCATTTTCGAAAAATATCCGGTCTTCAACACCGGTCTTCAAATGCGATCCATATACGACGTATCATTATTCGGAATGGGTTATATGACACTAAGGTCCTCTCCCGGCTAAACCGAATAATGTGCGCAATATTTTAAAACATATGGATACCGGGATTTCAATTAAGTCACAACTTAAACCCAAACTTTCTTTTCAAATGGTTTAACAATGTACCATTTCAAATCTTTTAAACAAAAAGATTCATTTTAACAACCTTTAACGGTTTAAACAATTTTCCACATTTTAATCTTTTAAACAAAAGATTCATTCACAGATTTTCCAAATCAATTTCCATTTAAATTTGATTAACTCGTTAAATCTTTAAATCAAGATTTATCTGATAGCTTTCAAAACAATTTCATTTCAAATGGTTTAAACAAATCATCACTTTAAATCTGTTAAAAATAAACAGATTCAATTCATAGCTTTCTAAAAGAATTCATTCATAGTTTGGAAAATCTATTTTCCAATTCAATCTTGAAATTCCTCTAATTTAAACTGGAATTTCATTTCTTATCTGAAAGCTTTTAATTCTTTTAAAACAAACAGTTTTCATTTTTGAAATCTGATTCATTCATACAAGTTAAGGTTCTTCTTGGGTTAAATCCAAATTCTCAAAATTATACTTTTAAATGGTTTAACTTTATATAAACACATTTATATCATCTTTAATCCCTAGTTTCAAATCATAGGATTTAATTTCAAACTTGAATTCTAATTTAAATCCAATTATTTAAATTTTCAAAACTCGATCAAGTTATTCAAAATAACTTTTATCTTTGAAATTCCATTTCAAAAGCTTTTCACTTCAAACCCAAATTTCTAATTTCAAAATCAATTGAAATTAAAATTTCCATTTCAAAAACATCAAATTTAAATTATCTGTGACTTAACTGATTTCCATGTGAAATCCATATTTGTGTGTGTAAAGTGTGGTCCAGGGGTTTAACACACAATAGTGCAACATAATGAATCATCACATATCAGGATACAGAAATATAATTCGATAAGCGGTATAAGAACAACGCTTATCGTTCATTCACAGATCATAGATATATAAAGGTCACAGATAAGTAAACTACAGATCACAACATAACTCAGGATGTATCACAAAGCATCATATATCAGGGATATCCAACAATCAAATCATCCAATAGAATTCAAACATTCATAAGTAAGATCAATTGATTATCTGATTAACTAAAATCAAATTAATTACTTATGAATAAATTACTAATCTTGGTTAATTAATCATTAATTTATTATAACCCATTTTAATTAATTAACCTTCAATCATTTATTAATTAACCCTTAATAATAAATTAATTAACCTTCAATCATTTATTAATTAACCCTTAATAATAAATTAATTAACCTTTAGTAGTAAATAAATTAACCTTTAATTATCCTTTAATTAGTTATTAATTTAGTAATTATTCTTTAAGTAATTATCCATTTAATTACTTATATAAATTAATAAATCATTAATAACTTAAGATCTTAATTAAACTAAAAGATAAACCATTTTATCTTTATTAATCACTTTAATCATCATTTAAACCTTATTTAATAAATCTTGTAATAATTTAACTTAGACTTTAAAGTTAATTAAAAATTAAAACATCTCTTCTTAATTAACTTCTTAATATCATTAAATTTATTTAAAATAAACTTTAAAAATAAAGGATTATACATATATTTAAAACATTTTAAACTTAATAAATTTTAAAATTTTATTTTAAAAACCTTTATCTAATTCCAAACTTAGATAAAACAATCATTATACAAAAGAGCTAATTAAGAGATTGATTTAAACTCGATTTGTTTTAAAAGTTAAAACTATTTCTATATCCATTTTCCAGACCCGAGTTTCCCTCCGTGCCACACAACAAATTTCCCGAGTAAATCCACAACCCCATCTACTTCGAGACGAACGCGAGCAAAATCGTAGGAATCCCCGAGACAATCACCAAAACCCATCTTCCCAGTTCTGATGTGCACATGGTGCACGTGCACAGGCGATTGGATCACCTCCGGCCATCATCGCGATCACCTCCACGTCGTCGACGATCCATAAAAGAACTACGACCACCCAGTTCGACGTAAACAACCGTAAATCGAAATTGGGTCGTTCGAACAAAAACTGGAACCAACCGATACTCAAAAACGTCCACGCTTCACCACCTCCGATGATCTGAAGCTTCGCCACTGCATCTAGACCCTCGCCAGAGTTCCCTGCTCCGACTCCCCCAGGTGCGATCGCTTCCAGTTCGACCACGATGACGAAATCGTCTCGAGAACAGCGTCAACCAAAATTGGTCTTTAAACCCTAGTTCGCCGTCCCCTGACCACCGCGTTGATCTAAAAATTCCTTTACCATTTTTCCATAAATCCCTAGCCTACAATCCTCCTCTGGCCACAACCCCGAGACACCTAGCCTCTCCGATCACCAGTATTCGACCCAAACTCCACTTCCGTTCACCCTTAAACTTCTCGCAAAATACTTGCTTGAAAATTCTGAGTTTAGTTTTAAAAATCCTAGTTTTAAAAATCAAATTAGGTGGTGTAAGCGAAATGTAAAATCATGATACTTGAATCTGACCAGATTTAGAGCTTCCACTGTATAATGTCTTCCAGTTTAAACTATTTCCAAATTTTACTTAAGAATATTTTTAAACTTTTGACCTTGTTCATTTAAATCTATTTTTGTTCAGATATCATGAACTATAAGAAGCTAGAGAGAGAGAAATTGAAAATTTGAACAGGATTTAAACCCTGTGATGAATGAACAAAGATATATACTTGTATGCACACAAAATATACAGGCATGCCAGGATTCTCACAGCACATTTTCAAGCAATACTCATATGTAAACCAGATATAACATATTTTCAAGCATTAATAAGGTAGTTTGCTCACCTTATTTTTCCAGAAGAAACAGAGCTTCTCTGTATTGAAAAACTACAGGCTGAAGCTTTCCTTGATCTTCTCGTTCTTGAGTTGAAGTGTTGAATTGTTTGCAATTGAATTTTTTTTTTCTTCTTCTTTGAAATTTAGAAATGGACGAACTAATAAGATGAAGAAGTTGATATGCTTGAAAATAAGTTTACAGGGTATAATATTTTTGTACAAACACTAGAGATATTTACTTTGTTTTGGTGGCTAAAGTTTTCTTGCATTAATTAACATGTACTTATACTTATACATTGTTTCCCTTTGCAAGCTAACTTATCTCTTTTTTTTTTCTTTTTGATCTGGCCAGGATTTTCGTATGGAGGCTGGTATCTTGCTTTGGTGGCTGCATTTATTATGTTGTACAATGCATAAGTATAATGTGGTGGCTTGTATTAATTCATATTGTACCATTTTCATAAAAAAAAAATCTTTAGTTCGGCTGAGATGATTTGTCTTTGCTTTGGTACTTAGTTCATTTGTTTATACAAAGATATTTAGATTTTTCTTCTTGTTGTCTAAGCCTGCAGACTTATCTTTTTTCTCTTGTTTTGGTCTTGTTTCATGTTTGCAAAGTTGGAAGTCTCCACTCGATCTCAGGTTTGCAGTGATGGTTGTTTTAAGTTTTAAAGCTAATGTTCGTTTGAATATGAGATGATATTGCTTTAGTTTTCTACTCAGTTTTGAGAATAAACGAACTGAAATGAGGTTGGTGATATTATTTTGCTTGTACAACATGATACAATTTTCTCCTCTAGTACAATTATAAGCAGGGATTTTTTTTATTTGTTTGGGTCAGTGATATTTTCTCAAGTGGTGGCTGAAATGAACTTGCATAGTGTACTAGAGACGTTGGCATTAATTAGGCTTGTACAAACTATATTTATATTTTCTTTTCTTTCCTTTGCAAGCTAACACATATATTTGTTTTGCTTTTCCTCATTTCGGCTGATGGATATCTGTATGGGGCTGAAGATATATGTATTTGTATGCTAAAGATATTGCATTGATTACTTTGTACCATATTTATATTTTTCTATTTCGGCTGTACAAGTTGAAGAAAATTTGATGTGGCTTCTATGCAAGCTTTATATTCATGTATTTTTGTTTCTTACTTGTTTGTATTTGATCATCTTCTTTTACAAGCCTACATATACTTATATATATTTGTTTCCTCCTTTTGTTATCTTTATATTTGAATGTATTTCCATATTTAATATGGGGTTATAATTGATTTATGCATTTATTTTATACTTTTATATCTTATATAATTTCATTTCTAAACCATTTATTAACAATTTAAATTCAAATCGAATACATATTATATTGTTTCAAATTTAATCAGATCTGTTCAATACAGATATATATATTCTCATATATACAATAATTTAAATTTTTAAACCATTTATACGAATATACTTAGATATCGGGGAAACTCGCATCACCTTATCGATTTATTTCACAAATATTAATTCAAATATGAATTTAAATATCAATTTAAATTTATAAAAAAAATCCGGGGTCGTTACAAACTTCCTATCCACGATGGGTACGTCCCTGGAATAGACGACCCGAGAACCTAACCGGATCTCTGCCAACACGAGGCCGGGTTACCTCTGCAAAAATAGGTAACTACTGACACGCGTATGCCATCCCCCGATCGTAACCGATCTTCCCGAGGATCCCCGATTTCCAACAACCACAAAGAAATAAATTTTGCAGCAACCACAGAGGTTAAGTATCTGGGCTCCATACCATGATACCACCTTTATCCAAAAGGAATGACATACACTAAGGGGCGCTACTCCCTAGAACCTTGCCGCATTCTTCCTGTTTCGACCATTTCCGGGGTGTGAGGCTTGACGAAGTCTCGTCCACAAAGCTACGCTTTCTATAAAGCCCTGCTTCGGGTCAAACAAAATGATCAACCTATGATCACAAAGATATAAGATCAAACAAATGATCATATCACAAATGTTCAAACACTGATCATTTCACAGCAACACTCAGTATGCCACGTTACCAAATTGGGATATATCGCTGATAAATTTCAACTACATAACCTCTGAGCTCGTACATCTCAGAGAAGGGTGTTAAGCTAAGAGAATAAATTCTCCGCCACCAACAGATATGTATTTGAAAGAAATCAGCTTTATATCTCAAATTGTAACGTCAGACACACAATCCATACAAGTCTGTTCCGGGATCGAACAGAACCGAAGGCACTTCTCACGAAGCCCTTGCATATCCGGATAATTTTCAATCACGTCCGGACTTCCCGTCACTAAGGGTGATAAAACCTCTAAATCGGAGATCAGCCGATGTAGAGTAACTCGACGGTAATCCTTCCGTTTTCAAAAATATCCGGTCTTCAACACCGGTCTTCAAATGCGATTCATAACGACGTATCACATATTCGAAATGGGTTATATGACCCCATGGTCCTTTCCCGGCTAACCCGAATAGTGAGCGATTATTCAAAAATAAGTGTGGCATTCAAATTCATCCAATCACAACAAATACCATATTCAAGGTAATTATTGATAGTCGGTTATTTAACTATCAATAAAGATGCGCAACATCATCAGATTCCAAATAATTTTCCAAATTATTTAATCTCCCAAAATATCTTTATTAGATATAAAATCTCCACGCTTCAAAATAAATCAACATTTATTTTTTTTAAACGAATTCCCATTTCTTTTATAAATTCCATAGTGAATTTATATTTTCAAAATATCTACTGATATACGATTTCCAAATCGATTTCAATATTCAAATTTCAATTTATCTTTAAGAAGATAAATTCTAAAACTTTCATTTCATTTTGGAAAAGCATTTCCATTCTTATTTATAATAAGAAATTCACAAGTCTATTTATTTTCAACATTTGAAAATATTCGATATACTTAAAACAATATTAAGTATATATTTCATTCTTTGAGGAAATCATTTACGATAACATCTATTTGAGTCAAAACGAATGTTATGTAAAACATCGTTACGACGACTCAAAATCACTAGTATAGGGATTCGGATTTAAGATAGGTATATAAATCCCAATACTATATAAAACATTTCCTTTCGGAAATCATTTACTATAACAAAAGTGTTATAGTCCACCATTTCCTTATTTTTCGAAAACGTCTATTTCAACAAGTACTGTTGAAATCTATGCTTTCGATTCATAATACATTTTAAAACATCTTTAAAATGTTTAACTTCATTTTTTTTAATATCACTTCTTCAAAAATAAATCCATTTTTATTTAATAATATATTCACTGTCCAAAATCGTGAATACACTTCACTAACCAAATTTCAGTCTTTTCTACATATTTATTTCAAGGATAATCCATTATCCAAAATCGTGGATAAAATTCCCTTAATGATCTTCTATATTTAAAATCAATCAAATTTGATTTATTTTGGAATTTATAAAACAACGTTTATAAATTCTATTTTCTATTCTATAACAACCTTGATTTTATAAATTTCCTTTAATGACCCATTCAATTTTATAACTCAACGTATACATCAAAAATCCATATTATAAGTTAAATACTTATAATTTATTTATTTTAAAAGAAATCGTTCTTTTAAACTTTACAAACTGTAAATAAACCTATTTTAACATCATTTCCATTTTTTTTAAATCCACATTCCCAAATATTCGCTTTTAACCCCAAAAATCAAATCCCAAATTGATTTCAAATTTTACTTCAATACCAAATCAATTTCAATATTCATTTCTAAATTAATTTCCCATCCCAAATCATTTTATATTGATTTTTCCAAACTTGTTTCAATTTGCCAATTAAATTTATAATTGGACTTCCAACTTATTTCATTTTAAACAAATTCCTCTTAAAGAAAATAAATCTCTTTATCTTTTTCCAACTATTTAGAAATCCAAATTTTAATCAAATTCTTCAATTTAAAATCACTATTATACGAAATTCATTTATTTAACGTTTTCACTTGATTCTGGAATTAATTCGATAAGAATATAAAAATTAACTTTTTATACTTTAAAATTCCTTTCTTCGAATTTATTCAATTTCAAAAATTGATTCACTTAGAAATTTTCTACTTGAATTTCAAAAATTCAATTTCGTTTATCTTTGGAATCCAATGATGTCAAACATCCATTCATCTAAATTTTAGCTTTCAAACAATTTCCAGATATCAATATGATTAATAGCATCACTATAATCATTCACAGATTCATATCACAATAGAAATAAATTCAATCAATGTGACTGGTCCAGTTGGATCCCTCCAACCTGTTTCCCTGCATCCAAAGATGTTAGCACAATACCAATTCCGCTCCAGTACGGAATTATCGCGGTATATGGGTTTTATAAAAATCCGCTTACTAACGGCGCAATAGGGTCTCATCCGCTATACGAGGCGGGAATCAATCAATCCAATATATACATATGCCAATATGTATATATTGCTATATATATATAGATATATCCTACTATATCTAATACAACAGCAATCAATCAGTCAATCAAAACCCAACTTCATTTGAGTGAGAAAAATCTCACCTTAGCTTTAATTTTGCCATCCATTTCCAATTCAGCTCGATTTCATCATTTTAGACCTTGTATACACAATTTTTGCAATTTATTAATATTCGAATAAATCAAGCAATTAATTTCCATTTTAAAATTTTCTGATTAGCTGGTAATTCTTTTAAACCCATTTTTTTTCTTTACAGATTGTTTTCAACAATTTATCAAATTTAAATTTAAATTTAAAACTAACTATTTAAATTTCCAAACTAACTTTCCTATTTCTTTAAAACTAAAACCTCATTTAATATGTTGATTTTAAAACTTAACAATGTTTTAAAAATGTATCTATATATATCCTTACTGTATAAATTTTCTGTTTTTCCCATAAACGTCTACATTAAAATATTCTCATATTTTAACATTTTACTAGAAAAATTAAAATAAAATAAAACTATAAATATACCTCACTGCGAATTCAAACTCGAAGACACCCTCGACGAACCCAAACTCCACCACCGGTCTGCCGCTAACCACCCATCTACTCGCCAGTGCCACCAGACATCGCCTCGAGATGTCGCCCTGCTCCTTCAATCGCGACCTCAACACGAGCCCCCCTTACTCGATCGCAAGCTTCCAAGCATATCCCTGAATCGTTGCTGCCACCGATCCAGATCGCGTCGCCCACCATCAATTTCGATTGATACGAACTGCTCCACGAGATTCGCGAATCCCCTCCAGTCGCGCTCACATCAGCGACCACGTCGCCGCACCTCGATTCATCAAATCGCGATGCCCTGCCGAAAACGAGACCAAGCCTAACAGTCGCTCGCGATATGTCCAAAGCCGAGCTCGAACGCCCCTTTGCCGAAGTCGAACTCAAATCGCCGCTTGCCTCGAGTGTGCGTCGCCACGATTGTTTTTGTTTGACGTGGGCTGCCGATTGGAGTTTGAACGAGGAAGGGGATCGATTTCTAAAGAAAAAGGAACAGCCATTGTTATTTGAACGAGATAATGGGGAACGAGGTTTCGAATTTTTATTTGAACGCCATTTTTATCTTTCGATTTGAACTTGTTCTGATGGAAGATAGGAGGCTACGGGGTAATTTAAAAATGGAAGGAACGTGCTTGCATGATTTTTGTTCGCGTTTTCTGGCATGAATTTAGGCGAAATCGAAGGGAAGCTACAGCATTTTGTTGTTGACAGATTTAAAGTTTTAAATTTAAATTGAAACCGATATAAATTTCAATGCGTTTACACGCCGTATGTTCACACCACAACTCCAAAAAATACAAAATCTGAAATCCGACAATAATTCGATATTTCGAACCCAATAGAACTGGTTTCGTCGAATTCCGAGACAGTGTGAAAATTGACTATTTTTAAATATCGATTCGAACAATTCAATTCAATACTGCACAGAACAGTTTCAAATTCAATCCTGACAGTTCGATTAGCTTCGGTATTATCAATACGAATTTTAAAGGCTTTTGAAATATTTTTCTTCAACTGTAAATTGAAGATTTAAATTCTTATCCAACTTCCAATCGATTAAATTTTAAAGTTTAATCGCAGATTTCAAAATTATATCGGAGATTCAAATTAAATCATCGTTCAAATATTTAAAATTAATTAAATATTCTCAATTTAATTTGTTCAAAATTCAGGGTCATTACAGACTTCCCCCCTTAAAAGAATTTCGTCCTCGAAATTACAAGTTAGGAAAAAAAAATTCTTAACTCGTCTACTGTTTTTCACAATTCAATAGTTTTATCAAATTCTCAAAACAAATCTTTCGAATAAAGATTCGTTATCATTCAACTAGCTTTCTAACTTCAATTACAAGTTTAAAAACAATCTTGTTTCACTTCTCAATTCAAATTCAAATTCAAATTTAAATTCAGAGTTAAACATTCAAATTTTCTCAAAAATTTTCTAACACTCGAAATTTTCGAAAAATTTCGCCAGCGTCTCCTTTGCGCGGCTAATACGGCACTACTACAAAACGTCCCTACGGACTCTCAGATTTCAAAAAGAAAAAGAAAAAGCCAAGCGGCTAGAGAGAAATCATCAAAAACTCATATTATAATTCAAATACATACCTTTTTCGAGCAATTCAATTTATCTTTGAAATAAATTTTCCAATCCCTTTATACACCTGTATACTACTAGCCATAATATCTAGTTACAGCATTCAAACTATTTTGCAAATTCGATTACAAAAATTTTCCAATATAAACTACTTATATCATCTTTAGTTCACTATTGAAGTTATATCCATTATCTTCAATTTTACATTTCAAATTTTATTTGAATTCAATTTCACATTTCAATTTCTCATTTGAATTTACTTTACCATTTTAATTCAATTTGGATTCAATTTATCTTCAATTCCGAAATATTGAATTTCATCGATTAACTTTTATTTACAACTGCTTATTTTAGATTAGTTTCAGTTACTAACTCATATCACTCTCCATTATTGAATCTTTTAATTCATCTGTCATTCATAATTATTCAATTCAACTCATTGCTTACAAATTTGAAATGAATTTTCAACATTCAATTTCATTTTCATTTAATTGATTCACATGTACTTACATTTATTTAACTCCATCTTTTAAGTTAGATTTATTCTATCAAAATTCAATTTGTATAAGTTATCAATTAAATAGTATTTCACAAATATGGTATTCCATAATCTTACCAACATTTCAAAGCCATTTTGAAAACAATTCAAATTATCCTTTGAATTTCCAAAACAAAACCCAATTTCCCAAACAACTTCCATTTAAAACAATTTGGCAGCAATTTCTCTTTTGGAAACCCGAAAATGAATTCTAATGATGTGGCCATCATCATCAGGATTATTTTCCAGCGACCTAAAAGAGTTTAGAGCTTTCATCTCTCTAAAATACTTTTCAAAACCTTTGAAATTCATTTTCAAATCAAAAAAAAGATTTAAACTTTCCAAATCTCCAAAATTTTCAAATTCTTTTCAAAACATATCCAAAAACTTCTCTGGAATTCCATTTCAAATTACAAATCACATTTATAATTTACATTCTCAAATTTCATTTGTATGTGAATTTATTTCTTAACTTTGGAGTTACGATTTCAATTTCTTATTCAATTGCATATAATAATGATAACATTTCAATATTATCACTTTCTAACAACCATGCAACCATATACTGTAATAATTTACGGAAAATTATTTCTTTTCTATACAAAAATAGTTTTGGGCAAAATTATTTCATTCACCCTATTTTAAAACAATACTATGTCATCTTGCCTCGTTTAAGTGTTTAGAAATCCCTATCGATAATATGGCGTCCCACATACCGACCAAAATTCATAAACATCTCAACGGATAAGCAAACACAATATAAAACATTTTTATATTCACTAACAAATACGCGCTCATATCTATTATTACACTCAACTCATTCTAGAGTACTACTGACTCTATCTTTAATGAGTAACACCCAACAGAGCAGGGTTGTCGCTTAACCATATGCTCTGATACCACGCTGTCACGTACGGGAATTTTCGACTTTCGAAAATTCGACATCGATACTCACTTTATCGACTGCCGAGAAATCGAGTGCCGGAAACTCCAATAGTGAGGGTTTTAGAAAGAAGAAATAGAAGAAAAAGAGGTAGAAGAAAAGATAGAAGAAGAAGAGAAGAACAACAGAACAACATCAGAACAGAAAACAATATCAGAATCTCACATATCGCAGCGGAACAATATATAATAAATAAACACTAGTCTTTTAAAACAAAGAGCTATATCAGTTTATACATACATCAATCATCAGAGTCAATATACAACAATGGACAGTTATATAACTTGTCCTCATACAGAATACACAGCGAAATAAATAATATCAGATACAAATACTACGTCTCGTCCTCCAGCTTATCTCCAAAGCTCCAGAATATCCTGATAACATAACTCTAGGCTGCCCGTGTGGAAATTTGTGGGCACCCAGAGTTTAGAAGGGAACAATAAACTCCGAGTCAGTCATGGTGACTGGTGTGAGATCGTAAAACAGTTATTTATCTTAAAAATAAACAACAGAAAAATTTTAAAGTAAATTCGAAATGCTTTTGGAAAATGAAACTACCATAAGACCTCCCACCACACACACAATGCAAACGCAGACTTGGAGGAGATTTCTTCTTATGATAGTCAAAGATGCTTACTACGCAAAAAATCAAATTCTTTTTGATATTATTATTAGTGCATAGTGGAAAACATTTCGAAAGTAGAATATAAATCTTAGCCAGCATATGTACCATTATATTATGCCTGCTATAGCTGCCTCCTGAGGAGACAGGTTATACAATTAAAATCGTAAAGGCTCGTATTGTTTCTTTGGATTTCCAACAAATGGTCAGGCTAAGGAACTTCCTATCCACGATGGGTACATCCCTGGAATAGACGACCCAAGAACCTAACCGGATCTCTGCCAACACAAGGCCGGGTTACCTCTGCAAAAATAGGTAACTACTGACACGCGTATGCCATCCCCCGATCGTAACCGATCTTCCCGAGGATCCCCGATTTCCAACAACCACAAAGAAATAAATTTTGCAGCAACCACAGAGGTTAAGTATCTAGGCTCCAGACCATGATACCACCTTTATCCAGAAGGAATGACATACACTAAGGGGCGCTACTCCCTAGAACCTTGCCGCATTCTTCCTGTTTCGACCATTTCCGGGGTGTGAGGCTCGACGAAGTCTCGTCCACAAAGCTACGCTTTCTACAAAGCCCTGCTTCGGGTCAAACAAAATGATCAACCTATGATCACAAAGATATAAGATCAAACAAATGATCATATCACAAATGATCAAACACTGATCATTTCACAGCAACACTCAGTATGCCACGTTACCAAATTGGGATATATCGCTGATAAATTTCAACTACATAACCTCTGAGCTCGTACGTCTCAGAGAAGGGTGTTAAGCTAAGAGAATAAATTCTCCGCCACCAACAGATATGTATTTGAAAGAAATCAGCTTTATATCTCAAATTGTAACGTCAGACACACAATCCATACAAGTCTGTTCCGGGATCGAACAGAACCGAAGGCACTTCTCACGAAGCCCTTGCATATCCGGATAATTTTCAATCACGTCCGGACTTCCCGTCACTAAGGGTGATAAAACCTCTAAATCGGAGATCAGCCGATGTAGAGTAACTCGACGGTAATCCTTCCATTTTCAAAAATATCCGGTCTTCAACACCGGTCTTCAAATGCGATTCATAACGACGTATCACATATTCGGAATGGGTTATACGACCCCATGGTCCTTTCCCGGCTAACCCGAATAGTGAGCGATTATTCAAAAATAAGTGTGGCATTCAAATTCATCCAATCACAACAAATACCATATTCAAGGTAATTATTGATAGTCGGTTATTTAACTATCAATAAAGATGCGCAACATCATCAGATTCCAAATAATTTTCCAAATTATTTAATCTCCCAAAATATCTTTATTAGATATAAAATCTCCACGCTTCAAAATAAATCAACATTTATTTTTTTTAAACGAATTCCCATTTCTTTTATAAATTCCATAGTGAATTTATATTTTCAAAATATCTACTGATATACGATTTCCAAATCGATTTCAATATTCAAATTTCAATTTATCTTTAAGAAGATAAATTCTAAAACTTTCATTTCATTTTGGAAAAGCATTTCCATTCTTATTAATAATAAGAAATTCACAAGTCTATTTATTTTCAACATTTGAAAATATTCGATATACTTAAAACAATATTAAGTATATATTTCATTCTTTGAGGAAATCATTTACGATAACATCTATTTGAGTCAAAACGAATGTTACGTAAAACATCGTTACGACGACTCAAAATCACTAGTATAGGGATTCGGATTTAAGATAGGTATATAAATCCCAATACTATATAAAACATTTCCTTTCGGAAATCATTTACTATAACAACAGTGTTATAGTCCACCATTTCCTTATTTTTCGAAAACGTCTATTTCAACAAGTACTGTTGAAATCTATGCTTTCGATTCATAATACATTTTAAAACATCTTTAAAATGTTTAACTTCATTTTTTTAATATCACTTCTTCAAAAATAAATCCATTTTTATTTAATAATATATTCACTGTCCAAAATCGTGAATACACTTCACTAACCAAATTTCAGTCTTTTCTACATATTTATTTCAAGGATAATCCATTATCCAAAATCGTGGATAAAATTCCCTTAATGATCTTCTATATTTAAAATCAATCAAATTTGATTTATTTTGGAATTTATAAAACAACGTTTATAAATTCTATTTTCTATTCTATAACAACCTTGATTTTATAAATTTCCTTTAATGACCCATTCAATTTTATAACTCAACGTGTACATCAAAAATCCATATTATAAGTTAAATACTTATAATTTATTTATTTTAAAAGAAATCGTTCTTTTAAACTTTACAAACTGTAAATAAACCTATTTTACCATCATTTCCATTTTTTTTAAATCCACATTCCCAAATATTCACTTTTAACCCCAAAAATCAAATCCCAAATTGATTTCAAATTTTACTTCAATACCAAATCAATTTCAATATTCATTTCTAAATTAATTTCCCATCCCAAATCATTTTATATTGATTTTTCCAAACTTGTTTCAATTTGCCAATTAAATTTATAATTGGACTTCCAACTTATTTCATTTTAAAAAAATTCCTCTTAAAGAAAATAAATCTCTTTATCTTTTTCCAACTATTTAGAAATCCAAATTTTAATCAAATTCTTCAATTTAAAATCACTATTATACGAAATTCATTTATTTAACGTTTTCACTTGATTCTGGAATTAATTCGATAAGAATATAAAAATTAACTTTTTATACTTTAAAATTCCTTTCTTCGAATTTATTCAATTTCAAAAATTGATTCACTTAGAAATTTTCTACTTGAATTTCAAAAATTCAATTTCGTTTATCTTTGGAATCCAATGATGTCAAACATCCATTCATCTAAATTTTAGCTTTCAAACAATTTCCAGATATCAATATGATTAATAGCATCACTATAATCATTCACAGATTCATATCACAATAGAAATAAATTCAATCAATGTGAGGGGTCCAGTTGGATACCTCCAACCTGTTTCCCTGCATCCAAAGATGTTAGCACAATACCAATTCCGCTCCAGTACGGAATTATCGCGGTATATGGGTTTTATAAAAATCCGCTTACTAACGGCGCAATAGGGTCTCATCCGCTATACGAGGCGGGAATCAATCAATCCAATATATACATATGCCAATATGTATATATTGCTATATATATATATATAGATATATCCTACTATATCTAATACAACAGCAATCAATCAGTCAATCAAAACCCAACTTCATTTGAGTGAGAAAAATCTCACCTTAGCTTTAATTTTGCCATCCATTTCCAATTCAGCTCGATTTCATCATTTTAGACCTTGTATACACAATTTTTGCAATTTATTAATATTCGAATAAATCAAGCAATTAATTTCCATTTTAAAATTTTTTGATTAGCTGGTAATTCTTTTAAACCCATTTTTTTTCTTTACAGATTGTTTTCAACAATTTATCAAATTTAAATTTAAATTTAAAACTAACTATTTAAATTTCCAAACTAACTTTCCTATTTCTTTAAAACTAAAACCTCATTTAATATGTTGATTTTAAAACTTAACAGTGTTTTAAAAATGTATCTATATATATCCTTACTGTATAAATTTTCTGTTTTTCCCATAAACGTCTACATTAAAATATTCTCATATTTTAACATTTTACTAGAAAAATTAAAATAAAATAAAACTACAAATATACCTCACTGCGAATTCAAACTCGAAGACACCCTCGACGAACCCAAACTCCACCACCGGTCTGCCGCTGACCACCCATCTACTCGCCAGTGCCACCAGACATCGCCTCGAGATGTCGCCCTACTCCTTCAATCGCGACCTCAACACGAGCCCCCCTTACTCGATCGCAAGCTTCCAAGCATATCCCTGAATCGCCGCTGCCACCGATCCAGATCGCGTCGCCCACCATCAATTTCGATTGATACGAACTGCTCCACGAGATTCGCGAATCCCCTCCAGTCGCGCTCACATCAGCGACCACGTCGTCGTACCTCGATTCATCAAATCGCGATGCCCTGCCGAAAACGAGACCAAGCCTAACAGTCGCTCGCGATATGTCCAAAGCCGAGCTCGAACGCCCCTTTGCCGAAGTCGAACTCAAATCGCCGCTTGCCTCGAGTGTGCGTCGCCACGATTGTTTTTGTTTGACGTGGGCTGCCGATTGGAGTTTGAACGAGGAAGGGGATCGATTTCTAAAGAAAAAGGAATAGCCATTGTTATTTGAACGAGATAATGGGGAACGAGGTTTCGAATTTTTATTTGAACGCCATTTTTATCTTTCGATTTGAACTTGTTCTGATGGAAGATAGGAGGCTACGGGGTAATTTAAAAATGGAAGGAACGTGCTTGCACGATTTTTGTTCGCGTTTTCTGGCATGAATTTAGGCGAAATCGAAGGGAAGCTACAGCATTTTGTTGTTGACAGATTTAAAGTTTTAAATTTAAATTGAAACCGATATAAATTTCAATGCGTTTACACGCCGTATGTTCACACCACAACTCCGAAAAATACGAAATCTGAAATCCGACAATAATTCGATATTTCGAACCCAATAGAACTGGTTTCGTCGAATTCCGAGACAGTGTGAAAATTGACTATTTTTAAATATCGATTCGAACAATTCAATTCAATACTGCACAGAACAGTTTCAAATTCAATCCTGACAGTTCGATTAGCTTCGGTATTATCAATACGAATTTTAAAGGCTTTTGAAATATTTTTCTTCAACTGTAAATTGAAGATTTAAATTCTTATCCAACTTCCAATCGATTAAATTTTAAAGTTTAATCGCAGATTTCAAAATTATATCGGAGATTCAAATTAAATCATCGTTCAAATATTTAAAATTAATTAAATATTCTCAATTTAATTTGTTCAAAATTCAGGGTCGTTACATAACCTCTGAGCTCGTACATCTCAGAGAAGGGTGTTAAGCTAAGAGAATAAATTCTCCGCCACCAACAGAAATGTATTTGAAAGAAATCAGCTTTATATCTCAAATTGTAACGTCAGACACACAATCCACACAAGTCTGTTCCGGGATCGAACAGAACCGAAGGCACTTCTCACGAAGCCCTTGCATACCCGGATAAATTTTCTAATCACGTCCGGACTTCCCGTCACTAAGGGTGATAAAACCTCTAAATCGGAGATCAGCCGATGTAGAGTAACTCGACGGTCTTCCTTCCGTTTTCAAAAATATCCGGTCTTCAACACCGGTCTTCAAATGCAATTCATAACGACGTATCACATATTCGGAATGGGTTATACGACCCCATGGTCCTTTCCCGGCTAACCCGAATAGTGAGAGCTTATTCAAAAATAAGTGTGGCATTCAAATTCATCCAATTCACAACAATACCATTCAAGGTAATTATTGATAGTCGGTTATTTAACTATCAATAAAGATGCGCGACATCATCAGATTCCAATAATTTTCCCAAATTATTTATCTACCAAAATATCTTTGCTATGTATAAGATTTCCACACTTCAAAAATAAATCAACGTTTATTTTCAAAACGAATTTCCATTTCTCTTATAAATTCCATATTGAATTTACATTTTCCGAAGATCTACTAATATTCGATTTTCAAATCGATTTCAATATTCATTTTCGATTTATCTTTAAGAAGATAAATTCTCAAAACGTTTCATTTCATTTGGAAAGCATTTCCATACTTATTTAAAAATAAGTGTTTCTCAAATCATTTATTTTCAACGTTTGAAAATATTCAATATACTTAAATCAGAATTAAGTATAATTCATTCTTTAAGGAAAACATTTATTATAACAGCATTTATTTGAGTCAAAACGAATGTTACATAAAACATCGTTACGACGACTCAAAATCACTAGTATAGGGATTTGGAATTAAGATAGATATATAAATCCCAATACTATAAAAAACATTTCCTTCCGGAAATCATTTACTATAACAACAGTGTTATAGTCCACCATTTCCTTATTTCTCGAAAACGTCTATTTCAACAATGAATGTTGAAATCTATGGTTTCGATAGTTAATACATTTTTAAACATTGTTAAAACAATTAACTTCATTTTTAATGTCACTTCTCCAAAACTATCCATTTTACTTGACAATATATTCACTGTCCAAAATCGTGAATATACTTCACTAATCACATTTCACTATTTTATACACATTTTAATTCAAGAATTATCCTGTAACAACCCAGGAGTTTGTAATAATTAATTATCGTCATTAAACTATTAATGATGATAACTAATGACTAATTGTTGTTCGGCGTTATTAAATCAAGTTGGAATTCTTTTGAAATTTCTTTAAGGGTATATGGGCTTTAAATAAATATTTCCCTTTTAATTTTATTCAGCCCGTTTCTTTAGTTTGTTGAGATAATGGCTATGACAGATCCCTCCTCTAACCATTTTACATTTCGCAACCCTAAAAGTAAATCGAACGAAGAAAATCAAAAATGGCTGCTTGTAATATTTCGTTCGTCCCCTTTACAAAAATTAGGGCATTGATTAGAAATCGAAGAGGATAGATGGCGCTCGCTCGTTCGTTCTCGTCTCCGTTCGTCTCCAGAATTAGGGCTAACTTCGCTCGTTTCCTCGGTTGCAACGACTTTGTCCTGATTGCTTCGATGTTGGTCGTGCTCGAGGGGACTTCGGCTGTTTCATTCGCGACTAAGGTGAGTGATCGCATCACTCACATCTAATTCAAATGATATGAGCTTGTTTGTTGATTTGCTCTCCTTGGCTTCGGCCATTCTTGTTTATAGTTGGTTTTAATTCTTTGCTTGGCTGTCACTGTTCTGAATGGGTGATTTTGTATAGATTGGGCTTCGGCCATTCGTTTATGGTTTAATGCCTGAGATGTTTTTGACTTCGGTTACTTGATTTTTGATAATAGTCAATACTGTGACTTTGGCATGGTTGTTGTCCTCTCTGTTGGCACCTGGCTTTGATTCGTGTTTGCTTTGAACTTGATTTCATTGCATTGATTTTGAACTACCGTGTCTGATTTCAACATTTTGTTCGGAAGTAGCAGGATATATTGTATTTGTGAACTTGCTCGATTCATGTTTTTAAAGTTGCTGGCCTTTGCCTTTTTGCTTTGGCACTGTGCCTTATTTTTGACAGTGATGCTTATACCATCCAGTTTTACAGTTACCTACATGTTGCACTTTGGATGCATTTAGTTGTGAATTACTTGCATACACCCTAGATGTTGTCTTTATCCGACTTTGGCTATGTTGTTCACTATCTCTGGTAGCTCTTTCGTACCTGGTCGATTTTACTTGTTGATTTAGGATTCCGGCCACTTTGTCTTGACTGTTGCATCACAATGGTGATGTTATTCTTGTTTGATTCATGTTGTTGGTTCGAATTCTCTGCAAATTTTTAATGTTGACTTCGACAAAGAAATTTATCTTTGATTAAGACTGCTACTGGAACATTGCAATTCCATTGTACAATCTGGTAGTTTCTTTGATATTGCAGCCTTCATGATTCGTAGATTTGAGTTTTACCCATCAAGCTCACTTTGATGTATTCCATAAAGTAACTGGAGTGCCTTGAGTCTGGATCACTCGAGTTGCCTTCCTTGATTTATACTGAACTCGTATACATTCAGTTGGTCATTTGGGGAGTTGGGTTTGCATTTTGTTGTACCTGTACCTGTAGTTGTCCAAACCGATTCTTCTGAAGTTTCAGCCAACCACTTCAAATTCACTTGAGTTGAACCCGAATTCGGGGTTTGACCTTGCGATCATTGTGACTTTCATTGAGCTTTTGTGTATCTCCTGCGATAGTGGCGAGGCAGTACACGCGTGCGTGTACTGCAGCCCTATCTGATTTGACAGTTTTAAATTGATGTTCGATTTGTCGAATTGTTTCGTTGGTGAATTTCAATGTTTTGGAGTTGTATTCTGATTTGGATTGTTGATTTATTGTTTAACACTATTTAGTGTTATATATGCCGTTATTCAATTCTCGTATCGAGAGTTGGATATACGTGATTTCTGTGACTGTCGTCTATTTGACTATCTGATTATTATTGCGGATATGCACTAATAACTGAGTTTGAATTAGACTGACCCGTGTATTATTTTCTGTTGAATGTAATACTCGGGTCAGACCCGAGTTATTTCAGGTTGTAGATTTCCTTCTTTGAGTTGCTGTTCAGGATATGAAGATTTTTCTCATCTTCTGAAGTTGTCAATGTCATTTTGTCGTAGTCATGTCATTGTATAGAACGATATGTATTCATGTATATTAGTCGATAATGTACTTGTATATATAACTTCTAGAGTCGACAGTTGTAGTTGTATCATATGTATTGTGTCAACTATGTATTAACTGACATCAGTTATATATACATGAGACTTTTATTTTTATCTGTGTTCCGCATTTATATTATCTGTGTTATTGTTATATCTAATGTCCTAAACTATTATGAACTATCGTAGTTTGTTTTATACTGATAATTGGATATGTCGATGGGAGCAAATAAATAATAGATGAAAAATAAAAAGTATATACCACTCCTACCGAGATAACCAATATTAGTGTAAGGCCAATTACGGATGGTCGCTCCTATCCAGCCTTATTCTTCGTAATAATAGACAGTATTTCTTTTAATACTCTTTGTTATTATGAGCATAGAGGTGGGGCGTCACAGTTGGTATCAGAGCTTGGGGTTTATGGACATAATATAAAACTTAACTCGGAAGGAACATATGTTACAACTATTGGTCGATGTTTTATTTGTGCTTGAGTCAAAACTAAAGTTTTGAAATTTGGATGAAATTTTTAAATAACTTTATTTAAAAATAATAGTGAAATTGTGTTCTGATGATTTGATTGATTTGTGTTCTGTTTATCAGAGTGCGCAGCGGAAACAGTGAAACTGTCTTCGCTGAGTACAACTGATAATCTTTTTGATTTAAAAATCAAAATACGAAATTGATATGAATTTCATTTGTTGTTTACATAGCTGTAATTATTTTGTTTCTTTGAGAACTTCGAATCCGAATTGAGGATTCGAAGAAATTGCAGATATGTGATTTTTGTTGAAATTTCCGCTGGCTTTCTTTTGTACTAATCATCTATTGATTAGGTTTTTGCTGTTTTAAATTATCTTCATTGAAGATACATTTGAATGATTCTTTGTTCATTTTGTAGTACATGCAAAAATTTAAATTGCACGTTATTGCATTTATTTTACGTTGAACCGATGCTTGGTTTTGAAACGTATTTTGTTGCCGTTATTTTTACAACGGAATTTTACACCAATGCTATATTTTGAAGTACGGTGTTTTGTGGCATTTTGATGAATGAGAATTCACTGACATTACATTTTGATGTAGATTGTTTTGATGTGATTTTGACGTTTTAAAACTATTGTCGCTTTGGCTTCCGTAACCGTCAAATTTTAAAAAGTGGATTTTCAAGCGGTTATTCCGCAATGCTGATTTGTAACCGTTTTTACGGTATTTTGAGAAGTACAATTTCCTTATCGAAATTGTTACTGATTTGCTGTTTTAATCACGTGATTGGAAAATCGTTTTAAAATGAAAATTGTTTTATAAAATTTTAGCAGTTTGCAATTTCAAAAGAATGAGAAAGTGACTTAAACGATTCAGCAAAATCAAGGATTATGACCCCTTTCTTTTACTGTTTCGCTTAACTCCGGACTTGTTCAGTTGAGAATGCGAATTGTTATTTTTACAAAATAAATAAAATTGTTTTCAAAAATTTTACAGTTTGCGATTTCAAAAGAATGAGGAAGCGATTTAAACGTTTCAGCAAAATCGAGGACTATGACCCCTTTCTTTTACTGATTCGCTTAATTCCGGACTTGTCCGTTTGAGAATGTGAAATGTATTTTTACAAAATACACAATTTTGCACTTTCAAGGAAACGATGAAGAGAATCAAATGATTTAGTAAAACACGTGGTATGGGACATGTGCGTTTGCTATTTCGGTTAATTCCGGACCCGTTAATTGAAATATTTGATGATTTTGTGTGCTTTCGAGCCACTATGAGGACCTCCGGGTCATTTGTTGGACCTTCGGGTCATTTGTTGGGCTTTCGGGCCACTCTGCGGACCTTTGGGTCAAATACCAGTACTAGACCTTCGGGTCACTCTGCGGACCTTCGGGTCAATCTGATGGGCGCCAAAATTATGTTGAGTACTTGGTAGGCTTCGGCCACTCTGAGATGCACGTGCGGCGAATTAAAAAATCGCCATCTGATGGGATCGATCCAAGCTTTTATGTTGATTTTCTAGTCTTCTTAATTGATTTCTAGATATTTGTTGCTTCCAATTATCTGCAGGTAATTGGATATTTGTTGATATGAGTTCTGATTATCGTTTTTGATAATCAGATATTTGTTGTTTCTAATTATCGCTTGTGATAATTGGATATTTATTGATATGAGTTCTGATTATCGTTTTTGATAATCAGATATTTGTTGTTTCTAATTATCGCTTGTGATAATTAGATATTTGTTGATATGAGTTCTGATTATCGTTTTCGATAATCGGATATTTGTTGCATTTAATTATCGCTTGAGATAATTAATTATTTGTTGATTTTAGATTTAATTATCGCTTTTGATAATTAAATATTTGCTGATTTGAGATTTAATTATCGCTTTTGATAATTAAATATTTGCCGACTTGAAATTTAATTATCGCTTTTGATAATTAAATATTTGTTGATTTGAGATTTAATTATCGCTTTTGATAATTAAATATTTGCTGATTTGAGATTTAATTATCGCTTTTGATAATTAAATATTTGTTGATTTGAGATTTAATTATCGCTTTTGATAATTAAATATTTGCTGACTTGAAATTTAATTATCGCTTTTGATAATTAAATATTTGCTGACTTGAAATTTAATTATCGCTTTTGATAATTAAATATTTGTTGATTTGAGATTTAATTATCGCTTTTGATAATTAAATATTTGTTGATTTGAGATTTAATTATCGCTTTTGATAATTAAATATTTGTTGATTTGAGATTTAATTATCGCTTTTGATAATTAAATATTTGCTGACTTGAAATTTAATTATCGCTTTTGATAATTAAATATTTGTTGATTTGAGATTTAATTATCGCTTTTGATAATTAAATATTTGTTGATTTGAGATTTAATTATCGCTTTTGATAATTAAATATTTGTTGATTTGAGATTTAATTATCGCTTTTGATAATTAAATATTTGCTGACTTGAGATTTAATTATCGCTTTTGATAATTAAATATTTGCTGACTTGAGATTTAATTATCGCTTTTGATAATTAAATATTTGTTGATTTGAGATTTAATTATCGCTTTGGATAATTAAATATTTGCTGACTTGAGATTTAATTATCGCTTTTGATAATTAAATATTTGCTGATTTGAGATTTAATTATCGCTTTTGATAATTAAATATTTGTTGATTTGAGATTTAATTATCGCTTTTGATAATTAAATATTTGCTGATTTGAGATTTAATTATCGCTTTTGATAATTAAATATTTGTTGATTTGAGATTTAATTATCGCTTTTGATAATTAAATATTTGCTGATTTGGGATTTGATTATCGCTTTTGATAATCGAATATTTGTTGATTTGAAATTCGATTATCGTTTTTGATAATTGAATATTTGTTGATTTGGAATTCGATTACCGTTCTTGATAATTGAATAATTGTTGATTTGTGGTTTGATTATCGTTTTAGATAATCGAATAATTGTTGATTTGAGATTTGATTATCGTTTTTGATAATCGAATATTTGTTGATTTGAGATTTGATTTTCGTCTTTGATAATCGACTATTGGTTGATTGCTAATTTCGCTGATTATGAGATTTTCTAGTCTCCAATTGATTCTAGAGTAAGCTGATTTTATTGAATCGCTATTTTCTATCTATTTCTGGTAATAGTTAGAGTTTGTTGATCATGGAATTTATGTTTTCTAGTTAATTGTTGGATAACTATATATTTGCAGTTTGCGATTGTGATTGGTGTTTCATAATTATCTTTGTTGATAATTGAATATTGCGGATAATTGTAATTATTAAGTTTTGATTGCTTCTGATTATCTATTTGATGATTAGATTTTGTTGAGAATTTGTGAATTTCTTTTATTGGAATTAAAAGATTTCTTTGGCGTTTGTGTTCTTGACTTTTATTTCTCTAGCTTAACTAGTTTGTGTTACAGAAATAATTCTTATTGACGTCCTTAATTATGAAAATTGCGGGGACGTAATTTTTATAAGGAGGGGAGTCTGTAACAACCCAGGAGTTTGTAACAATTAATTATCGTCATTAAACTATTAATGATGATAACTAATGACTAATTGCTGTTCGGCGTTATTAAATCAAGTTGGAATTCTTTTGAAATTTCTTTAAGGGTATATGGGCTTTAAATAAATATTTCCCTTTTAATTTTATTCAGCCCGTTTCTTTAGTTTGTTGAGATAATGGCTATGACAGATCCCTCCTCTAACCATTTTACATTTCGCAACCCTAAAAGTAAATCGAACGAAGAAAATCAAAAATGGCTGCTTGTAATATTTCGTTCGTCCCCTTTACAAAAATTAGGGCTTTGATTAGAAATCGAAGAGGATAGATGGCGCTCGCTCGTTCGTTCTCGTCTCCGTTCGTCTCCAGAATTAGGGCTAACTTCGCTCGTTTCCTCGGTTGCAACGACTTCGTCCTGATTGCTTCGATGTTGGTCGTGCTCGAGGGGACTTCGGCTGTTTCATTCGCGACTAAGGTGAGTGATCGCATCACTCACATCTAATTCAAACGATATGAGCTTGTTTGTTGATTTGCTCTCCTTGGCTTCGGCCATTCTTGTTTATAGTTGGTTTTAATTCTTTGCTTGGCTGTCACTGTTCTGAATGGGTGATTTTGTATAGATTGGGCTTCGGCCATTCGTTTATGGTTTAATGCCTGAGATGTTTTTGACTTCGGTTACTTGATTTTTGATAATAGTCAATACTATGACTTTGGCATGGTTGTTGTCCTCTCTGTTGGCACCTGGCTTTGATTCGTGTTTGCTTTGAACTTGATTTCATTGCATTGATTTTGAACTACCGTGTCTGATTTCAACATTTTGTTCGGAAGTAGCAGGATATATTGTATTTGTGAACTTGCTCGATTGATGTTTTTAAAGTTGCTGGCCTTTGCCTTTTTGCTTTGGCACTGTGCCTTATTTTTGACAGTGATGCTTGTACCATCCAGTTTTACAGTTACCTACATGTTGCACTTTGGATGCATTTAGTTGTGAATTACTTGCATACACCCTAGATGTTGTCTTTATCCGACTTTGGCTATGTTGTTCACTATCTCTGGTAGCTCTTTCGTACCTGGTCGATTTTACTTGTTGATTTAGGATTCCGGCCACTTTGTCTTGACTGTTGCATCACAATGGTGATGTTGTTCTTGTTTGATTCATGTTGTTGGTTCGAATTCTCTGCAAATTTTTAATGTTGACTTCGACAAAGAAATTTATCTTTGATTAAGACTGCTATTGGAACATTGCAATTCCATTGTACAATCTGGTAGTTTCTTTGATATTGCAGCCTTCATGATTCGTAGATTTGAGTTTTACCCATCAAGCTCACTTTGATGTATTCCATAGAGTAACTGGACTGCCTTGAGTCTGGATCACTCGAGTTGCCTTCCTTGATTTATATTGAACTCGTATACATTCAGTTGGTCATTTGGGGAGTTGGGTTTGCATTTTGTTGTACCTGTAGTTTTCCAAACCGATTCTTCTGAAGTTTCAGCCAACCACTTCAAATTCACTTGAGTTGAACCCGAATTCGGGGTTTGACCTTGCGATCATTGTGACTTTCATTGAGCTTTTGTGTATCTCCTGCGATAGTGGCGAGGCAGTACACGCGTGCGTGTACTGCAGCCCTATCTGATTTGACAGTTTTAAATTGATGTTCGATTTGTTGAATTTTTTCGTTGGTGAATTTCAATGTTTTGGAGTTGTATTCTGATTTGGATTGTTGATTTATTGTTTAACACTATTTAGTGTTATATATGCCGTTATTCAATTCTCGTATCGAGAGTTGGATATACGTGATTTTTGTGACTGTCGTCTATTTGACTATCTGATTATTATTGCTGATATGCACTAATAACTGAGTTTGAATTAGACTGACCCGTGTATTATTTTCTGTTGAATGTAACACTCGGGTCAGACCCGAGTTATTTCAGGTTGTAGATTTCCTTCTTTGAGTTGTTGTTCAGGATATGAAGATATTTCTCATCTTCTGAAGTTGTCAATGTCATTTTGTCGTAGTCGTGTCATTGTATAGAACGATATGTATTCATGTATATTAGTCGATAATGTACTTGTATATATAACTTCTAGAGTCGACAGTTGTAGTTGTATCATATGTATTGTGTCAACTATGTATTAACTGACATCAGTTATATATACATGAGACTTTTGTTTTTATCTGTGTTCCGCATTTATATTATCTGTGTTATTGTTATATCTAATGTCCTAAACTATTATGAACTATCGTAGTTTGTTTTATACTGATAATTGGATATGTCGATGGGAGCAAATAAATAATAGATGAAAAATAAAAAGTATATACCACTCCTACCGAGATAACCAATATTAGTGTAAGGCCAATTACGGATGGTCGCTCCTATCCAGCCTTATTCTTCGTAATAATAGACAGTATTTCTTTTAATACTCTTTGTTATTATGAGCATAGAGGTGGGGCGTCACAGTAGGAAAACATTTATTATAACAGCATTTATTTGAGTCAAAACGAATGTTACATAAAACATCGTTACGACGACTCAAAATCACTAGTATAGGGATTCGGAATTAAGATAGATATATAAATCCCAATACTATATAAAACATTTCCTTCCGGAAATCATTTACTATAACAACAGTGTTTGTAACGACCCACTATTTTGGACCATTCAAATCGACAATAATCCACACATGTCAGACTTGAATAATGCAAAATAACAGATTGTAATAAAATTTGGAGCAAATAGAATCATTCACAGAATCACAGACACAGAAATATCAGAATAACTCGCAGCGGAATTTAAAAATAACCATAGTGGTTCATGAAGCCACTAAATACATAGTCTCAAATCAAATACAAAATACATAGTCTGAAACCCAATACAGTTCTGAAACAAGTACAATAGAGATCCAAATACACAAGTCTCTAAAACAAAAGCTGAAATAAGGCAACTGAAACTGAAATAGGAAGATAACTAGATAAGCAGAATCTTCAGTGATTCCGAGCTCCAGAAAAGTGAAGTCCAAAGCTGTGAATACTCAGGCTGACCCGAGCGTAAAATAAAACATAACACTCGAGTCAGGATATACATACTTATACAATGTAAACCAACTCAAATGAACTGTAGTAAAGGTACAAGTAACTTAGAAGATGCTTGGGACCGCCCATCCTCTAAGGATCCGTTAAACTATCTACTATATAGTAATATTCGCTATTATAATAGTGTCTAAATATGTAAAGTATAATCATATCGGAAAATAGCGTTAAGGGGATGGAGAACCTTAACGCGGTCGGATCTTAAAATCATAATCGTAGTAAAGCTCGATATGGTAGGTGACACGGCACAACTAGGCAATGCCAGGGTAGATATACCAATTACGCATCCGGACTAGTGGTGACGCATAGCAGCCACTACCGCCCACCTCGAACAACACTCCCAAATCAAGGGTGGCCACCAAATCAATCACAAGTAATAGAATGGTATCGAAGAAGTGTGTCCGATAAGAGGTGCTACCTCATTGGTCCGTCAATCGCTCCTGTTTTAGCCACCTTATGCCAACTCACGGGAGTTGGGTCCACGTAACATACCTTAAGGACGTCGCCACCATCCTACTTCATTCTGGAATCTCCACCGCGTACACGGTTGTCAAAGTGGTTTTCGGTATCGACAGAGAGTATGTCCATATCCGATCCCGGTCTCTTTGCCAACCAATCGTTATTATAACCCGTGGTTATAGATTTAAACAATTTATCAAATATACTTCGAATTAACCATTTTAAAACAAAGACATTATTCCTTAAAACAAATATTAAGTTATTATATTTCAAAAATCTAACCTTTCGTAGTTCACTTATTCACTTAAAACAATCACGTTAAGTTATATTTAAAAATAATCTTTATTCAACAAAACAACATTTATCTGCTATAACAATTAAATTTCAAAACAAAATTTATATTCAGCCTACTGCAGTCCTTAACAAGTGCTACAGTAGTCCTTTTATTAGTTCAGGTTCAGTTTCAGTTTCAGCTACAACAGCACTTACCAAGTACTATCATAGCCTTAGTTCATTTTAGTCTTTTAGTTCACTTATACAATCCACAGCACTTAACAAGTGCTACGGATTCTACCTAGTAAAACTTATAAAATCATACATTCAAACGTTCATTTAAATCCTTTAACCAATTTTACTTCAAAAGAAATTTTACAAGTTAAAACCAAAACTTTCCAATTTGCCTATTACATTCATTTCAACATTTAAACTTAAACTCCATTTTCCACCAATTTAAACTAAATTTCATTTAAATTTATTTAACTTAAGTTTCCATTTTTCTTTTTATTTTATCAAAATTTCAATTTAAGCTTCGTTTTAAAATCAATATTCCTCCATTTATTTATATTTATCACATAGAAAAATCATTTCTATTTTAAATAAATCTTTTAAAAATTCGGTTTAAATCAAATTAAATATTATTACAATTCTTAAATGATTTAAAATATTCAGAAAATACATAAAAATAACCACGGGTCTGTATAATATTTTCTAGCCTAATTCAAGTGATACGGATACTATATCATTTCAATCCGTAATTTACAAAGAAAATCCGGGTTTTATCATTTCAAACCCGCAATCCCAAGTAAATAAAATTTAATTGAAAATCGCTCAGGCCTATCATTTCAGCCCATAACGATCTTCCCTTATTCTAAAGTCCGTTCGGGTATGTATCATTTCAACCCATAGTGATTCTATTCTACAGGGAACTTGCAGTGTGATTTAACAGAATAGAATAACAGTAAAATAAGAACAGATATAACAGATGATATGATATGCAGTTTTAACAATTAACATCAACTATAAATAAATCACAGGTAATTATAACATCATTTATTTATTTATTTATTTCTACACATTCAGTTGCGGTCGTTTCACAATTACATAAGTATGAATATTCGTGTGAGAATTACTCACCTCTACGGAGCTGGAGATTCGGAAAGAAAGAAGTACGATGTAATTTGAAAGCACGCGGATAGCACGATCAGTCGTTAGCAGACTCGCCGACTTGATTCTGATCTAAAGTCGAAAGAATAAAGCGAATAAATAGACAATCAAAGATGCACGAATAACGAATTTCCCAAATTGAAGTAAACGATCGAAAAATAAATCAAGTTGAAAATAGAAGGAATTGGTTCGACCACTCTTATTGGAGATTATAAATTTTAAAATTTTTTTCAAAGTAAAAATTTTGTACTATTCACAAATTTTCTTTTCACACGGAATTTACAACATTCAAAATAAAACAAGAAGTGGAAATTTCTGTTCACTATTTCATTTCATCAAGACAGAGGTAAAACAATTCACAACTGCAAAACAACAAAACTGGAATAGGTTTTAATTCACTTTCTTTCCAAAACCAAAAGTCAGTGAAAATATAAGCTAAGTTTGCAAATACAGGTGGCAAAAGCAACTTCCTTTTTTATAAACAACTCAACAAACAATGTTCTCCTCTCAGTACAACTCCTTTATTTTTAATTTCAAACTGGTTCAGGGAAGACAACACACAACAAAGAAAAATAAAATAAAAGGGACGAACAGTTGGGATTTGGGATTCGAAAGCTGTCTCGGTCTGGTGTTGGCAGTTGGGCTCGACTGGGTTGGCTGCCTTGGTGGTCAGCTGGGGTGGGTTTGGTCTCGTGTGAGGCAGTGAAGGTTGGCCTAAGTTTGGAGACGTGGGGACAAGTGGTGACAGTCTGGTGACGTGGGGTTCTCTGGCAAAGGCTGGTTTCGTTCGGGTGGTGAGATGGAGGCTGACGTCGTGGTGATGGCTGGTGGTGGACTGGGCATGGAGGCAGTGGTGATGTCAGGCGTGGGGTGGAGACTGATAGGTTCGTGGTGCGAATGGGTTGGTGTGACTGGGTATGGGGGCGGTGGTGGTGTCAGGCTGACGTGGAGGAGAAGCGGTGACGGTCTGGGGTAGGGTTGGTCTCGTGTGGTGGCGAACGGGGTTGCCGTGCTGGTTGTCTGACGCGGTCAGATGCATGGGGTAGAAGCAAGAAGGGATAGAGAAACAAGATAAAACAAAAAAACAAGAACAAGAGGCCATACCTGAAGAAGGTTCTGCAAATTGATGGGAGGAAATGAAAAAATGCGGTCTGGAATTAAAAATTTTTTGTTTTGGCAAGGATGAATAGGAAACGAAACGTGACAGGCCAAGCTTTATTGCTTTGAACGGTACGAAATTATAGCAATAACTCATATTAAATACGTGAAACGTAAGGGAGGCCAAGTGAACGAATAATTTTTTTTCACGTGAACGATTTTTTTTTTTTGAACAGCTGAGACTTTAAACTGCCAACACAAATGAAAAAAATCAATTTGGACGGTGAAAACAAAAGAAATTATAAAACGTCCAAATAACGTACAAATCTCCTTATTTCTTTTATTAAATAAATTTAATAAATTGTTAACAGTTTCTCAAAAATATAACGTATCTTTTAACCGGAATCTAAAAATAGTTATTATCATCACAAATAAGATTTATTCTATAGTAAAGTTAATAACGGACAAAACGTATCGAAATGTAACGTTTTAAATTTCGTTTTATACAAATTACTACACTTTATTTTTAACTCAATATTTCAAAATGTTTTATTTTTATTTAAAATTTCGTTTTAAAATATCGGGCTGTTACACTCTCCCCCACTCAAAGCTTTTCGTCCTCGAAAAGGAACGAAGAAGGAAAACAAAGAAAGATAAGACAGAATAGTAGAGTGCCTGAAATAAATAATTCCGGATTCGAAGCACGAATGCTCTCCTCCGTCTCCCAGGTGCAATCCCGTTCATCAGTGCTCCACTGCACTTTGACCAGGTTGACAGATTTTCTTCTTAGCTGCTTCGTACCTCGATCGACGATACGAAGTGGCTTCCTCTCAACAGTCAGATTTGGTTCAATATCCAAACTATCAAGAGCAGAAGGCTGAATAATAAGAGATGGATCATGCAGATAGCGACGAAGATGAGATACATGAAAGACGTTGTGAATTCCAGAAAATTTCTCGGGTAAATCCAGACGATAAGCAAGAGAACCAATTCTTTCCAAAATGCGGAAAGGATCAACAAATCTAGGAGAAAGCTTTCCTCTACGACCGAAACGAATAACATTCCTTAAGGGAGAGACCTTAAGGAAAACCAAATCACCAACAGCAAACTCTAAACTCCGTCTTCGCCGATCGGCGTACTTCTTCTGTCTATCCTGAGCAATCCTCATCTTTCTCTTAATCTCTTCAACTCTCTCTGAAGCTTCCAAAACCAATTCAGGACCAAGAACCAATCGATTTCCGGATTCAATCCAACAAGAAGGAGATCTACAAGGTCGTCCATAAAGAGCAGAAAATGGAGATGTCTCAATACTGGCCTGATAACTATTGTTATAAGTGAATTCGACAAGATGGAGATGATCTTCCCAAGATCCTCCATAATCAAGCACACAAGCACGAAGAAGATCTTCTAAAATCTGATTCACCCTTTCCGTTTGACCGTCGGTCTGTGGATGGTAAGCAGTGCTCAGATTTAGATGAGTACCCAAAGAATCCTGAAAGGCTTTCCAAAACCTACTAGTAAAGATAGGATCACGATCACAAACGATACTGAGAGGAACACCATGGAGACGAACAATCTCCCTCATGTAAGTCTCAGACAAACTAGAAGCTGAACGGGTAGACTTGACCGGAATGAAATGAGCTGATTTGGTCAATCTATCCACAATAACCAAGATACTTTCGTTACCCTTCCTACTCCTCGGTAAACCATCAATGAAATCCATAGAAACTTGTTCCCACTTCCAATTGGGAATCTCAAGAGGCTGCAATAAACCAGGGCTCTTCTGATGATCTGCCTTGACTTGTTGACAAGTCGCACATCTATTCACAAAAATGGAAACATCTCGTTTCATACCTTTCCACCAATATAATTTCTTCATATCCTGATACATCTTGGTCACGCCTGGATGAATAGAAAGTCTGGACTGATGATTCTCCCGAAGTAACTCCTGTCTCAATCCATCAACATTCGGGACACAAATCCTATTATTGATCCTCAATACACCCTTATCGTCAATCTGAGCTCCATTACCATCAAGACTACTACCTCCAACTCTGCTTCGAACACTTTCCTTAATCAATCTAAGCATCTGATCCTCATCCTGTCTAGCCATAATACGATCCACAAGAGGAGAAGAAACAACAATCTGACACAACAAAGCTTTCTTCCTACTCAAAGCATCCGCCACTACGTTAGCCTTTCCCGGTGTATAGTTGATGTCGAGGTCATAAGAAGCAAGGAACTCTAACCACCTAACTTGTCTCTGATTCAAATCCTTCTGAGAGAAAATATACTTCAAAGACTGATGATCTGTGAAAAGCTCAAACTTGGTACCCAACAAATGATGTCTCCAAAGCTTCAAAGCGAAAACAACAGCAAGCAACTCTAGATCATGGGCAGCATAATTTACTTCATGAGTCTTCAACTGTCTACTAGCATAAGCAATCACTCTACCATCCTGCATCAGAACAGCTCCTAAACCTTCTCGACAAGCATCGGTGTATACCGTTAATCCCTCATTTCCATTTGGAACGGTAAGAACAGGTGCGGAAGTAAGCTTGTCTTTTAACTCATTGAAGGCGGCCTTACACTCGTTACTCCAAATAAACTTAGCATTCTTCCGAGTTAAAGCAGTGAGAGGCGCAGCAATCCGAGCGAAATTCTCAATGAATCTCCGGTAATAACCGGCGAGGCCCAGAAAACTACGGATATCAGTAGGAGTTTTAGGAGTTTCCCAATCCTGTACAGAATAGGGAAAAAGAAGGATAATAGAAAAGATAGAGTAAATTGAAATGAAACAATGAAAGAGAAGGAAAGAAGGACTTACATTGATCGCAGCGATCTTGACTGGATCAATTGAAACTCCATTACTAGAAACAATATGCCCGAGAAATCGGACTTCATCCTTCCAGAAGTGACATTTGGAAAATTTAGCTTTTAACTGATGATTGCGAAGGGTCTCAAGAACAGATTTTAAATGTGACTCATGTTCTTCTTCAGACTTAGAGAAGATGAGGATATCATCCACAAAGACTAAAACAAATTTATTAAGCACATCACGGAAAACACGATTCATCAAGTCAACAAAGAAAGCAGGGGCATTAGTCAAACCAAAAGGCATGACTAACCATTCGAAGAATCCATTTTCAGTACGAAAAGCAGTCTTAGGAATACTTTCCTCAGCCACTCTGAGTTGGTGAAAACCTGTGGCGAGATCAAGCTGAGAGAAAACAGTAGCACCATAAAGCTGATCGAACATGTCATTGATGCGAGGCATTGGGTATCTATTTTTCATAGTGAGTTTGTTCAACTCCCTATAATCAACACACATCCGAAGAGAACCATCGGATTTGGTGACGAAGACCACTGCAGCTCCCCATTCAGAAAAACTAGGTCTGATCAGACCCTTGGAAGATAGGTCTTCAATTTGTTTCCTTAACTCAACCTTCTCGCGGGGTGCCATTCTTCTAGGGGGAAGAACTATAGGTCGAGCTCCAGGAATGAGATCAATGCGGAAATCAATTTCCCGCTTGGGAGGTAAAGCAGTAACTTCTCCAAACACATCCGGGTAGTGATTAACTACACGGGTCGACTGAAGATCATCAATAGAAGCATCCAGAGAAAAGATAAAACTACCAGCATAATCATGAGGCATACGGCCCTGAATAAGCAAAGAATTTCCTCGATCATCCTTAAGAGAAACAATTCGGGATTTACACGAGATACGGGCATCGTGTCCATCAAGCCAATCACTTCCAAGCAACAAATCAAAAGCATCGAAACCTAGGACATAGAAATCTCCAGAAAATTTATGACCAGAATAGAAGAGTCTCACTTGCTTACAAATCTTATCTAGATTTGCGGGACCACCAATAGGATTTGAAACACATAGAGGAACAGAAACATACTCAGGAGAAAGGAGAGTTTCAAACTTATTACACAAAACATCAGAAATAAAGCTATGCGAAGCCCCAGTATCAAATAAAACACGAACAGGATGATGAAATAAAGTAAAGGTGCCCTGAAGAGTACCTTGATCATCGCTAGGAGCAGGAGTAGGTGCAGGAGCAGGTGATGAAGCAGATGTAACAGCAAATACGCCAGATGGCCTTCCCTTCTGATATAAAGGACAGTCTTTCTTAAAATGACCCGGCTGAAGACAAACATGACAAAGATCGTTCCTGGTAACCTGGGGTGGAGGAACAGCAGCAACAGACGGATTAGGGCAACTATTGGCATAGTGACCCTTCTGGTCACATTTGAAGCAAGTAATGGAGGAAAGATCAATAGGGTGCCTCTGGGAAGGAGCAGATGCTGAAGATCCTAAGCCCGGATGTTTGAGCCAATTCTTCTTCTGCTGGTGGAAGTTGGGCTTTCTCTTCTTGGAATTAGCAGAGGAGGAATGAGATACATGAGCACTGGAAGCAGCAGGACCCTTGGAAGTAGGGTTCTCATAGCGAATAGCCATATCCATGAGCTCAGTAAAAGTGCCATGAACATGCGAAATAAGACGATCGTAGAACTCTGGGCGAGCTCCAGCAATGAACTTCTCATTTTTCTTTAGCTGAGTGTCGATAAGACCAGGACCAAATTTTGAAAGTTCATTGAACTTCCGTTCATACTCTGAGAAGGACATGGTACCTTGCTTGAGGTCCATGAATTCGCGGTAAAGCTGAGATTTACCGGCTTCGGGCATCCATTTTGCCACAAAAGCCTCCCTGAAAGGAAGATACAGAAACAAAACTTTTTTTTTTAGATAAATTGAAAAGAAAGGAAATGGGAAAATTCAAATTAACACAAAGGATACCTGAACTGCTCCCATGAAAGGTCACCTTCGTTAGTGCGAGCCGTAACAGACTCCCACCAATCTAGAGCGGCCTCTTGCAGCTGCCATGCTGCTAACTGACGCTTCTAGGCATCAGTGATCTCTAAACCAGTAAAGATTCTTTCCAAACTTCTTAGCCATTGCTGGGCTTCGATGATACTTTCTGAACCGGTGAACTTAGTGCCACCGAGCTGAGAGAATTCTTTGCAGAGAACTGTAAACTCAACTGGTGCAACGGGTGGAGGAACTGGGGCAATACCACGACCCCTACCTCTAGCATTTCCACGATTCATCCTGGAAATATCAAGAATAAATTTAGGACAAGGTACAGAGAAGACAAAGATAAGTTAAGATAAAACACGATAAGAACACTTGGGTGAAATCCTCATAACAAAATTCCTAACAAGGTAGATGCGGAAAGATGGAAGTTTACAAAATTTCTTCTTACAATCAAGAAAACTTTATATCAAAATAATCCTTGAAAAATTCATTTGAAAAATCATTTTAAAATCATTTTATACTTTAAAAATACGTTCACTCACAAGGAAATGATTCTGAGTTTGATTTCACTCATTCTAGGGTATTTCTACCCTATCTCTAATGAGTTTTTGCTCCATAGGCTAAGGTTTGCCTAAAACCTGGCTCTAATACCAAATGTAACGACCCACTATTTTGGACCATTCAAATCGACAATAATCCACACATGTCAGACTTGAATAATGCAAAATAACAGATTGTAATAAAATTTGGAGCAAATAGAATCATTCACAGAATCACAGACACAGAAATATCAGAATAACTCGCAGCGGAATTTAAAAATAACCATAGTGGTTCATGAAGCCACTAAATACATAGTCTCAAATCAAATACAAAATACATAGTCTGAAACCCAATACAGTTCTGAAACAAGTACAATAGAGATCCAAATACACAAGTCTCTAAAACAAAAGCTGAAATAAGGCAACTGAAACTGAAATAGGAAGATAACTAGATAAGCAGAATCTTCAGTGATTCCGAGCTCCAGAAAAGTGAAGTCCAAAGCTGTGAATACTCAGGCTGACCCGAGCGTAAAATAAAACATAACACTCGAGTCAGGATATACATACTTATACAATGTAAACCAACTCAAATGAACTGTAGTAAAGGTACAAGTAACTTAGAAGATGCTTGGGACCGCCCATCCTCTAAGGATCCGTTAAACTATCTACTATATAGTAATATTCGCTATTATAATAGTGTCTAAATATGTAAAGTATAATCATATCGGAAAATAGCGTTAAGGGGATGGAGAACCTTAACGCGGTCGGATCTTAAAATCATAATCGTAGTAAAGCTCGATATGGTAGGTGACACGGCACAACTAGGCAATGCCAGGGTAGATATACCAATTACGCATCCGGACTAGTGGTGACGCATAGCAGCCACTACCGCCCACCTCGAACAACACTCCCAAATCAAGGGTGGCCACCAAATCAATCACAAGTAATAGAATGGTATCGAAGAAGTGTGTCCGATAAGAGGTGCTACCTCATTGGTCCGTCAATCGCTCCTGTTTTAGCCACCTTATGCCAACTCACGGGAGTTGGGTCCACGTAACATACCTTAAGGACGTCGCCACCATCCTACTTCATTCTGGAATCTCCACCGCGTACACGGTTGTCAAAGTGGTTTTCGGTATCGACAGAGAGTATGTCCATATCCGATCCCGGTCTCTTTGCCAACCAATCGTTATTATAACCCGTGGTTATAGATTTAAACAATTTATCAAATATACTTCGAATTAACCATTTTAAAACAAAGACATTATTCCTTAAAACAAATATTAAGTTATTATATTTCAAAAATCTAACCTTTCGTAGTTCACTTATTCACTTAAAACAATCACGTTAAGTTATATTTAAAAATAATCTTTATTCAACAAAACAACATTTATCTGCTATAACAATTAAATTTCAAAACAAAATTTATATTCAGCCTACTGCAGTCCTTAACAAGTGCTACAGTAGTCCTTTTATTAGTTCAGGTTCAGTTTCAGTTTCAGCTACAACAGCACTTACCAAGTACTATCATAGCCTTAGTTCATTTTAGTCTTTTAGTTCACTTATACAATCCACAGCACTTAACAAGTGCTACGGATTCTACCTAGTAAAACTTATAAAATCATACATTCAAACGTTCATTTAAATCCTTTAACCAATTTTACTTCAAAAGAAATTTTACAAGTTAAAACCAAAACTTTCCAATTTGCCTATTACATTCATTTCAACATTTAAACTTAAACTCCATTTTCCACCAATTTAAACTAAATTTCATTTAAATTTATTTAACTTAAGTTTCCATTTTTCTTTTTATTTTATCAAAATTTCAATTTAAGCTTCGTTTTAAAATCAATATTCCTCCATTTATTTATATTTATCACATAGAAAAATCATTTCTATTTTAAATAAATCTTTTAAAAATTCGGTTTAAATCAAATTAAATATTATTACAATTCTTAAATGATTTAAAATATTCAGAAAATACATAAAAATAACCACGGGTCTGTATAATATTTTCTAGCCTAATTCAAGTGATACGGATACTATATCATTTCAATCCGTAATTTACAAAGAAAATCCGGGTTTTATCATTTCAAACCCGCAATCCCAAGTAAATAAAATTTAATTGAAAATCGCTCAGGCCTATCATTTCAGCCCATAACGATCTTCCCTTATTCTAAAGTCCGTTCGGGTATGTATCATTTCAACCCATAGTGATTCTATTCTACAGGGAACTTGCAGTGTGATTTAACAGAATAGAATAACAGTAAAATAAGAACAGATATAACAGATGATATGATATGCAGTTTTAACAATTAACATCAACTATAAATAAATCACAGGTAATTATAACATCATTTATTTATTTATTTATTTCTACACATTCAGTTGCGGTCGTTTCACAATTACATAAGTATGAATATTCGTGTGAGAATTACTCACCTCTACGGAGCTGGAGATTCGGAAAGAAAGAAGTACGATGTAATTTGAAAGCACGCGGATAGCACGATCAGTCGTTAGCAGACTCGCCGACTTGATTCTGATCTAAAGTCGAAAGAATAAAGCGAATAAATAGACAATCAAAGATGCACGAATAACGAATTTCCCAAATTGAAGTAAACGATCGAAAAATAAATCAAGTTGAAAATAGAAGGAATTGGTTTGACCACTCTTATTGGAGATTATAAATTTTAAAATTTTTTTCAAAGTAAAAATTTTGTACTATTCACAAATTTTCTTTTCACACGGAATTTACAACATTCAAAATAAAACAAGAAGTGGAAATTTCTGTTCACTATTTCATTTCATCAAGACAGAGGTAAAACAATTCACAACTGCAAAACAACAAAACTGGAATAGGTTTTAATTCACTTTCTTTCCAAAACCAAAAGTCAGTGAAAATATAAGCTAAGTTTGCAAATACAGGTGGCAAAAGCAACTTCCTTTTTTATAAACAACTCAACAAACAATGTTCTCCTCTCAGTACAACTCCTTTATTTTTAATTTCAAACTGGTTCAGGGAAGACAACACACAACAAAGAAAAATAAAATAAAAGGGACGAACAGTTGGGATTTGGGATTCGAAAGCTGTCTCGGTCTGGTGTTGGCAGTTGGGCTCGACTGGGTTGGCTGCCTTGGTGGTCAGCTGGGGTGGGTTTGGTCTCGTGTGAGGCAGTGAAGGTTGGCCTAAGTTTGGAGACGTGGGGACAAGTGGTGACAGTCTGGTGACGTGGGGTTCTCTGGCAAAGGCTGGTTTCGTTCGGGTGGTGAGATGGAGGCTGACGTCGTGGTGATGGCTGGTGGTGGACTGGGCATGGAGGCAGTGGTGATGTCAGGCGTGGGGTGGAGACTGATAGGTTCGTGGTGCGAATGGGTTGGTGTGACTGGGTATGGGGGCGGTGGTGGTGTCAGGCTGACGTGGAGGAGAAGCGGTGACGGTCTGGGGTAGGGTTGGTCTCGTGTGGTGGCGAACGGGGTTGCCGTGCTGGTTGTCTGACGCGGTCAGATGCATGGGGTAGAAGCAAGAAGGGATAGAGAAACAAGATAAAACAAAAAAACAAGAACAAGAGGCCATACCTGAAGAAGGTTCTGCAAATTGATGGGAGGAAATGAAAAAATGCGGTCTGGAATTAAAATTTTTTTGTTTTGGCAAGGATGAATAGGAAACGAAACGTGACAGGCCAAGCTTTATTGCTTTGAACGGTACGAAATTATAGCAATAACTCATATTAAATACGTGAAACGTAAGGGAGGCCAAGTGAACGAATAATTTTTTTTCACGTGAACGATTTTTTTTTTTTGAACAGCTGAGACTTTAAACTGCCAACACAAATGAAAAAAATCAATTTGGACGGTGAAAACAAAAGAAATTATAAAACGTCCAAATAACGTACAAATCTCCTTATTTCTTTTATTAAATAAATTTAATAAATTGTTAACAGTTTCTCAAAAATATAACGTATCTTTTAACCGGAATCTAAAAATAGTTATTATCATCACAAATAAGATTTATTCTATAGTAAAGTTAATAACGGACAAAACGTATCGAAATGTAACGTTTTAAATTTCGTTTTATACAAATTACTACACTTTATTTTTAACTCAATATTTCAAAATGTTTTATTTTTATTTAAAATTTCGTTTTAAAATATCGGGCTGTTACAGTGTTATAGTCCACCATTTCCTTATTTCTCGAAAACGTCTATTTCGACAATGAATGTTGAAATCTATGGTTTCGATAGTTAATACATTTTTAAACATTGTTAAAACAATTAACTTCATTTTTAATGTCACTTCTCCAAAACTATCCATTTTACTTGACAATATATTCACTGTCCAAAATCGTGAATATACTTCACTAATCACATTTCACTATTTTCTACACATTTTAATTCAAGAATTATCCACTATCAAAAATCGTGGATAAAATTCCCTTAATAACCTTCTATATTAAATTCATCAAATTTGATTTATTTTCGAATTTATAAAACAACGTTTATAAATTCTATTTCCATTTTATAACA
Source organism: Allium fistulosum (assembly GCA_030737815.1). NCBI lineage: Eukaryota > Viridiplantae > Streptophyta > Magnoliopsida > Asparagales > Amaryllidaceae > Allium > Allium fistulosum. The sequence continues at coordinate 520,262,199 of CM060901.1, read as the reverse complement.
ATTTCGATTTATAAATCTTCTTTAATGACCTATTCAATTTATAACTCATTGTATATACCAAAGGTCCATCTTATAAGTTAATAACTTATAATTCATTTATTTTAAAAGAAATCGTTCTTTTAAACTTCACAGATTTGAAATCTTATTACTTATAAGATTTCATTTATAACCTTATTTTCAACCATAACCGAACTACTTTTATACTATTTATAAATCTCATCTATTAACCATTCATACTTATTCAAAAATCTCAATTAAAATGCCGAAATCCAATTTATACTTCATTTTAACACTTATAAAAACTCGTTTTATAATTCCAATATTTGATTTATAAATATCAATTTGTATAAATCCTTTTATACAAATCGTTTATAGTTATTCAAAAATCCCAACTTAAACCATTTTATAAATAAATCGATTTTTATTTCAAAAATGACACTTTGGTTATATTCCACTAAAAATTATAACTTTTATAACTTTAAAATTTTAACGTTTATAAATCAATTCAAAAATTCCATAAAACGTATATTTTCAAAAATCACTTTAAAAACCCTTTTAAAGTAAAGTCGTTATTTTTAAACTTCAAAACTTGAATCCGATGATGCAACAGCACCAATTAGTCAATCACAACAACAAACATCATATATCAATATGATAACAGAATATACATCAATATCTGTAAATAAATAAATACTGGTGAGGAATCCAGTTGGATCCCTCTAACCTGTTTCCCTGCATCCACAGATGTTAGCACAATACCAATTCCACTTCGAGGTGGAATATCGTGGTATATGGGTTTTATAAAAATCATCCGCTTACTAACGGCGCAATAGGGTCTCATCCGCTATACGAGGCGGGAAATCAATCAATCCAATATATACATATGCCAATATGTATATATTGCTATATATATATATAGATATATCCTACTATATCTAATATCACATCCAAACAGTCAATCAATCAAATCAATAACTGTAAAAACCAATTTCATTTGAGTGAGAAAAATCTCACCTTAGCTTTTTATTTTGCCATCCCATTTTCTATCTTGACTTGTTTTCTCGATTCCACAGTTTTAAACCTTGTATAGACATTATACAAATAAATTAACATTCGAACCAAATCGAAAAAAATTTATTTTTATTTTAAAATTTTGATTCATTGGTGATTTCATTTTTAAACAATTAAATTAAATTTAGACTATTTCTCCTTTATACAGATTTTTCCATTTCCTTAACTATTTATATATAAATGTATATAACTCAATAAAATAATTTTACTTGTTTAAATTCTCTTCTTCTGCATACATTCTTTTAAAAAATTTACTAAATCAAACAATTTAAATTTTTAACTAACCAATTTCTCCTTCACTGTATATAAGTGATAACAGCATACTTTATCTTACTGCAATTATTATATACCTATTTTTTTTCTAGTTTTAACATATTAACATACTAAAAAAAATCAAAACTAAGGTCATATATTACTGCATATAGACTTTCTTCAGTTTACACTGAACTTTAACATATATTAAATCGAATAGAATTTATACCTTATTGCTCTCGATTCTTGAAATCACGACCTGCTCGCGAAGCCCATGCTTCCCCTCACTGACAACGGCAACTCACCACCGCTCAGTCGCTGCTCGAATTCGCGACATCCTTTCCTGCCATCGCAAGTGCCTGGCTTCCCATAATCGCATGCGAACCCAACTGCCCCGAGCTTCCAGCACCCACGAGATCGCGACTCCTCAGACCAAAATTGTCGAAATCGAACAACTGCCTCAACTCGTTCACGCCGCCTTGATTCGCGATAACCACCATGCCGCCTTCCTCGAATCGCGACGCCTATCCATCGCCAGTTCGATCGAACGACTCGTGACTCACGTCTTGCTTGAACCCCTAACAGATCTCGAGAATCGACGCCCTCATACGAGCCATCGCGACTTCGAAGTCGCCTTCAACCACGCGATATCGAATAGGAGAAAAGAAGTCTTGGAACGATATATGTTGTCGATTGGAAAAACTTGGAGGGAAGCGGCCATAAAAATTTTGTTTTTATTTTTCTTTTCTAATTGAACTGAAGTATGGAGAGAAAAGGAGATGTCGTGGTTTTGAAAGGAAAAGAGACGTGATAAATCAGAGAGGTATGGGTTGGCTGCGCGATTTTAGGCACGATTCCAGGGAACAATGTGGTGATGTTATAACCCCCCCCCCTTTTTTTATTATTAAATTTAAATTTGTTTTCGATACGAATCTCAACGCGTTTAGGTGTCATGTGCTCACAGAATAACTCCGAAAATCACGAAAATTGAAATTCGGTAATAATACAATATTATGGACCCAATGGAACTGGTTTCGTCGAATTCCGAGACTGCGCCTCGGACGGCTATTTTTAAATTCGATTTAAATGATAAAATTTCAAAACTGAACAAACCATTTTCAAATTCAATTCCGAAGCTTTTGTTATCCTCAGTGTTATCAATATAAATTTTACAAGCGTTTGAAATATTTTTCTTTAGCTTTAAATTGAAGATTCAAATTTTTATTCAACTCTCAATATATTAAATTATATAATATAACCGTCAAATTCAAAGTTACATTCGAGATTCAAATTAAATCATCGTTCAAATATTTAAAATTAATTAAATATTTTCAATTTATTTTGTTCAAAATTCTGGGTCGTTACATATGTAGACGTGTATATATGATTAAGTAGGTTGGTATATTTTGTTGGTATGCAAAGGATTTTGTTATGAAAGTTATGAAAGGAACCCGTTGTTTATATATATAAATTTGTATAAGAGTTATAGCTGCAATTCATACACATATAGTCTACATAAGTTTTAAACGATCGGTTGAATATATATGTAAGTTATATATTCTATATATTCTGTACGTTTATGTATAAGTTATAGTACTTTGCATCGAGTTGAAATTCCAACTTTCGTATATAAGAGTTGTCCACTTTTCCTTGAGCTTTGAAAAAAAAAATCACGTTACATTTATATTATTTGCAAACTGGGAATAAAAGCTTGAGATTTTTTTACCTGCTATAGCCTTTTTCTGTTTGGTTCTGTATATTTTTGGTATTAACCTTTGTAAACATGTTATAAAATATGTAGTATAAGTATTTATTTATAACTCGTAGGTATAATATGTTGGATAGTTTGTAACTTGTTTAAAGCTAGGTATATAATATTTTTGAAATATTCACTTATATTGGGTTAATATCTTTAAGTAGATTTTTGCGTAATAGCGTTAATATGTATATTGTGTTCTAGTATCCATTAGGAAATTTTTGAAAGTAATATGGGTTTTTGTAAATATCGCTGAATACCCGTTTTTCTGAAAAATATATTATATACATATGTACCTTGCTTCGGCTTATTTCATTCCAGTTTTTGATTGTTTTCATCGATTTCCAATTTATCAGCTTTGTTCGTCGTGCCTGTTTTCTTCATCAAATCGTGTCCATCTAGTGTTGCTTTGGAATTCGTGGCTCATTTCCTTGTCAAAATCTATCTAGCCTCGAAAGGTGAGCAATCACTCACGATTAACGTTCTTTTATTTATTAAATTTGATTTCAATTGAAACGACAATTGAAATATGCTGCTGTAGTTATTTAAGTTGTTATATATGCTATTATCTGTAACTGTTCACCTGTGGGATATGACACCATATCTTGTTGTTTTTATTCTATTGTTATTGATGATATATGCCTGTTGTTGTATTTTATATTATCTGTTATCACTCTGCAAGTTCCCTGTTAGTATAGAATTCACTATGGGTTGAAATGAAACATACCCGAACAGACTTTAGAATAGGGGAAAATCGTTATGGGTTGAAATGATAAACCCAAGCGATTTTCATTTGAATTGAAATTGGGATTACGGGTCGAAATGATATCTACCCGTATATATTTAAAATTCGGATTGAAATGATAAATATCCGTATCACTTAACCGTATGATAAATATATATACAGACACCGTTGGTCCATATATATAAATATTTTGAAAATGAATTCTATGGTTTTGGAAAGAAATATATGGTTTTAATAAATGTTGATTCTTAAATTATTATATATAAATGGTAATGATATATAGATTTGATAATAATATTTAATTTAATTAAGATGGATTTAATACATATAATATGTTTAAGTATTAAATTTATATTTCAAATAGATTTTTGGTAAAAATTTGAATAAGTTAAGGTTAGGGAGATAATTTGAATTTAGTTGAAATTGTAGTCGATAAAGAATTTTATTTAATTAAACCGATTTGAAACTTATTGAAATTGACTTATAACTTGGGTTTGATTTAAGTAATTTAATGAACATTTCTTGTTTAAATAAATTTAAAGGAATATTTAGTAGAAATGTAATTTAAGGCTAGTTAAATGATATTGAATGTATTAAATGAATATTCCCTGATTAAATAATAATAAAGTTAAATCAAGAACTATATGAAACTGTTAAATTTAACTTTGAAATGTTGAATATTAAAGCTTTGAAATATATTTAGACCTGAATTGAATTGATGAATTTAGCTATGAATAAATTTGGTGTTTTGGAATTTGGGTGGATGTGAAGCAATTTGTGAGACTTAAGGAAATTATAAATACTTTACTTTTAAATTATTTAACCTATATATACTATTTTGGAAATAGATATATTTGAAATGAAATGATATTTTGGTTTTGAAGTATAAATTAATTTGGAATGACCACGGTGTCATAATGTATATTTACACCTTGTAGATAGTTCCGCAGATCCTTAGAGGATGGTTATCCCAAACATCCTTTAAGTTAATTGTATTTCAGTTGATATTTCACTTGAGTTGGATTTATTGATATAAGAATGTTAATCCTGACTCGAGTGTTTTGTGTTTTACTTTACGCTCGGGTCAGACCGAGCGATACAGCATTTGAGACTAACCTTTGGAGTTTGGAGCTTCATTTGGAGATCCAACTATCGATTCAGCTTTCAGCTTTTCCAGTTGATTTGTTCGGAGAGGTCATCTATTCGTACTGAATACTTCATTGTACTTGAGATATTCTGTTTTATTTTATTTTTAACTCTGATGTTTATATAGTAGCTTCATGAACTACTATTTATCTTTTCCGCTGCGTATTATTGTATTACTCTGTGTTTGTGATTCTGTGATTGATTTATTTACTGTATATGATGAGTTTTGCCAAATTTAAATTAACAATCTATTATTTTGAATTATTCAAGTCCGACATGTGTGGATTTATTGTCGATTTGAATGGTCCAAAATAGCGGGTCGATACAGTTGGTATCAGAGCTTTGGCTCTAGGCAAAACTTAGCATATATAGTAAATTTATTTACAGAATCACTTTCGTTCGAGTTTGAATCTCTTCCTTTTGACTCGATTTCCTTTGAACTTTGGAACGTTCCTTGCGGTTCCAAAATTCATTCTTGTCTCTCCCTATTTGTATTCTTTTGATTTTGGAGTATCCCATAACTCCACTTTGAATGATCTCTATAAGAATAGGCGATCCCGCCAATCTTCGAATGATTTGTAAAGTGGTGGAACTCCTTTACAATTGGCATTGATTCACCAGAGATTTATATATCCCTCGGTTTAGATGCTACTATCTCTTGTTATGCCGAATTCTATCTCTGGCGATCGAATGACGATTTGCCTTGGAATTCTACATCGATCATATTCCTGAAGTCATGGTTGACCCGGTTAAGGTCGCCCGCGATTTGTATAAGTATATCTATCTTCTATTTTGGAATTTAATTATCTCATCTTCATTCGAACTTATCTTCGAATCATAATTCTATTTGATTAGTGCCCCTCTGATTTGAATCTCTATCTTTGTTTTGAAATCCGTCCGTGAATCATCCTTTGAAAATCGAGTTTGTTTGTATTTTGGAAATTGTTTTCTAAACCGAAATTATTATTTTGATAAGTATGATTATATTCTATATATAAAAGTGAAATGTTTTCGATAAAGATTATATACCCTTTTTAAAATGAGAATTTGAGGTTTCGAAAGGATTTGTAATTTTGAAAAATCATATAAGAAATTGATTTATCTAAAAATGATTTATGATTGAAGGATTTTAAATTTGAAATTCGAGAATTGAACTCTGGTATTTTGAAATTGGTTTTAAGATTTATAAATATATAATAATAATATGATTTAAAAGTATTTTCCGAATAAGAAATGTTTCAAATGATTTTAATAAGTTTCGAATGATTTCAAAGAAATTTCAAAAGAAGTTTGAGAAAATAGAAGTCCAGAACTCACTTATGTCGCTGGAAAATAATTTCGGTGATGAGTGCATGCATCATCGACATTGATTTTCGAGTTTCAGAGTGGGGAGAGGCCACTTTAGTAGCATTGCTACGTGAGTGATTTTGTGAAACCATTTCGATTTCAAATTTCGAAGTATGAATTGATATTTGAAAGACATATGTATATATATATTTGAAATGAATTGAAGTAAGCCGGTGTTCAGTCCTCGAGTTTCATATTTGACTTGGTATAACCCTATCTTTTGAAATTGATTTACTGATTTATTGCTGATTTCCAACTCTTGGAGTGGAAATTTGATTTCTTTGACTATTTTGAAGGTTCGAGCACTTCCAAATCAAGGTTAACTTTTCAAAGCTAAGAAATTTTGAAAAGTATAAAGTATATAAGTTTGGTATGTATGTTAAAGTATGTAGTAATATGATTTAAATAAGTTGAAACTGTTTTGTTAAGTAAATGAATAAGGCAACTTTAAATTTTTCTAATATGAAATTTAGATTTGAAATGTTTTGAAAAGAATTTGGTCTTCAAAATATTTTGAATAAAGTTTAGTTAAATGTTTTAACTTAGTAACATCTTTATGAAACTATATATTTAACAAGTTGGAATAAATATATAAGTTGTACATATGCTGCTTTATTCACATAATTAATTTGATCCAAGTTTGAGTGCACAAGTTCGAGGTGAATTACACCATTTCGTGTTAGGATTTTTCATTCGATTCTTGATGGCGAATATTTGATATGGATTTTGGGCTTGATTCTAGAATTCTCTATCATAGTATATGGCTATGCAAGGAGACGGCTTCTAGTCGAGAAACCACATCGAAATCCGCATTAGGGAAGTCGAATGGACAATACTAATTCGAAAGCGAACTTGTGTGATCAAGCGAGCGATCAAATGTGATTTTGCGAAATGATGACGTATGTACATCTTATATTCTAATATCATTGATATATTTTGACGCTGAAACTGAAAGCTGTCGAGCTAGAATATCTTTGCTTACTAAAAGAAAATTTCCAATTTAAATTACAAAGATATATAACCCATAAAAGCAAAGATATTCAATCTCATATGGCTCTTCATACAGCGAAATTTATTTTGAAAATTTGATCTTTATATAAGATGGACCTTACGTATGTATAAGATGATTTTGAAAACATTTGATTTTGGAAATGAATTAGTTGACTTAAATTATTGATTTGGAAATTTGGATTTATTTTCTAAATCTATTATTTTGGAAACTTTGAAACTAAAGATATTTAATTTGAGAAGAAATAATTTGGTGAAATTGTATATGATTTTGAAATTGAACTGATATTGAAACAAATTGAAATTTGAGAACCTTGTGCTACTAAATACTTGATTTGGGAGTTGTCGAACTTATATAAAATTGATTTGTATGAGTATGAAATTGATTCGAAAACTATGGATTTGAAAAGGGTACTCAATTTGAAAAGTGAAATCTTATATAATTAAAGTCTATATAAGTGTGATTTGATATACTTTTGATTTTGGAAAAGTATTTGATTTGAAAATTAAATCTTATATATAATGGATTTTATATAAGTACGATATTTGAAAGTGATTTGAAAAGGTACTATATGATACATATTTTCGAAGTAAAGATATGGAAAGTGCCTTCTGCTTGATATCCGATTTGTGGCCACATCTTGGATTCATTCTATCGATATTATTCTCTTTGATTTTTGGTTTTCCGGATATGATACTCGAGTGTCCTTCGAATTCCATGGCGTTACCCATGGTCTTACGAGCGCGACTGCATAGCGCAACTGCCTGGCTGAGTCTTGCCTAGGGGTACGGATTGTTTCCTGGGGGATCCAGGCGTAACCATTGTGTATCCTGCAATCTGTGTAGGTCGCGAATAGTAGCGCAACTGCTTGGCTGAGTCTTGCCTGGGAGTACGGATTGTTTCCTGGGGGATCCAGGCGTAACCATTGTGTATCTTGCATTCTACTAGTCATCATGGCGTAACTCGCAGGGCTGAGAAAGCTTACGGATATGGATTGTTTCCTGGGGGAACCAGGCGTAACCATTGTGTATCTACGAACCATGGTTAGACAAAGGTTTTGTTTGTTTTGTTTGGATTGTACTTTCCATATCTGTTTTTAAAAGTTTTCCAGTATTTTCACTGGGTGTTGAAACAAGTCTACTAAGTACCTGGAGAATTCTAGCTTTGCGCCTGATCAACGCACTGCCAGAGTCTACAGGAACGAGGATAAACTTGTTAAGACATCGAGTTATAAAAATATTTTCGAAAGGAAATTTGTTTCGTTATAAAGGTATTTTATTATAAAAGTATTTCCAACAAAGAAATTTTGTATTAATATTTGAAATTGAAATTCTAATGGTTTGAATTAATTATTCATGCCCGATACTACTCTTTTGAATCTACCTTATCTACTCAGCTTTATTTATTCACCTATATTCTGTTTTTCCAAATCCTCCTTCTTTTCCTTGTTGACTATATCCTTTTTAAAGATTGTTTATTTATATACTACATGGTTTAATAGAAAATTTTAGTGTTATAAATATTTTAAAAGTTATTAATTAAATAAAACATATTTAAGTAAATGATTGTTGATTCATTAATAATATTTGAAATGTATCTTGAGATAAAAAAATTAATGAATTATGAATTATGGATTTAACGTTTTCAAATAGCTTCTTTGTAAATATAAGTAATAATGTAAATAATTGTTTTCAAATAGTTTTCACATATTTATAAAGTTGTTATTTAAGCATATAAATGGTAATTGTAAAGGAAGCAAGAAATTTTGCAAATGGGTCTTGAAAAAGTTTTAAAGTATATAAGACAATTGAATTGCAAATGAAGTTTTCAAATTTAAGTAAAATTTATATAGTTCAAATTAATTGTTTAATCTTGACTTTCAATCTACTTTTATTTCTGGTTGTTCTATTCTCCTACCTCCTTTCTTTTTGGGGACAAAAAGTTTTGAGTGGGGGAGAGTGTAACGACCCAAAAACTTTTAGTGATTTTTTTGTTAAATTAATAGAAATTTTGTGAAATTTTTAAACAATAAAATTTGAAAATAAAAATTTACTATTTGGAATACGTCCATTTTAATATAGCAACCGGTAAATTTTCATCTGATAATATTGAAGTTTATTTTCCTGTGAAATTTTATTTCAAATCAAACTGGTTAATAACAGTGAATTTAAAAGTTTTCCGAAACCAAAATATGTCAACAGGAAAAAATTTATTCAGAGCATTCTGAATCAGACTGCAAAATTCATTTCGCGAAATTCGGACGTTTCTAGCTCCGTTTGGATTTTTCCCGTACGAAATAGCTGCATTTTCGGTACCGATTATCGACTTTTGGTCGGATGATCGTACCACTAAGATCTGTATACCATTTTGATCCTCTCGTCATGCTGATCTCAATGGTATATTTATCTTTGTATTTTAAAGTCCGGTACGCGACGGAAGTGATAAACGGTTCGTTGTAACGGTACCACAATTTCTGACTTTACTCCTTCCTTCAGTTCAAATTTCTAACGTGCTCTCCAAACCATAATTAATTGCTTTAATAATTCCACCTGAATCAAAGGCCGACCGTTGAAATTTACCTCTAGTTTTATATATTCGCTCAGCCTTTACAATTACTCACTGCACATTTAATCACTGTTCAACCCAGAAGAGAAAAGGGTACGCTCACATTTTCTTCTTCTCTTCCCCTTCGAATTCTTCATTTTCCTTTCAATTTATTTGCCGAGCCCTTCCCTTGCAAACTACCATGTTTCCCCTGTTACAACCCAAAGCACGCACGCAACCTCTACCTTTATAATTTCTTATTTTTTCATCTGGCTCTTGAAACCGGGTATCCCCTTGATCTCGTCCTCTCCACTCACCGAAAGAAACTCCTCCGGCCACCTTCCTCTTGGCAAGCAACCGATAGCTACTCCTCCGCCTAGCACTCTAGCAGCCCTACCCTCCATCGCTCACCACCGAGATTCACCAGTAGTCCCGAGCCCCTCTCCGTATCACAACTCCAACCCGTCTTTCCCTCCTCTCCATGCGTGCAACTCACAAAAGCACCGGACCTCCACCTTGTTCCACCGTGACCTGCCATCGTTCGGCTCCTCAGTCCACCAACCCCTGTCTGATCCGCCTTCCACCCAGATCCACGCGAACCATCGCTGCCGAAGCCAGCATCCCATCACCTAGGCTCTGTCGCCATTCTTCTCTGCTCCTTCCCAGTCTCGGCTAGGTATATATTCTTATACATATCGTTATCTATTCATATATATATGCGATTTCATATAAAAGTATATTTATATGAATATTTTTTTGTATTGGGGTATGTATATATATTTAGGTTTTGCTAGCTTTCGGTTTATGATGTTATGGGTTTAATTATTTTACTGTAAGCATATAGTTTATATAACATATCAGTTTATAAAACTTTTGTTTTATATTTATTGTATAAGTTTTGATATTAACAGTCATATATATATTCTAGCATATGTACTTTCGCTTGGGAACTATTTTACAGTTTATATAAGTAAACTATATTTAGTAAATGTTTTGTATACAGTGTATATGATATATATTACTTATATATATTTATAATCTGAAAGTATATACATGTATGTAATAGTTGTTATGTTCTGTTTATATATGTACGTGATTTAAACAGTGTGGTATTTCTATATATAATTTATAAGATGGTAGTCTGTTGTTTAACGATTTTGTTTTATACATAAGTTTTAGCATATAAATTGTAGACCTTCGAAAGTTAATATATTATCTGTATTATATTATAGAAAATCGGTCTGCATTACATAAGTTGGGTATGCATATAATTGTTGCACATATATGTAGACGTGTATATATGATTAAGTAGGTTGGTATATTTTGTTGGTATGCAAAGGATTTTGTTATGAAAGTTATGAAAGGAACCCGTTGTTTATATATATAAATTTGTATAAGAGTTATAGCTGCAATTCATACACATATAGTCTACATAAGTTTTAAACGATCGGTTGAATATATATGTAAGTTATATATTCTATATATTCTGTACGTTTATGTATAAGTTATAGTACTTTGCATCGAGTTGAAATTCCAACTTTCGTATATAAGAGTTGTCCACTTTTCCTTGAGCTTTGAAAAAAAAATATCACGTTACATTTATATTATTTGCAAACTGGGAATAAAAGCTTGAGATTTTTTTACCTGCTATAGCCTTTTTCTGTTTGGTTCTGTATATTTTTGGTATTAACCTTTGTAGACATGTTATAAAATATGTAGTATAAGTATTTATTTATAACTCGTAGGTATAATATGTTGGATAGTTTGTAACTTGTTTAAAGCTAGGTATATAATATTTTTGAAATATTCACTTATATTGGGTTAATATCTTTAAGTAGATTTTTGCGTAATAGCGTTAATATGTATATTGTGTTCTAGTATCCATTAGGAAATTTTTGAAAGTAATATGGGTTTTTGTAAATATCGCTGAATACCCGTTTTTCTGAAAAATATATTATATACATATGTACCTTTCTTCGGCTTATTTCATTCCAGTTTTTGATTGTTTTCATCGATTTCCAATTTATCAGCTTTGTTCGTCGTGCCTGTTTTCTTCATCAAATCGTGTCCATCTAGTGTTGCTTTGGAATTCGTGGCTCATTTCCTTGTCAAAATCTATCTAGCCTCGAAAGGTGAGCAATCACTCACGATTAACGTTCTTTTATTTATTAAATTTGATTTCAATTGAAACGACAATTGAAATATGCTGCTGTAGTTATTTAAGTTGTTATATATGCTATTATCTGTAACTGTTCACCTGTGGGATATGACACCATATCTTGTTGTTTTTATTCTATTGTTATTGATGATATATGCCTGTTGTTGTATTTTATATTATCTGTTATCACTCTGCAAGTTCCCTGTTAGTATAGAATTCACTATGGGTTGAAATGATACATACCCGAACAGACTTTAGAATAGGGGAAAATCGTTATGGGTTGAAATGATAAACCCAAGCGATTTTCATTTGAATTGAAATTGGGATTACGGGTCGAAATGATATCTACCCGTATATATTTAAAATTCGGATTGAAATGATAAATATCCGTATCACTTAACCGTATGATAAATATATATACAGACACCGTTGGTCCATATATATAAATATTTTGAAAATGAATTCTATGGTTTTGGAAAGAAATATATGGTTTTAATAAATGTTGATTCTTAAATTATTATATATAAATGGTAATGATATATAGATTTGATAATAATATTTAATTTAATTAAGATGGATTTAATACATATAATATGTTTAAGTATTAAATTTATATTTCAAATAGATTTTTGGTAAAAATTTGAATAAGTTAAGGTTAGGGAGATAATTTGAATTTAGTTGAAATTGTAGTCGATAAAGAATTTTATTTAATTAAACCGATTTGAAACTTATTGAAATTGACTTATAACTTGGGTTTGATTTAAGTAATTTAATGAACATTTCTTGTTTAAATAAATTTAAAGGAATATTTAGTAGAAATGTAATTTAAGGCTAGTTAAATGATATTGAATGTATTAAATGAATATTCCCTGATTAAATAATAATAAAGTTAAATCAAGAACTATATGAAACTGTTAAATTTAACTTTGAAATGTTGAATATTAAAGCTTTGAAATATATTTAGACCTGAATTGAATTGATGAATTTAGCTTTGAATAAATTTGGTGTTTTGGAATTTGGGTGGATGTGAAGCAATTTGTGAGACTTAAGGAAATTATAAATACTTTACTTTTAAATTATTTAACCTATATATACTATTTTGGAAATAGATATATTTGAAATGAAATGATATTTTGGTTTTGAAGTATAAATTAATTTGGAACGACCACGGTGTCATAATGTATATTTACACCTTGTAGATAGTTCCGCAGATCCTTAGAGGATGGTTATCCCAAACATCCTTTAAGTTAATTGTATTTCAGTTGATATTTCACTTGAGTTGGATTTATTGATATAAGAATGTTAATCCTGACTCGAGTGTTTTGTGTTTTACTTTACGCTCAGGTCAGACCGAGTGATACAGCATTTGAGACTCACCTTTGGAGTTTGGAGCTTCATTTGGAGATCCAACTATCGATTCAGCTTTCAGCTTTTCCAGTTGATTTGTTCGGAGAGGTCATCTATTCGTACTGAAGACTTCATTGTACTTGAGATATTCTGTTTTATTTTATTTTTAACTCTGATGTTTATATAGTAGCTTCATGAACTACTATTTATCTTTTCCGCTGCGTATTATTGTATTACTCTGTGTCTGTGATTCTGTGATTGATTTATTTACTGTATATGCTGAGTTTTGCCAAATTTAAATTAACAATCTATTATTTTGAATTATTCAAGTCCGACATGTGTGGATTTATTGTCGATTTGAATGGTCCAAAATAGCAGGTCGTTACATCAGTTCAACAATTTCACTTCAAAAGGCTAAAGGTTTCAATTCAAATTGTCATTAAATCCATTTCAATTTATATCGATTTCAAATCTATATTTGAACTACAAATTTAAACCACTTCAAATTCAATAGGTTTCAACGTTTAAATATTCAGACGTTTCCAATAACTCAAATTTTTTGATAAAATTTATTTTTATTTCAAAATTCGACTTTAAGATTACAATTTAAATTCTTTAAACAATTCATTTAAACCAATTTCTATTTCAACATTTTAAAAGATTGGATTTTGAAAATAATTCAGTTCATATAAATCTAATTTTATTTCATAATATCACTGGATTCAAAAATTAAGAATTTAAAATCATTTAATTTAACCAATCTGGTGTCTATATATAATTTTCTACCCTTTAGTCAAGTGATACGAATATATATCATTTCAACCCGCAATAAATTTAAATTTATGGGTATATATCATTTCAACTTGCAATCCCGAGTAAAATTCAAAAATCTATAAAATCGCTCGAGTTTATCATTTCAACCCATAACGATTTTTCCTTAATCTATAAGACCATTCGGGTATGTATCATTTCATCCCATAGTGATTTTCTTAACAATAACTGAGGGAACTTGCAGTGATAACAACATACAAAATAAATATAATATCCACTCATCCAAATATCAATAATTAAACATCCATCACAATTATCTTTCAAATCAGCCAATAAAACACAACAATTAAATGGTTATCATTATCATGTATTTAACTGGCAATTAAATTCCAATATTAATTTAAATTGCAATTAAATTCAATATAAATTCAAATTAAGTTTGAATGACAATTTAAATATACCAAACAGCAATCAATAAATTTCTAATTACATCATAAATTTAATTTAACCAACATAAGATGATTTAGTATTTGTGAGTGGGTTAAAACACTCACCTTTGGTTTGTCATCAAAAAAAAATCCAATCAAGGCTCAAAATTCCAGCAGTATCAAATTGCAGCCAAACTAGTTCCATAATGTCTAGAATTTCGATACGATCGCAAAGGAGAAAACCACATCCAAAACCGAGCTCGTGTGAAAAAGCTACCAGCTTTAGAACGAGTAAAATTTAAATTGTATTAAAAATTAACTAGGGGCAAATACATCAATTCATTTACCTCATCTCTAGTGAAACCCTAGCGACGTATGAACGAACCCACGAAGCAAAGCTCGAGCCGCCACCCTCCAATTCACTGTTGCACGCTTCCCTAGGCCTCGCCACCATGATCTAACAACCCCATCGTCCCCTCCAGGCTGAGCCGCACCTAGCAGAGGTGGCGCGATCACCTGAGGCCCCTTCAAAGGCCACCGCCAAGCTACTTTCGCCAATTCTGGCGATCTCCGAGATGAGCGAAGACCGAATTTGAGACCTGCTCGTCCCCCTCTACCACGCAATACCCTCTGATCGTCCTATAATTGACGATCTACCGTTGGATCGAAAACCCTAGGAATGGACGGCTGAGAATGATCGCCAATTTTTGTCCAAACCGTGATTCGATTGCAAAAACAAATTGCAGCAGTAGATTGCGCTCGTCGAGAGCTTTCCAACGATATATAATATGACATGATTTGAAGAGTTTGAATTTCGAAATTAAATTTTGAATTTGAAATTAGGGTTTGGAATTTGGAAATTAGTTTTTGATGTTCTGTCGTTTAAGAAGGAGGAACATATGAGAAGTAGATGTGCGTACAGAATTAATGAAATGAGAAACTTGATCGAATTGGGTCAAAACGATAATGACAACCCGAAAAGCCCGTTCTGTTCCCGAAATGAAAATGGATCATCCAATATATCGAAATATATGTTTTTGATATTTTAAAACTCAATGGAACTAGTTTCAAACTTAAATTCCATTGTATATAGAAATTAGCTTTTAAAATCAGATTATTTTAATTGAATTCATTTAATTGATTTCTACGCGTTTGAAGCTCGCATGATCAAATGATAAGTCTGATCGCTACGAAACTTAAAATCCTACAATAATTTACTATTACGAATCCGATGAAACTGGTTTCGTCAAAATCCGAGACAGTGGCCAAAATGGCTAATTCCCACGTTAATTAAATAAATTATTATTAAATTAATTTAATCACTTTCAAATTCAATTTAAAAGGTTAACAAGCTTATCATTCTAGATTAACCAGGAATTTATAATCTTTTAAAATAAATGTTTCCATGTTAACTTCAATATTTATATATCGCACAAATTTCAGCGTTCAATTGCAACTGCAATAAATTTCCAGCTAATTATATTTTGATTCCCTATAAATTCTTTTATTCCGATTTACGCTCTTATTATTCAATCAACTATTTCCTATGAATATAATTAACATTATTTTACATTTTATTACATTCACATTCTACGGTTATCATCTTTTATCATATTAATTATAATATTTCAATTTCATTAATTCAATTAATTACCAATTTAATTCCTTATTTACAATTATATCCAAATTAACTTTGCAATTATTTCAATTGATTGAAATCACATTAAAATAATTGTCAAACATTCAAACAACATTATTAAATCATATTCTAATTATTTTTCATTAATAAATCATAAATTTTAATTTCTCTCAATATTAAATTTCAAAACTTATTTAATTTAATATTTTTAATTATCGAAAAATGCGGATCGTTACAACTCGGATCGGCCTTGGATCTTGGATTGTTCTTAGTAAAAATTGGATTTTTGGGTTAGGGAAGTGATTATTGTCTCCGCTTAGTGGAGGTGTGGCTCAGCCTTACTTGGATGGGAGGGTTTGGGTTAGCTTTTTGAAGGAGGGGGTGTAGGAAGAAAGAAAAGGCTTTTAAATTATTTTAAAGAGTTTAAAAGTTCAAATAGACATGGTTTTTTTCTAAATTTTGAAACTAAGGGAGCCATTAAAAGGTTTTTGAACTTAAGAAAGAAAAAATGATGTTTGAAAGTAAGAAATGTAATGGAAAATGAGAGAGAAAATTTTGGAATTGTTTTTTATAAAATTTGAAATAACTAAATTAACAAACTAGTCCTTAAGTACTTACCCTCCATTCAAAACTTACCACATCACCACCATCCATCCCCTCCTCCCCTTACACACGCAAGCCCCATAACCCCCCCTCCCTTTGTCCACCATGTAATCCACTTCCTTGTACTTATGATGTTATATGAAAGGTGACATTTCATTCTCTTTTTATTTTTATTTTTATTAAATTGGAAAAAATGTCGCATCTCTCCTTTCTTATTTACTTAAGCAAAAATATATATTTACCATATTATTATTAACCTTAACCATACTTATAATATTTTTAAATGTGTGTATATTTATATCAAAGTGTTTACACCAATTCTGAAAACTTTTACACGACGAAAAATAAAAAACTCGAAAAACGCTTTCTAATCACATTTTCTATTTTCCTTCGAACTGATTATTTTAGTTAACAAAAATTCAAAAATGAATTTTCTACTATTATTTTTAAATTAAAAGATGGATATTTAATTAGAATATTTAAAATAAATTAAATATTCACAAATCAAAGCAACAAAATCCTGGGCCATTACATTAGGTGAAGCGACGACTACAGGATGAAGAGGAATGAGAATGAGGTGGATTATGTTTAGGAAATTCTCTTATATATGCAAAATCTTAAAATATTCCCTTACTCCCACTTGGACCTTCACCATTTCGCTCTGAAATGCGCGCTACGTAAAATAATTCATATCCCCTTCATCTGGTATCCATTTCAGACGTTTTTATATGGAATTGGGCTAAAAATCGACACAATGGAAAAGTCAGATTCTCTAAATTTCTTTATTTGTAAAAATTTAATTTTTCAGCTTTATGTTAGGTTACTAAAATGCGCTTTTCAATTAATTATTTATTTTTATTAAAAATACGGGATGTTACATCTATTGCATCGCCTTGAATAGCGCCGCAATGGAAGTAGTATAAATATACATGCACAAATTTATAACCAAGCTTGTGGTGTTTACAAGTGTTAAGAATCCCTATTTTGTGGAAATAATATTGTGATGCAAATTGTAAAAGTAACCAGGGCTCACAAGATGTCTACACACATGCTCTGAAAGTTCCAAGTGATAAAGGCAATTTATCAACATCGGAGAGATGTTGGCGGACAAAGTAGATCCGTTCATTAAGGGACTAGCTCAGTTACTTCTGAACTGGTCGGATAAAAGAGATTATGATTCATAATTGACCCCAAGTACAAGTGGGAGATTGAAAGACTTAGTGGTATGCCATAGGGGCAACTATGTAATTATTACATACATCTAACTTTGTAGCCAATCTTGTTCGTAATAAAGGTATTTATTTTCTTTTATATACTTTTTATATTATGAGATAACAATTAAGTAATTAATTAAAGTATACAGTAAGTTTAAATGAAATGTTATGTGATTGTAGTTGCAAAGAGTTTCAATCATGAGTACTTAATCACAATATAAAATAACATTCTGTTTTAAATAATCCCGGTCAAGATGTTTCGAGAAAGGATATTGATACATCCATTGAGACCAGAGTGCATAATGCTATGAAAATATTGGGTAGTGTATTACTCATTGCTGCTGGGGGCACCAAGGGGTTACGTACTGGTAATAATTAGATAATTATGGATTGACTCATCCTAGAGTTTCCTATTAGTTAATAAAAAATAGGTCAAACAGGAAATCTCAAGTTGACGAGGTTACACAATTCTCTCAGCTTGAGAATACTGTGGAACTTTAAAGTGAATACTCCATTTTGATTGTAGTTAAATCATGGCTGATGATCCTTCGAGCGAGAATACCCAACATCTTAGTTGAAGCATTAAGAGTGAAAACTATTCAATAGAGAATTCGTCCCTTCAGTTGTATGAGGTTGGTATCACGGTCAACTATAGTCAACCTAAAGTCAAAATCTCTGGCTAGAGTAGAATGGTAATAATAAAAGTTATTATTAAACCAAGGACTTTGTTTATTGACTAGTCGAGTTGAATGTGGATAATATTGGAGTTTTAACCATACCTGAGATCCATAAATCCTTATGTGATGTTGTATTGGCGAAGAGAACATGTGTAAGCTATTGTCACATTGGTACCGCTTAAGATAATACAAAATATGATTTTACTGAAAATGAGTATAAGCGATGAATTCAGCCAAAGTGCCACACTACTAGCTCAGATGACGTGTGAACTTTAATATTTGAATTATTCAAAATTAATCGTTGACTGAATTTTCACCTGTGAGTTTCACAACCGTATTCTTGAATTCTCTGGAAAACCACACGATTTAATTAATTAGTTTAATTAATTTTTAAAATGGCCCACGGATAACTATGCACTTGTCGCAACTAGATTTAACCCCATAAAGACAAGTAGTGGCCCACGAATAATGAACTGATATTTTGCTACTAGATCTAACCCCACAAAGTATCGTGCCAATTATGTACAACAAGTACGCAATGCCGTAATGTCTTTGCCTATCCATATTATCTGAATCCTTAGAACTTGAGTAATAAGATCTAAGCCATTCCAAAAGAATTGTTTTATCGCCACAAAGAATCTCAAACACTACGTTCTTTCTTATTCCCAAATACTTATCTAAATGGTCTTCCCATCATCCACTTTGATACCTCTTGAACACCCAAGCGGATCATTCATAGCTTTTCCTTCGGCGGGTATACTAGTAATATGAACACCTTTGTCTGTGGATATGGTTCTTACCGAATGAAATATGAAAAATATGTCTCAGGGTAGAAATGCTCTATGAAAGCATTGATCAAAACTTTATCTAGTTTCTCACGTGCATGTTCTATCAACTTATAAAAGATAGATTCGTTCACCGCTTCTATGACAAATTCACATTCATCTTTCAACTTCCACATTCTCAAAGTATCGGCATGGACATGCAACTTCTCAATCCTAGCTCTCGGCGGCGGCAAATAAAAATTGTTTTGATTATACACATATGAAAGTGAGAAGAGTAGAAAAATATGGGTTTATATAAGGTATACACTTACACTTGAATCCCAAATAGGACGTGCAATGCGGTCTTTGAATGTAACAAGTAATAACATTTTGGGGTTGTTTTCAGATTCTTCGACTATATTTTCTGATTTTCGTTTCCTTGATTTTTTGCTACTCTTCTTTTTAATTTATTCCTCCATAACATCCACTTCAAGGTTAACTTGCTTTTCAACGCCATCTTCTTCACTATTTGACTCCTCGGTACGACTGCATTTTCGTGTCCCTTCCTCGCTATCACTTTCACTATGGCTCTGGCCTTCGTCAGCATTGCTCCTATCTTCGCCATCTCCACTATCACTTTCACTCTGACTTTGGCCTTCCCCCGGCATTGCTCCCATCATCACCTTTGATTTTACTCTCACCTTCACTTTCACTCCCATCTTTATTTTCACTTCCACTTTCAGTTTATTTCTACCTTTTCTTTGTTTTCCCTCCCTTACTGCATTCTTCCCTTTAACACTTTCTTGAACATGCATCTATGTTTCACCTACAGTCCCACTGCCACCTATACCAGCCCTTTTCTCCTTTCTTCTTCCAACTTCTTTCAATAAGAAGCGGTTAGCCGAACACGATCTGATTTAGGCCTTTTGCTGCAAATAAAAAACGTAAACATAAGTCAATCACCACACAATACTACATAATAACATGACAGTGCACAACAGATATAAATGTAAAAAACGGCAGGGTGTGAACAACTTTAAATAATAAAAATGGGCGAGATTATACTGAAATAAAAGACTAAACTCGGCGACCCCCCTTCAATGATATATATCGTATTCGACGCCCCACATCAAAGTTATTTTTCTTCCATAACACACAAAACACATATACCTTGTACCGAATTCATATTCAAAAATCGGTAATACCCTTTCGATTTCATGTAAAATCAACAAAAACAATTTTTTTCTACAAAACCCTATCGAAAATACAATACAAATTCGATTTACCTTGTTTATCTTATATCTCAAAAGGATTCGACATAAGTATACCAAAATATAATTTTAAAAATGGATAAAGGTTGTAGTTTTTCATACTCTAAAAATTTAAATTGCTATCCAAAAAAATTAAAATTCTAACTAATAATAATCAATACCTAGGTTCATCTTCTCCCTCGCTCGACTCCCTGCAGCTAGCATTTTTCGTCCTTGCCATGATTTTTAACAGTTGGCTGCGACGATAAAGTATCTGATGGTTGAATGTGATCGTATTTTCATTTTGTTTTGTCTTTTCTTTCTAAGCTTCTGAAGAGAAAAGAGAATGGAGGAAGGGCTTTAAACACTACAACAAAATAATAAACTTAAGACCACTTTTAAAGACCTTTATCATTTTTGTCTTTAATTAGGACGTAATTAAAGACAAAATTACCGCGTCTCTAATAATTTCAAAGTAAACAAAATAATTGTCTTTAATGGGTCTCTGCAACCCACGTATGCAAGCATCCACTTAGTCCCTCGCATTAATCTCCGCATCAGAAGCCACAAGGACACCTTTCTTCTCATCAAATTAAAAACCTAAATCCTCATTTTGTGAAAAAAAAATCAATCTGCTCGCGTTAATCTCCCCCAAACCCTAAATCTCCGCAAGGCCCATAATTTATACCATCAAGTTACTCAGCGAGAAGATTATTTGAAGAAAAAAGGGTTAGCTTTCCCAATCTAATTATAAATCTATATGAATTTTAGTAATTATAAATATATCGTTATAATTTTCAATTAATCCTGGATTTCGAACTACATACAACCCTAATGACTTCCATACACCCATGGTTTGTTATATGTATTTGTTATTTTGATTTACAGTAGTCAATTTATTTTCAATTTGAAAGTTGCTCTTCTCTTAAATTGATTTACGATTTTGTGCTGATAATGATATGTCTCCGATTAATATTTTGGATGTTGCTGTCTGATTACCATGCACTTACCTTTGGACAAATTCAATTTAACAGTTGTTTTTGTTAATGTAGTATAGGGCCATTTTAGCATATTTGTACTATTTAATAATTTGGGCAGTTTGTGGTTAAGTAGTTTATGGTAATTTGTATGTCAAATTAAATATTTTTCCAGCTAAACAATGTCATTCCACTACTGAAGTTGGCTCTTTGATGATAGCAGATTCAGAAATGGATCAAACGTTGGTTCAATTTTATAAATTTGAATACTTTCGTAGTTTGCGTTAGTTACATACATGGTTGTGGATATTATTATTATGTGTTCAAAATATTGTTTTGAACTTTGCCATAATCGGTGTTAGAATTTTCAACTGACAACGTTACGGCATAATTCTTAGTTATCAGTCAGCGGTCGCTTGTAATATCTGATTTTGGAGATGTTGTTTTCATGTTCATGTTCGTGGAAAACATTATATTATTTCTCCATTACACATATTAAGTTGCAAGTTTTGTAGTGTTCTAAGTTAGCAGCAGAACTGTGACATCCACTTTCTTTGGGTACTACTGCCAATTTTCTATCCAAAAGTTGTATGATTTTTTTGCTGTATACTTCTTCGGCCGTTTATTGACTGCCTAAACTAATTCGATCACCCTTTTTGTAGTTTCAGACTATTATTGTGGTTGAAAACTTGCAGGAATTTCTGCTTTGTGCAGTTGCAAGCACTTTAAAAGTAAAAGTGATAACCCTACTGGTTTAGGAAAAAGTAAAATCATTTAACGCCAAAAGAAGGGACACATACACATCAGCGCCGATCTTTTGGTAAAGAGGGAAAAGCAAAGGCTTTCAGCCGCATAAATTCTGGGGCCCCATCTACTTGCTATATATATCGAATGATGCAGCAGAAGAAGAAAAAAATTAGCGATCGCCGATTTGGATTCGTTCATGACTCAAGAGCGGCAGAGCAAGCGACTTCAACTCTGATGGCGATGACTCAACAGACAACTCCAAAGTCTCCAATCAGTCGGCAACTCCATCAGCATAGACATCTTCAATCTTCCTTGCAGTTGTAGAAAAGGTACTAAATTCTAGTTTGGCAGTTGACATATTTAATTTGTAGCAGAATGAGGCAGTGTTAGTTTCAGAATAATTAACCCTTCTTGTACAAGTCGATTGCTTTAAATATTGTTTTCCAATCTCTTGTTGAATACAGAAAAGGTACACTTACCCTATATAAAAATTATTCATTAGCTATTGTTCATAAATCATAATCATAATAAACAAGTCGATGCTTTAATGGAACTTGAGAAAGGTAAACCAATGAGTTTTCAAGAAAGTGTCATGGATTGGCATACTAAAGAGAAAAGCGAAAGAGAAGGGGAAAGCAAAGTGTGCTCCTGTATCAAACTGTGAATTTGTTGACAACAAGTCACGAAAAGTCAATTTGAGTTATTTTAAACCTTTTTAAATTTTGTTTACTTCTTTTTAAGTACAGCTAATAGACTACAACAAAATATACCTATTCTATTTATATAATTTCAAATAATTTCAATAGTATTACAATACTAAGTTACCAAAATCGTTTAACTTTTAAACTTGAAAAAAAAATTCTTAGAATCAATTATAATTGTTTTATACATACCATTATTTATAAAATTCATTTATGTAGTTAATACTTACAATATAATTTATCTTTCTCGATAAGTTTACTATACGATCAAAAAAAATTAACCTACAAAGAACATTCGAGAAAAAAAATTAAGCGACATTTCTTGAATCGACTAAAAGATTGTTGAAATTTTATTGATAGGGGCAAAATTTGCTTTTTCTTTGATGCAACTGGTAGTATGATTCATTAAATTTATGCTCATTCCATTTAGAACCCGATGGTATATAATTATATTGTGAAAGTAATGTTATGTTATTTTATGGCTATAGTAGATGTACGATTTACATATAATGACTTTGGTGTTAAAAATGGGCCAAATCAAGATTTCTTTTGTTTACTTATAAAAATTAGTAAAAGATACGAACATCCTAGGTGTGAGTAGTAATAATTTCACCGCATGTAGTTCTTTCTTTAGGATTTCAATTTTTATTCATAATATTTTTAGTTACCAAATCCTGTAAATACTTACATGATTAAATCATTATTTGCATCGACTTATATAATACTTGATGATACTTGTTTTGTTAAAGTATCAAGATTTTATTTATTTTTATTTGCTATCGTAGACATATTTTATTTAAAAGTTTTGTACTTACAAGTAAAAATAGAAGTCAAGAAAACCAGAAATTATGATGATCATTCAAATTATTGTTACTACAGTAACATATTTACCCAGAGTACTATGAAATATTGGTTTCCGACTCTGTCCTGGCTTTGAATCCAAGTCCATTACCCAAAATTTCTATGATATACATGTAAATCTATACTAACTGGAAAAAAAATTAGAACTTTTCTAATATTATTGTGAAGGCAAAGGTCTGCAGAAGCTTATATTATATGTTATATCAATCGAATAGTTGCAACCTGTAAATATGGTGTCGTTTACTTGAAGGTGATATTTTTATTTTTTTAACCAAGGTCTAATTACTATATTAGATTTATATATATAGAATTCAAGTATCCTAATTTTTGAAATCCTCCGTTCAGTTTCAATTTTTAGACTTTATGAAAAAAAATTGAAGTGATGAAGTTAGAATTCAGGTATCTTAATTTTTGAAATCTTCCATTCACTTTTATTTTTGGAGTTTATGAAATACAATATATAAATTACTTGAATTGAAGTGATGAAGTTAGAATTGAAATATCTTAACTTTTGAATTCCTCCATTCAGTTTTAGTTTTGGACTTTATGAAATACAATATATAATTACTTGAATTGAATTGATGAAGTTAGAATTCAAGTATCTTAATTTTTAAAATCCTCCATTTAGTTTTATTTTTGGACTTCGTGATAAACAATACGTAATTACCTGAATTGAAATGATGAAGTAATTTTTCATTTTTATGTTTGCACATTGTAAAATGAAGAGTTCAGGTATGATTTGCACTTTCATGATATACTTTGTTGTTTAAATATATCATGTCTTTATATTTAACATTTTCTGAAGTAATTACTACCGTGACATAAAGGTATGAACAATATTTAAAATTATATTGATTCATTCAATTTTAAAAGTGCAGACAATGTTTGTATATTAATTCATTAAACCATTGAGTTGGTTTTCTCAACCACTTAATCAATTTGCACAACCATCTATTCCTTACCAACAAACACTCGATCAATTTCAAGCTATGTATGAGCCTCTTCAAACAGCTTTTGGAAATGTTCCCCAACTTGATCTTTCATGCAGCTACAAAGACCTATCAAGATCGACTTGATCTAAATGGACTTGGAAACCACCAAGCAAGCATTGTGGAAACCATCCAACTCAAAATAAAGGCCACAAATGAACTGTGTGAGTTTCATCTATATGCCAAGTTCAAAGTTCAAGCGTCTCAAATATGTTATGTTGAAAAAGTACTTCCAGAATGATTTCCTTTTCACTTTTAGTCCAATTTTGTTTTTTAACTACATTTGTATTCACTGCTTTATGCCTAGAATTTTTTGTATTTGCATTTGTATAAACCTAAGATTCTCTTGATTTTAACATATTTGCCCCCAGAATTCATTATTTTCTTTTGAGCAAATGACAATATGATGTGTATGTATTGTGTATTAACAAAATCTGATATTGCAGTCTCGTTTTGCCACTAGTTTTATTTCACTTTGTTATATTGATATTGCAGTAGGATATACTGATATTGCAGTGCTTTCATATGGACAAATTATATTTCATATGATAAACTGCTATTGCAGTGCATTCTGTCATTGTTTTATATTGAAAACAAAACAATATATATTGTATCTGTTGTCTAATTGCTATATGATAATTGTTGTTTTTGAGACTGATTTGAGATCTTAGTTTTTGTCTCTACTATTAGTCTAGAGACCCAAAATTGTCTCTAATTAGACTCCAATTCAAAGACTTATTTGAAACCAACAGTTAGGTCTTTAATGCTCTTGAGACCAATGTTTGTTGTCTCAAATTTTTTTAAGACCTGATTTTAAAGACATAAATATCTGTTTCAAGTTGGTCTTAACTAAAACTTAGAGACAAAATCTTTTGGTTAGATACCAAATAAACGAGTCTCTATTAACTTTTATTTTTGTAGTGAAAAGAGCTTATTCCAAGATGCATTGGAGAAGCATTCAAAGTCCAATTCCAAGAAAATAATAGTTGCCCATTAAATATTATATAATAAAGCATGTCTTGACAAATTTTGTGCGGAGTACCATTAAATGAAATTTTAACATACATCCTTATGATAAAATAAAAAAAATTAAGTCCGTTCCAAATTTTATTTTATAAAATACATCTCGATTTAAAAAAAAAGATGAAACTTAGAGGAATATCTAGGTAATTTTACTGACTTTAACATGTGTTTTTAGGTTATATATTTATAACTCATACTCGTCCTCAATTCACGTCTATGTAGTAACCCTTAAATCTCGAATATGAGCAGTAGAAAAGGAAAGGAATTAAAAAAGGGAACATATAAAATAGTTTCTAAGAAAGAGGAAAGTGACACGTAGAGCCCTCAAAATTTTACACTAAAAAGATCGCTTTTTATTTTTTATTTTTCGTAAATGTTTTTCCACTTCCCCAGCCCCTCCTCCTACTTTGAGCATTGCTTGATTGGGGCGAGTTCCTAGAAATCAGGAGTTCTCACCTTACCAACAAGCCAACTGGTAACGAAAATACAAAAATCAGTGGTTGGTAGCTACATTTTAAACTAATTGTTATGATATGCTTATAAAATCTTATGAAATTGTAGTCGCTTTACTTGAAGCTATTTTAAATTTATTACTTCGAACTGTTATAGTTAGCTACAATGTTGAACATGTGCGTTATGAATTAGTCATGTAGTTGCTGAAACATGGCATAATTGCCTAGTTTGCAGGGCAAGAAAAAATTAGTGTTTTTAATCTATTTAAGCATCTGTATTTCCTTCATTTTATGGTAAGCAAAGCAATTCAATAATTATCATTTTTAAATATTCCCAATAAGTGGTTTTAGAGCCTTATTAGGGTTTATACAAGTTTTTCAATCTTGGGTGTTACTGGTGTTACTTTCTGGCAGCAGTAACCACCAGAAAAGGTTGCAATCTTCCGATCATGTTCGCGATAATCATGGCTTCTAGATTAAGTTCATATTTGAGAGATGGGAAAAAACATGTAGACCAAAAGCTACTGTAGAGCATGGTGATTACTATAGTTTAGACTTCAATGTTGTTGATTGTTAAATATAATTATTGACAATGCAGTTGCTGCAGATGTTGGTTAGGCATGCATGAAGACGTATTTTGGGGTACGTGAAAATGTGGTTCTTGTTTGGAGTGATTGTTTGAAGCTGTAGCAACCTAGTGGTGTTAATTGAATACCATTACAGTGATCCTGAAGATGGAGCTTTGTTACCGAGATGTGAGGCGCTCTAAAGTGTTTGGGGTAGTGGTAACGATGGTGTTAGGCTTCCAAGCGATCCTCGGGATGCAGATTTGCTACCTTAGGTATTGGGCTTGTGAATAATAAATTGATGATGGAGGTGGTTGGGGTCTAGTATTGGGTGATAAAGCATAGTGTTATGTAACTAAAAGGTAAGCACTCTGGTGTTTGTGCTTGTCTGATATGGTCTAAAGCGCCATGTAATCGGTGTAGAGCCGTTAGCATGGTTTCCAACTACGAGTCATTAAATATGTAAGACTGGTGAGCAAGTTCATGTTGTGCTTTCGTGGATATGTGAAACTGAAATGTTAAGGTTGTAGAGCTGTGTATTTCCACTTGTCTATGATGAGTGGTTGTCGATGATTAAGTGGTGAATGGTTACAGACTTTGGTATCATATTGTTACGACTTGCATTTTTGACTCTCAAATGTTGACATTAATACATCCACAGTATTCATGTATCGAACACCCAAGTTTTGAAAGGACGGATGGTTAGGGTAAAATAAAAATAATAAAACAAGAAGGAAGGACACAATATCAGAATCTCACATGTGGAACGATAATATATAATACTCAAAAGTATAGTACAAAGGGTTACTCCAACATACATAATCATCTCAGAGTTACAAAGCCCAAGCACTACTACCTGGGTAGTTATAACTGTCTGTCCTTACAATGCTGATTATATACATACATAAATATAATGCAGCGGAAATTGAAATAGGTGGATAGGTAGAAAATTCCATCTTGTCTCCATAAGCTTGAAACATCCAAACTAATTCATACTTTCCTCAGCCTAATTAAGGAGGGTACTTATGGATTTTAAGGGAAAAATAAAACCACGGGTCAGACATAAGTTTGGCATGAAAATATCAAAAATGCATATAAAACACATAATAGTACCTTTGGGATCAATCGAATCACCGGAATGGTTTTCCCCTCAAAGGGACAAAAGACAATTGGTATTTATATTATGTGATGTTATACATAATGTCTAGGTTGTGAATATAAATAAGAAAATAGTTGTGATGCATAAATTAATCACACCACAACAACATTAGAGTACATCTAAAACCGCTAAGGCGCATTCGTATATGCACTTTAAAAATTCTTGTTTTATTTAGTAAAGTATAAAAAGGTTAATTAATTTAGATATTTTTATGAAATCTTTTTAATGGAGTTTTATAATGATGTTAAAGTATTTTAAAAGAAGTTGGAGTTTAAATATAATTTTAATTATTTATATTCACAAATTACTTTACATGATTTGCTTACTTTAAAATATAATCAAAGAGCTTAAAAACAAATGTTACTTAAACATTGTTATTATAAATCCCTTATGCAAAACATTTGCTTTTTCTTTCTAAAACCTCTTTTGCAAAACATTTCTTATCTATCTTTATTTCAAAAGATTTCATACTTGTTAGTATCTTTAAAATTCCATAATTAAAGATATAAGTATATTCATAATTATTAAGTAATATTTTTTTCACTTTAGAATATAATTCAAGGGTTTAAAGACAAATGTTACTAAAATATTGTTTACTACAAACCCCAAACACTTCACACTTAACCATTATCTTTAAAACTCTCTTCTAAAGATTTAATTACATTTATAACAGTTTAAGGCAAGTGTTACTCAAACATTGTCACAAACCAAAACATTTCATTTATAATTATTATTAGAACCTTCTCTTAGAAGATCTAGTTATATTCTCAATTAAAATCCTAATTATATTCCTAAAGATAATTATAATCCTAATTATAATCACTTATCTTTACATTAATTTAACAAGTTAATTTACTTTTACTTGACTTCACAAAACCATTCGCTTTAACTAAAGTGTTAAAATCTGAATCTTCCATTATTACTTTATAAATGACTTAACTTGTTTCTCCAACTCATATATTTACTAAAAACCTTTCTAAAATTATGTATATATTTATATATATACTGATTTATTTAAGCTAATACAATTAATAAATTTTTAAAAATAATTTAAAAGATATTATATTACACAAGCTTTTTAATACTTAATTAAATATAACTAATTTTCTAAAAATTATATATACTTTATATATCCTTAAAAATATTATAGTATAATTGGAAACATTTATTAAAAATAACCTAAATAATATTAATTTATAATTAATTTAAAACTTGAAAAGGAGATGTTTTCTTTTATATAATAATAACTCACTTACTTTAAAAATTCATAATTAATTCTTAAAAATACAAAAAAATTCCAAACCATTTTTAAACCACTCTAATACATAATAGAAAAGATCATCAAAAGGATTGAAGTAAAATAGTTAAGTTTAAAGTCATTTATAAACATTTTAAAGTCTCAAATAGAAAAGAAGCATTTCAGAAATGCTGCAAAAATGGTCCAGAGTTACTATAGCATTTATAAAGTGCTACGGATTAGTGCTGTAATAGGTTCTGATGATTCCAATTTTATACCCTTGAAAGTTTCATCGATTTTAAATATGATAAAAAAAAAATTTAACACCCAATATTTTGACAGTAACTAGTATACACATAATACATCACAAAACATGGTAAAGAATTCCTAAGGATCTCTATACAAAAATCCATAGAAAATCGATAAAATAATGTATTTCCAAAATGCGTTTATCGCAACTATCACTTTAAAATAACTTCTATTTCGTATCTGTCCATACTAATCCTCATGTGCTTTTTTCGAAGTCATGCAACAAGTCATACAAAGTCATACAAGTCCACAATCATCATCTACATATGCTATTTGCTTCCAAAGCAAGAATCACAACCAATCAAGCAATATAAAATCAATCACATTACTATAATAAAACACAAGCATATATTACTTCATATACTTATTAAAATGTGTGGGTCGTTACATGTATGTAGTTGAGGTAGTATGAGCTCAACTCTGTTTCGATTGCCGAGGTGTCGAGCACATTAATTTCAAGTTGTTCTAATGGTTGTATTCATCAGAGTCAGGTAGTTAGTTTAGTGCTGACTGCAACAGTGGGTGTTGTGATTTTGGAGCTTGACTACACTGCCTAAATTGATGATTGCTAGGTCTCAAAAGAAGAAGCACGGTGTCGATGTGAGAGTCGTATGAATCCCCAATGTATGAAGTCTGGTTTTTAGGTTGAGATTTTCAGTGGAGTGCTTGCTTGATGAGATGCACGTCAAAGGTTGATATTTGCTTGTTTTTGTGGTGATGTCTGCTTTTGTATGATAGATTGTGGTGAGTGTTGCTATGTTGATTTCAAAAGCAACACTTTAATTTATATAAGGTAAAATAAATCTGTGAGGAAGTCATCTCCCGAGTTCTGCAACCCTTAAATTCATTATAGTGTACTAACATCGAAATGTTGGGGAACAAATGTAAAAGAATGCTTTGGAAGGTTTTCATTTATCTCGTGTATGGACAACAACTGAAATGAGATCAAATCAAAACTACCATGTGAGATTGCAAAGCAACATCTCCGTTTAGAGCTTGATGAAGGGGGACATTAGGCCACCTTTGGTTACTAGGATATCAATCCGGTTGTTTCAGCAGTGGTGGTAGTGAATACTAATTAGTTGCCAAGTTCTTGTTCTTGATAATGATGTCCATGACAACGATGTGCAAAGCGTCAGTTGTAAGGTTGGACAAATTGCAAAGAGCTCAATAATTGTTTATGAAATGCCTAGAAGTGCAGTAGACCTGTGAGTGAAGCATGTTTGATTTTGTGTCATACAACAAGCAAAGGAAGAAAAGTCATAGCTCTAGCTTGTTGGAAGATTACTGATACAACAATATAAATAATATTCCATGCGCAGAGGCCTATGAATCCTTTTGAGAAACCAGTAGTATTTGTTAATGGTTAATGAATGAAAAACCGATCAATATGTAACAATTGAGCATGCCCAATTAAATAGATCAAAGTTGTGATCAGGATTGTTAATGCAAAATGAAAAGACAATCAAGAACCACGGTTCATTAAAATAATCATGATATTATATAAATTAAATGTTGACATATTCAATTCAAAGGAGAATGTGATACAACAATAGTATAGAGGACCCATGTATGCACAAGACGTAATAACTCAACCACACATGTGCCTAAAAGATCCCTGGAATGATGCCTGCATTCGATGAGAACAAGTTGTTAGTGCACATGCAAATAGCAGGCATTTCTTATTTCTTTAGTGCAATTCTGTTAGTACTTTTGCATTTGCAAATTATCCACATAGGCTGGTTGTTAGAATGCATATCCTTTTATTTCTTTTGTAATTCGGTTATTACTTTATTTGCAAGTTGCAAGCCACGTAGGCAGTTTGTTAGGAATAGTGGCTATAAAAAGATACTTGTACCTGAGAATGGGATATAGAAAAAGCATTTTGCAAATATTTCTCTGATCTTGTTTTCTCTTTCTCTCATCCATGTCTTCTTCTCCCTGAGCTTTTCTTCCTCCTCCCCTTCGAATACCTATCAATTGGTGCTTTCACCGATGTTCTCTCCTCCTTTATCTTAATTCTCTTCTTCATTCAGATCTGCTATCTTCCTTAGTTCTCGTTTATCCACATTCTCTTCTATTTCTTCAAAAAAAAACATAGAGTTCAGATCTGATTTACCAGTATGTTTGCTAGTGGTTTTGGAGCCTCTAGTAAAATACTTAATCTCGACGTTGCTGGTTTTCCTACCCATGAATCCAGTCAAGTGCTGCTGGTTTCAGTCCATAATATTATCTATCCGATCACCGAGTATGTACTCCATCGAGTGTTTGATCCATATGGATATGTGGAGAAGATGGATATATTACAATCAAGTGAACTGCTGGAAGCAATTGTTCAATTTGATTCATGTCAAAATGCTATTTGGGCAAAGAATCAATTGCAAGGAAGATACATATATAAGAGATGTTGTCAACTTGATATTCAATTTTATAAAAAAATTGATAATGAGAATCAAAATGAAAATATATTGATGGAAAATAAGTTTGCATCTGACCTGGGTTTCATAAGAAATAAACTTAATGAGATGAGGGTTATTACAGAGAGAATGCAAGATAGAATAAAAGCAATGAATTCTTCAAGTCTGTTCCGTAACGCTGCTGCTAACTCTACAATCAGTTCTTTCCCTTCAGATCGATCCAGATCTGATGGTACCAAACCGATTCCAACTTCTCTAACTTCACTGCCAGTCACTAATGTGGATTTTACAACACCAGCTGCTCCTCTACCGCAACCACTACCACAATCCAGATCTGCGGCGCCAACGCAAATACAAGCTGCACCACAACAAACATCACCACCGAGCCTCTCCAAACTACCACTTACGTCATCCACATCAAAGCCGACACCACCTGCTGTTTCTCCGACCACTATTAAATCTGCACCTCTTTTCTCTCCTTCAGTTCGCACAAAAACAGGCACTATCATAGACGTCAAGCAATTATCAGTTTGCTATGGTCAGCAGCCTGTAATTTTAGTGGGCTTTAGAACTCCTCAAAGTCCATTGGAAATTTCTATTAATCAGCTGGGAAAGGTTAACAATGATTCACTCCATAGTTCGAATGTATATGATGGAATCAAACTGCAATTCGACTGTCAAACCTCTTTTGCAAGGATTGAACAGTATAACCATATACTGTTTGACATTATGCTTGAAAGGGCTGCCAAGAGGACTTTTGAAAGAAAAGTATATATTTTTGATCCCGGAGGTAAATTTAACATAGAGGGAATCTTCGACCTTGAGGACAAGGT
The DNA here is from genome assembly GCA_030737815.1 of Allium fistulosum. NCBI lineage: Eukaryota > Viridiplantae > Streptophyta > Magnoliopsida > Asparagales > Amaryllidaceae > Allium > Allium fistulosum. The sequence goes on along the minus strand of CM060901.1, from coordinate 520,229,207 downwards.
CGTTTTCGAGGGGATGGTAATGATACAACAATAGTATAGAGGACCCATGTATGCACAAGGCGTAATAACTCAACCACACATGTGCCTAAAAGATCCCTGGAATGATGCCTGCATTCGATGAGAACAAGTTGTTAGTGCACATGCAAATAGCAGGCATTTCTTATTTCTTTAGTGCAATTCTGTTAGTACTTTTGCATTTGCAAATTATCCACATAGGCTGGTTGTTAGAATGCATATCCTTTTATTTCTTTTGTAATTCGGTTATTACTTTATTTGCAAGTTGCAAGCCACGTAGGCAGTTTGTTAGGAATAGTGGCTATAAAAAGATACTTGTACCTGAGAATGGGATATAGAAAAAGCATTTTGCAAATATTTCTCTGATCTTGTTTTCCCTTTCTCTCATCCATGTCTTCTTCTCCCTGAGCTTTTCTTCCTCCTCCCCTTCGAATACCTATCAGAATGTTAGAATTAGCTGCAATGTTGAACATACATGTAAAGAAATAGTCATGTAGGTGCGTGAAACATGACATTATTGCCAAGTTTGTAGCTCGTTTGAATGTTGACATATTCAATTTAAGGAAGGATGTTAGAAGTAGCTGCAATGTTGAGTATACATGTTAAGAAATAGTCATGTAGTTGCGTGAAACATGACATTATTGCCAAGTTTGTAGTTCCTAGGGCAAGAAAAAATTAGTGTTTACTGTCTATTAAATTTAAAGTGTTTGTATTTCCTTTTTATGGTAAGCAAAGCGATTTAAAATATTCCCAATACCAACTGCATACATACTTGAATAGGTAATTAACCAGTACGCTTATATGATATAAAACGATATAAGCTAATTCTAGAGTTTTGGTTTGCTACAAACCCATGCAATACGCGTATACTGGGTTTTAATGCTATTAGGTTAAAATTTTGTTACCATGTATATTACGATTGAGTGCAAATTGCTCTGTCTGCTTCTTTTGTTTAATGTATATTTCTTGTCTATCGTCATTGTCCACGTGATTTTATCTGTACAAGTCCCCATCGCTTCATTAATGTTGCTTAAGCTAGTATAATACCAATTCATTGATGTTAAGATTCAGAAGCAACTAATTCTATTGGTTGACAGAGATCAAATCCTACCAAACCTCCATGTCCCTCTTTACTCAACCAATCGAGGATGTCGATTTTCAACTATTTTACAATTAAACCCCAAACAGCAGAAGAGAAAAAGGGGTTTAATTGAAAAATAGCTGAAAATCGGCGTTCCCGATTGGTTGGGAACTGAGGAGTTTGATACAGGGAATTTGATCTCCTTCGTTATAACATGTATAAAGTGTATCTTGGATGACCTCTACTGACAACACTATACTAACTTGAAGTAAAAATAAAATAAATCATTATGAAGCCCTATCTGGTACATATTTTTCATTTGCTATCTGTATTTATATTAGCCTCCCATGCAACTAGAGTTATGTCTCCTATTGTTTCCTTCTCAAAAATTAAGGCTGTAAATCTTGGTGGGTGGCTTGTAACAGAAGCCTGGATCAAGCCTAGTCTTTTTGATGGTATTCCCAACGGCGACTTATTGGTAAATGTTTTAATTTTATTCTCAGTTTTGGACAGGCCAGGAAAGAAATGTCACTTATGTTTGAGAATTCCTACTTCAAGAAACTAGTTCAGAATCTCAACTTAAGTATATTGCACTTTTTTTTTTCTGTTGAGGTAAGTGAACAGGCCTCTTTTAAATGTATTTCAACTTATATTTTGCATATCAGCTAAGGTTGAGCTAATTCTTGGGTCAAAAATAATGATATGAGCTGATTCAAATTCAAGACATAGAAGCGTCTGATGGTGTCTCTTTTGCATTTATTAGCCATCGGTTGTGCGTTCAGGATTATAATGAGCATCTCAACAAATTTTTATTAATAGTTGTAATAACTTTGGTGTCACATTTTTTGTATCAATGTGAACTATCAAAAACGTCATTCTATATATTATCAAATTTTAAGCACTTGAAAAATATGATCTAATATTAATCACTTTGATCTTTTCTAAAGAAACAATGGTTCTTGTAAATTGTAAATGACATAAATATTTCCAATTAAATTTAATTGTCATTACTTATTATTATGTATGCTAATTTTCAAAATAAAAACTTAAAATCAATAAACATGTAAATCAAATTATACTTAATATGCCCACTAAATTTCATGATTAAGAGCAAAGCATCCATATATACATATGTATGTATGTATTTATGTATGTATAGTCCTCATATCATGTGCTCTCTTAACAACTAAGTCAACCCATGTGATTCGATGAAAACATAATGGCTACGTCTTCGTATCTTTAGTTACTCAAACTATATATTTTACCACTATTAATATCACCACTATTAATATCACAGGCCTCTGCACAACATGGGACTAACAAGTTGCGTGGAAGCACACACAAAAATATACTAAACACAAGAGATTGCATCAGTCAGTGAGTTTTTACTTTGCCTTGGAATCAAATTGTAAGGGATCAAGGCATCATAGTTCTCATGTAAAAACCATCATAAAAAATGTTCATATCCAACCTATACATCTATCATTGGTTTATTCTTGCAGTTAACCGTGTCTACTTGTCAATAGATGATGTCTCTAGTAAGTCAATTGACATGTTCTAACTATTTGCAATTATAGCTTTCTGAATACCGAGATCACAACCACATTCGAAATCCGCCACTGTTAATGTTCTAATCAAAACCTCAAATCACAAAGACATACAAATATCATTCAAAATACATCCATTTAAAATACATTATATTTGAAATCATAAACAAATATAGGTAACACCTTCTTTAGAGCACCAAAACTTTCTTGTAGAAGATGGCATCTAAAGTAATTGATATTTACTTTTAAAGACATAGATAGATCGTATTATACAAAATACTAAAAATAGTACACTTCCAAACTCGGCAAAGTCATTGGAAAAGAGTTGTTGAATAGCAAATATGCTCTCAGAAAAGGACTATTTCAATCGGTAAAACTCACGTTGCATTGGTTTAAAGTAAGGAAAATGATTGGTTTTATTTACAACTGCAAGTCTGCTTGTTGGAAACTTTTGGAACATAAACTTCCGAATTTGTAAAAGGGAACAAAATACAAATTTTTATACATGAAATTATCTTCCAAAAGAATCCTACATAATAGAAAATAGTTGCATGGATTAAAAGTTATTTTCTCTTGATTGTGAGGTATATACTAGATACACGCTTAATTAAAAATTTGGTCATAACAGCTAGCCTAGCTCGGATTAAAGTAAGAGGAATTTAATTTAAAGGACAAAAATTTGTATATTTTTAGCCTCAAGAACGCGACCTCAATATTTTAACACAAGGACAATCATTCTGCTAAAAATTATTCATAAGGATAAACATTTTTTTAAAAATATTCATAAGGACAAACATTTTCTAAAACTGCTACCAAACTAAAAACTGATACCTAAAAACTACTATCGATAATTACAAACTGATACTTAAAAACTGCTATCAATAACTAAAATCCGATACTTAAATAAAGTTGTCATTAAGGCTAAAATACTGAAGGTCTGTCCTTGAGGCTAAAATGCTGAAAAATTTGTCCTTGACAATAATTTCCTGTTAAGGAGTAAACTGTTGAATTTTAAAAGCTTCGAATTGACAAATGCGTTTAACAAAAAACTTTCTCTATACAAAAATATTTTTTTAGAGTACTTAATAGATTTCAAGTAAATGAAGCAAGTCAAAAGTTATGGTTACAGTTTTAATTTGGAATTTTCACTTCAGTACAACGAGCATTTTTAGCATTAAATCAAATTTTAGGTAGGATGCTAATGAAACTCGCCATCAGGCAACTGTTGTAATACTCGCGAGCAGATTGACTAATATACTAAATGGTAGGACACACTTGTATTTTGAAAAATCAAAAAGTAAATTAAGGCAAGCATGGCGAGTGTATCCTACAGTCGTTTTTAAGCGATTGTCGTTAGTAATTGTTTGGAACAATGAACTTCGGTTGAGTCGTGTACGTTGTCACCCTCTTGAAGGCGTTTCGGCGTTCTGCTCGAAGGTGCAAAGCAGTTCTGAAAAACAAACGCCGCCGCCTCTAGGATAAAACAGCCCACTAATCTAAAGAAATATCAACCTGTTTGCACTGATAAAGTCGCTTCTGATTTGCACTCTGAAATACTGTTCATGGTGTTTAGTTTTGTTGAAGGAAGAAGAAAAAGAAAAATGTCTGTTATTCTTACCATTTCTCTTCTGTCTATCTATTATTTAAATAGGTAGAATGAAAATTGTATACGTTACTAAAGTGATGGAGTGTTCATGGATTTTAATTCATTCTCATTTAAAACAATATTGTAATACCATTAGCTTTTATAACAGCTCAATAATAATGTCACATAAATATATTACCGTTGTAAACTTGCAACGCCTCAATTATAATAATGATTCATAAATATATATTACCGTTATAAACTTGCAATGGCTCAATTATAATAATGATTCATAAATAAATTATCATTAACCTGTTTTTTATATAATTTTTTTAATAAATTCACTTCATAAATAAATACATTTCCAACAATACCTCACTTGAATTTTTTTTAAATATTTTTTCGAGCAGTTTCTGAAAAAATAAGATTGTGCATAAACAAAAGTGTCTTTCGACTTTAACCTTTGCATAGTGGATAGGATTCATTTTTTACTAGAGTGACACGTAGTCTTGAACTCTATTCCTGATATCAGACAACACACAATCTTTCTAGAGTGTAATCAAATAAGCTCATGCATTTATGTCCATGCATGTCTATCCCGGTTTAGTGAACGCTCTAGGAATTTTGCCAAAAATTCCATAGGAAACGGCCACATTTCCATATTCACACAGATGAGTTTATCAAGAGTACTCCTGAAGGTAGGTACTCCACTTCAAATAGAGTATAGATCTCATTAAGAGCTTCTATTAACTCATCCTCTAATCACTTCAGGAATACATGCTTCTTAATATATAAATAGAATGTTCAACTAATATCACTTCTCAACTTGTTCTTACCCATTGAACTAGTATTCCAGTCTGCATTGGTGTAACCTTCAAGGGTAGCCGAAATTTTTTCATAATATAACCCAAGGTTCATGGTTCGTTTTAAGTATCTCATGACCCTCACAATAGCATGTCAATGCTCTATACTAGGTCTACTAGTAAACCTTCACAATAATCCCACGACATAGGCAATGTCGGGTCTAGTACAATTAGTGGCATACCGAAGGCTGCCAATGATGCTCGCATAATCAGACTGTCTTACACCTTCACCAGTGTTCTTAAATAGCTTTACACTAGGATCATATGATGTACATGCAGCTTTACAGTCAAAGTAATTTTATTTCTTTAGAATCTTCTCAATATAATGAGATTGATCCAAAGAAAGTCCCTTTTCGGACTTAGTAATCTTAATACCAAGTATTATACTTGCTTCACCTAGTTCTTTCATATCGAAATTGGCACTTAACAAAGATTTAACAGAGTTTATGGCATGAATGTTTGATCCAAAAATAAGTAGGTCATCTACATACATATATATGATAGTACAAATGTCATTCTCAGATTTATAGTAAATGCATTTGTCACTTTCATTAACTTTGAAACCATGTGAGATTATTAAGTTATCAAATTTTTCATCTCATTGTTTAGGTGCTTGTTTTAAGACATATAATGATTTATCTAACTTGCAAACTTTATGTTCTTGACCATGAACTACAAATCTTTCAGGTTGATCCATATAAATTTTCTCTTCTAATTTATCATTTAAAAAAGCAGTTTTAACATCCATTTGGTGTATTATTAAATTATGAATAGATGCGGATAAAATAAGTACTTGAATGAATGTAATCCTAGTTACAGGTGAAAATGTGTCAAAAAAGTCTACATTTTCTCTTCGCTTAAATCCTTTAGCTAATAAACCGGTTTTATATATATCAACTATGTCATCGGGTTTTAATTTCTTTTTAAGTACCCATTTACAGCCTATAGAATTACAATCAGGTGGTAGATCTACTAAATGCCAAGTCTTATTAGATTTCAAAGAATCAATTTCATCATTTATAGCCTCTTACCAAAAATCGGCATCTAAGGTAGATAAGGCCTCTTAGAGGTTTAAGGGATCCTCCTTTATAGTAAAAGCATAAAAATCTGAACCAAAATCTTTTATGGTTCTTGCTCTTTTACTTCTTCTAGATTCATTTTCAGAAGACTCATTAAGTTATGTTCTAATAGGCATGGTGTTACTTGATATGCCCTCACTATTCCTCAATTTAAAAGGAAATCTAGATTCATAAAAATCAGTATCATTAGATTCTACTATATTATGTCTATTCAGGTCATAAAATCCATATGCTTTGCTATTAATAGCATAGCCAATAAATACACATTTATATGCTTTACTTGCTAATTTTATTTTCTTAGGGTTTGGTATACGAACATATGTCAAACATCCCCAAGTTCTAAAATAAGACACATTTGGTTTTTAATTTCTTAAAATTTCAAATGGTGAGATTTTACTTTTTGATTTAGGGATTCTATTCAATACATAACATACAGTCAATAAAATATCCTCCTACCAATGTTTTGCTGCACCCGAATTCAATAAGATAACTACAACTAATTCGATAAAGGTTCTATTTTTTCTTTCAGCTTTACCGTTCATTTCAGGCGAATAAGGTGTAGTTCTCTCATGAATCATACCATGCAATTTATAGAAATCAAGAAATAAACTAGACTTATATTATGTTCCTTTATTACTATGAAGTCTCTTGATTTTCTTATTAGATTGATTCTCAATTTCAGTTTTAAATGATTTAAACATATCAAATGCTTCACTTTTAATTTTCATAAGGTATACATAAGTAAAATCGGAACAGTCATCAATAAAAGTGATAAAGTAACGGTGTCCATGTCTAGTCAAAGTTCCATCAAGATCACATATATCAGAATGAATCAAATCTAAAGGTTCAGAAAATCTACCAACTAATTTATGTGGTTTCTTAGTGATTTTTGCTTGACTACAGAATTCACCTTTATCAAAATAAGTTTGTGACATTTTAGGGATACGATCTAAAGTGCTCATGTTATGAATTATACGTTTATTCACATGACATAATCTAGAGTGCCAGATATTAAAATCATACAACACATAAGCAGAAGCAGACATTTTATTACATTCAACATTCAGTTTAAATATATCATCAATTGCATAACCCCTACTAAAAAACATACCATTAATTCATAGTGATGATGTACATGTTAGCCCCAATAGTCTGTGTAAAACCAGTCTTATTAAGAAGATAACCTGAAACAAGATTCTTTCTCATCTTTGGAGTGTGCATTACGTCCTTCAGAATGACGGTCTTCTCAGAGGTAAACTTCAGCTCTACGCTTCAAATCCCAGCAACAATAATGGTGTGAGAGTCTCCCAACAACACTTTCTTGTTCTTAGTCTCCGTGTATGTTTTGAACATTATACGGTCATAGCAGACATGGCGTGTAGCACCAGTATCTACCCACCAACCCTTTGATCTCCAACAAGGTGAATCTCACCAGTAATCATACCCGTCAGAGGCTCCTTAGTCAAATTAGCCTACGATGCAGGGCTTGGTCTGTTCCTACACTTGCGCGCCATATGACCTGCTTTTCCACAGTTGTAGCAAAGAAACAACTGTCCAAAGTCATTCTTTTGGGGTGGTTTCTATTTGTTGCGGTTCTGATTCTTAAAAGTTTTAGAAATTGGTTTCATAATTGTAGCTTTCTTAGTGTTGCCTGTAAAAGCAAGCACTTCTGCCTTCATAACTTGTTTACGTGATTCCTCCTCAATACGGAGGTGAGTTATCAAGCTTTCCAAAGAAAATTCTTTAGTTTTATGTCTCAGATTATTCTTAAAATCATTCCAATTAGGGAGTAGTTTATCTATCAAAACAACAACTTGGAATTGTTCATCAATAACCATCCCTTCGGAGACGATCTTATGAGCTATTTTCTGAAGTTCATGAGACTGCGTCTCAACTGACCTGTCGTCCGTTATCTGAAATTTGAGGTAGCGGCTAACGGCATATTTCTTTGCTCCAGCTTCTTCTGTATCATACTTCTTTTGCAGCGCCTTCCGAATTTCCTTGGCTGTCTTGTCCAAATTGTAGTAGTCGTAGAGATTGTCTCACTCAGGCCATTGAGTATGAAGTTCTTGCAGAGCTAATCCTGCTCTGTCCAATTCTGCAATTTTTTTGTTTTGTTCCTGCCAGATCTGCAGTTGTTGTGCATCGGTTTCAACGGGCTTTTCTGATACCGCCGGCTTTTCTGAAGTGAGCACACCAACCACCTTCCTCGTTGTTAGAAAAAAATTCCATTTTTTGCCTCCAATGCTTGAAATGGAGGCCTTCGAATCTGAAGGGCACAGAAGCGACCATGGGGACCTGAAACATTGAGGTCAGTGCAACATCATCAATAGTTGCAGCAGAAGTCATTGTTGTCTAGAACGTCTTCAAATTGTTGGGAATAATGAACTTCGACTGAGTCGTGTATGTTGTTACTCTCTTGAAGACGTTTCGGCGTTCTGCTCGAAGGTGCAAAGCAGTTCTGAAAAACAAAAGTCGCGGCCTCTAGGATAAAATAGCCTCTCTAATCTGAAGAAATATCAACATGTTTGCACTGACAAAGTCGATTTTGATAAGCACTTTGAAATACTGCTCAAGGTGTTTAGTTTTGTTGAAGGAAGAAGAAAATGAAAAATGTCTGTTATTCTTACCAATTCTCTTCTGTCTATCTACCATTTAAATATGTAGAATGAAAACTTTATACGTTACTAAAGTGATGAAATGTTAATGGATTTTAATTTATTCTCATTTAAAACAATATTGTAATATCATTAGTTTTTGCAATAGCTCAATAATAATGTTACGTAAATATATTACCGTTGTAAACTTGCAACGCCTCAATTATAATAATGATTCATAAATAAATTACCATTAATCTGTTTTTTTATTTAATTTTTTTAATAAATTCACTTCATAAATAAAAACATTTCCAACAGTAATAAATATTCAAATTTGAAGCAATGTTCAGTATAAAAGTTTTAGAATGACCATCTTTATTGGGGACTTACTAAAATATAACCATCAAGTACATCAAAAGTTATGTCTTAATGTTTGAAAGGGGTTTAATCCATTCAATTTACATTTTAAACATACTAAAATTCACACAGCATATTATGAAATAAAACGACATTCTAAAGTTAGATGGTTTTTTCCTCACCCAAAGACACGTGAGTAGATTCCTAGCTCAAAACCCTTGGCCTCACTTGGTTTTCTTGTTTTGTATCAAGTTTTGAAATTGTAAATAACATGAACTTACCATGGTAACTTATCCATATTTGTACCATACAAGTAAGTTGTTAGGTGTGGCTCGCACTGTATTAGAGTGAGTTCGTAAATTAAATTATGATAAAGTCGGTATTTAAAAGAGATGAGCAAATATATGGAATTGATAGTATGTAACAACAAATGATTCTTTTTGTTATAAATAAATTTTATCATGAAAATATATGTGCTCTATGAGGATGTAGGGATGTCCAATCATGACGGTAACATTATGTTATAATCATTGTAGACATATATAAACAAAATGAGAAAAAACGCCTTTCTCCTGTGGCAAATTCAGAAATGTTCACTTATGCGTCATTTAGGTTAAATGAATAATAAAAAATGCATAGTGCCATCACGCATGTGCCCTCCGACGTGGTCATTTACCACTTTCACACTTCTCTCATACACCCTCACATGGTAACTTGCTATCTCATGTGTCTACCTACTCAAAGACTAATTTATTTCAAGTTACATGGATCAATGGAGTTGCGTTCAAGGTTTTCACGTCCATCATGCAAGGTATTCATGTCCACCACACTGCATACTCACATAAAGCAGCCAACTTCTGCACTAATTTCCCTGCCTTAAGCTACAGAATTAACTTCAAATTGGAGTTCAAATTGTGAGACTAAAAGTTGTATTTAAGTATTTTAACTTTTCAATGGGATTCATAAGCGAAGATCCCGAGTCGAGTTCCTGTGTGCCGACATTCTCATTCTGTTCTACGCTCTCTTGTCCTCTCATTGATTTAATTGGATACCCGGCTGACATCGTCATGTGACTGAATTAAATTATTAAAAATTTTGTTTGATTAATGTTTGAATTAATTACCTGTGATTGATGTTTAATCGATCCTCTGTTCCTCTTCTTCATTATATATGTTTAATTGATATTTGAGTTGATTAACTTTGAGAAGCCGAATAAGGCAACAATGCTAACACAAATGATTCAAGATATCCACCAGCCGTAGTCATCCACACATGTTCTTGCTATTTGAGTTTTGATCAGAATTTTGCCATGATCGGATTGAAAAATTGTGTTTGGCTTTGATTTTTTTTAAGGTATAATGTTCTCTTCTCCAAATTATAAACATCCTATGGAGCTTACAATGCTTCTAGGGTCTGAATATGGTGTGAATGTTGTTATGCTGAAAGTTTAGGTCTTTGATGTTGCAAAAGTATACATTTTCTAAATCTTTTCCCGTCATTACATAGTAAATATATCCAAAGGTTTGCATGTTGCTCAAAAAGCGGAAGAAGGAAAAAAAAAGAAAAGAAAAAAGAGGATGTTTGAGTTAATAATATTTGCTGTTTGATTATCTAATGCTCAAGTACACATAAATATAATAAAGAATTTTGTAAATCACACTTTTTAAGTTCAAAATACACAAACAATTCTTTCTACAAAACAAGTTTTGAAAAAGACCTTCATTTTTTGTTTCAGTCGAAAAGTGTAAATATTTGTATTTTTGAAAGAACGGCAAATATTGTAATAAAAATTGCAAATATTCACATTTTTTCATAAAGAAAATAGTTTTAATCATAAAAACATACGATTGAGTTCAGATTTAATTTTAAAAAAGAATATTTTTAAACAAAAAAAGTAGGAATGATCTAAAACATGTTTTTGAGGAGGGTATTTCAAGTTTGAAACTTGAAAATAAAAGACGAACCCTAATGTCCACAGCAAAATACTTGATTTTATTTATTTCTCTTTTTTAGTCGGGCAAAATGCTAAGGTTGCCTAAATTTTAGAAATGAATTGTCTTTTGCTTGATACGCACAAAAGTATTCAGTTTATTTAAAGAATTTGGAGGAAAATGAAAATAAATAAATAAAAAATCTTATTCAACTTGGCTAATCAAAACCTTAGGGCTGTTCCTATCCGTATCATTATCATTTTGTCAAATTCAAGAACATGAATTAGTTACGTAGTTACAATTGCAAGTGGTCATTTATAACTACGTCTACCAATGTTTAACCACCAAGATATATTTTATTGAGACGATATAAATGGCATAGTCCCCAAGAGCGGATCAGGTGGCCTACTATCAAATCAAAGAGTACCGTGTGAAGTAGTTCGAACCACAAAGATGACATAATATATGCTTGGGGGTATAAATACATTTCTCAGGATTTATTCACTTGGTCTTTTATTTATTTTTATTTTGATGCACGTGGGGATATCCGAAAGTTAAAAGATAAAGAAAACCACTGAAGCTGTTATGGTAATGATACCTCTTACTGATACGAGAAAATCGTTACCATATCAATACTATTAGTAAGTCATAAATAATTACCGGTGTTTTGTCATTATTGTCGATAAAATGATCATTATTATATTGATGAGGTGGTAAATCGTTGACTAATAATGGAACATTTGTCCGTACCGATAACATTAAAAAAAATTTGATAATGATAAAAATATATATTTTTTGTTCTTCATTTTAACTCCATTAATATTTATATCAGTATTTTAACTTATTTTATTGACATAGAAAATTTTCCTAATTTATCACTACTTATTTTCAATAATATAAAATGATGAATTTGCTAATCTTAGACTTTAAACCTAATAAAACAAAAATATCATCATAAATGATACTAGAAACATCTTCTTAAAAACCGATATACCTTTAAAGTATTTGAGGTTAGGATTAATCTAGATAGTGAAAAAAAACAAAATTAATATCATTGGTAAATTTACTTTCACTACTGGTTTTGATTTTTCTTTACCGTTATATTTACCATTAATAGTGGTAATTCATTACCATATTGATAAGATTGGTGTACCAATATAGCTCAATATTAGTTATCAACTGCTTGGTATTAGTATGGTAATGATAAATATACCACCATTACAGCCCTAAAAACGCTCACATTAAAGTAATTTTCGTATGTTTTAACCAATCAAATGTTTAACTGTGACTCGATTACGCCAGTAAAGAAAATAAATATAATCAAGTAAATGTCCACATAACATAAGCTTACTTTAACATGCAAATCATTAAATATATCCACTAATCCACATTTTCATGTTGGAATCATCGTATAATGCTGGTGTTAGCTCAAAAATGGCCGTCAACACACAAACAGTACGAAAGCACCACAAATCCAATCATAATTTCTAGACAGAGAATTAAATATGCAGATCACAGATTCAATGACAAAAAAGTAAATGAACGCACAAATTTTATTGTGGTTCGGCAAACTCTGGCCTACATCTACTCCACTAATCTTTTTATTATACCGTAGAATTACAAATACAGTTTGTTTTATCCTTAGAAAATTAAAAGAGGAAGGAAAGAAAAACAATGAAGAAGAGTCAAAAGAAGCTCGCATGCAATGAGCCAATGATCATGTATTTATAAGAGAAGACGTCGAAATATCCAGTTGAAAATCTGCGTCAGAAGCCCAAGACCAAGACGAACTGATCTAGAAAGTTTGGGTCCCACTTGGGCTTTCTATGGGGATTGGCACCGATCGATGATGTGGACTATGTGGCGCCATGCGATCAGTTGTGGTGGTCCCCCTCCACTTCCTTTCCGTGTTTCCATAGTTGTTTGCTTGATACCCCTAGCGTTTGTTGAGATATTAAGCGATTATCGTTGAGTTGAATTTCCAATCCGAGTGATCCGTAGCCATAGTGATCCGATCCGTTCTTAATCAAATTAATCTGATCTGATCCCTTGCCTAGAGGAAGTGCAAATCCATACTTAGCCATTTCTTGAATGCTATTTGCTTGAATCCGCTTAACTATCATCCATAGTCTTGCTTATAACTGATCTCTGAACCTAATAATCATCTCTCCGGGCTTCCTGCCTTGATGATCACAAATCCATTTAGCCAACTCCATGGTATCATTGCCTTACCAAAAGGCGGGATAACATTTGTCCCCCAAAACATGCCTTGTGATAGAAATGTGTGTTTTGAATTGCCATAAATCCGAATTTCATAATCCATCGATAGCCAAATTTCTAATCCAAAATCCAATCCTTTGTCAAACCAAATTGTTGTAGTCGGCTTGTTCTGAGTCGATAGCCAATTCAAAACCATTCCAAATCCTTAGCTAAATCCATATCAATCCAAAGCCAGTAACAAAATCATTATCTCACCGAATCGTTTGCCAATTCTAAGGTCTCGCCTAACCGATAGCCTGATTCATAGTCTGTCCAGACCCCTCGTAGCCTCTCCGAGCTCTTGTTAGACCCCATCCAGTCACTCTCCGACGAAAGGGGGAACAATAATAAGTAAGCCGATCATGTCGCTCTCCGACGAAGAGGCATTACTTCCTGCACTCCGGTTCAGTGTCCCTGAACATAAAGCGATGTCATGACCTTCCTAGGCCGATCATAGTCTCTCCGGACCTTTGCTGGACCCTACTCACTATCTAGCAAGAAGGGCACAACAATAAGTGGACTGATCATGTCGCTCTCTAACGAAGCAGCCTACTTCTTACTTCTCTAGTTCCGTCTCTCCGGTCAGAACATAACACGATGTGTGGGGTATTATTCTCTAGCCTTGATCCCACGGTCGAGGACTTAATACATGTACGAGTTCATCTTGTCGCTCCTCGACGAAGGGACTCGCACCTTGCGGTTACTGTCCCGTCTCTCTAGTCGAGCAACTACGACCTATTTCATTTATTGCTTTTAAATGCAGATTTGAGCATTTCAAAATTCATACATTAAATTATTAAATTTAAGTTCTTACAACCAAAAAACTAGAAAACTAAAAACCAAAAAAATCAAATACCGGTTTGTCGTCATCTCAGAGCATGCTAAGGACCAACCATGATCTCGTACATGTGTAAGTGGCTTAACCAATTTATTGTGGAGTTTATTATTTACTTAGTTCATGCCACCCGATCAAGAGATGACGATCCGTGACCTCGATTCAAGGTCATTTCCATTTGATGCAGACGGTGGCTGCTCCTGTTCTACCATCGCAGTTCGAGTCCTTATATATTGTGGTAGCCTACCATCCCTAACATGTTCCTCAACCATATCCTTCAAAGTGTCTGCAATCGTTGGTAGTGTGTCTATCCAGCTTATGAAATAGGCAGTATTTTTTCGATGCCCGCTCACGCTCGGTGGGCTCTGTTCCTATCGGCCTTCGGTATGGAAAGCGTCTTCGAATATCTAAATAAATCATTTTCAAAGTCTCGTTCAAAAAGGCATAAGAAGAGAATTTCGGTTCTCTCCTTTGCTGCTTCGATTTATCGAAGCTATCATTTGCTTTCCCCTTTCCTTTGTCTTTGCCTGAACCTTCCCAAGACGGTTCTCCTTCCCACACTACATTTACCTCTTCTCTACCTGTCTTAGCATCCTCCTATCGCAAGAACCTCCTGGCTTTGTGGAAAAACTCTTCGAGATCCATTGGTGGATCCTGCTCTAATGAAATCTAAAAGTCCGTGTCATCCACAATCCTAGATAACGCCACCATTAAGTCCATCGATGGATCTGGTTAATCCATCGAAGCAATTTCCGCATTAAACCGTGTCAAGGAACTCCTCAAGGAATCTCCTGCCCTTTTCTTTAGTGTTGCCAATGATATTACGCTCTTGGGTCTCATGATGTGGACCCAAAATTGCATCATGAATTTATCAACCAACTCCGTTCAAGTACCAATAGAACCGTTCTCCAATTGCCTAAACCACATTGCAGCTATATCCGTCAAGTACAAGGAAAAACATCGCACCATCACTTCCTCCGATGCCCCCAACACCTCCATATGCCTCATGTACCTCATCAGATAAACAATAGGGTCCTTAGTGTCGGTAGTTTGAACTTCGGTGGATTCCTAGCACGCTTGATATTAGGAGTGAATGGACTCCTATTAACATCTTCCAGATCCTTGTTTACCAATCCTCCTCTCATAGCTCGTTTGGTCATTTCCGCAAACCTATTACTGTCATCCAAAGGTAGCCTCCAATCATCATTTCTAGCATGCCTCTGTCTCTGCGAGGGTATCCTGGAATATACTCCTCTGGACACGCATTCGCATTCTGATCCACACCAAACCACACAACATCGACCATTGGCTTACCGTGAACCGATCCTGCCTGACCCGAGGGCATGCCCCCTTCCCATGGGTGATCGGTGTTGATCCCTCCTTATTGGTCAGGGACTGCCCTCGACTACTCCGTTCCGTTCTCCCACCTGTTGACTTCGACTCCATGCTCCTGGTTTTGATTTCCTATAGCTCCTGATGCTCCAATTCCTTGATCTAGATTACCAACTATTCCAAATCCTTGGTTTTGTGCTCTAACTTGTCCAATTTACCTGAGGAAATTCTACATCATCTCCTCTTGCCTCCTCCTCATCCGCTCCTGCATAGCATCCATCATACTCTTCATGTCATTCCTAGTGATCTAGATGGAGGGTTGATTAGTTCTAGCTCCAGAAGATGCTTTCTAACTTTCTCCATGGCGACTCATATCTGCCAATGGTATCCTTACTTAATGCCTCACCATTGATTACAAGGTCCAAGCTTCCAATTCAAAGATCCAAACTTTCAAATCCGCGGATGCAAGTCATTCTCGGTGAAAGCACCAAAATGTTAGCATCAAAATTGGCTGCCAACACCCAAACAGTATGAAAGCACCACAAATACAGACATAATTTCTAGACAGAGAATTAAGTGCGCAGATTCGATAGCAAAAGAGTAAATGAGCACACAAATTTTATATTAGTTTGACAAACTTTTTCCTACGTCCACTCCAATAATCTTTTTATTAAACTGTAGGATTACAAATATAGTTTGTTTTAGCCTTAGAAAATTAATGGAGGAAGAAAAGAGAAAAAATGAAGAAGAGCCAAAAGAAGCTCCACTGCGATGAGCCAATGATCCTGTATTTATAGGAGAACACGCCGAAATATCCAGCTGAAAATTCACGTGCAGAATCCCAAGACCAAGACCAAGACGAACCGATCTAGAAAGTTTAGGGCCCACCTGGGCCTTCTATGGGGATCGGCACCGATCGGTGGTGAGGGCCACGTGGCGCCATGCGATCGGTTGTGGTGGTCCCCCTCCACTTCCACTTCGTATTTCCATAATTGTTTGTTTGATTCCCTCGATGTTTGTTGAGATATTGAGCAATCATTATTGAACTGCCAATCCGAGAAATCCATAGCCATAGTGATTCGATTTATTCCTAACCATATTAATCTAATCCTCCGCCTATGGAAAGTGCAAATCCATACTTAGCCATTTCTTGGACGCTACTTGCTTGAATCCGTTTGACTATCATTCATAGTCTTGCTTATAACTGATCTCTGAACCTAATAATCTTCTCTCCGAGCTTTCTATCTTGATGATCGTAGATCTATTTAGCCAACTTCATGGTATCACGGGCTTGCTAAAAGGCGGGATAACAATTGGTTTGGCAATTAATGTTTTATGCTTCTCTCTTCTTTTACATAAAAATCTATAAAATATTTTAACGTATTTTAAAAAAACTTAATTAATGTCAGTTATTTCTTTATGTTTTAATTTCTTACTGAAATTACTTAACCTTCTTCCATATATTTGGTTCTAATTCTTATTTGTGTTTCACATTCTAAATAATGTAAATTAAATTACTTTCCTATTCCAAAATCGATAATAATAGATATGGCCCATTTCTTTATGTTTATTTCCTTTAATTTATTACTGCCATTTTATTTTTTCCAAATTATTCCAGGCTTTAGATTGAAATAATGGAAGCGATGAGTTAAAGATTTGAAAATTTAATTTTAAAATGATTTTTTGGTGTTGGGGTAACTTATCTCTACTTCTCCATGTCAAGATTTTTTATTACAAAATTTAAACAAATTTTATTGTTTAACACTATTTTTGCTAATCATCTCTCTTTATTTTGTTTCTAATCACGATATGAGATTACATTCTAAATAATATGAATGTACCGAATTTTCCTTTCTAAATTTAATAAATATAGAATGACTTTTAACTTATTTCATTCATTTAAGTTTTTATTCAAATTGGCTTTTTCATTAGTACCTAATTTTTTGCAGGTTTTAGATTGAATTTGTGCTATAAAAAGCTCAAAATCTATCAAATATTAATCTATTTCCATACATTACTCGGTCTAAATACTTCATTCTCCTTAATTCAATGACTAACATTAATTTTACCCTATAATATATTATTTTTCTGCAAAGAACACCAACATTAATATGGCAATTAATGCTATATGCATCTCTTACCTATAACGAAAAAACTCAAAAGCATCTTTGTTTTACAAAAGAACTTGTATCAACATTAGTCATTTCTTAACTTTTCATTTCTTACTTAATTGACTTAAACTTCTTTCATATATTCAATTTTATTCTGATTTGAGTTTTACATTATGCATCTCATGGATATAAGCTTGAAGAATATTATAATTTATGTGATTCATTAAGTCACTTTATTTAGTATGGAATTTAGATGATATGTATTCTTAAATCTGTTACATGAACTGCCATTATTTATAACATTTATGAATTTTGAAATTAATTTTCCTACTAGGATTGTTCAAACTATATTCAAAAATCTTTTAGTTTCCTAAATAATAAAGAAAAACTCAATATCATAATATACAAATATTTATATCATAGTATATTTGGTCGTCTATTTTTTAATATTATAGCTACAAATTAGAGGATATATTCATATTCATTACTTATTATAGCTACAAACTGGAGGATATAGTATACAAATATTTATACCATAGTGTATTAAGTCATCTATTTTTTTAATATTATAGCTACAAACCAAAATGCCACCAAAATAACAAAATCTCGACAGACAAACCCTAAAAAAACCCAACAAAATTTCGCAAGATTTGGATGAAGGGAGGGTTTTATGTGAGTCTAAGCTTGCGTTCGTTATCAGGATCAAAGGTAATTTTATGGAACCAAAGTGAGTAATTTTGAAATGGAACGGTACCTCATGAATATTGGACTAAAGTATTGATTTTGGGCATTTTGTGGTAAAGTGAACTTGACTAAAACAAATTCTATCTAGGATTAAATATTATCTATCTTAATCGGCCTATATTTTAATATATTTTTCTATGGTGTTATTTAATAGACCATGAAATATTCGTCGGTAAATTTCCATTGAATGCATGGTTATTGCCGAATTTTCGGATATCTCATGAAATTATATGGTAATTAATAGTGATTTCCTTAAAATAGTGTTTGATATTATATTGTTTTGAATTAACACAATTTAGAAGTGTTTAACGATAATTATGGATTAGAGATTTACTTATCTGGAATGTTTATAAGAAAACAATATTAAAATCGAAATTTAAAGGATCATATCAAACTATATTGCTACATAAAATGAATTGCTTGCTTTTAGGCTATCTAATTTGAATTTAGACTATTAAGATAAATAATAATAGTTAATTCTTTTTAACTGAATTTAATGAGCGGGTTGTTGAATTTGGATGATTCAAATATCTGTTAAAGAGGAAAGAAATTGATTAATTGATTCAATCAAATCAATTAATTTAGTTGATATATGGAAGGATATTTTGAAGGAAATCAATTAATTAGTCAATTTGTTATATGAAGAAAGAAATTGCTGATGGAGATTCAATCAAGGAAAATTATGGAAACCAATCACCATTATCCATTTACGTAGAAATTAAATCATGGATATTTGGAACATAATCTGTAAATTATTTTTCTTAATCCCTAAGTAACTCCTTCATTGAGTCTATTTAAATGAAGGAATTACATCTTCATATAAAAAAGCAAGTGTAGTATCCGCCATAATTCTCTCCTCTCTTGTACTCTTTTCTTTAATGAAATAAAAAGTTGTTGGGTCTCCGTGGACGTAGGATATTCATATCCGAACCACGTTAAATCTTCTGTCTCTTATTTCTGTTATTTTTCTGTGAGACTGCATAATTCTTTTTACTGTCATTGGTATCTAAATAGGCAATACTAGGTCTTGATTTGAAATCGCTTCCGCAGCGCACCGTGGTGTTGAATTATTATCAATCATCAATTTTTCACTACAGTTTGGTATCGGAGCTAGTGTTATTGTTCCTGTTTGGATATTAATGGCTACTTCTAGTAAGTCTGTTGGTAGATCTGGTGTCAATTATGGAGTAACACGTTTTGACGGAAAAGGAGATTTTGGTACTTGGAAGATAAAGATGGAGGCTGTATTGAAGAAGGAGAAGACTATTAAGATAATTTCTACGCCTGAGAAGCTGAAAGAGTTAGATAGTGAAACTTTAGAAGAGATGGAAGATGAAGCCCTAACTACCATCCAGCTAAGTCTTTCAGATGAGGTTCTTAGAGAATTTTCTCAAAAGAAAACAGCAAAGGAATTATGGGATGCATTATCTGATGCATATCAGGACAAGTCTCTCACTAACAGAATAATTCTGCAACAACTCTATTCATACAAAATGAAGCCTGGAGCTGATCCCATGGGGCATGTGGATGCCCTAACCACTTTAGTAATGAATTTGAAGGCAGCAGAAGTTGAAATTACAGATGAGGCTCAAGCAGTAATCCTTTTATGTTCCTTGCCTAAGGAGTACACTGCTTTTGTTAATTCTATGATTTATGGTCGTAGTAAAATTAGCCTATCTGATGTTAAAGCTGGACTTCATAATGAAGTGTTGAGGGATAGATTAGCAAGCACTAGTTTAGACAGTGATACGGAGGGCTTATCTGTTCAGAGAGGAAGAAGCCAAAGCAAGTCAAAATATGGTGGAGGTCGAAATAAATCAAGGTCTCAGTCTAGGGGGCCTAATAAATTGACTTGCAATTATTGTAAAAGGCCAGGGCACTTTTATAGCAACTTGTCCCAAGTTTGAAGGTAGAAGAAGAGACCCAAAGCAAGCTTCAGCATCTACCGCTGAGAAGTCAGATACAGAGAGTGATACCAATGTGTTTACAGCTTCTGGCTCTTCTAGGAAGAGCAACCTATGGCTGATTGATTTTGGCGCATCCTATCATATGACACCTGATAGGAACTGTTTCTCCACTTACCGTGAGATTGATGGAGGAGAAGTTCTGATAGGCAATGATGCTTCTTGTCGTATGATTGGTGTTGGTAGTGTGAAGGTTAGAATGTTTGACGGTGTTATTCATGCTATTACAGATGTTAGACATGTACCTGATTTGAGAAGAAGTTTGATATCTATTGGGGCTCTAAATAGGCTTGGTTTGAAGATTGTAGTTGAAGGAGAGAAGATGAAAATATCAAAGGGTTCTATGATAGTTATGAAAGGAGTAAGGGCAGGAAATCTTTATCTTTTGAAGGGCACTACTGTAGTTGGCGAATCAACATCTGTTACTTCTGTTGATTCAGACTCTTCCAGATATGGCATTTACGGATGGGTCACATTGGTGAGCGCAGCATGGATGAGTTGAGAAAGCGAGGTTTGATTGATGGTGTTCATCATTCAAAGCTTGGCTTTTGTGAAGAGTGTGTTCTTGGGAAGCATACAAAGATTTCTTTTGGTACTAGAGAGCATAAGGCAAAGGCTGTCTTAGAGTATGTTCACACAGATGTTTGGGGACCTTCCCCTTGCCCCTCCTTAGGTGGAGCCAGGTATTTCGTTTCATTTATAGATGATTTCTCTTGTAAAGTTTGGGTATATTTTCTACAGTCAAAGAGTGAAACTTTTGACAGGTTTCGAAAGTGGAAATCTACAGTTGAGAAGCAGTCAGGAAAGAAATTGAAAGTTCTCCGTTCAGATAACGGCGGTGAATTTGTATCACAGGAATACATCGATTATTGTGAGTTTGAAGGTATTAAGAGGCATCACACCACACCTGGCGACCCTCAGTCTAATGGAGTTGCTGAAAGAATGAATCAGACATTATTGGAGAGAACTCGTTGCCTCAGATTGACTGCAAAGTTGAAAAAGGGATTTTGGGCAGAAGCTTTATCTATGGCGGCTTTCCTCATCAACCGCACACCTTCTACCTCCATAGACATGAAGATCCCAGAAGAAGTATGGAAAGGAGAGCCTGTTAGCTATTCATTCCTCAAAGTGTTTGGTTGTCCAGCTTACGTACATGAGAGCAGAGGAAAGCTGGAACCTAGAGCTCGCAAGTATATCTTTCTAGGTTATAGAAGAGGAGTGAAGGGATATAGATTGTGGTGTCCTATTAGCAGGAAGATTGTTACCAGCAAGCATGTGACTTTTAATGAGAAGGCTATGTTGAAGGTGGAGCCTTCCTCATCAGATGACAATGAGAGGACAAATGAAGAATACCAAACACAAAGTAAGTCATCTACTGTTCCTTTTCATAGAAATTCTGAAGGTGTTTCCGATGACACCGTGGTTGATGAGGAAAGTACAAAGATCAGACCTGTTAGACAGAAGAAGAAGCCTAATTGGCTTAATGATTTTGTTGGATTGAGCATCGAAGACATTGACTTCGATGACATGGCAACATATGCTTTGAATGTTGTCCATGACGAACCCAGAGATTATAGAGATGCTATTGCTTCAGTTGACAGTTCCAGTTGGTTAGTTTTTATGGAAGAGGAGATTGAATCTTTGTAGAGAAATCATACTTGGGATTTGGTGCCTCTTCCCACCAACAAGAGAGCTATTGGTTGTAAGTGGATCTATAGAGTAAAAGACGGCGGCGATGGAAATTTCAGATATAAAGCAAGGTTAGTAGCAAAGGGGTATGTTCAGAAAAAGGGAGTTGAGTATCATGACATTTTTGCTCTAGTTGTTAGGCATACCTCCATTCAAATTCTATTGGCATTAGTGGCTCATTATGATATGGAGTTGGAGCAACTAGATGTCAAAACCGCATTCTTGCATGGTGATTTGGATGAAGAAATTTATTTACGGCAACCGGAGGGGTTCATTGATAGTAGCAGGCCTGACTATGTTTGTAAACTTAACAAATCTCTATATGGACTAAAACAGTCACCTAGACTATGGTATAAGAGATTTGATAAGTTTATGCTTTCACAAGGATATTCTAGAAGCTTCAAAGACCAATGTGTTTATTTCAAGAGATGTGATAATGATTTAATATATCTGTTGTTATATGTTGATGATATGTTAATTGCATCTCGGAGTATGGTAAGAATTATGGAGTTGAAAAATGAACTTAGCAAGGAGTTTGATATGAAGGATTTGGGAAAAGCACAAAGAATATTGGGAATGGAGATTTGTAGAGATAGAAAGCGGAGAGAGTTAAGGCTCACTCAAACGCAGTACATCGAGAAAGTCCTTGCTCGATTTGGAATGGAGAAAGCCAAACCGGTTGGCACTCCATTAGGCTCTCATTTTAAGTTGTCAAAAGACTTATCTCCCTTATCGGAAGAAGACAAGAGGTATATGGCTGATATACCTTATTCTAGTGCTATTGGTAGTCTTATGTATGCGATGGTGTGCACAAGACCAGATTTGGCCCATGCAGTGGGTGTTGTGAGTCGATATATGTCTAACCCAGGCAAAGAGCATTGGCAAGCTGTGAAGTGGATTCTTAGATATCTTCGAGGCACTTCTTTGGTGGGCTTGTTATATAGTGGAGTGGATGGTGACATCTTTCTTAGAGGATACTGTGATTCTGATTATGCTGGGGATAGAGATGCTAGGAAGTCAGTGTCGGACTATGTTTTTACACTTGGCATAGGCTCGATTTCATGGAGATCAAAGCTGCAGTCTATCATAGCTTTATCGACTACCGAAGCAGAGTTGATATCGATTGTGGAAGCAACAAAAGAAGGATTATACTTACTTCAGTTGTTGGATGATCTTTCAATGGTGCAGCAGATAGTAGAGCTATTTTCAGACAGTCAGAGTGTGATTCATCTTGTAGAAAATCAAGCTTATAGTTCACGGACAAAGCACATTGATGTTAGAGGTTTCTTTCTTATGCTTGAGGAAGAACGAAGCAAGATCAAATTGTTGAAAGTGAGTACTTTGGATAATCCTTCAGATATGATGACAAAGTCACTTCCTAAGGACAAGTTTGAGCATTGCTCAAACTTGATCAGTTTGATACCTGTTACTTGAGCGCCATGGGGCGCTAGACCCAACAACTTATATGTCGATTGCTTGATGATAAGATGATGAAGAGAGATTGTTATATTTGAATCAAGGTGGAGTGTTGAATTTGGATGATTCAAATATCTGTTAAAGAGGAAAGAAATTGATTAATTGATTCAATCAAATCAATTAATTTAGTTGGTATATGGAAGGATATTTTGAAGGAAATCAATTAATTAGTCAATTTGTTATATGAAGAAAGAAATTGCTGATGGAGATTCAATCAAGGAAAATTATGGACACCAATCACCATTATCCATTTACGTAGAAATTAAATCATGGATATTTGGAACATAATCTGTAAATTATTTTTCTTAATCCCTAAGTAACTCCTTCATTGAGTCTATTTAAATGAAGGAATTACATCTTCATATAAAAAAGCAAGTGTCATTGGTATCTAAATAGGCAATACTAGGTCTTGATTTGAAATCGCTTCCGCAGCGCACCGTGGTGTTGAATTGTTATCAATCATCAATTTTTCACTACACGGGTCAACTATATATTAATTCTTTTTAACGTTTAAAATAGATACCACTTTTATTTAAATATACATTTGATTTTGTAATGGAAATCAAAATCACTTTTAAGCTTACTTAATTACATATTTTCCTACGAATGATTATATTAAGTCATGTTGTGTAGTTTGTATTAGTAATATTTGCACATTTTCTAGAAAAATAGGATTATGCTCAAGTAGTTGGGATCGTCAGAGTTGGAAGATGCACGGTTTAGGAGTCGGGTTTCTTTGGAAATTTAATAAAGTGAAGTGGTATGACGATTTCGTATGTATAAAAAATTATCGGTTAACAATTTAATGTGCTACTTAATGCACCTTGGTTCTCTCTTATTAATATTATGTATAAACAATACCATCAGAATTATTTTTTCGCATCGTAATACCATTAATGCTGCTTTGGGACATGATTACGTATTTTATTGTTTGAAAAATTACATATATTCCTCAAATAAACAATTGATTAAACTAAAATTGCCTTCCCCTTTATTTGAGAAATAATAATGAATGCAATAGTAATTGATTCACTTAATCTCTATTGAGCTAGAATCAAAAGAAAAAACGTCTAAGAATCTCTGTATCAATATATGTAAAGAAAATAGTATATTTCTTTAAATTTTCTAAAATTCAAAATTATTTTGTTTAACATTATAAATTTTTGTACCCTTAAAAATAATGAAGTTTTCAAATATGTTAATGAATACTTAGACAAAATAATTTTTGTAAATCATTTAGAAACTTTACAAGAAATCGGTGAGTAGCGGCAATGCTACATCGGACATTGTTGAATTTCACCTAGAGGTTCTAATGTTCGATAAAAAACTGCATGTGACTTTTAGCTGGTCAAGTTATATTTTACTCCATTAATTAATTAATTATTACATGATAAATTAGCTACCATGTTTGAAGGCCAATTAATGAAAGTTTCACATCTATTATTTGACTTTTGAAAATGATGTTAAGTTTGACTTTTGAAAATGATGTTAAGTTTGACTTTTGAAAATGATGTTATGTTTGACTTATTTTGTGCTTTTAATTCTAGCCTAAATGCTTAGATTATAATTTTTTTTGAAATTTAATGGAGAAGACGTATAATTTAGTTAATTTAAAATTTTAATAACAATTCCATTTCCTTGTTTTATTGTTAATGGTTGTACAAATGAATATTATCATATATTTCGATCTTTACTATTAAGTCAATTAATTTTATTAAATAAATATGACAATTATTGATAATTAATTAAATTGTTTAGAATTAAAGAACATTAATTCTAAAATCAATATGTGATTGCTTCTTTAATACAAAATGGGGTCAAAGCTAGAAAGATATAAATAATAACAATTAATTAGACTTAATTGTACTTATTTCACCAGTTGGTTTCAACTTAATTAAATTTATAGAATAAATATATTTATTTTAATTATCCCTATCTCCTATAAAACAACAAACGTATGTTGATTCTTATATGGTACCCAATTTTATGGTTATCTGATTGAATTTTTTATACATATCAATAATCATCTATAAACTAGAATGAAGTTAATGTCACTTATTACACATTTTAATTACGTTGAACGTAGTCACCATTTTACCTTTTATTTAGAATTAATGCAATTAATTCATCTTAGTTATATTTTTAATCTTTTATTCATTTTCAATTTGAATTAGAGTGATACGAAGTGATATTACCATGTAGTTGACAAAGAGGAATTGTTGTTAACAATTTCATTTAGGAGATTGACATTCTTAGTAACATTATGCTTTCAAATAAGGAATAACTTTTGATGATAGTTTCTATTATATAATCCCTTTGTCTCCAAAAATATTAGTTATATTTTGTACAAGTTGAAATTTTTGAAGCATATTTATCATTTAAGGTTTGCTAGTAGTTTTTGACAAAAAATTAATCCGAAAAAATTATAATGCAAAAGCGCATATTCATCTTCATATAACAAAAAATACTCTAAAAATATCCAGTTAAAAAATTAACCGTGCGTAGCACGAGTTCGCACTAGTTTAATATAAACCACGCGTGCGTAGCACGTAGCACGGATTCACACTAGTTTAATGAGTGCAAATCGTGCTTTCAATGAGTTAAAATACATCTACACTTTTCAATGATAATTAACATCATTTTCAATATTGGATTAATGATTATCGAAATTATTTCAAGTTTACATTAAATAAATGAAAAAAGATTTGACATAAAAGTGAACATTTACAAAATCAGGCATCCAACTTCTAGCTATACATTTTATGTCATATATTAATACATACAGTAAATTTATTACTTATCTATTCGTTTCAGTGAGCACCGACATTTAAATCGAACCGTCCAATTTTCTATATTTTTTTCAATGCACCACAATTTTTAAACATATTGTTTTTAGGGGTTTTTAGGCTCGGAAAAAGTTGAAGAAAAATTTAGTTTCAAGGACAAGAAGTCTGCTTTTTAGGCTGAAAGACACTTTTTAGTATAAATTACAGAATGATAGTTGCAAATGTCATTTTCTATTCACATTAAAAGTGTGTTTCGGATTAAAAAACAAACTTCTTGTCACTGAAACTAAAACTTTTTGCAACTTCTTCGAAGTGCCTATTTTCTTGTTGTTTGTTTTTTCCGTAGCATAAATGTGGGTCTGTGTATAATAACATGATATTAAAATACGGAAGGGATCCCCCCTTGTGAATCTCTATCCTATCTCGCTCCACTTTGCAAATTTTTTGAAGCAAAGTAATGTTTTTTACTTGTTTGATTTGTTATCGAAATCATTTATACACATAACCTTTCAAATTGATGCCTGAGGGGCTAAAATTTCCAAATAGATGATCTCGCAAATGATTATAGCATGTAATAAAAGTTGCTTTGTTTTGGAATTTATTCATACAAAAAAATAAAATAAAAAACAAACAAACAAACAAAGTGGTGGATGATAGGAGAATTTGTAAGGAGAGAGATCGAGAACTCGCCCCTTAAAATATACAAGGCAAATGTAAATATGAGATTTGATCATCAATAAATGTCATGCTATTTTCTTTTTTTCAACTCAGTTATTATGTATGATTGGGTAATCAGATCCTAAACATTTAGCTAAACAACAAAGAGTCTTATCATTATTATCCATGGTCATTGGAACGTCATGTTCTGTATAATATTTATGATAAGCTATATGAACTACTCAATCACCAAGTTTTCTAGCAGATACTATAGTAGCGTGACTCCAGTCTCATGTATATATTTACAAGTTAGGATTGGTCTTGTTATTAATTAGGATGGGACTCAACTTCAGTTTAAGTCGGTTACACAGAATATATATCTGTGTGCTGAGAATGGAGGAGGTGCAAGAATTATTGCCAACTGTACAAGTTCTGGATGGGAGACTTTCAGGGTACACTTATTTTTTGCGTCTACTGTGCTCAACTACGGATGTTTGTTCACCTTTGTTTGTATTTTTTGTTTTTACAGCTGTGGAGGATAACAGAGAATACATTCCAGTTTCGTGTTCCTAACTGGCAGTTCATAGGATTGGACAACGGCGGCAAGGGTATCAATTTGATCGCTGTTTCAAACTCTTCAAATCCAACTGAGACATTCACGATAGTTCGAAGCAAAAATGACAAGAGTCGTGTCCGAGTTAAAGCACCAAATGGCTTCTTCTTGCAGGTGCTCATTACCATTTACACTTGCCAGCTCGTTTATTTTGCACAATTTTGATTTGAGTACTAAGATTTTCTGCTATCTTAATTTTTTAAGGTCCGACTAAAAATTCAAACAACACTATAGGCAAATAATACTTGGTTTTGTAAAGCAAGATAATGTACAACTTAAAAAAGTTTGTGCACCGGAACAAATATACTTATGCTACTTGGGCTCGATCGTTTTCTATGTATTTCCATCGGAATTATTGGAAGATCATTGTATTTACTATTTTCTGTGAATTCATCAACGGAGCTTGTTTTAAATCATACACGGTTGTTATTATAGGTAAAAACAGATATATCGGTTACAGCAGATTATCCAGAAAGCACTACATGGGACGATCACGATCCATCTGTATTTTTGATCAAAAACGTTGGAAGTATAAAAGGAGAATTTCAAGTGACCAATGGCCATGGAGAAAATGCCACTGCAGTAATGAGAGTAAGCAGCAATGTTTAATTATGGTTTCTGACAGTTATTTAATTCTTGATTATAATGTTTTTTATTACATAAAACAGTAAAAATGTTTAATATTTCATATGTTACATAAGTATGTAAGAAGTTTCCTTCTCTACTACTGAAAATTGCCGGCCTGCCATTCACTTTAGAAAATTAGCTTGAATATCTTGATTCTAACAAATAGGCCTACGTCCCTAAAATCAAATTTAATGGTCTAAAACTCCTTCCGTTTTAAACTTGTAAATCCGGTCTTTAATTTTTTTAATAATATTTTGTTTCCCTAATTACCCTCGTTTATTTCATGTCGACTATTCTCATGTGATTATATTGGCGATTAAGATTTGAAATTTTCAAAGGGAAATCTGATTTAATTCGATCTATTGTTCGATTTTTTTTGCGATTCATTATGCCTTCATCATCTTGTTCGTAGGGAAATCTTTTCTTCAGTAAGTTCTCCGGCAACAATTATGGATTTTTTTGGGGAAACCCTATGTTCTTTTTCTATTGCCGTCCCAGCTTCTCTCCGTAAAAAAATATACAAACATACATTATATAATTTTTATACTAATTGCATTTTCTATGTAGCTATTTTAAATAATTGCATACAAAGCTGAAAAAACTTGAGTATGTGCATACAAATATGCAATTATTTAAAACTAATACTGTTGTAATTAAAAACTGAATTTTAGTATAGATTTTAATTAAATTTTTCATTAATTTTTAACTACGTAATACATATGTAGTCTTAAAATGCAGTTCAGTATCAAAATTTTTTAAGGATCTTTTTATTTTTTAACTGCATACGAAAATTCAGTTAAAATTTGCATTTAACAGTTGTATTTATTAACTGCATATCAAGTATGCAGTTAAAAAACACATTTAACAACTGCAATTTTTAACTGCATACGATATATGCAGTTAAAAATAATACAATTCATAACTTTATATTATATATGTATGCAAGTATAATAAGAATTTTATGAATTTTTAAAAGCATAAGTGAAATGCACTTCAAAATTTGCATGATTCAAGTTTATGTTTTAACTGCATATGTTATATGCAGTTAAAAGTTGCATTTAATTGATGCTATTTTTCACTGCATAACAAATATGCAGTTAAAAATAGTGCAATTTATAACTGCATAAGTGAATGCAGTTAAAAATGCAGTTGTTCATAAATAATTACAAACATGTATGCAACTATTCATAATAAATGCATATATGTGAAGTATAATAAAAATCTTATGGCTTTTTAACTACGTAAGTGAAATGCACTTAAAATTTGCATCATTTAATTGTATGTTTTAACTGCATATTTCATATGCAGTTAAAATTTGTATATAACAGCTGTAATTTTAAGATGCATATCAAACATGCATTTAAAAATGCAATTGTTAATAGTAATTGCAGAGATGTATGCAACTATTCATAATAATTGTATATATGTCTGTAACTTTTCAATAAAATTGCATATAACTAGAAATAACCAACATATCTGCATATAGATGAGAAAATATTTGCTGAATTTTTTTTGCATTTTTATTTGTATAATTAGATGCTTTACTGTAAATGTCAACAATATTTTTGCATTGTTTTATGCATTTATTTTCAATATTTGCAGAATTGACTGTAAAAATTGTACCACAATGCTGGTTTGCAATAATTGCATATTTGTCTGCAAATACTAAATATAGTCGCATATATGGCTGCAATTATTGCATATAATTGCATAGAAGGGTGCATTTATATAAAACTTCTACTACTGTAAACAATTTCCAGAAAATGCTATATTAATTTCGAATATTGTATATTAATTTGTGAAAATATGTTTAAATTTTCATGTAACTATTTCGATGCATTAAATTAGGCATAATATTATTTGTATGTGAATGTTTTTGAGCTTTTCTAACAAATATCTGTATATTTTATCAAATTTAGTTATTAAAATAGAATAAAAATTGAAATTTCTTAATAGATAACCTTCGATTTTCTGATTTGTGTTGTTTTCGTCTTCTGAATCTCAACTTTCTTCAGTTCTGAACTCGATTCGGACATCGATTTTTGAAATAGCAACTAATTTCGATTTATAATTCAGACGATTAGGATTTTTTTTTTTTAAAATGTTAATCAATGAAAAAAATTTGAAGGTTCTGGGTTTTGTTCGGAGAAGCCGTAAGGATGTTTAGAGAAATCTTTTTGTCGCGTCTAGAAGTAAGAGAATGTATGACAAATGTCCCCTACAAAAACGGAAGCCACATGTAACCTCGCCGGGACAAGTGACCTCGCCAGGATTCCTCGGAACGAAATAAAAAAATCAACCGCAACGCACTAGAACCTTAACTCGACTTCGCATCGGTTCCATCTCAAAACCCTAGCGCCTTAACTGCCCTTTAAGCAATGATGTCAGTTCCTCCTAACACATCCAGCTCTCGGTAGGTAATTCGAAAATCAAATTATTTTCAGTTTGCTGTTTGAGTTGAGTTTGGTTAATGTTTATAGAATATTGAGTGGATAAGTTGTTTGAGTTTGCTGCTTGAAATTGAATTGAGTAAATTTATTCAAAATTAGAATTTGGGTAATTCTTTGAGTTTGCTTTAAGAGTTCAAGTAGTTTGCTACTTAAAAATGAAGCACAGTCTAGTGTCAAATTCTGAAATATAATGTTTGATGTGAATAACAATTAACTTTTGTTTCGATTGATGATGTGGCACAAATCTTTACGAATTTGAAAACAAGGAAAGTCTTGTATTTGGGAATACATAGTTTAGTTTCAATTGATGCTGTGACACAAATCTTTACAAACTTTCAAGCTTTTTCATCACTTACTTGACTGGCAAATTTGAAGTAGCAATTAAACTTTAGTTGATCAAGAACTTGTTTTTGTTTTTTTACCATACCAGTAGCTTGCCATACAAAATGACTCGAACCAACCATAGCCCTAATTATCGATTTGTGCAGTCATTAAGTTAATAGATTAATCAACCACTTTAAATCAAACTAAGATGGTGTTATTTCAGATTTGATTCAGATCTAGTTTGAAACAACTTTTTATCTAATACTAAATAGAAAATATGATACTTAGTCACAATGCTTGCTAATGTTCCTGCTTGTTTATTTAATTCCCAAATATAGTATCACCACGCAAGCTTATGTTGCATTTTTTCTTTTATATCATGAATGCTTTACAGGAACATTCTTATGTTTTTGGTTCAACCATGAGTGCAAAAAAATAAAATCTCAGTATGCTACATTTAAACTGAATTTGACATTAGCCAATGAAAGTTGTTAAGCTATGACTTTTCTAAAAGGAGCAAAAAAGAGGGGTGGGGGGGGGGGGGGTGGTTTAATTACAGTAATTGGTCTAAAAAGCAGAATAAACGCAGGATAAAATTTTCAGGGGCTATCACCCTGGGACCCCTAAATCGTCTCAACTTTGTGATGACGTGAGTCTCAATTACTGGCTACGCCACTGACTGGCCTGCTTCAATGAATAACCAGAGCAGGAGGGTTAAGTATATATCATAACTATGAGATCAAAAGGTCTATTGGTTGAATGTAAATATGCATCTTAGCAAATACCTTAACCTTTTAAAAGGCAAAAATGCACCATCAAATCTTTTGATGTGGAGTCATGAGTAAGGTTCTGCTTTGGTTATTAACCAGGTGTGACTAAAGTTGGTTATGTAAATTATTTCTATTAGATTCAAGCTTTCAAATCATACTTGTGATATGATGCATGTGCAGGAACATTGGAACACATTCATTATAGAGGAAGATTTCAAGTTTATATCACAAAACAGGTTAAATGCAGTGCGTATTCCAGTTGGATGGTGGATTGCTAGTGATCCAAACCCACCTTTTCCTTTTGTCGGAGGATCCCTTCATGCTCTCGACAATGCGTTCATGTGGGCTGAGTAAGTTGATCACAATAATTTGCTGGGTCTCATAGATGTTACTGTTAGCAACACTTTGGTTTTCAAATTTGTATCCGTAGCTAATTTCAATATTTGCAGGAAGTATGGAATCGGTATCATAGTTGATCTACATGCAGCTCCAGGTTCACAAAATGGATGGCCGCCTAGTGCAACAAGGGATGGCTTTATAGGCTTTGGCAAAACAAATGAAACCATTCAGCAAACACTCGCAGTTATAGATTTTCTTGCAAGCAGGTGCACTAATTTTCTTAGCACCAGATACTCATTTTGTAGAGATACCATTATAATTATATTTTGGATTTTTGAAGTTACAACTCTAATTTAAAAGGGAAAAAAGTTTGCTCTTTTCCAATAATCTATGTCAATTACTGAATAGGATATGTTTACGCTTTTGTTTTTTTAGTGTTAACATAAAACTCGATATGTTGGTTAACAACAATTAATCTGTGGTCGGGGTCGTGAGCTAAAAAATATTTGTTTATGCTGCTTATTTTTGTTAGGTACGCCAAAAAGCCTAACCTACTGGCAATAGAACTGTTGAATGAACCATCTAATGTCATCTCCTTGGATGCATTAACCAAGTTTTATCAATCTGGCTACAACGTTGTGCGTAAATATTCATCAACTGCCTATGTGGTAATGTGTAATCGTCTGTTTGAAAAATCCACCGAGCTCCTCCAATTTGCTGGCAGATTTCATGGTTCAGTTATTGATTTACACTACTACAATCTCTTTGGTGATTTCAGCAATTTGACTGTCAAGCAAAATATAGATTATGTGTACAATAACCGGTCTACAGATCTTAGAACTGTAACAAAGTCGAATGGTGCCCTTGTGTTCATAGGAGAATGGACAGCAGAATGGGAAGTGAAGGAGGCGACGAAAAAGGACTACCAAAAATTTGCATCTGCACAATTGAAAGTATTTGAAAGAGCTACTTTTGGATGGTCATATTGGACCCTAAAAGTGCTAAACAAAGAGTGCAAGCATTGGAGCTTACAGTGGATGGTCTCTAATGGATACATTAAACTTAAAAATAAATAAATATTTATACATATTTGCAAATTATGATTGATATAATTCCTGGAATATAATGGTTTGATATATTAATAATATATGAATGTGTATTTATCTTGAAAGGAAATAATAAACTTTGTTTGAAAGTCAGAATAATAATAACTGCTGTGATCCTTATTAATACTGCCATTCTACAAGAGTTTGATCAACTAGCTTATAATTTTATAGCATGATTGTTATTTTGGGAAGCATTTTAATATAATTGAGGTTGACTGTGCAAACTGTTCGGTGTACGGAAAATGAGAGGATGGATGACTTGAAGTTGAAAGTCGAGCAGGAACTTGATAGTAATTTTTCAACCAAAGGCACCTCTGGTTTTTGCTTTTGGCTATCGGCCGCCCTTTTATTTAATTTTTTTACACTGGACTCGACGAACGATAGCCATGACAAACGAGACATTTACACGGTGGTTGGGTTGGCTGCTGACCGGATGGCCGAAATCACACAAATCTGGATACAATTAATTGCACACTTCTTCCTAGCTTACTATTAAGTCATGAAATTTCAATTATATAGTATCACATGATGTTGAAGCTTGTTTTGAAAGCTAAATAGATTTGGAATGAATTTATGACTCATTCACACACATGACTTAAATTTCTATTCTCATTGTTGCTCAATTTTCTCGTAAGTATAATTAGCAATTGATTAGGCTCAGTCGAGCACACTTCAAGCCGTCCCACCATATCTTAGTCCAACCAATAAATGTCGGTCCAAAAACAGTCTGGTCCCGAGACAGTTCACTTACTTAGCAACTCTTCGGTCTATTGCCTACCGGCTTAATTCAAGACGGCTCCAACAGTCAACTCACCAGACAAGTACGACTCAATCGTGAACTGTCTTTGACCGGCTTCATCATAGCCCGCCTCCGATCGATCCCAAGCAGCCCATCCCGTCATCTCATAGCCGACCTGACACCTCCCTTGTAACTTAGTATTTAGCACCATTCAACCTTCCTTTGCAAACTTCAATAGTAAGCAACTGATCCACTAATGGCAATCCACGTTCAATCTGGCTCTAGGCCAGCCCGTCCACTCAACAACACTCCATGCCACGGTCTCTAACAATCCGCCGTTTTGATCCACTCTTAACATAAATAATTAATTAAGGGAAGATGAGACTAAAAATATATAGAAAGAAACCTTTCATTTTCCTCTTTCTCCTTAATTAGATTAATTAACATATTAACGACGTTCCCTTTTTAATTAGATTAATTGACATATTAATGACATTTACTACTGAACTCGCACATGCTTTCGTTGTCCAAAATTTTGACTAATAAAATATATTTATTTACGTGGGTCTTGTACATACACACACATGTATATATATATGTGTATAATATATATATATATATATATATATATGTATGTATGTATGTATGTATGTGTATGTATTAAAATTAAGATTAACCGGTTTACACGCTATGAAATCAAAACTTAAAACAACATCTAATTTGATAAGATTTTGAAACTATATTAACGGTTACGTATAAGAATCTATTTTATTAATTTTAAATCAAAGGGATATGCAATTATATGTGTGTGTATTAGAAAATTATGGTTAGTAAAATAAAATCCTACCTTAATAAAAGGTTTAAAAGGGCATGTGACATTTTGCATAAAAATTGACTTAGAATAATAATAATTTTCCCTTCCTTTTAAAGTGTACAATGATGAGAAGATATCTAAATCAACAACCATACAAAACTTATATCCATGCTACAAAATTGTTTCAAATAAATAACATGTGTATTTTGTTCAAGTTTGGATTTTATGTAACAAGCAATAAGAATTATATTAGGTAATTTAACATTAGATTTCAATCAAATTGCTCACTTTTCCATTTTTTTAATCAACTTATGAATTTCAAGTCTACCTAAAATTTTATGTAAACAACAAACAAAATTATTTCAAACTTATTTGAGAGAGAATTTTCAATTTTACAATATGAAACTAAATTTTATGTACACAAATTATTTCAAAATGTTATGAAAGAATTAGACAACATAGGTATGTATAAATTGCGATATTGAAAAACAGATCTAATTAAATACATAACATTAACGGCCAAACAAAATATGGATAGATCCAGAATAATTATCATTGGTGATATGTGAATACCAGAAATGTAAACAAGATGATTTTAATTATACTAACATGATAAGGATAAAGCCGGTTCAAGGGAATGAACAAAATATTCAAAACATTGTCCAAATACACACAAATGAATAGATGGAATATGTGAAGAATAAAAATATATAATCTTAATAAAATAATATATAAATACAATAGGAGTTCGTCTTTATGAAGCCAAGAGAAACACCCTGATTTAAGATTTCTCCTTAGATCTCAAGTAGATCACCACCCAACTTTGCACAAGAAGGATAAACCACTTATTTTTATTTTTATTTGATGTTTGCATTTGGTATTGGAGTTGTTAATATTTTTTGGAAATATTGATTTGATTTTCAGCCATGGAAAGTTAGGAGGAGAGAAGAGAATGGAGAATAAAAATGGATGTCTGTAGGAAATGAATTAGTAAATTTGTTTTTAACTGAAAGAATGAAACATTTTCCATTCTTTTAATTAGAACTTCCCTAATCGATTCCCTTAATTCTCTCTCTCACCCCATTCCTCTCTATTCATATGGTATGTCTGAAATTACTTGTCATCAAACCATATATATTTTTTCATGCAATTATGTAACGCCCCTTAAAATGAACCATAAATAAATAAAGTAAATTAAATTAAATATGATAAGGGTTGGATATGAAAATTTTATAAAAATTGGAATTTGACCATGAAAGTTATTTCATTGAGTTCGTAGTGAAATTCCGACCTGTTTCCATATATAATATGCTGAAAACGGAGCTCAAACAAAGAAGTTATGAGCATTTGAAGTTCTCAGATTTAAATTAAGTTAGTTTGAATTCAAATTCAAATAAGAAATAAAATTAAGGATTTAAATTTCAAAAAATTAGCTTGGGGGAATAAGTAAACAATTAGTTAAGGCATAACATTAAAAAGTTAATTAGGGAATAAAATAATTCGGCAACGGAAAGAAAAAATAAACGCCCATACATTAGATAGCGGTCGACCTGAATAGGTCAACCGGTCCACCGTAGCGGTCGGCCGGTCGCCCAAGGGCGGTCGACCGCTTGGCAACGAAAGTTGCCGGTAGGGGATTGGGTTTTATGCTATGTTCTATTCAGTTGTGCGCTCTAGATTTATGCGTTTCCTGCCTACTTTCATCCTACGATTCTGGTGCGTTTCAACTTCTATAAATAGGACCCCATCCTCTCCACTTTTATTCATGTTATTTTAGGGAATACGAAGAAACTCTGCCATTGCTATCTCTCTAATAAGATTCAGAAACTCCGCAGAAAATTCAGGTAAGGATTTAACTTATTTCTTCCCCCATTATATTCTTATCCCATTCTTCTTCAATTGTTCTGAATCTAATGAATATATATACCTCTTCCCTACTGTGTGTGTGTATCAAAAGAGAGAGATTCTGGAAGAGTTCGAGAGGCTATAAATCCATATGAGTAAAGCTAAGGCTAATCTGTGAGTGGAAACCTTAGTATTTCTTTTCAGCATTTTTTTAGTGTATTTCTTTTGAATTTAAATATGCCTTAGGGATTTTCAGATTTCGAAAATATGATAGATAAAATCCCCCAAAATTCCTTTTTAATTCGATATGTCAATTCTATGATGAGATTCCCAATTATTTACATTAATTTGATGGAATTTGTTTCGTTATGCAATTTATGATAATTTCATAGTCTATTCCACTTCTCCTTCTTCTTTGAGTAAAATTGTGATTCTTCAATATAATAAGCGGTTTAGATTACGAATTCAATTTGTAGATTACACCACTTATTCTTATCTATTTCCTTGTAAAAGAGGAGTTGAATAGAATATAGGGTTTATATTGTAATTCTTATTGTTTAAGATATTCCATTGAATTGGTGTAATACATTGAGTTTTTATTTTATTTATAAGTTTGTTATTGCTGTTTTGATTGTGAATGCTTATTCTCTGTTTTGGACATTTGAATTCCATGAAATCTTGGAAAATTGAAGAAATAGGACTTATAATAATAATTGGTTATGGAATTGATATTAAACGCTAGTTTAGGGCGTAAAATCCTTGCAGGTAGAAATTATTAAGCGTGGATATTTATTTATTTCTATCTATGTAATTAACGTATAACTATTGCGTATATGACATAGTTAATTAAGCATTTATTTATATTTATTTTCCCCCATTAGGAAGGTAATTGATTTTGAGATAAAAATAAGACGAAACTCTTATATAGCTTAATTACTATTTTAAGACGTCGTAAGGAAGATTCCTTATTTATGAAATGGTGAGATTTGTGTATATACTTATATATATATAGAGTAATTAATTTATGGTTAAGTCATAGGGATGCGAGGTCAATAGAGGTGTATGACAGAAGTCTACCCTTCACTTTGAGGCTACCTGTAGTTGTGTATACTTTTATTGATGTGAAATATCCTTATGATAAATATTTGTAATGATGCGAGGTTAGTTCCAAATCCAGTAGGGGAAATCTGCCCAGCTAATCTGGCTACAGTTCCTACAAATAGTGAACTAATGTGAGACATCATTATAGGTATGGGCCATAAGATGAAGGGCCTGCTTCAGGGTTTGAGGTACTAAGCAGTTGGAACTGTCATTTTTCCCTAGATGAAGTATTAAATGGCCAAGGGGTTACGCTAGGTGGTATTTCTACAGGGGTCCACTTTTGGAATTAGGCCTTAAAAGACGGGGTCAACCTATTTTCCACTTGGAAGTATTAAGTGACCTATGAGATTCCATATGATGTCAGATAAATATTACCATTGAGGAGCACACTTCTGGAATTAGGCCTTAAATAATAGGGTCTGCCTATTTTCCACTGGGAAGTATTTAGTGGCTTGGGTACCGTCTCTTACACTATTAGCTATTTATGGCATATGATTGGGATATGTGATATACTTCTAGAATGGATGGTATTAAGTGGTTGCACCTGCCTCCTT
The DNA here is from genome assembly GCA_030737815.1 of Allium fistulosum. Lineage (NCBI taxonomy): Eukaryota > Viridiplantae > Streptophyta > Magnoliopsida > Asparagales > Amaryllidaceae > Allium > Allium fistulosum. The sequence goes on along the minus strand of CM060901.1, from coordinate 520,191,017 downwards.
TCCTTATAAATAATTATTAAATGATTTTATGTTCGTAGACATATTCTTATTTCGAAATATACTGTCCAAGTACCGAAAAGGTAAGACTCAAGATTTTTATTCACCAAACCTTATTAGCATGTTTATGCTTGCGTGTTAAGGGGTTCTCGCATTGTGAACGGCGGCGAGTCTCTTGTCCCTACACATCCCGAAAATGTGGGTTGGTTGACAATCGAGAGGCTGGCCGTAAAACAAGGAAGTATGGGGTTACCATATTTAGCCATGCTCTTTAAGGGGTGACCAGTTGGATCATTACATTTGGTACCAGAGCTCTAGGTTACTCGATCAACGGAGAAAAACTATATGTATGAGAGACATATTTGTTATTTTGAAAAAGGTTTTTTTTTTCAAAAAGAATTTTCAGAAGAATTCTTACTATATATATACTTATACCATCTTTTCTTGAACATACACATATACAGTAGGCAAACTTTTCTTTTCTTCCAGCATGTAACTTCTGTCTTAGGAAATCGTCACTAAAGGTTTAACCTACAGATAGTTGATATGGCTTTTAGTTCCTGAGATGATGGTTTTGATGACGACAACCTTAGGACTTGTTATAAAATATAAATACTAATATTCTTGTCTAGATATATATATGTATATGCAGGATATATATATGTAGGTACTAAGAATGAAGACTGTACAATATAAAGATTCAAGACCGAGTATAAAGATTCAAGACTGACGAATTCAAGGCTGAAGACTCATGAGTATCATGAGTTCAAGAGTTCAAGATATCAAGATAAGTAATAGAGTCTAGATTTATGTTAAAACTTCATAATAGCACTAAAATCTTTATTCAGATTTTAATTGTGGAATGGAATCCACCTTCTCGCTTTAATAGTGGGATGGAACCCACGACCTCTTTTGTGGGATGGAACCCACGATCTTCTCTAGTCGAATGGAATCCACGAAATTTTCAAAATTACTTATTTTTAGATTTTTTCAAAACTATCTTTTTAAAAAGACATCTTTCTCTCGGTTTAAATATTTTAGCCTTAATTCAAAAACTAATTTTTATCATATTAATTTCAAAATCATTTCTTGTTTTAAAACTATTTCTTGGTTTTAATGTTTTAGCTTTAATCTAAAAATATTTACATATTTAGTTTTTATTACTTTTATATTTCGTAAGATCACTTTCCAAAGGTTTTTATAATCATAAACTATATTCAAAATGGTTTACAAAGTTTAAAAATTGTTTTGACAAGTTTTAGAATAGAAATCATTTTAAATCAAAATCTATTTTCAAAAATAACATAGGCATGTCGACATCCCTCATCCCTCCATGTCGACATGGTAGCCGTAGAATTTAAAATTCAAATTTTCAAAAGAAGTGTCTATTCGTCATAACCTTTCGCAAATGGACATGACCGTTGTTCTCCTATAAATACCAGTTGTTTTCAACGAATTTCAAGTTAGTTTTTCTTTATTTCTTCACTCCTTCTTCTCCACTCAAATATTCTCTTATATTTCAAATGCTTTAACAAAACTCTACCAAAATTCTAAGTGAATCAAACTCAATCATCTCTAGTTTGATTCTCTGCCACTCTTTCTCAAAGATCTCGATGCTACTCAGAGTTATAGAATCATTTGTAATCAAAAAAGTGTATCGAGTCTCTCTCTATCAAAGTGTGATTGGAAATGGTGTGATTGTTGCCCGTAAATCAATTGGGTGTGATTGTAGCCCGTAAATCAATTAGGTGATCTTATAGCCTGGTTAAATCAAGAGAGTTTGCCCTGGACTCAGAGATAGGAGGGTGTATCTCGTGGCCTTGAAATCGAGGTTGTAATATCGACATTATATTTGAAAAGAAATCTACAAAATAAATTGTGTGGGACTGGATGTAGGGTAACTCCGAACCAGTATAAAATTCCGGCGTGTTCTTTCCTTTACTGCTTATTATTATTATTTGCATCCGTGTATGGTTCTGTGATTGTCTCCGTGTTTGTGAATTGCATCTTTTTGGATTTAATTTGAAAAGATTTCAAAAAGATTCTTAAAATTAATTAAACACTATTCACCCTCCCTCTAGTGTTAATCCTGCCTTAAGATCCGTAATCCGCATTTCCTACAATGGCTGATAATCAATCTGCTTCCGAACAAGGGAACCCTACCTGTGGAAGACCATCAATTTATGGAATGTTCGAATGGTTTAAATAATATCTTAGGACTGTCCGACAGATTCCTATTCCTCCAGCTGCACCGATAGCACCCAATGCCCCGGCCATTGATGCATCGCCACGCCCTGCCGACTTTCCTAAGCCATGTAAGGACTTTATCAATATGGGAGGGAAGACATACTCTGGAGCTGAAGGATATTCGGAAGCTAAAGCATGGATTGGTAACTGTGAGAGGATATTTATAGAGTAGGTTAGGATGATCAATTAAGAAGAAGAATGACAGCTTGGCACCTGAGGGAAGAAGCTTTAAATTGGTGGAACTTTGTGACTGATGAGCACCCGAGTAGAATATTCTCTTAGGATGAATTCAAGGACCGATTTGAGATGAGATTCATGTCTAGAGCAGAGGTTAGCTTGCAATTGGAAAAGTTCATTCAACTGAGACAAGGAGATTCTACCCTTAAGGAGTACATAACTAAGTTAACCGAATTGGATAAATTCGGGATGAACTTGATAGACACACCTATCAAAAAGGCCATGAAGTTCTTGAAGGGCTAAAATTCCCCGCTAAGAGAAATGTTGTCGACCCAAGTACCTATGGGGGCCACATATGAGATGTTGGTAGAAATGACAATGTTGCACATGGCCAATGAGGAAGATAAGAGAGAAAAAGAGAAGTCTGCACAGACCCAAAAGCAAGGAGGGTCTAAGAATGGGAGCTTTTGGGCCAACAAGAAGTCAAATGGGATGTTTAAGAAGGAAGTAAAGGGGTGTAAGAGATGCCAAAGGAGGGGTCTCGAAGCCAAAGATTGTAGGGTGAGTCTAATGAAAGAATACTTTAAAAGAAAGTGCTTTAACTACCACGAGGAAGGGCATCACTAGAATCAATGTCCCAAGATGGCTAAGGAAGGACCAAGTGGGCAGGCCTACGCTATTGAAGCTGTCCCTATTTCCAATAACTCCCCAAGGGACCAAGGAAAAGAAGCTCTAGAAGGTATAACTCTTATTTTTGGGATTACCATTCGTACCATATTTGATTCGGGGGCATCACATTCCTTTATAGCTAGGGATGTTGTAAATTCCTTAAACCTTAAAACTCAACTAGTCAGCAGCCCAATAGAGGTTTTCAATCCCATTGGGTGTTTTACCCATCTTTCTCTTATTTGCAAAGACCTAGTGTTAAACATATGCGATGTTGATTTCATATGTATTGCGCACGTTCTAAATTTCGAAGGGTATGGACTTATCTTGGGTATGAAATGGTTGTCATACTACAGAGCCATTCTTGACTGTGACAAAAGGGTAGTACGATTAAGGAGTCGTCGAGGTCATGACCTAGAAGTTCTTTGTACACCCAAAGCTTTAGTTGAGTTAAGCCATTTATACTCACTAAGTCTATTTGTTAATCGAGAATCAATATCTGTACCCATAGTTTGTGAATGTCTTGATGTCTTTGAGGAGGTCTCGGGTCTCCCACCCCATAGGGAGATTGAGTTCCGAATCGTTTTGGAGTAAGACGTAAGACCCATCACTCTGCCTTTGAGACATATGGTCCGCAAAGAAAGAAGGAAATTAGACAAGCAAATCTCAGAGCCATTGAAGAAAGGATTCATATGCAGGAGTACTTCTGAGTAGGGAGCCTCTGTCGTTTTTGCTACTAAGGCAGATGGTTCTTTGAGACTTTGCGTCGATTATAGGGAGTTGAAAAAGTTAACAAGGAAAAATTTGTACCCTCTACCTAGAATAGATGACTTGTTCAACCAACTTGTAGGAGCTAAAGTCTTTTCCTAATTAGACTTAGCAATGAGATTCCATCATTTTAGGATTGCAGAGGAAAGCAAGCCGAAGACTGCATTCCGTACACCGGATAGACTCTATGAGTGAGAAGTAATGCCTTTTGAACTGAAAAATGCCCGAGCATACTTTGTGGATTTGATGAGTAGAATATTTAGAGGGAAACTTAATAAAATTGTCGTGGTGTTTGTTGGTGATATCTTGGTTTTCTCCAAAGGCAAGAAGGAGCATGAGGACCACCTTAGGGAGGTATTTGAGACCTTGAAGAAGAAACCAACGCAAAGCCAAGTTTTCTATATGCCACTTTTGGAAAAATGAAGTTAGGTTCCTTGGGCATATTGTTTCAGAGAAAGGATTGGTGGTGGACCCTACTAAAGTGGAAGTTGTCCAAGGATGGAAGGACCCTAGTAATGCATCGGAGGTTAGAAGCTTTCTAGGGTTGTAGGCTAGTATAGGAAGTTCATCAATAGCTTTGCACAAATAGCGCCACTTTAACCCTATTGACTAACAAGAATCTAGTCTTTGTTTGGGATGATAAGTGCACCAAGGCATTTGAGAAGCTTAAGGAGTCATTGACTAGTGCACCCATGCTCACTATTGCAGATGGAGCCAAGTCATTTATGGTTTTCACGGATGCATATGACATAGGATTAGGAGCAATTCTTATGCAAAGGGGAAGGTAGTTGCATATGCTAGTAGACAGCTAAAAGACCGTGAGAAGAGGTATCAGTGCATGATTTAGAATTGGCAGCCATTGTTTTTGCCTTGAAGATGTGGAGACATGATCTCTTAGGGGAAAGGTTTGAGCTATTTACTGATCATAAATCACTCAAATACCTATTTTCCCAAAAAGATTTGAATCTTAGGCAGTAGAGGTGGATGAAGTATATAGCATCCTTCGACTTTGGTATTCAATAGAACCCCGAAAAAGGGAATGTGGTCGCCGACGCCCTTAGTAGAAGACACGCTACCCTAGGTGCTATATATGAATGGAGACAACTGCAGGTTCTCTCAAATTTTAACCTCCCACCGCTAACAGAACCCATCCAAAGTTTCTATCAGTCATGGAGGTTAGACTATCCTTGATGGATTGTATAGGGCACAAGAAAGTAAAAAGACAAGGAGTTAGTAGAGATTTTGGAAAAATTAAGGAAAAGAGAGCATTTTCCCCATGCTAGGAGATGCTCAATTGATGAGAGGGGATATTTGAGAAGAGATGGACGTCTTTACGTCCCAATGATTGATGACTTGATGAGAGATGTGCTTATGGAGTGTGACCACTTAAGGATGACCATTCATCCTGGAGGAGATAAGATGTACAAGGACATGAAGAGAATTTTCTTTTGGAATGGAATGAAGAGGAGCGTAGCTGAGTTTGTTGCTAAGTGTTTGACATGCCAAACGATAAAAGCTTAGCAAGGGAAGCTTGGTGGATTATTATTACCTCTGAAAATTCCGACTTAGAAGTGAGAGTATTTTTCAATGGATTTGTGGAGGGTTTGCCTAAAAGTCCAAAGGGCAATGAGGCTATTTGGGTTGTTGTTGATAGACTCGCCAAGAGTGCTTGTTTTGTTCCGATTAGAAGAAATAGGACTAGCGCCTCTCTTGTCCAGATTTATATTAAAGAGGAAGTTCGTCTACATGGAATTCCAGTAAGCATAGTTAGTGATAGAGACCCCTTGTTCACTAGCGAATTTTAGAGAAGCCTACAAACAGCTTTGAGAACTTCTTTGAATCTTAGCATCGCATATCACCCACAAACGACGGACAAACAGAGAGGGTGAATAGAATTTTGAAAGACTTGTTGAGGGCTTGTGTTTTAGATTTCAGAGGACATTGAGAGCAACATCTACCTTTGGTTGAGTTTGCGTATAATAATAGCTATCAAACTACAATTGGTATGGCCCCTTTTGAAGCACTTTATGGACGGCCATGCAAATCGTCTAGTTGTTGGTGGGAAACCACCGATAAAGTGTTGCTTGGACTCGATTTGATCCATGATACCACATAAAAAGTAGAATTGATCAGGCAAAGGATGAAGGTAGCACAAGACCGTTAGAAATCTTATGCGGATGGAAGAAGGAAAGAAATTTGAGATTGAGGATATGGTATTTGTTAAAATCTCCCCTCTTAGGAAAGTTGTTAGATTTGACAAGTCTGGAAAATTGGCACCTAGATTTATTTGGCCATTCAGAATTCTGGAATGAATAGGAAAATTGGCGTATCGTGTAGAGCTTCCCGACAAGTTGGTAGAAGTCCATAATGTTTTCAACGTTTCTCACCTTTGGAAATACCTTCATGACACCGCTAGAAGAGTAGAAACTGATCAGTTAGGGGATTTTAAGATAGAGCCGAGAGTGCCCCATGCCACCGCACACATTGTGGAGCACTGTACTAGGAGACTCCACAATAAAATAATTAAGTTGGTCCGAGTACAATGGGGGACAATCCTACGGAAAGCACATGGGAGGCTGAGGAGAAGATGAAAAACACTCACCCAAACCTTTTCACTGGTAATTGTCTCTCCAAAATTAGGATTTTGGTTGCATCGCAGTTGCTAGATTGGATGGTAGAAAATGGTTGTTACACTTTTTCACAACCACTTTACAATCATATAGGAATTTTTATGCATGTTTAGGATTGTTTGCACCAAAAATGGTCACAAACCCCAAGTGTAGTGAAAGCACCAGCGTATGAATACGAATCAACAGTATTCACACACAAATCACAGATCTAAGCAAGTAACAAGCAGCAATTAAGAAATAATAAACAGTGACACACAATTTATAGTGGTTCGGCTATCTCCAGCCTACGTCCACTTCAAGGTTTTTATGATTTTATTGCTCGATGCTTGAAGATTACAATTTCGTATGTTGTATTACAACTGATTTGCTGAACTAAGTCTGAATCTAAGGCAGCAATGGTGATCTGGAGTAACTCTGGCAGAATCTGGGCGCTCTTTAGCTCTCAAAATTGTCCGACCCCTTTTCTGAATGACCAGGGGCTCTATTTATAGGTGTAGGAGGCTGATATTTCGCCTAAATTGAAGGGAGACCAGTTCCAGTACGTCAGGGGGCCCACATGCCCGCTTTCTGGAAATCCGGGCCCACTTTGGGATCGATTCGAAGCTATGTTCGAATCGATCAAGAAATCGTCCAATCAAGCTGAAATTTGGTGTGAACATCCTCCATCATGTGTGCAAGCTTCTGTGAAAATTTCATAACGTTTGGACTTGTAGATCTCGAGATATCATGGATACGAAATCGTGTTCTTCGGTGGATGTTTGCTTCGACTCAACTTCCTTCGAATCGATTCCTTCGAATCGATAGCCTGCACGTGCTCTCGTGGTGACGTGGCGCGCAATCTTCGGGTCGATCCGCCTTTCACTCCGGTTTGATCGAGTCACTCCTTGAATCTCGCTGTTTTGACTGCTCCCTTCGTATCCATCCATCTATCTACCAATGCCTTCAACCTTCTTCGAATCAATCTACACGTGAGTCCTTCGTATCGATTCCAGCCTCGATCGATACGAATTGCATCTTCAATCCTCGCATGCCTATCGATACAAAACGTATCGATTCGAAACCTGTAGCCTGAATCCTTCTCGATCGATACGAACAGGATCGATTCGAAGTAAATCCCGATCGATACGAACATGTTGTCATCCTTCACCATCCTATCGATACGAAGTCATCGAGTCGAACTAGAACCTGATTGATTTGAACTTCACTAAACCGAACCCATGTCGATCGATACGAACGATATCGATTCGAAGTCCTTACTTTATGGTCGACACGAAACGTATCGATTCGAACCGCCATCCTCTTGATCGATGCGAAGTGCATCGATTCGAACCATTCCCTGCACATCGTAATCCATCCATATTTCTTTCATATGAACTCCGATCAACCTGAAACTTGAAATATAGCCTCTCCTAGTCCTTATCATTATCTCCAATCGATTTCGTCCCGATCGGAACCCGGTCAAATTTTGACGACATCGATCACAACCTTGTCTCTAATCGACTTCCAATCCTGATACCCATCCTTTCTTGTCGATTTGTTTGATATTCCGGCTTTGACCAAAAAGCGGGATAACATTTGCCCCCCAAAACATGCCTTGTGATAAGAAGGCGTGCTTTGAATAATTCTGTATCCGATATCCAAAGTCCATAGCAAATTCCATGCCCATCCGAACTCGTAGACTGAGTTATTAATCCATCCTTATCCAACAACCGAATCTAAGACCTCTCCGGGTCGATATCCAAATCTGTAACCTCTCTGGGCTCTTGCCAAGCGCAATCCACACTCGACGACCGTGGTCCAGTGTCCCTGGACGTTGAGCTAACCTCTCCGGGTTCTTGCCAAGCGCAATCCACGCCTGACGACCGTGGTCCAGTGTCCCTGGACGTAAGTAATGCCATGGCTTAAGTCCTAAGCTGAATCCTGGTCGCTCCGGACCCTTGTCGAGCATAGTCCATACTCGACGACCTGAATGAGTCAATTTACCACGTTCGGGCAAAAAGACTCACCCCTTGCCAGGCGTAATCCACACATGACGACCGTTTATCGAAAACCAAAAAGAATCCAATCAAAATCCAATCCAAAATCCGAATCAAATCAGAAAACCAGAAATTCATACCAAAAATCAAAATCATCATCCAAAACGGAGAACAATCATCCGAATGAATGCCAAAACCAGAGAAACGAGCAAAATCAGGAGTTCAATCCAAACTCCAAAAACCAAACCAGAAAAATAAGTGTCCAATCCAAAAACAAAAGAAAACAGATTTCGCAAACCATGGCTTCGCATTTTATCATCATTCAGAGCATGCCTAGGGGCTATCTCCGTCCCCATACATGTGTAAATGACTCGGTTGCTTGCCAACGGTTTGTTACTTATTCCATATTATCCTGGTCAATGGATGACCAATCGACCATCATTCCTGGGCCTCACACCATCATGGCTCGAGGTAGGCGGTGGTTGCTCCTGCTCCACCGCTGCATTCCGCACCCCAACATACTGCCTCAACTGTCCATTCCTCACATGCTCCTCAATTATGTCCTTTAAATGCCTGCAGCTGTTGGTATCATGCCCGTCCAGATCGTGGAAGACATAGTGCCTTCCTGATTCCCTTTCCCGTTCAGATGGCTCTCTTCTAGCCGGCCTTCGGTAAGGAAGGCGATTCCGAGTTTCCAAGTAAATCCGCTCCAACGTCTCATTCAATTCTGTGTATGTGGAGAACTTTGGATCTTTCCATCGCTTCCTAGCTTTTTCAGAATTTTCGTCCAGCTTCCTTTTTCCTTTATCTTTATCCGAGCTTCCGTCGGATGGTCCTCCACCCCCGGTCACATTCACCTCTTTTAGCTTTAAGTCCATACATGCATCTTCTTACCGAAGAAATCTTTCAGCTTCGTGAAAGAATTCCCCGAGATCCAGTGGTGGGTCTCGTACTAAAGATACCATAAAATCTGAATCCTCTCTGACTCCCGACACTACCGCCATCAAAACCATCGATGGATCCGGCCGATCCACCGAAGAAACCGCTGCATTAAATCGAGTTAAAAATGCTCTAAGCGATTCATCCGTTCTTTGCTTTACCGATGTTAACGTCATCACGTTCTTAGGTCTTTTGATATGAACCCGAAACTGTCCCAAAAACCTGTCCACCAATTCCCTCCAATTCCTGATAGATCCTTCCTCCAGCTGCCTAAACCACATTGCCGCTAGGTTTGTCAAGTATAAAGGGAAACATCTGGCCATCACTTCCTCCGATGCCCCCAGCACTTCCATGTGTCTAGTGTATCTCATCAAGTGATCAGTCGGGTCAGCCTTTCCATTATATACTTCCACGCTAGGTAACTTGAACTTAGGTGGATTCTGAGCCATCCTGATTTCCCGAGCGAACGGACTCCTGTTCACTCCTTCCAAGTCTCTATTGATCGAACCTCCACGCATAGTCTTCCTAATGATTTCCATTAATCCATCATTGCCTGTTAGGTGTTGCCCCCCCATGCTCCCGAGGGAACTCCGGCACATATTCTTCATGTGGCTCATTAGCCGCAACGTTGGCTCTAGCCTGCTGAACTCCTTCCAAAGGTCCTTCTGCGTTGGATCCTGTGGGCCTGCCCCCAAGCCCTTGTTGATTGCCTTCCGGTTCTGTATTCTGTCCTCCATTGGGTTCCGCAACCCTAGTTCCTTGTTCCACATTTGCAGTTGCTGTAGTTGGTCCAAGGTTCTGTGTTCCTGCAGCTCTCATCTGCTCGAAGAAAGTCTGCATCATATCCTGTTGACTCTTCAGCAACCTCTCATGCAATGAATTTGCCATAGCTTCCATTTCGTCTCTCGTAATGTAAATCGAAGCTTGTCCTTCTCCAGCTTCGGAGGATGCCTCTTGAATTCCTCCCTGTTGGCTTCTCTCAGCTCTTTGCCTTCTACTTGTTTGTCGAGTCATTGTAGAGTCAATCCGAATCCTTCAAACTTTCAAGGCTAAACTTTGAATCTGGTGTAGCGGGTGCTAGTTCCTCTCAGTGAAAGCACCAAAGTGTTTGCACCAAAAATGGTCACAAACCCCAAGTGTAGTGAAAGCACCAGCGTATGAATACGAATCAACAGTATTCACACACAAATCACAGATCTAAGCAAGTAACAAGCAGCAATTAAGAAATAATGAACAGTGACACACAATTTATAGTGGTTCGGCTATCTCCGGCCTACGTCCACTTCAAGGTTTTTATGATTTTATTGCTCAATGCTTGAAGATTACAATTTCATATGTTGTATTACAACTGATTTGCTGAACTAAGTCTGAATCTAAGGTAGCAATGGTGATCTGGAGTAACTCTGGCAGAATCTGGGCGCTCTTTAGCTCTCAAAATTGTCCGACCCCTTTTCTGAATGACCAGGGGCTCTATTTATAGGTGTAAGAGGCTGATATTTCGCCTAAATTGAAGGGAGACCAGTTCCAGTACGTCAGGGGGCCCACATGCCCGCTTTCTGGAAATCCGGGCCCACTTTGGGATCGATTCGAAGCTATGTTCGAATCGATCAAGAAATCGTCCAATCAAGCTGAAATTTGGTGTGAACATCCTCCATCATGTGTGCAAGCTTCTGTGAAAATTTCATAACATTTGGACTTGTAGATCTCGAGATATCATGGATACGAAATCGTGTTCTTCGGTGGATGTTTGCTTCGACTCAACTTCCTTCGAATCGATTCCTTCGAATCGATAGCCTGCACGTGCTCTCGTGGTGACGTGGCGCGCAATCTTCGGGTCGATCCGCCTTTCACTCCGGTTTGATCGAGTCACTCCTTGAATCTCGCTGTTTTGACTGCTCCCTTCGTATCCATCCATCTATCTACCAATGCCTTCGACCTTCTTCAAATCAATCTATACGTGAGTCCTTCGTATCGATTCCAGCCTCGATCGATACGAATTGCATCTTCAATCCTCGCATGCCTATCGATACAAAACGTATCGATTCGAAACCTGTAGCCTGAATCCTTCTCGATCGATACGAACAGGATCGATTCGAAGTAAATCCTGATCGATATGAACATGTTGTCATCCTTCACCATCCTATCGATACGAAGTCATCGAGTCGAACTAGAACCTGATCGATTCGAACTTCATTAAACCGAACCCATGTCGATCGATACGAACGATATCGATTCGAAGTCCTTACTTTATGGTCGACACGAAACGTATCGATTCGAACTGCCATCCTCTTGATCGATGCGAAGTGCATCGATTCGAACCATTCCCTGCACATCATAAGCCATCCATATTTCTTTCATATGAACTCCGATCAACCTGAAACTTGAAATATAGCCTCTCCTAGTCCTTATCATCATCTCCAATCGATTTCGTCCCGATCGGAACCCGGTCAAATTTTGACGACATCGATCACAACCTTGTCTCTAATCGACTTCCAATCCTGATACCCATCCTTTCTTGTCGATTTGTTTGATATTCCGGCTTTGACCAAAAAGCGGGATAACAAGGATATTTGGACACATACTAACATGACACGATTACACACTCACACTAGGATTGAGCTCATTTTAGCATATTTGCAGTACATAATCACATTGCACGAATGGTTGAGTAGATGGCTGTGTAGAGAACTTGGTTGTATAAACATGGATGTATTGCGAGTTATGTTGTTCGCCCCTTGGAAGATTTCAGGACAAAATCCTTTTTAAGGGGGAAGAATGTAACACCCCATAAAATGAACCATAAACAAATAAAGTAAATTAAATTAAATATGACAAGAGTTGGATAAGGGAATTTTATAAAAGTTGGAATTTGACCATGAAAGTTATTCCATTTTGTTCGGGGCGAAATTCTGATTTGTTTCAATATATAATATGCTGAAAGTGGAGCTCAAACAAAGAAGATATGAGTATTTAAAGTTCTTCGATTTAAATTAATTTAGTTTGAATTCAAATTCAAATAAGAAATAAAATTTAGGATTTAAAGTTCAAAAAATTTAGCTTGGGGGCTAAGTAAATGATTAATTAAGCCTTAACTTTAAAAAGTTAATTAGGGAATAAAATAATTTGGCAATGGAAAAAAAATTAAACGCCTCTAAATAAGATAGCGGTTGACCTGAATAGATCAACCGGTCGCCCATAGCCATCGACGGCAGCGGTCGATCGCTTGGCAACGAAAGTTTCCAGTGGTGGCTAGGGTTTTATGGTATGTTCTATTCGGTTGTGCGCTCCAGATTTACCACCTATTTCCATCCTATGGTTCTGGTGCGTTTCAACTTCTATAAACCGGACGCTATCCTCTCCACTTTTATTCATATTATTTTAGGGAATACGACGAAAGTCTGCCATTGCTATCTCTCTAGTAAGATTCAGAAACTCCATAGAAAATTCAAGTAAGGATTTAACTTATTTCTTCCTCCAATCTATTCTTATCCTATTCTTCTCCAATTGTTTTGAATCTAATGAATATATATACCTCTTCCTTATTTTGTGTATGTGTATGTGCGTGTGCGTGTATAAAGAGAGAGATTCTGGAAGAGATTGGAAAGCCAAATCCATTTAAGTAAAGCTACGGCTAATCCGTGAGTGGAAACCTTAGTATTTCTTTTCAGCAATTGTTTAGTGTGTTTCTTTTTGATTTGAATATGCCTTAGGGAATTGGGATTTCGAAAATATGATAGATAAAATCCCCCAAAATTTCATTTTAATTTGATATGTCAATTCTATGTTGAGATTCCCAATTGTTTACATTAATTTGATGGAGTTTGTTCCGTTATACAATTAATGATAATTTCATAGTCTATTCCACTTCTCCTTCTTCTTTGGGTTAAATTGTGACTCTTAAATATAATAAGGGGATTAGATTACAAATTCTATTCGTAGTTTACAGTACTTATTCTTATCCGTTTCTTTGTAAAAGAGGCGTTGAATAAAATATGTGGTTTAGATTGCAATTCTTATTGTTTAAGCTATTCCTTTGAACTGGTATATGTTTGCAACCAAATTGGTCACAAACACCCAAGAACAGATTTATGTAGAGAAGCAAGTGAAGAAAATAAAATTAAACTGGGGAAAAGATTAAGCTAACAACAAATAAAAACCAATAAAAATAAACACATAGATTTATAGTGGTTCGGCGTTTTCTGCCTACATCCACTTTGAAGATTATCTTTATCGATCGCTTATAATCTGATTACAGAAGTTGAGAATAGAGAACACTTGATTACAATAAAGTCTTGGGTAACAAGCAGCATAAAGATCCCCAGAATGACCCATTAGGCCAGTATTTATAGGTGAAGACGACCACCAATCTCTTTGAAACTTCGGTTGATGGACCTTCTAATCCAAATAAGCCCACCGGAGGGGTCTCTAGGCCCAACTCTCAATGAAGAGGGATTGGTTCCGATCCCTTCATTAGTCGATTTTTGGGCCGCGATCCCTATGGTGGCTTCTGCATGCTTAAATATGTTGGCACTTCAAATCTCATGTCATTTGGACCACTGGAGCTCAAGTTATTGTTTAATTTTTGACTTAATATGATTTGTTCACTGCTGATTACCGAACTCTCTATAGGGTTACATGCCGATCCCTCAACGTTTTCCCATGTGATGTGCGATCCCTAGGTTAGGTTCCCTAGGGTACACATACCCTGCCTTCCAAATTTCATAGGCTTTGGAGTTGTAGATCCTTAGATATGGAATGTTGTGTGCATGAATGCTCTTGGAATTTGTTGGATGCCAATCCCTCTCCACCAATCATGCCGATCCCTTCCTATTTGCCATGTTAGGCCAAACCCTTTCATTCGTTGAGCCATGTTTCATGCTTCAAGCATCCTACATTGTACATCCATCAAATCCATTCAATTCTGACTTTATATAATCATCTATACTCGACCTTCGGGCCCTATAATCATCATTCTGGAACCATCAGCCTTGATGGCAATAGGATCTAAGCCATGCAATCAATTCAATATAGCTAGGATAGAATGCTGGGTAACACTTGTCCCCAAAGTACGTCGTGTGATTAACATGACGTACTTTGAATCGTTGAGAATGAGATTCATCTAGCTTTCTAAACAATTGCTATTCTTTTATCGAATCGTTTTTCCAAGGCATCGATTTCCTCGTTGATTGTCCTTACACTTGGTCAATTTCCAATAATGTAAATCTAGTGCCAAATCCCGTCAACTCATATATGTAAATCAAGTTCTGCGAGACTGGCAAGCTTCTGTTATTTGGTCTAGCCCCGAACTCGAAGATTTCAGGTTTGAATTCAATTTCCGTCGATTTCAAAAACTGAACTTTTAAGTCATACACGGGCATGCTCATATACACGTTTATGTTGTTGGCTCCTAGACGTGCTCGAACACTTACAGGTCATTGCCAATTTTCATAATATTTTGTATGTTCATGCTTATAGCCAAACCCTTATAATCATTTTTTTATTGTAGGGACCAGCACATGCTTGGCTGACCCCTCTCATTCTTTTCTTCATTTCTCTTTTATTTTGAAACAACCGTAGGTGTCAGCATGCCCTATGCCGATCCCTCCTTTTCCATTACTACTTCTACAGAGATCGGCATTCCTCTTGCCGATCCCTTAGCCTTCACACATCAGCACTTGGGCCGAACCCTTAGCCCACGTATATAAAGCAACATTCTTACTTCCCTTCTCCTTCACTTGCTTCATTCTCTTATTAGCTGTGACGCCCCACCTCTATACTCACACTAGCCAAGGACACTACTGGGTAATGCCGTCGACTAGCACGAAGAATAAGGCTGTTGAGGAGCGACCATCTGTGTAATTGTTTTGTGCAAGTACCGATATGTCAGATAGTATGACATACATTTCATGTCTAGAGGAAATCCGACATATCAAACAAAAAATCAAAGCTACTACACAGTGGCTATGTGGCCTTTGGAAATAAATATAAAATAAGCACAGCACAAAATCAATCACAGATATTCATATCACTAAGGCGGAAATAGATATGAATATAACACATAGAAGTGTACATCAAAGTAGTGGTCAAACAAGATCCACAACATCACAAAAGAATAAGTATACATCAAGGAGTCTCTATCTCAAATGTATAAAAGCAAAAAATACTAAGCTAAAGTAGTTAGCCAAAAGTCATAAGCTAGTCCCTGCTAAGAAGTCAAGTGGAAGCACCTGAAACACCTTGGTTTGAACCGAGTATTATTTAAGAAAAAAATAATAAATGAATCAGTCTAGCTATAAATATCATATAAAATGAGATAGGATAAGAGATATAACAGAAATATATGATAACAATGAAAATCATACAATATCTCAAATCTTCTCAAAACACCAAAAAGAATGTCATATTATTTAGCTTATTCACCAAACCTCAAATGCTGACAAAACATATCAATGCAAATCGCAATAAACGGTGAAACATATATTCCAGAAATCCATAATAGAAAATCCAGAAATCATAAAAAAGGGGGGAAAAGGCCTATCGCAAATGGGAGCATGAAAACTCACCAACACGTGTATCACAAATGGAACGCTATCCCAAAAAAATGAGCCGAAGCTCCTCCTAACAGGGTATAGTCCCCCTTTGTGGACTATGAGCCGAAACTCCTCCTAACAGGGTATAGTCCCCCTTTGTGGACTATGAGCCGAAGCTCGTTGTGGACTATGAGCCGAAGCTCCTCCTAACAGGGTATAGTCCCCCTTTGTTGACTATGAGCCGAAGAAGTTCCCCTTTGTGGACTATGAGCTGAAGCTCCTCCTAACAGGGTATAGTCCCCCTTTGTCGGACTATGAGACATCGCACATCGCTAGTCTAAAACTCAAAATGATCACCATTGATCAATAAGAAGTGTAAATTACACTAAGCTAGTAAATAAATGAGGTAAATTAACCGAACAAGTCCAACTTGAAGATTAAAACAATTACACTAAGCTAGTAAATAAATGAGATAAATGAGGTAAATTACACTAAACTTAAATATTTACGAACAAATTGTAGATTTCCACTTGAAGATTGTCACGAGATTTTAATCGAACAAGTCCAAAAATTAACCGACAAAGTAAACGTAAGCGTTTCATACCACTTGTTTTGTCGTTTAATTAGATTTCTCATACGAATGAGGTAAAGGTTTGTATATACTAATAGATTGGAAAACAGTTTTAAAAACGAGCTTTGTATTAAAAATAGCATTGAAATCGTTTTTGTGAAAGAGTTTTTAGTATTTACTACTAGTATAAAAACCTTTGTATTTTAAAGTGACAAATCACAGAAATGATTGTAAAAACAATCTATCATCAAAATCCACATTCGACAACGTGAATTAAAACCATAAAAATCGATATCGAATCCATCAAATGGATATTCCCAAAAATCCAGAAAAGAAGCCATCAAAGTCGATAATAAATGACAACAACTAATCGGATCAACAAAAATCGATAAAAATTGGAAATCCACTCGAAAATAGGCGAAATGGTCAAAAGGCAACATGACCAGACGTCTGACTTGGCATGACCAGACGTCTGACCTGGGGCTCTGCCTATTTTTATTTTATTTCTCCTCTTTTTTTATATCAGAAGCCCTACCAGACGTCTGGTATGGTCTAACCAGACGTTTGGTCGAGGGTTCGGTCCTTTTTTTTCTTCTACCGAATATATATATATATATATATATATATATATTTCTCCAGGGACCATAACTAGACGTCTGGACTAGCCCAACCAGACGTCTGGTTGCTTGTACTGGGCAACAGTTTGCCTAGGCCAATGATGGCCAAATCGATTCGGAAGCGATCGGACGAGCAATGAAGACTAGGGATTTATGCCAAGCGACAACCCAGCCTTATAGGCTCTTCAATACACCCCAAATATCATGTCCAAACATCCAAAATAGGATTTTTTAAAGATTTTGACTTCAAAACACCAAAATTGGAAAATTCACCAAATCAATTCAAATCAAAGCAAATGAATATGAAATAAATGTTAGGAATTCATACCTACAATGAAAGCTATAGACGTAGATGTGATTTCAAAAACTAGGAATGAGAAGCTCTAAAACAAAGCAAGACGAATTCCTCTTCACTACACCTCTAGAATCTTCAATCTATTATCAAATGCATAGATTTCCTAAGTTAGGTTATAGGAATTTCTGAAAATTGAAGAGGGATTGAGATGGAGAAGATGAAGAGGATGCTTACCTAAGCTTCTCCTTGATTTTAAAACTAGAACTTGAATTTCCTAAGAAAACTAGGGCTTAGGAATTTTAATTTCCCATCTTTCCCTCCATTCTTTTCTTTAGCTTGAGTGTTAGGAAATGTTATGAATGAATGAAGAGGAGTGGAGTGGGAGTTATTAGGTAGAGGAGTTGGGGTAACCTTGTTAGGTTAGTGGGTTGAAACCCAAATCCAAAGCCCCAAATGAAAATATCAAAATTCTAATCAACTCCAAACATATCGATGTTTATACTCAAAAAGGTCGCAAACGCCGTTTTGGACTCAATGGAAGTGGGCTCGAGTCCGGATTCGACCGTTTACAAAAAGTCACATTTCGGACTTCAAATTCAACTAACGATGCAATATTTAAATTCAACATTTAAATATATAATCGTAAAATATGCGGGTTGTTACAAACTCCCCTCCTTAAAGAAATTGCGTCCTTGCAATACTTAAGAAGAAAATAAAGAGTAACAACCCCTCTAAGGCATAACAACACAAAAGAAAAATTTGAAGTAAGAAGTTCACCTTAAGGAGCACGAGAGAGTAAGTCCGGATGTATTCGCTCGATGAATTCTCTGGATTCCCAAGAACAATCCTTAGGATTTGAGGACCATTGGACTTTCACAAGTGGGACATCTTTATTATGAAGACGTTTAACCTCCGTAGCAATGATGCGAATAGGATGTTGCTCATAAGTCAAATTAGGTGAAACCTCAATTTCTTCAATAACATCGGGCTAAAGAATATAATCGGAATCTCTAAGGCATTTTCGTAGTTGAGAAACATGGAATACATCATGAATAGTAGAAAATTGAGCCGGTAATAAAAGGCGATAAGCCATGAAACCAATGCGTTCGGTGATGGGAAATGGACCAATATATCGAGGGGATAATTTTCCCGTTCGACTGAAATGCACAACACCCTTCATAGGTGAAACACGAATGAATACCAAATCTCCCACAGAAAATTACAAATTCCTACTTCGGTTATCGAAATAGGATTTTTGTCTACTTTGAGCTTCTTTCATCCTATGACGAATAAGGTCAATCTTTTCTGTGGCATAACGAATAAAATCTGGACCTAAAACCAGCTTCTCACCGGCTTCAAGCCAACACGAAGGAGATCGTCATGGCCTTTCATAGAGTGCCTCGAAAGGTACCATACCAATACTAGATTGGAAGCTATTATTATAAGAAAAATCAACAAGAGAAATAAGATCTTCCCAACTTCCACCAAAATCAAGAACACATGCATGAAGGAGATCTTCAAGAGTTTGATTCACACGCTCCGTTTGTCCATCGGACTGAGGATGATAAGTGGTGCTAAAATTAAGCTTCGTTCCCAAATCTTTTTGAAAACCCTTCCAAAATCCACTAGTAAACAATGGATCACGATCGCTAACAATAGAAGTAGGAAATCCATGCAATTTAATAATTTATTTGACATAAAGTTTGGCCAAAAGAGGTACGGTCCGATTGGACTAAACGGGAATAAAATAGGCGGATTTTGTAAGTCTATCTACAATCACCCATAA
Source organism: Allium fistulosum (assembly GCA_030737815.1). NCBI lineage: Eukaryota > Viridiplantae > Streptophyta > Magnoliopsida > Asparagales > Amaryllidaceae > Allium > Allium fistulosum. The sequence goes on along the minus strand of CM060901.1, from coordinate 520,171,818 downwards.
ACTGTCATGATCCAAACGAGAACGGGGAAGACCGTCAATAAAGTCCATGGAAATTTGATCCCACTTCCAAACTGGAATGTCCAAAGGCTGCAATAACCCACCGGGCCTTTGATGCTCGGCCCTTACGAGTTGGCAAGTCATGCAACGCTTAATAAAGTTAGCAATTTCAGATTCCATTCCATCCGAATAATAAAGTCGCTACTACTACCGGGATGAATGGTAAATTTAGAACGATGAGAATCTTCTAAAATGTCTTTATGAAGATCTCTAATATTTGGCACAATAAGTCTACCAAATTTTCGAATGCCTCCACGAGCATCAATATCAAAGTCTTGCAAACCATCAACCTTATTATTGTCCCTACAACTTTGGCTAAGAAGAGCCAATTTGGGATCTTGCTTTTGAGCTTCAAGGATGCGGTCTAAAAGAGAAGGACGAGCCTCAAGGCTACATAAAACAAGAGATGAACATGAATCAGATTCACGATCTCGAATCTCACAAGTGGACAAAGTCTCGAGATCATTCCATTCGGATATCATCATGGAAACAACCGCTTGTTGCTTACGACTAAGGGCATTGGCAATACGATTTCCCTTTCCGGGAGTATAGAAAATATCAAAATCATAAGATGCAAGGAATTCGAGCCAACGTTGTTGATGCAAATTAAGTTCATTTTGAGAAAATAAATACTTCAAAGATTTATGATCGGTGTAGAGAACAAATTTCTCTTCCAAAAGATAATGACGCCAAATTCAAAGGGCGAAAATAATGGCCGCGAGCTCTAAATCATGAGTGGCATATCTAGTCTTGGCAGGCTTTAATTGCCTAGAAGCATAAGCGATAACACGTTCCCTTTTGCATGAGAACGGCTCCCAAACCAACACGACTAGCATCCGTATAACCAATCAAGTCTTGGTTCCCTTCGGGAATCACAAGAATAGGAGCAACGGAAAGAAGTTCTTTTAATTTTTGAAAAGCAGCTTCTATGCTAAATCATTTATTTCATGATTCTCTTTCCTGAAAAGCTAAGACATTCAAAATTATGATTAACTTTATGTAATCATCTTTAAAAAAAACAAATTTACTTATTACAAGTCAATTTACTGTGTCTGACTGTCTCATCATAGTGTTTAGGAGACTCCTATCGATAACGTTGATCAGGCGCATCGACCAGAATTCTTAAAGCACTCAATGGGCAATATAACACAAAATCATCTCTTATATGATAAACATGTCTCTTAAAATTTTTACAAATATTCTTTGCTCGTTTTAGGAACATAATCCAATTATACTTATAAATATATCTTATTAGAAAGATTTGCAATTTTAAATTGCTGTTTTCACCCATAATCAACGAGACAAGGACAGACTCATCGAAATATTCGCAGAATACTCGATTCATAAGATGGATGAAATAAGTTGGAAGGTTCGTCAAACCGAATGACATAACGAGCCACTCATAAGAATCATAACAAGTGCAGAATGCGGTAAGTAGAACGCTATCCTCCGCAACTCGTAGCCGATGAAAACCAGTGGCAAGGTCGAGCTGAGAAAAGACCTTAGCACCTCTAAATTGATCGAACATATCATCGATCCTGGGAAATGGATACTTATTTTTAATGGTCAACTCGTTAAGATTGCGGTAATTGATGCAAAGCCTAAGAGTACCATCAGATTTCTTTACAAAGATAGCTGAAGCTCACCATTGAGGGGAACTAGAATGAATAAACTATTTTGCTTCCAATTCGGATAACTGTTTACGCATCTCCACATTTTCCTTATTGGACGTACGATAAGGAGGACGAGTAATAGGAAGAGCTCCAGGGATTAAATTAATTATGAACTCAATTGCTCGCTTAGGTGGTAATCCTAAGACAGGCTCAAAGGCATCGGGAAATTCACGAACTACATGAATGAGGCAAATAACATCTTCCTCATCATGTGGGTTTAAGGAATAAAATGATGCCACCAAATTGAAATCGAAACAATTAATAACAATGGAAATCTTCTTAACAGAATGAGGATGTCGAAGATGGATAGTCCTTTCGGGATATAGGATATGGGCTTCATAACGATTAAGCCAATCCTTTGCCAAAATCAATTCTGAAACCTAAGTAGCGCATAATATGCAAATCAGATCGAAAAGCATAATCACATGAAATAATCCCGACATTTTTATAAAGTAAACTGAGTGTTACGGATCCACCAACTGGATTCATAATTCTCAGTGAAGTCATCAAGCCCATAATATTTAAAGGAAAAGTATCAACAAGTTCTTTTAATATAAAAGAAGGAGATGCACCCGTATCAAAAGAATTCGAATAGGATTATCATGAAACAAAATAATGCCATCAAGGACAGAATGAGAAATACCTTGACCAAGAGAAGTGTTACTAGAAGCTTGCGCAACATTCAGCTTACTCTCTTTCTTGCTTTGAAGTTTGGAACATGAAGATAAAAGATGACCCAAACTTTTGCAATGGCGACAAGTAAGGGGCTTCAGACACTTATTTGCATAGTGGTCCTTAGAACTACAATTGTAGCATACTCCACGATTAGGAATTGGAGTCTTTGCTACCGAAGTTGCTAGCTTCAATTTCTTGTTGGGATTAGGGCTTTTGAACTTAATATGCCTCTTCTTGGAAACCGCCATATCACCATCACTTCCTTTATAGGCCTCTTCAAGTCGAAGAGTGATATCTACAAACTGGTCGAAAGGCACTTCTAATTTCAGAGGTAAAACCTTTATAGGGTTCTTATTCAAAGCACAGATAAACCTTTGATTCTTTACAAGATCCAAAAGTTGTTGGGCAGACATGAATACGCCATCCAGAGGAGGACCACTAGATTGACCAACGCTAGGACTGCCAGATCTAGCCATCTCTTCTTCTTTAGGAAAGAAAGAAAGAATGAAGAGGAAAAATGTTATTCTCAGAATGAATTCAAATAAGCTTGATTGGTAAAAAAACCATCATAAAAGAAAATATAATAGAACGGGTCCTAAGACTCGGATTAAATCCTAAAGCACGATTCCTAAGAGAGACTTAGGACAATGATCCTTGCTAGATTATTCTACATTGTTCCAAAGTTTGGCTTTGATACAAAGCTATGATGCCCCACCTCTATACTCACACTAGCCAATGACACTACTGGGTAATGTCGTCGACTAGCACGAAGAATATGGCTGTTGAGGAGCGACCATCTGTGTATTTTTTTGTGCGAGTACCGATATGTCAGATAGTATGACATGCATTTCATGTCAAGAGGAATTCCGACATATCAAACACAAACTCAGAGCTACTACACAGTGGCTATGTGGCCTTCAGAAACAAATATAAAATAAGCACAACACAAAATCAGTCACAGATATTCATATCACTAAGGCGGAAACAGATATGGATATAACACATAGAAGTGTACATCAAAGTAGTAGTCAAACAAGATCCACAACATCACAAAAGAATAAGTATACATTAAGGAGTATCTATCTCAAATGTATAAAAGCAAAAACTACTAAGCTAAAATAGTTAGCCAAAAGTCAGAAGCTAGTCCTTACTAAGAAGTCAAGTGGAAGTACCTGAAACACCTCGGTCTGATCCGAGTATTATTTAAGAAGAAAAATAATAGACGGATCAGTCTAGCTATAAATATCATATAAAATGAGATAGGATTAGAGATATAACATAAATATATGATAACAATGAAAATCATACAATATCTCAAATCTTCTCAAAACACCAAAAAGAAAGTCATATTCTTTAGCTTATTCACCAAACCTCAAATGTTGACATAACATATCAATGCAAATCGCAATAAATGGTGAAACATATATTCCAGAAATCCATAATAGAAAATCCAGAAAGCATAAAAAGGGGGGAAAAGGCCTATCACAAACGAGAGCATGAAAAGTCACCAACACATGTATCACAAATGGGACGCTATCCCAAAAAAATGATCTGAAGCTCCTCTTAACAGGGTATAGTCCCCTTTTGTGGACTATGAGCCGAAGCTCCTCCTAACAGGGTATAATCCCCCTTTGTGGACTATGAGCCGAAGCTCCTCCTAATAGGGTATAGTCCCCCTTTGTGGACTATGAGTCGAAGCTCCTCCTAACAGGGTATAGTCCCCCTTTGTCGGACTATGAGATATCGCACATCGCTAGTCTAAAACTCAAAATGATCACCATTGATCAATAAGAATTGTAAATTACACTAAGCTAGTAAATAAACGAGTTTAGCTTCATGTCCCATAACCACTGAATATTTACGAACAAATTGTAAATTTTCACTCGAAGATTGTCACGAGATTTCAATCGAACAAGTCCAAAAATTAACCGACGAAGTAAACGCAAGCGTTTCATACCACTTGTTTTGCTAAGTCGTTTAATTAGATTTCTCATACGAATGAGGTAAAGGTTTGTATATACTAATAGATTGGAAAACGGTTTTAAAAATGAGCTTTGTATTAAAAATAGTGTTGAAATCGTTTTTGTGAAAGAGTTTTTAGTATTTACTACTAGTATAAAAACCTTTGTATTTTAAAGTGACAAATCACAGAAATGATTGTAAAAACAATCTATCATCAAATTCCACATTCGACAACGTGAATTAAAACCATAAAAATCGATATCAAATCCATCAAATGGATATTCCCAAAAATCCAGAAAAGAAGCCATCAAAGTCAATAATAAATGACAACTAATCGGATCAACAAAAATCGATAAAAATTGGAAATCCACTCGAAAATAGGCGAAATGGTCAAAAGGCAACAGGACCAGACGTCTGACCTGGCATGACCAGACGTCTGACTTGGGGCTTTGCCTATTTTTATTTTATTTCTCCTCTTTTTTTTATATCAGAAGCCCTACCAGACGTCTGGTATGGTCTAACCAGACGTCTGGTCGAGGGTTCGGTCCTTTTTTTTTTCTTCTACCGAATATATATATTTCTCCAGGGACCATAAGTAGACGTCTGGACTAGCCCAACCAGACGTCTGGTTGCCTGACTGGGCAATAGTTTGCCTAGGCCAATGATGGCCAAATCGATTCGGAAGCGATCGGACAAGCCACAAAGACTAGGGATTTATGCCAAGCGACAACCCAGCCTTATAGGCTCTTCGATACACCCCAAATATCATGTCCAAACATCCAAAATAGGATTTTTTTAAAGATTTTGACTTCAAAGCACCAAAATTGGAAAATTCACCAAATCAATTCAAATCAAAGCAAATGAATATGAAATAAATGTTAGGAATTCATACCTACAATGAAAGCTATAGATGTAGATGTGAGTTCAAAAACTAGGAATGAGAAGCTCTAAAACAAAGCAAGACGAATTCCTCTTCACTACACCTCTAGAATCTTCAATCTATTATCAAATGCATAGATTTCCTAAGTTAGGTTATAGGAATTTCTGAAAATTGAAGAGGGATTAAGATGGAGAAGATGAAGAGGATGCTTACCTAAGCTTCTCCTTGATTTTAAAACTAGAACTTGAATTTCCTAAGAAAACTAGGGCTTAGGAATTTTAATTTCCCATCTTTCCCCCCATTCTTTCCTTTAGCTTGAGTGTTAGGAAATGTTATGAATGAATGAGAGGAGTGGAGTGGGAGTTATTAGGTAGAGGAGTTGGGGTTACCTTGTTAGGTTAGTGGGCTGAAACCCAAACCCAAAGCCCTAAATGAAAATATCAAAATTCTAATCAACTCCAAACATATCGATGTTTATACTCAAAAAGGTCGCAAACGCTGTTTTGGACTCAATGGAAGTGGTCTCGAGTCCGGATTTGACCATTTTTCAAAAAGTCACATTTCGTACTTCAAATTCAACTAACAATGCTATATTTAAATTCAACATTTAAATATATAATCGTAAAATTTGCAGGTTGTTACATTAACTCTCCTATTTTCACAACCGAACTTTCCCAAAGAGCCGAACCCTTTCCCTTTACTCAGTCATCGCTCCAATCAACTAACCCGTCTTCTTACTTAATCGTAAACCACCATTCCACCTTCCAACTAAATTGTAGCCTAATATTTTCCTTTCGCGGTTTGTTTTCGACTGAATTATGTGAGCTTTCTACCTTACTTGTGACTTTAAAGCAAGGCAATAGATATTACTTCATGGATGATAGCTTGATTTAGGATGAAGTTGATGATGGAGGACATCAGTTGTTTGGGGAAGACGATGTGTAGAAAGAAATTGGGCTCGGCAGAATGATGAAGGAGGAAGAAGAAGGAGCTTAGGCAGGGTCGGTGTTAGAAGCTTGGGCATAGACCGATCCCTTGTTTGTTGATATGGGATCGGTATTGTGGCCTGACGAGTGGATGGAAAAGTAGAGGGGATCGATATACTTAGATTGAAGAGAGGGTTCGGTGATGTGGCTTTGGAAATGGATCAGCTTATCTATATGGATCGGCTGGACTTAGGGATCAACAGGTCTTGGTTGAAGAGAGGGGTCGGTGGAGGAGCTTTGGGATAGGGATCGGTAAGCAGGGTTCAGTCCATAGGAATCAGCATAAGGACTTGTAGAGATTCTTTGAACTTATACACTAGCCTAATCTTACTTGTTTGACACTAACCCATCCAACAAACTAGGACATGTGGTGACAATGAACATTAAAACTTGCATATTTTCTACTGAACTCGAAATAGAACAACCAAACCCATAAAACTTTCTACATATACTAAAAAACTTACAAATGGACTTGAACGACAAACTTCACACTTTGATATACCGACATTCGATCCCAAAGCTTTTACAACCGATCAATCTCTTAGCCAGTTGTGACGGTCAGCGATGATGGTCACTCTAGTCGAATCCAGAGTCTCGTTGTCTAATTTCATTTTTACTAATTTTAAACTGTTTATATCTGCCATATACTTTACTTTGCCGTACTAGTTTGCACTTAACATGGGGGGAACATGTAAACTTTCCTAACCTTGATTATCTACTGAGTATAGCTAATATGGACTCAAGACGCTCAGAGCGTTTAACTGGTATGTCTTCCAAATCGGCAATTCACCACATCGATTCTGAAGCAAAATCAAGTTCTATGACTATATACGGCAGGCTTCCTCCCAGCCATCAAGTAGAACAGACAGAAGTTTCCAGCCCATCAGTCGACCTTTTCTTAGATGGTTCGGTCCTCTCGGCGGAGGATGTAAGTCCTACCCCCAACGCAATTGAGGGCACCATTCTTCTACATAACCCGATAGATTCACAAGCCTCCCGAATTGGTGAGGCTGCCCTTCGTCGACTGTGTTCTATACATGGAATCCCGTTTGTAGAGGTCTTGGTTCCTTCAATAAACGACATGCCCCACTTGCCACCGGAGGGGTACATGGCGTGTAACAAATTTATGTGTTGGGCTAGATGCGTACCACCCTTTAATATGTTCGTTCGAGAGATGTTGAGATATCTTGGAATAGCTCCCACTCAACTCCATCCAAATAGTTACACCTTTATACATGGATCCTTCCTGCTATTCATGAGTGTTCTATTTTGTCCACCAACTCCCAAGGACATAAGATTCATTTACAACTTCAAATGGCGATCAGGGAGTCCCTACTATGTCTTTCTTGAACCTTCGCCAAACTTCCAAGTCTTGACTGGTGCTTGGAATAAACTTTCTCTATTCAAGCATAAGTGGTTCTATGTTCGATGTCCACCTGTCTTCACGAGGAGATGGTTGGAAGGATGTAAGTGTTACTTTCATCTCATTCTCAAGTCTGTTAATCCAAGTCATAACTTTTCCTTTGAATCTTCCAACATCTGGGATTCTTTTAGGTGTCCGTTGTAATGACCCCACCGCTATGCCTAGTTTAGCAAAAAACATTACAAGTAACGTCGTCTGCTAATCCAGAGAATACGGCCGGTTAAGGGCGATCGATTGTGAATATATCTTAATACGAACACCGACATGTCTTTTACATTTTTTGAGGATCTGAATTGGAATTTAGACGTGTACATTATTAATACAAAGTAATAAATAGACCGATTAAAAATATTCAGAGCAGTATATAATATAGATAAATCAGAATCAGAGTCACAGAACACAGCAGAATAATATACATCATCATATACATAATAGAATGTGAGTCTACAAAATATGAGTACTCGATCCACATAAATATATACATCATATCCAAAATCTTGTATCAAGTACAAAGTCACTACTATATAATATAAATGACATAAACTCCTAACTGTCAATATATACAAGTATGAAGTAAACTAAAACTATCAAAAATAGCCTACTTCAATGCTGGCCCAAAATCCAAAGGTCAATGGGTCCCTGTACCTGTAAAGTCTCGGCCTGACCCGAGTATTAAAATAATAAACGGGTCAGACTATATCTAAATAATAGGTGAGATACTAATACCATAACTTTATGACTTAATATAATAAGTCATATAAAATATGCCAAACAAACAATTATAATAAGGCATATTAATTAAATTCACTATATAAATCCATAAATGACCCAACTCTAAAATATTCATCTCAAAATATGCCTAAATCTCAAAAATTCATAAAAGGCATATCAATCCAACAGATACAAATATAAAATTTTTGACTTAACAATAACAAAATAAGTCATAAATAAAATATGCCCAAAAATACTCAAATAAGGCATATCTAACAAATCACCATTTCATAAATACATATCAAGTCTCAATAGACTATCATCTCAAAATATGGTGATAACTAATTCAAAATTCCTCAGAGCCATAAAGGATACAAAATATCCATACTAAAAATCTCTGAAGAAATAATAATCAATAATGAAATAATAATGGTAGTCATCTATTAGTTTAATACAGTGACATGAAATCTACCGAAAGAGATCCGCTATATAGAAAGGAAGCCTTCCGAAAGAGACTGCAAATTAGGGACACCGCTCAAAGAAAAGAGCAGCAGTGTACCTAATCCGTCCTATGCAAATTTACCTTCCGAAAGAGGTAAACATACTCTAACTGTATAAAATAAAATAAACTGATAGGTTGTAGTATCCATAGACTATGATGCATGTAAAAATCCGCCTTCTGAAAGAGACTGCCGTATTTACACCATAACAGATCTTCCGAAAGAGATATGCCTACCCAAATCTAAAAACGTATTGATTCTCAGATCAATGAAAAAATGAGTTATCTTCTCTCGAAGATATATCGGTCTGAAATTCGAACACCTTAAGATAATACAACTCTAAGTGTTAATTACTGTCACTCTAGTAATTAAAAGAATTTAGCTAATTATCCCATACCAGAAAGTAAATTCAAGTATTTACTAAAAGCTAGTAATTTTCACTCAAACTCTATTTAAAAAATTATAGTAATAATCAAAAGAATTATACAAAGTTTTCCATACCACCCGACAATTCAATTGTTTATTAAAATTCTTTGTTTCATAGAAAATCATGAAATTAAATCGAAATTCAATTTAAACTTGCATAAAAATAGCTAAAAGCTAAATACAATAAAGATCGACAATAGTTTATAGTTTGAAAGTAATTAATAAAATTTTTCATATAGAAAATGTTTTCTAAATTTTTTATCTATAATTCACTTTTAAATTTCTCACCTTTGTTAATTCCTAATAAATAAATCAAAAGAGTTTTAAATTAGTTTTTATATATATCAAGATATAATTTTTATAAAGTCACTTTTAAATCCATAAATTCATTTTAAAGAAGAGTTGCTTATTTACAAACGCTTTTGAACTCTTTTAAAAATCATTTAAACCTCTTTTATAGCAGATCACTTGAAATTAAAATTATTGCTTATATAAATATTACTATATTTTATCTTTCGTATTTAAATCCTTTCCAAAATATTATACTTATAAAGTAAATTTAAAAAGGTTTTGTAAATAATTATTAGTTTCGAAACAGCTTTTATAAAATAATACTATATTTTATCTTTTGCTTCGAAACATTTCCAAAGTTATAATATACTTATAATAATAAATTAAAAAAAAGTTTTATAAATAAATTTACAAAATTTTAAAAGTTTTGAAGAGAAATTTTGAATAAGAAATAAGTTAAGAATATAATATAATTTAGTTATATATTCTGTAAATAAAATTTCAATAAGGATCAAAATGAATGAAATCTCATTTTTGGAATTCTTTTAAAACATTCAACAATAAACCCATCGAAATTCAACAACTAGAGCCAACGTCGCTCTAAAAATATAATTCTATAATATGGAATTATTTAGCGATCCAAGTTGCTTTCCGACAAACTTCGATCACACAACAATGCACAAGTATCGACATACTATAAAATCTTAATTCACAATCGGACTGATTTTCGTCTGAAATTTTTATACTATTAATCCCTACAACGCATCAATGTAACGCCAAACAATCAAATCTCATCGAATAATTAATTATTCGATGAAATAACTAAATCATAGCATGCAACCATATTTTAATCTGATTCATTCACACACAACAATTAGTCAATTAGATCTACAATTAGGGATGGATATGCAAAGCAAAATTTAAGTTTTAACTAATTCAATGATTACAAATCAACAATTATCACCCAAACAACCATATCACAGCATTCATAAGGAATTTATATTAATAGATATAGAAATGTGAGTTAAAAATAATCGACCTTAATCGTTTGCTTGCAGAAAATTCTACTTTCGTTTCTCAGCCTACCTAAAAACGCTAGCACAATTTCACTGTTTCACAATGAATCCTAAACGATCTCCCATCACCATGCTAGAGCGTGCCCATCTTCGACCTGCCTCGAAACCGCCAAAGCACATCATGGCTCCAGGTCGTCGACTACCTTCATCAGCCACAACTGCCGCCGCTATGCCCAGTTTCTCGATCGAGACATTCCTCGATCGACGTGACCACCCCCAACAGCCTTCGCACTCAATCTTCACTAGCCACGTGTTCAACCCCTAGCAATCACAGTGTTCGACCTTCACCAGCTGCCGTCGATCGAGACGCGACTACTCAGGTCGCAGCTTTGGTTCTCGCAATTTTTTTTCCATCGATTTTGATTTTTGTTAAAGGCTTGGTGTGACGACCCACATTTCGTAAGGTTTAAATCGACAATAATCCACACATGTCCGACTTAAACAATACAGAACGTAGATAATCAATGAGGCTAAATAAGAAAAATAAGAAGAGAAGAAGGAAACAAAACACAGAATCTCACAGCGGAAACGATAAAATATAATAATCAAATAAACAATTCATGAAGCTGTTTACTATACATTCGATTTTAATCCTTACACATTTATCAGAGTTATATATATACATCAGGGATAAATAATCAATACAGCAGAAAAGCTTGATGCAGGGGATAGTAATAATAGAAATATACCAAAACTCCATCTTCGTCCTCCAGAGAATAGACTTCAATATGCTGAAAAACTCAGGACTGACCCGAGCATAATGAAAAGACAAAACACTCGAGTCGGGACTAAAATACTCTTATGTAAGTCAAATCAATATCACAAATATGAGTGCAATAACTTAAGAGATGTTACGGGATTTTCCATCTCCTAAGGATCCGTTAAACTATTTATATATAATATTATACGCTATAAGAGATAATATCTATCAGTAAAATAAATATCAAAATAGCGTTAAGGCTTTACATTGATCTACCTTAACACATTTTTATAGGTTCAAACCAAAGTCGTAATGGGCTCGTATAGGGATAAATTTGACAAGGCACGCGAGGCAATGCCCAAGGTAGGATTCTACCATTTTACCCTTTCTGGCTGGTCGTAACCCATCCGTGGCCGACCGCGACAATCAATCCAACCGACAAAGGTGCACCCATCGAATACGGAAATCAAAGTAGTAATACGAGGGATCAACGTCGCTAGAGGTAGCTAACCTCATTGGCCAGACATTGGCTCCTATTTTAGTCATTTTAATTATGACACGAGTGTCAAGGCTATCCATCATCGTTCTCTTACTTCATTCCAGTAAACGTCGCCAATTCAACCACTACATTCTGGATATCATCCACCGCGTACACGGTTGTTAAAGTGGTTTCAATATTGACATAGAGTATGCCAATAAGAGGCCCCGGTCTCTTTAACAATCAAACGTCGTTTTACACACCGGTTGGTACTTTTATATTTCGAAAACATTTCGTACTTGATATAAAAATATCATATTCATTTCAAATCAAATCTATTTCGAAATCATCATATTCGCTTCAAAAATCATATTTTACTTCAAATTGTCAATTTAGTTCGATATATCGATTTCACTACAAAATTTGATTCGAATTACAATTTAGGTTATAACTTCACTTTAACCCAATTCCCATTTAAATCCAAGATTTAAATATAAACATTCCACCCTTTAACCGGTTTGAATTTTAGAAAATAGTTTAAATAGTTTAAAATAGTTAAATAGTTTAATAGAAAATAGTTTGAGTATTAAAAATGGTTTATATAGTAAAATAGTTTGGAAAATCAAAACAATTTGAATATTTAAAGTATATAGATTTTAAACCGTTTATACTAAAATAATTTATTTAAAATATAGTTTCAAAGTCAAACTGATTCAATTCCAAATTTTCCAATTCAAATCAATCCCAATTTCCCTTTCAATTTGATCGATTCAAAACCGATCTCAAGTCGAATTCAATTTCAATTCCAAATAAATTTCAATTCCAAATTAATTTCAATTCCCATTCCAAATTAATTTCAAATTTCAATTCCAAATTAATTTCAAAATCCAATTCCAAATTTATTTCAATTCCGAGTTCAATTTCCAAAATATCGATTCAAAACACTTAAATCAAATTTTCCTTTAATATCAAAATATCGTTTATATCACTTTTACTTAGCAATATCTAAAGTTCGAATAAAAGTCCAATCTTTTAAAACAAATCAATTCCTGAAATTCACAACATATTTCAATTATAACTTAAAAATCTCAACTTTGATTAATTAAACAATTCCTGTTTCAAATTTAAATTTCAACATTCCGAGCTTCAATTCGAAATTAATTCGATTTCTATAAATTCGATTTTTATTTCTTAAAACCAAATCATCTAAAATAATTTCAAAACAAATTTTTTTAAATCATTTAATTTAACCAATCTGGTGTCCGTATATAATTCTCTATCCTATGCAAAGTGAATCGATTATTTCAATTTAATTTCAAGGATGGATATATATCATTTTAACCCAAAATAAGTGTCATAGGTATATATCATTTAACCCTATTTCTTAATTTATTCGAAATAAATAAAATTACAGTTTTATATACTGTAAATAATATACAAGATGATAACATGATATATCAAAATAAATAAACATCCAAAATATCAACCAATAGCATCCATCACAACCAATCATCCCACAGTCAATAAATTCACAACAATTTCATAATTATCAATATCGGGTATTTTAGAGGCAATTAAATTCTAATTCAGTTTAACTGTCAATTAAATTTCTATCAATTAATTCAAATATCAATTTAAATGTCAATTAAACTTATCAAACAACAACTAATAAATTTTAAATCACTTCACGATATAATTTAACTAATATAAAATTTATTTCAGTCAATTGTGAGCGTATAAACACTCACCTTTGATTTATCGATGATTTAAAATCTAAATGAAGGCCCAAATTTGAACAGTTTTTAAACTCGACCAAACCAGCTCCATGTTGTTCGGAATTTCGATACGAACGCAACAGAGAAAACCACGCGTCGATCCGAGGTCGTATGCAAAATTTATTCGAGTTAGAACATGTAAATTTAATATAAAATAATTAGTAAAAAATAATAATAAACAAACACGTATACCCTTTCTTCCATTCACGCACAGCACGCCCGAGACCCAACTTCACGCCGTTCATCCTCATCCACGCGCGCACGATGTACAACCGGACATTGATCAGACGACATCATCACGTGCGCCTCTCTCTGCTCCACCTCCGCCTGGAGCCTAGCTGCCTACGCTGCCATCGTTCGCAAGATATAACCCAAAAAATGCACGTTCTTCCACCTCAGATCCTGGCGAATTCATGACGTAATAGCATAGATCAACCATATAGATTTGAAGAGCTTGCCGAGATCTACAACTTTGCTTTTGGAATTTTTCGATTTCGTTGAACGGATTGAAAGATAAAGAGGAAAGAAGTTCGAGCAATTTCAGCCATTAAAACACTGGCGGCTAAAGTTTTGAGGAATTAAAATAATAATAAAACTGTCTCGATTTGCGTGCGTAATTATATAGTTAGGTCCAAAATCGTCCGAACTCCAATCGAAGCGTACCGCATGGCGTTTGTAATGTTTTACCCCCATTCCGAACGCAATGGAACTAGTTTCGAGGCCTAATTCGATCTTATGTGGAAGATAGATTTTCAAAGTCAATTTATTTTATCGAATTCCTTAAATTGATTTTTACTCATTTCAAGCTCGCACGGCCAAACGGCAAGTCCAATCGCTACGAAACTTGAAATCCTACAATAACTTACTATTACGGATCCGATGAAACTGGTTTCGTCGAAATCCGAGACAGTTGCCAAAATGGCTATTTTTACTCGTCAATTTAAAATATAAAATTTTCAAATTTTAATTATTCACATTTAAATCCAATTTTAAATATTAACAATCTTAGTTGTTGTTTTTATAAAATGTAAATCAACTTACGACATCATTTTCAATCATATTAAATTTAGAATTTAATTATTCAAATAATTTCCAATATTAAATTTAAACAATTAAATTATTCAACAAATTACATTAATAACCATTCATTTCAATTTGAAATTTTAGTTATCAACAATATTTCATTTCTATCTAAATAATTGAATATTTATTATTCAATTCTAACTATTTTTTATAATTTTATTTCATATAAATAATCCCTAAATTTTCGAAATTGTTTACTTCAAGATTTTATCCAAGTTCATATTCAATAACTACATTAATAAATTATTAAATTTTATTTCTAACCATTTTTATTCAATAATCACCTTAAATTTAATAATTAAAAATAGCTAAAAACACGGGTCGTTACATACTCCCCTACTCAAAACTTTTCGTCCTCGAAAAGGCATTAAGTAAAGAATTTAACATACAATATTTTTTTTATAATAGTCAACTTATAAAACATAAGCATCTGATTTGCAAAACTATTACTACGCTTCTACTACGCCACTCCGATCGGCTTACGCAATTTATAAGTTAGTTAACAAAAAAAGTTTATATATATTTTTCTTTTTTTAAAACTTCAAAATTTTTCTAACTCTCGGATTTACGGAAAATTTCGGCAGAGTCTCCTTTGCGCGGCTCAATCGAATTTTTTTTACAATACAATGTATAACACCAATATACCCAATATATATCAAATATACATCTCATCTCAATGATGAGGCATCCGTAAGGGAAAAATATAAAATTGCGATATGTAATCCGAGATACGTACCTTATTAATAATAATACGAGCGAGTTCGCTCGCATTAAGCAAGCAAAAGCAACCTAGTGCGAAATCGAGCTCCAAAAGGGAGCCTATGCCCTTCCGTACCTACTAAACACTCAATAACCAAATGAGAACATATATATATATATATATATATATATATAAGGAGTAAAATTGATATACACATGTATTATGCAATAACCATAAACGAATATAGCAAATGCAACAAAACAAACATCCAAAAAACAATATCCATCCAATCTTATTCACAACAATACCAATTCACACTTTCTAAGGTCAATATTTAGTTTATTATACTTTCATTTCCTATCAATATTAAATTGATTTACTTTTAATTCATTGACATCTATTTCATCTATATATACAATTTGTTTGCTTTCAATTTATTCACATGAATTTCTTTCGAATTTAATTGGTTCACCTTAAATTCATTCACGTTTAATTGATTCCTTTCAATTTATTAACATTCGTTACAAATTTATTATATTCAATTTTATCCAATTCAATTTGTGAAATTCCAATTGTTTCACTTTTTGTTTAACCTATTTCATATAAATTCATTGGTGAATTATTTATAAAATTATTCTACTTAACCTTGTTTAAGTTAAATTTATTTATTACCACATAGTATATCCTCCCTTTTAATATACTAATCATCATTGATAAATTATATAAGTTTATTAAATATATATTTTATACAACCCAACTCACGTTTATTATTATTACTTCATATCTTAAGTTATTATTTATTCGTTGATTCACTTCATTTAATCAAATTCATATTATTAGTTTACTATAGGAAATTTTATTTTATAACTCAATTCATATTAATAAATATATATCACCTCCACGATCAATTCATTTAACCTCTCTTAAGTTAACTTTAATTTATAATTTATTCCAATAACTTATTCCATATTATATTAGTTAACATTCAATTTTTATTGGAACTCATTCTATTGGCATTTTATTTTATAATTCAAGTTGTATTCATTCTAAATTCATTTATAGCCTAAGTGGAATTTACTTCACTTTACTAATTTATCTAGTTTCACTTAATATTTGATTCAATTTATTTAACATTAAGTTAAACTTCATTTTATTTTAATCCATTGCTCATTTTATTTAATCTTATTCAAGTTAAATTTTCTTATCATTCAAATTCAACAAATTTAAGCTTATTAATTCCAAATCTATAAGTTATACAATTTATTCATTCAAAATTTCATTTTTCTTTCTAATTCATTTCAAATACATTTCATTTTATTTAAGCTTTCTTGAGTTAAATTTCAATTTATTTACTTAATTTTACTAACTCCATTTAATTTAACAATGCTAAGCCAATTATTTTATTTCGTACCCCAAATTCAATTTTTTTTCTTTGTTTGCTTAACCAAAATTTAACCATTTTAAATTTTGTTTATTTTTCTATTCAAATTTATAAGTTATAACTTATTTCTTTTCTATTCAAATTTATAAGTTACAAACTTGTTTCTTATATCCTATTTTCAATTATAAGTCCAAACAATTTTCATATATTCACTAAATCATACTTAGAATATATTTTTCTTTCACAGCCAAAACCTGTTTTAAATCGAAAATAAATTTCTTTCGTTAGCAATTCTCACCCAGAAACCCGAAAATGAATACTGGCGATGCTGCAGTCATCTCCAGAATTATTTCCCGACGACCAAAGCAAGTCTAATGCTTTTATTTCTTCAAAAATCATTTCAAAATATTTCTCTAGTCAAAACTCTTTCAAAAAAATAATATTAATGTTAATTTTAAAGTCTTCGAAACAATTTTGAAAACAAAAGGAATTTAAATTCTAAAATTCTCAATTTTTAAAATCATTTCTATATATAAGCTATATTATAAATAAACTTATACAAATTTCCTTACCTTATTACCAAAATATTTCATTAATTTACAACTTGGTCATTTTAACCAATTCTTATTTTAATTTTATTTCAATTCAATTTATTTATCAAATTCTTCCTAAAATAAATTTGATTAAGTATTCGTTTTTTTTTTCAACCAATAATCGATGATAACTAAATATTATCATCTCCTAATAACAATTTCATTAAAAATTTCTCATTTTATCTATAAAATATAATTTAGGTAAAATTATTCCATTTACCCGATTTTAAAACAATATTATGTCGACTTGCCTCGTTTAAGTGTTTAGAAACCCCTATTGATAACACGGCGTCCCGCACATCGACCAGAATTCATAAACAACTCAACGGATAAGTAAACACAATATAAAACCTTTTATAACACTAACAAGTACGCTCTCTCATATATAAATACACTCAAATAGACTCATTCTAGGGTATTACTACCCTATCTCTAATGAGTCAAACCCCACAAAGCCAAGGTTATCGCTAAACCTTCGCTATGATACCAACTGTGACGACCCACATTTCATAAGATTTAAATCGACAATAATTCACACTTGTCCGACTTAAAAAATACAGAACGTAGATAATCAATGGGGTTAAATAAGAAAAATAAGAAGAGAAGAAGGAAATAAAACACAGAATCTCACAGCGGAAACGATAAAATATAATAATCAAATAAATAATTCATGAAGCTATTTACTATACATTCGATTTTAATCTATACACATTTATCAGAGTTATATATATATACATCAGTGATAAATAATCAAAACAGCAGAATAGCATGATGCAGGGGATAATAATAATAGTAATATACCAAAACTCCGTCTTCGTCCTCCAGACAATAGTCTTCAATACGCTGAAAAACTCAGGACTGATCCGAGCGTAATGAAAAGACAAAACACTCGAGTCAGGACTAAAATACTCTTATGTAAGTCAAATCAATATCACAAATATGAGTGCAATAACTTAAGAGATGTTACGAGATTTTCCATCTCCTAAGGATCCGTTAAACTATTTATATATAATAGTATACGCTATAATAGATAATGTCTATCAGTAAAATAAATATCAAAATAGCGTTAAGTCTTTACATTGATCCACCTTAACACATTTTTATAGGTTCTTTCCAAAGTCGTAATGGGCTCGTATAGGGATAAATATGACAAGGCACGTGAGGCAAAGCCCAAGGTAGGATTCTACCAGTTTACCCTTTCTGGCTGGTCGTAACCCATCCGTGGCCGACCACGACAATCAATCCAACCGACAAAGGTGCACCCATCGAATACGGAAATCACAGTAGTAATACGAGGGATCAACGTCGCTAAAGGTAGCTAACCTCATTGGCCAGACATAGGCTCCTGTTTTAGTCATTTTAATTATGACACGAGTGTCAAGGCTATCCATCATCGTTCTCTTACTTCATTTCAGTAAACGTCGCCAATTCAACCACTACATTCTGGATATCATCCACCACGTTAGGGGTGGGTATGGAAAATTTCCGTACCAACCGAATCATTTTCCGTTTCTTCCGATCGTTGACGGAACGATATTCTAGTTTTCAATTTCCTTTCCACCAACTCCGGAATTCCACTAGGTGGAAACCGAAAGTAGCGGAACGGAACATGGAATTCCAGTTTTCTTTATTATCGCACAAGCAATGCATAGCTGTATCATCAAAGCAGGCATATTAGTTGGTGACTGTCTTAGCTAGGAAATGACAAATGTTTTGATTAAATAACCGACTCTCTGTTTTTATTTCAACTTCAACAAAGGTAAAAGATCACATTTTGCATACTACAACAGTGTAAAATTCCATGGCTTAAATAATACAAGGTAAAAGGTTTACAGACTACCCAATGAAAGAAAAAATTTCAGCAAAGTTTTCAAACACATGATAAAATAAATGCACTTAGGATTTTTTTTTGTAGTACAATATTGAACACTTCCAGTGATAATTATTAAAAATAGGATTGACGCCACACTTTGTGAAAAGGATTTTAACTTTTATGCAGCTCAAATGAAAAGCAAAATAGAATCAGTTCTTCAGCAACAGTGAGTAGCAGCGAGCAAGCTTCCCCTTCTCCTTCTCTTGATAGTGCTGAACATAGCTGATATATTCCCAAATGAAAACATCAATTTTTGTTATATCTTTACAATTGAAGAAAAGTATTGAAAAATATAATGTGGTTAATTTGATGTACATTCTAGAAAAATATTTCAATTGATTTTATCTAGTAGGCAAACAGGTTGACATGTAATATTTACAGTTTTTTTCTATTACCATCAAGTTTCCTACTCTTTTATAGTTTATGCATGATGATACATGATTTTGAGTAACTTAAAATTATGAATATAACAGGGATGACATACACACACACACACTCACTAACAAGGCGTGTGTGAAGATAAAATGAAAATATCTGGTTTAGGAAAAATTTCAATCAAATTGCAAAATATATATAAGTGTAATATAGTTAACCCAATATATAGAAAATACAGTTCCTTTTCTTTCCTCCGTATTCGTCCTTCTCTGTCCATCTTTCGATATATAACGTTTATTTAAAGTTTAAACTGTAAAGGACAAAAACAAGATCTGACTATACATTTAAAAACAAACGTACTTTGATAAAGAAGCGTAACTGCACTGAAATGGACTACTTGCTCCACCTCTACCATGCTGCTCTTCAATGTGAGCAAAAACTATTTGAAACAATCTATTCCACTGTCATTAGATTAATGGAGTATGTAGAGATTAGTTAGTCTACTAGCAGAACCAAATACAATTTAGCTAAAAGTAGTTTATCCAAGATAGAAGTTCTAAATCAGATAAATACAATGGCATGTTTATCCAATAAATAAGTTCAAACTCAGACAAACACAATGGTAAGCTAGATTTTGTTCGATGTGTAAAATTGTAATCAAACGAGAGTCATAAGAGCAGAGCAAAAAACTAAACTTTAATAAATTGTTGTCCAATGATCAACTATTCACAAATAATGGAGTAAGTTTCCATTGGCTTTTCATATAAAGAAATAAAAACGTGGTCAGAAACTTCTTAAATAATGCACATGTATTATATTCTAACGTAGGTTGTTAAGATATGTCAAAATAACAATAGCCGTAAGCCTGACTCATGAGATTTATATATAGTTTCTTTACTATTAAACTATTAAATTAGTAACTTAAAATTATGTATTGGTTAAACCATACATTTTCTTTCAGGTTAAAAAACATTAGACAGTCATTGCACTCATGATAATTTCACAAAAAATAATTTTCAAAAATACCAATGCACTAGGTCGAATTTTTCATGATATTTACAAAATAGACTAGATATTTATAAAACTCCATAATATTAGTAATAAAAACTTGCTAGAACTTTACCTTTTTTTATTTCTACTTGTTTGTCTTTACTTTCTAATTATTTACCTGTACTGTCAAAAACTACGATTTTTTTAGCAGATGAAGAGTTCTGTGAAACAAAACAAAGGACATTATCCATCTATAGGCCACAACAGCTAAAAACAATACATAAGTAAGAAAATCGAAAAACAGTGATTACCATTTCCCCGAAGCAGCTACTAAAGTATAACAACAGATGGAGAATCGATTGGAAGATGAAGACGGTGATGATAAAAATTAGCATCCCGGCGACAACGATAATAAGATGGAGATGGGAGGAGATTGGAATGGTGAAGATGAAGGAGGAAAAGGGATTAGGGTTAAGGTTTTTTTTTTCAAATCTGGAAAATGCGTGTGGATGTGTCGGTCCAACCTAATGGGAACAGTTTGAAGAAAAATGTTTTACTTTTTGGGTTGTGCCCAATTCAACAGGCAACAAATAAAAATCCGGAAGAAACAGAATTACCGTGGAAATAGCGGAAATTTACGTTTTATTCCGTTATGTATCGGAAGGAATTCCTTCCGAATTGTTTATTACGGAAAAACATCAAAATCGGAAATTTCGGAAATACTCGGAAGGAAAATACCGGAAAAACGAAAAAAACCAGCCCTACACCACGTACACGGTTGTTAAAGTAGTTCCAACAGAGAGTATGCCAATAAGAGGCCCCGGTCTCTTTAACAATCAAACGTCATTTTACACACCGGTTGGTACTTTTATATTTCGAAAACATTTCGTACTTGATATAAAAATATCATATTCATATAAAATCAAATCTATTTCGAAATCATCATATTTGCTTCAAAAATCATATTTTACTTCAAATTGTCAATTTAGTTCGATATATCGATTTAACTTCAAAATTTGATTCGAATTACAATTTAGGTTATAACTTCACTTTAACCCAATTCGCATTTAAATCCAAGATTTTAATATAAACATTCCACCCTTTAACCGGTTTGAATTTTAGAAAATAGTTTAAATAGTTTTAAAATAGTTAAATAGTTTAATAGAAAATAGTTTGAGTATTAAAAATGGTTTATATAGTAAAATAGTTTGGAAAATCAAAACAATTTGAATATTTAAAGTATATAGATTTTAAACCGTTTATACTAAAATAATTTATTTAAAATATAGTTTCAAAGTCAAACTGATTCAATTCCAAATTTTCCAATTCAAATCAATTCAAATTTCCCTTTCAATTTGATCGATTCAAAACCGATCTCAAGTCGAATTCAATTTCAATTCCAAATAAATTTCAATTCCAAATTAATTTCAATTCCCATTCCAAATTAATTCCAAATTCCAATTCTAAATTAATTTCAAAATCCGATTCCAAATTTATTTCAATTCCGAGTTCAATTTCCAAAATATTGATTCAAAACACTTAAATCAAATTTTCCTTTAATATCGAAATATCGTTTATTTCACTTTTACTTAGCAATATCTAAAGTTCGAATAAAAGTCCAATCTTTTAAAACAAATCAATTCCTGAAATTCACATCATATTTCTATTATAACTTAAAAATCTCAACTTCGATTAATTAAACAATCCTGTTTCAAATTTAAATTTCAACATTCCGAGCTTCAATTCGAAATTAATTCGATTTCTATAAATTCGATTTTTATTTCTTAAAACCAAATCATTTAAAATAATTTCAAAACAAAATTTTTAAAATCATTTAATTAAACCAATCTGGTGTTCGTATATAATTCTCTATCCTATGGCCAAGTGAATCGATTATTTCAATTTAATTTCAAGGATGGTGTGACGACCGCCCATGACCCCTGCACTAAAACATAGATATAGTGCGCTGTAAGGTCTGCCAGGCAGCCATGGACGATTGCCAGGGTTAAGTTAGAACAGCAGAATCTATCGTATTACTCACAACGCATGGATAAAATACAATAGAGAATATATATAGTGAAGCTTTACAGAACAGAATCTCTATTAAACCTCATAATAGTTTGGTACAACATCTGAATAGTCAATACATCAAGCCTCACTACATATCACTCAGCGAATATACAAGCAGCGGAACATCCAGTACATATAGTAAGAAACTAATACGCAAGCCTCCAGCTCGTCTTCGTCATCAGCATCGTCGGTCACTAAGAACAACACCTATCACCTGCTACCTAGTCTGCCCATCCCAAAATGGATGAACAACCCAAGGTAATAAGAGTGGAACATAAAACCTTGAGTCAGACAACAGTCTTAGTGAGCGGTAAATTAACTAACAACATACCAAAAGAGGATAAAGGTAAAAGGAATAGGAATCCAACCCTTTCACTCCACCTCTTTCTACAGTGATAGCCCCCAGACACACTAAGCAGAAGTAAACATAGCAATCAGACAATTAAAGTAAAGCAATTATCACTCGAGTCAAGGTCGGTGTTTTCCAAGTACAAACCCCCAAGGCCTAAACCAAGATCAGATAAGCACCCAGAAAAAATCGCTCTTGAGACCGAATGACGATACGACCAAACATCCATGACTCTGGCTATCACTGTTATCATTGCTTCGATACCACCGTTAATTGAATGACCGACACATTCTTTCAGCCATCCGTCAAGGGTTAATGGCAACCCCGGTTCTAGACAGAACTCCGCACGTCGTCGCAGCCCGTGCCTAGGACAATCGAATCTGCCCAGAGTACTCGACTACAACCATAGTCTTTAGGGACTATCGAATCTGCCCAGCGTACTCCTGCTTTGAGTCTGCTATAACCTTCAATAACGATGAAATCTCAGCCTTCTAGTCATCCTCCTCGACGACTATTTCCATACTAGCTCAAGCGCCTCTCGAGCAAACCATTATCCTCAAACCCGAACCATTTCACCGAGTTATCAACATGCTTGGAATGATCCCGTCTGGATTAAACCAAGGCTATCTCATACCATGCCTCGCTTCATCTCATCATAGCAAAGCCTCATCTCAACATCAACATCATCAAATCTATCCATATGAGCTTCATCATCCACCACATATGCCACGAGCAGCTTTTCCAATTCAAGAGCCTTTCCCTTAGCTTTTGAATCATCTTTGACTAACTTGTCCAAATCAAATCATCAACCAACTAATTTATAACAATCAAT
The DNA here is from genome assembly GCA_030737815.1 of Allium fistulosum. Classification (NCBI taxonomy): domain Eukaryota; kingdom Viridiplantae; phylum Streptophyta; class Magnoliopsida; order Asparagales; family Amaryllidaceae; genus Allium; species Allium fistulosum. The sequence continues at coordinate 520,147,959 of CM060901.1, read as the reverse complement.
CAAGTCAATCATTAATCCAAGTAATCAAGCATTCAAACATGATCTAATAAACAATTATAACAATAATGGCAATCTTGTAAATAAAGAGTCCAAATCTAACAAGCATGAATAATGAACAATATCTCTACAACTTGATGAATAAACTTGCATAGGTTAACATGTAGTAAAATGGATGTCAAATCATCATGAACAATGGATCTATACTTAAGTTTAAGAAAATGCATGGAAATCACTATTTTAACACCAAATCAAGCCATCAATCCGATATACTCCTTTGGATCCGTGTGAGAGATAACCACCACTCACCAAATCACCTAAACACCTTAAAAGCAACACACTTCAGATCTAGACAGCGAAGGATCTAACACGATCTATCAAAATCCCGCTTCAAACGATGTAATCTCTCTTCGAAGAATGTAGATCTTCAATCTAAGCTCTTGGATCTTCGATTTGGATGGAAGGAATCACAAGATTAGAGTGGAGAAAAGAAGTGAAGAAGTGTAGAACTCGAGCTCTCAAAATGGCAGGACTTCGTCGCTTCAAAATCCGGATCCCAAAAAATGAGGAAATGGACGTGTATTTATAGGCTGAAATCCCTAAGTCGTCCACCCCCTTAAGTCGTCCACGACTTAACAAACCTTCCGACTTACGACCTAACAAACCCTACGACTTAAGCCATAACACATGCGCACGCGAACCAGTACTCAACAACTCAACAATCCTACGACTTAACCTTGCGCGACCTAACGACTTATCAGAAGTCACGACCTAACATACGCGCGACTTAACGACTTAACTGGAATACGACTTAACGACTCAACAACCTCGCGACTTAGCGACTTAACAGCATTGCTGGCCTAACCACTTAACCCTTAAGCCCTTACGCGACCTACTACAGAAGCAACCTAATGACTTAAGCATCCACGCGACCTATCATAAGTCGTCTATGACCTAACACACACGCACGCGACATAACGACTTAACTGCTTAAGTCCTTACACGACTTAACTACACACACAGGGTCTTACGACCTAACACCTAAGTCGTCTGGACGACCTAACTACCTTAAGTCGCTAACTCGCCCAGTCCCCTAGGTCGCTATCCCTATGCCGCTAACTCTTAAGTCGCCGCTTCCCTTAAGTCGCCAATTCCTTAGGTCGTTAACTCGCTAACTCCTATATCCTTAAGCCGCTAACTAACTTAACTCGTTAACCCCTAAGTCGCTTACTAACTTAAGTCATTAACTCCTAAGTCATTAACTCCTAAGTCGTTCCAATCCTTAGGTCGTCTATTCCTTAAGTCATCAAAATCCTATAGGTCGCTCCATTCTCTTAAGTCGTTCATCCAACCTAACCTACCCCACGACCTAAGCTACCACACGACTTAAGCTCTAGTCGACCTAAACTCTGGACGACTTAAACTCTAAACGACTTAACAATACTATCGATCTAATGACAACAGTTTTATGATGTTTCGATCCGTAAAAATACGGGTCGTTACATTCTCTCCCCCTTAGGAATTTCGCCCCCGAAATTCCAAACAACAAGAGCAATCAAAAACTATTCCGCATGCCTACCATCCATAGCAATCAACAAACATGCATCCAATTCTAGCCTAGCATGCAGAATTCTAAAACTAGAACAAGTTACAATGTCGTGAGATGACACGACACCTCATGGCCATACCTCGAAGAGTTCAGGATGAGCTGCCTTCATCCTCTCTTCCACCTCTCATGTACAGTCGTTAACATCATCACTCCATTGCACCTTGAGCAACCTAACTACCTTCCTCCTAAGCTGTTTCGTGTCGGTTTCCACAACATGAAGCGGCTTACGAGGTCTCTTATCGACTGGATCAACCTCAAAATCTTCACCGCTATCAGCAGAAACCACTGTATTCGAGTCGTACACATACTTCTATAGATACGATACATGAAAAACATTGTGCACACTCGACATCCTTTCTGGTAACTCCAATTTGTAGGCGAGCTTTCCAATTCGCTCGATGATCGGGAATGGTCCAACAAATCTCGGAGTCAATTTTCCTTTCTTCCCGAATCAAATAACATTCTTCAGTGGAGAAATCTTTACAAAAACCATATCACCTACGTCGAATTCCAAATCCTAACGACGCTTATCGGCATAACTTTTCTGTCGGTCTTGGGCTGCCTTCATTCGTTGTCGAATGATCTCTATGAAATCTGAAGTCTGTCGAATCATTTCTGGCCCAAGTATCAGCTTTTCTCCTGTTTCTTACCAACATGTCGGAGAGTTACACGGTCTTCCATACAATGCTTCATACGGTGCCATACCAATGCTTGACTGGTAACTGTTATTATACGAAAATTCCACCAAATGAAGATGATCTTCCCATGATCCTCCGAAATCCAAAAGACAAGCTCTAAGGAGATCTTCCAAAACTCGGTTGACTCTCTCGGTCTGACCATCTGTTTGGGGATGATAAGCTGTACTCAAACACAACTCGGTTCCCAAAACTTCCTGGAAGCTCTTCCAAAATCCACTAGTGAACAATGGGTCTCGATTGCTCACTATACTCTTCGAAATACCATGGAATCGAACTATCCACTTAACATACAGCTCAGCCAACTTTGATGCAGTCCTAGTCGATCGAACAGGAATGAATCTTGCACTCTTAGTCAGACGATCTACGATGACCCAAATTCCTTCATTTCCCGTTTTCGTTCTAGGTAGTCCATCGATAAAATCCATCGATATTTGCTCCCACTTCCATGTAAGAACTTCTAAAGGCTGAAGCAATCCACTGGGCTTCTTTTGCTCAGCTTTTACCAATCGGCAGTTCATGCACTTGGAAATAAAATTTCCAACATCCTTCTTCATACCTTCCCAGTAATAGGTTCTCTTCATATCCCGATACATCTTATTTCCACCTGGATGAATTGTCAGCTTCGAGTGATGACTTTCCTTCAGAACTTCATCTCTCAATTCATCTATATCAGGAACAACTAGTCGTCCTTGCTTTCGAAGCCAACCCTCTCGATTGACCTCGAATCCTTTATCCTTTTCTGGGTCCAATCCAGATTCCAAATCTCGGATAATCTTGACAAGCTTATCGTCTCGCTTTTGGCTCTCGCCAATTCTTTCTACAAGAGTAGGTCTTATCGATAAGTTTGCCAACATCTCAGGTTCCAATTCACATCTGGGCCTGAAGTCAAATCCAGCTAAATACTCGAGATTCTTCCATTCTGAAAACATGGCTCCCAATCCTGCATGTCTTCGACTTAACGTATCTGCCACTGCGTTACCCTTTCCCGGAGTATAGGCTATACCAAAATCATATGATGCTAAAAACTCTAGCCATCTTTGCTGCCGAAGATTCATATCCTTTTGGGAGAAAAGATACTTCAATGACTTATGATCTGTAAACAACTCGAATCGAACTCCCAATAGGTAATGTCTCCACATCTTCAGAGCAAAAACAATCGCTGCCAACTCCAAATCATGAGTCAGATAATTCCTTTCATGCGGCTTCAGTTGTCGACTTGCATACGCAACAACTTTACCCGTCTGCATTAGCACTTCTCCAAGTCTAGTACCACATGCGTCGGTGTAAACCAACATCTCATCGTTTCCACTTGGAATAGTCAAAACAGGAGCACTTGTCAGTAGCTCTTTCAGGATTTCGAAAGCTTGCTCACACTTAGCATTCCATATGAATACTTGATTCTTTTTCGTCAATCCTGTTAATGGTGCAGCCACCTTGGAAAATTCTTTGATAAATCGACGATAGTATCCTCCTAATCCAAGAAAACTTCTCACATCAGATGCATTCTTAGGTCTACCCCAATCCTGGATTGCTGCTATCTTGGCGGGATCAACCGCTATTCCGCTTCCAGAGATAATATAGCCTAAGAACCTCACTTCGCTCTTCCAGAAGTGACACTTCGAAAACTTAGCCTTCAGCTGATGTTTCCGTAAGATTTCCAAAACAATACGCAAATGCGTCCTGTGCTCTTCTTTGGTTCTGGAATAAATCAAAATATCATCCACAAACACAAGTACGAACTAGTTCAACTGATCCCTGAACACTCTGTTCATAAGATCCACAAAATAGGCTGGTGCATTGGTCAATCCAAACGGCATTACCAGCCACTCAAAGAAACCGGATGGTGTCCTGAAAGCAGTCTTCGGCACACTATCCTTAGCCACTCTTAACTGGTGAAATCCCGTAGCTAAATCCATATGAGAAAATACCTTAGCTTCGTGAAGCTGATCAAACAAGTCATCTATTCTCGGCAATGGATACTTGTTCTTCTTAGTCACTTTATTCAGCTCACGATAATCCACACACAACCTCAACGATCCATCCGCTTTGGTTACAAACACAACTGGTGCACCCCATTCGGACACAATACGCCGAATGAATCCTTTCTGAAAAAGATCATCAACTTGCACCCTCAACTCTTGCTGTTCCCTAGGCGCCATTCGCCTAAGAGGCATCACAACAGGTCTGGCTCCTTCAACTAGATCGATACGAAACTCAATCTCTCTATGCGGCGGTAACCCTTTGACCTCATCAAAGACATCCTCAAATCCATTAGCGATTGGCACCGATGACAGTCCATCCCGTGGAACAACCAGCGAATACATGAAGCAAATGAAGACGCCTTCCTCATGCTTACATCGTATCACAACCTTTCGCCCCTCCACATTCTCGACTGTCACCTCCAACCTTTCACAATCAACCTTTGCCGCATACTTCCTAAGCCAGTCCATACCCAAAATAATTCCGAACCCCGCAAAGTTCAGAACAAAACAATCACAAACAAAAGAGCAATCATGACTCGATACAACCAGACCACGGCATAGCATACACAGACAAGACGAACCCCCAACTGGATTAGTCACAACCAATGGCCTATCAACAATATCCGGTTCTAAACCCAACCGGCCTACAAGTTCATTACAAACAAAAGAATGCGATGCCCCAGTATCGAATAACACTCTAACTGGAACACCACATATGGAAAGAGTACCTTGAACCACCACACTCTTTCCTTTCTCTTCAGCAGTAGGAGCTTTCGAAGATGATGGAACAGCCCCCAAAGCATAAGCTTGCACAATCTGCTTGTCCTTCCACGGTTTTGGACAATTCTTCCTGATATGCCCCGGCTTGTCACAGTTGTGACACTTCACCGGCACCTTTGGATTCTTGCAATCTCTAGAGAAATGGCCCTCCTGCTGACAATTGTAGCAGGTCACTTCGCCCTTTGGCTTCTTCTGGCCATCCTTACCCTTTTGCTGCTGTTTCCTCTTCTTGTTTCCACCCTGCTGTGGTTTAGACTCTTCCTTGGTTACAGCAACAACAGATCCCTCTTTAGGAAACAGATTCTCATGCCTGAGAGCCTTCTCTACAAGCTTCTCAAATGGATCGTCCAGATGATCCACCAACTGCCTCCCAAGATAACTGTCCAAGCCTGTCACAAACTTCTCATTCTTCTGATAAGGAGATTCAATATACGACCGGGCATACTTGGACAAAGCTTCAAACTCAGAAACATACTCAAGAATTGGTCTTCCACCTTGCTTGAGCTCCACAAACTTCTTAAACAGAACAGATTTCTGAGCTGTAGAAATGAACTTAGCTTCAAATCTGGCTTGGAATTGCTCCCAAGTAATTTCTTCCTCCGGAGTATCAATGGTGATAGAGTTCCACCAATCAGAAGCTATTCCTTGAAGCTATCTTGATGCAAGCTTCCTTTTAGTTGCATCCTCGATTCCCAAATCACCAAAGATCCTTCTACAAGCATCTATCCATCTCTGGACTTCAATAATTAACTCCGTTCCTAAGAAAACCTTCCCTCCAAGAGCAGTATAGTCTACACAGCTTAGCAAAATCCACCGGTCTTGGAGTTTGAACTTGAACTCCAACATCTACTGATGGCCCCGGAGCTGGCATCCTTCTCATGATCGAAGTCATCATAGCTTCGAACATAGCAGCATAATCGGCAGCCCCCTCAGTAGCACAGCCTTCCCTAGCAGCTGGTCTCCCTCTTCGACTCATTCTTAATATCTATAAGAAGGAATGATTAATACACCTTGAGAACAACTGCATAAAGAACTCAAATCCTTCTAAGCTACTATATTATATATAGTAATCATCCATAAAAATACAATTACGTCTCTCATACGTAGTTACGTCAGCGAGCGTTGGGTAAAATCGATTAACCAAAGCTCTGATACCAAATGTGACGACCGCCCATGACCCCTGCACTAAAACATAGATATAGTGTGCTGTAAGGTGTGCCAGGTAGCCATGGACGATTGCCAGGGTTAAGTTAGAACAGCAGAATCTATCGTATTACTCACAGCGCATGGATAAAATACAATAGAGAATATATATAGTGAAGCTTTACAGAACATACTCTCTATTAAACCTCATAATAGTTTGGTACAACATCTGAATAGTCAATACATCAAGCCTCACTACATATCACTAAGAGAATATACAAGCAGCGGAACATCCAGTACATATAGTAAGAAACTAATACGCAAGCCTCCAGCTCGTCTTCGTCATCAGCATCGTCGGTCACTAAGAACAGCACCTGTCACCTGCTACCTAGTCTGCCCATCCCAAAATGGATGAACAGCCCAAGGTAATAAGAGTGGAACATAAAACCTTGAGTCAGACAACAGTCTTAGTGAGCGGTAAATTAACTAACAACATACCAAAAGAGCATAAAGGTAAAAGGAATAGGAATCCAACCCTCCCACTCCACCTCTTTCTACAATTGCCAAAATGGCTATTTTTACTCATCAATTTAAAATATAAAATTTCCAAATTTTAATTATTCACATTTAAATCCAATTTTAAATATTAACAATCTTAGTTGTTGTTTATATAAAATTTAAATCAACTTACGACATCATTTTCAATCATATTAAATTCAGAATTTAATTATTCAAATAATTTCCAATATTAAATTTAAACAATTAAATTATTCAACAAATTACATTAATAACCATTCATTTCAATTTTAATTTTTAGTTAACTACAACATTTCATTTCTATCTAAATAATTGAATATTTATTATTCAATTCTAACTATTTGTTATAATTTTATTTCATATAAATAATCCCTAAATTTCAGAAATGGTTTACTTCAAGATTTTATCCAAGTTCATATTCAATAACTACATTAATAAATTATTAAATTTTATTTCTAACCATTTTTATTCAATAATCACCTTAAATTTAATAATTAAAAATAGCTAAAAACAGGGTCGTTACACTAGGGTAAAATGTTTTTTAGAATTTGGGACCTGGGTTGAATAAAAGAAAGCAGGCTAATAGATGTAGAATTAGTGAGGAGATGGGCTTTGGTTTATTTTTACTAAGAACATGAGTTCAAATTCAATTTTAGCTTCAATTATTTTCTTTTGAATTTAAAGTTTTAAATGTTTATTCTTGTCGTATATTTATTAATATTTCTCGATATAATTTAAAGTGGTTTACATCTCCTCTTACCACTTATATTTTTCCAACAACTTTACAGTTTCGTTAAATTCTATTTTATATTCACTGTACTGATATAAGAATAAATTTATTCATCTTCGTCGATTTAATGGTTTTACTAAATACTAATAAAACTTCTTTTCATCTATTCCAAGTATATAAAATTATTTACATTTTAAACTATTTTATATTTATGAAATCTTTCATTCAAATTTTAATATATTATCCAAAAATGAATTTATTAAGTATTTAAATTTTATTATAACAAAACTTTTATTAAATAGACTTTAAATGTTATAATAATTTGATTCCAAAATAATAATTATCAAAATCGAATTCAAACACTTCTATTTTAATTAAATTTATATAATATTATCGTTTCGAAAATAGGGTTGTTAAAGACCTCCCCCCTTATGAAAATGTTAAACACTTCTATTTTAATTTCCGTTTCTTCACATACGAAAATTTATTGAAAATTTTCTAAGTGTTAAAATTTTTGGAAAATTTCGATACAGTCTCCTTTGTACGAAGAGCCGTTTGCAATTTCACAAATGTAATATATATGATATACATCGACCACATGGACGGAAAAACAATATATAACAATATTTCTATCATTTTTGTATTTAATCCGAAAGCGTACCTTTATTTTAGCAATAGTTTTGCGGCTACTTTAGCGTTTATTTAAGTGGAAGCGAGCAATAAAGTGCCTAAAATGCAACCCCATTTCCTTTACATACCTGCACTAATCTTAAACAAACTTATAAGTATAACGAAAAGCATATATAAAAGTATATTCAACATCCAACTACACGATTCTTAAATTGAATTGGTTTGCGACTAAATTTTAGAATGTCAAAACATCATATTAGTGAAAGTTTCCTAAAGAAAAGTTGAAGTATATGAAGTTAGCTTTCCGAAATATTTTTCAGATCACAAAAATACCAAACATATTAAGAGTTATAGCCATTATACTAACAAGTGCCAATACTGGAAATTTATATATAAGACAGCGGCAACATGATTTAACAACAGGTTTTAGACTGATAGAAACCCAAAATTTGCAGAAGTGGTCTAAACGAAAGTTGTTCCTCATTCTCTTAGCCTCCCAAGGAATATAAATTCATCAAAATCGGATAAGTGGATTAGGAGTTATGACTGGAATAACAAGACAACGCGCTCAAAATTTCAAATTCACCGTTAGAAAATTGACTCCGTTTAAACGGATTTTTAAAAATAGCAAAGCCCAAAATTTCAAAAAGTGTTCCAAAAAAAAGTTGTTACACATTAAGTTAGATTTCCAAAAAGTACAAAAACATCAAAATCGGATTAGCAAATTAGGAGATATGATCAAAATTGGTTGTACGTGTGACCTCAAACAATACAAAATGAAATTTTTTTGAGGGCTAATATAATTGTATGTGTTGTAAAGTATGCCACCACAATGTTATTGAAAATGGAAGAAATGAATATACAGCAACTTAAGAATGTCTCAACATCCTAGTGTACGAAAATTTCAATCAAGTAAGTATGTGTTAGGGACGCAACTGCCTAGGCTAGAAGAAAGTATGGCTATGTACAAATAAACTAAGATATGTGGCTATATTCAAAGTGATGTCAAATCACTTTGTTCCCATACATGCATGAACATACAATTTGTGTATATAAAGAAAGAACTAAATAAACAATATCCAGCAAGGAAAATTTTGAAATTTTCTAGTTGTGAAATCATCAAATTTCGAAATTTATCAAAGTAATATAAGTAGAATTTGTGTGTGAAAACAAAGTAAAATTTAACATGGGAATTTCTAGTTTATATACATATATATGTATGTATTTTTATCTATGAAAAGCTAGGCTACTACACTAGGTGCTTGTATATATTTGATATGGTTTTACATGCAAAGCAAATGTCAGGGACAAATATATTTGGCTACTTGAAAGTTTGGCTATGTACAAATGCATGACAGCCATATATTTTGCACCATTTGAATTATATTATAAAGTATAGCTAGTTGAAAGTTTAGCTATGTACAAATACATGACAGCCATATATTGTTAAACTATTTGAACTATAAAAGGTATAGCTATGTAGAAAATATAGCTATGTACAAAGCATGTCAGGGAAGAAATCAATTTGAACTATATATATATATATATATATATATATATATATATTTCATGACACCATGGCCATATATATTGTAAAAAAACGAACACTTCCAATTTTATACAAAATTTTGAAACTCTGCCAGTGAGAAGGCTGCTGGAAAAATCTATACTTGACAATATAGTATGCCAATATATTTACTTCTCAACTATATATATTGTAGAGACATGAATTGCAATATACATTGCATAAAGCATGACATCCATAGTACAAGTAATTAATGATAGTGTACAACAATGTTTTAAATTTTTGCACAAAGAAAGAAAACATCCAAGTCAAACAAGAGAAAGTATGTAACAAGGTATAAAATGAACAAAGCAATGGTTTTTTCCCATTGCTGTCAAAATTTCATTCCTATCGGCATCAATTGTTTTCGAAAATTAACATCCAATATTAAATATAGCTTTGTGAGAGAAATTCTCACTTAAATGTTCAAAACAAAGATTCAAACAAGAAAGAGGACAGGATTAAAGATGCAAGCACCGGAATGAATCTGGTTTTAGCTTGAGTCATATATATGTATATACTTAAACTACTTCACTTTATAATGAAAAACAAAGATCCAGAGAGGTTAAGGTGTATACTAACATTGCTATATTAATGAATATGGAGATAGAGGTAAGTTATATCAACACTGGAAGTTAAAAAAAACACTCACTAAAAATATATTAAAGTGATGTACACTCATTTGTCTGGAAATTTTATAAAATTTTATTAATTTATTTCCATCTAATCATAGTGTTCAGCTTTCAATAACTTATTACATTTATAAATGAGTTATAATTTCATTTCAAACTTCACTTGAAAAGTAAATTATTTGTGAAAGTTAAAGTTTATTCACTAATCTACATATAACCTCAACATGTTATTTTTTCATAGATATTAGTCGAAGTGGATGCATTAACTTTAGTTGTATGATATAGCTTATTACCTTGAATAAACTAAAATTTAGTAATATTTATTCTTGGAGTTACCTTCGAATTCTCATATATGCGTGTGTCTATGTGTGTGTATATATATATCTACTTATATAAAATAAGTATCAATTTTTCAAATACTTATTATGTAGCAACCGAGATTTTCGACCCTCGAAAATCGACACTAATACGTCCACTGTATTACATGTCGAGAAATCGAATGTCGGAAAAACCCGATTGTTAGGAGAAAAGAAGAAGAAGGAAGATAAGAAGAAAACTAAACAAAATAGAATCTCACAGCGGAACGAATAATCTATAATATATCACAAGTCTTTACACAAAAGAAAAACTATAATATGTATATATACAAACATCAATCAAAGTATACTACCCTATTTCAGCCTGGACAGTTATTTCAGTTTGTCCTCACATTTGCTGATAACACACCAATGAATACATCGGAAAATATAACCATCTACGTGAATATGTCTCTGAGCCTCCAACTCGTCTTTTAAAGCTTCAAGCATCCAAACTAATCTGTAATATGCTTGGGTTTGACCCGAGCATTATAATAAAATAACACCCGAGTCAGTCTAGAAAACCAGTGTGAGAAAACACACCCAACTGGATTTAAAGTTATAAGAAAATCTTTGAAATCAAAGGGTATCTCGTAAGACCACGTCACCCATAAACACAACGGGTTTTTACCTTACGATAACCAAAACCTTTTACATCAAAATCATCTGATATTATAATAGCGTCTATAGAAAATAAACTATAAAATAGCCGAAATGCTTGCATCTCACGTTTTAGCATATTTGGTATACAACTAAAACCGTATGACGCTTATTGGAGAATAGATTCCATACAATGACTAGGCACCGGGGTACGACCTATCACGGTATATGTCTAGAAAATATACCGAGGATCTCGCCTGGATCCCCTGCCAACACAAGACCGGCCTACCCCTTACTGGATAGTACCGAATATGTCATCGCCCCGGTTGCTTTGCAACCCTTTTTATCGAGATCTCATGCACAACCAATCCATAAATATGTAGATGTATCTAGAAGGGTGACAACATACCCTAATGGGTGCGACCTACTTAGCCTTGCTACATCTCCCCTGATTTTCAGTCATTCTAGGTTGATGAGGCTTGAGACTACGTATTACCTTAGATTTTACATTCATATACTTGGAATGCTAACACTGCCTTCTAGACAACGATGAAATGATAGCATCCATCCATACAAGTTGTTCTGGGTCTGAACAAACTGGATCTCCTTCAACATAACCATCTCCATTATCTTCGAGATATCACAATTCGTAACACACAAATCAGATCGAAGTGGTTTTCGGATAATTAAATCCGATCCCGGTCTCTTCGAAACGATCAACGAATTTGGCCAGATTCGATAGTTGGTTATTTAACTATCAAATCACACACATAAGCAGTCACTAGGCTCATATTATACATCTTCAAAACATTTATTTCAAATATCTTTAAAAAAATATATATTCAAATCTCTTTCAATATTTCAACATTTGAAAACAAATTTCAAATTCTTGTATCCGTAACATGATATTTCCAAACTATATCAGTACTTAGAAATATTTCAAATTTCCAATTTGTAATTCATTACTTAGAAAAATATTTCTATATAAATCATTTCGTAGCAAAAATATTTCCAAAACCCTTCATATCAATACATAGGGAAATATTATAAGAATATTTTCCAAAATCATTTCTAATATCCATACTTAGGAAACATTCTGTACTTATCTCATAAATCTTCGGAATTTTTATTAATTCCCTTTACAATTTCTCCAAAATTATCGATTATACTTATTTATAATCCAACTAACAATTTAATGAATTCAGATTCATTTTTGAAGTTCCCGTATCTAATCAATTTGGAAATTTTCTTTTCTCAAATTTCTTAAGTTCCCGAACTCCATTATAAGATTTTTACTTATAAAATCACATCCATTAAATAAAACCCGGTTCACAAATTTCGAGAGCATTTATAAATAAATTTCAATCACTTACTTTTAAACTATATATTTATACATAATAATAAATTTAAAAAACATGGTTAATTAATTACCTAAATAGCAAAGCACTTTTAAACTAAACGTCAATAACTAATTCCAATTCATTTATAAAATTTCTAATCGATTTACAAAACTTGTTTATAAACTTAGAATACATTTCAACAAAATTTAAATATTTAAATAACTAACTTTCTAAAATATTTTATTCCAATTCATAGTTTTTAAAACCACATAGTTTAATAAATAAAAAACCATTTTCTAAAACAACCTTAACTTCTTGTGAAAAACCATTTTAAAATTCAACATACCCATTTTTATACTTATAAATCTCCCTCGATTTATCTCAAATAGATTTACATTTCCAATTTCATAACTATTCCCAAATTCCAAAATAGAATTTACTATTTCATTCTAAACAGATTTCCATATCTCATTTTAAATTTCCACTGTGAATTTATATTTCCAATTTATCAAATGATTATCATTCCACTTATTTATAAACATCATTTATAAGTTTATAAACTCAACTCTCATTTCTCTGTTAATAAAAGATTCATATTAAATAACTCCATTTATAAATTGGTTCCCATTTAAAATCTCATTTATAAATCTATTTCTTAATAAATCCGAACTATATTCCAAAACCATTTAAATCTCGATTTCGACTTCCATTTCATATTTTCAGAAATCCCAATTAAAAATCCACTATTTTTAAAAATACCCAAATTAAATTCTCTATTTGAAACCATTTTACGAAATAGCTAAATAAATATCAAAAATCAAATTCATTTATTTTATCCAAATCAATTCCTTTTTAAATAAATCCTAAATTTCCATATAAATATTTTCATTTCCAAAATCGCCCTTTGAATTCCCTTTTTAAATTCAAAAATATTATGGTATTTATAATACCAAAATTAAGGCCAATGCTACCATAGCAACCAATAAATCAAATCATATCATAATCTATCACAAATTATTCAAACACATCATATATCACTATATAAATCAACAATTTTGAGGAATCCAGTTGGATCCCTCTAACCTGTTTCCCTGCAACCACAGATGTTATATAACATAAAATAATAATCCCGCTTCGAGGTGGGATATCGAAATAAAAAGGGTCATCCGCTATTATGCGGGGTGCATATTGTCTCATCCACTCTAATCGGCGGTAATATACCCAACTACTAATATATATGCTAATATACATAATATAACATCCAACTGATAATAATTTATCAATCCATCCAATCAACCACAAAAAAATAATTTAACTAATTAAAATAAAACCAATTATCCAAAATGAGTGAGATTTACTAATTGAAATTTTCAGTCGTCACCGAAACGTGCTGGTTCCTTCTTAACTAGAACGACGTTCGAGTTTAGCTTAAAATTCTGCAAGCTCAAATCTTAACCAATCCAATTCCATATTATTGTTCACGTCAATACGATCTTAACGCAAAAATCCACGGGTTAATTGGGTTTCGTATGGAGTAGTTATTAATTTCCAAGTTAACTACTTTAATTAACTATTTAAAATAACCAAATAAATTTATAAACCTCACCATAAATGCAACCGGGCCAAGGCCCAACAGCCTAGACCCGCTTTTCCTTCTTCTCCCTACTTTCTTTCTTCTCCAGTGAATGCACACACGTGCTCGTGCATTTGCACCAGCAAACGACTCCACCATCCAACGATCCGAGACCACCCGCGAGCTCGCCTTCCCTTCCTTGCTCGATTGCACACCATCCCCCAAACTCCAATCACCCCACGTGAAATGCAACCTGCACCCTCGTTTCCTCAACACGTCATCAGGTCGCTCGACCTAAATGACCACCGAGCATGCCCAAACTTCGGCCGAGACCTCTACTTCCATCACTAAACTCAAATCCACTCTTCGCTCGCCTCTTCGTAGACCCAATCCTCCAAATTTCCCAACCCTAGCTCCGCCTTCCCGAATGGCCACTGCCCAAGCACGATTGAACAACACTAAACCTATACCAGCATGAAGCTCTCAACAAATCAAGTTTTTTAAAGCTGGTTTCATATTTTTTAATTGAGTAGAAGTTGAGAAATAATTTTTTGAAGTCACTTTTTTTGTCATCATTGTTAAGCTCAGTTTAAATAAAGGGGGGAAGCAAAATGAAAGTCTACGTGTAGAGTGGCTTGAGCAGGTTAAGGTAGGGTGGTTGATGAGAAAGAATGTGGCTGTGGTCAAATCAAACATATATATTATTAAAAATTCCAAAATATCTAGCTATAAATTATGGAGTCCAATCTAGGAGTGCCGCTAGGCGTTCCTAATGTTATACCCCTATTCCAAACGCAATGGAACAACTTTCGGGGCCTAATTCGATCGTATGGAGGAGATAGCTTTTTGAACCCAATTATAATATTAAATTTTCGATATTAATTTCAATGCGTTTCTATCTCGTACGACCAAACGGTGCATTTGATTGCTACGAAATTTGACGGCGTAATATAATTCATTATTACAGACCCAAAGACACTGGTTTCGTCGAAATTCGAGACTATGCCCCGGAAGGCTATTTTTACATGTTAATTAAAACAAGTT
Source organism: Allium fistulosum (assembly GCA_030737815.1). Taxonomy (NCBI): domain Eukaryota; kingdom Viridiplantae; phylum Streptophyta; class Magnoliopsida; order Asparagales; family Amaryllidaceae; genus Allium; species Allium fistulosum. The sequence goes on along the minus strand of CM060901.1, from coordinate 520,132,744 downwards.
ATCTTCAAAATCGAGTAAATCACTTTTAAATCAAATTTAAAAGTTTAATTATCTTCATTATTATTAATAGAAATTAAATAAGCCTTTAAATCATTTTCATCCAAATAAAATCCAAGTTTTAAATTATTTAAACGAATTTCAATTATTAAATTCAACAATTAAATTTCCCAATAAATCATTATATTGATATTCAAGTTATTAAATCTATAAAATTAACTTTTAAATATTTAAAATTAATTAAATATTCCAACTTCAAATAACCAAAGTTCTAGGTCGTTACATTCTCCCTCCTTAAAAGAATTTCGTCCTCGAAATTGCCAAGATAGGAAAAATGCCCAAACCCATTTCTTTTCTAAAACAAATTAGTTGAAATAACTTCCCAAATCCATTTAAGCCTTTAACTTTACAAAACCAATTTGTTGAAACCTTGTTATTACTTTCACTAAGTTTCCAAATTCATCCATAGATTCCAACTAATATTATCCATTCAATCATTTCAAATTATAATTCAAAACCAAATTTTTTTTATCACAAATTTCTTTAAAATTTCTAACTCATCAAATCTTCGGAAATTTCGCCAGTGTCTCCTTTGCGCGGCTAGATCAGAACAACTACAAATCGTCACTACGGGACCAAACCAGCAAAAGAAACAAAAGCCAAGTGGCTCAATCATAAAACCATCAAATTCAAACAACAATTTAAACTTGTACTTTTTTGTTGGGCAACCAATTTTCTATAAGATATACATATTTCTTTTAATACTTTAGGCTTTTCAAAATATTTACTTGTTTATAATAAATATAATCATATTCCATATATATATATATATCCAATATCAAAAGGATTTTAATTTGAATATATGCTTGCTTTTATCAAAATTCTTTTAATCAATCTTAATGTTATAGTATTAATAATTTACTGATAACAATTCCATAACACTCATTCATCCATAAATACTTCAAACAAATATCAAAAATAAAATTCATTTTAATATTTAATTAATCACACATGAATTAACATTTCGTTTTATATAAATTTAAATTTTCAATATTTCTTGCGGTAACTACACTACTAAAGACACCACAAGTTCTTATTGTTATTATTGAGCAGGTTTTAACTCTCAATAGTAGTTACTACTCAATATTAATTTTTGCACAATCATTTACAACATCAATCAATAATTTTTTTATTATATCTTATTTCATTTATTAAGTATATTTTCAAATACCAAATTTAATATTTTCTTTTATAAAAGTTCTTTCTATCCAATTCAAAATTTAAATAAAATAATTCTTAACAAATTTTAATTCCGCTGTGCATCTTGGTATTTATTTGGTTATACCAATAATTACAATTTCAATTTATATAGAACAAAGTTTTCAATTTCCTTTGCGGTAAGCACACCAATGAAGATACCATAATATATTTAATAATTAATATTGAGCAGGTTGTAAATTTTTAGATGAAAATTCCTACGCAATACTAGTTCAGTAATTATTTAGAATTTTCAAAACAATCAAACATCCATTAATGCAAACAACGTACATTTCAATCAACAAACAAACAACCGCCTTCAGCGGAAGCTGGTTTCCAGCTTCCGCTGTGCACTCTGATCACTTAACAAATCAGGTCACAATAATTTAATTCTAAGTCATCTACTAATTTATCATATCAATTAAATCTCACTCTTTACAGAAGCGAGTTCCAATATTTTCATAACAATAAGTTATATAGTATTATCAAAAGATTTTTCAAATACATCCCAATGATTATTCCCAATTATCATTTATATTCCTATTCCTAATTAGTTAAATAAATTACTAACAATTACACACCCAAGGGACGGGACCCTAGGTCATTTAGGTCTAGATCTCGACTCTGTGCAATTTATATTCTATAATGTTTTGAATCCTGGTCTGATACCAAGCTATAACGACCCCACCGCTATGCCCAATTTAGCAAAGAAAATTACAAGTAATGTCATCTACTAATCTGGAGAATACAGTTGGTTAAGGGCGATCGATTGTGAATATATCTTTATACTAACACTGACACGTCTTATTTACCTTTTTTGAGAATCTGAACTGAAATTTAGACGTGTATAGTATTAATACAAAGTAATAAACACATCGATTAAAAATATTCAAAACAGTATATAATATAGATAAATCAAAACCATAGTCACAGATCACAGCGGAATAATATACATCATCATATACATAATAGAATATGAGTCTACAAAATATGAGTACTAGACCTACATAAATATATACATCATATCCAAAATCTTGTATCAAGTACAAAGTCAATACTATATAATATAGATGACATAAATTCCTAACTGTCAATATATACAAGTATATGAAGTAAACTAAAACTATCAAAAATATCCTACTTCAATGCTAGCCCAAAATCCAAAGGTCAATGGGTCCCTGTACCTGTAAAGTCTCGGCCTGCCCGGAGTATTAAAATAATAAACGGGTCAGACTAAATCTAAATAATAGGTGAGATACTAATATCATAACTTTATGACTTAATATAATAAGTCATATAAAATATGCCGAACAAACAATTATAATAAGGCATATTAATTAAATTCACTATATAAATCCATAAATGACTTAACTCTAAAATAGTCATCTGAAAATATGCCTAAATCTCAAAAATTCAAAAAAGGCATATCAATCCAATAAACATGGATATCAAAATTTTGACTTAACAATAATCAAATAAGTCATAAATAAAATATGCCCAAAAATACTCAAATAAGGCATATCTAACAAATCACCATTTCATAAACACATATCAAGTCTCAATAGACTATCATCTCAAAATATTATGATAACCAATTCAAAATTCCTCAGAGCCATAAAGGATACATAATATCCATATTAAAAATCTCTGAAGAAATAATCATCAATAATGAAATAATAATGGTTGTCATCTATCAGATTAATACAGTGACACGGAATCTACCGAAAGAGATCCGCTACGCAGAAAGGAAGCCTTCCGAAAGAGACTGTAGATTAGGGACACCGCTCAAAGAAAAGAGCAGCCATGTACCTAATCTGTCCTATGCAAATTACCTTTCAAAAGAGGTAAAAATAGTCTAATTGTATAAAACAAAATAAGCTGATAGGTTGTAGTATCCATAGACTTCGATGCAGGTAAATATATGCCTTCCGAAAGAGACCGCCGTATTTACACCATAATAGATCTTCTGAAAGAGATCTGCCTACCCAAATCTAAAAATATATCGATTCTCAGATCGATGGAAAAATGAGTTATCTTCTCTCGGGGATCTATCGGTCTGAAATCCGAATACCTTAAGATAATACAACTCTATATGTTAATTACTGTCACTCAAGTAATTACAAGAATTTAGCTAACTATCCCATACCAGAAAGTAAATTCAAGTATTTACTAAAAGCTAGTAATTTTCACTCAAACTCTATTTAACAAATTATAGTAATAATCAAAAGAATTATACAAATTGTTCCATACCACCCGACAATTCAATTGTTTATTAAAATTCTTTGTTTCATAGAAAATCAAGAAATTAAATCGAAATTCAATTCAAACTTGCATAAAAATAGCCAAAAGCTAAATACAATAAAGACCAACAATAGTTTATAGTTTGAAAGTAATTAATAAAATTTTATCATATAGAAAATGTTTTCTAAAATATTTTATCAATAATTCACTTTTAAACTTCTCACCTTTGTTAATCCATAATAAACAAATTAAAAGAGTTTTAAGTTAGTTTATATATATATATATCAAGATATAATTTTTCCAAAATCACTTTTAAATTCATAAATTCATTTTAAAGAAGATTGCTTATTTACAGAAGCTTTTGAACTCTTTTAAAAATCATTTAAACCTCTTTTATAACAAATCGCTTGAAATTAAAATTATTGCTTATATAAATATTACTATATTTTAATTTTCGTCTCTAAAACCTTTTCAAAATCTTATACTTATAATTTAAAAAGGTTTTACAAATAATTATTAGTTTCATAATAGCTTTTAAAATAATACTATATTTTATCCTTTGCTTCTAAGTATTTCCAATGTTATAATATACTTATAATAATAAATTAAAAAAAGTTTTATAAATAAATTTACAAAAAATTAAAAGTTTTGAAGAGAAAATTTGAATAATAAATAAGTTAAGAATATAATATAATTTAGCTATATATTCTGTAAATAAAATTTCAATAAGGATCAAAATGAATGAAATCTCATTTTTGGAATTCTTTTAAAACATTCAACAATAAACCCATCGAAATTCAATAACTAGAGCCAACATCGCTCTAAAAATATAATTCGATAATATGGAATTATTCAGCGATCCGAGTTGCTTTCCAACAAACTCCGATCACACAACAATGCACAAGTATCGACATACTATAAAATCTTAATTCACAATTGGATGGAGTTTTGGTTGAAATTTTTACACTATTAATCCCTACAACGCATCAATGTAACGCCAAATAATCTGTTTCCTGGAGATTTGACCAGGCAACTGAGTGCTCGGCATTGGGTAGTACTCGGCTTCCAGGACAACTCGGCATCCAGGAGTACTCAGCATCCAGGAGCACTCGGCATCCAGGAGCACTCGGCATCCAGGAGCACTCGGCATCCAGGAGCACTCGGCATCCAGGAGCAAAAGGCAAGCATATCGTTCAGCGTATATGACTGCTCGGCATGGCTGTATTATTCGTCAAAAGTTATCGTTCGACTAGAACCATCGCTCGGCCAGAGACATCGTCCAGCTAAAGGCAAGCGTTCGGCCAGTGCCATCGTTCGGCCAGGGACATCGTTCGGTTAGAAGCATTGTTTGGTTAAAGCTATCGTTCGGCCAGCACCAACGTTCGGCCAGGGACATCGTTCGATCAAGCGCTTCGTTCGGCCAGAGGCACGTTCGGCTTCGACTAGCATTCGTTCCACTCTTCCCACACAGCAAGCATATCGTTCGGCATAGAGAAGGTGGTTCGGCATCATTGTGTTCGGCCTATTTGGTTCGGTATACGGCGACCACTGTATTTGGGCCAGAGTGTTCGGCTGCCGAGCCCACCTAGGAAGTCCAACCCATCTTTGTCTATAAATAGAGGGGCAGGGGCACAGTGAAAGGGACCTTTTTTCGGGAACACTAGGGAGACTCTGCCATTTTTCAGACTTATCTTCTTTACTTAGCAACTTCATTCAAGTATCTGATCTACGAATTGTATTTGTAATAATCATTAAGAAGATCAATAAAGTGAAAACTCAAAGTGGACGTAGGCAATTACGCTGAACCACTATAAATCTGGTGTTCTTACTTTCTGCGTTTAAATTAGCATTGTCTTCCTTGTTTAATTTATCTTCATCACTTATATCTCTACACAATCTTTCTCTACGAGGTTAGTGACCAATTTTGGTGCTAACACTTTGGTGCTTTCATCACTTTTCTCTTTTGAATGAGGAGCCGTAGTCTTAGCCCCAGATGGGCCAGCTTCATCACTTTTCTCTTTTGAAAGGGGAGAGCCTTTGCTATAAAGCGCCAAAGCTGCGGATAAATCCGCTGGCTCGTTCCCTCTAAGAAACTCCTTCACTAGGGCATCCTAATCAACCTCCTCAGAGCCCGACTCGATTTTCCTGATCTTCACTAAAGTTTCCCAGGCCTCGGCTAGGGATTCGATATAGCCCTCGCCCAAGAATGTCAAGTCGCGATGCATAAGGACGCGGGCGCCATACTCAGCAATCAACGGGTCAAACATGCACTTGACCTCTTCCCTGCCGGCCTCTGCGGCTGCCTCGAGGCGAGAGTCAACCTCCTCCGCAGATTTTCTCTTGCCCTCCTCACGGGCTTCGTCTTTCATTTTTTCGACCCCAACAAGTTCGTCATCGAGTTTTGCTTTCAAGAGCCGAGTAGCAACGATTTCATCATAGTATCGTTGTGACTCTTCTTGAGCAACTACTTTGTCCTCTTTCTCCTTGGAGAGTAATTCCTTCAACTCTTTGACTTGTATGGCGAGCGCGTCCCTTTCTTTTTGGATAGAATCTTTTTCTAAGGCAAGAGCACCGCTACGCTGGACCGCCACATCAAGTTCCTTCTTGTGAGTCATCTCTAAACGAGTGACTGCCTCAGCAGTATCTTTTGCACTTTGCTCAGCGACTTCCAGCTTCGACTTATACGAAGCGAGCTCTTCGTCTTGATGCTTGATGATGTTCTTGTCACAGCCAGCCTCCAATTTCAGACGATCAATCTCATATTGTCGCTCAACAGAAACCTCCGAGATCTTTTCAACCAAGTGTACAAACGTGTCATGTTGAACATAGACGTCGTTGTTACAGGCAATGGCACTCTGCTTCACGTGCCCAGGGATATGATGAATAGCTGGGAGGAATTTCAGACCATCAAAGCAAATTTTTGGAAATTTGGCCTTAAGATCGACCATCTTTTCTGCTACAGTTGGGTCAACCGCGGGAGTAGGGGAGGAGGCCTTGGAAGTTCTGCTCTTTTTCATTGCTCCCGAATTTTCCTTGTACTCGACGAACCGGAGTGTTCTTCTCGAGGAGCATCGGGTTGGGACCCCTTCTATGAAGACTTCTCTCTATCCGACTCAGTTGGAGGAAGAGGATCACGGGACTGTGAAGATTGGGAATATGCCTTCTTACGATAAGACGAATCGCGGGGACGGTTGTCTCTATCTTCATAATCATCTCTGTCCCTGCATCTGCCCGAACCTGAATCCCATCCGGGATGATGAAATATGGAAGAGCCGTGAAGACGATCAAGTCCATGAGAGCGCCCCATGTCACCTACAAGGAATAGAGATAACAACGAGTTAAGAAAAATCCGAGAAATAAGAAAAAACTTGAAGTGTATGATGGAATGCGCATGTGCGTGTGTGTCCTAGTGTTCCCCCCGACAGACCAGTTCTTTTGTCTTTACTAATCGGAGTATTATCTCCCTGGACTGGGAGTTGAACTCCCGCATTGCCTCTAGCGGGCGAAGAAAACTTGAGGGCTTCAGGATCGTCAAACCCATAATTAAGTATATCGTCGGGGATGGAAAGATTCGACAAACCCCTTAGAGAACTTTCCATGTGCTGTGAGGAAGCCTCTTTCTCTGGCGGGATAAGCGTAACTTTTAAAGTTCCTCCAACTTTTTCCTTCCGTATCTTGTACGTCATTTTCTTCTTTCCTCTTCGAAGGGGAAGACGACGTTTCAATGTCGTGCACTTCAACCGCCGGATTCCAAGCGGGACCCATATTCTCGCCTTGAGTCTCGGGAGTTTCATCCTCTTTGTGCTCACCCTCTTCGTGCGCATCGGGAGTGTGGCGTGATGACGATCTAGCTTGTTTTTTCCCTTTACCGAATGCTGGATTGGGAATGGAGACGCCCTCTGGGAGGCTAATCCGACGACTAGGAGCTAGCAAGCCGAACCTCGACAATGATTCATTCGAAATGATGGTTCGGATGTCTCGTTCCTCGGCAGGAAGAGCTCTAATGGCCTCAACGGCCTTAGAATATCCTTAGCCCTCCGGACACGGGTTGATACCTGAAAAGATGAAACGAGGAGTTAGGAAAAGCATAACTCCAATTAGACATGAATGATGACTCAACGAAGAGACTTACTGCCTTCGACCCATCTCCTCGCAAAACCAGGAGGGCAACACACATAAAACCATTCCTGTTTGTAGGGCAAATTTTCTACATGCTCCTGTCAAGTTTTGGCATTTGTGGTACGGCTCGAGGAACATGAAGGAGGGGCTATCTTTCCGTCTCTTGATCATGTAAATGTATCTGATGTCGCCAAAAGTTGGAGGCCTAGAGAAGACGGCCATGAAGAGTAGGTAGGTCCCGTATATAAACGCGTGGCCATTTAGATGCAGCTGCGACGGGGCGATGTCTATGTACTGCAACACGTCCCGAAGAAATAAATTGAATGGAGGCACGCTGCCCATCCAACACATAAACTTGTTGCAGGTGGTATATCCGACTGGGGGCAGGTGAGGACGATCGTGACGCGACAGGACTAACACATCGGCAAAAGGAATCCCATGGATGGAACATATTCGTCGAAGTGCGGCTTCATTGATCTTTGAAGCTTGTGAGTCGATCGGATTGTCTAAAAGAATTGTTGCCTCCAGGGCATCGGGAGCTAAGTTATGGGTAGGGGAAGTCGACGGATTTGAAGTATCAGCGGCTTCTTGCCTTGATGACGGCCCAGACCTATCAGATATAGTGGCGGAGCTAGACTTCTTAGACATCCCCAATAAATAATGAATCTGTCTAAGTACCTGTGAAAACTATACTTGAAAAATGCTCAACGTTAGAATTAACAACACGAATATTCCCCCCATGTGGTGTGTGAACTAGTGCAAGCAATCGTGTAAAAGCGTTGAAAGTTTGAAGGTCGCAAAGTTGTTGATATAAAACTGAGCGTCAAGTCATCGCCTTCGAAGACCGTCATCGCTGACCGTCCCCAGAAGCCTGCCTTTTGGTGATTGCAATTCCAGATCCTGAAAACGTATGATAACCTAAGTTCAGATTATGTTTACTGAAGCTAGGAAGTTAGTGATCCGGGTCGGCTTCACATATGCTAGAATGCTTGGGCCCTGTTTCTTGTTTTGCTATACGAGTAGATATAGTTAATAAGTGTTCAACATTTACGACTAGTCGGCTAAGTCATTGTTCGGCTAAGTCATTGTTTGGCTGAGTCATTATTCGGCTAAGTCTTTGTTCGGCTAAGTCTTTGTTCGGCTAAGTCATTGTCCGGCTAAGTCTTTGTTCGGCTAAGTCATTGTTCGGCTAAGTCATTGTTTGGCTGAGTCATTATTCGGCTAAGTCTTTGTTCGGCTAAGTCTTTGTTCGGCTAAGTCTTTGTTCGGCTGAGTCATTGTCCGGCTAAGTCTTTGTTCGGCTAAGTCATTGTTCGGCTGAGTCATTGTTCGGCTAAGTCATTGTTCGGCTAAGTCTTTGTTCGGCTAAGTCATTGTTTGGCTGAGTCATTATTCGGCTAAGTCTTTGTTCGGCTAAGTCTTTGTTCGGCTAAGTCTTTGTTCGGCTAAGTCATTGTTCGGCTAAGTCTTTGTTCGGCTAAGTCATTGTTCGGCTAAGTCTTTGTTCGGCTAAATTTTGGTTCGGCTAAATTGTTGTTCGGCATGTAAGTCGTGTTCGGCCTCGTTTTGTTCTGCATGTTTTAGCCTAAGTATGGTACGGCGTTCGTGACTGTTCGGTTGAGACGACCATCGGCACGCTGTCCTTAACAGTGGCCTCACCTCTTCCTCCATCCACACGGAACCACGAGGGCAAATCGTTCGGCAAGTCGTACCAGACCATACCGCTCGATGCCCCTAATCATCTCCTACTTCCTCCAATCTGGTCCGGCATAAAATACTTATGCCGAACCACAATACGTCTACCAATGACTTCCTAGAAAACCCATCTCTATTCACTCTTCCTTCCACCCTCGTCGCGTGACTCTGGCAACTTTTTAGACACTTTAGTCAAGGCTCGATTTATCCCATCAATTAAGGGAGTTCGAGCGTAAAGACTGTATTTAGGTGAAAGGGTCGGTACCTAGTTGGTAAGGTGAAGACTTGGGAAGAATCGGCGAATTGTATGTTGGCTGGTAGCTTCGGCATGAGCAAGGCATAGGTGTTAGAAGTGTGAAAAGGGAAAGAAGGATGGAGGTGCTGGCTTTTATAGGGAAAACAGAAGAAGTCGAAAAGGCTACATCCGGTGGAACCGGTCAAAGTCACGTCGTTCGGCATCGGTGTATAATGGTGTCCGACACTGAAGGATCGTTCGGTTACGAATGTCTTGTTCGGCATTTAGAACACGCTCAGCACACACCTAAACCACTGGAATTATCAAAAAGGCATCTCCGTTCGAGGTTAGTCAAGGATTTAAAATGAGACGAGAAGGTTACATGACTCAAAGCGTACCACGTTCGGTCACGTGATACACTTTGGGGGGCAAGTGTTTCCTGGAGATTTGACCAGGCAACTGAGTGCTCGGCATTGGGTAGTACTCGGCTTCCAGGACAACTCGACATCCAGGAGTACTCGGTATCCAGGAGTACTCGGCATCCAGGAGCACTCGGCATCCAGAACTACACGGCATCCAGGAGTACTCGGCATCTACGAGCACTCGGCATCCAGGAGCACTCGGCATCCAGGAGCACTCGGCATCTAGAAATACACGGCATCCAGGAGAACTCGGCATCCAGGAGCACTCGGCATCCAGGAGCACTCGGCATCCAGAAATACACGACATCCGGGAGAACTCGGCATCCGGGAGCACTCGGCATCCAAGAGCACCTCGGCATCCAGGAGCACTCGGCATCCAGGAGCACTCGGCATCTAGGAGCACTCGGCATCCAGGAGCAAAAGGCAAGCATATCATTCGGCGTATATGACTTCTCGGCATGGCTGTATTGTTCGTCAAAAGTTATCGTTCGGCTAGAACCATCGCTCGGCCAGAGACATCGTCCAGCTAAAGGCAAACGTTCGGCCAGTGCCATCGTTCGGCCAGGGACATCGTTCGGTCAGAAGCATTGTTTGGTTAAAGCTATCGTTCGGCCAGCACCAACGTTAGACCAGGGACATCGTTCGATCAAGCGCTTCGTTCGGCCAGAGGCACGTTCGGCTTCGACTGGCATTCGTTCCACTCTTCCCACACAGCAAGCATATCGTTCGGCATAGAGAAGGTGGTTCGGCATCATTGTGTTCGGCCTATTTGGTTCGGCATACGGCGACCACTGTATTTGGGCCAGAGTGTTCGGCTGCCGAGCCCACCTGGGAAGTCCAACCCATCTTTGTCTATAAATAGAGGGGCAGGGTCACAGTGAAAAGGACCTTTTTTCGGGAACACTAGGGAGACTCTGCCATTTTTCAGACTCATCTTCTTTACTTAGCAACTTCATTCAAGTATCTGATCTACGAATTGTATTTGTAATCAATCATTAAGAAGATCAATAAAGTGAAAACTCAAAGTGGACGTAGGCAATTACGCTGAACCACTATAAATATGGTGTTCTTACTTTCTGCGTTTAAATTAGCATTGTCTTCCTTGTTTAATTTATCTTCATCACTTATATCTCTACACAATCTTTCTCTACGAGGTTAGTGACCAATTTTGGTGCTAACACAATCAAATCTCATCGAATAATTAATTTTTCGATGAAATAACTAAATCATAGCATGCAACCATATTTTGATCTGATTCATTCACACACAACAATTAGTCATTTAGATCTACAATTAGGGAAGGATATGCAAAGAAAAATTCAAGTTTTAACTAATTCAATGACTACAAATCAACAATTATCACCCAAACAACCATATTACAACATGCATAAGGAATTTATATTAATAGATATAGAAATATGAGCTAAAAATAACCCACCTTAATCGTTAGCTTGCAAAAAATTATACTTTCGTTTCTCAGCCTACCCAAATACGCTAGCAAAATTTCAATGTTTCACAATGAACCTTAAATGATCTCCCATCACCATGCTAGAGCATGCCCACCTTCAACCTGCCTCGAAACCACCGAAGCACATCGCGGCTCTTGATCGTCGATCACCTTCATCAGCCGCAACAGCCGCTGCTATGCCTAGTTTCTCGATCGAGACATTCCTCGATCGACATGACCACTCACAATAGCCGCCGCGCTCGATCTTCACTAGCCACATGTTCAACCCCTAATAATCACTGCGGTCGACCTTCACCAACTATCGTCGATCGAGATGCGACTACTTAGGTCGCACCTTTTGGTTCCCGGAATTTTTTTCCCATCGATTTCGATTTCTGATAAAGGTTAGGGCAAAATGTTTTTTTAAAATTTGGGACCTGGGTTGAATAAAAGAAAGCAGGCAATAGATTTAGATTTAGTGAGGAGAAGGGCTTTGGTTTATTTTTACTAAGAACATGGGTTCAAATTCAATTTTAGCTTCAATTATTTTCTTTTGCATTTAAAGTTTTAAATGTTTATTCTTGTCGTATGTTTATTAATATTTCTCGATATAATTTAAAGTGGTTTACATCTCATCTTACCACTTATATTTTTCCAACAACTTTACAGTTTCGTTAAATTCTATTTTATATTCACTGTACTGATATAAGAATAAATTTATCCATCTTCGTCGATTTAATAGTTTTACTAAATACAAATAATACTTCTTTTCATCAATTCCAAGTATATAAATTATTTACATTTTAAACTATTTTATATTTATTAAATCTTTCATTTAAATATTTAAATCTTTCATTTAAATAGACATTAAATGTTATAATAATTTGATTCCAAAATAATAATTATCAAAATTGAATTCAAACACTTCTATTTTAATTAAATTTATATAATATTATGGTTTCAAAAACAGGGTTGTTTCATCCGTCCACATCTTGAAGGTGTTAATTTTTCAAGAGCGGTCACCGACATTCGTGCTACCCCTGTCGAAGATAGGGATATCAAACTTCTTATCACATATGAGCTACTATCCTTATTCGGGCTGCTAGAAGAGGGTCATAGCATTGGGCTCCCCGAAAGCGTAGCATTGCCGAGAAACTTACAGAGCAAAAAGAGATGCCATCAATCCTGTCGTGCCCCATGCCGAGGGGACTCAGGATGACATTGAAGAAGGTGAGATTTGGGGTTCTCAGGCCAGTGAACCTAGAGACGCTGATGTGGGCCTAGGCAAGGCGTCCACGGTCGAGCCATCGCAAGGTACATAATACCAAACACCTACCAAGAGAAAGAAGAGGCAAGCATACACAATTCGTAAAAGAAAAACTAATGCAGATCCTGAATTCGTCATTACTGCTATTGAAGAAGAATCATCTTCTCAACCCTTGGAAAGTTCACTGAAGGGATTTTCAAATCTCCAATTTCCATATGATATTATGACCTATGACTTTTCAAATATCAACATCAAAGGGCTCAGTTCTCTTACTAGGAGTAGTGAAGGCATCCATCCTTCTAATAAATGGGAGAGAATGCCCATGAGCAAGGCTACAACCACCGTTCTGTCAGGGGGAACACTAGGACACTCATGACCACGTGCACTTCACTACACGCTCTTCATTAATCTTTCGCACAATAATTACTCACATGTTCTCATTTGGTCTTTGCAGGTGCAATGACTCAGTCCCAAGCCTTCGATCACTTAAAAGGTTCTTCAACATATCATCGATCTGACCATGACTCAGAGTATGGCCGGCGCAGGGAGAAAGACGATGACAGGATAAAATCGATCATTCAAGGGAATTCTCCTCTTTTAAGCGAAGTCGCAGTCCTAGACATCACATCAAGGAGAATAGCCTAATTTTCTTGCTTATAGCGGAGACTAGCCTCCTTACCGTGGCTCTCAAATCGCCACGTCACGCGAGGAACATTCTGGCTCTTCGAGCTCTAGGCAATCTCGCGAATATAGATCAAGCAAACATCCAACTACTGCTTCTAATCCATCCATGCCGGCCGCTGCTCCCAACATTTCTACATCAGAGAAATTGGCCGAGCTTAAGGCCACCTTCTCGAAAATTTGCTTTGATGGACTAAAATTTCTTCCTACAATAAATATGATTCTGAGGCACGCCAAAGCGAGTTCCCTTGAATGTGTCAATGATGTGTTTGTGCAGCACGATCTTTTCAAAATTTGGCAGAAAAAATCTATGAAGTGTCCATTGAGCGACAATATGGAGTAGACCACCTCAAGTTAGAAGTGATACATGATAAAGACATAATCAAATATCAAGATGTTGAATTGTTAGAATCGAAAACACAACTTGCCGAAGCGGAGAAAAGTGCCAAGGAAATGGTAGAGGCAGTGAGCCATTTAGAAGCTTCTCATAAAAAAGAACTCGATGCTACCCTCAATTGTAGTGGGGCACTTGCTCTAGAAGAAGATTCCTTGCAAAAGGAAAAAGATGTCTTGGCCCGCCGCGTCGAGGAACTTGAAGAGCTTCTCAAAAAAGAAAGGAAAGAGAAAATTTAGGCTCAAGAAGAACCGTAAAAGTACTACGAAGAGGTCGTCAAAGCCAGGAGCCTAGAAATTAAACTTGATGAGCAGTTCGCTAAAATTGAAGCTCTTAAAGAGGTGGCTCGAGAGGAAGGCCACAAAGAAACGATTGAACAAAATGAATCCCAAGTAGAAGACGCTAAAGAGTCGGGTAGGAATGAAATTAAGGACTTGTTTGATCCATTGATCATCAAATATAATGCCAAAGTCCTCATCCATTGCGACTTGAGTTTCCTTGGCAAGGGTTATCTCGAATCAACTGCTGAAGCTTAGGAGCATATTATTGAGATGAAAAAGAGAGAATTTGGTGGAGCTGAACTTGATGAAGAAAAATTAGTGCAGGAGATCCTCCGTGGAAACGAACCTTTAGATTTGGCTGCCGCGAAACTTCGATACTTTAACGCTTCTGCACCTACCGAGAAAGGGAAACATATCGCCGGATCTTCAGGGGCCGATCCTAACGGTCCCTCTTCTTCCCAAGCATCCGAAACATCGATCTTCTTCAGCCCGGAGCAGGACTTGTGCTATGATCCAGATAAGCCCGACTATCAATCAAGGTGTTGTCTCCTATTTTGGAAGGAGGTACCTCAGCAACCACTAAGTGCCAACTAGATACAGGTATTGCACTTTAATCTTCAGTTTATGAAAAGTTTTGTTCTTCGTGCCCAATGGTTTTAAGCTCATCTTCCTATTTTAACAAATTTTGCAGGTCTTCTGGGTCCCTGTCAAGCTCCTAAGAGCGATGCTACTGTGGAGCAACAAGAGAAACCAGTAGAGATTCTGGCAGCTGCTGATGTACTGAGGCCCGATGCTCAAGTCATCGGAGCTCTTGATGATGACAAGGTCGAAGATCTGCTCCCAGTAGACGAGTCTGACGATGTTGTGATTACCGGCGCCTCTGAATGCACCGATCAGATTAGCTTTAAAAAGCGGATTGAGAAGGAGGAGTTGCTGAAGAAAAAGGCTAAAGCTGAGGCTGTCGAGGTGGACATCCACGATCCACACCTTATTCCATTACAAGTTATTCCACCTAGCGGGTCATTTTTCAGTGAACTTCCTCCTATCTCTGAAAACTCTCCTGCAAAAGGTGGAAAATGATCCAAGAAGATAAACATGGGGGGCTCAAGTGGCACCACTCCCAAAAAATCTAAAAAAGTGAGGAAGTCAAAGAAATAGCCGTCACTTCGGCTCAATGTGTATATAGTTTGAATAATTGTTTGCTTGCCGTTTCTTTATTAGTTGTGGTTGTACGAGTATGAATCCCGGTTTTTTGAAACAACCTTGAAACCTATCATGTGAAGAAATGTTTTTGTTTTCTATTGAGCTTTCATGTGAATTGCTATTTAGATAGTTGAACTATTACTTTCCATTCGATGTACTTGTAATTCGTTGTTCATTAGTTCTGGTAACAATCCGCCAGTTCTATCCTAAGGCCTCAATGTGGTAGTGACATTGAGTCGTATTAAACACTAGGTTCGTTACTTAGTGTTATGCCGTCGAATTCAGCGGTTTTTGAGCAACTATACTCTTGCCCCCGATTTTAGGTTAGCGGGGTTAGATCTTGGATGGTTGAACTCCATCCTTAGCGAGTTTATACTCCTCCCGTCGGTTTCTGGCCGGAGTTCATGGAATAGTAAATGGTCGAACTCCACTCATATATTCATTCCTGTTTGTATTGGTACTCTGGGGATTAGATTTAGTTGATGCGTGGTTGGATCGCACCCAATTTATGTTTATACTTTAGTCTGCACTCTGGGGACTTAGAGTTTTTTTGTGTACAGTTGATTCACGCCCGATTTATGTTTATACTCCAGTCTCCACTCTGGGGACATAAAGTTATTTCGTGGGCGGTCGATTCACACTCGATTTATGTTTATACTCTAGTCCACAATCTGGGGACTTATAGTTATTTCGCGGGCGGTCGATTCACACCTAATTTATGTTTGTAATCCAGTCCACACTCTATGGCTTAGAGTTACTTTACGGGTGATCTATTCATACCCGATTTATGTTTATACTCTAGTCCACACTCTGAGGACTTAGAGTTAATTCTCTGGTGGTCGATTCACACCCGATTTATGTTTATACTCCAGTCCATACTCTGGGGACTTAGAGTTATTTCGGAGAGCAGTCGGATCGCATTCCTCTTAATTGATTGATTTGCTCCCCAGGATCTAGGGTTTGATCCAGTGAGAGATCGGTCATGTCACAATTACTCTCATTTTATCTCAATTCCATATTTTGGCCAGATTTATTTGATCATCAGATGGTCAGAAACATTTATTCCTCGTCGTGCATCCCGTCCGTTGGACTATGAATGAGAGTTGTTAAATGAACAAGTGGACCAAGCTCATCTTATTTAGTCCCATAGGGAATTAACGAGATTGATTAATTTCAAACTTTGGGACCCTGTTGATACATATCGACATCAATCAGTTTCTCTATGTAATTAATATATAATGCCATAGCAAACATAAATATAAAAGAAGTCCAAAACTTTATTCATTAAACAGAAAGGAAAAAACACAAAGTGTCTTATTACACATTTGGAAAGTCAAATGCTAAAGCAAATTCTGAGAGAAAATACAATTGAAATGAAAAAGAAATAAACTAAGTGAAATAGTGTCATAGATATTTGCTATTCCACACCCTTGGAAGTGTGATGCCATCGACAGTCGCTAGCTTAAAAGTTCCTTCTCCAAGCCTCTGTTCAATGACATATGGTCCTTCCCAGATTGGATTCATATGCATTGGGGGTAGGAAAAACCCGTTTCAGGACGAGATCGCCAATTTCAAAGGTTTTAGGTCAGAATTTAATGTTGTAATATTAGGCGACTCAGTGCCAATGTGCAGCTGCCCTTAGATCGGCTTCCTCGCGCTTCTCATCTATAAAGTCAAGAGATTCTAAGAGGATATCATTATTCGTTTTGGGATCATAGTAAATCATACGATGAGAAGAAACTTCGAGTTAAACGAGAATAACGGCTTCGGAACCGTAAGCAAGGGCGAATGGAGTCAAAAGATTTTATTTACAGCTTCAACATGTCCATTTGCCTGAGGGTGAGTGACAGCTGCAAATCTCTTCTCAATACAATATCTTCGACAAAAGTCTTTGAATTCAACACTATCGAATTGAGTTCCATTACCTGTTCTAATAGTTTGCAGAAGACCGAAGCGGCATATGATATTTCGGACAATAAAGTTGATCACTTTCTTGGTAATGATTGTGGCTAAAGGTTCTGCTTCGGCCCATTTGGTGAAGTAATCAACTGCAACGATAGCATACTTTGCGCCACCTTTAGAAATCGGTAAGAAACCGATAATGTCTATACTCCACATGGCGAATGGCCATGGGCTGACCATTTGCATGATTTCCGTCAGTGGAGCTCTTGGGACTTTTGCATATATCTGTCATTTATCACATCGTCTCACATAATCAGCGACGTCTCGATTTATGGTCGGCCAATAATACCCATAACGGAGTATTTTCTTGGCCAGAGTTTGCCCTCCAATGCCACATTCCCCTTCAAGAACTTCTCTTAGAACACGTTTTATCTCATCATGAGCGACACACCGGAGTAGGGTGACTAAGAAACCTTTCCTGTACATAATTCCTCCCTGCATAATATACCATGAAGCTTTGCGAAGGACTTGTCGCTTTTCATTTCTTTTGCTTGGTAGGACTCCATGCAGTAAATAGTCTTTGATTGGAGTCATCAACGATTCCCTTTCAGGCTCCACTTCCAGTGTCTGGTCGGTTTCTATCATGTTTATACTCAGGGCATTTAATATTTTGATCGGAACCAAGCCCATCTGATGTGCGTTGCCAGTATTAGCAAACTTTGCCAATGAATCAGCTTCTCTATTTCAATCTCATGGAATATACGAAATGTCATAGTACTAAAATTCTGACAACAACTCTTGGACCGGAGATAAGTATGGGGCAAGTCATTATCCCTTAGCCTAATAATCTCCCCTAACTTGATACACTACCAACTACGAATTGCATAAGATTTTGGGAGATTTTATTCCAAGTTCTTTAGCGTGTTTATGTCCAGCAATCAGAGCTTCATACTCAGCTTCATTGTTTTTCGTCGGGAAATCGAGCTTTAAAGCATAACAGATTGACCTACCTTCAGGAGTTACAAGCACTATTCTAGCTCCAGAACAATGATCATTAGATGCTCCATTAGTATACAACTTCTACAGTATGCTAGTTATTTCGCTGCCTTTTGAAGAATCATCCTGCACAGTAAACTCTGCTATAAAATCTACCAATGCCTGACCCTGGATAGCCCTTTGAGGGAGATAAGTAATATCAAATTGATTCAGCTCTATATTCCACTTGAGTAACCTTCCAGACGTCTCGGGTCGCTGTAGGACCTATCGTAACGGCTAGTTGGTGTAAACATTAATCGGATGTGCCTAGAAGTATGAACGAATTTCCATGATGCAATTAGTAAATAGTACGCTAGTTTCTCTATTTTCGGATAGTTCCTTTCAGTTCCCATTAATCGTTTGCTGATGTAATACACCGGTCTCATGATCCGATCCTCCTTACGAAGCAATGCGGCACTTATAGCGTGTGCAGATATGACCAAATAAATGTACAACACCTCATGATCCATCGGCTTTGACAAGATGGGGGGTCTCTCCAAATGATTCACCAAAGCTTTAAGCACGTCCTTACAATCCTATGTCCATTCAAAGTTTCTTTTCCCTTTCATAATCAAATCGAAGAAAGGAATGCATTTGTCGGTAGCTCTGGAGATGAATCGGCTTAAGGCAGCAACTTTCCCATTCAGACTCTGCACTTGCTTAACAGTTCTTGGCACTTGGATATCACGGATAGCCTGAATCTACTCGGGATTAGCTTTTATTCCACGGGCATTGACAATAAAACCTAAGAATTTCCCTGACGCACCACCAAAAGAACACTTTAAAGGATTAATTTTCATCTTGTAATGTCGGAGGATGTCAACATTTCCGCCAAGTCTCTAATGTGGTCGCTTGATCATCGTGACTTCACGAGCATATCATCCGCATATTTTTTTCCAATCTGAAGTTTGAACATCCTATTAACTAAGCACTGATAAGTCACTCCTGTATTCTTTAATCCAAATGGCATTACTACATAGCAGTACAATCCAACATCGATAATGAAACCAGTATTCTTTTGATCGGGAATATGTATAAGGATTTGATTATATCCTAAGTATGCATCCATGAAAGACAGCAATTCGTGTCCTGTAGTTGAATCCACTAGCTGGTTGATCCTCGAAAGGGGAAAACTGTCCTTTGGACATGCCTTGTTCAAATCTGAATAATCAATGCACGTTCTCCATTTCCCGTTCGCTTTCTTCATAAGAACATGATTAGATTCCCATTCAGGGTAGAGGGCGGTGCGGATAAACCCGTTGCCTTTTAGTATACCCACCTCCTCTTTAAGAGCGGCAGATCTCTCCGGATCCATGCCGCGTCTTTTTTGCTTCACCGAGACATGCTTCGGGTCGATATTCAATGCGTGGTTCGCAATGGCAGCCGAGAATCCACACATGTCATAGTGTGTCCAAGCGAACACATCTAGATTCGTTCGAAGAAAGCAAGTTCTTTTATCATCGCGGGGCTGAGCTATGACCCAATCTTTAAGACTCGTGATTAGTCGTCGCGGCTGATCGGGGTATTAATTGTCAGCTCAACCGATGTAGCCTTGGTCTCTTTGGGCTCCTCGTCATCATCCCTCGGTTCTATATATTTATAGAACCGATTGTGGCGCCCGAGCCAAGGCTCAAGCGCTAGTTGTCAATCTTTGGTAGCTTGGATGCAGACGGTCTTTTCCATACCCTTACCCTTTTCTTTGCGCTGAGCTTCCCTCAACTCAGCTACATAAAAGGCACATCCAGTCGCCCGATCGCTATGAACAACTCCTACACCATTGTCTGTCAGAAACTTCAAAGTCAAACACCATGGGGCAAGAGCTGCTTGGAATTCAGCTATGGCCGGTCGACCCAAAAAAACATTGTATGGAAAGTCAACATCCAAATAAATAGACGGCAAGGTCCGCACTCTCCTTCGTTCACCTTCTCCCAACTCAATAGGTAATTCCACATAACCAACAGCTTCGGTTGCAACATCGTTAAAACCGTGTATACGAGCTTTAGACAGTTTTAAATCTTTGGCTTCCATCCTCATCTAATCATAAGCTTTTTTGAAGATTATATTCACCAAACTTCCATAATCAATCAAAATCCTTCTCACCAAAGCAGGACCAATCATGGCTGAAATGACCATTGGGTCGATTGTCGAAGCCTCTACCTTATCTGCATCTCTGTTCCTAAACACAATATCATCCATCATCATATGCTGTTGTTTTACCGAAGCTCCATCTTCCATATTCGAACAACCTTCAAAATACACATGCCTAATCGCACTGGCATAGCGCTCCATCTCATGCCAACTCTTATTTGCCGGGTGCGGTCCTCCGACTATCGTATTATATCCAGCATTCCACAAGTCTGTGCAACCTCCTCAGCCCTACATGACACTTGTCCTTGTTTGGGGTCAGAAGTCCCCTGCCCACCATCCTACTGGGCTTTCACAAACTGTTGTAACTTCTTTTCTCGAATCAGTTTTTCTATAACATCCTGGAGATGCATGCATTTATTTTTATTGTGCCCATAACACTCGTGAAGCCGATAATATTTCCCGGTCTGCTTCTGCTTTTCCATTGATTCATTCGGAGGTAGCTTCCTATACTGTATGGTATTGTAAGTAGACAGATAGATATTCTCCAAGGACGTATTTAACGGCGTGTAATTACTGTACATTGGAATCCCCGGCTTCAATCTTCCAAAATCCCTCTTTTGTTCTCGGTTCTTATCTCCGCCTCTCTTTTGCTGATTTGGTTTATTCTGAACATTCATTTGGACTTTTCCAGAATTGTCATAAGATTGTTTTATCGCAATGTTACTCTATACTCCTTCTCCACTTGGTCCGGAAAAATTCTTCTTTATGGAGGACCTAGCTTCCTCCTTTCTCAAATATTGAGCCGCCTTTGCGTAAAAGCGTTACAACGTTGCGGGCGGCTTACCGACTAACCAATCACCAATCACCAAACTCATACTCTGGATCAATCCCTCTCGTCACAGCCATGAGTATCGCATGGTCATTTGGATTACCGACCTCCATAACAGCTGTATGAAATCTCTCCAAATAATCTTTCAATGACTCTCCTGGAGCGTGAATCACGCTGGAAAGGGACATCACATCTTTAGGACGAGTCATGTGCATCCGGAATTTCTCCACAAATTTGGTTGCCAAATCATCGAATTTATAAATTGATCATGGGGGTAGTCTCATGAACCACATTATCGCTACCCCGAAAAGAGTTATGGGAAAGCATCTACACTTGGTCACATCATCGGCTCACGCGGAATCCATCAACCATTCATATTTCATAATGTACTGCCTAGGGTCGGTTTTTTCCCTCGTAGGTAGGCATCGATGGCATGTTGAATTTCCTTGGGTACCATGCATGTAATACACTATTAGTGAATGGGGTATGACTTCTGGAAATTCTCTAGTTATTGTTGGTTAAGCCTTGGCTCTCTCTCACTAACTGTCCGACCATTGCCGATAAGTCTGGCGTTCTGATGGTTGGTGCCAAGCGATAGTCATGCTCCACCTCACGTGAATGATTCGGTCGATGTCCGCGGGGCGTGTCACGCCTTCTTGGTTCACCATCTTCCCGGTGCGCATCTTGTACATTTATTCCGTCGTCATTCCGAGGAAGTACTTGGTCAGCATTCAATCGAACTCCATTATCTAAATCGTCTAGAACATTTCCACCTTGATTCCCAAGATGCATGGGGGGAATCCCTCTTCCAGAGGAGGGATCAGTACCGATCCCTAGGGAGGGATCGGCATCGATCGATCCTGGCAGGCCGCGATGGTCTGCCAGGCGATGCTCTGAATTTTCTGTGCGATTTTCTTCTATCCAGCGACACCTATGCCTATGATATTCATCCGATGAGCTAGAACTTTCCGAAGGAGTGGGATCCCTCCTAGCTTTCCCACGCTACCGTTGAGTGATTTGGTTCATCAAGTTGATATTAGTTTGAATTTACTGATTTAGTTGTCAATGGATCTCCATCAACTCTCTCATTAAACTATGAAATTCAGCTATTGTAATAGAGTCAGTGGGATTCTGAACTTCAACCAGATCAGCATTCACATTTGTTGGTTGATTGCTTAGGTCTCCTTGCTGAAAGCTAGCAGTCCTATTTCCTTCCACGTTCTGAGAAGTAGATTTAGTATGCCTCACCATTATTAATCACTTTGCTTTAGATTCCTCCAAATCTTAGTATAAGCAACTTATTGAAGATAACTACAGATCTCCTTCAAGGGATTTATCCAATCCAGTAACAACAAAGGGGATCCTAGCAAGTTGAGAATCAAGCCTTCTTAGAGAAAGCACCAAAATGTTTGCAACCAAATTAGTCACAAACACCCAAGAACATATTTATGTAGAGAAGTAAGTGAAGAAAATAAAATTAAACAAAGAAAAAGATTAAGCTAATAACAAATAAAAAGCAATAATCAGAAACACAGAGATTTATAGTGGTTTGGAATTGTATGCCTACGTCCATTTTGAAGATTATCTTTATTTCTCACTTATAAATCTAATTACAGCAGTTGAGAATAGGGAACACTTGATTACAATAAAGTCTTGGGTAACAAGCAGCATAAAGATCCTCAGAATGACCCATTAGGCCAGTATTTATAGGTGAAGACAACCACCAATCTTTCTGAAACTTCGGCTGATGGACCTTCTAATCCACATGGGCCCACCAGAGGGGTCGCTAACCCAACTCCCAATAAGGAGGGATCGGTACCGATACCTTCATTGGTCGATTTTTGGGCCGCGATCCCTATGGTGGCTTCTGCATGCTTAAATATGTTGGCACTTCAAAAATCATGTTTTGGACCACCGGAGCTCAAGTTATTGTTTAATCTTTGACTTAATATGATTTGTTCACTGGTGACTGCCAAACCCTCTATAGGGTTACATCCGATCCCTCAAGGTTTGCCCATGTGATGTGCGATCCCTAGGGTAGTTTCCCTAGGGTCCACATACCCTGCTTTCCAAATTTCATAGGCTTTGGAGTTGTAGATCCTGAGATATGGAGTGTTGTGTGCAGAATGCTCTTGGAATTTGTTGGATGCCGATCCCTCTTCAATATAGCCTGTCGATCCCTCTCCACCAATTATGCCGATCCCTTTCAATTTGCCATGTTATACCGAACCCTTTCATTCATTGAGCCATATTCCATGCTTCGAGCATTCTACATTGTACATCCATCAAATCCATTGAATTTCAACTTCATATAATCATCTATAATCGACCTCCGGGCCCCACAATCATCATTCTAGAACCATCGGCCTTGATGGAAATCAGATCTAAATCGTGCAGCAAATTCAATCAGCCGGGCTAGAATGTCGGGTAATAATGTAATACATTGATATTCTATTTTATTTACAAGTCTTTTATTGTAGTTTTGATTATGAATATTTTTTCTCTGTTTTGGATATTTGAATTCAATGAAAACTTGGGAAATTGAAGAAAAAGGACTTGTAATAATAATTGGTTAGAGAATTGGCATTAAACGCTAATTTAGGGCGTAAAATCCATGCGGTTAGAAATTATTTAGCGTGAATATTTATTTATTTCTATCTACGTAATTAATGTATAACTATTGCGTATATGGCATAGTTAATTAGGCATTTATTTATATTTATTTTCCCCATTAGGAAGGTAATTGGTTTTGAGGTAAAAAAAAGAGAAAACTCTTATATAGCCTAATTACTATTTTAAGGCGTAATAAGGAAGATCCCTTACAAGGCCTTATTTATGAAACAGTGAGATGTGTGTGTGTAGAGTAATTAATTTATGGCTAAGTCATAGGGATGCGAGGTCAATGGAGTTGTATGACAGAAATCTGCCCTTCACTTTGAGGCTACCAGCAATTGTGTATACTTTTATTGATGTGAGATATCCTTATGATAAATATTTGCAATGACGCGAGGTTAGTTCCAAATCCAATAGGGGCTGCCCAGCTAAGCTGGCTACCAGTTCCTACGAATAGTGCACTAATGTGAGACATCATTATAGGTATAGGCCATAAGACGAAGGGCTTGCTTCGGGGTTTGAGGTATTAAGTGGTTGGACCCGCCTTTTTCCCAGATGAAGTATTAAATGGCCAAGGAGTTATGTTAGGTAGTATCTCTACAGTGGCCCGCTTCTAGAATTAGGCCTTAAATGATGAGGTCTGCATATTTTCCACTTGGAAGTATTAAGCAGCCTATGAGATTCCATATGATATCAATGTAACATCCCCTATCTGGAGACCCGAAGCTAAGCGCTACAAATGCTGCAGTCATCCAAAGTATTAACTTCTGGTGACCAAATATGGTAATGTTAATGGTATCCATATTATCAGAAGCACTTGAATATTAAATAAAATCATCATAGATTAAAACATTTATCTGATTACATTTCAAAACAACATTTCATATCCAAGTTACATAATCCCAAATGTTTCTCAGGTTCAGATCAAATATAATTATTACAAAATATGCCAAGAGCGACATATGAAGATGCCCCATTGGTTGACCAGAGTACTAAATAGTCATAACTAACTTAATACAATACAACAGAATAAAACAAACAAAACAACTCATAGATAGCTAACTTCAGCCTCCTGCTCGTTTTTGGAAGCTTTATTCGTCCACCTACTAAAAACCTGTAAATCCTCAACCCTCAGCCTACTCAAATCAATTTTAAACACCCGAGAGTTTAAGGGGAAAACATAAACTTCGAGTCATACATAATGCCTGGTATGAATAATACTATACATTTCGGTTATATGATATTAAGTGAGACCTCGTCACTTAGCGGAATGAGTTTCCTCTCACTAATATCCTTTTAAAACATATCTTTCGCAAATCTTAATCCTGCAACCAAAATTGGTTAAAACAATAGTACCAATATCATGAAAGCATATAAATCAGGTAACAAATGGACTATTTGTCCAAACACTATAGTTTTGTTTGGCTAACTACTAACCTTTGGCTGACTCGGCCTACCAGACAAAATAAACAAATAATCTAACTTCTGTTAGATACTCCTCTTCTAGACAGTCAGTCCTTAACTTACTTCTCTAGGGTCAACTTATCCTAATGGTTTTGCGGGCTCACCAATAACCTATTTTCTCTCCATATATTCCTTTCTGTATGTAACATCATTTTAGTCTTACCTGTGACAAAGCCTTACACACTGGAATTTTGGACTAAATTAGCTAGGCGCTAATAGCTAATGTTTAGAGCACAACCTTATACCAGTCCCATCTGGTATTCTAGTATTTGAGTCATTTTACTTAGGGTTAACCCAAAATTTTCTTTGAAAACATTTTCTTATCAAAATGATTTAATCCTTATAAATCATACTTAAACAAGGAAAATATACTATGCTTTACTCAAATCACTTTGCCATGTTATATATGCTTCTCCCAAAAATAATGTTGATGAAACCTTTAAACCTTTGTTTAAACCTTTAAACAATATCATTTAAAACCATAGAAAGTACCCCTTTCAAACCCTTGAAAGTACCCTTTCGATCAAGTAAAACTTTAGGTCGAAAGGCCAAAACATTCCTTTCGAAACCATTCATAATCACCTTTCGAAAACATTGAAATTATCCCTTTCGAAAGCTTTAAATCCTTAGACATCCTATCTTTAAAACACTTAAATATTGCCTTTCGAAAACATTGGAAACCTTCCATTTAAAACCATTCGAAATCATTAGGGAACCACCCCTTTGAAACCATTAACTTAAACCTTTCAAAAGTATTAAATCCATCAAACCTTTCGAAAGCATTTGGGTTCAAGGAAAATATATGGAAACCTTTCAAAACCATTAAAAATCTTTCCTTTTGAAACCATTGGGTTCTACCTTCAACAGAACAAAAGGGTCATAAAACAACAAAATCGAAAGCACTCTTTTGAAAGCTATTTCCTAAGTAAAGAAGTGATGGTGTCGAAACCAGCCCTTCGAAAGCATTGGAGAAGTGGCTTTAATTTAAAAACAAAGGAACCTTCCAAACGCACTGCATCAAAAGCACAAAAGGCGGCAGCAATGGGTTTCGACCTAGTCGAAAACCATTACCTAAAACAAAAAGGCGCAACCATTCCTTTAAAACAATTTAACCCAGAGGAAAGCTAACCAAGTCAAAAGCCAATTAATTCGAAAGCAAAGCTGGCGCATTCTCTTTTAAAAACAAAGACATACCTCGACCCCTTCAGAACCCCTGGTTTCGAATACCTACATTCTGCTTTAGTCCAATTCGCTACGTACCAAGTATTGATACCAGATGCATTGGTTTTGACTGAGAAGGAGACAGAAGTAAGGTGTCGGAAGGAGGGTGCCTAAAGTGGTGAAACATGTAAAAAACATGTTTAAACTGATTTTTAGCTTTTTAAAGCAATCTTTTCAACTAACCTGCCTTGTTTGTCAAAATATTATTGGTTGCTCATTTCTTTTCTAAAAGTGCTGCCAATATTTCAGAAATAAACAATTTAATTTATTTACAAAATACCCCTTCTCCTTTTATAAATATATAAACATTTAAGTCTCATACTTTAAATAATTTTATATATTCATTAAAACACTTAGGAAAATTCTACAAAAATTCCTATAAATCATTTTAATATGTTTTCTAACATATATAAATTTCAGACCCAAAGCATATATAATTTAGCCGTAAATTATTTTAAACCCAAATATCCATTTTCCTCACTAGAAAATTAATATAAAATCCACATTAATTCAGAAAATTATGAAAATTGAAACCCATGTCTAAAATATTATTTTTGACCTAAATCTAAAATCGCAAGGATTTGGATGTCATTTAGTTCGGTTTTCATATTAAACATATCATTAAACCTATATGGATTATCATAAATCATCAACAAGCATATATCTCCATTTCTACAATAAAAAACATGGCAAATAATTTTGCAAAATAATTCGGATTTCATCATAAAACCGAAAATAAGAAAAATAGGAGATGTAGTCATTATTCACCTTAGCTTTGAGATTAAGGATTTGAGATTTGATATTTGATTTTGTTGCTTAAGCTTTCCTCTTGATCCTAGCTTTATCTTCTCTTGTTCTCCCTTAATGGTGGCCGACCTCATGTTTATATTTTGTTTTTCGACTATAAAATGAACGTATAAAATATGGCTTAAGGGGTTTAGGGTATAAGAATAATACTAATTCCTTTATTGCCCTTGTCTATTTTCTAACATTTTCTTTCATTTCAATTTACTTAGTTCATTTGGATACATAGCACGACTACCCCTTAGTAATAACAAATCTCAATTCCTTAACCATTTTACATTATTTCATTTAATTTACCTAATTAAATGTTATTAAATAATGTTACTAAAAATTAGGGTCATTACAGTTAGCTAGATAGTACCATTGAGGAGCACACTTCTGGAATTAGGCCTTAACTGACGGGGTCTGCCTATTTTCCACTGGGAAGTATTAAGTGGCTTGGGTACCATCTCTTACATTATTAGCTATTTATGACGTATGCTTGTGATATACTTCTAGAATGGAAGGTATTAAGTGGTTAGACACGCCTACTTTCCTTATAAAGAAGTATTAAATGATTTTATGTTCATAGACATATTCTTATTTTGAAATATACTGCCTAAGTACTAAAAAGGTAAGACTCGAGGATTTTATTCACCAGACACTTGTTGTTCTGACACCCTCCTCATTACAACATAGGTTAAGGATGGAGTGATGGTGGTGACTATGCTTAAAGGTGAAGAATCTTGGTGTTAACCAAAAAAATGGATCAACACCCTGGATTAAGTGTGAAAGCACCAGCCCTGTTTATCAGGGAAAACAAAATAAAACAAGGAATAATAACTTGCAGATAAACTAAACAAACAAGAGACTTATTATAGTGTTTCAGCTGTTAATGAAACCCACGTCCACTTTATAACTTTTGTTATTGACTGACTATTGTTACAAGCTGAATCTGATTACAATTTGATTGAACCTTCTAAGTTAGGTCAAGTCACAAGTGCAAGAGTTCACTGGAAAATCACAACAAACCCCTAGATGACTATTGTGTGGGAGGAGAAGAGTGAAGAATAATTTCTTCAGAGTTCCAGCAACCAGTCCAAAAGATCCCCTTTATGTTGCAAATGGATGAGTATTTATAGGGATTGGAGAGTTATTAGGCCAGTCCGCCAAGCCTGAAGCTTGCATTTGAAGATACGAAGGGGCCTAGGAAATTTCATAGCGAGCTGGGCTAATATGATGTATCGCTAGCGATCCATGCAGTTTGCTTATTTTTGGCTCGCTTCAATTGTACCATGTTCCATGCCTTTTGTAGATGCCCTTTATGCAATTTGGTGAATAGTTGCCTTGTTTTTATGGTGCCCCATGCATAGGTTGGATTGAAGCATGCCCGAAATCAAATGAATTCTCACTTCTCGAACTAGCCTGCTTGGAATGCCATGAAACTTGGTAGATATCCCTAGGAAAGGTGTTGGATCCCGATGAAAGAAGATTGGAGGACCCATGAGCGAGCGTTATGGATCGCTAGCGATCCATCACCTTAGCTAATTTTGACATATTCCTTCTTGGGTCTTTCTCTTCTTTTCCTTCCGGTCTTCTTGGTTGATCCTTACAATGTTTCGAATTACTGTAGATGTTCTAGCTTCCTTCGAATTCTGTTGGTAGATAAACCCAGATAACATTTGCCCCCCAGAGTATGCTTTCGTAGGAAACAAAGCATGCTTTGGAAGTAATTGCTTTAAGTTCTCATTTAGTGAGGTTCATTTGATTGTGTCGAGGCCATAATGCGAATTTGGCTTTGGCTTTCCAGCCATTTGTTGATTTTTGATGTGAATCATCGTTGCTCGTCATAATAAATCAATTTCAATCATATAACTTTCAAAACGCTTTCAAACAACACATAGATCGTGCACGGTGAATTTGGAGAGAATAGGTTGCAATCCTATGGATTGCTAGCGATCAACTGTCCATAGATTGCTAGCGATCCAAGGACTTAGTGGAATATTTCCATGCATCCTCCTACTTAACCTTGTTCTAGCTAATTCTTCATCATTCCACTTTTTCACCTGCGAGCCGAGCCTGTTGTCGTGTGACCTGATCCAGTCGTCTTCAAACCCTAACTTACTTCCACCATCGCCATTGTTGATCTCTGCCACCAAAGCTTCTTGCCTCTGATACCACCTTAACTCGCTATCACTTCGAGCCGATTTCTAGTACTTGAAACATTTCTCACCTGAATCGCGATCGACTTTGTCCACTTGGATCGCTACCAACCTATCCACCTTGGATCGCCGCTGACTTAGAGTTTGAACTTATTTCCCTTTTGATTTTTGACTTTCGGTGGGTGGTATGGGTTTTTGGCATTTTTTTAGTGATTTGGTGATGAGGTTGTATTGGTGATGGACGTAATGGAGAATTCTAGTTGATTGCGATTTTGTGGAAGAAGATAGTAAATCGAGTCTTGAGTTCTTTACGGAATGAAATCCTGGCTTTTCCTTTGTGCATGACATGCTTTGCTATCTTCGTCCACAGAATCAGAATTAACTTGCATCGAGTTACGTCGTTAATCCGACACGACATCTTGCAGATTGATTTTGTTTTTTCTAGGAGGTGATAATAGCTTAGAGTAGCATCCTATATGCAACTTATGCTGTTATTACCTTCCAGAGAACTGAAATGGACTTATTCTTAGAATTCACTACTCGATTCGGACCCATCAATCTATAGTTGCTCACTTCGGATTGGTCCTATCATTGCACAATCGGTGTACTTGGAATGGGAAGAGCTTCCCATGTCAGTTCAGACAGCAGATCCGTTTTCGATCGTCGGTCGGTAATGGGTAAGTGTAGGAGAAATAACTTTAATGAATGATACGAAAAGCTCTTTCTTTTTTCTTCACTGTGAGTGAACTATCTACACAAGATAGAGCATTTATAGTGTTCAGGACACCGAGCCCATCCCACTTAGATAACACACTGCACTTACCCCAGTCAACACTTGGAACCCGACGTGTTGGCATAAATTGGTATTTTTTTGGAGTTCAAGTGTTAAGCATAAGAGGACTTTTAGTTAAACATAGAATTACCTGACCGCGTTAGGTACAAGTTCTGTTGTATAGAATGAAGCACCCATCATCCCATTGTAAATCCAATGGAGGAAGTCCAGCGCTCTCAGAAGCCGAATCGTCATTAGTTGCGCCTTTACAAACGGTTTCATTAGAGCCTACTTCTTGAGTACCGCCAGCGGAATACGGTCAATTGGTTCCAGTTGATCCGGTTGTAGATCGGACTCCTCCAAATTTTAGAATTATACTCAATCCTCCGGGGAGAGCTTCCTCTGTAATCTCTGCTAAAGTTCTGCATAAAATTTGTTTACAGTATGGCATTCCGGATGGTGACGTACACCTTCCATCTAAAAATTAGTTCGAACATATGCCACCTTTGGGGTACATCGCTTGCCATCAGTATATGTGCTTAAATGGAGTAGTGCTTCCCTTTCAATCACTTCTTGAGAGAAACTCTTTTGAACTTAGGAATTGCTCCATTGTAGATTCACCCCAACGGATACACGATCTTGACTTGCCTTCACGTCTTATTTATGTAGACATTCAATCATGCCCCAAGATTTGATGAGTTGAGATATTTTCTCTCATTGAAGAAAAGAGATGAATGTACATCCCTCGTGGTCATCGAGGCTCAAAGAAACCACAAAATCATGCTACTGCTTCAAAGTAACCTGTCCCAATTCAAGATCCAATATTTTTTCGTTAGGTTTCCTGAGGGATTTAATCGTCTTTGGACGACGGGGGGTAAGTCTTCTCTTTTACTCATTGAGATTTAATATGTTGCTATGGGATTTTTGATAGATTGAATACTTCTTGCATTTATTCCGAGACCGAACAAAGATCCATCACTCGATCCAATCTTCCATACTCTAAAGGTCGTAGACGCCAAAGAGAGATTGCTCAAGTTTTTGCTAACGGATGAGAATTTGCTTCGGTATGGGTTATTGCATCCCAAGAGATCTGCCATAGCCGTTGAAGTTCCATCTCCTTCCCATTCCAGAATTCGAACACGCTCCATTTCTTCATCACACGGCTCCGAAGAGGGCGACCTCCCAGAAGGAGAAGGTCCGTCTAGCGGGTAAACCAAAAAAAATTCATGAAGGATGAGGTGTTACGACTGAAGCCTGCTGCACGTCTAGGATGCCTCCGATCCCGTAGGAGGAGGAAGAAGAATTCAAGCAACATGAGGGCAAAGCTGCGATGACAACAAAAAAGGAGTAGGGTGAAATTGAAAGCAGCAACAGCTATGATTCCTCCTCTAGTGATGATGAATTCGACGCAAGTTCTGGTGGTGAAAACTTCGAATCCTATGATGAAACTTTGGGAATAATTCCCATTCTCCCGGATTCGCCTTTCTAAGAATTCGTGCTAAAGGTGCTCCCCCAATAGCCGAGCGACTTCATGGTTCTCTGCTTAAGGAAACCGATATTAACTTTGGGGATTTGAGCAACGTTTATGTAGATATCGATGAAATCATGGGAGAAGGTTTCGAGTTCGAGGGATTATCTCCTCGCCCCGATCATGCTGTGTATAGAGTTAGCCCAATTCCCACTGTGGTGACCTCCCAATCTGGTTTGTGAAGTCCTTTTAGGCCCCCCATGACACGTCACACATTTCACTATGGTCATGTTCACTTACATATGCATTATTTGGTTATATTTCCTATCGCTAAAGTTCTTTATTAATTTATTATCTCAAGTACTATGATAGGTCGTGGACTTTACGAGGACCTTGAATAATTTACTGATGCACAAAGCTGGTCAAGACGGACTTCAAGCCGCCATCATGCCTGAGAAACTGAGGAAGGGTGAAGAAGGAGGAAAGACTTGGAAGCAGAAGTACATGGTCGGGACAACAAAGAACGGGGTAGAGTTTACTGGAGTAGTTATGAGAAGAGAAAAACTCCTGACAACCGAGAAGAGTCATCTAAGAAGTAGTGGTAGATCGCGGTTCTCATCACTCCCAGCACCAAGCATTTGCCCCGGCTCCAGTCTCTATTGGAATTGAAGTTCCGCCATCCACTGTTCAAGTTTCACCTTCATCCCAGGTCTTGTCAACTCACGTAGTGCCTGTTTCTGGTTCTTCACGTCCCCGTAGGAGGCCGGATTATATTCTCCCGTCCGGTCCCCCTAAACTCGAAGCTGCGCTCCCGGGATGGTTTCTAGAGGGAGTTAAATTAACTCACGGCCTGCGCCCAATCTGTAAAGATTCTTATATGCCCCATCTCCAGGCGGTTCAAAGCGATTTGGATCAAGCTAAAGGATAGGAAAAGTTATGAAAGCAACTGGCAGACATCAATTGTAACAACTACCAAGAGATCCTCTCCTTCGAGTTAGAAAAGGACGATTATGAGAGGACATTAACGAAACGTGATGCCAGAATCGAGCAATTGACAAAGAAGAGGGATGCTGCACTCCGAGAGAGTAAGGGTAAGGCTAGCTGGCTGAAGGAATTGGAGGAGGCCCACACAAAAATAGAAATCATGTCCGAGATGAAATCAAGAAGTCCCATGCGGATGAGGTTAAGCTAAAAGAGGAGCTTGAAGCCCGTGACGAGGTCATCGCTCAGAAGAACTCTATTGCTTGTCCTAATGAAGCTGTCGAAGCCTATAAAAAGACAATTGCTGATTATGTAGGAATGATGGAATCCCATGACAAGACCATTTCTAATCAGATCCAAATGATTGCTTCGCTCTAGGAAAGAGTCACGCAGCTTAATGCTGAGAAGACCCAAGTTGAACTTGAGAAGGCCACCGTGACAGCGGACTACTTGGAGTTACAGGATACTTTCGAAAGGAAAATGAAGAAAATGGATGACACCATCTTGAATTTCTATGCTAACTCCTTGCTGCATCAAGGGAGCCTCAGCTATCTGGGCCCCAAATTCCAGCGTACTTTAGCTGTGGTTTGGGAAGATGTTCTGGCCATTCCTGAGAGCATGGGGATGTATACATCAAGCAAGAGTTGGAGGATGCCTATCTCAATGAAGAGTCGAAGAAGGCTTTGGTAGAGGGTCGAGAGATCATTCAAATTGAAAGGGAACAGGAGGCCGCTGATTCTACTGCAACTACGACTGCTAAAGCACTATCAGAGCCTTACACTTCTAGGCCGGGCAAATCATCAAAACAGCTTCGCGATCAGTTACTGAGTTCACCCGGTATTGCCTTGTTGTCTGCCCCTCCGGCAGCTGTCCCGAAAGCCTCGGTTGGTCTTGGAACTTCTCCAAAGATTGTGCATCCATCCAAAGAAGGAGAAGGTGGGGAGTATGAGATTGAAATTCTTGGCCACTCTTCTGATGTAGGTAATCTTTTCGTTTCCCCCGAGTTTGAGAATTTTCTGCTCACACCGCAAGAACAAGACGAATTGAATGCTTTCATTTTTGACCTTATAGGTCCGTCTTCTTTACCTACCGACCTGCTGATCTCTTTGGTCGCTAGGCCTGCTGCTATTTCAACTACTTCGATGCTTATTTCTATAGCAGCTATGATTGTTGCGCCCGTGTCTGGCTTGCAACTAGGGTCGGAGTCCAAGAAGATTGCTGTTTTGCACGGTTTGGACGACCCTTCCGTATATCTGGAGGGCGATTTCACAGCAGTTGAAGCTCGAGAGCAGGAAGACCAAACTGGCCGGCTAAGTAAAAGTGAATAGCAGATGGGGGCCAATAAGAAGGAAAAGATTGAGGAGAGAAAGTCTTCAAGGAGCTCTTGCAAGTCCCGGAAGCGCAAGACCAAAGGGGAGTCTTCCAAGAAGGTCGAAGAGCAGCAAGGAGATGCTGGCATAGAGAAGATAGTTGATATTTTAGGCAACGACACAACTCCTAGTAGGGATTCTGAGAAGAAGAAGAACCTTCTAACCAAAGGTGGGAAGTGGAGCAGTGGAAAGAAACATTGACAGGCTCAAGTAACACTGAAGCCGGGTATTCGGACATTTTTATTTGTTTGATACGTGTAGTGTACAAGTGTAGAGTCTGCACTTATTACTTTTTTTGGTGTAGCATCTGTATTTTCCTTTTTGTTGGCCGATATGTTATGGGTACAACCCCTCATTTTGACTTCGTATAGAAAATGTTACAAGTAATGCGATGTTTACATTTTGATTGAACTTTATTTGTCTACTTATCTATGTTTCATACACTTATGCCAATTTTATTTATTACTAATTTATCTAGTCCTGTAATTACCGCCAAAATTCTTTGTTTGGAGTAATAGAACAGTGAAATACTTGGTTTTTTTATTGAGTATTGGCGTGTGTGCCCCATAGTTCATGGGGCTCCTTACTTCAATCACTTGACAAATGACCGGTTGATCCATGTGATTCTTCGAATGTCTATAGCCGAGTCTATTTTGCGGTTCCTATCTTTGGTAACTTGTGATTTGAGCATCTCGATTCTAGAGTTCTTATCGGTCAACAATCAGAACTTTTTGTGATTCGTAGTCGTGCGACATCGCTGGATTCATGCCCATTACTCTTGATAGTAGGAGTGAATTCTTGTTAGTCCTGCAATAGATGATTTTATAGGCATTGTCGGACAATGCCGGTACTCAAGAGTGTGTGCGGCTTTTAAGAGTGTGCGCAACTTATGAGATGCGCGACTTTTGGGATTATGTGCAGCTTATGGGATGCGTGGCTTTTGGGATTGATATGACCCGTTGATCCAGAATGGTTTGGAATTTCTTGATGTTACCAATCTTTGGGCAACGTGAGGAGTTCATGTTTTGAGAGCGTGGTTCCATGACTGAAGAAGCAATGCATGTCTTATGGAGGTACACGGCTTTGATTGGGGCCTTCCCGGTGTTGCCGGAGCAACATTGGTTCTTAGAAGGCAGGGATCGAGTTCCGTCGATCCAACGGTTTGAGTCGATTTGGTTCTGTCGACCCGGCGGGTAAATAGTGCATACTTGAGCGTGGTTCTACTATCTCAAGCAGCAATCAGATGATTTTGAATCGATTTGACCCCGTCGACTCAGCAGGTTACTTTTATGAACATAGTTTTATTGGTTCAAAAAGCAAAGCAATTTTATTAATAAAAGTTGGGGAATTTTGCCTATTTACAATGCCTCTGGTATTTCGGGATAGCTTATTTGCTGGAAACAGGAAATACATAAGATATTCTTAGGTAAAGTAAGGACGCAACGATTGACTGTTCCATGCTCGGGGAATTTGGGCTCCAACGGTTGTTACCTTGAATGTGCCATCCCCTTGCTCCTGACCGATCACATAGGATCCTTCCTAGTTTGGTCTGAATGTTCCCGGTATAGGATAGACCTTCTTGAGGACAATTTCTCCCACTTCGAAGGTGCAGTTATGAACTTTGGAGTTGAGTACCGTGTGACCCTTTTCTGCTGAGTAGCAGTCCTTAATTCGACTTCTTCCCTCTCATCGACCATATCATGCGACTTGAGTAAGAGCTTAAGTTTCACCTTCAATGAGAAGGGACTTATAACTCAACTAGGATTATTGCTTCTGAACTATATGCTAGGGCAAACAGAGAGTGCCCAGTCGCAGATTTGTGCATTGTCCTGTAAGCCCATAGTGGGAGTGGAAGTTCATCAACCCAATTTCCTTTTGCTTTAGTTAGCCGCTTTTTGATGGTGGACTTGTTTATCTTATTTACTACTTCCACTAGCCCGTTTGCTTGTGGATGTGTGACATCGGAAAATCTTTTTTCGATTCGGAAGCATTTGCAAAAGTCATTGAACTCAGCGCTTTCAAATTAAGTCCCGTTATCCGTGATGATTTTCTGTGGCATACAAAACCACCAAATAATATTTTTAGTAACAAAATTAATAACTTTCTTTGTGGTAATAGTGGCCAGCGGTTCCGCTTTGGCCCATTTGGTGAAATAGTCAATAACAGCGATAGCATATTTGGCTCCTCCTTTAGCCATTGGTAATACACCAATCAGATCGATTCCTTAGATTGCGAATGGCCATGGGCTGACCATCTATGTTTGCTCCATCGAGGGAGTTCTTTTGATCTTGCAGAATCTTTGGCATTGATCGCAACGTCTAGCGTAATCCGTTGCATCATGGTTTACTATTGGCCAAAAGTACCCATACTAAAGAACTTTCTTTGCAAGGGTTTGCCCCCCGATATGACCTCCTTAGTCGCCTTCATGTAATTCTCTTAGGATCTGTTAAGCTTCGTTCTTAGTCACACATCTAAGCAAGAGGGTAGAGAATCCCCTTCGATAGAGTATCCCATCCTATATTGCGAATCGTGGTGCCTTTCAGAGAAGTTTTTTCTGCTGATTCCTATCTGCGAAAAGGGTTCTTATGAGAAGTTAGTCCTTGATTGGTGTCATCTATGTCTCTGGTTCTTTGGTTGTCTCAAAAATCTAGTCGATGTCCATTTCGCTTATGCTTGGAGTGGTTAGGGTTTCGACCGGGACTAGTCCCAATGACTGAGCTTCTCCGAAACTGGCCAATTTGGCTAGATAATCTATTTTCGTGTTTAGTTCCCTCGGGATATTAGTTATGGTGTAATGCTTGATGTCGTTTAGCAGTTCCTGCACTTTGGATAGGTACTGGGCGTGGTTCTCCCCCTGAGCCTGGTATTCGCCTTTCACTTGACAGACGACTAGCTGAGAGTCGCTATAGACATGTATGGAATTTATCCCGAGTTCCTTCACAACTTTCAGCCGGCTATCAATGCTTTATATTCTGCCTCATTATTTGTTGCAGGGAATTCCAAACGTAAGGCATAGTAAATGGATCGTCCTTTAGGAGTCTCAAGCACTACCCCTACTCCCAAGCAGAAGTTGTTAGATGCACCATCGACGAACAAATTCCAACGTGTCTCAACTTTTAGAGTCATTTCTTCCTCGTTATCTCGTATTATAAATACGGTAATGAAATCTGCCAAAGCCTGTCCGTTGATCTTCTTTTGAGGATGGTATGTGATTTCATACTGACTTAATTCGTTGTTCCATTTGATAAGCCATCTAGAGGTCTCGGGGCGGTATAACACTTGATTCAAGGGTTGATCTGTCTGTACTTTGATCGGGTGTGCGTGGAAGTACAACCGTAATTTTCTAGATGCGATCAAGAGGCAATATGCCAGTTTTTCAAATTATAGATAGTTCTTTTCTGCTCTAGTGAACCGTTAACTGATGTAATATGCGGGTCATTGGATCTTAGCTTCTTCTCGTACAAGCGCGGTGCTCAATGCATGAGGTGATACTGCTAAGTAGATGTACAAATCTTCTTCATCTACCGGCTTGGACAGGATTGGTGGGGTTTCCATATGCCGCAGCAGCTCTTAGAACGTAGTTTGACAAGCATGATTCCATTTGAAGTTCTTCTTTCCCTTCTTTAGCACGTCAAAGAACGGTATACATTTTTCAGTTGCTTTTAAGATGAATCGGCTCAGTGCTGCAAACTTTCCATTCAAGCTTTGTAAGTCTTTCCTATTCCTCAGGGCCTCAACTTCCTATAAAGCGGTTATTTGTTCGAGATTTGCTTCGATGCCTCTGGCACTTACGATGAATCCCAAGAACTTTCCAAAGGCTACCACGAAGTGACACTTAAGTGGATTGAGCGTCATTCCGTATTTGTGGAGTATATTAATGATTTTGGCGAGGTTATCCAAGTGATTTGTAGCTATGCGCGATTTAACCAACATATCGTCTACATAAACTTCCATAGTTTTCCCAATCTGATGTTTAAAAATGGCAGTCACTAGTCGTTGGTAGGTTTCCCCAACATTCATTAAGCCAAATGGCATCACTTTCTAGCAGTATAGTCCCAGATCAGTAATGAAACTGGTATTTTCTTGATCAGGTTCGTGCATCATGATCTGGTTGTATCCCGAGTATTCATCCATAAATGATAGTAATTCATGTCCAGCCATCCCGTCCACGAGCTGATCGATTCTATGTAGAGGAAAGCTCTATTTCAGGCAAGCTTTGTTTAGATCTGAGTAGTCGATACAAGTTCGCCACTTCCCGTTGGACTTCTTGACTAAGACCGGGTTGGATACCCATTTGGGGTAAGTTGCACCGTGGATAAAACCATTCGCCATCAGTTTATCCACTTCTTCTCTTAGCGCTTTGGACCGCTCGGGTCCTAGGCTGCACCTTTTTTGCTTCACTGGCGTATACTTGGGATCAATGTTAAGTGCCTAGCATAGGATCTTCGGCGACACCCCACATATATCAAAATTTGTCCAAGCAAATACATCCAGATTTGCACGAAGAAATTTGATGAGTTCCAGTTGCATCTTGTTTCCAAGATGTGATCCGATTTTTAGGACCCGTGTTTGGTCATCCATATCAACTGGTACAGACACCGTCAACTCTACCGGTGCTGCCCATTCCTCCCTTGAACTCTTCTTTCTAGGGTCCAAAGTCTTATCAAATCAGCTATGATCCCTAAGCCAGGGTGGCTCTGTATATGCT
Source organism: Allium fistulosum (assembly GCA_030737815.1). Lineage (NCBI taxonomy): Eukaryota > Viridiplantae > Streptophyta > Magnoliopsida > Asparagales > Amaryllidaceae > Allium > Allium fistulosum. The sequence continues at coordinate 520,094,109 of CM060901.1, read as the reverse complement.
ATTCGGTAGGTTTACGAATGTGGAGAGTTCTCCCCACATTCTTTCCTTTTTCTTTTCTTTTAGACTCGCATAGTTCTACGACATAACATTCTCTAGTGCACTTTGGTCTCCTTTGATCACCCCGACTCCATTTTCCATTGGGAATTTCATAGTTAGACACTATTGAGCTAAAGCAATCCTGAAATCTGCCAAGGCAGGCCACCCCAGGAAGGCATTGCAGGCGAAAATTTCATTTACGATCACAAAGGTTTGGATGAGGGTGACTCTTCGCCGCCTTCTCTGAGTTCTACCGGTAAATCAATCGTTCCGACAGGTTGTTTGGGTTCACCGGTGTATACCTGGATCTTTGTTTGTTAGGCAAATGCATCTTTCATAGTGATCTTCATATGATCAAACGTGCGTTTGAAAAGGATACTCACAAAACTGCCACTGTCTACCAAAACTCGTCGGACCATGGTGGGTTTGATTCCTATTATCATGGCCATGGGGTCAAGAGTTGGAGCTTCTATTCCTTCAGTGCCTCGATTCCGGAATACTATGTCATCGTTCAGGGTTTGCTGCTACTTGTCAGGGGTTCCATCTTCGATCGCAAAGCACGAATCTTTCGGAGCGTGCTTTAATGAGTTCGCATACCACTCCATTTCTCCCCAACTCTTCTAGGTAGGATGGGGTCCTCCAGATATTGTTCCAATGATGAGTCTCTGGTCAGTCTGTCTGGGTCCCTCTTCGCTGGTTCCAGCTGATTCTCTCTATCTCTAGGAGCTTGGGATGTTGCGGGTTGGTTAGGATTCTGTAGTTTCCTCACATACTGCTGAGCTTGTTTTGCCGAATCAGTTCCTCAATCAAGTCCTTCAGGTGACGACACTCGTCGTGTTGTGGCCATGTATCTCATGGAAGCGGTAGTACTTTCTGAAACACTTTTGTTGTTCCGTTGCTTCCCTTTTAGGCGGCTTCTTGTATTCTTCCGTCCCCTGTGTCGCGAGATAGATGTTTTCTGGAGTATCACTGAGCGGGGTGTATTCTTTGGGCCTCAAACCTTTGAGTCGCTTGCTACTTCCATTTTGCTTGTTGGAATTCTAGTTCTTCATTTTCTGATTCACATTTTTTTCCTGTATTCCCTTTAGTAGTTCTGGAGGTTTTTATGTCTTGGTTTGTCGCCATACCACTCAGTCCTATGTTGGCTGGTTGTAAGTTAGCAGATTTCCTTTCTAATTCCTATGCCTCTTCCAATCTCAAATACTGGCTCGCCTTTCGGTTGAATTTCTTCCTAGTGGTAGGTTGTTTCATTTTAATCCATTTCCTGAATTCAGTTTCGGGGTGGATAGCACAGACCAAGGCCATGAAAACCATATCCTTGTTTGGATTACTTACTTTAGTCATCGCGGCGTTGTACCGATTCATGAAGGACTTCAGAGATTCATTCCACCCCTGGAATAGGCCGAATAAGAACATCACATCTTTTGGTTACGCCATGTGAAGCCTAAATCGATCAAGGAATCTTGTTGCTAGTTGATCTAAGGTGGAGATGGATCTTGGTGGAAGCCTGGTGAACCATGTGGAAGCAATTCCTTCCAGGAAAATCAAGAAGCATCTACATCGAATGACATTCAAAGCATTTTCTCTGTTCATATACCAACTGTACTTATATAAGTGGGGTTTCGGGTCTCTCGTCTCATCGTAAGACAGAATAGTTAGCATAGTGAACTATTCAGGGTATCGCTAATTCAAAATGTCATCAGTGGAGGGAGTCAAACTAGGAGCTGATCCCTACTCATCATCCTTCTATCCTTACGTTCATCCATTAGTCGCTTGACCATGTCCGCAATATAAGTCTCAGATGTTTTGTAATCTGCGGGTTGGCTCTCAATGACTTCACCAAGTGTTTGATTTTGCAAACGATCTTGATAAGTGGACTAAAGCCTAGGCTCACCTGTCTTCAGGAGAGCTACTCCCTTAGAATTTTGTTGCTTTGAAGTTGGTCGGGTAGAGGCAGTTTGGATCCCTCGGCGTTATTGAATGCATTGGTATTTCCTTCCAAGTTGTCGTCGTTAAGTCGTTCACCATCTTCTGAGTCGGAGAGATACATCACTATATCTTCCCGTGGGGTTTTCGCCCTAGATTCAAGTTTGTAGCTGGTTGCCTCGCAATTGGTGGAGTGCTTGCATTTCTTTCCATACTAACTCCTACGGTTCCACTTATCACTCTTTTCTATTACTGCTTTCCATTTCTCCTGTTTAGGCCAGAGACGGAAGAATTTTCTTGTTCTATGGCAGCCGCGGGCTCTGCCATGGTTCTTGGAATAGCATGTGACTGTAAGGTCAATAGGGCATTTAATTTTTCCATAAGAGCTCGTTAGCTGTTCTCCATCTTCTGATTAATTTCATCAACCATTTTATTTAATTCATCTCAAGTGACAACTTCATGCCGAATAGAGGATTCCGGCACATAATCGCCCGTATTGGTGCCATTGACTTCATATCGTTAAGGATTGATATCTTTTCTAGTAATTACAGCTCCTATAGATCTTTCGGAAGCAGTTCTCTTTCTTCCTGGTTCCATTGATTTTCAACAGTTGATCTTCTGAGCAGAGATTGAGGATCTAACTTCTGAACCTATCTGATCCAAAGTAGATAGCTAGATCTAACCCTGAGTTCAATTCTCAATGAAAGCACCAAAATGTTAATCCAAAAAATGAATCAATACCTTGGATTAAGTGTGAAAGCACTAGCCTAGTTTATCAGGGCAAAACAAAATAGAAACACGGAATAATAACTTGCAGATGAAGTAAATAGACAAGAGATTTTTATAGTGGTTCGGTTGTTAATGAAGCCTACATCCACTTTATAACTTTTGTTATTGACTGACTGCTATTACCAGTTGAATATAATTATAATTTGGTTGAATCTTCTAAGTTAGATCAAGTCACAAGTGCAAGAGTTCATTGGAGAATCACAGTAAATCCCTAAATGGCTATTGTGTGGGACGAGAAGAGTGAAGAATAATTTCTGCAGAGTTCCAACAACCAGTCCAGAAGATCCCCTTTATGTTGCAGATGGATGAGTATTTATAGGGATTGTAGAACTATCGGGCTAGGCCGCCTTGCTTGAAGCTTGCATTTAAAGATACGAAGGCGCCTAGGAAATTTTGTAGCGGGCTGAGCTAATATGATGAATCGCTTGTGATCCATAGGGCATGGATCGCTAGCGATCCATGCATTTAGCTTATTTTTGGCTCACTTCAATTGTACCATGTCCCATGCCTTTTGTAGATGCCCTTTATGCAATTTGGTGAATAGTTGCCATGTTTTGGTGGTGTCTCGTGCATAGGTTGGATTGAAGCATGCCCGGAATCAAATGAATTCTCACTTCTCGAACTAGCCTACTTGGTATACTATGAAACTTGGTAGATATCCTTAGGAAAGGTGTCAGATCCCAATGGATGAAGATTGGAGGACCCATGAGCGAGCGTTATGGATCGCAAGTGATCCATAGGTGATGAATTGCTAGTGATCCATCGCCTTAGCTTATTTTGATATCTTCCTTCTTGGGTCTTTCTCTTCTTTTCCTTCTAGTTTTCTTGGTTGATCTTTGAGATGTTTTGTCTTGCTGTAGATGTTCTAGCTTCCTTCGAATTCCGTTGGGACAAAAACCTGGATAACACTGGGCAAGTTGCAGTATTTTTTGTTATTTACTTTCATGTATACCTATGGATTTAAACAATTGTTGTAACGGATATTATATTATGGTTTTTATAGGATTTTGTGTTATGACATTTTTATGATTTTGAAATAAATGAGTACACTTTACTATTATATTTTTTTCCATCCGTTGTGAGTTCTGAAAGTTTAGTTATGGCTCTGCAATATTAATTCTTTTTACTACCACAGCTTACCTTAGAATGGATCTAAGTTTCGATGGGTCTTTTGTGGATCGAAATTTAAGCTTGCTCTGGGGTGGATTGTTACAAATTATCTTTTATTTAAAATTGTTTAAAAATACACATATATCGTATATCGATGCGTGTAAATATTACCTTTATATATGCATTCAAATAATTCTAAATAACTCCCAAACATCAAATAAATTAAATAATAATTAATTTTTCTCAAATAATAATTAATTTAATTAAGTTACAACATTTTATAAATTAACAAATCATGTGGTTTTTTGAATATATCACAATACGGTTGTGTGACTCAAATCTGTAAATTTAGTCAGGAATTAACATCGAACAATTTAAACATTAACATTCACACGTCACCTTGGCTAGTGGTGTGACGTTTTGGCAACATTTAACGCTTATACATCTTTATTGGTAAAATTCAATTTTACTTATTTAAGCGTTACCCGGTAATTATAATTATTTAAATCAATTCTCTTCATCAAAACTATATCACATTAGGAATTATGGAATTTGGTAATGGTCAAAATTCCAGCATTGTCCACATTCAACATTGTAAGTGCAAACATTAAATAATTGGTTCAATAATACCAATTATTACTAACCGTACTGTTTTAGCCAGAGACTTTGACTTTGAGTTGACTTAAATTGACCCCGCGATACTAACCTCATATACTGAGAAGACGAATTCTCTCTTGAGTAGTGTTTCACTTTCAATGTTTCCACTCAACCCAACTAGTTGTTCGATAGACATCGTGCCATGATTTAACTATAATCAAAGCGGAGTTTCCACGTTGAAGCTCGACAGTATTATCAAGTAAAGAGAATCCTGTAAAATTATCGAATCGATATTTTCTATTTGACCTTAGTTATATTAACCAACAAAAAACCATCTAGTGAGTCATTCCATAATTATCCAATAATTATCATCACGTAACCCCTTGGTGGCCCCAACAGCCATGAGTAATACACTGCCCTACGTTTGGAGAGCCTTATGTATTCTAGTCTCAACGGATGTATCGATATCCAATTTCGATACATCTTAACTAGAAAATTTTTAAACGGTGTGTTTATTTTATTATGATAGATCACTCATAATTACAACACATTATAACTACTATTACAAAACATACCATTTATGAATTTTGCTATATTAAACATACTTTTAATAAACAATTAATAAAACATATTATATCAAATAATAAAAAAAAACACCTTTTATTTTGAACAAGATTGGTTATCGTGATAAATATATGTAACAAATTACATAGTTACCCCTAAAGCATACCCGTAACTCTATAAATCTTCCACTTGCACTTGGGTCAGTTATGGAATCTTATTCCAACTTCATCAATCGTTTTTAAAAAAAAATCAGGTCATTCCAACTTCATTTTTAGATATGTTCGGAACTCTTTCCAATATACTCAAATATTCGATCAAATTGAATTATTTTATTTACTATCGCAAATTATTTTATTTACTTCTATTTTATATTCTACTAACTCATCATTAACATTTCACAGATATATCATATACACATATTCATGTTTGTGATAATTCATCGGTGAATACAACAAAGTACGTGGAACCATTTTGGAACTTTCGATTCATACATCTATATGTATCTATCCGTAAAGTTCATCAACTCTTATAATGCTCCCATTGAATGAGTTCTTTGCACTTAATTGTCTGAGATATAATTTTCTAGTGCTATATTATTCATAATCGTATAATCATAAATTATTTTTCAAACTGTGGCTTAATCCATAATTCCGAAATAACTGCAAATAATTTAAGATATTTTATGTGTTTTCCAATGCATCACTTTTGTGAAAAAAATACCACTATTATAGTTTTATTTTATAGAATATTCATAATATTCATATTTAAATAAAACTATATTTATTTTTCAATCAGTAGTGAAAAACAGCTATTATTTCATAAATAATTTTTGGTATGATTTACGAAAACAATTCTCGTAACTAGATGCGACCAATAAATGCTATATGGCATTCTCCCACTATTACTATCATTATTATTATAGTGTATGAAATATGGACGTCCATTCAATCACTTAATGTAGGCTTTTTATTCCGTCTACCGTAACCATCTTACATTTGTGAGTTTTCAGATCAAATATCATAAACTCAAAGGAATAAATTTCATAAAAAACAATTTTATATATAAAAATACAATTTGGAGTAGAAATCATATTTCTCATTCAAATGTTAAGCATCAATTATTATTTTACAACTCTTTTTTTGATGTTTCTTTATGCAAAAGCAGTGATCATTCACTCTTTTCATCCCAACTGTACCTTAAGTTACATCTATCCTCATACATTCGTTTCCCTTTATTAATGGTCGAACCATTCAAAAGGAAACTTTTACTACAATATTGTAATGAAACTTTTACAAAAGTACATTTGATCATCCTTAACATTTAAGGATATCAAATATTGTAAATTGATCAAAGTGACATTTTAATGATCGAGATGTTATATCTATCTTGTAGCTTTAGCTCTAATGTTACATTTAACACGACGAGATAATTATTGTAATCAATCATATTTAATATACGGTCTCACACTATGGTTTACTTGCTTATTTCAAGTGAACCAATTTCATCGGTATTTCGTACATTACGAATTGCGACCATTCTCCATATAACATTAATATGCGATCGTACATGGAGCAAAAATCCATATTCAAGTATTGCTTTTAGAGTTCGAACTCATAAAGGACGACATACAGTCTTAGGCAAACAAACACGTAAGTGACCAATTTTGAATGTGTTTACAAGTTATAAAATTAGGCGCTTGCATGGGTCAACATGCAAAAATTGATTGGTAGGTATATTTTGTATTTCTATTTGTCAATATTATTTTAGTTCACCTGTATATTTTAATTGATAAACATTTAATCAATCATATTGATTACTCAAATTTATCAATGTAGATTATTATAACTTTATATAACAAATGTTCATACAATACTAGAAATGTTAAATGTTACCATTTCATTTTTCCAATAAGGCTTTCACTAGATTTTTTATGTTTATCAAAACCCAAAGAAAAACATAGAAATTATTTGATTTCTCTAGTAGGTGTCATGACTCACTTTTTTGGGATTCCGACCTTGAGGAATATGAAAAAAATCATATGCCCACAAGCGATGGATAACACTGTACCGGTTGTATTAAATTCAACTCCTAACCCATTGCCTTTGTTTAAATCTCATATCGACTTTGAGGAATATCAACAAATCGAAAGAGGTTCACTCATACACACCATTTTGCAAGGCCTAACTATAATGCACGTACCATGAGGAATATCAATAAATACGTACAGGTATCTTACCTTATCTAGTCAATATACTACTAGTGCTACACGTAACATCTTTAGCTTGAAGAATATCAACAACTAAAGAGTTTGCAAGCAATCTATTAATATATAAATAATGGAGGAAAACTTTATGTTAAAGATTCATAATCTTTAATATATTATATTGAGTGATGTCAACTTATGTAATAATGTATTTCTTATGAAATACCCTCGTGATTTAAGTGTCGGACACATCAAAAATCTCGATTTACGTACTATGCGCAAGTATTTATTTATTAAGACTATTTTGGGTTTTTTTCCCGTTCCACTGGATTTTATACATTCATATTATGTAAGTTAAATTATTATATAACTTTTATCATTAAATTAACTTATACAATAGCCTTATGTACATTACTTTAATTCAATCTTATTTAATTAATTAACATTTTAACTAATTTTATGTTATTTAATTAAACATTTGAATTGAATATGTATACCGTAACATTTATGGTTACAAACTTATATCTATATGTATATGTATTTTATTATTTGTTAATTAACTTATTTAGTTAGACAATTTAATTAAATGTTAATTAATTTTTTTTCTTATGTATGTACAAATGTAATTAAGTCATCTTAAACAATTCAAGATAACTTAACATATATCTATATATATTGTACATGTATATACTTTAATTAATTAACTATTTAATTAATTTGTTAATCTTGTTCATAAATATTAAAATTTTTGAAATATGTTTGTTATATTTTCAAAGCACTTTTGAAAACTGTATTACAACATTAATAATATATATTGTTTTCAAAGCCAACCTTGAAAATTAAATTATAACATTTATAATGCACTTCTTATATAGATTTAACTTCTAAATTTAAAATCTTATTTTGATTTCAAAAAATTCTGAAATCACATTATAACATTTATAATGTATTTCTTATTTTAAATTTAACTTTTCAATTTAAAATTTTATTTTGATTTTCAAAACAAATTTGAGCTTAGTTCACTTTTCGGGTCAGGCCAGTAGCCAAGAAGGGCAGGGTACTTGATTAACCAAACCCAAGCCTATACACTATTTTTCTAGACACCTTACTAAATTTGTATGCTTAGTTTGTTAGCCATAACATGACTAATTTAGACCGTATAGACTATTTCGCTCTGATATTATTATTGGAATTGGGCCAGTCGGAAGTGGATGAATTAGGTATATTTCAAAGAATTTCCTCTATTTTGAATCTATTGGGCCCATGAAGTCTAAAACATTATTAGATCCAATCTAATAATGTTCTAAAAAACATATTTTATTTAATTTGGTTAAAAGTAATTTTAAGTTTAATTTAAATAAAGATGTAATATAATGAATGTATCAAATACATTCATGTGTATGAATGGTAAGGGCAGCACATAAGCAGTACATATATGTATATGAATAAAAATGTAAAGTTTAGAGAAATAAACCTTGTGTTTCTTCCTCTTAACAAAATTAATTAATTAAGGGAAGATGTGGCTATCAATGTAGAGAGAGAAACTTTTCATTTCTCTCTCTTTAATTAGATTAACTGATATATTAAACGACATTTACTACTAAATTAACACATGCCTTTGTTGTCCAAATTTTTGACTAATAAAATATATATAATTATATGGGTCTTGTACACACACACATATGTATATATGTGTGTGTGTGTACAAATATTAAAACTAATATTAATCGATTTACACACTATGAAATCAATACTTAAAACAATATCTAATTTGATAAGATGTTGAAACTAAATTAATGGTTGTAGTGAAAAATTGGTGATTGATAAAAATTCAACACCACGGTGCGCTGCAGAAGCGATTTCAAATCAAAACCTAGTATTGTCTATTTGAATACCAATGCAACTTAAAATATCAATTATGAGAACACAATCAACAATATGAAAAACAAGAGACAAAGAAGATTTAACGTGGTTCGGATCTGAAGATCCTACGTCCACGGAGACCCAATAACCCTTTTATTATTATCACCAGAGATTACAAGCCAATACAATGATTAGAGAGATACAATAGGTGGAGACTCTCTGTAATCAATTACTCAATTGAAGAGATTAATAACAGAGCACTCAAAAATAGAAAACCCCCAATTTGATTTCGTTAGGGTTTCTATTAATTACAATTATTGGAAATCTGATTAAAACCTAATCTCGTGATTTGGAAGATGATTAGGAGACAATATATAGATGACCTAAATGATCTAGATCATCCATCCACGTCAAAAGAATCTGCACCATCATTTTAGAGAACCCAGATCTGGAATTAACAAAATTACCTTCCGAATTCGGAACAGGAAGAATAACTTTTGTCGCCTCAGACGTCTGACCAGGGGGGTCAGACGTCTGCAGAATGTTTCAGGAAACATTCTGAAACAGGGTCAGACGTCTAACCTAGGTAGGTTAGACGTCGGCAGTATGTTTGTGACGACCCGCCCTTCTCAGCCCTCGAAAATCGACACAAAATACTCAACAGTATAATATGCCGACGATCGAACGCCGGAAAAGACAGATTGTAGGAAAAGAAAGAAGGTAGAAGAAGAAGAATGAACTAAACAACATCAAAACCTCACAGTCGCAGCGGAATAAAATATAATATATAGAACAGAACTTTACACAAATCAAAACTATATCTGTTTATATACAATACATCCTCATCAGAGTATATCAATACAACCAACCATAGCCAGTCAACAATCTCAACAATCACAGCAGCGGAATAATACAAGTACGAGAAATACGTCTCGGACTCCAGCTCCTCTCCTGAGCTCCATAGCAACCTATCCTGAAATATACTCGGTCTGACCCGAGCATTATAATAAAATAACACCCGAGTCAGTCTGGAATACCAGCGCATCATAAATACACCCAATTGATTATTAAAGTTTCAAAAATCCTTTGAAAACAAAAGCATCTCGTAAGACCACGCCACAAATAAACATGTCGGGTTTTTACCTTACGATAGCCAAAACACTTTTTATAGAAATCCTCTGATATTATAATAGGGTCTATTTACAAATACTTATAAAATAGCCGAAATTGTTACATCTATTAAATTCCGGCATACTAGCCACAACGTGGGTAATACAAACAAAACTCGTACAAGGCACGTAGGGAGAATGGATTTCCAACGAATGACTAGGCACTGGGGTACCACCTGTCACAGTACGTGGCCTAGATCACAGTACCGAGGAGTACGCCCGCTCCCCTGCAACACAAGACCGGAATCATCCCTTACTGGATAATTCCAAGTAAAATCACCCCACGGTTGGGATCAGCAACCGCAACACTAAGCCGAAATAAAAGGGACATCTAGACAGGGATGACCTTACTCTCAAGTGGGGGCTACCCACGAAGCCTTGCTGCATAACCCCTGATTTTCAGTCATTCCCGGTTGATGAGGCTTGAGGCTAAACGATACCTTTATAGCACATATCCCTTAGAATGCCCATCGTCCGCCTGACGATGTCACGAAAGCATTCGTCCATATAAGTCCGTCCCGGGTCCGAACGGAACCGAAGGCACTATTCCTACTACATCCATTTTGGAAATATCCTCAGGATTAGTAGCGACTAGCCCTTGCACTTCACTGCTCCATCTTCGACTCCGAACACGTTACACGAAACGTACAAACCGGATCGAAGTGGTATTCGAGTCTCCAGACCTAGAATCCTGGTATACGGAAACTCGATCCCGGTCTCTTCGAAACGATCAGCGCATTTGGCCAATATTGATAGTCGGTGATTTAACTATCAATTAATGTTCACAAACATCCATACACATCCATCACACAATAAATAATTTCCATATTATTTATTTTCTTCTAATATCTTTCAAAGAGATATTTTCACATTTTCAAAACTCGTTTGAAAACAATTTTCCAAACTCTTCCTTTACAAGGTAAATCCTTTTACCCTTTATTCCCATCGGGAATAACCAAGTATAAAACAATTTGCATTTAAAACAGTTAAAAATACTTTATACTGAAATATACTTTAAAATATGAAAATTACTTCTATTTATTTACTCAAAATATAAGTTTAAAATACATGAAGAAAACTAGTTATTAACACATAAACTTTGATTTAAAAATAAGGGTTTTAGTTTAACTAAATTCAAAATAGCGTTATAAGAAGAAAAATACTAATTTTAACAACTTAAGCTAAAACCAACTTTTAAATAAATCCATTTGTAAAAATAATTGCTAATATATTCCCAAATTATTACGGTATTAAAACTTATTAATTTATTTCTTTAAAAATATCGATTTCTTAAAAATACTTTTGAAACGATTTAAAACTTAACCTTAGTTAAATAAAATCTTTTTATAAACATTTACTTGGTTTTCCCAGGGAAACACTTTCCCGTTTCCAAAACATTCCAAAGTACTCTTTCATATAAATCCACTGATTTATTTCAAGTCAATTATGTTTTACAACATAAATCCCAAATCCCATATTTAACTATGACTTCATCCGAAGTTCACACCCCTATCTTCCTTCACGCGAAAACCAGGGTTCGAATGAACCCAATTTGCCGCCGCTTAGGGCTTGCGACCGCCCCCACAACGTCGACTTCGAGGATGATCCACGACTGCCACCACGTACGCCATCACGCCACGCACCTCCACCCCAACCAGTTCCGAGCTCGGTGGACACAGCCTCACGCACCACGCGATCGAACGGTGCACGAACGCGCCGTCATCCCCTCCTCCACGCAGCGCCTGTGATGATTCCGACCGTTGGATGTGTACTACTCGTCGAGTACTACAATCTTCCAGTTGAAAATTTCTTCAATCGTTGCTTGGATTTCGTTGAATTTGAGGGAGAAGACTAGGAGATATCGGCCATTGAATTATAAAAGTGGCGGCCGGTCTGATAAGTGATTAGGGTTTGGAAAAATTTAAATATATATAAATTTTTATATTATTAAATTAGTATAAATTCTCGACTTAAACGTTAATGCAAACGACCTCCGATTCTCACATTCCGACAAGCTACCCTGGGGTTTTTCCGCGTTCCGGACACAATGGAACAGGTTTCGTAAGCTAATTCAATCATATGCGCGAGATATGGAATTAAACGATCAATTTAAATTTAAATCGGTTAAATCGATTTCTAGGCGTTTCGAGCTGCCAGGGTCAAACGACAACTCCAATTGCTACGAAAATTGAAATCCGATAATAACTAACTATTACGGATCCAATGAAACTGGTTTCGTCGAATTCCGAGACTGCGCCCCGGAAGGCTATTTTAACTCGTCTATTAATTCAGGCGATTTCTAAAATCATCGAAAACGCTTCAAATTTCACTTTTAAAATTTTATTAACTTAACAATAAATCATATAAAATTTATAACAACATTAAAAATCATTCTGGCTCATCCCAGACTCAAATCTGATTAATTTGCATTTTAATGATATTAAATTCATTTTAAAATTAATATAAAATTTCAAATAATAATTTATCAACTTAAAAATTCCTCTAAAAGTCCAACAACATTATTTATGCCCAAATAGACTAATAAATGAATTTTAAAACCATTTTTATAACTATTTACACTCAGATCCCCCATTTGTTCCAAATTTCAAATATTTAATTATTATTCTATTTCAATTGAATTTCTTATTTGAAATTATAACTTATTTTATTGATTGAACCCGAATCCAACCATTTCAAAATCAATTAAGAATCCACATTAACATTTAAAACGAATTAAATGTTCAAATTCAATAGCTTAAAAATACGGGATGTTACATTCCTACCCCCTTATAAAAATTTCGTCCCCGAAATTTGCTAAGGTAAAAATATACTCTCAAACTCATTTACTTATCCAATTTGCTTAGTTAAAAGCTTATATTCACTTTCCCAAAAAGTTTCAGCTCCATTTCAAAACCATTTGCTTTATTTACTCTAAAGCCTTTATTTTAACATTTGCTTTCAAAAATTCAATTTCTTAGCAAATCAAAAACCCAAAAATTTTCTAACTCCCAAAATTTTTGGAAAATTTTGGCGGAGTCTCCTTTGCACGGAGGAGCTTCTGCGATATCGCAGGATACACAAATATATATACATCGGCTCACAAGGCCGGAAACCAAAATATATCACAAAATATATATCAAATTCCCAATACTTTGTTTAATTCCATTTGAAATCCCTTTCAAAATTTCCGGGGTCAAAATTCTGGTTTAAATCAAATTTTACTTGTACTTCTTCTTACTTAAACCATATTTAATTAATTCTGTTTGGTTATAAACCATTTTAATATTTTAACTTCTTATTTGCTTATAAATCATTTCAAATTTAGATCTTATCTTAATTTCTTATTTGATTATAGAAGAAACAACCAAACAAGCATCCAATACATATAATAATTTAGAAAACCATTTCTTTTATATCAAAATACAATTTTGGGTAAAATTATTTCATTTACCCACTTTAAAAACAATACTATGTCGGTTTATCTTGTTCAAGAGTTTAGAAACCCCTATCGATACGGTTGTACTTCCCGTACCGACCAGAATTCATAAACACTCAACCGATAAGTCAACACAGTATAAAAACAATTTTATATCCACTAACAAATACGCTCTCATAGCTATTATTACACTCAACTCATTATAGAGTACTATTGACTCTATTTAAAATGAGAAATTTCCCACCAAAGCCTAGGTTGTCGCCAACCTAAGCTCTGATACCACGTGTGACGACCCGCCCTTCTCAGCCCTCGAAAATCGACACAAAATACTCAACAGTATAATATGCCGACGATCGAACGCCGGAAAAGACAGATTGTAGGAAAAGAAAGAAGGTAGAAGAAGAAGAATGAACTAAACAACATCAAAACCTCACAGTCGCAGCGGAATAAAATATAATATATAGAACAGAACTTTACACAAATCAAAACTATATCTGTTTATATACAATACATCCTCATCAGAGTATATCAATACAACCAACCATAGCCAGTCAACAATCTCAACAATCACAGCAGCGGAATAATACAAGTACGAGAAATACGTCTCGGACTCCAGCTCCTCTCCTGAGCTCCATAGCAACCTATCCTGAAATATACTCGGTCTGACCCGAGCATTATAATAAAATAACACCCGAGTCAGTCTGGAATACCAGCGCATCATAAATACACCCAATTGATTATTAAAGTTTCAAAAATCCTTTGAAAACAAAAGCATCTCGTAAGACCACGCCACAAATAAACATGTCGGGTTTTTACCTTACGATAGCCAAAACACTTTTTATAGAAATCCTCTGATATTATAATAGGGTCTATTTACAAATACTTATAAAATAGCCGAAATTGTTACATCTATTAAATTCCGGCATACTAGCCACAACGTGGGTAATACAAACAAAACTCGTACAAGGCACGTAGGGAGAATGGATTTCCAACGAATGACTAGGCACTGGGGTACCACCTGTCACAGTACGTGGCCTAGATCACAGTACCGAGGAGTACGCCCGCTCCCCTGCAACAAAAGACCGGAATCATCCCTTACTGGATAATTCCAAGTAAAATCACCCCACGGTTGGGATCAGCAACCGCAACACTAAGCCGAAATAAAAGGGACATCTAGACAGGGATGACCTTACTCTCAAGTGGGGGCTACCCACGAAGCCTTGCTGCATAACCCCTGATTTTCAGTCATTCCCGGTTGATGAGGCTTGAGGCTAAACGATACCTTTATAGCACATATCCCTTAGAATGCCCATCGTCCGCCTGACGATGTCACGAAAGCATTCGTCCATATAAGTCCGTCCCGGGTCCGAACGGAACCGAAGGCACTATTCCTACTACATCCATTTTGGAAATATCCTCAGGATTAGTAGCGACTAGCCCTTGCACTTCACTGCTCCATCTTCGACTCCGAACACGTTACACGAAACGTACAAACCGGATCGAAGTGGTATTCGAGTCTCCAGACCTAGAATCCTGGTATACGGAAACTCGATCCCGGTCTCTTCGAAACGATCAGCGCATTTGGCCAATATTGATAGTCGGTGATTTAACTATCAATTAATGTTCACAAACATCCATACACATCCATCACACAATAAATAATTTCCATATTATTTATTTTCTTCTAATATCTTTCAAAGAGATATTTTCACATTTTCAAAACTCGTTTGAAAACAATTTTCCAAACTCTTCCTTTACAAGGTAAATCCTTTTACCCTTTATTCCCATCGGGAATAACCAAGTATAAAACAATTTGCATTTAAAACAGTTAAAAATACTTTATACTGAAATATACTTTAAAATATGAAAATTACTTCTATTTATTTACTCAAAATATAAGTTTAAAATACGTGAAGAAAACTAGTTATTAACACATAAACTTTGATTTAAAAATAAGGGTTTTAGTTTAACTAAATTCAAAATAGCGTTATAAGAAGAAAAATACTAATTTTAACAACTTAAGCTAAAACCAACTTTTAAATAAATCCATTTGTAAAAATAATTGCTAATATATTCCCAAATTATTACGGTATTAAAACTTATTAATTTATTTCTTTAAAAATATCGATTTCTTAAAAATACTTTTGAAACGATTTAAAACTTAACCTTAGTTAAATAAAATCTTTTTATAAACATTTACTTGGTTTTCCCAGGGAAACACTTTCCCGTTTCCAAAACATTCCAAAGTACTCTTTCATATAAATCCACTGATTTATTTCAAGTCAATTATGTTTTACAACATAAATCCCAAATCCCATATTTAACTATGACTTCATCCGAAGTTCACACCCCTATCTTCCTTCACGCGAAAACCAGGGTTCGAATGAACCCAATTTGCCGCCGCTTAGGGCTTGCGACCGCCCCCACAACGTCGACTTCGAGGATGATCCACGACTGCCACCACGTACGCCATCACGCCACGCACCTCCACCCCAACCAGTTCCGAGCTCGGTGGACACAGCCTCACGCACCACGCGATCGAACGGTGCACGAACGCGCCGTCATCCCCTCCTCCACGCAGCGCCTGTGATGATTCCGACCGTTGGATGTGTACTACTCGTCGAGTACTACAATCTTCCAGTTGAAAATTTCTTCAATCGTTGCTTGGATTTCGTTGAATTTGAGGGAGAAGACTAGGAGATATCGGCCATTGAATTATAAAAGTGGCGGCCGGTCTGATAAGTGATTAGGGTTTGGAAAAATTTAAATATATATAAATTTTTATATTATTAAATTAGTATAAATTCTCGACTTAAACGTTAATGCAAACGACCTCCGATTCTCACATTCCGACAAGCTACCCTGGGGTTTTTCCGCGTTCCGGACACAATGGAACAGGTTTCGTAAGCTAATTCGATCATATGCGCGAGATATGGAATTAAACGATCAATTTAAATTTAAATCGGTTAAATCGATTTCTAGGCGTTTCGAGCTGCCAGGGTCAAACGACAACTCCAATTGCTACGAAAATTGAAATCCGATAATAACTAACTATTACGGATCCAATGAAACTGGTTTCGTCGAATTCCGAGACTGCGCCCCGGAAGGCTATTTTAACTCGTCTATTAATTCAGGCGATTTCTAAAATCATCGAAAACGCTTCAAATTTCACTTTTAAAATTTTATTAACTTAACAATAAATCATATAAAATTTATAACAACATTAAAAATCATTCTGGCTCATCCCAGACTCAAATCTGATTAATTTGCATTTTAATGATATTAAATTCATTTTAAAATTAATATAAAATTTCAAATAATAATTTATCAACTTAAAAATTCCTCTAAAAGTCCAACAACATTATTTATGCCCAAATAGACTAATAAATGAATTTTAAAACCATTTTTATAACTATTTACACTCAGATCCCCCATTTGTTCCAAATTTCAAATATTTAATTATTATTCTATTTCAATTGAATTTCTTATTTGAAATTATAACTTATTTTATTGATTGAACCCGAATCCAACCATTTCAAAATCAATTAAGAATCCACATTAACATTTAAAACGAATTAAATGTTCAAATTCAATAGCTTAAAAATACGGGATGTTACAATGTTTCAGGTTACAGCATGCAGGAACTCCACCTCTTCTGACAAGTCTTCTTCCTCCAACCAACTCCAATGCTTTCCAATGCATAGCTTTACCGAATCTTCACATCAAACACATATATGAATCGCATAAATTCAACACTCCACCTCGATTCAATATATGTATGTCTCATCAACAAAGTATCATAGGGGTTGTTGGATCTCGCGCCCAATGGCGCCTAAGCAGCTGGAATTAAATGGACCAAGTTTGAGCAATGCTCAAACTTGTCCTTGGGAAGTGGCTTCGTCATCATATCTAAGGGGTTATCTGAAGTATTCACTTTCAACAATTTGATCTTACTCCGTTCTTCCTCCAGCATAAGAAAGAAACCTCTAACATCAATGTGCTTTGTTTGTGAACTATAAGCCTGATTATGAACAAGATGAATTGCACTCTGACTGTCTGAAAATAGCTCCACGGTCTTCTGCACCATAAAAAGATCATCCAACAACTGAAGTAAATACAAACCCCCCTTAGTTGCTTCAACAATCGATATCAATTCTGCTTCGGTAGTTGACAGAGCTACAATAGATTGCAGCTTTGATCTCCATGAAATCGAGCCTATGCCAAGTGTAAAAACATAGCCCGACACTGACTTCCATGCATCTCTATCCCCAGCATAATCTGAATCACAGTATCCTCTAAGTGAGATGTCGCCATCCACTCCACCATATAACAAGCCAACAGATGAAGTGCCTATAAGATACCTAAGTATCCACTTTACTGCTTGCCAATGTTCCTTGCCTGGGTTAGACATATATCGACTTACAACACCCACTGCGTGGGCCAAATCTGGTCTAGTGCATACCATGGCATACATAAGACTACCAATAGCACTGGAATAAGGTATATAAGCCATATACCTTTTATCTTCTTCCGATGTGGGAGATTGGTCTTTTGACAATTTAAAATGAGAGCCTAATGGAGTACCAACCGATTTGGCTTTCTCCATTCCAAATCGAGTGAGGACCTTCTCGATGTATTGCGCCTGAGTGAGTCTCAACTCTCTCCGCTTTCTATCTCTACAAATCTCCATTCCCAATATTCTTTGTGCTTTTCCCAAATCCTTCATATCAAACTCCTTGCTAAGTTCAGTTTTCAACTCCAAAATTCTTACCATACTCCGAGATGCAATTAACATATCATCAACATATAACAACAGATATATTAAATCATTATCACATCTCTTGAAATAAACACACTGGTCTTTAAAGCTTCTAGAATATCCTTGTGAAAGCATAAACTTATCAAATCTCTTATACCATAGTCTAGGTGACTGTTTTAGTCCATATAGAGATATTTTAAGTTTACAAACATAGTCAGGCCTGCTACTATCAATGAATCCCTCCGGCTGCCGTAAATAAATTTCTTCATTCAGATCACCATGCAAGAATGTGGTTTTGACATCTAGTTGCTCCAACTCCATATCATAATTAGCCACTAATTCCAATAGAATGCGAATGGAGGTATGCCTAACAACTGGAGCAAAAATGTCATGATACTCAACTCCCTTCTTCTGAACATACCCCTTTGCTACTAACCTTGCTTTATATCTGAAATTTCCATTGCCGCCGTCTTTTACTCTATAGGTCCACTTACAACCAATAGCTCTCTTGTTGGTGGGAAGAGGCACCAAATCCCAAGTATGATTTTTCTGCAAAGATTCAATCTCCTCTTCCATAGCAACTAACCAACTGGAACTGTCAACTGAAGCAATAGCGTGTCTATAATCTCTGGGTTCGTCATGGACAACATTCAAAGCATATGTTGCCATGTCATCAAAGTCAATGTCTTCGATGCTCAATCCAACAAAATCATTAAGCCAATTAGGCTTCTTCTTCTGTCTAACAGATCTGATCTCTGAACTAGTTCCACCTTGAGTCTGATCCTCTGTACTAATCTCTGTACTTTCCTCATCAACCACGGTGTCATCGGAAACACCTTCAGAACTTCTATGAAAAGGAACAGTAGATGACTTACTTTGTGTTTGGTATTCTTCATTTGTCTTCTCATTGTCATCTGATGAGGAAGGCTCCACCTTCAACATAGCCTTCTCATCAAAAGTCACATGCCTGCTGGTAACAATCTTCTTGCTAATAGGACACCACAATCTATATCCCTTCACTCCTCTTCTATAACCTAGAAAGATACACTTGCGAGCTCTAGGTTCCAGCTTCCCTCTGCTCTCATGTACGTAAGCTGGACAACCAGAGACTTTGAGGAATGAATAGCTAACAGGCTCTCCTTTCCATACTTCTTCTGGGATCTTCATGTCTATGGCCGTAGAAGGTGTGCGGTTGATGAGGAAAGCCGCCATAGATAAAGCTTCTGCCCAAAATCCCTTTTTCAACTTTGCAGTCAGTCTGAGGCAACGAGTTCTCTCCAATAATGTCCGATTCATTCTTTCAGCAACTCCATTGAACTGAGGGTCGCCAGGTGTGGTGTAATGCCTCTTGATACCTTCAGACTCACAATAATCGATGAATTCCTGTGATACAAATTCACCGCCGTTATCTGAACGGAGAAATTTCAATTTCTTTCCTGACTGCTTATCAACTGTAGATTTCCACTTTCGAAACCTGTCAAAAGTTTCACTCTTCGACTATAGAAAATATACCCAAACGTTACGAGAGAAATCATCTATAAATGAAACGAAATACCTGGCTCCACCTAAGGAGGGGCAAGGGGAAGGTCCCCAAACATCTGTGTGAACATACTCTAAGACAGCCTTTGCCTTATGCTCTCCAGTACCAAAAAAAAATCGTCGTCTGCTTCCCAAGGACACACTCTTCACAAAATCCAAGCTTTGAATGATGAACACCATCAATCAAACCTCGCTTTCTCAACTCATCCATGCTTCGCTCACCAATGTGACCCATCCGTAAATGCCATAATCTGGAAGAGTCCGAATCAACAGTAGTAACAGATGCTGATTCGCCAACTACAGTAGTGCCCTTTAAAAGATAAAGATTTCCTGCCCTTACTCCTTTCATAACTATCATAGAAACCTTTGATATTTTCATCTTCTCTCCTTCAACTACAATCTTCAAACCAAGCCTACTGAGAGCCCCAATAGATATCAAACTTCTTCTCAAATCAGGTACATGTCTAACATCTGTAATAGTACGAATAACACCATCAAACATTCTAACCTTCACACTACCAACACCAATCATACGGCAAGAAGCATCATTGCCCATCAGAACTTCTCCTCCATCAATCTCACGGTAAGTGGAGAAATAGTTCCTATCAGGTGTCATATAATAGGATGCGCCAGAATCGATCAGCCATAGGTTGCTCTTCCCAAAAGAGCCAGAAGCTGTAAATACATCGGTATCACTCTCTGTATCTGACTTTTCAGCGGTAGATGCTGAAGCTTGCTTTGGGTCTCTTCTTCTACCTTCAAGCTTGGGACAAGTTGCTACAAAGTGCCCTGGCCTTTTACAATAATTGCAAGTCAATTTATTAGGCCCCCTAGACTGAGACCTTGATTTAATTCGACCTCCACCATATTTTGACTTGCTTTGGCTTCTACCTCTCTGAACAGATAAGCCCTCCGTATCACTGTCTAAACTAGTGCTTGCTAATCTACCCCTCAACACTTCATTATGAAGTCCAGCTTTAACATCAGATAGGCTAATTTTACTACGATCATAAATCATAGAATTAACAAAAGTAGTGTACTCCTTAGGCAAGGAACATAAAAGGATTACCGCTTGAGCCTCATCTGTAATTTCAACTTCCGCTGCCTTCAAATTCATTACTAAGGTGGTTAGGGCATCCACATGCCCCATGAGATTAGCTCCAGGCTTCATCTTGTACGAATAGAGTTGTTGTTGTAGAATTATTCTGTTAGTGAGAGACTTGTCCTGATATGCATCAGATAATGCATCCCATAATTCCTTTGCTGTTTTCTTTTGAGAAAATTCTCTAAGAACCTCATCTGAAAGACTTAGCAAGATGGTAGTTAGGGCTTCATCTTCCATCTCTTCTAAAGTTTCACTATCTAACTCTTTCAGCTTCTCAGGCGCAAAAACTATCTTAAAAGTCTTCTCCTTCTTTAATACGGCCTCCATCTTCATCTTCCAAGTTCCAAAGTCTCCCTTTCCATTAAAACGAGTAAGTCCATAATTGACCCCAGATCTACCAATAGATTTACTTGAAGTAGCCATTAATATCCAAACGGAATAACACCATCTCTGATACCAAACTGTAGTGAAAAATTGGTGATTGGTAACAATTCAACACCACGGTGCGCTGCGGAAGCGATTTCAAATCAAGACCTAGTATTGTCTATTTGAATACCAATGCAACTTAAAATATCAATTATGAGAACATAATCAACAATATGAAAAACAAGAGACACAGAAGATTTAACGTGGTTCGGATCTGAAGATCCTACGTCCATGGAGACCCAATAACCCTTTTATTATTATCACCAGAGATTACAAGCCAATACAATGACTAGAGAGATACAATAGGTGGAGACTCTCTCTAATCAATTACTCAATTGAAGAGATTAATAATAGAGCAATCAAAATAGAAAACCCCCAATTTGATTTCGTCAGGGTTTCTATTAATTACAATTATTGGAAATCTGATTAAAACCTAATCTCTTGATTTGGAAGATGATTAGGAGACAATATATAGATGACCTAAATGATCTAGATCATCCATCCACGTCAAAAGAATCTGCACCATCAGTTTAGAGAACCAAGCTCCGGAATTAACAAAATTGCCCTTTAGAATTCGAAACTGGAAGAATAACTTTCGTCGCCTCAGACGTCTGACCAAGGGGGTCAGACATCTGCAGAATATTTCAGGAAACATTCTGAAACAGGGTCAGACGTCTGACCTAGGTAGGTCAGACGTCTGCAGTATGTTTCAGGCTACAGCATGTAGGAACTCCACCTCTTCTGACAACTCTTCTTCCTCCAACCAACTCCAATGCTTTCCAATGCATAGCTCTACCGAATCTTCACATCAAACACATATATGAATCGCATAAATTCAACAATGGTTACATATAAGAATATATTTTATTAACTTTAAATCAAAGGAATATGCAATTACATGTGTGTGTATTTGAAAATTATCGTAAGTAATATAAAATCCTACCTTAACAAAAGGGTTAAAAGGGGCATGTGACATTTTGCATAAAAGTTCACATATAATAATATATAAAAAATTCTTTTTTTAAAAGTATAAAATGATGAAAATATTTATATTCAAATAAACAACCATACAAAACTTATATTCATGTTCCAAATTGTTCAAATAAATACCACGTGTATTTTATCCAAGTTTAGATTTTATGCAACAAGCAATAAAAATTAAATTAGGTAATTTAACGTTAGATTTCAATCAAATTACAAACCTTTCTTTTTTTTAATCAACTTATGAATTTCAAGTCCGCCTAAAATTTTATGTAACCAACAAACAAAATTATTTCAAACTACTTGAGAGAGAATCATCAATTTTCAATTTTACAATATGAATATAAACTTTATGTAAACAAATTATTTCAAAATGTTATTCAAATAAGAGTTTCTATACAAAAAAATTGGACAACACAGGCATGTATCAATTATGACATCGAAAACAGATCTAATTAAATACATAACATTAATAACCAAACAAAATAGGGATATATCCATAATAATTATCATTGGTGACATATGTATACCAGAGAATGTAAACATAATGATTTTAATCATATTAACATGATGAGGATTGTAACAACCTGAATTCCAGTGAGTCCGGATTTTTTGCAAAAATGCTAAACTTAAAGCCCACTGAAGCCCGAGTTGGGTATCTGGTATCCTGCAAATAGGCAAAGACAATTATATCAGAGCTCAATAAACATCTCACAGCGGAACTGACTAAAATATAATAGTAAGTAAATACTCACCAATATAATAACACTTTCTAACAAGTGTCTCAAAGCTGGAAAGTCTCTGCCATCTACCTAACCTGTAGGATGTTATGAGGAGGGGGTCAGAACTATGTTCTGGTGAATGGAGAAATTATACACTTCTACGCTTAATTCTATATATACCGTTTTATTTCCATTTACTGTTATATTAGGTTCATTGGGTTTATAATACTCTCGCCTCTGTGCGTCAATCGTGCCCACCTACTCCCTAGTAGATTAAAACCTAACAACTGATATATATGTAGCTATATGCCCAATGACCGCATTGGTCCTCGGTACTACCCATAGTACCTTCCGTATTCTCCTCGCAAAGGACTCCATCGTCATGCTTCTATGGTGTACTATGACTACATCTATAAAAGACTGCCTCGTAAGGCCTACAATACATATGTTCCGTCGTCTACTTTGAAAATGTAAAACTACGTCTGCACTAGTCTATACTAATGCTCGGACATCCACAATATCCCACCCAGTGCGTACCTTGAGGACTATACGTAATCGTTCAATCTACTCCCTGAATCCCGCTTAACAAGGTCTACCTTGTACGGAACTCTGTTGGGGATTTTCTATTTCTGTAAAGGACTTCCTCATTAGGCCTACAATACAGATATTCTATTTAGTCTGTTTCTTTTCTTATCATGGCTATGGTCCAACGCAGCCACCCCTCAACTAATCGAAAGACCTCTAAAGAGCTAAGTGGCTGTGCCCTACTGCAAACAATCTAAACATCCAATTAGCTGCGCCCCTCATCCAATGTCTCAATAGTGAAATAATCATTGGACTGATGGTTTAAATCTAGTCTTTCCTGAACTTGCTTCTTGGTTTTGATGCTGGCCCGATATTCGCATGCGACTATCCTTTTGGGTCTTGCTAACTAACACTAACTTGCAAGTATTGGGACATACGAATATCCTACTCCAAACATCAATCCCTTTTGACTGCCTACAATGGTCCTGCCATGCAAAATGCAGTCAAAGCATACTCTTTTGATGGAACACCAATGACCTAGCTCTGGAGGACTGCTTCACTATGCCTACCCTAGAGGGCCATCCTAGAGTACCCTCATGTCTCGTTGAAGTCTCGTACTTCCTTCTAGCCCAAAATAACTAAGTTGGACGTGCTTCTTCTGTGCTGAAATCTGTGATGAACTGCTTCGTTAGGCTCTTCATCCTTTGGGCTGCTCCAAATGCATCACACTCTTTTATTAGACTCTAAGTCTAATTTTTTATTTTACATTTAGTTTACTTTTCTTATTTTGTTGGCTACTTATTTACCCTAATTAGCATAATCTTGTCCCGGCCTCACCTAACTATTATGAGACCATCAGTTTCTGACTGAAAGGGAATGTTGTTGGTATGGGCCACTTCTATTATTTTGCTCAAACTTAATCCAACGTCTAAGTTTATTAAAATAAGCCTCTTTTTTAATTTCTGCTCTATTTGCTTATTAACTTAATTTATGTCTTAAAATAAGCCTTTTCCGTTCTTTCTACTTAATTATAACCTATGTTATAATTTTACTTGAAATTGTCACTTTTATTCTCTTTTATAATCTATATATTATAAATATAATTACAAGTGTCTCTTTTCTATTATAATCTGTTTTCTTTTATTATGATATTGAATTCTCTTTAATTCTCTTATATTATATGACAATCTTGGCTTGGGACTACGTCCGATGGTCACAAATTTACTTATCATAATAACTGCTTTGCTTTTATTCTATTATCTGCACAGTAAATGCAGATCTAGGTACATTTATGTTAATAGCTTCTAGTCTTGTCTAATAATTAACTTGATTCCTTCTTTAATTCCTTTAATTCTTCACTTTATTTTCTTATATTCTAGGAAGTAGTTCTATTCTATTTGGTTCGTTACAGAAACTGTGATAAAAATCCATTTCCATGTTTGAATACTAAATAATGCTATAAGAAATAATCCGTAATTGCAAGATATTCCTTTTTTTATTTCTTTACTTTTTGGGTAGTGCAAAATACAGTAGTATCTCTATTTTACACTAATTCCCTTTTTCTTTCTTTTATTCTTGCAATTACGTTTATCTTTATCTTTTAAATGTTAAATTATGGACATGTGTTCTCTTTTCTAAGCCAACCAACTAATCTATCACTAACTTCCCTATCAAGTTATTAAATTTTCCCTTCTTATTTATTTTTCTCCATTTTAGCATAATTTACTGCAAATTTCTATCTTTCTCTTTTTATTTCAGCTTTTCTTATTTTACATCTAATTTATGTAAATCTATTATTCTTCTATTTTAGTCCGTATTTGTGAATTTTTCTCTTTACTATTTTATTCGCGTAAAAAGGAAAAAAAAGAAGCTAACATTTATAGGCTAAATTTCAACTTTAAAATAGATGAAAATAACTGTAAATCTTTTACTTTTAGGCTTACGCCTTTCTCTAACTGTCAAGCCTAATATTATTCATATTTAATTGGATTACCATCTTCCTTTTTTCCATATAAATAATAATTGAATATAAGTTATCTTATACAATTTACAGTCTCAGTATAACTAATTAACAGAATTAATTACTGAAATAAATATTGACTAAAATTATTTAACAGGAATCTAACAATAATATATCATAAACATAAAATATATATAATTAAATCCACTCACCTATCGTCCTTAGCTTTAAATCTCTATCTTCTAAAATTACTACGTCATTCTACAACTTCTCTCTTTAATTTGTTGCAATTCCACTATTTTGTTCACATATATTTTATTTGGATTTATTTGGTGAAGATTTGTGAGAAATAAGAGAAAAGAATGAAGAAAGAATCCATTGTTTACTGTAAGAGAGGGATGAAGAAAGTGACGGCTGATGGAACGAATTACATTACGTTCTCTCTTAAATAGATGCAGCCCATCAATTATCTAATTAATCCTCTACTTAATTGATCCTTCAATTAATTTTTATGCGCATCAATATACTGCATATATGTACACATTCAAATCTAGGTCAACTATTTTTTCTTTTCCTTATTAATTGACATTTTCTACTGATTGCGTTACACTCCTAATTAATAGCCTCATTAATAGATTAACATGTCACATCTATTAGTTAATTTTCTTAATTAATATTTTACACATTGTAACGTTTCATTAATTGGCATGTCAATTAATTCCACCATTCATTTAACATATATATTTAATATGCATATATATATATATATATATATTATCCAGATTTGAATTTGAACATTTATTTGTTACATTATATGTAAACCTCTTTAAATTGAGGGATCTGATATATACACACACACACGTTATATTAATCTCCAATATTAATTCACATTTTAATTAATTGCACTTTTTAGCTAATTTAGTTTGCAATGTTAATTATTCCTCTTATTTTTTTCTCTTACATCCAATTCTCTTAATAATTTACATTCATTACAAACATAATGAATTTTTTACTATTTTTATAAATATCATATGAATTAATTGCAAATTTTTATAATTGATAAAATTTCCATGTTTGCATATGTAATTGTTTCTGATGCGAAAACTTCAAACGGATATAACTTCTCCGTTTGAAGTCCATTAAGAAAACATTGTATATTGAAGTTATCGGAAAATTGCCACGAACACAATGGTATAAGTTTCGTGATCAAATTCCAACATTAACAAAAATTCATTTTTCATTGTTTTCACAATTATCAATTAAATTTATTTTAATTATATAAAAATGCGGGGTGTTACATTCTCTCACCCTTTAGGAAATTTCGTCCCCGAAATTCGACAGGGGTAAAATTATGTAATTCCTCGCATTAATCACATCCATTTTGTGTACATCCAATTTTACGACCATATGTGTTCTTGTGCAAAAGTGTTATTCAATACAAAATATATGCATGTACATGAATTTCTAAGTGGTACCTCCTATATGATCAATGCTTTTCTTCTTTAAAAATTTATTTTAAATTATGATGCACACATCCTAAATATACTTGCAATTTCTATATGAATGCAATTTTTTGAAAACTCAAAACATTTTTCATCCAATTTTTTCTCACACTCCTACTAAATAGAGGTGTAGTTCAATAAATTTTCCATCCAAATCCTACCACACAAATTTTAATAATCGAATTTCAAAAAATCTAATTTTCCGAACTCGATTTCTTATGTCAGAAAGAAGGTAGAAAACGGAAAAACTCCACATTTCACTGTTTTTCTTTTGCGCACATCTTTCTTCATACTTGGAATTTAGGCTACTATTCTATAAAAATATCTATTTGCTTTCCCAAGCACAGTTTACATAAGAAAGAATTTTCTTTTCAAACGTTTTTCCCCAAGCTTAATTTATGGGAAAGATGTATTTTTCTTTTGCAATTCTCATTTATTTCTATTGACGTTTCTGTTACTTTCTTTAAATCTTAGTGTTTTCTTTTAGTTACCTTTTATCTGCTTTTACTCTTCTTTTAATATAGCAACTAAACACAGCTATCATCTAGGGCTAGGAGGTCTAGGACCATGTCCACTCTGACACAGAAGGGTTCTACTCTAGGAATCCAAGTAACTCATATGCTCCACCTGCCGCCTATTACTTGTTACCAACTTACGCTGTGTTACTCATAAAGAATAAGATCTATTCATCTCCTCTATTCCAGGCTCAAAAAGGAATAACTAAGTCTCATTTACTACAATGGATAAGGATTTCAATCTATACAGTCTCTATCTAAAAAGGCAACTAAGCTTGAGGAAATTCTCTCTTTAGCTTTCATTTTTCCCCAACTAAGGTCTACCTATCCCAACCACGTGTGTCTTATCATCTTACTAATATCATTTCACTATTCTTCTATAGTATACACACATGAAGCAACATTTCTAGGTTTTCACTAGTGTCCTATACACCTTACGGGAACTTTCATTATTACTACTAGGAGTAATTATTGCTATAGCCATATACTTTTCACGTTACATCTAGAAAATGGTTCCTATCTACTCCATATTTAAAAGTCTGGTTTGGTTTGGTACTTACCATTTTTCTTCAAAAATTAAAACTTCTAAATTTTTGAAACACCAAATCTCAAAATTCTCACCTTTGAAAGTGTTATTTTAAAGTTTCCTGTGAAATTCAAAGGTACTTGATTACATAAAATTTTATCTTTTCAAAAACTTATTTACTTTTCCACCAAACCATCTTTCTTTAAAACATGTCTTACTTATTCTTAAAACGTTTTTCTTTTTTCTTGACTTAAAAAAAATGTCCTCACATGTTTTCAAAATATCCTTCTTTTTTTTCATAGATTTTCAAATTTACTAAAACTGGAGTAGATAAGAACAATTATTTTATCAAAAATCTCTTAACTTTCCTACTCTTCCAATTACTTAACCTTGAAGGAGTTTCCAACTTAATACACTTAATGGTTTTATACCTTAATGTATTGGAATTACTTTCTCTTATGAGAGACCATTAACGCTAAAACCTTCTATGAATCCTTTAAAGGAGGATCTCATGTTTATGTGAAATTATAAGGAATTTATTTTATATTTTATCGAAATTGGCTATACAAAATATGCCGCTTTTCATACCTTGTACATCTCTTTCACATATTCCTTATAACTTGCACCAAACATCTTTATTTGTGATTCATAGAAAATTATTTCATTATTTATTTCATTCCAATAGATTAAAGTATGTTTACTCTATAGTCACTTACATAAGATACTTCCTACTAAATTTATTAATTTAACGTACATTATTTTTCAAAAGAACTCATTTTCAAAACTGCTTTATAACTAGAAAATATTTTCATATACTTATTTAAATAATAAGTGTACATACAAACCACTTTAGAAATTATCTCCAAAACTCATTTGCGTCAAAACAGATGTTGCGTAAAACACCGTTACTACAACCCAAAAATACTAATATATGGATTCAATTAAAATAAATATTAATAAATCCCATATGCTATGTAAAAACATTTACTTTGGGAGTTACCTACTATAACAATAGTGTCATAGTCTATGCTTCCTTTATTTTTACTAAAAACATTTATTACGACAATAAATGTTGTAACCTACGTTTTCTATACTTAACACACTCTTGGTTTTTATATTTAAAATCCTTGTTTACCTACAAGGAAACTAGCGAGCTATAAATGCTCTATAATTCTTCAAAAAGAATTTCACTTTTAACAAAATTTACATCATATAAAAACCAATTTAAATTTCATACCACTTATTTTTTTATTTCAAAAACCTAATATTTACTTCCTCAAATATATTAACAATTATATTTTTCAACTTTTAAATTCCAAAAGTTTCATTTTATTGGGCGAGACATAAAGTGGATTTTCTTTTTACTAAAACCTCTTATTCCTTCCAAAATAAAAACACTCTCCTTACTATCTTTAGGGAACTTCCCCACTTCCTATAACATATGGATATCAATCTTTCCTCAAAACATAGCTTATATGTATGCTATAAATCGGTAATTAACATAGGGCTCAACATACTTGGGTCATCCCAAACCCAACTAGCAAACTATCTATAAACTTTCCATATGTTAAAATCTATAATTAGGGACTATTTGGGTTTTAGTACATAATATATTTATATTTTATTCAAAAATACAAATACGTTCACTCACTATCTACCTAGGAATCGTACACCTAGGCTCTGATACCAAATGTAACAATCCGAATTCCAGTGGGTCCGGATTTTTTGCAAAATGTTAAATCCAACCCACTGAAGCCCGACTTGGGTATCTGGTATCCTACAAATAGGCAAAGACAATTATATCAGAGTTCAATAAACATCTCACAGCAGAACTGACTACAATATAATAGTAAGTAAATACTCACCAATATAATAACACTTTCTAACAAGTGTCTCAAAGCTGAAAAGTCTCTACCATCTACCTAACCTGTAGGATGTTATGAGGAGGGGGTCAAAACTAAGTTCCGGTGAGTGGACAAATTATACACTTCTAAGCTTAATTCTACATATACCGTTTTATTTCTATTTACTGTTATATTAGGTTCATTGGGTTTATAATACTCTCTCCTTTGTGCGTGAATCGTGCCCACCTACTCCATAGTAGATTAAAACCTAATAACTGATATAAATGTAGCTATATGCCCAATGACCGCATTGGTCCTAGGTACTACCCATAGTGCTTTCCGTATTCTCCTCGCAAAGGACTCCATCGTCTTGCTTCTATGGCGTTCTGTGACTACATCTATAAAGGACTGCTTCGTAAGGCCTACAATATAGATGTTCCGTTGTCTACTATGAAAACATAAAACTGTGTCCGCACTAGACTATACTAATGCTCGGACATCCATAATGTACCACCCGGTGCGTACCTTGAGGACTGTACGTAATCATTCTGTCTACTCCCTGAATCCCGCTTAACAAGGTCTACCTTGTACGGAACTCAGTCGGGGATTTTATATTTCTGTAAAGGACTGCCTCCTTAGGCGTACAATATGGATATTCTATTTGGTCTGTCTCTTTTCTTATCATGGCTATGGCCCCACACAGCCACCCTGCAACTAATCAAAAGACCTCTAAAGAGCTAAGTGGCTGTGCCCTACGCAAACAATCTAAACATCCAATTGGTTGCGCCCCTCATCCAATGTCTCGATAGTTAAAGAATCATTGGACTGATGGTTTAACTCTAGTCTTTCCCGAACTTACTTCTTGGTTTTGATGCTGGCCCGATATCCGCATGCGACTATCCTTTTGGGTCCTTCCCACTAACATTTACTTGCAAGTACTGGGACATACAAATATACTACTCCAAACATCAACCCCTTTTGACTGCCTATATTGGTCCTGCCATGCAAAAAGCAGTCAAGGCATACTCTTTTGATGGAACACCTACAGACCTGCCTATGGAGGACTGCTTCACTATGCCTACCCCAGAGGGCCATCCTAGAGTACCCTCACGTCCCGTTGAAGTCTCGTACTTCCTTCTAACCTAAAATAACTAAGTTGGACGTGCTTCTTCTGTGCTGAAATCTGTGATGAACTGCTTCGTTAGGCTCTTCATCCTTTGGGCTGCGCCAAACGCGTCTCACTCTTTTATTAGATCCTAAGTCTAATCTTTTAATTTACGTTTAGTGTACTTTTCTTATTCTGTTGGCTACTTATTTACCCTAATTAGCATAATCTTGTCCAACCTTACCTAACTATTATGAGACCATCAGTTCCTGACTGAAAGGGAATGCTGTTGGTATGGGCCACTTCTATTATCTTGCTCATTAACTTAATCCAAGATCTAAGTTTATTAAAATAAGCCTCTTCTGTTATTTCTGCTCTAATTGCTTATTAACTTAATTTAAGTCTTAAAATAAGCCTTTTTTGTTCTTTCTACTTAATTATAACCTATGTTATAATTTTACTTGTAATTTTCACTTTTATTCTCTTTTATAATCTATATATTATAAATATAATTACAAGCGTCTCTTTTCTATTATAGTCTGTCTTCTTTTATTATGATATTGAATTCTCTTTAATTCTCTTATATTATATGACAATCCTGGCTTGGGACTATGTCCGATTGTCACAAATTTACTTATCATAATAACTGCTTTGCTTTTTATTTTATTATCTGCGCAGTAAATGCAGATCTAGGTACATTTATGTTAATAGCTTCTAGTCTTGTCTAAGAATTAACTAGAATCCTTCTTTAATTCCTTTAATTCTTCACTTTATTTTCTTATATTTTAAGAAGTAGTTCTATTCTATTTGGTTGGTTACAAATACTGTGCTAAAAATCCATTTCCATGTTTTAATACTAAATAATGCTATAAACAATAATCCGTAATTGCAAGATATTCCTTTTTTTTATTTATTTACTTTTTAGGTAGTGCAAAATACAGTAATGTCTCTATTTTACACTAATTCCCTTTTTCTTTCTTTTATTTTTGCAGTTACGTTTATCGTTATCTTTTAAATGTTAAACTATGGACATGTATTCTCTTTTCTAAGCCAACTAACTAATCTATCACTAACTTCCCTATCAAGTTATTAAATTTTCCTTTTTTATTTATTTTTTCCCGTTTTAGCATAATTTACTGCAAATTTCTATCTTTCTCTTTTTATTTCAGCTTTTCTTATTTCACATCTATTTCTATAAATCTATTATTCTTCTATTTTAGTCCGTATTGCGAATTCTTCTCTTTACTATTTTATTCGCATAAAAAGGAATAAAACGAAGCTAACATTTACATGCTAAATTTCAACTTTAAAGTAGATGTAAACAACTGTAAATTTCTTACTTTTAGGCTTACTCCTTTCTCTAACTGTCAAGCCTAATATTATTCATATTTAATTGGATTATCATTTTCCTTTTTTCCATATAAATAATAATTAAATATAAGCTCTCTTATACAATTTACAGTCTCAGCATAACTAATTAACAGAATTAATTACTGAAATAAATACTGAATAAAATTATTTAACGGGAATCTAACGAAAATATATCATAAACGTAAAAGATATATAATTAAATCCACTCACCTGTTGTCTTTAGCTTTAAATCTCTATCTTCTAAAATTACTACGCCGTTTTACAACTTCTCTCCTTTAATTTGTTGCAATTCCTCTATTTTGTTCACATATATTTTATTTGGATTTATTTGGTGAAGATTTGTGAGAAATAGGAGAAACGAATGAAGAAAGAAGCCATTGTTTACTGTAAGAGAGGGATGAAGAAAGTGACGGCTGATGGAATGAATTACATTACGTTCTCTCTTAAATAGATGCAACCCACCAATTATCTAATTAATCCTCTACTTAATTGATCCTTCAATTAATTTTTATGTGCAGCAATATACTGCCTATATGTACACATTCAAATCTAGGTCAACTATTATTTCTTTTCCTTATTAATTGACATTTTCTACCAATTGCGTTACAATACTAATTAATAACCCCATTAATAGATTAACATGTCACCTCTATTAGTTAATTTCCTTAATTAATATTTTACACATTGTAACGTTTCATTAATTGGCATGTTAATTAATTCCACCATTCATTTAACATATATATTTAATATGCATATATATATATATATATATTTATCCAGATTTGAATTTGAACATTTATTTGTTACATTTATATATAAACCTCTTTAAATTGAGGGATCTGATATATATATATATATATAGAAACACACACACACACACATTATATATCAATCTCCAATATTAATTCACATATTAATTAATTGCACTTTTTAGCTAATTCTGTTTGCAATGTTAATTATTCCCTTTATTTTTTTTCCTCTTACATCTAATTCTCTTAATAATTTACATTCATTACAAATATAATAAATTTGTTACTACTTTTATAAATATGATATGAATTAATTGCAAATGTTTATAATTGATATAATTTCCATGTTTGCATATGTAATTGTTTATGACGGTAAAACTTCAAACGGTTGTAACTTCTCCGTTTGAAGTCCATTCAGAAAACATTGTATATGGAAGTTGATCAGAAAATTGCCATGAACAAAATGGTTTAAGTTTCATGGTCAAATTTCAACATTAGCGAAAATTCATTTTTCACTGTTTTCATAGTTATCAATTAAATTTATTTTAATTATATAAAAATGCCGGGTGTTACAAGGATAAAGTTGTTCAATGGAATAAATAAAATATTCAAAACATTGTCCAAATACATAAAAATGAATGAATGGAATATATGAAGAACAGAAACATATATTAAAAATAAACTAATATATAAATAAAGTAGGAGTTTGCCTTTTAGACGAAACCAAGAGAAACACCTTGATTTGAGATATCTCCTCAGATTTCAAGTAGAACATTACCCAGCTTTTAAAGAGAAGGATGAACCACTTATTTTTATTTTATTTGATGTTGTTGTTAATAGATTTTTTAGAAATATTGATTTGATTTGCAGTCATGGAAAGTTAGGAGGAGAGAAGAGAATGGAGAATATAAATGAATGTATATAGAAAATAAATTAGTGGATTTGTTTTTAATTGAAAGAATGAATCATTTTCCATTTTTTAATTAAAAATTTTCTAATCAATTCCCTTAATTTTCTCTCTCTCTATTCCTCTCTATTCATATGGTATGTCTAAATTTACTTGCAATTAAATGGTACAAAATTTCAAAAAAAATTTCATGCAATTGTCTTTTAATTAAACTTGTTTAAAAATAAATAGATATTGTGTATCGATGCGTGCAAATATTACTTTTATATATGCATTCAAATAATTTCAAATAACTCCCAAACATTAAATAAATTAAATAATAATTAATGTTTCTCACGTATTAATTAATTTAATTGACTTATAACATTTTATAAATTAATTAAATCATATGGTTTTTCGAAGAATTCACAAATACGGTTGTGTGACTCAAAGGTGTAAATTCAGTCAGCAATTAATATTAAACAATTCAAACATTAACATTCATACATCGCCTTAGCTAGTGGTGTGACATTTTGGATGAACATATCGCTTACACATCTTTACTGGTAAAATCCAATTTTACTTATTTAAGCATTACCCGGTAGTGAGAATTATTTACACCAATTCTCTTTGTCAAAACTATATCACATTAGGACTTATGGAATTTGGTAATGGTTAAAATTCAAACATCGTC
Source organism: Allium fistulosum (assembly GCA_030737815.1). Classification (NCBI taxonomy): domain Eukaryota; kingdom Viridiplantae; phylum Streptophyta; class Magnoliopsida; order Asparagales; family Amaryllidaceae; genus Allium; species Allium fistulosum. The sequence continues at coordinate 520,059,207 of CM060901.1, read as the reverse complement.
CACATTCAACATGGTAAGTGCAAACACAAAATTCTTGGTTCAATAATAACAATTATTATTAACTGTACTGCTCTGGCCAGAGACTTTGGCTTTGAGTTGACTTAAGTTGACCAAATGATATTAACCCCATAAAATTAAGGAGTTGAATTCTCGCTTGAATAGTTTTTCACTTCTGATGCTTTCACTTGACCAACTATTATCGTTCGATGGACGTCGTGCCATAGATTTAACTCTAATCAAAGTGGAGTTTCCATATTGAAGCTCAATAGTATTCTCAAGTCATGGGAATTATGTAAAATTATCACATTGATATTTTTTATTTGACCTTATTTATATTAACCAACAAAAAACTATCAAGTGAGACTGTAACAGCCTGAAATTTTCAACCATTCGCATCCATACATGTCGGATTTGAATAGCTCAAAATATTAGATTGTTAATTTAAATTTGGCAAAACTCAGTATATACAGTAAATAAATAATCACAGTCAGAGTAATATAAAAATAATGCAGCGGAAACAAAAGAATAGTAGCTCATGAAGCTACTATATAAATATAACAGAGTTAAATAAGATTCAACAGAGGTCTCGAATACATAGATATCTCAATACAATAGTCAAATACAAGATCTGAATACATCACTAGAATCAACTGAATAACTGATAGCAGAATCGATATAGCTAGATCTCCAAGCGAAGCTCCAACTCCAAAGGTGAGTCTCGAACACTGAGCCACTCAGTCTGACCTGAGCGTAAAGCAAAACACAAAACACTCGAGTTAGGATTAAAATTCTTATATCAATAAATCCAACTCAAGTGAAATATCAACTGAAATACAAGTAACTTAAAGGATATTTGGGATAACCATCCTCTAAGGATCCGTTAAACTATCTACTATGTATTAATATACGCTATTATAATAATGTCTAAAGTAAAGTAAACTATTAAAATAGCGTTAAGGCGTTACCCATATCCCCTTAACACATTTTATAGTGCCAATAGTCTATATAGTACCGTAATACCCCGTAAACTGGAGCTACCAGAGGATACTCCATAGGTATGACACAAATCAAACTCGTAGTAAAGCATGCTAGGGTAAGTGACATGGCACAACTAGGCAATGCCAGGGTAGATATACCAATTACACTTCCGGGCCGGTGGTAACGCAGAGCCACAACAATCGTCCACCTCGAGCCACACTCCCGAATCAAGGGTGCGCACCAAATCAATCACAAGTAATAGAATGGCATACGATGGAGTGTGTCCAATCAGAGGTGCTACCTCATTAGCCCGTCGTTTGCTCCTGTTTTAGCCACCTTATGCCAACTCACGAGAGTCGGGTCCACGTATATACCTCATATAGGATCGTCGCCACCATCCTACTTCATTTTGGAATCTCCACTGCGTACACAGTTGTTAAAGTAGTTTTTGGTATCAACAGAGAGTATGCCAATATCTGATCCCGGTCTCTTTAACAACCAAACGTTATTATAATACCGTGGTCATTTCAAAATAGTTTATATTTCAAAACCAAATATCATTTCCATTTCAAAAACCAAATCAATACTATATAATTTCCATTTCAAAACATACCAATACTATATCATTTCCATTTCAAAAATATTCACTTTCAAAATCATAGTACTTTCAAAGATATAATACTTTTAAAACCAAAACAATTTGAAATAATAATACTTTGGAAATCGTAATACTTTGAAATTCATAACTTTGGAATCATAACACTTTGAAATCATAACACTTCCCTTCAAACAATTTAGATATTAATAATAGTATATAAAATAAAATAGTTTATAAAATAAAATAAAATAATTTATATAAAATAGTTATAAGTTAAAACAATTTATATTAAAATAATTAGTATATTTAAAATAGTTTAAAAAATAAAAATAGTTTATATAAAATAGTTATAAGTTAAAATAGTTTATAATAAAATAATTTATATTGAAAATGATTTATATTAAAATAGTTTATATTAAAATAATTTATAAAGTAAAATATAAATAGTTTTAGATATAGTTTAAAAATACTTTATATGATAAAATAGCTTCCTCAAATTTCACAAATCGATTCAAAATCAACTCGAATTCCAAAATTCAATTTTTAATTCAATCTCAATCATCAATTTCAATTCAATTCAGTTTCTAAATAAACCATTTCAAATTATATCGATTTCAAATACAGATTTGAACCACAAAATGAACCATTTCAATTTCAATATATATTTCAAAGCTTTAAATATTCAACATTTTCAAAACTAAATTTGATAATTCCATATATATATAAATTCACTTTACTATTATTTTGTTTTGTAATATTTACTAAATCATTTCAATAACATCTAAATACAACTTCAATTTACAAATTTAAATAAACAAAATATCCCATTTAAATTTATATAAGTTTGAAATATTCATTTTAGTCACTTTTAATCAAATTTAAGTTATAAAACATATCTTCAAAATTTCAAATTTAATAAATTTCAAATCAAACCTATTTAAGTAAAATCTTGAATAAATATAATTTTAAATCAATTTCAAATTTATCTTTCCAATCTGAATCAATATAAACTCTATATTTGAAAATATAGATATTAAATAAATACTTAAACACATTATATATCAACTTTATTAAATCAACTTTAATAAATCTTTAAAATCAATATTTATTAAAACCATATACTTCTTTTCAAAACCATAGAAATCATTTCCAAAATATTTATATATAGACCAACGGTGTCTGTATAAATTTTCTATCCTATGGTCAAGTGATACAAATATTTATCATTTCAATCCGTAATTTAATATATATGGGTATATATCTTTTCAACCCGCAATCCCAAATTCAATGTCAATGAAAATCGCTTGGGTTTATCATTTCAACCCATAATGATTTTCTCCTATTCTACAGATTGTTCGGGTATGTATCATTTCAACCCATAGTGAATTCTATACTAACAGGGAACTTGCAGAGTGATAACAGAAATGATAATAATATAACAATCAGTAACATGAATATATCATCCGTGATAAATAAAAGATAATGGTGTCAGATGTCATAGGTGAACAGATACAGAAATGGCAAATATATAGCAATGTAAATAACTAAAAGCAGCGTATTTCAATTGTCGTTTCAATTGAAATCAAATTTAATAAATATAAGAACGTTAATCGTGAGTGATTGCTCACCTTTCGAGGCTAGAGAGAATAGACACTGAAATTGAGTTACGAATCCAAATACAAATTCCAAAGCAAAGTAAGGTTGACACGAATTCGACGAACAAAGCTGATAAATTGGGAATCGATGAAATAATTAGAATTTTTTTGATAGAAACAACAAATATATTATATATTTCCCTAAACCAATATCCAATTAAAATACATATTTAAATCTATATATATATGAATAAAATATCAAATAAACCCCTGCTTTATATTCAAAAACAAACTGATATGTATATATATAAATAGAAAATCACTAATCCAATTCATTTTATACAAACTTACCAAACTATATAACTTATATATACAACAACTTATATAACTTTAATATACAACCAGATCATATACCACTTTTATAACTACTGGTTTACACATACTTCTTTCAAAAACAAAATATAAAACATACATACAATTCGCATACATGTTACACTTTTAAAAAAAAAAAAATATATCATACTGTCTAGAAAGTAGTTCTTAAATAAACAAATATCACTTTCAGAATTTACCAGATATACATATGCAAACCTATCTCTGTAATTCATATATATATATATATATACTGCAATACATAGGTAATGTATTATTTATATAAACAAATATAACCTCAATGTACTCATGCAGACAGAAGTATAGGCTTAATATAAAAATTACATACAATATATATTCATATACGGTTCTTATATACTATATAACATATATTTCATATATATATATAATCATATATAACATATATATAACCATTGTAAAATATTTTATATACACAAACATTATATTTCGTACCATTTCAACATATTATAGATATACTATATATTTATAAACTGCAAAGGAGAGACAGTATGTGAAACAAAAACCCATCACGTTTAACACGCATACTTTAAAAATTAAGATGTATTTGTATATACATATTTATAGGCCATATGTATATTTATAACATACACCCAGAAACATTCTTATAAACTTTCATTGTTATTGTATATATATATATATCACTACATTTTCTTTCCTTTTCACAACAAACCAAACAAATTCATATTTTAAAACTTAAAAATTTAAACATCATACAGATATATATATAACATCAGGCAAACTAATATATATACCTCAATATAAATGAGAGGAGCAAGGCACGGGAAACGGAGGAGCCGCATGATCTGACGGGAAGAGGAGAGGGAGAGAGGTGAGGCCGAAGCAAGGGGAGGCACAGGAAAGTGGTTGAGATGCTCGGTTGACTGGAGGCAAGAGATCAGCCATTGATACGGTGGGAAGGATATGCTGCTCGTGTCTAGTTGCTTGTGTGGGGAAGAATTCAGCCAAGGTAGCAGCAGGACGTCGAGGCTTGCATGATTAGAGAGGAAGAGGAAGGGAAGTTTGGGGTTGATCTTGGGTTTTTGCATGATGTTCAGGATGAAGAGGAGATTATGAAACTTTGAACAATGTTTCACCTGTTTAAATTTTTTTTCTAAACAAAATAATGAACGAATTGAAAATATATTGAACCGGTTGTAAACGAAAAGTCACAACTTAAATTCTGTATAAAAGAGGTCAATGCCCATTATATTAAACGGTGGATATATGAAGGGTCACAAAAAAACGAAGAGGCACAAAACCGGTACCGATATGGTTACCGTTTCCGTGGTTTCCGCTGCATACCGGACTTCAAAACACAAAATTGAATATACCGCAGAGATCAGTATGACGAAACGATCAAAACGACATACAGATATCAGTGGTACGATTATCCTATCAAAAATCGATAATCGATACCGAAAATGCTGCAAATTTGCCAGAAATAAGAGAAACGGATCAAGAGAAGTCCAAATTTGACAAAAAGGAAGATGACGTCTTACTCAGAAGATGATTTACAAATTTTCTATATAAAAATATTCAGGTTTGGAAAACATTTTATTATCATCTAATATTAACTGATTTGAATTGAAATAGAATTACACAAGAAAATAAACTTCCATATTATCCGATGAAAATTTACCAGTTGCTATATTGAAGTAGACGTATTCCAAATATTGAATTTTTATTTCAAAATTTTATTATTAAATTTTCACAAAATTTCAGTTAATTACGTTACTAAAACAGTTAAAATTTACGGGTCGTTATAGAGTCATTCCATAGTTAGACCTTAGTTACATTAACCAATAGAAAACTATTGAGTGAGTCATTCAATAGTTTTCCAATAATTATCAGTACGTAACCCTTGGTACCCCCAACAGCAATGAGTACTACATTGGCTAATGTTTGGAGAGCATTACGTACTCTAGTCTCAACAGATGTATCGACATCCAATCTTGATACATTTTGACTATGAACATTTAAAACGGTACATTTATTTTATTATGATAAATCACTCAAGGTTACAATACATTATAACAACTATCACAAAACATACCTTTTATGGATTTTCTATATTAAATATACTTTAATAAATAATTAATAAAATATATTATATCAAGTATACAATAGAAAGAAAACACATTTTATTTTGAACAATATTGGTTATCGAGTTAGATATAAGTAAGAAATTACATAATTTCCCCTAGAGCATACCTCGAACTCTATCAATGTCGACACTAATAAATCCACTATATTCACGTGCCAAGCACTCAAATGCAGAAAAGACAAAGTATTAGGGTAAATAAAAAGAAAAAGAAAAGGAATAAGAAAGAAAGAACACAACATCAGAATCTCATAATGGAACGATAATACGTAATATAAAATGGACAGTACAAAGAGCTACTCAAAGATGCATAGCATTTCAAAGTAACAACCCTAAGTACTATCATCGGCCTGGACGGTTATAATAGCTTACCATCATAAATGCTAGCATATACATACTAGTAGCAAGCAGAAATAAAAATACTATGGTAGGTGAAAGAACTCAGCTCGTCCCCTGAAGCTCCAAAGAATATCAACAAAAACCTAATATTATCTGGCATCTTAACTCGACTATATTGAACTAATTTCACAAGTTAGATTCGACTTCGATCAAGGCCGATGACTCCAAAGTGATGATTATGGGGCCCAAAAATAAAGTACAGATGGTAACGTCGAGTCAAGGTTGAATAGACTTGATAGATATACAAGGCACAATGTTCGAAGCATGAAATATGGTTCAACACATAGGAGGGATTGACATAAGTTAGCTCCAATAATAAGGATCCACATGTTTCATGGTGTGAGAGTACTGCTACAGAAAACAATTAATATCTCAAGATCCACAAGCCCAATGCATATGAAATTTTGTGTGCAAGACTTGGGGACCCTAAGGAGCTTACCCTAGGGATTGCACCTCAAGGAAATGAACTTGGAAGGATCGGTATTCTTACCTTGGAAGGGATCGGCAACAATCAGCAAGCAAACCATGATAGAACAAAGATCGAGTAATATCTCAAGATTTACTGATCCAATTAGCATGAAATTTGGAGGCTAAGCGTATAGCATAAACAAGCCACCATAGGGATCGCTTCCAAAAATTCAACCAAAGAAAGGGATTGGTACCGATCCCTCTTCTTTGGGAATTGGGCCATGTGATCTCTCTTATTGGCCCATAAGGTTTCGAGGATCCTTCTGCCAAGTTTTCAAAGAGATATTTGTCCATCTTCGTCTATAAATACAGGATTGGTTGTTTATTTTGAATACTTTTACGCTGCTGGTTGCTTTATATTCTTTTATGACTGAGGATTTTCATCTGATCCCAATTGTACTCAGTCTAAAATGTGATTACAAAGCAATCTGTTCAAAGTCGACGTAGGCAAACAATGTCGAACCACTATATATTGTTGTCTTCGTATTATTCTTTCAATTTACTGTTGTTTCTTTGCTATTATCCTCTATTTAAATTTTATATTCTTCATTTATTTCTCTTCAAAACTTCTATTGGGTGTTTTTGCTACTTTTTGGTTTAAACACCTACCTTTCCCTAACTACTCGAAAGAGCATTTGAGAAACTAAAGGAAAAATAAAACCGTGTGTAACGACCCGTAAATTTAACTGTTTTAATAACGTAATTAATTGAAATTTTGTGTAATTTTAAACGATAAATTTTTGGAATAAAAGTTTGATATTTGGAATGCGTCTAATTAAACATAGCAACTGGTAAATTTTCATCAGATAATATGGAAGTCTATTTTCTTGTGTAATTTTATTTTAATTCCAATCAGTTAATCTTTACTACTAATAAAGAGAATTCATTGAATAGATTTACTCGGCGTGTTTTTGAAATTCCAAATATACACTTTTACATCTCATAGACATATAGTATTCAAATATGGGAATATAGCCTGTTAATTTCTAAGTACAACTGTTAGTCACCATGGAGAACTACAGTGTGCGTTCACAAGATGAAGTATCAGAGTGTACCATATTGTCCGTAATTTAGGTGGGAGTTCATTGGTCGAAGTTTTGTCAGATTCCAAGTTAGTATGAAGAAGTTATTACAGTCTGAACAAAAAAAATAGCGGCTTTTGCACTAGGCGTTGTTCAAATATTGGGATGTGATAGCCTATTATTTTCTAAATACAACTGTCAGTCCCCATGGAGAACTACAGTGTACGTTCACAAGATGAAGTATCTGAGTGTTTCATATTGTCCGTAATTTAGGTGGGAGTTAATCGGTCGAAGTCTCGCCGGATTCCGAGTTAGTATGAAGAAAATATTGCAGTCTGAACAAAAAAAATAGCGGCTTCTGCACTAGGCGGAGTTCAAATATGGGGATGTGGTATCCTGTTATTTTCTAAGTACAAGTGTCAGTGCCCATGGAGAACTACAAAGTGTGTTCACAAGATAAAGTATCCGAGTGTTCCATATTGTCCGTAATTTAGGTGGGAGTTAATTGGTTGAAGTCTCACCGGATTTTGAATTAGTATGAAGAAGTTATTGCAGTTTGAACAAAAAAAAATAGCGGCTTCTGCATTAGGCGTAGTTCAAATATGGGGATGTGGTAGCCTGTTATTTTCTAAGTACAACTGTCAGTTCTCATGGAGAACTACAGTGTGCGTTCAGAAGATGAAGTATCTGAGTGTTCCATATTGTCCGTAATTTAGGTGGGAGTTAATTTGTCGAAGTCTCGCCGGATTTCGAGTTAGCATGAACAAAATATAGCAGTCTGAACAAAAGAAATAGCGGCTTCTGCACTAGGCGGAGTTCAAATATGAGGATGTGGTATCCTGTTATTTTCTAAGTACAACTGTCAGTGCCCAAGGAGAACTACAGTGTGCGTTCATAAGATGAAGTATCTGAGTGTTCCATATTGTCCGTAATTTAGGTGGGAGTTAATTGGTCGAAGTCTCATCGGATTCTAAATTAGTACAAAGAAGTTATTGCAGTTTGAACAAAAAAATAGCGGATTCTAGACTAGGCGGAGTTCAAATATAGGGATGTGGTAGCCTGTTATTTTCTAAGTACAACTGTCAGTTCTCATGGAGAACTACAGTGTGCATTCAGAAGATGAAGTATCCGATTGTTCCATATTGTCTGTAATTTAGGTGGGAGTTAATCTGTCGAAGTCTCGTCGGATTCCGAGTTAGTATGAAGAAAATATAGCAGTCTGAAAAAAATAATAGCGGCTTCTGCACTAGGCGGAGTTCAAATACAGGGATGTGGTAGCCTGTTATTTTCTAAGTACAACTGTCATTCCCCATGGAGAACTATAATGTGCGTTCACAGGATGAAGTATCCGAGTGTTCCATATTGTCCGTAATTAAGGTGGGAGTTAATCGATCGAAGTCTCGCCGGATTCCAAATTAGTATGAAGAAGTTATTGCTGTCTGAACAAAAAAAATAGCGGCTTCTGCACTAGGCAGAGTTCAAATATGGGGACGTGGTAGCTTCTTATTTTCTAAATACAACTGTCAGTCCCCATGGAGAACTACAGTGTGCGTTCACAAGATGAAGTATACGAGTGTTCCATATTGTCCTTAATTTAGGTCGGAGTTAATCGGTCGAAGTCTCGCCGAGTTTTGAATTAGTATGAAGAAGTTATTGCAGACTGAACAAATAAATAGCGGCTACTGCACTATGTGGAGTTCAAAAATGGGGATGTGGTAGCATGTTATTTTCTAAGAAAACTGTCAGTCCCCATGAAGAACTACAGTGTGCGTTCACAAGATGAAGTATCCGAGTGTACGATATTGTTCGTAATTTAGGTGGGAGTTCATCAGTCGAAGTTTTGTCTGATTCCGAGTTAGCATGAAGAAGTTATTGCAGTCTGAACAAAAAAATAGCGGCTTTTTCCTAGGCAAAGTTCAAATATGAGGATGTAGTCTGTTATTTTCTGAGTACAACTATTAGTCAACATGGAGAACTACAGTGAGCGTTGATGTAATTCTGTAACGACCCGCCATCCTACGACAAGGAAGACGCATCGTTTTGAAGAAAAGAAAGAGGTGAGAAAGTAGAAAAGAAAGAGAAGAAGAAGAACAACAACAGAATCTCAACAGCGGAACGAATAAATTATATTAATAACAAAAGTATTATACAATATACAACGACTATCAGAGTTACACAGATTATACAACACATACTAGACAGTTATAAACATCTGTCTAGTTATTACAACTCAACACAAAACTCTATTCAGAGATTAAACACAGCGGAATACTATATCTACGAACGCCGAAGCCTCCTGCTCCATTGCTCCTCCAGATAACTCGTCAAAGCTAAACCTGAATCCCTTGGCTACTCGTAAAAATTTGAGTACCCAAGAGTTTATAAAACAGAAATAAACAACTTGGGTCAGACATGGGTCTGGTGTGAGTAACAGGTTAAACTTGTTTAACTTCAAAAACCATTTCGAAAGAAAAGGTATCACGTAAGACTCCCCACAAATAAACATGGGTAAGTTTTTACCTTACGCTAACCAAAACATTTGATAGGAAATTCGATTATATTATTATAGGGTCTAGGGTTTTCAAGTAAAATACAGAAATAGCTGGAATGCTTACATCTCACATTCCAACATAGTTGGGCACAACTAATACGTACGGCACTTATTGGATTTTGGATTCCATACAATGGCAGGGCTACCGGGGTACCGCCCGTCACAGTACGTGGCCTAGATCACCGTACCGAGGATCACTCCCAATCCCCTGCAACACAAGGCCGGAACATCCCTTACTGGATAATTCCCGCACAAGATATCCCAGCAGTTGTTGCAATTCAACTGCCCACTCAACCGAATAATAAGAAGGGACCTCTAGACAGGGATAATCTTGTCCTACTTGGGTGCTACCCACTAACCTTGCTGCACCTCCCCTGTTTTAGCCATTCCCGGTTTGAAGAGGCTTGAGGCTACGATTTACCTTTAAATCAGAACACACCACTTAGAATGCTCATCGTCCACCTGACGATGTTCTGAAAGCATTCAATCCATACAAGTTCGTTCCGGGTTCGAACGAAACCGAAGGCATTATCTCGTTACACTCGTATTGGAATCACCCTCAGAGTTAACGACAATAACCCTTGCACTCTGAATCTTCATCTCGAATCTGAAAGTACTATCTCCGTCAACTCATTACGGAATCACCCTCAGAGTTATATTGACAAAGAATCGTTCTTACACCTCGAGTCTTCACTTGCTCCAATTTGATTTCACGACCTAACGTAAATTTGGATTGATGTGGTATTCGGGTCTCCAGACCTGGAAATCCGGTATACGGAAACCCGATCCCGGTCTCATCGAAATCCAAAACGTATCTTTTAAGGCCAAGTTGTTTTAAAGTTAAAACAATTCAATTCAATTTATCTATATACACATAGATAGATAATTCACAATAGATAATCGACATTATCATTAAAAGCAGATAATCCATATCATCATCATTATACAACCAAAGCATCCAAATCATACAGTGTCAATTATCTCATCTCTGAGATCTCAAACCATTCAAAGTACATCAATATCATTCAATATCCTTAAGCAATGATTTATTAATCACCATATAGAGTTAATTTAAAATGAATTAAATTAAATACTTCATCTCTAATTAATTTAAAGTAAATTAAATTAATTTCTTTCATCATTAACAATCTTGCTTAAGTTACTATTAATTAATTAACTCTTGGGTACTCAAATTTTTACGAGTAGCCAAGGGATTCAGGTTAGCTTTGACGAGTTATCTGGAGGAGCAATGGAGCAGGAGGCTTCGGCGTTGTAGATATAGATAGTAGTTCCGCTGTGTTAATCTCTGAATAGAGTTTTGTGTTGAGTTGTAATAACTAGACAGATGGTTATAACTGTCTAGTATGTGTTGTATAATCTGTGTAACTCTGATAATCATTGTATATGATGTAATACTTTTGTTATTAATATAAATTATTCGTTCCGCTGTTGAGATTCTGTTGTTGTTCTTTCTTTCTTCTCTTCTTTTCTACTTTCTCACCTCTTTCTTTTCTTCAAAACGATGCGTCTTCCTTGTCGTAGGATGGCGGGTCGTCACAGTGCTATTATTAATTACATTAAGTAATTATACTTAACAAATCATCTAGTAATTATCTTGAATTAATTAAACTTAATTAATTGACTTAAACTAATCACATTAAACTTAATTAATTACATTGAGTAATTAATTCCTTAATTACTTCCATTAAGTAATTAAACTTTTATTACTTTCATTCATTAACCTTTAATTACATTCATTAAGTAATTATCCTTTATTTAATTACATTCATTAATTATCCATTAATTACTTATACTAAGTAATTATTCTTAGATTAACAACATTAATTAATTAACCTTTATTAATCTCATTAAGTGATGAAATATTAATTAATCCCACTTAATTACTCACACATCTTTAATTAAAGATAAATTCTTTATCTTGATATATAACTTAATTACTTACTAAACTTCATTAGAAAATATTCAGGGGTCAATTCCATAATTCAAAATATATAATTTATCTTAAACAAAACAATTAAAACATTTAAATCCTTGTAAACTTAATCACTTTAATAAATTTACAAGCTTGTTTGATAATTTTACTTTGGGAAAACATGGTTTACATTTAACTGTAACGACCCGACTTTCTTTGCCCAGAAAGACGCATCGTTATGAAGAAAGAAAGGGATAGAAGAAGAAAAGAAAAGAAAAGAGAACAACAATACATCAGAAATCTCACAGCGGAACGAGAAATATATTATCACATAAGATATTACATAGTATCATATACATCAGAGTACACAATTTATACATCACAGAATAGACAGTTATAAACTTCTGTCTATTATACAACACAAATATACCAGTACAATACAGACTAATACAAACACAGCGGAAACTCTATATATCTACTCGCTGAAGCCTCCTGCTCCTCAGCTCCTCCAGTATTCGTCAAGATTAACCTGAATCCCTCGACTACTCAATACAATATTGAGTACCCAAGAGTTTAATAAAACAGAAAATAAACACTTGGGTCAGACATGGGTCTGGTGTGAGTAAACGTGTTAAAATTGTTTAACTTCAAAATCTTTTGAAAACAAAGGTATCACGTAAGACTTCCCACACATAAACATGGAAAAGTTTTTACCTTACGCTAACCAAATCATTTGATAGGAAATCCAGTTATATTATAATAGGGTCTAGGGTTTTCAAGTAAAATACAGAAATAGCTGAAATGCTTACATCTCACATTCCAACATAGTTGGGCACAACTAATACGTACGGCACTTATTGGAGTTTGGATTCCATACAATGGCCGGGCTACTGGGGTACCGCCCGTCACAGTACGTGGCCTAGATCACCGTACCGAGGAGTACGCCCGCTCCCCTGCAACACAAAGCCGGAACCATCCCTTACTGGATAATCCCGAACAAGACAACCCCGTAGTTGGCTGCAGTTCCAACTACCCACTAAGCCGAAATATAGAAAGGGACCTCTAGACAGGGATCTATCTTGCTCTCAGTGGGCGCTACCCACGAAGCCTTGCTGCACCTCCCCTGTTTTAGCCATTCCCGGTTGATGAGGCTTGAGGTTACGATTACCTTTAATCAGAACATATCACTTAGAATACTCATCGTCCGCCTGACGATGTGCTGAAAGTATTCAATCCATACAAGTTCGTTCCGGGTTCGAACGAAACCGAAGGCATTATCTCGTTACACTCGTTTTGGAATCACCCTCAGAGTTAACGACAATAACCCTTGCACTCTGAATCTTCATCTTCACTTGAGATTCACGACCTATCGTTAATTTGGATCGATGTGGTATTCGGGTCTCCAGACCTGGAATACCGGTATACGGAAACCCGATCCCGGTCTCATCGAAATCCAAAACGTATCTTTAAGGCCAAGTTGTTTAAAGGTTTAAACAATTTAACTTATCTATATTCATTCAGATAGATAATTCACAAATCACAATTGATAATCACATTATCATTTAAACAGATGATTCATAACCAAATAGGTAATCCATATCAACATCACAATAGTTAATCTATATTACCATCATAATGCGACCAAGCATTTATTCCACACAACATTACTTATCTCATTTCTGAGATTACATCCATTCAAGACAATCAATGTCATCCATTCTTATATAAGAAATGATTTACTTAATCATAACATAATTAATTTAAAATGAATTAAATTAACTATCTCTATCTTTAATTAATTTAAAGTGAATTAAATTAATCACTTCATCTCTTAATTAATTTAAAATTAATTAAATTAATTACTTCATTATAAATCTTACTTATATAATCATTAATTAAATAAATTAATTAATCATTCTCTAATTATCCACTTTAATTAATCACCTTGATTAATTATATTTTAATTACATTTAAGTAATTATCTTTAATTAATTTCACAAATTAATTATTCTTAACCAATTATAGTAATTAACCTTTAATTACTTCATTAATTAATTAATTATAATTAATTACTTTAATCCTTAATTAATTACAATTAATCACTTATCATTTGATTAATTAATCTTAATTAATCAACTCTCAATTACATCATTAATTATAAACTAATGATCCCTAATCACACCTTTAATTATTTATTAATTACATTAAGTAATTAACCTTTAATTAAACCATGATTTATTAATCACCTTTGATTAAACTTAACCAGTAATTAACTCTAATTAATTATCTTCCTTAATTAATTACTTTTAATTAATTACCTTAACCAATAATTAATTACATTATTAATTACCCTTTCATTTAATAAAATAATTATCCTCTAATTACTTTATTAAATATTTTATCTTTACTTAATTATATTCAGTAATTATTCCTTAATTACTTCAACAAGTAATTATACTTAATTAATTTATAAATGATTATCTTAAGTTAATCATTAATTAACTACTTAATTATTTAACAAATTATTTAAATTGAATTAAATAATTCCTTAACTCCTTATACTTAAAGATCTTAATTAAGAAAATCATTTATCTTAATTAAGTTAATTAAATTGACCAACAATTTAATTATCTTCCCACATTAATTATTTTTAATTAATCAAACCTTTAATTACTTAAGATAAATCCTGATTATATTTGATTTATTAAATCCTTATCATTTAAACTCATTTAAAATAAAACATTTTAGAAATCAATTATAACTAAAAACATTTTAAACTCCTAAATACAACATTTTAAAAACCATTTATTTTACAAGTGAAACTTGTTTAACTTTGCTTTTTTAAAACTTAAACATTCTGTTGTATTTTAAAATCTGAACAACTGGAATCTATCTCCCCAATTATCTCGAACGAACTCCCAGAAACTTCTGCGTCTACCTCGGGTAAATCCAACAAAGCCCCGAGTCACCCTATCCTACAACTGCTTCGAGAATAACTTCAGTATACACGAAAAACACTTCGAGCTCCATCCCTTCTCCCCCAAAACCCATACTTCCCTGATACATAACCGTGCACATAAACGTGCACATCACCGTCGACCATCGGCGATCTTCTCTCCGGCCTCCATCAAGTCACTCACGATCCCTACCATTCATCACGCAACCCAGAAATTCAAATTTGATCGAGAATCGAATTTTGATAAATCGAACCCAAATAGCTCGAAACCCATCACCAGAAAATCATCCCTCCACGGCGACCCCAACCTCGAGAAACCCCGACACCTTAGCCGTAGCTCCCTCTCGACCTCCAGAATCTACGAAAACAAGAGCGATCACTTCCGGTTGTGCCTGGACGTCGCGACTACCTCAACAGTTCAACCCATTTAAAAGCAGCCTAAAACCCTACTTCGATCCAATTCGAAGAATTTATTCATCAGAAAAATTCTTATGCATTTTTCCTATGATCTTCCCCTTCCCTTCCATCTTCGAGTTCAACCACGGCACCCAGACCATCTTCGTTCGCCGCCGATTGACCAAAATGCCCAAAAACATAAATTTCAAAATTCTCTTTAATTACCAATCTAAAAATCTTGATATACATACCAAAAATCTTCATTTTCCATTTCGAAACAGATTGTATAATCAAAACTCGAAATTTAATCATTCGATTTTATGACTAAATGTTAATCAACATTATGATATCTTAATTTAAAAATAACTGTTTAATATAAATGCTTGAGATTATTTTTAAATTTTGAATCTAGTTGATACTAACATTTTTCATTTATACATCAGATCCTAAAAGAGACTATGGAAAGAGGAATTTAAATTTGTTCTATTTTTTATTTTAAACCTGTTAACATATAACAGAGAACTGAGTATATACCAGACATGCAAGCAATTTTACATACACATACATATATATATTCAGACAATATTTCATTCATATCACCATCTTACTTTAGAAATTAATCACAAGATCAAGTTATAAAATAGATCCAGGTCTTAAAATGAAAGTTTTGCTCATCAGGTAATATTGAACAGAGAACAGTATATATAAAATCAAACATCTCACCTACATATCTATGCAAATCCAGATAAATTCTAACTGAAGAATTCAATAAAATCCAATATCATCACATGCAATTTAGTTAAACCAGATTAATCTGTTTTTAAAAATAGAATTTACTCACCTGAAATTTAAAACAGAAAACAGATTTTGTTTCCAGGCTTTCCAGTTTTGAATTTAAGCTTGATTTCCTTGTTGATCTTTGATTACTTGCTGTTTGATTTCTGGTTATTTGCTTGATTCCATTTTTCCTGATCTTCCAGTTGTTTTGAAGATTTGAACTGCTGTTTGGAATTGCTTTTCATCTTCTTATCTCAGATTTGCATTTAAATTTCCAGTTTTATCTTTCTTTAATTTCCAGGTTTTTATCTTCTTTAGATTTGATTCGAATTGTATTTTTTTTTTAGTAGAGAAAGAAGAAAGATGAATTCAGCTGATAGTAAAATAAATTTCCTTCTTCATATTAATTTTTATTTATTTTAAAACTTTAATTAAGATATAGCCACTTGTCTTTTAAGTGTTAATTTGCTTACACCTATGCTTACAAATTTACAAATGTCACTAAACTATTCTAATATGCCAACAAGTGTTATTCTTGTTTTTTTAATAAATTTATTTAAGACATTTATGTTTTTATGAAATATTTATAAGTATATAATGTATTTATCTCTTTTTATAATTTAAGCTTTTAGATTTTAATAAATATACAAATGTGAAAAACAATTATAAAAATAACTTATGCTTTAAATCAAATACATATAACATATTTATAAATGCTTGAGAACTTATTTTAACTCTATATATATTTTTACAAACCTATTTTGACTTATGTTTGAATTTTAAAAATGAAAAATCTTAAAACCAATGAACTTCTTAATTTAAATCTCAAATATCATTTTGAAAAGTATTATGCTAAATTAAAATTTCCAAATTACAAATTATATATATATTAAAGTTTGAAAATACTTTATTAAATTTGAATCATTACCTTTCCATTTCAATATACAAATATATATATATATATATTCTAAATGGGAAATATTTTAATATTAGTTTAGATAATTACTATATTGAATTTCATAACATAACTCCAAAACACAATATATATACATTCATACATATAATAAATTTGAAAACATAGTTTTATTAAATTAAAGACTCCCTATTTATAATATATATGCCAATATATATATACATTATAAATATAAACACTTATATTAGATTTAGAAAGATAAATCTTCCCAATTTTAAATTGTTAGAAAAGATATTAATACATATTGCCAATTAAAATATTATTAGCCTTTTAAAATGAATAAACTTGTCAATTTTATAAAATAAAATCATCAAATCAATTTAATTATTAATAAAGATTATTAAATTGATATTGCCAAATTTCCGGGATATCACATTCTTCCCCCCTTAAAATAATTTCGTCCCCGAAATTTAAAAGCAAAGATAATTTAATAACCCAGCAAAAGTTTTTAATTTTAAACAACAATCACACAATCAATCATACACTATCAATCATAGCAACCATCTAATCTAATCAAACAATTTTAACTATCCAGACAAAATTCTAGATAGAATTTCCTCGAGTTTCCCCAAGTGTATATATATACCGGGATACTCGCTTTACAAACAATCAAAACTACTAAGCTATAAAGCTTCTACTCATCTAGATCTACAGAACTAAACAGGATATCAGACTAAACTCAAAACCATCTCTACTTCCAAATCCTTCTGAACTGCTGATTCCATCACTCGATGAATCATACACATATTCCTCAGAGATATGTGAAATAAAATGAATTCCAGTTATCCGAACTGGCAACTCAATCCTGTAGATCAAAGAACTAATCCTTTTGAGAACACAGAAAAATCTCATAATACTTCCGGAGCTAGCTCTCCAGTCTTACCAAATCTTATATCTCCTTTGATCGGAGAAAACTTAAACAATATTCAAATTTCAACTTCAAATTCCAAATTCCATCAATTCTTAACTGCATAACTCTCCTGACGATCCTGAGTCACTTCATCCTTCCTGATCAGCTTAACCCTTGCTGATGCTTCTTGAAATAGACTAGACTAATATCAAACCAATTTCCGGATCCTACTCAACAAAATGGTTTCCAAAAATACGCCAAAATCCAGAACACAACTCTACTCCACAATCATTAGAGCACTTCGAACTACTTCTCTTATCTGAAATAGCCAAACAGTTGCACTTGACAACCTTACCTCCAAATCCTGAAAATTCCTTCACACTTAGAGATACACTTGAATTTCCTATAGAAATCCTTTACTCCAAGAAAATTACAACTTCTGGTTGCTTCCACTCTAGAATAGCTTCTATCTTGCTTCCGCTGCACAACTCTGATCTGGAATAGATGAGAATGCTGTCGAAGAAACTCGAGCACAAACTTGATCATCCACAGTTCACCATACCATAAATTCTTAGTGAACCATTCCACTTGTCAAAACATCCCAGAAGAATTCCCTCCAGCAAATTAGGACTGATCAATCCCTCTCCAAAGAATCCTAAGCTGCTTCACCAAATTCTTCTCTAGAAGACATCCTTCTACTAAGCTGAACTTCCGGTAACTCCACTAATCAAGTTGATACGGAATCTCAATCTCCAATAACCCATGAGAACACTCGAACAATCGCAAGTCTCTTTTGCGATCAACTCGACCTAACTTCCACAGATACTGTTCTCTCTTCTCAAATTAGAACAGCTCATACTTAACTATCCAATTCATCGAAGAAATGGATCCACTCTGCTGCTTTTGGATTCCTCCTCTAGAAAAACTGCTCAGCTAGAAAACTTCCTGCCAACACAGAACACTCCGAGCCGCACTGCTGCCACAAATGCCAAAACTCCTTATCCGAAACTCCTCGAGAAACTCGGACTTCAAACAAAACAGAAACACTCTGCTGGACCCAGCCACAACACCGAAGCAGATATACTTCCTAAAACTTGTTCCAAAAGAAACATCTTCGGAAACATCCATAGTCAATGCGTCTCACCACACAGCTACTTCTTCCAGAAGTTACCAAGATACCATCATTCGCTTTTGCTCATCCAATTTCAAAGATAAACTCCAAACCTTAACAGGTTTCCTTCAGAGATCGATGAAATCCTTACACCACAACAAAGCTCACTCGAGACGATATTAGGTCTACAGTCTCGACAAATACACTTCCAAACTCAACACTCAGACTCTAACTATTGGTAATTGTGTTACACACACTACCATCTTATCTACCTTTATAACTCATATTGGAAAACCCGAACAGGTAACCCAATAAATAGGTAGAATAAATATATATATATAGTTATATAAAAATTACAAATACGCGCTCTCAAGATAGACACCACTCCAGAGCCTAGGTATTCACTCAACCTACCGCTCTGATACCAAATGTAACGACCCGACTTTCTTTGCCCAGAAAGACGCATCGTTATGAAGAAAGAAAGGGATAGAAGAAGAAAAGAAAAGAAAAGAGAACAACAATACATCAGAAATCTCACAGCGGAACGAGAAATATATTATCACATAAGATATTACATAGTATCATATACATCAGAGTACACAATTTATACATCACAGAATAGACAGTTATAAACTTCTGTCTATTATACAACACAAATATACCAGTACAATACAGACTAATACAAACACAGCGGAAACTCTATATATCTACTCGCTGAAGCCTCCTGCTCCTCAGCTCCTCCAGTATTCGTCAAGATTAACCTGAATCCCTCGACTACTCAATACAATATTGAGTACCCAAGAGTTTAATAAAACAGAAAATAAACACTTGGGTCAGACATGGGTCTGGTGTGAGTAAACGTGTTAAAATTGTTTAACTTCAAAATCTTTTGAAAACAAAGGTATCACGTAAGACTTCCCACACATAAACATGGAAAAGTTTTTACCTTACGCTAACCAAATCATTTGATAGGAAATCCAGTTATATTATAATAGGGTCTAGGGTTTTCAAGTAAAATACAGAAATAGCTGAAATGCTTACATCTCACATTCCAACATAGTTGGGCACAACTAATACGTACGGCACTTATTGGAGTTTGGATTCCATACAATGGCCGGGCTACTGGGGTACCGCCCGTCACAGTACGTGGCCTAGATCACCGTACCGAGGAGTACGCCCGCTCCCCTGCAACACAAAGCCGGAACCATCCCTTACTGGATAATCCCGAACAAGACAACCCCGTAGTTGGCTGCAGTTCCAACTACCCACTAAGCCGAAATATAGAAAGGGACCTCTAGACAGGGATCTATCTTGCTCTCAGTGGGCGCTACCCACGAAGCCTTGCTGCACCTCCCCTGTTTTAGCCATTCCCGGTTGATGAGGCTTGAGGTTACGATTACCTTTAATCAGAACATATCACTTAGAATACTCATCGTCCGCCTGACGATGTGCTGAAAGTATTCAATCCATACAAGTTCGTTCCGGGTTCGAACGAAACCGAAGGCATTATCTCGTTACACTCGTTTTGGAATCACCCTCAGAGTTAACGACAATAACCCTTGCACTCTGAATCTTCATCTTCACTTGAGATTCACGACCTATCGTTAATTTGGATCGATGTGGTATTCGGGTCTCCAGACCTGGAATACCGGTATACGGAAACCCGATCCCGGTCTCATCGAAATCCAAAACGTATCTTTAAGGCCAAGTTGTTTAAAGGTTTAAACAATTTAACTTATCTATATTCATTCAGATAGATAATTCACAAATCACAATTGATAATCACATTATCATTTAAACAGATGATTCATAACCAAATAGGTAATCCATATCAACATCACAATAGTTAATCTATATTACCATCATAATGCGACCAAGCATTTATTCCACACAACATTACTTATCTCATTTCTGAGATTACATCCATTCAAGACAATCAATGTCATCCATTCTTATATAAGAAATGATTTACTTAATCATAACATAATTAATTTAAAATGAATTAAATTAACTATCTCTATCTTTAATTAATTTAAAGTGAATTAAATTAATCACTTCATCTCTTAATTAATTTAAAATTAATTAAATTAATTACTTCATTATAAATCTTACTTATATAATCATTAATTAAATAAATTAATTAATCATTCTCTAATTATCCACTTTAATTAATCACCTTGATTAATTATATTTTAATTACATTTAAGTAATTATCTTTAATTAATTTCACAAATTAATTATTCTTAACCAATTATAGTAATTAACCTTTAATTACTTCATTAATTAATTAATTATAATTAATTACTTTAATCCTTAATTAATTACAATTAATCACTTATCATTTGATTAATTAATCTTAATTAATCAACTCTCAATTACATCATTAATTATAAACTAATGATCCCTAATCACACCTTTAATTATTTATTAATTACATTAAGTAATTAACCTTTAATTAAACCATGATTTATTAATCACCTTTGATTAAACTTAACCAGTAATTAACTCTAATTAATTATCTTCCTTAATTAATTACTTTTAATTAATTACCTTAACCAATAATTAATTACATTATTAATTACCCTTTCATTTAATAAAATAATTATCCTCTAATTACTTTATTAAATATTTTATCTTTACTTAATTATATTCAGTAATTATTCCTTAATTACTTCAACAAGTAATTATACTTAATTAATTTATAAATGATTATCTTAAGTTAATCATTAATTAACTACTTAATTATTTAACAAATTATTTAAATTGAATTAAATAATTCCTTAACTCCTTATACTTAAAGATCTTAATTAAGAAAATCATTTATCTTAATTAAGTTAATTAAATTGACCAACAATTTAATTATCTTCCCACATTAATTATTTTTAATTAATCAAACCTTTAATTACTTAAGATAAATCCTGATTATATTTGATTTATTAAATCCTTATCATTTAAACTCATTTAAAATAAAACATTTTAGAAATCAATTATAACTAAAAACATTTTAAACTCCTAAATACAACATTTTAAAAACCATTTATTTTACAAGTGAAACTTGTTTAACTTTGCTTTTTTTAAAACTTAAACATTCTGTTGTATTTTAAAATCTGAACAACTGGAATCTATCTCCCCAATTATCTCGAACGAACTCCCAGAAACTTCTGCGTCTACCTCGGGTAAATCCAACAAAGCCCCGAGTCACCCTATCCTACAACTGCTTCGAGAATAACTTCAGTATACACGAAAAACACTTCGAGCTCCATCCCTTCTCCCCCAAAACCCATACTTCCCTGATACATAACCGTGCACATAAACGTGCACATCACCGTCGACCATCGGCGATCTTCTCTCCGGCCTCCATCAAGTCACTCACGATCCCTACCATTCATCACGCAACCCAGAAATTCAAATTTGATCGAGAATCGAATTTTGATAAATCGAACCCAAATAGCTCGAAACCCATCACCAGAAAATCATCCCTCCACGGCGACCCCAACCTCGAGAAACCCCGACACCTTAGCCGTAGCTCCCTCTCGACCTCCAGAATCTACGAAAACAAGAGCGATCACTTCCGGTTGTGCCTGGACGTCGCGACTACCTCAACAGTTCAACCCATTTAAAAGCAGCCTAAAACCCTACTTCGATCCAATTCGAAGAATTTATTCATCAGAAAAATTCTTATGCATTTTTCCTATGATCTTCCCCTTCCCTTCCATCTTCGAGTTCAACCACGGCACCCAGACCATCTTCGTTCGCCGCCGATTGACCAAAATGCCCAAAAACATAAATTTCAAAATTCTCTTTAATTACCAATCTAAAAATCTTGATATACATACCAAAAATCTTCATTTTCCATTTCGAAACAGATTGTATAATCAAAACTCGAAATTTAATCATTCGATTTTATGACTAAATGTTAATCAACATTATGATATCTTAATTTAAAAATAACTGTTTAATATAAATGCTTGAGATTATTTTTAAATTTTGAATCTAGTTGATACTAACATTTTTCATTTATACATCAGATCCTAAAAGAGACTATGGAAAGAGGAATTTAAATTTGTTCTATTTTTTATTTTAAACCTGTTAACATATAACAGAGAACTGAGTATATACCAGACATGCAAGCAATTTTACATACACATACATATATATATTCAGACAATATTTCATTCATATCACCATCTTACTTTAGAAATTAATCACAAGATCAAGTTATAAAATAGATCCAGGTCTTAAAATGAAAGTTTTGCTCATCAGGTAATATTGAACAGAGAACAGTATATATAAAATCAAACATCTCACCTACATATCTATGCAAATCCAGATAAATTCTAACTGAAGAATTCAATAAAATCCAATATCATCACATGCAATTTAGTTAAACCAGATTAATCTGTTTTTAAAAATAGAATTTACTCACCTGAAATTTAAAACAGAAAACAGATTTTGTTTCCAGGCTTTCCAGTTTTGAATTTAAGCTTGATTTCCTTGTTGATCTTTGATTACTTGCTGTTTGATTTCTGGTTATTTGCTTGATTCCATTTTTCCTGATCTTCCAGTTGTTTTGAAGATTTGAACTGCTGTTTGGAATTGCTTTTCATCTTCTTATCTCAGATTTGCATTTAAATTTCCAGTTTTATCTTTCTTTAATTTCCAGGTTTTTATCTTCTTTAGATTTGATTCGAATTGTATTTTTTTTTTTAGTAGAGAAAGAAGAAAGATGAATTCAGCTGATAGTAAAATAAATTTCCTTCTTCATATTAATTTTTATTTATTTTAAAACTTTAATTAAGATATAGCCACTTGTCTTTTAAGTGTTAATTTGCTTACACCTATGCTTACAAATTTACAAATGTCACTAAACTATTCTAATATGCCAACAAGTGTTATTCTTGTTTTTTTAATAAATTTATTTAAGACATTTATGTTTTTATGAAATATTTATAAGTATATAATGTATTTATCTCTTTTTATAATTTAAGCTTTTAGATTTTAATAAATATACAAATGTGAAAAACAATTATAAAAATAACTTATGCTTTAAATCAAATACATATAACATATTTATAAATGCTTGAGAACTTATTTTAACTCTATATATATTTTTACAAACCTATTTTGACTTATGTTTGAATTTTAAAAATGAAAAATCTTAAAACCAATGAACTTCTTAATTTAAATCTCAAATATCATTTTGAAAAGTATTATGCTAAATTAAAATTTCCAAATTACAAATTATATATATATTAAAGTTTGAAAATACTTTATTAAATTTGAATCATTACCTTTCCATTTCAATATACAAATATATATATATATATATTCTAAATGGGAAATATTTTAATATTAGTTTAGATAATTACTATATTGAATTTCATAACATAACTCCAAAACACAATATATATACATTCATACATATAATAAATTTGAAAACATAGTTTTATTAAATTAAAGACTCCCTATTTATAATATATATGCCAATATATATATACATTATAAATATAAACACTTATATTAGATTTAGAAAGATAAATCTTCCCAATTTTAAATTGTTAGAAAAGATATTAATACATATTGCCAATTAAAATATTATTAGCCTTTTAAAATGAATAAACTTGTCAATTTTATAAAATAAAATCATCAAATCAATTTAATTATTAATAAAGATTATTAAATTGATATTGCCAAATTTCCGGGATATCACAGTTGAAGTGGGGATATAACATGTTATTTTCTAAGTACAACTGTCAGTCACCATGGAGAACTACAGTGTGCGTTCACAAGATGAAGTATCCGAGTGTACCATATTGTCCGTAATTTAGGTGGGAGTTCATTGGTCGAAGTTTTGTTAGATTCCAAGTTAGTATGAAGAAGTTATTACAGTCTGAGCAAAAAAAATAGCGGCTTCTGCACTAGGCGGTGTTCAAATATTGGGATGTGATAGCCTGTTATTTTCTAAGTACAACTGTCAGTCCCCATGGAGAACTACAGTGTACGATCACAAGATGAAGTATCCGAGTGTTTCATATTGTCCGTAATTTAGGTGGCAGTTAATCGGTCGAAGTCTCGCCGGATTCCGAGTTAGTATGAAGAAAATATTGCAGTCTGAACAAAAAAATAGCGGCTTCTGCACTAGGCGGAGTTCAAATATGGGAATGTGGTATCCTGTTATTTTCGAAGTACAACTGTCAGTCCCCATGGAGAACTATAATGTGCGTTCACATGATGAAGTATCCGAGTGTTCCATATTGTCCGTAATTTAGGTGGGAGTTAATCGGTCGAAGTCTTGCCGGATTCCAAATTAGTATGAAGAAGTTATTGCTGTCTGAACAAAAAAAATAGCGGCTTCTGCACTAGGCAGAGTTCAAATATGGGGATGTGGTAGCTTCTTATTTTCTAAATACAACTGTCAGTCCCCATGGAATTTAGGTGGGAGTTAATCGGTCGAAGTCTCGCCAGGTTCTGAATTAGTATGAAGAAGTTATTGCAGACTGAACAAAAAAAATAGCGGCTTCTGCACTAGGCGGAGTTCAAATATGGGGATGTGGTAGCCTGTTATTTTCTAAGTACAACTGTCAGTTCTCATGGAGAACTACAGTGTGCGTTCAGAAGATGAAGTATCCGAGTGTTCCATATAGTCCGTAATTTAGGTGGGAGTTAATCTGTCGAAGTCTCGCCGGATTTCGAGTTAGTATGAAGAAAATATAGCAGTCTGAACAAAAAAAATAATGGCTTCCGCACTAGGCGGGGTTCAAATACGGGATGTGGTAGCCTGTTATTTTCTAAGTACAACTGTCAGTCCCCATGGAGAACTACAATGTACGTTCACAGGATGAAGTATCCGAGTGTTCCATATTGTCCGTAATTTAGGTGGAAGTTAATCGGTCGAAGTCTCGCCGGATTCCAAATTAGTATGAAGAAGTTATTGCGGCTGAACAAAAAAAATAGCGGCTTCTGCACTAGGCAGAGTTCAAATATGGGGATGTGGTAGCCTCTTATTTTCTAAGTACAACTGTCAGTTCCCGTGGAGAACTACAATGTGCGTTCACAATATGAAGTATACGAGTGTTCCATATTGTCCGTAATTTAGGTGGGAGTTAATCGGTGGAAGTCTCGCCGGGTTCCGAATTAGTATGAAGAAGTTATTGCAGACTGAACAAAAAAAAATAGCGGCTTCTGCACTAGGCGGAGTTCAAATATGGGGATGTGGTAGCATGTTATTTTCTAAGTAAACTGTCAGTCCCCATGAAGAACTACAGTGTGCGTTCACAAGATGAAGTATCCGAGTGTACTATATTGTTCGTAATTTAGGTAGGAGTTCATCGGTCGAAGTTTTGTCTGATTCCGAGTTAGTATGAAGAAGTTATTGCAGTCTGAACAAAAAAATAGCGGCTTTTTCCTAGGCAAAGTTCAAATATGAGGATGTGTTAGCCTGTTATTTTCTAAGTACAACTGTCAGTCCCCATGGAGAACTATAGTGTGCGTTCATAAGATGAAGTATCCGAGTGTTCCATACTGTCCGTAATTTAGGTGGGAGTTAATATGTCGAAGCCTCGCCGGATTCCGAGTTAGTATGAAGAAAATATAGTAGTCCGAATAAAAAAAATAGCGGCTTCTGCACTAGGCAGAGTTCAAATATGAGGATGTTGTGCCATGTTATTTTCTAAGTAAACTGCCAGTCCCCTTGGAGAACTACAGTATGCATTCACAAGATGAAGTATCCAAATGTACCATATTGTCTGTAATTTAGGTAGGAGTTCATCGGTCGAAGTTTTGCCTGATTCCGAGTTAGTATGAAGAAGTTATTGCAGTCAGAACAAAAAATAGCAGTTTCTGCCTAGGCGGCATTCAAATGTGGGGATGCTATTATCAAATCTACTTCCACAGGTACAAATAAAAATGCATGCACATTGTGGTTAAATGCAGGCCCACCTATATGTACTCGTAATTGATAATAATAGAATGTTTTCCAAACTTGAATATTTTTCTATAGAAAATTTGTAAATCATCTTCTGAGTGAGGCATCAAATTTCGTTCTTCAAATTTTGACTGCTATTGCTCTATCTATCTTATTTCTGACAGATTTGCAGCATTTTTCTGTACCGATTATCGACTTTTGATAGGATGATCGTACCACCGATATTTGTATACCGTTTTGATCGTCTCATTGTGCTGATCTCAGCAGTATATTCATTTCTGTTTTTCGAACACTGGTATGCAGTGAAACCAGTAAAACGGTTTCTGTATTGGTATCCATATTTGGCCTCTTTGTTTCTCGGTGTCCATTCATTTATTCCACGTGAGAAAATAAAGAGTCACAAACTTTAAACATATCAATCCTTTCTATTCCATATAGTCATATTTCTGGTGGAATTCATTTAGTTGCTTCTTTCGGTTCATGGGAAAAAAAAGAATATCATTCGCTTGTATGCCGTTCCCAAACCCAGCCTATTTTTCTTCCACACTTGCAGCCATCCTCCTTCCAGATCTACAACCTCCTCCATGCGTGCAACTCGTTCTCTTCCCACCAAATCTCCGAGCGGTGCCACCATATCATTTTTTGTCATCTTCCCCGAGCAAGCCATCCGCCATAGCATAGCAGCCGTGCCTTTCTTCTTTTATGCGTGCTCTGGTAAATTTGTGACTCGCATATATATATATATATATATACACACACACTTATCATTATATTGAGTTTACAGTATGTTTAGAAATTATACATATATATATTAGTTTTCATTTTCTGTTTATAAGTTTTATGTATGTCTATACAAAACTTAATATGGGTCAGTTATAATGTGTTTAAATTATTTGATTTAAATTTTCGGTTTTAAATCTTATATATATTATTTCAAGTTACTGTATAGTTTATATAGGTAGTTTATTTCACGCTGTGCATATAAGCAATACTATTTATATAAGTTTACTACGTATGTATGCTACAGTATACTGCGACTTTTAAATTGTGTATATATACTATTTACACTGTGACCTATATATATATGTGTAAAAATAGGACTGATTATACTGTAACTAGTATATAAATACATAGCCTGTCTTTGATATAGATATAAGTTATATAAGATTCATATATACAAATATATAAAATTTGTATATGACATGTCTGTAGTGTCAATATAAATTTTTCGAATGAAAGTACTAGCAGGTTGATTTTTTTTGAACAACTATATATATGAGTATGTGAATATATATATATATATATATATACGGTAACAATGTTTCAATCTTGTTCGAAGATATATATTGGTATCTGTGGGTTTAGTTGCATAATCAATCATTCGTATATTTCACTGGCTATGTATATTTGTCGGATGTAAGTTTTCTTTTAGTTTAACAGGTAATATATATGTATGTATTGATTGTATACGTGTGATGAAGAGTATTTATATATACATATTATGTCCAGATTTTTACCAGTAGAGTATACATGTTAGTATACATACTATATAATAGTTTATTTACATTTTAGTATATTTTTTGTTGTTATTCAAAATGATATAATATATTATAAAAGAAGTTTTTTTTATGTTAGTTATATAATAGTGTATATATATTTATACAGTTCTATACGCAGTATTCAAGTTATAAATTATTTTGAAAATATAGTCTATGAAGGTTAGTGGTACACATATGTTCATATGACCTGTTTGGTATTATATCCTATATATATGTTGTTTATAAGTATGTATAAAAATTCTGTATGAATATTTGTGGTTATTTATAAGGAATAAAATCTGTTATGGAAGTTGTTATATATGCTGGTTATAACATGTAGGTTATATAAGTACTACATAATGTTACTTGTCTACATAAATATTTATTTTCAAAAATGTATACTTGAAACAGTTATATTTGTATACCAGTATATTATTTTAAATGATTTCATGTACTGTTAATATCATATATTTATATATATTTGAGGTATGTGTTAAATTTAATAATGATCTTGGAATATATATAGATTTTGATTTTGATGTATGTCTTTTATTTATATATTAGCTTATATATATATCAAGAGATGTGGATTTGGTTTTTCAGATATGTAAATAGTGATCTTAGAAATATATGTTTTAAAAAAATGGTTTGTAAATATATATAAGGTATATTTTAACATGTGTGTTTTAATTTGAAACAATAACTTTGAGATATATATATTTAAAAATTGTATGTGTTTGAATTCAGAATAAGATTTATATATATCTAGTTATATATAAGTTCACTTATACCATTTATCATTATTGATCCAATTCTGATTGATTTCATCTTCTATTTATCAGCTTTGAGCGTCAAATTCGTGCCAATCTAGCTTGTTTTAGGATTCGTGCTTGGACTCGTTACTCATTTCATTGTCTATCCTCTAGCCTCGAAAGATGAGCAATCACTCATGATTAAAGTTCTTATATTTATTAAATTTGATTTCAATTGAAACGACAATTGAAATATGCTGCTGCTAGTTATTTACATTGTTATATATATGCCATTATCTGTATATGTTCACCTGTGACATTTGACACCATTATCTGTTATTTATATTGATGATATATGCCTGTTACTGTTGTTATTTTATTATCATATCTGTTATCACTCTGCAAGTTCCCTGTTAGTATAGAATCACTATGGGTTGAAATGATACATACCCGAACGATCTGTAGAATATGAGAAAATCGTTATGGGTTGAAATGATAAACCCAAGCGATTTTCAATTGAATTGAATTTGGGATTGCGGGTTGAAATGATATATACACGTATATATTTAAATTGCGGATTGAAATGATAAATATCCGTATCACTTGACCATAGGATAGAAAATTATATACAGACACCGTTGGTCTATATATAAATATTTTGAAACGATTTCTATGGCTTTGAAAAAGAAATATATGATTTTAATAAATATTGATTTTTAAAAGATTTATTAAAAGTTGATTTAATAAAGTTGATATATAATATGTTTAAGTATTTACTTAATATCTATATTTTCAAATATAGAGTTTATAATGATCCAGGTTGGAAAGATAAATTTGAAATTGATTTGAAATTATATTCATTTAAGAATTATACTTAAATAAGTTTGATTTGAAATTTATTAAATTTGAAATTTTAAAGATATGATTTTTATTACTTGATTTTTGATTTAAAGTGATTTAAATGAATATTTCAAGTTTAAAAAAATTGAAGGAAATATTTAGTTTATTGTAATTTGGGGTTTGTTTTAAATGATATTGGATTTATTAAGTGAATATTTCAAAACTAAAATAATAGTAAAGTGAATTTGATATATATATATGTAACGCCCCACCTCTATACCCACGCTAACCAAGAACACTACGATGTAGTGCTGTCAATTAGCGTGGAGAATAAGGCTGTGGAGGAGCGACCATCCATGTAACTTCTTTGTGCGAGCACCGATACGTCAGATAGAATAGAATGCATATCTTTTAAGGAGGAAATCCGACATACCGATACAAACACAAAGCTATCACACGGTGGCTATATATAATCTTCGGAAAACAAACATAGAAGTAATCATAACATAAATCAGTCACAGACATCCATATCACAAAGGCGGAAGAAGATATGAATAAATATATAACACATGAAAGTGTACATCAGAGTAGTGGTCAGAAAGGTCCACGATAATACAAAAGAATAGCATCACGTGCTATACAAAAGAATAAGTACACAACATAGAGTCTATATCTCAAAGGTGTACATCCATAAACTACTAATCTATGTAGTTAGCCAAAAGTCAGAAATATCCTGAAGAGAAGTCAAGCAGAAGCACCTGTAACATCTCGGTCTGACCCGAGTATTATTTATAAGAAAATAATAAACGGATCAGTCTAACTATAAATATCAGATGATATGGTATAAAGTAAATGGCATGACATGAACATGAAATATCTATTACGACATACTACTATAAGTATGTAAATGATAATCAACAAAAGATTAATCAATATCACAAGAATCTTCTCAAAGATAAGGTAGGGTATCATACCCTAAACTTGTATTCATAACAAGTCAATAACACATGAATTCACCAATGCACAAAAACTGATATCATATCAATGAAAATCATGAAAATTGGTGAAGCACAACATTCCAGAAATCATCATCAGAAATCCAGAAAACACATAAAAAGAAAAGGGGGAGGCCTAACACATGAATGGGAGCATGAAGCTCACCTACGCGTAAACACATGACGAGAAGCTATCTCATGGAAGCTATCCATTAAATTTTCACACAGGAATGGCCCGAAGACCGTAGGGTGCTACCCTAGAAATGTGATGGAGAAACATCACATGATCGGGGTATAGTCTCCCACGTAGACAAAGAGACATCGCTCAATCGCTAGTCTAAATCACAAAAATGATCGTCATGATCATAAGGAAGTGTCAATCACACCAAGCTAGTAAATATATGAGTTTAGCTTCATGTCCCATAACCACTTGCTTAACTTAAATATTTACGAACAAGCTGTAAATCTTCACTAGGAAATTGTCACAAAAAGGGTTCAATCGAACAAGTCCAAGAGCTAACCGACGAAGTGAACGCAAGCGTTTCATACCACCTGTTTTACTAAGTCGTTTAAGTCGATTTCTCATTCGAGTGAAGTAAAGGCTTGTATATACTAGTAGATTGAAAATCGGTTTGAGGAAATCGAACTTTTGATATTTAAAATAGTGTTGAAATCGCTTTGATGAAAGAGTTTTGATATTTACTATTAGTATTGAAACCTTTATATTTTTAAAGTGACAAGTCATAAAACGTATCACAAAAATTCACATTCGGAGACGTGAATAAAATCCAAGGAAATCAGCTCAAAATGCATCAAAATGGAAGTTCTGATGAATGCTTTTCATATAAGATTGCCTACGCAGAGTAATACGGGGGTCCAGGGGGCAGCGCCCACGGCGGGGTGCGGGGCAGCGCCCCGTCACGGTACGACTTAGGTGAAGGCAAGCGACCTAAGAGGGAGGCGGGTCGAGCGACATTCTCAAAAATCCCGAGAAGAAGTCATCAATGAAGAAAATAAATGATAACGACGAATCGGATAACCTTGAATCGATAGAAATTGGAATCTCGAGATAAATAGGCAAAAGCAAGCAAAGTAGAGTCGCTCACAGGCACCAAACGTCTGAGGTAAATGCTCAGACGTCTGCAGGAAGTTTCGGGAACTTCCTGAAACAGACCCCAGACGTCTGAGCATATCTGCAGACGTCTGGTGAGGAGCTGAAGTTGTTTTTCAGCCCAGTAGGAGAGCAAACTCTCCCACATTTTTCACCCGATCGAGCAATGGACTTCGGGGCTTTTTGTCAATCGTTAATACGGCCCTATAGGCACTCCGATTCACAACCAAAGACATGTTCACAAATCAAAGCAAGGAGATGCAAAGTTTGAATTAAAAGCATCAAAAATTGAAATGTTCGCCAAAGCAATTCAAACCAAAAGCAATTGAACATGTAATAGTGTTAGGAATTCATACCCAACATCAAAGATGGTTATAGTCATAGATGTGAGATAAAAATCTCACCTTTATACACAAGCACAAGTATGAAGGAGCTATAGAGCAATGGCAATGACAATCTCTTTTCAATCCCAACTCAACAAGCTTGATTCTAAGCTAAAAAGAGAAACATTTCCTAAATTAGGTTTAGGAATTTCTGAAATTGATAAGAGAATGAGTTGGGGAAGAAGAAGAGGAGACTTACCAAAGCTTCTTCTATTGATTTGGAGCTAGAACTTGATTTGTAGATGGAAACTAGGGTTTTAGAGTTTTAATTTCCCATTCCACTCACCATTAATCTCTTTAGAACTGAAATGAAGAGGAGGAGGGAGTGAATGAAGAGGGGGTTTCAGTTTGGAGTGTTAAGTTAAATCATAGGGCTGAACCAAACCCAAACCCAAAGTGAAAATGGTCGAATTTTTGACTAGCTCCAAACATATCGAAGTTTACACTTAAAAAGATTGCAAACGACATTTCGAACTCAATGGGAGTGGTCTCGAGTCCTAATTTGACCGTATGCAAAAAGTAGCTTTTCGGACTAACATCCGATTAACGATTTTAAATATAAAAATATAAAATCGATAAATATGCGGGTTGTTACAATATATATATATATATATATATATATATATATATATGAAATTATCGAATTTAGTTTTGAAATATTGAATATTTAAAGCTTTGAAACATATTGAAATTGAAATGGCTTATTTTATGGTTTAAATATGTATTTGAAATCGATAATTTGAAATGGTTTATTTAGAAACTGTAACGACCCATAAAAGTTTAGCAATTTTAATTGGTTTATAACGTATTGAATTGGATTTTTGAGAAATTATTAATAATAAAATTTTGAAAAAAATTTATTTGGATTACATATAATTAAATATAGAAAATGGTAAATTTTCAATTAATTATATGAAAGTTTATTTATTATGTAATTCTATTAAATTCAAATCAGTTAAGAATTGTTGAAAATAAATTTGCATGAAATCAAGGGAATCGACTGTTACCATAAATTTTATTTCTTCCCTGTCCATTCAAGTTTTACATCAGTTACAATCCAATCAATACCATACCTTTATTACTCCCTGTATTCATGCTGTAGCTCTTTAATTTTCTATCCGTTGCTATTTCATTTCGGGATTGTTCCTTCCCTATTTATTCCATTTCAAACATTTTCTCTTCTCTCTGGTAGAAACATAATATTTTACATCATTTATATATATATATATATATCTGTAGCTTGCATTCATTCGTTTGTTCACTTTTACGTTTCTCATACTTTCTACTTTATTGTCCTTAATTCCCGTGCTTGACGTTATCATTTCAGTTTCTTTCCATTGAATGTGGCACGTTTCATTGTTAACGTTTTATTCCATTTATATGTGTGGCTTTCCTTTTGCAACCTGTTCCATTTCTATTTTCTTCGTTTTCAAAATTTGAAACGTACAGGCTGGACCACAGTATTAATTGCTTTCCAATTCACGTTCAAACGTTGCTATTCCTAGCTACTAATAAATTTAGAAATCAGTGTTTGTTACTTAATTTATGGCATACGTTCAAAGCATTGGCTTTTATTATTCAGCTCAATTAAGGGTGACCATTGCCATCACATAACCGGTAAAGATTTGTATACGTTTTATTTGTTTATGTGGCAACGATTCACATTTACACTATTATTGCCTTTTTAACTTCACTGGTTTTCATTTATTTGTGTACGTTTTCATTTCAATTATTGTACACATCATGGTCCCTTTTATAAATTCAACGCCCATAAATAGTTTATTTCTTTCCCCCTTCATCTTCATTTGTCCCATATTCATTTATTTGTGTACGTTTTTTACATTGATTGGGCAAAGGCTCATATTTCAATTGCGTTTATAAATCAATTTCCACTTTTGCAACTTCACTTTGCTTTCACTTTCCACCTCATACTTGCATCCATCTATTAATTTTCATTTATTCTATATTTATTGCCAACGTTATAAATTTGAAAGATCACTTGCTTCCCTTGTCTCCCTGATTTCACATCCCTGTGCCTATCCTTTTGAGTTTCTTACTTTTATATTCTATTATTAGCCTAAACGTGCATTTTGACTGTTGCCATCTGTGATAACCCGGATTTCAGAACATCTATTAATTGGTAATTAACTGATTTTAACTATTTTATAAGCTGAACAAATAGAATTATGATGAATACATATATTTGGATATACGTATTAATCTAATAATCTTCTTACATAATTTAAAATTTACAAGAATTATATTTTCAAATCAATTAAATATGTTTTCTATTGTTTATATATATATATGTAGATTGTAAATAAAACTATGATTTGAAATTCTATATGAATATCTTGAAAATAAGTTAGATTCAAATTCTACATTTTTAAAGCACTAGTATAAATAGCTTAGGCTTAAGGTAAGTATAAATTAATAAGTTTTATATTGTTTTCTTTGAGTTATATTCATATAAGTAAAAAAAAAAAAGAAGAAATGTATAAATAAAAAATACAAAGTATAATATAAAAACCTAAAACAAAAATATAATACCTATTAAAGACATTTATAAATATATAACTAAATTTAAAATCTATTAATACACATGTTAGCTAATAACATTATCTAATTAACAAGTCTTAACAAATTAGATAAGAATAATGACAAGTGTCCCATTTTCTTTTTATTGGAAAAAATATTTATTTAAAAAAATAGAATAGCTTATATTAACATTTTCAATTCTTTCCTTCATTTCATTCTCTGATATATTTTTCCAAGACTAAACTAAGAAACAAGAAGAAATCTGTAACAAAAATCCAGTAAACAAAATCAAAATCAAAGGAACTCAACAACAATCCAAAACCTAGTAATCAAACTAGAATCAAACAAGCTTCAGCTCATAACAATCAAGTTTAGAGCAAAGCAAGACTGAAATCAAACAACAGCTTCTTTCAAGCTTTTAACCTGAGCAAGAGCAAAGCAAATATAAAGATCAACTCAACAACATCAGATTGACGCTAGAATTCAAATCATAGTAGCTGTTCAAATTTCCAGTTCAAAGGCAAAGTTTTTTCCAGTTTTCTCTGTTCATCTTTTCTGGTGAGTAAACTACTATCTTAAAAATACTTAGTCTGACCTATACCTTGATTTCTGTGATTTATGCGTGAAGTAAAGTGGTTGCATGGATATAGATAGGTTATATATATATACATATAAATGTTAGAGTGTGTATGTCTGTACATATGAATATATGACTCTGTTCTTGGTTACAGATTCTTAAATCAAGTCCAAAATTCAAACATCTTTATTTTATTTTTATTTTTCAAAGCTTAAACTCAAACTCAAAAAAAAACAACAAGAACAGAAAGTATTCAAGGGCAGATTCAACTACAGTTTTCTCAAAACATCAAGTATTCTTTGTTCAAAGGGTTGCAGGTGAGTAAGCTACTGTTTAAGAAAACTTAATCTGGTGTAAATCTTGATATAAGAGATAATCTTTGAGGTTATGGATGTAAATCTTGTTGTATATCTTTATGTAGGGAGGTTCAGTGTATACAGTTTAGTGTAAATGTTTATACTTCTCTGTTTAAAAGAAGTCTACAGGCCTTAACAATTTAAGGAATCAAATATTCATCTCCTAAACCCTTTCAGGATTTGACAAAAGTTGTTTGAATCATCCAGATCGTAACCTTAACAATATTTCAAGTGTTATTGGTTTAAAATTTTAAGGGAAGTTTGAAAATATAGTAGATTTTCTTTAAGTATGAAAAACCCAAACATTTTAAAATGTTGATTTGAATTCACCACTTAAATCGTCGTTCAAAAATTTGATTTTTAAAAGGAAGATCACGAATTTTAGGTTTGTAAATTAGGAGATATTGTAAGTTGATCGAAATTGGGTATAGTGGCAAATTCTGGCGATCGGGATACTTTCTGGGGTCGGGATTATGCTCGAAGGTGGAGGAGGATCTGACGACCTCAGCAAAAATGTCTGACGAGTTTATCAATCGTGATAGAGGCCGGACTATGTCGATATAGGGTTTTAGCTTGTGTTTGTGTATGGTGTCGAATTCTAAGTGATGCGTTGTTCTCAGTTGACCGGACCAGTTCGCACCCATGGCAATCGAAAGAGGAGGAGTTGGAGAAGCACTGACCAGAGTATCGTCATCTCTGGTGACCTAGGGATTCGGGGCGAGGCGTTTCTTTGAAGATTGTTTTTGGTTCCAGTTGGGTTGTATTGCTCGATTTCGTTTTCACCATAAACTTCGATTGCTGGGTGAACGTGGGTGTTCGTGGGGTCATCGCCGACGTGATGGTGATCTTAACTTCGTTCGGTAGTGGATGGAATCGATGTGCATGTGCACGCGAGACTCTGGTATCAGTTGAAGTTGTGGAGTTGGGGAAGACAAGGGTAACTCGGGTCAGACTCGAAGTAAATCGCTAGAAGACTCGAAGAAATGAGGATAGTAACTAGCTCGGGAATTTCGTAGGAATGGCTCGGGTGTTCATTCGTTTGTCTCGAGTTGTTTTCTGGTAACTGACCAGGTTTTAAATTATAAAATAAATGTCTTATTTAAGTTAAGATTTAATAACGGTTTTAAAATGAATTATTTTAAATCAATTAAGTTAAAAGTGGGTTAATATGTATAACCTTTATTTTAAAGTTTATTTTACATAAACTTAATAATGTAATTAAGTGGTAAATTAAGATGATTTAATGTTTTTAAAGAGTAAGTTAATTGGTTAATGATAATTTATTTAAAAAAATTATTAAATAAAGATTTAAATGATAATTAAGAGTTAATTACTTAATTACATAAATTAAGGTAATTAATTAATAAATTATTAGTGAATGTGATTAATTTAAAGTAATTAATTATGGTATAATTAATTAATGAGAGTAATTAAGGATTAATTAATGGTTAAAGGATAATTAATTTATGTAATTAATTAGAGAATTAATTACTTAATGTAATGATTAATTAATGTAATTAATTAATGAAGGAAATTAAAATTACTTAAGGTAAGTAATTAAATGATAGTTAATTAAACTAAGTAATTAAAAGTTTGATTAATTAAGGAAACTTATTAAGGGTTAGTTAATTAATGAATATGATTAATTAAAAGATAATTAATTGATATAAGTGATTATGAAATAATTAATTTAAGTGATTAATTAAGGATAATTACTGTAAATGGTTAAGAATAATTAATTTTGTGAAATTAATTAAAGGTTAATTACTTAATGTAATTAAAGTAAAATTAATCAAGGATGATTATAATTGGTTTGTAAGCAAGGTTTAAAGTAATTGAAGTAATTAACTTAATTCATTTAAGGTTAATTAAATTAATTAGAGATCATATGGTTGATTAATCTTGCTATGAATGATTAAATGATAATTGTATGTCTTGGATTAGTTGATATCTCTGTTACGTGATATAATATGTTGGGTTAAAATAGTGACTCCCTGTATTTAAAGTTTGAATTGTATTTCATTTGAATAATTTGGGTTAAGATGACATTGAATTCGAAGAGACAGGAGTCGGGTATTAGTTAATACCCGAAACCACTTCGATTTGAAATCATCTAAAATTCTTTATAGATTGATATGTGAAACCAATAGGCTGGTTGGGATAAAATGAACCATTTAAACTAAGTTGGATACTTAGATAT
This sequence comes from Allium fistulosum, assembly GCA_030737815.1. Taxonomy (NCBI): domain Eukaryota; kingdom Viridiplantae; phylum Streptophyta; class Magnoliopsida; order Asparagales; family Amaryllidaceae; genus Allium; species Allium fistulosum. The sequence continues at coordinate 520,020,871 of CM060901.1, read as the reverse complement.
TGTTTTGTGAAAATAAGTGTTGACTATATAAGTTGTTTACTTGTAATAATGTACGAGTTACCCCGGGTTTTAAATAAGTTCTATAGATTGGAATTTCTTGTTAGATGAGTTTACTCACGCTGGTTTCCAGCCTGACCCGGGTGTTACTTTGATGTAATGCTCGGGTCAGACCGAGTATTACAGATTTCCAGGTAAGGACGTTCTGGAGCTCAGGAGGCGAGCTGGATGGCAGGAACGTATGGAGAGTGATATATTGTTATTTATTGGGACGAGTTATTTTAACTGTTCAGTGATTGTGAAATGTTGTAACTCTGATATAGTAAAATGTAATTAACAAATACAGTTTTCTTTGTATAACTGATATTATTATTTGATATTGTATTTTGATCCGCTGCGAATGTGAGAATCTGTGTCTTGTTCTGTTTCTTTCTTCTATCTCTTTTCTTTTTCTTCTAACTATCTGGAAATTTCGGGTTCGAAATTCTCGGGTCGTTACATTTGGTATCAGAGTAATGGTTAAGTGAGAACCTTGGCTCTGGTGGGTATACTCATTAAGGATAGGGTCAATGGTACCCTAGAATGAGTTGAGTGTATATATATATATGAGAGCGTACTTGTTATTTACTTATATAAAATTTTTAAAATGATTTTAAAATTTAATGATTTTAATATAAGTTTATCTTTTTATATATATAAAATGATATTTCTTTCTAATAAATATTAAGGTAATTGGTTGTTAATATAATAAGAATTAAGTGATAATACAACCAAATTTGAAATTGAATGAAGATAAGTTTGAAATGAATCCAAACTGAAATTAAAATCTTGAATTTGTAGAAATGTTATCAAGAATAAAGATAACAATGAATTGGTTTCCAGATATGATAATCTTGGTTATTATCATAAATGGTAATTGTGTTTAATAATGAATGTTGTTAATAATTAAGCAAAATAAAATGTTTTAGGGGAGTAAAACATTTAGGCAAGTATGACTTGTAAATTGAAGTGGGTTTTAAATTGTGAAATTTTAAATCTAATTCCAGAAAACTTGAAATTGTTTTAAAGAAGTTTGTTTTGAATTAAAACCAAAGGTGGTTTAAAAATTTAAAGTATAACTTGGTGTGTAAATAAAATGTATATATGAGGAATATACATAATACCAATGATGATTTGAAATAAACACTTAGTGTTGAGTTTTAAATTGGAATGTGATGTGAAACCCAAAGTAAAGTAGGTTTTAAAACTTAAAAGGGGAAAGATTATTAATCTGAAGTTTAAAATTTGAATGGGAATTCAAATTGTGAAAAGTTGACCGGATTAAGTAAATTTAATTTAACTTGGAGGAAGTTAAATAAGTTTGAATGAATAACTTGAATTGGAAATTTCAAGATGAAATTTAAATTTAACTTGGGTAGTTAAATGGTTAATTTAAATGGGAGTTATGAGTAATCTCAAAATGGGGTTGAGATCTGGAAATTTAAAATGGATACTGTAAATTGGTGTTAGGATAAATTTGGATGTTTATTTATCCTGATATTATTCTATTGTTATAAATAATCAATGAAATTGAGAATTGGTTTTGAAAATTGAAAATGGATAATAAATTGGAATCTGAAGAATTTAATTGTTTTCGAATCCTTATTTGAACTTTATAATAAGTCAAGTAAAGATAATTTTAAAATGGAATTTTGGAATTTGGATTCAGAATTAAATGGTTTAAAGATTTAGGTTGTTGGTTAAAAAAAATAAGGGTTAATTTGATTTAAGGAATTAAATCAACATTTAAAAATTTAACTCGAATTTATATAATTCGAGATAGTTTAAATTGAGATTTAAATTGAATTAGTTTAAACTGAAATTGATTTGAATAAATGGGAATTGTGATTTAAGATAGATAAGTTTAAAATTCAAATGGGAATTGGGATTAATTCATATAGAAATTGAAATGATTTGAAATTGAAGTAAATTCAATTTGAAATTAGTTTGAATAATTTGAAATTGTAATTAAAGTGAATATGTTTAAAATTAAATGGAATTTGATTTGAAATTCGGAAAGGAATTAAGATTAATTCAACTTGAATTGAGATTGAATAAAATTCAATGGAAATTGAAGTATTGAGTCAATTTAAATGGAAATGGAAATTTAAATTGAATTGATGAGAATTGAACAGTTTGACTCTGGTTTATTTTCAAAATAAATTATTTTAGTACAAATATATTTTTCCAAACTATTTACTATACAATCTTTATTCTTAAACTCTAAACTATTTTATACTTATTTTACAATTATTTGGAACTATTTAACTATTTTGAAACTGTCTTATAAACTAATTACTATTTTTCAGTTACTTATATCTAATCACTATTTTAAAAACTATTTTTGCAATTATCTAACTATTTTATACCTACTTAACTATTTTACAGCTATTTTACAAACTAATAACTATTTTTCAACTCCTTATCTATTTTAAATTTTTTTTCAAGCTATTTTTAAATTTAAATAGGTCAGAGTTCAAACTGTTTGTAATTAAAGTAATAACTCAATTGTAAATGGAAGCGATTGAGAATAAGAGAATAGAATTAAAGGAAAAGTGGATAGAAAGGAGAAATTGATTTAGCTACTAATCAATAAAGATAAATACGTAGGATATACGTATATTATTCTATTCGCATAAGTGATTTGATCCAGATTCGAACATAGAATTTCGAGATAGTATTATCGATCCGAGTTGGGATTTTTCGCTCGATTTTCGACGGCGAACCTGGATATGGAATTTTGATTGGTTCTGGATATTCTCTATCATAGCTACGACTATGCAAGGAGAATGACGGTTTCTGATCAAGAAATTAGATCTGAGTCCGCACTAGGAAGTCGGGTGGACGATACTAGTTCGGAAGTGAAATTGTGTGATCGAGTGAGCGATTAAATTGGTATAGCGTACGGATGATATATGTACATCGTACGGGTTTGAATGAAATTGGCATTGAAAATTTGTGGATAAGAAATTTGAAATGGTTTTCGAAATGAAAGGTATATTATGTGAAATATAATGGAATTGGATATTTCTTTGGTTGAAATTTACTTTATGGAGATAAGTAATATGGTAAATAACTTTATAAAGAAATCAAACTTGAATATTTGATTTGGCAATAAATAAAGTTATATTTTGTAATATGATAAACTTCCCTTATTGAATCTAGCCAGAATAAAAAGGGATTTTGGAAGTATTTGAAGTATAAAAGAGGTTTTATACAAGTTGAAGTGATCCAAAGATTTTCAAAGTTATATATATCTATATATATATAAAGGGTTTTATGAGAATGATTTTGGAAAAGGTTTTGGGAACCTATATAATTTGGAAAAGGCTTTTGATTTTTGGGAAAATCAATTTTAGGAATTTGGAAAGCCTAGTTTGAGAATTATCGATTTTGGATATCGATTTGTGTAAAGAAGATTTTGGTATAAATCATAAAGGATATGATTTGAAGATACTATAAGTATAGTATAAAGTGTTTTGTGAATAGCTCTGGGGAAAAAGGCGCTTCCTTGAAATGAACTTCTCAGGAGTGCCACTGGGTGGTACTGCCTTGAACCCCAAGGGGGGATTCTAAAGTTGATCCTGTGAGGAGTCCGGACAAACTAGTTCCTGAGGATTATTTGTGTAGCGAAAGTCGAGGGGCTGGTGCCCACAGAGGCATTTGGGTTATGCTGTGACGACAGTTTAACTCGATGTCACTACGATCTACTGCAGACCATAGCGAAAGTCATGTGTGCCGCTGAGAGCCAACTGTCTACGTTTGATTTTATATCGGTAGACTGTGACACTATGGTAACATAGCGAAAGTCGTTTGTGCCGCTGAGAGCCAACAGTCTGCGTTTGATTTTATATCGGTAGACTGCGACCTATGTGGGAGAAGTTTCATTATTTGGCAGCGAAATTCGGTGGCGCTGATGCCTACAGTTATATGGGTTTGTGCTGTGATAGCAACGTAAGGCCCGGGTATAACTGCGATCTGTAGCGGGTTCCATGGCGTAATCGAGGAGCGCGGAGACCTACAGTTATATGTGGATTTTGCCGGGACGGCAACGTAACCATCGGGTTAACTGCGACCATGGATGGGGGTGATTATTTCCAGAGCATTCTCACCAAAGATATTTTCTCTATTTTCAAAACTATTTTCTATATTTTCAATAAATTATTTTCCAAATATTTTCACTGGGTGTTGAAACCGGGTCTGCTAAGTACTTATAGATTTTCAGTCTTACGCCTGATCAACGTATGACCGAATTTCTATGAGAATGAGGATGGACTGGTTGAGACATCGAGTTATAAAAAGTATTTTTTTAAAAAACTATTTTGGTGATATTATATTGATTTTTGAAGTATTTTAAAATTTCTTAATTAAAGAGTTTTTAGATGAAAATACTCAAAGAATAATTTAACTGGTAATAAGCTGTTGTAATTAAAATTCTGGTTACTTTCCTTTTCGGGGACGAAAAGATTTAAAGGGGGGAGGAATGTGATAACCCGGATTTCAGAACATCTGTTAATTGGTAATTAACTGATTTTAACTATTTTATAAGCTGAACAAATAGAATTATGATGAATACATATATTTGGATATACGTATTAATCTAATAATCTTCTTACATAATTTAAAATTTACAAGAATTATATTTTCAAATCAATTAAATATGTTTTCTATTGTTTATATATATATATGTAGATTGTAAATAAAACTATGATTTGAAATTCTATATGAATATCTGGAAAATAAGTTAGATTCAAATTCTACATTTTTATAGCACTAGTATAAATAGCTTAGGCTTAAGGTAAGTATAAATTAATAAGTTTTATATTGTTTTCTTTGAGTTATATTCATATAAGTAAAAAAAAAATGTATAAATAAAAAATACAAAGTATAATATAAAAACCTAAAACAAAAATATAATACCTATTAAAGACATTTATAAATATATAACTAAATTTAAAATCTATTAATACACATGTTAGCTAATAACATTATCTAATTAACAAGTCTTAACAAATTAGATAAGAATAATGACAAGTGTCCCATTTTCTTTTTATTGGAAAAAATATTTATTTAAAAAAATAGAATAGCTTATATTAACATTTTCAATTCTTTCCTTCATTTCATTCTCTGATATATTTTTCCAAGACTAAACTAAGAAACAAGAAGAAATCTGTAACAAAAATCCAGTAAACAAAATCAAAATCAAAGGAACTCAACAACAATCCAAAACCTAGTAATCAAACTAGAATCAAACAAGCTTCAGCTCATAACAATCAAGTTCAGAGCAAAGCAAGACTGAAATCAAACAACAGCTTCTTTCAAGCTTTTAACCTGAGCAAGAGCAAAGCAAATATAAAGATCAACTCAACAACATCAGATTGACGCTAGAATTCAAATCATAGTAGCTGTTCAAATTTCCAGTTCAAAGGCAAAGTTTTTTCCAGTTTTCTCTGTTCATCTTTTCTGGTGAGTAAACTACTATCTTAAAAATACTTAGTCTGACCTATAACTTGATTTCTGTGATTTATGCGTGAAGTAAAGTGGTTGCATGGATATAGATAGGTTATATATATATATATATATACACATATAAATGTTAGAGTGTGTATGTCTGTACATATGAATATATGACTCTGTTCTTGGTTACAGATTCTTAAATCAAGTCCAAAATTCAAACATCTTTATTTTATTTTTATTTTTCAAAGCTTAAACTCAAACTCAAACAAAAACAAACAAGAACAGAAAGTATTCAAGGGCAGATTCAACTACAGTTTTCTCAAAACATCAAGTATTCTTTGTTCAAAGGGTTGCAGGTGAGTAAGCTACTGTTTAAGAAAACTTAATCTGGTGTAAATCTTGATATAAGAGATAATCTTTGAGGTTATGGATGTAAATCTTGTTGTATATCTTTATGTAGGGAGGTTCAGTGTATACAGTTTAGTGTAAATGTTTATACTTCTCTGTTTAAAAGAAGTCTACAGGCCTTAACAATTTAAGGAATCAAATATTCATCTCCTAAACCCTTTCAGGATTTGACAAAAGTTGTTTGAATCATCCAGATCGTAACCTTAACAATATTTCAAGTGTTATTGGTTTAAAATTTTAAGGGAAGTTTGAAAATATAGTAGATTTTCTTTAAGTATGAAAAACCCAAACATTTTAAAATGTTGATTTGAATTCACCACTTAAATCGTCGTTCAAAAATTTGATTTTTAAAAGGAAGATCACGAATTTTAGGTTTGTAAATTAGGAGATATTGTAAGTTGATCGAAATTGGGTATAGTGGCAAATTCTGGCGATCGGGATACTTTCTGGGGTCGGGATTATGCTCGAAGGTGGAGGAGGATCTGACGACCTCAGCAAAAATGTCTGACGAGTTTATCAATCGTGATAGAGGCCGGACTATGTCGATATAGGGTTTTAGCTTGTGTTTGTGTATGGTGTCGAATTCTAAGTGATGCGTTGTTCTCAGTTGACCGGACCAGTTCGCACCCATGGCAATCGAAAGAGGAGGAGTTGGAGAAGCACTGACCAGAGTATCGTCATCTCTGGTGACCTAGGGATTCGGGGCGAGGCGTTTCTTTGAAGATTGTTTTTGGTTCCAGTTGGGTTGTATTGCTCGATTTCGTTTTCACCATAAACTTCGATTGCTGGGTGAACGTGGGTGTTCGTGGGGTCATCGCCGACATGATGGTGATCTTAACTTCGTTCGGTAGTGGATGGAATCGATGTGCATGTGCACGCGAGACTCTGGTATCAGTTGAAGTTGTGGAGTTGGGGAAGACAAGGGTAACTCGGGTCAGACTCGAAGTAAATCGCTAGAAGACTCGAAGAAATGAGGATAGTAACTAGCTCGGGAATTTCGTAGGAATGGCTCGGGTGTTCATTCGTTTGTCTCGAGTTGTTTTCTGGTAACTGACCAGGTTTTAAATTATAAAATAAATGTCTTATTTAAGTTAAGATTTAATAACGGTTTTAAAATGAATTATTTTAAATCAATTAAGTTAAAAGTGGGTTAATATGTATAACCTTTATTTTAAAGTTTATTTTACATAAACTTAATAATGTAATTAAGTGGTAAATTAAGAAGATTTAATGTTTTTAAAGAGTAAGTTAATTGGTTAATGATAATTTATTTAAAAAAATTATTAAATAAAGATTTAAATGATAATTAAGAGTTAATTACTTAATTACATAAATTAAGGTAATTAATTAATAAATTATTAGTGAATGTGATTAATTTAAAGTAATTAATTATGGTATAATTAATTAATGAGAGTAATTAAGGATTAATTAATGGTTAAAGGATAATTAATTTATGTAATTAATTAGAGAATTAATTACTTAATGTAATGATTAATTAATGTAATTAATTAATGAAGGAAATTAAAATTACTTAAGGTAAGTAATTAAATGATAGTTAATTAAACTAAGTAATTAAAAGTTTGATTAATTAAGGAAACTTATTAAGGGTTAGTTAATTAATGAATATGATTAATTAAAATATAATTAATTGATATAAGTGATTATGAAATAATTAATTTAAGTGATTAATTAAGGATAATTACTGTAAATGGTTAAGAATAATTAATTTTGTGAAATTAATTAAAGGTTAATTACTTAATGTAATTAAAGTAAAATTAATCAAGGATGATTATAATTGGTTTGTAAGCAAGGTTTAAAGTAATTGAAGTAATTAACTTAATTCATTTAAGGTTAATTAAATTAATTAGAGATCATATGGTTGATTAATCTTGCTATGAATGATTAAATGATAATTGTATGTCTTGGATTAGTTGATATCTCTGTTACGTGATATAATATGTTGGGTTAAAATAGTGACTCCCTGTATTTAAAGTTTGAATTATATTTCATTTGAATAATTTGGGTTAAGATGACATTGAATTCGAAGAGACAGGAGTCGGGTATTAGTTAATACCCGAAACCACTTCGATTTGAAATCATCTAAAATTCTTTATAGATTGATATGTGAAACCAATAGGCTGGTTGGGATAAAATGAACCATTTAAACTAAGTTGGATACTTAGATATTGTTTTGTGAAAATAAGTGTTGACTATATAAGTTGTTTACTTGTAATAATGTACGAGTTACCCCGGGTTTTAAATAAGTTCTATAGATTGGAATTTCTTGTTAGATGAGTTTACTCACGCTGGTTTCCAGCCTGACCCGGGTGTTACTTTGATGTAATGCTCGGGTCAGACCGAGTATTACAGATTTCCAGGTAAGGACGTTCTGGAGCTCAGGAGGCGAGCTGGATGGCAGGAACGTATGGAGAGTGATATATTGTTATTTATTGGGACGAGTTATTTTAACTGTTCAGTGATTGTGAAATGTTGTAACTCTGATATAGTAAAATGTAATTAACAAATACAGTTTTCTTTGTATAACTGATATTGTTATTTGATATTGTATTTTGATCCGCTGCGAATGTGAGAATCTGTGTCTTGTTCTGTTTCTTTCTTCTATCTCTTTTCTTTTTCTTCTAACTATCTGGAAATTTCGGGTTCGAAATTCTCGGGTCGTTACACCATCCCCGTATTTATTTCTTTCCTTTTTGAAATTAAAACGTATACGTTTTACATTTTATTTATTTCTAAACCATTCATTGCCTTTCCTTTAAATCAATCCATTCTCTTCTTATTTGCTTTAACTTCTCTGCTGAATCAACGCATGAACGTTGATTTTCATTTATTATTACCTTTTATATTATATTTTTCTCTGTAGCTTTCCACTACCTCTCTCTTCATATATTTCATTGTTGCCTGCTCCTTCTTCATTTTCGAGATCCACTCACCACCATTGCTTACTTTTCCTCCTCCCAAATTTTTCCATGGCCTACGCCAGATAAAATAAAAGAAAAAAAAATTTGCGCGACGTATATACCCATCGCCTGAAGCTATCTCCGCCCCTCTTCCCTTTCCACCGCCTACAACCCTCAACCTCCACTCACGTTTCTCCTACAAGTGCATGCTTACTTCCTTTCCTAAATAAGAAGGTATATTTATTGTTTAAAATTTTTCTTATAAACGTTCAAAAGGATTTGAGAAAAATTTGCATTCTTTTGTACAGATCTTGTTATATGTGAAAGTAAATAAGTTATGAAGCTATAAAGGTTTACTTATACAAGATTTATATATATATAAGAGTGTTATATAAATGAATTTTATACTATGCGTTAACTAAATACATTGTTATTTATATGATCCAGTTTTTGAATATACGTTTGAAATGTTTTGATTTTTATATATACAAATATTTTATTTTATACATATATTTTGTTATATATAAAGGTTTAATAAAAAAAAGGAAAGAGAAAAAAAAGGAGTAAGTTAACAATGTATTATAAAGAATATTGTTTATCTGCACATATATGTGCATAAGTTTGTTTGATTTCCTGCTGGATATTTTGAAAAGGAAAGTAATAAACTATAATAATTATATATATACATAAGTATTCATTTCAAAAGATATTATATATATGTGTGTTGATCTTTAATATATGTGTTTTATGTTAGAACATTGATTTTTTTAACTATACATATATATTATTTTAATATTGGTTTAAAATGAATATTTATTACATGGAAACGACAACCATAAAATGAATATACTATATATGTGACATTTTGAATAATTATATATTTGTTATTTAACATTAATATGAAATGGAAGCGTTTTAAAGTTATATGGTTTTCATGGGTGTGCATATATATATATATATTTCATTTTTAAAATGCGTGTTTTGATTTAACGTTCATTTTGAAAGAAAGCAATAAATTAATCATATAATCTTCGTTTCAATTTTATCAAGCTAATTTGATCCGTTCTCATCAATTTCTATCTATCAGCTTTTCCGTCGAAATTGTACCATCTAACTTTGCTTTGGAAGTCGTGCTTGCATTTCATAACTCAACTTCATTGTCTATCTCTCTAACCTCGAAAGGTGAGCAATCACTCACGATTTACATTCTTTTATTCATTAAATTTGATTTCAATTGAAATGATAATTGAAATATGCTGCTGTAGTTATTTAAATTGTTATATATGCTATTATTTGTAACTGTTCACCTGTAGGATATGACACCATATCCTGTTGTGTATATTATATTGTTATTGATGATATATGTCTGTTGTTGTATTTTATACTATTTGATATCACTCTGCAAGTTCCCTGTTAGTATAGAATTCACTATGGGTTGAAATGATACATACCCGAACGGACTTTAGAATAGGAGAAAATCGTTATGGGTTGAAATGATAAACCCAAGCGATTTTCATTTGAATTGAAATTGGGATTACGGGTTGAAATGATATCTACCCGTATATATTTAAATTACGGATTGAAATGATAAATATCCGTATCACTTAACCATATGATAGATATATATACAGACACCGTTGGTCCATATATATAAATATTTTGAAAATAAATTCTATGGATTTGGAAAGAAATATATGGGTTAAATAAATGTTGATTCTTAAATTATTATATATGATTGGTAATGATATATATATATATATATATATTTAATTATAATATTTAATTTAATTAAGATGGATTTAATTCATATAATATGTTTAAGTATAAAATTTATATTTCAAAATAGATTTTGGTAATAATTTGAATTTAGTGAAATTGTATTCATTAAAGAATTTTTATTTAATTAAACAAATTTGAAACTTATGGAAATTTAGATTTAAGATAGGATTTTTACTTGGGTTTAATTTAAATAATTTAAAGAATATTTCTTATTTAAATAAATTTAGGGAAATATTTAGTAAAAATGAAATTTAAGGCTAGTAAATGATATTGAATTTATTAAGTGAATATCCCCAGATTAAATAATAATAAAGTTAAATCAAGATCTATATGAAACTGTTAAATTGAACTTTGAAATGTTGAATATTAAAGCTTTGAAATATATTGAAAATTTAAATGGTATATTTAGAACTGAATTGAATTGATGAATTGAACTTTGACTAAATTTGAATCTCGAATTTGAAGTTGATTTGAATCGATTTGTGAGACTTGAGGAAATTATAAATAATTTACTTTTTAAATCATTTAATATATATATATATATATACTATTTTGGAAAATAGATATATTTGAAATGAAATGATATTTGGGTTTTGAAGTATAAATTTAATTGAAATGACCACGGTGTTATAATGTATATTCCCACCTTGTAGATAGTTCTGAAGATCCTTAGAGGATGGTTATCCCAAACATCCTTTAAGTTACTTGTATTTCAGTTGATATTTCACTTGAGTTGGATTTATTAGTATAAGAATGTTAATCCTGACTCGAGTGTTTGTGTTTTTGCTTTACGCTCGGGTCAGACTGAGTGATACAGCATTTGAGACTCACCTTTGGAGTTTGGAGCTTCGTTTGGAGATCCAACTATTGATTCAGCTTCCAGCTCTCCAGTTGATTCGTTCACAGAAGTCATCTGTTTGGATTGGAGACTTCACTGTATTTGAGATATTCTGTTGTATTTTATTTCTAACTCTGATGTTTATATAGTAGCTTCATGAACTACTATTTTATCTATTCCGCTGCATATTATTGTACTACTCTGTGTCTGTGATTCTGTGATTGATTTATTTACTGTATATTTTGAGTTTTGCCAAAATTTAAATTAACAATCTGTTATTTTGAATTATTCAAGTCCGACATGTGTGTCTGCCTATGCACTTAGAGGGTGCAGCATGATAGGGGGTTCTCGCATTTGGTTTGGTAGCGAGCGGATGACTCTTACTCCTAAATGTCCCTGCGGGGTTGGTGCAGTCGAGAGGCTGGCTGTAAAGGCAGAACACAGGTACAGCTGTATGCTATGGTGGGCGTTACCCCACTGACGGGTCGTTACAGTTGGTATCAGAGCTTTGGCTCTAGGCAAAACTTAGCATATATAGAAAATTTATTTACAGAATCACTTTCGTTCGAGTTTGAATCTCTTTCGTTTGGCTCGATTTCCTTTGAACTTTGGAACGTTTCTTGCGGTTCCAAAATTCATTCTTGTCTCTTCCTATTTGTATTCTTTTGATTCTGGAGTATCCCATAACTCCACTTCGAATGATATCTATAAGAATAGGATCCCACCAATCTTTGAATGATTTGTGAAGGGGTGAAACTCCTTCATAATTGGCATTGATTCACTGGAGATTTCTATATCTTTGGTTTAGATGCCACTATCTCTTGCGATCGAATGTTGGTTTTTCTTGGAATTTCAGTATCGATCTTGTTCCTGAAGTCACGGTTGACCCTAGGGTCATCCGCGATTTATATAAGTATATTCATCTTCTATTTTGAAATTTAATTATCTCATCTCGTTTGAGCTTATCTTTGAATCAAAATTCTATTTGACAAGTGTAACGACCGTGATTTATTACCGTCGTAATAAATATTTTTAAAATCTGTAACGATTATAGTAGCCTGTTTGGAACGTGCTGTCACATTTTGGCAAAGCAAGTGCTTTACATTTTTCTTCTTCCTTGCATTACTGTCAGTTAGTAATGAACCTAGTGTGAAAGCATATTCACGTTTGCTGTCATTCTAGTAATAATGCAAAGGCATAACCAGTGAAGAAAAAAAAACCGAAATGTGAACACTTTGGGTTATACTTTCTTATCATCAAATTGAATCTGTCAGTAGCCATTAATTATAGCCGTGTGAAATATTTCAAATACACTTTTGCATTAAATGCAAAGTGTACCAGAAAGATGGCCAATACTCAAATTCTTTGACTTATACCGATTGAAGAAAGAAAAATAATATTTATCTGCAAATCTATTTTTCCTCTTCAAGCAGAAATCTGAGAAGACATTAATGGCAACATTCCACAAATTTTCGCTTGCTTCCATCTCCGGTTCTAACTGAATTCGAAGCAAGGAAAGGTGAGTACTACTCACGTTTCTAATCCTTAGTGGTGCCCAGATATTGATCTCTGCTTTAGTTGTTCTGTTTTTCTGATTTACTTGTTCTGTTCTTTCACTTTTGGTGCATTGGAAAGTTGTTCACTTGATCTTTTGCTTTTCACTGATCTATTTGTTACCACTTGAGTCTTGTTCATTCATGTAGCTGTGTAGGCATTTTTCATGATTGAGTGTAAATAACGCGTGCACTAAGTATCAAACTCCTAGTCACTTTTGTGTTGGCGGTGAAATAAGTTAATAATTTCAAGACCAGGTTGCCTTCATTTTTCGTGTGACCAAGCTCCCATAAACGTTTCCAGGTCACATTTTTCATTCACGTATATTCGTGAAAACGTTAGTGCTTGGGCCAAGTTTACAGTTTTCAAAAATCTTTAGTCAAGTGCAGTTTGCATGAAAATTGTGGTATCAAGAAATCTGGTTCAGATCATTATTTTCATTACTTCCATTGTATGCAAGAGTAACACACAAAAAAAAAGAATAGGAAAAATTGTGTTCGTTTTGGGTTTTGTTTAGAGGTAAGTGTTTATGCATGCATGTAACGTGTCAGGGGAAAAATTTAGTTCATGCAGGCGTGAAAGATTTTTGTACCTAGGCCTTGGTTATAATTCGCAAATGAACATATGAGCATTTCGAAATTTCGAAAGAAGTAAAAATATTGCCAGAATCTCAATTCATATATGCGGCCCCTTGGTGCATGCCAGATCACCTTCATGAGACACTGCAGTTAAAACGTGTATGTGCACGTTTCTGTTTTAATGCATATGCGTACCATTGCATGAAAAATATTTCATGTGCAACATTTTGGCATATATTTTCTGTTCTATTTTCACTTAGTAATACTGGCATGGGAAAAGGCATGGTGCGGCCAGTTCATTTTTCCCTTGCACGTGCATAGTGGTAATTTAATGTGTTCAATATATATACGTGCGTTCAATATATTTTTGAATATGTCAATGCCATTTATCAACATTTTGATGAAGAATTGGTTACCGTTATTTTTATAACGAATTTTACACCGGTAAAATATTTGGATGCTAATTATTTTGATGAAATTTTGACGTATATAAATTATTGTCATTTTGACTTCGATAACCGTTAAATTTTAAAGTGAATTTTCAAGCGGTTATTCCGCGACACTGATTTAGTATCCGTTTTTACGGTGTTTTGTAAAGCGCAATTTCCTCGTTGAAATTGCTATAGTTGTTGCTATTTTAATCACATGTTTTAAAAATCGTTTTAAATTGAAATTATTTCCAAAAATTTTACAGTTTGCGCTTTCAAAAGAATGAGGAAACGATTTAAACGATTCAGCAAAATTGAGGACTATGAACCCTTACTTTTACTGAATCGCTTAATTCCGGACTTGTCCATTTGAGAATGTAAAATGTATTTTTATAAAATACACAATTTTGCACTTTCAAGGAAACGATGAAGAGATTTAAACGATTTAGCAAAAGTGCGGAGTATGGAACCACACTTTTACTATTTCGGTTAAATCCGGACTCGTTAATTGAAATATTTGATGTTTAATGATTTTGATGATTTTGTGTGCTTTCGAGCCACTATGATGGACCTTCGGGTCATATGATGGACCTTCGGGTCAATTACCGGTACTAGACCTTCGGGTCATATGTTGGACCTTCGGGTCATATGTTGGGCGCCAAAATTATGATGATAGTACTTGGTAGGCTTCGGCCATATGAGATGCACGTGCGGCGTAGCTTAGACTCGCCATATGATGGGATCGATCCACTTTTATGTTGATTTTTCTAGTTATCTATTATCGATTTCTAGATTTTGTGAATTGCCGTTTTGAATTCAATTGTGAATTTAAAAGATGATTTTGATGGAGTTTGATGTGATTTCTTCATTTAACTATGTTGATTTCTTATGTTGAATAGTCTCATTCGAGATTATTATTATTTTGCTTTGATGTTATTTATGATGCATTCACTTCTAAGAATAAATTAGACTGATCCGTTTATTATTTTCTTTTAAATAATACTCGGGTCAGACCGAGTTATTTCAGGATAGTCGCTATCTCTGATTCAGTAGCAGCTTCAGCTTTTGGGATCTCACATCATCTTTTATCTAGCCTTCGAGGAGTTCTTTTGGTTATTTTGACTCTCATCTTATGTATGTTGATATCCATGTATATGTGTACTTGGTTCTTATGAACTATCGATTGTTGTATCATGTATTCCAGACTTGTCTTCCGCTATATATCTGATATTTCTGTTCTGATGTGATTATACTATCAGTGTTGTTGTTATTATGAGTTGTTCTGAATTTTTCTTTAGCCACTGTAGTTTCGTTTTAGATTTGGATTGAATATATATCTTTGGGAGTAATTTATACAACTCCTATCGATGTAATCAATACTCGTCTAAGGCATAACTTACAGATGGTCGCTTCTCACAAGCCTTATTCTTCGCAATAGCAGACGTTATTCCTTATAATAACCTTTGTTATTGTGAGCATAGAGGTGGGGCGTCACAGCTTGGTATCAGAGCTGAAATTCAGAATAAATTGTAATAAACACAGAACAGAAAAAAAAAATGGAACATGTGTTACAACTATTCGAAGGTTTTATTCGTGCCTTTCTAATCTATTCTTTCCATTTAACATGTGGAGTATGTCTAGGAATAAATTTTATATTCCGTAGTATTCCGTTTGTTAAACTTCTTATCAATTGTGTGTTGTTTAACTAATCTTTACCTTCTCTTGTCTCTCAGCTTATGGCTGCAAGAGGTAGAGGGAAGCGTTCTTCTGCAGGCCCGTCTAGTAGTTCTCATCCGGACGGTGTCTATATGTCAGCTGATCAGTTTATGGAGCTATTTCGGGGTACTCAGCCTCCTATTGCTACTCCCGCAGCTCCTAATCACAAGTCTGCCTTCGCCCGCATGTGTAGTGACTATTCCCACCTTGGAGGTCAGCCTTTCAAGGGATCGGAAAGTGTTATGGAAGTTCAGACTTGGTTGCGCACTTGTGAGCGCATATTTTCTCGGATGGATCTTTCGGATCATCATCGCGTTCTCGTGGCACCTAGTATGTTGCAAGAGCGTGCGCTTGATTGGTATGAGCTCTTTATTTCAGAAGTTGATGAGTCCGCTCTCTCTTGGGTTCAGTTTAAGGAACGTTTCGAACTTAAGTTCGTTCCTGAATCAGAAAAGGCTAATCTCGCTCGTAGTTTCCTTGAGTTGAAGCAAGGAAAGTCCTCTGTTTCTGATTATGTTGCATCTTTTGAGGCTTTATCCAAATATGGAGTTGAATTCATTAATACTCCACGTAAGAAGAATCTTCGTTTTGTTGATGGTTTAAAGAAGTATTTGAAGAAAGTTCTTTTGCTTCAGCTTAAGCTCTCTTTTGAGGAGCTTGTTGATTCGGCTCTTTGTCTTGAAGCTGTTGAAAAGGAACGTGATAGTGGTGATGATGTTGAGGTTTCTAAAAACCCCAACAAGAAGAGGTTTCCTTTCCATAGGCCTAATTCTTCTAATCAGAAGAAGAAGAAGCAAGCTACTTCTAGTTCTCAGCCTAGTAGTACACCTTCTGTTCAGAGGGCGTGCTATAATTGTGGTTCTTTGGATCATCTTCTTCGTGGCTGTCCTAAGCCTCTCACTTGTCGTTATTGTAAGAAAGAAGGTCATTGGGTTTCTGATTGTCCTATTGCTCCTAAGGGTTTCAAATCTGGGAAGCTTAATGTTGCTAAAGCTCCTAGTGTTTCTTCTCAGCCCAAAGGTATTACTTCTTCTGTTTTGGAAGGTTTTATTTTATTTCATGGCCGTTCTATTAGAGTTCTTTTCGATACGGGTGCATCACATTCATTCGTGTCGAAGGAGCTTGTTGATACTATTCATTTGGATGTTATTACTCTTTGCGACCCTTTGAGGATCGTAAACCCCATTGGTGGATCCGTTACTCTTGGTTTGTTGTGTGTTGATGTTGAGATTATTCTTTGTGATTTTACCTTTCATGCGGATTTTCATGTTATGGATCATCTTGGTTTTGATATGATTTTGGGTTTGGATTGGCTCGTTCGTTATGAAGTTCAAATTCTATGTCCCGAAAGAACTTTGTATCTCAAACATCCCGATGCTAGCGAGCAGTTATCTATTATATTGCGAGACATAGATCATGCTTCTTGTGCACTCATTTCTTCTCTCGAGTCGAAGGATGTCATTGCTAATATTCCAGTTGTTTGTGATTTTTCTGATGTTTTCGAGCCTGTTTCTTGTTTGCCGCCGAAGAGGGCAATTGAGTTCCGTATTGATCTTATCTCCGGTGCACATCCTGTCAGTCGTCCTCCCACGAGGATGTCTGCTAAGGAAAATGAGGAACTCAAGCAACAATTATCTGAGTTGGAAGCCAAGCATTTTATTCGTTCTAGCTCGTCTCCTTAGGGCGCCGCCGTTGTCTTCGTTAAGAAGCCAGATGGTACTCTTAGGCTTTGCATTGATTATCGCAAGCTTAACGAGCTTACTATCAAAAATAGGTATCCATTGCCTAGGATCGATGACATGTTCGATCAGTTAAGTGGCGCCAAGGTCTTCTCCCAACTCGATCTTGCTACCGGATTTCATCAGTTACGAGTTGCGGAAGATAGCATTCCTCTTACCGCATGCCGTACTCGTTATGGTTCTTACGAATGGCTTGTTATGCCGTTCGGTTTGACGAACGCTCCGGCATATTTTGTAGATCTTATGAATCGGATATTCCGGGAATATCTCGATAAGTTCGTCTTGGTTTTCATTGATGATATTCTTATTTATTCCAAATCTGAAGCCGATCATATTCAGCATTTGGAGATTGTTTTGAGCACTCTTCGTCAGCATCAGCTTTATGCCAAATTCTCCAAGTGTCATTTCTGGGAGAATAAGGTGAAATTTCTCGGTCACATTGTTTCTTCCGATGGTATATCTGTCGATCCTGCCAAGATCGAATCTATTCAGGATTGGAAGAGGCCCGAGACCGTTACTGAGATCCGTAGTTTCCTTGGATTGGCGGGTTATTATCGCCGATTTATTAAGGACTTTTCTCGTATTGCTTTACCGCTTACCACTCTTACGAGAAAAGCCGTTCCTTTTATTTGGTCGGATAAGTGTGAGAATTCTTTCTTGAAGTTAAAAGATCTCCTTACTCATGCTCCTATCTTAGTGGTTCCCGAAGGGAATCATGATCTTGTTGTTTATACCGATGCCAGTGGTTTTGGGCTTGGTGCTGTTCTCATGCAAAAGGATAGAGTAGTTGCCTATGCTTCTAGACAACTAACGCCTAACGAGATTCATTATGCTACCCATGATTTGGAATTGGCCGCCATAGTCTTTGCTTTAAAGATTTGGCGACACTATTTATTGGGCGAGCGTTTTATTCTCTTCACTGATCACAAATCTCTGAAGTATTTATTTACTCAGAAAGAGCTTAATATGAGGCAACAGCGTTGGCTCGAATTTCTTGCTTCATATGATTTCGATATTCAGTATACCCCTGGTAAGGGTAATCGAGTTGCTGATGCGCTTAGTCGCAAGCAGCAAGTTGTTGTTTCCATGATGCTAGCAGAGTGGAATATTTTGGAAGCTTTATCTCTTTGTGATATTAGAGACCGTCCTTCAGTTTCTGAGTCTCCCGTGCTTTTATTTAGCATGGAAGCTCATCCTAATTTGTTAGATCGCATTGCCGATGCCCAGAAACAAGATCCAGATCTTGCTTATCTTTTTCAGAGTTGTAAATCGGAATTCCGAAGTGATGATCTAAAGGATTTCGATATTGATCTTCATGGTTGTATCCGGAAGAAGGGTAGATTGATCGTGCCTGATATTTCTAATCTTAGAAATGACATTCTTGAGGACTGTCATCGTTCTAAGTATACTATTCATCCGGGCAGTAGCAAGATGTATGCTGATATGAAACGCTTATACTATTGGGAAGGTATGAAGCGTGATATTGCAAGTTATGTAAGTCGTTGCATGACTTGTCAGCTTGTTAAAGCAGAACATCAGCGTCCCAGTGGTCTTTTGCAGCCTCTTGAGATTCCATTATGGAAATGGGATCAGATTTCCATGGACTTCATTGATGGTCTACCTCGTTCGAGGTAGGGCCATACTAGCATTTGGGTGATTGTTGACAGATTGACTAAATCAGCCCGTTTTATTCCTATCAAGTCCAATCGGACTGCTCCTTTGTTGGCTAAGCTGTTTATTAAAGAAGTCGTTCGACTTCATGGTGTACCTAGTTCTATTGTTAGTGACAGAGATCCGCTTTTCACTAGTGGTTTCTGGCGGAGTCTTCAGAAAGCCTTGGGCACTAAGCTCAATCTCAGTACAGCTTATCATCCACAGTCTGATGGTCAGACTGAAAGGGTGAATCAGGTTTTAGAAGATCTCCTTCGAGCTTGCATTCTTGATTTTGGCGGTAGTTGGGATGACCACTTGTCTCTTGTTGAATTTTCTTACAACAACAGTTTTCAATCCAGTATCGGTATGGCTCCTTTCGAAGCCCTTTATGGAAGGCCGTGTCGATCACCATCTTGTTGGTTGGAATCGGGGGAAAAGTTAGTTCTCGGCCCTGATTATATTCGTGAATCTTCAGAGAGGATTGATATTATATGACAGAGAATGAAAGAGGCTCAGAATAGGCAGAAATCTTATGCCGATCATCGTAGGAAGCCTTTGGAATTTTCTGTTGGCGATCTCGTATTCATTCGTGTTTCCCCGATGAAGGGTGTGGTGCGTTTTAGTCACTCCGGGAAATTGGCTCCTCGATATGTTGGACCGTTTCCTATTATGGAACGCATTGGCCCAGTTGCTTATCGTGTATCGCTACCTGCTCAGTTTTCGGGAATACATGACGTATTTCATGTGTCTCAACTTCGTCGATGCCTTCGAGATTCAGATTCTGTTATTGATCCTCCTATGTTGCAAGATCTTGAAATCTCACCCGACTTATCTATTGTGCAAAATCCTATTCGTGTATTAGCTACGGAGGTGAAACGCCTTCGGAACAAAGAAGTTCCGCTCGTGAAGATTCAATGGTCTACAAATCCCAAAGATTGCACTTGGGAAACCAGAGAATTTATCGAGCGTGTTTATCCGAGTTTTCTCTCCTCTTCGGGTGGAGGTGAGCATTCGTATCTATCTTTCCTTTTTAATCTTTGATTTGATAAATTGTTGTGTTATTGACTGCTTCTTGTATGAAAATTGCGGGGACACAATTTTTATAAGGGGGGGAGTCTGTAACGACCGTGATTTATTACCGTCGTAATAAATATTTTTAAAATCTGTAACGATTATAGTAGCCTGTTTGGAACGTGCTGTCACATTTTGGCAAAGCAAGTGCTTTACATTTTTCTTCTTCCTTGCATTACTGTCAGTTAGTAATGAACCTAGTGTGAAAGCATATTCACGTTTGCTGTCATTCTAGTAATAATGCAAAGGCATAACCAGTGAAGAAAAAAAAACCGAAATGTGAACACTTTGGGTTATACTTTCTTATCATCAAATTGAATCTGTCAGTAGCCATTAATTATAGCCGTGTGAAATATTTCAAATACACTTTTGCATTAAATGCAAAGTGTACCAGAAAGATGGCCAATACTCAAATTCTTTGACTTATACCGATTGAAGAAAGAAAAATAATATTTATCTGCAAATCTATTTTTCCTCTTCAAGCAGAAATCTGAGAAGACATTAATGGCAACATTCCACAAATTTTCGCTTGCTTCCATCTCCGGTTCTAACTGAATTCGAAGCAAGGAAAGGTGAGTACTACTCACGTTTCTAATCCTTAGTGGTGCCCAGATATTGATCTCTGCTTTAGTTGTTCTGTTTTTCTGATTTACTTGTTCTGTTCTTTCACTTTTGGTGCATTGGAAAGTTGTTCACTTGATCTTTTGCTTTTCACTGATCTATTTGTTACCACTTGAGTCTTGTTCATTCATGTAGCTGTGTAGGCATTTTTCATGATTGAGTGTAAATAACGCGTGCACTAAGTATCAAACTCCTAGTCACTTTTGTGTTGGCGGTGAAATAAGTTAATAATTTCAAGACCAGGTTGCCTTCATTTTTCGTGTGACCAAGCTCCCATAAACGTTGCCAGGTCACATTTTTCATTCACGTATATTTGTGAAAACGTTAGTGCTTGGGCCAAGTTTACAGTTTTCAAAAATCTTTAGTCAAGTGCAGTTTGCATGAAAATTGTGGTATCAAGAAATCTGGTTCAGATCATTATTTTCATTACTTCCATTGTATGCAAGAGTAACACACAAAAAAAAAGAATAGGAAAAATTGTGTTCGTTTTGGGTTTTGTTTAGAGGTAAGTGTTTATGCATGCATGTAACGTGTCAGGGGAAAAATTTAGTTCATGCAGGCGTGAAAGATTTTTGTACCTAGGCCTTGGTTATAATTCGCAAATGAACATATGAGCATTTCGAAATTTCGAAAGAAGTAAAAATATTGCCAGAATCTCAATTCATATATGCGGCCCCTTGGTGCATGCCAGATCACCTTCATGAGACACTGCAGTTAAAACGTGTATGTGCACGTTTCTGTTTTAATGCATATGCGTACCATTGCATGAAAAATATTTCATGTGCAACATTTTGGCATATATTTTCTGTTCTATTTTCACTTAGTAATACTGGCATGGGAAAAGGCATGGTGTGGCCAGTTCATTTTTCCCTTGCACGTGCATAGTGGTAATTTAATGTGTTCAATATATATACGTGCGTTCAATATATTTTTGAATATGTCAATGCCATTTATCAACATTTTGATGAAGAATTGGTTACCGTTATTTTTATAACGAATTTTACACCGGTAAAATATTTGGATGCTAATTATTTTGATGAAATTTTGACGTATATAAATTACTGTCATTTTGACTTCGATAACCGTTAAATTTTAAAGTGAATTTTCAAGCGGTTATTCCGCGACACTGATTTAGTATCCGTTTTTACGGTGTTTTGTAAAGCGCAATTTCCTCGTTGAAATTGCTATAGTTGTTGCTATTTTAATCACATGTTTTAAAAATCGTTTTAAATTGAAATTATTTCCAAAAATTTTACAGTTTGCGCTTTCAAAAGAATGAGGAAACGATTTAAACGATTCAGCAAAATTGAGGACTATGAACCCTTACTTTTACTGATTCGCTTAATTCTGGACTTGTCCATTTGAGAACGTAAAATGTATTTTTATAATATACACAATTTTGCACTTTCAAGGAAACGATGAAGAGATTTAAACGATTTAGCAAAAGTGCGGAGTATGGAACCACACTTTTACTATTTCGGTTAAATCCGGACTCGTTAATTGAAATATTTGATGTTTAATGATTTTGATGATTTTGTGTGCTTTCGAGCCACTATGATGGACCTTCGGGTCATATGATGGACCTTCGGGTCAATTACCGGTACTAGACCTTCGGGTCATATGTTGGACCTTCGGGTCATATGTTGGGCGCCAAAATTATGATGATAGTACTTGGTAGGCTTCGGCCATATGAGATGCACGTGCGGCGTAGCTTAGACTCGCCATATGATGGGATCGATCCACTTTTATGTTGATTTTTCTAGTTATCTATTATCGATTTCTAGATTTTGTGAATTGCCGTTTTGAATTCAATTGTGAATTTAAAAGATGATTTTGATGGAGTTTGATGTGATTTCTTCATTTAACTATGTTGATTTCTTATGTTGAATAGTCTCATTCGAGATTATTATTATTTTGCTTTGATGTTATTTATGATGCATTCACTTCTAAGAATAAATTAGACTGATCCGTTTATTATTTTCTTTTAAATAATACTCGGGTCAGACCGAGTTATTTCAGGATAGTCGCTATCTC
Source organism: Allium fistulosum (assembly GCA_030737815.1). Lineage (NCBI taxonomy): Eukaryota > Viridiplantae > Streptophyta > Magnoliopsida > Asparagales > Amaryllidaceae > Allium > Allium fistulosum. The sequence goes on along the minus strand of CM060901.1, from coordinate 519,998,041 downwards.
TGATTCAGTAGCAGCTTCAGCTTTTGGGATCTCACATCATCTTTTATCTAGCCTTCGAGGAGTTCTTTTGGTTATTTTGACTCTCATCTTATGTATGTTGATATCCATGTATATGTGTACTTGGTTCTTATGAACTATCGATTGTTGTATCATGTATTCCAGACTTGTCTTCCGCTATATATCTGATATTTCTGTTCTGATGTGATTATACTATCAGTGTTGTTGTTATTATAAGTTGTTCTGAATTTTTCTTTAGCCACTGTAGTTTCGTTTTAGATTTGGATTGAATATATATCTTTGGGAGTAATTTATACAACTCCTATCGATGTAATCAATACTCGTCTAAGGCATAACTTACAGATGGTCGCTTCTCACAAGCCTTATTCTTCGCAATAGCAGACGTTATTCCTTATAATAACCTTTGTTATTGTGAGCATAGAGGTGGGGCGTCACAACAAGAGTCCCTCTAATTTGAATCTCTATCTTTGTTTTGAAATCCGTTCGTGAATCGTCCTTTGAAAATCGGGTTTGTTTATATTTTAGAAATTGTTTTCTAAACCGAAATTATTATTTTGATAAGTATGATTATATTCTATATATAAAAGTGAAATGTTTTTGATAAAGATTATAAACCCTTTAAAATAAGAATTTGAGGTTTTGAAAGGATTTGTAATTTTGAAAAAACTATATAAGAAATTTGATTTATCTAAAAATGATTTATGACTGAAGGATTTTAAATTTGAAATTCGAGAATTGAACGCCGGTATTTTGAAATTGGTTTTAAGATTTTGAAATATATAATAATAGTATGATTTAAAAATATTTTCCGAATAAGAAATGTTTCAATGATTTTAATGAGTTTCGAAGAAATTCCAAAAGAAGTTTGAGAAAATAGAAGTCCAGAACTCACTTATGTCGCTGGAAAATAATTTCGGTGATGAGTGCACGCATCATCGACATTGATTTTCGAGTTTCATAGTGGGGGAGAGGCCACTTTAGTAGCATTGCTACGCGAGTGATTTGATATTCGAAAGATATATCTATATATATATATATATATATATATTTGAAATGATTTGAAGTAAGCCGGTGTTCAGTCCTCGAGTTTCGAATTTGATATAAACCTATCTTTTGAAATTGATTTATTGATTTGTTGTTGATTTCCAACTCTTGAATTTGAAAACGATTTCTTCAACTATTTTGAAGGTTCGAGCACTTCCAAATCAAGGTTAACTTTTCAAAGCTAAGAAATTTTGAAAAGTATAAAGTATATAAGTTTGGTATGAATGCTAAAGTATGTAGTAATATGATTTAAATAAGTTGAAATTGTTTTGTTAAGTAAATGAATAAGGCAATTTTAAAATTTTCTAATATGAAATTTAGATTTGAAATGTTTTGAAAAGAATTTGGTCTTCAAATATTTTGAATAAAGTTTAGTTAAATGTTTTAACTTGGTAACATCTTTATGAAACTATATATTTAACAAGTTGGAATAAATATATAAGTTGTACGTCTGCTGTTTTATTCGCATAATTAATTTGATCCAGGTTTGAGTACACAAGTTCGAGGTGGATTACACCATTTCGTGTTATGATTTTTCATTCGATTCTTGATGGCAAATATTTGATATGGATTTTGGGCTTGATTCTAGAATTCTCTATCGTAGTATATGGCTATGCAAGGAGACTGATGGCTTCTAGTCGAGAAACCATATCGAAATCCGCATTAGGGAAGTCGAATGGACAATACTAGTTCGAAAGCGAACTTGTGTGATCGAGCGAGCGATCAAATGTAATTTTGCGAAATGATGACGTATGTACATCTTATATCCTAATATCATTGATATATTTTGATGCTGAAATTGAAAGCTGTCGAGTTAGAATATCTTTGCTTACTAAAAGAAAATTCCAATTTAAATTACAAAGATATATAACCCATAAAAGCAAAGATATTCAATCCCATATGGCTCTTCATACAGCGAAATTTATTTTGAAAAATTTGATCCTTATATAAGATAGACCTTACGTAAGTATAAGATGATTTTGAAAACATTTGATTTTGGAAATGAACTGGTTGACTTAAATTATATTGATTTGGAAATTTGGATTTATTTTCTAAAATCTATTATTTTGGAAACTTTGAAACTAAAGATATTTAATTTGAGAAGAAATAATTTGGTGAAATTGTATATGATTTTGAAATTGAACTGATATTGAAACAAATTTAAATTTGAGAACCTTATGTTACTAAACACTTGATTTGGGAGTTGTCGAACTTATATAAAATTGATTTGTATGAGTATAAAATTGATTCGAAAACTATAGATTTGAAAAGGTACTCAATTTGAAAGTGAAATCTTATATAATTGAAGTCTATATAAGTATGATTTGATATACTATTGATTTTGGAAAGTATTTGATTTGAAAATTAAATCTTATATATAATGGATTTTATATAAGTACGATATTTGAAAGTGATTTGAAAAGGTACTAATGATACATATTTTCGAAGTAAAGATATGGAAAGTGCCTTCTGCTTGATATCCGATTTGTGGCCACATCTTGGATTCATTCTATCGATATTATTCTCTCTGATTTTTGGTTTTCCGGATATGATACTCGAGTGTCCTTCGAATTCCATGGCGTTACCCATGGTCTTACGAGCGCGACTGCATAGCGCAACTGCCTGGCTGAGTCTTGCCTAGGGGTACGGATTGTTTCCTGGGGGATCCAGGCGTAACCATTGTGTATCCTGCAATCTGTGTAGGTCTCGAATAGTAGCGCAAATGCTTGGTTGAGTCTTGCCTGGGGGTACGGATTGTTTCCTGGGGGATCCAGGCGTAACCATTGTGTATCCTGCATTCTACTAGTCATCATGGCGTAACTCGCAGGGCTGAGAAAGCTTACGGATATGGATTGTTTCCTGGGGGAACCAGGCGTAACCATTGTGTATCTGCGAACCATGGTTAGACAAAGGTTTTGTTTGTTTTTGTTTGGATTGTACTTTCCATATCTGTTTTTAAAAAAAAAAGTTTTTCCAGTATTTTCACTAGGTGTTAAAACAAGTCTACTAAGTACCTGGAGAATTCTAGTTTTGCGCCTGATCAACGCACTACCAGAGTCTACAGGAACAAGGATAAACTTGTAGAAACATCGAGTTATAAAAGTATATTATTATAAAAGTATTTTCAACAAAGGAATTCTGTATTAATATTTGAAATTGAAATTCTTATGGTTCTAAATTAATTATTCGTGCCCGATACTATTCTTTTGAATCTACCTTATCTGCCCTGCTTTATTTATTCACCTATATTCTCTTTTCCGAATCTATCTTCTTTCATTCTTTCCTTCTTTTGAATATATCCTTTAAAATATTGTTTATTTATATACTACATGGTATAATAGAAAATTTTTAATGTTTCAGAAGTTATTAATTAATTATAACATATTTAAAGTGAATGATTATTAATTTATTATAATGTTGGAAGTATCTTGAGATAAATAAAAAAGTTTTTTTTTTATAAATTTTGGGTTTAAAATTTTCAATAGCTTCTTTGTAAATATAAGTAATAATGTAAATAATTGTTTTCAACGGAGTTTTGAAAAGTATTAAAGTATTAAAGAAAATTAAATTTCAAATGATGTTTTTAAATGAATATTTCAAGTAAAATTTGTATAGTTTTAAATTTATTGTTTATCTTGTCTTTCAATCTATTTTCTTTCCGGTTGCTTTAATTCTCCTACTTTGTTCCTTTTCGGGGACGAAAAGTTTTGAGTGGGGAAGAGTGTAACGACCCATAAAAGTTTAGCAATTTTTAATTGGTTTATAACGTATTGAATTGGATTTTTGAGAAATTATTAATAATAAAATTTTGAAAAAAAAATTATTTGGATTACATATAATTAAATATAGAAAATGGTAAATTTTCAATTAATTATATGAAAGTTTATTTATTATGTAATTCTATTAAATTCAAATCAGTTAAGAATTGTTGAAAATAAATTTGCATGAAATCAAGGGAATCGATTGTTACCATAAATTTTATTTCTTCCCTGTCCATTCAAGTTTTACATCAGTTACAATCCAATCAATACCATACCTTTATTACTCCCTGTATTCATGCTGTAGCTCTTTAATTTTCTATCCGTTGCTATTTCATTTCGGGATTGTTCCTTCCCTATTTATTCCATTTCAAACATTTTCTCTTCTCTCTGGTAGAAACATAATATTTTACATCATTTATATATATATATATATCTGTAGCTTGCATTCATTCGTTTGTTCACTTTTACGTTTCTCATACTTTCTACTTTATTGTCCTTAATTCCCGTGCTTGACGTTATCATTTCAGTTTCTTTCCATTGAATGTGGCACGTTTCATTGTTAACGTTTTATTCCATTTATATGTGTGGCTTTCCTTTTGCAACCTGTTCCATTTCTATTTTCTTCGTTTTCAAAATTTGAAACGTACAGGCTGGACCACAGTATTAATTGCTTTCCAATTCACGTTCAAACGTTGCTATTCCTAGCTACTAATAAATTTAGAAATCAGTGTTTGTTACTTAATTTATGGCATACGTTCAAAGCATTGGCTTTTATTATTCAGCTCAATTAAGGGTGACCGTTGCCATCACATAACCGGTAAAGATTTGTATACGTTTTATTTGTTTATGTGGCAACGATTCACATTTACACTATTATTTCCTTTTTAACTTCACTGGTTTTCATTTATTTGTGTACGTTTTCATTTCAATTATTGTACACATCATGGTCCCTTTTATAAATTCAACGCCCATAAATATTTTATTTCATTCCCCCTTCATCTTCATTTGTCCCATATTCATTTATTTGTGTACGTTTTTTTACATTGATTGGGCAAAGGCTCATATTTCAATTGCGTTTATAAATCAATTTCCACTTTTGCAACTTCACTTTGCTTTCACTTTCCACCTCATACTTGCATCCATCTATTAATTTTCATTTATTCTATATTTATTGCCAACGTTATAAATTTGAAAGATCACTTGCTTCCCTTGTCTCCCTGATTTCACATCCCTGTGCCTATCCTTTTGAGTTTCTTACTTTTATATTCTATTATTAGCCTAAACGTGCATTTTGACTGTTGCCATCCCCGTATTTATTTCTTTCCTTTTTGAAATTAAAACGTATACGTTTTACATTTTATTTATTTCTAAACCATTCATTGCCTTTCCTTTAAATCAATCCATTCTCTTCTTATTTGCTTTAACTTCTCTGCTGAATCAACGCATGAACGTTGATTTTCATTTATTATTACCTTTTATATTATATTTTTCTCTGTAGCTTTCCACTACCTCTCTCTTCATATATTTCATTGTTGCCTGCTCCTTCTTCATTTTCGAGATCCACTCCCCACCATTGCTTACTTTTCCTCCTCCCAAATTTTTCCATGGCCTACGCCAGATAAAAAAAAAGAAAAAAAAGAAAAAAAAATTTACGCGACGTATATACCCATCGCCTGAAGCTATCTCCGCCCCTCTTCCCTTTCCACCGCCTACAACCCTCAACCTCCACTCACGTTTCTCCTACAAGTGCATGCTTACTTCCTTTCCTAAATAAGAAGGTATATTTATTGTTTAAAATTTTTCTTATAAACGTTCAAAAGGATTTGAGAAAAATTTGCATTCTTTTGTACATATCTTGTTATATGTGAAAGTAAATAAGTTATGAAGCTATAAAGGTTTACTTATACAAGATTTTTATATATATAAGAGTGTTATATAAATGAATTTTATACTATGCGTTAACTAAATACATTGTTATTTATATGATCCATTTTTTGAATATACGTTTGAAATGTTTTGATTTTTATATATACAAATATTTTATTTTATACATATATTTTGTTATATATAAAGGTTAATAAAAAAAAAGGAAAGAGAAAAAAAGGAGTAAGTTAACAATGTATTATAAAGAATATTGTTTATCTGCACATATATGTGCATAAGTTTGTTTGATTTCCTGCTGGATATTTTGAAAAGGAAAGTAATAAACTATAATAATTATATATATACATAAGTATTCATTTCAAAAGATATTATATATATGTGTGTTGATCTTTAATATATGTGTTTTATGTTAGAACATTGATTTTTTTAACTATACATATATATTATTTTAATATTGGTTTAAAATGAATATTTATTACATGGAAACGACAACCATAAAATGAATATACTATATATGTGACATTTTGAATAATTATATATTTGTTATTTAACATTAATATGAAATGGAAGCGTTTTAAAGTTATATGGTTTTCATGGGTGTGCATATATATATATATTTCATTTTTAAAATGCGTGTTTTGATTTAACGTTCATTTTGAAAGAAAGTAATAAATTAATCATATAATCTTCGTTTCAATTTTATCAAGCTAATTTGATCCGTTCTCATCAATTTCTATCTATCAGCTTTTCCGTCGAAATTGTACCATCTAACTTTGCTTTGGAAGTCGTGCTTGCATTTCATAACTCAACTTCATTGTCTATCTCTCTAACCTCGAAAGGTGAGCAATCACTCACGATTTACATTCTTTTATTCATTAAATTTGATTTCAATTGAAATGATAATTGAAATATGCTGCTGTAGTTATTTAAATTGTTATATATGCTATTATCTGTAACTGTTCACCTGTAGGATATGACACCATATCCTGTTGTGTATATTATATTGTTATTGATGATATATGTCTGTTGTTGTATTTTATACTATTTGATATCACTCTGCAAGTTCCCTGTTAGTATAGAATTCACTATGGGTTGAATGATACATACCCGAACGGACTTTAGAATAGGAGAAAATCGTTATGGGTTGAAATGATAAACCCAAGCGATTTTCATTTGAATTGAAATTGGGATTACGGGTTGAAATGATATCTACCCGTATATATTTAAATTACGGATTGAAATGATAAATATCCGTATCACTTAACCATATGATAGATATATATACAGACACCGTTGGTCCATATATATAAATATTTTGAAAATAAATTCTATGGATTTGGAAAGAAATATATGGGTTAAATAAATGTTGATTCTTAAATTATTATATATGAATGTGTTATCCCAACTTTTGGCAAAGTCGAGATACCCAAAGATTAACTGAAAATCAATGATTATTAGTCATGAACATCGATTGTGCATTGCAGGTTCACCACGGATATCGATGAATTTTGTCCGAGTCCGGATCGGGCTGTAATTGATAAGACATGTCAAGCAAGGTCAGAGGAAACGGCGTTCCAAGTTTCGAGTCAATCCGAGTTCGTATGCTCAAGATATCACCAATGGAAAATGGAGGAGACAGCCTTGTATTCGAATCCATAAAAGACCCTATGTTCGAATCAATGAGGTAGGAATGCTATTCGAATCCATCAAGGTCGATTCCATCATCTTCGTATCCATCAAGTTTTACATGCTTCGTATCCATCGCGGAAGCCTTCCTTCGAATCCATCCCTTTTGCCTGGCTTCGAATCCATCGAGCACTCCTTAGTTCGAATCCATCCAAACAGACTACACTAAAATCCAACAGTTCGAACCCGGTAGGCATTCCTCTACTTCGAATCCATATAGTAGATGCACCTCGACTCCATCCCATAAGCTACTTCGAGTCCACCCTGTTAAGGTAACTTCGAATCAATTAAACCAAGGTAGGCCTTGATCGATTCGGACAAGTATGTCTACGAACCCACTACCTCGAATCCACTAGGCCACGACAGCTAGAAACATGGAGTCGACCTGGGCAAATTGGAGCACAAGACGGATCAAAACGAAGGAGGCGCGCCACATCATCGCGAAGGCATACTGAATCGAGTCGAGACGATCGATTCGAAGGAACCGAGTCGAAGGAGATCGATTCGAAGAGACATTTCAGCCAAGTATCCAACCTTGAATCGATCATAACTTGAGATTTACACATCCAAATGCTATGAAATTTTCACAGAAGCTTGAGCACATGTTGAAGAATGTCCACACCAAATATCAGCTTGATTGGACAATTTCTTGATCGATTCGAACCTAGGGTCGAATCGATCCCGGTGTGGGCCCGGATTTCCATAAAGCGGGCATGTGGGCCCCTTGACATACCAGAACTGGTCTCCCCTCATTTTAGGCGAAATATCAGCCTCCTACACCTATAAATAGAGCCCCTGGACATTCAGAAAAGGGGTCGGACAATTTTGAGAGTTAAAGAGCGCCCAGATTCTGCCAGATCTACTCCAGATCACCATTGCTGCCTTAGATTCAGACTTAATTCAGCAAATCAGTTGTAATACAACATACGAAATTGTAATCTTCAAGCATCGAGCAATAAAATCATAAAAATCTTGAAGTGGACGTAGGCCGGAGATAGCCGAACCACTATAAATTGTGTGTCACTGTTCATTATTTCTTGATTACTGCTTGTTACTTGCTTAGATCTGTGATTTGTGTGTGAATACTGTTGATTCGTATTCATACGCTGGTGCTTTCACTACGCTTGGGGTTTGTGACCATTTTTGGTGCAAACACTTTGGTGCTTTCACTGAGAACTGCTAGCACCCGCTACACCAGATCCGAAGTTCAGATTTGAAAACTCGAAGGTTTGAAGACAATGACTCGGCAAACAAGACAAAGAGCTGAAAGAAGCCAACAAGGAGGAAGTCAAGAGGCATCCTCCGGAGCTGGAGAGGAGCCAGCCTCGATCTACATCACTAGAGACGAAATGGAGACCATGGCCAATCAGATGCACGAGCGAATGATGAAGAGCCAACAAGAGATGCTGTAGAATTTCTTCGAGCAGATGAGAGCTGCAGGGACGCAGAACCCTGGACCAGCTACAGCGGCTGTGAATATGGAACAAGGAGCTAGGGCTATGGAACCCAACGGAGGACAGAATGCAGAACCAGAAGGCAATCAACAAGGGCTTGGGGGCAGGCCCGCAGGATCCAACGCAGAAGTACCTTTGGAAGGAGCTCAGCCGGCTAGGGCCAACACAAATGCTAACGAGCCACCCGAAGAGTACGTACCAGAATTCCCTACAAGACTCGGAGGTCAAGACAGAGACATGACAAGGGGGCAACCCCTAGATGGAGATGAAAGAATGGTCGGCCTAGTGAGACGACTCATGAGAGGAGGGTTTTCAGGAGGAGGATTGGAAGAAGTTAGTCGGAGTCCGTTCGCTCCGAATATCAGGAATGCAAGGACCCGACCATGCATATCACCAGATATATCAGACACATGGAAGTGCTGGGAGCATCTGAGGAAGTGATGGCACGATGTTTCCCCTTATTCTTATCAGATTTGGCTGCGCTTTGGTTTAGGCAGCTAGAAACCGGATCAATCAGGACATGGGGCGAGCTTGTGGATTGCTTCATGAAGCAGTTTAGGGTTCACGTGACGCGACCTAAGAGCGTGATGACTTTGGCATCAATAAAACAAAGGACCGGAGAGTCCATAAAAGATTTTTTGTTACGATTTAATGCGACGGTGACTTCTGTAGATCGCCCGGACCCATCGATGATTTTGATGGCTGCAGTGGCAGGAGTTGGAGAAGGCACCGAATTCAAAGACTCTTTGACTAAAGATCCACCGCAAGATCTTGGAGAGTTTTTCCATGAAGCTGAAAAATTCATTCGATTAGAGGAATCACGAGCCGAGAGGCAGGAAATAAATGTTGCACAAGGCAAAGGAACCGCCAGGGAACAGTCCAGGGCAGACAAAGGAAAGAGAAAGCAGGATGACGCACATGATGGTCCTGATAAACGGAAGAAATTCCGAGAGCCCAGATTCAGGCAATACACAGACTTGGTGGCAGGACTAGAACGAATTTACACCGAAACTCGGGGGCAACTCCCCTATCGAAAACCACCCAGGAGAGATCCCACGGAGCGGGAACGTAGGACTGGAAAGTACTGCCTATTCCATGAGCTGGATGGGCACACTACCGATGAATGCCGCCACCTGAAGGATGAGGTGGAAGAACATGCCAGGAGTGGTAGATTGCCGCAGTATGTAAGAGAACGTACGACGGCGGTTAGACCCGAACAACTGCCGACTCAACCAAACAGGAATGATCCTGGATCGGGATCACGACTCGTAATCAACTGATTGTGATGGCAAGGGCCAAGTTCAAGATTTGGACTCTGGTTGATTAGTTTTCTTAGATTTGATTTCCAAAATAAAACGGCTATCCCACTTACTCATGTACGGGAACCGGAGAGATCCCTAGGCATGCTCTGAGATGGAAATAGACCGCTCCGCCCGGAGAGGCATTATCTTGTTTTTTCCTAGTGTTTGAGATTGAACATCTAGGATTTGAATTTAATAAAGAAACACTTATTAAAATAAACCTTTGACCGGAGAGTTAAAGGATAATCATAAAATATCAATATAAACATGATCGCTTTATGACCTTACCCGGAGAGGCGGGGTCCGGAGTGCAAGAAGTGAGTTGCTTCGCCGGAGAGCGACAGGATCGACTCACTTAAGCATCGTTTCCCATTCACCGGAGAGTGATTGGATCAGGATTCGATAAGAGCCCGGAGAGGCTATGATCGGCCCACGATTTAGGCCATGACATCGCTTAATGTTCAGATACACTGAACCGGAGTGCAGGAGGTGAGTCGCTTCGCCGGAGAGCGACAGGATTGACTCACTTAACGTTGTTTCCCCTTCACCGGAGAGTGACAGGATGGGATCCAGCATGAGCCCGGAGAGGCTGTGATCGACCGACGATTCAGGTCATGACATCGCTTAATGTTCAGATACACTAAACCAGAGTGCAGGAGGTGAGTCGCTTCGCCGGAGAGTGACAGGATTGACTCACTTAACGTTGTTTCCCCTTCACCGGAGAGTGACAGGATGGGATCCAGCATGAGCCCGGAGAGGCTATAATCGGCCAAGAACGACCAAGGCATCGCTATACGCCCTAGCTGGGGCCAGAGTGCAAGGGATAGAAAGCAACGCCGGAGTGCAATAGGATCTTTTTATTCAATCGCTAAATCTGGAATGGGTTTGACAAGGGTCCGGAGTGACCATCAATAGTACGGAGAGACCGTAGAATTTCATTCTTAACTTCCACTGGAAAAAATTGATAACAATTCGGCTACGAACAGCCATGGACTTGATTGAAAATGCTATAAGCTATGAGTAAAACCTGAACTCACTGCATCCAACTTAAGACTGATCAAAACACGCCTTTTACCAAAAAGGCATGTTTTGGGGGGCAAAATGTTATCCCAACTTTTGGCAAAGTCGAGATACCCAAAGATTAACTGAAAATCAATGATTATTAGTCATGAACATCGATTGTGCATTGCAGGTTCACCACGGATATCGATGAATTTTGTCCGAGTCCGAATCGGGCTGCAATTGATAAGACATGTCAAGCAAGGTCAGAGGAAACGGCGTTCCAAGTTTCGAGTCAATCCGAGTTCGTATGCTCAAGATATCACCAATGGAAAATGGAGGAGACAGCCTTGTATTCGAATCCATAAAAGACCCTATGTTCGAATCAATGAGGTAGGAATGCTATTCGAATCCATCAAGGTCGATTCCATCATCTTCGTATCCATCAAGTTTTACATGCTTCGTATCCATCGCGGAAGCCTTCCTTCAAATCCATCCCTTTTGCCTGGCTTCGAATCCATCGAGCACTCCTTAGTTCGAATCCATCCAAACAGACTACACTAAAATCCAACAGTTCGAACCTGGTAGGCATTCCTCTATTTCGAATCCATATAGTAGATGCACCTCGACTCCATCCCATAAGCTACTTCGAGTCCACCCTGTTAAGGTAACTTTGAATCAATTAAACCAAGGTAGGCCTTGATCGATTCGGACAAGTATGTCTACGAACCCACTACCTCGAATCCACTAGGCCACGGCAGCTAGAAACATGGAGTCGACCCGGGCAAATCAGAGCACAAGACGGATCGAAACGAAGGAGGCGCGCCACATCATCGCGAAGGCATACTGAATCGAGTCGAGACGATCGATTCGAAGGAACCGAGTCGATGGAGATCGATTCGAAGAGACATTTCAGCCAAGTATCCAACCTTGAATCGATCATAACTTGAGATCTACACATCCAAATGCTATGAAATTTTTACAGAAGCTTGAGCACATGTTGAAGAATGTCCACACCAAATATCAGCTTGATTGGACAATTTCTTGATCGATTCGAACCTAGGGTCGAATCGATCCCGGTATGGGCCCGGATTTCCATAAAGCGGGCATGTGGGCCCCCTGACGTACCAGAACTGGTCTCCCCTCATTTTAGGCGAAATATCAGCCTCCTACACCTATAAATAGAGCCCCTGGACATTCAGAAAAGGGGTCGGACAATTTTGAGAGTTAAAGAGCGCCCAGATTCTGCCAGATCTACTCCAGATCACCATTGCTGCCTTAGATTCAGACTTAATTCAGCAAATTAGTTGTAATACAACATACGAAATTGTAATCTTCAAGCATCGAGCAATAAAATCATAAAAACCTTGAAGTGGACGTAGGCCGGAGATAGCCGAACCACTATAAATTGTGTGTCACTGTTCATTATTTCTTGATTACTGCTTGTTACTTGCTTAGATCTGTGATTTGTGTGTGAATACTGTTGATTCGTATTCATACGCTGGTGCTTTCACTACGCTTGGGGTTTGTGACCATTTTTGGTGCAAACAGAATGGTAATGATATATATATATATATATATATTTAATTATAATATTTAATTTAATTAAGATGGATTTAATTCATATAACATGTTTAAGTATAAAATTTATATTTCAAAATAGATTTTGGTAATAATTTGAATTTAGTGAAATTGTATTCATTAAAGAATTTTTATTTAATTAAACAAATTTGAAACTTATGGAAATTTAGATTTAAGATAGGATTTTTACTTGGGTTTAATTTAAATAATTTAAAGAATATTTCTTATTTAAATAAATTTAGGGAAATATTTAGTAAAAATGAAATTTAAGGCTAGTAAATGATATTGAATTTATTAAGTGAATATCCCCAGATTAAATAATAATAAAGTTAAATCAAGATCTATATGAAACTGTTAAATTGAACTTTGAAATGTTGAATATTAAAGCTTTGAAATATATTGAAAATTTAAATGGTATATTTAGAACTGAATTGAATTGATGAATTGAACTTTGACTAAATTTGAATCTCGAATTTGAAGTTGATTTGAATCGATTTGTGAGACTTGAGGAAATTATAAATAATTTACTTTTTAAATCATTTAATATATATATATACTATTTTGGAAAATAGATATATTTGAAATGAAATGATATTTGGGTTTTGAAGTATAAATTTAATTGAAATGACCACGGTGTTATAATGTATATTTCCACCTTGTAGATAGTTCTGAAGATCCTTAGAGGATGGTTATCCCAAACATCCTTTAAGTTACTTGTATTTCAGTTGATATTTCACTTGAGTTGGATTTATTAGTATAAGAATGTTAATCCTGACTCGAGTGTTTTGTGTTTTTGCTTTACGCTCGGGTCAGACTGAGTGATACAGCATTTGAGACTCACCTTTGGAGTTTGGAGCTTCGTTTGGAGATCCAACTATTGATTCAGCTTCCAGCTCTCTAGTTGATTCGTTCACAGAAGTCATCTGTTTGGATTGGAGACTTCACTGTATTTGAGATATTCTGTTGTATTTTATTTCTAACTCTGATGTTTATATAGTAGCTTCATGAACTACTATTTTATCTATTCCGCTGCGTATTATTGTACTACTCTGTGTCTGTGATTGATTTATTTACTGTATATTTTGAGTTTTGCAAAAATTTAAATTAACAATCTGTTATTTTGAATTATTCAAGTCCGACATGTGTGGATTTATTGTCGATTTGAATGGTCCAAAATACCGGGTCGTTACAGAAACTGAATCGAATCGAATTGAAATGGATGATTTGAGATTTGATTAAATTTGAATTTTTGGAATTCGAGTTGATTTGAATCGATTTATGAAATTTGAGGAAGCTATTTTATTTTATAAAGTAATTTTAAATTATATTTAAAACTATTTGTATTTTTACTTTATAAATTATTTTAATATAAACTATTTTAATATAAATCATTTTTAATATAAATCATTTTATTATAAACTATTTTAACTTATAACTATTTTATATAAACTATTTTTATTTATAAAATATTTTATTATATATACTAATTTTAATATCTAAACTGTTTAAGAGGAAAGTGTTATGAATTCCAAAATGTTATGATTTCAAAGCTATGATTTCAAAGTGTTATGAATTTCAAGGTTTCGATTTCCAAAGTGTTTCGATTTTTAAAGGACTTATGATTTTGAAAGCGTTATAAATTTGGAAAGTGATATGATTTTGGAAATGGATATATATTTGAAGTGAAATGATCTCGTATTGATTTGGTTTTGAAATGGAAATGATATTTTGGTTTTGAAGTATAAACTATTTTGAAATGGCCGCGGTGTTATAATAACGTTTGGTTGTTAAAGAGACCGGGATCGGATATGGGCATACTCTTTGTCGATACCGAAAACCACTTTAACAACTGTGTACGTAGTGGAGATTCCAGAATGAAGTAGGATGGTGGCTGTAACAACCCGGGGTTTTGTTGTTAATTTATCTTCGTCATTAGATGATTAAATCGTTGTTAATCGCTATTGCAGTTTAAATCGATTTGAGATTCTTTTGAAAGTTTGTAAAGGAGATATGCAGACTTTAAAAATTTAATATGGTTGCCCATATTTCTTTAGTTGCTTTGCTGGGTTAATTACCAAAAGGAATGTCGTTCTCTTATACAAATAAATCGACCCGCCCCCTTTTCATTCATTTTTTCGCTTTAACCCTAAACGTAAGAAAACAAACGAAAATAAATGGCGGCTTCCTTCTTCGTTCCCCTTTTCTTCAAAAGAAATTAGGGCAAGCTCGTCTCGTTCTCAAATTGGGGCTTCGTGATATGTCCATCGCTTGCGATCGTGTGTAGCAGCTCCTCGATTGATCGAGTCGTCTTCGCTTCGAATGCTAAGGTGAGTAATTAAATTACTCACATCTTGTTCAATTCGTAAGTTGCCGGGTGTGAACCCCTGTTTTCTAGTTCGTATAATTATGTTTGAATTCGTCCATCGTTTTCTCTGGCCATTCGTATATGCTATGATTTCTTGGTTGGATTGATATTGATTTTTGTATATACGTGTCGGCTTGAACTTGTGACAATTGATTTTTGATTTCGTGATTTTCTCTGATTGATAAATTGGTATGCTTCCCCGACTACGACACTGACATAGTTCACCTCGACTTTATGCCTAATTATACTGTGTTGACTTTGTTTTGAGTTTGGTCTCTGGGGTGACCACGGCTTTGACCTTTTCTGACTTAGTTGCTCCTTGATTTCTCGGCTCTGTCTTTAATCTGTTTATTTGATATTGAACTATTTTTGTGAAATCCTGATGACCTTGGCTTTACATTTTCTGTGTGTATCTTCACTGTATCATGTGTGAGATAAATTGCATTCCAGTTGCGCCAGTTGCCTTCATCTACATGTATCTTTGTAGTTGCTTATGAGTTATGTATATTTTGTGATATTTTGTTCCAATGGTGCCTGTACCTTGTATACATGATGTAGTGCATTTGTTTGAATATTGAGTTGCATTTGTTTCTTTTTGATTTTGGGTCGAGACTGCATTGAGTTACATCTATACTGTCAAGTGAGCTTGTTTTGGTATGGTCAGTGATGCACTATTGTTTTGGTGGATGCAAATTGTGTGTAGTGTATTCTGTACTTCGGGCACTGTCGTGTACTGTGTTTTGGACTTGAGCATTTTGGTAGACTCATTGCAACTTCAGTTTGCATGTTTAATATGCAGATACACTTGAGTATTTATGTTTGTTCATATTTCCCCATAAAGTTTAGAAAACAAAGTTGTAATTTAGTTTGGCAACTTATGTTTGCAAATTGGTCGTTTTATAACCTGTTGCATACTTGACTCTGGCCATTCTTGTTATTGCCTCTGTACATTCGTGTAGCCTGCATTTTTGAGTACTCGAGCCAGTTCATATATGTGTTTCCAGTCTTGAACTTGTCTGGCCTTGATTTTCACTCTGTAAGGCAGTCTGCATTTCAGTGGTATTGTGGTATCTTGAAGTCTTCATGTTTTGTTACTTTTAGTCATCCCACTGTGGCAGGCATGTTCAGTTGCACCTTTCTTTGGTCACTTGGTTTTCGTGTAATTGTTAGTTCCTGGGTTTGAGCATCACAAAACTGATAATACTTGTATCAGTCGTAGGTGTAGCATTGGGTACATGTGCGCTTAGCATTGTGTACATGCGTACTCGTTTGTTTGGCCTCTTAGTGGTTTAAGTCGAAGTTGCCGTCTGTTTATTTTACTCCTTGGTCCTTGCTTTCTAGACGGCAATTGTTACAGACAGTGTTGTATTATGATGCGTACATTGAGTTGAATCCAGTCTTAAAGACTTGGGTTCGACCTTGTATTCGGATGTAAACTTTCATCGTGTTTCACTTGCATTATTGTGGTGGCGAGGCAGTACACGCGTGCGTGTACTGCAGCCACATAGAGTTTTGTGTGATTTAACCATTTTGAGATTTTCTAAGTATTTATTTAATAATTGGATTTGGTTGTTAATTGCTATTTAAGCAATTCTGTTGTTTTCTAAAATTATCTTCAATGATAATCTTTTTATCTATCTTTGTTGATGATTTGGATTTGCTGATATGTTGTTTAACACTGTTTAGTGTTATATCTGCTGATATCCGATTCTCTTATCGAGGAGTCGGATATACGAGATTTTTGCGACTGTCGTCTATCTGATTATTTGACTATTATTGCTTCTATGCACTAATAACTGAGTTTGAATTAGACTGACCCGTGTATTATTTTCTTTTGAATGTAATACTCGGGTCAGACCCGAGTTATTTCAGGTTGTAGATTTTCTTCTTTGAGTTGCTGTTCAGGATATGAAGACTTTTCACATCTTCTGAAGTTGTCAATGTCATTTTGTAGTAGTCGTGTCATTGTATAGAACGATATGTATTCATGTATATTAGTCGATAATGTACTTGTATATATAACTTCTAGAGTCGATAGTTGTAGTTGTATCATATGTATTGTGTCAACTATGTATTAACTGACATCAGTTATATATATATGAGACTTTTGTTTTATCTGTGTTCCGTATTTATATTATCTGTGTTATTGTTATATCTAATGTCCTAAACTATTATGAACCGTCGTAGTTTGTTTTATACTGATAATTGGATATGTCGATGGGAGTGAATAAATAATAGAAGAAAAATAAAAGGTATATACCACTCCTATCGAGATAACCAATATTAGTGTAAGGCCAATTACGGATGGTCGCTCCTATCCAGCCTTATTCTTCGTAATAATAGACAGTATTTCTTTTAATACTCTTTGTTATTATGAGCATAGAGGTGGGGCGTCACAGTGGTATCAGAGCTTGGAGTTTATGGACATAATATAAAACATAACTTGGATGGAACATATGTTACAACTATTGGTCGATGTTTTATTTGTACTTGAGTCAAAACTAAAGTTTTGAAATTTGGATGAAATTTTTAAATATCTTTATTTAAAAATAATAGTGAAATTGTGTTCTGATGATTTGATTGATTTGTGTTCTGTTTATCAGAGTGCGCAGCGGAAACAGTGAAACTGTCTTCGCTGAGTACAACTGATAATCTTTTTGATTTAAAAATCGAAATACAAAATTGATATGAATTTCATTTGTTGTTTACATAGCTGTAATTATTTTTTTTCTTTGAGAATTTCGAATCCGAATTGAGGATTCGAAGAAATTACAGTTATGTGATTTTTGTTGAAATTTCCACTGGCTTTCTTTTGTACTAATCATCTATTGATTAGATTTTTGCTGTTTTGGATTATCTTCATTGAAGATACATTCGAATGATTTCTTTGTTCATTTTGTAGTACGTGCAAAAATTTGAATTGCACGTTATTGCATTTATTTTACGTTGAACCGATGCTTGGTTATGAAACGTATTTTGTTGCCGTTATTTTCATAACGGGATTTTACACCAATGCTATATTTTGAAGCACGGTGTTTTGTGGCATTTTGATGAATGAAAATTCACTGATATTACATTTTGATGTAAATTATTTTGATGAGATTTTGACGTTTAAAAATTACTGTCACCTTGGCTTCAGTAACCGTCAAGTTTTAAAAGTGGATTTTCAAGCGGTTATTCCGCAATACTGATTTGTGACCATTTTTACGGTATTTTGAGAAGTACAATTTCCTTATCGAAATTGTTACTAATATTGCTGCTTTAATCACGTGATTGGAAAATCGTTTTAAAATGAAAATTGTTTTATAAAATTTTAGCAGTTTGCGTTTTCAAAAGAATGAGAAAGCGACTTAAACGATTCTGCAAAATCGAGGATTATGACCCCTTTCTTTTACTGTTTCGCTTAACTCCGGACTTGTTTAGTTGAGAATGCGAATTGTTATTTTTACAAAATAAATAAAATTGTTTTCAAAAATTTTACAGTTTGCGATTTCAAAAGAATGAGGAAGCGATTTAAACGTTTCAGCAAAATCGAGGACTATGACCCCTTTCTTTTACTGATTCGCTTAATTCCGGACTTGTCCGTTTGAGAATGTGAAATGTATTTTTACAAAATACACAATTTTGCACTTTCAAGGAAATGATGAAGAGAATCAAACGATTTAGTAAAACACGTGGTATGGGACATGTGCGTTTGCTATTTCGGTTAATTCCGGACTCGTTAATTGAAATATTTGATGATTTTGTGTGCTTTCGAGCCACTATGAGGACCTTCGGGTCATTTGTTGGACCTTCGGGTCATTTGTTGGGCTTTCGGGCCACTCTGCGGACCTTCGGGTCAAATACCAGTACTAGACCTTCGGGTCACTCTACGGACCTCTGGGTCAATCTGATGGGCGCCAAAATTATGTTGAGTACTTGGTAGGCTTCGGCCACTCTGAGATGCACGTGCGGCGAATTAAAAACTCGCCATCTGATGGGATCGATCCAAGCTTTTATGTTGATTTTCTAGTCTTCTTAATTGATTTCTAGATATTTGTTGTTTCCAATTATCTACAGGTAATTGGATATTTGTTGATATGAGTTCTGATTATCGTTTTTTATAATCAGATATTTGTTGTTTCTAATTATCGCTTGTGATAATTAGATATTTGTTGATATGAGTTCTGATTATCGTTTTTGATAATCAGATATTTGTTGTTTCTAATTATCGCTTGTGATAATTAGATATTTGTTGTTTCTAATTATCGCATGTGATAATTAGATATTTGTTGATATGAGTTCTGATTATCGTTTTTGATAATCAGATATTTGTTGTTTCTAATTATCGCTTGTGATAATTAGATATTTGTTGATATGAGTTCTGATTATCGTTTTTGATAATCAGATATTTGTTGTTTCTAATTATCGCTTGTGATAATTAGATATTTGTTGTTTCTAATTATCGCATGTGATAATTAGATATTTGTTGATATGAGTTCTGATTATCGTTTTTGATAATCAGATATTTGTTGTTTCTAATTATCGCTTTGGATAATTAAATATTTGCTGATTTGAGATTTAATTATCGCTTTGGATAATTAAATATTTGTTGCTTTGAGATTTAATTATCGCTTTAGATAATTAAATATTTGCTGATTTCGAATTTAATTATCGCTTTAGATAATTAAATATTTGTTGATATGAGATTTAATTATCGCTTTTGATAATTAAATATTTGCTGATTTGAGATTTAATTATCGCTTTAGATAATTAAATATTTGCTGATTTCGAATTTAATTATCGCTTTATATAATTAAATATTTGTTGATATGAGATTTAATTATCGCTTTTGATAATTAAATATTTGCTGATTTGAGATTTAATTATCGCTTTAGATAATTAAATATTTGTTGCTTTGAGATTTAATTATCGCTTTTGATAATTAAATATTTGTTGATTTGAGATTTAATTATCGCTTTTGATAATTAAATATTTGTTGATTTGAGATTTAATTATCGCTTTTGATAATTAAATATTTGTTGATTTGAGATTTAATTATCGCTTTTGATAATTAAATATTTGCTGATTTGAGATTTAATTATCGCTTTTGATAATTAAATATTTGTTGAATTTGAAATTTGATTATCGTTTGTGATAATCGAATATTTGTTGATTTGAGAAATTTGATTATCGTTTTTGGTAATTAAATATTTGTTTCTGACTATCGTTTGAGATAATCAGATAGTTGTTTTGTCTTCTGATTATCGTTTGAGATAAGTAAATATTTGCGATTTGAAAATTCAATTTTCGTTTTTGATGATTGAATATTTGCGACTTTTGAGATTTGAGCTTCGTCTTTTTCTCTGGCGATTCAGGTGAGTAATTTGATTTACTCACATTCAATTCGTGCTCTGTATGGAATTTCTGCTCTGTTTTTCCTTCTCTTTTAGTTGCTGGAACTCGATTGTTCTTGCTTTTGTTAGTCTTCTGATTTTGATCCCTGATTCTCACGATGTTGATTCTTTTGATTTGAAGCAGTCGAACCTTTTGATTTCTTATCTAATACTTCCCCGCTGACACTTGCTTTGCTTGTACATTCGACATTGCCATGCTCTTTTGGTTGTTACCTTTTATCCATTTATTCCCTATGATTGCGTGGACGCAATTTCTTTGATAATTGTGTTCTCAATTCTTATTTTTCTAGCATAACTAGTTTAGGTTAGAAGAAAATTGTTATAGACAATCTTGATTAGGAAAATTGCGGGGACGCAATTTTTATAAGGAGGGGAGTCTGTAACAACCCGGGGTTTTGTTGCTAATTTATCTTCGTCATTAGACGATTAAATCGTTGTTAATCGCTATTGCAGTATAAATCGATTTGAGATTCTTTTGAAAGTTTGTAAAGGAGATATGCAGACTTTAAAATTTTAATATGGTTGCCCATATTTCTTTAGTTGCTTTGCTGGGTTAATTACCAAAAGGAATGTCGTTCCCTTAGACAAATAAATCGACCCGCCCCCTTTTCATTCATTTTTTCGCTTTAACCCTAAACGTAAGAAAACAAACGAAAATAAATGGCGGCTTCCTTCTTCGTTCCCCTTTTCTTCAAAAGAAATTAGGGCAAGCTCGTCTCGTTCTCAAATTGGGGCTTCGTGATATGTCCATCGCTTGCGATCGTGTGTAGCAGCTCCTCGATTGATCGAGTCATCTTCGCTTCGAATGCTAAGGTGAGTAATTAAATTACTCACATCTTGTTCAATTCGTAAGTTGCCGGGTGTGAACCCCTGTTTTCTAGTTCGTATAATTATGTTTGAATTCGTCCATCGTTTTCTCTGGCCATTCGTATATGCTATGATTTCTTGGTTGGATTGATATTGATTTTTGTATATACGTGTCGGCTTGAACTTGTGACAATTGATTTTTGATTTCGTGATTTTCTCTGATTGATAAATTGGTATGCTTCCCCGACTACGACACTAACATAGTTCACCTCGACTTCATGCCTAATTATACTGTGTTGACTTTGTTTTGAGTTTGGTCTCTGGGGTGACCACGGCTTTGACCTTTTCTGACTTAGTTGCTTCTTGATTTCTCGGCTCTGTCTTTAATCTGTTTATTTGATATTGAACTATTTTTGTGAAATCCTGATGACCTTGGCTTTACATTTTCTGTGTGTATCTTCACTGTATCATGTGTGAGATAAATTGCATTCCAGTTGCACCAGTTGCCTTCATCTACATGTATCTTTATAGTTGCTTATGAGTTATGTATATTTTGTGATATTTTGTTCCACTGGTGCCCGTACCTTGTATACATGATGCAGTGCATTTGTTTGAATATTGAGTTGCATTTGTTTCTTTTTGATTTTGGGTCGAGACTACATTGAGTTACATCTATACTGTCCAGTGAGCTTGTTTTGGTATGGTCAGTGATGCACTATTGTTTTGGTGGATGCAAATTGTATGTAGTGTATTCTGTACTTCGGGCACTGTCGTGTACTGTGTTTTGGACTTAAGCATTTTGGTAGACTCACTGCAACTTCAGTTTGCATGTTTAATATGCAGATACACTTGAGTATTTATGTTTGTGCATATTTCCCCATAAAGTTTAGAAAACAAAGTTGTAATTTAGTTTGGCAACTTATGTTTGCAAATTGGTCGTTTTATAACCTGTTGCATACTTGACTCTGGCCATTCTTGTTATTGCCTCTGTACATTCGTGTAGCCTGCATTTTTGAGTACTCGAGCCAGTTCATATATGTGTTTCCAGTCTTGAACTTGTCTGGCCTTGATTTTCACTCTGTAAGGCAGTCTGCATTTCAGTGGTATTGTGGTATCTTGAAGTCTTCATGTTTTGTTACTTTTAGTCATCCCACTGTGGCAGGCATGTTCAGTTGCACCTTTCTTTGGTCACTTGGTTTTCGTGTAATTGTTAGTTCCTGGGTTTGAGCATCACAAAACTGATAATACTTGTATCAGTCGTAGGTGTAGCATTGGGTACATGTGCGCTTAGCATTGTGTACATGCGTACTCGTTTGTTTGGCCTCTTAGTGGTTTAAGTCGAAGTTGTCGTCTGTTTATTTTACTCCTTGGTCCTTGCTTTCTAGACGGCAATTGTTACAGACAGTGTTGTATTATGATGCGTACATTGAGTTGAATCCAGTCTTAAAGACTTGGGTTCGACCTTGTATTCGGATGTAAACTTTCATCGTGTTTCACTTGCATTATTGTGGTGGCGAGGCAGTACACGCGTGCGTGTACTGCAGCCACATAGAGTTTTGTGTGATTTAACCATTTTGAGATTTTCTAAGTATTTATTTAATAATTGGATTTGGTTGTTAATTGCTATTTAAGCAATTCTGTTGTTTTCTAAAATTATCTTCAATGATAATCTTTTTATCTATCTTCGTTGATGATTTGGATTTGCTGATATGTTGTTTAACACTGTTTAGTGTTATATCTGCTGATATCCGATTCTTTTATCGAGGAGTCGGATATACGAGATTTCTGCGACTGTCGTCTATCTGATTATTTGACTATTATTGCTTCTATGCACTAATAACTGAGTTTGAATTAGACTGACCCGTGTATTATTTTCTTTTGAATGTAATACTCGGGTCAGACCCGAGTTATTTCAGGTTGTAGATTTTCTTCTTTGAGTTGCTGTTCAGGATATGAAGACTTTTCACATCTTCTGAAGTTGTCAATGTCATTTTGTAGTAGTCGTGTCATTGTATAGAACGATATGTATTCATGTATATTAGTCGATAATGTACTTGTATATATAACTTCTAGAGTCGATAGTTGTAGTTGTATCATATGTATGGTGTCAACTATGTATTAACTGACATCAGTTATATATATATGAGACTTTTGTTTTATCTGTGTTCCTTATTTATATTATCTGTGTTATTGTTATATCTAATGTCCTAAACTATTATGAACCGTCGTAGTTTGTTTTATACTGATAATTGGATATGTCGATGGGAGTGAATAAATAATAGAAGAAAAATAAAAGGTATATACCACTCCTATCGAGATAACCAATATTAGTGTAAGGCCAATTACGGATGGTCGCTCCTATCCAGCCTTATTCTTCGTAATAATAGACAGTATTTCTTTTAATACTCTTTGTTATTATGAGCATAGAGGTGGGGCATCACACGGCGATTCCTATTGAGGTATATACGTGGACCCAACTCCCGTGAGTTGGCATAAGGTGGCTAAAACAGGAGCGATCAACGGGCCAATGAGGTAGCACCTTTGATCGGACGCATTTCTTCGATACCATTCTATTACTTTGTGATTGATTTTGTGGCCACCCTTCGATTTTGATTGGGAGTGTGTTCCGAGGTGGGCGGTAGTGGCTGCTATGCGTTTCCACCAGCCCGGATGCATAATTGGTATATCTACCCTGGCATTGCCTAGTTGTGCCGTGTCACCTACCATATCGAGCTTTACTACGAGTTTCTATTTGTGTCGTACCTATGGAGTATCTTCTCGTAGCCTCTCGAGGTATGCAGGTACTGTATAGACTATTGGCACTATTATGTGTTAAGGGCTATATGGGTAACCCCTTAACGCTATTTAAAAGTAAGTTTATTTTACTATTAGACACTATTATAATAGTGAGTAGTACTACATAGTAGATAGTTTAACGGATCCTTAGAGGATGGTTATCCCAAACATCCTTTAAGTTACTTGTATTTCAGTTGATATTTCACTTGAGTTGGATTTATTAATATAAGAATGTTAATCCTGACTCGAGTGTTTTGTGTTTTGCTTTACGCTCGGGTCAGACTGAGTGGTTCAGTGTTTGAGACTCACCTTTGGAGTTGGAGCTTCGCTTGGAGATCCAGCTATCTATCCTGCTCAGTTGTAAGTTGATTCCAGTGATGTATTCAGATCTTGTATTTGATTATTGTATTGAGACATCTATGTATTTGTGACTTCTGATGTATCTTGTTTAACTCTGATATATATACATAATAGCTTCATGAACTACTATTCTTTTGTTTCCGCTGCATTATTGTTATATTACTCTATGTCTGTGATCTGTGATTATTTTATTTACTGTATATGCTGAGTTTTGCCAAATTTAAATTAACAATATGATATTTTGAGCAATTCAAATCCGACATGTATGGATGCGAATGGTTGAAAATTTCGGGTCGTTACATGTGGTATCAGAGCTATGGTTTTAGGCAAAAATCAACATGTAGAGTAGATTCAATTACAGAATCACTTTTGTTTGAGCTTGAATTCCTTCTTCTTTGACTCAGTTCCTTTGAATTTTGGAATGTTCCCTCGGTTCCGAAATTCATTCTTGTCCCTCACTATTCATATTCTTCTGAATTCTGGAGCATCCCATAGCTCTATGATATGATTTGTAAAGGGAGTGAAACTCCTTTACAATAGCATCATTTACCGGAGATTTATATATCCTCGGTTTAGATACTGACATCTCTTGTTATGCTGAATTCTATCTCTTGAGATCGAATGTAGATTTGCCTTGGAATTCTGCATCAATCTTATTCTTGAAGTCACGGTCGACCCGGTTAAGGTTGCCCGTGATTTATATAAACATACCCATCTTCGTATTTTGTTATTTAATCATTTTATCTTTGTTTCGAACCTATCTTCGAATCAAAATTCTCTTTGATTTGAGTCCATCATAATCGAATCTCTATCCTTGCTTTGAAATCCGTTCTTGAATTATCGAGTGAGGGAGTGTATTTGTAATTAATATAAAATGATTTATGGTGTTGTTTGAGTTGTTGATGTTGATGTTGATTTGGATTTTCGATCGATTCGTCTGATCAACGCTATCGATAGGATTTCCAAAACACTTGAACATAGCAAACTGACATAAATTATTTTCAAATTTGGTAAATTAAATTAATTTTGTATGAATATATTATAAATATATATAAGTAAAATTTTCTGGATAATTAAATTGGTTGTTTGAAAAGATAATATTTGATTATCATTTATTGTTCTAAATGAATTTATAAACATGGTTTATAAATTGATTTGGGAATTTAAATGAATTTAGAATTCGAGAATTGAATTTCCGATGGTTTCAAACTTTTGTTTTAGAGTTTTAAATTGTATATTATTTAAAGTATTTTCGAATAAAATGGTTTTCAAAGAATTTTAATTGTTTAAATCAGTACTCTTCTCTTTTGTCGCTAGAAAATAATTTCGGTGATGGAGGCCGCCTCATCGACATTCATTTCCAAGTTTCGAAGTAGAGAGACCATTCTGTAGCTTTGCTACACTTTGTTTTGAAAAACGAATTTGATTTGAATTTCTTAAATATGATTTGAATTATAATATATATAGGTATATGATTATGAATTTGATTTGATATATATATATATATATATATATATACTTATCTATAAAATGGTTTGAAGTTAATCGGGAATCAAATTCTTAAATTTATGATAAAAGTGATTTCAATTATAAAATGGAGCCAAAATTTTGAATAAATAGTTAAATTTGAAATAATTAAGTTGGGAAAAGTTTACTTATATAATACCTAATTACATTTCAATATAACTTACCTAAATTATTCAGAAGTTGAATATGTAATTGGATAATATACAATATAAAATGTCTTTATAAATAAAATTTGAGTGTTTATAATAAATGTTATACACTAAATTTTGATTATAAAGATGTTAATAGAGATAAATAGGATAATAAGTTAATTGAATAATAGATGAGACAAATAAATTTGTTTTGAAAGAATTAAAAAATTGAAATTTGATCAACTTATGGAAATACCTTGAATTTAAAAGCAATTATTGAATATAAATTAATTTAAATCGAAACTTATATGGTTTAAATTAATTTATATGGTTTAAATATATGTGATAAGATATATTAAGTGGAATAAACTTAATAATAATTTGGAATAATAGAATTAAATTTGTTGAATAAAATATGAGTATAATAAATGATTATACAAATTGATGATTTAGAAATTGTTAATTGAGGATGATTAGACAATAAGATAACGAATTTAGAAATAGATGGATTGCTTTAACTTAAGTGAACTTAAATGGATTAAACCAAGATGTTGAATATTAATTAATTTAAATTGAAATTTATATGGTTTGAATTAATTAATTTCTTTTGTATTTCAATCTATTTTCTTTCTGGTTGTTTCTATTCTCCTACCTCCTTCCTTTTCGGGGACGAAAAGTTTTGAGTGGGGGAGAGTGTAACGACCCGTAAATTTTAACCGTTTTAATAACGAAATTAACTGAAATTTTGTGAAATTTTAAACGATAAAATTTTGGAATAAAAATTTGATATTTGGAATGCGTCTAATTAAACATAGCAACTGGTAAATTTTCATCAGATAATATGGAAGTCTATTTTCTTGTATAATTTTATTTTAATTCCAATCGGTTAATAATTGATAATAATAGAATGTTTTCCAAACTTGAATATTTTTCTATAGAAAATTTGTAAATCGTCTTCTGAGTGAGGCATCAAATTTCGTTCTTCAAATTTTGACTGCTATTGCTCTATCTATCATATTTTTGACAGATTTGCAGCATTTTTCGATACTGATTATCGACTTTTGATAGGATGATCATACCACCGATATTTGTATACCGTTTTGATAGTCTCATTGTGTTGATCTCAACGGTATATTCATTTCTGTTTTTCGAACACTGGTATGCAGCGAAACCAGTAAAACGGTTTCTGTATCGATATCCATATTTGGTCTCTTTGTTTCTCGGTGTCCATTCATTTATTCCACGTGAGAAAATAAAGAGTCACAAAATTTAAACATATCAACCATTTCTATTCCCTAGAGTCATATTTCTAGTGGAATTCATTTTGTTGCTTCTTTCGGTTCATGGGAAAAAAAAAGAATATCATTCGCCTGTATGCCATTCCCAAACCCAGCCTATTTTTCTTCCTCACTTGCAGCCATCCTCCGACCAGATCTACAACCTCCTCCACGCGTGCAACTCGTCCTCTTCCCACCAAATCTCCGAGCGGCGCCACCATATCATTTTCTATCATCTTCCCCGAGCAAGCCATCCGCCATAGCATAGCAGCCGTGCCTTTCTTCTTTTATGCATGCTCAGGTAAATTTGTGACTCGCATATATATACTTATCATTATATTGAGTTTACAGTATGTTCAAAAATTATACATATATATTAGTTTTCATTGTCTGTTTATAAGATTTATGTATGTGTATACAAAACTTAATATGTGTCAGTTATAATGTGTTTAAATTATTTGATTTAAATTTTCGGTTTTAAATCTTATATATATTGTTTCAAGTTACTGTATAGTTTATATAGGTAGTTTATTTCATGCTGTGCATATAAGCAATACTATTTATATATGTTTACTACGTATGTATGCTACAGTATACTGTGACTTTTAAATTGTGTATATATACTATTTACACTGTGACATATATATATATATATATGTAAAAATAGGACTGTTTATACTATAACTTGTATATAAATACATATCCTGTCATTGATATAGATATAAGATATAAGATCATATATACAAACATATAAAATTTGTATATGATATGTCTGTAGTGTCAGTATAAATTTTTTGAATGAAAGTACTAGCAGGTTGATTTTTTTTGAACAACTATATATATATATATGAGTATGTGAATATATATATATATATACGGTAACAATGTTTCAATCTTGTTCGAATATATATATTGGTTATATATTGGTATATGTGGGTTTAGTTATATAATCAATCATTCGTATATTTCACTGGCTATGTATATTTGTCGGCTGTAAGTTTTCTTTTAGTTTAACAGGTAATATATGTATGTATTGATTGTATATGTGTGATGAAGAGTATTGATATATACATATTATGTCTAGATTTTTACCAGTAGAGTATACATGATAGTATACATACTATATAATAGTTTATTTACATTTTAGTATATTTTTTTGTTGTTGTTCAAAATGATATAATATATTATAAAAGAAGTTTTTTATGTTAGTTATATAATAGTATATATATATTTATACAGATCTATACGCAATATACAAGTTATATTTTATTTTGAAAATATAGACTATGAAGGTTAGTGGTACACATATGTTCGTATGACCTGTTTGGTATTATATCCTATATATAAGTTGTTTATAAGTATGTATAAAAATTGTGTATGAATATTTGTGGTTATTTATAAGGAATAAAATCTGTTATGGAAGTTGTTATATATGTTGGTTATAACATATAGGTTATATAAGTACTACATAATGTTACTTGTCTACATAAATATTTATTTTCAAAAATGTTTACTTGAAACAGTTATATTTGTATACCAGTATATTATTTTTAATGATTTCATGTACTGTTAATATCATATATTTATATATATTTGAGGTATGTGTTAAATTTAATAATGATCTTGGAATATATATAGATTTTGATTTTGATGTATATGTTATATATATATATATATATTAGCTTATATATATATCAAGAGATGTGGATTTGGTTTTTCAGATATGTAAATAGTGATCTTAGAAATATATGTTTTAAAAAAATGGTTTGCAAATAGATATATGGTATATTTTAACATGTGTGTTTTAATTTGAAACAATAACTTTGAGATATATATATTTAAAAATTGTATGTGTTTGAATTCAGAATATGATTTATATATATCTAGTTATATATAAGTTCAGTTATACCATTTGTCATCATTGATCCAATTCTGATTCATTTATCAGCTTTGAGCGTCAAATTCGTGCCAATCTAGCTTGTTTTAGGATTCGTGCTTGGACTCGTTACTCATTTCATTGTCTATCCTTTAGCCTCGAAAGGTGAGCAATCACTCACGATTAACGTTCTTATATTTATTAAATTTTATTTCAATTGAAACGACAATTGAAATATGCTGCTGCTTGTTATTTACATTGTTATATATATGCCATTATCTGTATCTGTTCACCTGTGACATTTGACACAATTATCTGTTATTTATATTGATGATATATGCCTGTTACTGTTGTTATTTTATTATCATATCTGTTATCACTCTGCAAGTTCCCTGTTAGTATAGAATCACTATGGGTTGAAATGATACATACCCGAACGATCTGTAGAATAGGAGAAAATCGTTATGGGTTGAAATGATAAACCCAAGTGATTTTCAATTGAATTGAATTTGGGATTGCGGGTTGAAATGATATATACCCGTATATATTTAAATTGCGGATTGAAATGATAAATATCCGTATTACTTGACCATAGGATAGAAAATTATATACAAACACCGTTGGTCTATATATAAATATTTTGAAACGATTTCTATGACTTTGAAAAAGAAATATATGGTTTTAATAAATATTGATTTTTAAAAGATTTACTAAAAGTTGATTTAATAAAGTTGATATATAATATGTTTAAGTATTTATTTAATATCTATATTTTCAAATATAGAGTTTATAATGATCCAGGTTGGAAAGATAAATTTGAAATTGATTTGAAATTATATTCATTTAAGAATTATACTTAAATAAGTTTGATTTGAAATTTATTAAATTTGAAATTTTAAAGATATGATTTTTATAACTTGATTTTTTATTTAAATTGATTTAAATGAATATTTCAAGTTTAAATAAATTGAAGGAAATATTTAGTTTATTGTAATTTGGGGTTTTTTAAATGATATTGGATTTATTAAGTGAATATTTCAAAACTAAAACAAAAGTAAAGTGAATTTGTAACAACCCTATATTTTTGCAATTATTTTTAAATTATTTTCAATTTTTTTAAATTAAATTTTATGTCAATATTTTATTTTTAAAACATTTTAGAAGTATAGTTATAATTTTCAAAAGTGTAGTTATAATTTTCCAAAGTTAATTTTATTTTGTTAGCAATTTTTAATTCTAGTTTCAATATAATAAGCTATTTTCTTTATTTACTTTTATTTTCTTTTATTTTTCCTATGAATAATTATTTATTTTCATTTTCTCTTTATTTTTGTTTGTCTTTTATTTTATTTACTGATTTTTTTATTAGTTTATAGTGAATTAAAAAGAAAGTGGAAATTTGAAGAGACTAAAGCTTTAGAACATTTGACTTTTCACTTTCTAGACCTTTCATTTTTTGGATGTTCAAAACATCTATTGTAGCCGTGAGTTTTTAATTGTTTTTCACGTGAGAAAACTTCTCATTCCATCACAATTTCGGCCACAAAATTTTTTGAAATACTTTGGTAATGGCTTCTCTCTTTTTTTCTACTTTTTCTTCTTCATTTTTTCAATGTTTTTGCTTGATTTCTTCCATAGCTTTACTCGGCCATAACCCACCACCATCACCACCGACCACCACATCACTTCCTCCACATCATCCACGGCTTCCAACATCACCACTCCTTTGACCATAGATGGCCGTGACCACATAGATGACCAAAACTCCACAAACTTTGCATAAACTCCAAAACAATGTTATAACCGAGCCTTGTCTTCATCTCCCCTTCATTGTTGACCACGGCCACCCACTTAGCCACCACCACCAGATAGTTTTCCACCTCTGAACACCACCCTACCCTCTGACCTGACCTATACCCGACCATAGTTGAGCCAAACATGGCATAGGCCGAGCCTATGTTGCACCCAAACTCCACCTTGTTAGCCTTGTCCCTTTGTATTCCCTTTTGTAACTTCAAAACCCTTTGCATTCTTGACATAGCCGTGCTATATTGTGTCCAAACCCAAGCCTTTATATCATGAAAACATATATGGCTGAGCCTAAAGCATGTTATCGTCGAACAAATGTTGAGTTGTAGTCAAGCAAATTCAATTTAAAAGCTTGGTGATGTCATTTGTTGCTTCTATTTTCAAATTGTTTCAATAAACTTTTGTATTGTATTTATATTTATATTTTGCTTTGTTTTGTTTGAATACAAGATTAACATCTTGACTCTCTCTCCACTCAAATCAAAGTCATGCTATCGTGCTTTCTGGATTTTCATTTGTGTGTTTTATTTGCAAACTCCAGCGTAAAATGGTGAGTATTCACACATGATATTTATACTTATATAAATTGTGAAGTGACAACAAGTGAATGTGTATAAACCATTATATCATGTTATTCCTGCCTGTGATGTAAATTATATTATGTTAAACCCTGTTATAAACTTGTCACATCATCTGCTATGTTATATTTTATTATTCTGTTTATTTATTTCTGTTAATCACACTACAAGTTCCATGTAGAATAGAATCACTAAGGGTTGAAATGATACATACCCGAACGGACTTTAGAATAGGGAAAAATCGTTATGGGCTGAAATGATAAGCCTTAGCGATTTTTATTTATTTTATTTACTTGGGATTGCGGGTTTGAAATGATAAAACCCGGATTTCTCTGTAAATTACGTATTGAAATGATATATTATCCGTATCACTTGACTTAGGTTAGAAAATATTATACAGACCCGTCGTTATTTTATATATTTTTCTAGAAAATTTTAAGTATTTTAAAATGTAAAAATATGATAATTTGATTTAAATTGAATTTAAAATGATTTAATAAAGTGATAAGATTTTTCTATGAATATAAAATGTTAAATAAATGAATAGAAAAATTGTGATTTGAAACATAACTTAAATTGGAAATTTTGATTTGATGGAAGTTTAAGTTAATTAAATAAAAATGGAAATTAAGTTTTATTTGTGAAAATGGAAATTTAAATTTAAGTGTTAAAGTAAATTGTTAAAAATGAAAAAAAATGGAAAATGGTACACTTGAATTTAATAAGTGAAACTTTGGAAATTTTGGTTTTTATTTTAAAATTTTCTTTATAAAAACCGTAAGTAAAAGGTAATTAAATGAACATTTTTGATGTGGAAAAATATGATTTTTATAAGTTAAATTGATTTAAATTGAAGTTTATTTGTGGTTTGAATTCTATTTAAAATCTGGAAATTCTTTTAGTAACACTTCAGAAATGCTATCGTTTCTGAAAATGAACTAAAAACTGAACTAATAGAATCTGCAGCACTTTGTAAGTGCTGTAGTTGCAGAAGTGAACAAAAAGGAAATTTAACTAAGGGATTGCATCTCTTTGTAAGTGCTGTGGTTGCTGAATTAAAATTTAAACCTGAAACTAATAAAAGGCTACAATAGCACTTGATAAGTGCTGTCTTTGCCGAATTGAACTAAAATTTTAAATTGAACTCTGAACTACTACAGCAGTTTATAAATGCTGTCTTTTCTGAATTTAACTTGTTTTCAAATGAAACTGAAATACTACAGCAGTTTATAAATGCTGTCTTTGCTGAACTGAATTGTTTTCAAATATAACTTACCACAGCACTTTCTAAATGCTGTGAAAGCTGGAATTTTAATGATTTAATGTATTTAAGTAAATAAATGAACTTAGAAAAGGCTAAAATTTTGGGAATTGAATATTTTATTTAAAGGAATAATGACTTTAATTTTAAATGGTTTAAATGAAGTATTTTGATTTGAAATATCAACTATTTTGAAATTTATAACCACGGGTTATAATAACGTTGGGTTGTTAAAGAGACCGGGATCGGAAGTTGTCATACTCTCTGCCAACTCCGAAAACCACTTTAACAACTGTGTACGCGGTGGAGTTTTCAGAATGAAGTAGGATGGTGGCGACGATCCTATTGTGGTATGAACGTGGACCCAACACCCGTGAGTTGGCATAAGGTGGCTAAAACAGGAGCGATTGACGGGCCAATGAGGTAGCACCTCTGATCGGACACACTTCTTTGATACCATTCTATTACTTTTGTGATTGATTGGGTGCACACGTTGATTTGGGAGTGTTGTTCGAGGTGGGCGGTAGTGGCTGCTATGCGTTTCGACCAGCCCAGATGCGTAATTGGTATATCTACCGTGGCATTGCCTAGTTGTGCCGTGTCACCTACCATATCGAGCTTTACTACGAATTTCTATTTGTGTCGTACCAATGGAGTATCTTCTCATAGCCTTTCGAGGTATGCAGGTATTGTATAGACTATTGGCACTATTATGTGTTAAAGGCTATATGGGTAACCCCTTAACGCTATTTAAAAGTATGTTTATTTTACGATTAGACATTATTATAATAGCGAATATTACTACATAGTAGATAGTTTAACGGATCCTTAAAGAATGGGCGATCCCAAGCATTCTTTAAGTTACTTTTAAAATTTTATTACTGTTCACTTGAGTTGGTTTACATTATATAAGTATGTATGTCCTGACTCGAGTGTTTTGTGTTTTGCTTTACGCTCGGGTCAGCCTGAGTATTCACAGCTTTGGATTTCACTTTTTGGAGCTTGGAATCACTGGAAATTCTGCTTATCTAGTTATTTATCCATTTCAGTTTCAGTATTTCTATGTCAGCTTTGTATTAGAGACTTATGTATTTTGGATTTCTACTGTACTTGTTTCATAACTGTATTTGCTTTCAGATTATATATTTTGTATCTGTTTTGAGACTTTGTATTGTAGTGGCTTCATGAACCACTATTTATTTATTTTCTGTTGCGAGTTATTCTGATATTCCTGTATCTGTGATTCTGTGAATGATTTTATTTGCTCTAAATTTTATTACAATCTGTTATTTTGCATTATTCAAGTCTGACATGTGTGGATTATTGTCGATTTGAATGTTCCAAAATAGTGGGTCGTTACATTTGGTATCAGAGCTTTGGTTTTTAGGCAAACCTTAGCCTATGGAGCAAAAACTCATTAGAGATAGGGTAGAAATACCCTAGAATGAGTAAAATCAACCTCAGAATCATTTCTTTGTGAGAGAACGTATTTTCCAAGTATAAAATGATTTTAAAATGATTTTTAAAGGGATTTTCAAAGATTATTTTGATATAAAAATTTTCTTGTTTTAAAAGCAGTTTTCTAAACTTCCTTCTTTCATATCTACCTGGTTAGAAATTTCTTTTAATTAGGATATTCATCCAAGTGATTTATCTTGTCTTATCTTATCTTATCTTTGTCTTCTCTGTACCTTTGTCCTAAAATTCATTCTTGATATTTTTAGGATGAATCATGGAAATGCCAGAGGTAGGGGTCGTGGTATCGCCCCAACTCCTCAACCTGCTGCACTTGTTAGGTTTACTGTTCTCTGTAAGGAATTTTCTCAGCTTGGTGGTACCAAGTTTACCGGTTCAGAGAGCATTATCGAAGCCCAGCAATTGTTACGAAGTTTAGAGAGGATCTTTACTGGTCTCAAGATTTCTGATGCCCAGAAGCGTCAGTTAGCAGCTTGGCAGCTGTAAGAGTCAGCCTTGGATTGGTGGGAGTCTGTTACAACTCACACTAATGAGGGTGATATTTCCTGGGAGCAGTTTAGGTATTCTTTGTGTCATCTTAATTTTTTTTCCATATTTTCTTTCTTTTGAATCTATCTTAAGTTTTGTTTTTGTATCTTCTTTCCAGAGAGGCTTTTGTGGCAAAATGGATGCCCGAAGCCGGGAAATCTCAGCTTTATCGTGAATTCATGGATCTTAAGCAGGGTACCATGTCCTTTTCTGAGTGAGCGGAAGTTCAATGAACTTTCCAAGTTTGGTCCTGGTCTTATTGACACCCAGCTTAAGAAGAATGAGAAGTTCATAGCTGGAGCTCGTCCAGAGTTCTACGATCGTCTCATTTCACATGTTCATGGAACTTTCACCGAGCTTATGGATATGGCTATTCGTTATGAGAACGCTACTTCTAAGGGTCTTGCTGTTGCTAGTGCTCCTGCATCTCAGTCTTCCTCTTCTAACTGTAAGAAAAGAAAGCCCAATCTTCATCAGCAGAAGAAGAATTGGCTCAAGCATCCAGGATTGGGATCTCCATCTTCTCCTTCTCAGAGGCAACCGATCGACCTATCTACCATTACCTGCTTCAAGTGTGATCAGAAGGGACACTATGCTAATAGTTGCCCTACTTCAGTTGGTGCTGCTGTTCCTCCACCTCAGGGTACCAGGAACAATCACTGTCATGTCTGTCTTCAGCCTGGTCATTTTAAGAATGATTGTCCTTTGTATCAGAAGGGCAAGCCATCTAGTATTTTTGCTATTACCTCTACTTCTTCACCTGCTCCACCTGCACCTGCTCCTACTCCTAGTGATGATCAAGGTACTCTTCAGGGCACCTTTTCTTTATTTAATCATCATGTTCGTGTTTTATTTGATACTAGAGCTTCGCATAGTTTTATTTCTGTTGATTTGTGTGATAAGTTTGAGCAACTTCTTTCTCCTGTTTATGCTATTGAATCTTTGTGTGTTAAAAATCCTATTGGTGGTCCCGTGAATCTTAATAGGATTTGTAAGCTAGTGAGACTTTTCTATTCTGGCCATAAATTTTCTGGTGATTTCTATGTTCTTGGTTTCGATGCTTTTGATTTGTTGCTCGGAGGTGATTGGCTTAATAGGCATGATGCTCATATCTCTTGTAAATCCCGAATTGTTTCTCTTAAGGATGATCGGGGTAATTCTTTGATTATTCAGTGTCGTATGCCTCATGATTATGCCGGCAGCTTTATTTATTCTCTGGATTCTTCTCCTGTTGAGCTTCAGTCGACTCGTGTGGTCAAACTTTATCCCGATGTATTTGGTAAAGTCACTGCTTTACCTCCTAGGCGGGAAATTGATTTCCGTATTGATCTTATTCCTGGAGCTCGACCTGTAGTTCTTCCTCCTAGAAGAATGGCACCCCGCGAGAAGGTTGAGTTAAGGAAACAAATTGAGGACTTGTCCTCCAAAGGTCTGATCAGACCTAGCTATTCAGAATGGGGAGCAGCGGTGATTTTCGTCACTAAGTTCGATGGTTCTCTCTGGATGTGTGTTGATTATAGGGAGCTGAACAAGCTCACTATGAAAAACAGATATCCAATGCCTCACATCAATGATATGTTTGATCAGCTTTATGGTGCCACTGTTTTCTCTCAGCTTATTTTGCCACAGGTTTCCACTAGCTCAGAGTTGCCGAGGAAAGTATTCCCAAGACTGCTTTCCACATTGAGAATGGGTTCTTTGAATGGTTAGTCATGCCTTTTGGTTTGACTAATGCTCCTGCTTTCTTTGTTGATTTGATGAATCGTGTTTTTTGTGATGTGCTCAATAAATTTGTTCTAGTCTTTGTTGACGATATCCTTGTTTTCTCTAAGTCCAAGAAAGAGCATGAGTCACATTTGAAACCTGTTCTTGAGAATCTTTGAAATCATCACTTGAAGGCTAAATTTTCTAAATGTCATTTCTGGAAGGATGAAGTCCGATTTCTCGGGCATATTGTTTCTGGTAATGGAGTTTCTGTTGATCCAGTCAAGATCGCTGTGATCGATGTAAGTCTTTCTTTCCTTCTCTTTCCTTGTTTCATTCAATATATTCTATCTTTCCTATTGTCCTTATTTATCCCTATTCTGTGCAGGATTGGGAAACTCCTAAGACTCCAACTGATATTCGTAGTTTTCTAGGCCTTGCCGGTTATTTTTGGAGATATATTGAGAATTTTGCTCGGATTGCTGCACCTCTCACCGCTTTGACTCGAAAGAATGCTAAGTTTATTTGGAGTGATGAGTGTAATGCCGCATTCAGTGAGTTAAAGCATAAGCTTATTTCCGCACCAGTTCTTACCGTTCCAAATGGAAATGAGGGATTAACGGTATACACTGATGCTTGTCATGAAGGTTTGGGAGCTGTTCTGATGCAGGATGGGAAGGTCATTACTTATGCTAGTTGTCAGTTGAAGACCCTTGAAGCCAATTATGCTGCTCATGATTTAGAGTTGCTTGTTGTTGTTTTTGCTTTGAAGCTTTGGAGGCATCATCTTCTGGGAACTAAGTTTGAGCTCTTTACAGATCATCAGTCTTTGAGATATATTTTCACTCAGAAGGATTTGAATCAGAGACAAGTTAGGTGGTTAGAGTTTCTTGCTTCTTATGACCTCGACATCAACTATACCCCTGGGAAAGCTAATGTTGTGTCAGCTTGTTGTTTCTTCTCCTCTTTTGGATTGTATCATGGCTAAGGATGAGGATGAGATGCTTAGATTGATGAAGGAGAATGTTCGTAGCAGAGTTGGTAGTAGTAGTCTTGATGGCAGTGGAGCTCAGATAGATGATAAAGGTATTTTGAGGATTAATAATAGGATTTGTGTCCCGAATGTTGATGGATTGAGACAGGAGTTACTTCGGGAAAATCACCAGTACGGACTTTCTATTCATCCGGGAGTGACCAAGATGTATCAGAATATGAAGAAGTTGTACTGGTGGAAGGGTATTAGACGAGATATATCCATTTTTGTTAGTAGATGTGCGACTTGTCAGCAAGTCAAGGCAGATCATCAGAAGACCCCTGGTTTGTTGCAGCTTCTTGAGATTCCCAATTGGAAGTGGGAACAGGTTTCTATGGACTTTATTGATGGATTACCGAGGACTAGGAGGGGTAATGAGAGTATCTGGGTTATTGTGGATAGACTGACCAAATCAGCTCATTTCATTCCGGTCAAGTCTACCCATTCTGCTTCTAGCTTGTTTGAGATTTACATGAGGGAGATTGTTCGTCTCCATGGTGTTCCTCTCAGTATTTTTTGTGATCGTGATCCTATCTTTACTAGTCAGTTTTGGAAAGCTTTTCAAGAATCTTTGGGTACTCATCTGAATCTGAGCACTGCTTACCATCCACAGACCAACGGTCAAATGGAAAGGGTGCATCAGATTCTCGAAGATCTTCTTCGTGCTTGTGTGCTTGATTATGGAGGATCTTGGAAAGATCATCTCCATCTTGTTGAATTTACCTATAACAATAGTTATCAAGTATAACTTCTATCTTTTGTTTTAATCTTATCTTAATCTTTTATCTATCTCATTTCTTTCTTTGAATTCAGGCCAGTATTAAAACTTCTCTGTTTGCTGCTCTTTACGGACGACCTTGTAGATCTCCACCTTGCTGGATTGAATCCGGTAATCGTTTGGTTCTTAGTCCTGAGATGATTTTAGAGGCTTCTGAGAGAGTTGAGGAGATTAGGAGGAAGATGAGAATTGCTCAGGATAGGCAGAAGAAGTATGCTGATAGGCGTAGGCGGAGTTTGGAGTTTGCTGTTGGTGATTTGGTTTTCCTTAAGGTCTCTCCCTTAAGGAATGTTATTTGATTTGGTCGTAGAGGGAAGCTTTCTCCTAGGTTCATTGGTCCTTTCTGCATTGTGGAAAGAATTGGTTCTTTGGCTTATCGTCTTGATTT
This sequence comes from Allium fistulosum, assembly GCA_030737815.1. NCBI lineage: Eukaryota > Viridiplantae > Streptophyta > Magnoliopsida > Asparagales > Amaryllidaceae > Allium > Allium fistulosum. The sequence continues at coordinate 519,959,222 of CM060901.1, read as the reverse complement.
GCCCGAGAATTTCTCTGGAGTGCATAATGTATTCCACGTTTCTCATCTTCGTCGCTATCTGCATGATCCATCTCTTATTGTTCAGCCTTCTGCTCTTGATAGTTTGGATATTGAGCCTAATCTAACTGTCGAGAGGAAGCCATTTCGTATTGTCGATAGAGGTACGAAGCAGCTAAGAAGGAAATATGTTAGTCTGGTCAAAGTATAGTGGAGTACTGATGATCGAGATTCTACCTAGGAGGCGGAGGAGAGCATTCGTGCTTCGAATTCGGAATTGTTTATTTCATGTACTATTTGTTTTTCTATCTTGTTTTCCTTATTTTCCTTGTTTTGTTCATTTCGAGGACGAAAAGGTTTGAATGGGGGAGAGTGTAACAAATCTATATTTTTGCAATTATTTTTAAATTATTTTAAATTAAATTTTATGTCAATATTTTATTTTTAAAACATTTTAGAAGTATAGTTATAATTTTCAAAAGTGTAGTTATAATTTTCAGAAGTTAATTGTATTTTGTTTGCAATTTTTAATTCTAGTTTCAATATAATAAGCTATTTTCTTTATTTACTTTTATTTACTTTTATTTTTCCTATGAATAATTATTTATTTTCATTTTCTCTTTATTTTTGTTTGTCTTTTATTTTATTTACTGATTTTTTTATTAGTTTATACTGAATTAAAAAGAAAGTGGAAATTTGAAGAGACTAAAGCTTTAAAACATTTGACTTTCCACTTTCTAGACCTTTCATTTTTTGGCCGTTCAAAACATCTATTGTAGCCGTGAGTTTTTAATTTTTTTTCACGTGAGAAAACTTCTCATTCCATCACAATTTCGGCCACAAACATTTCTGAAAAACTTAGGTAATGGCTTCTCCCTTTTTTTCTACTTTTTCTTCTTTATTTTTTCAATGTTTTTGCTTGATTTCTTCCATAGCTTTACTCGGCCATAACCAACCACCATCACCACCGACCACCACATCACTTCCTCCTCATCATCCACAGCTTCCAACATCACCACTCCTCTGAGCATAGATGGTCATGACCACCTAGATGACCAAAACTCCACAAACTTTGCATAAACTCCAAAACAATGTTATAGCCGAGCCTTGTCTTCATTTCCCCTTCATTGTTGACCACGGCCACCCCCTTAGCCACCACCACCATATAGTTTTCCACCTCTGAACACCACCCTACCCTCTGACCTGACCTATACCCAACCATAGTTGAGCCAAACATGGCATAGGCCGAACCTATGTTGCACCCAAACTCCACCTTGTTAGCCTTGTCCCTTTGTATTCCCTTTTGTAACTTCAAAACTCTTTGCATTCTTGACTTAGCCGTGCTATATTGTGTCCAAACCCAAGCCTTTCTATCATGAAAACATATATGGCTGAGCCTAAAGCATGTTATGTTCGAGCAAATGTTGAGTTGTAGTCAAGCAAATTCAATTTAAAAGCTTGGTGATGTCATTTGTTGCTTCTATTTTCAAATTGTTTCAATAAACTTTTGTATTGTATTTATATTTATATTTTGCTTTGTTTTGTTGTTGAATACAAGATTAACATCTTGACTCTCTCTCCAATCGAATCAAAGTCGTGCTATTGTGCTTTCTGGATTTTCATTTGTGTGTTTTATTTGCAAACTCCAGCGTAAAAAGGTGAGTATTCACTCATGACATTTATACTTATATAAATTGTGAAGTGACAACAAGTGAATGTGTATAAACCATTATATCATGTTATACCTGCCTGTGATGTAAATTATATGATGTTAAACCCTGTTATAAACTTGTCACATCATCTGCTATGTTATATTTTATTATTCTATTTATTTATTTCTGTTAATCACACTGCAAGGTCCCTATAGAATAGAATCACTATAGGTTGAAATGAAACATACCCGAACGGACTTTAGAATAGGTAAAAATCGTTATGGGCTGAAATGATAAGCCTGAGCGATTTTTATTTATTTTATTTTTTTATTTACTTGGGATTGCGGGTTTGAAATGATAAAACTCGGATTTTCTTTGTAAATTACGGATTGAAATGATATATTATCTGTATCACTTGACTTAGGTTAGAAAATATTATACAGACCCGTGGTAATTTTATATATTTTTCTAGAAAATTTTAAGTATTTTGAAATGTAAAAATATGATAATTTGATTTAAATTGAATTTAAAATGATTTAATAAAGTGATAATGATTTTTCTATGTATATAAAATGTTAAATAAATGAATAGAAAAATTATGATTTGAAACATAACTTAAATTGGAAATTTTGATTTGATTTTTAATGGAAGTTTATGTTAATTAAATAAAAATGGAAATTAAGTTTTATTTGTGAAAATGGAAATTTAAATATAAGTGTTAAAGTAAATTATTAAAAATGAAAAAAAATGGAAAATGGTACACTTGAATTTAATAAGTGAAACTTTGGAAAATTTGGTTTTTATTGTAAAATTTTCTTTATAAAAACCATAAGTAAAAGGTAATTAAATGAACATTTTTGATGTGGAAAAATATGATTTTTATAAGTTAAATTGATTTAAATTGAAGTTTATTTGTGGTTTGAATTCTATTTAAAATCTGGAAATTCTTTTAGTAACACTTCAGAAATGCTATCGTTTCTGAAAATGAACTAAAAACTGAACTAATAGAATCTGCAGCACTTTGTAAGTGCTGTAGTTGTAGAAGTGAACAAAAAGGAAATTTAACTAAGGGATTGCAGCTCTTTGTAAGTGCTGTGGTTGCTGAATTAAAATTTAAACCTGAAACTAATAAAAGGCTACAATAGCACTTGATAAGTGCTGTCTTTGCCGAATTGAACTAAAATTTTAAATTGAACTCTGAACTACTACAGCAGTTTATAAATGCTGTCTTTTCTGAATTTAACTTGTTTTCAAATGAAACTGAAATACTACAGCAGTTTATAAATGTTGTCTTTGCTGAACTGAATTGTTTTCAAATATAACTTACCACAGTACTTTCTAAATGCTGTGAAAGCTGGAATTTTAATGATTTAATGTATTTAAGTGAATAAATGAACTCAGAAAAGGCTAAAATTTTGGGAATTGAATATTTTATTTAAAGGAATAATGACTTTAATTTTAAATGGTTAAAATGAAGTATTTTGATTTGAAATATCAACTATTTTGAAATTTATAACCACGGGTTATAATAACGTTGGGTTGTTAAAGAGACCGGGATCGGAAGTTGTCATACTCTCTGCCAACTCCGAAAACCACTTTAACAACTGTGTACGCGGTGGAGTTTCCAGAATGAAGTAGGATGGTGGCGACGATCCTATTGTGGTATGAACGTGGACCCAACTCCCGTGAGTTGGCATAAGGTGGCTAAAACATGAGCGATTGACGGACCAATGAGGTAGCACCTCTGATCGGACACACTTCTTTGATACCATTCTATTACTTTTGTGATTGATTGGGTTCACCCCTTGATTTGGGAGCGTTGTTCGAGGTGGGCGGTAGTGGCTGCTATGCGTTTCGACCAGCCCGGATGCATAATTGGTATATCTACCCTGGCATTGCCTAGTTGTGTCGTGTCACCTACCATATCGAGCTTTACTACGAGTTTCTATTTGTGTCGTACCTGTTGAGTATCTTCTCATAGCCTTTCGAGGTATGCAGGTACTGTATAGACTATTGGCACTATTATGTGTTAAGGGCTATATGGGTAACCCCTTAACGCTATTTAAAAGTATGTTTATTTTATGATTAGACATTATTATAATAGCGAATATTACTACATAGTAGATAGTTTAACGGATCCTTAAAGAATGGGCGATCCCAAGCATTCTTTAAGTTACTTGTAAAATTTTATTACTGTTCACTTGAGTTGGTTTACATTGTATAAGTATGTATGTCCTGACTCGAGTGTTTTGTGTTTTGCTTTACGCTCGGGTCAGCCTGAGTATTCATAGCTTTGGACTTCACTTTCTGGAGCTTGGAATCGCTGGAGATTCTGGTTATCTAGTTATTTATCCATTTCAGTTACAGTATTTCTATGTCAGCTTTGTATTAGAGACTTATGTATTTGGGATTTCTACTGTACTTGTTTCAGAACTGTATTTGCTTTCAGACTATGTATTTTGTATCTGTTTTGAGACCTTGTATTGTAGTGGCTTCATGAACCACTATTTATTTATTTTCCGCTGCGAGTTATTCTGATATTTCTGTGTCTGTGATTCTATGAATGATTTTATTTGCTCCAAATTTTATTACAATCTGTTATTTTGCATTATTCAAGTCTGACATGTGTGGATTATTGTCGATTTGAATGGTCCAAAATAGTGGGTCGTTATAGAATTTGTTATATATATATGTATATGAAATTATCGAATTTATCAAAGTTAAATCTGATAAAGTCGGTTATTTTTTCAATGCAAGTATATTGGGCTAGAACATTCATTCTACCATATAAGCTGATTAATATGATCAAATCTGCTTTCATGAAATTCCTATGGGCAGGCAAGACTATAGGTAAATACATTGCTCCTATAAATTTTAGCAAACTTGAGAGGCCAATGTCTAAGGGGGGACTTGGTATATTCAATATGAAGCAATGGAATAGGGCTGCTTTTGCGAAGCATTTAGACACATTTTATAATGATACTGACAGTCTCTAGGCCAACTGGTCAAAAAAAAATGTAACAAAAGGAAAGAGTTTGTGGAAGATGTCTAAACCACAGAATATGAGCTGGACATGGCAAAGTTTGTTCAAAATTAAGGAGTTATTTCTTCCCCTTATACAAATGAATTCCTGCCCATCTTATCGTGTTAGTTTCTGGGACGAACCGTGGCTTGATAAAGGGTACATTCTCAGTCGTCATCTTACATACAATGAAATTCAACAGACTGGAATTCATAGTGCGGCTATAGTCAGGGACGTTCTCACCAATTATAGTACAATACGATACTCGTCTTCCAACCCTAGAATACAGAACATATGGAACATCATAAGAAGGTTTACTCCTCTGCCTTCTTCAGCTGCTGGAATAGTGTGGGGAAATAAAATGGGAAAGTTCAGTATTGGAAATGGTTATGAATACTTGATGAAAAATGGAGAGCAGCCTAAGTGGAAATGGTGGAAGAGAACTTGGTGTTTGGACAGTAGTTACAGAGAAAACCTGCTTCTGTGGAAGGTCCTTAATCGTGCAATACATACTAAAACCAAACTTGCTTGCATGGGAATGGTAGTTCATATATACTGTTCTTTCTGCAATGAGCAACCGGAGTCAGTCGAGCACCTGTTTTTTGAATGTAAGTACATAAACCAGCTCTGGTCTGTGGTTCTGAAAAAGCTAAATTCTTATTCGGCCACTACTGACAATCGTGGTGAATGGGAGAATGCATACGCAAGGTCAGGGATCAAGAGGAATGGCATGAGACTGTTTACTGTGGTGTTGAAAAGTTTCATTAATATTGTTTGGAAAGAGAGAAATTCTAGAGTTTTTGATGTAAGCAAAGTTAAATCTGATGTTGAGCTCAAAAATTGGATGACTCACGAGTTGAAGCAATCCATGAGGATGCAATCCTTCAGCATTGATCCAGGGATTTTAGAATCTTTCTGTAGGTTTTAGTCTTTTTGTGTTTTTATTTTTATCTGTTCCTGTGCCTTTTTTTCCTCTTGTTCTTGTGGCGCTGTGTTTGCCTTCGTTTTTCTTGAGCTATGCTCTTTGTTGTACGTGTTCTGTTCCTATCAGTGCTGCAATAAAATGGTCGGGGACCATCCAACCCCGTCGGCCTTGCCAAAAAAAAAAAAAGAAGAAATTATCGAATTTAGTTTTGAAATGTTGAATATTTAAAGCTTTGAAACATATTGAAATTGAAATGGCTTATTTTATGGTTTAAATATGTATTTGAAATCGATAATTTGAAATGGTTTATTTAGAAACTGAATCGAATTGAAATTGATGATTTGAGATTTGATTAAATTTGAATTTTGGAATTCGAGTTGATTTGAATCGATTTGTGAAATTTGAGGAAGCTATTTTATTTTATAAATTAATTTTAAATTATATTTAAAACTATTTATATTTTTACTTTATAAATTAATTTAATATAAACTATTTTAATATAAATTATTTTATTATAAACTATTTTAACTTATAACTATTTTATATAAACTATTTTTATTTATAAACTATTTTATTATATATACTAATTTTAATATCTAAACTGTTTAAGAGGAAAGTGTTATGAATTCCAAAATGTTATGATTTCAAAGCTAAGATTTCAAAGTGTTATGAATTTCAAGGTTTCGATTTCCAAAGTGTTTTGATTTTTAAAGGACTTATGATTTTGAAAGCGTTATAAATTTGGAATATGATATGATTTTTGGAAATGGATATATATTTGAAGTGAAATGATCTCGTATTGATTTGGTTTTGAAATGGAAATGATATTTTGGTTTCGAAGTATAAACTATTTTGAAATGGCCGCGGTGTTATAATAACGTTTGGTTGTTAAAGAGCCCGGGATCGGATATGGGCATACTCTTTGTCGATACCGAAAATCACTTTAACAACTGTGTACGTAGTGGAGATTCCAGAATGAAGTAGGATGGTGGCGGCGATTCCTATTGAGGTATATATGTGGACCCAACTCCCGTGAGTTGGCATAAGGTGGCTAAAACAGGAGCGATCAACGGGCCAATGAGGTAGCACCTTTGATCGGACACATTTCTTCGATACCATTCTATTACTTTGTGATTGATTTTGTGGCCACCCTTCGATTTTGATTGGGAGTGTGTTCCGAGGTGGGCGGTAGTTGCTGCTATGCGTTTCCACCAGCCCGGATGCGTAATTAGTATATCTACCCTGGCATTGCCTAGTTGTGCCGTGTCACCTACCATATCGAGCTTTACTACGAGTTTCTATTTGTGTCGTACCTATGGAGTATCTTCTCATAGCCTCTCGAGGTATGCAGGTACTGTATAGACTATTGGCACTATTATGTGTTAAGGGCTATATGGGTAACCCCTTAACGCTATTTAAAAGTAAGTTTATTTTACTATTAGACACTATTATAATAGTGAGTAGTACTACATAGTAGATAGTTTAACGGATCCTTAGAGGATGGTTATCCCAAACATCCTTTAAGTTACTTGTATTTCAGTTGATATTTCACTTGAGTTGGATTTATTAATATAAGAATGTTAATCCTGACTCGAGTGTTTTGTGTTTTGCTTTACGCTCGGGTCAGACTGAGTGGTTCAGTGTTCGAGACTCACCTTTGAAGTTGGAGCTTCGCTTGGAGATCCAGCTATCTATCCTGCTTTCAGTTGTACAGTTGATTCCAGTGATGTATTCAGATCTTGTATTTGATTATTGTATTGAGACATCTATGTATTCGTGACTTCTGTTATATCTTGTTTAACTCTGATATATATACATAGTAGCTTCATGAACTACTATTCTTTTGTTTCCGTTGCATTTTTGTTATATTACTCTCTGATCTGTGATTATTTTATTTACTGTATATGCTGAGTTTTGCCAAATTTAAATTAACAATCTGATATTTTGAGCAATTCAAATCCGACATGTATGGATGCGAATGGTTGAAAATTTCGGGTCGTTACACCATGAGTCAGATATAAGTTCGGTGTGAGAAGCTCGAGAAACATGCAGCCAACATACAACAGTAAATTTGAGATCGTTCAAATCACTGTAATGGTTATCCCCTTAAAGAACCAAAGCTATCTAATAAGTACATAAGGTGATATAATAGATAATGTCAAGGGTGTGGAATATAAATCCGAAAATAGTAGTGCTTCTTGCATCTCATAACATAACAATATTATAAGTACAACTAAAACTACTCTGGTAGGTTCACATATGTATTTCTATTGGAGGTCTCTTTAGTATATCGAGGCCGGCCTCCTAACAATGGTCAGAACGCCTGAACATGTCATACCGAATACCAATAATTCCTGCAAGCCTCAACCAAAAGCATCTCTAGATATTTGGAGTTGACATACACTTTGGGTTAGCTAAACACCCTAGCTATGCTCCTACTCTATTTTCTGTCATTTCTGTAACAACCCGCATATCTATCGATTCTATATTTAAATATTTTATTTAAATATTTTATCGTTAGTCGGATGTTAGTCCGAAAAGCTACTTTTTGCATACGGTCAAATTAGGACTCGAGACCACCCCCATTGAGTTCAAAATGACGTTTGCGATCTTTTTGAGTGTAAACTTCGATATGTTTGGAGATAGTGAAATTTTCAACACTTTTTTCCCGCCTTTGACTTTGGTTTGGACTGCACCCCTTTAGTTCAGCCCAACCATCTTCTTCACTCTATCAAAACACTTCAAGCTTTGTCAAAAATGGTGGTGGGAAGTGGAAATTAAAACTCCAAACACAAATTCTATTGCAAATCCGAGATTCAACATCAAATTCACGTGAAGACCATTGATTCAAGCTTGTTGGTGTTCTTGCTTTGCTCTCAAATCTCCACCTTCATCAAATTCCGTGAAAAGGTGAGATTTTTGATCTCATATCTTGCCTATATCTATCTTGGACTGTTGGGAATGATTCCCTATCACTCTAGCATCAACATTTGCATTTGGTTTGGATTGGATTGGCGAAAAACTCCAAAATTTAGTGATTTTGGTGAAAAACTGCTACTAGGTCGTTCTGGCCATTTTTAGCTCGTTCGGAGTTAGGTCGCGCGTCCTTAGGTCGTAGGTCGTATTCGTCCTTAAGTCGTAGGTCGAAACAGCTTTAAGTCTTAGGTCGTTGCCGACCTAAAATTCCAAGGCAAACCACTAAGTCGCTCGAATTTTGTTAAGTCTTAGGTCGTTGCCGACCTAAAATCCCCAGGCAAAACGTTAGGTCGTTGCCGACCTATAATCTCCAAGCAAAACGTTAGGTCGTTGCCGACCTATAATCCCCCAGGCAAACTTTAGGTCGCTCGCACTGGCTTATCTCGTAGGTCGTCTCCGACCTAAGCTTCTTTTCCATAAGTCGTTCGCGAGTCAAATGTTAGGTCGTCTCCGACCTAACGCCCTCGTCACCTTAGGTCGTAGCTCGTAAGTCGCTCGACCCTGCTAAGTCTTTAAGTCGCTCGAGTTAGGTCGGCCAGTATATCTCGTAGGTCGTCTCCGACTTATCCTCCAGTTAAGTCGTTCGACCCTCTAGGTCGTTCGAGTTAGGTCGTTGGACCATTTACCTTAGGTCGCTTGACCTTAAGTCGTAGGTCGTCTCCGACCTATGCCCCACTAAGTCGCATCCCACTTAGGTCGCATGACTCTATAAGTCATAGGTCGTCGCCGACCTTACACTTGGTCTTTTTAGTTCGCGATTTCCTTAGGTCGTATGACCTATTTTTCCTTAGGTCGCTGGACCGCTTGCCTTCACTAGGTCGAACCCCGTATTACTCTGCGTAGGCAATCTCGTCTGAAAAACATTTATCAGAATTTCTACTTTGATGGTTTTGGGATTGACTTCTTTGGACTTTACTCACGTCTTCGAACGTGAATTGATTTGTTTCTACCATCGTTTTATGACTTGTCACTTTAAAGATATATGAAGGTTTCAATACTAATAGTAAATATCAAAACTCTTTCATCAAAGCGATTTCAACACTATTTTAAATATCAAAAGTTCGTTTTCTCAAACCGATTTTCAATCTACTAGTATATACAAGCCTTTACTTCACTCGAACGAGAAATCGACTTAAACGACTTAGTAAAACGGGTGGTATGAAACGCTTGCGTTCACTTCGTCGGTTAGCTCTTGGACTTGTTCGATTGAACCCTTTTTCGTGACAATTTCCTAGTGAAGATTTACAGCTTGTTCGTAAATATTTAAGTTAAGCAAGTGGTTATGGGACATGAAGCTAAACTCATATATTTACTAGCTTGGTGTGATTAACACTTCTCGCTGATCATGATGATCATTTTATGATTTAGACTAGCAATTGTGCGATGTCTCTTTGTTTGCAAAGTAAGACTAGACCGCAGTAGTGTGATTCCGACTCACACACATCTCTTTGTCCGCAAGGTTAGTCTAGGCCGCAGTAGTGTGATTCCGACTCACACATATCTTTTTGTTTGCGAGGTTAGGCTAGACACCACTTGTGTGATTCCATTCACACATACCTTTTTGCTTTTTTGGTTAGCCTAGGCCTCAATCAGTGTGATTCCGACTCACACATATGGGGTAGCTCCCCATGGTCTTCGGACCATCATGTGATAGGCCTCTTTCTCTTTTTTTATGATTTCTGGATTTCTTGTTTGATTTCTGGATTTTTATGTCATTGACTTGTTATGAGTACAAGTTTAGGGTATGATGCCCTCTTTGGATCTTTGAGAAGATTCTCGTGATATTGATCATTTCTCATCGGTTGATCTCCTGTTGATCATCATTTTCATACTTATAGTAGTATGTCAGTATGGATATTCTATGTTTATGCCATGTCTTTTATTATATATCATGTCATCTGATATTTATAGTTAGACTGATCCGTTTATTATTTTCTTAAATAATACTCGGGTCAGACCGAGATGTTACAGGTGCTTCTGCTTGACTTCCTTCCGGGATTTGCTACTCTGACTTTTGGCTGACTATTTAGTTTAGTAGTTTTTTGTTGTATACACTTGAGATATGGACTCATAGTTGTATTCTTTTGGTATAGCACGTGTTGCTATTCTTTTGCATTATTGTGGAACTTTTTGACCACTACTCTGATGTACACTTTCATGTGTTAGTTATATATTCATATCTTCTTCCGCCTTTGTGATATGGATGTCTGTGACTGCTATGTGTTATGTTTATTTCTATTTTTGTTTCCGAAGATTATTTTATAGCCACCATATGATAATCAATTACATGGATGGTCGCTCCTCAACAGCCTTATTCTCCACGCTAGTTGACAGCACTACATCGTAGTGTCCTTGGCTAGCGTGGGTATTGAGGTGGGGCGTCACAATTTCTAATGGTGAAGTCACGTTCAACATCTCAACACATGGTTCTTCATCATAGGAACATATTTAGAATCTCTATACGGATTCCAGCATCTCAAGCAGTTTACGAATCTCTCCATGGATTCTAGCACAAGTCGTCCGACGAATGCTAACTCTATCATCTCTGTTGGAATCAACCTCAAGAGAGACAGCTCAACACGATAACATCTTTTGAAATGTTATTGCTGACCTCTCCCTTGGAATTAACCTTAGGATAGATAGTGAAAATTTATAACATTCCATTTCATAATCGCTTCTCAAACAAAAAACACATATATCAATTTTGAAGTAGTCCCCCACTCCCCCGTTTATTGGATGCCTCAAAACCTATAGATATGTTTTCAGTTAACTTAACTCTAGTTCTTTCAGAAATAAACAAACAACACATAAGGTTAGAGATCATCTCTTATCTGGATGGATTCCCTTATCCCTTATCCAAAAAGAGCAATATGAGTTTATACTTAGGTATAGGATCACCGAGAGGATAACTATACCATATAATTCTCATATTTCTTCTAAATATTTCCTAAGTTAATATTGGTTAAATTCAGTAATAATGGTAACAATCGCATATGGAAACTAAGTCTCGTATATTTATCACGTTTTCGACCATCTCAACTTACACTATCCCTCAGTAAAGAGTGAAGCCGGTAAGTTAAAGCATTGTTTGCTTCTAAGCCTACTCGAACATCGTTCTCAACTCTCATAGATAGAACAAGCCTACTTTGTCATCTTGAAGTGCTAAGTACACAACTAAATATTTTCTATAGACAAGTATACACACAAAGCACGATTAAGTCAAACAAAGCACGATTAAGTAACATATGGGAGTTCTAATCCCCTTTTTATTTAATTAATTATTTTATTAATTAAAAATTATTTTATTAATTAATTTCTTCCTTCAAAACTGAGCGAACTATATATAAAAGTCCCTTTTAAGGGATCTTAAATACATACGTTTTAAAAGCAAGAGACGATTCGGACAAATGAGTCCACCCTAGGGGATCTCAAACCGTATGAATACATGATGCTTCTATTCACTTGCTGTTTCTGCTTATTTTTTTCCAGAGGCAAGTAGGGTTTTATACTGGTCCCCTACCAGATAACTTATTAACACATGAAAATCAAGGGATACAGAAGAAGAAGTCACAAAAATAGAAACCGAAACAAATAAGAATAACAACGAACACCTAATGTACATGCCAAATATGACGAGTAGGATTAGGGTTCCTTAGGTTCCACATGCAAATACGTAACTCGATTCCACTAATAATTTCATTGATGAGGTCACTGACAGACCTTTTATTTATGTAAAGATGCGTACATTACGCTCCTTCCAGATAATTTTCAGGAAAAGTTTAAAGGAGCATAATAGAAGACGAGCTTTAACCGATTTACCTTTTGTATTTCTGAAGATTCTCTGCCATTCTCTCTCATGATTACTATGAGGTAGCTGTGCTGGAGATGTTGTAGAACCATACTCTAGGCACTGTTAATGAAAACGCGCTCAAAAAAGAGGTGTTCGACAGTTTCATCTGCCACATTACAGAATTCACATGTGGCATCCTAATTGATACCAAGTTGGATTAGTCTGTCTTTGGTTATGATTGCTTTGTTGTGAACTTTCCACAACATGAAGTTGTCTCTTTGAGGTCATCCATGCACCAGGCGTTTAGGCCAAGGAGAAAGCATAAGGTTATATGGATGAGTCATAGAGTTATAAATAACCCTGATAGAGTGTTCCCTTTTTCTAGTCCAGACAATGTTATCCTCGCTAACTCTATAATTTTATACCATGATGCTATTCCAAAGGCCATGTATACGAGGAATGCTAGAGTTAGGAAGGACAAGAGAACCATTGTGGTAGAAATGCCAGACTTCAGAATTATCAGGGATGCCAGTTATGAACCTTTTGATTTTAGGTCACCTTCTCTTTAATAATTAAACCAAAATCCCACCATGGATCATGCCAAAAAGAGCATTTTGATGTAGGGGAAGAGTTGTTATTTTACGTGGGGTAATGCAGAAGATCTATGGTACAATAGATTTTTGAAGAACCAGCTGCAATTGTAGGGAATGTCCATTGTCCAGAAATGTTTGGCGTTTATGTAGTTGTGGTGTATCACAGGGTTAGAAGGTTCTGCCTGTTGGTGATAAGCTCATTAATGTGTTTGATAGTGGCAGCTATGTTTCAGGTCTTGAGGTCAGGGATGCTTAAGCCTCCATACTTCTTTTGTGTACATAATTTGCTGAAAGAAATTAGGATTAATTTCTTAGAATGACAGTCACCATGCCATAGAAAGTGATTTAATGCTCTATTGATCATTGAGATTAATTTTTTTAGAAGAATGAACACACGTGACCAGTAGTTAGCTATCCCAATAGCAATAGAAATGTCAATAGTGAGTCTACCAGCTTGGGAGAGAAGGGAACAAGGCCAGATGGATAGTTTGGACATGATTGCTTCATACATGGGCATGCATTGAGCAGTGGTAATCCTCGAGGTGGTGATAGGAATGCCCAGGTAAGTGGCTTTATTTGGCATAGGTTTGAGGGTGGATAACATGATTATCATGGCAGCTTCAGTGGTAGGGAGGCAAGCAATTAGAATGGTGGATTTATCTTTGTTAATAACAAGGCCATTCATTGTTTGGAAGGTTTGAAGGCATTGGAGAATGTTTTGAATAGAAGTAGGGTTAGGTTTGGTGAACATGGCGAGGTCATCGGCAAACATAAGTGTTGTTACTTGTGGATTCCTGCATTTAGGGTGTAAGGAGTAGAGTCTGTTCTGAACTTGTTTGTTGATAAGGCAGGTAAAGCATTCCGTAACAATGATGAAGAGATAAGAAGAAATAGGATCACCTTACTCGATTCCTTTGGAAGTGGTGAAATAGCCAAATATAGTACCATTGATAATGATGGAAATTTGGCAGTAGAGATGCGTGAGTATATCCATGCAATGCAAGTTTCAGGGATCATCATTTTACGCATAATTGCAGTCAGTGATAACCAAGAGACGGAGTTAATGATTTTTGAATGTCTAATTTGAGCATACATCTAGGAGAGATGTCGGAAGTACTGCAAGCTCTTAAAATTTCACGAGTCAGCAATATATTGTCTAAAATATTCCTAGAGCTTAGAAAAGCAGTTTGATTATGATTGATAATTCTAGACAAGGCAAGCTTCAATCTTGTAGCTATGATTTTGGTGATGCATTTGTATACAATAGAACATCATGCAATAGGCCTAAAGTGTTCAATAGAGGTGGGGTTATGAATTTTGGGGATCATAGCTAGGTTGATGGAGTTAAAACCGTTAAGAAGGATGTTAGATTTGAAGAAATGTGTGATGGCTTTGCAAAAGGTTGCTGAAATGTAGGGCCGGGTGTGCTTGAAGAAAAAAGTGTTGAAACCATCTGGATCTCCAGTGTTAATGGCATTAAGACCGAAAAGAGCAGTTTTGATTTCTTCAGTTGAGATGATGATATCATGGTTATATCTTCATCATTATTAATGGATGGGAGGTCAATTCCCAAAAGAAGGGAAATGTTTATGAGAAGTTCAATGTCATTAAGGGAGTGATGAAAGTAATCAACAAAGGCATTATCAATGCTTTTCTTATTGTCCATAATCATTCCCCTCTAATTAGAAATGGAAGAAATAGTAGTATTAGAGTGTTTGACTTTTAGAGCAGTGTGGAAGAATGTAGTGTTCCTATCACCATCAAAATGATACTCTTTGCCTAATTTTTGTTTTATCATGTCTAGTTCATCCTGTAAAGCATTGACAAGTTGCTGGCTTAAGGTGTGTCCATTGTGGAAAGTGAAGAGTTATTTGGATTGGCAAACATGCCTTTTTGAATATTTTCCAGTCTACTTCTGATATGGGCATTGATTTTAGAGCCTTTTCCAATAGTGATGCTATCCCACTTCCTAAGACATTTCTTGGTGTTTTTGAGTTTTTCCTAAAGAATGTAGATGGGATTCCTATAAATTTCAATGCTCCATCCCTGCAAAAAAATATGCTCAAATTGTATATGTTTAGTCCATAAATTTCTACTTGTTTTATATATTTTAAATACCTTTATAAAAGATATATATAGGTATTCTACTATTTCACTATTCATTTGTACTCTTTTTCAATACTTGAAAATATATTCATATACTTATTTCAAACGGTATAAGAATATTTACAGATCTTTTAACAAAATTTTCCACTTTGAAAGTATTAACAAAAAGGTTAAAAAAAATGTTACTAAAATATTATTTACTATAAACTCAAACACTTTGTACTTTCCATTATCTTTAAAACATTCTTTTTAAAGATCTAATTACATTCATAAGTGTATTCAAAAGGGTTAGAGGCTAATGTTACTTAAACATTGTTATTACAAACCCAAAACCATTTAAATTAACATTATCTTTAAAATATTCATTTTAAAGATCCACTTGTATTCAAAAGTATATTCAAATGGGTTAAAGACAAATATTACTTAAACATTGTCACCATTAACCCAAAACCATTTATACTTAACAACATCTTTAAAAAAAATTTATTTAAAGATCTAAGTGTACTTATTAACAAGATAATATACTTCTAATTAACTTCTATAAACCATTTGTTATAATTAATTGTTATAACCAATACTACTTACCATTTTATAAAATAAACTTACTTTTCCAAACTTATATATACTTTAAAAATACTTATAAATATGTTTTAAATATCTATGCAATACATTACTTAAAAATATAAAAAATTTAAAAATTTAACAAAAAATCATTTAAAAAAAAGCATGTTTACATTTAAAACCCTTTACTTGAAAATTCATAAATAATCATTAAAAATATATATTAAACTTGAAACCTCTTTTAAAATACTTTAAAACATGTTATGAGACTTTCCTTAAACGGTCTCTTAAAAATAGTTAATTTAAATATGATTTTAAACCTATTTATAATCTCAAATATAGCTTAAAAGCAACACTACACCAATAGAAGGCCAGAAGTGCTGTCGTAGCTCAACGACAACATATATAAGTGCTCTAAATGCTACTGGATAGAGAGAATTTTAGAAAAACATGTAAGTTTTGTCTAGTTTTCACCACTCAGATAAATGTTTCAAGATCTGAAATTTTAATTATAAGCATTATACTTATAGTACTTAAAAAGAATACAAAGAAACCCTTAAGGATATTCCCCAAAATTGTATTAGTAATTTCAAACAACAAGTTATTTCCAAGTGCTCAAATAACGACCTTTTTCGCTACTAAATTTTGCAACTTTGTTCCACCAGTTTTAAATTTTAAACTCTAATATTTTTAGAGTAAGAATTACACACACTGTACTTATTAAAACCACAAAAAAAACCCTTAAAGATGTCTTTCGAAATCATTTAAAAATTATCGAACACACGGCGATTTCAAAGTGCTCATATAGCAACCTTTTCGCTATAACTTTTGAAACTTTATTCAAAAGTTCTAAAACTTTTCAAACCACTTCCTTATTGTCTCATAAAATACTATAAGTTTAGATCACAAGAAAAATATGTACTTTCTCAATATGTTCACATATAACTATTTTAAGCAAGTTAAACACAAATGATTTTGCAGTGCACTTATAGCGACTATTCCTGCTTCAAACACTTTCAAACACAATTCAATGGCACATACAACCAAACCAAACATGTAAACAAAAAGTCAAGGCCACGTTACATCTTGTAGAGGGTATTAGAAGTGATGATATTACATATAAAGCTATCAATGGCTTTCCAAAGCAAGGAGTTTTAAAAGTGAGAACTTGCATCAGTTAACTTTATTTATACTTTATATTCAAGCACATAACATATAGACACATAATATGTATCATTCAATGGTGAGTTAACTCACCTCATAATCAAGATAACACAAGAACAAGCAACCTTGAATCACATGAACACTTCCTTCCATCACCAAACATGCCAAAGCTTCCACCTTTCCTTCCATTTTGCACTAGGCTTCCTCCCTCCTTCATTTAATGCTCATGGCCCAAATATGTTAGTGGTGTTGTGCTCCTTTTCTCCAACTTTTGACTTGCTTTTCATGTTTCTATGTCATCTTAGGCCCTTAGCTAAATTGTGGAGAAGTTTGGTGCTGATTTGCATTGATTAGAGATTGATTAGTGAAGATAGAAATGGATTAAGACTAGTTATTTTAACCTTTGAAAATTAGCAAATGCATTAATGCTATCATATGAAAAGCCTCATGTAGAAGTGACCAAGAGGTTGCCACTCACCTCTTACCCTCCGTGGTAGGTCGCAATACATTATCCCTCTCAATTGTCTTGCTTTACACCTCATACCCCTTAGGAAGTATCTTTTACTATTCATCAAAATATCTTCTCCTTAATCACTTTGATAATCTATGACCGTTCACATTTACTTAGCCATAACACTGAAGTATTTTTAGTTGCTAATTATCACACATTAATATATTAGACATGCCCAAAAAGTTCGAACAACTTTTATAAAGAAAAATTCTGTTTATCGATAAAACAATTTTTGGTCACATTATCAATATTTCCTCAAAGTATTTATTTTTGTAAACATTTTTCAGCAACAAGTTTACCATCATTAGTTATTAATAAGAAGGGGGTTAACAAGGCTATAAAATCCATGTAATCATATTAACTCCAATATTCAAATATATAAATAATTCAGATATTTAAATATGAAGTGTTCGAAATTCTGGGTCCATACATTCTTCCCACTTAAAAACAATTCATCCTTAAAATTCCAACATGACCAATTAAGAAAAGAACAAAGCACAATCAATACTCAACATTATTCCAAATTTACTAGTAACCAAAGCTAATGGTTTGCTCAGCTTCAAAAAACTCTCTCATCGCATAAGGATGATAAATAATCTACTAAGCACAACTTACTGTAATAACCTGGAATTTTAGCCATTTGATTTTGAATATTTAATTATTTTAATTATTGAAATATCGGTTTAAAAGCTTTAAAAACTTGAATTAATTAGAGAATATTTAAAATCTTTGGATTGTGAATAAACATTTGTATAGTTATTAAAATATTGGGATTTTAAATTGAATATCAATTTTATGGATTAAATAGCCTTGTTTAACTCCTTTTAAATTAATAAATATAACAGTGAATTCGATTTGTAAAGTTATTTACAGTAATAAATGGTTAAAATAAATAATCAGAGGATTTATTTTTATTTTACGACTCGATTTCTATCGACATATTTTTAATTTATTTTGTTTGATTTTTCCAAAAATTTTAATTTGGAAAATATTTAAATTATTGTTTGATGATTTTTCGACTAATGGTAGTGTTTTTGTGATTTTACAGAACTTAATAACCAGTGTATATTATTATTGTTTTATGGTTGCCTTACTATTCTGAGCACGACCATATTTTTGTTTTATCATTCGAGGTTCATACACGAACGAAGATCTGTGTGATTAGATACCAAAAAATAAAAAATATATATATTAAGTCAAAGACATTTTAGTACAACAAGCACGCATTTTCTCTGATCCATGTCTACCCCCATACCTCCCTTTTTTTCGTTCTGATCAAAGAAAAGATAGCAAGCATCCAACGGTCATCATTCATTGCGGCCACCAGAGGCGGAGTAAGACCTCGACCTCAACTAGAAAAGTGTTAGCGAGGAAGAGGGGAGCAAGATGATCGGTGGGATTGGCATGACATGTCTGGATGTGGCGTTTAAGGGGGTTTAAGGCACAGAGGCTAGGATCGTTGAGCTCGTGGAGGACAAGTAGTTCTGGGGTGGACGTGTGGGGGCGTAGGAGCGCCTGAAGCTGCGGCGGCGAGCTAATGAAGGCGATGGTTGTGTGGGTATTGTGATTTGGTTGTTTTGAACAAAGCGGGTTAGAGCTAAGCATGGATTAGGAAGGGTAATTAGGATAATTAATTATGGAATTAGTGAAATAATTATATTATTTAAGTTTGTAAATCTTATAAATTTAATAACTTGTTCATACAAGGTCCAAATCAAACGCGGTCAGTCGCGTTGCACTCGCATCGACGTTAGCTACGCTTAGGAATGGAATTCATGGAATTCATGGAATTTGGAGTTTGTAGATATTTCAGCTAAATTCAAACGTTGTTTGATTTTAGTCGAAACAAAAACGCTTCGGCGATATCTGGTATTTCGGTGAGTTTAACTCACCCTTTTGGTTAACCAATAATGTTTTATAGTAGATAAGAATTGTTGATTGTTTGCTTGGATGCTTTATTAGCTGATTGTTTTTTTTTGATGAATTGTCTTTTGAAGCGGTTAATATATGAAATTAATTGCAAGAACTTAACTGATGTACAAGAAATTTGTAAAGGGATCCAACGAGATTCCTCGCCGTTGTATTTTTTTTCAAAAATATTCCTGTTATATGAATTATGAAATATCAAAACCGATTGTTTGACCCTATGAGATATGATATTGTTATATGTTGAAAACTCAACCTCTAAAGTGATAAAACTCAACATCAATTATTGGTTAAGTGATGTGGTGGTTGTTGGCTTCATTTTATTATGTCAAATGCAATTAATTCGTAGTTTGGCTTGGAAAGGGTTTGAATTCGAATAATGATTTTAAATTTAACCTTTTGGTTTTCTGGAATATTTTATTTAAGAAAATGTTTAAACTTCTCTATTTTACCCCATACTTTTTATTGTCTTTTCTAAATCATTTAGGTATGTCTTAAAAGTTATTTATTTATATTTAATAGTGTTTAAAAGTTATTTATCAATATTTTACATTTCGAAAAGTTATTTATTAAATAATTAATATTGTTTGAAGTTTATAATTATTTATTAAAAATGTTTTGGAATTTATAATAGTTATTTATTAATAACGTTTTGGAATTTATATTATTACTTATAACAATGTTTTGGAAGATAATTACTATGTATATAATAACGTTTGAAGATTAATTATTGTTGTTTCATTAATAAGGTTAGGATTTATTAACTATTACATTTATAATGTTTGGAAGTTAACAATTGTTATTTATTAGTAGTATTTTGCTGTTAATAATTATTATTATATAATAATGTTTTAAAGTGAATAATAATTATTTATTTATAATGTTTTGAAGTTATTATTTATTATATTAAAAATGTTTTAGAGTTAATAAATTATTTTATTAATGATATTGGAAAGTTAATTTATTATCTATTAAGGGTATTTAAAGTAAATTAATTTATCTGTTTAATTGTATTTATAAATAGTAAATTGATTTATAAAAAGAAATCTCATTTAATAAAAGATATTTATTAAAGAGTTTATAAATGAAATGGGGTTTGAGTTTATAAGTATTAAAAAAAGGGCTTTATAAAGAATATTTATAAAGGACATTTATAAAGGGGTTTTGGTAAGAATTTTTATAAAGGTTATTACAATAGACTTTTATAAAAGAATAAAGTTTTATAAATAGGTTTATAGATTAATAAAAGAAGTTTTTTAAATAAATTTATGGATTTATAAAAGAGCTTATAAATAGTTTTAGAAGTTTTAAAAAAAAAGTTTTATCAATGGTTTTAGAGGTGATAAAAAGAATTGGTAAATTGTTTTGAAGATTTATAAAAGAGTTTTATAAATGGTTTTAAAATATATTAAGGAGTTTCATAAATGATTTTAGATTTCTATAAATACACTTCCTAAGTAGTGAAAGGGTAGTGTTTTTGTGAATATACTTATATGTTGAGATAAGTATATGGATATTTATCCAAGTATTGAAAGGAGTATGAAGGGTTTGTGAATATATCTTTATGAATGTATTTTGATACAATTATTTACAAAGCAATTTTAATTCATGAAAGGATGTATTTAAGAGGTCAGTGGCTGTTTATATGCTTAACCAATGTTGACTTCCCTATAGAAATAAATCACTAATTTGATTAATGCTTGTTTGTTTATTTGATAGTTAATAACCGACCGTTAAACTTGGCCAGTTGAAATTATCGTTATCAGTTCGGAGAGACCGGGATCAGATATATTATCTGAAAACCACTTCAAGTTGGCATAAGCATTCAAACTGAAACATCTTGAAGATGGAGCTTTTGAAGTGCAAGGGCTACTTGCTACCAATCCTGAGGGTGATTCCAAAATGGATGTAGTGGAAGTAATGCCTTCGGTTTCGTTCAGACCTGGAATAAACTTGTATGGATGAATGCCGACATTGCATTTCTACTAGAGGGCAGTGTTAGCATTCTAAGATGGTTTTCTATATAAAAAGGTAATCGTAGCCTCAAGTCTCATCAACTGGGAAAATGACTAAAGCAAGGATGTGCAGTAGGGCTATATGGATCGCTCTCATTAGGGTACGATCATTCCATATCTACTGTAATGACCCGGATTTTTCGATGTTTAATTTGGAATATTTAAATGGTTTTAAATATTGGATTTGGAATATAAATTGATTTTTGAATATGAAGATTCTGGTTGGAAACATTAAATAAAATTAAATTCCAAATACATCAAGTATCGTAATACAGAAATAGGGTGAATAATTGAATTTTGAGCTGAATAAAATCGAAATGATTTTTAAAGTGAGTATAAATTCTATTTGAATTAGAATTTAGTTGGTAAATATTTAAAACTAAAATTTCAAGAGATTTCGTCAATTTTTGGAAATCGTCGATTTAATCGACGCATTAAATTAGCAATCCGGAGCACAGTCTCAAAATTCGACAAAACCAGTTCCATTGGATCTGCAATTGTCGGATTTCAAATTTCATAGCGTTTGGATTTACCGTTTGGTCGTACGATCTGTAAACGCCTAGAAATAATTAAATTGAATCTAATTTAAATAGTCAATTCAAAAAGCTATCTTCCACAAATGATCGAATTGGGGCTCGAAACTTGTTCCATTGGGTTCGAAATAGTGGTATAACATTAGACCTTGATAGGGATTCGAAAATAATATCTAGATATTTTTGGAATTTTAAATATATATATATATATATATATATATATATATATTTATCCCCATTTGACATCGGCCCACAAAAATTTATCCATCAGCCACCCTACTGCTGATAACAAGCCGACCTATAGTACGCACGTGCTTCCCTCATTTTAAAAGACGCAACATCCTTACCTTTTATTTCCTCTCCAATATCCCAACCGAACAAATCGGGCTAAAGAAAAAGAAAATTGAATCCAGTTCGAACGAGAAATCAAAAACGAGAGAAAGAGAGAGGCGATGGATATCGCGTCTCGAGCACGGCGACTCTGGGAAACGGTGGACTCGTGTGATGGAGGGAGGGGAGAGATTGGAATCGTATTCGATCGGCGAGGGGTCACGACTCATCGCAAGGGAGGGTGAGCGCGCATAAGGCGAGGTGGTCAGTGGGCCAGGCATTTCTGGGGGGAGTCACGTCATCACGATGTTGTCAGGGGAAGGTCGCGAGAGTGTAGAGTTCGTGAGGCAGTAGGAGTGTGGCTGAGGTGCTCGATTTACTTAATGGGCGTAGGGTTTCGTTTATGGTTGGAGATGGCACTCGAGGCAGAGTCTTTGGAGGTTCGGCTGCTTGTTGGGGAAAGGGTTTTGGGTCGAGTTGATTGCAATCGAGGAGGAGGCGATGTGGGAGTTCGAAGTCATGCCCTGGAAGCTTGTCGTAGTCGAGTTCTTAGGCAAGTGTGAGCAGTTGGGAGGAAGAAGGTCTCGCTTAGGAGGTAATTAACTGAATTGAAAATGAAATTAGTTTAATAAATTTAAAATTTCAAATCGATGATTTAAAATATGTATATCTCTCGTACGAGGTCAATTTGGGACGCAAATTTTTGTGTTATGCTCGGGGTGACAAATACTTCGAAAAGAAATTGGCTTTAGATTTTTCAGCGTCGGCTGGGAATTTAAATAATTGAAAATCTGGATGTTTGGAAAATTTAAAATCATGGTGAGAAATTCTCACTCATTTGGATTACCGAATTTAATTTTAAATAGTTAAAATAAACTATTGGATGCTTGGAAATTATTATCAGTTGAATGTTATATATATATAGTAGTATATATATTCGTAGTTGGATATATTTATCGTCGTTAGAGCGGATGAGACCCTATGCGCCCCGCATAATAGCGGATGACCCTATTACCGCGATATCCCCTTCGAAGTGGGATTGGTATTTTATGTTATCTAACATCTGTGGATGCAGGGAAACAGGTTAGAGGGATCCAACTTGATTCCTCAAAAATGTGGATTTTAATTTCATATATAGTGATATATGATGTGTTAGAATAAACTATTATAGATTATTGTTGTGATGTGAATAATTGGATGCTATAGTAGCACTAGCCTAAATTTTGGTATTTTGAATACCTTAAATATTATTTTTGAATTTGAAGGAATTAAAAGGGATTTTAGATTAAAAATATTTATATTCCAATTTGGATTATTTTAAAGGAAATCAAGTTAGATAAAATAATAATTTTATTTTTTGGATTTGTACTTAACTATTCGTGAAAAATATTTTTATTAGAGATTTTAAAATAAAATATATAAGGAATTTTTAACTATGGATTTTAAAAAGGATAGTTTTAAAAAACATGGGAAAGGAGTTGAAATCGATATTAAAAATAGATTTGAATATAAACGGAATTTATTAAGAAATGGATTTAAAAACGAAATTTTATAAATGAGATTAGTTTTATAAAAAGGTGAGATTCAAGGAGTTATAAATTTATAAACAATGTTTATAAATAAAGGAAAACGATATCAGATGATAATTTGGGAATATAAATTCATAGGGGGAATTTAAATTAGGATATGGAAATCGGGTTGAGGAATATAATGGATTCTATTTTTGGAAGTGGAAATGGTTAGGAGAATCGAGATGAAATCAATGGGTTGTGAATCAAGAGGAATTTATAAAATTGAATTTGTTATTGGGATTTTGAAAATATATATTTATTTTAAAAAGTTAATTTATTTTTAAAAGGGAAGTTTTATTTATCAAACTGTATAATTTTGAATTAGTAGAAATGAAGTCCATCGAAAAGTGAATTTTTTAAATACTTCAAATATATTTTAATAAATTCTAATTTTTGAATCAACTTTGAAAATTGATTCGTTTATCTAAAAATGAGTTATCGATGTTTATAAAAAATGTTCTGATATTTTAAATAGTTTCTTGAACATGTTTTAAAAATAAATTTATTATTCTTTTAAATACTTATTTTATATATATGTATATGTATATAGAGTTTTGTGATGACTTAAATTTATTTATAAATTTCCCCGAGGTTTGGAAATGGGTTATTCAGTAGATGGGATTATAAGAAAATTCTAAAAAAATGGAATTTGAGGGAAGGTAAGAAAATTTCTAAAGTAGATAAATTAGAATGAACTATGAAAATGAATTAGAATTCATAAAAGAAGTAGAAAAATGGTAATTGGAGCTATAGACAAGTGTATTTGACTTTGGAAAATATTAAAGGAAATAAATTAAGGAATCCTGGAACTTATAGAATTCGTTATAGACGAGTTAAGGTATTCACAATATAAATTATGAAGGATTTTGAGAAAATAGAAATAAATGGATTTTTTCTAAATGTTGAAATAAGAGGTGGTTTGAAATACACTAATATAGGTATAAGTATTTGAGTTTCTCAATTTTTGGAATATTGGAAGGGATTTAAATATATATCTTATAAAGATATTTTGAAATAAATTTTGGAAAATATATAATAAGGCCTGATGTCTACTTATGGATGTTTTATTAATAGTTAAATAACCGACTATCAATTTTGGCCAAATTCATCGATCGTTTCAAAGAGACCAAGATCGGGTTTAATTATCTGAAAACCACTTCAATCTGGTTTGAACGTTACGAATGGTGATATCGTGAAGTTGGCGAAGACGGTGACTCGGTTTGTCTAAACCTATGGTGATATCGTGAAGTTTACGAATGGTGATATCGTTGCTTGGAAGGCAGTGTTAGCATTCCCCGAATGAATTCTATTAAAAAGGTAAACGTTAGCCTTAAGCCTCATCAACCGAGAATGACTAAAACATGGGAGATGCAGCAATGCTAAGTGGGTCGCACCCAATTAGGGTATGTTATCACTTTTCTAGATTCCCTCGGATATATTATAAATTATGAATATGTTGTGCATGGAAAAAGTGAGCGCTCGATTTAAGGGTGGGAACACTTGGGGTGATAACATATTCGGTACTATCCAGGTTAGGGGTAGGCCGGTCTTGTGTTGACAGTGGATCCCGGCGAGGTCCTCGGTACATTTTTCTAGAGGTGTATTGTGACAGGCGGTACCCCAGTAGCCTAGTCATTGTATGGAATCCATTCTCCAATAAGCACCGTACGGTTTTGATTGTGCCCAACTATGCTGAAATGTGTGATGCAAGCATTTCAGCTATTTTCTAATTTACTTTTTATAGACACTATTATAACATCGGATGATGTGATATAAAATGTTTTGGTTATCGTAAGGGAAAACCAGTCGTGTTTATGTGTGACATGGTCTTATGAGATACCTTTGTTTTCAAAGGATTTGGATAACTTTAATAATTCAAATTGAGTGTGTTTTCTCACGCTGGTTATCCAGACTGACTCGGGTGTTACTTCATTATAATACTCGGGTCAGACCGAGTATTACAGATTCAAGATAGGATGCTATGGAGTTCAGGAGATGAGTTGGATGATAGATACGTATTTCCGTACTTGATTTATATTTGCACTACATGAGGACAAGTTATTATAACTGTCTAGATTGATGTACTGATTGTTGTACTCTGATGATTGTAAGTATAAAATAGTTACAGATTCTTTTGTATTAAATCTGTTGTTATATATTATATTTTGTTTTGCTGCGATTGTGAGATTCTGTCTTGTTGTTTCTATTTTCTTCTACCTTTTTCTTCTTCACCCTAACAATCGGTATTTCTGGCACTTTAATATTCAGCATGTTATATAGTGAACATATAGATGTCGATTTTTGAGGGTCAAAAATCCTGGATCGTTGCATTTGGTATCAGAGCTGAAGATTAAGCAAGAACCTTGGCTTTGGTGGGGATTACTCATTAGAGATAGGGTCAGAAGTACCCTAGAATGAGTTGAGAGTATTAGTAGATATGAGCGCGTATTTGTTAGTAAATATAAAATGGTTTTATATTGTGTTAATTTATCTGTTGAGTGGCATATAAATTCTGGTCGAATAGTAGGACACCACTAAATCGATAGGAGTTTCTAAACACTTGAACCAGGTAAACCGACACAGTATGGTTTTAAAGAGGGTAAATGGAATAATTTTACCCAAACTATATTTTGATGTAAAAGAACTAATTTTCTGAAATTATTATATAGTGAATTGATGTGTTTGGTTATTATTATGTAATCAAAACAAGATTATAAAAATTGGAAATGGTTTAAAAAAACCAAAATTAAAATTGTATATTTATGAATTATAAAAATAAGTTAAAAACTAAAAATTTATTCAAACTAGAACTAAGAAATTTAAATCCTGGAAGGTTTGGAAAATATTTTCAGAAAGTTATGAAAGTGAAGTTGGTGTTAGTTTGGAAATATTTTTGAATGGTAATATTACTGTGAATTGATTTTGAATAGAAAATGGCTTTAAATGGATTTTGAAGTGATAAAAGCACTGAACTCACTTCAGTCGCTGGAAAATAATCCTGGTGATGACTGCAGCATCATCAATATTCATTTTCGAGTTTCTTAGTGATGGATTGCTACCGTAGTAATTTGTTATGGAGATTTTTGGTGAAAACAAGTGTTGTTTTTAGAAATTCCGAAAGGAATTGTTTTGGATAAAATCAGGTTGACTTTGAAAATTTCAAAGAAATGGTTTATTAAAACCAAAAAGCTATATATTAGTGTCAAAATGATTTAAAGTGAAACCGGGTATTTAATTCTGGAATCCTTATTTAAATGTTTTAGGCAATACCAGGAAATATTTTTTTGAACTTATAAGTGGAGAACGATGTTAATAAGGAAAGAAGTGTGAAAATTGAATTTTGGAATTAAAATTTAAATTGTGAAAGATAAATCGAATTCAACTTAAGTTGAGTTGAATGAATTAAATTTTAGAAATTTTTTTATGTGGATTTGAATTGAATTATCGAGGTGCATAAATGAAATGGGAACTTACTTAAATGAAGTTAAATGGAGTGAAATGAATAGAATGTAGTGAAGTTAACTAAATATAAATGCATTGAATGTGAATAAGGAATGTGTATAAGTGAATGGAACAAATAAAAATAAGTAAGGAAGTGTGGAAAAATTTGAAATTGGAATTGAATTCTTACTTTGTTAAATTGAATGAATTAAAAATAAATTTGTTTGGAGTGAAATTTAATTTAAGTATGAATAACTCGAATATGGTATTGAGATGTTGGTTAAAAGGAATTGAAATTGAAATTAAATTAAAATAGGATTGGATTAGAAATAATATGGAATTGGAGTAAATATAAATTTTGAGTTGTGAAATTATTATATAACCATAAAGTATAAATTTTGAATGGAATAAAATTTAAGGGAAAAATTATGGAATGGTGAATAAATAAGTTTATATAGCTTATAAAAAAATTGAAAGGTGGAATAGAAAACCAAAAATAAAAATGGTTCGATATTTTGGTGAAGGAATAAAAGTTCAAACTTGAATTATAAAGTGAATGTGAACTCAAATGGATTAAATAGAATGATTTTTGAAATAAAAATCCAATTGTGAGATATAAATTGAAAGAAAACCAATTAGAAAAATTAAATAGTGAATCAGATATTGAAATGGGACTTCAGTTGAATGTAATTAAATAAATTGAATTGTGGAGCTTAAGTTATAAATAAAATTCGACTTAATTATAAGCGAATTAAATATAATTGGAAATGTGGATGAATAAAATGGAATTGGAGTGAAATAGCAATGACTTGAGTTATAAATAAATTCAATTTAAGTGTAAATAAATTGAATATGGCCTTGGATATTGTTTAAAATGAATTCGAGCTTGAAGTTAAGTTAAAGTGGATTGGGTGAATGAACTAATTAAACTATTTAGTAAATGGAATGGAATTTGATTGAATAAAAATCAAATCAAAAATTTGAATTGGAATTCGATGGCAAAGGAAACAAACTTAAGTTATATAGTTAAATTAATTGGGAATAAATGAATTAACTTAAGTTAATAATTTTAGATGGAAGCTTGGCTTAAATAAATTTATGAAATGGTTCATAAATAAATTAACATGGAATGATTCCGAGCTTAATAAAATGGATTTGAATATAATGAATGTGGATATGAATGGAATGTAAATGAATTGATTAAGAATCAATTTGAAATGGAATAGAATTAAATATAAATTGATTCGGAATCAATTTAAAATAGCTATAAACTGAAATTGTTATTTTATTAAATGAATATCACCGAATTTGCTTAGAAAAATTTTCAGTTTGACGTAAACGGAAGTAAATAAAATTCTGTGAATTAATAGAAAGTGAATAAATTAATTTTTAAATCAATTTGGAATGGATATGAGTTTGTTTGGTATAAATATGAATTGAATGCAAATAATTGGGTTGTAAGTCATTTCAAATTGAATGAAAAGGTATATGGATCGATTGAAAGTAATTAAATTAGTATCGAAACCTTATAATTGATTATAATTATATGTTAGAATGCATTATTTATGAAATTTATGTGTTTAACTAGCTAAATAAATGAAGTGTTATTAAAATATCATGTTTTGGTATTTACGTGTTTAAAATTGAGTAAGTACATGTACATGGAGCTGTTTTGCTTGAGTTTGATTGCGCAAAATGTCATAATATAAGCTCGCTCGCTTAAAACACTAAATAAAGGTACGTTTTTGGATTAAATACCGCAAAAATATAAATATTGATATATATTGTGTTTTCCGACCGTGTGGGTCGATGTATATATTTTTATCTCTCTTGTCATATTGCAAAAGGCTATCCATACAAACGAGACTTTGCCAAAAAAATTCGGAAATTTAGGGTGTTAGAAAAATTTGGAATTTTTTTGGAAAAGTTTGTTAATGAAAATTTGATTTCGAAGTGTAATTGGAATAAAGGGGTTTTGGTTTGGAAATGGAAGCTGGATGTTTGTATGGAATTTAAGGATTTAGAAAAGTGAAGTATCGAGTTTTAACTAAGTGGGTTTTGAAAAGTAGTGGGTTTGGGTCATTCGTCCTACCTTAGCAATTTTAGGGACGAAATTCTTTTAAGTGGGGAGGAATGTAATGACCCGGATTTATCGATGTTTAATTTGGAATATTTAAATGGTTTTAAATATTGGATTTGGAATATAAATTGATTTTTGAATATGAAGATTTTGGTTGGAAACGTTTAATGAAATTAAATTCCAAATACAGCGAGTATCATAATAAGGAAATAGGGCGAATAATTGAATTTTGAGCTGAATATAAATCGAAATTATTTTTAAAGTGAATATAAATTCTATTTGAATTAGAATTTAGTTGGTAAATCTTTAAAACTGAAATTTCAAGAGATTTCATCAATTTTTGGAAATCGTCGATTTAATTGACGCGTTAAAATAGCAATCCGGGGCACAGTCTCGGAATTCGACGAAACCAGTTCCATTGGATCTGTAATAGTGTATTATTGTCAGGTTTCAAATTTTATAGTGTGTGGATTTACCATTTGGTCGTACGATCTGAAAACGCCTGGAAATAATTAAATTGAATTTAATTTAAATGGTCAATTCAAAACAATATCTTCTACATATGATCGACTTGGGGCTCAAAACTTGTTCCATTGGGTTCGGAATAGTGGAATAACAGTATAAATGCTTGGTGGCACGCGTCGATGGGGATTCAAAAATAATATCTAGATATTTTTTGAATTTTAAATATATATATTTATCCCCATTACACATCAGCCCACAAAAATTTATCCATCAGCCACCCTACCACTGATAACAAACCGACCTATACTACGCATGCGCTTCACTCGTTTTAAAAGACATGACATCCTTTCCTTTTATTTCTTCTCCAATAATCCAACCGAACAAATCAGGCTAAAGAAAAAAAATCTAATCCAGTTCGAACGAGAAATCAAAACGAGAAAAAGAGAGAGGCGATGGATATCGCGTCTCGAGCACGGCGACTCTAGGAAATGGTTGATTCGTGCGATGGAGGGAGGGGGAGATACTGGAATCGTATTCGATCGGCGAGGGGTCGCGACTCATCACGAGGGAGGGCGAGCGCGTGTAAGGCGAGGTGGTCAGTGGGCCAGGCGTTTCTGAGGAGTCGCGTCATCGCGTAGTTGTTAGGGGAAGGTCGCGAGAGTGTAGAGTTCGCGAAGCAGTAGGAGTGTGGCTGAGGTGCTCGATTTGTTTAATGTGCGTAGGGTTTCGTTTGTGGTTGGAGATGGCACTCGAGGCCGAGTCTGCGGAGGTGCGGCTGCTTGTTGGGGGAAGGGTTGTGGGTCGAGTTGATTGCAATCGAGGAGGAGGCGATGTGGGAGTTCGAAGTCATGCCCTGGAAGCTTGTCATAGTCGAGTTCTTAGGCAAGTGTGAGCAGTTGGGAGGAAGAAGGTCTCGCTTAGGAGGTAATTAACTGAAATGAAAATGAAATTAGTTTAATAAATTTAAAATTTAAAATCGATGAATTGAAATATGTATGTCTCTCGTATGAGGTCTATTTGGGACGCGAATTTTTGCGTTATGCTCGGGGTGACAAATACTTCGAATCGAAATTGGTTTTTGATTTTTCGGAGTCAACTAGGAATTATAATAATTGAAAATCTGGATGTTTGGAAAATTTAAAATGAAGGTGAGAAATTCTCACTCATTTAGATTACCGAATTTAATTTTAAATAGTTAAAATAAACTATTGGATGCTTAGTTGAATTTAAAAATTATTATCAGTTGGATGTTATATATATATAGTAGTATATATATTAGTAGTTGGATATATTTCCCGCCGTTGGAGCGGATGAGACCATATGCGCCCCGCATAATAGCGGATGACCCTATTAACGCGATATCCCCCTCGAAGTGGATTGCTATTTTATGTTATCTAACATCTGTGGATGCAGGGAAACAAGTTGGAGGGATCCAACTTGGTTCCTCAAAAATGTGGATTTTAATTTCATAGATAGTGATATATGATGTGTTAGAATAATCCGTTATAGATTATTGTTGTGATGTGAATAATTGGATGCTATAGTAGCACTGGCCTAAATTTTGGTATTTTAAATACCATAATATTATTTTGAATTTAAAGAAATTAAAAGGGATTTTAGATAAAAAATATTTATATTGCAATTTGGATTATTTTAAAGAAAATCGAGTTGGATAAAATAATAATTTGATTTTTTGGATTTGTACGTAACTATTCGTGAAAAATATTTTCAATAGAGATTTTAAAATAATTTATATAAGGAATTTTTAACAATGGATTTTAAAAAGGATATTTTTAAAAAATATGGGAAAGGAGTTGAAATCGATATTAAAAATAGTTTTGAATATAAATGGAATTTATTAAGAAATGGATTTATAAAATGGAATTTTATAAATGAGATTAGTTTTATAAAAAGGTGGGACTCAAGGAGTTATAAATTTATAAATGACGTTCATAAATAAAGGAAAATGATATCGGATGATAATTTGGGAATATAAATTCATAGAGGGAATTTATATTAGGATATGGAAATCGGGTTGAGGAATATAATGGATTATATTTTGGAAGTGGAAATGGTTAGGAGAATCAGAATGAAATCGATGGGTTGTGAATCAAGAGGAATTTATAAAATTGAATTGGTTATTGGGATTTTGAAAATATATTTTTATTTTAAAAAGTTAAGTTACTTTTAAAAAGGGAAGTTTTATTTATCAAACTGTATAATTTTAAACTAGTAGAATTAGTACATCGAAAAGTGAATTTTTCAAATACTTAGTATTTATTTTAATAAATTCTAGTTTTTGAATCAGCTTTGAAAATTGATTCGTTTATCTAAAAATGAGTTATTGATGTTTTTAGAAAGTGTTTCGATATTTTAAATAATTTCTTGAACATTTTTAAAAAAAAAATTATTATTCTTTTGAATAATTATTTTTTTATATATGTATATATATAGTTTTTTGATGACTTAAATTTATTTATAAATTTCCCAAGATTTGGAAATGGGTTATTCAGTAGATGGGATTATAAGAAAATTCTCAAAAATGGAATTTGAGGGAAAGTAAGAAAATTTCCAAAGTAGATAAATAAGAATGAACTTCGAAAAATGAAATAGAATTCATAAAAGAAGTAGAAAAATGGTAATTGGAACTATAGACAAGTGTATTTGACTTGGGAAAATATTAAAGGGAATAAATCAAGGAATCCCGGAACTTATAGAATTCGTTATAGACGAGATTAGGAATTTACAATATAAATTGTGAAGGATTTTGAGAAAAGAGAAATAAATGGAATTTTTCTAAATGTTGAAATATGGGGTGGTTTGAAATACCCCAATATAGGTATAAGTATTTGAGTTGTCTCAATTTTTGGAATATTGGAAGGGATTTAAATATATATCTTATAAAGATATTTTGTAAATAAATTTTAGAAAATTTATAATAAGGCCTAATGTCTGGTTATGGATGTTTTATTGATAGTTATATAACCGACTATCAATTTTGGCCAAATTCGCTGATCGTTTCAAAGAGACCGAGATCAGGTTTAATTATCTGAAAACCACTTCGATCCGGTTTGAACGTTATGAATGGTGATATCGTGAAGATGGTGAAGACGGTGACTCGGTTTGTCCAGACCCAGGACAACTTGTCTGGATGAATGCTATCATTGCCTGGAAGACAGCGTTAACATTCCAAGAATGAATGCTATTCAAAAGGTAAACGTTAGCCTTAAGCCTCATCAACCGGGAATAACTAAAATAGGGGGGATGCAGAAAAGCTAAGTGGGTCGCACCCAAATAGGGTAAGTTATCACCTTTCTAGATACCCTCGGATATATTATAAATTATGGATATGGCTATGCATGGAAAAAGTGAGCGCTCGATTTAAGGTTGGGTACACCCGGGGTGATAACATATTCAGTACTATCTAGGTTAGGGGTAGGCCGGTCTTGTGTTGGCAGGGGATCTCGGCGAGATCCTCGGTACATTTTTCTAGAGGTGTACTATAACGGGCGGTACCCTAGTAGCCCAGTCATTGTTTGGAATCCATTCTCCAATAAGCGCCGTACGGTTTTGATTGTGCCCAACTATGCTGAAATGTGAGATGCAAGCATTTCAGCTATTTTCTAATTTACTTTTATAGATACTATTATAATATCAGATGATTTGATATAAAATGTTTTGGTTATCGTAAGGGAAAAACCCGTTGTTTTTATGTATGACGTGGACTTACGAGATACCTTTGGTTTCAAAGGATTTTGATAACTTTAATAATTCAAATTGAGTGTGTTTTCTCACGCTGGTTTTCTAGACTGACTCGAGTGTTATTTTATTATAATACTCGAGTAGACCGAGTATTACAGATTCAAGATAGGATGCTATGGAGTTCACGAGATGAGCTGGATGACAGAGACGTATTTGCATACTTGATTTATATTTCAGCCGTAGGAGGACAAGTTATTATAACTGTCCAGATTGATGTATTGATTGTTGTACTCTGATGATTGTAAGTATAAAATAGTTACAGATTCTTTTGTATAAAAATATGTTATTATATATTATATTTTTTTCCGCTGCGATTGTGAGATTCTGTGTTGTTGTTTCTATTTTCTTTTACCTTTTTCTTCTTCACCCCTAACAATCGGTATTTCCGGCACTTGAATATTCGGCATGTTATATAGTGAAAATATAGATGTCGATTTTCGAGGGTTGAATATCCCGGATCGTTGCATCTACTGTCGATATTTGGGTATGCTTCAAGGCCCATTATGGTTGTTATCAACTATGCGGTGATCATATTCAGCACTGTCTAGTATGGGGTTGGGCTGGTCCAGAGTAGCAGAGGTGCAACGTGTTGTAGCCTCCCGTACATTTTATTTAGAGGTGTACAAATTCGGTGGATAGACCCTTACCCTTTCATAGCTGGAATCCATTCTCCAATGCAAGCCTTCGGTTTTGATTGTATACCTATTATGCTGGAATCTAATTAATGTAATAAATCCGGCTATGATTGATATGCATTTGTACCCTAGACATTATTATAATATCACTAGATTTTCTATAGAAATATTTTTGTTATCGTAAGGTAAAAACACGTCCGTATTTTTGTGCGGCATGGTCTTACAAAATACCTTTATTTTCAAAAATGATTTTTATAGCATTAAAATTCAATTAAGGTGTGTTTCTCATGCTGGTTTACCTAACTGATTCGGGTGTTATTTTACTTTAATGCTCGGGTCAGACCGAGCATATTTACATATTCAGTTTGGATAGTTTGATCTTCAAGAGACGAGCTGGATGCCTCCAAGTCGTATTTACGTATATTTTATATCCGCTGCATTAGTTGTTTTATATTAAAGCATTTATGAGGACAAATCATTATAACTATTTAGGATGTTGATCAATTGGTTGACTCTGATTGATATATGTATAATAAAATTCAAATTTTCTTTTGTATAGATCTGTCATAAATTATATGTTACTTGTCACGATTGGGGATTTTGTTCTGTCTTTTCTTCTTTTTCCCAACAATCTATTTTTCTGGCACTTGGAAGCTCGGCACGTGAATACCGTGGATGTATCTGTGATGACTTTTAAGGGTCGAACGGACTGGTCGTTAAAACATGGTATCAGAGCTTAGGTTGAGCGAACACCTTGGCTTTAGTTGGGTTAACTCATTTGAGATAGGGTAAGTGAGACTCTAGGATGAGTTTGAGTGTGTGTGTGTGTATGAGCGCATATTTATTAGTGATATAAAAATGTATATATTTTGTTGATTTATCAATTTAGCGGTTATGAATTCCGGTCGATGCAAAACGAATAACTGCATCGATAGGGGTTTCTAAACTGTAACAACCCTGTATTTTAGAAATATTCTTAAATTGATTTTTTCCAGATTCAAAAGATTTATTTATGAAAAAGAATAAATTTTGTTATTTTAAATATAAACTTTGACTTTGATGTGGATTAGAATTCCAAATATGACTAAATTTAATATTTCCTGAAAATGTGAATTTTGGTCAATAGTCAAACTTTGACTTTTAAGTTTAAATTTTAAATAGTTTGAAATTATAAATTTTATCTTTTATTATGAAAATAGATTTAATAACTTGAACACTACTTTTCGTTTCGTTGAAAACGGAGTTAAAATGTAAAAGTTATGTACATTTCAATTTTTAGTATAATTTGTTTTATTGTGCATTTTTGCCTATTTTAAATTTTATAAATTTTATTTTCTTTGCCATATTTTATTTTAATATGTGTTAATATGTTATTTTATGTATATTTTTGTCTTTTATTATTTTTAAAGTGAAGTAGACATTTTTCTAGAGTCAATGGTAATTTATGTGAAATTTTCATGTCCTGTCTGCTATTTTTAAACAATTTCTTCAATTCTTTTGCTATTTTCTCTGAATTTAATTATTTATTTCACTTTGAAAATGTTTTAAAAGTCATTTTTATTTAAAATTTTGTTTTAGAATATTTTTAAATTAAAGTTAATAATTTTCCAAAGTCAATGGTGATTTATTTGTAATTTCTGGACACTGTTTTGTATTTTAAGCAATTTCTTTTATTATTTTTTCTAATTTATTTAAATTTTATTATTTATTTTCTTATATCTTTACTTAGTTTCGGTTTGTATAGTATTTTTCTGAAATATTTTGTTTATATAAAGATTTATAAGGAAAGAAATGTGAAGGGTTGTTTAACGCTTTGAAACGGAAGCCCTTTTATTTACCAAATCCTTTAATTCCTTTAACTCCTCAAAATTAATTGCCTAGCCATGTAAAACCCTAGTGTAGCCGTCATCTCATTTGGCATTCACGTGAAAAAATATCCCATCTTCAATTGTTTCTCACGGCTAGAGAAAATTAGGTAATGGCCTCCATCTCTTTCTTCCTACTTTTCTTCTTTTTCTATGCTATTTTGCTTGCCTTCTTCCCTGATTGAGATCGGCCTCTACCCCTATTCCTCTGCCACCACCTCCTTCCATCTCTTCCCGACCACCACCAGCCCCCACTCCACCAGATCTGACCATAGCCGAACCATTTTGATGGTAAAACCCCCCAAATTTCAAACTAGATGCCTAAAAACCATGTTTATTGACCTCTACATGCTCACCCACCTCAACCACCACCCAAACCACCACCATAGCCACCACCACTTCCCTGACCTGACCACAACACACCCCTCCCCACCTCTGTCCAGATATGAACTTGAATGGCCAAGCCCAAACTCCTATGGCCGAGCCCTTTTGTTGACCAAAAACCATGCTAGTGTGCCTAAAACTCTTCACATACCTATGTTATAACTTCCCCATCATCTCTAGCTTGTAGCCGTGTATCCCTTGGTCCAAACCAGACCCAAAACCATTGCCTTAGACCTGTAGTTTTCCTCATGGCTGAGCCTAGTAAAGGTTGAAAGCAAGTGCAAGCATTTCTATTTGATTCCGTGCAGTCATTTCTAACATTGTTCTATTAAAATTTGGGTTGAAAACTTATATTGTTTGGATTGTTTTGTCTTATGTATTCCGAGGAGTTAACCTTGTCTCTCTCACACTCATCATCATCATGGCTGAGAAATGAACCCCTTGTTCGAGCTTTTGAATGGTTAAAGCATGGTCAAGTAATCTATTCCGTTGTTGCTTTTTATCTACATTGTTTCAACATTGTTTTGCGTTGAATATTTATGTGTATATTGTCTTGTTTTGTTTGATTGTTTTCAAGGAATTTATCTTTGGCTCTCTCAATATCCAATCTTATTCGTGCTTTCGTGCCTTCGAAGATCTCAGTTTGTGCATTTGATAGCAATCTCCAGCACAAAGAGGTGAGTTATTCTCACCAGACAATATGTACCTATATAACTAATAAATTGACACCCTGCGAATCTGTAGAAATATATTATCATGTTATACTTGACTATGTTATGATCATATGATGTTTATACACCTGTTATATCATATGTTACTGTTATTTAATGTTATTCTGTTATTTATATCTGTTATCACCATTGCAAGTTCCCTGTAGACTAGAATCACTATGGGTTGAAATGATACATACCCGAACGGACTTTAGAATAGGGAAAAATCGTTATGGGCTGAAATGATAGGCCTGAATGGTTTTTATTTAATTTATTTTAACTTGGGATTGTGGGTTTGAAATGATAGAACCCGGATTTTTCTTTTTAAACTGCGGATTGAAATGATACATATCCGTATCACTTGACCTAGGCTAGAAAACTATATACAGGCCCGTGGTTATTTTATAAAGTGTTTTGGATATTTTTAAGTATTTTAAAAATTATAAATTTATGAAATTTGATTTAAATAGATTTTGAAATGTTTTAAAATAAAGAAATTATGATTTTTTTCTATGTGTTAAAAAATGTAATTAATGAATGGTTTAACTAGATTTTTGAAATATAACTTAAGTTGGAAATTTGGAATTTTGGTTAAAAATGATATTTAAGTTATATAAATAAAATGGATATTAAATTTTATTTGGAAATGGTAAATATGATAATTTGATTAAATTTGAATTTAAGTGATTTATTAAAGTATTATTGATTTTTCTATGAATTTAAGTGGTTAAATAAATGAATGTTTAAAAGTGATCTTTTAAAATATAACTTGACTAGGAAATGTGAAATTTGGTTTCAATTAAAGGTTTAAGTTAATTAAATAAAATTGGAAATTTTGTTAAATTGTGAAATGGTAATTTAAATTTGAAGTGTTAAGTCTATTTGTTGAAATGTGAAGAATTGGAACTTTTACACTTAAACTTATTAAGTAAATTGTTGAAAATTGGATTTAATTATAAGAAATTTATTGTGAAAAAGATATATGTTAAATGATATGTAAATGAACATTTTAAACGTTAAAATATGATTTTTAAAATGTTTATGTGTTTTAAATTGAAGTTATTTAATTGCTGGAAATACACTAACACCTGAAATCTACTTTTAATAGCATTCAGAAATGCTATAGATTCTGTTTTGAACTAAAATTGTGTAAAAAGAGCTATTACAGCATTTCTGAAATGCTGTAGTTGCTGTAGTGGAACTTATAGGCTAATATTGAACTCATGCCTATTATAGCATTATCTGGAAATGCTATAATGGTCTGCAGTGTTTGCTGAAACCAAATTTAACCATTGTTTTGAAATCTGAACTACCGCAGCACTTCTGAAATGCTGTCTTTTCTGTTTTGAACTATAATTCAACTAAAACTGAGTTTTAACAGCAGTTTTAAGTGGTGTCTTTGCTGAATTAAAAATGTTTTCAAATATAACTTATAGCAGTTGTTTTTAAATGCTGTGAAATGATGAAATTTTAATAATTATGGTTTTTGACTTAGTAAATGAACTCAGAATGGTTTGAAACTTTGGAAATTGAATACTTGATTTGAAAATATAATAATTACGCTTTTAAAAGGTTTAAATGAACTATTTTGATTGGAATATAAACTATTTAAAGGTGATTTGAAATGATAGTAAATGAACGATATCTTTGAATTTAAAAGGTATTTAAAGTTGAATATTTGGATTTGAACTGATAGGATATTTTATTTTATTAAAATGATTGGAAATGAAGTTTAGTAAGGATATGATATTTTATTATATTAAAATGATTTGAAATGAAGTTTTGAAATGATATGAAAATTTAAATATATGGAAATGGTTTGGAATTGATTTAATCTTTATTTTGATAAAGATATGGTTTGAAATGATATTTATTTTGAAGTAAAGTATTGTTTTTAAAAGTTATAACCACGGGTTATAATAACGATTGGTTGGCAAAGAGACCGGGATCGGATATGGACATACTCTCTGTTGATACCGAAAACCACTTTGACAACCGTGTACGCGGTGGAGATTCCAGAATGAAGTAGGATGGTGGCGACGTTCTTAAGGTATGTTACGTGGACCCAACTCCCATGAGTTGGCATAAGGTGGCTAAAACAGGAGCGATCTCGGACCAGTGAGGTAGCACCTCTTCTCGGACACATTTCTTCGATATTATACTCTTACTTGTTATTGATTAGATGGCCATCCTCCGATTTGGGAGTGTTGTTCGAGGTGGAACGGTAGTGGCTGCTATGCGTATCCATCAGTCCGTGTGCGTAATTGGTATATCTACCCTGGCATTGCCTAGTTGTGCCGTGTCACCTACCATATCGAGATTTACTACGATTATGATTTTAAGATCCGACCGCGTTAAGGTTCTCCATCCCCTTAACGCTATTTTCTATATGATTATACTTTACTGATTAGACACTACTGTATATAGCGTATATTACTACATAGTAGATAGTTTAACGGATCCTTAGAGGATGGGCGGTCCCAAGCATCTTCTAAGTTACTTGTACCCTTATTACAGTTCGCTTGAGTTGGTTTACATTATATAAGTATATATTATCCTGACTCGAGTGTTTTGTGTTTTGCTTTACGCTCGGGTCAGCCTGAGTATTCACAGATTTGGATTTCCACCTTCTGGAGATTTGAATCGCTGGAGATTATCTGCTAGTCTTGTTCTATCAACTTCGGTTCCGTTGTTCTATTCAGCCTGTACTTGGTTATTATATTGAGACTTCTACTGTACTTTATTTCTTATGTTGTATCTTATGTAACTCTGATATATTTACACAGTAGCTTCATGAACTACTATTTCTTTTACTTCCGCTGCATTATTTTACTCTGTGTCTGTGAGCTGTGATTATTTATTTACTGCATATTCTGAGATTTGCCAAATTTTTATTTACAACGCGGTATTTTGAGCAATTCAATTCCGGCATGAGTGTCTACCTATACACTTATAATGGATGCGAATGGTTGAAAATATCGGGTCGTTACAGTTGGTATCAGAGCTTTGGCTTTGAGGCAAAACTCAGCAGATGGAGTAGATTTATTTACAGAATCACTTTCGTTCGAGTTTGAACCTTTTCCTCTTGATTCGAATTTCCTTTGAATTTTTGGAACGTTCCCTGCGGTTCCAAAATTCATTCTTGTCCCTCACTATTCATCTTCTATTGATTTTGGAGTGTCACATAACTCCACTTCGAATGATCTTTATAGTGAATTGGTTGTCTCGCCAATATCCTAATTTTCTGGTAAAGGGGGAAACTCCTTTACAAATTAGCATTGATTCACCAGAGATTTATATCTATCCTTGGTTTAGATGCTAATATCTTTTGTTATTCCAAACTCTATCTCTTGAGATCGGATGTAGATTTACCCCAGAAACATCCACATTTGATCTTATCCATTAACTCACGGTTAACCCGGTTAAGGTTGCCCGCGATTTATTTAAGCTTACCCATCTCCCTATTTTGTTATTTAATCATCTTGTTTTGTTTCCAAAATATCCCCAAACATTTTGAATTGTACGTGTAAATCTATGTTTGTTTTATATATTGTGTTGTTTGAGTTGTTGATGTTGATTTGGGTTTCCGATCGATTCGTCTGATCAACGCTATCGATAGGATTTCTAAAACACTTTGACAAAACAAACTGACACGGTATTATTTTAAAATTTGGTTAGTGAAATAAATTTGGATATATAATTTTATGGAACTTAATAAATTGATTTGAATTGATAATTTGAAATGATAATACTTGATTTATCATTTATTGTTCTACAAATGAATTTATAAATAGTTGTTTATAAATTTATTTGGTAACTAAAATGAATTTAAAACAAGAAATTTAAAGAATTTAATTTCCGATGGTTTCAAACCTTGTGTTTAAAATTTTTAAAAGGATATTATTTAAAG
Organism: Allium fistulosum; assembly: GCA_030737815.1. Taxonomy (NCBI): domain Eukaryota; kingdom Viridiplantae; phylum Streptophyta; class Magnoliopsida; order Asparagales; family Amaryllidaceae; genus Allium; species Allium fistulosum. The sequence goes on along the minus strand of CM060901.1, from coordinate 519,918,298 downwards.
TATTTTGAATAAAAAATTTGTCTCTAAAGGATTTTAAAGTTTAAAAATTAAGTGCTCTTCTCTTTGTCGCTGGAGAATAATTTCGGTGATGACTGCAGCATCATCGACGTTCATTTTCGAGTTTCGAAGTGAAGAGACCGTTATGTAGTCTCGCTACAGCTTTGTTTTGGAAAATCTAATTGATTTGAACTTCTAAAATATGACTGGATTATAATATATATAGATATATGATTTAAATTTTATTTGACATATTATGTATATATAATTACTTATCTCTAAATGGTTTGAAAGGAATCGGAAGTTTAATTCTTAAATTTTATTTTAAAGAATGATTTCAGTTATAAGAAGAAAATCAAAATTTTGAATAAATGATTCAAACTTGAGATAATTGAATTGGAAAGTTTTACTTGTATAACACACAATTGCATTCCAATATAACCTACCTAAATTACACAAAAGTTGAATATGGAATTGGATAATATACAATATAAAAGGGATTTTTATAAATAAAATTTGAGTGGTTATAATACATGTTATACACTTAAATTTTAGTTATAAAAGATTAACAGAGGCAAACAGTGAAAAAGGAATTTTAAAGAGATTTTATTTAAATAACTTAATAATCAAATTTGATTTAATATGGAACCTTAAGTCTAACCTAGGAATTTTAATAATGGTTATTTCCTGAAATGAATATGTTGTATAATAAATAATGTATCTTTAAATAGATAAAATAAAATACATTGGAATTGGACATTTTGTAATAAAGTTTATTTAACTTGAATTCATAGTTTAATTAATGTCTAAATGAATAAATGTGTAAAGAAATTTGATTGTTATATTTGCTATATAAATATTTTATTAATGAAATAGATATGTCTTGAAAAATGAATGATAATGATTTAAATAGTTAAAATGTATTTTAACATCACTAAAAATTGATAATTGAGAATTTGGTGTTCAAATGGAAATTTTAAGTGTAACTTATTGAAGAAATATCTGTTTATGAAATGGGCATTTTAAATAAAGTGTTAGGTTATTTGTTAAATGAAGAGCTAAGTAAAATAATGAACTTTTGACTTAATAAATGAAGTATAGTTTACTTGGATATTCCATTCATAAAAGTATGTTTTAATAAGTCTTAAGTTAAAAGATATCCAAATGAATATTTCTGGAATAAAACTGATTTGAAATACTAATATATCTACTGTAGCATTTTATAAGTGCTGCCGTTGGAAAATGCAATGTTTTGGAAATTTTATAATTGAATGAACTTAGAAATGCTTCAACTTTAAAATGAATATTATTTGACCTTGAATTAAAATGGTTTAAATGAAGATTATTTTTAAAACGTGTTATGATTTTTTATGTATTATGTTCTTTTTTTAAGAATAACATTTCCAAAGTGTTATGATTTTTAGTAGTATGATTTCCAAATGATAAACATCCCTAAATTTTTATGATTTTCAAAGCATTATGGTTTCAAATTTATTATCTTATTTAGTTTTTCAAACTATCTTTTGGTTGTCCTTATTTTCCCTCATCTTGCTATAGACTTGTATAAGCATCTTTCTATAATCTTTCCGTTTAGAAATCTTTCTGTAATCTTTGATAATTTTTGTTACTCATCTGGATCTGAACACTGTTTTTCCATTCATAGACCGTTGGTCAAGTGAAAAGGGAGATTCAGACTCTAGAGGATCTTTTTCGTGCTTATATTCTTGATTTGATCACCTCCATCTTGTTAAACTTACCTATAACAATAGTTATTAGGTGTAATTCCAATCTTCTTATCATCTTGTCTTAATTCTATTTCATTCTATCTTTTTCTGTGCTTTCCCATACCTCATTCCTTTTCGGGGACGAAAAGTTTTGAGTGGGGGAGAGTGTAACAACCCTGTATTTTAGAAATATTCTTAAATTGATTTTTTCCAGATTCAAAAGATTTATTTATGAAAAAGAATAAATTTTGTTATTTTAAATATAAACTTTGACTTTGATGTGGATTAGAATTCCAAATATGACTAAATTTAATATTTCCTGAAAATGTGAATTTTGGTCAATAGTCAAACTTTGACTTTTAAGTTTAAATTTTAAATAGTTTGAAATTATAAATTTTATCTTTTATTATGAAAATAGATTTAATAACTTGAACACTACTTTTCGTTTCGTTGAAAACGGAGTTAAAATGTAAAAGTTATGTACATTTCAATTTTTAGTATAATTTGTTTTATTGTGCATTTTTGCCTATTTTAAATTTTATAAATTTTATTTTCTTTGCCATATTTTATTTTAATATGTGTTAATATGTTATTTTATGTATATTTTTGTCTTTTATTATTTTTAAAGTGAAGTAGACATTTTTCTAGAGTCAATGGTAATTTATGTGAAATTTTCATGTCCTGTCTGCTATTTTTAAACAATTTCTTCAATTCTTTTGCTATTTTCTCTGAATTTAATTATTTATTTCACTTTGAAAATGTTTTAAAAGTCATTTTTATTTCAAATTTTGTTTTAGAATATTTTTAAATTAAAGTTAATAATTTTCCAAAGTCAATGGTGATTTATTTGTAATTTCTAGACACTGTTTTGTATTTTAAGCAATTTCTTTTATTATTTTTTCTAATTTCTTTAAATTTTATTATTTATTTTCTTATATCTTTACTTAGTTTCGGTTTGTATAGTATTTTTCTGAAATATTTTGTTTATATAAAGATTTATAAGGAAAGAAATGTGAAGGGTTGTGTAACGCTTTGAAACGGAAGCCCTTTTATTTACCAAATCCTTTAATTCCTTTAACTCCTCAAAATTAATTGCCTAGCCATGTAAAACCCTAGTGTAGCCGTCATCTCATTTGGCATTCACGTGAACAAATATCCCATCTTCAATTGTTTCTCACGGCTAGAGAAAATTAGGTAATGGCCTCCATCTCTTTCTTCCTACTTTTCTTCTTTTTCTATGCTATTTTGCTTGCCTTCTTCCCTGATTGAGATCGGCCTCTACCCCTATTCCTCTGCCACCACCTCCTTCCATCTCTTCCCGACCACCACCAGCCCCCACTTCACCAGATCTGACCATAGCCGAACCATTTTGATGGTAAAACCCCCCAAATTTCAACCTAGATGCCTAAAAACCATGTTTATTGACCTCTACATGCTCACCCACCTCAACCACCACCCAAACCACCACCATAGCCACCACCACCTCCCTGACCTGACCACAACACACCCCTCCCCACCTCTGTCCAGATCTGAACTTGAATGGCCAAGCCCAAACTCCTATGGCCGAGCCCTTTTGTTGACCAAAAACCATGCTAGTGTGCCTAAAACTCTTCACATACCTATGTTATAACTTCCCCATCATCTCTAGCTTGTAGCCGTGTATCCCTTGGTCCAAACCAGACCCAAAACCATTGCCTTAGACCTGTAGTTTCCCTCATGGCTAAGCCTAGTAAAGGTTGAAAGCAAGTGCAAGCATTTCTATTTGATTCCGTGCAGTCATTTCTAACATTGTTCTATTAAAATTTGGGTTGAAAACTTATATTGTTTGGATTGTTTTGCCTTATGTATTCCGAGGAGTTAACCTTGTCTCTCTCACACTCATCATCATCATGGCTGAGAAATGAACCCCTTGTTCGAGCTTTTGAATGGTTAAAGCATGGTCAAGTAATCTATTCCGTTGTTGCTTTTTATCTGCATTGTTTCAACATTGTTTTGCATTGAATATTTATGTGTATATTGTCTTGTTTTGTTTGAATGTTTTCAAGGAGATTTATCTTTGGCTCTCTCAATATCCAATATTATTCGTGCTTTCGTGCCTTCGAAGATCTCAGTTTGTACATTTGATAGCAATCTCCAGCACAAAGAGGTGAGTTATTCTCACCAGACAATATGTACCTATATAACTAGTAAATTGACACCCTGCGAGTCTGTAGAAATATATTATCATGTTATACTTGACTATGTTATGATCATATGATGTTTATACACCTGTTATATCATATGTTACTGTTATTTAATGTTATTCTGTTATTTATATCTGTTATCATCATTGCAAGTTCCCTGTAGACTAGAATCACTATGGGTTGAAATGATACATACCCGAACGGACTTTAGAATAGGGAAAAATCGTTATGGGCTGAAATGATAGGCCTGAATGGTTTTTATTTAATTTATTTTAACTTGGGATTGTGGGTTTGAAATGATAGAAGCTGGATTTTTCTTTTTAAACTGCGGATTGAAATGATACATATCCGTATCACTTGACCTAGGCTAGAAAACTATATACAAGCCCGTGGTTATTTTATAAAGTGTTTTGGATATTTTTAAGTATTTTAAAAATTATAAATTTATGAAATTTGATTTAAATAGATTTTGAAATGTTTTAAAATAAAGAAATTATGATTTTTTTCTATGTGTTAAAAAATGTAATTAATGAATGGTTTAACTAGATTTTTGAAATATAACTTAAGTTGGAAATTTGGAATTTTGGTTAAAAATGATATTTAAGTTATATAAATAAAATAGATATTAAATTTTATTTGGAAATGGTAAATATGATAATTTGATTAAATTTGAATTTAAGTGATTTATTAAAGTATTATTGATTTTTCTATGAATTTAAGTGGTTAAATAAATGAATGTTTAAAAGTGATCTTTTAAAATATAACTTGACTAGGAAATGTGAAATTTGGTTTCAATTAAAGGTTTAAGTTAATTAAATAAAATTGGAAATTTTGTTAAATTGTGAAATGGTAATTTAAATTTGAAGTGTTAAGTCTATTTGTTGAAATGTGAAGAATTGGAACTTTTACACTTAAACTTATTAAGTAAATTGTTGAAAATTGGATTTAATTATAAGAAATTTATTGTGAAAAAGATATATGTTAAATGATATGTAAATGAACATTTTAAACGTTAAAATATGATTTTTAAAATGTTTATGTGTTTTAAATTGAAGTTATTTAATTGCTGGAAATACACTAACACCTGAAATCTACTTTTAATAGCATTCAGAAATGCTATAGATTCTGTTTTGAACTAAAATTGTGTAAAAAGAGCTATTACAGCATTTCTGAAATGCTGTAGTTGCTGTAGTGGAACTTATAGGCTAATATTGAACTCAGGCCTATTATAGCATTATCTGGAAATGCTATAATGGTCTGCAGTGTTTGCTGAAACCAAATTTAACCATTGTTTTGAAATCTGAACTACCGCAGCACTTCTGAATTGCTGTCTTTTCTGTTTTGAACTATAATTCAACTAAAACTGAGTTTTAACAGCAGTTTTAAGTGCTGTCTTTGCTGAATTAAAAATGTTTTCAAATATAACTTATAGCAGTTGTTTTTAAATGCTGTGAAATGCTGAAATTTTAATAATTATGGTTTTTGACTTAGTAAATGAACTCAGAATGGTTTGAAACTTTGGAAATTGAATACTTGATTTGAAAATATAATAATTACGCTTTTAAAAGGTTTAAATGAACTATTTTGATTGGAATATAAACTATTTAAAGGTGATTTGAAATGATAGTAAATGAACGATATCTTTGAATTTAAAAGGTATTTAAAGTTGAATATTTGGATTTGAACTGATAGGATATTTTATTTTATTAAAATGATTGGAAATGAAGTTTAGTAAGGATATGATATTTTATTATATTAAAATGATTTGAAATGAAGTTTTGAAATGATATGAAAATTTAAATATATGGAAATGGTTTGGAATTGATTTAATCTTTATTTTGATAAAGATATGGTTTGAAATGATATTTATTTTGAAGTAAAGTATTGTTTTTAAAAGTTATAACCACGGGTTATAATAACGATTGGTTGGCAAAGAGACCAGGATCGGATATGGACATACTCTCTGTTGATACCGAAAACCACTTTGACAACCGTGTACGCGGTGGAGATTCCAGAATGAAGTAGGATGGTGGCGACGTTCTTAAGGTATGTTACGTGGACCCAACTCCCATGAGTTGGCATAAGGTGGCTAAAACAGGAGCGATCTCGGACCAGTGAGGTAGCACCTCTTCTCGGACACATTTCTTCGATATTATACTCTTACTTGTTATTGATTAGATGGCCATCCTCCGATTTGGGAGTGTTGTTCGAGGTGGAACGGTAGTGGCTGCTATGCGTATCCATCAGTCCGTGTGCGTAATTGGTATATCTACCCTGGCATTGCCTAGTTGTGCCGTGTCACCTTCCATATCGAGATTTACTACGATTATGATTTTAAGATCCGACCGCGTTAAGGTTCTCCATCCCCTTAATGCTATTTTCTATATGATTATACTTTACTGATTAGACACTACTGTATATAGCGTATATTACTACATAGTAGATAGTTTAACGGATCCTTAGAGGATGGGCGATCCCAAGCATCTTCTAAGTTACTTGTACCCTTATTACAGTTCGCTTGAGTTGGTTTACATTATATAAGTATATATTATCCTGACTCGAGTGTTTTGTGTTTTGCTTTACACTCGGGTCAGCCTGAGTATTCACAGATTTGGATTTCCACCTTCTGGAGATTTGAATCGCTGGAGATTATCTGCTAGTCTTGTTCTATCAACTTCGGTTCCGTTGTTCTATTCAGCCTGTACTTGGTTATTATATTGAGACTTCTGCTGTACTTTATTTCTTATGTTGTATCTTATGTAACTCTGATATATTTACATAGTAGCTTCAGGAACTACTATTTCTTTTACTTCCGCTGTATAATTTTACTCTGTGTCTGTGATCTGTGATTATTTATTTACTGCATATTCTGAGATTTGCCAAATTTTTATTTACAACGCGGTATTTTGAGCAATTCAATTCCGGCATGAGTGTCTACCTATACACTTATAATGGATGCGAATGGTTGAAAATATCGGGTCGTTACAGTTGGTATCAGAGCTTTGGCTTTGAGGCAAAACTCAGCAGATGGAGTAGATTTATTTACAGAATCACTTTCGTTCGAGTTTGAATCTTTTCCTCTTGATTCGAATTTCCTTTGAATTTTTGGAACGTTCCCTGCGGTTCCAAAATTCATTCTTGTCCCTCACTATTCATCTTCTATTGATTTTGGAGTGTCACATAACTCCACTTCGAATGATCTTTATAGTGAATTGGTTGTCTCGCCAATATCCTAATTTTCTGGTAAAGGGGGAAACTCCTTTACAAATTAGCATTGATTCACCAGAGATTTATATCTATCCTTGGTTTAGATGCTAATATCTTTTGTTATTCCAAACTCTATCTCTTGAGATCGGATGTAGATTTACCCCAGAAACATCCACATTTGATCTTATCCATTAACTCACGGTTAACCCGGTTAAGGTTGCCCGCGATTTATTTAAGCTTACCCATCTCCCTATTTTGTTATTTAATCATCTTGTTTTGTTTCCAAAATATCCCCAAACATTTTGAATTGTAAGTGTAAATCTATGTTTGTTTTATATATTGTGTTGTTTGAGTTGTTGATGTTGATTTGGGTTTCCGATCGATTCGTCTGATCAACGCTATCGATAGGATTTCTAAAACACTTTGACAGAACAAACTGACACGGTATTATTTTAAAATTTGGTTAGTGAAATAAATTTGGATATATAATTTTATGGAACTTAATAAATTGATTTGAATTGATAATTTGAAATGATAATACTTGATTTATCATTTATTGTTCTACAAATGAATTTATAAATAGTTGTTTATAAATTTATTTGGTAACTGAAATGAATTTAAAACAAGAAATTTAAAGAATTTAATTTCCGATGGTTTCAAACCTTGTGTTTAAAATTTTTAAAAGGATATTATTTAAAGTATTTTGAATAAAAAATTTGTCTCTAAAGGATTTTAAAGTTTAAAAATTAAGTGCTCTTCTCTTTGTCGCTGGAGAATAATTTCGGTGATGACTGCAGCATCATCGACGTTCATTTTCGAGTTTCGAAGTGAAGAGACTGTTATGTAGTCTCGCTTCAGCTTTGTTTTGGAAAATCTAATTGATTTGAACTTCTAAAATATGACTGGATTATAATATATATAGATATATGATTTAAATTTTATTTGACATATTATGTATATATAATTACTTATCTCTAAATGGTTTGAAAGGAATCGGAAGTTTAATTCTTAAATTTTATTTTAAAGAATGATTTCAGTTATAAGAAGAAAATCAAAATTTTGAATAAATGATTCAAACTTGAGATAATTGAATTGGAAAGTTTTACTTGTATAACACACAATTGCATTCCAATATAACCTACCTAAATTACACAATAGTTGAATATGGAATTGGATAATATACAATATAAAAGGGATTTTTATAAATAAAATTTGAGTGGTTATAATACATGTTATACACTTAAATTTTAGTTATAAAAGATTAACAGAGGCAAACAGTGAAAAAGGAATTTTAAAGAGATTTTATTTAAATAACTTAATAATCAAATTTGATTTAATATGGAACCTTAAGTCTAACCTAGGAATTTTAATAATGGTTATTTCCTGAAATGAATATGTTGTATAATAAATAATGTATCTTTAAATAGATAAAATAAAATACATTGGAATTGGACATTTTGTAATAAAGTTTATTTAACTTGAATTCATAGTTTAATTAATGTCTAAATGAATAAATGTGTAAAGAAATTTGATTGTTATATTTGCTATATAAATATTTTATTAATGAAATAGATATGTCTTGAAAAATGAATGATTATGATTTAAATAGTTAAAATGTATTTTAACATCACTAAAAATTGATAATTGAGAATTTGGTGTTCAAATGGAAATTTTAAGTGTAACTTATTGAAGAAATATCTGTTTATGAAATGGGCATTTTAAATAAAGTGTTAGGTTATTTGTTAAATGAAGAGCTAAGTAAAATAATGAACTTTTGACTTAATAAATGAAGTATAGTTTACTTGGATATTCCATTCATAAAAGTATGTTTTAATAAGTCTTAAGTTAAAAGATATCCAAATGAATATTTCTGGAATAAAACTGATTTGAAATACTAATATATCTACTGTAGCATTTTATAAGTGCTGCCGTTGGAAAATGCAATGTTTTGGAAATTTTATAATTGAATGAACTTAGAAATGCTTCAACTTTAAAATGAATATTATTTGACCTTGAATTAAAATGGTTTAAATGAAGATTATTTTTAAAACGTGTTATGATTTTTTATGTATTATGTTCTTTTTTTAAGAATAACATTTCCAAAGTGTTATGATTTTTAGTAGTATGATTTCCAAATGATAAACATCCCTAAATTTTTATGATTTTCAAAGCATTATGGTTTCAAATTTATTATCTTATTTAGTTTTTCAAACTATCTTTTGGTTGTCCTTATTTTCCCTCATCTTGCTATAGACTTGTATAAGCATCTTTCTATAATCTTTCCGTTTAGAAATCTTTCTGTAATCTTTGATAATTTTTGTTACTCATCTGGATCTGAACACTGTTTTTCCATTCATAGACCGTTGGTCAAGTGAAAAGGGAGATTCAGACTCTAGAGGATCTTTTTCGTGCTTATATTCTTGATTTGATCACCTCCATCTTGTTAAACTTACCTATAACAATAGTTATTAGGTGTAATTCCAATCTTCTTATCATCTTGTCTTAATTCTATTTCATTCTATCTTTTTCTGTGCTTTCCCATACCTCATTCCTTTTCGGGGACGAAAAGTTTTGAGTGGGGGAGAGTGTAACAACCCTGTATTTTACAAATATTCTTAAATTGATTTTTTCCAGATTCAAAAGATTTATTTATGAAAAAGAATAAATTTTGTTATTTTAAATATAAACTTTGACTTTGATGTGGATTAGAATTCCAAATATGACTAAATTTAATATTTCCTGAAAATGTGAATTTTGGTCAATAGTCAAACTTTGACTTTTAAGTTTAAATTTTAAATAGTTTGAAATTATAAATTTTATCTTTTATTATGAAAATAGATTTAATAACTTGAACACTACTTTTCGTTTCGTTGAAAACGGAGTTAAAATGTAAAAGTTATGTACATTTCAATTTTTAGTATAATTTGTTTTATTGTGCATTTTTGCCTATTTTAAATTTTATAAATTTTATTTTCTTTGCCATATTTTATTTTAATATGTGTTAATATGTTATTTTATGTATATTTTTGTCTTTTATTATTTTTAAAGTGAAGTAGACATTTTTCTAGAGTCAATGGTAATTTATGTGAAATTTTCATGTCCTGTCTGCTATTTTTAAACAATTTCTTCAATTCTTTTGCTATTTTCTCTGAATTTAATTATTTATTTCACTTTGAAAATGTTTTAAAAGTCATTTTTATTTCAAATTTTGTTTTAGAATATTTTTAAATTAAAGTTAATAATTTTCCAAAGTCAATGGTGATTTATTTGTAATTTCTGGACACTGTTTTGTATTTTAAGCAATTTCTTTTATTATTTTTTCTAATTTCTTTAAATTTTATTATTTATTTTCTTATATCTTTACTTAGTTTCGGTTTGTATAGTATTTTTCTGAAATATTTTGTTTATATAAAGATTTATAAGGAAAGAAATGTGAAGGGTTGTGTAACGCTTTGAAACGGAAGCCCTTTTATTTACCAAATCCTTTAATTCCTTTAACTCCTCAAAATTAATTGCCTAGCCATGTAAAACCCTAGTGTAGCCGTCATCTCATTTGGCATTCACGTGAAAAAATATCCCATCTTCAATTGTTTCTCACGGCTAGAGAAAATTAGGTAATGGCCTCCATCTCTTTCTTCCTACTTTTCTTCTTTTTCTATGCTATTTTGCTTGCCTTCTTCCCTGATTGAGATCGGCCTCTACCCCTATTCCTCTGCCACCACCTCCTTCCATCTCTTCCCGACCACCACCAGCCCCCACTCCACCAGATCTGACCATAGCCGAACCATTTTGATGGTAAAACCCCCCAAATTTCAACCTAGATGCCTAAAAACCATGTTTATTGACCTCTACATGCTCACCCACCTCAACCACCACCCAAACCACCACCATAGCCACCACCACCTACCTGACCTGACCACAACACACCCCTCCCCACCTCTGTCCAGATCTGAACTTGAATGGCCAAGCCCAAACTCCTATGGCCGAGCCCTTTTGTTGACCAAAAACCATGCTAGTGTGCCTAAAACTCTTCACATACCTATGTTATAACTTCCCCATCATCTCTAGCTTGTAGCCGTGTATCCCTTGGTCCAAACCAGACCCAAAACCATTGCCTTAGACCTGTAGTTTCCCTCATGGCTAAGCCTAGTAAAGGTTGAAAGCAAGTGCAAGCATTTCTATTTGATTCCGTGCAGTCATTTCTAACATTGTTCTATTAAAATTTGGGTTGAAAACTTATATTGTTTGGATTGTTTTGTCTTATGTATTCCGAGGAGTTAACCTTGTCTCTCTCACACTCATCATCATCATGGCTGAGGAATGAACCCCTTGTTCGAGCTTTTGAATGGTTAAAGCATGGTCAAGTAATCTATTCCGTTGTTGCTTTTTATCTGCATTGTTTCAACATTGTTTTGCATTGAATATTTATGTGTATATTGTCTTGTTTTGTTTGAATGTTTTCAAGGAGATTTATCTTTGGCTCTCTCAATATCCAATCTTATTCGTGCTTTCGTGCCTTCGAAGATCTCAGTTTGTGCATTTGATAGCAATCTCCAGCACAAAGAGGTGAGTTATTCTCACCAGACAATATGTACCTATATAACTAGTAAATTGACACCCTGCGAGTCTGTAGAAATATATTATCATGTTATACTTGACTATGTTATGATCATATGATGTTTATACACCTGTTATATCATATGTTACTGTTATTTAATGTTATTCTGTTATTTATATCTGTTATCACCATTGCAAGTTCCCTGTAGACTAGAATCACTATGGGTTGAAATGATACATACCCGAACGGACTTTAGAATAGGGAAAAATCGTTATGGGCTGAAATGATAGGCCTGAATGGTTTTTATTTAATTTATTTTAACTTGGGATTGTGGGTTTGAAATGATAGAAGCTGGATTTTTCTTTTTAAACTGCGGATTGAAATGATACATATCTGTATCACTTGACCTAGGCTAGAAAACTATATACAAGCCCGTGGTTATTTTATAAAATGTTTTGGATATTTTTAAGTATTTTAAAAATTATAAATTTATGAAATTTGATTTAAATAGATTTTGAAATGTTTTAAAATAAAGAAATTATGATTTTTTTCTATGTGTTAAAAATGTAATTAATGAATGGTTTAACTAGATTTTTGAAATATAACTTAAGTTGGAAATTTGGAATTTTGGTTAAAAATGATATTTAAGTTATATAAATAAAATAGATATTAAATTTTATTTGGAAATGGTAAATATGATAATTTGATTAAATTTGAATTTAAGTGATTTATTAAAGTATTATTGATTTTTCTATGAATTTAAGTGGTTAAATAAATGAATGTTTAAAAGTGATCTTTTAAAATATAACTTGACTAGGAAACGTGAAATTTGGTTTCAATTAAAGGTTTAAGTTAATTAAATAAAATTGGAAATTTTGTTAAATTGTGAAATGGTAATTTAAATTTGAAGTGTTAAGTCTATTTGTTGAAATGTGAAGAATTGGAACTTTTACACTTAAACTTATTAAGTAAATTGTTGAAAATTGGATTTAATTATAAGAAATTTATTGTGAAAAAGATATATGTTAAATGATATGTAAATGAACATTTTAAACGTTAAAATATGATTTTTAAAATGTTTATGTGTTTTAAATTGAAGTTATTTAATTGCTGGAAATACACTAACACCTGAAATCTACTTTTAATAGCATTCAGAAATGCTATAGATTCTGTTTTGAACTAAAATTGTGTAAAAAGAGCTATTACAGCATTTCTGAAATGCTGTAGTTGCTGTAGTGGAACTTATAGGCTAATATTGAACTCAGGCCTATTATAGCATTATCTGGAAATGCTATAATGGTCTGCAGTGTTTGCTGAAACCAAATTTAACCATTGTTTTGAAATCTGAACTACCGCAGCACTTCTGAAATGCTGTCTTTTCTGTTTTGAACTATAATTCAACTAAAACTGAGTTTTAACAGCAGTTTTAAGTGCTGTCTTTGCTGAATTAAAAATGTTTTCAAATATAACTTATAGCAGTTGTTTTTAAATGCTGTGAAATGCTGAAATTTTAATAATTAGGGTTTTTGACTTAGTAAATGAACTCAGAATGGTTTGAAACTTTGGAAATTGAATACTTGATTTGAAAATATAATAATTACGCTTTTAAAAGGTTTAAATGAACTATTTTGATTGGAATATAAACTATTTAAAGGTGATTTGAAATGATAGTAAATGAACGATATCTTTGAATTTAAAAGGTATTTAAAGTTGAATATTTGGATTTGAACTGATAAGATATTTTATTTATTAAAATGATTGGAAATGAAGTTTAGTAAGGATATGATATTTTATTATATTAAAATGATTTGAAATGAAGTTTTGAAATGATATGAAAATTTAAATATATGGAAATGGTTTGGAATTGATTTAATCTTTATTTTGATAAAGATATGGTTTGAAATGATATTTATTTTGAAGTAAAGTATTTTTTTTAAAAGTTATAACCACGGGTTATAATAACGATTGGTTGGCAAAGAGACCGGGATCGGATATGGACATACTCTCTGTTGATACCGAAAACCACTTTGACAACCGTGTACGCGGTGGAGATTCCAGAATGAAGTAGGATGGTGGCGACGTTCTTAAGGTATGTTACGTGGACCCAACTCCCATGAGTTGGCATAAGGTGGCTAAAACAGGAGCGATCTCGGACCAGTGAGGTAGCACCTCTTCTCGGACACATTTCTTCGATATTATACTCTTACTTGTTATTGATTAGATGGCCATCCTCCGATTTGGGAGTGTTGTTCGAGGTGGAACGGTAGTGGCTGCTATACGTATCCATCAGTCCGTGTGCGTAATTGGTATATCTACCCTGGCATTGCCTAGTTGTGCCGTGTCACCTACCATATCGAGTTTTACTACGATTATGATTTTAAGATCCGACCGCGTTAAGGTTCTCCATCCCCTTAACGCTATTTTCTATATGATTATACTTTACTGATTAGACACTACTGTATATAGCGTATATTACTACATAGTAGATAGTTTAACGGATCCTTAGAGGATGGGCGGTCCCAAGCATCTTCTAAGTTACTTGTACCCTTATTACAGTTCGCTTGAGTTGGTTTACATTATATAAGTATATATTATCCTGACTCGAGTGTTTTGTGTTTTGCTTTACGCTCGGGTCAGCCTGAGTATTCACAGATTTGGATTTCCACCTTCTGGAGATTTGAATCGCTGGAGATTATCTGCTAGTCTTGTTCTATCAACTTCGGTTCCGTTGTTCTATTCAGCCTGTACTTGGTTATTATATTGAGACTTCTGCTGTACTTTATTTCTTATGTTGTATCTTATGTAACTCTGATATATTTACATAGTAGCTTCATGAACTACTATTTCTTTTACTTCCGCTGCATTATTTTACTCTGTGTCTGTGATCTGTGATTATTTATTTACTGCATATTCTGAGATTTGCCAAATTTTTATTTACAACGCGGTATTTTGAGCAATTCAATTCCGGCATGAGTGTCTACCTATACACTTATAATGGATGCGAATGGTTGAAAATATCGGGTCGTTACATAAACACTTGAACAAGGCAAATTGACACAATATTGTTTGGAACATAAATTATATTTTCTATATAAAAGAATAATTTTTCAGAAATTATTATGGTTATATATGGTGTGTTTGGTTGTTAGAGAATGATAATATTCAATTATTATCATTTATTGTTGATTAGTTGTATTTAGATAGTTTATGGGCATTTTTTTCCGGTTAAGTTAAGTACGGAAACCTTGTGAATTCAATTTCACAGTTTGACTATAAGGTGTTCGATGAAAATATTGAGTTGAATTTTAATTATAATAAAAATTATTTATTATAACCTATATAAAGATAAAAAAAATTCTAAAATGATCTTGTATAAAGTGAAATTATATAAATAGGATTTATAAATATAGTTTATAAATAAGGATTTAAAACTGAGAATTTGAGTTCTTAAATTCCAAAGTCTTGAAATTGTTTTCCAAAGTGTTGTGAGGAATAATAATAGTATTAATGGAGAGTATTTTGGAATAGCAATTTTCTTAAAATATGGTTTATAAATAAAAACGGGTTTAAACCGAGAAATTTAGAACTCAGAGCCTAGCATTTGGAAATTGTTTTCCAATTCTTGGAAAAAGTAATAATGGTATTATTTTGAAAATATTGATTAATATAAATATTGTAAATGGAGTTGGAAGAGTTAAAAAGCACTAAACTCGCTTGGGTCACTGGAAAATAGTTCCGGTGCTGATTGTAGCATCATCGGCGTTCATTTTCGAGTTTCTAAGTGACGGATTGCTACTATGATAGTTTTGCTTCAAAATTGTTTAGGGTAAAACAAGTTTTGCTTTAAAATTTCCGAAGGTATGATTTGATATACAAAGGAATGTATGTATATTATTAGTTCTAATATTTCAAAAAGAAGATTTAAAATAAAACGGAGTGTTTTGGTTCTAAAAATTTTAGTTAAGTAATATTATAGATTCATGTATCTTAACCATTTGGATAGTCTAGTTTATGCATCTAGTTTTGAAAGGTTGTTTGGTAATTTTCATTTAGTAAAATGAAATAGAATTTTCGACGGTTTGGACAGTCGAAACTTCTAAGTAAAATTGAAAAAAAATAAAAAGAATTAGTTAAGTGTTTTGTGAAAACATAAGAAAATAAGTTTTTTGTAACTTATAAATTTAAAGAGATAGAAATTTTAAAACAGTTTTAAATTTGTTGAATATTCTAGTTAATAAAACAATTCTGAATATTGTTTATATGTACTCTTAGGAAATAGAAGAATATTTTTGCAAATATGAGCTTGAGTTATAGAATGCCAATAGACTTAAAGTAATGTTTCTTAAGTAAAATAATGATTCCTTAAAAAGGTAATTATAATCTTGAGAAATGTTTTATTACTAAAGATGTAACAACCCTGGTTTTGATGATTACCTTTAATATTAAATTATAAATTAAAAATAAATTGGAGATTTAAATTGTTTATTGGAATAAACAATGGATTTTGGAAATAAAATGAGAAAATAAACTTTTAAGAATTTCATTTTGGTTGTTTGAGCTAAAAATGAGTGAAAGATGATTTTTATTTGAGAAAATGCAATAGTTCTTGTAATTATTGCCAGATATTTCTTTTAATGATTTTTAAAAGAAGTATTTGTTTTAAAATATGTTTATTATAAATAAAAAGGTGAATTTGGTTTAAAAATAAGTGATTATAAAAATGATGGAAAATGGTTTGTTATATTTTATTACACAAGAAAATTAGTTGTGTAATTTTTGGGAGTCAAAATAGTGATTTATGTAAATATTTGAGTAAAGTGTGTTTATTGAAAAATGAGAGTTTTTGATAATAAAAATATTTTTATAACAAAATTATCTTTTTATTAGTTGTAAACTATTTTATTAAACATGGAGATATGTTTACATAATTTTATTGTGTTAAAACATTGTAAAAACATGTTGTTTTATTATTACAAAGTGTATTTGGTAATTAAGTGATGAATTTAATTTTACTTAAGCTAATTATTTGATTTGGGTCCAAGCCCACTTATCAAAATAAGCCTGAACTAACAAAAATGAGAAAGCTTCTCTTCTCCAAAAAGCAGTATGTTCACTTTCATACTTACAGTAAACAGAAAACAGAAAAGAAAGAAGTCTTCTCTATTTTCAAATCTAAAGCAAAAATCTCCAAATCCCTTCAATCAATTTCTGTTATTTATCAAATTAAGGCTCTTTTATACAGGTAATCAACTGGAAATTAGAGAGTAATTCATCAAATTTCGATTTTTGGATTGGGTTGTCTGTAATGGGTTCTTTTCCTTTTGCATGTCTATGTATTGAGTTTTAACAGGTTATTAAAGCCTTCATTTGCAAAAAGGTTGCAGCTTTCGCCAAGTTTCTTCAAGTTTGCTCTTCAAAGTTGCAAGGTCAGTGTCAAAACTCATAAATCTAGCTAAAGCAAAGCTTCAAAAAACCAAATCTCAGCAAAAATATAGTTTCTGTAAATTTTCTTGTAGTTATTTTGTTTCTGTTAAAACTGTGTTTGGGTGCTACTTTGCATGACCATATCTTCTTATTCCTACGTAGAAATTCGCTGATTCTTTTTTTATTTAAAAGTTGAAGTTTTCTACTATGTGCAAACCAATTTTTAGTTCTATCCGAGGTCATTTGTCCTCTGTTTCATACTTGAAAGTTGAACCCGAGATGATTTTCAGGCCTGTACATATTTCCGTTTTCTGAGCTGTTGCAAACATGGCCCGAGTCCATGTTTGAGACAACGTTTCTCTTTTATTTCCTATCGGAATTCATTGTTTCTTCTTTTATTTGAAATTTTAATTTTTCTACTATGTGCATACCAATTTTTAGTTCAATCTGAGGTCGTTTGGTCCTCCGTTTCATGCCTGAAATTTGAACCCGAGATGGTTTTCAGGCCTGTACATATTTCCGTTTTCTGAGCTGTTGCAAACATGGCCTGAGTCCATGTTTGAGAAAGCATATCTCTTTCATTTCCTATCGAAATTCATTGATTCTTTTTTATTTGAAATTTAAAGTTTTCTACTGTGTGCATACCAATTTTCAGTTAAATATGAGGCCGTTTAGTCACCTATTTCATGCCTCTAAGTTGAACCCGAGAGGGTTTTCAGGCCTGGGCAGATATCAACATGGCCAGGGTCCATGTTTGAAATTTCATATCTTTACCATTTCATGTTGGAATTTAGTGAATCTTTTTTCCAATTCATAGATAAATTGTTCTACTTTGTGTGTATCAAATTTTAGACCATTCCGAGGCATTAAGCCATTCGAATCATGTCTAAAAGTTGAACCCGGAGAAGATTTCAGACCTGAGTATTATTTTTGGCCTGTGCATTTCTGTGTTCTGCCTTGTTTTCTAATCCGTTTTCCGACTTTTGCATCATGATTTTGTGATATTTATGAACTATTTTGAAGGCCATGAAGCCTATCAGTAGGCGAGCCAGAATTTTGGGAATTTGTGATTCAAAACAAATCGATTTTTGAGATGTTTTCGAATGTCGGTTTTGGTGTTTTTCGATGATTTTTCTTTCATTTCAAGCACGGGTTTTTCTAAATAATTTTGAAATGATTTTTAAAATAAATTGGCTTTTGAAATAATTATTATATAATATTTATAAATTATTTTTATGCTATAAAAACTATATATTCTCTATAATAAGGGAATTTCAAAGATTGTTTTTCGAAAACGATTTTGAAAAATTGTTTTAAAAGCTTGTTTTCTCAAACAAATTATTTTCTATATAAAATACACGTTTTTGCACTATTCAAGCGCATGAGAAGGAGAATTAAATGATCGGGTAAATCATGTGGTATGGGACACGTGCGTTTATCTTTTCGGTTAATTCCTAACTTGTCAATTTGATCGTTTTGACCTTCGGGTCGTATTTGCTG
The DNA here is from genome assembly GCA_030737815.1 of Allium fistulosum. Taxonomy (NCBI): domain Eukaryota; kingdom Viridiplantae; phylum Streptophyta; class Magnoliopsida; order Asparagales; family Amaryllidaceae; genus Allium; species Allium fistulosum. Next base: position 519,899,705 of record CM060901.1, on the reverse strand, counting down.
ATGAGATGAGGCAAATATTTTTATTGATTTCTAGTGTGGCGTTGGTTAGTGGTTAGTAAACCAATTAGTGAGAACGTGTGGTATGGGACGCACGTTAACACTTTTCGGGTTCCTATCTGAGCGCTTGTGACACATTTGTCTAAGAGACGTATTTTCCAGTACTAGACCTTTGGGTCATTTGTCCTTCGGGATGTTTGTTTAAGAGACGTATTTGTCCTTCAGGATGTTGTCCGTCGGGATGTTTGTCTAAGAGACGTATTTGTCCTTCGGAATGTAGTCCTTTGGGACGTTTGTCTAAGAGACATGGCTCCTTATTCTGAGAAAATAGTACTTGGCAAGCTTCGGCCATTTGTGAGCACGTGCTATATCTTTGAGATGATTTCATTGATTTCTTTGTGATTTTCTAAGTGTATCGCCTTTTTACATATTTGGCCATTTGAGCCGTTCGAAACATTATATACGGCGATTACATCTTTGGAAATTTGAACTCCTAATCGAGTTCTATATTTGAGATTTGGGTTTGCCAACTCTTGATGTTTATTTTGAGATTTGAGATTTTCCATTCTATGGTGTTTATTTGAGATTTATATTCTCCTTTTTGGAGATATATATATATATATATATATATATATATATATATATATATATGTGTGTGTTTGCCATTTTGGTGTATTTTGGGATTTGAGACTTCTCTATTTGAGAATATATTTAGGATTGCCTTTTTATGGCGAGTTTTGAGTTTTCTCCTATTTAGGAGTTATGGTTTCTCTAAACCATTATTGTTCTTTTTAGGTATATGCCGATGATATGAGGCGTGTTTATACTTAGTTGTTTTAATGTTGAGCTATCTCTTTCGAGATTATATATGCTTATTGATACCACTTCACTTGAAGTAATGGCATATTCTTATTTTTGTTTCTTCTCATTCGAGAAGAGTTATCACCCTTTATCTTATGCTTCATATTATCACTTATCTTACTAAATTGATTGTTTTAGCTAGACTGACCCGTGTATTTTATACTCGGGTCAGACCGAGTTGTTTTAGGTTAGATACCTGCTTTTGGATTTAGCTTCGCTTTGATGCTTCCGCTTGGATGTCTGTTTATCACCTTTTGTTGTTGAAGCCTTTTTTGTTTGACACTAATATGTGTATATTTTGACTCGTTGTATAATTGTGGTCTTCGAACCACTTATGATGTATCATTTTGTATTGTATTGGGTTGTATCAGTGTATATGTATATATATCTGTTTGTTTATTGTTCTGTGATGTGTTGTACATTCTGTTGTTGTATTTTGTTCTGATAGATCCGTTAGCCACTATAGTTTGTATTAAGCATTTATTGGATATGTCGATCCACTTAAGAAAGGAAAAAAAATTATTAGAGTATTAATCGACATATTTAATAGATGTTTAAGACAAGGCTATATATGATCGCTCCTAACCAGCCCTATTCTCCGCATTAGCAGACAGTATTACCCAGTAATACTCTTTGTTATTGTGGATCTCGGGGTGGGGCGTCACAGCTTGGTATCAGAGCTAAGTTCAGAACAAAGTATGATAAACACAAAACATAATATATATTACGATACATAAAAGTACAATATAAGGGTTACATTTCCATTAATCATTGTGTCCTTAGCCTTTTCGTGTCCTTTGGGGGTAGATATTAGTTTGGAATGTGTCTAGGAATATATTTTATTCCGTAGCATTCCATAATTGAATTAATGATATCTTATCCTATGATTATTCTTATTATAATTGTGTGACGACCGCCCATGACTCCTGCACTAAACATAGAGATAGTGCGCTGTAAAGAGTGCCAGGCAGCCATGGATGATCGTCAGGGGTAAATTAAAGCAGCAGAATCTATCGTATTACTCACAGCGCATGGATAAAATACAATAGAGAATATATATATAGTGAAGCTTCACAAAATAGAATCTCATCAATTAAGCTTCATAATAGTTGAATACAAACATCTGAATAGTCAATACATCAAGCCTCACTACATATCACTCAGAGAATTATACAAGCAGCGGAACATCCAGTACATATAGTAAGAAAATAATATGCAAGCCTCCAGCTCATCTTCGTCATTAGCATCATTGGAAACTAAGAACATCACCTGTCACCTGCTACCTAGTCTGCCCATCCCAAAAATGGATGAACAGCCCAAGGTAATAAGAGTTGAACATAAAACCTTGAGTCAGACAACAGTCTTAGTGAGCGGTAAATTAACTAACAACATACCAAAAGAGCATAAAGGTAAAAGGAATTGGAATCCAACCCTCCCACTCCACCTCTTTCTACAGTGATAGCCCCCAGACACACTAAGCAGAAGTAAACATAGCAAAGAAAACATTTAAAGTAAAGCAATTATCACTCGAGTCAAGGTCAATGTTTTCCAAGTACAAACCCCCAAGGCCTAAACCAAGATCAGATAAGCACCCAGAAAATATTGCTCTTGAGTCCGAATGACGATACAACCAAACATCCATGACTCTGGCTATCACTGTTATCTTTGCTTCGATACCACCGTTAATTGAATGACCGGCACATTCTTTCAGCCGTCCGTCAAGGGTTAATGGTAACCCCGGTTCTTGACAAAACTCTGCACGTCGTCGCAGCCCGTGCCTAGAACTATCGAATCTGCCCAGAGTACTCGACTACCAACTATAGTCTTTTGGGACTATCGAATCTGCCCAGCGTACTCTTGCTTTGAGCCTGCTAGAACCTTCAACAACGATGAAATATCAGCCTTCTAGTCATCCTCCTCGACGACTATTCTCTTACTAGCTCAAGCGCCTCTCGAGCCAACCATTATCCTCAAACTCGAACCATTTCACCGAGTCATCAACATGCTTGGAATGATCCCGTCTGGATTAAACCAAGGCTATCTCACATCATGCCTCGCTTCATCTCATCATAGCAAAGCCTCATCTCAACATCATCATCAAATCTATCCATACGAGCTTTATCATCCGCATCATATGCCATGAGCAGCTTTTCTTATTCAAGAGCCTTCCCCTTTAGCTTTTGAATCATCTTCGACCAACTTGTCCAAATCAAATCATCAATCAACTAATTTATTACAATCAATCAAGTCAATCATTAATCCAAGTAATCAAGCATTCAAACATGATCTAATAAACAATTATAACAATAATGGCAATCTTGTAAATAAAGAGTCAAAATCTAACAAGCATGAATCATGAGCAATATCTCTACAACTTGATGAATGAACTTGCATAGGTTAACATGTAGTAAAATGGATATCAAATCATCATGAACAATAGATCTATACTTAAGTTTTAGAAAATGCATGAAATCACTATTTTTAACACACAATCAAGCCAACAATCCCATATACTCCTTTGGGTCCGTGTGAGAGATAACCACCACTCACCGAATCACCTAAACACCTAAAAAGCAACACACTTCAGATCTGGACAGCGAAGGATCTAGCTCGATTCTCCAAAATTCCGCTTCAAACGATGAAATCTCTCTTCGATGGTTGTAGATCTTCAATCTAAGCTCTTGGATCTTCGATCTTGGATGGAAGGAAGCACAAAATTAAAATGGAGAAAAGAAGTGAAGAAGTGTAGAACTCGAGCTCTCAAAATGGCAGCACTTCATCGCTTCAAAATCTGGATCCAAAAAAGTGAGGCAAGGACGTGTATTTGTAGGCTGAAATCCTTAAGTCGCTCGCTCGGTTTTAAGTCGTCCACGACCTACCGAAACCCCACGACCTACGACCTTAAAACACCACGACTTACGACCTAAAAGCCCACGACTTAAGACCTACCAACTCGAGCCTTCACACGACTCAACGACCTAACATACATGCGCACGACTTAGCGACTTAACAACAGTCGCGACCTAACACACATGCGCATGACCTAGCGACTTAACAACAGTCGCGACCTAACACACAGCCGCGTTCCTCCTTAAGTCGTTTAGACGACTTAACAACTTACGACTCAACGACTTAACGACCTTGCAACTTAACGCTACATGACCTAACTGAGATACGACTTAAGCTAAGTCCCAACGACTTACGACTTAACACCTTTAGGTCGTCTAACGACCTAACTCCACGCAGGATCACAACGACCTAAACTAAACGTCCTAAGCTATCTACCTTAAGTCGCTCAACCGACCTATCTCCTTGAGTCGTTAACTCGCACAGTCTACTAGGTCGCTACTCCTATGCCACTAACCCCTAGGTCAGTAACCTTCTTAGGTCGGTCCATTTCTTAAGTCGCTAACTTCCTATAGGTCGCTCCAATCTCTTAAGTCGCTTACTAACTTAAACCGTTAACTCCTAAGTCGCTAACCCTTAAGTCGCCGACTCTCTTGAGTCGCCAACTCCTTAAGTCGCTTAGCCGACTTATTTACCTTAGGTCGTTCACCCGACCTAACTACCAGACGACCTAACTTCTACACGACTTAAACTCTGAACGACTTAACCACACTAACGACCTAATAACAAGGGTTTTACGATCTTTAGATCCGTAAAAATACGGGTCGTTACAAATTGTTTTATTCTAGTTCTCTTCGATATGTTCGTATCGAAGGAGCTTGTTGATACTGTTGGTTGTTTCTTATCTTGTTGCTTCTTTGAGGATTGCGAATCCTATTGAGAGGATCCATAATACTTGATATGTTATGTGACAATATTGAGGTTGTTCTTTGTAATTTTTCTTTCTGTGCAAATCTGCACATTAGTCATCACCTTGGGTAATGTTCTGAAAGGATCCTATATTTTAGGCATTCTTATTCAACTGATTTGTTGCCTTTTGTTCTTCAGAATGTTGATGATGATTCCGAAGTATCTTTATTTGCTTATGATTTTCGAGATGATGATGTATCTCGAATTCCCATTGTTGAGGCTTTATTGGTTTCTGTAAGTCCATTTCGGGTTTGTCAACCAATCGGGCAATCGAGTAGTGTATTTGGTAATTAAGTGATGAATTTAATTTTGCTTAAGCTAATTTTTTGATTTGGGTCCAAGCCCACTTATCAAAATAAGCCTGAACTAACAAAAATGAGAAAGCTTTTCTTCTCCAAAAAGCAGCACGTTCACTTTCATACTTACAGTAAACAGAAAACAGAAAAGAAAGAATCCTTCTCCATTTTCAAATCTAAAGCAAAAATCTCCAAATCCCTTCAATCAATTGCTGTTATTTATCAAATTAAGGCTCTTTTATATAGGTAATCAACTCCAAATTGGAGTGTAATTCATCAAATTTCAATTTTTGGTTTGGGTTTTCTGTAATGGGTTCTTTTCATTTTGCATTTCTGTGTATTGAGTTTTTACAGGTTATTAAAGCCTTCTTTTGCCAAAATGTTGCTGCTTTTGCCAAATTTCTTTAAGTTTGCTCTTCTAATTGGCAAGGTGAGTGTCAAAACTCACAAATCTAGCTGATGCAAAGCTTCAAAAAGCCAAATCTGAGCAAAAATATAGTTTATGTAAATTTTCCTGTAGTTATTTTGTTTCTATGAAAACTGTGTTTGGGTGCTACTTTGCATGACCTTATCTTCTTATTCCTATTAATTCACTAATTCTTTTTTTATTTGAAAGTTGAAGTTTTCTACTATGTGGATACCGGTTTTCAGTTCAATCTGAGGTCGTTTGGTCCTCCGTTTCATGCTTGAAAGTTGAACCCGAGATGGTTTTCAGGCTTTTACATATTTCCGTTTTCCGAGCTGTTGCAAACATGGCCTTAGTCCATGTTTGAGATAGCGTATTTCTTTCAATTCCTGTCGAAATTCATTGATTTTTTTTATTTGAAAGTTGAAGTTTTCTACTATGTGCATACCAATTTTCAGTTCAATCTGAGGTCGTTTGGTCCTCCGTTTCATACCTGAAAGTTGAACCTGAGATGGCTTTCAGGCCTAAACATTTTTTCATTTTCCGAGCTGTTGCAAACATGGCTCGATTCCATGTTTGAGACAGCGTATCTCTTTCATTTCCTGTCGAAATTCATCGATTCTTCTTTTATTTGAAATTTAACGTTTTCTACTATGTGCATACCAAGTTTCAGTTAAATCTGAGGCATGTTCGTCACCTGTTTCATGCCTGTAACTTGAACCCGAGAGGGTTTTCAAATCTGGGCAGAATTCAACATGGCCTGAGTCCATGTTTGAAATTTCATATCTTTACCATTTCATGTCGGAATTCAATGAATCATTTTCCAGTTCATAGATAAATTTTTCTACTTTGTGTTTATCAAATTTCAGACCATTCCGAGGTCAATAAATCATTCAAATCATGTCTGAAATTTGAACCAGGAGAAGATTTCAGACCTGGGTATTATTTTTGACCTGTGCATTTTTGTGTTCTGCCTTGTTTTCTAATCCGTTTTCCGACTTCTGCATCTTGTTTTTGTGATATTTCTGGACTATTTTGAAGGCCATGAAGCCTATCAATAGGCGAACCATAAATTTGGTAAATTTGTGATTCAAAACGAATCGATTTTTGAGATGTTTTCGAATGTCGGTTTTGGTGTTTTTCGATGATTTTTCTTTGATTTCGAGCATGGGTTTAACGACCCATAATTTTCTATAATTAAATTTATTAATTAAATAAGTTTTGGAATTTAATGTTGTGAAAAATTAAAAATGTAAGACTTAATAATGAGAGAAATAGCTAGAATATAATGTTAGTAATGTTAATTTAAGGCAATTGATAATTATTCTAATGCACTTTCAGTTCATTGAAATAATTATAAACATAAAAATTGTTTATAGATTGTAAATAAGGAAATAATTTAAATGTTATATTAATTGGTGAGAAATATGTAGTTAATTCTTATTTGATAAAATCAGTGTTGTGTAAGTAGTTATAACATTTGTTTGTAGATAATAAACCCATAAATGTGATTAAATTAAGTAAAAGGTGACAGTTGTTATATGTCACCTATTTATTCAGCCTGTTGAATAAAATTTGAAATCAATTGTAATTAAATGTAATTAAATATCACGTTAATATGAGTTAAGACGATAACTATAAAATGTGAATGTAATAAAATGTATAGTAATGTCAATTATATCCATTAAATTTAAAAATATCAAAAACATCTATTTTGATATATGAGATGACCTATTTTCGTTTCGGTGTCAGAACTGGCTTTTTGGGTCGCGTAGTCGTTTCGATCAATCCAATCTGGTCCAGTCATTTCTAATTCAGATCTGCCTATATATGGGCTGTTATAAACCCAAATTGTTTCACATTTATTATTTCTATACGTACTATTATTCTACCAGTTCCTCCTTCTCAAACGACAGAATATGAAACCCTAAACCCCAAATCTAAATTTAATTTCCAAATCAATTTCAAAATCAAACTCCTCTAAATCCTATCATATTATATACTAATTCGAAGCTCTCGATGAGCGCAATCTTCTGCAATGATTTTTTTTCAATTCGGATCATAGTTTGGCCAGAAACGGGAGATTCATTCTCGGTCGTTCATCGCGTCTTGACCAACTTCAACGGATCATCGATTGGGTGGTATGGATGAGTGGAGATTGTCACGCGTAGTTCATCAATGTAGTTTGTTTGGCGAGATGATGGTTGGATCATGCCAGATAATTCGAGTAGGGTTTTAGTGTAGGAGGTGGCCGCTCCTTGTTGACATTGTTCGGTGCTTGCAGAGGTCGCGTAGGGTGGCGCTTCGCCTAGAGGAGGCGCTTGGGGCCGCGGCTGGCCGTAGCTGTGGGGATCGACGATCGTTCTGATGGCTACAAGAGTTCGAGGATAGGATGCGTTACTATGTTAAGGTTAGGGTTCGAACTGTAGAGGTGAGAAGACGTGTTCCTTCGTTTTATTTATTTCTTTATTTTATTTATCGTTATATTATACATCGAATAACTTCAAAACTTAATGTCTTTTGCATACGAGGTCAGATTCACGCGCGGTTTGTTCCATTGCGATCATAGTGAAATTTCGGAAATTTTGGAATTGATTTGGACGAATTATGAGACTGTTGAATTTTGGGCCTCTATTTGGATTTTAAATCGTCGGAAAATCATAAGTGAGTGTTTTGACTCACTCACAACTACTAGATTATCTTATGTTAGTTAAATTGAATTTATGATGTGATTAGAAATTAATTGGTTGATGTCTGGTATACTTAAATTGTCATTCCAGTAAAACTGACTTTTATTGAATATTATCGCCATTAAATTAATATTAAATTCTAAATTGCCAGTTAATACCCGTTATTGATAATCAGTCACTTGTTATTGTTTATTGATTTGAATGGTGATTGTGATGGATGTTGATTGTTGATATTGGATGAATGGATGTTATATTTTATATTTTTATAATACTACAAGTTCCCTATGGGTTGAAATGATACATACCCGAATGATCTGATAGATTAGGGAGAAATCGTTATGGGTTGAAATGATAGACTCGAGCGATTTCATGGATTTCAAGTTAAATGTGGGATTGCGGGTTGAAATGATATATACCCGTAAATTTTAAATTATTGCGGATTGAAATGATATATATCCGTATCACTTGACCATAGGGTAGAAAATTATATACGGACACCGGATTGGTTAAATTAATTGATTTTTAAATTCTTAACCTTTTGAATTCAGTTAAATGATATTTTGAAATAGAATTTGATTAAATAAACTAAATTGTTTTAAATGAACTGTTAAAGGATTTAAACTGAAATTTTGGAATTGTTTTAAGTGAATGGCTTAAGAATTTAAATTGAAATTTCTATGTTGGAGTTGAAGTATAAACGAAATTTATCGAAATTGTAACTTTGAAATCTATTGAAATTAGAATAACTTAAATTGATATTTCAAGATTTGAAATTGGGTTTTGACTTGAAATCGGGATATGGTCTAGATTTGTTGAAATGGAAGAAATAGTTTAAATTTAATATTAATTTCAAATTTATTATTTTAATATAAACTGTTTAAAAATATATTATTTTAAAAATCCTGGTTTTTAAGATTTTCAAACTATTAAAGTAATTTAATCTATTTTCAAACTAATTTAAAAGCTATTTTAATCAATTTAATACTATTTTTATTTATTTATATCTATTTTAATCTATTTAATCTATTTTAAATCTATTTAATCTATTTTCAATCTATTTAGTATATTTTAAATCTATTAATCTATTTTAAATATATTTAAACTATTTTAATCTATTTTTAAACTATTTTAGGGTATTTTAACTATTTAAAAAAAAATTAAAACTATGCTTAACTATTTAAACTATTTATAACTATCTAAACTATTTTCTAAATTTAGACCGTGTAAGGTGGAAGTATTTAAAAGCGAATACGGTTAAATGATGATATAATCTAAGTTGGGTTTTGAAATGATGTTTTTTTGTGTAATAACATATTCTGAGTAAATATGATGATTTTAAATGAGGGTTTAACCTATTTTGAAAAGTATGATTTTGAAAGAAACGTGATTTCGAAAGTGATATAATTTCAAATGTGATATGATTTCAAAAGTAAATATGATTTTGAAAGTGATATGGTTTTGAGAATATGATATTTTGATATCAACTATGAATTGATTTTGGAAATGTAAAAGAACCATCCGGTGTGAAATAAACGTTTGGTTGTTAAAGAGACCGGGATCAGATATTGTCATACTCTCCGCCAATACCGAAAACCACTTTAACAACTGTGTACGTGGTGGAGATTCAAGAATGAAGTAGGATGGTTTGGCGAACGATTCTGTATGAGGTATTAACGTAACCCTGACTCCCGCGAGTCAGCTTGATGTGGCTAAAACAGGAGCTATACCTGGGCCAAGTGAGGTCGCACCTCCGATCAGACATGCTTCTTTGATACCATATTATAACTTTGTGATTGATTTGGTGGCCACCCCTAGATTTGATTATGGGAGTGTGTTCCAAGGTGGGCGGTAGTAGCTTCTATGCTTACCACCAGCCCGGTTCTGTAAACGGTAGAATCCCACCCTGGCATTGCCTCACATGCCGTGTCACATGCCTTATCACGCCTTCTACGAGTTTGGTTTGTGTCATACCTATGGAGTGCTGCCTGATAGCCCACCAGCTTATGGTGGAGTTTACAGTATCTGTATAGACTATGGCATTATATAAAATGTGTTAAGGGGGATATGGGTAATGCCTTAACGCTATCTTAATACCTTACTTTACTATAGACACTATTATAATAGCGTATTGTACTATGTATGTAGATAGTTTAACGGATCCTTAGGAGATGGAAATCCCGAACATCTCTTAAGTTATTGCACTCATGTTAGACACTGGATAGGAGATGTCAAACCCCATAAACATCTCTGACGTCGTTACACTCATATTTACTACTGTTGATTTAACTTACATAAGATCTTTTAGTTATGACTATAGTGTTTTGTCTTTTCAATGCGCTCGGGTCAGTCTTAGCTTTTCAGTGTATCGAAGACTGCTTTGGAGGACGAAGATGGAGATTTGTATATTATTATTATTTATTATATTTATTATGCTGCATCATGTTGTTCCGCTGCATTATTTATTTATTTCTGCTGTATGTACTCTGACTGTATTATAAAAGTGTATTCAAATGTTATTTATAAAACAGCTTCATGAACTGTTTATTTGATTATTATATTTTGTCATTCCGCTATGAGATTCAGTGTTTTGTTTTTCTTTCTTTCTCTGCTTTTTCTTATTTACCCCATAACAATCCTCCCTTTGAATGGTTTGAGTCTGACATGTGTGGTTTATTGTCAATTTAAACCCTCCAAAAAGGTGGATCGTTACAACGGGTGTTTCTAAATAATTTTGAAATCATTTTTAAAATGAATCGGCTTTTGAAATAATTATTATATAATATTTATAAATTATTTTTAACCTATAAAAACTATATATTCTCTATAATAGGGGAATTTCAAAGATATTCTTCTAAAAACGATTTCGAAAAATTATTTTAAAAGCTTGTTTTCTCAAACAAATTATTTTCTATATAAAATACACGCTTTTGCACTATATGAGCGTATGAGAAGGAGAATTAAATGATTGGGTAAAACACGTGGTATGGGACATGTGCGTTTATATTTTCGGTTAATTCCTGACTTGTCCATTTGATCGTTTGACCTTCGGGTCGTATTTTTCGATGAGATGAGGCAAATATTTTTACTGATTTCTAGTGTGGCGTTGGCTAGCGGTTAGTAAACGGATTAGTGAGAACGTGTGGTATGGGACGCACGCTAGCACTTTTCGAGTTCCTACATGAGAGCTTGTGACACATTGGTCTAAGAGACGTATTTGCCAGTATTAGACCTTCGGGTCATTTGTCCTTGGGATGTTTGTCTAAGAAACGTATTTGTCCTTCGGGATGTATGTCTAAGAGACGTATTTGTCCTTCGGGATGTTGGCCTTCGGGACGTTTGTCTAAGGGACATGGCGCCTTATTTTGAGAAAACAATACTTGGAAGGCTTCGGCCATTTGTGAGCACGTGATATATCTTTGAGATGATTCAATTGATTTCTTTGTGATTTTCCAAGTGTATCACCTTTTCACATATTTGGCCATTTGTACCGTTCGAGACATTATATACGACGATTACATCTTTGGAAATTTGAACTCCTTATCGAGTTCTATATTTGAGATTTGGGTTTGCCAACTCTTGGTGTTTATTTTGAGATTTGAGATTTGCTATTCTATGGCGATTATTTGAGATTTATATTCTCCTTTTTGGAGATATATATATGTGTTTGCCATTTTGGCGTATTTTGAGATTTGAGACTTCTCTATTTGAGAATATATTTGGGATTGCCTTTTTATGGCGAGTTTTGAGTTTTCTCCAATTTATGAGTTATGGTTTCTCTAAACCATTATTGTTCTTTTTGGGTATATGCCGATGATATGAGGCATGTTTATACTTAGTTTTTTTAATGTTGAGTTATCTCTTTCGAGATTATATATGCTTAGTGATACCACTTTACTTGAAGTAATGGCATATTCTTATTATTGTTTCATCTCATTCGAGAAGAGTTATCGCCCTTTATCTCATGCTTCATATTATCACTTATCTTACTAAACTGATTGTTTTAGCTAGACTAACCCGTGTATTTTATACTCGGGTCAGACCGAGTTGTTTCAGGTTAGATACCTGCTTTTGGATTTAGCTTCTCTTTGATGCTTCCGCTTGGATGTTTGTTTATCACCTTTTTTTGTTGTAGCCCTTATTGTTTGACACTGATATGTGTATAGTTTTGACTCGTTGTATATATTGTGGTCTTCGAACCACTTATGATGTATCATTTTGTATTGTACTGGGATGTATCAGTGTATATGTATATATATATATATATCTGTTTGTTGTTATGTGATGTGTTGTACATTCTGTTGTTGTATTTTGTTCTGATAGATCCGTTAGCCACTATAGTTTGTATTAAGCATTTATTGGATATGTCCATCCACTTAAGAAAGGGAAAAAAATTATTAGAGCATTAATCGACATATTTAATAGATGTTTAAGACAAGGCTATAGATGATCGCTCCTAACCAGCCCTATTCTCGGCATTAGCAGACAGTATTACCCAGTAATACTCTTTGTTATTGTGGGTCTCGGGGTGGGGCATCACAGAAGATAAGTCTTTATAAAGTGTTTTTAGGCTTAAAGTAATATGTTATGAAATGACTCAGAAAATGAATTCTAGTATGGATTAAGAATATGAACTTAAATCTTTAAAGTGATTGATAAAACCTAAGTTCTCTTTTAAAATATTTATAAACTTAAGTAAGGGTTTTATGAAATAGTTCATAAATAATTTTAGTATTAAAATGGAATATACAAAGAAATAATAAACGTGAATTAAAATAATTGGTATAGTTAAGAAAAGTAAACTTGAAATTGAGCTGTGGGAGGAAATGTAACTTAAGTAAAGTTAAATTAAACAATTTATGGAACGGTTTGTAAATGAAAATTAGTATTAAAGGAAATACTATTGGAAAATTAAGCGTAATTTAAAATTGAATATGAATAAAAAGAATTTGGTATAATTAGAAACCAATAGAATAAATACATAAGTTGTACGTAGATCATTCTATTCATAACTAATTTGATCCAAATTCGGGTGCATGATTTCAAGGTGATGTACACCTGTTCGAGTTAGGATTTTTCACTCGATTCTTGACGGCGAACACTGGATACATATTTTTTATTTGAATTCAAAGTTTTCTATCATAGTATATGGCTATGCAAGGAGAATAGCGGTTTCTAATCAAAAAACCGGATCGGAGTCCGCACTAGGGATATCAAGTGAGCGATATTAGTTTGGAAGTGGAACTGTGTGATCGAGCGAGCGATCAAATTTGGCATTGTGTATGGATGATATATGCACATCGTATGGGCTTTAATAAGTTTTATGTTTAACATTTGGAAATGCAAAATTATATGGCTATGAATCATATGTTTGGATATTATGTGTAAGTAAGATGCAGGTTCATGGAAGCAAAGGCTAGTTGATGCTTTTGATTTCATGAGATGAGTTGTTTGCTTGACAAATAGGTGCATGTTAATATTGTTGTTTAGATTGATGATTTTATGCCCTAGATATCAGAGGCCACTTTGCTTTTGTTTGCTTTTGTTGGATTGGGCCTATAGTGACGATTTGTAGTTTTTCCGATCGAGCCACATAAAGAAGATGCTGTCTAAATTTTCCGAAATTTTAGTACTTAGAATTTTTAATAACCTATTCCAACTAATTGCCTTTGAAAAAGTTAATGGGTTTGGAGGCATTTTCCTTACCTTAGCAATTTCGAGGACGAAATTCTTTTAAGAAGGGAGAATGTAATAACCTGGAATTTTAGCCATCTGATTTTGAATATTTAATTAATTTTAATTACTGAAATATTAGTTTAAAAGATTTAGAAACATGAATTAATTTGAGATTATTTAAAATCTTTGGATTGTGAAAAATCATTTGAATAGTTATTTAAATATTGGGATTTTAAACTGAATATTAATTATGTGGATTAAATGGACTTGTTTAACTCCTTTTAAATTAATAAATAATAACTATGAATTCATTTTGTGAATTTATTTACAGTAATAAATAGCTCAAATAAATAATCGGAGAATTTATTTTAATTTTACGACTCGATTTCTATTGGTGTATTTTTAATTTATTTTATTTGATTTTTCCAAAAATTTTAATTTGGAAAATAATTAAATTGTTGTTTGATAATTTTTCGACAAACGATAGTGTTTTTGTGATTTTACAAAACTTAGTAACCAATGTATATTATTATTGTTTTGGGGTCGCGTCGCTATTCTGAGCATGACCAAAATTTTGTTTTGTCATTCGGGATTCATACACGAACGGAGATCCTGCGATGAGATACTGGAAAATTAAAAAAAAAATTAACTCAAAGACATTTTAGTACAACAAGCACACATTTTCTCCGATCCTTGTCTTCCTCCGTACCTTCCTTATTTTTTTCGTTCTCATCAAAGAAAGGAAATAAAGCATCCAACGGCCATTAGTCATTGTAGCCACCAGAGGCGGAGTTAGACCTTGGCCTTAACTAGAAAAGTGTTCGCGAGGAAGAGGGGAGCAAGATCATCGGTGGGATTGGCACGACATGGCCGGAGGTGGCGGCGAATCGAGTGCGACATCGGTAGTAAATGGGTTCGACGATGGTGTTTTAAGGGGTTTTAGGCGCCGAGGGATCATTGAGCTCGTGGAGGTCATGTGGTTCTGGGGTAGGTGTGCAACGGCGTACGAGCGCCTGAAGCGGCGGAGGCGAGCTAATAAAGGTGGAGGTTATATAGGTATTGCGATTTGGTTGTTTTGAATGAAACGGTTTAGAGATAAGCGTGGATTAGGAAGGGTAATTAGGATAATTAATTATGGAATTAGTGAAATAATTATATTATTTAAATTTGTAAATCTTATAAATTTAATAACTTGTTCATACAAGGTCCAAATCGAACGTGGTCAGTCGCGTTGCACTCGTATCGATGTTAGCTATGCTTAGGAATGGAATTCATGGAATGTGGAGCTTGTAGAAATTTCAGCTAAATTCAAACATTGTTCGATTTCAGTCGGAATGAAAACGCTTCGGCGATATCTGGAATTTTGGTGAGTTTTACTCACCCTTTTGGTAACCAGTAATGTTTTATAGTAGGTAAAATTGTTGATTGTTTGCTTGGATGCTTTATTGGTTGAGTGTTTGGTTTTGATGAATTGTCATTTTAAAGCGATTAATATATGAAATTAATTATAGGGACTTAACTGATGTATAGGAAATTTATAGAGGGATCCAACGGGATTCCTCGCCATTATTGTATTATTTTTCAATGATATTGCTGTTATATGAATATATCAAACCTGATTGTTCGACCCTATGAGATAAGATATTGTTATATGTTGAAAACTTAACCTTTGTAGTGATAAAAGTCAATACCAATATTAGTTAAGTGGTATGGTGGCTGTTAGCTTTAATTTAGTATTTTGAAATACTATTAATTGCCAGTTTGACTTTGAAAGGTTTTGAATTCGGATAATGATTTTAAATCTAACCTTTGGGTTTTCTAGTATATTTTATTTAAGAAATTTTTGAACTTCTCTATATTACCCCAAACTTTTTATTGTCTTTACTAAATCATTTTGATATGTTTTAAAAGTTGTTTATTTATATTTAATAGTGTTCAAAGGTTATTTCTCAATATTTTACATTGTGAAAAGTTATTTATTAAATAATTAATATTGTTTGAAGTTTATAACTATTTACTAAAAATATTTTGGAAATTGTAATAGTTATTAATAACATTTCAGAATTTATAATTATTACTTATAATAATGTTTTTTAAGATAATTACTATTTATATAATAATGTTTGAAGATTAATTATTTTTGTTTCGTTAATACGATTAGGAATTATTAACTATTATATTTATAATGTTTGGAAGTTAACGATTATTATTTATTAGTAGTGTTTTGCTGTTAATAATTATTATTATATAATAATGTTTTAAGTAAATAATAATAATTTATTTATCATGTTTTGAAGTTATTAATTATTATAATTAAAATGTATTGGAATTAATAAATTATTTTATTAATGATATTGGAAAGTTAATTTATTATTGATTAAGGGTGCATAAAGTAAATTAATTTATCTAGTTAATTATATTTATAAATAATAAATTGATTTATAAAAAGGAATCTCATTTAATAAAAGAGAATTATTAAAGAGTTTATAAATGAAACGGGGATTGGGTTTATAAGAATTTTAAAAAGAAAAAGGGCTTTATAAAGGATTTTTATAAAGGACTTTTATAAGGGGTTTTGGTAAGAATTTTTATAAAGGTACTTCATAAAAGACTTTTATAAAAGAATAAAGTTTTATAAATGGGTTTATAGATTTATAAAAGAAGTTTTATACATAATTTTATGGATTTATAAAAGAGCTTATAAATGGTTTTAGAAATTTATTACAAAAAAAGTTTTTATCACTAGTTTGAGAAGTGATAAAAAGTGTTTAATAAATTATTTTGTAGATTTATAAAAGAGTTTTATAAATGGTTTTAGAATTTATAAAGGAGTTTTATAAATGATTTTAGAGTTCTATAAATACGCTTCCTAAGTAGTGAAAGGGTAGTGTTTTTGTGAATACACTTATATGTTGAGATAAGTATATGGATAATTATCCAAGTATTAAAAGTAGTGTGAAGGCTTTGTGAATATATCTTTATGTAATTATTTTGATACAAGTATTTACAAAGCAATTTTAATTCATGAAAGAATTTATTTAAGAGGTTAATGGCTGCGTATATGCTTAACCAATATTGACTTCCCTATGGAAATAAATCCCTGATTTGATTGATGCTTGTTTGTTTATTTGATAGTTAATAACTGACTGTCAAACTTGGCCAATTTAAATTATCGTTGTCGATTCAGAGAGATCAGGATCATATATATTATCAAAAAACCATTTTGAACCGACATAAGCGTTCGAATTGGAACATCTTGAAGATGATTGAAGATTGAGCTTTTGAAGTGCAAGGGTTACTTGCAACTAATCCTGAGGGTGAATCCAAAATGGATGTAGTGGAGGTAGTGCCTTTGGTTTCGTTCAGACCCAAAATGAACTTGTATGGATGAATGCCGACATTGCATTTCTACCATAGGGCAGTGTTAGCATTCCAAGATGATTTGCTATAAAATGGTAATCATAGCCTCAAGCCTCATCAACCGGGAAAATGACTAAAGCAAGAGCGTGCAGCAGGGCTATGTGTGTTGCTCCCATTAGGGTATGATCATTCCACATCTAATGTCGATATTTAACTATGTTTCGAGGCCCATTATGGCTGTTATAAATCGTGGGGTAATCATATTCGGTGCTATCCAGTAAGGGGTAGGGCCGATCCTGAGTAGCGGCGGTGCAATGTGTTATAGCCTCCCGTATGTTTTATCTAGAGGTGTACGGATTCAGTGGGTAGACTCTTACCCTTTCATATTTGGAATCTATTCTCCAATACGAGCCTTCAGATTTGATTATATACCTATTATGCTGGAATTTAATTAATGTAATAATTTTAGCTATGATGGATATGTATTTGTATACTAGACATTATTATAATATCACTGGATTTTCTATAGAAAATGTTTTGGTTATAGTAAGGTAAAAAACCATCTGTATTTATGTGCATCATGGTCTTATGAGATACCTTTATTTTAAAAAGATTTTTATAACATTAAAATTCAATCGTGGTATGTTTCTCACACTGGTTTACCACCCGAGCGTTATTTTTCTTATAATGCTTGGGTCAGACCAAGTATATTTACAGATTCAGTTTGGATACTTGGAGCTTCAAGTCACTAGTTGGATGCCTCCAAGTCGTATGCACGTATATTTTATTTCCACTGCATTAGTTGTTTTATATAACATCATTTGTGAGGACATGTCATTATAGCTCTTCAGGCTGTTGATTAATTGGTTGACTCTAATTGATATATGAATAATAAAGTTCAAATTTTCTTTTGTAAAGATCTGTTATATAATATACGTTATTCGTCATAATGTGAGATTCTGTTATGTCTTTTCTTCATTTTCCCCAATAATCTATCTTTCCAACACTATGAAGCTCAGCACATGAATACCGTGAATGTATTAGTGTTGACTCTTAAGGGTCGAAATGGCTGGTCGTTTCACAACGCTTAACATCCTCAGGTTATTACTTAGAAGATCATTCATACTATCCCATAACAAATCAAAATGTCATTCCTCGACCTCTCCATAAGCCAAAAAAACATAGTATATATATATTGAAGCCCGTACGATGTGTGTGGATCATCTGTATGCAATATTTGATCTGATCATTTGCTCGAGCACATAATTTCACTTCCCAACTAATATAGACCACTTGACCTATCTAGTGCGTACTCCGATCTGGTTTCTTGGTTTCAAATCTATGTTCCCCTTACATAGCCATATATTATGATAAAAAACCTCGGGATCATATCAGGCATCCATTTCAAGTATTCGCCATCAATCGTCAAGTGAAAAATCTTTGTCCGGACTGGTGTAACTCACTTAGAAATCATGTACTCGAATCCTGAATAAAGAACTATCATGCGAAGAAATGATCTATGTACAACTTATATATTTATCCTATTTGTTTATTCAACTATACAAATTACTTTTTAATCACATTCATCTAGACAAATAGTACGTCAGTCAATGCTAAAATCAAATACAGATCATTTTATAAAAACATACAACTTCAAGTTTATAAACATTTTATAAAGACATAACTTTATTTTATATAACATTTCACAAAAACTTACTTCATGTTATTAAACATATAATAATCCACTACATCCTAAGAGTACATACAAAACATCAAATTCATTTTACTTTCTAAAATTCAAATGAAAGCCCAAAACAAATCTGGGACTTATAACCAAGTCAACCTTTTGACTTCTTTAATCGTCAGGCTTTGCAAGTAGCTAGGAAGTGCAGGACACTAATATCCAAGCTTACGCCTAGAGCCTACTTTACTTAGATAACTCTAAGGTGAAGATGTTTATTAGTTGGCCCAATGACATATACCTAGCAGGAATGTTCAAATCCATTCAAAACTTTTTTTAACTTTTACTACCTTTTCAATTCAAATATTATATAAACTCATCTTTATACTTTCAAAAACACTTAGCTTCAAGTTCTTTAATGACCGAGAACATTTGGACAGTCCAAAACGTTGAAAAATCCATTTCATTCTAACAAATGAAAACTTTAGACATAAATACTGAGTATCATTTCAAATCATTTGAAATAATAATGTATACATTATCCTTTTGTATATCAAATAATACTATTGGAATTTAACCAAAAATCATTTTCAAAGAGGTATCAAATACTTCGTCTAATAGTACTAAGTGTCATGATCTTAATTCCATATACTAATTTCCAAAATATTTCTTTAATATCCATAGAAAATATACAAATAGATCGAGTAACACCAAAATGATACTAAGGAACTAGATCATACCAAGTCATACCATATATTCCCTTACTAAGAAGGGTAACACTAGTGAGAAATGCTTATCAACCAAACACATCTCTCGCTCATTTTTAGTCACTTTCGAGCCACACGAACTAGATAACATTAAAATACTTGTTCTCGAATTGACATATCATATCCGAGAGAAATCTAAAATCAAACAAATCTAAAAACTTTTTTCAAAATATTAGTATTCACAAATACTTATAAATAATACTACTATTATTTTCTGAAATCTTGAAAATCAATTTCAAAGATGGATTTAAGTTCTCAAAATATCTATTTAAATCCTTTTCATTTATAAACCATATTTATAAAATCTACACTGAACTTCCCTTATTATAATAAACTTCTAGCCCAACAATTTCACTGAACACCTTATAGTCAAATTGTGGAATTCAATTCACAAGGTGTTCATTTCAACGCACCTACAAATACAATCTACAACCATGCAGTAAAAAGGTTAATTACTTATAAACTGGTCGATGACAAATCAACAATCACCAAATAATAATCATTGCTTATAAACTGACCGAGCATTACTAATTAATCAACAAATGACACCAATGCTCATAAGCTGGCTGAGCAAGGATAATCAACCTAACAAAGGATAACAATGTTTATAAACTGGTTGATCATAACTAATTGATCTACAAATGATAACAATGCTTGTAAACTGGCTGAGAAAGGTTAACCAATCTAACAAAGGATAACAATTCTTATAAACTGGCCGAGCATGGCTAAACAAATCAATGAGGGATAACGAATGAACATCATTAGTACTTACATTAATTACACTAAATTTTAATAATCCATACTTACATAAGTTATCTTATATAAGATCTTTAATTTTCATAGATGGAATACCATTAAGGCATATGTTTATAACAATTAGAACTCCGCTCTTATATGTATAATACTCTCAACTCATTCTAGGGCATTGTGTCCTCTATCTCTAATGAGTTATACCCAACCAAAGCCAAGATTCTCACTTAACCTTCATTTCTGATACCAAGTGTAACGATCAGCCTTTTTGACCCCTAAATGTCGACACTATTACGTCCACGGTATTCACATGCCAAATACTCAAGTTCCGAAAAGACAGATTGTTAGGGTAAATAAAAAGAAATACAAACGTAAAGTAATAGAGAACAAAACATCAGAATCTCACAGTGGAATTGTAACGACCCGTAAACTTTGGTAAATAAATTTGGTTAAATTTAAATAATTCTGTAATTTAATTTAGGAAGAAATTAAAATGTTTATAATTCATATTAAAGTGAATGTAGAAATGAAATGTAACATTTTAAATTTAAAGCTAAGTATTAAAAATAATAATAAAAAATGAAAATTACGATGCATTGAAGTAATGGGAATTGTTATTCTAGGCTAAGGAATTTAATATAAGCAACAAATGGAAATGTTGAATTAGTAAATCATTAGTAAATTTTTTTTTACTAGAATGGACTTCTTGAATAAATGAGAATTTGTTGTTCTAGTATTAAAAACTTATGTATAATTGAAATTGTTTATAATAGAATATAATAGAAAGGAAAGTATTTTCAATAAATGGTTAAAAACTTAAGTAAACAATTGAGAGGCTAAGAAATTTGATTAAGCATAAAAACTATAAATAAATGAATGATAATAAATGAGGTTATGCAATAAAAGAAGAAACTAACACGACATTTTTAAATGAAAACGAATATTTGGAAGTAATAAATGAAAATTTTGAAATAAACATTGAACCAATAAATAAAATATATCGAATAGTAGTTGAATGAAAATTATTGTGATAGGGTTAATGTAAATTGATAAGTAACGATATTTGTGCATTAATGCAGTTATAAAGGGTAAAATTGCGTGAAATTGTAAATTTGAAGTTAAGTAATAATGGGCATAGTAAAGATGGCAATCAAATCAAATATTTTGGAATCAATTTTTATCTTTATTTTGAAGGTAATCAATAATTAATGAATTAAATGGTAAGTAATTAGGATTAAATTCCACATTAATTGAACTGAATATAGATTTAATGTAATAACGTTAAGGCTAACTAAATTAGCGCAAGCCAAATTATGGAAACAAATTACACTAAATGTTAGAAAGTAATTCTAAATGGTTATTGTTGATAATAAACCTTGCTTTAATGAATATTAATATAGTAACGGAAGAGTAATGAAAATTAAATAGAAACATAAGTTGATTGTAAAGCAGAAATTGATAAATTGGGGAAATAGTTGAATTAATTCGCTATGAATATAGAGTAATAAGTTGGTTTAAGGATGAAATTAAGGAAAGTTCATTTATTGGTTTTAAAACCTTAATTAATGCATTTAATTGATAGGAATACATTTAGGAATATAAATTTATGGAAATTGGGTTATTGCAATTTAAGGAAATAAAATATCTAAATATTACAATAATTGAAATAGGGATGGAGCGTAAGGATATTTATGCTATTATCATAGTTTGTATGTATATGCTATTTCCTCATTTGTTTTGAAATTGTTTATGTTATTTGATTTTTTGAGGAATGAATTAATTTGACTTTTAATTTGAAAAAAACTATATGTATATGATTAAAAGAATGTTTTAATTATAGATCCATGTTTTAAACTCTTAAATCAAATTGCATTTTTTTTATCTGAAAGTTTATATAAATATAATTTGCATTTGTGTTGAAACAGAAATATTGTATACACATATTGTCACTTTATCTTGAATTGAAAATATCATGAAATTTGAATACTTTATCGAATAAATTATTTGTTCTTAATCTAATAAATTATAATAGAAGTTTACATATGCCTAACAATTTTTCAATGATAAATCTAAGCTTTGATTTTGATTACAACAATATTTAAATTTGTTACCTAATTTATTATCTCAAATGTACTTATTTAAGGATCTTAAAGGTTTGTTACTATATTGCTTAATTTGTCGTGTCCCACTTTTGTTTTGTTAAAAAAATTCATTAAGGTAAAAAGGTTTAATTTATATGTATATATGTATTTTTGACTTCAAGTATACATAAGTTACAAATGCATTAGACAATTTAATGTGGTATGGAAGTACGCTTTGAATTAATTAATAAGCTTTGGTTTAATCTTTATACTCACATGTATGTGTGTTTGTGTGCACGTGTATACATATAAACATTTAATATTTTAAATTTCAAATTTGTTAAAGCATGATTAAATTTTTATTTTTATTATCAAACAATTTAAAAGTGAGGTAATATTATATACATATTTATTTATTGTTTGTTGTTTATGTTTTCTAGTCATAATACAACTTGCATGATAATTAAATGTCGTATTAATAAATTTGGCTGAAGTGGGAAAGTGGAATTAATCAATGTCGTCACCTTTTATCTCCTTCCCTATTTGATCCTTATGTGATTGCATCTACATTTATTCTTGTTTATTCCTATATATTGTCACCAATTAATCGTACCTGATATATGTTTAGCAATTCTGACACACAGTTAAAGTATGAATATATTTATGATGTATTCAAACTTTTCTGTATCAAGCACTTAATTAATTTAGAATCAAACTAATAAAACGTAACATTTATTTTTGTCCCTCCATATTCATTCCCTAATTATAAATAGCCTACATCTTATTTCTTCATTTACATCTTGTTTCTCCTAACACCTCATATTCAAAGGCTCTTATTCTTGCAAATCCAAAAGCATTCTTTTATAAAAATGTTTTTTTTTTCATTTTCGCACACTTCCTGTCCTCATCTTAATTGTTCTTCGAAATTTTCCTGAAGCCTTATCTTGAGAGAACGCAACATGAAATTGATTAGCTGAATTTGGAGATTTTTTTTAGTCTTGCGCTTCTGTTTGGATTTTTAGGGGCTAAAATCAAAGGTGAGTGTTTTAACCCACTCACAACTTCTAAGTGTTCTTATGTTTGTTAAATTAAATTTTGATGTGATTTAAAATTTATCTATGATTGTTTGAACATATATTTAATCATCATCTCAGTTAGATAGCATTTATTTAAATTAAATTGTTATTTAATTTAATTATTGCATATAATTTGACAGTTAAATTTATTTATTATTGGATATAAACTGCTAGTTAAACAGTTATTAATTTTTATTGAATATAAACTATTCGTTGATGACTGTTATATTTTATATGCTTTATATTGATGTTTTGTTTAAATTGGATGATGATTGTAATAAATGGTTGTTTATTGATATTTGGATGAATGGATGCTATATTTTATATTGTATAAACTGCAAGTTATTATGCATTTTCATTCCATTCGGGATTGAGGTTTGAAATGATATATAATCGTAAACTTTTATTTTTAAAATTACGGATTGAAATGATAAATATCCGTATCACTTGACCATAGGATAGAAAATTATATACAGGCACCGTGGTCTATATATAAAATATTTTAAAGTGATTTTCTATGGGTTTTGGAAAATAAGAGTTTATATATATATATACTAATTTTGATATTATATAAATATTATTTTATATATGGTTAAATTCTAAAATTTAAGCTATGTATAACTTGATGATGTTTTAAGTTTGATTTACGAATATTTCAAGTTTGAGCTTTATTTAAGTGATCTTGAATTTATTAAATAAATATTTCTAAACTAAATAATAGTAAATTGAATTAAGGTATATATAAGATTATCATATTTGGTTGGGAATTTCGGAATATTTAAAGACTTGAAATATATCAAAATTGAAATGTTTTATTGAAATTAAGGTATTATTGTTTTCAAAGTATTGGTTTTCGAAATTGTTATAACTTTGAAAGTAATATGGTTTGAAAATGAATTTATTTGAAATAGAATTTATTTAAGAATTATCTTTAAATATATTGATTTGAAACCGATTAAAATTTTGAGATTAAGAATATGACTACATTATGTGATTTGGGTTTAAGATGGTTTTAAAGAATATTTCAAGTTTTATAATTAAAAGTAAGAATAGTGATTTAAAATTTGGATTTTATTTAAATGATATATTATTGAATTTGGTTTTAAAGTATATACTATTTTGAAGTAAATGATATGTTTTGAAATAGCAATAATATTTTGGTTTTTGATGTATATACTATTTTGAAATAAAGAATATGTTTTGAAAGGGCAATGATTTTGTTTTTAAAAGTATATATATATTTTTAAAATGACCACGGTGTTATAATAACGTTTGGTTGTTAAAGAGACCGGGATCGGATATGGACATACTCTCTGTCAATACCGAAAACCACTTTGACAACTGTGTACGCGGTGGAGTTTCCAGAATGAAGTAGGATGGTGGTGACGATCCTAAGGTACATACGTGGATCCAACTCCCATGAGTTGGCATAAGGTGGCTAAAACAAGAGCGATTGACGGGCCAAGGAGGTAGCACCTCTGATCGGACACACTTCTTCGATACCATTCTATTATTTGTGATTGATTTGGTGGCCACCCTTGATTTAGGAGTGTTGTTCGAGGTGGGCGGTAGTGGCTGCTATGCGTCACCACCAGTCCGGATGCGTAATTGGTATATCTACCCTGGCATTGCCTTGTGTGCCGTGTCACCTACCATATCGAACCCACTACGATTTTGGTTTAAAGATCCGGCCGCGTTAAGGTTCACCATCCCCTTAATGCTATTTTCTATATGATTATACTTTACTGATTAGACACTACTGTATATAGCGTATATTACTACATAGTAGATAGTTTAACGAATCCTTAAGAGATGTGAATCCCGAACATTTCTTAAGTTACTGCACTCACGTTAGACACTGGATAGGAGATGTCAAACCCCGTAAACATCTCTGACGCCGTTTACACTCATATTTATTTCATTGATTTAACTTACATAAGATCTTTTAGTTCTGACTCGAGTGTTTTGTCTTTTCAATTCACTCGGGTCAGCCTGAGCATTTCAGGATTTGAAGGCTCTATTTCTGGAGGACGAAGACGAAGATTTTATTACTACTATTTATTATATTCCACTACACCATTGTATTCCGCTGCATAATTATCATTCTCTAGTATGTGTAACTCTGATATGTATTGTATAAGTATAATCAAATGTTTTGTAAAACAGCTTCATGAACTGTTGTTTGATTATTGTTAACATTAATTTTTTACGACTCAAAAATTATACGACTCAGTACGTGTACGACTTAAGAGTTTCACGACCTACGACTCATGGTCCAGACGACTCAACGAGTTAAGCTGTCAACGACTCAACGAGTTAAGGTCTAAACGACTTAAGAGATCCCACGGCTTAAGGGAAGCTCCGACCTAACTACTGTAAGGAGTTACCAACCTAAACGACTTACGACTTAGAGAACCAGACGATTTACGACTTAGAGAACCAGACGACTTACAACTTAATGGATTTACGACTTAAGGAACTCAGGACTTAGCTTAGGTCGTCCACGACCTAAAAGCTATCGGGTTAAGATCCAGTGCCTATGCCTATGCCACTTTTATCTGATAAGTCGGCCACGACTTATGATTTATTATAAGTCGACCACGACCTAAGACTTGACTTCTACCAAGCCACAAACTGAACTCAGTAAGTCGCCCACAAGATACTTTAAGTCAACCACGAGCCACGACTCATCTTAAGTCGGCCACGACTCATCTTAAGTCGGCCACGACTCATGACTTGGCAGAAACTCCTGTCCAAATTTCTCTATAAATAGACCCCTACCTTCAACATGAGGAGGACTTTTGGCCGATCATTTCTAAAAGCGTCGTTACTCTGCTGAACTCTCCACTCATTCAACAACTGAAGATCTTCAAACATTCGAGACACTACAACAAGCTTCGAGAGGAATTCCCTACATCCAACACGGATTCATCGAGTTTCATCGTCGAAGTTTGAGCTAGTAGTTGAGATTGTTTTTGTGATCAAACTGTATTGTTTTCATAAGTGAATTGTATCGATTTGTAACCAGATTCAGTAATAAAGAAATTCAAAGTGGACGTAGGCTCAATCTCAAGCCGAACCACTATAAACTGCTGTCTTTTACTGCTTTTCTGCTATTTTGCTGCTTAATTTCTGTTCCCGTCACACGGGTGGTGCTTTCACAATATTACTACACACACCAGGTGTTAGTGTTTACTTTTTAGCGTTAACATTTTGGTGCTTTCACTGAGAACCCAACTCAGGCGACCATTCACCATTGCTTCACGGAAGTTTGCTGAAAGAATTTCCTTCAAAACCAGAAGCCTATCAGACATAATGGCTCCTGGAAGAAAACGTAAGTCTGTCAGATCTGATGATGACCGTGACAATACTGCCACTTCTCTTTCTCCAAGTCAGGCAGCTCCGAGCGTCGGGGTGACGCAAGAGGAGTTGGATGCTGCTGTGTCCGGACTGTACCAGCAGATTGAAACTCAGAATAATCTGATGATGGAAAAGTTGAATGCTCTGCTCGGAGCTAATCAAAGACCAGCAAATAATGAAGAAAACTTTGCTAATGCTGCTCACAACTTCGAAGGGAGAAATATTCCTCAAGGGGGATCAGGTGCTGGCGAAGGGGCACCCCTCTAGGCTGAAGGATCCAGGCCGTCACCAGTTATTCATGAGCATTTACTTGGGTAAACCTCCGAGAAGGTGGCCGAAGTCTATTCCGCGAAGTCTCTAAACAATGAGGAATATCTCTCTAGCATGGTTCGACAAATAATGAAGGAAAGCATGCAGAGAAACGAAGATGAGAATGATCGGGGATTCGCTCCGAGTAAGACTCCATTTACTGAAAGAATCCTAAAAGCTGAGTTTCCCAGAAAGTTCGTTCCTCCTACCATTCCTTCTTATCGCAGAACAAGTGATCCAAATCAGTTCCTTTACAAATATGATTGGCACATGACTGGCGCTAGGGCAACTGACGAGATTAAATGCCGGTATTTTCGGTATACTTGGAAGGAGTGGCGTTACTTTGGTTTACCAAACTTCCGGTGCAATCTGTTGATCAATTTTCCGATCTGACTCAAAAATTCAAGGAGCAATTCAGATTATACATTTCAAGAGCAAAGGATATAATGTCTCTCTCAAGTCTTGAACAGAATCCTGGAGAGCCCATCAAATCCTTCCTGAATCGCTTTAATTTAGCCCTAGTAGAAGTTGATAATGCGGAACCGCGAATGATCTTGACCTACTTAATGCGGGCTATTGACAAGTCAAGCAAGTTTGGAAAATGGTTAAAAATGAAGGAACCGAATTCGCTTGAAAAATTCTACAAAAAGGCTGATGAGTTCATGCGCCTAGAGAATCTCTCCGCGTTGGCTAAAGTTGTGACAACCGTGGTGGAAAATAATGCTACAGTTAAGAACAAGAAAGAACCCGCAAATCAGAAAAGGGAAAATAATGGTGGAAAGAAGCAGAAAGATCTCAAAAAGCCCCGCTTCCTCAAGCCTTCAGATTTTACCCCTCTGACTGATACACTGGAGAATATTTTCATTGCCACTAAGGATGCTGTTGAATTTCCAAAACCACCAGCAGTAAAAGTTGGGAAGAATGCTGTTCAAAGCGGAAGATTTTGCAAATTTCATAACCAACCAGGCCATAATACCAACGAGTGCCGCCACTTGAAAAGCCTGATTGAAGAATTGTTAAGAGAGAATAAGTTGCAGCAGTATGTTAAAAGGAACAGAAAAGACCCGTCTTTATCTAACCAGGGGCAGCAACCCCCAACTCATCCATCTGGTTCAGGAGAGAGGCCTGCTGAAAAGGAAAGACCTGTTATCAATGTGATCACAGGAGGACCCCATCCGGCTGGCAGGAGTTGGGGTGAAATGGAAAGGTATGCTAGAGCTTTGAAGTATGCCCCAGCTGAAGAAAGTGTCTTAATCTTGGAAGATGCTGCACCTCTGAAGCAGCAGAAGACTTTTCATGATGATATTATGTTCAGAACCAGGGATTCTATTGATGTGGAAGCTCCTATTGAGGACCCTTTAGTTGTCTCTGTCGGTATTGGGCCGGCTATTGTCAGAAGAGTGCTAGTTGATAGTGGCGCTTCGTGCAACATACTCTTTAAGAAGACGTTTGACCAAATGAAAATTCCATACAAGCTTCTTCACACAAGATTGCCGGATTTACAGGAGAGCTGAAATAGCCAATTGGAACGGTGGACTTGTTTGTTGAAATAGGCGAAGGACATAAGAAGTTGGTTCGGAAGCAAACTTTTGTAATTGTTGATGGATTCTCCGCCTATAATGCTTTCTTGGGTCGGCCTACTCTTGCTGCTTTCAGGGCCGTCCTCGCTCCGTGGTGTTTAACAATGAAATTTCCCACTGATAATGGGGTTGCTGTCATTAAGGGAGATCAGAACGCGGGGCGAGAATGTTATCTTGTAGAGCTCCGAGAGGCCAGAAAAAGAGAAATGGGGAAAGATGCGGCAGCTCCGCTCCGCTTCAAGGAACCAACCCTGTAGCAACTACGGAGTGGCCCCTGTACTGGCAAACACAGCAATGCAAGGAAAGAAATGGATCCCAGAAAAGCCAGTACAGGGGAGAACAGAGTGGTACCCATGGAGGTAACTGTACCAATACCTGTTGACTCAAAAGACCCAAACAAAGTACTCAATGTGGGTTCACAGCTAAGCATAGCAGTTCAAAACACGCTGATATCATTCTTAAAAGCCAATCTAGATGTGTTCGCTTGGTGTCATGCTGATATGTGTGGGATGTCCCCAGAAATTGCTGTTCATACTCTAAACATTGATCCACAGTTCACACCAGTGAAACAGAAGAGAAGAACCCAAGGCCTAGAAAGGTCGACAGCACTAAAAGAAGAAGTCGATCGGCTCATGGAAAACGGCTTCATCAGAAACTCCACTTATCCAAATTGGGTTTCAAATCCAGTATTGGTCAAGAAGGCAAATGGAAAGTGGAGAGTATGCATAGATTTCTCAGATCTGAATAAAGCCTGTCCCAAAGATTGCTTCCCACTGCCCAGAATCGATCAATTAGTAGATGGAACAGCTGGGCATGAGTTGTTATCATTTATGGATGCTTACTCCGGATACAATCAGATTATGATGCATGAGCCGGATCAGGAAGACACAAGTTTTATCACAGATGTGGGTCTCTACTGCTACAAAGTTATGCCTTTTGGATTGAAGAATGCTGGGGCAACCTACCAAAGGCTCGTCAATGCAATGTTCAAACCTCAGATTGGTAGAACCATGGAAGTTTATGTTGACGATATGTTAGTAAAGTCGAAGAAAGCTGTAGACCACATGGGTCACTTGGAGGAAATGTTTGCAGTTCTTCGAAAGTACGGGATGAAACTCAATCCATTGAAATGTTCGTTCGGAGTAGAATCTGGGAAATTCTTGGGCTTCATTGTGAGCGCCAGGGGCATTGAAGCCAATCCTACTCAAATCACAGCTCTAAGGGAGATCAAAGCCCCTAAAACAAAGAAAGAAATGCAGAGTCTCAATGGAAAAGTCGCTGCTCTGAGTCGTTTCATTTCCAAGGCCATAGACAAATGCATTCCTTTCTTTGACGCTCTAAAGAAAGGAAAGAAAAATTTTGAATGGACTCCCGAATGCCGGAATGCTTTCGATGAACTAATTCGTCATATGGAAACACCTCCGGTTCTTTCCAAGCCTACTGACGGTGAAGACCTTTTCATCTATTTAGCAATTTCATCTCACGCCCTCAGTGCAGCACTTGTACGGGAAGATATGAAAGTACAGTGTCTAGTCTATTACATCAGTAAACGGTTCACTGGGGCAGAGATGAATTATTCGAAGATAGAAAAGCTCGCCTATTGTTTGCTAATTGCTTCCAGAAAATTGAGACCATACTTTCAAGCACATCCTACCAAGGTTCTTACTGATCAACCTCTAAAGCAAGTCCTGTTTCGTCCTGAAACTTCGGGCCGTCTTTTGAAATGGAACATTGAACTCGGCCAATATGATATCACTTACCATCCCCGGAGAGCAATCAACGGACAAGCTTTAGCAGATTTCATCGCAGAATCTACTGACAAAGGTGATAGTGAGAATGAAACAACTGATGGCATTCCAATCCAGTGGAAGTTGTATGTTGACGGATCGAGAAACGATTACTGTTTTGGGGCAGGGGTTGTGCTCGAAACCCCCGAAGGACGATCGTTGTGTTATGCATTGAGACTGGAATTTCCTTCAATGAACAATGAAGCGGAGTATGAGGCTCTTATTGCTGGCTTGAAAATTGCCAAGGAACTAAACATCAAATTGTTACAGATCTTCAATGATTCTCAACTTATTGTTTGCCAGGTGAAGAAAGAGTTTCAAGCTAAAGGTGGAAATCTGCCCGCATACTTGTCAAAGGCGTGTGAACTTCTCGAAGATTTCGATCATTATATGATAAGTCATATTCCTCGGGTAGAAAACATGAAAGCGGATTCTCTTGCAAAGTACTCAAGTTCTGGAGAAGCTCAATTACTGGGATTAGTTCCTGTAGAAGTTCTGTCAGCTCCAAGCATTGATGAAATGGATGTTGATAGGATTATGCCTGCGTCTCAAGAGCATGAATCATGGATGACTCCAATCAAAGAATACCTACTCAATGGTTCCCTGTTAGAAAGTTCTAAAGAACGCCGAAAACTATTGAGGAAAGCATCAAGATATATAATTCAAGATGGCCGATTATACAGACGGCGATTTTCAATGCCACTGCTCCGATGTGTAACTAAGGAAGAAGCCAAGACAATTCTAGCCGAGATACACGGAGGAGAATGTGGAGATCATTCAGCCGGTCAAACTCTAGCCAAGAAAGTTCTCTGATATGGGTATTTCTGGCCGGATATTAATCGAGACGCTGCTATTTACTCCAGAAAGTGCGACAAATGCCAAAGATTTGCAAAAATCCCAAAAGCACCTTACACCGAACTCACACAAATGGTCAGCCCATGGCCGTTCGCCATTTGGGGAATAGACTTGGTTGGACCTTTACTGATCGCTAAATCTGGAATCAAATATGCTATTGTTGCCGTTGATTACTTCACTAAGTGGGCTGAAGCAGAACCTTTGGCCACCATTACCTCGAAAAAGATGATAAACTTCGTAACTAAAAATATCATTTGCAGGTATGGTGTGCCGCAGAAAATAATCACAGACAACGACACTCAGTTTGAAAGTGAAGAATTCCAAGACTTTTGCAAACGGTTCAAAATTTGAAAGAGCTTCTCAGCAGTGGCTCATCCGCAGGAAAATGGGCAAGTGGAAGCAGTAAACAAAATCATCAAGTCAACCATCAAAAAGCAACTCGAAAAAGCAAAAGGTGGTTGGGTTGATAAGCTTCCATTAGCACTATGGGCATACAAAACTACTCACAAAACTGTAACTGGGCACACTCCATTTTCACTGGCATACGGATCAGAAGCAATGATTCCAGTAGAAGTAGAAGTTCCTTCACACAGGAAAATTCATTTCAATGAAGCTGAAAACGAAAAGCTGCAACTTGAAGCACTTGATTTTCTTGATGAAGAAAGAGAAGAAGCTAGGCTCAGAGTTTCAGCTTATCAGCAAAGGATAGCCAGGCACTTCAACTCTAAAGTTCGCCAACGCAGCTTTGAGGTCGGAGACTTAGTTTTGAAAAGGATCATGACAGCAACTGGTGTGTTTGGGCCAAACTGGGAAGGGCCATATGTCATAGGCAATAAACTTCTTGATGGCACTTTCAAACTCGTAACTGTCGAAGGAGATCCAATTCCAAGAGCCTGGAACAGCAACCACTTACGTCCTTATTTTACTTGAAAAAAGCTTTCCTCAAAATTGTAAAATAGTGATGAATGTATCAGTTGTATTGAAAGACATTGTAAATCAGTGTAAATGAATGAAAGCTATAAAGTGGATGTAGGCCCGATTCTTGGCCGAACCACTATAAATCTTGTGTTCTTTACTATTTCATAATGCCTGTTTCATTTTGATATGTAAATACTTTAAATGTGTTGCTAAAATGTCGATTCAAAATTGCAGGACATTAAAACAAGGCTTGCTCGTCACAAAGCCAAGCGACCTTTATAAATCACCTACTAAGCAAATACCAAGCGACAAAAAAATTCCAAATTCAAATCCTATGCAAGAAGAACTTCACATAAAAAGTTGGAGACTCCACTGTGGCAAGCCCTCGTTAACTGGTTGTGATTGTCGATATGAACAAGACATCCAACTAGGTAATTCGCGTTTGTCCCGTGAAGTTATTCAACAGTGAAGTCCACTTCTTCGGATAAGGCAATTTACTTGCAAAAGGAAAGAAGATCCGCTTGAAAATGATAGTAAAAGATCGCTAATGAGCAGATGATGAGAGAACATGGCGAAGCAAACACAGAAGCAGCCAAAAGGAAGTATGCCTCTCAATAAAAGGGCCGGTAGAACCACCAAAAGGACACCATCCCAAGCAGAAGGAACATGGCCCTTGCTAACTGATCGTGATGCATCCGATCAAGCAGCTAGCGTCCGTCCCGTGGATCTACTCGCCCCTGAGTCGCAACATTCCTGGCACACCAACCAACCAATGCTCCTTCCCAAAGGTCAACAAAGCCCTCTAACGAGGCACGCCAAAAAATGAAAGTGCTTCTCTCAATCAAAAAAGATTGGTGGAACCACCGGAGGGGCACCTTCCCAAGCTGAAGGAACATAGCCCTTGTTAATTGATTGTGATCGTTTGTGCAAACGAACATCCAATCAAACAACTTGCGTCCGCCCCGTGGATCCATCCAACCATGAGAAAGTAACTTCCAGGCAATCACAAAGCCCTCTTCGGAAGCACACGCCCTCTACGGAGGCGAAGGCCCTCTCCCGAGGCACCACAAGCCCTCTTCGGAGGCACAAGCCCTCTTCGGAGGCACAAGCCCTCTTCGGAGGCACAACCCTTTAAGAGGAGCCCTCTCCAGAGGCATGTCCCAAAATAGAATACTCAAACAAAAAAGCCTTCTCTGGAAGCACATTTTAACTCTCAAAGGAAGGTTAACTTATTCATCTCGAAAAAGTTCCTCCTTAAAAAAGTTGAAATGCTACAAAAAGACCTCTTCGGAGGCATACTTCACCGTGCTCGAAGTACCAAAAATAGGACCTTTACTAGGGCACAAAATCAAAACCTTCTTCAGAAGCTCATTTCACTGCGTAGAGAAATCCACTTTTTAACAAATGAAAGTGATCATCTCTGAAAGTTGAAGTGTTCTTCAAGAAAGAAAGAGAAAGTAAAAATTTCTCCAAAAAACGAGATATGATCTACTAAAAGCAGAATGATTCTTCCCTTAAAAATGGAATAGTTATTCTCTGAAATAAGAGTATCAGTCTTGTAAAAGTTAGAAATGTCGCAATGCACTTGTGGTATGGGGGAAACACTATACAATTCAGTTACATTAATAAAAGGAATATGCAAGCAACATACCGCAAGTTCATTGCAATATCACGAAGAGTAGATGTGGAATAAATGCATTCTCAAACACAGACAAAAAAGTTTGTACAAGTAAAAAGAATCGTTTATTCTACACCAAAAATGACAAACAAATGCATTCTCACATACACAAGAATTTGTACAAGTAAAATAGCTATTTTATTCGATACTATGAAAACTTGTTACATTGTGCAGATTACAAAGAGAAGCGGGGACCGGTACCCGCACAATCTCCGGTCGATACATGTAAAAAGCAAAATAAGAAGTAGAAAATCCAGCTTGTTATTCCTTCTTCCCGCCACCCTTGGAGCCTTTGCTTGGCCTAATAGTTAATTTCGGAATCCGATGTGGGCGGGATGGAGAAGGAGGAGTGGTTGGGTCTTCTTCTATTTTGTCTTCCCCAGCTGAAGCACTTCTCTTTTTCTTCTTTAGTGCACGCTTTCCTCTTCTCTTTGAAGAAGATTCACTTTCCGGAGTCAGCAGCTTGGAAAGTTTTGTATTATCATCAAATGACTGCTCCGGAGTCTTTTCACTGTCCTCCGTCCCTTCCGCTTTTTGTTCTTGAGAAGCAAGTGGATCCTCCAAAGCCTTGGAGAGCTTCTATCTGTTCTTCCTGCGACCCTAGTTGAGAAGCAGGAGTGACTTGAAGAGATGGAGGAGGAATAGCTGGAAGAGGGGAAGAGTGCACAGTGCTCGGTGCTTCCGCTACAGAAGAAAAGAAGTCAAAATTAATATTCTCCGAGAAAAGGGAAGATATCGGATCACCAGGATTTCAGTAATAAGAGAGAAATTCATCCAGGTCAATTGTATCAAATGAATAATCCACTTGAACCAGATCTGATTTGAAGTTACCTGGAAAAGTCGGTTTGACGAGATCAATCTTGAATTTCTCGGCCTCAGTATCATCCGGAGCTTCATCCTCAGTGGGAGTGGTCGTAATTTCTTTGGCAACTTTAGCTGGAGGCGAAGAATGGCAACTGGAGTCCATAATGTTAACATCGGCCGAAGTCGAAGCATGAACGGGGGCAATTAAAGGAGCTTCCTCCTTCGGATATTCTTCTCCCACCGGTTCAGCTCGTGCTTTAGCAAGTTGTTCCTTCCCCTTAGCAAGAGCGGCACGAGTTTCGCCGTCCAGATAACATGCCTCAAGCTCTGCCTCATCATAGCCGGCGCCGCCTAACATATCAACTGCGGCCTCCCACACCTCAGCCAGAGTAATCTCGTATTCAGGACCCAGGAAAGAGAGACTTCCATGACCCAGAACGCTGTGCAAATAAAAGTCGAATAAGGTAGAGCTGACGTTAGCTTTCGTTGCTTCATGTGATTGCTCAGCCGCTTCTTTTTAAGCAACGGCTGCAACTCGACCAACAACAGCCTCATCATGCTCTTTCTCAGCTTTAGCAAGTCGAGACTTTAGCAATTCAATTTCCACGTTCTGGGAGTCAACTGTTTCCCGCAACTGAGCGTTATTTTTGCGATATTCTTCAACAACGAACTGCTCAGCCGCAAATTTCATTTCAACATCCCTCTGAGCAGCGTGCGCGTCCCGCACTTGTTTTTGAAACACTTCTTCTTTCTGAGATTGCGAAGCGAAAGAAGCGGCGAGATCTTCCTTGAGTTTTTTAACCTCGGACTCAAGTCTCGCATTATCATCAGCAATGCTCGTCATCTCGGCATCATGCTGTTTGCAAATTTTGTCCCATTCCGTCTTGTCGTTTTCCATGGTCAGCATCGCTTCAAGATTCGCACGGTTGACTCTTTGAAGCTCATCGACAAGCTTTTGCCATCCGGACACCCTTTCAATATTTAGTTTGATGGCATCTAGGCTATGCAACATATCCGATTTTCGATCGGAACCAAATCAAGGTCAAAACGCACCCCTTTCAAGCACCAGTTCGGAAATCGGCTTTGAAGAATAGGAGGGGCGTCTTTGACCTGATACTGAGGCCTACTGATGATTGACTGGATGTCAGATTTCTTTAAAGCAGGAGAGCCGGATGGAACATTAGGAGAGATGGGAGCATCAGTCTTCTCAGAAATTGCAGATGCGTCACTAGGCTTGGACCGCTTGCTTGATTCGTCAACGATATGAGTCTTCCCCTTATTGTCATAAGACTTTCGCTTATGACAGTCGTCGCCTCTGTAAGAAGATTCGTACCATTCATCCCTCCTCCCATGTTGACGTTCATAGTCCCACCTTTCTCGAGCTTTCCTAATAGCTCTTTCTTCGTCTGTTTCCCTTGGGGTATCAAGGTATTGCCTAAAGTCATAAGCTCCACGACCTCCATAGCGCTGAAACTTGTCGTAGTATGAGCCGGTGCGCCCCATAGGAGAATCTGAAAAATGAAAAAGAAATGAAGTTTAGAAATCTCCAGGAAAAAAGGATAAGTGCGTAAGTACCGAAAAATCCTAAGTGTGTGCGGCATGCAAACTACACTACGCGCGTCAAACTACAAACCACGCTTTAATGTGGAAACGGAAACGACTGGTGTGGAAGGTGTTAAAGCTTGTTTCAAAGAGGAAGTCGCTTCAACAACAGGAGAAGTTGTTTTTTGAACGTCGTCTTTAAAGAGCTCTCGAGAAGTTATCATTATATCACTCAGGTCATCAAAGGTGTCATCACCATGATATCCAGCAGAACTCTCCTTTTCAACTTCCACATCGGCTGATTTTTCAGAAATTCGAGGATTTTCTTCCTCTTCAATAATTGGAGCAAGTGCCAGTTTGCTGGACGGTCCCGCGACATCGGTAAGTGTGGGGCATTTTACCAGTGTAGTTTCAGTAGCAGACTCCTTCAGTATGGATTCCTCAACAGAAAGTGGGACATCTGGTGCCTCTGTAGGAGAACTTGGAATTTCGCGAGGCTGAGTGGAGCGAGAGGGATGAAGAAGCCCAAACTGGTGAAGAAATTCGTCTTTCAACAAAAATTTTGCGTCCCGCTCTTCAACTGGTACAGCCATGAGCCTCTCTAGAGTTTGCTTGTGACTGGTATCTCTAGAAGGAGAGGGGAGCGCTGAAATGAGAAGGCAAAGTTAACACTTGGTGATTTGGACTTCACAGAACTCAGAAAATAGAAGAAGAAAAGATAGATAATCTTACTTCCTTCCCTCCACACAGCATAAAACCCAGGGGGACAGCGAACGTAAAAATATTGAGTTAAGAACCCATGGGCACTGTCAGGAAGGCCGATAATTAATTTACGATTTCTGGCGCTTTTCAAAACAATGATCGAAGGATGATCTTTAGTTCTGATAAAAGAACATAAGTAATAGATCTCGTCAACACTAGGGAGACGGTCAAGCGTTCTACTGAATAATACACACAGCCCCATTAAAACGGCATAGCTATTGGGGTGTAGTTGGAATGGGGAGATTGCCAATTGACGAAGAAGATGTTGAAGAAAGTTGTTGAAAGGAGGAATGGCCCCGCTTAGGCACATTTGTCGATTAACCATTACAAAGCCAGGAGGTGCTACATCAGCAGTGCTATTTTTCTCAGGAAGAATGGCGTCGGCTTCAGCAATGCCAAAATGGTTGCACAATTGCCGAAAAACTCTGTACGATAGAGTGGTAGAGGCTCTTTCTGGAGGATTGACCAAAGGAGCTGGAATAAGAATGGACTCTCCAGTCTGGACTGTTATATCTCCTTGCTGAGAAGTCATTCTACACAAGCAACTGGGTATTCAAATATGAAGGTGCACGTTTCCTAAATAGTGTGAAGTGTTGTGCAAAACTAGTAAAGATAACAAGTAAATACAACTGGAATTAAGCTAGTCGGTAATTGATCGATTATCAAATTTCAGGTCTTGTTAATTTGGAGTTTAAGTACAGTAATAATGAAAACTGGTTATTTTCAGTTGACTATTCCAATGTTGCTTTAATGCTTTGCTTAAATTTGCTAATTTAAAGCGCTTCGTTCACACAGTTTATTTGAGTTGATTATCTGTTATTAACTAATCTTTCATTAGATGTGGGCAGTCAGTGACAGTATATTCATCCCAATTCTCTGTAAATGTTGTATTAAGCAGGTTGATAATTTGCAAGTTAGGATAATCTATGGAAGAATTCAACAATTCAAAGTTCAACAGTTCGAAGGTCATGCAAAGCACAAGTCCTAAGTCGCGAACGACTTATGTGTTAACTCGTCCACGACTTAAGGGTTACAAGGCAAGTCAGGGCAGGTCGTTTCGATTTTAGGTCATCGATGCTTTAAGTCGGCAGTACTTCAAGTTGTAAGTCATGTAAAAGAAGAAAAAAGGCTTCAGTTCAAAGTAGTGTAAAATTCCCAAGTCCTAAGTCGTCCACGACTCAAGGCTTATGTCGTAAGAAGCTTATGTCGTAGGTTGTACAAGGGTGCTAAACCGTGACCAAGCTAACATCTCGCTGACTTTTCTCCTAAACTCCTAACCCATTATCCTCCTAACCCATTAACCCGTTAATCCCTGTGAGCAAAAACTTTCATTTTTCACACAGATTGAATCATCCAGAAAACCGATATTAAACCGCGAAAGCCTCGCCAATCTAATCAGTTAAGCCTGAAACACAGTAATCCCTCATCTCCATCGCCCCAATCATCTAAAGTTAAAATCGAGCAGAATCAGGTTCATGGACTGCCGATACAGTAGAATTCGCAACAAAACATTGCACGAGGGGATGGATTAAGTACAAGGAGAGGAATTCATGAATTAATGATGATTAAGGATCAAGAAGGAAGCAGGAACACTTACGCAACGAAGAATCGAGGGTCGGATTGGTTGATTGTTAAAAAGGGAAAAAATTGCCTTGAGAAAGCTCGGAGGAATATTAATGACAGATACGACTCAGGAGATAGGTAATGAATAGAAGGAACGACTCAAGCTTTTTATACCTCGGGGTAGTGGAACACGAGAAGGCACACACGAGTTAAGATAAGTCGAAGCACACGACCTTCGACTTAGGCGTGTACTTCGAGGGGCAAATGTTAACATTAATTTTTTACGACTCAAAAATTATACGACTAAGTACATGTACGACTTAAGAGTTTCACGACCTACGACTCATGGTCCAGACGACTCAACGAGTTAAGGTCTAAACGACTTAAGAGATCCCACGGCTTAAGGGAAGCTCCGACCTAACTACTGTAAGGAGTTACCAACCTAAACGACTTACGACTTAGAGAACCAGACGATTTATGACTTAGAGAACCAGACGACTTACGACTTAAAGGACTTACGACTTAAGGAACTCAGGACTTAGCTTAGGTCGTCCACGACCTAAAAGCTATCGGGTTAAGATCCAGTGCCTACGCCTATGCCACTTTTATCTGATAAGTCGGCCACGACTTATGATTTATTATAAGTCGACCACGACCTAAGACTTGACTTCTACCAAGACACAAACTGAACTCAGTAAGTCGCCCACAAGATACTTTAAGTCAACCACGAGCCACGACTCATCTTAAGTCGGCCATGACTCATCTTAAGTCGGCCACGACTCATCTTAAGTCGGCCACGACTCATGACTTGGCTGAAACTCCTGTCCAAATTTCTCTATAAATAGACCCCTACCTTCAACATGAGGAGGAATTTTGGCCGATCATTTCTCAAAGCGTCGTTACTCTGCTGAACTCTCCACTCATTCAACAACTGAAGATCTTCAAACATTCGAGACACTACAACAAGCTTCGAGAGGAATTCCCTACATCCAACACGGATTCATCGAGTTTCATCATCGAAGTTTGAGCTAGTAGTTGAGATTGTTTTTGTGATCAAACTGTATTGTTTTCATAAGTGAATTGTATCGATTTGTAACCAGATTTAGTAATAAAGAAATTCAAAGTGGACGTAGGCTCAATCTCAAGCCGAACCACTATAAACTGCTGTCTTTTACTGCTTTTCTGCTATTTTGCTGCTTAATTTTTGTTCCCGTCACACGGGTGGTGCTTTCACAATCTTACTACACACACCGGGTGTTAGCGTTCACTTTTTAGCGTTAACAATTATTATATTTTATCGTTCCGCTGCAAGATTCTATTTTGTCCTTTTATTTCCCCACTTTTTCTTATATACCCCATAACAATCCACCCTTCTGTATGGTTTAAGTTGGCACGTGTGTCTGCTTAAGCATACAAAAAGGTGGGGCGTTACATTTGGTATCAGAGCTTTGGTTTAGCGATAAACCTTTGCCTTGTGGGGTTTGACTCTTTACTAATAGGGTAGTAATACCCTATGGGAGTCGCTGAGTGTATATATATGAGAGAGCGTATTTGTTAGTGTTATAAAAAGGTTTTAATATTGTGTTAATCGGTTCCATTTTGTATTTATAAATTCTGGTTGGTGCATGGGATGCTATGACATCAATAGGGATTTCTAAACACTTAATAGGACAGACCGACATAATATTTGTTTTTAATATAGGTGAATGAAATAATTTTGCCTATTATATTTTCTATATATAAAGTAAAATATTTTATAAAGATATATATTTGGTTGCTATAGATTGGGTGTTAGGTAATGAAAATATAAATAATAGTTGAAACTAAGTTGAAAATAAAATAAATGAAAACTGGAAATTTAGAGCTTAAGTTCCGGGGTTTTTGAAGATTTCTTTCAATTGATTTTGGAATATAATAATAATATTGTTAGAAGTATTTTCTGATATAAATATTTCAATAGAATTTGAAAGAAATGTTTTAAAAGAAATTCCGCAAAGAAATAAGTTGTACTCCCCTCTTTGTCGCTGGAAAATAATTTCGGTGATGGCGGTCGCATCATCGACATTCATTTTCGAGTTTCAAAGTGGGAAGGCCACTGTAGTAGTTTTACTACAAGATTATTTTATTTTAAATTGTTTTAAATATAATTGGATATATAAATTATAAGTATATATATTATCTATTATTTTAAAATGATTTTTGAATAAAACCCGGTATTTAATTCTCAAGTTTCCATTAATAAATAGTCCTAATTACTGAAGTGAATTGGAACGTAGGTAATGGATAAATTGAAACCTCTAAAGAAAATAAGAGATTTAAATGCTAGGTTCTAAATGGTATTAAATGAAAGTTGAAATTGTAACCTATGAAATAAAGGAAATAATTATTGAACATTAAAATAATTAAAGGAAATGAGAAAACTTGTATAACTTTCCATTTCATTCTTTAAAAGCATAAATATAACTTACCAAAAATTTATAAAAGTTGAAAATGTTTAATAAGAAAATGTATAGTAAATTTTACAAGTAAACTTATGTAATGAAATATTCAGTAAATTTCTTTTATTAATAAGAATTAAAGTATAACTGTTATGCCAAGTAACTAAAATTGAACATGAATATTATTAATAAATGAATAAATAAAATCAAGTAAATGAATAAATATGCAAAGTAAATTAATTTAAAAATGAATAAATGAAATTAATAAGTATTGATGTTCTAGTTGTTATGGACTTAAATGTTATATATAAATAATAATAAACTTAAGTAATAGGTTGAAGTTACCTTAGAATAAAAGATGAATACTGGAAAATGACTGTAAAACTTAAGAAATAAATTTACCTACCAAGGAATTTAGTTGAATGGATAAAAATAAATAATGAATAAAGAGGAAATCAAACAACAATATATGGAATGAAATTAATAATAATGAACTTGATCTATTGTTGAATTTATTGTTTGTTTGGCTTATGGTTGTTTAGGCAAGGATACTTTAACATTGTTTGGATGTAGGAATAATCTATTTAGTTTCACCTAAGACTGCTGAGTGAAGGGTACACTTAGTAGTTTATTCTTCATTCTGTACAATTTAAAGTTATGAACCTGAACAACTATTTGTTTTGTTTGATATGAATGAATGATTGATTTTATGGTTGTATGCCTTGTTGCAAGTGTTTGTGTATTGATTGTTGTTGTGATTGAAACAACCTTAAATATTTCATCTTATATAATTGTTAACCCTTTTAGATTATATAAGTAAAATGCAGGTTATGGAAGCAATTGCTACTGCTTTTGGTTTCATAATTTAAGCGTTATTGCCCGACAAATAGGTACGTTTTCGGATAACGTTTTATAGCGCTATTATATCATTTTCCCGTGTTGGGATATATATTATTTTGGAAACTATATGTTATATATTGTTATATTTATATTATATTTTTCCCCGAGCCTCTCCGAACAAAGGAGACTCTGCCAAAATCTTCCGTAAATTTTGGACATAGAAAATATTTTGAAAAATGTTTACCAAACTTTATTAATTTGAGTAAAAAGATTTAATGGTTATAAATTGGTATATTTTATTAATTAATTTTGTAAAAATTTATTTTTTTATAAATTTAATAATTTAGTATGATATATTGATTCCTTAATCCTTTTTTTCCTTCTTTTTCCTTTTCGGGGACGAAAAGTTTTGAGTGGGGGAGAGTGTAACGACCCGTAAATTTTGGTAAATAAATTTGGTTAAATTTAAAGAATTCTGTAATTTAATTTACGAAGAAATTAAAATGTTTATAATTCATATTAAAGTGAATGTAGAAATGAAATGTAACATTAGAAATTTAAAGCTAAGTATTAAAAATAAAAAAAATGAAAATTACGATGCATTGAAGTAATGGGAATTGTTATTCTAGGCTAAGGAATTTAATATAAGCAACAAATGGAAATGTTGAATTAGTAAATCATTAGTAATTTTTTTTTACTAGAATGGACTTCTTGAATAAATGAGAATTTGTTGTTCTAGTATTAAAAACTTATGTATAATTGAAATTGTTTCTAATAGAATATAATAGAAAGGAAAGTATTTTAAATAAATGGTTAAAAACTTAAGTAAACAATTGAGAGGCTAAGAATTTTGATTAAGCATAAAAGCTATAAATAAATGAATGATAATAAATGAGATTATGCAATAAAAGAAGAAACTAACACGACATTTATAAATGAAAACGAATATTTGGAAGTAATAAATGAAAATTTTGAAATAAACATTGAACCAATAAATAAAATATATCGAATAGTAGTTGAATGAAAATTAATGTGATAGGGTTAATGTAAATTGATAAGTAACCATATTTGTGCAATAATGCAGTTATAAAGGGTAAAATTGCGTGAAATTATAAATTTGAAGTTAAGTAATAATGGGCATAGTAAAGATGGCAATCAAATCAAATATTTGGGAATCAATTTTTATCTTTATTTTGAAGGTAATCAATAATTAATGAATTAAATGGTAAGTAATTAGGATTATATTCCACATTAATTGAACTAAATATAGATTTAATGTAATAACGTTAAGGCTAACTAAATTAGACGCAAGCCAAATTATGGAAACAAATTACACTAAATGTTAGAAAGTAATTCTAAATGGTTATTGTTGATAATAAACCTTACTTTAATGAATATTAATATAGTAACGGAAGAGTAATGAAAATTAAACAGAAACATAAGTTTATTGTAAAGCAGAAATTGATAAATTGGGGAAATAGTTGAATTAATTCGCAATGAATATAGAGTAATAAGTTGGTTTAAGGATGAAATTAAGGAAATTTCATTTATTGGTTTTAAAACCTTAATTAATGCATTTAATTGATAGGAATACATTTAGGAATATAAATTTATGGAAATTGGGTTATTGCAATTTAAGGAAATAAAATATCTAAATATTACAATAATTGAAATAGGGATGGAGCGTAAGGATATTTATGCTATTAACATAGTTTGTATGCACATGCTATTTCCTCATTTGTTTTGAAATTGTTTATGTTATTTGATTTTTTGATGAATGAATTAATTTGACTTTTAATTTGAAAAAAACTATATGTATATGATTAAAAGAATGTTTTAATTATAGATCCATGTTTTAAACTCTTAAATCAAATTGCATTTTTTTTATCTGGAAGTTTATATACATATAATTTGCATTTGTGTTGAAACAGAAATATTGTATACACATATTGTCACTTTATCTTGAATTGAAAATATCATGAAATTTGAATACTTTATTGAATAAATTATTTGTTCTTAATCTAATAAATTATAATAGAAGTTTACATATGCCTAACAATTTTTCGATGATAAATCTAAGCTTTGATTTTGATTACAACAATATTTAAATTTGTTACCTAATTTATTATCTCAAATGTCCTTATTTAAGGATCTTAAAGGTTT
Source organism: Allium fistulosum (assembly GCA_030737815.1). NCBI lineage: Eukaryota > Viridiplantae > Streptophyta > Magnoliopsida > Asparagales > Amaryllidaceae > Allium > Allium fistulosum. The sequence goes on along the minus strand of CM060901.1, from coordinate 519,855,652 downwards.
GTTACTATATTGCTTAATTTGTCGTGTCCCACTTTTGTTTTGTTAAAAAAAATTTCATTAAGGTAAAAAGGTTTAATTTATATGTATATATGTATTTTTGACTTCAAGTATACATAAGTTTACAAATGCATTAGACAATTTAATGTGGTATGGAAGTACGCTTTGAATTAATTAATAAGCTTTGGTTTAATCTTTATACTCACATGTATGTGTGTTTGTGTGCACGTGTATACATATAAACATTTAATATTTTAAATTTCAAATTTGTTAAAGCATGATTAAATTTTTATTTTTATTATCAAACAATTTAAAAGTGAGGTAATATTATATACATATTTATTTATTGTTTGTTGTTTATGTTTTCTAGTCATACTACAACTTGCATGATAATTAAATGTCGTATTAATAAATTTGGCTGAAGTGGGAAAGTGGAATTAATCAACGTCGTCACCTTTTATCTCCTTCCCTATTTGATCCTTATGTGATTGCATCTACATTTATTCTTGTTTATTCCTATATATTGTCACCAATTAATCGTACCTGATATATGTTTAGCAATTCTGACACACAGTTAAAGTATGAATATATTTATGATGTATTCAAACTTTTCTGTATCTAGCACTTAATTAATTTAGAATCTAACTAATAAAACATAACATTTATTTTTGTCCCTCCATATTCATTCCCCAATTATAAATAGCCTACATCTTATTTCTTCATTTACATCTTGTTTCTCCTAACACCTCATATTCAAAGGCTCTTATTCTTGCAAATCCAAAAGCATTCTTTTATAAAAATGTTTTTTTTTTCATTTTCGCACACTTCCTGTCCTCATCTTAGTTGTTATTCGAAATTTTCCTGAAGCCTTATCTTGAGAGAACACAACATGAAATTGATTAGCTGAATTTGGAGATTTTTTTTAGTCTTGCGCTTCTGTTTGGCTTTTTAGGGGCTAAAATCAAAGGTGAATGTTTTAACCCACTCACAACTTCTAAATGTTCTTATGTTTGTTAAATTAAATTTTGATGTGATTTAAAATTTATCTATGATTGCTTGAACATATATTTAATCATCATCTCAGTTAGATAGCATTTATTTAAATTAAATTGTTATTTAATTTTATTATTGCATATAATTTGATAGTTAAATTTATTTATTATTGCATATAAACTGCCAGTTAAACAGTTATTAATTTTTATTGAATATAAACTATTCGTTGATGCTTGTTATATTTTATATGCTTTATATTGATGTTTTGTTTAAATTGGATGATGATTGTAATAAATGGTTGTTTATTGATATTTGGATGAATGGATGCTATATTTTATATTGTATAAACTGCAAGTTATTATGCATTTTCATTCCATTCGGGATTGCGGTTTGAAATGATATATAACCGTAAACTTTTATTTTTAAAATTACGGATTGAAATGATAAATATCCGTATCACTTGACCATAGGATAGAAAATTTTATACAGGCACCGTGGTCTATATATAAAATATTTTAAAGTGATTTTCTATGGGTTTTGGAAAATAAGGGTTTATATATATACTAATTTTGATATTATATAAATATTATTTTATATATGGTTAAATTCTAAAATTTAAGCTATGTATAACTTGATGATGTTTTAAGTTTGATTTACGAATATTTCAAGTTTGAGCTTTATTTAAGTGATCTTGAATTTATTAAATAAATATTTCTAAACTAAATAATAGTAAATTGAATTAAGGTATATATAAGATTATCATATTTGGTTGGGAATTTTGGAATATTTAAAACTTGAAATATATCCAAATTGAAATATTTTATTGAAATTAAGGTATTATTGTTTTCAAAGTATTGGTTTTCGAAATTGTTATAACTTTGAAAGTAATATGGTTTGAAAATGAATTTATTTGAAATAGAATTTATTTAAGAATTATCTTTAAATATATTGATTTGAAACCGATTGAAATTTTGAGATTTAGAATATGACTGCATTATGTGATTTGGGTTTAAGATGGTTTTAAAGAATATTTCAAGTTTTATAATTAAAAGTAAGAATAGTGATTTAAAATTTGGATTTTATTTAAATGATATATTATTGAATTTGGTTTTAAAGTATATACTATTTTGAAGTAAATGATATGTTTTGAAATAGCAATAATATTTTGGTTTTTGATGTATATACTATTTTGAAATAAAGAATATGTTTTGAAAGAGCAATGATTGTGTTTTTAAAAGTATATATATTTTTAAAATGACCACGGTGTTATAATAACGTTTGGTTGTTAAAGAGACCGGGATCGGATATGGACTTACTCTCTGTCGATACCGAAAACCACTTTGACAACTGTGTACGCGGTGGAGTTTCCAGAATGAAGTAGGATGGTGGCGACGATCCTAAGGTATATACGTGGACCCAACTCCCATGAGTTGGCATAAGGTGGCTAAAACATGAGCGATTGACGGGCCAAGGAGGTAGCACCTCTGATCGGACAAACTTCTTCGATACCATTCTATTACTTGTGATTGATTTGGCAGCCACCCTTGATTTGGGAGTGTTGTTCGAGGTGGGCGGTAGTGGCTGCTATGCGTCACCACCAGTCCAGATGCGTAATTGGTATATCTACCCTGGCATTGCCTTGTGTGCCGTGTCACCTACCATATCGAACCCACTACGATTTTGCTTTAAAGATCCGACCGCGTTAAGGTTCACCATCCCCTTAACGCTATTTTCTATATGATTATACTTTACTGATTAGACACTACTGTATATAGCGTATATTACTACATAATAGATAGTTTAACGGATCCTTAAGAGATGTGAATCCCGAACATTTCTTAAGTTACTGCACTCACGTTAGACACTGGATAGGAGATGTCAAACCCCGTAAACATCTCTAACGCCCTTTACACTCATATTTATTTCATTGATTTAACTTACATAAGATCTTTTAGTTCTGACTCGAGTGTTTTGTCTTTTCAATTCGCTCGGGTCAGCTTGAGCATTTCAGGATTTGAAGGATCTATTTCTGGAGGACGAAGACGAAGATTTTATTACTACTATTTATTATATTCCACTACACCATTGTATTCTGCTGCATAATTATCATTCTCTGGTATGTGTAACTCTGATATGTATTGTATAAGTATAATCAAATGTTTTGTAAAACAGCTTCATGAACTGTTATTTGATTATTATATTTTATCGTTCCGCTGCAAGATTCTATTTTGTTCTTTTATTTCTCCACTTTTTCTTATTTACCCCATAACAATCCACCCTTCTGTATGGTTTAAGTTGGCACGTGTGTCTGCTTAAGCATACAAAAAGGTGGGGCGTTACAGGAATGCTAATATATAATATCAAGAAGACAGTACAAAGAGCTACTCTAAGATACATAGCATTTCAAAGTAACAATCCTAAGTACTATCTTCAGCCTGGACAATTATAACAACTTGTCCTCACAAATGCTGACATACACATACTAGTAGAGCAGCAAAAATTAGAATACTATGGTAGGTGAAAGCATCTAGCTCATGTCCTGAAGCTCCAAAGAATATCAATGAAAACAAGCATTTCTCAAACTAATCGAAAGACCACTCTAGGAATTAAGGAAAAAAATAAAACCACGAGTCGAACATAAGTAAGGTATGGGAAACTCAAGAAACTTGCGGCCAACATATAACAGTACTTTTGAGACTATTCGAATCATTATAACGATCATCCCCTCAAAAAAACCTAACTCATCTAATAAGTACATAAGGTGATATAATAGGTAATGTCTAGGGCATATAATATAAATAAGAAAATAGTTGTGCTGCTTGCATCTCACAACACAACAATATTAAAAGTGCAATTAAAACTGCTAAGGTACGTCGCATATGGATTTTTGTTGGAGGTCTCCTCAGTACATCGAGGCTGGCATCCTAACATGGATCGGAATCTACTTTTCGAAACCATCTTTAGATAAAATATGTCACAAAGGTAAACATAGCCGGTCCGCGCCCGAACACATGATACAGAATACCAACAACTCCTGTATGCCTCAACCGAAAGAATCTCTAGATATTTGGAGTTGATGTGCCCATTGGATTAGCTAAACCCCTAGGCTATGCTCCTAGTCTATTTTATGTCATTTTCAATGGTGAAGTCACTTTCAGCATCTTAACACATGAGTCTTCATCACTCGAACTGATCAAGAATCTCTCCATGGATTCCAGCACAAGTCATCCGACGAATGCTTACTCTGTCCTCTCTCTTAGAATCAAGAGGGATAGTACACCACGATAGCATTGAAATGTTAATGCTGACCTCTTCCTTGGACTTAACCATAGGATGGACAGTGCATCTCTATAACATTATACTTCACAACTACTTCCAAAACATAGATTATGTATATCAGTTTTGAATTGGTTACGGTTTCGAGTTATCTTATATAGGTACACTCCCCTGCTTACTAGACACCTAAAAACCAATCGATAGATTTTCGGTTAACTTAACTTTGGTTCTTTTAGAAATAATCAAACAACACATAAGGGTAGAGATCATCTCTTATCTGGATGGATTCCCTTATATCTTGTCCAAAAAGAGCAAGACCAGTTTATACGTAAGGTATAGCATCACCGAGAGGATAACCATACCGTGCAATTCTCGTATTTCTTCTAGATATTTCCTAAGTTAATATTGATCAAATTTATTAACTATAAGAATGACCGTATATGGAAATCAAGTTTCGTATACTTATCACATTTTCGACCTTCTCAACTTACACTATCCCTCAGTTAAGGGTGAAGCTAGTAGGTTAGAGCACTATTTTCTTCTAAGCCATACTTGAACATCATTCTTAACTTTCACAAATAGAACAAGCCTACTTTGGCTTTTAGTGCTAAGTACATGGCTAAATATTTTCCATAGACAACTAAACACACAAAGCATAATTAAGTCACACAAAGCACGATTAAGTCACATAACAGACTTCTAATCCCCTTTTAATTATATTAATTATTTTATTTATTAAAAACTTTTTATAAATTTATTACTTCCTTCAGAAGTAAGCGAACTATATATATGAGTCCTCCACGGGGGATCCCGAATACATACGTTATAAAAGAAAGAGACGATTCAGACAAACGAGTCCTTCCTGGGGGATCTCAAGCCATATAATACATGACACCTTTAGTCACTTCATTTTTTTATTTGTATATATATATATATATATTTAGAATACCTTTGTAAAAGATATATACATGTATTCTACTATTTCACTATTCATTTGTACACTTTTCAATGCTTGAAAATATATTTGTATACTTATCTCAATGGAACAAGAATTTTCGCAAATCATTTAATAATATTTTCCACTTTGAAAGTATAAATTAAAGGGCTAAAAACAAAGGTCGCTAAAACATTGTTTACTATAAAACCAAACACTTTATACTTCCATTATCTTTAAAAAATTCTTTTTAAAGATCTAATTGTATCCATAAGTGTATTCAAATTGGTTAAAGACAAATGTTACTTAAACATTGTCATTACAAACCTGAAACCATTTCACTTAACATTATATTTAAAATATTCATTTTAAATATCCACTTGTAAGCAAAAGTATATTCAAATGGGTTAAAGACAAATATTACTTAAACATTGTCACTATAAACCAAAAACTATTTATACTTACCATCATCTTTAAAAAAAAATTCTATTGAAAGGTCTAATTGTACTTATTAACAAGATAATATATTTAAGTTAACTTCTCAAAACCATTTTTTATAATTAAGTGTTATAATCAATACCACTTACCCTTTTATAAAATAATTAACTTACTTTTCCAAACCTATATATACTTTAAAAATACTTATAATTATGTTTTAGATATCTATAATAAATATTATTTATAAATAAAAATTTAACAAAAATCATAAAAATGGCATGTTTTACATTTAAAACCCTCCACTTTAAAATTTATAAATAATTATTAAAAATATGTATTAAACTTGAAACCTCTTTTTAAAATACATTAAAACATGTTATTAAACTTTCCTAAAATGATCTTTTAAAAATAATCTATTTAAATATGATTTTAAACATATTTAAAATATCAAAAATAGCTTAAAAGCAACATTACACCAAAAGAAGGCCAGAAGTGTCGCTGTAGCTCAAACACAACATTTATGGGTGTGGTAAATGCTACTAGACAGAGAGCATTTTAGAAAAAGCATGAAAGTGTTGTCCAGTTTTACCCACTCAAATAAATGATTCAAGATTTGAAACTTTTACAGTAAGTACTATACTTAGAGTGGTTAAAAACCATATAAAGAGACTCTTATGGATATTCCCCAAAATCATATTAAAATTCAAAAAAACAAGCTATTTCAAAGTGCTCAAATAGCGACCTTTTTTGCTACTAACTTTTGTAACTTTGTTCAACTAGTCTTAAATTGATTTAAACTCCAATATTTTTACAATAAGAAGTAAACATATAGTAATTGTTATAACAACATAGAAATGCATATGGATATCTTCCAAAATCATATTATAAATCTTCGAACACAAGGCAATTTCAAGGTGCTTATATAACGACCTTTTCGCTATAAATTTTGCTACTTTGTTAAACAAGTTCGATGGCTTTTCAAACCACTTCCTAGCTTTCCAATACACTAGTATAAGTGTAGATCACAAAAAATATGTATACATTTATAATATGTTCACATATAACCATTTAAGTAAGTTAAACACAAAGGATTTCAATGTGCACTTATAACGACTATTCTCGCATCAAATACTTTCAAACATAATTCAACACCACATACAACAAACCAAACATGTAAACACAAAGTCGGGGCCACGTTAGATGTTGTAGTGGGTACTAGAAGTGATGATAGTTCATATAAAGTTATGTAACAACCCAAAACTTTTAGTGATTTTATTTATTAAATTAATTGAAATTGTGTGAAGTTTTAAACAATAAAATTTGAAAATAAAAATGTAATATTTGTCAGCTAAATCAATGGGTGACCGTTGCTTTTAAAACTGCTCATATTTAATTTGGTACGTTTAATTTCTATTTGTTCCATTCTTTTCCCTATTGCCTTTTTCATTCCTTGATTTTTGGTGCTATTGGCTTCAACAAACATATCATATTTAGTACAAATTTTATATATATTCCTTACCTTACCTGTGTCTTTTCTTTGTCTGCTCCTCTTCTTTACAAGCAAATTATAAAGTGCATTAAATAGCTTTTCAGCTGAAATCAAGGGGATTGAACCATTGCCATTACTTTGTTTATATATTTCAGGTTCTCTGTTGCTTTCGGAAGGAAATATACGTTGCCTTCTTTGTGTATTATTCCACCTGCTTAATTTTAGCATGCGTTTCTATTATTTCTCTTTTCTCTTACCTGAAGCATTTATTTTGACTCTTCAATATCCTTCCGTATAAAAAAAATAAAAAAAATTTCAAAACTTCTTATCCAAACAAATTTATTGCTTTAATATCTTTGCTGAATCAATGCTTCTAATCGTTGCTATTTCATTGCAGCAAATCATTCATTACTTTACATTTATATCAGTACCTTTAATTGTGACAGTTAATTTCCCTTCGGTTTTAAATTTTGAAACGTGCTGCACACGCATATCAATTGCTTAATAAACTGCGTCAATCAAGTGTTTATGTTACTTCTCATTTATTTGATTGCCAACAGTACAAATTCAAACGGTCATCTAGCTTTATTACTCCCTTTATCTTTTGTTCTGCATGATCAATTGAAGAAACGTATAACGTACGTACGTTTTTCCTTTTTTTCATTATTTGATTTGGCTGCAGCTCATATTTTATTTGCGTGTATAAATCAACGTGAATATTTATTGCCTAAAATCCTCACCCGCTACTTTATATTTATTATTTATGTGATACGTTTCCCAATTTGTGCCTATTCGTTTTTCCTACATTACTTGTTTTAACCGCTGAAACATTTTTAACCTTTTGACAGTTCAGTTTTTCCACTCTACCCATTTTATATATTTCTTTTCTTCCCCCTCTCCCTGTTCTCTGCTTTCAATATAAATTTGCCAAATCCACCTTCATATTTTCACTCGACAAAAAAAATTATAAAAATAAAAGCATCGCTGCTTCATCTTTCGCCGCCTGGCTCTCGTTGCCTTCACCAATTCCAGAACAAGCCTTCTGCTTCCTTCCCCTCATTTATATACTTATATAAGTAAGTAAGTTGTTTTAAAACTTATTTTGGGTTAATATGCAGTTTTGTTATCAAGATTTGCATGGTTTTGTTATAATATATTTCTTTTTATCAAATCATTTTATATGGTGTTATAAGTCGCTTCTTCTTTTTTGTATGATGCGTGTGTTACATATAATAGTATAGTATATTATATCATAGTATATTTTATCACTGTTGTTTATGATTTTAAAGTACATATATATAATTTACTGTATGTATATGTTAGTTTTGGATCAAAATACATTAGTATATATAGATATAACTCAGAGCTTTCTATTTTGGGTTAATATATGTACAAACTTATATTTTGTTTTGCTTATGAGTTCTATCTGTTATATATATAAAGGTAGTATATATTCTATTTTCGTTTATATCAATACTTTGCTTTCTGATTTTTTTATATGTACGTTTTAATATAATATATATAAACTTATATAAATTTTGAATATGTCTGTTATACAAATTTTACCAGTCATGCATATATTAATTATGTTATAGTATGTTATATTAAAATTGGTTATAGTTTTATATTAGTAATGTGTTTAATTAGATATATATAACAGTTTTGATTTTTATTATACATCAATGTTTTGATTCTTTAATAAATATATGTATATATTAGGGAGCAGTAGTCTTTTGTCGTGTAAAGAAATTTGTGTAAAATTTTGCTTTAAACTTTTATTTTGTTTGAGTTAGTGAGGAGTTTTATAAACATTGGTTTAAATAGGAAAAATAAACTTTTTGTTAGTGTTGTAACTCATTGTTAAAGTTAAAATATATAGTTATTTTGTTTTGATCGGCTATTTTAAGTATTATATATTTGGTTTGTTTTAAAACGGCATCTTATTTTTTTAGGCGTCAGCATGAATTTTTTTAGGTCTGCATATTTTATACTTGTTAAGTTGTTCATATTCTAAGATATGTATTCAGTATATTTTTAAGTATGCTTAAAAGCTTGTATATAAGATGAGTACTGACTTTAGGTAAATGTAGGTGTTTTAGATAAATTGTGTTTTATTATAACGCCCCACCTCTATGCTCATAATAACAAAGAGTATTAAAAGAAATACTGTCTATTATTACGAAGAATAAGGCTGGATAGGAGCGACTATCCGTAATTGGCCTTACACTAATATTGGTTATCCCGATAGGAGTGGTATATACTTTTTATTTTTCATCTATTATTTATTTACTCCCATCGACATATCCAATTATCAGTATAAAACAAACTACGATAGTTCATAATAGTTTAGGACATTAGATATAACAATAACACAGATAATATAATTGCGGAACACAGATAAAAACAAAAGTCTCATATATATATAACTGATGTCAGTTAATACATAGTTGACACAATACATACGATACAACTACAACTGTCGACTCTAGAAGTTATATATACACGTACATTATCGACTAATATACATGAATACATATCGTTCTATACAATGACACGACTACTACAAAAGGACAATGACAACTTCAGAAGATGCGAAAAGTCTTCAAATCCCGAACAGCAACTCAAAGAAGAAAATCTACAACCTGAAATAACTCGGGTCTGACCCGAGTATTACGTTCAAAAGAAAATAATACACGGGTCAGTCTAATTCAAACTCAGTTATTAGTGCATAGGAGCAATAATAATCAAACGTCAAATAGACGACAGTCGCAGAAATCTCGTATATTCAACTCTCGATACGAGAATTGGATGACGACAAATATAACACTAAGCAGTGTAAATCAACAAATCAGAAATCTTAAAATGATCAAACACATCAACTTTCTGGGTGGCTGCAGCACACACACGCGTGCACTACCTCGCCACACAGTACGTGAAATCATCACGACGGTGGAAACTAACAGCAATCAAAACGGTAGAAGTCAACATAAATAAACTTACAGGGTCAAACCCGGGTCTTTGAGACCGGATTCAACTCGCTGTAAAATCTCAAGAATCAATTTGAAATAATCACGAACCAACAAAGGCAATAACACAAGCAAGACCAGAACCAAACAAAGGCCAGAAGTACAAAATGGCCAAGCAAGTGCGCCATAAAAACGATAGCCCAGATCAAGACAGATCAGTGAAAAGCGATACAAGAGAGGCGAGTGATGCACTGATAAATAAAGTGCAAACACAACCGCATATGGTCAACAACAACTCAAAGCAATGCCAATTCGAACAAAGAAACAGTCAGGAGCAAGAAACAGTCAGATGAACAGTGAAGCTCAACTGGCAACAAGTAAAACAAGAGCCAGTGATGTACACTTATACTAAATGTCTCAAAGAACGGAGGACAGAACTAGAGGGCAACATGAAACTGAACAGTGCAAAAGTAATATGGACCTGACACCGTCACGAGGTAAATAGTCTCAAACAACATTGGACAGTGCCATCAGAGATGAACACTTCATATATGTAAACCAGGCAATAGTGAGTAAGACATCACTAACATATGTGAACTCAAGTAATCACGTGAACACAATACAACAATGAATTAAGTGAACAGGTGTGTACATGTATACACGCAACTGAAGTGCAACTACGGTTGCAATATGGCTCGAATGCACAGATAATATGAAGTGTAACTGCTACTGAATACTTAACATGTCAAGGAAGTAAAACCACAAACCAACAAGTATGCGCCAGTGAACAGCACACAACAACCCTGACTCAAAGCGTATACAATGAGGACTACAAGTTCAGGTCCAGTTATAACCAAGAACAAACCCAATGCAAATATATACTCGGATACAAAGGAATGCAACTACCAATGCAGACTAACTTATATTATACAATGAAACCAGAAGAGACTGATATCAAAGCAAGGGGGTTCGAATCAAAATGTAGTTGCAATTTTCACACAGTGAAACAGTTATTAACTACTGATACTAAAACAGTATAACCAATTCCATGAAGACAAAATCATGAATCAACTAAAGTCAAAGTCGTGGTGAACAGGAAAAGAACAACCATCTCATAACCAAACCCATGGCAACCGAAACAACTAAAACTTCCCAAGAACACATACATATCCAGGGCTGTAGTGTCCAAGGATGAGACAAAATCACGCAAGGCAGCAGTTTTAAAACAATTTAAAACTCGATGTGGCTAGCTCGAATAATCCCAAAGCCAAGCAAATACAATTTTTACATGTATGCAAATATATATAAGTATACACATACATGTCTATATCAAATGGAACAAAGAGAGATATACAAATGTGTACAGCAGCTAGCAATGGCGAGATACGAGTGCAGTGAGCCTCAATGCAATCACGAATGCAGCTGTACACGAAAATATCAGACTCCAAACATCCTGGTGAAGAATGAATGCAACACAACTCGAAGTACTATGGACAGAAGTAAACGCAGACATGAACCAGATCACGTCACAAGAGAAATATACCACTGGTGATACGTTTGAACAAAGATTTCCCATTTAAGAAATGCAATGTCAAAGATAATAAATAATGTGATAAAAACAACCCACCCAATTCCAAGGCTACTGCAGACCCAAAACCCCAGAAATTTCCATAACAAAATCAGAGTGACCGAAGACAAATGTAAAGCAATGTCGAAGTCCCCAGAGAAATTCACAATTTCCAACTGAAAACCCCTATCACGAAAATATGTGAATTTAAACAAAGTCCAAGTGAACAAAATATGAACCAATGATTTTAACTTCAAACCAAAATCGAAGCAAGGATAACCACGGAACGAACAGCTCAAATTCTCTAAACATTTTTTTACGAAATCAACATAATCACTCCAGTAACCAATCGTCAACAAAATCGAAACCAGAGAAATCACATAAACACAATTACATAGAGGATGAATTAGATGTGAGTGGAAAGAGCCACTCACCTTTTTCTCGAAGCAAAGAAGGACTCGCTCACTTGGAGGCGTTCGACAGTTTGAAGCAGCCGCGAGTAGAGCGATCGAATTACTGAAGTCGAAACCCTTGATTTAACTACCCCTAGCCTCGGAGCGAAGAGGAAGATGAATGAAAAGAAGATCGAGCCGCCACCATTTTTTTTTTCTTCGTAATGAGGAGAGGGGGTCGGGTTCGTATTTGTGTAGAGGAGATCGTGGGGGTATGGGCTAGGGTATGGGCTGGTGTATTATTTTTTTCTTTTTACTTTTATTTATAGATAAAATTTATCCCTTTTTAAACATCGTTATCTATATTATTTTAATTTTCCTATATCATATCAATTTCAAAAGAATTTCTACTAGATACACCAACTCCACTAACCATTTTATAAAAGAATTTATACTGACAAAAGCACTTAACAATTTTATGAACAAATTTCAACTCGAATAAAAAAATTTTAATTGCAATTGTCTAACAAATTAAATCGTCATTTGACGATAATCAACTGTTATGAAACTCTGGGTTGTTACAGACTCCCCTCCTTATAGGAATTGCGTCCTCGCAATTATAAGAAATAAATGGAAAAAAGGTAACAACCAAAAGAGCAAGGCAATGACGAGTGCATAAGTAAAGCAAATGTCAGCAGGGGAAGTACTAGATATGAAATCAAAAGGTTCGACTGCTTCAAATCAAAAGAATCAACATCGTGGGAATCAGGGATCAAAATCAGACGACTAACAAAAGCAAGAACAATCGAGTTCCAGCAACTAAAAGAGAAGGAAAAACAGAGCAGAAATCCCATACAGAGCACGAATTGAATGTGAGTAAATCAAATTACTCACCTGAATCTCCAGAGAAAAAGACGAAGCTCAAATCTCAAAAATCTCAAATATTTACTTATCTCAAACGATAATCAGAAGATAAATCAAATATCTGATTATCTCAAACGATAGTCAGAAAACAAATCAATTATCTGATTATCTCAAACGATAGTCAGAAAACAAATATTCAATTATCAAAAACGATAATCAAATTTCTCAAATCAACATATATTCGATTATCACAAGCGATAATCAAATTTCAAATTCAACAAATATTCGATTATCAAAAACGATAATCAAATTTCAAATTCAACAAATATTCGATTATCAAAAACGATAATCAAATTTCAAATTCAACAAATATTCGATTATTAAAAACGATAATCAAATTTCAAATTTAGCAAATATTTAATTACCTCAAGCGATAATTAAATCTCAAATCAACAAATATTTAATTATCTAAAGCGATAATTAAATTTCCCAAATCAACAAATATTTAATTATCTAAAGTGATAATTAAATCTCAAACCAGCAAATATTTAATTATCAAAAGCGATAATTAAATCTCATATCAGCAAATATTTAATTATCTAACAGCGATAATTAAATCTAAAATCAACTAATATTTAATTATCAAAGACGATAATTAAATCTCAAATCAACAAATATTTAATTATCTAACAGCGATAATTAAATCTAAAATCAACAAATATTTAATTATCAAAGACGATAATTAAATCTCAAATCAACAAATATTTAATTATCTAAAGCGATAATTAAATTTCCCAAATCAACAAATATTTAATTATCTAAAGCGATAATTAAATCTCAAACCAGCTAATATTTAATTATCAAAAGCGATAATTAAATCTCATATCAGCAAATATTTAATTATCTAACAGCGATAATTAAATCTAAAATCAACTAATATTTAATTATCAAAGACGATAATTAAATCTCAAATCAACAAATATTTAATTATCTAACAGCGATAATTAAATCTAAAATCAACAAATATTTAATTATCAAAGACGATAATTAAATCTCAAATCAACAAATATTTAATTATCTAAAGTGATAATTAAAAGCAACAAATATCCGATTATCAAAAACGATAATCAGAACTCATATCAACAAATATCTAATTATCACAAGCGATAATTAGAAACAACAAATATCTGATTATCAAAAACGATAATCAGAACTCATATCAACAAATATCTAATTATCACAAGCGATAATTAGAAACAACAAATATCTGATTATCAAAAACGATAATCAGAACTCATATCAACAAATATCTAATTATCACAAGCGATAATTAGAAACAACAAATATCTGATTATCAAAAACGATAATCAGAACTCATATCAACAAATATCTAATTATCACAAGCGATAATTAGAAACAACAAATATCTGATTATCAAAAACGATAATCAGAACTCATATCAACAAATATCTAATTATCACAAGCGATAATTAGAAACAACAAATATCTGATTATCAAAAACGATAATCAGAACTCATATCAACAAATATCTAATTATCACAAGCGATAATTAGAAACAACAAATATCTGATTATCAAAAACGATAATCAGAACTCATATCAACAAATATCCAATTACCTGCAGATAATTGGAAGCAACAAATATCTAGAAATCAATTAAGTAGACTAGAAAATCAACATAAAAGTTTGGATCGATCCCATCAGATGGCGAGTTTTTAATTCGCCGCACGTGCATCTCAGAGTGGCCGAAGCCTACCAAGTACTCAACATAATTTTGGCGCCCATCAGATTGACCCGAAGGTCCGCAGAGTGACCCGAAGGTCTAGTACTGGTATTTGACCCGAAGGTCCGCAGAGTGGCCCGAAAGCCCAACAAATGACCCCAAGGTCCTCATAGTGGCTCGAAAGCACACGAAAGCATCAAAATGTTTCAATTAACGAGTCTGGAATTAACCGAAATAGCAAATGCACATGTCCCATACCACGTGTTTTACTAAATCGTTTGATTCTCTTCATCGTTTCCTTGAAAGTGTAAAATTCATCAAAATCATCAAAACAACAGATATTCAATTAACGAGTCCGGAATTAAGTGTGGTTCCATACTCCGCACTTTTGCTAAATCGTTTAAATCTCTTCATCGTTTCCTTGAAAGTGCAAAAATTGTGTATTTTGTAAAAATACACTTTACATTCTCAAACGGACAAGTCCAGAATTAAGCGAATCAGTAAAAGAAAGGGGTCATAGTCCTCGATTTTGCTGAAACGTTTAAATCGCTTCCTCATTCTTTTGAAAGCGCAAACTGTTAAATTTCTGCAAACAATTTTATTTATTTTGTAAAAATAACAATTCACCTTCTCAACTGGATAAGTCCGGAGTTAAGCGAAACAGTAAAAGAAAAGGTCATAATCCTCGATTTTGCTGAATCGTTTAAGTCGCTTTCTCATTCTTTTGAAAACGCAAACTGTTACAATTTTATAAAACAATCTTCATTTTAAAACAAATTTCCAATCACGTGATTAAAACAGCAAATCAGTAACAATTTCGATAAGGAAATTGTACTTCTCAAACTACCGTAAAAACGGTTACACATCAGCATTGCGGAATAACCGCTTGAAAATCCACTTTTTTTTAAAAAAAATTGACGGTTATGGAAGCCAAAGCGACAGTAGTTTTAAAACGTCAAAATCACATCAAAACAATCTATATCAAAATGTAATGTCAGTGAATTCTCATTCATCAAGATGCCACAAAACACCGTACTTCAAAATATAGTATTGGTGTAAAATTCCGTTGTAAAAATAACGGCAACAAAATACGTTTCATAACCAAGTATCGGTTCAACGTAAAATAAATGCAATAACGTGAAATTTAAATTTTTGCACGTACTACAAAATGAACAAAGAATCATTCAAATGTATCTTCAATGAAGATAATTTAAAACAGCAAAAATCTAATCAATAGATGATTAGTACAAAAGAAAGCCAGTGGAAATTTCAACAAAAATCACATATCTGCAATTTCTTCGAATCCTCAATTCGGATTCGAAATTCTCAAAGAAACAAAATAATTACAGCTATGTAAACAACAAATGGAATTTATTTCAATTTCTAAATCAAATAGATTATCAATTGTACTCAGCGAAGACAGTTTCACTGTTTCCGCTGCGCACTCTGATAAACAGAACACAAATCAATCAAATCATCAGAACACAATTTCACTATTATTTTTAAATAATGACATTTAAAAACTTGCATCAAAATTTCAAAACTTTAGTTTTGACTCCAATCACAATAAAACATCGACCAATAGTTGTAACATATGTTCCATCCGAGTTAAGTTTTATATTATGTCCATAAACCCCAAGCTCTGATACCAACTATAACGCCCCACCTCTATGCTCATAATAACAAAGAGTATTAAAAGAAATACTGTCTATTATTACGAAGAATAAGGCTGGATAGGAGCGACTATCCGTAATTGGCCTTACACTAATATTGGTTATCTCGATAGGAGTGGTATATACTTTTTATTTTTCATCTATTATTTATTTACTCCCATCGACATATCCAATTATCAGTATAAAACAAACTACGATAGTTCATAATAGTTTAGGACATTAGATATAACAATAACACAGATAATATAATTGCGGAACACAGATAAAAACAAAAGTCTCATATATATATAACTGATGTCAGTTAATACATAGTTGACACAATACATACGATACAACTACAACTGTCGACTCTAGAAGTTATATATACACGTACATTATCGACTAATATACATGAATACATATCGTTCTATACAATGACACGACTACTACAAAAGGACAATGACAACTTCAGAAGATGCGAAAAGTCTTCAAATCCCGAACAGCAACTCAAAGAAGAAAATCTACAACCTGAAATAACTCGGGTCTGACCCGAGTATTACGTTCAAAAGAAAATAATACACGGGTCAGTCTAATTCAAACTCAGTTATTAGTGCATAGGAGCAATAATAATCAAACGTCAAATAGACGACAGTCGCAGAAATCTCGTATATTCAACTCTCGATACGAGAATTGGATGACGACAAATATAACACTAAGCAGTGTAAATCAACAAATCAGAAATCTTAAAATGATCAAACACATCAAATTTCTGGGTGGCTGCAGCACACGCACGCGTGCACTGCCTCGCCACACAGTACGTGAAATCATCACGACGGTGGAAACTAACAGCAATCAAAACGGTAGAAGTCAACATAAATAAACTTACAGGGTCAAACCCGGGTCTTTGAGACCAGATTCAACTCGCTGTAAAATCTCAAGAATCAATTTGAAATAATCACGAACCAACAAAGGCAATAACACAAGCAAGACCAGAACCAAACAAAGGCCAGAAGTACAAAATGGCCAAGCAAGTGCGCCATAAAAACGATAGCCCAGATCAAGACAGATCAGTGAAAAGCGATACAAGAGAGGCGAGTGATGCACTGATAAATAAAGTGCAAACACAACCGCATATGGTCAACAACAACTCAAAGCAATGCCAATTCGAACAAAGAAACAGTCAGGAGCAAGAAACAGTCAGATGAACAGTGAAGCTCAACTGGCAACAAGTAAAACAAGAGCCAGTGATGTACACTTATACTAAATGTCTCAAAGAACGGAGGACAGAACTAGAGGGCAACATGAAACTGAACAGTGCAAAAGTAATATGGACCTGACACCGTCACGAGGTAAATAGTCTCAAACAACATTGGACAGTGCCATCAGAGATGAACACTTCATATATGTAAACCAGGCAATAGTGAGTAAGACATCACTAACATATGTGAACTCAAGTAATCACGTGAACACAATACAACAATGAATTAAGTGAACAGGTGTGTACATGTATACACGCAACTGAAGTGCAACTACGGTTGCAATATGGCTCGAATGCACAGATAATATGAAGTGTAACTGCTACTGAATACTTAACATGTCAAGGAAGTAAAACCACAAACCAACAAGTATGCGCCAGTGAACAGCACACAACAACCCTGACTCAAAGCGTATACAATGAGGACTACAAGTTCAGGTCCAGTTATAACCAAGAACAAACCCAATGCAAATATATACTCGGATACAAAGGAATGCAACTACCAATGCAGACTAACTTATATTATACAATGAAACCAGAAGAGACTGATATCAAAGCAAGGGGGTTCGAATCAAAATGTAGTTGCAATTTTCACACAGTGAAACAGTTATTAACTGCTGATACTAAAACAGTATAACCAATTCCATGAAGATAAAATCATGAATCAACTAAAGTCAAAGTCGTGGTGAACAGGAAAAGAACAACCATCTCATAACCAAACCCATGGCAACCGAAACAACTAAAACTTCCCAAGAACACATACATATCCAGGGCTGTAGTGTCCAAGGATGAGACAAAATCACGCAAGGCAGCAGTTTTAAAACAATTTAAAACTCGATGTGGCTAGCTCGAATAATCCCAAAGCCAAGCAAATACAATTTTTACATGTATGCAAATATATATAAGTATACACATACATGTCTATATCAAATGGAACAAAGAGAGATATACAAATGTGTACAGCAGCTAGCAATGGCGAGATACGAGTGCAGTGAGCCTCAATGCAATCACGAATGCAGCTGTACACGGAAATATCAGACTCCAAACATCCTGGTGAAGAATGAATGCAACACAACTCGAAGTACTATGGATAGAAGTAAACGCAGACATGAACCAGATCACGTCACAAGAGAAATATACCACTGGTGATACGTTTGAACAAAGATTTCCCATTTAAGAAATGCAATGTCAAAGATAATAAATAATGTGATAAAAACAACCCACCCAATTCCAAGGCTACCGCAGACCCAAAACCCCAGAAATTTCCACAACAAAATCAGAGTGACCGAAGACAAATGTAAAGCAATGTCGAAGTCCCCAGAGAAATTCACAATTTCCAACTGAAAACCCCTATCACGAAAATATGTGAATTTAAACAAAGTCCAAGTGAACAAAATATGAACCAATGATTTTAACTTCAAACCAAAATCGAAGCAAGGATAACCACGGAACGAACAGCTCAAATTCTCTAAACATTTTTTTACGAAATCAACATAATCACTCCAGTAACCAATCGTCAACAAAATCGAAACCAGAGAAATCACATAAACACAATTACATAGAGGATGAATTAGATGTGAGTGGAAAGAGCCACTCACCTTTTTCTCGAAGCAAAGAAGGACTCGCTCACTTGGAGGCGTTCGACAGTTTGAAGCAGCCGCGAGTAGAGCGATCGAATTACTGAAGTCGAAACCCTTGATTTAACTACCCCTAGCCTCGGAGCGAAGAGGAAGATGAATGAAAAGAAGATCGAGCCGCCACCATTTTTTTTCTTCTTCGTAATGAGGAGAGGGGGTCGGGTTCGTATTTGTGTAGAGGAGATCGTGGGGGTATGGGCTAGGGTATGGGCTGGTGTATTATTTTTTTCTTTTTACTTTTATTAATAGATAAAATTTATCCCTTTTTAAACATCTTTATCTATATTATTTTAATTTGCCTATATCATATCAATTTCAAAAGAATTTCTACTAGATACACCAACTCCACTAACCATTTTATAAAAGAATTTATACTGACAAAAGCACTTAACAATTTTATGAACAAATTTCAACTTGAATAAAAAAAAATTAATTGCAATTGTCTAACAAATTAAATCTTCATTTGACGATAATCAACTGTTATGAAACTCCGGGTTGTTACATTTATTCTAAAACAATGGATTTTGGAATGTGTGTGTATATAGATATAATATGTGTTTAAGAAATTGTTGTGGGAAATAGTTTAAGTATATAAAAAATACTTTGATTTTTAATGCTTGATTTAAGAATGATGATTTAGAAATTTTTTTATTATTTTGATATCTATTTTCAATTTATGTCAAACTGACCCTAATCGTTCCATCGATTCCTCATTATCAGTTATCCGTCGTGCCTGTTTTCTTCATCGAATCATATCCATCCAGCGTTGCTTTGGAATTCGTAGCTCGTTTCCTTGTCAAATTTCTCTAGCCTCGAAAGGTGAGCAATCACTCACGATTAACGTTCTTATATTTATTAAATTTGATTTCAATTGAAACGACAATTGAAATATGCTGCTGTAGTTATTTAAATTGTTATATATGTTATTATCTGTAACTGTTCACTTGTTGGATATGACACCATATCTTGTTGTTTATATTATATTGTTATTTATGATATATGCCTGTTGTTGTATTTTATATTATCTGTTATCACT
Organism: Allium fistulosum; assembly: GCA_030737815.1. Classification (NCBI taxonomy): domain Eukaryota; kingdom Viridiplantae; phylum Streptophyta; class Magnoliopsida; order Asparagales; family Amaryllidaceae; genus Allium; species Allium fistulosum. The sequence continues at coordinate 519,835,413 of CM060901.1, read as the reverse complement.
CTGCAAGTTCCCTGTTAGTATAGAATTCACTATGGGTTAAAATGATACATATCCGAACGGACTTTAGAATAGAAGAAAGTCGTTATGGGTTGAAATGATAAACCCAAGCGATTTTTCAATTGATTTGAATTTGGGATTACGGGTCGAAATGATATCTACCCGCATGTATTTAAATTTATGGATTGAAATGATAAATATCCGTATCACTTGACCATAAATAGGAAATTATATATATAAATATTTTGAAAATAAATTCTATGGTTTTGGAAAGAAATATATGGTTTTAATAAAAGTTGATTCTTAAATTATTACATATAAAGTGGTAATGATATATGTAAATTAAATAATGATATTTAATTTAATTAAGATGGATTTAATACATATAATATGTTTAAGTATAAAATTTATATTTCAAATTAGATTTTTGGTAATAATTTGAATAAGTTAAGGTTGGGAAGATAATTTGAATTTAGTTGAAATTTTATTCATTAAAGAATTTTATTTAATTAAACCGATTTGAAACTTATTGAAATTGAGATTTAAGATATGATTTATGATTTGGGTTTGATGTAAGCAAATTAATGAATATTTCTTGTTTAAAATAAATTTAAGGAAATATTTAGTAAAAATATAATTTAAGGCTAGTTAAATGATATTGAATTTATTAAGTGAATATTCCCTGATTAAATAATAATGAAGTTAAATCAAGAGCTATATGAAACTATTAAATCTAACTTTGAAAATGTTGAATATTAAAGCTTTGAAATATATTGAAAAATAAATGGTATATTTAGAACTGAATTAAATTGATGAATTGAGCTTTGAATAAATTTGAATTTGTAATTTGAAGTTGATTTGAATTGATTTGCGAGACTTGAGGAAATTATAAATACTTTACTTTTTAAATCATTTAATATATATATACTATTTTGGAAAATAGATATATTTGAAATGAAATGATATTTGGGTTTTGAAGTATAAATTAAATTGAAATGACCACGGTGTTATAGTATATATTTCTACATTGAAGATAGTTCCACGAATCCTTAGAGAATGGTTATCCCAAACATCATTTAAGTTACTTGTATTTCAGTTGATATTTCACTTGAGTTGGATTTATTAGTATAAGAATGTTAATCCCGACTCGAGTGTTTTGTGTTTTGCTTTACGCTCGGGTCAGACTGAGTGATACAGCATTTGAGACTCACCCTTCGAGTTTGGAGCTTCATTTGGAGATCCAACTATCGATTCAGCTTTCAGCTTTTCCAGTTGATTTGTTCAGAGAGGTCATCTATTTGTACTGAAGACTTCACTGTATTTGAGATATTCTGTTGTATTTTATTTTAACTCTGATGTTTATATAGTAGCTTCATGAACTACTATTTTATCTATTCCGCTACGTATTATTGTATTACTCTGTGTCTGTGATTGATTTATTTGTTGTATATGCTGAGTTTGCCAAATTTAAATTAACAATCTATTATTTTGAATTATTCAAGTCCGACATGTGTGGATTTATTGTCGATTTGAATGGTCCAAAATATCGGGTCGTTACAAGTTATCACTTGCTTTCCAAAGCAACGGGGGTGTAACAACCCGAAATTTAAGCTATCGTAATTAATTAACGAATTAATTAAATAGTAAACTAACTTTGTGAAATTATCAGATTTGAGCCATGGGAGTTGCACCATTGTGTCCGTAGTAATTTTCTGGTCAATTTCCATATATAGACTGTCAAAATCCGTGCTAAGATGAAGAAGTTACGGAATAAACAAGAAAAAGAAGAAGAAAAATTATATAGGGAAGGGCGACCCTAAGGTCGACCGTAGCAAGTGATGGGTCGACACCAAAGTCGACCCGCGTGAGTTCTTGTACGTGAGAATGCATTCTTCATCCAGATCGATTTTTACATGTCAATTTGAAACTTTTATCCAATCCTGTGCGTCCGTGCTTCCATCCGATGGTTCTTATCGAGCATATGGTGTGGTTGCACCAGATTTAATCTCCAAATCCAACGGTATGAGATCCACAAGTCACACTATAAATAAGACCCTAGGCCTAGCTATTTTTCTCATTTAGATTTTCTCCATCTGGCTCGCTGCCTAAGGCTGGACCCTAAAAGGAATATTTTTCCGAGGAGAAGGTCTTTTTAAATTAAAATATTTTATACCCTTCAAGTGGATCCTGGAAGGCCAAGGGAAGAGCTAAGGACCACATGTGAGTGTTAAGTAATTATTTTAGATTTTTAAGTAATTTAAAATAATAGGGTTTCCAATTGTTGTAGTTTTTCTATAATTTTGGGATGACCATTATGCAAGTTTATTTACAGTTATTTTAAGTAAATTTAAGATTTGTTTTCCAGTCTATTTTCTTTTAGCTATTCAATTTCAGTTATTTGCAATTATTTATTGTTAATTATAGCTTTCCCAATTATTTACAGTTTTTGCAGTATTTACAGTTATTTACTGTTATTTACGTTTTATTTACATCTATATCTACGATTGGGATTTCTTCTGTAAATGTCAGTTTCTTTTTAATTCCCTCTTTATGCGAATGGAATAAATAGAAAATTCTTTAATACAGACTAAAATATAAGAAAACTGAATTCATAGAAAATGGGATGTAAATTAAGAAAGACTATAATAAATTGGACTTAGACTGAAATAGGCAAATTTAAGACATTTGCAGGCATAGTTATAACATATAATTATAACTAAAAAGAGAAAATAGAAGAAATAGCAGAAGTAGCTTATTATTATATACTTAGATCTTGGGTTAAGTTAATAAGCAGAATTATAACACACATGTTATAATTAGAGACAATAATTAAGTAGAAAGAACAGGAAAGGCTTATTTTAAGACTCAAATTAAGTTAGTAAGCAAATAAAGCAGAAATAACAGAAGGGGCTTATTATAATAAATTTAGATCTTGGATTAACTTAATAAGCAAGGTATAGAAGATCTGTATTGTAGGCCCAACGAGGTAGTCCTTTACTGATATAGAAGATCTGTATTGTAGGCCCAACGGTGTAGTCCTTTACAGATATAGAAGATCGATATTGTAGGCCTAAAGTGGTAGTCCTTTACAGATATAGAGGCTTATTTTAAAACTTACATTAAGTTAATAAGCAAAAATAGAAGTAAGACACGTACCAACAGCATTCCCTTTTTTAGTTAGGTCTCACAATAGACTAGGTGAGGCTTGGCACGCTTATGCTGGAGTAGTGGTAAATAAGAGGTCAATAAATAGAAGTTCAAATCATGGGGATTTGGACAAGGGGCGCAACTAGAATTTTTTGTTAGATAAAACCTATACCAACAGTATTCCCTTTTAGTCAGACACAGGTGGTCTCACAATAGCACAGGTGAGGCAAGGGCACGCTTATGCTGGAGCAGTGGTAAATAAGTGGTCAACGGGAGGGAGCAATAGATAGCACGAGCCTGATGGTGGTCGAGCAGGCGACCTCGGTGCTGACTGATAAGTTGTTATTGAGTTCCAAGCGCTTAATTGGCGTCTTCTACGTATGGACCAACAGGGTTTAGTCCGCAGTAGGCGTAGGTGTCTTTTGCGTAGGGGCCAACAGGGTCTTGTCTGCATCTTTTGCGTAGGGACCAATGAGTCTAGTTCGTAATAGCACGATAGATTTAGATGGCCGATCAAAAGGCAGAATTAGGATTTCAGCCTAACTAAACTAGGATTGGGATTCCAGCCTAACCAATGCAGTTTTAGAAAAGTGCAAACAATCTAATCGAGCTATATAAGCAAAGAAAATAGTTAAACCGTATTTTTTTGCAGCTTTATGTTTCCTTTATACTAGAACTGTTGCAAAGTCTATTATCTTTACTTTGCTTAAGAATACTAGTAATTACTTTCATTCACCAGACTTTTAGTCTGACCTACTCCTCTATTTCCCTTTTCCCCCCATAGGCCAACAGAGGCAATGATAGTAGATTTCGGATTCCTTTGGAGGCTCAACTGTGGAGCCTTATCTTCATTTAATCTTCTTATTTTCCAGTTTTCTTTTTTTGGAGTTCGGATTTACTGGTACTGTTGAGAGGGATGGTTTTGTTTATGTACTATGATATGACTAAGATGGTATTTTCTTTTCATAATACATGCATTGGGTATTTTAAGACACCTTGTATATTTGGTTTTTTGACTCTACTTTATGAAATTTGATTTTGAATAATAAGATTTCTATTTAAATGTTTCCGCTGTTTTATTTATTTTGTCTTGTGAATCTTAGTCTCTGTAAGTTTCTAGCTATACCTACAACACACCATATATTTTAGTGTTCCTTTTTGGGTATACTAAAGGGTGTGGGGTGTTACATTTGGTATCAGAGCCTAAGGTTACAGGATTCCAAAAAATTAGTTTTAAAAAGTAAAGTATTTTTCAAAATAACTTGTTTTAAAAGTATTTTTCAAAATGAAACTCTTAGGAAAAAAATTTCAAGTATAATTTTTTTTATAAAAATCCCCTCAAAGTCCAGTTCAATCTTCTTTTGATTCTTTCGAGCCTAAATTCCCTTTTCTTTGCATAGTATGGCTGACTGGTTCCGTAGAGCTACGGTACCAGACGTGCAATGGCAAGTGCCCAATACAGCACCAGTAGGTGGAGATCCCTTTAATCCACCTATAGCCGCCAATTTTCTAGGCAATGCAAGGACTTCGATAGTCTAGGAGGCAGAATGTTTTCTGGCATAGAGGATTTCAAGGAGACATGAGCTAGGTTGATGGATACAGAGCAAATGTGTAGGTTGTTAGGATTGGAGGACCGACAGAGAGTTCAGCATGCATCTTGGCAACTGAAGAACGAGCTTAATGAGGTTCCAAGGTTAGAAAGCTCTAAGAAGCCATGGTGGAAGAACAAGAAGGATAAGGACAAGGGGAAAGAAGGAGGTCCTCAGAAGCGTATCAAGAAAAGCGGGAAATACAATAGTTATGGACTGGTTGGTCATTACGCAAGGGACTGTAAGAATAAGTTGATGAAGGGAAGGTGTTATAGTTGTGGACAGCTATGTCACCTTAGTAGAGCTTGTCCGCACAGGACGGAGCAGAGAGCAGGCGGACCTACAGCGCAAGTACAGGCTTTGGATACAGAACCTTCTAGTAGTGGACCAAATCGAGGTCGGAAAGTCTCTATAGAAGATTTGATCTCTATTTCGAATTTTTCCTATTCGGACTCTTTCATTTCTAGTTCTTTGGTAGATTGTTTGCACTTAGACATATCTTTAGTAGTAGACCCCATTGTTGTTTCAAACCCCATAGAAGGATCGGCACACTTGTCTATGGTTTGTAGGGGTTTGAAAATTTTTATCCTAAGCGTAGAGTTTGATTGCGACGCCTATGTATTGGGATTCTTGGGGTATGGGATAATTTTGGGGATGGATTGGCTATCCACATATGGAGCTATATCAGACTAGAGACATGTAGCGGTAGGAATCTCGAGGTTTCTTGTGACCCACAAGGGTCAGTCATGTTGAGCTTATTTTATTCCCTCGATTCATCATCCGTAGAATCAGATTCATTTCCGATCATCAGAGATTTCCTGGACGTCTTTAAGGAGGTTAGGGGACTACCCCCTAAGAGAGAGATCGACTTCAGAATCTATTTGAATGACAATGCTGAGCCAGTAGCATTACCCATGAGACACATGGCACATAGGGAGAGGAAGGAGTTAAGCAAGCAGATTCGTGAGCTATTGGAGAAAGGCTTCATCAGGAGGAGCATATCTGAGTGGGGAGCACCAGTTGTCTTTGCTACTAAGGTGGATGGTTCCCTTCGACTTTACGTAGACTATAGAGAGTTGAATAAGCTCACGAAGAAGAACCGTTATCCACTTCCTAGGATAGATGATCTTTTCGACCAGTTAGTTGGCTCTTCGGTCTTTTCTCAGCTTGATTTAGCAATTGGATTTCATCAGCTTAGGGTCGCTGATGATAGCATTGATAAGACGGCATTTAGGACACCCGATAGATTCTTTGAGTGGTTGGTTATGCCTTTTGTGCTAACCAATGCCCCAGCTTATTTTGTGGATTTGATGAGCCGTGTTTTTAGAGATTCGGTAACATCTTGAAATTTTCAACCATTCGCATCCGCACATGTTGGACTTGAATTGCTCAAAATATCATATTGTTAATTTATATTTGGCAAAACTCAGCATATACAGTAAATAAAATAATCACAGAATCACAGACAAAGAGTAATAAACAATAAGCAGCAGAAACAAATGAATAGTAGTTCATGAAGCTACTATATATATATATATCAGAGTTAAAAAAAGATACAACAAAAGTCTCGAATACATAGAAGTCTTAATATAATAGTCAAATACATGATCAGAATACATCACTGGAATCTACTGAATAACTGAAAGCTGGATAGATAGCTGGATCTCCAAGTGAAGCTCCAACAACAAAGGTGAGTCTCAAATGCTGAGCCACTCAGTCTGACCCGAGCGTAAAGAAAAACACAAAACACTCGAGTCAGGATTAACATTCTTATATCAATAAATCCAACTCAAGTGAAATATCAACTGAAACACAAGTAACTTAAATGATGTTTGGGATAACCATCCTCTAAGGATCTGTGGAACTATCTACTATGTAGTAATATAAGCTATTATAATAATGTCTAAAGTAAAATAAACTATTAAAATAACTTTAAGGCGTTACTCATATCCCCCTCAACACATTTTTATATATTCCCATAGTCTATACAGTACCATAACTTCCCGTAAACTGGGCTTATCAAAGGGCACTCCATAGGTATGGTACAAAACAAACTCGTAGAAGGCGTGCTGGGTAGGTGACACGACACAACTAGGCAATGCTAGGGTAGATATACCAATTACACTTCCCGGCTGGTGGCAACGCATAGCAGCCACTACCGCCTACCTCGAGCCACACTCCCAAATCAAAGGTGCGCACCAAATCAATCACAAAGTAATAGAATGGCAATCGAAGGAGTGTGTCTGATAGGAGGAATGACCTCACTTGGCCCGTCGATTGCTCCTGTTTTAGCCACCTTATGCCAACTCACGGGAGTCGGGTCCACGTATATACCTCATATAGGATCGTCGCCACCATCCTACTTCATTTTGGAATCTCCACCGCGTACACGGTTGTTAAAGTTGTTTTCGGCATTGGCAGAGAGTATGACAATAACCGATCCCGGTCTCTTTAACAACCTAACGTTATTATAACACCGCAGCCATTTCAAAATAGTTTATACTTCAAAGCCAAAATATCATTTCCATTTCAAAAACCAAAATCAATACGATATCATTTCTCACTTAAAATAATATTCATTTCCAAAATCATAGTACTTTCAAAGTTACAACACTTGCGAAACCAAACATTTGAAATTATAACACTTTGGAAATCACAACATTTTGAAATCACATCACTTTGGAAATCATAACACTTTCTTTTAAACGGTTTAGATATTAATAATAGTATATATAATAAAATAGTTTATAAAGTAAAATAGTTTATATAAAATAGTTATAAGTTAAAATAGTTTAAAATAAAATAGTTAGTATATTAAAATAGTTTATATTAATATAATTTATATTGAAAATGATTTATATAAAAATAGTTTATATTAAAATAATTTATAATGTAAAATGTAAAATAGTTTAAATATAGTTTAAAATACTTTATATAATAAAATAGCTTCCTCAAATTTCACAAATTGATTCAAATCAACTCGAATTCAAAAATTCAAATTTTATTCAGATCTTAATTCACCAATTTCAATTCAATTCAGTTTCTTAATAAACCATGTCAAATTTTATCGATTTCAAAAACAGATTTGGACCACAAAATAAACTGTTTTAATTTCGATATATTTCAAAGCTTTAAATATTCCACAATTTCAAAACTAAATTTGATAATTTCATATATATCTTAATTTAACTTCATTATTATTTAGTTTTGAAATATTCACTTAATAAACCTAATATCATTTAAATAAAACCCCAAATTTCAAATCACTAAATGTTTCCTTCAATTTATCTAAACTTGAAATATTCATTTAATCACCTTAAACCAAAATCAAGTTATAAAACCATATACTTTAAAATCTCCAATTCAATAAGTTTCAAATCGATTTAATTAAATAAATTCTTAATTAAATACCATTTCCAATCAATTTTAAATCTATCTTCCCAACCTTAATTTATTAAAAATTATTATAAAATCTATATTTAAAATAAAATTCAAATAAATACTTAAACATATTATATATAAATTGAATCAAACTTTATTAGATTAAATCTTATTATCAAACTTATTTTATAATAAAACTAATTCATACATATTTTAAAATAGTAAAATTATAAGTAAATTCTTAAAAAATTTATAATTTCAAAACTAACTTAAAATTTCAAATTTTCAAAACATATAAATTTAAAATCAAGAATTTAAACTTTATAAAATACATTTATATATATCTTGAAATAAATATTTATTAACCCATATATTTCTTTCCAAAACCATAGAAATCATTTTCAAAATATTTATATATAGACCAACGGTATCTGTATATAATTTTCTATCCTATGGTCAAGTGATATGGATATTTATCATTTCAATCCGCAATTTAAATATATACGGGTATATATCATTTCAACTCGCAATCCCAAATTCAATTAAATGAAAATCGCTTGGGTTTATCATTTCAACCCATAACGATTTTCTCCTACTCTACAGATCGTTCGGGTATGTAACATTTCAACCCATAGGGAATTCTATACTAACAGGAAATTTGCAGAGTACAACAGATATGATAATAATATAACATGCATATAACATTAATATAAATAACAGATAATGGTGTTAGATGTCACAGGTGAACAGATACAGATAATAGCATATATATAGCAATGTAAATAACTGACAACAGCATATTTTAATTGTCGTTTCAATTGAAATCAAATTTAATAAATATAAGAACGTTAATCGTCAGTGATTGCTCACCTTTCGAGGCTAGAGATGAACGAGAATAAGATGAGTTACGAATTCCAAGCGCGAATTCCAAAGCAAAGCTAGATGGATACGAATTCGACGAACAAGCTGATAGATAAGGAATCGATGAAACAATTAGAACCAGTTTGATAGAAACAACAATTATATATATATTATTAATTTCCTTAAACAAATATTCAATTTTAAATACATATTCAAAATGACATATTTACATATAACATTTAAATTTACGTCAAAGCATATAATTTTCTCAAACCAAAATTTTAAAAATGAAGAAAACATATACCCAAAATCTCTATATTATATATTTTAAACATATTATATTAACAAAATGTATACATATAGTTAAGCTTCACAAAATAGAATCTCATCAATATAGCTTCATAATAGTTGAATACAAACATCTCAATAGTCAATACATCAAGCCTCACTACATATCACTCAGAGAATTATACAAGCAGCGGAACATCCAGTACATATAGTAAGAAAGCGATATGCAAGCCTCCAGCTCGTCTTCGTCATCAGCATCGTCGGTAACAAAGAACAGCACCTGTCACCTGCTACCTAATCTGCCCATCCCAAAATGGATAAACAGCCCAAGGTAATAAGAGTTGAACATAAAACCTTGAGTCATACATCAGTCTTAGTGAGCGGTAAATTAACTAACAACATACCAAAAGAGCATAAAGGTAAAAGGAATAGGAATCCAACCCTCCCACTCCACCTCTTTCTACAGTGATAGCCCCCAGACACACTAAGCAGAAGTAAACATAGCAATCAGACAATTGAAGTAAAGCAATTATCACTCAAGTCAAGGTTGGTGTTTTCCAAGTACAAACCCCCAAGGCCTAAACCAAGATCAGATAAGCACCCAGAAAACATCGTTCTTGAGACCGAATGACGATACAACCAAACATCCATGACTCTGGCTATCAATGTTATCATTGCTTCGATACCACCGTTAATTGAATGACTGACACATTCTTTCAGCCGTCCGTCAAGGGTTAATGGCAACCCCGGTTCTAGACAGAACTCCGCACGTCGTCGCAGCCCGTGCCTAGGACTATCGAATCTGCCCAGAGTACTCGACTACCAACTGTAGTCTTTTGGGACTATCGAATCTGCCCAGCGTACTCTTGCTTTGAGCCTGCTAGAACCTTCAACAACGATGAAATCTCAGCCTTCTAGTCATCCTCCTCGACGACTATTCTCATACTAGCTCAAACGCCTCTCGAGCCAACCATTATCCTCAAACTCGAACCATATCACCGAGTTAACAACATGCTTGGAATGATCCCGTCTGGATTAAACCAAGGCTATCTCACATCATGCCTCGCTTCATCTCATCATAGCAAAGCCTCATCTCAACATCATTATCAAATCTATCCATATGAGCTTTATCATCCGCGTCATATGCCACGAGCAGCTTTTCTGATTCAAGAGCCTTTCCCTTAGCTTTTGAATCATCTTCGACCAACTTGTCCAAATCAAATCACCAATCAACTAATTTATAACAATCAATCAAGTCAATCATTAATCCAAGTAATCAAGCATTCAAACATGATCTAATAAACAATTATAACAATAATGGCAATCTTGTAAATAAAGAGCCCAAATCTAACAAGCATGAAACATGAGCAATATCTCTACAACTTGATGAATAAACTTGCATAGGTTAACATGTAGTAAAATGGATGTCAAATCATCATGAACAATGGATCTATACTTAAGTTTACGAAAATGCATGAAATCACTATTTTAAACACATAATCAAGCCACCAATCCGATATACTCCTTTGGATCCGTGTGAGAGATAACCACCACTCACCAAATCACCTAAACACCTTAAAAGCAACACACTTCAGATCTGGACAGCGAAGGATCTAACTCGATCTATCAAAAATCCCGCTTCAAACGATGAAATCTCTCTTCGAAGAATGTAGATCTTCAATCTAAGCTCTTGGATCTTCGATTTGATCGTCGATTTGGATGGAAGGAATCACAAGATTAGAGTGGAGAAAAGAAGTGAAGAAGTGTAGAACTCGAGCTCTCAAAATGTTAGCACTTCGTCGCTTCAAAATCCGGATTCCAAAAAGTGAGGAAATGGACGTGTATTTATAGGCTGAATTCCCTAAGTCGTTTGCCCCTTAAGTCGTCCACGACTTAACAAACCCCACGACTTACGACTCAACCAATCCTACGACCTAGCAGATCCTACGACTTAACCATCCCCTTCGACCTACGACTTAACAAACCTTCCGACCTAGCACGTGCGCGACTTAACACTTTCGCGCGACCTAACTACTTATCAACAGTCGCGACCTAACACTCAATACCTTCGCGACTTAGCTAGGTTACGACTTAACACCTCACGACCTAACTACACCCGACATACTATCATAGGTTGTCTACGACCTAACTAAACATGCCATAGCGACTCAACGACTTATCTTAACTCGTACACGACCTAAGAAAACCCTACGACTTAACGGTACAACATCCTAAGCCATAACACACGACCTAACCTTAGCTCGCTCCTAAGTTGCTCACGACCTATCTCCTTAAGTCGTTAGCTTGCCCAGTTTCCTAGGTCGCTATCCCTATGCCGCTAACTCTTAAGTCGTCGACTCTCTTAAGTCGCCAATTCCTTAAGTCGCTTACTAACTTAAGTCTGCAAATCCTATAAGTCGCTCCAATCCTTAAGTCGTTAACTCTTAAGTCGTTCACTCGACCTAAGCCACCACACGACCTAACTTCTACACGACTTATCCCATAATCCTTAAGTCGCCAACTTCCTTAGGTCGCCAACTCCCTTAAGTCGCTCCACCGACCTAACTACTATACGACCTAAGCTCCAAACGACCTAACTCTGGACGTTCTAACAACAGTTTTACGATGTTTCGATCCGTAAAAATATGGGTCGTTACATTCTCTCCCCCGAAATTCCAAACAAACAAGAGCAATCAAAAACTATTCCGCATGCCTACCATACATAGCAATCAACAAACCATGCGTCCAATTCTAGCCTAGCATGCAGAATTCTAAAACTAGAACAAGTTACAATGTCGTGAGATGACACAACACCTCATGGCCATACCTTGAAGAGTTCAGGATGAGCTGCCTTCATCCTCTCTTCCACCTCCCATGTACAGTCGTTAACATTATCACTCCATTGTATCTTGAGCAACCTAACTACCTTCCTCCTAAGTTGTTTTGTGTCAGTTTCCACAACACGAAGCGGCTTACGAGGTCTCTCAACAACTGGATCAATCTCAAAATCTTCACAGCTATTAGTAGAAACCACTGTATTCGAGTCGTGCACATACTTCCGTATATACGATACATGAAAAACATTGTGCACACTCGACATCTTTTCTGGTAACTCCAATTTGTAGGCGAGCTTTCCAATTCGCTCGATGATCGGGAATGGTCCAACAAATCTCGGAGTCAATTTTCCTTTCTTCCCGAATCGAATAACATTCTTCAGTGGAGAAATTTTCACAAAAACCATATCACCTACGTCGAATTCCAAATCCTTACGCTTATCGGCATAACTTTTCTATCGGTCTTGGGCTGCCTTCATTCGTTGCCGAATGATCTCTATGCAATCTGAAGTCTGTTGAATCATTTCTGGCCCAAGTATCAGCTTTTCTCCTGTTTCTAACCAACATGTCGGAGAGTTACACGGTCTTCCATACAATTCCTCTTACGGTGCTGTGATATCCCGGGTTTTTGGGTAATATAAATTTAATAATCTGTATTAATAATTTAATTAATTTGATAAATTTTCTTTATAATTTTAGTTTAAATTGGTAATTTAATCTTTAAAGGATAATCAATATTTAATCTGGCAATATTGATAAGACTTGTTTGTTAAAGCTAATAAAATTTTATTCTATTTATAATATATATATATATGATATATATTGTGAATGGAAATATCTTTTGTTTTAAATTAAAGATTGTATTTTCAAATTGTAATATATATGTATGTATATGTTATAATTTGGATTGTTTTGAATTTAATTTAATCTATTGATAATTTATATATGTATGAAGTATGATTTAAAGCTTTGTTTTAAAATTAATATTTTTCAAAGTTTAGTTTAGATTAATTCCATTATTTTCAAAATATAAGATAATTGTTTATTTTAAATGAAATTGTTTAAAAAGGATTTAAACAAGCTTTGTTTTGTCTTCTTTGTAAATGCTCAAATTAAAATGTTTATAAGTGTGTATATATGGTTTTAAATAAACTTTCCTTTTTAAAATATCTCTTAAACTAAAATAGTTTGTAAATAAGTAAATGAATTTATATAAATCCATATTTACATAATTAATAAAATATAAATACTTTTTCAAGGGTATTTGGTTTTATAATATTTTCTCTAAAAATAGTTTATATATATACATATACTAAGATAAATGTTAGTAATTAATAAAGTAAGTATGAAAAGCTTTATATTAACATTTAAATTAATTAAAAGTTTATTTAATGTATTAAAGGACATGTGTTAATATCTTAACACATGGTAATAACATTTGTAAGAAAACTAAACATGCATGGACATTTGTCTAACTTATAAAAATTACAAGTGGCCTTCATTTAATAATTATTTGAAAATTTAGAAAACTAAATTATCTTAAATGACATATGTATAGAGAAGCCTGGCATTTTTCTTTCAGTTCAAAACTTATGTCCTCAGTTCGAAATCTTTTCCATCTTCTTTTTTTTTCTCTCCATCTCTTCTAATGTCAAAAGAAAATCAAAACTATAAGGAAAATCAAACAGCAAACATTCGAATTCAACACTAATACAACTTCAACCTGAGATCAAATGGAAGCAACTAAATCAAACACTGATTCAACTGCAACCTGCAAGTCAGATCTGTTCAACATTTTAAATCAACAAATCTGTAAGCATGCAAGGATTCTGTTTCTTCAGCAAAACAAAATGCAAGTTTCAGTTCAAATATAAGACATCTCTACAACAAGTTTCCAGATTCAACAATTCAAGTTTTTTTTAAATCAATAGCAGTTGCCAGATCAAAAATTTAAAGGCCTGGGAAAACTGTTCTCTGCTTTAAAAATGGTGAGTAAATTTATTTTTAAAAACAGTTTAACCTGATGATTTTATTTGATGTCAGTGATAGATTAAATTGATCTGATATGAATGCATGTATATATGGTTGAATGATGGTGTGTACTTGCTTGCATGTCTGTATATATGCAAATATCTGAATGTATATGTAGGTATATAGGAAAATAGGCTCTGTTTATAGTTCAGGTTGGAAAATCAAGTTCTAAAATTCAAATCCTCTTTGTAAAATCGATATTAGATATTGATTTGTGAATGAAAAAGGATTGTTACAATATAAATTCAACTTTAAAAATGGTTTCTAGAATTTATATCTGGCAATTATTTCTGAAAGATGAATACCAGTGATGATCTAAAATTTAGCCAAGAATCAATCTTCGTAATTTCAGAATTTGATTATAGAATTTGATTAGTAATAGAAAATGAGGAATTTTAATATACATATCAAAATTTTTAGATTGATAATTCATGAGAATTTTTGAGATATTCGTTTTGGGTATCTTTGTTGATTGCCGTTGATCAACGTGATGATCGGAGGCAATTTCTTGATCGAAGCTAGCTTGAGTGTTGGAGAGTACAGGAAAAATACTGGAGAAATTTTCAATTGACTGGATCGAGTGAATTTGGGTCGAGTAGGGTTCTAACAGTAGTTTCTGTCATTGATGTTGTCGAGCTTTGTTCGACAAGGGTAAGGCATCGAGTGCGTTTGCATTAGGGGGAATAGAGGCTAGGGTTCGAGGTGATTCGATGGGGGTTTGGCGGAATTCAACGGCGGCGAGGATGGTCGTGGGTGAGGGAATTTCCGGTACGAAGCTACTGCAGTTTTCGAGCACGAGGTCGATTTTTTTTTTGTTTCGAGTGAATTTGTTCGATCTGGAGACGTTTTCGAGTTCGCGTGAGATTGTGTGGTTGTTGGCGAAGGTCGCGACGAACGTTGGTGGTCGGCGGCGATGGTGCAAGTGCACCACGTGCACGTGTGCACATTTGGGGTGACTGGGTTTTTCGCGTTTGGGGAAGACGAGTTCGTCTCGGTGATGGTTCGAGCATTTGGGGGTTACGACTCGAAGCAGATGAATTTAGGGAAACGCGAGGCAGGCTCGAGTTTTTGATTGGGACGACTCGAAGTTGGCTCGGGAAGATATTATAAGCTGGCCGAGTTGTTTTGTTTTTAAATCTGGGTTTCAAATTTAAAATAGTATTCCAGGTTTAAAAATCTTAAAGAAATCATTACCAAGTTTTAAGTTTAAAGCTTGAACAAGTTTTTAATCAAGTTTAAATTAAAAGAAAAGTGTTTAAACAAGTTTAAAACTTTAAAGAAATTATTAAGTAATGTTTTGATTTGATTTCAAATATATTTTTAAACAAATAAGTTTAAAGGATATGATAATTGTTTCAAAAATGAATATTGTTTAATTTGATTAAACATGTTGAAACTGGGTTTCAAAAATTTAAGTATATAAAAATTTAATGTTTGTATTGTTTTGTTAAAGTAAATTTTATTTCAAAATTGATTTTTAATTTACTTTTAATAAAGTAAATGATTTGAGTAAATGTTTAATAAATGTAAAGTTTATTCTTAATTAGTTAAGTAGAGATTAATTAAGAACAATTAATTAATAAAATAAATTTGAGCTTAATTACTATTTGTAATTAATGGTAAATTCCTTAATAAAGTAATTAGTGAATAGTTAATGAATTAATTAGAGATTAAGAGATGATTAATTAGTTAATTAATTAATGTAATTAATTTTAGATTAATTAATTAGCCTAATTAATTTAAGAAAATCAATTTATGATTAAATGAGTAAATTCCTTAATAAAGTAATTAATGGATAATTACTTAAAGTAATTAGGAGGAGTAAATTACTCATGGAAGTAATTAGCTGAAGTAATTAATGAGTAATCACTTAATGTTATCAATTAAGGAATTAATTAATATAATTATTTTAAAGTTAATTAATTATGAAGTAATTAATTAATTAAAGTATTAAGAATTATTTAATGATGGAATTAATTTTGGTTAAGTAATTAATTAAGAAAGTAATCAAGATTTTTAATGCAAGTAATTAGAAGATAATTACTTATGTAAGTAATTAAGAATTAATTACTTAATTTTAGTTTAGTTAATTAATAAATGTGATTAATTAAATGTGTTTAATTTAAGATTAATTACTAAGAGTAATTAATTAATAAAGTAATTAATTAAGGATTATTTGTTAATTTAAATTGATTAATAATTACTTAATGAAATAATTGAAGATTAATTAATTAGATTAATTAATCAAGGTTAATATAATTAATTAAGAAGTAATTAATTAAGATAAGCAATTACAAATTGTTAATTACCGTTTATGATTAATTAAGACTAATTAATGAAGTGGTTGATTAAAATTAATTGTTTAATTAATTAAAAGGTTAATTAATTAGTAAGGATTTTTTTTTAATGAATTAATCAAGGTTGATTAATGAAAGTAATTAATTAAAGTATGCTTAATTATATGCTTAATTAATTAATGAAGGTTCATTAATTATTGTAATTAATGATAGTAATTAAAAGTTAATTACTGTATATGGTTAAGGATAATTACTTGAATGTAATTAAAGTATAATTAATCAAGGAAGATTAATTAAGAAGATCATTAAAAGATGATTAATTAATTAAATTGTAATTAATTAATGGTTAAGTAAGAAGGATTTATAAAATGAAGTAATTAATTTAATTCTTTAAATTAATTAAAAGATAATATAAATCATTACTTATGAATGGGTGATAGTATTGAATACTTGGCATTGATTGATATCTCTGATGAGATATATGTTGTATGATATGGATGTTAGTTGAATTGTATGGATTATCTGATAATGTTGATTATCTGTTGTGAATTATCTTTCTTTGTGTATAAAGATAATGAATTGAATTTGTTTTAATCTTTAAAACAACTTGGCCTTAAAAGATACGCTTTGGATTTCGATGAGACCGGGATCGGGTTTCCGTATACCGGATTTCCAGGTCTGGAGACCCGAATACCACATCGATCCAAATTAACGATAGGTCGTGAATCAAGTGAAGATGAAGATTCAGAGTGCAAGGGTTATTGTCGTTAACTCTGAGGGTGATTCCAAAATGAGTGTAACGAGATAATGCCTTCGGTTTCGTTCGAACCCGGAACGAACTTGTATGGATTGAATGCTTTCAGCACATCGTCAGGTGGACGATGAGCATTCTAAGTGATGTGTTCTGATTAAAGGTAATCGTAGCCTCAAGCCTCATCAAACCGGGAATGGCTAAAACAGGGGAGGTGCAGCAAGGTTAGTGGGTAGCACCCAAGTAGTATAAGATTTCCCTGTCTAGAGGTCCCTTCTTTTTATTTCGGCTGTGTGGGCGGTTGCTAGCTACAACCGCGGGGTTTCTTATGCGGGAATTATCCAGTAAGGGATGTTCCGGCCTTGTGTTGCAGGGGATTGGGAGTGATCCTCGGTACGTTGATCTAGGCCACGTACTGTGACGGGCGGTACCCCAGTAGCCCTGCCATTGTATGGAATCCAATCTCCAATAAGTGTCGTACGATTTAGTTGTGCCCAACTATGTTGGAACGTGAGATGTAAGCATTCCAGCTATTTCTGTATTTTACTTGAAAACCCTAGACCCTATTATAATATAACTGGATTTCCTATCAAATGTTTTGGTTAGCGTAAGGTAAAAACTTACCCATGTTTATTTGTGGGGAGTCTTACGTGATACCTTTGTTTTCAAAAGGTTTTGAAGTTAAGCAATTTAAACCGTTTACTCACACCAGACCCATGTCTGACCCAAGTGTTTATTTTCTGTTTTATTAAACCTTGGGTACTCAAATTTTTACGAGTAGCCAAGGGATTCAGGTTTGCTTTGACGAATCTTTGGAGGAGCAATGGAGCAGGAGGCTTCAGCGTTCGTAGATATAGTGTTCCGCTGTGTTAGTCTGTATGAGTCATTTGTTGAGTTGTATTTGGGTTGTAATGACTAGACAGATGTTTATAACTGTCTAGTATGTGTTGTATGAGCTGTGTATCTCTGATGTATATGATACAATGTAATATCTTATTTGATTAATATAATTTATTCGTTCCGCTGTTTAGATTCTGATTGTTGTTCTTTCTTTCTTCTCTTCTTTTCTACTTTCTCACCTCTTTCTTTTCTTCAAAACGATGCGTCTTCCTAGTCGTAGGATGGCGGGTCGTTACAGTGGTATCAGAGCAGTAGGTTGAGTGAATACCTAGCTCTGGAGTGGTGTTTATCTTGAGAGAGCGTATTTGTAATTTTTATATAACTATATATATATATATACCTATTCTACCTAGGTGTTGGATTACCTGTTCAGGTTTTCCAATATAAGTTATAAAGGTAGATAAGGTGGTAGTGTGTGTAACACAATTACCAATAGTTGGAGTTTGAATATTTGAGGTTGGAAGTATATATCGAGACTGTAAACCCAATATCATCTCGAGTAAGTTGGCAGTATGGAGTAAGGATGTCTCGGATCTCTGAAGAAAATCCTTTTTAAGATTCGGAGTCCATTATTGGAATGTAAGATTGGTTGAGCTCGGGTGAGCAGATTTTCTAGAGTTTGGATCTGTGGAATAAGCAGAAGTGAGTGATGGTATCTTGGCAGCTGTGTGATGAGATGCAGTATCTATGGATGTTCCCGAAGTAGATGTTCTTTTTGGAGCAAGATTGAGAAGAGTAAGTTATTGGCGTTTGGTTTGGGGTCCGAGTTTCTCGAGGAGCCTATGGATTAGAAGTCTTTGATTAGCTGTGATAGCAGTTTCAGCTCGGAAGTGTTTGTGTGCCGACAAGAAGATTTTCTGGCTTAGCAGTGTCCCTGAGATAGAGTTTGGAAGCAGTAGTGTGGCTCGTTTCTCCGATGGTTCAAGAATCTTTGTGGTTCTTCTATCAGCAGTCCGGGAAGATGGTGAAGGCTTTCTTGAAGGGTTAACCTTGTTTAGAAAAGCTTAAGACTGTTTTTAATTAGTAAAGAGAGAACAGTTTCTTTGGAATCTGAACTAGGTAGGATCGCAAAAGTGACTTGCGATTAGTTTGGGAATTTATCTTGGGTAATCTTTTGTGTGAGATGGAGGTTTCTCATGTGGAAGTAGGAGCTACTGAAGGAGTCAGAGATTTTTCCGGATGTCTTCGAGGAAGTAAAAGTTTGTCTGCATTTAGAGTTTGAGTTCCGTATCGACTTAGTTCCAGAAGCGATACCGGTGGTTAGTCTGGTAGTAGGATGGTTCTTAGAGAAAGAAGAGTTGGTGTAGCAGCTCAGAAATTTTTGGAAATGGATTGGTCAGATCTAGTTTTCAAGTTTGGATATTAATAGATTTTGGAAGGATCATATTGTTGAATAGGATCTGGGGATCATTTTGTCCTTGATTCAGATTGTTTCAAGAAGCATCAGCGAAGGTTAAGCTGATCAGGAGGAGATGAGGTAGCCCAGGAATCGTCTAGTGAGTTATGCAGATATGAGACAAGGAGTTTGGAATTCGGAGTTGGAGATTGGAAATTGTTTAAGTTTTTCTCCGATTATAAAGCTATAAGATTGGTAAGTCTGGAAGCTAGCACTGAAGTATTTTGGATTTTCCCTGTGTTCTCGAGAGGAGTAGTTCTTTTGTCTACAGGATTGAATGGCCAGTTGGATATCTGGAATTCATTGTATTTCACGTATCTCTGAGGGAGTACGTGTATGATGCATTGCTAGTGTGGAATCTGCAGTTTAGATGGATTTGGAAGTTGAGCTAGACTTGAGTGTGATCTGATATTCTGTTCAGATTGGTGGATCTAGAGATGATAGGAGCTCTAGTCATGGTGGTGTTGATAGTTTAGATTCTGTAGAGCGAGTCTCCCGGTGATTTATACCCAGGGAAACTCGAGATAGTGTTAGTAAAGTCTATCCTGATTTATATCAGAATAGTTAGTTAGGTTTGATTGTTTGATTGGTTGTTATGGTTGTTATGAATTAGATGATAGGTATGCCTTGCTGTAAAAATCTTTACTGGATTATTAAATTAACTTTGCTTTTAATTTCGGGGACGAAATTATTTTAAGGGGGGAGGAATGTGATATCCCGGGTTTTTGGGTAATATAAATTTAATAATCTGTATTAATAATTTAATTAATTTGATAAATTTTCTTTATAATTTTAGTTTAAATTGGTAATTTAATCTTTAAAGGATAATCAATATTTAATCTGGCAATATTGATAAGACTTGTTTGTTAAAGCTAATAAAATTTTATTCTATTTATAATATATATATATATGATATATATTGTGAATGGAAATATCTTTTGTTTTAAATTAAAGATTGTATTTTCAAATTGTAATATATATGTATGTATATGTTATAATTTGGATTGTTTTGAATTTAATTTAATCTATTGATAATTTATATATGTATGAAGTATGATTTAAAGCTTTGTTTTAAAATTAATATTTTTCAAAGTTTAGTTTAGATTAATTCCATTATTTTCAAAATATAAGATAATTGTTTATTTTAAATGAAATTGTTTAAAAAGGATTTAAACAAGCTTTTTTTTGTCTTCTTTGTAAATGCTCAAATTAAAATGTTTATAAGTGTGTATATATGGTTTTAAATAAACTTTCCTTTTTAAAATATCTCTTAAACTAAAATAGTTTGTAAATAAGTAAATGAATTTATATAAATCCATATTTACATAATTAATAAAATATAAATACTTTTTCAAGGGTATTTGGTTTTATAATATTTTCTCTAAAAATAGTTTATATATATACATATACTAAGATAAATGTTAGTAATTAATAAAGTAAGTATGAAAAGCTTTATATTAACATTTAAATTAATTAAAAGTTTATTTAATGTATTAAAGGACATGTGTTAATATCTTAACACATGGTAATAACATTTGTAAGAAAACTAAACATGCATGGACATTTGTCTAACTTATAAAAATTACAAGTGGCCTTCATTTAATAATTATTTGAAAATTTAGAAAACTAAATTATCTTAAATGACATATGTATAGAGAAGCCTGGCATTTTTCTTTCAGTTCAAAACTTATGTCCTCAGTTCGAAATCTTTTCCATCTTCTTTTTTTTTTCTCTCCATCTCTTCTAATGTCAAAAGAAAATCAAAACTATAAGGAAAATCAAACAGCAAACATTCGAATTCAACACTAATACAACTTCAACCTGAGATCAAATGGAAGCAACTAAATCAAACACTGATTCAACTGCAACCTGCAAGTCAGATCTGTTCAACATTTTAAATCAACAAATCTGTAAGCATGCAAGGATTCTGTTTCTTCAGCAAAACAAAATGCAAGTTTCAGTTCAAATATAAGACATCTCTACAACAAGTTTCCAGATTCAACAATTCAAGTTTTTTTTAAATCAATAGCAGTTGCCAGATCAAAAATTTAAAGGCCTGGGAAAACTGTTCTCTGCTTTAAAAATGGTGAGTAAATTTATTTTTAAAAACAGTTTAACCTGATGATTTTATTTGATGTCAGTGATAGATTAAATTGATCTGATATGAATGCATGTATATATGGTTGAATGATGGTGTGTACTTGCTTGCATGTCTGTATATATGCAAATATCTGAATGTATATGTAGGTATATAGGAAAATAGGCTCTGTTTATAGTTCAGGTTGGAAAATCAAGTTCTAAAATTCAAATCCTCTTTGTAAAATCGATATTAGATATTGATTTGTGAATGAAAAAGGATTGTTACAATATAAATTCAACTTTAAAAATGGTTTCTAGAATTTATATCTGGCAATTATTTCTGAAAGATGAATACCAGTGATGATCTAAAATTTAGCCAAGAATCAATCTTCGTAATTTCAGAATTTGATTATAGAATTTGATTAGTAATAGAAAATGAGGAATTTTAATATACATATCAAAATTTTTAGATTGATAATTCATGAGAATTTTTGAGATATTCGTTTTGGGTATCTTTGTTGATTGCCGTTGATCAACGTGATGATCGGAGGCAATTTCTTGATCGAAGCTAGCTTGAGTGTTGGAGAGTACAGGAAAAATACTGGAGAAATTTTCAATTGACTGGATCGAGTGAATTTGGGTCGAGTAGGGTTCTAACAGTAGTTTCTGTCATTGATGTTGTCGAGCTTTGTTCGACAAGGGTAAGGCATCGAGTGCGTTTGCATTAGGGGGAATAGAGGCTAGGGTTCAAGGTGATTCGATGGGGGTTTGGCGGAATTCAACGGCGGCGAGGATGGTCGTGGGTGAGGGAATTTCCGGTACGAAGCTACTGCAGTTTTCGAGCACGAGGTCGATTTTTTTTTTGTTTCGAGTGAATTTGTTCGATCTGGAGACGTTTTCGAGTTCGCGTGAGATTGTGTGGTTGTTGGCGAAGGTCGCGACGAACGTTGGTGGTCGGCGGCGATGGTGCAAGTGCACCACGTGCACGTGTGCACATTTGGGGTGACTGGGTTTTTCGCGTTTGGGGAAGACGAGTTCGTCTCGGTGATGGTTCGAGCATTTGGGGGTTACGACTCGAAGCAGATGAATTTAGGGAAACGCGAGGCAGGCTCGAGTTTTTGATTGGGACGACTCGAAGTTGGCTCGGGAAGATATTATAAGCTGGCCGAGTTGTTTTGTTTTTAAATCTGGGTTTCAAATTTAAAATAGTATTCCAGGTTTAAAAATCTTAAAGAAATCATTACCAAGTTTTAAGTTTAAAGCTTGAACAAGTTTTTAATCAAGTTTAAATTAAAAGAAAAGTGTTTAAACAAGTTTAAAACTTTAAAGAAATTATTAAGTAATGTTTTGATTTGATTTCAAATATATTTTTAAACAAATAAGTTTAAAGGATATGATAATTGTTTCAAAAATGAATATTGTTTAATTTGATTAAACATGTTGAAACTGGGTTTCAAAAATTTAAGTATATAAAAATTTAATGTTTGTATTGTTTTGTTAAAGTAAATTTTATTTCAAAATTGATTTTTAATTTACTTTTAATAAAGTAAATGATTTGAGTAAATGTTTAATAAATGTAAAGTTTATTCTTAATTAGTTAAGTAGAGATTAATTAAGAACAATTAATTAATAAAATAAATTTGAGCTTAATTACTATTTGTAATTAATGGTAAATTCCTTAATAAAGTAATTAGTGAATAGTTAATGAATTAATTAGAGATTAAGAGATGATTAATTAGTTAATTAATTAATGTAATTAATTTTAGATTAATTAATTAGCCTAATTAATTTAAGAAAATCAATTTATGATTAAATGAGTAAATTCCTTAATAAAGTAATTAATGGATAATTACTTAAAGTAATTAGGAGGAGTAAATTACTCATGGAAGTAATTAGCTGAAGTAATTAATGAGTAATCACTTAATGTTATCAATTAAGGAATTAATTAATATAATTATTTTAAAGTTAATTAATTATGAAGTAATTAATTAATTAAAGTATTAAGAATTATTTAATGATGGAATTAATTTTGGTTAAGTAATTAATTAAGAAAGTAATCAAGATTTTTAATGCAAGTAATTAGAAGATAATTACTTATGTAAGTAATTAAGAATTAATTACTTAATTTTAGTTTAGTTAATTAATAAATGTGATTAATTAAATGTGTTTAATTTAAGATTAATTACTAAGAGTAATTAATTAAGAAAGTAATTAATTAAGGATTATTTGTTAATTTAAATTGATTAATAATTACTTAATGAAATAATTGAAGATTAATTAATTAGATTAATTAATCAAGGTTAATATAATTAATTAAGAAGTAATTAATTAAGATAAGCAATTACAAATTGTTAATTACCGTTTATGATTAATTAAGACTAATTAATGAAGTGGTTGATTAAAATTAATTGTTTAATTAATTAAAAGGTTAATTAATTAGTAAGGATTTTTTTTTTTATGAATTAATCAAGGTTGATTAATGAAAGTAATTAATTAAAGTATGCTTAATTATATGCTTAATTAATTAATGAAGGTTCATTAATTATTGTAATTAATGATAGTAATTAAAAGTTAATTACTGTATATGGTTAAGGATAATTACTTGAATGTAATTAAAGTATAATTAATCAAGGAAGATTAATTAAGAAGATCATTAAAAGATGATTAATTAATTAAATTGTAATTAATTAATGGTTAAGTAAGAAGGATTTATAAAATGAAGTAATTAATTTAATTCTTTAAATTAATTAAAAGATAATATAAATCATTACTTATGAATGGGTGATAGTATTGAATACTTGGCATTGATTGATATCTCTGATGAGATATATGTTGTATGATATGGATGTTAGTTGAATTGTATGGATTATCTGATAATGTTGATTATCTGTTGTGAATTATCTTTCTTTGTGTATAAAGATAATGAATTGAATTTGTTTTAACCTTTAAAACAACTTGGCCTTAAAAGATACGCTTTGGATTTCGATGAGACCGGGATCGGGTTTCCGTATACCGGATTTCCAGGTCTGGAGACCCGAATACCACATCGATCCAAATTAACGATAGGTCGTGAATCAAGTGAAGATGAAGATTCAGAGTGCAAGGGTTATTGTCGTTAACTTTGAGGGTGATTCCAAAATGAGTGTAACGAGATAATGCCTTCGGTTTCGTTCGAACCCGGAACGAACTTGTATGGATTGAATGCTTTCAGCACATCGTCAGGTGGACGATGAGCATTCTAAGTGATGTGTTCTGATTAAAGGTAATCGTAGCCTCAAGCCTCATCAAACCGGGAATGGCTAAAACAGGGGAGGTGCAGCAAGGTTAGTGGGTAGCACCCAAGTAGTATAAGATTTCCCTGTCTAGAGGTCCCTTCTTTTTATTTCGGCTGTGTGGGCGGTTGCTAGCTACAACCGCGGGGTTTCTTATGCGGGAATTATCCAGTAAGGGATGTTCCGGCCTTGTGTTGCAGGGGATTGGGAGTGATCCTCGGTACGTTGATCTAGGCCACGTACTGTGACGGGCGGTACCCCAGTAGCCCTGCCATTGTATGGAATCCAATCTCCAATAAGTGTCGTACGATTTAGTTGTGCCCAACTATGTTGGAACGTGAGATGTAAGCATTCCAGCTATTTCTGTATTTTACTTGAAAACCCTAGACCCTATTATAATATAACTGGATTTCCTATCAAATGTTTTGGTTAGCGTAAGGTAAAAACTTACCCATGTTTATTTGTGGGGAGTCTTACGTGATACCTTTGTTTTCAAAAGGTTTTGAAGTTAAGCAATTTAAACCGTTTATTCACACCAGACCCATGTCTGACCCAAGTGTTTATTTTCTGTTTTATTAAACCTTGGGTACTCAAATTTTTACGAGTAGCCAAGGGATTCAGGTTTGCTTTGACGAATCTTTGGAGGAGCAATGGAGCAGGAGGCTTCAGCGTTCGTAGATATAGTGTTCCGCTGTGTTAGTCTGTATGAGTCATTTGTTGAGTTGTATTTGGGTTGTAATGACTAGACAGATGTTTATAACTGTCTAGTATGTGTTGTATGAGCTGTGTATCTCTGATGTATATGATACAATGTAATATCTTATTTGATTAATATAATTTATTCGTTCCGCTGTTTAGATTCTGATTGTTGTTCTTTCTTTCTTCTCTTCTTTTCTACTTTCTCACCTCTTTCTTTTCTTCAAAACGATGCGTCTTCCTAGTCGTAGGATGGCGGGTCGTTACAGGTGCCATACCAATGCTTGACTGGTAACTGTTATTATACGAAAATTCCACCAAATGAAGGTGATCTTCCCATGATCCTCCGAAATCCAAAACACATGCCCTGAGGAGATCTTCCAAAACTCGATTGACTCTCTCGGTCTGACCATCTGTTTGGGGGTGATAAGCTGTACTCAAACAAAACTCGGTTCCCAAAACTTCCTTGAAGCTTTTCCAAAATTCACTAGTGAACAATGGGTCTCGATCGCTCACTATACTCTTCGGAATACCATGGAATCGAACTATCCACTTAACATACTGCTCGGCCAACTTTGATGCAGTACTAGTCGCTCGAACAGGAATGAATCTTGCACTCTTAGTCAGACGATCTACGATGACCCAAATCCCTTCATTTCCTTTTCTTGTTCTAGGTAGTCCATCGATAAAATCCATCGATATTTGCTCCCACTTCCATGTAGGAACTTCTAAAGGCTGAAGCAATCCACTGGGCTTCTTTTGCTCAGCTTTTACCAACTGGCAGTTCATGCACTTGGAAATAAAATTTCCAACATCCTTCTTCATACCTTCCCAGTAATAGGTTCACTTCATATCCCGATACATCTTATTTCCACCTGGATGAATTGTCAGCTTCGAGTGATGACTTTCCTTCAGAACTTCATCTCTCAATTCATCTATATCAGGAACAACTAGTCGTCCTTGCTTCCGAAGCCAGCCCTCTCGATCGACTTCAAATCCTTTATCCTTTTCTAGGTCCAATCCAGATTCCAAATCACGGATAATCTTGACAAGCTTATCGTCTCGCTTTTAGCTCTCGCCAATTCTTTCCACAAGAGTAGGTCTTATTGATAAGTTTGCCAACATCTCAGGTTCCAATCCACATCTGGACCTGAAGTCAAATCCAGCTAAATACTCGAGACTCTTCCATTCTGAAAACATGGCTCCCAATCCTGCATGTCTTCGACTTAACGCAACTGCCACTGCCTTACCCTTTCCCGGAGTATAGGCTATATCAAAATCATATGATGCCAAAAACTCTAGCCATCTTTGCTGCCGAAGATTCAAATCCTTTTGGGAGAAAAGATACTTCAACGACTTATGATCTGTAAACAACTCGAATCGAACTCCCAATAGATAATGTCTCCACGTCTTCAGAGCAAAAACAATCGCTGCTAACTCCAAATCATGAGTCGGATAATTCCTTTCATGCGGCTTTAGTTGTCGACTTGCATACGCAATAACTTTACCCTTCTGCATTAGCACTGCTCCAAGTCCAGTACCACATGCGTCGGTGTAAACCACCATCTCATCGTTTCCACTTGGAATAGTCAAAACAGGAGCACTTATCAGTCGCTCTTTCAGAATTCCGAAAGCTTGCTCACACTTAGCATCCCATCTGAATACTTGATTATTTTTCGTCAATCCTGTCAATGGTGCAGCCACCTTGGAAAAGTCTTTGATAAATCGATGATAGTATCCTGCTAATCCAAGAAAACTTCTCACATCAGATGCATTCTTAGGTCTAACCCAATCCTGGATTGCTGCTATCTTGGCGGGATCAACCGCTATTCCGCTTCCAGAGATAATATGGCCTAAGAACCTCACTTCGCTCTTCCAGAAGTGACACTTCGAAAACTTAGCCTTCAGCTGATGTTTCCGTAAGATTTCCAAAACAATACGCAAGTGCGTCTTGTGCTCTTCCTCAGTCCTGGAATAAATCAAAATATCATCCACGAACACTAGTACGAACTTGTTCAACTGATCTCTGAACACTCTATTCATAAGATCCACAAAATATGCTGGCGCATTGGTCAATCCAAACGGCATTACCAGCCACTCAAAGAAACCGGATGGTGTCCTGAAAGCAGTCTTCGACACACTATCCTTAGCCACTCTTAACTGGTGAAATCCCGTAGCTAAATCCATCTGAGAAAACACCTTAGCTTCATGAAGCTGATCAAACAAGTCATCTATTCTCGGCAATGGATACTTGTTCTTCTTAGTCACTTTATTCAGCTCACGATAATCCACACACAACCTCAACGATCCATCCGCTTTGGTTACAAACACAACTGGTGCACCCCATTCGGACACACTACGCCGAATGAATCCTTTCTGTAAAAGATCATCAACTTGCACCCTCAACTCTTGCTGTTCCCTAGGCGCCATTCGCCTAAGAGGCATCACAACAGGTCTGGCTCCTTCAACTAGATCGATACGAAACTCGATCTCTCTATGCGGCGGTAACCCTTTGACCTCATCAAAGACATCCTCAAATCCATTAGCGATTGGCAGCGATGACAGTCCATCCCGTGGAACAACCAGCGAATACATGAAGCTCATGAAGACGCCTTCCTCATGCTTACATTGTATCACAACCTTTCGCCCTTCCACATTCTCGACTGTCACCTCCAACCTTTCACAATCAACCTTTGCCGCATACTTCCTAAGCCAGTCCATACACAAAATAATTCCGAACCCCGCAAAGTTCAGAACAAAACAATCACAAACAAAAGAGCAATCATGACTCGATACAATCAGACCACGACATAGCATACACAGACAAGACGAACCTCCAACCGGATTAGTCACAACCAATGGCCTATCAACAATATCCGGTTCTAAACCCAACCGGCCTACAAGTTCATTACAAACAAAAGAATGCGACGCCCCAGTATCGAATAACACTCTAACTGGAACACCACATATGGAAAGAGTACCTTGAACCACCACACTCTTTCCTTTCTCTTCAGCGGTAGGGGCTTTTGAAGATGATGGAACAGCCCCCAAAGCATAAGCTTGCACAATCTGCTTGACCTTTCGCGGTTCTGGACAATTCCTCTTGATATGCCCCAGCTTGTCACAGTTGTGGCATTTCACCGGCACCTTCGGATTCTTGCAATCTCTGGAGAAATGGCCCTTCTGCTGTCAATTGTAGCAGGTCACTTCGCCCTTCGGCTTCTTCTGACCATCCTTACCCTTTTGCTGCAGCTGCTTCCTCTTCTTGTTTCCACCCTGCTGTGGTTTAGACTCTTCCTTGGCCACGGCAACAACAGATCCTTCTTTAGGAAACAGATTTTCATGCCTTAGAGCTTTCTCCACAAGCTTCTCAAATGGATCGTCCAAATGATCCACCAACTGCCTCCCAAGATAACTGTCCAAGCCTGTCACAAACTTCTCATTCTTCTGGTACGAAGATTCAATATACGATCGGGCATACTTAGACAAGGCTTCAAACTCAGAAACATACTCAAGAACTAGTCTTCCATCTTGCTTGAGCTCTACAAACTTCCTGAACAGAACAGATTTCTGAGCTGTAGAAATGAACTTAGCTTCAAATCTAGCTTGGAATTGCTCCCAAGTAATTTCTTCCTCCGGAGTATCAATGGTGATAGAGTTCTACCAATCGGAAGCTCTCCCTTGAAGCTGTCTTGATGCAAGTTTCCTTTTGGTTGCATCCTCGATTCCCAAATCACCAAAGATTCTTCTACAAGCATCTATCCATCTCTGAACTTCAATGGTTGACTCCATTCCCAAGAAAACCTTCCCTCCAAGAGCAGTATAGTCTTTACACAGCTTAGCAAAATCCACCAGTCTTGGAGTTTGAACTTGAACTCCAACATCTACAGATGGCCCCGGAGCTGGCATCCTTCTCATGATCGAAGTCATCATAGCCTCGAACATAGCAGCATAATCAGCAGCCCCCTTAGTAGCACGGCCTTCCCTAGCAGCTGGTCTCCCTCTTCGACTCATCCTTAATATCAATAAAAAGGAATGATTACTACACCTTGAGAAACAACTGCATAAAGGACTCAAACCCTTCTAAGCTACTATATTATATATAGTAATCATCCATCAAAATATAATTACGTCTCTCATACGTAGTTACGTCAGCGAGCGTTGGGTAAAATCGATTAACCAAAGCTCTTATACCAAATGTGACGACCGCCCATGACCCCTGAACTAAAACATAGATATAGTGCGCTGTAAGGTATGCCAGACAGCCATGGACGATTGCTAAGGTTAAGTTAAAACAGCAGAATCTATCGTATTACTCACAGCGCATGGACAAAATACAATAGAGAATATATATAGTGAAGCTTCACAAAATAGAATCTCATCAATATAGCTTCATAATAGTTGAATACAAACATCTCAATAGTCAATACATCAAGCCTCACTACATATCACTCAAAGAATTATACAAGCAGCAGAACATCCAGTACATATAGTAAGAAAGTAATATGCAAGCCTCCAGCTCGTCTTCGTCATCAGCATCGTCGGTAACGAAGAACAGCACCTGTCACCTGCTACCTAGTCTGCCCATCCCAAAATGGATGAACAGCCCAAGGTAATAAGAGTTGAACATAAAACCCTGAGTCAGACATTAGTCTTAGTGAGCGGTAAATTAACTAACAACATACCAAAAGAGCATAAAGGTAAAAGGAATAGGAATCCAACCCTCCCACTCCACCTCTTTCTACAGTGATAGCCCCCAGACACACTAAGCAGAAGTAAACATAGCAATCAGACAATTGAAGTAAAGCAATTATCACTCGAGTCAAGGTCGGTGTTTTCCAAGTACAAACCCCCAAGGCCTACACCAAGATCAGATAAGCACCCAGAAAACATCGCTCTTGAGACCAAATGACGATACAACCAAACATCCATGACTCTGGCTATCAATGTTATCATTGCTTCGATACCACCGTTAATTGAATGACTGGCACATTCTTTCAGCCGTCCGTCAAGGGTTAATGGCAACCCCGGTTCTAGACAGAACTCCGCACATCGTCGCAGCCCGTGCCTAGGACTATCGAATCTGCCCATAGTACTCGACTACCAACTGTAGTCTTTTGGGACTATCGAATCTGCCCAGCGTACTCTTGCTTTGAGCCTGCTAGAACCTTTAACAACGATGAAATCTCAGCCTTCTAGTCATCCTCCTCGACGACTATTCTCATACTAGCTCAAGCGCCTCTCGAGCCAACCATTATCCTCAAACTCGAACCATATCACCGAGTTAACAACATGCTTGGAATGATCCCATCTGGATTAAACCAAGGCTATCTCACATCATGCCTCGCTTCATCTCATCATAGCAAAGCCTCATCTCAACATCATCATCAAATCTATCCATATGAGCTTTATCATCCGCGTCATATGCCACGAGCAGCTTTTCTGATTCAAGAGCCTTTCCCTTAGCTTTTGAATCATCTTCGACCAACTTGTCCAAATCAAATCATCAATCAACTAATTTATAACAATCAATCAAGTCAATCATTAATCCAAGTAATCAAGCATTCAAACATGATCTAATAAACAATTATAACAATAATGGCAATCTTGTAAATAAAGAGTCCAAATCTAACAAGCATGAAACATGAGCAATATCTCTACAACTTGATGAATAAACTTGCATAGGTTAACATGTAGTAAAATGGATGTCAAATCATCATGAACAATGGATCTATACTTAAGTTTATGAAAATGCATGAAATCACTATTTTAAACACATAATCAAGCCACCAATCCGATATACTCCTTTGGATCTGTGTGAGAGATAACCACCACTCACCAAATCACCTAAACACCTTAATAGCAACACACTTCAGATCTGGACAGCGAAGAATCTAACTCGATCTATCAAAAATCCCGCTTCAAACGATGAAATCTCTCTTCGAAGAATGTAGATCTTCAATCTAAGCTCTTGGATCTTCGATTTGATCTTCGATTTGGATGGAAGGAATCACAAGATTAGAGTGGAGAAAAGAAGTGAAGAAGTGTAGAACTCGAGCTCTCAAAATGTCAGCACTTCGTCGCTTCAAAATCCGGATCCCAAAAAGTGAGGAAATGGACGTGTATTTATAGGCTGAATTCCCTAAGTCGTTCGCCCCTTAAGTCGTCCACGACTTAACAAACCCCACGACTTACGACTCAACCAATCCTACGACCTAGCAGATCCTACGACTTAACCATCCCCTTCGACCTACGACTTAACAAACCTTCCGACCTAGCACGTGCGCGACTTAACACTTTCGCGCGACCTAACGACTTATCAACAGTCGCGACCTAACACTCAATGCCTTCGCGACTTAGCTGGGTTACGACTTAACACCTCACGACCTAACTACACCCAGCATACTATCATAGGTTGTCTACGACCTAACTAAACATGCCATAGCAACTCAACGACTTATCTTAACTCGTACACGACCTAAGAAAACCCTACGACTTAACGGTACAACATCCTAAGCCATAACACACGACCTAACCTTAGCTCGCTCCTAAGTTGCTCACGACCTATCTCCTTAAGTCGTTAGCTCGCCCAGTTTCCTAGGTCGCTATCCCTATGCCGCTAACTCTTAAGTCGTCGACTCTCTTAAGTCGCCAATTCCTTAAGTCGCTTACTAACTTAAGTCTGCAAATCCTATAAGTCGCTCCAATCCTTAAGTCGTTAACTCTTAAGTCGTTCACTCGACCTAAGCCACCACATGACCTAACTTCTACACGACTTATCCCATAATCCTTAAGTCGCCAACTTCCTTAGGTCGCCAACTCCCTTAAGTCGCTCCACCGACCTAACTACTATACGACCTAAGCTCCGAACGACCTAACTCTGGACGTTCTAACAACAGTTTTACGATGTTTCGATCCGTAAAAATACGGGTCGTTACAGAGCAACTAGATTTTGTTTGTTAGACAAGACCCATCCCAACAGCATTCCCATTTAGTCAGACACAGGTGGTCCCACAATAGCACAGGTGAGGCAAGGGCACGCTTATGCTGGAGAAGTGGTAAATAAGAAGTCAACAGGAGGGAGCAACAGATAGCGCGAGCCTAATTGTGGTCGAGCATGCTGCCTCAGTGCTATCTGATAAGTCGTTTATTGAGTTCCAAGCGCTTAGTTGGTGTCTTCTATGTAGGGACCAACAGGGTCTAGTCCGCAGTAGGCGTAGGTGTCTTTTGCGTAGGGGCCAACAGGGTCTACTTCGAATCTTTTGCGTAGGGACCTGTGTGAAATGTGGATTACGGATCTTAAAGCTGGAATAATACTAGAGGGGGTGACTAGTGTTTTATGGATTTTTTAAATCTTTTTGAATTTATTCAAATTAAACACCAAGGAATGAAATTCACAAACACAGATATAATCACAGAATCAGACACAGATGCAAATACTAAATAAAAGCAGTAAAGGAAAGAACACACCAGGATTTTATATTGGTTCGGAGTTACCCTACATCCAGTCCCGTACAATTGTACGGATTTCTTATCAAAATAATCTCCCAGATTACACCCTCGGTTTCAAGGCTACGAGGTACGCCCTCCCATCCAGGGCAAACTCTCTTGATTTAACCAGGCTAAAAGATCACCTAATTGATTTCCGGGGCTACAATCACACTCAATTGATTTCAAGGCTCAACCGTACCTTTTACTCAATAGTTTGATTTACAAAAGATTCTATAACTCTGAATAGCACTGAGATCTTATGGAGAGAGTGGCAGAGAATCAAACAAGAGATAATCAGGTTTGATTCAATTGGTATTTTGGCAGAGTATAGTTTAGGATTCTTTAGAATAAATGTGGAAGATGAAGAGGAGAGAAAATAAATGAAATCTGATAAAAATTCGTTTAGAACTTACTGGTATTTATAGTAGAGCAACAGCCATATCTATTCGTGAAAGAATACGACGAATAGACACTTCTTTTGAAAATTGAAATTTGAAAATAACAGACACCATGTTGACATGGAGGGTTGAGGGATGTCGACATGCTCAAGGCAAAATTGATGTTTTGATTTTCTTATTAAAATTGGTTTCTATAATTTATCAAAACAATTTCTAAACTTTGTAAATATATTTGAATATATTTTAAACATATACAAGAGTTTAGAAAATAATTTTAATATATATAATCTTAATCTATAAAGTGATTTAAAATCGGAGTATATAAATATTTTAAAGCTAAATATTTAAAATAAGAGATGGTTTAAAATCAAGGACAATTTTGAAATAAAAATATTAAAAATGATAAAAATAGTTTTGAGGCTAAAATATTTCAAACAAGAGAGATGTATTTTCGAAAAGAAAGTTTTGAAAACATTTTTAAAAAACAAAAGATATATTTTTGAAAAACATTTTTATAAAATTAGTGGATATCAAAATAGGACCACTATATGTTCCACTAGATATTGTCGTGTGTTCCATCCCACTAGGGTTCCATCCCTTTAACAGGCTCGAAGTGGATTCCATTCCACGAATAAATTTCGAATAAAGATGTAAGTGCTTTCAAGAAGTTTTAACATAATTCTAGACTAACTACATTATCTTGTACTGTTTGAAATCTTGAACTCTTGATAACTTGATTTCTTGATACTTATGAGTCTTCAATCTTGATATCTTCGATCTTTACATTCATCGATCTTGTATCTCTATACTGTACAGTCTTCATTCTTGGTACCTGCATGTTTATATTCTGGATATACATATAATTCTAGACCATAACGTTAGTATTTATATTTTATAACTAGTCCTATGGTTGTTGTCATCAAAACCATCATCTCAAGGACTAACAATCTCCCCCCTTTTGATGATGACAACCTATGTTTATAAAATATACTTCACATTCACTATAACTCCCCCTAAAACTAATAACTCCCCCTTAATCTAAGCCTAACTACTATATTTTATACTTTCCTAAAACTAATAACTCCCCTTAATCTAAGACTAACTACTCTATTTTATACTTCTCCCCCTTTGTCATCAACAAAAACTAATTCTAAACTTATATAACTCCCCCTTAGTCTTATACTGGAGTACTTGTGACAAATTATGATGGAGTGTGTGTGTGTGTATATATATAATAACATGAGTTAATAATAAAGACATGACAAATATGAAAGTATAAACCCAATAAATATATATACTATGTTTCATATAATGTTATACAATCCATTCAAACCAAGTCAATTCCAATCAAATCAAAGCAAATTAAATCAAATCAAATCACACAATTCAAAAACAAGCAATTCAAACCAAAAGGAGATCAAATATTTCTAGGAACTTCAACCCAACCTTCTTCTCCAAAGATAGGATCCTTTTTAATAACTTCCCAATCTTCATTATCTTGAATCAAAGTTCCTACAGGATTTGCATCGAGATCATCTTTGTTGAGGGCAGAAATCATCCAACGGAGGGCATCAAAATGCTTCTCTTGTTCTTTTATCATCTGCATTTGACTTAGTTCTAAGTGCCTTTGATTGTGGAGAATAAAGTAAGTATATTCATGAATGAATTGATAGTTTCTTCAAGTTTATCACTTAGAGTTTGAGAAGAGGAAACCATTTTTGATAAGTAGTGAAGAGTTGCAAATAGAAATGAAAAGATTACAAATTTCTGGAAGAAACAGGTGTTTAAATAGGCAGAATTTTGTTTAAAATGAATAGGCACGAGTTAGTTATTTTAATTTCAAAATTTTAAAAATAACCAAATCTGACAATTATATGTCGACATAGGGGGTAGAGGCATGTTGACATGGGTCTGTTAATTTATGTGTCTTATTCATTTTGTGAATAAGTATGTATATATATAAACTTATATACTATACTAACATTTATTCCAAAGACACGATAAGTTAGGAAAACATAAGATAGATGATTTTTATAAATAGATGATACACAAGATACTACATAATACGATAAAAGAACAATACAAGCTCACACAAAACAAACTAATACATCACAACCTAGTTCTTAGAATGTGCTAGAGGATGAGGAGGATGATGATAAGCCAAGTTTCCAACCAACTTTAGCAAAGAATTTGTTCATATTAGTGGACATTTTATCCAATTTCTTACTAACGGATCTTTTGAGAATTCGTTGATTTTCCACTATAATCTTTTGATTTTCGAGGAGAGTTTTGTTGGAAGGATTGTTAGTATTGGTAGGATATTCAATACTTTCCAAGGAGTTTTCTTCATTATCTTCTTCAATTTCCATTTCCTCCACATCTTCTTCTTCTTCATCTTCTTCCTCCATATCTTCATGTGCCAATCTTTCATCCTTTTCGGCAAGAGATTCATATTGTTGAAATATGAAAGGAATTTTCATGAGAGAAATGTTGGCATGATTAAACACTTTTCTTGAAACAAATTCTTCCCTTTTGTTATCAACGCCAAAATAATTAAAAATCCGAGTGAGATAGATTCCATGATACAAGGTATTCTCACCCATTTCCAAATTCTTAAGACGAAGTTCATCCATAATCACTTGCGCCCAATTAATGTCATAATGACCAAAGATAGCAAAAAGAGCTTCACAAACTTTTAAAGTCGGGTTATTGAAATTTTCCGATCTAGGAGTGATAGTATGTTACAAAAGAAGATTGACAATACGTGCTTTCGGACAAAAGTTATGATTTTTAAATTCAAAGTTGTCATCTCCTTTGAAAATGTGATGAAATGTCTTACGATCATGTTCATCAATATTAAAAGTAGAAAGATCTATTCCTGAATTCTTGCAATTGAGAATGTTGCCCAAAATTTCACAATTTAAAACAATTTTAGTGCCTTTAACACTATTCCAAATTTCATCTTCATTTCCTTTATAAAAACCGTGATCAAATTCGCATAAAACATTTTAACAAGATTTGGGTAACAAACAAAATCAATTTGAGAATTATCAAAAAGACTAAGGATATGATTCTCTTCAAGAAGAATATTGATTTCATATGTAGAGAAATCACTAAAGATAGCAAACTTTCCCGTATGAACTTTTCCGAAATTAGCATAGCTTATATAAGCCTTGATTACTTCCGGATCATTATAGAGATACTTTTTAATGGTTTTAGACAGCCTCATTGTGGATGGAGTGCTTGAAGAAGCCATTTTAAAGAGAGTAGAAAGTTTCAAAGAGTAAAAGAGAGTTTGAATTTTAAAATGAAAGTGAAAAGGTATGATAAGATAATGGAAATAAATAGGTATTCAATAGACATGTTCTCTGGTCAAGAGGTACCTTTCCAGAACATTGGATTTGGTGAAAAGGTGAAGGGAAATTCAAATATTTGAATTCAAATTTGAATTTCAAATTTATGACAGGGATGTCGACATCATGGGTAGGGCCATGTCGACATGGATTAGAGAATTCATGTGACTTATATTTTCCTATATACTTTAATATCTATATACATATATTATTGTTAATGTCTATATATTTTCTGGAGTAATATTAAATATAATAATACTCTTTTAATAAAAAATATTATAGTATTAAAAATAAAAATAAACATAATAAAAATTTAAAATTCAAACAACAAATAATTTCAAAAACAATCAAACAATCAAACAATTTTAAGCAAACAATTTCAACCAATATATTGTAAATGTGTACCTTTTTTTAGATTCGCATCTCCGAGATCATCGGAATCATGAATAGCCGTAAAGCACATAATTGAATTTTCCGTCTTCTGATCATCATCGCTTGAGGATGAGTCTGAGTTTGTATCGCCTAGTGTAGCGGTATATGCTCTTTTCCTTTTCTTTGTATAATCATTGCTTGCAGGAAACTTTTGCTTAACAGGATGCGGACAGTCTATTTTGAGATGGCCTGGTTCGTCACAATTGAAACATTTAACGTGGTTTGGTACTTCATTATGATTTCCATAATTTCTATGGTCATTCTTTTTGAAGTTGTTCATCTTTCTGTATTTCATAAACTTCCGAAAATTCTTTGTCATGAAAGCTATTTCTTCATCATCATCACTTCCCGAGTCTGATCCATCTGTTAATGTATTGAACGCAATTGATTTCTTTTTGAATGCCTTGCTATCTATTCTCCCTTGCATTTGTACTTCGAACGACATTAGACTTCCAATCAATTCTTCAATCTTTAAAGTACTGATATCATTTGCTTCTTCGATTGCAAGAGTTTTCTGATCCCATTCAGGAGTAAGAGAATTTAGAATTTTTCTGACTTGATCTTCTTTGGAAATTTTTTTTCCCAATGATATTAGAGAATGCATAATTTTCTGAAATCTACTATACATATCCGGAATGGACTCATTAGAATTCATTTTGAGTAATTGAAACTGATTTATGAGTAGGGATATTTTGGTCTGTTTGACTTTGCTTGTTCCTTCATGAGTAACTTGCAAAGTTTTCCAGATATCATATGCAGACTTACAAACAGATACTCTATTGAATTCATTCCTATCAAGTGAACAAAATAAAATATTCATGGCTTTGGAATTATTTTGTGCAATAGTCTTTTGCTCAGCAGTCCACTGTGCAAAACTAGTTGTGGGTTCAGAATATTTAGTTTGTGTGATATTCCAAGTTTCTAATCCTATTGACTGTAAATAAATTTTTATTCTACATGCCCAATATGCATAGTTACTGCCGTTAAAAAGTGGTGGTCTGGCAGTAGACTGACCCTCTACAAATGAACTAGTGATAGTGTTAACAGAACTAGTGTTGGTAGCCATTTTAAAAACTTTTCAAAATTCAGATTATGAAAACTTTGAAAACCAACGCTCCGATACCAAATGTGAGAAATGCGGATTACAGATCTTAAGGCTGGAATAACACTAGAGGGGGTGAATAGTGTTTTATGGATTTTTTTAAATCTTTTTGAATTTTATTCAATTTAAACACCAACAAATGCAATTCACAAACACAGATATAATCACAGAATTAGAAACAAATGCAAATACTAAATAAAAGCAGTAAAGGAAAGAACACACCAGGATTTTATACTCGTTCGGAGTTACTCTACATCCAGTCCCGTACAATCGTACGGATTTCTTATCAAAATAATATCCCAGAATACACCCTCGGTTTCAAGGCTATGAGGTATGCCCTCCTGTATTCGAGTCCAGGGAAAAGTCTCTTGATTTAACCAGGCTACAAGATCACCTAATTGATTTCAAGGCTCAACCGAACCTTCTACTCAACAGTTTGATTTACAAAAGATTCTATAACTCGGAATAGCACTGAGATCTTATGGAGAGGGTGGCAGAGAATCAAACATGAGATAATCAGGTTTGATTCACTTGGTATTTTGGCAGAGTATAGTTTTGGATTCTTTAGAATAAATGTGGAAGATGGAGAGGAGAGAAAATAAATGAAATCTGATAAAAATTCGTTAAGAACTTACTGGTATTTATAGTAGAGCAACAGCCATATCTATTCGTGAAAGGATACGACGAATA
Organism: Allium fistulosum; assembly: GCA_030737815.1. Lineage (NCBI taxonomy): Eukaryota > Viridiplantae > Streptophyta > Magnoliopsida > Asparagales > Amaryllidaceae > Allium > Allium fistulosum. The sequence continues at coordinate 519,796,428 of CM060901.1, read as the reverse complement.
GACACTTCTTTTGAAAGTTGAAATTTGAAAATAACGGACACCATGTCGACATGGGGGGTTGAGGGATGTCGACATGCTCAAGGCAATATTGATGTTTTGATTTTCTTATTAAAATTGGTTTCTATAATTTGTCAAAACAATTTCTAAACTTTGTAAATATATTTGAATATAGTTTAAACATATAAAAGAGTTTAGAAAATAATTTTTAATATATATAATCTTAATCTATAAAGTGATTTAAAATCAGAGTATATAAATATTTTAAAGCTAAATATTTTAAACAAGAGATGGTTTAAAATCAAGGACAATTTTGAAATCAAAATATTAAAAATGATAAAAATAGTTTTGAGGCTAAAATATTTCGAACAAGAGAGATGTCTTTTCGAAAAGAAAGTTTTGAAAACATTTTTAAAAAACAAGAGATGTATTTTTGAAAAACATTTTTATAAAATTCGTGGATATCAAAATAGGACCACTATATGTTCCACTAGATATTGTCGTGGGTTCCATCCCACTAGGGTTCCATCCCTTTAACAGGCTCAAAGTGGATTCCATTCCACGAATAAATATCGAATGTGCTTTCAAGAAGTTTTAACATAATTCTAGACTAACTACATTATCTTGTACTGTTTGAAATCTTGAACTCTTGATAACTTGATTTCTTGATACTCATGAGTCTTCAATCTTGATATCTTCGATCTTTAAATTCATCAGTTTATATCTCTATACTATACATTCTTCATTCTTGGTACCTGCATGTTTATATTCTGCATATACATATATATCTAGACCATAACATTAGTGTTTATATTTTATAACAAGTCCTAAGGTTGTTGTCATCAAAACCATCATCTCAAGGACTAACAGGACCAATGAGTCTAGTCCGCAATAGGCATGGTAGTGATAAATGGCTGATCAAAGGGTAGAATTAGGATTTCAGCCTAATTAAACTAGGATTGGGATTCCAGCCTAATCAAAGCAGTTTTAGAAAAGTGCAAACAATATAATCGAGCTATCTAAGCAAAGCAAACAGTTAAACTGTATTTTTTTTCCAGCTTTATCTTTCCTTCATACTAGAGCTGTTGCAAAGTCTATTATCTTTACTTTGCTTAAGAATACTAGTAATTACTTTGATTTACCAGACTTTAAATCAGACCCACTCCTCTATTTCCCTTTTCCCCCCATAAGCTAGTAGAGGCAGAGATAGTAGATTTCAGATTCCTTTGGAGGTTCAGCTGCGGAGACTTATCTTCATGTATTTGTAACGATCCGTAAATTTTAACGGTTTTAATAACGTAATTAACTGAATTTTTTTGAAATTTTATAATTGAATTTGGAGATAAAAATTTGATATTTGTTATGCGTCTATTTAAACATAGCAAATGGTAAATTTTCATCAGAAAATATGGAAGTTTATTTTATTGTGTAATTTTATTTAAATTTAAATCAGTTAATATTTGATGACAATAAAATGTTTTTCAAACTTGAATATATTTATATAATAAATTTGTAAACTATCTTCTGAGTGAGACGTCATGTTTCGTTCCGTCAAATTTGGACTTCTCTAGCCCCGTTTATCTTATTTTCGACAGAATTGCAGCAGTTTGGGCACCGAATATCAAGTTTTGATAGGATGATCGTATCGCTGATATCTATGTACCATTCCATTCGTCTCGTCGTACTGATCTTCGCAGAATATTCGTTTGTGTGTTTCGGTGTTCGTTACGCGACGAAATCGACAAAACGGCTAGTCGTATCGGTACCGTTTTGAACCTTTTGAATTCCTTGTATCCATTCGTTATCCACCGTCTTAAACCCAATGGCCACTGGCTATTATCATTTCTGAATCCAACACATGGCCTGCTGCTATTCCCAATATTCTATTTATATGTTTGCTGGTTGGTTATTTTCTCTTAGCCGCTCCATTTTCTTTGCTTTCGTTTTGAATTTTCGGTTGGGAAATGAATATATATATATATAATATAAGATTGTTTTCTTATATTTTCTATTGTTCATCTTCTATTGCCTGGGTAGAAATTAGCTAGTCCTCAAAACTTGAAATGACCCTCCCATTTCCACCCTAATTTCATAAGGATTTTTTTTTTTTTGCTAAGAGATGATATATAGATATATCATTCATTGCAAATATCTTTTCCAGGGTCATTTTCTTTTTCCAATAAACAAAATATATCCAGGATCAAAATAACTTACCAATATAAATATATCAGTGTATATCTAATAACATACACATACATATGAAGATGTATGTGATCTTCTTATCTAAGTTCAGAGTGTATACTTCATTTTTTGTACAAGAACATTCTGTTTGATTTAGATTTTTAGCAATTCAGATAAATTATTGTATTCAGATTTTTGGCCATAATATCCACTAGAAACATGTACTTTAGTCTGTCATTAGGATTAAGAAATGATCAAGTAATAATCAGTGGTAAACAAGCTTTTAATATAGATGATTATGTTAAAGTCTGGATAATATCAAATTCAGTATAAAAGTAAGTGGATCCTAAGTGAACACAAGCAACATCTAGGCGTAATGGAAACGCGCCTAACTTATACATGAAAGGTCACGAGTTCGAGTGCTATGCTGGTCGGTTCAAACACAATTTTTGGTTTTTCTTTTTATTTTTCTCCTGTATGGTTAGAAATCTGATACCTACCTATAATTGTGCATATATATTTGATTTTGCCTATAACCTAACATACAAAACAATTCTTTTTACATAACTATTTTTAAAACCCATTCCTACAACTGTTTTAAGAATTTAAATTTATATTTTTGCCCAATTTATCAACATGTACACAGGTATTTATGTACATGTCATTACCTTTGCCCAGTTTCCAGAAAACTGAGTGAAACAATTGCTAAATGTACTATGCTTTGAAATGCATCTATATTTTCAAGATACAGTCTATCATGATCAACCAATACTTCATTTAGTTGAGGCTGGTTAACTCATGAGTCTTGTATATGCTATACACTAGTTCAAAAACAAGGGAGATACCTTTCATTTCATTCTATCTGAAGCTTTTAGAAAAACATTTTACTTTTCCTAATTCAATTCAGAAATGAATTCAGATTTATTTACAAAGCATTTCAGTAAAAAGAAAATAAAATCCTTTAAGTTTACTTCTTGCTAAATCCAGATTTTAGTTCTAAAACTCAGTGCTCTGTTATTTCTCAAGGTTAACTAATACATAATATAAATTATACAAAACAGTAGCTCAACTACATGTGCATATTTCTCTTCCAAACATTCATATCAATAATTAAAATCATTTCAATGTTTCCCAGTCAGATTTTTCCTTTGAGATTTTAAACCTTAGTGCATAACAATATATTTAACATGATACAACTAGTTCATCTAACCATAATAGAATTCATTACATGACTGGAAGTCTTAGAAACATAATATTTTTCCTGAATACATGCAGATATAATCAATTTAAACTCTTATTGAGACTAGCTAGCATGTTCATTCACTCCTCCATAAAAGCCATAACTTCATTTTTACTTAGTGCCTGGGTTACCTGAAAGAACATAAGTGGCTGCCTCATTTTAAAATGAGACACCCCAGATGCCATGAGCAAACAAGGGTCAGATCTATGATCTGGTATGAATAACATCAATTCATTCATGATATTAAGCAATAGAGAATATAAGGGTACTAACTTGTTATTTAAGCAAATTTCTGCAATCAAATATTTTAACATAGTATAATTAAGTTGATTCAGGTATGATATATTCACTTATCATTCCTTCACTTGCATACATAATCATGCAAACATGATTATCTATTGGCATCAATTTCATTTACTGGAATCATCTTGGTTCCATACCATTCAACCTAAGAAATATCCACATTCCTATTTCTTCATTTACAGGTTGTAATATTCAATTTAAATCCCAGCCTCATCTGCTATTAAGGAATCACTGGGACACATTGCAATGAACTAATTCACATCATTGCACAAAGATCTCAGGGCTTAAACAAACCATGTGCCAACTTGCATACTTCAAATATGACAAGCATTCCAGCAGTCATCTTGGCCTTCCCTTCCCTAGTTTATTTACTAGTGTATTGTCTTAAATCCTAACATCAAATATGCTAAGTGAACATGTCACTGCAAACATGGAAACATCCATAATTTCTTCTAGCATAATTTCCCCTCAGAAATAATCAGACAGTCATTTCCTAAATGGGGTCAATATGTCTTGATCTTAGTAAATATAAGAACATTTTCAACTGTAAAAGAGGCATGGCATGTTATACTGATCTGCAAGCCTTTATGATTGATTCAGATTCAAGATCTGGTTCAATCATAATTTTAGCTTGTGGGTTTTTTTTTGATTAAGGGCTCAGCACTTAGAAAATTTCTATTGCACCCTTAACATTTTTCTTTTCAAGCCTCAGCACTTATACCAAGTATAATGCAGCTCCAATCATTTTTATAAGGTTTCCATGCCATAGATCTATAACAGTTGAGAGTATTCTCTATATAATTTTTAAGATCCTAAACTTTAACATTTATGAGTATAAATAAAACAGTATGATACTCATCCAAAGACAAATGTCTCAACCAATCAAAGATCATCAAAATCATCCATATTAAATCATATCAGATTTAAAATAAAACATCCAAAAAGCATTGATGAAATCATATACATCAAAACCAGAAATACATAAATGGCAATATAAAAAGTGGCTGCCTCAACTCAGGTCTTAATGCCATGAACTCAGTGAGATTACTCACCTAAATGTTTCTTCTTATTAATCCAGAAAATTCTTGTTTGAGTGTTTTCTCCTTCCTTTCAATATTTTCTTCTTCTTTTCTTATTTTTATGCAGCTCGGGGTAAAATAATTCTACTGGCTAAACTGCCTATTTATAAGCATTTTTCCTCTAGGGTTTTATTGAAACAGAATTCCATTTCTGTCCTGGCTTAGCATCATGCATTTTTCATTCCTATTACCCCGGCCATATTAACCAATTTAAAGGCTGCATTTTCTTTCTTTTACTTTTTCAGAAAATGGCCACTCACTTAGTCATGTCAAAAGTGTGACTATTCTATTTATTTTAATTATTTCTGAAAATCCCCTTTGCTATTTTTGCCTACACAAGCATATTGACTTGTATCACATTTCATGTCATTTTAATGTTATGGTTTCACTTGCTAATATATATATATGTACTTTTCAGTATTTAAAAATGTATATTTGTATACATATCTTATCTAGGCTTATTTTAATTCCTCTTTTAAATTCAGAAACATATGCACCTATATGTATACAAGTTTACAAATATATATATATATTATTTTCTTTTCTGGGTTTTAAATAAATTTGTTTACTGATCTAAAGTAAAACTTACTTTTCTTATTTTCTAAGATGACCCATAAAATCTCAGAAATCAAATAACCATGTTGCAAAATCATGTTTGTATTGCTCTTTAATTCTTGTTTTAAATCCAAGAAATCTGGAGTTCTTTCTTGTGCCATTTCAGTGTGCACGTGCACACATATACTTGCACACTATTTATTCCAGAAATTTCACCATATTTAAATCTAAATATTTCAAAATTAAATCATTTTACAAAAATGATTTTTTCACAAAATTTTGGGGTATTACATTCACCCCTCCTTTTAGGAATTGTGTCCTCACAATTTTTCTAACATTTAGTAAGCATCATTTTTCTTTTCTGAAAACTTATCAAATATATGCATAAGCAAACAAATTCAACCATATCAACCATGCATAACAAATAATTTTTTTCCAGAAAAAAAAAAAATTACCTTTTAATTTGCAAAAAGCTTAGGATAATCCATTCTAATCTTATCCTCTAACTCCCATGTGCAGTCATTAGGATCACTACTCCACTGGATCTTAACTAGTTTCAAGGTTTTGCTCCTTAATTTCTTTTCTTCCTTGGCTATAATCCCCACTGGTTCTTTTTCATAAACCAAGTCAGGATTTATTTGAATTTTGGTAGGCTTTTCCAAAATGTCTTCCTTATCATGTACCCATTTTCTAAGTTGGGACACATGAAAAACATTATGCATTGCTTTCATCTCCTCTGGTAGTTCTAATTTGTAAGCCAATGAACCAATTCTTTCCAGAATTTTATAGGGTCCAACATACCTTGGTGTAAGCTTACCTTGCTTGCCAAATCTCATGACTTTCTTCATAGGTGAAATCTTGATGAAAACAAAGTCTCCCACTTCATATTCCACTTGCTTTCTCTTCCTATCTGCAAATTTCTTTTGCCTATCTTGAGCTGCTGCTATTCTTTTTCTTATTAACCCAATTTTCTCTGTGGTTTCTTTAACATATTCAGGTCCAAGAATAGCCCTTTCTCCAGCCTCTACCCAGCATATAGGTGATAAACATGGCTTGCCATATAAGGCTTCAAATGGTGCCATCCCTATGGTGCTTTGGTAACTGTTATTGTAGGTGAATTCAGCTAGATGGAGGTGGTCTTCCCAGTTGCCTCCAAAGTCCAGTGTACATGCTCTCAACAAATCCTCTAAGACTTTGTTCACCACCTCAGTTTGACCATCTGATTGTGGATGGTAGGCAGTGCTTAAGCACAATTTACTCCCCATAGCCTCTTGAAAAATTTTCCAAAATCTTGAGGTGAAGATGGTATCCCTATCACTCACAATGGTTTTGGGTATGCCATGCAACCTTACTACCTCTTTCATGAATATTTGAGCCAATTTTGGAGCATTTCTTTCTGTTTTAACTGGGATAAAATGTACTACCTTAGTTAGCCTATCCACTATTACCCATATACTTGTGTTTCCCTTCTTAGATCTAGGAAGACCATCTATGAAATCCATAGATATATCCTCCCACTTCCACTGTGGTATACTAAGGGGTTGCAATAGTCTTGATGGCCTTTGTGTCTCTGCCTTGACTTGTTGGCAAGTCATGCACCTTGCAACATATCTGGCCACATCTGACTTCATCCCCTTCCACCAAAGATTTCTTTTCAAATTTTGATACATCTTGGTGCTACCTGGGTGTATGGAGTACTTACTCCTATGGTACCCATTTAATATTTCCTCTTTCAATTCTATATTTTCTGGAACACATATCCTATTTTTATTCCTTAAATAACCATTTTTATCAATTTGATAATTTATTACTTCCTCCCCTTTTGATATGAGCATTCTCTTTTCCATCATGTTTAAGTCTTGTTCCTGCATTTGTCCAATCTTAAGAAGTAAATCTGATTGCAGAGATATCATACTTAATTTTCCTTTACCTTTACCTTCTTCAATAGGCATCATTTGTTCCTCACTGTTTTCCTCAATTTCCAAATCAGTAAGTATAGACAAATCCCTAAACTCTTCCATCATCAACATGGCTACCTTGGCATGTTGTCTACTCAAGGCATCTGCAACTTTATTTGCCTTGCCTGGTGTATACAGTATATCTAGGTCATAGGCAGCTAGGAACTCTACCCATCTATGTTGCCTCATGTTCAAATCTTTTTGTGAGAATAAATATTTCAGTGCCTTATGATCAGTGTACAAAATGAATTTGACACCTAACAAATAATGTCTCCAAAGTTTCAAAGCATACACAACTGCTGCTAGTTCAAGATCATGGGTTGCATACCTGGTTTCATGTGGCTTTAATTGCCTAGATGCATAGGCTACCACTTGGTCTTGCTGCATCAACACAGCCCCTAACCCAGAGCCACTTGCATCAGTGTACACAACCAAATTTTCATTTCCTTCTGGCACTCTCAATACTGGTGCATCAATCAGGGCTTCTTTTATTTTGATAAAAGCTTGCTCACATTTTTCTGTCCATACAAAGGCTTGGTTCTTTCTAGTTAAATTGGTAAGTGGTGATGATATTTTTGAGAAATCTTTTATGAATCTCCTATAATATCCTGCCATCCCCATAAATGATCTAATCTCACTGATGGTGCTAGGCCTTTTCCATGCTTGGATTGCCACTACTTTGTTAGGGTTTACTGATATTCCTTTGGCAGAGATGACATGCCCAAGGAAATGCACTTCTTCTTTCCAAAATGCACATTTTGAAAATTTTGCCTTTAAATCATTTTCCCTTAGTCTTGACAAAACTAAATGCAAATGATTTTTATGCTCTTCCACTGTCTTAGAATAAATCAAAATGTCATCAATAAAAATCAGTACAAACTTGTCTAGATAATCTCTAAATATTCTATTCATCAAATCAACAAAATATGAAGGAGCATTTGTCAAACCAAATGGCATGACCAAAAATTCATATAAGCCATATCTTGTGTTAAATGCAGTATACTTAACACTTGAGTCTTCAACCTTCATTTGATGGAATCCTGATGCTAAGTCTAGCCTAGAAAATATTTTAGCTTCACTGAGTTGGTCAAAGAGATCATCTATTCTAGGCAATGGGTATTTATTCTTGATGGTTACTTTATTTAGTTCTCTGTAATCTATGCACATTCTCAAGGTACCATCATGTTTTCTTACAAACACTACTGGAGAACCCCAGCAAGAATTGCTTGGCCTTATAAATCCCTTGCCTTCTAATTCTTCCAACTGATTTTTCAATTCTTTCAGTTCACTTGGCCCCATTCTATAAGGTTTCTTGATTATTGGACTTACTCCTGGAATGAGATTAATTTGGAACTCAACTGGTCTGTGGTGTGGAACACCCTTAACTTCCCCAAACACATCCAAGTATTCATTAACTATGGGAATTTCTTCAATGGTTAGTTCACTCAGATCTTTTTCTAAGTCAACTAAATGATACAATTTCCCTTCCTTAGCTATTTCACATAGAACTGTGATTCTCTGGCCTCTAGAATCTTGCAATGATATGGTGGATGAGTCTAAATTAATTATGGCTTTAAATTGCCTTAACCAATCTACCCCCAATATAACTCCTATATTTGGGTAATTTAAAACATATAAATTGGAAATAAAAATATTTCCTCCTATGTTTAACTCCACATCCACACAATTCATGTTCAAAACACTAGAACTCCCTAGGGGACTTTGTACAAGCAATGGGGTTTCAACCAATTTGCAGTTTAATTTTAACACTTTAACTAATTCATAGGAAATCAAAGAGTGTGTTGCTCCAGTATCATATACTACTGGTATGGGTATGGCACAAATGAGTAATGTACCTTCCACTTGGCCATGATTTTCAGCATCAATTTTCACTGCAGATTTGCCTTTTCCTTCCAAAGTTGCCAATTTCCCTTGCTGTTTATTCTCAGGACAGTTCCTCTTCATATGCCCCTCTTTCCCACATAGGTAGCATTTGAAGGCTCCTCCTTTTAACTCTGGGCACCTTGGTTTGATGTGTCCTTCTTTTCCACAATGATGGCAAACCAATTTCTTCTTAGTATCATTGGCTTTAGTATCTTTACTCTTCCTGTTGTCTGCCTCCTCCTTCTTTTTATCATAAGGGTGATATCTTCCCTTATCCTTCTTGTTGTTGCTCTTAAAATTCCTATATTTCTCTCTTTCTTTGTCATGTTGTTCCAGTTTCAAAGCCAGATCAATTACTTGATCAAATGTTCTATCTGCATATGGTAGCATAGCTCTGCTAAGTCCTGGGTTCAGCCCTTTTATATACCTATCATTCTTGGATGCTTCATCTGCCACTAGCATTGCTCCATAATTAGATAGCCCCTCAAACTTTTGAGTGTATTCAGTGACATTCAAAGTTCCCTGCCTAAGTTTGATAAATTCTTCAAGCAAAATGGTCTTGGCTGATGCTGGTACAAATCTTGCCTCCAACATCTCCTTGAACTGATTCCAAGTGATTTCATTTTCATTTCTTCCAGCTATGATCACCTCCCACCAGCTTAAAGCTACCCCTTTCAGTTGTCTAGAAGCTACTTGCCTCTTTCTTTGGTCATCCAACTGCATGTCATTGAAAATCCTATCAAGTGTTCTCAACCATGCTTGAATTTCCATCACACTCTCTGTTCCTTCAAAACTCTTGCCTCCCAAATTGGAATAAGTCTTCAGTAGTTTTGAAAGCTCTTCATGTGGGTTCTCAGGCCTATGCCCAATTCCATCTCTTAAAACCCTCACAAATTCTTGCATATCAAGCATTTGAGGTGCACTGGTTCCTGCATTGTGATGAGATCCTCTTCCTACCATGTTCTGCTAACTAAATTCTGGGTAAATGGTATTAGTATATTATGAGTGCTTCTATAATTTCTAATTTCTTATCTAAATTATTTCATCCAAAACAAACAGACATTATACATTTCTATAATACTTAACAATCAATGCAACCAAGTGCTCTGATACCAACTGAAATGACCCTCCCATTTCCACCCTAATTTCATAAGGATTTTTTTTTTTTGCTAAGAGATGATATATAGATATATCATTCATTGCAAATATCTTTTCCAGGGTCATTTTCTTTTTCCAATAAACAAAATATATCCAGGATCAAAATAACTTACCAATATAAATATATCAGTGTATATCTAATAACATACACATACATATGAAGATGTATGTGATCTTCTTATCTAAGTTCAGAGTGTATACTTCATTTTTTGTACAAGAACATTCTGTTTGATTTAGTTTTTTAGCAATTCAGATAAATTATTGTATTCAGATTTTTGGCCATAATATCCACTAGAAACATGTACTTTAGTCTGTCATTAGGATTAAGAAATGATCAAGTAATAATCAGTGGTAAACAAGCTTTTAATATAGATGATTATGTTAAAGTCTGGATAATATCAAATTCAGTATAAAAGTAAGTGGATCCTAAGTGAACACAAGCAACATCTAGGCGTAATGGAAACGCGCCTAACTTATACATGAAAGGTCACGAGTTCGAGTGCTATGCTGGTCGGTTCAAACACAATTTTTGGTTTTTCTTTTTATTTTTCTCCTGTATGGTTAGAAATCTGATACCTACCTATAATTGTGCATATATATTTGATTTTGCCTATAACCTAACATACAAAACAATTCTTTTTACATAACTATTTTTAAAACCCATTCCTACAACTGTTTTAAGAATTTAAATTTATATTTTTGCCCAATTTATCAACATGTACACAGGTATTTATGTACATGTCATTACCTTTGCCCAGTTTCCAGAAAACTGAGTGAAACAATTGCTAAATGTACTATGCTTTGAAATGCATCTATATTTTCAAGATACAGTCTATCATGATCAACCAATACTTCATTTAGTTGAGGCTGGTTAACTCATGAGTCTTGTATATGCTATACACTAGTTCAAAAACAAGGGAGATACCTTTCATTTCATTCTATCTGAAGCTTTTAGAAAAACATTTTACTTTTCCTAATTCAATTCAGAAATGAATTCAGATTTATTTACAAAGCATTTCAGTAAAAAGAAAATAAAATCCTTTAAGTTTACTTCTTGCTAAATCCAGATTTTAGTTCTAAAACTCAGTGCTCTGTTATTTCTCAAGGTTAACTAATACATAATATAAATTATACAAAACAGTAGCTCAACTACATGTGCATATTTCTCTTCCAAACATTCATATCAATAATTAAAATCATTTCAATGTTTCCCAGTCAGATTTTTCCTTTGAGATTTTAAACCTTAGTGCATAACAATATATTTAACATGATACAACTAGTTCATCTAACCATAATAGAATTCATTACATGACTGGAAGTCTTAGAAACATAATATTTTTCCTGAATACATGCAGATATAATCAATTTAAACTCTTATTGAGACTAGCTAGCATGTTCATTCACTCCTCCATAAAAGCCATAACTTCATTTTTACTTAGTGCCTGGGTTACCTGAAAGAACATAAGTGGCTGCCTCATTTTAAAACGAGACACCCCAGATGCCATGAGCAAACAAGGGTCAGATCTATGATCTGGTATGAATAACATCAATTCATTCATGATATTAAGCAATAGAGAATATAAGGGTACTAACTTGTTATTTAAGCAAATTTCTGCAATCAAATATTTTAACATAGTATAATTAAGTTGATTCAGGTATGATATATTCACTTATCATTCCTTCACTTGCATACATAATCATGCAAACATGATTATCTATTGGCATCAATTTCATTTACTGGAATCATCTTGGTTCCATACCATTCAACCTAAGAAATATCCACATTCCTATTTCTTCATTTACAGGTTGTAATATTCAATTTAAATCCCAGCCTCATCTGCTATTAAGGAATCACTGGGACACATTGCAATGAACTAATTCACATCATTGCACAAAGATCTCAGGGCTTAAACAAACCATGTGCCAACTTGCATACTTCAAATATGACAAGCATTCCAGCAGTCATCTTGGCCTTCCCTTCCCTAGTTTATTTACTAGTGTATTGTCTTAAATCCTAACATCAAATATGCTAAGTGAACATGTCACTGCAAACATGGAAACATCCATAATTTCTTCTAGCATAATTTCCCCTCAGAAATAATCAGACAGTCATTTCCTAAATGGGGTCAATATGTCTTGATCTTAGTAAATATAAGAACATTTTCAACTGTAAAAGAGGCATGGCATGTTATACTGATCTGCAAGCCTTTATGATTGATTCAGATTCAAGATCTGGTTCAATCATAATTTTAGCTTGTGGGTTTTTTTTTTGATTAAGGGCTCAGCACTTAGAAAATTTCTATTGCACCCTTAACATTTTTCTTTTCAAGCCTCAGCACTTATACCAAGTATAATGCAGCTCCAATCATTTTTATAAGGTTTCCATGCCATAGATCTATAACAGTTGAGAGTATTCTCTATATAATTTTTAAGATCCTAAACTTTAACATTTATGAGTATAAATAAAACAGTATGATACTCATCCAAAGACAAATGTCTCAACCAATCAAAGATCATCAAAATCATTCATATTAAATCATATCAGATTTAAAATAAAACATCCAAAAAGCATTGATGAAATCATATACATCAAAACCAGAAATACATAAATGGCAATATAAAAAGTGGCTGCCTCAACTCAGGTCTTAATGCCATGAACTCAGTGAGATTACTCACCTAAATGTTTCTTCTTATTAATCCAGAAAATTCTTGTTTGAGTGTTTTCTCCTTCCTTTCAATATTTTCTTCTTCTTTTCTTATTTTTATGCAGCTCGGGGTAAAATAATTCTACTGGCTAAACTGCATATTTATAAGCATTTTTCCTCTAGGGTTTTATTGAAACAGAATTCCATTTCTGTCCTGGCTTAGCATCATGCATTTTTCATTCCTATTACCCCGGCCATATTAACCAATTTAAAGGCTGCATTTTCTTTCTTTTACTTTTTCAGAAAATGGCCACTCACTTAGTCATGTCAAAAGTGTGACTATTCTATTTATTTTAATTATTTCTGAAAATCCCCTTTGCTATTTTTGCCTACACAAGCATATTGACTTGTATCACATTTCATGTCATTTTAATGTTATGGTTTCACTTGCTAATATATATATATGTACTTTTCAGTATTTAAAAATGTATATTTGTATACATATCTTATCTAGGCTTATTTTAATTCCTCTTTTAAATTCAGAAACATATGCACCTATATGTATACAAGTTTACAAATATATATATATATTATTTTCTTTTCTGGGTTTTAAATAAATTTGTTTACTGATCTAAAGTAAAACTTACTTTTCTTATTTTCTAAGATGACCCATAAAATCTCAGAAATCAAATAACCATGTTGCAAAATCATGTTTGTATTGCTCTTTAATTCTTGTTTTAAATCCAAGAAATCTGGAGTTCTTTCTTGTGCCATTTCAGTGTGCACGTGCACACATATACTTGCACACTATTTATTCCAGAAATTTCACCATATTTAAATCTAAATATTTCAAAATTAAATCATTTTACAAAAATGATTTTTTCACAAAATTTTGGGGTATTACAAAACTGATCTTTGGGCACCTACTTAAAAAAAATTTATAATAAATAAATAAATAAGATGAAAGGCTTATATACATAGTTTTCATAACCCGACCCGGCCGCGGTTGAACCGCGAATAACCGCGAGCCGTGGGGGTTAAAGGCCGGGAACTCAATCAAACCTCCTTCATGCAAGAACTTTGGTTCGACCTTTGAATTGGCGGTTGAACCCTTCATTTGAACCCGGTTGAACCCTCCCATATGCGCAATTTCTTCGCTCCAAAATATGTTTTCAAATCTCCGCTCGTTTTATATTCGTAATTAGTGCAGCTAGTATAACAAATTTTGTTAAATTTTCATATTAGAATTAATATGTGGATTATGAATTAATATCATATATTTTTATTGGAGATGTTGGTTTATAATGTACTTAAGATTGATACATTGCATCTAAATGTATTAATTTCTAAAAAATAATGTGTGCGGTTCTTGACGGTTCGACCGGTCGAACCCTCGAAACCTTGAACCATGAGTCCTCACGGTTTGACTCACGGTACGATTATGAAAACATTGCTTATATATATTGCACCTGAAACAAGTACATTCATTTATAAAGCACGTCCTTCTGCCTGTTACCTATTTTCCCAAGTCTTGGCCTTTCATTCCTCATAGCCATTTCATTTTGCATTCCTTTTCTCCCATCATTTTTCATGCCTTTCCTGTAGCCCTCCTCCACCTTAAAGCTAATGCTGAAACCCTCCTCCACATCCAACCCGAACCCATCATCTTCTCCACGAAGGCCACCCGACTCCCCAGCTAAAACTGCCACCACCACCTCAGGCTCGCCCCTTGTACCCGCGCCGCCTGAGCCATAAACCCCTCCATCCGGCCACCACCTAAATCCGACACAGCCCCGCCTTTCAACAACTGCCGACCGGAGCTCCTTCTCCTCTGTCCCCAGCAGCGCAGCCTCGCTCGTCCAAGTTTTCCCAGCTGAATCCTCTTCGTGTTATATATATGGTACATATATTTTTAGTTATATATGTATATCTTTTAAAAGTTATAAATAATATGTTATATATATATTATTAGTTTTATGGTTTGTCTGCAAAAATTCGAAAGCAGCAGCATCTCTCGTGGTATGTAATAGATGTATGTAGTATACGTATATGCATGAGCTGTTTTATATTTGAATTCTTTTGCTTTATATTTTCTCATTCACAGTTTTATATTTTTGTTTTTATGTTTTATAGTTTTATATATATTTACAGTAATATGTTTATTATGAAATCAGTTTCACATATTTATATAGGTTGCAGTATATTGTATGATGAAAGAAAGCATGTATGAAAGTATATATATTAAGATATATATTGCATGCGGTTACAAAATAGGTTTACAGTATTTATAATATTTTAAAAAGGGGAGTATATATATATGTTTTGTTTAAAAGCTTGCTTTATAATTCAGGTTATGTATGAATTGTGAAACGTGTTATATATAAATATATATATATATATATATATATCTGTGTGTGTGTGTATTAAAGCTGGCATGTTTTTGACTTTGGTAATATATATTACATGTCTGATATATATGCTTCCAAAACGTATCTTTATTGCGTTTATATATGTGTTAATACTGATTTCAAGGTGTATATGTATATATGTTTATAATTATGTTGATTTTAAAGTATGTTTAATTTTATTGATTTTAAAGTACATATATAAAGGGATATTATATGTATACTTACTATAAAGTTTATTCTTTTATACATATTTTTAAATGTTGAGTTTTGTGAATATAATATGTATATATTGATTTTTTAAAATGTATGTGTTTTAAGGATAATGATTTATATAAATATTGTTAACCCGCCTTTTGGCAAGGCTGTAGGCAGGCGGATTTAACTAAATCAACTTCACGATTATTGAGGCAGGAACATGATGGATTCGGTTTAAAAGGATGAAGTTCACCTGGATGTGCCGCTCGACATTGTGGTGAGGCTATGACGCTCGGCATTGTGGCAAGATTGGGATCGCTCGGCATTGGACGTCTTTCGGCATTGCACCTCGTTCGGCATTGGAAGTTGCTCGGCATTGGAAGTCGCTTGGCATTGTGGTTCGGTCGGAGTCACTCGGCGTTGCCGTTCGGCCTTGGTTTCCGTTCGGCATGTGTGGGTCGGCATAGCATGAGGTTAGCGTTTTAAGGAAGGAGGTTCGACACTTGGTTGCTTCGAGTTATAGGCAAGTTTACTCCGAGCCTTGGATAGAACTGCTTCGAGTCATGCCCGGGAGATGTGGATCGGCACTGGCGGGACGGTGGATGTCGTTCGGTGAAGGTTGGAAGTACATATGTGGCTCGATCGTTGGTGGAGTAGTTCGACATAGGCCGGTCGACACGGCAATGTGGGTCGTTTTCGATGAGGGATGTTGTCTTGGCTATGACCTTGGTGGGCCCGGGTCACTCAGAAAGCCCAACAACTCAGGATTTGTCTATAAATACAGCATGTGGGGGTTCAGAAAAGGGACCTTCTTTCTTCTCTCTTGCTCTATATTTTCCAAGGCTGAGATGACTCTGCCATCTTGTAACTGTAATCAATCATTACAGCAATAAAAATGAAACTTCTAGAGTGGACGTAGGCCGGAGATAGCCGAACCACTATAAAATCTGTTGTTCTTTACTGATTTCATTTTAATTTTGACTGTTCTTCACATTATTACTCTCTACATACACACTATCTCTGAGCTGTGACTGGTATTTGGTGCTTTCATCTAGATTTGGGTGTTATTGACAAATTTTGGCGCTAACACACACAGATATATATATATATATATATATTCTATCTTAATATTTGTCTTAGGTTAAACATTGATTTTTATAAAATAAAATAATAATAATATATACATTTTCTGTATATATCAAGCTGGGTCTGATTTGTTCTCATCGATTCCTAGTTATTAGCTTTGCTCGTCAAATTCGTGTTCACCTTACTTTGCTTTGGAAATCGTCGTTTGGATTGGTCGATTTCGCGATTTAAAACATAGCTTGTTATGTTGTCTACCATCTCTCTAGCCTCGATAGGTGAGCAATCACTCACGATTAACGTTCTTATATTTATCAAATTTGATTTCACTTGAAACGAAATTGAAATATGCTGCTAAATTTAACTGTTGATTTTATAGTTGCTGTATATGATAAGCCATTATCTATAATTGTTCACCTGTGATATGGCACCATATCCGGTTGTATATATTTAAATTTGTTATTGATGATATATGCCTGTTATTGATATTTTTATTATTATCACATTTGTCCTCACTCTGCAAGTTCCCTGTTAGTTTGAAATTCCCTATGGGTTGAAATGATACATACCCGAACGATTTTGTAGAATAGGAGAAAATCATTATGGGTTGAAAAGATAAACTCAAGCGGTTTTTATTTATTTAAATTTTTGGGATTATGGGTTGAAATGATATATACCCGTAAATGTTTATATTGCGGATTGAAATGATAAATATCTATATCACTTGACCATAGGATAGAAAATTATATACGAACACCGTTGGTCTATATTTTTTTGAAAAAAAAATGATTTCCAAAGTTTGAAAGGAAATATATGGGTTTTAATAAATATTGTTTTATATAATATTTATGGATGTAATTTCTATATATGTATAAAAATTTAGATTTTTAAATTTATATGTTTTGGAAATTTTAATTTATAAGTTAGTTTTGAAAAATATAAATTTTAAGATTTTCTTATAGTTTATTATTTTAAAATATATAAAATAAGATTTAATACAAATACAATTAATAATAAGATTTAATTTAATAAAATCTAACTTAATTAGTATCTAATATGTTTTAAAATATTTATTTAAAAAATTTATATTAATATTTTAAAATAGATTTATAACTTTAATAATAAAGGTTGGAAAGATAAATTAATATTGACATGAAATTTAATTGGTTAATAATTGAATTCAAATAAGGGTTTATTTGAATCCATTGATTATGAGATTCTTGAAAAATATGATTTATAACTTGATTTGATAAAAACTGATTAAAGGAATATTCTAAAATTTTAAATAAAATTGAGATTGGATATTTAATATTGATTTAAATTCATGAAGAGGGATTTTAGTATATTATTACCAAAATGATTAAGTGAATACTTTACAATCTGAATAAAATTAAAGTTAAATGTTGAAATATAAATGAAATTTATATTGTAAATGTTTGAATATTTAAAACTTGAATCTTTGAACTTTAAATTGATATGGTTAATCTGGAATTGATTTAAAATTGAATTTTTGGAATTTAAGATGGTTTGAATCAATTTGGGGAATTGGAGGAAACAATTCAAATTTGGAAACAATTTTTGCATAATCTTGTTAAATAATAAACTATATTTAATTTACAACTATTTTAATATATAAACTATTTTAATATATAACTATTTTATTATATACACTATTTTCAATATCTAAACTGTTTAAGTTGGAACTGTTATGATTTTAAAAGTGTTTAATTTCGAAAGTGTTATGATTTCTAAAGTGTTATGATTTCAGAAGTGTTATAATTTTCAAAGTGTTACGATTTTGGAAGTGAATATTATTTTAAGTAAATAATATTATCGAATTGATATTGTTTGAAATGAATATGATATTTTGATATGAATTATGAACTGTTTGAAATGAAATGACCACGGTGTTATAATAACGTTTGGTTGTTAAAGAGACCGGGATCAGATATTTTCATACTCTCTGCCAATATTGAAAACCACTTTAACAACTGTGTACGTGGTGGAGATTTTAGAATGAAGTAGGATGGTTTGGCGAACGATTCTGTATGGTATTTACGTATCCCTGAATCCCGTGAGTCAGCTTGATGTGGCTAAAACAGGAGCCATGCCGGGCCAAGTGAGGTCATTCTCCTATCGGACACATTTCATCGATACCATTCTATTGCTTTTGTGATTTGATTGGGTGCACCTTTGATTTGGGAGTGTGTCACGAGGTGGGCGGTAGTAGCTGCTATGCATTACCACCAGTCCGGATACGCAAACGGTATATCTACCTGGCATTGCCTTGAGTGCCTTGTCGCATGCCATATCGTGCCTTCTACGAGTTTGTTTTGTGTCGTACCTATGGAGTGATCCCTGATAGCCCACTTGCGAGTGGAGTTTACAGTATCTGTATAGACTACGACATTATATAAAATGTGTTAAGGGGGATATGGGTAACGCTTTAACGCTATTTTAATAGTTTGCTTTACTATAGACATATTATAATAGCGTATATTACTACATAGTAGATAGTTCCACAGATCCTTAGATGATGGAAATCCCAAACATCCTTTAAGTTACTTGTATTTCGGTTGACATTTCACTTGAGTTGAATTTATTAATATAAGAATGTTAATCCCGACTCAAGTTTGTGTTTTGCTTTATGCTCGGGTCAGACTGAGTGACATAGCATTTGAGACTCACCTTTGGAGATTGGAGCTTTGCTTGAAGATCTGTCTTATCTATTCAGCTTTCCTAGTTGATTTGTTCAGAAATGTCATCTGTTTGAATTCGAGACTTCATTGTATTTTAGATATTCTGTTATATTTTATTTCAAACTTTGATGTTAATATAGTAGTAGCTTCATGAACTACTATTTATCTATTCCACTGCTTATTGTTAATTACTCTATATTTGTGATTCTGTGATTTAATTTATTTACTGTATATGTTGAGTTTGCCAAATATAAATTAACAATCTGATATTTTGAACAATTCAAGTCCTACATGTGCGGATGCAAATGGCTTGAAATACCAGGTCGTTACAGTATTCTTCTTATTTTCCAGTTTTCTTTTTTTGGAGTTTGGATGTATTGGTACTGTTGAGACTTGAGAGGGATTGTTTTGCTTATGTACTCTGATATGACTAAGATGGTATTTTCTTTTCATAAGACATGCATTGGGTATTTTGTGACACTTGTATATTTGGTTTTATGACTCTACTTTATGAAGTTTGATTTTGAATAATAAGATTTCTATCTAAATGTTTTCGGTGTTTTATTTATTTTGTCATGTGAATCTTAGTCTCTGTAAGTTTTTATCTATACCTACAACGCACCACAGCTTTTAGTGTGCCTTTTTGGGTATACTAAGGGGTGTGGGTTGTTACAGGAGGTCCAAAAGTGATAACTTGCATTAGTTGACTTTACTTAAACTTTATATTGAAGCACACAACATATATACACACAGCATGTATCATTCAATGGTGAGTTAACTCACCACAAAACCAAGCTAACACAAGAACATGCCATCTAGAATCACTTGAACACTTCCTACCATCACCAAACATGCCAAAGTTTCCACTTTTCCTTCCATTTGGCACTAGGCTCCCTCCCTTCTCCATTTAAGGCTCATGGCCCAAATATGTTAGCGGTGTTGTGCTCCTTTTCTTTAGCTTTTTGATTTTCTATTCCATGGTGCTATGTTGCCTTAGGCCCTTAGCCAAGGTTTGGAGAAGTTTGGTGTTGATTTCCATTGATTAGAGATTGATTAGTGAAGATAGAGAGGGATTATGACTAAGTTGTTTCTATCTTTGAAAATTAGCAAATGTGTTAATGTTATCATATGAAGAGCCTTATGTCCAAGAGGTAACCACTCACCTCTTACCCTCTACGGATGGTTACCATGCATGCTTCATCTCATGTGCCTTGCTTTACACCTTACACCCGTTAGGAAATATCTTTTACTATTCACCAAAATAATTTCCCCTTGATCACTCTACTAATCTACCACTATTCACATCTAGTTAGCCACAACCACTAAAATATTTGTAGTTGTTAATTACTTAC
Source organism: Allium fistulosum (assembly GCA_030737815.1). Taxonomy (NCBI): domain Eukaryota; kingdom Viridiplantae; phylum Streptophyta; class Magnoliopsida; order Asparagales; family Amaryllidaceae; genus Allium; species Allium fistulosum. The sequence goes on along the minus strand of CM060901.1, from coordinate 519,775,691 downwards.
ACATTAATATATTAGGAATGTCCAAAAAGTTTGAACAAATTTTATAGAGAAAAAGGCTGTTTATCGATAAAATGATTTTTGGTCACATTATTGATATTTCTTCAAAGTATTTCTTTTTGTAAATATTTTTCAAAAACAAGTTACCATCTTTAATTGTTAATAAAAAGAGGGTTAACAAGGTTATAAAATCCATTCAATAATTTTAAATCCAACATTCAAATACTTAAATTATATAGATATTTAAATATGAAGTTTTCGAAATTCAAGGTCGTTACATGGTTGGTTGGCACAACTCAAGACGGCATCAACATCCAACTCATTAAACAAGATCGACACAACCTTTGACTATCTTTAGCCCAGGTTCATCATGGTCATCCCGACATCTTTCAACTAGCCTTACACCTCCCTTGAAGTTAGGTCCTTGGTCCTTGGCAATGTTCTATAGGAACTAGGCCAGCCCGCAACGGAAGAAATGGGTGAATTTCAAAAAATTTAGCCATTTTGGATCTTTAATGGGCCTATGAAGTCTAAATTCATTTAGAACTTTTTTAAGTTTCTTTTAAATAAAATCAATATTTTATTTAATTTTATAAATAAAGTTTTACTTTAATTTAATGTGTATGTAAATTATAGTACATCAAATATACTCTTAAATGCATATTTGTGTGTAACAACAACTTATTATTACTTAGAGAAGGAAACTTTTCATTTCCTATCTCTTAACTTATTCAATTAATGACGGGGCATAAATTTATTTAGATAAGGAAACTTTTCATTGCCTTTTGGAATAAATGTACGTATATATATTATTGCCTCATTTCAATTGTTTCTTCTTTTTGGAAGGAAATCTAATCATGTTTTTACAATATGAAATATATGTAATAAATTTTATATATGCAAACATACATATGAAATTAATTGTGTGTATATAAGATTAAATCAAGTCTTGATAACTAATACAAATTAGAGATTCATAACAATCAATTTAAAAATAGATTTATTGTCCAAACATTAATTATGTGTATGTAAAATTCAATAAAATATCTCTAATTAGTACAAATTAGAGACTTATAGTAATCAAATTAAAATCTAGATTTATTACCAAAACATCTTCCATTTTTTTTAATTTCTAAAACAATACAAACATAAAATACATACATGTAAACTTTCAAATCTTAAATTACATTTTGGTTCATATGATTAAAACATGAATCTTCAATAAAACACTTTAATATCCATACAAAAAAATTTAGTTTAATTTGTTAAAGTAAAATCCAATCAAAACAATACTAACATTCAATGTTTTAGATCTAAAGGATTGTACTTTGAATTGAATGTTTACAATATAGATCTATAATAAAACATTGTATTTAAACGTACACAAATTTTAGTTTTAATTTAACAAAATAAGAACACAATTGATAAATCGAACATACAAAATTTCCAATAGACTTTAAATTGAATGTTTAGAACATAGTTCCAAACAAATATTGTATTTAAACATATAATATTAGTTTTGATTTATTCTAATAAAATACCAATCGATTCATTCAACAAACAATTCAAGCTACGTAAACAATTTTCAAATTAAATGAGGTAGTGATATGTACATACAAAATAATTAAATTTCTCTTTCAATAAACATTACATAAAATATCATTATCTATGAAAGAAAAATATACCTTATTACCCAAAGCTTTGAAGCACATCTTGAAAATGGACTTCCCTTAGGATGTTGCCTAGAAGTCATACCTTGAATAATGATTTCTCCTCAGATCTTCAATTTCCCCATTCCATCCTTGCAAGAGATGGATGAACCACTTTTGTTTTATTTTATTTGATGTTTTTATATGGAGTTTAAATATTTTTGGAAATTTAAATTTTTTCTTTTCTTTCGTGAAAAGTTAGGAGGAGAGAAGGAAATAGACTGAATGAGAAAGAATGAATCATACATATAGAATGAATTAGAGAATATGCATTATTGGAAAGAATGAAACTTTTCCCATTCTTTAATTAAAACTTTCTTAATTAATTCGCTTGATTATTTCTCTCTCCAATCCTTTCTTTACACATATATTATCAAATGACATAAAATTTCCACAAATCATATCATCAAATGACATAAAATTTCCATACATTATGTCATCAAATGGCATAAAATTTCCATAAATCATTTCATGCAATTTCCTTTAAATTACATCGATATCGTATATCAATGCGCGCAAATATAACTTTTATAAATGCATCAAAATAATTACAAAAAACTTCCAAACATCAAATAAATAATAATTAATATTTCTCAAATATCAATTGATCTAATCAATTTACAATATTTTATAAATTAATTAAATCATGTGGTTTTTCAGAGAATTCATCATTGCGGTTGTGTGACTCAAAGGTATAAATTCAGTTAACAATTAATATCGAACTACTTGAATATTAACATTCACACATCACTTAACAGGTGGTGTGACATTTTGGCCGAATTTATTGCTTACACATCTTTTGGTAAAATCCAATTATACTTATTATAAACGGTACCAAATAGTGACAATTATTTACACAAATTCTCTTCGTCAAAACTATATCACATTAGGACTTATGGAATTTAGTAATCGTCAAAATTCCAATATTGTCCACATTCAACTTTATAGTCCAAACACAAAGTCCTTGGTTCAATAATAACAATTATTATTAACCGAAATGCTCTGGCTAGAGACTTTGACTTTGAGTTGACTTCAATTGACCGTGATACTAACCTCATATAACTGAGGAGACGAATCCTCTCTTGAATTGTGTTTCACTTCAATTGCTTCCACTCGACCCAACTATAGTCATTCGTTGGACGCCATGCCATGATTTAACTATAATCAAAGCGGAGCTTCCACATTGAAGATCAACAGTATTCTCATATCGAGGGAACTGTGTAAATTAGTGACATCGATGTTCTCTGCTTGACCTTAGTTATATTAACCAATAAAAAACTATCGAATGAGTCATTCCATAGTTATCCAATAACTATCAATACATAACCCATTGGTGCCCTCAGTAGTCATGAGTAGTGCACTGCCTAACAATTGGAGAGTGTTATGTACACTAGTCTTAACAGATGTATCGATATCCAGTCTCGATACACCTTGACTGGGAATATTTAAAATGGTATATTTGTTTAAGTGTGATAAATTTCTCACGGTTATAATACTTTGTAACTACCATCACAAAACATATCATTTATGAATTTTCTATTAAATATACTTTTAACTAAATTAATTGATTAATATAACCTCATTGTATCAAGTATATAATAAAAGAAAACATCTTTATTTCGAACAAGATTGGTCAACGAGTTAAACATATGTAACAAATTACATAATTTCCCCTAAGGTATACCCTCAACTCTATCATTCTCCCACTTGCACTTGGGGTCAATTATGGAATCTTATTCGAACTTCTCTAATCGATTTTCTCAAAACCAATTGGGTCAGTTCCTTTGTGAACATATATGCTATTATGTTTTAATTATCTACTCTGTCAATCAACTCTCTCCGACGGCGATGAACTGTTTTATCATGTGGAACAATTCGGAGTATGTCTCTCGATTTCTAGTGAGCTCTAAGTTCGGTTATGAGTTATATCGCGACATTGTTATCACATAACAATGTTATGAGATTCTCAACATTTGGAATCGACTCAGTTATTAATTTGTGCATATATGCATTATCTTTATTGTGGTGCTATCCTAGGCGATGTACTTAGCCTTTTTCATTGAATTAGCCACGTTCATTCATTCGGAACATTTCCAACTTAAAGGTTCTTAACTTGAATTTATTATTGACATATTATACTCAATATCACTTATGAAGTGTGAGTTTGAACACTCCTTCATAAGGTGTTTTTGTTTTTGTAAATAATTCTCTAGTATTTCATCAATACATGAGAAAACTTCAAACAACCATTTAGTGATATCATTTTGGATTTGATATTTGCTTCATGTATCAAATACACAAAAAAGATCATGATCTCATAGACAACATAACATGTATGATAATTCCTTTTGCTAATGCATAAGGAACTCATCTCACATGCTCCATATTAAACAATTTAATAAGGTGTCTTTGCATATCGATTTGAGACATTTCCAATATCTTTAATACTCACTATAAAAAACATTATTTACAATCCAAAATTGAGCATTAAAACAACTAAGGTTGAATCTAACACAAGTACTTCATTAAAATCAACAACGCATTGTTTACTTATAGTTTAGAAATATCAATGTACCTTTTATCGTTTTTTCTTATGAACACACGCTTCCCATACATTTTGATTGATAATCAAACTATTTGATATTTCTATCAAAATATTTGTTCAATCTTAATGCTTATCAAATGATACTTTCTACCATTTCTTGGATCATATCCACAGACTCACAAACTCAATATCGCTCCCACTGACTTCAAGACATTTTGGTTATTATGTGTAAACAGATTACTCTAAATCATTATTTAGAATTTTCTGTTTCAATACACATGTACCAAACATAAAGTCATATCAAGTGGTAATTTTGTGAGTAAATCCGAAATAACTTAAGCACATTGAATATCGAATCTATTACGCTAATTTCAACAATTGAAATTTGCGATATTATTCTTACCAAAATTACTCATTTAATTCCAACCGCATTAGTCTTGATCATAAAGAAACAATCACGGCCGATGGATCACATCCCTTAGGTTACGACTACCAAAATCATATTTTGATAGCGTACTTGGAATTCTTTTGGATTTGCCCATCATACCATATCATAGAGTCAACACTCTTAATGGTTTAAACAATTGAGGATTATATATTATCGGCATTGATAAGAAACTTATAGTTTCTCTTCAATGTACGAGAATAATTATTAGACACTCTAATACATTGTGTTCATTTAAGTTAGTTAATTTCATTTCATCTCATCTAATTAGTTCTACCTATGGATCGTATATATCTAATTCTATTTTACCACGAATAATTCCTCAAAGAAATTTCTTCATAATGAAGTTGGTATTTCTTGAAACAACAATTATATCTCAATGCATATTCATAAACGTTTTATGAATTTCTTTATTTATAAAACTGATTTGGTTTTAGTTTACAAAACTTATGTTCAAATCATAAATATGTCATCTAATGACAGTCTTCTAAAAATTCTTTTAGGCAGATTCATATAAAATCCCTCACGAACAATTATTACGTGCAATCTTTCGACTCGCACAACCCGCCAACTCCTTGACCTAGGATTTGTTGGCGTTACTTATAATCCTCGTCTCATGTGATTTTGTAAACTATTACTTAAATGAAATAATATTAATCTTGTGTATTATTCTTAAGTACATGATCTTATAGAAAGAAACTAACTCAATTTCACTCACAAATAATCGTACACTGTCCAACAAAGTTCGATTACTCCTTATTGATGCATCATTATGTATGTAACGACCTTGTATTTCGAACCATTTAACATTATTATTGAAATTGAAATTTACCATTTGCTATGTCTAAATAGACGTATTCCAAAGATCAATTTTTCATTTCAAAATTTTATTATCTTATTTTCAAAAAAATTCAGTTACTTACGTTATTAAAACCGTTAGAATTTTCCGGGTCATTACACTCTCCCCCCTCAGAACTTTTCGTCCCTAAAAAGGAACGAGATAGAAGAATAGAATCGACCAGAAAGAAAGATAAATTCAAAATTCATAATACCAGATACAACAATTAATTTAAAACCATACAAATTTCATTTTTGAACATCTTATTACCTACATTTATATTGTATATTATTCAATTACAAATTCTCACAAACATTTAACTTTTGAATATTTCAGGCAGGTTATATATGTTTTAGAATGTAATTGAGTATTATACAAACAAATTTTATCCTAGTTCAACTGGTTCAAGTTGTTTCAATTCCATTTCTCATTTTAGACACTCCAATTATTCAAAAAATTTGCTTCATTTCAATAGTTGGAAACCATCACTTAACATAGGCTTTAAGAGTTAAATTCCCGGTTTCACTTCAAATATTTTGATGTGTGTGTGTGTATTGTACATCAAATTATATTCAAGAAACTTAAATCAAATCCAATTTTCCAACACAAAATGTAGCAAAGTTACCAACTGGTCTCTCCACTTTGAAACTCGAAAATGAATGTCGATATGCTGCAGTCATCGCCGAAATTATTTTCCAGCGACAAACAGGAGAGTACATACTTACTTTTTTCGAAATTCTTTGAAAACAATTTTTATTCGAAAATACTTTCAAATAACAATATAATTTTTCAAAAGCACTGAAAATTTAATTCTCAATTCCTTAATTTAAATTCATTTCATTTGAAAATCAGATTTATAAACCATATTTATAAAATTTCAACCTCTTATAAAATACAACAATAGTTAATGGTTTAGAAATGTTGACAAAACCATAAATGATAATCTAGTATTATCATTTCTAACAACAAATTTATTTAACTACCTTATTTCATAAAATCATTCCTTTATATATATATATAAAATATAATCATACATAAAATTTATTTCATTTACCAACTTCGAAAACAATATTGGGTCAGTTTGCTCTGTTCAAGTATTTTGGAATTCCTATCGATAGCGTTGGCCAGACGAATCGATTGAAACCCAAAATTCAAACTTAATACCTCAAACAACAGGATATAAACATTTTTATATTAATTTCAAATAAACTCCCTCATAGGATGATTCAAGAATGGATTATAGAACAAGAATAGAGATTCAAATTTTGAGAACTCTAATCGAAGAGAATTCTAACAACGAAAATAGCTTGACAGGAAGATAAGATAGGATAAACTTATATTAATCATGGCAACCTTAATCGGGTCAACCGAGACTTATAAAACACAAGAATATCATCATAAAATATGGTGACAACTTGTTGAGAACATCGCGGAAAACACGATTCATAAGATCAATGAAGAAGGCAAGAGCATTGGTTAATCCATAGAGAATGACTAACCATTTATAGAAACCATTCGTCTGGGAAGAAGGACAACGGGTCGAGCTCCAGGAATGAGATCGATGCGGAATTCAATTTCCCGCTTGACAGGTAGAGGAGTGACTTCACTAAAATCATTCAAAAAGAGTTGGACAACAGGAGTGGAGTCAAGATCACTAGGCTGAGAATTGAGCAAAAAGATAAACTGCCTACAAAATACTGAGGCAATCGACATACGATCACAAAGGAATTACCCAGGTTGTCTACTAGGGAAATGGTTCGGCCTTTGCAAGAAATAACGGCATCAAAATCGAGGATGTAGAAACCTCCGGTGAATCGATGTTTGTTGTAAAGGAGTTTCACCCCTTTACAAATCATACTAAGGTTGGCGGGACCGCCGAGGGGATTAGTCATACATAAGAATGAAGTTGACGGTTGAGGTTGAAGCTACGGGATGCTCTAGTCAAGAAGAACAGGAACATGAAACAATAATGTATTTCAGAACAAAGGGTTAATTCGAAAATCCGAAAGAAATCCTAATCTAGGAGGATCCCAACGAAGAATTTCAAGCTCGAACGAATATGATCTATAATTGATTCTACTCATTCTAGGGTATTACTACCCTATCTCTAATGAGTTTTTACTCCATATGATATGTTTTTCCAAAACCAGAGCTCTGATACCAATTGTGACGACCTGGTATTTCGAACCATTCAAATTGACAATCATCCACACATGTCAGACTTGAATTGCTCAAAAAAAAAGATTGTTAATTTATATTTGGCAAAACTTAGCATGTACAGCAAATAAAATCAATCACAGAATCACAGACACAGAGTTATATAGCGATAAGCAGCGGAATAAATAAATAGTAGTTCATGAAGCTACCATTTAAACATCAGAGTTTAAAGTAAAATACAACAGATATCTCGAATACATAAGAGTTATTAATACAAATGCCAATGACAAGTCAGAATAAATCAACTGGAATAAACCAAATTACAGGAAAGCTGAATAGACAAAGACCGATCTTCAAGCGAAACTCCTTACTCCAAAGGTGAGTCTCAAATGCTGCGACACTCAGTCTGACCCGAGCATAAAGCAAAACACAAAACACTCGAGTCAAGATTAACATTCTTATATCAGTAAATTCAACTCAAGTGGAATGTCAACTGAAATACAAAATAACGTAAAGGATGATTGGGATACCTATCCTCTAAGGATCCGTTAAACTATCTACATACATGTGACGCCCCACCTCTATACCCACGCTAACCAAGAACACTATGATGTAGTGCTGTCAATTAGCATGGAGAATAAGGCTGTGGAGGAGCGACCATCCATGTAACTTCTTTGTGCGAGCACCGATATGTTAGATAGAATAGAATGCATATCTTTTAAAGAGGAAATCCGACATATGGATACAAACACAAAGCTATCACACGGTGGCTATTTATAATCTTCGGAAACAAACATAGAAATAATCATAACACAAATCAGTCACAGACATCCATATCACAAAGGCGGAAGAAGATATGAATAAATAAATATATAACACATGAAAGTGTACATCAGAGTAGTGGTCAGAAAGATCCACAATAATACAAAAGGAATAGCAACAAGTGCTATACAAAAGAATACATCAATGAGTCTATATCTCAAATGTGTACAATCAAAAACTACTAATCTAAGTAGTTAGCCAAAAGTCAGAATAATCCTAAAGAGAAGTCAAGCAGAAGCACCTGTAACATCTCGGTCTGACCCGAGTATTATTTATAAGAAAATAATAAACGAATCAGTCTAGCTATAAATATCAGTTGATAAGGTATAGGATAAATAATATGACATGAACATGTAACTACCATAACGGCATACTACTATAAGTATGTAAATGATAATCAACAAAAGATCAATCAATATCAAAAGAATCTTCTCAAAGATAAAATAGGGTATCATACCCTAAAATTGTATTCATAACAAGTCAATAACACATAAATTCACCAATGCACAAAAGTTGATATCATATCAATGAAAATCATGAAAATTGGTGAAGCACAAAGTTCCAGAAATCATCACCAGTAATCCAGAAAACACATAAAAAAAAGGGGGGAGGCCTAACACATGAATGGGAGCATGAAAACTCACCTACGCGTAAAACACATGACGAGAAGCTATCTCATGGAAGCTATCCATTAAATTTTCACACAGGAATGGCCCGAAGACCGTGGGGTGCTACCCCATATATGTGATGGCCAAACATCACAAAAGCGGGGTCTAGTCTCCCTCGCAGACAAAGAGACATCGCTCATCTAAATCACAAAAAAAATGATCGTCATGATCATAAGGAAGTGTCAATTACACTAAGCCAGTAAATATATGAGTTTAGCTTCATGTCCCATAACCACTAGCTTAACTTAAATATTTACGAACAAACTGTAGATCTTCACTAGGAAATTGTCACAAAAGGGTTCTATCGAACAAGTCCAAGAGCTAACCGACGAAGTGAACGCAAGCGTTTCATACCACTCGTTTTACTAAGTCGTTTAATTCGATTTCTCATCCGAGTGAAGTAAAGGATTGTATATACTAATAGATTGGAAAACGGATTAGGAAAAAGAGCTTTGTAATAAAATAGAGTTGAAATAGCTTTGATGAAAGAGTTTTGATATTTACTACTAGTATTGAAACCTTCATATTTTTAAAATGACAAGTCACAAAACGATTGTTGAAACAAATCGAATCACATAAATTCACGTTCGAAGACGTGAGTAAAGTCCAAGGAAATCAATCCCAAAACCATCATAGTAGAAATCCTGTTGAATGTTTTTTAGATCAGATCGCCTACAGAGGGGGGTCCAGGGGGTAGCAACCCCCTAGGTGGGGGTGCGGGGGCAACGCCCCTGCTACGGTGTTTGACCTGCCCGGTCAGGTCGCGGGGGTCCAGGGGGCAGCGCCCCGACCAAAACGGTACGACCTAGTGAAGGCAAGCTGGTCAAGCGACCTAAGGAAAAGTAGGTCATACGACTTAAGGGTTCACGCGACCTAAGACAATGGCCGAGCGACCTAACTGGAGTTAAGGGAGGCGAGCGACTTTAAGGTCCAACGACCTACGACTTAACAGAGTCATGCGACCTAAAAGCACACGACCTAACTAGCAGAGGAGATTTAAGGTCGGTAACGACTTACGACTTATGAAATGGAGGGTGAACGACTTAACAAGGTTCACGACCTAAAGGGGCCATGCGACCTACGAGATAAGCCAGTGCGAGCGACCTAACGTTTGCCTGGGGGATTATAGGTCGGAAACGACCTACGACTTAAAGTGGACGCGACCTACGACCTAAGGCCTAACCCGCGAGCGACCTACGAGTTAACACACGAACGACTTAACTGGAGCTTAGGTCAGAGGCGACCTACGACTTAAGGCCTAACCCGTGAGCGACCTACGAGTTAACACACGAACGACTTAACTGGAGCTTAGGTCGGAGGCGACCTACGACTTAACGCCGTGCGACCTAGTGATTCAGAGCGAATTCTTAAGGCTGGAACGACCTATCCCTGTGCGACTTTTCAATGCAGCGACCTAAAGTATTAACCCGTGTACGACCTAGCGAAGGCCAGAACGACCTAGAGCCAGAAAATCATCAAAACAACAAAAATTGAAGTTTTTCGCCAATCCAATCCAAACCAAATGCAGATATTCATATAAATGCAATAGGGGATCATTCCCAATAGCCCAATGACATCTGTAGGCAAGATGTGAGATCAAAAATCTCACCTTTTCACTAAAATGGATGAAGATAAAGCTTGGAAGCAAGGAGAAGCAATCCAAAGCTTGAACCCACTATCTTCTACTTGAATTTGGAGTTGAATCTCGGATTTGAAATAGAATTGGAGTTTGGAGTTTTAATTTCTCTTTCCCACCACCATTTTTGACAAAGCTAGAAGTTTTTGATAAAGTGAGGAAGAGGGTTGGGCTGAATTAAGAAGGTGCAGTCCCAACCAAAGTCACAAGCAGGAAAAGTGACGAAAATTTCACTATCTCCAAACATATCGAAGTTTACACTCAAAAAGATCGCAAACGTCATTATGAACTCAATGGAAGTGGTCTCGAGTCCTAATTTGACCGTATGCAAAAAGTATCTTTTCGGACTAACATCCAACTAACGATAAAATATTTAAATAAAATATTTAAATATAAATTCGATAGATATGCGGGTTGTTACAATACATAGTACAATACGCTACATAGATAATGTCTATAGTAAAGTAAACTATTAAAATAGCGTTAATGCGTTACCCATATCCCCTTTAACACATTTTATATATTCTCATAGTCTATATAGTACCGTAATTCCTCCGTAAACTGGAGGGCTCTCAGAGGGCACTCCATAGGTATGGTACAAACCAAACTCGTAGAAGGCGCGATAAGGCATGTGACAAGGCACGCGAGGCAATGCCGAGGGTAGAATTCTACCGTTTTGCAATCCCGAACTGGTGGAAACGCACAGCAGCAACTACCGCCCACCTCGAGACACACTTCTAAATCAAAGGTGCAACCAATCAAATCACAAAGTATTAGAATGGTATCGAAGAAATGTACCCGATCGGAGTAATGACCTCACTTGGCCCGGTATAGCTCATGTTTAAGCCACATGAAGCTGACTCTCGGGAGTCAGGGCTGCGTTAATACCTCATACAGAATCGTTCGCCAAACCATCCTACTTCATTCTGGAATCTCCATCACGTACACAGTTGTTAAAGTGGTTTTCAGTATTGGTAGAGAGTATGACAATATTCGATCCCGGTCTCCTTAATAACCCAATGCTTATTACACACTGTGGTCGTTTATAATTTCAAACAATCATACTTCATATCAAAATATCATACTTATTTCAAAATCATATCACATTCGAAATCATATCACTTTCAAAATCATATTTGCTTTCAAAATCATATTTAGTTTCAAAATCATATTAAAGTATTCGCGTTAAAATCCATTTAATCTAAATCATAACAGTTCCAACTTGAACAATTTAAAAAGGTTTTTATATATTTTAAAAATAGTTATAATCTAAAAATAGTTTATATTTAAAGTAGGTTATAGATTTAAAATAGTTTATATTAAAAATATTTTATATTAAAAGAGCTATATCAAAATAGTTCCAAATTAGAATTGTTTCGTCCAATTCCACAAATCGATTCAAATCAACTTTAGTTCCAAAATTCAATTTAAATCAATCTCGGTTCATCAATTACAATTTAATTCAAATACCCAATAAAACCACTTTTAATTTATATCGATTTCAAATCCAGATTTAAAATACAAATTTAAACCATTTCCGATTCAATAGGTTTCAAAGTTAAATATTCAACAACTTACCAAAACTCAATTTTATAAATTTCATTTATATTTCAAAATTCAACTATAACTTTATTTAAATTTGAAATATTCGCTTAATCATTTCTAACAACATTTAAATAAAATCTCAAATTACAAGTTTAAATAAAATCACTAATTAAATATCTAACTTCAATTATATTTTATTCTAAAAATTTCACCTAATCCCTTTCATAATCATTTAAATAAAACTCAAATTACACATTTGAATTAAAACTAAATATTCAATTTCAATTTATTTAAATTCGAAAATATTCATTAATTAGTCACTTTTAATCAAAACCAAGTTATCAAGTTATAAATTTCATATCTTTAAAATCTCAAATCATTTTTATTTAAATTCAATTCTTAAATAAATCAAATTACAATTCAGCTTTAACTTATCTTTCCAACCTTTATTTATTAAAGTTATTAAAATTTTAAAATATAATTTTAAATAAATACTTAAACATAATATATATATATAAACTAAATTAAATTTTATTAAATTAAATCTTATTTTATATATATTTTTTAAAATGATAAAGTTATAAGAAAATCTTAAAAATTATATTTTCAAAACTAACTTATAAATTTAAATTTCCCCAAACATAAAATTTTAAAAATCTAAATTTACACATACATAAAAACAACATTTATATATTCTATTTTAAAAATCAATATTTATTAAAACCCATATATTCCCTTTCAAAACTTTGGAAATCATTTCAAAATATAGACCAACGGTGTCTGTATATAATTTTCTACCTTATGGTCAAGTGATACGAATATTTATCATTTCAGTCCGCAATTTAAATATATACGGCTATATATCATTTCAACCCGCAATCCCAAAATTCAAAATCAATGAAAATCACTTGGGTTTATCATTTCAACCCATAACGATTTTCCCATAATCTACAAGATCGTTCGGGTATGTATCATTTCAACCCATAGGGAATTCTAAACTAATAGGGAATTTTGCAGAGTGAGAACAAATATAATATAATAATAACATAACATATCAACAACAGGCTTATATCATCAGTAACAAATTTAAATATAATATATACAACAAGTTATGGTGTTATATGTCATAGGTAAACAATGGCAGATAATGGCATATCATATTTAACAATTAAATAACTTAGCAATTCAAATTTAACATCATATTTCAATCGTCATTTCACGTGAATTAAATTTACTAAATATAAGAATGTTAATCGTGAGTGATTGCTCACCTTTCGAGGCTAGAGAACAATGATGGTGAAGATGGTGACACAAACACGTACACGGATACGGACACGAGCAAAGCAAAAAGCTACTGCGACCAATTTTTGGACAGCGGCGAGGTAAAAGTAAGGCATGATGAACTGGATTTGATGAAGATTAAAACTATAAGCGAACTTATATATATAAACTATATATATATATATATATCATATTTTAATTTAAACACATATTAGATCAATATATATATATATATATATATTTCAAAAATCATTGTTTAAATTAAAAACACATATCAAAATTTAACATAAAACCGTTTCATTATACTTTAAAACCAAAACTCAATTATAAACTTATATATATAAACTTACAGATCATACATATCTTATATAAACCAATATATATACAAACATATCATATATAGATATATAACTTATACAAATATATATATATATATATAAACAAACAGATTTGTATTACTCATATAAACATATATAAATAGCCCAACAGATCAAATAAATAACTTATACAATATAAACAACTTTATATATTTATAAATAAATACAATAAAAAAATCAATATTTAATACACAAAATATTTACCTAAGCATAAACATATAGATATTAACTAACTTACGTAAACTTTATATATAAACTAACATATATATAACTTGCATAAACATATATATATAACTAACATATATATAACTTCTTTTATAATATAATATATTGTAAACATTTATATTCTGTAACCTATAATAATATATATACCTTCATATATATACAGCTTCTATCAAATAGTGAAAGGCCAGGCAAGGTGGTGGTTGCATAGGCTGAGGCAGCGAGCAGGATGGAGCGGTGGTCAGTGGTAGCACTTGGGTTCGGAGGAGAGAGGCTTGCGGCTAGCAGAAAGAAGACGAGCGGCTACAGGCAAAAATGGACGAGCAGGATCTCCAAGTAAAATTGAATGCAACCATATATATAAATTCTTTTCTCTCTGTTATATATATATATATAGAAGGCTGTTGTTGGTCGGGGTAGCACAAATGAATTTGGGCTGAGGGAAGGGAAGTCACTTGGTGGATGTGGAGATAGGGCAGGTGCAGATCTGAGTGTGGACGTGGCAAAGGTGAAAGGAAGAAGCAAGCGGTGGGAAAAGTTGAATTGCGACTATATATATATATATGAGCTTATATATGAAGGGCGGCGTGAGCTTCAGGAATCAAAACATAACTTGATTTATATTTTTTTGTGCTGTGGTTACACGATAGAGGAAAGGTCAGAGAGTTGGATTGTGGCGAGGTTGTCACCTTGGAAATGGCGGACATTGGATGGTGGGAGGAGGTGGACAGGTGATAAGCAGAGATGAGGGGATGGGTTGCAAATACG
This sequence comes from Allium fistulosum, assembly GCA_030737815.1. Classification (NCBI taxonomy): domain Eukaryota; kingdom Viridiplantae; phylum Streptophyta; class Magnoliopsida; order Asparagales; family Amaryllidaceae; genus Allium; species Allium fistulosum. The sequence continues at coordinate 519,760,681 of CM060901.1, read as the reverse complement.
AGCAGTAATTTGGAAAGATGAGCAAGTGGAAAAAGGTTGTCATGGGTTTGTACGCAATCATAAAACTTTATATATATTCTCAAAGTTTCAAAGCACAAACCTTTTTAGTTTCAAAGCATAGAAGGAAGAAGATTAGCATGTTGCATAATATGGAATATATTAGAAAAAGCGAGCAGACCAATGCGAGAAGATGAAGGAATTATATATATATATATATATTCTTTCAAATCAAAGGTAACATATCAACAGACATATATCATCAGTAACAAATTTAAATATACTATATACAACAGGTTATGGTGTCATATGTCATAGGTAAACAATGATAGATAATGGCATATCATATTTAACAATTAACTAACTTAGCAATTCAAATTTAATAGCATATTTCAATCGTCATTTCATGTGAATTAAATTTACTAAATATAAAAATGTTAATCGTGAGTGATTGCTCCCCTTTCGAGGCTAGAGAACAACGATGGCGAAGATGGTGACACGAACATGCACACGCACATGGATACGGACACGAGCAAAGCAAAAAGCTGTTGCGACTAATTTTTGGACAGTGGCGAGACAAAAGCAAAGCACGATGAACTGGATTTGATGAAGATCAAAACTATAAGCGAACTTATATATATAAACTATATATATAAATCATATTTTAATTTAAACACATATTAGATTAAAATCTATATATATATATATATATATATTTCAAAAAGCATTGTTTAAATTAAAAACACATATCAAAATTTAACATAAAACCGTTTCATTATACTTAAAAACCAAAACTCACGTATATACTTATATATATAAACTTACAGATCATACATATCTTATACAAACCAATTTATATACAAACAGATCATATATAGACATATAACATATGCTAATATATATATATATATAAACAAACAGATTTGTATTACTTATATAAACATATATAAATAGCCCAACAGATCAAATAGATAACTTATACATTATAAACAGCATTATATATTTATAAATATATACAATAAAAAAATCAATATTTAATAAACAAAATATTTGCCTAAGCATAAACATATAGATATAAACTAACTTACGTAAACTTTATATATAAACTAACATATATATAACTTGCATAAACATATAGATATAACTAACATATATATAACTTCTTTTATAATATAATATATTGTAAACATTTATATACTATAACCTACAATAATATATATACCTTCATATATATACATCTTCTATCAAACAGTGAAAGGCCAGGCAGATGGTGGTTGCATAGGCTAAGGCAGCGAGCAGGTTGGAGTGGTGGTCGGTGGTAGCACATGTGTTCGGAGGAGAGAGGCTTGCGGCTAGCGAAAAGAAGACGAGCGGCTACAGGCAAACATGGACGAGTAGGATCTCCAAGTAAAATTGAATACCACCATATATATAAATTCTTTTCTCTCTATTATATATATAAGGCTGCTGTTGGTCGGGAAGGCACAAATATATTCGGGCTGAGGGAAGGGAAGTCATTTGGTGGATGCAAAGATAGGATAGGTGTAGATCTGGGTATGGACATGGCTAAGGTAAAGGGAAGAAGCAAGTGCTGGGAAAGGTTGAACTGTGGCTATATATATATGAGCTTATATATGAAAGGGGGCGTGAGCTTCAGGAATAAAAACATAACTTGATTTTTTTTGTGATATGGTTACACGGTAGAGGAAAGGTCAGAGAGTTGGATTGTGGCGAGGCTGTCACCTTGGATATGGTGGACGTTGAATGGTAGGAGGCAGTGGATAGGTGATAGGCGAAGATGAGGGGATGGGTTGCAATTACGAGCAGTAATTTGGAAAGATGAGCAAGTGGAAAAAGGTGGTCATGGGTTTGCAGGCAATCATAAAACTTTATATATATTCTCATAGTTTCAAAGCACAGACCTTTTTAGTTTCAAATCATAGAAGGAAGAAGATTAGCAATTTGCATAATATGGAATATATTAGAAAAAGCGAGCAGACCAGTGCGAGAAGATGAAGGAATTATATATATATATATATATATATATATATATATATATATATATATATATATTCTTTCAAATGAATAAGAGCAGAACCGAAGAGCAAATAGCAAAGAAAAGTAAACCAGAGAATTATATTGAACGGATAGGAATAGAAAAAGGCAGAAAAAAATTCTGGGAATATAAAAAGGCAAATGGCTATTATTATTATATGATGGATAATTGAATGGACAAAGGAACTCAAAAAGACACAAAACGGTTACCGATACGGATACCCGTTTCGAGGATTTCGCCGTGCACCGGACTTCGTTATGCACAAATAAATTTACTGTGGAGATCAGCACGACGAGACAATCAGTACGGTACATAGATGTCAGCTATACGACCATCCTATCAAAAGTCGATATTTGCTGCCAAAATGCTGCTAAAACGTTGAAAATAAGATAAACGGAGCTACAACAGTCAAAATTTGGTGCAACGAAATATGACGTCTCTCTTAGAAAATGATTTACATTTTTTTTATATAAAAATATTCAGGTTTTGAAAACTATTTATTTCCATCAATTTAACTGATTTAAATTGAAATTGAAATTTACACAACAAAGCTAACTTTCATATTATTTGATAAAATTTACCATTTGCTATGTTTAAATAGACGTATTCCAAATATCAAATTTTCATTTCAAAATTTTATTATCTTATTTTCAAAAAAATTCAGTTAATTACATTATTAAAACCGTTAAAATTTTCTGGGTCGTTACACTCTCCCCTACTCAGAACTTTTCATCCGCGAAAAGGAACGAGATAGAAGAATAGAATCAACCAGAAAGAAAGATAGATTCAAAATTCATAATACCAGATACAAAAATTAATTTAAAACCATAGAAATTTCATTTTTGAACATCTTATTACCTACATTTATATTGTATATTATTCAATTACATATTCTCACAAATATTTAACTTTTGAATATTTCAGGCAAGTTATATATGGTTTAGAATGCAATTGAGTATTATACAAATAAATTTTATCCTAGTTCAAATGTTTCAATTCCATTTCTCATTTTAGACACTCCAATTATTCAAAAAATTTGCTTCGTTTCAATAATTGGAAACCATCACTTAACATAAGACTTAAGAGTTAAATTCCCGGTTTCACTTCAAACCATTTTGATATGTGTGTGTGTGTGTGTTTATATATATATATATATATATATATATATATATATATATATATCTGTGTGTGTGTGTGTGCGTTTGTGTTTTGTATATCAAATTATATTCAAGAAACTTAAATCAAATCCAATTTTCCAACAAAAAAGTGTAGCAAAGCTACCAACTGGTCTCTTCACTTTGAAACTCAAAAATGAATGTCGATGATGCTGCAGTCATCGTCGAAATTATTTTCCAGCGACAAACAGGAGAGTATAGACTTACTTCTTTCGAAATTCTTTGAAAACAATTTTTATTCGAAAATACTTTCAAATATAAATATAATTTTTCAAAACTTTGAAAATCAAATTCTGAAAAGCACCGAAAATTTAATTCTCAATTCCTTAATTTAAATTCATTTCATTTGCAAATCAAATTTATAAACCATATTTATAAAATTCCAACCTCTTATAACATACAAGAATAGTTAATGGTTTAGAAATGTTGACAAAACCACAAATGGTAATCTAGTATTATCATTTCTAACAACAAATTTATTTAACTATCTTATTTCAGAAAATCATTCCTTTATATATATAAAATATAATCATACATAAAATTTATTTCATTTACCAACTTCGAAAACAATATTGGGTCATTTTGCTATGTTCAAGTGTTTTGGAATTCCTATCGATAGCGTTGGCCAGACGAATCAATTGAAACCCAAAATTCAAACTTAACAACTCAAACAACACGATATAAACATTTTTATATTAATTTCAAATAAATTCCTTCACAGGATGATTCAAGAATGGATTATAGAACAAGAATAGAGATTCAAATTTTGAGAACTCTAATCGAAGAGAATTTTAAAAACGAAAATAGCTTGAAAGGAAGATAAGATAGAATAAACATATATTAATCGCGACAACCTTAACCTGGTCAACCGAGACTTAGAAAACACAAGAATATCCTCAACAAATATGGTGAAAACTTGTTGAGAACATCGTGGAAAACATGATTCATGAGATCAACGAAAAAGGCAAGAGCATTGGTTAATCCATAGGGAATGACTAACCATTTCTAGAAACCATTCGTCCGGGAGGAAGGACAACTGGTCGAGCTCTAGGAATGAGATCGATGCGGAATTCAATTTCCCGCTTGGGAGGTAGAGGAGTGACTTCACTAAAATCATCCGAAAAGAGTTGGACAACAGGAGTGGAGTCAAGATCACTAGGCTGGGAATCGAGCGAAAAGATAAACTACTTTCAAAATCTTGAGGCAATCGAAATACGATCATAAGGGAATTACCCAGGTGTCTACTAGGGAAATGGTTTGGGCTTTGCAAGAAATAACGGCATCAAAATCGAGGATGTAGAAACCTCCGGTGAATCGATGCTTGTTGTAAAGCAGTTTCACCCCTTTACAAATCATACTAAGGTTGGCGGGACCACCGAAGGGATCGGATTAGTCACATATAAGAATGAAGTTGACGGTTGAGGTTGAAGCTATGGGATGCTCCAGCCAAGAAGAATAGGAACAGGAAACAAGAATGGATTTCAGAACAAAGGGAATGTTCCAAAATCCGAAAGAAATCCTAATCCAGGAGGATCCTAACGAAGAATTTCAAGCTCGAACGAATATGATCTATAACTGATTCAACTCATTCTAGGTTATTACTACCCAATCTCTAATGAGTTTTTACTCCATATGCTAAGTTTTTCCTAAACCAGAGCTCTGATACCAACTGTAACGACCTGGTATTTCGAACCATTCAAAACGACAATCATCCACACATATCAAACTTGAATTGCTCAAAACAACATATTGTTAATTTATATTTGGCAAAACTTAGCATGTGTAGCAAATAAAATCAATCACAGACACAGAGCTATATAACAATAAGCAGCGGAATAGATAAATAGTAGTTCATGAAGCTACCATTTAAACATCAGAGTTTAAAGTAAAATACAACATATATCTCGAATACACAGGAGTTACTAATACAAATTCCAATGACAAGTCAGAACAAAACAACTGGAATAAACTGAAGTAACTGGAAAGCTGAATAGACAAAGACCGATCTTCAAGCGAAACTCCAAACTCCAAAGGTGAGTGTCAAATGCTGTGACACTCAGTCTGACCCGAGCATAAAGTAAAACACAAAACACTCGAGTCAGGATTATCATTCTTATATCAGTAAATTCAACTCAAGTGCAATGTCAACTGAAATACAAAATAACTTAAAGGATGTTTGGGATACCCATCCTCTAAGGATCCGTTAAACTATCTACATACATAGTACAATACGCTATATAGATAATGTCTATAGTAAAGTAAACTATTAAAATAGCGTTAAGGCATTACCCATATCTCCCTTAACACAATTTATATTTTCTCATAGTCTATATACAGTATCGTAATTCCTCTGTAAACAGGAGGGCTATCAGAGCGAACTCCATAGGTATGGTACAAACCAAACTCGTAGAAGGCTCTATAAGGCATGTGACAAGGCATGCGAGGCAATGACTAGGGTAGTATTCTACCGTTTTGCACTCCCGGACTGGTGGAAACGCGTAGCAGCTATTACCGCCCACCTAGAGACACACTCCCAAATCAAAGGTGCACCCAATCAAACCATAAAGTAATAGAATGGTATAGAAGAAATGTGCCCGAACGGAGGAATGACCTCACTTGGCCCGGTATATCTCATGTTTAAGCCGTATCAAGCTGACTCACGGGAGTCAGGGCTGCGTTAATACCTCATACAGAATCGTTTGCTAAACCATCCTACTTCGTTCTGGAATCTCCACCGCATGCACAGTTGTTAAAGTGGTTTTCGGTATTGGCAGAGAGTATGACAATATCTGATCCCGGTCTCTTTAACAACCCAACGCTTATTACACACCGTGGTCGTTTATAATTTCAAACAATTCATACTTCATATCAAAATATCATACGTATTTCAAAATCATTTCACATTCGAAATCATTTCACATTCGAAATCATATCACTATCAAAATCATATTTGCTTTCAAAATCATATTTAGTTTCAAAATCATAATAAAGTATTCGCGTTTAAATCCATTTAATCTAAATCATAACAGTTCCAACTTGAACAATTTAAAAAGGTTTTTATATATATTAAAACTAGTTATAATTTAAAAATAGTTTATATTTAAGGTAGGTTATAGATTAAAATAGTTTATATTAAAAATAGTTTATATTAAAAGAGCTATATCAAAATAGTTTCAAATTAGAATTGTTTCGTCCAATTCCACAATTCGATTTAAATCAACTTTAGTTCCAAAATTCAATTTAAATCAATCTCGGTTCATCAATTACAATTCAATTCAAATACCCAATAAAACCACTTTTATTTATATCGATTTCAAATCCAGATTTGAACTACAAATTTAAACAATTTTCCGATTCAATAGGTTTCAAAGTTTTATATTCAACAATTTACCATAACTCTATTTTATAAATTTCATTTATATTTCAAAATTCAACTTTAACTTTATTTAAATTTGAAATATTCACTTAATCATTTCTAACAACATTTAAATAAAATCTCAAATTACAAGTTTAAATAAAATCAATAATTAAATATCTAACTTCAATTATATTTGATTCTAAAAAATTCACCTAATCCCTTTTATAATCATTTAAATAAAACTCAAATTACACATTTAAATTAAAACTAAATATTCAATTTTAATTTATTTAAATTCGAAAATTCTTATTTAGTCACTTTTAATCAAAACCAAGTTATCAAGTTATAAATTTCATATCTTTAAAATATCAAATCAATAAGTTTCAAATCATTTTTATTTAAATTCAATTCTTAAATAAATCAAACTACAAATCTGCTTTAACTTATCTTTCCAACCTTTATTTATTAAAGTTATTAAAATTTTAAAATATATTTTTAAATAAATAGTTAAACATAATATATATATATATAAATGAAATTAAATTTTATTAAATTAAATTTTATTAAATTAAATATTATTTTATATTTTTTTTTAAAAATGATAAATTTATATGAAAATCTTAAAAATTATATTTTCAAAACTAGCTTATAAATTTAAATATTCCGAAATATAAAAATTTTAAAATCTAAATTTACCCATACTTAAAAATAACATTTATATATTATATTTTAAAATTCAATATTTATTAAAACCCATATATTCCCTTTCAAAACATTGGAAATAATTTCAAAATATAGACCAATGGTGTCTGTATATAATTTTCTTCCCTATGGTCAAGTGATATAGATATTTATCATTTCAATCCGCAATTTAAATATATACGACTATATATCATTTCATCCTGCATTCCCAAAATTCAAAATCAATGAAAATCGCTTGCGTTTATAATTTCAACCCATAATAATTTTCCCCTAATCTACAAGATCGTTCGGGTATGTATCATTTCAACCCATAGGGAATTCTAAACTAATAGGAAACTTTGCAGAGTGAGAACAAATATAATAATAACATAACATATCAACAACATGCATATATCATCAGTAACAAATTTAAATATACTATATACAACAGGTTATGGTGTCATATGTCATAGGTAAACAATGACAGATAATGGCATATCATATTTAACAATTAACTAACTTAGCAATTCAAATTTAATAACATATTTCAATCGTCATTTCATGTGAATTAAATTTACTAAATATAAAAATGTTAATCGTAGGTGATTGCCACCTTTCGAGGCTAGAGAACAACGATGGCGAAGATGGTGACACGAACACGCACACGCACACACACACGCACATAGAAACAGACACGAGCAAAGCAAAAAGCTGCAGCGACTAATTTTTGGACAGTGGCGAGACAAAAGCAAAGCACGATGAACTGGATTTGATGAAGATCAAAACTATAAGCGAACTTATATATATAAACTATATATATAAATCATATTTTAATTTAAACACATATTAGATTAAAATCTATATATATATATTTCAAAAATCATTGTTTAAAGTAAAAACACATATCAAAATTTAACATAAAATCGTTTCATTATACTTAAAAACCAAAACTCATGTATATACTTATATATATAAACTTACAGATCATACATATCTTATACAAACCAATTTATATACAAACAGATCATATATAGATATATAACATATGCTAATATATATATATATAAACAAACAGATTTGTATTACTCATATAAACATATATAAATAGCCCAACAGATCAAATAGATAACTTATACAATATAAACAGCATTATATATTTATAAATATATACAATCAAAAAATCTATATTTAATAAACAAAATATTTACCTAAGCATAAACATATAGATATAAACTAACTTACATAAACTTTATATATAAACTAACATATATATAACTTGCATAAACATATAGATATAACTAACATATATATAACTTCTTTTATAAAATAATATATTGTAAACATTTATATACTATAACCTACAATAATATATATACCTTCATATATATACAACTTCTATCAAACAGTGAAAGGCCAGGCAAGGTGGTGGTTGCATAGGCTGAGGCAGCGAGCAGGTTGGAGTGGTGGTCGGTGGTAGCACATGTGTTCGGAGGAGAGAGGCTTGCGGCTAGCGAAAAGAAGACGAGCGGCTACAGGCAAACATGGACGAGTAGGATCTCCAAGTAAAATTGAATACCACCATATATATAAATTCTTTTCTCTCTGTTATATATATATATAAGGCTGCTGTTGGTCGGGAAGGCACAAATATATTCGGGCTGAGGGAAGGGAAGTCATTTGGTGGATGCAGAGATAGGACAGGTGCAGATCTGGGTATGGACGTGGCTAAGGTAAAGGGAAGAAGCAGGTGTTGGGAAAGGTTGAACTGTGGATATATATATATATGAGCTTATATATGAAAGGGGGCGTGAGCTTCAGGAATAAAAACATAACTTGATTTTTTTGTGTGCTGTGGTTACACGGTAGAGGAAAGTCAAAGAGTTGGATTGTGGCGAGGCTGTCACCTTGGATATGGTGGACGTTGGATGGTAGGAGGCATTGGACAGGTGATAGGCGAAGATGAGGGGAAGGGTTGCAATTACGAGCAGTAATTTGGAAAGATGAACAAGTGGAAAAAGGTGGTCATGGGTTTGCAGGCAATCATAAAACTTTATATATATTCTCATAGTTTCAAAGCACAGATGTGACGCCCCACCTCTATACTCACACTAGCCAAGGACACTACGGGGTAATGCCATCGATTAGCACGAAGAATAAGGCTGTTGAGGAGCGACCCTCTGTGTAATTGCTTTGTGCGAGTACCGATATGTTAGATAATATAACTTACATTTCATTTCAAGAGGAAATCCGACATATCAAATACAAACTCAAAGCTACCACACAGTGGCTATGTGGATGTTTGCACAAAAAATGGACAAACACCTCAAAGTTGTATGATTTAATAGAGCTTATGTTGTTCTTAGCGATTTTGGAGGTTTATGCAAATATATGAAAAGCAGGGACTAAACTGTAAAAAGACACGCAAGTTTATAGTGGTTCAGCCAGAATGTGCCTACGTCCACTTTATATGTTATTTCACTTCTCTAGTTTTGATTACAAGTACAAAGCTTTGATATGAGTAAAAGAAAGTTATTTTAAGAGTTCCTTCCGTGCTTGAGCTCTCAAAACTTGTCCCCATTGTTGTACCCCTGCCCCTCTATTTATAGAGTGAGGTTGGGAGTAGGGGTCTTGGATGTATATAGCTGCTGGTGGGCCTGGGCTGACGTGATCTGGCCTGGCACGTCTTGGTCCGGCAGCGTTTGGTCCGGTGGTAGGAGGTTGGTTCGGCAGTCTGGAATGAGAGTTGGTTCGGCAGTCTCGAGAGGAGGTTGGCTCGGCAGTCTGGAATGAGAGTTGGTTCGGCAATCTGGAATGAGAGTTGGTTCGGCAGTCTCGAGAGGAGGTTGGTTCGGCAGTCTGGAATGAGAGTTGGTTCGGCAGTCTCGAGAGGAGGTTGGTTCGGCAGTCTGGAATGAGAGTTGGTTCGGCAGTCTCGAGAGGAGGTTGGTTCGGCAGTCTGGAATGAGGGTTGGTTCGGCAGTCTCGAGAGGAGGTTGGTTCGGCAGTCTGGAATAGGGTCGAAACGTACCCAACATTTGCCCCCCAAAGCGGGGCGTATGACGGCATACGTTGTGCTTTGTTTTGTCTCGAGTGACCGTATTCGGTACCTGAGCCGAACCGGCTGGCCCGGTCATTCATTCTTCCCTTATAAATAGGGAACTAAGCCCATCGCTTTTCCTATCAAGTGATTTAGCCGAACCAAGTTATTAAATAAATTAAGCATTCTAGCCGGACCAAGTGATTTAGCCGAACCAGGTACGATTATTTCTGCCGAATGAACTGTTGAGTTGTACTACCGAATGAACCATTGATTTATGCCACCGAATGAAACTATTGAGTTATACGACCGAATGAACTATTGAGTTATACGACCGAATGAACCATTGATTTATGCCACCGAATGAAACTATTGAGTTATACGACCGAATGAACTATTGAGTTATACGACCGAATGAACCATTGATTTGTGCCACCGAATGAAACTATTGAGTTATACGACCGAATGAACAATTGATTTGTGCCACCGAATGAAACTATTGTACCGAGTGAACATGTGTTTCATACTTCGAACTTTTTAAGTGAAATTCCATATTATATGCTTACTTGTTTACACCCTTTGTTCTAACACTATGCTTTTCCGGTGTTGTAGATAATGTCTCGCAAAGTAGAAACTCGATCAGATAAGAAGAGATCCGGGGGTGAAGGAGAGTCCTCGGCCGTGCCCCCAGCTCAATCAGGATCGGAGCGTCATGGGCCCGCCCCAAGGTCATTAGTGGATGGATATGGTCCCCAGGAGCTGCTAGATTCCCCGCCTGACTGCTTTCCTAGCTCTCTCAAAGAGGAGCAGCTCGATGTTATATCTCGTTCCTTTGGGATCGATAGAGCCCTCATGCTGCTGCCGGGCCCAGGAGTCATGCCATACAGTCCTCCCGAAGGATACTTTGCTTATAGTAGGTACCATTGCATGTGTGGTGCTATCCCGCCTCTCAATGCTTGGGTAGTCAGCTTCCTCACGTATCTGAAGGTGGCCCCATTCCAGCTTCAGCCCAACTCTTATGCCATACTGGTGAGCCTTTTCGTTATTTTTCGGAGGAAGTATGGTCGCGCTCCCTCCAACCGGGAGATCCGGTACTTGTATAATTTAAGGGGCTATAAGAAGGGGTCCCCATATATTAGCTTGGAGTCCGCTGTGACCTTCAAGCCGGTCTTGGACCTGTACTCTAAATTCAGCATGTTCAAGAAAGAGTGGTTCTTTGTTAGGGACGACTCCGTCTCCATCCGGCGCTTTACCTCTGGATGTAAGTTGATGCTTTTACTTATAATTTTTATTCCGATTGCGATGCTTCTTCTCATACTTTCTCATTTTTGCTAGCGACAGGTGGCTTTCCGGTTGTGGAGACTGACCGCCTGGTTCAGACGGCGGCTGAGATAGAAGCCATTCTTGGGAAATACAGATCATCTGCCTTCTTGATTAGAAATGCGATTCTTCTGGAATATAACTTGATCCTTCCGTAGCAGTCCGTAGTTAAGCTGAGGGAAACGGCGGAGGAGAGGGCGGCTGCTCAGACCAAGGAAGGTGTTACGGCAGAGAGTAGCAAGAGGAAACCTTTCACAAAACCTCCAACTGTCGGAGGTAAGAAACTCAAGAAATCGGACGGTCCCTCCCCCAGCAATTGTCCACTTACTCGGGAGGAGGAAGACATAGAGGAGGAAAGAGGCGAGGGTGGAGATGGTCGGGATGGTGACAAAGGTGGCGATGGCATCGGGGCCCTACTTCCTGGGCAAGCGAGCGAGATTCAGGAGTGGACGGATGATGCGTTCCACCAGGCTTTTGAGGGGTTGGATGAAGATCCGGCTTTGGCAGAGAAGACCGGGAAGGCGGACAAAGCCGGGACTGGTGCAAGTGAGTCTTCTCCGACCAATCCAGCCAAGGTGGCTCCGACGACTCAAGGTGAACTCTTGACTCCTGCATGCTTCATTAATGATAGGGACTTAGGAATATTTTATGACCCGCTCCCGTCCTGGAATGAAATCCAGGACTTATTGCAGTATCCCACTCCTCCCCAGGGTTTGTACAACCACAGCTGTGTTTCTTTTCCTTTTTTTTAACTTGTATTTTACCGCGTTTCTCGAATCGTATAGTAATGTAAGATTGTGACACTTGTTCTTTATATCAGGAGCAGGCAAGACGTCCAAAGCTTCGGACCTCCGACACAGGCTTGAGCAATATAAACTTTCCAAAACTTCTGCTAAGCCGAAGCCCTCAACCCAACGCTCCGGGGATGTAGTCGGCTACCGTCCTCTTCTTGGGGTTATCGAAGAGGGTATTCAGCAGAGGAAGAGGAGTCATCCTTTATCCGAAACTTCGCCCGGTCCTCAGCTTCCGGCTCAGCCTATTCATGACATTACTGAGGAGGGTAGCGAGTTTGCACCTTCTCCGCACCCGTCCGGAAACCCTTCTGTTATTCATATCGACCGTCCCGACTTGGCCCGTAATCCATTTGCGGGTCATCCTGATCTGGATCCAAGTTCTCATGATATTACTTTTGACGAAGTCACTGGTGAACACCTTCTCCCCCGTAACCCCATGGTACGAGTACTTGATGAAGCCAAGTCCTTAGATCTCGATCTACTCACTACTCGCATAGTCACTATGGGAGATGAGGCCAAGGCTAATATTGATCGGGTGGCAGAGGAGACCAAGAAGCTGATGGGGCATCATGCTCGGCTGGTTAAGGCCGGAGAGGAGATTGGGAGCGCCAATATCCGACTTCGATTGGTGGTTTCGGATCAGGCCAAACAGCTTGCGGATCAGGCTATTCATATTTCTCAGCATGAGGCTGCTACTGGGCGACTAAGGAAAACCATGGAAGAGGCCAGTCGGGCTGAATTGCGGAAAATGGAAGCTACCTGTACAGAGCGGATTGACATGGCTATTGCCACGGTGGATGAGGTTCGGAGAGCGGATCTCGAGCAGGTGGAGGAATTGTCCGAGAAACTTGAGGCTGCAGAGCTTGCTCAAGCTAAGTTGAGGGAAGAGATGGAGGTGATGCGGAGGTCCCTTCAGGCTGATTGCTCGAGATACAGATTGGAGAGAGATGCTGCCGTCGAAAGGTTGTCGGCTTCCGATGCCCGGATGAGGGAGTTTGAGGAGAATGAGGGAATGATGGATGACATGCTCCAGGACATGTATTTCCGGACTTGGAAGCAGGGCAATCTCTCCTGGATGGATGATTATCCCAGGGTCATGGCCAAGATCTATCTTCGGGCTTTGGAGGAGGCTAAGGCTGATGCAGATAAAGAAGGTGGAACGGTCTTCAGTTTGGATGTGGTCACTGCCCAGTTCACCAAGGAGGAGAAAGTGGCGGTAAAGGAGGGTATGCGGCTGCTTGCTGCTGAGGAGGCAGGTGTGCAGGTAGAGGATGACGACCAGGATGGTCAAGAAGCAGGTGCTGGTAAGTCTTCCTTTCTAGCCTTTCCATTAACTTGGTTACTTATCACTAATGAATCCTTTTTATGACCGGACAGGCGGGCAACAGAGCAAGGACAAGACTTCGACGCAACCGGCTCCCTGATTAGACCTGGAAAATTCTTTTTGTAGGCTTGGCATTGCTGTATCTGTTAGTCTTAAGACAGTAGAGTAACTTCTAAGTTGTAATTCTTGCTACTTGTAATAATCAACATTATTCTTGACGTGTAATTTTTTAACTTAAGCTGATTTTGTCGTTTCTTGAATATTTGTTGCTATTTCAACATATCGTATGAGAAATGTAGCTATGTATATTCTTGTAATTAAATTGTGTTTGATGTTAGACTCTGGTTCTACACCATAATTTTATGACTTGCGATATTAGTGTGTGGTGTGAACAAATTATGGTCATGTATTTGTACATAAAAGAAGAAAATACCGCCTTTCACGTTTTAATCGTAGATGGCAGTCTTGAATATCTTGTAGGACCGAGCATGGAATGTAGTCGAATGTCCTGCCACTGTGAGTCCCTACACCCATTGGCGAGTATCTCCTACTCTGTATCATGTACTTTAGGGATTGTTATAGGGGATAGAAAAAAAAGCTTTTTAAGTAAAATTGAAATACGTGAAATAGTAAAACTTCCAATCACGGAAGGCCTTTGATGTGCTTAAGTTCGTGGCAAACGGGTTTTGTAGTCACTTTCCCTAGCTGTGGGTCTTGGAGACATTTGTCACCCATCTTACGCCTCCGCGGGGAGTTAATTCTTTTTTACCACAGCCGCACTTAAGACACATCGGAGCCGAGATCGCGCACAGTAACTACCCGGGCCATTATGGCCCGTAATCGTGGGTATTATTCGATTTACTGTGGCCGGCTAGCGTGGGTGCCGATCGTCAACTGTGAACTGCCCCTGGCTGGCCACACCTTATGTTGGGGCTTATAGTCGGTTCACAGTTGCCGGCGAGCCTAACGCCGTAATGAGCTGCCTCGGCTATAGTCGGCCTTCTCGGTGGCTTATAATCGGCTCATTACAGTTGGCTTTAAGGGCCGTCGCGAGCAATGAGTTAACCCGCAGCAAAGGGATGCCGGAGCAAAAGTGTCTCATTGGCGAGGGCATAGATTCGCATAGTACCTGTTAGGTCTTGTCCAGGTGAAGTTGTGTTGTGGAGCGCTTTGAATAGAAGTGCTGTATACTCAGGATTTTGTTCAACAGAAAAGGGATAAAGTTAACAAGCAGCCAAGATACAAAGGAACAAAAAAAAGAGACAAAGTTTTTTAAAGTGGTTCGGCATGAAAAGGCCTACGTCCACTGATTCTCTTTGTTAATTCACTTCATATGGGCAATACAAGTTAAGAAAAGTATCGACGGAGGTGTTGGATGTTCCATGCCCTCTGGAACACCTCTCCGTCCACTGTTGACAAAATATAGGCTCCGTTGTGGAGATCTATATGAATTACATATGGTCCATCCCAGATTGGGTCTAGTGCTCCGGGGCGAGGGAAGATTCGCTTGAGGACAAGATCCCCTTCTTGTAAGGTACGATGCTTGACTTTGGAGTTGTATTGTGCTGCCACTTTTTGCTTGTGGGCTGCTGTTTTGAGGATTGCATCGTTTCTTCTCTCCTCGATTAGATCCAAAGACATGTGAAGGAGTTCTTCGTTCTCTTCTGGGTTATAGTGGATCCGACGATGGGAAGGCACAATAGTTTCAACTGGGAGCATAGCCTCCGATCCGTATGCTAAAGAGAAAGGAGTTTGCCCTGTCGATGTTCTGAAAGATGTGCGATAGGCCCATAGTGCCGTAGGAAGTTCATCCACCCAAGCGCCCTTTGACTTTTTGAGCTTCTTTTTTATTAAAGTTTTCAGAATTTTGTTGACCGCTTCGACTTGTCCGTTTGCCTGGGGATATGCTATGGATGAGAAGCTTTTATGAATTCTGTGTTCTTGGCACCAGTTGGCGAATTCCTCGCTGTCAAATTGAAGTCCATTGTCTGATATGATTTTGAGTAGGACTCCGTACCTGCACAGAACATTTTTGATCAAGAAGTTAATAACTTTTGCTGAAGATACTTTATTTAGAGGTTCCGCTTCCACCCATTTGGTGAAATAATCAACTGCCACTATAGCATATTTGGCCCCGCCTCGGCCCATTGGTAGCTCGCCGATTAAGTCAATTCCCCATATCGCGAAGGGCCAAGGGCTGGTCATCTGAGTAATCTCGGTTGTTGGTAGCCGAGGGATCTTTGCAAATTTTTGGCATCTGTCACACTTCTTGACGAAATCTAAGGCGTCCTTGCTTAAGGTGGGCCAGAAATATCCGTATTGGAGTATCTTTTTTGCTAATGTTTGCCCCCCGGTGTGATCTCCACAGCTCCCCTGATGGATGTTGGATAAGATTTTCTTGGCTTCCCTTCCGGCGACACACCTTAATAATGGGTTGGAGAAACCGCGCCGATAGAGGATGTCTTCTTGTATCGTATAGCGGGACGCTTTCCTCAAGATTTTCTTGACTTCATTGCGCCCGTTGGGTAGTGTGCCACCTTGTAGGTAGTCTCGGATGGGAGTCATCCAAGTTGCTTCTTCGGCTGCGGCTATCAGATTCACTTGTTCAAAACTCGGGACCGTTTGCTTTGAGATGGTTACTGCCCCGAAGATGGCGATGTCTCTCATACTCGCTTGCTTCGCCAATTCGTCGGCCTCTTGGTTTTCTTCCCGAGGGATGTGTTTGACTAAGTACTGATCCAATCGGCTGAGAAGCAACTTGGTCTTCTTTAGATATGCGATGAGTCGTTCCTCTCGAGCTTGGAATTCCCCTAGTATTTGATTAACAATAAGTTGAGAATCGCTGTGAAGACACAAAGAATTGGCTCCGATTTCTATGGCAATTTCTAGTCCAGCTATCACTGCTTCATATTCTGCATCGTTGTTGGTGGCAGCAAACTCCAACCTTATAGCATAGTGCAGTTTATTTCCCTTGGGAGTGATTATTACCACACCTGCCCCCGAGCCTTGTTCGTTAGATGCACCGTCCACAAAGAGATTCCACTTGATATCTTCCGTTATTTCCAGTTGCTCCTTATCCTCGTTGGTAGTGAATTCTGCAATGAAATCAGCCATGGCTTGTCCCTTGATGGCGGTGCGAGGGTGATAGGTGATATCATATTGACTCAGCTCAATACACCATTTAAGTAGTCGCTCGGAAGTGTCGGGACGATGGAGTACCTGCCTCAGTGGTTGATCGGTCAGAACTTTGATGGAATGGGATTGGAAGTAGTGACGTAGTTTTCGTGAAGTGATTAGTAAACAGTATGCTAACTTTTCAAGCTTAGGATATCTGACTTCTGCTCCAGTAAACCTTTTACTGACGAAGTAAACTGGTCGTTGCGTGCGGTTGTCTTCTCTTACCAAGGCAGCGCTTAGAGCGTGAGATGACACAGCAAGGTATAGGTATAATTCTTCGCCTTCGCTTGGGGTCGAGAGTACCGGTGGTTTCTGGAGGTGTTCGATTAGGTTAAGGAAAGCGGTTAAGCATTCGTCCGTCCATTCGAACTTTCCTTTATCTTTCTTTAGAGCTTCGAAAAAGGGGACGCACTTGTCCGTTGCTTTGGAGATGAATCGGCTTAGGGCAGCCACTTTTCCATTTAGGCTTTGCATTTCCTTTCGGGTGGAAGGTATCTTGATGTCCCTTAATGCTCAGACTTGTTCAGGGTTTGCTTCTATCCCTCGGGCATGGACGATGAATCCTAAGAATTTTCCCGATGACACTCCGAAGGAGCACTTTAGTGGATTCAACTTCATTCCATACTGTCGAAGTACCTGGAACATTTCGCCTAGGTGGCTTACGTGATCTTTGGCTTTCCGTGATTTTACCAGCATGTCGTCTACATATACTTCCATTGTTCGTCCTATTAGCCCTGCGAACATCTTGTTGACGAGGCGCTGGTAGGTGGCTCCTGCATTTTTAAGTCCGAAGGGCATCACTTTGTAGCAGTATAAACCCCGGTCGGTGATGAAACTAGTGTGGTCTTGGTCGGGAGCATGCATAGGAATTTGGTTATATCCTAAGTATGCATCCATAAAAGACAGGAGTTCGTGCCCGGCTGTGCTGTCTACAAGTTGGTCGATTCTGGGAAGCGGGAAGCAATCCTTTGGGCAGGCGTCGTTTAGGTTGGAGAAGTCAATGCAGGTCCGCCACTTCCCATTAGCCTTCTTTACTAGTACCGGGTTGGCGATCCATTCTGGGTAAATAGCTTCTCGTATGAAGTCATTGGCGAGTAGATTCTTTACTTCTTCATCGAGGGCTGCTGATCGCTCTGCCCCCATACTTCTCTTTTTTTGTTTTACAGGCGCCTTGGTAGGATCAATGTTTAATACGTGGCACGCTATGTCGGGGGAGATTCCGGTCATGTCAGCGTGTGACCAAGCGAATACATCCAAGTTGTGGCGGAGAAAATCAATGAGTTGTTCCTTCAATTCAGCTTTCAGCTGGGACCCAATTTTCAGTAGCCTACTTGGGTCATGCTTGTCTACAGATATAAACTCCATAGCCTCCGCAGGCTCGGCGGTGGCCTCCTCCTCTTTGTCCCTAGGGTCTAATTCATTGAAAGGGTCGCTGGTGTATCGAAGAGGAGGGGCTTTCTTTAGTTGCTATGCTTCAAGGCTTTTTGTGCAGAGGGCAATCTCTGCACCTTTCCCTTTATCTTTCCTGTGGTTGTTGCGAAGTTCGGTTACATAGCAGTCTCGTGCAATATCCTGGTCTCCTTCCACTTCCCCTACCCCATTGTCTGTTGGAAATTTCATTTTTAGGCACCACGGGGCTAGGACAATCTGGAAGTCAGATAAGGCTGGTCTTCCTAGGAAGGCGTTGTAGGCCGAATGGTTTTCTATCAGCACAAACGTCTGTTTCCTTACAACGGAGCGGGGATGGCTTCCAATTTCAACGAAGAGGTCCAGCTGCCCGATGGGCATTTTCGCATCTCCAGTGAAACCGTGTAGTGGTTTATCGCAGGGAGATACATCCTTCATTGATAGCTTCATTTTGTCGAATGCGTGTTTGAACAGGATATTTACAGAGCTTCCAGTGTCTACCAGGATTCAGTAAACTTCGGCGGGACCGAGTCGGGCAGAAATAACCATGGGATCCATGTGAGGGTACTGTCTTCCTTCTAGGTCGCGTTTACTGAACGTGATGTCATCACTTTCTTTCCGCTTTGGGTGGCGCTCTTCTATAACCGTATTGACACAGTCCCTATTGTCTCTAAGCGACTTCCCATATCTTTCCATCTCTTTCCAACTTCTGTCTGCGATGTGCGGACCTCCTAAGATGGTATGGACCACTATCTTCTCTTGACTAGAGCTGCTAGCGTTGCGGTCGCCTCTGCCGGTCCCTGGTGAGGGTAGCCTTGGGTTTTCATTGGCAGGAGCTGGAGTCCTGTCTTGACTTTTTACATAGCGTTCCAGTTTCTTCCTTCTGATGTGTTCCTCAATCAGATCTCGGAGATGATGGCATTCGTTGGTATCATGTCCGTGAGATTCGTGGAAGCGGCAGAATTTTCCAGACTTCTGTGTGTTATCTGATTCCTTCTTGTATGGTGGGCGTTTGTATCTAACTTCGCCTTGGGTGGCAAGGAAGATATTTTCGACGGTCTCGTTCAAAGGGGTGTAAGAGTCGAATCTTGGTCCTGGCCGATATAGGCGTTTTTCTACTTTCTTGCCCCCAGCATTGTCTCTGGAATCATTTCTTCGAACGTCCCTCGCCACAGCAGGGGCGTTGCCATGGGTCGTCTTACTTTGCTGTCCTGACTGCCCCTCAATGGCAGCATCCTCAAGCCTCATGTATTTCCCGGCTTCATGGAAGAAATCGGGTAAAGTAGCTGGTTTTTCTTTTGTCAATCTTCTAGCAAATTTAGTGTCCAGATGCACCCCACTGCAGAGGGCCATCAGGATAAGCTTCTCATCGGCGTCTTGAACTGCGGCTGCTGCGGCGTTGAATCTGGTTAGGTATTGCTGCAGCTTTTCTCCAGGTTTCTGTTTGACGCTGGATAAGGAATAAGCGTCCTTAGGTTACTCCACATGAATGCGGAACTGACTGATAAATTTTTCTTTCAACATTTCCCATGAGCTGATGGATCCTTGGGGTAGATGACAGAACCAGGAGGTAGCAAGATCTGCTAAGAAGAGCGGAAAGCATTTGCACAGTACTCCCTCTGTTGCTCCACTCATGAGCATATGCTGCGTGTACCTCTGTAAGTGTACAACGGGATCGGAGGTTCCTTTGTAGGGTTCCATTGTTGGCATCTTCCATTCTCGGGGGTGATAGCAATTTCGATATTGCGGGCGAAAGGGCTGGTTACCCTAGCGCCTATCCCTCGATCTCTTTGCTCCCGTTGGACACACTCTCTGAATAAGCGCGCCATCCTTTCATCAGAATTTGGAGCAGACAGAAATGAGTTTGGTTCTGTTCTGTGGGGTTGATTCCGTCCAGACAACCTGTAGGGATGGTATCGTCTATCATTCCTCATATTTTCCAGTGGCTGCCTTTGATCTTCTGGGAGCATGCTTGGGTCAGCTACAGTTGGCCCTTGCCTTGATCTTCCCCTGTTGGGTTCTGATCTAAGCACTTCCTCGGGTCCAACTTCGGGCTGAACTCTAGCTCGGCCCCGTTCACTGGTGTTTCTGTGGTTAGGCAGCATGACAGGCTCAGCTGCAGTTGACCTTCGCCCGGTACCTTCCCCGTTGGGTTCGGTACCAAACGTTTCCTCAGGCCTAACTTCGGGCTGGGCTCGGTCTCGGCTCCTACCACGGCTACTTCTGCCGTTAGCTCCTTCGAAGAAGGAAGATCTTTGCTGTCTCTGAGATCCTCCAGACTGGGACTCGCCCCATGATTCAGTGTTGCGGTTGGATTCTTCAGCGTCCCTCAAGCGTGACATGAGATGGTCCACCAAGGCTTCCTGCTGGGACGTGAAGCGGTTAGTTACTTCAACAACAACTCTGTCCAAATCTGCCCTAGTAATTGCTGCAGGCTGTTCTGTGGCAGGAGTGGTTGGGTTAGCCTGTCCTTCATTTGTTACCGTTGCTGGAGGAGGACGATTTACTTGATTCGCGACAGCTGGATCAGGAAGACTACTGGATGCGATGTTTTTTCCTTTGTTAACATCTTTTCTCTGTTTGGGAGGCATGTTTTCCAAGTGGCGGACGATGCTGTTAGGAAAACTCGTTAAGTAGATGAAGCTGAAGCTTCGAGTTTCTAGTTCTCAGTGAAAGCACCAAAAATGTTTGCACAAAAAATGGACAAACACCTCAAAGTTGTATGATTTAATAGAGCTTATGTTGTTCTTAGCGATTTTGGAGGTTTATGCAAATATATGAAAAGCAGGGACTAAACTGTAAAAAGACACGCAAGTTTATAGTGGTTCAGCCAGAATGTGCCTACGTCCACTTTATATGTTATTTCACTTCTCTAGTTTTGATTACAAGTACAAAGCTTTGATATGAGTAAAAAAAAGTTATTTTAAGAGTTCCTTCCGTGCTTGAGCTCTCAAAACTTGTCCCCATTGTTGTACCCCTGCCCCTCTATTTATAGAGTGAGGTTGGGAGTAGGGGTCTTGGATGTATATAGCTGCTGGTGGGCCTGGGCTGATGTGATCTGGCCTGGCACGTCTTGGTCCGGCAGCGTTTGGTCCGGTGGTAGGAGGTTGGTTCGGCAGTCTGGAATGAGAGTTGGTTCGGCAGTCTCAAGAGGAGGTTGGCTCGGCAGTCTGGAATGAGAGTTGGTTCGGAAATCTCGAGAGGAGGTTGGTTCGGCAGTCTGGAATGAGAGTTGGTTCGGCAGTCTCGAGAGGAGGTTGGTTCGGCAGTCTGGAATGAGAGTTGGTTCGGCAGTCTCGAGAGGAGGTTGGTTCGGCAGTCTGGAATGAGGGTTGGTTCAGCAGTCTCGAGAGGAGGTTGGTTCCGCAGTCTGGAATAGGGTCGAAACGTACCCAACAGTGGACTTCGAAAACAAATATAGAAATAAACATAACTCAAATCAGTCATAGATATTCATATCACAAAGGCGGAAACATATATGAATATATCACGTAGAAGTGTACATCAAAGTAGTGGTCATACAAGATCCACTACATCACAAAAGAATAGATACAAGTGCTAGACAAAAGAATAAGTATACATCAAGGAGTCTCTATCTCAAATGTATACAAACAAAAAATACTAAGCTAAAGTCGTAAGCCAAAAGTCAGGTGACGAACCCTGATAAGAAGTCAAGCAGAAGCACCTGAAATACCTCGGTCTGACCCGAGTATTATTTAAGAAGAAAATAATAAACGGATATTGTTGAGTCAAGATTTTTATATAGTTTTGATTTCTGACAAAGGGATAAACCGTGATCGTCAAAAAGAAGTCATTCATTGAGACACAACGAGCTTCATAAGTTAGAGGTTGATTTTTTGGTATGTTAGTAGAATTAGTTATGTTAAAATCTATCCTCAAAATAATCATGCATCTCAAAAGAGTCAATGTATAAGCGTTTTGAATGACATTGCACATTCACTGTGCAAATTAACAGGGACCGGTCGACCGGTCCAAAACCAGGCGGTCGACTGTTCCTGTGTAAATTGCACAATGAACGTGCACACATGCACATAACGTCTATATATTTGAAATTTTGTCTACTGGTCATTTTTGACCTGTCGACCGTTTTTAAACAGAAAGCAACCTTTCCCAAAAGACACTTCTTTCTTCAATGGTTGCTTCTCTTTCCTTTCATCAATGATCACATCTGTTAATGGCTACTCTTCACAAAGAGTTACAACCATTTATTCTCTATATAAACATATCTAAATCATTGATTGAAATACAACAATTCTTTGCTTTAAAATTCTGATTTCTAAATACTCTTGCATTCTAAAAGCTCTCTACTTCAAATTGCTTATTGAATCATTGAAATTATTTCATATCTTTTGATTCAAATAAGTAATATACTTCCTTCAATCTTCACAAACATCATTCACATATTTTGAGGATAAGATTATAGGAAGGGTGTACTACAAGTGACAAATCAGTGTTATCAAGAGCACAAGTTGTCAACGACAATTGTATTTATCTTTGTTGAAGTCCTCGGTGTTGTAAGAGGCACGAAATCTCGTTCGGCTGTTCGGGTGTTATAAACCTGTTCCTCCGGGTGAAGCGAGGTAGTTGGTAGTGAAATCCAGATAGAAGTCTGGGACTGGACGTAGGACGGGAGGTCCGAACCAGTATAAAAATCCCTGGTGTGATTTTTACTGTTTACTGCATTTGCTATTATATATCTGAGAATTGCTATATAGTTAGTTTATTGAATATTTACTTATATAGCAATTGTAAATAACATTCTGCATATATTAGTTCATATTACACGATCCGTAATTAGTGTGCACAAGCGTACCCACTTTCATTTGGTATCAGAGCATGGTCATCATATAACCGTAACACCGTTATTTGATATATTCTTGTAATATGGCAAATAACGCAAGCACTAGCACTAGCACTTACACGGAAGGTCAATCAACACAAAGACCTCCATTCTTTAATGGTCTCAACTATAGCTATTGGGCTACACGTATGTCATTTTTCATGCAATCAAATAGCTATGATGCTTGGAATGCTACTCAAAAAGAAATAGTAAATCCAACAACTGAATATTCAAAATGGACAACGGCTGAGAAAACAGCAGCAGCTGTAAATGCAAAGGCAATAAATATGTTGTTTTGTGCATTAGACCAAAATGAATATAACCGTGTTAGTATCTGCACTGCTGCATATCAAATTTGGCAAACGCTGAAAACCACTCATGAAGGTACTAACAAGGTTAAACAAGCCAAAATAGCCATGCTGAAGAGTCAGTTTCAAATTTTCAAAATGAAACCAAATGAGACAATCAATGATATGTATTCAAGGTTTCAAACTATTCATCATGCACTTATCGGATTAGGGCAAAAATATTCAGATTTTGATGTTGTTTCAACAGTCCTACATTCTCTGACTAGTGAATGGGAAGGAAAAGTATTAGCAATTGAAGAAGCTAATGACCTTTCCATCATGAAGCCAGATGAATTGATAGGAAATTTAATGTCCTATGAAGCAAATTTGCAGGCTAGAAAAGAACAGAAAGAAGAAAAGAAAAATGTAGCATTTCATGCTGAGAAAGATGAAAATGAATCAGATTCTGAAGATGAAGATTTGGCATTCATTGCAAAAGGATTCAAAAAATTCCTAAAATATCGAAAAGCCAGTCGTTACAACAAAAGGAAATCTGGATCAAACAAACCATCTTCATCAACTATAGAATGTTTCAACTGTCACAAAAAGGGGCACATGCAGAAGGATTGTCCAGAACAAAAGAAGAAGTCAGAAAATGATAAATTCAAACATAAGAAGGACAAGTCAAAGAAACGAGCCTTCTCAGTAACATGGGATGATTCAGACTCATCCTCATCTGAAAGTGAAAGTGATCAGGAGAATGAACAAGCTACTGTTTGTTTTATGGCAACAGAAGATGAGGTACAAATTCCTACATTTGATGAATTACTTGATATAAATTCTGAATTAATAATCAAATATAAAGACATAAAACGTCAATTAAAAGTAGCCAAAGCAGATTTGAGTAGAGCAGAGTTTGAACGAGATATGTTAAAAGACGAGAAGAAAATATTAGAAGAAGAACTTGAAAAACTTCAAGAATCATCATCTAATGTTGACTCTCAATTATCTCTTTTGAGTCAAGAAATTGAAACTCAAAAAGAGAAAAATGATGCTCTCACTATTGAAAATCATGAGCTTAAGGCAAAAGTCAAAAATCTGGACCTAGAAAAGGCGAGCTTACAAACTAAGTTAGATGACATAACTCAAAATGTTTCTAACTTTAACAAAGGTCGAGAAAATTTGACAAAAATCATTGAAAGTTCACAATCTGTTTCAAATAAACAAGGTTTGGGATATAGGAAACAAGAAACCAAGAAACATCTTGGTAATGAAAGGAAAAATAAAGTACAAAATACTGGAGCTATGAAAAATCTTAGTTTATTATATTCCAAACCAAAATCAGTTGTGAAATTTCAGAAGAAAATTGTCAAGACTATCAAAATATGGGTTCCTAAAACAAATAACAATTTGATTAGGAATAAATATATTCAGAATTTCATGAATACTGTACATCTTAATACTAATTATATATATAAAGGGGATACCGGACCCGTATGGGTTTGGACTCCTAAGACCTAACTCTTAGGACCCCATAAAAAGTAGGTACCATGGACTTAATTTTATTTTTTGCAGGTCCCACTTAAGAAAAGAGGAAAGTGGATATTGGACAGTGGTTGCTCGAAGCACATGACTGGAGACAAGAGCCTATTAACAAATATTACATACTCAGATGGTGGCTCCGTCACTTTTGGAGATAATTCAAAAGGCTATATCATCGGCAAAGGCGATGTGAGCAATTGCGGTACATCTAATTTACCTCTTATTACAAATGTCATGCTAGTTAGAAATTTAAAACACAATTTACTTAGTATCAGTCAATTATGTGACAAGGGTTTTACAATTTCTTTTTCAAATAATAAGTGTAGTATTCTAGATAAAGATCATAATTTAATTTTCGAAGGTTATAGAGACAGAAATATATATATTCTGAATATGAATATTAATCATAACTCAGATATGTGTCTTGTAGCTAATGATAATGATCCATGGCTATGGCACAAACGCTTCTGTCATATAAACTTCAGAACTATTGACAAGCTAGCCAAAAACAATCTAGTTAGAGGACTACCCAAAATGAGTTTTAAGGTTAACAATATCTGTGATGCATGTCAATTAGGAAAATTAACTAAATCATCTTTTAAATCCAAGAAAGTCATATCAACAATACAACCACTTGAGTTACTACATATGGATTTATTCGGACCAACACAGGTTCAGTCGATAAACCATAATCGATATGTATTTGTAATAGTTGATGACTATTCTCGGTATACATGGTCTATTTTCCTGAAAAACAAGAGTGACACTTTTGAACATTTTAAATCTTTCGTCAAAAGAATTCAAAAATCGAAAGGGCTAAAAGTTAAAAACATAAGGAGTGATCATGGTGGTGAATTCGAAAATAACGAATTTGAACATTTTTGTACAACGAAAGGTATTAACCACAATTTTTCGTTTCCTAGAACTCCACAACAAAACGGAGTTGTAGAACGAAAAAATCGAACATTACAAGAATGTGCAAGAACGCTATTAAATGGATCCACTTTACCAAAACATTTCTGGGCAGAAGCCGTCGCCACTGCGTGTTATGTTTTGAATCGTGTGTCCATTCGACCACTCACCAAGAATACGTCTTATAAATTATTTAACGAAAGGAAGCCAAATATATCTTACTTCAAAGTATTTGGTTCAAAATGTTTCATTTTAAATACGAAAGACC
Organism: Allium fistulosum; assembly: GCA_030737815.1. Taxonomy (NCBI): domain Eukaryota; kingdom Viridiplantae; phylum Streptophyta; class Magnoliopsida; order Asparagales; family Amaryllidaceae; genus Allium; species Allium fistulosum. The sequence continues at coordinate 519,734,485 of CM060901.1, read as the reverse complement.
ATCTCGGAAAGTTTGATCCGAAAGCTGATGAAGGAATATTTGTCGGTTATTCGGAAAGAAGCAAGGCGTATCGTATTTTCAATAAACGAACCAAAACTATTGAAGAATCTCTTCATGTTTCCTTCGATGAAATCTTTCAGCCCTCTCAACCAAAATCTGATGATGACGAAACTATACTTTCTGACACTCCTATCATCACAAATTATGACTCTGACTCTGAAAATATTGTTGAAAATACTTCTCAACAACAACCAGCTTGTGAAATACGTTCCCCTCCAAGATTATTGAGACACCATCCGGTTCAAAATGTAATTGGGGAGGTCGACTCACAAGTAAGAACTAGGAGTCAATTACATCAAATGGGACATGTTGCGTTTCTATCAAATATCGAACCTAAGAATCCTAAAGAAGCAGCTACCGACGAATATTGGATCATTGCCATGCAAGAAGAACTAAATCAGTTCGTGCGCAATGACGTCTGGGAACTTGTTCCAAGACCAACTGATCAGTCAGTGATTGGTACTAAATGGGTCTATAAAAATAAGGCTGATGAACAAGGGAATATCACCAGAAATAAAGCAAGGTTAGTAGCACAGGGGTATAATCAGGAAGAAGGTATCGATTATGAAGAAACTTTTGCACCAGTTGCTCGACTAGAAGCTATTAGAATCCTATTATCTTTTGCTTGTCACCATAATTTCAAACTTTATCAGATGGATGTCAAAAGTGCATTTCTTAATGGATTTATCAAAGAGAATGTATATGTCGAAAACCTCCTTTGTTTGTACATGAAAAATATCCTGACCATGTGTTCAAACTTAAGAAAGCTCTTTATGGTTTAAAACAAGCACCTCGTGCTTGGTATGAACGATTACGTAGCTATCTTATTGACTCAGGATTTCAAATAGGCAGAGTCGATCAAACTTTGTTTATCAAACATTCTCAAAAGGATATTCTAGTTATTCAGATATATGTAGACGACATCATCTTTGGTTCAACAAATGATAAACTCTGTAAGGAATTTGCAAGTATTATGACCAAAGAATTCGAAATGTCTCATATGGGAGAACTGTCATACTTTCTTGGACTTCAAATCAAACAACTTCCGAATGGTATTTTTATTAATCAAGAAAAATACTGCGGAAATCTTATCAAGCGCTTCGGATTAGAAAATACATCTGGTAAACCAACTCCTATGAGTACAACTACACATCTTGAAAAAGATGATAATGGTAAGAGTGTTGACCAGAAATTATATCGAAGCATGATTGGTTCTCTTCTTTATCTTTCAGCTACTCGTCCAGATATAATGATGAGTGTTTGTCTATGTGCTCGTTTTCAAGCAAATCCAAAGGAATCGCATTTACGAGCAGTGAAGCGTATAATTCGTTATCTTAATAATACAAAAGATTTCGGTCTTTTTTATCCAAAAGAATGTCCATTCGAATTAGTTTCATATAGTGATGCTGATTTTGGAGGTTCTCGAACGGATAGAAAGAGTACAAGTGGTACGTGCCATTTTATTGGAAAATCACTTGTCTCTTGGTTTAGTAAGAAACAGAATTGTGTTTCACTATCAACATGTGAAGCCGAATATATATCAGCGGCTCTCGCTTGTACTCAAGTATTATATATGCAACAAACACTTCAAGATTTTGATATTCATTTATCAAATTCTATTATATACTGTGATAACACGAGTGCTATAAATCTTTCTAAAAATCCAGTGAATCATTCTAGAACCAAGAACATTGATATCCGTCATCATTTCCTTAGAGATAATATTGAAAAAGGAAATATATGTCTTGAATATGTCCAAACTGATAATCAATTAGCGGATATTTTTACTAAGCCCTTGCTCGAATCTAGTTTTATTAAATTACGTAGAGAGCTTGGTTTAATTTCTTTAAAAGACCTTGTCTAATAATTACTGATGTTAAACTTTTAAGTTCTTTCGTTTGATTATTCTTTTTAACTATAGCTACTTTAAGCTATTTTTAAATTTGAGCCTCTAATTATTTACACCATCAAATTCCTCTTTTCACTCTTGATCATAGGCTTATATATAAGAACTGTCTATATAAGCTGTCAAAAACATTCGTTTTATTCATCTTCCCTTATCTAATCATAAATACAAAATTTTCTATGGCACATATTTGTGATGAGTGTGCTCAAAAAACTCACATTTCCATTACAAGTTCTGAATCAGAGGAATATCTTTCTCCTGAAACACCAAAATATAAACCAAAGTTCCATCATCAATTCTCTCGTACACCTGGAAGTACGCCTAAATCAAAAAAGGCAAAGAAAGTGCTATTCTATTCTCCTCATACCAAAGAGAAGATTGATGAAATTCATCACTATCAAAAACATCAAATAGATCTTCAACGTCAGCTTCATTATGGACAACAACAGCTTCATCATGAACAACAGCAGACTTCGGCACGATTATCTATTTTAGAAAGAATGGCATTCTTCTTCTGTGGATCAAACAAACGAGATGTTCATGAGCCGATGCCAAATGCACCTTCATCTTCTAGAACCCCAAACTCATGGGACAGAAACTATGCTCAGAATGAAGGGGCAACTGAAAAATGGTCATCTTGGAAGGCTCGCATTGATGATATTAACGAAGATTCAACCGATCTTCCTTCTCCCACTCTTCATTAATTTTATTTTTTATATATATATATTGTATTGTTGTTTATTTTCTTTTGTAATCACTCTTTTAAAAACATTTAAATATTATAATAAGAGTGATATAAAATTTATAGGTCAAAATATATTAAAAACAGGCTGAACTGTGATCCAGAACAGCACCGGTCGACAAGGAAAAATGGACCGGTCGACCGTTTTGCTCTCTGGATAAAAACGGTCGACCGCCCCATTTTCACCGGTCGACCGGTTACGTATATCCTGTTTTTTTATATATACCTTCCGTTCATTTTTTTCCCTATCTCTCTTTTTACTTCATACCAGTCTTCTTCCCCCAAATCTCAGAAACCCTACATACTCTTATTAAATTTCTTTCTTCAAAATTATCCCTAATGGCTCCTCAACAAAAGAAATTTAAGCAAGCTTCTACCTCAGAAACACAACCCATTGATCTCTCTATCAAGAAATGGCTTGTGGATCCAATTTCACTCAAAAGGTGGAATGAAATGAAAGATTTTACTATCCATCCGGGTTCGTTTGTTAAATTCTCAGATTTCTCTAGTTATCGTATTTTAGATTTAGCAAAGGATGCCGACATTGAAAACCTAATTGACTATGATCAAAACAATGTGGAAATTAACCATGTCATGATCAAGTTATTCTATGCTAATCTAAATTTAGAGAAAAACAAACCCGCGAATCCCAATTATTGTCTTTGGTCTGTTGTATGTGGCAAAGAAGTGTTTATCTCATGTGATAGGATGGCAAATGTTCTTGGTTCTAGGTTTATTGGTGAAAAATTCTCAAATGACTTTTGCAATATTCATGTCCGTAATCAAATTAGTCATCAATTTACTGAAGATGACAAGGATAGCACTAAGTCTATTGGTTTACGGCCGTCTGCAAGAATTCTTCATCATACTCTTATGCACTCCCTTTTCCCAAGAATTGGAAATTTTGATGCCGTCTATAAAGAAAATTTCAAGGCATTATACGCAATTTATGGGGGTATTCGTATAAACTGGATTGGTATGATCTTTGATGAGATCTTGAAAGTAAATGATAGCTCTAGACCACACTTGTTTTATAACGAGTATATTATGCGACTCTTGCTCGATTGTGGCATTGAACCACCAAAGTCTTCTATTTCCAAACCAAAAGCCATCAACAAAGCTTCGATTACAAGAATGAAGCTTCCAGCTCCATACTTCAATATTATGCCTTTTGAACAATGGAAAGACCAAGGACATAGAGAGGCTTCCTCCCGTTCATCCCGATCTAAACCTGGAGAAGTTAAACTTTTAAGATCATCTTCCTCAACAAAAGAATCACTTAACACTATTGCTCAAAATCAATTTCTTCTCGAAGCCCGACTTAAGCGCATGGACACAAAAATGGATAAACGCTTTAACAAACTTAAGTCGTTCTTCAGTTCTATATGGGAAGCAATATCATGTGGAGCATCATCCTCATCCATGCCAACTCAAGACCCTGGCAAGCGCCCAGCTCCTCCTACGTTTGCTTGGACATCCTCGGAGGAGGGTACAAGCTCGGGAACGAGTCATGGACGTGGATACGGAAAAACTCAGCTTGTTGAAGAAGAAGAAGAAGAGGAGGGTGAGACAGAGTCAGATTGAATCCTTTTAGTCTATCTCTTTATCTACTATTATGTGTAAATTATGACTTTAGTTCTTGCTTTAAGACATTATCTGGCACTTGTACTAAATAGTGTCGCATTTTAATTCGTACTAGACTCTTTGGCATTATCATATTATGTGACTCTTAACTCTTGATCTATGGTAGTAGTCTTATTTTGCTTATACTCTGGATTATATAATTTATATCCTCTATTTTAATAAACTCCTTTTTGTCGATGACAAAGGGGGAGAAAATTGTGCTAACAGTATATATGCAGGAAAATATAGAGTTACAGGCACAATCTCAGGGGGAGATCTTATACAGGGGGAGATTCATAACTATGTTGTCATCAATCAAAAAGGGGGAGAATGTTGAGTCAAGATTTTTATATAGTTTTGATTTCTGACAAAGGGATAAACCGTGATCGTCAAAAAGAAGTCATTCATTGAGACACAACGAGCTTCATAAGTTAGAGGTTGATTTTTTGGTATGTTAGTAGTATTAGTTATGTTAAAATCTATCCTCAAAATAATCATGCATCTCAAAAGAGTCAATGTATAAGCGTTTTGAATGACATTGCACATTCAATGTGCAAATTAACAGGGACCGGTCGACCGGTCCAAAACCAGGCGGTCGACCGTTCCTGTGTAAATTGCACAATGAACGTGCACACATGCACATAACGTCTATATATTTGAAATTTTGTCTACTGGTCATTTTTGACCTGTCGACCGTTTTTAAACAGAAAGCAACCTTTCCCAAAAGACACTTCTTTCTTCAATGGTTGCTTCTCTTTCCTTTCATCAATGATCACATCTGTTAATGGCTACTCTTCACAAAGAGTTACAACCATTTATTCTCTATATAAACATATCTAAATCATTGATTGAAATACAACAATTCTTTGCTTTAAAATTCTGATTTCTAAATACTCTTGCATTCTAAAAGCTCTCTACTTCAAATTGCTTATTGAATCATTGAAATTATTTCATATCTTTTGATTCAAATAAGTAATATACTTCCTTCAATCTTCACAAACATCATTCACATATTTTGAGGATAAGATTATAGGAAGGGTGTACTACAAGTGACAAATCAGTGTTATCAAGAGCACAAGTTGTCAACGACAATTGTATTTATCTTTGTTGAAGTCCTCGGTGTTGTAAGAGGCACGAAATCCCGTTCGGCTGTTCGGGTGTTATAAACCTGTTCCTCCGGGTGAAGCGAGGTAGTTGGTAGTGAAATCCAGATAGAAGTCTGGGACTGGACGTAGGACGGGAGGTCCGAACCAGTATAAAAATCCCTGGTGTGATTTTTACTGTTTACTGCATTTGCTATTATATATCTGAGAATTGCTATATAGTTAGTTTATTGAATATTTACTTATATAGCAATTGTAAATAACATTCTGCATATATTAGTTCATATTACACGATCCGTAATTAGTGTGCACAAGCGTACACACTTTCAGATATGTCTAGCTATAAATATCAGATAAAATGAGATAGGATAAGATATATGACCAAAAACGTATGATAACAAAAATGCCATACTGTGTCAAGTATACATCAAATAACAACAAAAATCATACAATATCTCAAATCATCTCAAAACACCAAAAAGAATCACATTCTATAAATTATTCACCAAAACACAAATATTGATAGAGCTTATCAATGCAAACCACGAAAATTGGTGAAACACAAATTCTAGAAACCACAACCCGAAATCCAGAAATCACAAAGGGGGGAGGCCTATCACAAACGGGAGCATGAAAACTCACCAACACGTGTGTCACAAACGGAACGCTATTCCATGGTCGCTAACCATCAATTTTGAGCCGAGGCTCCAAAAACGGCCCGAAGACCATGGGTCGCTACCCCACCAAATTGTACCAAAGTTCCACAAACGGGGTTTTTAGTCCCCACACAAACAAATAGACATCGCACATCGCTAGTCTAAATCACAAAATGATCACCATTGGTCAATAAGAAGTGTCGATTACACTGAGCTAGTAAATAGAGGAGTTTAGCTTCATGTCCCATAACCACTAGCTTAACTTAAATATTTACGAACAAATTGTAGATTTCCACTCGAAAATTGTCACAAGAGTTCAATCAAACAAGTCCAAGAATTAACCGACGAAGTAAACGCAAGCGTTTCATACCGCTCGTTTTACTAAGCCGTTTAATTACATTTCTCATACGAATGAGGTAAAGATTTGTATATACTAATAGATTGGAAAACGATTTTTATAAACGAGCTTTGTATTAAAATAGTGTTGAAATCGTTTTTTGTGAAAGAGTTTGAGTATTTACTACTAGTATAGAAACCTTTGTATTTTTAAAGTGACAAACCACAGAAATGATTGTAGAAACAATCAATCACCAAAAATTCACATACAAAGACGTGAATCAAACCCATAGAAATCGATACCGAATCCATCAAAATGGATATTCCCAAAAATCCCAAAAAAGAAGTCATCGAAGTCGATAAAAGTGATAACAACTAATCGGATCAACAAGAATCTATTAAAATTGGAAATCAAATCAAAAACAGCCAAATTGGGTAGAAATGAACAGTTCTAGACGTCTGGGGCAATCCAGACGTCTGGATTGGAGTTCTGGAAATTTCCCAGAAATTACCAGACGTCTGAAACTCGGACCAGACGTCTGAAATCTAACCAGACGTCTGGTAGGTTTGAACTAGACGTTTGGTCCAACTCTCTACCATTTTTTTCATCTCCAGTCCAAACCAGACGTCTGGACTTGATATCCAGACGTCTGGTCACTTGGCCTGGGCAACAATTTGCCTAGGCCAAGATAGCCAAAACGTTTCGGGAGCGATCGAATGAGCAACGACGACTAAGGATTTACGCCAAGCGACAACCCAGCCTTAAAGGCTCTTCGATACACCCCAAATATCAACGTCCAAACATCCATTGTAGGATTTTCATAAAATTGGACCAAAACACCAAAATTTGGAAAATTCACCAAATCAATTCAAATCAAAAGCAAATGATCACGCACAAATGTTAGGAATTCATACTTAACAACAAAGAAAGTTATAGACATAGATGTGAGTTAAAGAACTCACCTTTTAACCCTAAAACAATAAACGAGAAGCTCTAAAGCAAAGGAAAGATCAACTACTCTTCAATTTCAACTCTAGAAGCTCCAATCTAAGATCATAAGCAATATTTCCTAAGTTAGGTTATAGGAAATTTCTGAAATTGGAGAGAGATTGAGATGGAGAAGAAGAAGAGAATGCTTACCTTAGCTTCTCTTTGATGTTGGAGCTAGAATTTATATTTCCTAATTAAACTAGGGTTTGGAATTCTAGTTTCCAATCTCGTCCCCCATTTTTACTTTAGCTTGAATGTATTAGGAAATGAGAATGAATGAAGAGGAGAGGGGGTGGAGTTAGGGTATTATGATGGTTTAGTGGGCTGAAACCCAAAGCCCAAGTAGAAAAATAGCAAATTCTACTCAACTCCAAACATATCGATGTTTATACTCAAAAAAGTTGTAAACGCCATTTTGGACTCAATGGAAGTGGTCTCGAGTCCTAATTCGACTATTTACAAAAAGTAACATTTCGGACTTTAATCCGATTAACGATGCTATATTTAAATAATACATTTAAATATACAATCGTAAAATATGCGGGTTGTTACAGACTCTCCTCCTTAAAGAAATTGCGTCCTCGCAATTCTTAAGAAGAAAACAAAGAGTAACAACCATAAAAGCATATCAACACAAAAGAAAATTTGAAATAAGAAGTTCACCTTAAGGAGCATGAGAGAGTAAGTTCGGATGTGTTCGCTCGATGAATTCTATGAATTCCTAAGAGCAATCCTTAGGATTCGTGGACCATTGAAATTTCACAAGAGGAACATCTTTATTTCGAAGGCGTTTAACCTCCGAAGCAATGATTCGAATAGGATGTTGCTCATAAGTGAAATTAGGCGAAACTTCAATTTCTTCAATAATACCGGGCTTAGGAATAGAATCAGAATCTCGAAGGCATTTCCGTAGTTGAGAGACGTGGAATACATCATGAATAGTAGAAAACTGAGCCGGTAATAAAAGGCGATAAGCCACGGAACCAATGCCTTCGGTGATGGGAAATTGACCAATATATTGAGGTGCTAATTTTCCCGATCGACTGAAACGCACAACACCCTTCATAGGTGAAATACGAATGAACACCAAATCTCCCACAGAAAATTTTAATTTCCTTCTTCGGTTCTTGGCATAGGATTTTTGTCTACTTTGAGCTTCTTTCATCCTATGATGAATAAGGTCAATCTTTTCTGTGGCATCACGAATAAAATCTGGACCTAAAACCAGCTTCTCACCGGCTTCAAGCCAACACGAAGGAGATCGGCATGGCCTTCCGTAGAGTGCCTTGAAAGGAGCCATACCAATGCTAGATTGGAAGCTATTATTATAGGAAAACTCAACAAGAGAAATATGATCTTCTCAACTTCCACTTAAATCAAGAACACATGCACGAAGAAGATCTTCAAGAGTTTGATTCACACGCTCGGTTTGTCCATCGGACTGAGGATGATAAGCAGTGCTAAAATTAAGCTTCGTTCCCAAAGCTTTTTGAAGACCTTTCCAAAATCCACTAGTAAACAATGGATTACGATCGCTAATAATAGAAGTAGGAACTCCATGCAATTTAACAATTTCCTTGACATAGAGTTTGGCCAAAAGAGGTACGGTCCGATTGGACCGAACGGGAATAAAATGGGCGGATTTTGTATGTCTATCTACTATCACCCATAGGCTATCATGACCCGAACGAGAATGGGGAAGACCGTCAATAAAGTCCATGGAAACTAGATCCCACTTCCATATTGGAATGTCCAAAGGTTGCAGTAACCCACCGGGCCTTTTATGTTCGGCCTTCATGATTTGGCAAGTCATGCAACGCTTAATAAAGTTAGCAATATCAGATTTCATTCCATCCCAATAATAAAGTCTATTCATGTCCGCGTACATTTTACTATTACCGGGATGAATGGTAAATTTAGATCGATGAAAATCTTCTAAAATTTCTTTATGAAGATCACAAATGTTTGGCACAATAAGTCTACCAAACATTCGAATACCGCCACGAGCATCCATATCAAAGTCTTTCAAACCTTCAATATCAATTTTATCCCTACAACTTTGGCTAAGAAGAATCAATTCGGGATCTCGCTTTTGTGCTTCAAGAATGTGGTCTAAAAGAGAAGGATGAGCCTCAAGGCTACACAAAACAAGAGATGAACATGAATTGGATTCACGATCTCGAATCTCACAAGTGGATAAAGTCTCAAGATCATTCCATTCGGATATCATCATGGAAACAACTGCTTGTTGTTTACGACTAAGGTCATCGGCAACACAATTTCCCTTTCCGGGAGTATAAAGAATATCAAGATCATAAGATGCAAGGAACTCGAGCCAATGTTGTTGATGCAAATTAAGTTCCTTTTGAGAAAATAAATACTTTAAAGATTTATGATCGGTGTAGAGAACAAATTTCTCTCCCAAAAGATAATGATGCAAAATTTTAAGGGCGAAAACAATAGCTGCGAGCTCTAAATCATGAGTGGCATATCTAGTCTCGACAGGCTTTAATTGCCTAGAAGCATAAGCGATAACACGTTCCCTTTGCATGAGAATAACACCCAAACCAACACGACTAGCATCGGTATAAACAATAAAGTCTTGGTTCCCTTCGGGAATCACAAGAATAGGAGCATCTGAAAGGAGTTCTTTTAGTTTCTGAAAAGCAGCTTCACATTTGTTAGACCAAATGTATTTAACTCTCTTCTTTGTCAAATTAGTAAGAGGTACGTAAATTTTAGAAAAGTATTTTATGAACCGATGGTAATAGCCCGCCAATCCAAGGAAGCTATGAATTTTCGTCACACTCTCCGGTCTCTTCCAATTTTGAATCGCTTCAATCTTTGAAGGATCCATGGAAATTCCGGACTCAGAAATAATGTGCCCTAAAAATTTCACACGAGATTGCCAAAAGTGGCATTTAGAAAATTTTGCTTTCAATTGGTTGCTCCTAAGAGTTTCCAACACAATCCGAAGATGATTTTCATGCTCTTCCTCGGTTTTAGAATAAACAAGAATATCATCGATAAAGATGAGAACAAATCGATCGAGGAAGTCTTTGAAAACTCGATTCATTTGGTCAACGAAATAAGCTGGAGCATTCGACAAACCAAATGGCATAACAAGCCATTCATAAGATCCATAACGAGTATGGAACGATGTCAAAGGAATGCTATCCTCTGCAATACGGAGCTGATGAAAACCAGTTGCTAAGTCTAACTGTGAAAAGACTTTAGCACCACTAAGTCGATCGAATAGATCATCAATCCGAGGTAAAGGATATTTATTCTTGATGGTGAGATCATTAAGCTTGCGGTACTCAACGCAAAGCCTAAGTGTACCATCGGATTTCTTCACAAAAATAGCTGAAGCTCCCCATGGAGAGGAACTAGAACGAACAAACTGATTTGCTTCCAATTTGGATAATTGTTTACGCATCTCCTCATTTTCCTTATTGGACATACGATAAGGAGGACAAGTGATAGGTAGAGCTCTAAGGATTAGATTAATTCTGAACTCAATTGCTCGCTTAGGTGGTAATCCTAATATGGGCTCAAATATGTCGGGAAATTCATGAACAATATGAATGAGAGAAATAACATCTTCCTCAACATCATTATCGTCATCATGAGGATTTAGAGAATACAAGGATGCTCCCGAATTGGAATCTGAATCTTTAAGAACAAGAGAAATCTGCTTAACAGATTGAGGATGTCGAAGATATATAGTCCGCTCAGGACATAGGACATGGGCTTCATAACGGTTAAGCGAATCCATCACCAAAATCATTCCGAAACCTAGGTAACGCATAACATGAAAATCGGCTCGGAAGGCATAATCACATAAAATAATTTCGACACCTTTACACAGTACACTGAGTGTTGCGGATCCACCAACTGGATTCGCAATTCTTAATGAAGCCATCAAGCCAATAACATTCAAAGACAAAGCATCAACAAGTTTTTTTGATATAAAAGAGTGAGATGCACCCGTATCAAAAGGAACTCGAATAGGAAAATCACGAAATATAATAATGCCATCAAGGATAGAATGGGAAATACCTTGACCAAGAGAAGTGTTACCAGGGGCTTGCACAACGTTTAGCTTGCCTTCATTTTTGCTTTAAAGTTTGGGACATGAAGATATAGTATGACCCGAACTTTTGCAATAGCGGCAAGTAAGGGACTTCAGACACTTGTTTGCATAATGGTCCTTAGAACCACAATTGTAACATTCTCCACGACTAGAGGTAGGAGTCTTTGCTACCGAAGTTGTTTTCTTCCCTTTCTTGTTGGGATTAGGCTTGAATTTAAAAGGCCTCTTCTTGTTGATGTTTTGTTTGACTTCAACATCACTTTCTTTATCGGCCTCTTCGAGTCGAAGAGCGATATCAACTAGCTGATCGAAAGAAACTTCTAGTTTTAGAAGTAATTGATTTTTGAGATTCTTATTCAATCCATAGACAAATCTCTGATTTTTCTTCAATGGGGAATTAATATACTCGACCTCATATTTAGATAGAGATTCGAAAGATGCGACGTAATCTGTCACAGAAGATTCACCTTGAACAAGGTCAATAAAGCGTCGGGCTAAAGATACTTTTTCAGCTTCCAGCAAAAATTTTGACTCGAACCTTTCCCAGAATTTCTCCCAAGTAAGATCCGCTTTAATAATTTCAGAAATCAAAAGCTCATACCAATCTAATGCTCTTTCTTGGAGCATGCTAGAAGCCACTTGGACTCGATGAAGATCAATAAGATTCATGCGGGAAAAGATGAGATCGCATGTTCCAAGCCAAGCTTGGACTTCTATAACGCTTTCGGAACCCTTGAAAGGCTTTCCACCCAAGTTGGTGTAATCACTGCACAAGTGTGCAAACCCAGATTTAGGATGAGTATGCTCTGGAATGGGTCCGATAGCTTGAGCATTCTTCACAAGATCTAAAAGTTGCTGAGCAGACATAAATACTCCATCCTGAGGAGTAGCACTTGATTGACCGGCGCTGGGACGGCCTGGTCTAACCATTTCTTTTCTTTAAGAAAGAAAGAAGATGAAAAAGGTTATTCATAGAATAAATATCAAACAAACTTGATTGATAAAACAAGGCATCATAAAAAGAAATAGGATAGAACGATACAGAGACTAAAATTAAATCCTATGGCATGATTCCTAAGAAAGACTTAGGACAATGATCCTTGCTAGATTATTCTACATTGTTCCGAAGTTTGGCTCCGATACCAAGCTGTGACGCCCCACCTCTATACTCACACTAGCCAAGGACACTATGGGGTAATGCCGTCGACTAGCACGAAGAATAAGGCTGTTGAGGAGCGACCCTCTGTGTAATTTCTTTGTGCGAGTACCGATATGTCAGATAATATAACTTACATTTCATTTTAAGAGGAAATCCGACATAACAAATACAAACTCAAAGCTACCACACAGTGGCTATGTGGACTTCGGAAACAAATATAGAAATAAACATAACACAAATCAGTCACAGATATTCATATCACAAAGGCGAAAACAGATATGAATATATCACATAGAAGTGTACATCAAAGTAGTGGTCATACAAGATCCACTCCATCACAAAAGAATAGATACAAGTGCTAGACAAAAGAATAAGTATACATCAAGGAGTCTCTATCTCAAATGTATACAAATAAAAACTACTAAGCTAAAGTCGTAAGCCAAAAGTCAAGCGACGAACCCTGATAAGAAGTCAAGCAGAAGCACCTAAAATACCTCGGTCTGACACGAGTATTATTTAAGAAGAAAATAATAAACGGATATGTCTATCTATAAATATCATATAAAATGAGATAGGATAAGAGATATGACCAAAAACGTATGATAACAAAAATGCCATACTGTGTCAAGTATACATCAAATAACAACAAAAATCATACAATATCTCAAATCATCTCAAAACACCAAAAAGAATCACATTCTATAAATTATTCACCAAAACACAAATATTGATAGAGCTTATCAATGCAAACCACGAAAATTGGTGAAACACAAATTCTTGAAACCACAACCCGAAATCTAGAAATCACAAAGGGGGGAGGCCTATCACAAACGGGAGCATGAAAACTCACCAACACGTGTGTCACAAACGGAACGCTATTCCATGGTCGCTAACCATCAATTTTGAGCCGAGGCTCCACAAACGGCCCGAAGACCATGGCTCGCTACCCCACCAAATTGAACCGAAGTTCCACAAATGGGGTTTTTAGTCCCCACACAAACAAATAGACTTCGCACATCGCTAGTCTAAATCACAAAATGATCACCATTGATCAATAAGAAGTGTCGATTACACTGAGCTAGTAAATAGATGAGTTTAGCTTCATGTCCCATAACCACTAGCTTAACTTAAATATTTACGAACAAATTGTAGATTTCCACTCGAAAATTGTCACAAGAGTTCAATCGAACAAGTCCAAGAATTAACCGACGAAGTAAACGCAAGCGTTTCATACCGCTCGTTTTACTAAGCCGTTTAATTAGATTTCTCATACGAATGAGGTAAATGTTTGTATATACTAATAGATTGGTAAACGATTTTTATAAACGAGCTTTGTATTAAAATAGTGTTGAAAGAGTTTGAGTATTTACTACTAGTATATAAACCTTTATATTTTTAAAGTGACAAACCACAGAAATGATTGTAGAAACAATCAATCACCAAAAATTCACATACGAAGACGTGAATCAAATCCATAGAAATCGATACCGAATCCATCAAAATGGATATTTCCAAAAATCCCGAAAAAGAAGTCATTGAAGTCGATAAAAGTGATAACAACTAATCAGATCAACAAGAATCGATTAAAATTGGAAATCAAATCAAAAACAGCCAAATTGGGCAGAAATGAAAAGTTCCAGACGTCTGGGGGTCAATCCAGACGTCTGGATTGGAGTTCTGGAAATTTCCTACAAATTACCAAACGTTTGAAACTCAGACAAGACGTTCGAAATCTAACCAGACGTCTGGTAGGTTTGAACCAGACGTCTGGTCCAACTCTCTGCCGTTTTTTTCATCTCCAGTCCAGACCAGACGTCTGGACTTGATATCCAGACGTCTGGTCACTTAGCCTGGGCAACAGTTAGCATAGGCCAAGATGGACAAAACGTTTCAGGAGCGATCTGCCGAGCAACGACGACTAAGGATTTACGCCAAGTGACAACCCAGCCTTAAAGGCTCTTCGATACACCCCAAATATCAATTTCCAAACATCCATAGTAGGATTTTCAGAAAATTGGACCAAAACACCAAAATTTGGAAAATTCAAAAAATCAATTCAAATCAAAAGCAAATGATCACGCACAAATGTTAGGAATTCATACCTAACAACAAAGAAAGTTATAGACATAGATGTGAGTTAAAGAACTCACCTTTAAACCCAAAAACATTAAAAGAGAAGCTCTAAAGCAAAGGAAAGATCAACTACTCTTCAATTTCAACTCTAGAAGCTCCAATCTAAGATCATAATCAATATTTCCTAAGTTAGGTTATAGGAAATTTTTGAAATTGGAGAGAGATTGAGATGGAGAAGAAGAAGCGGATGCTTAACTTAGCTTCTCTTTGATGTTGGAGCTAGAATTTATATTTCCTAATTAAACTAGGGTTTGGAATTCTAATTTCCAATCTCTTCCCCCATTTTTACTTTAGCTTGAATGTATTAGGAAATGAGAATGAATGAAGAGGAGAGGGGGTGGAGTTAGGGTATTATGATGGTTTAGTGGGCTGAAACCCAAAGCCCAAGTAGAAAAATAGGAAATTCTACTCAACTCCAAACATATCGATGTTTATACTCAAAAAAGTTGTAAACGCCATTTTGGACTCAATGGAAGTGGTCTCGAGTCCTAATTCGACTGTTTACAAAAAGTAACATTTCGGACTTTAATCCGATTAACGATGCTATATTTAAATAATACATTTAAATATACAATCGTAAAATATGCGGGTTGTTACAATAGACCTCTTTAGTTTCAAAGCATAGAAGGAAGAAGATTAGCAAGTTGCATAATATGGAATATATTAGAAAAAGCGAGCAGACCAATGCGAGAAGATGAAGGAATTATATACATATTTTTTTTTCTTTCAAATGAATAAGAGCAGAACCGAAGAGAAGATAGCAAACAAAAGTGAACCAGAGAATTATATTGAACGGATTGGAATAGAAAAATGCAAAAATAAATTCTGGGAATATAAAAAGGCAAAAAAAATTCTTGGAATATAAAAAGGCAAATGGCTATTATTATTATACGGTGGATAATTGAATGGACAGAGGAACT
The DNA here is from genome assembly GCA_030737815.1 of Allium fistulosum. Taxonomy (NCBI): domain Eukaryota; kingdom Viridiplantae; phylum Streptophyta; class Magnoliopsida; order Asparagales; family Amaryllidaceae; genus Allium; species Allium fistulosum. The sequence continues at coordinate 519,718,760 of CM060901.1, read as the reverse complement.
CAAAACGATACAAAAAGGTTACCGATACGGATACCCGTTTCGCGGATTTTGCCACGCACCAGACTCCGGAATGCACAAATAAATATACTTCGAAGATCAGCACGACGAGACGATCAGTACGGTACACAGATATCAGCGATACGACCATCCTATCAAAAGTTGATATTTGTTGCCAAAATGCTGCTAAAACGTTGAAAATAAGATAAACGAAGCTATAACAGTCAAAATTTGGCGAAATGAAATATGACGTCTCTCTCATAAAATGATTTACACTTTTATGATATAAAAATCTTCAGGTTTCGAAAACTATTTATTTCCATCAATTTGACCGATTTTAATTGAAATTGAAATTTACACAACAAAGCATATTTTTCGATTAAATTTACCATTTGCTATGTTTAAATATACGTATTCCAAATATCAAATTTTAATTTCAAAATTTTATTATCTTATTTTCAAAAAATCAGTTAATTACGTTATTAAAACCGTTAAAATTTTTCGGGTCGTTACAATGTATCACGTGGAGGAGTGAGTTTTGAGATTGAATCTTTATTCATTTTTAGGTACGTTTGGAACTTTTTCCAATATACTCACTCGTTCGATCTAATTGAATCATTTCTATTGCATGTTATTTTATTTACTTCTGTTTATACTCTATGAGTTTACCATAGACATACTACACAAGTATCAAATACACATGTTCGTGTTGGTAATAACTCATCGGTGAATATGACGAAGTACATGCAACCATTTTGGTATTAATAGACTTACGAATGCACACATCTATACGTACCAATCCAAAGAGTTCATCAACTCTTATGATGCTCCCACTGAATGGGTGCATAGCCCTTAATTGTTTGAGATATAATTAACCAGCATTATATGATTCAAAATCATATAATAAAATTATTTTCTCAAAAATAGGCTTAGTCTAAAATTCCAAAATAACTGTAAATAATATTAGGTAACTGTATTTTCCAATGCATCACCTTTGTTATGAAAAAAAATACCACATTATAGTTTTATTTCATAACGAATATTCATAATATTCATATTAAAATATATCTATGTCTATTTCTTAGTTATAACGACCCAGATTTTTCGTCAGTTGATTTTGAATATTTAAATGGTTTTAAAATATTGGATCTGGAATTATAATCTAGTTAGTAAGAATTTAAAACTGAAAATTTAAGTAATTTGGACAAATATTTGAAACCGTCGATTTAATCGACGCGTTAAAATAGCGATTCGGGGCACGGTCTCCGAATTCAACGAAACCCATTCCATGGGATCCGTAATAATGTGTTATTAACAGATTCCAAATTTCGTAGCGTTTGGATTTACCGTTTGGTCATACGATCTGAAAACGCCTAGAATAATTTAATTGAATTTAATTTAAATAGTCGATTTAAAAAGATATCTTCCACATACGATTGAATTGGGGCTCGAGGCTTGTTCCATTGGGTTTGGAATAGAGGTATAACATTAGGAACGCCAAGCGGCATGCCTCGATAGGGGTTCGAAATTTTAAGTTACGTAAATCGAAAATATTTTGAGAATTTATTAATATATATTGGCATGCCCACCTTTCCTTTCAGCTGTATGTTCTATCTTTCACTATTTCTTCTAAAACATGCCTCTTTCTTATCAATCGATCGCTTTCCCTTTTCATCTTTTTAAAACGGCAATACAGAGGAAAAAAATAGTACAAAATCCAATTCGTTCGTTCATTATAAAAAAAGGGAATGGGGCGAACAAAATCAAATCGCTCGAAAAGAAAAAAATTATCACACGATCGAAATCAATCGCGACTTGCCTGGAAATCGCACGCGTACGCATGGTAGAGCGGAGGGAAATTTGGGGTCGCGATGGGTGGCGGCAGTCGAGTTTAGGGGGAGTTTGAGTCGCGATTCAAGGGCTTGGCGTCACAAGGAGGAAGTCGCGATCTAGGATGAGGTGCAGCTGTGATCTTTTGGTGGTTTTAAGTCAGGTCGATGTTGATTGGAGGGTTTTGTCTTCGGTCGTCGGTGGAGTAGATGAAGTCGCGATCGAGACAAGGTGGAGTTCGCATACGCGCGTACGTACGCGTGGGGCAAGGTCGATGCGAACTGGGCGCACGGTGATGGTGGATGGAAAACGTCGCAAGCCGAAGATGTGCGTTTGTGGACCTAGCAATGAGGTGCGCACTTCGGGGCAGGCCTTGCAGTGGCAATGAGGGGGCTCCACAAATGCTGGAGCTACTGGTGTTGGCTAATGTCTTAGGCATGGTATTTTTGGGCTGAGATGCTAGCATAGGTAGAGGCTGGCAGAAGCACAGCGGCTGAAGGCAGTAGAATTGGAGATGCCGAATGAGGCAATAAGAGTTCGTTAGGTAATTTGGTGAGTTTCTAAACTCACATCTATATTTATATCTGTCTCTATGCTATATGTACTATCCTAATTAGTGATTGAATTACTTGGTTGAAACGTTTGTTTGGAATATTGAATGAATTGATAAATTATAATTATTATCTATCTGGATGATATATTAATATATATATATATATATATTAGTATATATGTTTGTACCAAAATTGGGCACAACACTCTTCGGAAGTTTTTGAAGAAATAAAATGAAGAAATTAAATGGAAAAAGAGGATTATCTAATAAAAACTCCCAAAACAGATAATGAAAGTAATAAGAACGCACAGAAACACAAGAATTTAGAGTGGTTCGGCGTATTGCCTACGTCCACTATGAAGTTGATTTCTTTATTGATGTTTCTTTGATGATTACAAGTGAATTCAGCGAGTTACAGTAGATAACTATGATTTACAGCAGTGAATTTCGTTAGTAGCAGTAGCAATGGAGTTTAGATCTGGATCTGGTAGAGTCTGGGCGTTCGACAATGCAAGAAAGAAGAAGATCCCTTTTTTGTATGCCCTAGGGCTCTATTTATAGGTGTAGGAGGCTGATATTTCGCTCAGATCTCGGGAGACTCCCTCTGGCACGTGACTATGCCCGTGCGCCCAAGCCCGCGAAGTTTCGGTCCGATCCGTGATCTATACGAACGTATTTCGTATCGATCAAGATTGCGTCCGATGGAGTCGAAATTTGGTGTGGACATTCCTTAGCATGCACGTAAACTTCTGTGAAAATTTCATAGCATTTGAACTTGTGGGTCTCGAGATATGATCGATACGAAATGGAGACTTTCGGCAGGCTGTTTGGTTCGTATCGATCAGAACTATGTTGTTTGTTCCGATAGTCTTGCTTCGTTCGTATCGATGGAAACGCCCCTTTTCGTATCAATGGAAAGTGAATGGCACGCGTTGCCAGTATGGTTCTGTTTGTATCGATGGAAATCGACTCCGGTCGATCGATACGAAGCTGAAGGGCTCGGATGGATGCGAATAGTGATGGCCCGATCGATTCGAATAATTGCAACACGATGGATTCGAACAGTGGATCCACGATGGATACGAAGTACCGAAACTTGATGGATTCGAACAAGGCTCTCCCAGTATGGATATGGACTGGACAAATGATGGACACGAACTATTGTTGCTCGATGGATTCGAGCAACGCGCTCCAGCTGATGGATGTGAAGTGCACTTATCTGCTGATGGATAAGTAGTAGGCATTAGACGATCGAGTCGAACTGTTGCTCCCTGATGGATGCGGATCGATACGAAGTGATCATTGACTGATCGAGTCGAACAGAGTTTGTTGATGGATGCAAAGTCGATCGAGTCGAACTGTTGCTTCCTGATGGATACGAACTCGATCGAGTCGAACAGAGTCTTGGTGATGGATGCGGAATTGATCGAGTCAAAGTAGGCCCTAGTGATCGATGCGGAGCCGATCGAGTCGAAGTAAGCTTTCTGATGGATACGAAGACGACCGATGCGATGGGTTGCGACTCCAATTGATTCGAAACGATCGATACGAATGGATGGGTTTTCCAACTTGCATCAATCATAACTTGAGCATATGAACTCGGATTGACTTGAAATTTGGAACATTGGCTCTCACAGCTTCGCTTGTCGTGTCATATCAATTTTAGCTCAATCCGGACTCGGACAAAATTCATCGATATCCATAGTGAACATGCATATAACCGGTCTTCAAGACGAACAGTCATTTGTTTCTAGTCAAGTTCCTGGTGTCACGGCCTTGCCAAAAGGCGGGATAACATTTGCCCCCCAAAGTACGTCTTGTGGAAACATGATGTGCTTTGAAATGCTGCAATCTTCATTCTGAATAGTTATCGTCTTTTCGATGAATAGTTGCTTTCTTTTCGTCAAAAGTTGTAACCTTCGATTGATTTCCAGTAATATGAATGTTGATTTGTTGACTGCCAATGATTATGTAGTGCATTGTTGTAACTGAGTGTCGAGTGCTAGCGATTTGTTGTTCACCATTGTAATTGTCATCAGGTGAGCATTCAATTCCTGTAAATTTTGAAAATTGAATATTAGTTCGTCATACGTGTACGTATGTTAACCTGACTCTCATCAACGTTTGCATGTTCATGGGTCATTGTCAAGTTTTTTTTTGTCGAGTTTTGTAATGATCCTCTCCTGGATCGATGTGAAATTCGAGTTGTAACAACGTCCGATGGTTGTTTTAAGTCCTTCCTTTGTATCGATCCTCTCCTGGATCGATCTGAGATGTTGGAATGCATGTTTCGTATCGATGGATACATAATATTGGGTCTCGGATCGATGGCTGAAAAAGTAATGCTTTGTTTCAATGGAGTCGAACGATCGAGACATAATCATGTAGTGATGCTTCACGGAGGATATGCCATTTCTCATTCCTTTATTCAATAAGAATCCCCGATTGTGGATAATCTTTGATAGAAGTCATCCATGACTCTTTTTCTAGATATGTCTCCAAGCTCTAGTTGATCTTCATATGTCAATGCCTGGAATAATAAGCATTTCAGCTGAGACAAATTTGTCGCGCATCCCCAGAACTGGCTAGCTTGGCGAGTGATTCGGCCTTTTCGTTTTGTTCTCTGAGATTTGTGTAGTGGTGCAATAGTCGAAGTCGGCTAGTAGCTTTTGGACCCGGCTGAGATAAGGAGCAAGACGTTGCCCCCTAGTCAGATAATCTTCCCTGACTTGGCGTACTACTAACCAGTAATCACATAAGACATGCAAAGTTTCCACTCTTAGTTTTCTTGCAAGTTTCAGCGCCAAGGCTTCATACTCAGCTTCGTTTTTTGTTGCAGGGAAGTTGAGTTTTAGGGTGTAGCAGATCGTTCGTTCCTCAAGAGTCATTAACGCAACTTCGATGTTAGAAAGCCGATTATTGGAAGTTCCATCGGTGTACGTTCTCTATCGGTTGGACGGTTCTCCACTGTCCTTCGGATAATCGTCTGATGTAGTGAAGATATGAAGTATGCTAATGTTTGACCTTGGAGAGCTCTCCGAGGGAGATAAGTGATATCAAATTGTCTTAGCTTGATACTCCATTTGAGTAACTTTGCAGACATCTAAGGTTTATATTGGACCTATCGTAAAGGTTGGTCGATATGGACGTTAACGGGGTGAGCTTGTCAATAGCCAGCCTTCATCATATACTAGTCTTTGGATTCGTTTCTCTTCACATAGCATTGCGATGCTTATGGCATGTGTTGACACGGCCCAATCGATGTATAAATCTTCACGATCCAAAGGTTTGGGTAAAATGGGAGGTCTCTTTAAGCGATCTATCAGAGCTGGAAGTGCATCAACGCAGTTGTTAGTTCATTCAAAAGTTCTCTTCCCTCTCTTGGTCAGGTTGAAGAAGAGAATTCACTTGTAGATGGTCCTAGATTCAAATCAACTTAGGACGGTAGTCTTTTGACTTAGGCTCCGTACCTGCTTGGTTGTCCTTGGTACATGGGTGTCTCTAACTGTCGGAATTTTCTAGAAATTAGTCTTGATTCCATGAGAATTGATGATGAAAACAAAGAATCTTTCTAATGTAATGTTGAAAGAGCATTTTAAAGGATCGAGTTTCATCCTGCATTTTTTGGAGAGCGCTGAATACCTCTGTCAAGTCATCGATATGGTCGTTTGAAGTCGTGATCTCACGAGCATATTAACCACATCTACTTTCATCGATCGACCGATATGATTTTTGAATGATATGTTAATCGTCCTTTGGTGAGTAGCATAAGCATTCTCAAGTTCGAATCCAGGGATTTCAGTATAGCACTATAGGCCCAGGTCAATAATGAAATAGTTGTATTCCTGGTCTAGGACATGCTTCAATATCCGCTTGTATCTGGAGTTTGCATCCATGGATGTGAGTAATTCATGTCTGATGGTCAGGTCCATCATTTGGTTGATCATTGGAAGTGGAAAGCTGTGCTTTGCCATGCCTTGTGCAAATCTGAGTAGTCGGCGTACGTCCGCCACTCTTTCTTCGTTTTTCTTATAAGTAGAGGATTGGATACTCATTTTGGGTAGAGGAACCCATCGGTTTTGAGTAAATTCACCTCCTCTTTAAGTGCAGCAGATCTCTCTGGATCCACGTCGTACCATTTTCGTTCACTGAGACATGCCTCGGGTCGACATTTAACGTAGGGTTCTCAATATCTGGTGAGTGTCCATATGTGTATATGAGGTTGAGTCCAAGCAAACACATCAAGATTCAGCCAGAGCAATGCAGTTTACTCTTTCGTCATCATTGCGCTGAGTTGTGATCTAATCTTTAGTACTCATGATGGGTTGTAGGTGCTTTATGTGCTTATTTGCAATGGTAAATGATCAGGCTTGTAGGGACATTGAATCAAAGGCTTAGTAGAGTTTAGCCTTGTACTGCATGCTGCTACATAGCTGGCTCCAGCTTTGAGATTGAATTTACTTATGTTTCTGAATGATGCGCTTTTCATGCAATGTACCTGCGATCCATTGCTCATCAGAAGGGTCAGAATGATGATCAGTTGCCCATAAGTCCGGGTATTGATATGATGACTCTATCTCTAAGCAACCTTTCGGTCGCAACCTAGAGTTGTTATGAATATCAGGCATGGGTCATAGGTTCAAGTTGTCATAGTCAACTCTCGGATAATTACTCTTTTGCCCCCAGTATCGGGTTGGCGGATGCATTACGCGGACGGTCTAGTCTTATCCTAGTTGTGTCTACTGTAGTTCAAGCTTTAAGAACTAGAGTTGACTGATGAATGGTTGGATCATATTAATCTTATCTTCTTGTTTGTGCCCCCAAGTCTGGGGAATATCTCGATAAGTGGCAGGGTAGATAATGTCCACTTCAATTTTGTATTCTATCCCATTGAACCATGGGATCGAGTTAACCGATGGAAGGCTGAGTCATGCATATCCTGTATTATGTTCTAGTTCTTTCCTATTGGTGGAATACATTGTTACTTTGCCGACATTCGGACATAAGCTAGATTCTGGAAGGTCAATAACATTCACTTCGCTGCTTATGTCGCCATACTTTGGGCAAAAACTGAAGAGTGAATCGTCCAGTCAGATCCAATGTAGGATTGATGCTTCCCTTATCGAATCCAGGGTAAGAATCAGTGTGCAGATGTTTAGGTTGCACTTGTTTTGAATTGCTCTTTTAGTCGGATCATGGTAAGAGTCAATGAATGAATGGTCGCGTTGCATTCATTTGGAGTTGGGAGATCAACCATGTCCATTTCGATTTACGTTCTCCCGTCAGATCTAGGGATAAAGTCAGCTCAAATGCAGTCATGTCATGCTCATTTGGTCTCATGCTTTTCCTGACGGATCGAAGGAAGGGGACGGAGGACAAATGGTCAAGTCACACTCATTCGTGGTTTATTCTTCTATCCATGCTCTGTTGGTCAAAGGTATTCGATGGACGTTTGGGTCACATCGATTTGTAGTCGAAGAGGATCGATATTAACCGTCGATTCAACGGCACGATGTAGAATGCTCGGACCTCATTTCCTATCGATCCAATGGTATGATATGAAAGGTGCAAATCGATATTACCTGTCGATCCGGCGGTACGATATAATTGTTTGCCCAGAACTTCGGGCATCATTCTGATTGGTTAGGGTTAAGGTCTCCTTGTAGTCATTTCCTTAAGTTGTAAAGGACGCTAAGCTGGAGATGTAGCGAGTCACCTTTCTCTTCCTTCGGTGATTTGTACTTCTGCCCCCAGTCTTGGGTTAGCAGAGTTAGTTTGTGGATGGTCTAATTGCACCCGTGGTGAGTTTATACTCCTCATGTCGAGTTTAGGTCAGAGTTGGTGAATGAATGGTCAAATCACATTCATCCGTTTGTCTATTCTTGTAGCCCACTGTGGGGATCAAAGTAAGTTGAAGGGCCATTAACCACACCTATTTGATATTTATACCCCTGTCCGTACTCTGGGGACTAAGAGTTTTAGTAGAATATGGTCAGACCGCATTTTCCTCAATCAATTGCTCTGCCCCCAGTCAAGGGAAAAAGTAGAAGTGTGGCCAGTCAAATTACAACAACTTTAGTTTGATGCTTCTCCCACCGAACTGTAGGAAGGAATTGATTGGCGGATGGTTAGGTCACATCCGTCCATGTTGCATGCACAACCCGTCGGATCACAGTGGAGAGTTAGTAGATGAACGGTCATGCCATGTTCATTTGCGGTTGGATGGTAGTAATATCAATTCAGAATAGGACATCCAGCTAGGTCCTTTTTTCGAATCTACGCCTCCCTGTCGAATCAAGGAAGAAATTTTGTCTTGTAGGGTTGGAGTGCATCCCTATAAATTTACGTTATTGGTCCCGTGCTGGGGACAAGAGTTGATGGATGGACGGTTGTGTCACGCCCGCTTAGTGCTGGATGGTCGGATCACATCCAATTTTGTGTGTTAAGTGTGCCCCCATGTCAGGGGAAGATTGGAAAGCAGACGGTCAAATCACATCCGCTTTTTGTATTATAGAACATGATGAGGAATCATAGCCGATAAATGGACAGTCAAATCACATCCCTTTTGGTATTCATATTCCAAACCATGCTTTGAGGACTGGAGTTGGTTGATGGGTTGTTAGTCACACCCATTTGGTGTTTATACTCTAGCCTGCGCTCTTGGGACTGAAGTAAGTTGATGGGTGGTCATTCGCACCAAGTTGGTGTTTATACTCCAGTCCACACTCTGGGGACTTTGAGTTAGTTGATGTTTATACTCCAGTTCGCACTCTGGGAATCTGGAGTTAGTTGATGTTTATACTCCAGTTCACACTCTGGGAATTTGGAGTTAGTTGATGTTTATACTCCAGTTCGCACTCTGGGATCTGGAGTTAGTTGATGTTTATACTCTAGTTCGCACTTTGGGAATCTGGAGTTAGTTGATGTTTATAATCCAGTTCGCACTCTGGGAATCTGGAGTTAGTTGATGGGTGGTCAGCCACACCTATTTTAGTGTTTATACTCCAGTCCACGCTCTGGGGACCTAGAGTTATTTAATGTTTATACTCCAGTTCGCGCTCTGGGAATCTGGAGTTGATGTTTATACTCCAATTCACACTCTGGGAATTTGGAGTTGAAGTTTATACTCCGTTTCGCACTCTGGGAATTTGGAGTTGGAGTTTATACTCCGTTTCGCACTTTGGGAATTTGGAGTTGGTAAACAGACGGTCGGTCACATCTGTTGCATGTTTTTTGGATTTCACTCGCATTCTGGGAACGAAAGGTGTATCAAGATCGTGGATGGTCGGATCACATCCACCCCGAGTTAACAAGCGAGGTCGTTAGATGGACGGGTCCACCCTCCTCAAACTTGGTTCAGATACGGACGAAGTCGTTAGGTGGATGGATCCACCCTCTTCGTATTTGTAAGTTTATGCTCCAGTTCGCACTCTGGGAATCCGAAGTTGATCAGGTACATGGACGGTTGTATCATATCCACCCTGAGTAGGCAAGCGAAGTCGTTAGATGGACGGATCCATCCTCCTTGAGCTTGTAAATATGGAAGGCGAGGTCGTTAGATGGACTGATCCATCCTCCTCGGGTTTAGGTTGAACACGGGCGAAGTTGTTAGATGGACGGATCCATCCTCCTCGAGCTCATGTTCATAAGTTTATACTCGCGCTCACACTCTGGTAGCTGGAGTTAGTTAGAGGATTGTCGTGTATCAATCCCTTATTGCCGCAGTGTGATGGCTTGTCCCTGAGCTCGGGGTTTCACTTGGCGAGTGATCGGTTGGATCCCGATTAACTTTCACTTATATGCCCCTCAACGAAGGATGAGATTTAGTTTATGGACGGTTGGATCACGTCCATGTTCATTTGGATCCCACTTTTGCTAAGCCTAAGGAGTAAGATTAGTGTTCTGGCAAGCTTTGTGCTCGAGCATAGGAAAGGATGGTCGAACTACATCCACTTTGAGTTGTGTATTTTCCCTTAACTCAGGTGCAAGAATTGGAGAATAGACAGTCGAGTCACGTCCAATTTATACTTTGCATTCTATCGATCGAACTAAGGAAGAGAGTTGAAATGACAGCTTGTGATGGCTAGCGAGTAGGCAGTCAGTCGTTGATTACTTTAAATTGAGGGTTGGACCCTGATGAAGTTGGTTTAAGGCATGACTGTTTTGCCGAATTACAGAAGCAAACTGGAGAGTGAACGGTCAAATCATATCCACTTTAAACATGTGTTCTCAAATAATCCCAAGTGTCTAATGTAGGATTGGATGCATGGATGGTGATGTCACGTCCATCCTTGGTGTTATTCCAATTTTATCAGGGATCAGAAGAAGCATAAGTATTTTGGCGAGCTTCAAGTACGAGATGGAGAGTGCATTTTTGGGACATATAACTTCAAGTCTTTCTTACATCTCCTAATTAAATTGCATAGGCGGATGAGTGGATGGTCGGTAGCATCCACTTTGTACTAGAGTCCTGACCTTGTCGTTCTCTTCCACTTTGATGCCCAGCCCCCAGTCAGGGGCATATAGTAGCCGATGAGTGGTTGAATCATGCTCGTCATGATGATACCTCAATGATTTGATCATAGTCCGCGGAGGTTGTTTTGCACCCAATCTTGAGTACTCGGTTACCTGCATCATTTACAAGTAGTTTAATTCAAGTAGGTCATATTTCGCAACGTAAATGAAATTGAATTAGAAATAATTCAAAAGAGATCAGATCAAATCTCATTGATAAGTGAGGCAGCGTCGTATGCTCGCTATTGCACTTCAGTCCAGCCCTTTTCAGTTGGAAGTCTAATGCAAATTGTTCAATTTGATCAAAGTCCTTGATCGATAGGGGTCGGATGTTCCCGGTCCTTTGTTTTATGGGGCTTGCACATATTGTTCGAGCTATCCTTCCCGGAGTAGCCTTATGGCGTTGGCGTTCACGGTAGCCATCTAGAGAAGAGGAATTTTCCGATCTAGAGTATGGAGTAGGTCCCCTCCTTATCTTGCCATGTTGATCCTTCATCTGGTTCATCAACTCAATATTGGCCTGGATATGTTGGTGTACTCGTCGGCGGCTACCCACCAGTTCTCTTATCAAAGTCTGGAAATAAGCTCTGGTGATGAATTCATTTATGGGTATTGGCAGCAACTGGCTGTGGGCTTTGGATAAATTCGTTGGCTGCCAGCTTCTTCATTCCCTTCAACAATATGAGAAGTAGAACTGGTATGTTTAACCACAATTGACAATGTTCTTTGAGGAATGGGGGAAGACATCTACATTTGATGGCAGCCATCACTCTTGGTGTAAGACATGCGCAGTTCTCACTTCATGAGGTAGTGTCATGGGTTATATTTCCAAAGTACACTGACGTAGTCAACATGTTGAATTTTTGCTGGAAAAATCTGCATGTAGGATGGTTTCAATAAATAGGTCTCTACTGGGAAAGATTCTCCAATCGAAATTATGATCAGGTCCATTTTGTGGCTACGGGGTCTTGTAATACTGGTGAATGATGTATGCACGATTGCCCAACTTTCGAGTGGTTGGTAACGCCGATTGGACGGCAAGTTGGTTAAAATGGGCTAATAGATTGGTGTTTATCCCAAACTTTCATCCAGATAGGAGACCTATATAGGGTATTAAGGAAACCCTCTTGAGGTTGTATTCCATGCTTTTAGTCATGTGGACGTGGAATGATTAAGATGCGGGCATTTGAAGATGGTTCAGCGGTGACCAGCTATGTTTTGAGTTGGCAGAGTAGACAGTATAGAGGAGTCGTCATATTAGCCATCGTACCATAGTTGTCAATTCAAGAGTTTAAAAGCTAGTCAATTGGAGGAAGTTGCATTCCACCTTAAAAGCATGATATATTAATCAACTCCAGTTCTTGGCATATTATCTAGGTTCTCCAGCCTTTGGGAGTATGGTTGAGTAGTATTTCTTTACCCATTCCTTGATTGCAACTCAACAATTGCTACTGTAATCCCCTACGTCCCGTCCAGTCATGGAACGATCAAAATGTTCCTTTATTAAGTTGATTTTTGAATTACCTATGCAGGTGCTATGCGCTGCGGCTAGGGTTCGGGGGGGTTTCCCCAAAAAAAAATTTTAGCATCTTTTTTGGAAATTTGGGTCGTACCCGAAAAATACTTTTTTTTTTGAAATTTCGTATCGATACGAATTGGACGTAGATGGATCGATACAAACAGCGTGTGAGTATCGATAGGAATTGGGCGCAGATGGATCGATACGAACAGCGTGTGAGTATCGATACGAATTGGGCGCAGATGGATCGATACGAACAGCGTGTGAAAATCGATACGAATTGGATGCAAATGGATTGATACGAACTGCGTGTGAGAATCGATACGAACAGAGCAGTTACGATCGGTACGAACAGAGCATTTGCGATCGATACGAACAGAGCATTTGCGTTCGATACGAACAGAGCAGTTTCGATCGATACGAACAGAGCATTTGCGATCAATACGAACAGAGCAGTTGCGATCGATACGAACAGAGCATTTTCGATCGATACGAACAGAGCATTTTCGATCGATACGAAAAGAGCATTTTCGATCGATACGAATAGAGCAGTTGCGATCGATACGAATGGAGCAGTGAGTATCGATACGAATTGGATGCAGATGGATCGATACGAACTGTGTGTGAGAATCGATATGAATTGGACGTAGATGGATCGATATGAACTGTGTGTGAGTATCGATACGAAATGCACATGGCAGGATCGATACGAAGTTGATCGATACGAAAACCAATCGATACGAAAAGTGATCGATACGATTGTTGTCATATTTTCTAGATGTGAATACATGGATACGAAAATGATCATATTTTCTGGATACGGAATGATGGATACGAAAATGATCATATTTTCTGGATACGAAATGATGGATACGAAAATGATCATATTTTCTGGATACGAAATGATGGATACGAAAATGATCATATTTTCTGGATACGAAATGATGGATACGAAATTCATCATATTTTCATGGATACGAAAATATGGGCACGAAATTCATCATATTTTCATGGATACGAAAATATGGATACGAAATTCATCATATTTTCATGGATACGAAAATATGGATACGAAATTCATCATATTTTCATGGATACGAAAATATGGGTACGAAATTCATCATATTTTCATGGATACGAAAGTATGGGTACGAAATTCATGATGAATGTAGTTCCTTTTAGATCTGGAGCAATCTGAATAGAATAGAAGGAACCACTTGACGACAGATCTGGATCTCCTCCTTAGATTTTTGCAATCCAACTACGGTAGTAGATCCACAGAGCAGGAGAAAAGCAAGGTTTTCTCTGTGAAAGCACCAAGGTGTTTGTACCAAAATTGGGCACAACACTCTTTGGAAGTTTTTGAAGAGATAAAATGAAGAAATTAAATGGAAAAAGAGGATTATCTAACAAAAACTCCAAAAAACAGATAATGAAAGTAGTAAGAACGCACAGATACACAAGAATTTAGAGTGGTTCGGCGTATTGCCTACGTCCACTATGAAGTTGATTGCTTTATTGATGTTTCTTTGATGATTACAAGTGAATTCAGCGAGTTATAGTAGATAACTATGATTTACAGCAGTGAATTTCGTTAGTAGCAGCAGCAATGGAGTTTAGATCTGGATCCGGTAGAGTTTGGGCGTTCGAGAATGCAAGAAAGAAGAAGATTCCTTTTTGTATGCCCTTGGGCTCTATTTATAGGTGTAGGAGGCTGATATTTCGCCCAGATCTCGGGAGACTCCCTCTGGCACGTGACTAGGCCCGCGCGCCCAAGCCCGCGAAGTTTCGGTCCGATCAGTGATCGATACGAATGGATTTCGTATCGATCAAGATTGCGTCTGATGGAGTCAAAATTTGGCCTGGACATTCCTTAGCATGCATGTAAACTTCTGTGAAAATTTCATAGCATTTGGACTTGTGGGTCTCGAGATATGATCGATACGAAATGGAGACTTTCGGTAGGCTGTTTGGTTCGTATCGATCAGAACTACGTTGTTCGTATCGATAGTCTTGCTTCGTTGGTATCGATGGAAACGCCCCTTTTCGTATCGATGGAAAGTGAATGGCACGCGTTGCCAGTATGGTTCTGTTGGTATCGATGGAAATCGACTCCGGTCGATCGATACGACGCTGAAGGGCTCGGATGGATGTGAATAGTGATGGCCCGATCGATTCGAATAATGGCAACACGATGGATTCGAACAGTGGATCCACGATGGATACGAAGTACCGGAACTTGATGGATTCGAACAAGGCTCTCCCAGTATGGATATGGACTGGACAAATGATGGACATGAACTATTTTTGCTCGATGGATTCGAGCAACGCGCTCCAGCTGATGGATGCGAAGTGCACTTATCTGCTGATGGATACGTAGTATCCATTAGACGATCGAGTTGAACTGTTGCTCCCTGATGGATGCGGATCGATACAAAGTGGTCATTGACTGATCGAGTCGAACAGAGTTCATTGATGGATGCAAAGTCGATCGAGTCGAACCGTGGCTTCTTGATGGATACGAACTCGATTGAGTCGAACAGAGGCTTGGTGATGGACGAGGAACTGATCGAGTCGAAGTAGGACCTAGTGATCGATGCGGAGCCGATCGAGTCGAAGTAAGCTTTCTGAGGGATACGAAGACGACCGATGCGAAATGATGGGTTGCAACTCCAATCGATTCGAAACGATCGATACGAATGGATGGGTTTTCCAACTTGCATCGATCATAACTTGAGCATATGAACTCGGATTGACTTGAAATTTGGAACGTTGGCTCTAATATTAATTTCAGCTCGATCCGGACTCGGACAAAATTCGTCGATATCCATAGTGAACCTGCGTATAACCGGTCTTCAAGACGAACAGTCATTGGTTTCTAGTCAAGTTCCTGGTGTCACGGCCTTGCCAAAAGGCGGGATAACAATATATCGTAGTTGGATATACCCACCGTTTAGAGCGGATGAGACCTTATGCATCCCCATAATAGCGGATGACCCTATATACCGCGATATCTCGCCTCGAAGCGGGATTGGTAATTTTTTTATGTTGTATTAACATCTGTGGATGCAGGGAAACAGGTTGGAGGGATCCAACTGGATTCCTCAAAAATGTTGATTAATTTTCATATATAGTGATATATGATTGGTGTGAATAATCTATTATAGATTATTGCTATTATATTGAATTATTAAATGTTATAATGGCACGGACTTTAAATTTGGTATTTTAAATACCATATATAGTTATTTTTGAATTTGAAGGAATTAAATAGGGGATTTTGAATATAAAAATATTTATAGGGAAATTTGGATTATTTTAAAGGAAATTAAGTGGAATGAAAAAATATATAATTTGATTTGGATTATACTTAACCATTCGTGAACTGGTTTAAATAGAGATTTTTAAATAAAATTATATAAAGGGATTTGAAAATGATATTTCGAAAGTATGGGAAGGAGTTAAAATCGATATTAAAAATAGATTTGAAATTAAAATGGGATTTATTAAGGAAGGGATTTATAAAATTAAATTTTATAAATAAATTTGGTTTTATAAATAAGTGAAACTCAAAGGAGTTAATAAATTTATAAACGAGGTTTATAAATAAGGGAAAATGATATCATTGGATAAGTTGGAATAAAAGTTTATGATGTGAATTTATATCGAGTTATAGGAATCGTTTTGGAAAAGAAATAGTGGAATCTATTTCTGAATGTGAAAATGGTGATAAAATTTAAATATAGTCGATGTGATACAAATCAAGAGGAATTTTAAATTGAAATTGGCAATATTGGATTTTATAAAAAATAGATTTTTGTCGAGAAATTAAAATTGTTTTAAATGGGATTTTAAATTACTATACTATGTAACTTAAATTAAGATTTAGAATATTCCGAAAAGTTATTATTCTAATATTTAATATTTATTGAAATAAATTCTAGTTTTATTAATCAGCTTTGTAAATTAATTAGTTATTTAAAAATGATTTGGAAATGAGTTATCGATGTTATTTAAAATATTTTGATATTTTAAATTTACTTAAACATATTTTAAAAATAAACTATTATCTTTAAGAATACTTATTTTATATATAAAAATTTAATGGATTGAAATTTATTTATAAATCCTCTCGAGTTTGGAAACGAAGTTAATTTAACGGATATGATTTTATAAGAAAAATCTTATAGTGGGATTCCGGGAACTTAAAGAAATTTCCAAAGTATTAAAATATGGGAACTTCGAAAGATGAAGTAGAAATCATAAAAGAAGTTAGAAATGTTATTTGGAAATATAGACAAGTTTACTTGACTTGGAAATATTAAAGGAAATAGATTAATGAATTCCGAAACTTATAGAATCCGTTAAGGAATTTACAAATAAAATTTGTAAAGAGTTTTGAGAAATAGGAAATAAATGGACTATTTCCTAAATTTTGGGATAAAAAGATCTTAGGAAATATACTTATAAATATTCCTAAGTATTGGACGGAAAGGATTTGAAAATAGTTAACTTCGAGATTTCAATTATAGAAAATATTTTCAAAGGGATGAATTTTAATTGGAAGCGAGAAAAAATATTCTAAGTATTGAAATGACTTGAAAATATCATGTTAAGGATATAAGAATTTGAACTTGATTTCCATTATTGAAATATTTGAAGGGTTTGAATATATATATCTTATAAAGGTATTTGGAGAATATTTTTGGAAAATTATATTAAGGCCAGATGATTGCTTATGAATGTTTTATTGATAGTTAAATAACCGACTATTAATATTGGCCAATTTCATTAATCATTTTGAAGAGACCAGGATCAGATTTAATTATCCGAAAACCACCTCGATCTGGTTTGAACGTTACGAATGAATATTGTGAAGATGATGAAGACGGTGATTCGGTTTGTCCAGACTCAGGACAACTTGTATGGATGAATGATATCTGAACATCATCATTGGAGGACGATGAGCATTCTAAGTGTAACGACCCGGAATTTTTCGAACCCGAAAATTCCAGATAGTTAGGAGAAAAAGAAAAGAGATAGAAGAAGAAACAAAACAAGACACAGATTTTCACATTCGCAGCGGATCAAAATATAATATCAAATAATAATATCAGTTATACAAAGAAAACTGTATTTGTTAATTACATTTTAATACACAAGAGTTACAACATTCACAAATACTAGACAGTTAGAATTAACATGTCTTAGACAACTATAATATATCACAGCGGAAAATACTCCATACGTTCCTGCCATCCAGCTCGCCTCCTGAGCTCCAGAACGTCCTTACCTGAAATCTGTAATACTCGGTCTGACCCGAGCATTACAATAAAGTAACACCCGAGTCAGGCTGGAAACCAGCGTGAGTAAACCCATTTAAATAGAAATACTAAGGTTGTAAAACCTCTTTGAAACATAGGGTAACTCATACCTCACTACGAGTTCTTATCTTGTTATAGCCAAACACTTACTACACAAATCAAAATCTAAGTACCGTTACTTAGTTTCAATGGTCTAGTTTACTTAATTTATTCCATTCCAGCCTATTTGATTTACAAATCAATCTATAAAGAATTATAGATTAAAAATTCGAAGTGGTTTCGGATATTTTTGATACCCGACTCCGGTCTCTTCGAATCCAATATCATCCTAAATCCAAGTTGTTTAAGTGAAATACAATTCAAATTTTAAATATAGGGTGTCACCTTTACACGGTAATTCATCATCGATGGATACCCACATTATCATAGTTTAAAACAACATATCCTATCGCATAGCATCTCAAATCACATATCAGAGATATCAACTAATCTAAGGCATACAATATCATTCAATCATTCATAAACAAGATTAATCACTTCCAAAATTAATTTAATTTATCTTTAATTAAATTAATTACTAATCTTTAATCACTTAGATTACCTTTACTCAACATTAATTAATTACAAACCAATTAATTAATCACCCTTTAAATATCCATCTTAATTAATCATAAACAGTAATTATCGTCCTGTAATTACTTACCTTAATTAATTAACTCCTTAATTAATAATATTAATCCTTTAATTAATTACATCAAATAATTAATCCTTAATTACTTTTGCAAAGTAATTATACTTCAATTACTACCCATTAAGTAATTCCCTTTAAATTAATTACATCATGTAATTATACATTAATTACTTGTACTAAGTAATTACACATATCAATCTCATTAAGTATTCACACTTAATCAGCATCAAGATTATCTTTAATTAATTTACAAATTAATTAACTTAAATTAATCACATCCATTTATTATTTACGATTGAGTAATTTATTCCTTAATTACTCTTAACAAATTAATTAATCTTTAATTACAGATTAATTATTCTTTAATTATTAATTAATAAACCTTAATTATCAATTAATAAAACTTAATAACAATTAATTAATCCTTAATTTAGTTAATTAATCCTTAATTACCATTTGATTTATCCTTAATTAACCTTATATTAATCACCCCTTAATTAATAATTAATAAAACCTAATTATAAATTAATAAAAATCAATTACAAATTAAGTACTTCTTAATTACCAATTAATTTACCTCTAATTACAAATTAATTAATCTCTTAATTACTAAATTAATTAATCTCTAATCATTAATTAATCTCTAATTACTTTTATTAATTTATCTCCAATTTCTTTCATTAATTAATTACTCTTTTAATTAATTACCTTTATCAAGTAACTTTAATTAATCACATTCTTAATTAAAGATAAATTCTTTATCTTCATTATTTACCTAATTTTATCATTGGAAAACATTTAGGGATTGATTACATGATTTAAAAATATATAATTTACTTTAAACAAAACAATTTAAACATTTAATTTGTTTTAAAACAATTTAATCTTTGAACTTTACTTGGAAACTTGTTGATCTTTTCTTTGGAAACTTCCATTTTATTTATTTTAAAAACTTGATCATTTCCCTTTGCTTTAGAAACTTATTAGTTTACAAAAGAAACCCGAGACAAACACACAAAATCCCGAGTCAATACCCGAGCAACTCACGAGTAACTCTCGTATCTTCTTCTTCAAGTCGCACTTCAAATCGCACAAGCACAACACCGAGAAAACTTCATCTTCCCAAACTATCGATCATCCCCAGCTCCAAACGTGCACGTGCACGTGCACCACCCAACGACGAAGCTCCGACCTTCGTCACGACCATCCCCAAGTCGCCTACGATCTCCCTGATGAACTCGACCCCTCGACCTCGTCGAACTTGCCGCGAGATGAAATCGAACAATTCGAACACATCTGAACCCACAACATCTACAGGAAACTTCCATTTGCCCTCGCCTCTGACCATCGAACACAACATCTCCCCACCGATCGAAAGCTCTTCCGACATGCTACCACCCTGCCAAACTCCACGAGCTCCGGTCGCATACTCGCCTCCCAAAATTATCGCGTTGCCACCTAATGCCGAGGCTGCCTTAAACCCTATAATCGATCGACCCACCCAGACCAAGCCCAAATCCAATAATTGGCCACGGTCGATCCCTTCCCCACGCCCATGCGCACCTCCCAGCGTCGCCGTCCTGACGCCTCCGCTACCCACAGTGGAGAAATTTATTTTTTTAAGAGAATTTGGTCATTTTAAAATTTCTTACATTATAAACTGTTAAAAATCATAATTTAACTTCTAAAAATCCTATTTCTATAAGAGAAATCAGATGGCATGCATGAATCCTTGTTTTAATTACATTGAATTTTCACTAAAGTTGGGTTACTTACTGTAAAACAAGTCTGAGATAACTACACAACATAAACCATTCACAAAATTATTTTTAGCTTAAACTACACAAGAAGATAAACATTTTCTTAGTTTACAACATCAACATATTTGAACTAGATTTAAAGATATGGATTTTCGAAACTGGGATGAATATAAATGTTCATCGTTTACAGAGCAACACATCAATTCATTTCCAACTTTGAAGTTAAAGTTTCTCACAGTATATAGAATAATTCAGACTATATTCAAATTGAAAACATCCATGCAAACATATATGCATCATCACTAATCAGATCTATCACATGCATCAGTACTAACAGATTTTCAAAAACTGTTTTTAAAGTTAGATTTACTCACCTATTTTGTTTAAACAGAGCAGCCCCTTTTCGAAATTGAAAACTGGAAATGTTCTTGATTTTGAAACAGCAAGCTTTGAATTGATCTGGAAACTTAGTCGTTTTGAAACTGATTTGAAGCTTTAAATTGTTGAAGTTGAATTGAATTTAATCTCGAATCTTTGTTTTGCTATGTTACTTGATTCAGATCTTTTGATTTAGTTTTATTTTGATTCTCTTTTCCAGGTTTGAGTTTTTCTTTGTTTTGAAATGTAACATGCTTATGTTTTGAATGAAGATAGGAAAGAAAGATGATGAGAAAAAAAATATAGGTTTATATAAATTAATTTTAGGATTTAAAGAAAATGAAAATAAAATGGTGACACATGTCTTTTATATTTAACACTTGTCTTTTACCTTAGTTAATTCATTCACACTTGTTATTAAAGAGATAAATAGCTAACACATGTAATTTTGCATGAATTTAGTAATTTTTAAATGGTTATAAGCTTTTTATACCTAATTTCCTAATTAATAAATACTTCTTAATTTATATAAATAGAATCTCTTTTAAAGAAAATAAAATAAAATAAACTATATCCTAAATAAAATATATTTTAAAAAAAATCCAAAATATATTTAAGATATATATCTATCTTTTGAAATTCAATATCCAACCCAAATTCAAATTTAAATATTTAAAATCCAATTTTTTTTAAAATCAACTCAAATATATATATATATATATATATATATATATATATTTAAACAAACACAAATTCAATTTGTAAATTATATTAGGAGATTATCCAATAAATATCCATCCAGATATAAATATTTATTATCAGATTAATTCGTTTAACATATCAATCAGTATTTTAATAAATTTAATCCTGTTAATTTCTAATTAACATATGTCTATAAATCCGGGTTATCACATTCCTCCCCCCTTTAAAACTTTTCTTCCTCGAAAAGGAACGAAGCTAGAAATTTAATTATAAAAGCTTATTATCAGTTAAATTATTCTTTGAGCATTTTTATAATACCTTTAAAAATATATATAATATTACTAAATTAGTTTTTATAAAAATACTTTTTATAACTCGATGTTTCAACAGATCTATCCTTTTTCTCATAGAAATTCGGTCATACGTTGATCAGGCGTACGACTGAAAATCTATAAGTACTCGGTAAACCCGTTTTCAACACCTAGTGAAAATATTTGAAAAATAATTTTATTGAAAATATCGAAAACGTTTTTGAAAATAGAGGAAATATCTTTGGTGAGAATGCTCTGGAAATCATCACCCCCATCCATGGTCACGGTTACATCACGGTTTACGTTGCCATCGCAGCAAAAGTCCATGTAACTGATTACACCATGGAACCCACAACAGATCGCAGTTACATCCAGGGATACGTTGTCGTCGCAGCAAAAGTCCATGTAACTGTTGGCTCTTAGCGGCACACACGATTTTGCTGCCAAAATGAAACTTCTCCAACATAGGTCGCAGTCTACCGATATAAAATCAAACGCAGACTGTTGGCTCTCAGCGGCACAAAAGACTTTCGATATGTCACCATAGTGTCACAGTCTACCGATATAAAATCAAACGCAGACTGTTGGCTCCAGTGTTTTAAATCTCGGATTTTGGCCAATATCTCGGGAAAATATCTCGGCTATCTCGGGCGATATTTAAAACACTTATAACTAAATAGGCTGCCAAATCTCGGATTTTGGCTGATATCTCGGATTTTTCATCTCGGCCATCTCGGGGAGATTTAAAAGCCTGGTTGGCTCTCAACGGCACACATGACTTTCGCTATGGTCTGCAGTAGATCGCAGTGACATTGAGTTAAACTGTCGTCACAGCATAACCTAAATGCCTCTGTGGGCACCAGCCCCTCGGCTTTCGCTACACAAATAATCCTCAGGAACTAGTTTTGTCCAGACTCCTCACAGGATCAACTTTAGAATCCCCCCTTGGGGTTCAAGGCAGTACCACCCAGTGGTACTCCTGAGAAGTTCATTTCAAGGAAGCGCCTTTTCCCCCAGAGCTATTCTTAAAACACTTTATACTATTCACTTATAGTATCTTCAAATCATATCCTTTATGATTTATATCAAAATCTCCTTTACTCAAAATCGATATCCAAAATCGATAGTTCCAAACTTGGCTTTCCAAATTTCCAAAATTGATTTTCCAAAAATCAAAAGCCTTTTCCAAATTCATAGGTTCCCAAAACCTTTTTCAAAATCATTCTCATAAGATCCTTTATATATATAGATATATATACTTTAAAAATCTTTGGATCACTTCAAACTTGTATAAAACCTCTTTTATACTTCAAATATTTTCAAAACTTTTTTCTTCTAGTAATAGATTCAATAAGGGGAGTTTATCATATATAACAAAGATATATAACTTTATTTTATTCCAAATCAAATATTCAAATTTGATTTCTCTTTTATAAAGTTATTTACCATATTACTTACCTCCATAAAGTAAATTTCAACCAAAGAAATATCCAATTCCATTATATTTCATAAAATATACCTTTCATTTCAAAAACCATTTCAAATTTCTTATCCACAAATTTTCAATGCCAATTCCATTCAAACCCGTACGATGTCCATATATCATCCGTACGCAATATCAATCTGATCGCTCACTCAATCACACAATTTCCCTTCCGAACTAGTATCGTCCACCCGACTTCCTAGTGCGGACTCAGATTTGGTTTCTTGATCAGAAACCGTCATTCTCCTTGCATAGTCACAACTATGATAGAGAATATCCAGAACCAATCAACAATCCATATCCAGGTTCACCGTCGAAAATAGAGCGAAAAATCCCAACTCGGATCGATAATACTATCTCGAAATTCTATGCTTGAATCTGGATCAAATCATTATGCGAATAGAATAATATACGTATATCCTACGTATTTATCTTTATTGGTTATTAGCCAAATCAATTCTCTTTTCTATTCACATTCCCTTTAATTCCATTCACTTATTCTCAATTGCTTCCATTTCTAATTGAGTTATTACTTCAATTACAAACATTTTGAACTCTGACCAATTTAAATGTAAAAATAGCTTGAAAAAGTTTTAAAAATAGATAAGTAGTTGAAAATAGTTATTAGTTTGTAAAATAGCTGTAAAATTGTTAAGTAGGTATAAAATAGTTAGATAATTTCAAAATAGTTTTTTTTAAATAGTGATTAGATATAAGTAACTGAAAATAGTAATTAGTTTATAAGACAGTTTAAAAATAGTTAAATAGTTCCAAAATAATTGTAAAATAAGTATAAGATAGTCTGGGGTTTAAGATGAAAGATTGTATAGTAAATAGTTTGGAAAAAATATATTTGTATTAAAACAGTTTAATTTAAAAATAATCCAAAGCCAAACTGTTTAATTTCCCAATCTCCATTTCCAATTAATTTCCGATCAATTCAATTTAAATTTCCTATTTAAATTGACTCAATACTTCAATTTCCATTGAAATTGATTTAATCCCAATTCAAGTTGAATTAACCCTAATTTCTTTCCAAATTCAAATCAAATTCTATTTGAATTTTAAACCTATTCAACTTTAATCACAATTCTAATTAATTCAAATCAAATTCAATTTGAACTAATTCTATTCAAATCTCAACTTAAAATTATCTCGAATTATATAAATTCGAGTTAAAAAAAAATTATAAAAAAATATTGATTTAATCCCTTAAGTCAAATTAACTTTACTTTTTAAATCAAATCAACCTTAATTTTTAATTTAACAGCTTAAATCTTTAAACCATTTAATTCTGAATCCAAATTCCAAAATTCCATTTTAAAATTATCTTTACTTAACTTATTACAAAGTTCAAATAAGAATTCAAAAACAATTTAATCTTCAGATTCTAATTTATTATCCATTTTCAATTTCCAAATCTCAAACCCTGTAACGACCCGACTTTCTATGCCCAGAAAGTCGCATCATTATGAAGAAAGAAAGGGATAGAAAGAGAAAAGAAGAGAAAGAAAGAAACAACACATCAGAATCTCACAGCGGAAACGGAACAAATTATAATATATCACATAACTAATACATAGTCTTTACATAATCATAGTACACAACTTATACATCACTTACTAGACAGTTATAAACATCTGTCTAGACATTACAACTCAAATACAAGACAAGACACTATCACAGATATCAACACAGCGGAATACTATATCTACGAACGCCGAAGCCTCCTGCTCCATTGCTCCTCCAGAATATTCGTCAAAACTAAACCTGAATCCCTTGGCTACTCGTAAAAATTTGAGTACCCAAGAGTTTAATAAAACAGAAAATAAACACTTGGGTCAGACATGGGTCTGGTGTGAGTAAACGGGTTAAAATTGTTTAACTTCAAAACCTTTTGAAAACAAAGGTATCACGTAAGACTTCCCACACATAAACATGGAAAAGTTTTTACCTTACGCTAACCAAAACATTTGATAGGAAATCCAGTTATATTATAATAGGGTCTAGGGTTTTCAAGTAAAATACAGAAATAGCTGAAATGCTTACATCTCACATTTCAACATAGTTGGGCATAACTAATACGTACGGCACTTATTGGAGTTTGGATTCCATACAATGGCAGGGCTACCGGGGTACCGCCCGTCACAGTACGTGGCCTAGATCACCGTACCGAGGATCACTCCCAATCCCCTGCAACACAAGGTCGGAACATCCCTTACTGGATAATTCCCGCACAAGATACCTCACGGTTGGGATCAGCAACCGCACACACTAAGCCGAAATAAGAAGGGACTTCTAGACAGAGGTAATCTTGTCCTACTTGGGTGCTACCCACTAACCTTGCTACACCTCCCCTGTTTTAGCCATTCCCGGTTTGTGAGGCTTGAGGTCACGATTACCTTAGAAAAGAACACATCACTTAGAATGCTCATCGTCCACCTGACGATGTTCTGAAAGCATTCAATCCATACAAGTTCGTTCCGGGTTCGAACGAAACCGAAGGCATTATCTCGTTACACTCGTTTTGGAATCACCCTCAGAGTTAACGACAATAACCCTTGCACTCTGAATCTTCATCTTCACTTGATTCACGACCTATCGTTAATTTGGATCGATGTGGTATTCGGGTCTCCAGACCTGGAAATCCGGTATACGGAAACCCGATCCCGGTCTCATCGAAATCCAAAACGTATCTTTTAAGGCCAAGTTGTTTTAAAGGTTAAAACAATTCAATTCATTATCTTTACACACATAGAAAGATAATTCACAATAGAAAATCAACATTATCAGATAATCCATATTATCATCACAATTCAACTAAACATCCATATCACACAGCATATATCTCATCAGAGATCAAACAATGCAAATCATTCCATATTATTTATCCATCCATAAGGAATGATTTATCTCATCTCTAATTAATTTAAAGTAAATTAAATTAATTACTTCATTTTATAAATCCTGCTTACTTAACCATTAATTAATTACAATCAATTAATTATCCTCTAATTACCCTTTAGGTAATTTATCCTTTAATTAATTACTCAAATTAATTATCCTTAACCATTATAGTAATTAACCTTTAATTACATCATTAATTAATTAACTAAAATTAATTAAGTTAATCAACTATAATTAATTACATTAATCCTTAATTAATTATATTGATTAATAACTTCATTTATTAATTATTACTTAATTAATCAATTCTTAATTACATCATTAATTATATTAATTAATGATCCTTAATTACAACTTAATTATTAATTACTCAATTAAATTAATTACATTAAGTAATTAATCTTTAATTAAACAACATTTATTAATCACCTTGATTAATCTTTAATCAGTAATTAACTACCCTTAATTACTTTCACTAACTAAATTAATTACTTCCTTAATTAATTCCTTAATTAATCCCTTGATTAATTATTCAAAGTAATTAACTCAAATTACTTTTATAAAATCATTATTCAACTAATTACTTCCAGTAATTATCTTATTATTTACTTCCCTAAAAAATCATACCTTAATAATTACTTTAAGTAATTATTATCAAATCATTTCTTGATTATTCTAAATTAATTAAACTTAATTAATTAATTTAACTAAATCAAATTAACTTCAATTAATTACAATAAGTAATTAATTCTTAATTACTTCCAATAAGTAATTACATTTAAACAATTTCAATAATTGATTATCTTTAAATTAATTAATCTAATTAACTATTAAAATTAATCTTATTAATTTATTATTTAATAATCCATAGTTAATGACCTCATTAACTACTATTTAATTACTTTCCTTAAGTAATTAACTTATACTAATTTTTTTATTAATTCTAAATTAATAAATCTTAATAACCAATTTATTAATCTCTAATTACTAAATTAATTAAGTGTCAACCATAACTTAATTAATATTTAATTACTTATTAATTAATTCCTAACTATTAATTAATATTCTAATTATAATCCTTAATTACAATCTAATTAATAAATCTTAATCATTAATAAATTAGTATAAACCTTTAATTACCTATTTAATTAATCCAAATGATTAATTAATCAAATAAATTAATTATCCATTAAATTTCCTAATTAATTTAATTAACATAAATCTTTAATTACTTTAAGATAAACTTTGTTCTTATTGAAAATCAAGTTATCCTTTACAAAGTATTTTAAATCAATTTACTTAAATTTTAACTTCAAAATTTCATTTTAAATTTAAAGATTTAAAATGAAAACAAATTATCTTTATCAATGTTTTAAACAACATTTATAAAACTCTTTTATTTTTCATGTTAAAGAATTACTCATCTTGTAATAGAATTTCTAAAAGAGTTTAAATCAATCCTTTTAAAATTCAAACATTTAAATATAACAAACATTTAAACTTATTAAAACATTTGAATTTATAAAACTTATTTATCTAATATTAAAATTTAAAACTAAACTTGTCTTCATATATCAAACTTTGATTTACTGTTTAACTATTGCTTCAAAATTTAAATTAGATTTAAATTTCAAACTGACAGGTATAAAACCTGTCAACACTAAAACTCTCGAACCCAGCCTATTTACTTCGAGTCGTAACCCAAAATTACCCGAGTCTCCCCCGCAAAAACACTCAAAAATCTCGAGACCCATCCTCTCTGTCAAACCCAGACTTTCCCAAACATACTCACGACCGTGTGCACGTGCACCGGAGATGAAGTCGCCTCCGACCATCACCGAGTATCCCCACAAGTCGGCGATCATCCACCTACCAGAACACGACCATCCAATCTTCGATCAATTCGCGAAATCGAAATCGAGACTTGAGCATCAAAACTGGAACACAGACTACTCCCAAACCCTGTCAACAATCCCTCGTCCTCCCATTTCTGATCACCAGAACGCCAGCGACTCCAGCGACGACTTCGTCCACGTCATAGCTACCATTTCCCAGGGTTCAGTTGAACTCGATCCATCCTAGACGTCGTGGAAACCCAATTTCCTATCATCACAAAAACTAGGGCTACAACCCAATTCTGATCACCGCCACTTCTACAATGCCTAGAACATCTTCCTGACATTTTTGCCACACCCTCTGATCACTACACTACCTCCACCAAGAACCCCAAACCTTCTGATCAACTCGATCACCACAGATTTACTAAAACCCATTTCCAGTTCAAATACGTACCACAGTCTCAATTTCTAACCAAACACTATGATTTTATTTTTAAAAATCATCTTTTTGTTTATGTTTTCAGTTTATAATACTGAATTTATAATTTATTATGTTTGAGTTTTTGACTTGTATTCAGTTTGCTCAGTTTTTCTTGATTCCAGAGATATTACCTATTTATTTTAACTTAAATAATTTTTAAACTTTATTCTATGATAAAACAAACAAATTTTGTTTAAATACTAAATCCTAATAATGACTAGATCAAGAGATAAAGCATTTAAATCAAATCCTAAATTTTGAAACTGGGAACAGAACTACAGAAGTGTTCAGGTATACATTCATTTCTCATCTAAACATTCACTACTATATACATAAACATATTTGGCTTCAGATAATAATCATGCAACCTTATTTCATATACTTAAAAATTTTAAAAGTGATATTACTCACTGTTATTTATAAACTTTCAAATATTTAAACACAACAGAGCATATATACAGATATTCAATACTATCACATACACATGCATCCATTCCAATCCAGATTTTTAGGCAAGCAACATGATTTTCATTTTTATATCAAAGTTAAATCCAGGGTTTTAAACTGTTTTAAAAATTATAGTTTACTCACCTGAAAACAGAGAGCAGGCTTTAATTGCTTAATTTGGAACTTGCTTTGTTTTTGAATTTAAGACTTGCATGCTTGCCTTTTTGAAATTTGTTGAAGTGATGACTCCAGCTTGATTCCAGACCAAAGAAAATACACGCAGCCCTTTTTGATTTTGATTAAAACTCAGGTTGAAAAGAAAATGCTTGCATTTTTGTTGCTCTCAGGTTTTTGGAAAAATACAGATGCTTAGGAATAAAGCATGCAGGCTCTGATTTTTGGTTTTTGAGGAGTTTGTTCACTGATTTGTTTACAAGCTTGAAATGCTTTTCCAGGTTACAAATTTGAAAAATCTGTTCATGCTTGAGGAAAGAGGTTTGGACAGGGTTTTAAACTTGAAAATGTTTTCAGGAAATTTGGGAATTGTTTTGATTTTTCTTTTAGTTTTGAGGAAGGTTTCAGATTTGTCTTAGGAAGATTGTTTGGATTTTGAGTTTTCTCCTTAGCTTTTTGAAAAAGAATGGCAAAAGAAATGAAAGGAAGAAAAACATATTTGCATGGCTGAAATTTTATTAAATAAAAATAAAAAGAAAACCAAACTTAAAATGCCACTTGTTAAGATAATTTACATTTGTCACATTAAATGGTTTATTACTTAACACATGTTAATTTAGCTCTCAAATGTTTACACTTGTCTTGTAAGTAATTTGTATTTATAATTTAAGTGTTAATAAAAAGCTTTTAACTTAATTAATTAGTTTTTAATACTTAGATATATATATAGATAACTTTAAAGAGTAAAACCAATTATATTTATATATAAAATTCAAACCAAAGATTTCTAATTACAATATATATACAAATATATATATTTATTATAAATAGAAAACATTTTATTTAGCTTTTAAAAGATAAATTCACTAATTTAAATATTTATTAAAGAAGATTATTAAATTAATTCAAATTAAATTACAAAATCATCAAATCAATTTAATTTTTTAATACAGATTATTAAATTGATATTGCCTAAAATTCAGGGATATCACAAACCCATTTTGAGATCACTCATAACTCCCATTTAAATCAACCATTTAACTATCTAAGTTAAATTTAAATTTCATCTTGAAATTTCCAATTCAAGTTGTTTATTCTAAACTCATTTAACTTTCCTTAAGTTAAATTCAATTTAATTCAGTCAACTTTACCCAATTTGAATTCCCATTTCAAATTTTAAACTTTATATTAATAATCTTCCCACTTATAAGTTCAAAAACTTATCACTTTGGGTTTCATATCACATTCCAAGGAAAAATTTAAAACTCAACACTTAGAGTTTATTTCAAATCATCTTTGATATTATGTATATCCTCATTTATACATATTTATTTTCTTTACACACCAAGTTATACTTTAAATTTTTAAACCACCTTTGGTTTTAATTCAAAACAAATTTCTTTAAACAATTTCAAGTTTTCTGGACTTAGATTTAAAAACTTCAGAATTTTAAATTATTTTCAATTCCAATTGGATTTTTAATTTCAGTTTGGATCCATTTCAAACTTATCTTCATTCAATTTCAATTTGGTTGTATTTCTATTACCACTTAATTTAATTCCAATATTTTAACAACCAATTACCTTAATATTTATTAGAAAGAAATATCATTTTATATATCAAAATATATTCTTATATAAAATCATTTAAAACCCTTATATAAGAAAATAACAATTACGCTCATATATATATATATACACACACACACACTCAACTCGTTCTAGGGTACCATTGACCCTATTCTTAACGAGTAATCCCAACAGAGCCAAGGTTCTTGCTTAACCTTGCTCTGATACCAAATGTAACTGTGATAACCCAGGATTTAAAGATTTTTATAAAAGGAAGTTTAAAAATTAAATTGAAACTAGGTTTAAACTTTTACTTGAATAATGTTTAAAGCATTTAAGGTAAGCTATGTTTTGTGACTTTAATTTATCTAGTTAAATGAGTATTTTAGAAACTTAATTAATGATTTAATTAAGTAAAATCAATTATTAAGATAAAATGATTATGGTAATTAAGGTATTAATAAGAGAATGTTTTATCTTAAAATAATTAAGATTTTTAATGTCTTGAAATTAATTAGGTTAATCAAGGGAAATTAAGTATAAGTAATTAATTTAATAAAGAATTAATTAATGGTTAATTAATTTAAAATTTAGTATAATTACTTAATATAATTAATAAAATATAATTACTTAGTATAAGTAATTAGTGGTTAAATAAATAAATATAATTAATAAAAGGATAATTACTTAATGAAAGTAATTAGAGATTAATTAATGTAAGTAATTGAAGAGTAATTACTTAGATGATAATTACTTAATAAAAAGGGAAATTACTTAATGAAAGTAATTAAGGATTAAATATTCAAGTGTAATTAAAGAAATTAATTAAAGGGTTAGTTAAAAATGAATGTGATTAATTTAAAAGGATAATTAATCAATGTAAGTGATTATAGAATAAATAATTAAAGGTTAACTAATGAGAATAATTAAAAGTTAATTAATGAGAATAGTTAAAGGATAATTAATTTGTGAAATTAATTAAAGGTTAATTATTTAATGTAATTAAAGAATAATTAATTAAGGATAATTAATTAAGATGTTAAATAAAGGATGATTAATTAATTGGTTTAAAATTAATAAATGATTTAGTAAGCAGGATTTAAAGGTGATTAAAGTAATTAATTTAATTTATTTAAATTAATTAGAAATGGTGTGACTAATTAAATTTGCTTATGGATGATTGGATTGAAGAAATGCCTTGAATTTTGATATCTCTGATATAAAATGTTTTGTGATATGGTATGTTTGGATTATACAGTGATATTGTGATAATCCATTGATGATGAATTGCTATGTAAAAGTGACATCATGTATTTAAAAGTTTGAATTGTATTTCTTTTAAATAACTTGGGTTAAGATGACATTGGATTCGAAGAGACCGGAGTCGGATATTAGTTAATATCCGAAACCACTTCGATTCTTTATAGATCGATAGGTGAAGTAAGTATTGAGCATAACAAGTAATGAACTCGTAGTGAAGTACGAGTTACCCGGGATTTTAAATAAGTAAATTTGCATTGGTATTTTCTTATTAGATGGTTTACTCACGCTGGTTTCCAGCCTGACCCGGGTGTTACTTTGATGTAATGCTCGGGTCAGACCGAGTATTACAGATTTCAGGTAAGGACGTTCTGGAGCTCAGGAGGCGAGCTGGATGGCAGGAACGTATGGAGTATATTCCACTGTGATATTATAGTTGTCAAAGACATGTTAATTCTAACTGTCTAGTATATTTATGAATATTGTAACTTTGATGTATAAAAATGTAATTAACAAATACAGTTTTCTTTGTATAACTGATATTATTATTTGATATTGTATTTTGATCCGCTGCGAATGTGAGAATCTGTGTCTTGTTCTGTTTCTTTCTTCTATCTCTTTTCTTTTTCTTCTAACTATCTGGAATTTTCGGGTTCGAAATTTCCGGGTCGTTACATTTGGTATCAGAGCCAGGTTAAGCGAGAACCTTGGCTCTGTTGGGATTACTCGTTAAGGATAGGGTCAGTGGTACCCTAGAACGAGTTGAGTGTATATATATATATGAGAACGTAATTGTTATTTTCTTATATAAGGATTTTAAATGATTTTATATTTTGATATATAAAATGATATTCTTTCTAATAAATATTAAGGTAATTGGTTGTTAAAATATTAGAATTAAAATTAAGTGGTAATAGAAATACAACCAAATTGAAATTTAATAAAGGTAAGTTTGAAATGGATCCAAACTGAAATTAAAATCTTGAATTGTAGAAGTGTTATCAGAATAAAGATAATAATAAATTGGTTTCCAGATATGATAATCTTGGTTATTATCATAAATGGTAGTTGTGTTTAATAATGAATGTTGTTAATGATTAAGCAAAATGAAATGTTTTAGGGAAGTAAACATTTAAGTGAGTATAACTTATAAATTGGAATTGAAGATAATATAAAATTGTGAAATTTTAAATCTAAATCCAGAAAACTTGAAATTGTTTTAAAAAAATTGTTTTGAATTAAAACCAAAGGTGGTTTAAAAATTTAAAGTATAACTTGGTGTGTAAAGAAAATGTATATATGAGGAATATACATAATACCAACGATGATTTGAAATAAACACTTAGTGTTGAGTTTTAAATTGGAATGTGATGTAAAACCCAAAGTAAAGTAAGTTTTTAAACTTAAAAGGGAAAAGACTATTAATCTGAAGTTTAAAATTTGAATAGGAATTCAAATTGTGAAAAGTTGACCGGATTAAGTAAATTTAACTTGAAGGAAGTTAAATAAGTTTGAATAAATAACTTGAATTGGAAATTTCAAGATGAAATTTAAATTTAACTTGGATAGTTAAAAGGTTAATTTAAATGGGAGTTATGAGTGATCTCAAAATGGGTTTGAGATCTGGAAATTGAATATGGATAATAAATTAGAATTTAAAGATTAAATTGTTTTTGAATTCTTATTTGAAATTTGAAATAAGTTAAGTAAATATAATTTTTAAAATAAAATTTTGAAATTTGAATTCAGAATTAAATGGTTTAAAGATTTAATTTGTTAAAATTAAAAATAAAGGTTGAATTTATTTAAAAATAAAGGAATTGTGATTTAAGGAATTAAATCAATATTTAAAAATTTTAACTCGAATTTATATAATTCGAGATAGTTTAAAATTTGAGATTTAAATTGAATTAGTTCAAACTGAATTTGATTTGAATAAATAGGAATTGTGATTTAAGATGGATAAGTTTAAAATTCAAATGGAAAATTTGAATTGAGTTAATTTGAAACAAAAATTGATGATTGAATGAGTTCAAATTCAAATGGGAATTGGGATTAATTCATATAGAAATTGAAATGATTTGAAATTGAAGTGGATTCAATTTGAAATTAGTTTGAATAATTTGAAATTGTAATTAAAATAATAACTCAATTGGAAATGGAAGCAATTGAGAATAAGTGAATGGAATTAAAAGAAATATGAATAGAAAAGAGAATTGATTTGGCTAATAACCAACAAAGATAAATACGTAGGATATACGTATATTATTCTATTCGCATAGTGATTTGATCCAGATTCAAAACAGAATTTCGAGATAGTATTATCGACCCGAGTTGGAATTTTTCGCTCGATTTTCGACGGCGAACCTGGATATGGGTTGTTGATTGGTTCTGGATATTCTCTATCATAGCTACGACTATGCAAGGAGAATGACGGTTTCTGATCAAGAAATCAGATCTGAGTCCGCACTAGAAAGTCGGGTGGACAATACTAGTTCGGAAGTGAAATTGTGTGATCGATTGAGCGATCAGACTGATATTGCGTACAGATGATATGTGTACATCGTACGAGTTTGGATGAAATTGTCATTTAAAATTTGAGGATAAGAAATTTGAAATGGTTTTTGAAAATGAAAGGTATATTATGTGAAATATAATGGAATTGGATATTTCTTTGGTTGAAATTTACTTTATGGGGGTAAGTAAGTGATAAATAACTTTATAAAGAAATCAAACTTGAATATTTGATTGACAATAAATAAAGTTATATTTTGTAATATGATAAACTTCCCTTATTGAATCTAGCCAGAATAAAAAGGGTTTTGAAATATTTGAAGTATAAAAGAGGTTTTATACAAGTTTGAAATGATCCAAAGATTTTCAAAGTTATATATATCTATATCTATATATATATAAAGGATCTTATGAGAATGATTTTGGAAAAGGTTTTGGGAACCTATGAATTTGGAAAAGGCTTTTGATTTTTGGGAAAATCAATTTTGGATTTTGGAAAGCCTAGTTTGAGAATTATCGATTTTGGTAATCAATTTTGTGTAAAGGAGATTTTGATAAATCATAAAGGGTATGATTTGAAGATACTATAAATGTATAGTATAAAATGTTTTGAGTATAGCTCTGGGGAAAAAGGCGCTTCCTTGAAATGAACTTCTCAGGAGTACCACTGGGTGGTACTGCCTTGAGCCCCAAGGGGGGTTTCTAAAGTTAATCCTGTGAGGAGTCCGGAATAAACTAGTTCCTGAGGATTATTTGTGTAGCGAAAGTCGAGGGGCTGGTGCCCACAGAGGCATTTGGGTTATGCTGTGACGACAGTATAACTCAATGTCACTGCGATCTACTGCAGACCATAGCGAAAGTCATGTGTGCCGCTGAGAGCCAACTGTCTACGTTTGATTTTATATCGGTAGACTGTGACACTATGGTAACATAGCGAAAGTCGTTTGTGCCGCTGAGAGCCAACTGTCTACGTTTGATTTTATATCGGTAGACTGCGACCTATGTGGGAGAAGTTTCATTTTAACAGCGAAATTGTGTGTGCCGCTGAGAGCCAACAGTTACATGGACTTTTGCTGCGATGGCAACGTAACCCTGGATGTAACTGTGATCTGTTGTGGGTTCTATGGTGTAATCAGTTACATGGACTTTTGCTGCGATGGCAACGTAACCCGTGATGTAACTGTGACCATGGATGGGGGTGATGATTTCCAGAGCATTCTCACCAAAGATATTTCCTCGATTTCAAAAATGTTTTCGATATTTTCAATAAAATTATTTTCAAAGTATTTTCACTGGATGTTGTAAACGGGTCTGCCAGGCACTTATAGATTTTCAGTCCTACGTCTGATCAACGTATGACAAAATTTCTGTGAGAACAAGGATTGACTTGTTGAAACATCGAGTTATAAAAGTATTTTTATAAAAACTATTTTTTTGTAATATTATATAGATTTTAAAATATTTTTAAAAAAAATTAATATAAAGGGAGTTTATAGTTTAAATTGTTCAACAAGAAATTTATCTGATAATAAGTAAATAATAAATTTTGGCTTCGTTCCTTTTCGAGGACGAAAAGATTCTAAGGGGGAGGAATGTGATAACCCAGGATTTTTGGACATTTATTAATTGATAATTAACTGGATTGAGTCAATAAAAACAATGATTTATAAGTTAAACAAATAAATCTGTTAATAAAATTTATAAGTTTATTTCTTTTGAAAACCAATAGCATTTTAATTTGGGAATATCTTTCTAACAATTTAAATTTGGTAAGATTTATTTTTCAAAGCTTACAAATGTTTATATTTATAATGTATATATATATTGGTATATATATTATAAATAGGAAGGCTTTAATTGAATAAAAGAATATGTTTTCAAATTATAATATATATGTATATATATATTGTTATTTGAAGTTATGTTATAAAATTCAATATAATAATTATCAAACTAATGTTAAAAATATTTTCCATTTAGAATATATATATTTGTATATATTGAAATGGAAAGAATATTGGATTTGAATTTAATAAAGTATTTTCAAACTTTAATCTATATATAATTTGTAAATTGGAAATTTTTAATTTGACTTAATACCTTTAAAAATGATATTTGAGATTTAAATAACAAGAATAATTTCTTATTTATTTTAAACATATATTTAAACATATATTTTAAGTTTTTATTTTAGTTAAGATTTAAATTAAAAGTTTATTTTTTTTAATATTCTTTCATTTTCAAATTTCAAACATAAGATAAATTGTTAAGTAAAAATGGGTTTGTAAAAATTATATATATATAGAGTTAAAATAAATTTTCCAAGTATATAAAAATATAATACATTTAATTTGATCAAAGCATAAGTTATTATAAATAATTGTTTTCATAAATTCATATTTATATATTTATTAAAATCTAAAAGCTTATTTATAAAAAGAGATAAATACATTATATACATGTAAATATTTCATAAATACATGTATATGACTTAAATAAATTAATTAAGAAAAGGATTTACACTTGTAAGCTTTTAAAGATAGTTTTAAGACATTTGTAAAATTTAAGGCCTATGTGTAAGCAAATTAATACATAAGGAGTACAAATGTCAACATTCTTTTTAATAATTAAAATAAATAAATAAAAATTTAAAGAAGAAATATATTTTACTTTCAGCTGAATTAATCTTTCTTCATTCTTCAACAAAAATAATTCGAATCAAAAGAAATAAAAGACTGGAAATCAAATTCAAAGAAGCAAAGCAAAATCTGGAAATGGAAGTCTGGAAATTTCAAATGCAAATCAAAGGAAGAAGATGGAGACAAATTCAATAAGCAGTTTCGAAATCTTCAATTGCCATCAGAGAAATTAATCAAACTGCAAGTTTAAAATTCTACAAAGCAAAAGAAATCAAGCTTAAAATCAAATAACAAACCTGGAACAAGTCTGGAAACAAAAATTTCTGTTCTCTGCTTCTCTGTTCTTAAGTTATACAGGTGAGTAAACTAACACTTAAAAACTTAAATTAGTTAAATACATGATGCATGTGATCGTCCTTGAAAATTTGATGTGAAATCTGCTTATGAAGATTTTAAATGTGGATGTCTGTAGATATGAGTATTTGGCTATGTTCTGGTTACAGATTTTAAAAATTCAATATTTTATCCCATAATCTTTTTGAGGTTTGGATATTTAAACGAAAAGTGTTCAAATTAACAAGATCTCAATTGTAAAAATGGTTTCAAGAATTTACATTAAGTAACTTTTTCAAAAATGAGAAATTACAGTGAAAATCATTTAAAATCAGAAAATCAAGTAGCAAGATTTCATGTTTAAATGATATAAACAAATTCATGGTGAAGAATAATGATTTTTGATGTTAAAATCACCATTTTTAAATTTGGGAATGATGGGAATTTTCGAGATGATCGGATTTGCTAGTTTCAGCAATTTCTCGTCGTTCGATGGTGGATGGACGTCGAGTTTGAAGCTAGAGGTGGCTGGAGGTCTGGGGAACATCGGAAAAATGCTTGAAGGATTTATATGTAGCTGTTGTGGCCGGGCGATGGCAGAGTAGGGCTTGTGGTGATGTTTTGGTCGATGTTGTTCTCGAGGAAATCTTGTCGTCGTGGGTGAACAGGAAGCGACCGGTATGGGTGGAATCGTAGCGTAGGGATGGGACGAAGCTCTGGTCGTGATGGTGTGGATGATTGAGGCTGGGATCGTCGGCGAGGGAAGAAATTCCGATGTGGTGGGTTCCAGTTTTTCGAACGATATGTTCGATTTCGTTTCGATGGTGATATCGGTGATCTGGGTGGCCAGGTAGGTCAGGAAGATAGTTGTCGACTTGGGGAAGCTAGCGGCGATGGTCGGAGACGCTCCGACTATGTGTACACGTACACGCGTACACGTCTGTGATTTGGATTTGGGTGGCATCGGAGAGGAAAGAAGATGTTCGGGTTTGGGGTCGAGAGTTTTGTTGTTTGACTCGAAGGAGTAGGTGGAAGCGAGTGTCACGAGTAATTTAGAGTTTTGCTCAGGAAATTTATGTGATATCTCGGGTTTGATTTATGATAAGGAACAGTTTTCAAAGTTTTAAAGATATTTATAAAAGGAAGTTTAAAAATTAAATTGAAACTAGGTTTAAACTTTTACTTGAATAATGTTTAAAGCATTTAAGGTAAGCTATGTTTTGTGACTTTAATTTATCTAGTTAAATGAGTATTTTAGAAACTTAATTAATGATTTAATTAAGTAAAATCAATTATTAAGATAAAATGATTATGGTAATTAAGGTATTAATAAGAGAATGTTTTATCTTAAAATAATTAAGATTTTTAATGTCTTGAAATTAATTAGGTTAATCAAGGGAAATTAAGTATAAGTAATTAATTTAATAAAGAATTAATTAATGGTTAATTAATTTAAAATTTAGTATAATTACTTAATATAATTAATAAAATATAATTACTTAGTATAAGTAATTAGTGGTTAAATAAATAAATATAATTAATAAAAGGATAATTACTTAATGAAAGTAATTAGAGATTAATTAATGTAAGTAATTGAAGAGTAATTACTTAGATGATAATTACTTAATAAAAAGGGAAATTACTTAATGAAAGTAATTAAGGATTAAATATTCAAGTGTAATTAAAGAAATTAATTAAAGGGTTAGTTAAAAATGAATGTGATTAATTTAAAAGGATAATTAATCAATGTAAGTGATTATAGAATAAATAATTAAAGGTTAACTAATGAGAATAATTAAAAGTTAATTAATGAGAATAGTTAAAGGATAATTAATTTGTGAAATTAATTAAAGGTTAATTATTTAATGTAATTAAAGAATAATTAATTAAGGATAATTAATTAAGATGTTAAATAAAGGATGATTAATTAATTGGTTTAAAATTAATTAATGATTTAGTAAGCAGGATTTAAAGGTGATTAAAGTAATTAATTTAATTTATTTAAATTAATTAGAAATGGTGTGACTAATTAAACTTGCTTATGGATGATTGGATTGAAGAAATGCCTTGAATTTTGATATCTCTGATATAAAATGTTTTGTGATATGGTATGTTTGGATTATACAGTGATATTGTGATAATCCATTGATGATGAATTGCTATGTAAAAGTGACATCATGTATTTAAAAGTTTGAATTGTATTTCTTTTAAATAACTTGGGTTAAGATGACATTGGATTCGAAGAGACCGGAGTCGGATATTAGTTAATATCCGAAACCACTTCGATTCTTTATAGATCGATAGGTGAAGTAAGTATTGAGCATAACAAGTAATGAACTCGTAGTGAAGTACGAGTTACCCGGGATTTTAAATAAGTAAATTTGCATTGGTATTTTCTTATTAGATGGTTTACTCACGCTGGTTTCCAGCCTGACCCGGGTGTTACTTTGATGTAATGCTCGGGTCAGACTGAGTATTACAGATTTCAGGTAAGGACGTTCTGGAGCTCAGGAGGCGAGCTGGATGGCAGGAACGTATGGAGTATATTCCACTGTGATATTATGGTTGTCAAAGACATGTTAATTCTAACTGTCTAGTATATTTATGAATATTGTAACTTTGATGTATAAAAATGTAATTAACAAATACAGTTTTCTTTGTATAACTGATATTATTATTTGATATTGTATTTTGATCCGCTGCGAATGTGAGAATCTGTGTCTTGTTCTGTTTCTTTCTTCTATCTCTTTTCTTTTTCTTCTAACTATCTGGAATTTTTGGGTTCGAAATTTCCGGGTCGTTACAGTAACGACCCGGAATTTTTCGAACCCGAAAATTCCAGATAGTTAGGAGAAAAAGAAAAGAGATAGAAGAAGAAACAAAACAAGACACAGATTCTCACATTCGCAGCGGATCAAAATACAATATCAAATAATAATATCAGTTATACAAAGAAAACTGTATTTGTTAATTACATTTTAATACATCAGAGTAACAACATTCACAAATACTAGACAGTTAGAATTAACATGTCTTAGACAACTATAATATATCACAGCGGAAAATACTCCATACGTTCCTGCCATCCAGCTCGCCTCCTGAGCTCTAGAACGTCCTTACCTAAAATCTGTTATACTCGGTCTGACCCGAGCATTACAATAAAGTAACACCCGAGTCAGGCTGGAAACCAGCGTGAGTAAACCCATTTAAATAGAAATACTAAGGTTGTAAAACCTCTTTGAAACATAGGGTAACTCGTACCTCACTACGAGTTCTTATCTTGTTATAGCCAAACACTTACTACACAAATCAAAATCTAAGTACCGTTACTTAGTTTCAATGGTCTAGTTTACTTAATTTATTCCATTCCAGCCTAATTGATTTACAAATCAATCTATAAAGAATTATAGATTACAAATTCGAAGTGGTTTCGGATATTTTTGATACCCGACTCCGGTCTCTTCGAATCCAATATCATCCTAAATCCAAGTTGTTTAAGTGAAATACAATTCAAATTTTAAATATAGGGTGTCACCTTTACACAGTAATTCATCATCGATGGATACCCACATTATCACAGTTTAAAACAACATATCCTATCGCATAGCATCTCAAATCACATATCAGAGATATCAACTAATCTAAGGCATATAATATCATTCAATCATTCATAAGCAAGATTAATCACTTCCAAAATTAATTTAATTTATCTTTAATTAAATTAATTACTAATCTTTAATCACTTAGATTATCTTTACTCAACATTAATTAATTACAAACCAATTAATTAATCACCCTTTAAATATCCATCTTAATTAATCATAAACAGTAATTATCGTCCTGTAATTACTTACCTTAATTAATTAACTCCTTAATTAATAATATTAATCCTTTAATTAATTACATCAAATAATTAATCCTTAATTACTTTTGCAAAGTAATTATACTTCAATTACTACCCATTAAGTAATTCCCTTTAAATTAATTACATCCTGTAATTATACATTAATTACTTGTACTAAGTAATTACACATATCAATCTCATTAAGTATTCATACTTAATCAGCATCAAGATTATCTTTAATTAATTTACAAATTAATTAACTTAAATTAATCACATCCATTTATTATTTACGATTGAGTAATTTATTCCTTAATTACTCTTAACAAATTAATTAATCTTTAATTACAGATTAATTATTCTTTAATTATTAATTAATAAACCTTAATTATCAATTAATAAAACTTAATAACAATTAATTAATCCTTAAATTAGTTAATTAATCCTTAATTACCATTTGATTTATCCTTAATTAATCTTATATTAATCACCCCTTAATTAATAATTAATAAAACCTAATTATAAATTAATAAAACTTAATTACAAATTAAGTACTTCTTAATTACCAATTAATTTACCTCTAATTACAAATTAATTAATCTCTTAATTACTAAATTAATTAATCTCTAATCATTAATTAATCTCTAATTACTTTTATTAATTTATCTCCAATTTCTTTCATTAATCAATTACTCTTTTAATTAATTACCTTTATCAAGTAACTTTAATTAATCACATTCTTAATTAAAGATAAATTCTTTATCTTCATTATTTACCTAATTTTATCATTGGAAAACATTTAGGGATTAATTACATGATTTAAAAATATATAATTTACTTTAAACAAAACAATTTAAACATTTAATTTGTTTTAAAACAATTTAATCTTTGAACTTTACTTGGAAACTTGTTGATCTTTTCTTTGGAAACTTCCATTTTATTTATTTTAAAAACTTGATAATTTCCCTTTGCTTTAGAAACTTATTAGATTACAAAAGAAACCCGAGACAAACACACAAAATCCTAAGTCAATCCCCAAGCAACTCACGAGTAACTCTCGTATCTTCTTCTTCGAGTCGCACTTCAAATCGCACGAGCACAACACCGAGAAAACTTCATCTTCCCAAACTATCGATCATCCCCAGCTCCAAACGTGCACTTGCACGTGCACCACCTAACGACGAAGCTCCGACCTTCGTCACGACCATCCCCAAGTCGCCTACAATCTCCCTGATGAACTCGACCCCTCGACCTCGTCGAACTTGCCGCGAGATGAAATCGAACAATTCGAACACATCTGAACCCACAACATCTACAGGAAACTTCCATTTGCCCTCGCCTCTGACCATCGAACACAACATCTCCCCACCGATCGATAGCTCTTCCGACATGCTACCACCCTGCCAAACTCCACGAGCTCCGGTCGCATACTCGCCTCCCAAAATCATCGCGTTGCCACCTAATGCCGAGGCTGCCTTAAACCCTATAATCGATCGACCCACCCAGGCCAAGCCCAAATCCAATAATTGGCCACGGTCGATCCCTTCCCCACGCCCATGCGCACCTCCCAGCGTCGCCGTCCTGACGCCTCCGCCACCCACAGTGGAGAAATTTATTTTTTAAGAGAATTTGGTCATTTTAAAATTTCTTACATTATAAACTGTTAAAAATCATAATTTAACTTCTAAAAATCCTATTTCTATAAGAGAAATCAGATGGCATGCATGAATCCTTGTTTTAATTACATTGAATTTTCACTAAAGTTGGGTTACTTACTGTAAAACAAGTCTGAGATAACTACACAACATAAACCATTCACAAAATTATTTTTAGCTTAAACTACACAGGAAAATAAACATTTTCTTAGTTTACAACATCAACATATTTGAACTAGATTTAAAGATATGGATTTTCGAAACTGGGATGAATATAAATGTTCATCGTTTACAGAGCAGCACATCAATTCATTTCCAACTTTGAAGTTAAAGTTTCTCACAGTATATAGAATAATTCAGACTATATTCAAATTGAAAACATCCATGCAAACATATATGCATCATCACTAATCAAATCTATCACATGCATCAGTACTAACAGATTTTCAAAAACTGTTTTTAAAGTTAGATTTACTCACCTATTTTGTTTAAACAGAGCAGCCCCTTTTTGAAATTGAAAACTGTAAATGTTCTTGATTTTGAAACAGCAAGCTTTGAATTGATCTGGAAACTTAGTCGTTTTGAAACTGATCTGAAGCTTTAAATTGTTGAATTTGAATTGAATCTGATCTCGAATCTTTGTTTTGCTATGTTACTTGATTCAGATCTTGTGATTTAGTTTTATTTTGATTCTCTTTTCCAGGTTTGAGTTTTTCTTTGTTTTGAAATGTAACAGGCTTATGTTTTGAATGAAAATAGGAAAGAAAGATGATGAGAAAAAAATATAGGTTTATATAAATTAATTTTAGGATTTAAAGAAAATGAAAATAAAATGGTGACACATGTCTTTTATATTTAACACTTGTCTTTTACCTTAGTTAATTCATTCACACTTGTTATTAAAGAGATAAATAGCTAACACATGTAATTTTGCATGAATTTAGTAATTTTTAAATGGTTATAAGCTTTTTATACCTAATTTCCTAATTAATAAATACTTCTTAATTTATATAAATAGAATCTCTTTTAAAGAAAATAATATAAAATAAACTATATCCTAAATAAAATATATTTTAAAAAAATCCAAAATATATTTAAGATATATATCTATCTTTTGAAATTCAATATCCAACCCAAATTCAAATTTAAATATTTAAAATCCAATTTTTTTTAAAATCAACTCAAATATATATATATATATATATTTAAACAAACACAAATTCAATTTGTAAATTATATTAGGAGATTATCCAATAAATATCCATCCAGATATAAATATTTATTATCAGATTAATTCGTTTAACATATCAATCAGTATTTTAATAAATTTAATCCTGTTAATTTCTAATTAACAGATGTCTATAAATCCGGGTTATCACACTAAGTAGAATTGTTTCTTGAAAGGTAACGCGTAGCCTCAAGCCTCATCAACCGGAAATGACTAAATCAGGGGAGATGCAGCAAGGCTAAGTGGGTCGCACCTAATTAAGGTATGTTATCAATTTTCTAGATATTCTCGGAAACCTATATATTATGGATATGGTTGTGCATGAAAGAAGGAGCGCTCGATTGTAAGGGTGGGAATACCTAGGGTGATAACATATTCGGTCTATCTAGGTTAGGGGTAGGCCGGCCTTGTGTAGCAGGGGATCCCGGCGAGGTTCTCGGTACATTGTTCAAGAGGTGTATTGTGATAGGCGGTACCCAGTGGCCCAGTCATTTGTATGGGATCCATTCTCCAATACGAGCCTTACGGTTTTGTTTGTAGAGCCTAGTATGCTGGAATTTAATTAATGTAACAATTTCAGCTATTTGAATAAGTATTTGTATTTAGACACTATTATAATATCATTGGATTTTTCTATAAAATTGTTTTTGTTATCGTAAGGTAAAAACCCATCGTGTTTATGTGTGACG
This sequence comes from Allium fistulosum, assembly GCA_030737815.1. Classification (NCBI taxonomy): domain Eukaryota; kingdom Viridiplantae; phylum Streptophyta; class Magnoliopsida; order Asparagales; family Amaryllidaceae; genus Allium; species Allium fistulosum. The sequence goes on along the minus strand of CM060901.1, from coordinate 519,674,124 downwards.
TGGTCTTACGAGATACCTTTGTTTTTCAAAGGATTTTGATAACTTTAATAATTCAAATTGAATGTGTTTTCTCATGCTGGTTTTCCAGACTGACTCGGGTGTTATTTTATTATAATGCTTGGGTCAAACCGAGTATTACAGATTCAGGATAGAATGCTATGGAGCTTAGGAGGCGAGCTGGATGATAGAGACGTATCTCCGTACTTGATTTATATTTCCACTGTGTGAGGACAAGTTATTGATGTATTGATTGTTGTACTCTGATGATTGTAAGTAAAAAACAGTTACAGATTCTTTTGTGCAAAAATCTGTTGTTATATATTATATTTTGTTCCGCTGCGATTGTGAGATTCTGTGTTGTTGTTCTATTTTCTCTTCTACCTCTTCTTCTTCTTTACCCTAGTTATTCGCTCTTTCGTATAATTTAGATTGAACAGGAGTGAATTATTATCAACTCAAAGGGTAGGGAACTGCGGGTCGCTACATTAGTCGATACCGAAAAATAGTCATTATTTCATAAATAATGTTCGTTGTGTTTTACGAAAACAATTTTCATAATATGATGCAATCAATAAGTGCTATTGCATGCTCCCACTATTTCTTCCATTACTATAATAACATTCTAAATTTGATGGTTCATCATTCACTTAATATGGTTTATTTATTTCATACTGTAACTAGTTTACAGTAGGAAGTTCTTTGGTAAATTATCCTAAACCCAAAGAAATAAATCTCATAGAAAACAATTTTCTATACGAAATTACATTTTGAAATGGAAATCACATTTCTTATTCTAATGTTAAGTATTAAGCACTATTATTACAATTCTTGTTTCTGTTGTCTCTTTGTGAAGCATACATGATTATTCACTCTCTTCGTCCCTATTGTACCTTAAATCATATCTACTCTTGTACATTCGTTATTCTTTCTAAATGTTTAAACCATTCAAAGCAAAACCCTTACTACAATATCATAACGAATTCTTTACAAAAGCCCATTCAATTATCCTTAGCTTTTAAGGACATTAGATATGTTCCGCTATACATAAATTGATTGAACTAACATTTCACTGATCGGGTTCTTAGATTTATATTGTAGTTTTGTCTAGTGTTACATTTAACACGATATGATCCTTTTGTAAACAATCAGATTGAATACTCGATCTCGCACTAAGGTTTATTTGGTTTTTTTGGATGAACTAATTTCATCGAAATATTGTACATTACAATTGACCGTTCACCATATAACAATTGTATATGGATCAAATATCCATAGTCTTGTATTGCTTTTAGAGTTCTAAACTCATAAAATGCAATACATGGTCTCGACCAAATAAATGCGTAAGTGACCAAACTACGAATGTATTCAGTAGTTGTAAAATCAGACACTTGCATGGGTGTTGAAACGCTAACATGCAATAAACTTTTATTGGTAAGTATATGTTATATTACTATTTGTTAATTTTCAATTCAATTCATTTTTATATATTAATTGATAAACGTTTTATCAACCATATTAAATGCACAAATTTATCATTGTAGATAACTACAACATTATTTAGCTTATGTTTACAATATCAGAAAGGTTAAATGTTACCATTTCATTTTTCTAATAAAGTTCCTACTAGTCTTTTATATTTCTCCAAACCCTAAGATGAAACATAAAAGTCTTTCGACTTCACTAATGAGTGTTAGGATTCGTCTGTTTTGGTATTCTGACCTTGAGTTTTCTCAACAAATCATAACCCCACAAACGATGGATAACTCCTTATCGGTTGTATCACATACAACTCCTAACCCATGTTTCAGTGTCTTAACCTCATTGCGACCTTGAGTTTGCTCAACAAATCGAAAAAGATTGTTCACCCATACCTCTATATCGAAATGGCCTAAGTATAGTATATGTATCTTGAATTTGCTCAACAAATACATATAGTTATCTTACCTCGTCTATTCAATATATTAATAATACTACACATAACATCCCTAACTTGTGTTTGCTCAACAACCAAAGACTATGCAAGTAATTTATTAATATATATGCTAGAGGACAACATTATATTGAAGATTCATAATCTTCAATATACTATATTGAATGATATCGACTTATGGAAGAAATACCCTTGTGATTCAATGTAAACACATCAGAAATCATGATATACGTACATTTACGTATGTATTTATTCCCTAAGTCTATTTGGGTTTCTTTAATGTTCCATCGTTAGTTTATACATTAATATCATATAAGTTTTATTGTTATATAACTTTTATATTTCTTATTACTTATATGATAGTCTTATGTATGATATTTTATTTAATTAAATCTTATTTATTAATTTAAATTAATTAACTCTTTAATTAATTTTATATTTTATTCCAATACAACATTTATATTGGACATATCTACTATAACCTTTATAGTGTAACATATATATCTTATATATGTGTATTTTTATTTAATTAATTAACCTTTAATTAATTTATTTAATTAAACAATTTTAATTAAATTATATTAATTTTGAAAATTTATCTCATATACATACATGTATACTTATGTTATCTTAAACACTTTAAAATAACATAACATATATCAACATATATAATACATGCATATAAGTATTAATTAACAAACTAAATTAATTAATTAATTTTATTAATCTTATTAATGAATTTTAAAATTTTAAAATTAATATTTAAATAGTCTCAAACATTTTGAAATTTCATTAAATTTTCAAACATTTTGAAAATTTGTGTTATATTATAACCTTAATAAACATGTTTTTATTTTAAATTCAACTTTTAAATTTAAAATCCTGTCTTAATTTTCAAAACTATTTTGAAAATCAACCCAAGCCCTAATTCAAATTGGGTCTTTTCTATCAGGAGCAACCTATGGGCTCACTTCACCTTCCAGGCCAAGCAGGTTACCAGGTAGAACAGAGTACTTGATTCCCCAATTCTAATCCTAGACACCACCTTTCTAGACACCATACTAAGTGCGCAAGCTTAATTAGTTAGCCCTAACATAACTAATATATATCACATATGCTATTGGGCTCTGATAGCATTGAACGAACTAGGCCAGCCTGCTATGGATGGGTGAATTTCAAAAATTTTAGCTATTTTGAATCTTAAATGGGCCTCTGAAGTCTAAATTGATTTCGAACTTTTCTAAGTTTCTTTTAAATAAAATCAATATTTTATTTAATTTTATAAATTAATTTACTTTAATTTAATGTATATGTAAATTAGAGTATATCTGTAATGACCCTGAATTTTAGTCATTTGAAATTGGAATATTTAATTAATTTTAAATATTGAAAAGTTAAGTTAAATAACTTGAATTTCAAATATAGTGATTATTTCCTAATAAAATTGTGAATTTAATAATTGGAATTGTTTAAATAATTAAATCCTGAATTTAATATGAATAGAAATGATTTTGAAAGTTGATTTAAATTCTATTTAAATAAGAATGAAGATAATAAACTTTAAATTCAAATTTAAAAGTAATTAATTTGGTTTTTATAATAATTCATTAAAAATAGCCTTTTGGGGCATTGTCTTGGATTTTGATGAAACCAGTGCCGCTTGATCTGTAATAATGTATTATTGTATGTTAACGATTTTCATGGTGATCGGACGTATCGTTTGGTCATGGGAGCTCGACGCTTAGAAACTAATTGCATGAATTTATATAATATAACTGGGTTTGAAAAACTATCTTCTGTATATGATCGAATTAGTTCTTCAGACTAGTTCCATTAGGTTCGAAATAGGGGTATTACATATAGAACGCCAGGTAGCATACCTCATTTGGAGTTCGAGATTTTTGAGTCCAACCGCTAGATATTTAGAATATAATAATATATGTAACCATATTCAAGCCATACTCCTACTATTCAACCCATACTTCAACTGCTATACCATCCTTCCCATTTAAAACACGCGACCTAACCAGAGGAAAATGCTGCTCATTTTCAAATTTAAAACAAAACCAAACAATAGCCTCATCCAATGGTTCAAATCGATCGGAGCCCTTCAAGGTGTTTTCAGGCTAAGTGTTCAACTAGGAATATGTTCGTGGCATTGAAATAAGGAAGTTCAATGGTTGGATTAGGCTAAGCAAGGAGAGGAAAGGCGGCACTCGGTTGAACGGCGATTGCATTTTTCGCCGATTGCGGCGTTGTGGTTGATCTAGAAGCGATGGACTCTTAAGGAAAGATGTAGGGGATGTGGAGGGCTAGGCTCGGCTGAAGTTTTATGGCCTTTGGTTGCGCATGGTGGCCAGAATTTGCCTTGAATGGCGTGCATACTTTGGGGATTTTTATGGTGAACGACGGTGAGATTTGTGGCATGGCTTGTGGCATTGGACTTGGCGGAGGTGGGGCGTTTGATGGTAGGGTCGCGGCGGCATGTAGTTGGCTGTAGCAGTAGTGACGATGGGAAGAAGTATGGACGACATGGTGATAGAAAACTAGTGATAAGCGGGAATATGATTCGGAAGGGGAAGGATTAGAGAAGTAATTTAAGTTAAATTGGTGATTAGTGGTATTTATTATAAATTTAAAATCGAAATATTAAAATTTAAAATTTGAATATCTTTTACATACAAGGGCCAATCAGGCATGAATTTTTGCATAACGCCCAAGATGACATAAGCATCGCGATGGAACTAGTTTGGAAAAATTTGGAGATAGTTGAAATTTGGGCTAAAATCAGACGTCGTTTGATTTTAGTTCCAAATCGGAACGCCTCGGCAACAACATAAATTTTTGTAACGACCCCATATTTTCAACCATTCGCATCCGCACATGTCGGACTTGAATTGCTCAAAATATCAAATTGTTAATTTAAAATTTGGCAAAACTCAGCATATACAGTAAATAAATCAATCACAGAATCACAGACACAGAGTAATACAATAATACGCAGCTGAATAGATAAAATAGTAGTTCATGAAGCTACTATATAAACATCAGAGTTAAAAAAATAAAATACAACAGAATATATCAAATACACTGAAGTCTTCAATACGAATAGATGACCTCTATGAACAAATCAACTGGAAAAGTTGAAAGCTGAATCGATAGTTGGATCTCCAAATGAAGCTCCAAACTCCAAGGGTGAGTCTCAAATGCTGTATCACTCAGTCTGACCCGAGCGTAAAGCAAAACATAAAACACTCGAGTCAGGATTAATATTCTTATATCAATAAATCCAACTTAAGTGAAATATCAACTGAAATACAAGTAACTTAAAGGATGTTTGGGATAACCATCCTCTAAGGATCCGTGGAACTATCTACAATGTGGAAATATACACTATAACACCGTGGCCATTTCAAATTAATTTATACTTCAAAACCAAGATATTATTATCATTAAATATATATATATATATATTTCCTCAATTTCACAAATTGATTCAAATCAACTCAAGTTTCAACTTAAAATTTAATTCAATTTAGATTTATCCATTTTAATTCAATCCAGTTTCTAAATAACAAATTCAAATTATATTGATTTCAAGTACAGATCTGAATCACAAAATAAACCATTTAAATTCCAATATATTTCAAAGCTTTAATATTCAACATTTCAAAGTTCAATTTAACAGTTTCATATAGATCTTGATTTAACCTTATTATTATTTAGCCTTGAAATATTCACTTAATAAATTCAGTATTATTAAAATAACTTTGAATTACATTTAAACTAAATATTTCCTCCGATTTATCTAAATTTGAAATATCCATTTAATCAGTTTAAATCAAAAGTCAAGTTACAAAATTAAATCTTAGATTTCAAATTCAATAGTTCAAATCAACCTAATTAAGTGGAATTCTTAATTACATACAATTTCAATTAATTCAACTTTATCTTCCTTAACTTGTACAAATCCTTAAGAATCTATTTAAAATTATAATACATAGACATATTATATTAATTAAATTAAACTTTTTTAAATTAAAGTTTATTATTAAATCTACTTTATATTTAAACTTATTTCTAATAAAAATATTTCCAATATTAAACAAAACCATATATGTATTCTCTTTCAAGATCATAGAAATCATTCCTAAATATTTATATATAGACCAACGGTGTCGGTATGAAGTTTTCTATCCTATGGTCAAGTGATACAGATATTTATCATTTCAATCCGTAGTTTAAATATATACGGGTAGATATCATTTCGACCCGCAATCCCAAATTCAATTCAATGAAAATCGCTTGGGTCTATCATTTCAACCCATAATGATTTTCTCCTATTCTAAAGTCCGTTCGGGTATGTATCATTTCAACCCATAGTGAATTCTATATTAACAGGGAACTTGCAAAGTGATGATAGATACGATAATAATAATAACAAGCATATATCATAAACAACAATATAATATAAACAACAGGATATGGTGTCATATCCCACAGGTGAACAGTAACAGATAATAGCATATATAACAATTTAAAAAATTAACAGCCCGGGATTTCATATTGATTTATAATCATCATTAAATGATTAAAGTGTTGGCTGATTTCTTTGGGAAATTTTGTTAGGATGAAATTCTTTAGAAATTAGTTGAGGAGTTATATGGGCTTCATTATCAAAGAAATTGTGGTCTTGTTCCTTTGTTTATTGGGGCCGTGATAATTATCAAAAAGGGTATCGCCTATTCCCCTTTTATTATTCTCGTTCGTTTTAAACCTGTGTCCCCCTTTTCATTCTCGGAAGCGAACCCTAAAATCGAATGGAACGAGAAGAAAAAAAATGGAGGCGGCTTCGTCTTCTTTCTGGCGACTCTAGAATTTTGACTTCTGGGTGTTCGAATTGGAGAATAAGGTGAGTGGTCACACTACTCACATCTAATTCAAACAGTATAAACTTGTTGTTGATTCGTTCCCCTTGGCTTCGGCCATTCTTCTTCATAGTTGGCTTTAGAATTTTGATTGGCTGTCACTATTTTGAATTGGTGGTTTTGCACAAGTTAGGCTTTGGTCATTTCTGTTGTTCTCGTGGGCATCACCGTTCGAGTGTCGAATTCATTTTCATTTGGCCTTTTGGAAGTTAATTTGTTATGCCAGGTTGTTTAGAGATGTTCGTGTCCATTTGATTTCGTTCTTGATTAGCTCGGTTTCGAACTCGAATTGTTTGATTTCCAGTCTTTTTGACTTTGGGTCGCGAGGTTGTTTATGGATGATTTTCTGCTGGCTTCGGCCTTAGGTTGGGAATTCATTTAACTTTGCTTGATTAATTGCGACTGCTAGTAGATGTGCAGTGCCGTCGTTGTTCTGTGCTCCGTGTTGTATTGAACACCCTTATTTTGACATGCGCATTTCTCTGGAATCTTGTTTTAATGTGGTTCAGGTTATATGTGTACTCACGATTACATTCGAAACTGTGGCATTTCACCTGTATGCTTGATGCCTGGATCAGGTTGCAGTGATACTGCTTACACTCTAGTTCATCAGTACTTGATCATCTGAGTGCCTGTAGTGAAATTTACCTTGTTGAAGTTTTATTCTTGTTGATTTGGGGTTCCACTATGGTATTCTTGGAATTGGTTAGTTCATGGATTTGTGAAACTGGGTTTTTCAAAGATGCAAAATTTCCTGGTTTTGATTTCTGACTTAGTTGAATTCTCTGTCATTCGGTTGTGTTTAGATGTTTGGTGCGACTTTGAATTGTTTGTTTTCGTGGACATTTCTGTTTCATATTGGTTTCTTGACTTTGTAAATTCGTATATGTAGTGGGATTTTAGTTGGCAAAATATTGATTTGTATAATTCATTGTACGGTCTGGATTTCCCTTGAATTGCCTTGTTGTTCTTTGAACCATCCTTGCAGTTTCATTTGAACTTGTCGGCATTGCTTTGGTATTAAAATGTTATTACAATAGAGTCTCTGGTTTTGTTTTGTGGAGCATTTTCGGGAATTCGTTTGTACCTGTGCATTTTGTAGCAGTGGTACCCTGAGTATTGTTTCGAGTTAGTTGTAAAAGGGGTATGCACACATTTATATCCCACTGTATATCACCTCTTATGGGTTAGTTTTAGTCAGTGTACGATTGTTGCTTTGCGTGCACATTCATATTTTGTGACAGTACTGGCCGACTGAGTTGAGTTGTATAAATCGAATTTGATTTCGAAATGGTGCCATCGGCTTTTGATTCACTGAACTTTTGTGATTTGGAATTTCATCATTTCGTTACTCTTTGTACCTGATTTGAACTGCAGCTTGAGTGTGACTTCATTGATATGTGTAATACACTTGAAGTTGTTTAATTCATGAAGTTTTGATATCAATTGTTGAGACAGTTTTCCCTGTCTTGTATCACTTGTGGCTGCACTTTGCTAACCTGTCTTGTGCAGTTACATCCGGGTCTTGATTGCATTATTCATTGACACTGCTTCATACTAATTTTAAAGTTGTTATTGGGATTGTATTGGCGTATCACTTGTTGTACCGTGCATTGTTGCTTACGCACACTCGTGTTGTGATTTTATTCGAATTCACTTGAGTTGAATCCGTTAGTTTGGGTTTGACCTCGTGATCATTTGCGACTTTCACTGAGCTTTTGTGTATCTCACGCGATAGTGGCGAGGCAGTACACGCGTGCGTGTACTGCAGCCCGGATTTGACAGTTTTAAATTGATGTTTCGATTTGTTGATTATTATTGCTTCTGTGCATTAATAACTGATTTTGAATTAGACTGACCCGTGTATTATTTTCTTTTGAATTTAATACTCGGGTCAGACTCGAGTATTTCAGGTTGTAGATTTCTTTCTTTGAGTTGCTGTTCGGGATTGAAGACTTTTCACATCTTCTGAAGTTGTCAGAGTCATTTTGTAGTAGTCGTGTCATTGTATAGAACGATATGTATTCATGTATATTAGTCGATAATGTACTTGTATATATAACTTCTAGAGTCGACAGTTGTAGTTGTATCATATGTATTGTGTCAACTATGTATTAACTGACATCGGTTATATATATATGAGATTTTTTGTTAATCTGTGTTCCGCATTTATATTATCTGTGTTATTGTTATATCTAATGTCCTAAACTATTATGAACTATCGTAGTTTGTTTTATACTGATAATTGGATATGTCGATGGGAGTAAATAAATAATAGATGAAAAATAAAAAGTATATACCACTCCTATCGAGATAACCAATATTAGTGTAAGGCCAATTACGGATGGTCGCTCCTATCCAGCCTTATTCTTCGTAATAATAGACAGTATTTCTTTTAATACTCTTTGTTATTATAAGCATAGAGGTGGGGCGTTACAGTTGGTATCAGAGCTTGGGGTTTATGGACATAATATAAAACATAACTTGGATGGAACATATGTTACAACTATTGGTCGATGTTTTATTTGTGATTTGAGTCAAAACTAAAGTTTTGAAATTTGGATGAAGTTTTTAAATATCATTATTTAAAAATAATGGTGAAATTGTGTTCTGATGATTTGATTGATTTGTGTTCTATTTATCAGAGTGCGCAGCGGAAACAGTGAAACTGTCTTCGCTGAGTACAACTGATAATCTTTTTGATTTAAAAATCAAAATACGAAATTGATATGAATTTCATTTGTTGTTTACATAGCTGTAATTATTTTGTTTCTTTGAGAACTTCGAATCCGAATTGAGGATTCGAAGAAATTGCAGATATGTGATTTTTGTTGAAATTTCCGCTGGCTTTCTTTTGTACTAATCATCTATTGATTAGATTTTTGCTGTTTTAAATTATCTTCATTGAAGATACATTTGAATGATTCTTTGTTCATTTTGTAGTACGTGCAAAAATTTAAATTGCACGTTATTGCATTTATTTTACGTTGAACCGATGCTTGGTTATGAGACGTATTTTGTTGCCGTTATTTTTGTAACGAGATTTTTACACTAATGCTAGATTTTTGAAGCACGGTGTTTTGTTGACAATTTTAATGAATGAAAATTCACTGATGTCACATTTAGATGTGAATTATTTTGATGAGATATTTGATGTTTTAAAATTACTGTTGCTTTGACTTCAGTAACAGTCAAACTTTTAAAAGTGGATTTTCAAGCGGGTATACCGCAATGCTGATTTGTGACCGTTTTTACGGTATTTTGAGAAGTACAATTTCCTTATCGAAATTGTTACTAATATTGTTGTTTTAATCACGTGATTGGAAAATCGTTTTAAAATGAAAAATTGTTTTCAAAAATTTTACAGTTTGCGATTTCAAAAGAATGAGGAAGCGATTTAAACGTTTCAGCAAAATCGAGGACTATGACCCCTTTCTTTTACTGATTCGCTTAATTCCGGACTTGTCCGTTTGAGAATGTAAAATGTATTTTTATAAAATACACAATTTTGCACTTTCAAGGAAACGATGAAGTGATTTAAACGATTTAGCAAAAGTGCGGAGTATGGAACCACACTTTTACTATTTCGGTTAATTCCGGAATCGTCAATTGAATATCTGTTGTTTTGATGATTCTACACTTTCAAGGAAACGATGAAGAGAATTAAACAATTTAGTAAAACTCGTGGTTATGGGACATGTGCGTTTACTATTTTGGTTAATTCCGGACTCGTTAATTGAAATATTTGATGCTTTCGTGTGCTTTCGAGCCACTATGATGGACCTTCGGGTCATATGATGGACCTTCGGGTCATATGATGGACCTTCGGGTCAAATACCAGTACTAGACCTTCGGGTCACTCTGCGGACCTTCGGGTCAATCTGATGGGCGCCAAAATTATGTTGAGTACTTGGTAGGCTTCGGCCATATGAGATGCACGTGCGGCGAATTAAAAACTCGCCATCTGATGGGATCGATCCAAACTTTTATGTTGATTTTCTAGTCTTCTTAATTGATTTCTAGATATTTGTTGTTTCCAATTATCTGCAGGTAATTGGATATTTGTTGGTATGAGTTCTGATTATCGTTTTTGATAATTAGATATTTGTTGTTTCTAATTATCGCTTGTGATAATTAGATATTTGTTGATATGAGTTCTAATTATCGTTTTTGATAATCAGATATTTGTTGTTTCTAATTATCGCTTGTGATAATTGGATATTTGTTGATATGAGTTCTGATTATCGTTTTTGATAATTAGATATTTGTTGTTTCTAATTATCGCTTGTGATAATTGGATATTTGTTGATATGAGTTCTGATTATCGTTTTTGATAATCGGACATTTGTTTCTAATTATCGCTTGTGATAATTGGATATTTGTTGATATGAGTTCTGATTATCGTTTTTGATAATCGGATATTTGTTGTTTCTAATTATCGCTTGTGATAATTAGATAATTGTTGATATGAGTTCTGATTATCGTTTTTGATAATCAGATATTTATTGTTTCTAATTATCGCTTGTGATAATTAGATATTTGTTGATATGAGTTCTGATTATCGTTTTTGATAATCGGATATTTGTTGCTTTTAATTATCGCTTTAGATAATTAAATATTTGTGCTTTGAGATTTAATTATCACTTTAGATAATTAAATATTTGTTGATTTTAGATTTAATTATCGCCTGAGATAATTAAATAATTGTTGATTTGTTGTTTTAATTATCGCTTTAGATAATTAAATATTTGTTGATTTTAGATTTAATTATCGCTTGAGATAATTAAATAATTGTTGATTTGAGATTTAATTATCGCTTCAGATAATTAAATATTTGTTGATTTTAGATTTAATTATCGCTTGAGATAATTAAATAATTGTTGATTTGAGATTTAATTATCGCTTCAGATAATTAAATATTTGTTGATTTTAGATTTAATTATCGCTTGAGATAATTAAATAATTGTTGATTTGAGATTTAATTATCGCTTCAGATAATTAAATATTTGTTGATTTTAGATTTAATTATCGCTTGAGATAATTAAATAATTGTTGATTGAGATTTAATTATCGCTTCAGATAATTAAATATTTGTTGATTTTAGATTTAATTATCGCTTGAGATAATTAAATAATTGTTGATTTGAGATTTAATTATCGCTTCAGATAATTAAATATTTGTTGATTTTAGATTTAATTATCGCTTGAGATAATTAAATAATTGTTGATTTGAGATTTAATTATCGCTTCAAATAATTAAATATTTGTTGATTTTAGATTTAATTATCGCTTGAGATAATTAAATAATTGTTGATTTGAGATTTAATTATCGCTTCAGATAATTAAATATTTGTTGATTTTAGATTTAATTATCGCTTGAGATAATTAAATAATTGTTGATTTGAGACTTAATTATCGCTTCAGATAATTAAATATTTGCTAATTTGAAATTGGTTATCGTTTTTGATAATCAAATATTTGTTTAATTTAAAAATTTGATTATCGTTTCGATAATCGAATATTTGTTGAATTTGAAATTTGATTATCGTTTTTTATAATTGAATAATTATTGATTTGAAATTTTAAATTACCGGTTGTGGTAATTAGATATGTGCTGATTTGTTTTTTGATTATCGTTTGAGATAAATAGATATTTGATTTGTCTTCTGATTATCGTTTGAGATAATTAGATATTTGATTTGTCTTCTGATTATCGTTTGAGATAATTAGATTTTGTTGAGAATTTGTGAACTTCTTTTACGAAATTGAAAGATTTCTTTGATATTTGTGTTCTCGATTCTTATTTTCTAGCATAACCAGTTTATGTTAGAAGAATAATTGTTATAGACGACTTTATTTATGAAAATTGCGGGGACGCAATTTTTATAAGGAGGGGAGTCTGTAACAACCCGGGATTTCATATTGATTTATAATCATCATTAAATGATTAAAGTGTTGGCTGATTGCTTTGGGAAATTTTGTTAGGATGAAATTCTTTAGAAATTAGTTGAGGAGTTATATGGGCTTCATTATCAAAGAAATTGTGGTCTTGTTCCTTTGTTTATTAGGGCCGTGATAATTATCAAAAAGGGTATCGCCTATTCCCCTTTTATTATTCTCGTTCGTTTTAAACATGTGTCCCCCTTTTCATTCTCGGAAGCGAACCCTAAAATCGAATGGAACGAGAAGAAAAAATGGAGGCGGCTTCGTCTTCTTTCTGGCGACTCTAGAATTTTGACTTCTGGGTGTTCGAATTGGAGAATAAGGTGAGTGGTCACACTACTCACATCTAATTCAAACAGTATAAACTTGTTGTTGATTCGTTCCCCTTGGCTTCGGCCATTCTTCTTCATAGTTGGCTTTAGAATTTTGATTGGCTGTCACTATTTTGAATTGGTGGTTTTGCACAAGTTAGGCTTTGGTCATTTCTGTTGTTCTCGTGGGCATCACCGTTCGAGTGTCGAATTCATTTTCATTTGGCCTTTTGGAAGTTAATTTGTTATGCCAGGTTGTTTAGAGATGTTCGTGTCCATTTGATTTCGTTCTTGATTAGCTCGGTTTCGAACTCGAATTGTTTGATTTCCAGTCTTTTTGACTTTGGGTCGCGAGGTTGTTTATGGATGATTTTCTGCTAGCTTCGGCCTTAGGTTGGGAATTCATTTAACTTTGCTTGATTAATTACGACTGCTAGTAGATGTGCAGTGCCGTCGTTGTTCTGTGCTCCGTGTTGTATTGAACACCCTTATTTTGACATGCGCATTTCTCTGGAATCTTGTTTTAATGTGGTTCAGGTTATATGTGTACTCACGATTACATTCGAAACTGTGGCATTTCACCTGTATGCTTGATGCCTGGATCAGGTTGCAGTGATACTGCTTACACTCTAGTTCATCAGTACTTGATCATCTGAGTGCCTGTAGTGAAATTTACCTTGTTGAAGTTTTATTCTTGTTGATTTGGGGTTCCACTATGGTATTCTTGGAATTGGTTAGTTCATGGATTTGTGAAACTGGGTTTTTCAAAGATGCAAAATTTCCTGGTTTTGATTTCTGACTTAGTTGAATTCTCTGTCATTCGGTTGTGTTTAGATGTTTGGTGCGACTTTGAATTGTTTGTTTTCGTGGACATTTCTGTTTCATATTGGTTTCTTGACTTTGTAAATTCGTATATGTAGTGGGATTTTAGTTGGCAAAATATTGATTTGTATAATTCATTGTACGGTCTGGATTTCCCTTGAATTGCCTTGTTGTTCTTTGAACCATCCTTGCAGTTTCATTTGAACTTGTCGGCATTGCTTTGGTATTAAAATGTTATTACAATAGAGTCTCTGGTTTTGTTTTGTGGAGCATTTTCGGGAATTCGTTTGTACCTGTGCATTTTGTAGCAGTGGTACCCTGAGTATTGTTTCGAGTTAGTTGTAAAAGGGGTATGCACACATTTATATCCCACTGTATATCACCTCTTATGGGTTAGTTTTAGTCAGTGTACGATTGTTGCTTTGCGTGCACATTCATATTTTGTGACAGTACTGGCCGACTGAGTTGAGTTGTATAAATCGAATTTGATTTCGAAATGGTGCCATCGGCTTTTGATTCACTGAACTTTTGTGATTTGGAATTTCATCATTTCGTTACTCTTTGTACCTGATTTGAACTGCAGCTTGAGTGTGACTTCATTGATATGTGTAATACACTTGAAGTTGTTTAATTCATGAAGTTTTGATATCAATTGTTGAGACAGTTTTCCCTGTCTTGTATCACTTGTGGCTGCACTTTGCTAACCTGTCTTGTGCAGTTACATCCGGGTCTTGATTGCATTATTCATTGACACTGCTTCATACTAATTTTAAAGTTGTTATTGGGATTGTATTGGCGTATCACTTGTTGTACCGTGCATTGTTGCTTACGCACACTCGTGTTGTGATTTTATTCGAATTCACTTGAGTTGAATCCGTTAGTTTGGGTTTGACCTCGTGATCATTTGCGACTTTCACTGAGCTTTTGTGTATCTCACGCGATAGTGGCGAGGCAGTACACGCGTGCGTGTACTGCAGCCCGGATTTGACAGTTTTAAATTGATGTTTCGATTTGTTGATTATTATTGCTTCTGTGCATTAATAACTGATTTTGAATTAGACTGACCCGTGTATTATTTTCTTTTGAATTTAATACTCGGGTCAGACTCGAGTATTTCAGGTTGTAGATTTCTTTCTTTGAGTTGCTGTTCGGGATTGAAGACTTTTCACATCTTCTGAAGTTGTCAGAGTCATTTTGTAGTAGTCGTGTCATTGTATAGAACGATATGTATTCATGTATATTAGTCGATAATGTACTTGTATATATAACTTCTAGAGTCGACAGTTGTAGTTGTATCATATGTATTGTGTCAACTATGTATTAACTGACATCGGTTATATATATATGAGATTTTTTGTTAATCTGTGTTCCGCATTTATATTATCTGTGTTATTGTTATATCTAATGTCCTAAACTATTATGAACTATCGTAGTTTGTTTTATACTGATAATTGGATATGTCGATGGGAGTAAATAAATAATAGATGAAAAATAAAAAGTATATACCACTCCTATCGAGATAACCAATATTAGTGTAAGGCCAATTACGGATGGTCGCTCCTATCCAGCCTTATTCTTCGTAATAATAGACAGTATTTCTTTTAATACTCTTTGTTATTATGAGCATAGAGGTGGGGCGTTACAGTTGGTATCAGAGCTTGGGGTTTATGGACATAATATAAAACATAACTTGGATGGAACATATGTTACAACTATTGGTCGATGTTTTATTTGTGATTTGAGTCAAAACTAAAGTTTTGAAATTTGGATGAAGTTTTTAAATATCATTATTTAAAAATAATGGTGAAATTGTGTTCTGATGATTTGATTGATTTGTGTTCTATTTATCAGAGTGCGCAGCGGAAACAGTGAAACTGTCTTCGCTGAGTACAACTGATAATCTTTTTGATTTAAAAATCAAAATACGAAATTGATATGAATTTCATTTGTTGTTTACATAGCTGTAATTATTTTGTTTCTTTGAGAACTTCGAATCCGAATTGAGGATTCGAAGAAATTGCAGATATGTGATTTTTGTTGAAATTTCCGCTGGCTTTCTTTTGTACTAATCATCTATTGATTAGATTTTTGCTGTTTTAAATTATCTTCATTGAAGATACATTTGAATGATTCTTTGTTCATTTTGTAGTACGTGCAAAAATTTAAATTGCACGTTATTGCATTTATTTTACGTTGAACCGATGCTTGGTTATGAGACGTATTTTGTTGCCGTTATTTTTGTAACGAGATTTTTACACTAATGCTAGATTTTTGAAGCACGGTGTTTTGTTGACAATTTTAATGAATGAAAATTCACTGATGTCACATTTAGATGTGAATTATTTTGATGAGATATTTGATGTTTTAAAATTACTGTTGCTTTGACTTCAGTAACAGTCAAACTTTTAAAAGTGGATTTTCAAGCGGGTATACCGCAATGCTGATTTGTGACCGTTTTTACGGTATTTTGAGAAGTACAATTTCCTTATCGAAATTGTTACTAATATTGTTGTTTTAATCACGTGATTGGAAAATCGTTTTAAAATGAAAAATTGTTTTCAAAAATTTTACAGTTTGCGATTTCAAAAGAATGAGGAAGCGATTTAAACGTTTCAGCAAAATCGAGGACTATGACCCCTTTCTTTTACTGATTCGCTTAATTCCGGACTTGTCCGTTTGAGAATGTAAAATGTATTTTTATAAAATACACAATTTTGCACTTTCAAGGAAACGATGAAGTGATTTAAACGATTTAGCAAAAGTGCGGAGTATGGAACCACACTTTTACTATTTCGGTTAATTCCGGAATCGTCAATTGAATATCTGTTGTTTTGATGATTCTACACTTTCAAGGAAACGATGAAGAGAATTAAACAATTTAGTAAAACTCGTGGTTATGGGACATGTGCGTTTACTATTTTGGTTAATTCCGGACTCGTTAATTGAAATATTTGATGCTTTCGTGTGCTTTCGAGCCACTATGATGGACCTTCGGGTCATATGATGGACCTTCGGGTCATATGATGGACCTTCGGGTCAAATACCAGTACTAGACCTTCGGGTCACTCTGCGGACCTTCGGGTCAATCTGATGGGCGCCAAAATTATGTTGAGTACTTGGTAGGCTTCGGCCATATGAGATGCACGTGCGGCGAATTAAAAACTCGCCATCTGATGGGATCGATCCAAACTTTTATGTTGATTTTCTAGTCTTCTTAATTGATTTCTAGATATTTGTTGTTTCCAATTATCTGCAGGTAATTGGATATTTGTTGGTATGAGTTCTGATTATCGTTTTTGATAATTAGATATTTGTTGTTTCTAATTATCACTTGTGATAATTAGATATTTGTTGATATGAGTTCTGATTATCGTTTTTGATAATCAGATATTTGTTGTTTCTAATTATCGCTTGTGATAATTGGATATTTGTTGATATGAGTTCTGATTATCGTTTTTGATAATTAGATATTTGTTGTTTCTAATTATCGCTTGTGATAATTGGATATTTGTTGATATGAGTTCTGATTATCGTTTTTGATAATCGGACATTTGTTTCTAATTATCGCTTGTGATAATTGGATATTTGTTGATATGAGTTCTGATTATCGTTTTTGATAATCGGATATTTGTTGTTTCTAATTATCGCTTGTGATAATTAGATAATTGTTGATATGAGTTCTGATTATCGTTTTTGATAATCAGATATTTATTGTTTCTAATTATCGCTTGTGATAATTAGATATTTGTTGATATGAGTTCTGATTATCGTTTTTGATAATCGGATATTTGTTGCTTTTAATTATCGCTTTAGATAATTAAATATTTGTGCTTTGAGATTTAATTATCACTTTAGATAATTAAATATTTGTTGATTTTAGATTTAATTATCGCCTGAGATAATTAAATAATTGTTGATTTGTTGTTTTAATTATCGCTTTAGATAATTAAATATTTGTTGATTTTAGATTTAATTATCGCTTGAGATAATTAAATAATTGTTGATTTGAGATTTAATTATCGCTTCAGATAATTAAATATTTGTTGATTTTAGATTTAATTATCGCTTGAGATAATTAAATAATTGTTGATTTGAGATTTAATTATCGCTTCAGATAATTAAATATTTGTTGATTTTAGATTTAATTATCGCTTGAGATAATTAAATAATTGTTGATTTGAGATTTAATTATCGCTTCAGATAATTAAATATTTGTTGATTTTAGATTTAATTATCGCTTGAGATAATTAAATAATTGTTGATTGAGATTTAATTATCGCTTCAGATAATTAAATATTTGTTGATTTTAGATTTAATTATCGCTTGAGATAATTAAATAATTGTTGATTTGAGATTTAATTATCGCTTCAGATAATTAAATATTTGTTGATTTTAGATTTAATTATCGCTTGAGATAATTAAATAATTGTTGATTTGAGATTTAATTATCGCTTCAAATAATTAAATATTTGTTGATTTTAGATTTAATTATCGCTTGAGATAATTAAATAATTGTTGATTTGAGATTTAATTATCGCTTCAGATAATTAAATATTTGTTGATTTTAGATTTAATTATCGCTTGAGATAATTAAATAATTGTTGATTTGAGACTTAATTATCGCTTCAGATAATTAAATATTTGCTAATTTGAAATTGGTTATCGTTTTTGATAATCAAATATTTGTTTAATTTAAAAATTTGATTATCGTTTCGATAATCGAATATTTGTTGAATTTGAAATTTGATTATCGTTTTTGATAATTGAATAATTATTGATTTGAAATTTTAAATTACCGGTTGTGGTAATTAGATATGTGCTGATTTGTTTTTTGATTATCGTTTGAGATAAATAGATATTTGATTTGTCTTCTGATTATCGTTTGAGATAATTAGATATTTGATTTGTCTTCTGATTATCGTTTGAGATAATTAGATTTTGTTGAGAATTTGTGAACTTCTTTTACGAAATTGAAAGATTTCTTTGATATTTGTGTTCTCGATTCTTATTTTCTAGCATAACCAGTTTATGTTAGAAGAATAATTGTTATAGACGACTTTATTTATGAAAATTGCGGGGATGCAATTTTTATAAGGAGGGGAGTCTGTAACAACCCAGGATTTCATATTGATTTATAATCATCATTAAATGATTAAAGTGTTGGCTGATTGCTTTGGGAAATTTTGTTAGGATGAAATTCTTTAGAAATTAGTTGAGGAGTTATATGGGCTTCATTATCAAAGAAATTGTGGTCTTGTTCCTTTGTTTATTGGGGCCGTGATAATTATCAAAAAGGGTATCGCCTATTCCCCTTTTATTATTCTCGTTCGTTTTAAACATGTGTCCCCCTTTTCATTCGAACCCTAAAATCGAATGGAACGAGAAGAAAAAAATGGAGGCGGCTTCGTCTTCTTTCTGGCGACTCTAGAATTTTGACTTCTGGGTGTTCGAATTGGAGAATAAGGTGAGTGGTCACACTACTCACATCTAATTCAAACAGTATAAACTTGTTGTTGATTCGTTCCCCTTGGCTTCGGCCATTCTTCTTCATAGTTGGCTTTAGAATTTTGATTGGCTGTCACTATTTTGAATTGGTGGTTTTGCACAAGTTAGGCTTTGGTCATTTCTGTTGTTCTCGTGGGCATCACCGTTCGAGTGTCGAATTCATTTTCATTTGTCCTTTTGGAAGTTAATTTGTTATGCCAGGTTGTTTAGAGATGTTCGTGTCCATTTGATTTCGTTCTTGATTAGCTCGGTTTCGAACTCGAATTGTTTGATTTCCAGTCTTTTTGACTTTGGGTCGCGAGGTTGTTTATGGATGATTTTCTGCTAGCTTCGGCCTTAGGTTGGGAATTCATTTAACTTTGCTTGATTAATTGCGACTGCTAGTAGATGTGCAGTGCCGTCGTTGTTCTGTGCTCCGTGTTGTATTGAACACCCTTATTTTGACATGCGCATTTCTCTGGAATCTTGTTTTAATGTGGTTCAGGTTATATGTGTACTCACGATTACATTCGAAACTGTGGCATTTCACCTGTATGCTTGATGCCTGGATCAGGTTGCAGTGATACTGCTTACACTCTAGTTCATCAGTACTTGATCATCTGAGTGCCTGTAGTGAAATTTACCTTGTTGAAGTTTTATTCTTGTTGATTTGGGGTTCCACTATGGTATTCTTGGAATTGGTTAGTTCATGGATTTGTGAAACTGGGTTTTTCAAAGATGCAAAATTTCCTGGTTTTGATTTCTGACTTAGTTGAATTCTCTGTCATTCGGTTGTGTTTAGATGTTTGGTGCGACTTTGAATTGTTTGTTTTCGTGGACATTTCTGTTTCATATTGGTTTCTTGACTTTGTAAATTCGTATATGTAGTGGGATTTTAGTTGGCAAAATATTGATTTGTATAATTCATTGTACGGTCTGGATTTCCCTTGAATTGCCTTGTTGTTCTTTGAACCATCCTTGCAGTTTCATTTGAACTTGTCGGCATTGCTTTGGTATTAAAATGTTATTACAATAGAGTCTCTGGTTTTGTTTTGTGGAGCATTTTCGGGAATTCGTTTGTACCTGTGCATTTTGTAGCAGTGGTACCCTGAGTATTGTTTCGAGTTAGTTGTAAAAGGGGTATGCACACATTTATATCCCACTGTATATCACCTCTTATGGGTTAGTTTTAGTCAGTGTACGATTGTTGCTTTGCGTGCACATTCATATTTTGTGACAGTACTGGCCGACTGAGTTGAGTTGTATAAATCGAATTTGATTTCGAAATGGTGCCATCGGCTTTTGATTCACTGAACTTTTGTGATTTGGAATTTCATCATTTCGTTACTCTTTGTACCTGATTTGAACTGCAGCTTGAGTGTGACTTCATTGATATGTGTAATACACTTGAAGTTGTTTAATTCATGAAGTTTTGATATCAATTGTTGAGACAGTTTTCCCTGTCTTGTATCACTTGTGGCTGCACTTTGCTAACCTGTCTTGTGCAGTTACATCCGGGTCTTGATTGCATTATTCATTGACACTGCTTCATACTAATTTTAAAGTTGTTATTGGGATTGTATTGGCGTATCACTTGTTGTACCGTGCATTGTTGCTTACGCACACTCGTGTTGTGATTTTATTCGAATTCACTTGAGTTGAATCCGTTAGTTTGGGTTTGACCTCGTGATCATTTGCGACTTTCACTGAGCTTTTGTGTATCTCACGCGATAGTGGCGAGGCAGTACACGCGTGCGTGTACTGCAGCCCGGATTTGACAGTTTTAAATTGATGTTTCGATTTGTTGATTATTATTGCTTCTGTGCATTAATAACTGATTTTGAATTAGACTGACCCGTGTATTATTTTCTTTTGAATTTAATACTCGGGTCAGACTCGAGTATTTCAGGTTGTAGATTTCTTTCTTTGAGTTGCTGTTCGGGATTGAAGACTTTTCACATCTTCTGAAGTTGTCAGAGTCATTTTGTAGTAGTCGTGTCATTGTATAGAACGATATGTATTCATGTATATTAGTCGATAATGTACTTGTATATATAACTTCTAGAGTCGACAGTTGTAGTTGTATCATATGTATTGTGTCAACTATGTATTAACTGACATCGGTTATATATATATGAGATTTTTTGTTAATCTGTGTTCCGCATTTATATTATCTGTGTTATTGTTATATCTAATGTCCTAAACTATTATGAACTATCGTAGTTTGTTTTATACTGATAATTGGATATGTCGATGGGAGTAAATAAATAATAGATGAAAAATAAAAAGTATATACCACTCCTATCGAGATAACCAATATTAGTGTAAGGCCAATTACGGATGGTCGCTCCTATCCAGCCTTATTCTTCGTAATAGTAGACAGTATTTCTTTTAATACTCTTTGTTATTATGAGCATAGAGGTGGGGCGTTACAGGTTACAAATCCAAGCATGAATTTCAAAGCAAATGGAATTGGCACGAATTTTATGTTCAAAACTGACGCCAAGGAATTGACGAAGTCGAGTTAGAGTTGGATCGATGAAGATAAATAGTATGAGTGAACTTATAACTATATATGTGTATAACTATGTATATAACTATTTACATGTATATCAAAATCGTATTCTAAATTCAATGCAGATTAAATTTTAATACATATGTAAAAAAAAATTCAAAATCATTGTTTAAATCAAAACACATAAAAAAATCAAACATGATTTTAAAGTCAATACCATATTGAAATCAATATATACTAATTATAGAAGAAAATTACAACAAAGATTTATAACTAATATATATAACAAGCTAGAACCTATATGTAAAGAATGAATAAATATATCATATTAATATACTTAAAGCCAACAGATTTGAACTTTAAAACATAATATATATAGGTAGATATAAAATACCAGTACATACTATCTCTATACAAAACAACTTTAAAAACTTTATAAGTTAATAGAGGACACATGTGTACCAAAACAAGTATGCAACATATATACAGGCTAACCAAGAACCCAAACATAATCTATTGTACGCAACTGTTAAAATTTTATATAAATATACAATACCATATATATAAGCTAGTATATACATAAAATAGAAAGGACAGCCTTAAATTTTGTGACATTAATATACTAATGAACTAATATTTTTATAATAGTTTACATATATATAAATAATATAATATATTATGAGAAAAATAATATAAACAGAGAATCCATAGACTCCCTATAATACCTACTATATGCAGATCATCCAATTTTAGGCAGGTTTGCTCAATAATATACTTTGATATTTATATACAACTAACTTTAAACTTCTGTACATAAAACACCAACATTTCATATATATCTATATAACAAGCCACCTAACCAATATAATATGTATACTTATAAAACAAAACAAAGAGGAACTAAAATATTCATACCCTTTTCGACACAATGCAGACAGCCCAATAATGCTTATGTATAGAAGCAATAATACACCTACTTATATACTATATGCCGATATATATATATATATATATATATATATATATAATATAAAACAATGGATAATATGTCATCTTCCATACTATAATATATACTAAGGCTTATTTGTAAAAATCAAACTATTCGTATGAATTAAGTAAACTAATATATAAACCGCATTAAAAAAGTTCATATAAATTTATATATATATATATATATAACACGTATAAAATTTACATTGTATATACATATATTACCTTTATAACTTAAGATACTTTAAAGTATAACCATATAAACTTATATTATATCAAAAACTGTAACTTAGATTCTATATGAAATTTTATAAAATATACTATAAACATATATATACAGATATAACAGTTGCTATCAATATATAACCACCCATATTTTACAACACACGCAACACCTATATTCAAATATATGAACACACGCAACACATATAATTATAAGTACCTCAAAAACCAAAAGATGCTTGGCAAGGGGGCTGTGAAGGCGGAAGTGTTCAGGCGCGCCAGAGAAGAGGAGGGTGGTAGATTGGATACAAGTGGTTCGGCAAGGCTGAACGAGCGTGGGTAGGTGGCGGTTGGGCGAAGAGAGAGAGAGAGGGAGGCCACTCGAGGGAGATGAGGCGAAGCGGCGTTTGATGGCGGAGGACGAAGGCCGCATGCCTAGGGTTGCAGCCAAGGCGTGGATGAGGAATCTTCATGCGGAGATGAAAAACGGAGATGGGAAAAATATATCTTAGGAAAAATAATAGAGGAAGGAGAAGTAACAACCGATAAATGCAAAGTTATAAAGGTAAAGGAAATAAAGAACCGGAAAATGCAAAGAGGAAAATAAAGAGAAAACAGAGCAACGGTCACTAATCTAGCCGGCTCATTTAAAGCAATAAATATTGTTGTTTGGACAACACGCCAAGAGTTAAAAAGGCAAGAAAAACAAAAGGTCACAAATTCCAATACCGATACGACTCTGCTTTTCTCCCATTTCCGTCGCGTATTGGACCTCAAAATACAGAGATGGATATACCATTGAGATCAGCAAGACGCGACGATCAAAATGGTATATACATATTGATGGTACGATCATCCGATCAAAAGTCGATAATCGGTACCATAAATGCTGCTATTTTGCCAAAATTAAGATAGACGGAGCAATAGATGTCCAAATTTGGAAAAATGAAAGATGACGACTCACTCAGAAGAGGATTTAGGAATTATTTATAGAAAAATATTCAGGTTTAGAAATAAATTTATTATCATCAATTATTAACTGATTTGAATTGAAATAGAATTACACAATAAAATAAACTTCCATATAATTAATTGAAAATTTACCATCTGCTATATTTAAATATACGTATTCCAAATATAAAAAAAAATTATTTCAAAATTCAATTATTTAAAATTTCACAAAGATCCAGTTAAATACGTTATAAAAATCAATAAAATTTTATGGGTCGTTACACTCTCCCCCACTCAAAACTTTTCGTCCCCGAAAAGGAAGGAGGCAGGAGAATAGAAACAACCAGACAGAAAAGATAGATTAAAAGACAAGGATAAACAATTAATTTAAAACTATATAAATTTATTGAAATATTCATTTGGAAACTTCATTTGCAATTCAATTATCTTTAATACTTTAAAACCTTTCAAAACCAATTTGTAAAATTTCTTGCTTCCTTTATAAATACCTTTTATATGTTTTAAATAACACCTTTATAATTATATGAAAACTATTTGAAAACAATTATTTACATCATTAGTTATATCTACAAAGAAGCTATTGAAACATTAAATCCATACTTCGTAAATTTATTAATTTTATCTCAAGATACTTTTCAAATATTATTAATAAATCAATAATCATTTACTTTTAAATGTGTTTTATTTAATTAATAACTTCTAAAATATTTATAACACTAAAATTTTCTATTAAACCATGTAGTATATAAATAACAATATTTAAAAAGGATATTGTCAACAAGAAAAAAAAGGAGGATTTGGAAAAAAACAGAATATAGGTGAATAAATAAAGCTGAGCAGATAAGGTAGATTCAAAACGAATGGTATCGGGCATGAATAATTAATTCAAACCATAAGAATTTCAATTTCAAATATTAATACAAAATTTCTTTGTTGGAAATACTTTTATAATAAAATACCTTTATAATAGAATACTTTTATATCGAAACAAATTTTCCTTTCGAAAATACCTTTATAACTCGATGTCTTAACAAGTTTATCCTCGTTCCTGCAGACTCTGGCAGTGCGTTGATCAGGCGCAAAGCTAGAATTCTTCAGGTACTTAGTAGACTTGTTTCAACACCAAGTGAAAATACTGGAAAACTTTTAAAAACAGATATGGAAAGTACAATCCAAACAAAAAAAAACAACAAAACCTTTGTCTAACCATGGATCGCAGATACACAATGGTTACGCCTGGATCCCGCAGGAAACAATCCATATCCGTAAGCTTTGTCAGCCCTGCGAGTTGCACCATGATGACTAGTAGAATGCAGGATACACAATGGTTACGCATGGATCCCCCAGGAAACAATCCGTACCTCTAGGCCATCTCAGCCAGGCGGTTTCGCTACTAATGCGACCTACATAGATGCAGGATACACAATGGTTACGCCTGGATCCCCCAGGAAACAATCTGTACCCTTAGGCCATCTCAGCCAGGTAGTTGCGCTATGCATCTGCGCTCGTAAGACCATGGGAAACACCATGGAATTCGATGGACACTCGAGTATCATATCTGGAAAACCAAAATCAGAGAAATATCGATAGAATGAATCCACAATGTAGCCACAAAGCGGATATCAAGCAGAAGGCACTTTCCATATCTTTACTTCGAAAATATGTATCATATAGTACCTTTTCAAATCACTTTCAAATATCATACTTATACAGAGTCCATTATATATAAGATTTCATTTTCAAATCAAATACTTTCCAGAATCAAAAGTATATCAAATCACACTTATATAGACTTCAATTATATAAGATTTCACTTTTCAAATTGAGTACCTTTTCAAATCCATAGTTTTCGAATCAACATCATACTTATACAAATCAATTTTATATAAGTTCGATAACTCCCAAATCAAGTATTTAGTAACACAAGGTTCTCAAATTTCAATTTGTTTCAATATCAGTTCAGTTTCAAAATCATATACAATTTCACCTAATTATTTCTTCTCAAATTAAATATTTTCAGTTTCAAAGTTTCCAAAATAATAAATTTAGAAAATAATCCAAGTTTCTAAATCAATATAATTTAAGTCAAACAATTCATTTCCAAAATCAATGGTTTTCAAAATTATCTTATATTTACATAAGATCCATTTTATATCAGGGTCAAAATTTTCGAAAAATAAATTTCGGTGCATGAAGAGTCATATGGGATTGAACATCTTTACTTTATAAAAGGTTTTGAATTTAGAATAGTTTTGTAAATAAAATAGTTTTGTAAATAAAATAGTTTTGTAAAATAGATTTGTATGTAAAATAGAATAAAACAGTTTGTTTAAGAAGAATAAAAGAAAAATAGTTTTGAAAAATAGTTTTAAATTGATAGTAGTTTTTCATAAAAGAAAATTTCAATTAAATTACAAAGATATCCAACCCAACAACTTCTCATTTCAGCGCCAAGTATATCAATGATATTAGGATATAAGATGTACATATGTCATCATTTCGCAAAATCACATTCGATCGCTCGCTCGATCACACAAGTTTGTTTTCGAACTAGTATTGTCCATTCGACTTCCCTAATGCGGATTTCGATAAGGTTTCTCGACTAGAAGCCATCAGTCTCCTTGCATAGCCATATACTATGATAGAGAATTCTAGAATCAAGCCCAAAATCCATATCAAATATTCGCCATCAAGAATCGAATGAAAAATCCTAACATGAAATAGTGTAATTCACCTCGAACTTGTGTACTCAAACTTGGATCAAATTAATTATGTGTAACGACCCGTATTTTTACGGATCGAAACATCGTAAAACAGTTATCATTTGGTCGCATTGTTGATGAGTCATCTAGAGCTTAAGTCGTTTGGAAGTTAAGTCGTGTGTGGCTTAGGTCGACTGGAGATGAGTCGTGTGGTGGCTTAGGTCGTAGGGTGTTGGAGCGACCTAAGATAGTGGACGACCTAAGGGTTAGCGACTTAACAGGGTTGACGACCTAAGGGGAGTTAGCAGTCATAGGAATTGAGCGACTTAAGGAGTGGACGATGTTAACCCTTAAGTTTCTTCGACTCAAGAAATGTACGACTCATAGTCTTACGAGATAAGAAATGTACGACTCATGGTCTTACGAGATAAGAGGTGTACGACTCATAGTCTTACGAGATAAGAAGTGAACAACTTAAGTTATGTGACGACTTAGTGAATCAACGACCTAATTGCTAAAGGGACCTACGAGTTAGCAGGCCTTACGACTTAAAGGCTCTACGACTCATGAGGTCTTACGACTCAAGAGGCCTTACGACTTAAAGGCTCTATGACTCATGAGGTCTTACGACTCAAGAGGCCTTACGACTTAAAGGCTCTACGACTCATGAGGTTCTATGACTCATGAGGTCTTACGACTTAAAGGCTCTACGACTCATGAGGTTCTACGACTCATGAGGTCTTACGACTTAAAGGCTCTACGACTCATGAGGTCTTACGACTCAAGAGGCCTTACGACTTAAAGCCCGTGCTTATGCTACCTCTATCTGGTAAGTCGGCTACGAGTTAGCACTTGTCTTCAACTGAGCCACAAGAAGAACCCAGTATGGCGCCCACGAGTTATCTTAAGTCGGCTACGAGTTATTGCTTACCTTAAGTCGGTCACGACTCATGCCTTAGCCAATTTTCTATCCAGAATTCAGAGCTGCTCCTATAAATACCCCATCACTTCCAACATGAAGGGGACTTTTGGCAAATCATTTCTTCAAGCGCCGTTACTCTGTCGAAGCCTCCATTCATCCAACAATCAAAGATCCTCAAACATTCAAGACGCTACAACAATCTTCAAGAGATAATTCCTTACATCCAACATGGATTCATCGAATTTCATCGACGAAGATTGAGCTAGTAGTCAAGATTGTTTCTTTTGATCAAGTTGTACTGCTTTGATAAGAGATTTGTATCGATTTGTAATTGAATTCAGTAATAAAGAGATTCAAAGTGGACGTAGGCTTAATCTCAAGCCGAACCACTATAAATTGCTGTCTTTTACTGCTTTTCTGCCAGTTTACTGCTTAGATTCTGTTCCCGTCACACGGGTGGTGCTTTCACGATTCTATTACACACACCGGGTGTTAGCGTTCACTTTTTAGCGTTAACATTTTTGGTGCTTTCACTGAGAACCCAACTCAGGCTACCATTCACCATTGCTTCACACAAGTTTGTTGAAAAAATTTCCTACAAAACCAGAAGTTTATCAGACATAATGGATCCTGGAAGGAAACGAAAGGCTGTCAGATCTGAAAATGTTCAAGATAATACCGCCACTTCTATTTCACCAAGCCAAGCGGCTCCAAGCGTCGGGGTGACGCGAGAGGAGCTAAACGCTGCTGTGTCTGGACTATACCAACAGATTGAAACTCAAAACAATCTGATGATGGAAAAACTGAACGCTCTGCTCGGCGCCAATCAAAGACCAGTGGGTAATGAAGAAAACATCGCTGATGCTCTTCGCAATTCCGAAGGAAAAAATATTCCTCAAGGGGGATCAGGTGCTGCTGAAGGGGCACCCCTCCAAGCTGAAGGATCTAGGCCATCGCCGATTTTCCGCGAACATCTACCCGGACAAACTTCTGAAAAAATGGCCGAGGTCTATTCCGCCAAATCCTTGAACAACGAGGAATATCTTTCTGGTATGATCAAGCAAATAATGAAGGAGAGCATGCAGAGGGATGAAGATGAGAGCGAATGGGGATTCGCACCAAGTAGAACTCCGTTTACCGAGAATATTCTAAAGGCTGAATTTCCTAGAAAGTTTGTTCCCCCCACCATTCCTGCTTATCGGGGAACAAGTGATCCAAATCAGTTCTTGTATAAATACGACTGGCACATGACCGGCGCAAGAGCAACTGATGAAATTAAGTGCCGGTATTTCCCAGTATATTTGGAAGGAGTGGCACTCCTCTGGTTTACCAAGCTTCCTGTCCGATCAGTTGATCAGTTTTCCGATCTGACCCGAAAGTTCAAAGAGCAATTCAGGCTATACGCTTCAAAGGCAAAGGACATAATGTCATTGTCCAGTCTTGAATAGAATCCGGGAGAACCTATTAAATCATTCCTGAACCGTTTCAATATAGCTCTGGCAGAAGTTGATAACGCAGAGCCACGGATGATCTTGACCTATTTGATGCGTGCTATCGACAAATCGAGCGAATTTGGAAAATGGCTGAAGATGAAAGAGCCAAATTCTCTCGAGAAATTCTACAAGAAAGCTGATGAATTCATACGCTTGGAAAATCTTCCAGCATCGATGAAGGTGGTGGCAGCAAAGGTGGAAAATAATACTGCCGCTTCGGAAAAGAAAGATTCCGGAGGTCAGAAAAGGGAAAATCACGAGGGGAAGAAACAAAAGGATACAAAGAAACCTCGCTTCTTCAAACCCTCAGATTTCACTCCATTAACCGACACTCTGGAAAATATCTTCTTCGCCACCAAATATGCTGTGGATTATCCCAAACCGGCTGAGATAAAACCGGGAAAGGGCGCTATGAGAAATGGAAAGTTCTGCCGTTTTCACAACAAACCCGGTCATGATACCAATGACTGTCGTCACTTAAAGAGCTTAATTGAAGAATTGTTGAGGGAAAACAAGCTGCAACAGTATGTCAAGAAGAACAGAAGTGACCCATCTTCGTCAACTCAGAGTCATCAACTCCCTACTCAACCATCAGGTTCAGGTAAAGGTACTGCGGCACAAGAATCTGAGAGGCCCGTTATCAATGTGATTACGGGGGGCCCACACCCAGCGGGCAGAAGCTGGGGTGAAATGGAACGATATGCTCATGCTTTAAAATACATCCCAGCAGAGGAAGATGTTTTTGCTGTAGAAAATGCTGCACCCCTGAAGCAGCAAAAGATTTCAGATGATGATATTATGTTCAAGGCTAGGGATTCTATTGGTATTGAAGCTCCCACCATAGATCCCTTGGTTATCTCTGCAGGAATTGGACCGGCAATAGTAAGACGAGTGCTCATTGATTGCGGTGCTTCCTGCAATATACTCTTCAAGAAAACATTTGACCAGATGAAGATCCCAATGACTGACGTTCAAGCTTCGTCACAAAAGATTGTTGGTTTCACTGGGGAACCACAGCAACCAATCGGAACTGTCGAGTTGTTCGTAGAACTTGGGGAAGGGCAGAAAAGAGTAGTTCGCAAGCAAACCTTTGTAATTGTCGATGGATTTTCTGCCTACAATGCTTTCCTAGGCAGGCTAACTCTAGCTGCATTCAAGGCCATTTTTGCCCCGTGGTGCCTAACTATGAAGTTTCCTACAGAAAATGGTGTTGGTGTCATCAAGGGAGATCAAAATGCTGGACGCGAATGTTATCTTATAGAGCTTCGAGAAGCCAGAAAGAGAGAAATGGGTAAAGATGCGGCAGCTCCCCTCCGCATCAAAAACCCAACCTTATAGCAAATACAGGGTGGTCCCTGCACTGGTGAGCATAGTGGTGCAAGGCGAGAAATGGACCCCAGAAAATCCAGTGCAGAGGAGAATAGAGTGGTGCCCGTGGAAGTTACGGTACCAATACATGTCGACTCCAAAGACCCAAACAAAGTACTTAATGTGGGTTCGCAACTAAGTACAACAGTTCAAAACACACTGATATCATTTCTAAAAGCAAATCTGGACGTGTTCGCTTGGTGTCATGCTGATATGTGTGGAATCTCTCCAACAATTGCTGTTCACACTCTGAATGTCGATCCGAAATTCACACCAGTAAAACAGAAATGAAGAACTCAAGGTCCAGAGAGGTCAGCAGCTTTAAAGGAAGAAGTAGATCGTCTCATGGAGAATAATTTCATCAAAGAATCCACTTATCCAAATTGGGTTTCAAATCCAGTACTGGTTAAGAAGGCAAATGGAAAGTGGAGAGTATGCATTGATTTCTCAGATCTAAACAGAGCCTGCCCCAAAGACTACTTCCCGTTGCCTAGAATCGATCAACTGGTAGATGGGACGGCTGGACATGAGTTGTTGTCTTTTATGGATGTCTACTCCGGATACAATCAGATTATGATGAATGAACCAGATCAGGAAGACACAAGCTTTATCACAGATGTGGGTCTCTACTGCTACAAAGTTATGCCTTTCGGATTGAAAAATGCTGGGGCAACCTACCAAAGACTCGTCAATGCAATGTTCAAGCCTCAGATTGGTAGAACCATGGAATTTTATGTCGACGATATGTTGGTAAAATCAAAGAAAGCTGTAGATCACATGGGACACTTGGAAGAAATATTTGCAATTCTTCGAAAGTATGGAATGAAGCTCAACCCATTGAAATGTTCATTCGGGGTAGAGTCTGGGAAATTCCTGGGTTACATCGTAAGCGTTAGGGGTATTGAGGCCAATCCTGCTCAAATCACAGCTCTGAGAGAAGTTAAAGCCCCTAGAACAAAGAGAGAACTGCAAAGCCTCAATGGAAAAGTTGCCGCTCTTAGTCGCTTCATCTCCAAGGCCACAGACAAATGCATTCCCTTCTTTGATGCTTTAAAGAAAGGAAAGAAAAATTTTGAAATGACTCCTGAATGTCAGGATGCTTTCGATCAACTGATTCATCATATGAGAACTCCTCCGGTCCTTTCCAAGCCTAGTGATGGCGAAGACCTCTTCATCTACTTAGCAATTTCATCCCAAGCTCTAAGTGCAGCAGTCGTACGAGAAGATATGAGAATACAACGTCCAGTCTACTACATCAGCAAACGGTTCACTGGGGCAGAGATGAATTATTCAAAGATAGAAAAGCTTGCTTATTGTTTGTTAATCGCTTCCAGGAAGTTGAGGCCCTATTTTCAGTCTCATCCTATCAAGGTCCTGACTGATCAACCTCTAAAGCAAGTCCTGTATCGTCCTGAAACTTCGGGTCGTCTCTTGAAGTGGAACATAGAACTCAGCCAATATGACATCACTTAGCATCCCCGAAGAGCAATTAACGGACAAGCTTTAGCAGATTTCATTGCAGAGTCCACTGGCAAAGGTGACATCAAGGAAGAAACAACTGACCGCATTCCGGTACAGTGGAAGTTGTATGTTGATGGCTCGAGAAATGATTATTGTTCTGGGGCAGGAGTTGTGCTTGAAACTCCCAAAGGACGATCACTATGTTATGCATTGAGACTAGAATTCCCTTCTACAAACAATGAAGCAGAGTATGAAGCCCTTATTGCCGGTTTAAAAATCGCCAAGGAACTAAACATCAAAGTGATATAGAATTTCAGCGACTCTCAGCTTATTGTTTGCCGGGTGAAGAAAGAATTTCAAGCCAAAGGAGGGAATTTGCCTGCATATTTGTCAAAGACATCCGAACTTCTCAATGATTTGGATCACTATTCAATAAGCCACATACCCCGAGAGGAAAATATGAAGGCAGATTCTCTAGCAAAGTACTCAAGTTCCGGGGAAGCTCAATTACTAGGATTAGTTCATGTAGAAGTTCTGTCAGCTCCAAGCATTGATGAAATGGATATTGATTGGATTATGGCTACGTCTCAAGAGCATGAATCATGGATGACTCCAATCAAAGAATACTTACTCAGTGGTTCCCTGCCAGAAAGTTCTAAGGAACGTCGAAAATTATTGAGAAAAGCGTCGAGATATATACTTCAAGATGGCCGATTGTACAGATGGGGATTTTCAATGCCTCTACTCCGATGTGTAACTAAGGAAGATGCCAAGACAATCTTAGCAGAGGTACACGGAGGAGAATGTGGAGACCATTCAGGTGGTCAAACACTTGCAAAGAAAATTCTCCGATATGGGTATTTCTAGCCGGATATTAATCGAGATGCTGCAGCTTACTCCAGAAAGTGTGACAAATGCCAAAGATTTGCAAAAATCCCAAGAGCACCTTCCACTGAACTCACACAAATGGTCAGCCCATGGCCATTTGCCATTTGGGGAATAGACCTGATTGGACCATTACCGATCGCTAAATCAGGGATTAAATATGCTATTGTTGGCATTGATTATTTCACCAAATGGGCTGAAGCTAAACCTTTGGCCACCATCACTTCTAAAAAGATGATAAATTTTGTAACAAAGAATATCATTTGCAGATATGGTGTGCCACAGAAGATAATCACAGACAACGGTACTCAGTTTGAAAGTGAAGAATTCCAGGATTTTTGCAAACGGTTCAGAATTCGAAAAAGCTTCTCAGCAGTGGCTCATCCGCAGGCAAATGGGCAAGTGGAAGCAGTTAATAAGATCATCAAGTCGACTATCAAAAAGCAACTCGAAAAAGCAAAAGGAGGTTGGGTTGATAAGCTTCCATTAGCACTATGGGCGTACAGAACTACTCACAAAACTGCGACTGGGCACACTCCATTTTCACTGGCATACGGATCAGAGGCAATGATTCCAGTGGAAGTAGAAGTTCCTTCACATAGAAGAGTTCATTTCAACGAAGCTGAAAATGAGAAACTGCAACTTGAAGCACTTGATTTTCTTGATGAGAAAAGAGAGGAAGCTAGGCTCAGAGTTTCAGCTCATCAGCAGAGAATTGCCAGGCATTTCAACTCTAAGGTTCACCAACGCAGCTTTGAGATCGGAGACTTGGTTTTGAAAAGGATCATGACAGCAACTGGTGTGTTTGGGCCAAACTGGGAAGGACCATATGTCATAGGCACTAAACTTCTTGATGGCACATTCAAACTCATAACTGTTGAAGGAGATCCAATTCCAAGAGCCTAGAACAGCAACCGCTTACGTCCTTATTTTACTTGAAAGAAAAAGCTTGGTTCAAAATTGTAAAATAATGATGAATGTATCAGTTGTATTGTAAGATATTGTAAATCAGTGTGAATGAATGAAAGTTATAAAGTGGATGTAGGCCCGATTCTTGGCCGAACCACTATAAATCTTGTGTTCTTTACTATTTCATTATGCCTGTTTTATTTCGATATATAAATACTTTAAATGTATTGCTAAAATGTCGATTCAAAATTGCAGGACATCAAAACAATGCTTGCTCGTCACAAAGCTAAGCGACCTCTATAAATCAGCTATTACACGAAAACCAAGCAACAAAAAAAATTCCAAACTCAAATCCTATGCAAGGAAAACTTCACATAAAAAGTTAGCGACTCCACTGTGACAAACCTTTGTTCACTAGTTGAGATTGTCGTTATGAATAGGCATCCAACTAGATAACTTGCGTTTGTCTCGTGAAGTCATTCAACAGTGAAGTCCACTCCTTTGGATGAAGCAATTTACTTGTAAGAGGAAAAGAAGATGTGCTTAGGAACGATAATAAGAGATCGCTAATGGGCAGATGATGAGAGAAAGTTGCCAAGCAAACAAAGAAGCAGACAAAGGGAGGTATGCATCTCAATAGGAAGGCCGGAAAATCCACTAAAGGGACACCTTCCCAAGCGGAAGGAACAGGACCCTCGCTAACTGGTCGTGATGCATCCGATCAGATAGCTTACGTCCGTCCCATGGATCCACTCGCCCCTGAGACGCAACCTACCTGGCACACCAACCAACCAAAGCCCTCTGACGAGGCACGCCAATAAATGGGAGTGCTTTCCTCAATCAAAAAGATCGGTGGGACCACCGAAGGGGCACCTTGTTAATTGATTGCGGTCGTTTGTCCAAACAAACATCCAATCAAGCAACTTACGCCTGCCGCGCGGACCCATCCGACCATGAGAAAGTAACTTCCAGGCACTCAAAAGCCCTTTTCGGAGGCACAAGCCCTCTTCGGAGGCACAAGCCCTCTTCGGAGGCACAAGCCATCTTCGGAGGCACGCTTCACCATGCTTGAAGCACAAAATCAAAAGCCCTTTTCGGAGGCACAAGCCCTCTTCGGAGGCACAAGCCATCTTCGGAGGCACGCTTCACCATGCTTGAAGCATAAAATAAAAAGCCCTCTTCGAAGGCACATTTCACCAGGGTAGAAGTGCAAAATGCTTCTCTTCGGAGACCCACTTCACCAGAGTTGAAATATCAAAATTGCTTCTCTTCGGAGACCAAAATTGCTTCTCTTCGGAGACCAAAATCGCTTCTCTTCAAAAACCTCTTCAGAGGCGCACTTCACCTTGCTTGAAGTACCAAAAATAAGCCCCTTACTGGGGCACGAAATCAAAACCTTCTTCGGAAGCTCATTTCGCTGCGTAGGAGAATTCGCTTTTAACAAATAAAAGTGATCATCCCTAAAAGTTGAAGTGTTCTTCAGAAGGAAAGAGAAAGTAAAAACTTCTCGAAAGACGAGATATACTTTATTAAAAGAAGAATGATTCTTCCCTTAAAAGTGGAATAGTTATTCTTTGGAATAAGAGTATCAGTCTTGAAAAAGCTAGGAATATTGCAATGCACTTGCGGTATGGGGGCAATACTATACGATTCAGTTACATGAACAAAGTAATATACAAGCAACATACCGCGAGTTCATCACAATATCATGAAAAATAGATGATGTGGAATAAATGCATTCTCAAACGCAGACAAAAAGTTTGCACAAGTAAAAAGAATCATTTGTTCCACACCAAAAATAAAAAACAGATGCATTCTCACATACACAAGAGTTTGTACAAGTAAAATAATTGTTTTATTTAGTACTATGAAAATTCTTTACATGTGCAGATATCTCAAAAAGTAAAAGCAGGGACCGGTACCCGCACAATCCCCGGTCGATACATGCAAAAAGCAAAAGTAAGGAGTAGAAAATCTAGCTTGTTATTCCTTCTTCTCGCCACCTTTGGAGCCTTTCCCCGGCCTAATGATTAGTTTTTGGAGCCGTTGTGGACGGGTCGGGGCAGAAGGAGGAAAAGGCGCGGCTGGATCAACTTCTGCTTCGTCCCCGGTTGAAGCACTAATCTTCTTCTTCCTTATGCCACGCTTCCCCTTCCTCTTTGAAGAAGATTCTCTCCCCGGAGTAGCAAGCAGTGTTGAAAGCTTCGTGTCATCATCAAGGGACTGCTCCGGGGTCTTCTCGACGTCTTCAAGGTCCTCTGCCTTCTGTTCCTGCGAAGCTGCCGGATCATCCAGGCCTTGAAGGGCTTCGATTTTCTCTGCCTGTGATCCCGGCTGGGAAGCAGAAGGAGGAGTAACCTGTAAAGATGGAGGGACGGCAACTGAAGGAGTGGAAACTTGTGCAGTGTTTGGTGCCTCCGCTGTAGAGGAAAAGAAGTTAAAATCAACATCTTCCGAAAATAGAGAAGGTATCGGTTCACCAAAGTTCAAGTAACAAGTAAGAAGGTCATCAAACTCGGTTAAATCAAATAACTGGTTCATTAGACCCGGAACTTCGCTAAAGTTACCTGGAGGAGTTGGCTTCGCAAGTTCAATTTCATATTTATCAGCCTCAGTTTCTTCCTGGCTCTTCTCTTCAATTTGGGAAAGAGGAGTCTCGGAAGTATCGAGTTTAGCTTCAGCATCTTTTGCAGCAAGTGGAGATTGAGGGCTAGAACCGATGATATCATCATCAGTCAAAGTTGAAGTATGGACAGGGGCAGGTAGTGATGTTGTCTTTTCTGGATGTTCCTCTACCGCTGTCCCGGCTCTAGCTTCGGCAAGTTGCTCTTTGCCTCTAATAAGCGCATCACGTGCTTCATCGTCTAGATAAAGCACTACAAGGTCTGCTTCCACATAATCGGCAAATGTATCAAGTATGGTCTCCCAAACTTCGGCAAGTGTAATCTCATATTTGGGACCCAAGAAGGAAAGGCTGCCACGGCCCAAAACGCTGTGCATATAGAAGTCAAATAGAGTAGAATCGATGCTAGCTTTAGTGGCGTCGTGAGACTCTTCGGCCGCAACTTGTCCAGCGACCGCGTCATCATGCTCCTTCTCAACTTTAAGAAGCTTAGCTTTCAGCATCTCATTTTCTGCATTTTTGGACGCAATTGTTCCCCGCAGCTCAGTATTTTCTGTGCGATATTTCTCAGTAATGTGCTGCTCAGCTGCAAGCTTCATTTCGGCGTCCCTTTGCGCAACATGTGCATCCCGCACTTGTTTCTGAAAGACTTCTTCCTTTTGAGTGTGCGATGCAGAAGATGAGGCCAGATCTTCCTTTAGTCGCTTGACTTCAGATGCAAGCTTTGCGTTGTCATCTGCAATGCTTGTCATCTCCGCATCATGTTGCTTACACACCATTTGTCCCATTCTGATTTGTCATTCTCCATGGTCATCATTGCCTCAAGATTTATGTGGTTAACCCTTTGGAGTTCGTCGACAAGTTTCTGCCATTGCAACATCCTCTCGATATTAAGTCTGACCGCGTCAAGACTTTTAAGCATGTCTTGCTTATCAATCGGAACCAAATCCAAGTCAAAGCGCACTCCTTTTAGGCACCAATTTGGAAATCGGCTCTGAAGCGTTGGAGGGCCGTCTTTAACTTGATATTGTGGCCTGTTAATGATTGTTTGAATATCAGACTTCTTTAGAGGAGGAGAGCCGGCCGGAATATCAGAAGGGATAGGAGCGTCAGTTTTTTCAGAAATTTCAGACGCGTCCTTCTCACCAAGTTTAACCCGTTTACTTGGGTCATCGGTAGCATGCTTCTTCCCTTTGTCATCATGATATTTTCTTTTATGAGAGTCATCGTCTCTCCTTCTTTGCTGCTCTTTGTAAGCACGCCTTTCTTGAGCTTTTCTAGTTGCGCGCTCTTCGTCAGATTCTTTGCGGGAGGGAAGATAACGTCCATAATCGTAAGAATCACGCCCTCCGTAGCGCCGAAAGTTGTCGTAGTATGAGCCGGTGCGTCCCATCGGAGAATCTGAAAAACGGAAAAGAAGTAAATTTTAGAAATTTCCAGAAAAAGAGGATAAATGCTTATAAGTGCTGAAAAATCCTAAGTGTGTGCGGCGTGCAAGCTACATGCGTCAAACTACAGACCACGCTTTAATGTGGAAACAGAGACGACTGGCGTAGTAGGCGTCAGGGTTTGTTTTAGGTTGGAAGTCGCTTCAACAACGGGAGAAGTCACTTTTGGATTATTATCCCCGAAAAGCTCTTGAGAAGTTATCATGATATCGCTCAAGCCATCAAAAGTGTCATCACCCTGGAACTCGGCAGAATTCTCCTTTTCAACTTCCATATCAATTGATTTCTCAGAAACTCGAGGATTCTCTTCCTCCTCAATAATTGGGGCAAGTGCCGACTTGCTGACTGACCCTACAACATCAATGGATGCGGAACATTTGATCAAAGCAGCCTCTACGACGGGTGCTTTTGATGCGATTTCTTCTACAGAAGCTGGGGTATTCGAGGCCTCTGCTCGAGCGCCCGAAGCAGCTAACGTTTCCGCATCAGAACTAGAGATTTCATGAATCTGAGTCGATCTAGAAGGATGTAAAAGTCCAAACTGGTGAAGAAACTCATCTTTCAACAGAAATTTCGCATCCCGTTCTTCAACTGGAACAGCCATGAGCCTCTCCAGAGTTTGCTTGTGACTAGGGTCCCTAGAGGGAGAGAGGAGCGCTGAAATGAGAAAGCGAAGTTAACACTTAGTGATTCGGACTGCAAAATACTCAGAGAATAAGGAGAAGAAAGGATAGGCATTCTTACTTCCTTCTCTCCACACAGCGTAAAACCCAGGGGGAAAGCGAACGTAAAAATACTGAGTCAAAAACCCATGAGCAGTATCAGGGAGGCCGACAACCAATTTGCGATTCCTGGCACTTCTTATAACAATGATCGAAGGATGATCTTTGATTCTGACAAAAGAGCATAGATAACAGATTTCGTCAACACTGGGAAGACGGTCAAGCATTCTGCCGAATAGTACGCACAGC
Source organism: Allium fistulosum (assembly GCA_030737815.1). Taxonomy (NCBI): domain Eukaryota; kingdom Viridiplantae; phylum Streptophyta; class Magnoliopsida; order Asparagales; family Amaryllidaceae; genus Allium; species Allium fistulosum. Next base: position 519,635,226 of record CM060901.1, on the reverse strand, counting down.
CCCATTAGAACAGCATATCCGTTGGGGTGTAATTGGAATGGAGCGATTGCCGGTTGGCGAAGAAGATGTTGAAGAAAATTGTTGAAAGGAGGAATGGCCCCGCTCGAGCACATTTGTCGGTTGACCGCCACAAATCCAGGAGGTGCTACATCAGCAGTGTTATTCTTCTCAGGAAGGATAGCGTCAGCTTCAGCAATGCCAAATTGAATGCACAATTGCCGAAAAGTTTTGTACAACAGAGTAGAAGAGGCTCTCTCTGGGGGATTGACTAAAGGAGCTGGAATGAGAATGGACTCTCCAGTCTGAACAGTTACATCTCCTTGTTGAGAAGTCATTCTACACAAGCAACTGGATGTTCAAATGTGAAGGTGCACGTTTCCTAAATAGTGTGAAGTGTTGTGCAAAACTAATAAAGATAACAAATAAATACAAACTGGAATTAAGTTAGTCGGTAACTGATCGATTATCAAATTTCAGGACTTGTTAATTTAAAAGTTCAGGTACGGTATTAAGTGCAAACCGGACATTTTTAGTTGACTATTTCAATGTTGCTTTAATACTTTGCTTGAACTTGTTGATTTAAAGCACTTCATTCACATAATCTATGTAAGTTGATTATCTGTTATTAACTAATCTGTCATTTGATGTGGGCAGTCGGTGACAGTATATTCGTCCCAATTTTCTGTGAATATTGTATTAGACAGGTTATTAGTTTGCAAGTTAGAGTGATCTGTGGGAAAATGCAGCAGTTCATAGTTCAGCAGTTCAAAATGCAGCAGTTCAAAGTTCATTCAAAGCCTAAGTCATGAGTCGCCAACGACTTATGTATTAACTCGTCCACGGCTTAAGGGTTACAAGGCAAGTCAGCATTACTTCATGTCTTAGGTCGTGCGAAAATAAAAAAAAAGCTTCAGTTCAAAGCGGTGTACAATCCAAGTCCTAAGTCGTCTACGTCTCAAGAACTATGTCGTAAGAGGCTAAGTCGTCTATGACTCAAGAACTATGTCGTAAGAGGCTAAGTCGTCTATGACTCAAGAACTATGTCGTAGGAGGTTCGAGTCGTGGGTCGTACAAAGCTGCTAAAACGTGGCCATGCTAGCATCTCGCTCGTTTGAACCCATTGACTTTTCTCCTAACCCATTATCCACCAAACCCGATAACCTCTCAATCAAGCTACGATCCTCATCCTCATTCCACCACACCATGGAGTCATCCAAAGTTCAGATCGCCAAAGCCTCGCCAATCTAATCAATGAAAATCTGAAACACAGTAATCCTCCATCTCCATCGCCCCATTCATCTAAAGATGAAATCAAGCAAAATCAGGCTCACAAACTACCGGTATAGTGGAATTTGCAACAAAACACTGCACGAGGGGATGGATTAAGTATAGGGAGGAGAACTCACGAATCAGTGATGATTAAAGGTCGAGGAGGGAGCAGAAACACTTACGCAATAGAGAATCGAAAATCGAATTGGTTGATTGTTAGAAAAGGAAGAAATTGCCTTGAGAAAGCTCGGAGGAATATTAATGGCGGATACGACTCAGGAGATAGGTAATGGATAGAAGGAACGACTCAAGCTTTTTATACCTTTGGGCAGTGGAACACGAAAAGGCATACACGAGTTAAGATGAGTCGAAGCACACGACCTACGACTTAGGCGCGTACTTCGAGGGGCAAATGTTAACCCTTAAGTTTCTTCTACTCAAGAAATGTACGACTCATAGTCTTACGAGATAAGAAATGTACGACTCATGGTCTTACGAGATAAGAGGTGTACGACTCATAGTCTTACGAGATAAGAAGTGAACAACTTAAGTTATGTGACGACTTAGTGAATCAACGACCTAATTGCTAAAGGGACCTACGAGTTAGCAGGCCTTACGACTTAAAGGCTCTACGACTCATGAGGTCTTACGACTCAAGAGGCCTTACGACTTAAAGGCTCTACGACTCATGAGGTCTTACGACTCAAGAGGCCTTACGACTTAAAGGCTCTATGACTCATGAGGTTCTATGACTCATGAGGTCTTACGACTTAAAGGCTCTGCGACTCATGAGGTTCTACGACTCATGAGGTCTTACGACTTAAAGGCTCTACGACTCATGAGGTCTTACGACTCAAGAGGGCTTACGACTTAAAGCCCGTGCTTATGCTACCTCTATCTGGTAAGTCGGCTACGAGTTAGCACTTGTCTTCAACTGAGCCACAAGAAGAACCCAGTATGGCGCCCACGAGTTATCTTAAGTCGGCTACGAGTTATTGCTTACCTTAAGTCGGTCACGACTCATGCCTTAGCCAATTTTCTGTCCAGAATTCAGAGCTGCTCCTATAAATACCCCATCACTTCCAACATGAAGGGGACTTTTGGCAAATCATTTCTTCAAGCGCCGTTACTCTGTCGAAGCCTCCATTCATCCAGCAATCAAAGATCCTCAAACATTCAAGACGCTACAACAATCTTCAAGAGATAATTCCTTACATCCAACATGGATTCATCGAATTTCATCGACGAAGATTGAGCTAGTAGTCAAGATTGTTTCTTTTGATCAAGTTGTACTGCTTTGATAAGAGATTTGTATCGATTTGTAATTGAATTCAGTAATAAAGAGATTCAAAGTGGACGTAGGCTTAATCTCAAGCAGAACCACTATAAATTGCTGTCTTTTACTGCTTTTCTGCCAGTTTACTGCTTAGATTCTGTTCCCATCACACGGGTGGTGCTTTCACGATTCTATTACACACACTGGGTGTTAGCGTTCACTTTTTAGCGTTAACAGACGACTTATGGGGTAGACGACTTAAGAGAGTTAACGACCTAGCGGTTAGGTCGTATAGTGGTTTAGGTCGTGTGTTAGTTTGGAGCGACCTATAGGATGTTAGCGACCTAAGAGGGTTAGCGAGTTAGCGACCTAAGAGTTAGACGACTTAAGGAGTTAGGTCGTATCCTGGCTAAGTTAGTTAGGTCGCGTCTCAGTTAAGTCGTAGGTCGTGACTCTATTGAGTTGTTAGGTCGTGAGGAAGTGTGTCTGCGCTAGGTCGCTGGGTTTTGGCTGAGTGTTAGGTCGTGAGTGACCAGGGAGTTGTTAAGTCGCGAGCGACTTAGGAGTTAAGCTGTTAAGTCGTTAGGTCGCATAAGCGCATAGGTGTTAGGTCGTTGGATCTGTTAGGTCGTGCGCAGTGATAGGTCGTAGGTCGTAGAAGCGCTTGGGTGTTAAGTCGTTAGGTCGCTAAGCGCTTAAGTGTTAGGTCTTAGGCTGGTATTGTTGAGTCGTGGGCTTTTTAGGTCATGGGGGTTTTAGGTCGTAAGTCATGGACGACCTAACTCCGAGCGACCTAAGGGGAAATCAGCCTATAAATAGGAGGGTTTTTCTCACTTTTTGGGATCCGGATTTCGAAGCGACGAAGTGCTGCCATTTTGAGAGCTCGACTTCTACACTTCTTCACTTCTTTTCTCCACTCTAATCTAGTGATTCCATCCATCCAAGTTGAAGATCAAATTGAAGATCGAAGAGCTTAGATTGAAGATCTACATTCTTCGAAGAGAGATTTCATCGTTTGAAGCGGATTCGTGATAGATCAAGTTAGATCCTTCACTGTCCAGATCTGAAGTGTGTTGCTTTTGGGTTGTTTAGGTGATTTGGTGAGTGGTGATTATCTCTCACACGGATCCAAAGGAGTATATCGGATCGTTGGCTTGATTTTGTGTTAAAGTAGTGATTTCCATGCATTCTTGTAAACCTAAGTATAGATCCATATAGATCTATGGTTCATGATGATTTGACATCCATTTTACTAAGTGTTAACCTATGCAAGTTCATTTATCAAGATTATAGAGATATTGTTCATGTTTTCATGTTTGTTAGACTTTTGACTCTTTAATTACCAAATTGCCATTATTGTTATAATTGTCTATTTAGATCATATTTGAACGCTTGATTACTTGGATTAATGTTTGAGTTGATTGATTGCTATGAATTAGATGATTGATGATTTGATTTAGACCGAAGATGATTCAAAAGCTAAGGGAAAGGCTCTTGAATTTGGAAAGCTGCTTGTGGCATATGTGGCGGATAAGGAAGCTCATATGGATAGATTTGATGATGATGTTGAGATGAAGCTTTTCTATGATGATGATGAGGCGAAGCATGATATGAGATAGCCTTGGTCTAATCCAGACGAGATCATTCCAAGCATGTTGATAACTCGGTGAAATGTTCGAGTTTGAGGATAATGGTTTGCTCGAGAGGCGCTTGAGCTAGTATGGAAATAGTCGTCGAGGAGGATGACTAGAAGGCTGAGATTTCATTGTTGTTGAAAGTTCTAGCATGCTCAAAGCAAGAGTACGTTGGGCAGATTCGATAGTCCCTGAAGGCTATTGATTGGGTAGTCAAGTACTCTGGGCAGATTCGATAGTCCTAGGCACGGGTCACGATGACGTGCAGAGTTATGTCTAGAATCGGGGTTTCCATTAGCCCTTGACGGACGGATGAAAGAATGAGCCGGTCATTCAATTAACGATGATATCAAAGCAATGATAACAGTGATAGCCAGAGTCATGGATGTTTGGTTGTATCGTCATTCGCACTCAAGAGCAGTGTTTTCTGGGTGCTTATCTGATCTTGGTTTAGGCCTTGGGGGTTTGTACTTGGAAAACATCGCCCTTGACTCGAGTGATAATTGCTTTACTTTAAATTGTATGCTTTGCTATGATTGCTTCTACTTAGTGTGTGTCTGGGGGCTATCACTGTAGAAAGAGGTGGAGTGGGAGGGTTGTATTCCTATTCCTTTTCCTTTATGCTCTTTTGGTATATTGTTAGTTAATTTACCGCTCACTAAGACTGTTGTCCGACTCAAGGCTTTATGTTTTAACTCTTATTGCCTTGGGTTGTTCGTCCATTTTGGGACGGGCAGACTAGGTAGCAGGTGACAGGTGCTGTTCTTGCTTTCCACGATGCTGATGTTGAAGACAAGCTGAGGGTTGCATATTATCTTCTTACTATATGTACTGGATGTTCCGCTGTTTGTATATTCTCTGAGTGTTATGTAGTGAGGCTTGATGTATTGACTATTCAGATGTTTGTATTCAACTATTATGAAGTTTTATTGATGAGATTCTATTCTGTGAAGCTTCACTATGTATATGTTCTATTATATTTTGTCCATGCGCTGTGAGTAATACGACAGATTCTGTTGTTTTAATTTACCTTGGCAATCGTCCATGGTCGCCTGGCACACATTACAACGCACTATCTCTAGGTTCGGTGCAGGGGTCATGGGCGGTCGTCACATTTGGTATCAGAGCTTTGGTTAATCGATTTTACCCAACGCTCGCTGACGTAAATACGTATGAGAGACGTAATTGTATTTTGATGGATGATTACTATATATAATATAGTAGCTTAGTAGAGTTTGAGTCCTTTATGCAGTTGTTTCTCTAGGTGTGCTAACCATTCCTTTTTATAGATATTGAGAATGAGTCGAAGAGGGAGACCAGCTGCTAGGGAAGGCCGTGCTATTGAGGGGGCTGCTGATTATGCTGCTATGTTCGAAGCTATGATGACTTCGATCATGAGAAGGATGCCAGCTCCGGGGCCATCGGTGGATGTTGGAGTTCACGTTCAAACTCCAAAACCGGTGGACTTTGCTAAGCTGTGTAAGGACTATACTGCTCTTGGAGGAAAGGTTTTCTTGGGAACGGAACCAACCATTGAGGTCCAGAGGTGGATAGATGCTTGTAGAAGGATCTTTGGTGATTTGGGAATCGAGGATGCAACTAAGAGGAAGCTTGCATTAAGACAGCTTCAAGGAAGAGCTTCTGATTGGTGGAACTCTATCACCATTAACACTCCGGAGGAAGATATTACTTGGGAGCAATTCCAAGTCAGATTTGAAGCTAAGTTCATTTCTACAGCTCAGAAGTCTGTTCTGTTCAAGAAGTTTGTGGAGCTCAAGCAGGGAGGAAGACCAGTTCTTGAGTATGTTTCTGAGTTTGAAGCTTTGTCCAAGTATGACCGGTCGTATATTGAATCTTCATATCAGAAGAATGAGAAGTTTGTGACAGGCTTGGACAGTTATCTTGGGAGACAGTTGGTGGATCATTTGGATGATTCATTTGAGAAGCTTGTGGAGAAAGCTCTCAGGCATGAGAGTCTGTTTCCTAAGGAAGGATCTGTTGTTGTTGTGACCAGGGGAGAGTCTAAACCACAGCAGGATGGAAGCAAGAAAAGGAAGCAGCAGCAGCAAAAGGGTAAGGATGGTCAGAAGAAGCCGAAAGGAGAGGTGACCTGCTTTAATTGTCAGCAGAAGGGCCATTTCTCCAGGGATTGCAAGAATCTGAAGGTGCCGATGAAGTGTCATAACTGTGACAAGCCGGGGCATATCAGGAAGAATTGTCCAGAACCGAGGAAGGACAAGCAGATTGTGCAAGCTTATGCTTTAGGAGCTGTTCCATCATCTTCGAAAGCTCCTACGGTTGAAGAGAAGGGAAAGAGTGTAGTGGTTCAAGGTACTCTTTTCCTATGTGGAGTTCCAGTAAGAGTGTTATTTGATATTGGGGCGTCGCATTCGTTTGTTTGTAGTGAACTTGTAGGCCGATTGGGTTTGGAACCGGATATTGTTGATAGGCCATTGGTTGTGACTAATCCAATCGGGGGTTCATCTTGTTTGTATATGTTATGCCGTGGTCTGATTGTATCGAGTCATGATTGCTCTTTTGTTTGTGAGTGTTTTGTTCTAAACTTTGCGGGGTTCGAAATTATTTTGGGTATGGACTGGCTTAGGAAGTATGCGGCAAAGGTTGATTGTGAGAGGTTAGAGGTGACGGTCGAGAATGTGGAGGGGCGAAAGATTGTGATACGATGTAAGCATGAAGAAGGCGTCTTCATGAGCTTCATGTATTCGCTGGTTGTTCCACGGGATGGACTGTCATCTATGCCAATCGCTAATGGATTTGAGGATGTCTTTGACGAGGTCAAAGGGTTACCGCCGCATAGAGAGATTGAGTTTCATATAGATCTAGTTGAAGGAGCCAGACCTGTTGTGATGCCTCTTAGGCGGATTGCGCCTAGGGAACAGCAAAAGTTGAAGGTGAAGGTTGATGACCTTTTGCAGAAAGGATTCATTCGGCGTAGTGTGTCCGAATGGGGTGCACCAGTTGTGTTCGCAACCAAAGCAGATGGATCGTTGAGGTTGTGTGTGGATTATCGTGAGCTGAATAAAGTGACTAAGAAGAACAAGTATCCATTGCCGAGAATAGATGACTTGTTTGATCAGCTTCACGAAGCTAAGGTGTTTTCTCAGATGGATTTGGCAATGGGATTTCACCAGTTAAGAGTGGCTAAGGATAGTGTGCCGAAGACTGCTTTTAGGACACCATCCGGTTTCTTTGAGTGGCTGGTAATGCCGTTTGGGTTGACTAATGCGCCAGCATATTTTGTGGATCTTATGAATAGAGTGTTCAGAGATTAGTTGAACAAGTTCGTGCTTGTGTTCGTGGATGATATTCTGATTTATTCCAGAACTGAAGAAGAGCACAAGACGAACTTGCGTATTGTTTTGGAAATCCTGCGGAAACATCAGTTGAAGGCTAAGTTTTCGAAGTGTCACTTCTGGAAGAGTGAAGTGAGGTTCTTAGGCCATGTTATCTCTGGAAATGGAATAGCGGTTGATCCCGCTAAGGTGGCAGCAATCCAGGATTGGGTTAGACCTAAGAATGCATCAGATGTGAGAAGTTTTCTTGGATTAGCAGGATATTATCGACGGTTTATCAAAGACTTCTCCAAGGTAACTGCACCGTTAACAGGATTGACGAAAAAGAACCAAGTGTTCAAGTGGGAAGATAAGTGTGAGCAGGCTTTCAGAATCCTGAAAGAGCGACTGACAAGTGCTCCTGTTTTGACTATTCCAAGTGGGAATGATGAGATGGTGGTTTACACCGATGCATGTGGTACTGGACTTGGAGCGGTGCTAATGCAGAGGGATAAAGTTGTTGCGTATGCAAGTCGACAACTGAAGTCGCATGAAAGGAATTACCCGACTCATGATTTGGAGTTAGCGGCGATTGTTTTTGCTCTGAAGATGTGGAGACATTATCTATTGGGAGTTCGATTCGAGTTGTTTACAGATCATAAGTCATTGAAGTATCTTTTCTCCCAAAAGGATTTGAATCTTCGGCAGCAACGTTGGCTAGAGTTTTTGGCATCATATGATTTTAGTATAGCTTATACTCCGGGAAAAGGTAACGCAATGGCAGATGCGTTAAGTCGAAGACATGCAGGATTGGGAGCCATGTTTTCTGAATGGAAGAGTCTCGAGTATTTAGCTGGATTTGACTTCAGGCCCAGATGTGAATTGGAACCTGAGATGTTGGCAAACTTATCGATAAGACCCACTCTTGTGGAAAGGATTGGCGAGAGCCAAAAGCGAGACGATAAGCTTGTCAAGGTTATCCGTGATTTGGAATCTGGATTGGACCCAGAAAAGGATAAAGGATTCGAGGTCGATCGAGAGGGTTGGCTTCAAAAGCAAGGAAGACTAGTTGTTCCCGATATAGATGAATTGAGAAGTGAAGTTCTGGAGGAAAGTCATCACTCGAAGCTGATAATTCATCCAGGAGGAAATAAAATGTATCGGGATATGAAGAGAACCTACTACTGGGAAGGTATGAAGAAGGATGTTGGAAATTTTATTTCCAAGTGCATGAACTACCAGTTGGTGAAAGCTGAGCAGAAAAAGTCCAGTGGATTGCTTCAGCCATTAGAGGTTCCTACATGGAAGTGGGAACAAGTGTCGATGGATTTTATTGATGGACTACCTAGAACTAGAACGGGAAATGAAGGAATTTGGGTCATCGTAGATCGTCTGACTAAAAGTGCAAGATTCATTCCTGTTCGATCGATTAGGACCGCATCAAAGTTGGCTGAGTTGTATGTTAAGTGGATAGTTTGATTCCATGGTATTCCGAAGAGTATAGTGAGCGATCGAGATCCATTGTTCACTAGTGGATTTTGGAAGAGCTTCCAGGAAGTTTTGGGAACCGAGTTGTGTTTGAGTACCGCTTATCACCCTCAAACAGATGGTCAGACCGAGAGAGTCAACCGAGTTTTGGAAGATCTCCTCAGAGCTTGTGTTTTGGATTTCGGAGGATCATGGGAAGATCACCTTCATTTGGGAGAATTTGCATATAACAATAGTTACCAATCAAGCACTGGTATGGCACCGTATGAGGCATTGTATGGAAGACCGTGTAACTCTCCGACATGTTGGTTAGAGACCGGAGAAAAGCTGATACTTGGGCCAGAGATGATTCGACAGACTTCGGATTGCATAGAGATCATTCGGCAACGAATGAAGGCAGCCCAAGACCGACAGAAGAGTTATGCAGATAAGCGTCGTAAGGATTTGGAATTCGACGTAGGCGATATGGTTTTTGTGAAGATTTCTCCATTGAAGAATGTTATTCGATTAGGGAAGAAAGGGAAGTTGACTTCGAGATTTGTTGGACCATTCCCGATCATCGAGCGAATTGGAAAGCTCGCCTACAGATTGGAGTTACCAGAGAAGATGTCGAGTGTGCACAATGTTTTTCATGTATCCTATCTACGGAAGTATGTGTACGACTCGAATACAGTGGTTTCTGCTGATAGCTGTGAAGATTTCGAAGTTGATCCAGTCGATAAGAGACCTCGTAAGCCGCTTCGTGTTGTGTGAACCGACATGAAACAGCTTAGGAGGAAGGTAGTTAAGTTGCTCAAGATACAATGGAGTGATGATGATAACGACTGTACGTGGGAGGTAGAAGAGGGGATGAAAGCAGCTCATCCTGAACTCTTCAAGGTATGGCCCTAAGGTGTCGTGTCATCTCACGATATTGTAACTTGTTCTAGTTTTAGAATTCTGCATGCTAAGCTAGAATTGGATGCATGGTTTGTTGATTGCTATGGATGGTAGGCGTGCAGAATAGTCTTTGATTGCTCTTGTTTGTTTGGAATTTCGGGGGCGAAATTCCTAAAGGGGAGAGAATGTAACGACCCGTATTTTTACGGATCGAAACATCGTAAAACAGTTATCATTTGGTCGCATTGTTGATGAGTCATCTAGAGCTTAAGTCGTTTGGAAGTTAAGTCGTGTGTGGCTTAGGTCGACTGGAGATGAGTCGTGTGGTGGCTTAGGTCGTAGGGTGTTGGAGCGACCTAAGGTAGTGGACGACCTAAGGGTTAGCGACTTAACAGGGTTGACGACCTAAGGGGAGTTGGCAGTCTTAGGAATTGAGCGACTTAAGGAGTGGACGACTTATGGGGTAGACGACTTAAGAGAGTTAACGACCTAGCAGTTAGGTCGTATAGTGGTTTAGGTCGTGTGTTAATTTGGAGCGACCTATAGGACGTTAGCGACCTAAGAGGGTTAGCGACCTAAGAGTTAGACGACTTAAGGAGTTAGGTCGTATCCTGGCTAAGTTAGTTAGGTCGCGTCTCAGTTAAGTCGTAGGTCGTGACTCTGTTGAGTTGTTAGGTCACGAGGAAGTGTATCTGCGCTAGGTCGCTGGGTTTTGGCTGAGTGTTAGGTCGTGAGCGACCTAGGAGTTGTTAAGTCGCGAGCGACTTAGGAGTTAAGCTGTTAAGTCGTTAGGTCGCATAAGCGCACAGGTGTTAGGTCGTTGGATCTGTTAGGTCGTGCGCAGTGATAGGTCGTAGGTCGTAGAAGCGCTTGGGTGTTAAGTCGTTAGGTCGCTAAGCGCTTAAGTGTTAGGTCTTAGGCTGGTATTGTTGAGTCGTGGGCTTTTTAGGTCGTGGGGGTTTTAGGTCGTAAGTCGTGGACGACCTAACTCCGAGCGACCTAAGGGGAAATCAGCCTATAAATAGGAGGGTTTTTCTCACTTTTTGGGATCCGTATTTCGAAGCGACGAAGTGCTGCCATTTTGAGAGCTTGACTTCTAAACTTCTTAACTTCTTTTCTCCACTCTAATCTAGTGATTCCATCCATCCAAGTTGAAGATCAAATTGAAGATCGAAGAGCTTAGATTGAAGATCTACATTCTTCGAAGAGAGATTTCATCATTTGAAGCGGATTCGTGATAGATCAAGTTAGATCCTTCGCTGTCCAGATCTGAAGTGTGTTGCTTTTGGGTTGTTTAGGTGATTTGGTGAGTTGTGATTATCTCTCACACGGATCCAAAGGAGTATATCGGATCGTTGGCTTGATTTTGTGTTAAAGTAGTGATTTCCATGCATTCTTGTAAACCTAAGTATAGATCCATATAGATCCATGGTTCATGATGATTTGACATCCATTTTACTAAGTGTTAACCTATGAAAGTTCATTTATCAAGATTATAGAGATATTGTTCATGTTTTCATGTTTGTTAGACTTTTGACTCATTAATTACGAAATTGCCATTATTGTTATAATTGTCTATTTAGATCATATTTGAACGCTTGATTACTTGGATTAATGTTTGAGTTGATTGATTGCTATGAATTAGATGATTGATGATTTGATTTAGACCGAAGATGATTCAAAAGCTAAGGGAAAGGCTCTTGAATTTGGAAAGCTGCTTGTGGCATATGTGGCGGATGAGGAAGCTCATATGGATAGATTTGATGATGATGTTGAGATGAAGCTTTGCTATGATGATGATGAGGCGAAGCATGATATGAGATAGCCTTGGTCTAATCCAGACGAGATCATTCCAAGCATGTTGATAACTCGGTGAAATGTTCGAGTTTGAGGATAATGGTTTGCTCGAGAGGCGCTTGAGCTAGTATGGAAATAGTCGTCGAGGAGGATGACTAGAAGGATGAGATCTCATCGTTGTTGAAGGTTCTAGCATGCTCAAAGCAAGAGTACGTTGGGCAGATTCGATAGTCCCTGAAGGCTACTGATTGGGTAGTCAAGTACTCTGGGCAGATTCGATAGTCCTAGGCACGGGTCACGATGACATGCAGAGTTATGTCTAGAACCGGGGTTTCCATTAGCCCTTGACGGACGGATGAAAGAATGAGCCGGTCATTCAATTAACGATGATATCGAAGAAATGATAACAGTGATAGCCAGAGTCATGGATGTTTGGTTGTATCGTCATTCGGACTCAAGAGCAGTGTTTTCTGGGTGCTTATCTGATCTTGGTTTAGGCCTTGGGGGTTTGTACTTGGAAAACATCGCCCTTGACTTGAGTGATAATTGCTTTACTTTAAATTGTATGCTTTGCTATGATTGCTTCTACTTAGTGTGTGTCTGGGGGCTATCACTGTAGAAAGAGGTGGAGTGGGAGGTTTGTATTCCTATTCCTTTTCCTTTATGCTCTTTTGGTATGTTGTTAGTTAATTTACCGCTCACTAAGACTGTTGTCTGATTCAAGGCTTTATGTTTTAACTCTTATTGCCTTGGGCTGTTCGTCCATTTTGGGACGGGCAGACTAGGTAGCAGGTGACAAGTGTTGTTCTTGCTTTCCACGATGCTGATGTTGAAGACGAGCTGAAGGGTTGCATATTATCTTCTTACTATATGTACTGGATGTTCCGCTGTTTGTATATTCTCTGAGTGTTATGTAGTGAGGCTTGATGTATTGACTATTCAGATGTTTGTATTCAACTATTATGAAGTTTTATTGATGAGATTCTATTCTGTGAAGCTTCACTATGTATATGTTCTATTATATTTTGTCCATGCGCTGTGAGTAATACGATAGATTCTGTTGTTTTAATTTACCTTGGCAATCATCCATGGTCGCTTGGCACACATTACAGCGCACTATCTCTAGGTTCGGTGCAGAGGTCATGGGCGGTCGTCACATTATGCGAATAAAACAGCATACGTACAACTTATGTATCTATTCCAACTTGTTAAATATATAGTTTTATAAAGATGTTACCCGGTTAAAACATTTAACTAAATTTTATTCAAAATATATTGAAGACCAAATTCTTTTCAAAACATTTCAAATCTAAATTTCATATTAGAAAAATTCAAAATAGCCTTATTCATTTACTTAACAAAACAGTTTCAACTTATTTAAATCATGTTACTACATACTTTAACGTACATACCAAACTTATATACTTTATACTTTTCAAAATTTCTTAGGTTTGGAAAGTTAACCTTGATTTGGAAGTGCTCGAACCTTCAAAATACTTGAAGAAATCATTTTCAAATTCAAGAGTTGGAAATCAATAACAAATTAGTAAATCAATTTCAAAAGATAGGTTATACTAAATCAAATCCGAAACTCAAGGACTGAACACTGGCTCATTTCAAATCGTTTCAAATACATATACATATATCTTTCGAATATCAAATCATACTTCGCAATTTGAAATAAAAATTGGTTTCACAAAATCACTCGCATAGCAAAGCTATTAAAGTGGCCTCTCCCCCACTCTAAAACTCGAAAATCAATGTCGATGATGCGTGCACTCATCACCGAAATTATTTTCCAGCGACATAAGTGAGTTCTGGACTTCTATTTTCTCAAACTTCTTTTGAAATTTCTTCGAAATCATTCGAACCCATTAAAATCATTTGAAACATTTCTTATTCGGAAAATACTTTTAAATCATATTATTATTATATATTTCAAAATCTTAAAACCAATTTCAAAATACCGGAGTTCAATTCTCGAATTTCAAATATAAAATCCTTCAGTTATAAATCATTTTTAGATAAATCAAATTTCTTATATAATTTTTTTTCAAAATTACAAATCCTTTCTAAACCTCAAATTCTCATTTTAAAAAGAGTATATAACCTTTATCGAAAACATTTCACTTTTATATATAGAATATAATCATACTTATCAAAATAATAATTTCGATATATAAAACACTTTCTAAAATACAAACAACCCAATTTTTTCAAAGGATGGTTCAAGAATGGATTTCGAAACAAAGATAGAGATTCAAATTAGAGGGTCTCTAATCAAATAGAATTCTGATTCGAAGATCGGCTCGAATGAAGACGGGACAATTAAATTTCAAAATAGAAGATGGATTTACTTATATAAATCGTGGGCGATCTTAACCGGGTCAACCGTGACTTCAAAAGAAGATCGGTGCATAATTCTGAGGAAAATCGACATTCGATCGCCAGAGATGGAATTCGGCATAGCAAAAGATAGCAGCATCAAAACCGAGGGATATATAAATCTTCAGTGAATCAATGCCAATTGTAAAGGAGTTTCACCCCTTCACAATTCATTCAAAGATTGGTGGGATCGCCTATTCTTATAGAGATCATTCGAAGTGGAGTTATGGGATACTCCAGAATCAAAAGACTACAAATGGGGAGAGACAAGAATGAATTTTGGAACCGCAAGGAACGTTCCAAAGTTCAAAGGAAATCGAGTCAAAAGGAAGAGATTCAAACTCGAACGAAAGTGATTCTGTAAATAAATTTACTATATATGCTAAGTTTGCCTAGAGCCTAAGCTCTGATACCAACTGTAACGACCCAATATTTTGGACCATTCAAATCGACAATAAATCCACACATGTCAGAATTGAATTGCTCAAAATATCAGATTGTTAATTTAAAATTTGGCAAAACTCAGCATATACAGTAAATAAATCAATCACAGAATCACAGACATAGAGTAATACAATAATACGCAGCGGAATAGATAAAATAGTAGTTCATGAAGCTACTATATAAACATCAAAGTTAAAAAAATAAAATACATCAGAATATCTCAAATACAATGAAGTCTTCAGTACGAATAGATGACATCTCTTAACAAATCAACTGGAAAAGCTGAAAGCTGCATCGATAGTTGGATCTCCAAATGAAGCTCCAAACTCCAAGGGTGAGTCTCAAATGCTGTATCACTCAGTCTGACCCGGGCGTAAAGCAAAACACAAAACACTCGAGTCAGGATTAATATTCTTATATCAATAAATCCAACTCAAGTGAAATATCAACTGAAATAAAAGTAACTTAAAGGATGTTTGGGATAATCATCCTCTAAGGATCCGTGGAACTATCTGCAATGTGGAAATATACACTATAACACCGTGGCCATTTCAAATTAATTTATACTTCAAAACCAAGATATTATTATCATTAAATATATATATTTCATCAATTTCACAAATTGATTCAAATCAACTCAAGTTTCAACTTAAAATTTAATTCAATTTAGATTTATCCATTTTAATTCAATCCAGTTTCTAAATAACAAATTCAAATTATTTTGATTTCAAGTACAGATCTAAATCACAAAATAAACCATTTAAATTCCAATATATTTCAAAGATTTAATATTCAACATTTCAAAGTTCAATTTAACTAGTTTCATATAAATCTTGATTTAACCTCATTATTATTTAGCCTTGAAATATTCACTTAATAAATTCAGTATTATTAAAATAACCTTGAATTACATTTAAACTAAATATTTCCTCCGATTTATCTAAATTTGAAATATCCATTTAGTTAGTTTAAATCAAAAGTCAAGTTATAAAATTAAATCTTAGATTTCAAATTCAATAGTTCAAATCAACCTAATTAAGTAGAATTCTTAATTACATACAATTTCAATTAATTCAACCTTATCTTCCTTAACTTGGACAAATCCTTAAAAATCTATTTAAAATTATAATACATAGACTTATTATATTAATTAAATCAAACTTTATTAAATTAAAGTTTATTATTAAATCTACTTTATATTAAAACTTATTTCTAATAAAAATATTTCCAATATTAAACAAAACCATATATATTCTCTTTCAAGATCATAGAAATCATTTCTAAATATTTATATATAGACCAACGGTGTCGGTATGAAGTTTTCTATCCTATGGTCAAGTGATACAGATCATTTCAATCCATAGTTTAAATATATACTGGTAGATATCATTTCGACCCGCAATCCCAAATTCACTCCAATGAAAATCGCTTGGGTCTATCATTTCAATCCATAATGATTTTCTCCTATTCTAAAGTCTGTACGGGTATGTATCATTTCAACCCATAGTGAATTCTATATTAACAGGGAACTTGCAGAGTGATGACAGATACGATAATAATAATAACAAGCATATATCATAAACAACAATATAATATAAACAACAGGATATGGTGTCATATCCCACAGGTGAACAGTAACAGATAATAGCATATATAACAATTTAAATAATTAACAGCAGCGTATTTCAAATGTCGTTTCAACTGAAATCAAATGTAAATATAAGAACGTTAATCATGAGTGATTGCTCACCTTTCGAGGCTAGAAAAATTTGACAAGATCATGGGTTACAAATCCACGCACGAATTTCAAAGCAAATTGAATTGGCACGAATTTGACATTCAAAACTGACGCCAAGGAATTGACGAAGTCGAGTTAGAGCTGGATTGATGAAGATAAACAGTATGAGTGAACTTATAACTATATATGTGTATAACTATGTATATAACTATTTACATGTATATCAAAATCGTATTCTAATTTCAATGCAGATTAAATTTTAATATATATGTAAAAAAATTCAAAATCATTGTTTAAATCAAAACACATAAATAAATAAAACATGATTTTAAAGTCAATACCATATTGAAATCAATATATACTAATTATAGAAGAAAATAACAACAAAACTTTATAACTAATATATATAACAAGCTGGAACCTATATGTAAAGAATGAATAAATATATCATATTAATATACTTAAAGCCAACAGATTTGAACTTTAAAACATAATATATATAGGTAGATATAAAATACCAATACATACTATCTCTATACCAAACAACTTTAAAAACTTTTTAAGTTAACAAAGGACACATGTGTACCAAAACAAGTATGCAACATATATACAGGCTAACCAAGAACCCAAACATAATCTATTGTACGCAACTGTTAAAATTTTATATAAATATACAATACCATATATATAAGCTAGTATATACATAAAATAGAAAGGATAGCCTCAAATTTTGTGACATTAATATACTGATGAACTAATATTTTTATAATAGTTTACATATATATAAATAATATAATATAATATGAGAAAAATTATATAAACAGAGAACCCATAGACTCCCTATAATACCTACTATATGTAGATCATCCAATTTTATGCAGGTTTGCTCAATAATATACTTTGATGTTTATATACAACTAACTTTAAAATTCTATACATAAAACACCAACATTTCATATATATCTATATAACAAGCCACCTAACCAATATAATATATATACTTATAAAATAAAACAAAGAGGAACTAAAATATTCATACTCTGTTCGACACAATGCAGACAGCCCAATAATGCTTATGTATAGAAGCAATAATACACCTACTTATATACTATATGTCGACATATATATATATATATATATACATATAATATAAAACAATGGATAATATGTCATCTTCCATACTATAATATATACTAAGGCTTATTTGTAAAAATCAAACTATTCGTACGAATTAAGTAAACTAATATATAAACCGCAGTAAAAAAATTCATATAAATATATATAAATATAACACGTATAAAATTTACATTGTATATACATATATTACCTTTATAACTTAAGATACTTTAAAGTATAACCATATAAACTTATATTATATCAAAAAATGTAACTTAGATTCTATATGAAATTTTATAAAATATACTATAAACGTATATATATATAGATATAACAACAGCTATCAATATATAACCACCCATATTTTACAACACACGCAACACCTATATTCAAATATATGAACACACGCAACACATATAATTATAAGTACCTCAAAAACCAAAAGATGCTTGGCAAGGCGGCTGTGAAGGCAGAAGTGTTCAGGCGCGCCAGAGAAGAGGGTAGGAGATTGGATACAAGTGGTTCGGCAAGGCTGAATGAGCGCGGGTAGGTGGCGGTTGGGCGAAGAGAGAGAGAGGGAGGCCACTCGAGGGAGATGAGGTGGAGCGGCGTTTGATGGCGGAGGACGAAGGCCGCGTGACTAGGGTTGCAGCCGAGGCGTGGATGAGGAATCTTCATGCGGAGATGAAAAACGGAGATGGGAAAAATATATCTCAGGAAAAATAATAGAGGAAGGAGAAGTAACAGCCGATAAATGCAAAGTTATAAAGGTAAAGGAAATAAAGAACCGGAAAATGCAGAGAGGAAAATAAAGAGAAAACAGAGCAACGGTCACTAATCTAGCCAGCTCATTTAAAGCAATAAATATTGTTGTTTGGACAACACGCCAAGAGTAAAAAAGGCAAGAAAAACAAAAGGTCACAAATTCCAATACCGATACGACTCTACTTTTTTCCTGTTTCCGTCGCGTACCGGACCTCAAAATACAGAGATGGATATACCATTGAGATCAGCACGACGCGACGATCAAAATGGTATACACATATTTATGGTACGATCATTCGATCAAAAGTCGATAATCGGTACCAGAAATGCTGCTAACTTGCCAGAATTAAGATAGACGAAGCAATAGATGTTCAAATTTGAAAAAACGAAAGATGTTGACTCACTCAGAAGAGGATTTAGAAATTTTTTATAGAAAAATATTCAGGTTTGGAAATAAATTTATTATCATCAATTATTAACTGATTTGAATTGAAATAGAATTACACAATAAAATAAACTTCCATATAATTAATTGAAAATTTACCATCTGCTATATTTAAATATAGTGGAAAATAGGCATAAGGACAAACTTTGAAAAAAAATTAGGCTGAAGGACAACAAGTTTCGTTTTTAGGCTGAAGTACAAACTTTGAAAAAAATTAGGTTGAAGGACAATGCTAAATATAGTTAGCATTTTGGACAATGTAAAACTGAATATAATGCTAGTTATAATAACATTTTCTATACTGTAAAAACTGAATATAATGCTAGTTATAACTAGCATTGTCCTTCAGACTAATTTTCTTTCAAAGTTTGTCCTTCAGCCCAAAATAGAAACTTGATGTCCTTCAACCTAAATTTTTTTCAAAGTTTGTTCTTATGCCTAATTCCCTCTTTAAATATACATATTCCAAATATAAAAAAATTTATTTCAAAATTCAATTATTTAAAATTTCACAAAGATCTAGTTAAATACGTTATAAAAATCAATAAAATTTTATGGGTCGTTACAATTTTGGTGAGTTAAACTCACCTTTTTGGTTAACCAGAAATATTATATAGTTGATAAAAATTGTTGATTAGATATTTGGATGATTTACTATTTTATTTGTTGGGTTGGATATATTCTCGCCCTTAGAGCGGATGGCCTTTTATACATACCCACCTAGTAGTGAATGACCCGTATTATATGATTATATACTGTTTGTGATGCAAGGGAACATGTTGGAGAGATCCAACAGGATTCCTCACCACCATTGATTTTTATTTATATATATGTGTGTGTTTATATATATATATATATATATATATATATATATATATATATCTGTGTGTGTGTGTGTATGCGCGCGCGCTGTGATGCAGGTAACAGGTTGGAGGGATCCAACAGGATTCCTCACTATTGTTGATTTTAATTTCAATAATATTCCTATCATATGAATTATTGGATATTAAAACTGATGGTTGGCTCTATTGATTATGACATTGTTATGTATTTGAAACTTAAACCCTATAGTGATAGAAAATCAATATCAATGTTGGTTGAGCATTTGGTAGCTATTGGCCTTAAATTAGTATTTTTAAATACTATAAATTGACATATGGGGTTGGAATTGATTTTGAGATAGGAAATGATTTCAAATCTGAAATTTGGTTTCAGAAATATTTTTAAGGGTTTAATTTCTATTTTACTCCAACTTTATTATCTGCCTTTTTAAGTCATTAGAAATGTTTTAAAGCTACTTATTTATATTTACTATTGTTTTAAAGTAATTTATTTATGATTAATATTGTTTTATGGTTATTTATCAATATGTTAATATTTTGAAGATTAACCATTTAAATAATAAATATGGCTTGAAATTAATAATAATGATTTATTAATACCATTTTAGAAATTAATTAGTATATTTATAATAAGGTTGAAAATTAATTATCAGTGTTTTATTAATAATGTCTTTGAAATTATTAATTATTACTTTAAAATGTTTAAAGGTTATTATTTATTATTTATTTATTTATATGATTTATTATAAATAACTATTTTTATATAATAGTGTTTGAATTAAATGGTTGTTATTTATTTATAAATGTTCGAGATTTATAAATAGAGTTTTATTATGGACTTTGGTTTTATTAAGGGAGTTTTATAAAATGGTTTAAAGGCTTAAAGGAAGATTTTTACAAGGTAAAAGAGTTTTATAAATGGTTAGATATGTATAAAACAATTTAGGAATGGGTATAGTTTTGTAAAAGGAGTTTATAAAAGGTTTTATGGATTTATAAAGGAGTCATAAATGATTTTTGGAATGTATAAAAGAGTTTTATAAATGGCTCCTGAGATTTATAAAATAGTTTATAAATTTGTTTAGAAATTATAAAGGAGTTTATAAATGATTTTAGAATTGCGTAAAAAGGAAATCTTCCTGCATTCTGTGAATATACTTATACCGTTGAGATAAGTATACGGGTATTTTCTAAGTATTGAAATATAGGGATTTGTTGGTATATCTTTTTAAAGGTATTTTTATGCAAGTAAAGTACAAGGTGATTTAAATTAATGAAAATATTAATTAAAGAGGTTAGTGTTTACTTATGTGCTTAACCAATGTTGGTTTTTCCCTATGGAATTAAATCCCTCATTCGGATGTGTGTTTGTTGATAGTTAAATAACCGACTATCAAATATGGACTCAAAACGTAACTTTGGAAATATCTAGGAGAAACACGTGAGTTATATGGCATCATCATCTCCGATAATGTTGTACTATACGTATAAATCACAGTTCATTCTCCTAGGGCAAATGATAAGGAAATCTGTTCATTAACGGTTAGGAGGTGATCTCCACTCTTATCTTTGACTTTTTATTTCCTAAAGAACCAGGGTTGGATTTACCGGAAACCATCAAATGCTGTTTCGAAGGGAACATGATCAGATATGGTATCTGAAAACCACTTCAATCCAACAAATGCATTTCGAAGTGAAGATATATTGAAGATGATGGAATTGAAGACAGAGCTCTTTGAAGTGCAAGGGCTGCTTGCTACTAATCCTGAGGATGATTCCAAAATGGATGTAGTGGAAGTGGTGCCTTTGGTTTCATTTAGTCCCAGAAAAAACTTGTATGGATGAATGTTGGCATTGCATTGCTTGGAAGGTAGTTTTAGCATTCCAAGTGGGAGTGCTATAAAATGGTAAAACGTAGCCTCAAGCCTCATCAACCGGAAAATGACAAAAATCGGGCATGCAGCAGGGCCAAGTGGGTCGCTCCCGTTAGGGTTTGGTCATTTCAAATCTAGATCGATTACTATCTACTTATGTATGCTTCGGATCCTATTAACAAAAGAGGTGATCATATTTGGTACTACTAATCAAGTGGTAGGCCAGTCCTGTGTGGCAGGGGTACAAGATATTCTTGTCAGACCCCGATGCATTTTATCTAGAGATGTACCGTTGGAAGGTAGTTCCTTACCTTGTCATAGTATGGAATCCATTCTCTAATACAATTTTTATGGTTTTAGATGTACCCAACTATGTTGAAACGTAAGATGCAAGCATTTCAGCTATATTCATAATTTACATTAACCCCTAGACATTATTATAATATAACTAGATTTTCTATAGAAATTGTTTTGGTTGTCATAAGATGAAAAATCATCCGGGTTTATGTGCGGCGTGGTCTTATGAGATACCATTATTTGAAAGGTTTTTGATAAACATTAAATTCCATTTGGTTTACCAGACTGATCTGGGCGTTCTTCCCTTTCAATGCTTGGGTTAGACCGAGCATATTTACATATTGCTTTGGATGCATTGGAACTTAGGAGATGAGCTGGAGGTCCAAGACGTATCTAGGTATTTCTTTGCGTTCTGTTGTGTTGTCTGTTGGTTGTATTTATCAGCAATTGTAAGGACATGCTATTATAACTGCCAGGGCTGAAACAAGTTAGTATACTCTGATTGGTTTATGTGTATTTCCTTTTTCTTTGTGTAAAGATTTATTGTATATTATATATTATTTGTTCCGCTGTGAGAGTCTGTATCATTTAGTTTTCTCCTTCCTTCCTTCTTCTTTTCCCCTAGCAATCGGGTTTTCTGGCATTCGATTGATTGGCACGCAATACAGAGGACGTATTGGTGTCGATATTCGTGGGTCGAAAATCCCAGCTATTACAATATCAAATATACTCTTATGTGCATATTTGTGTGTAATAGTAACTTATTAAATTTAATCAGAGAAGGAAACTTTTCATTTCCTATCCCTTAACTTATTCAATTAATGACGGGGCATGAATTTATTTAGAAAAGGAAACTTTTCATTTCCTTCCTCCTAACTTATTCAATTAATAATGGGGCATAAATTCATTTAAAGAAGGAAACTTTTCAATTCCTTCTCTTAACTTATTCAATTAATGAGGTGGCACATTATTTATATGGAGAAAAAAACCTTTCATTTCTCTCTCTTTAATTAAATTGATTGATTATATGAATTTCATTAATTAGCAACATGTATATGGCATGAATATCAGTGTAAACAAATATATATATATATATATTATAGTGTAAATTCTGTAAGTGAAACATATAATAGGTGCTATCAATTGATGATAAGGTGCTGACATATAAACAAAATTAAATGGACAGCTAATCACATAAAGGAAAAATATGAAATTAAAAAAGGGTAACAAGGATGATTGATTCAATTTCTCATTTCGTAAACTTAATTAATGTAGTATATAGATGACAATTAATAGGCATCATAATATAAGGATATAAACAGTCAAAAATAAATGTATGTATATATTATTGCCTCATTTAAACTCTTTCTTCCTTTTGAAAAGAAATCTAATCATACTTTGACAATATGAAATACATGTAATAAATTTTACATATGCAAACATACATATAAAATTAATTGTGTGTATATAAGATTAAATCAAGTCTTTCTAATTAATACAAATTAGAGGTTTATATTAATCAATTTAAAAGTATGTTTATTTTCAAAACATTAATTGTGTGTATGTAAGATTCAATAAAATATCTCTAATTAATACAAATTAGAGAATTATAGTAATCAAATTAAAATTTAGATTTATTACCAAAACATCTTCCGTTTTCTTAATTTCTAAATCAATATAAACACAAAATACATATGTGTAAAACTTTCAAATCTAAAATTACATTTTGTTTTATATGATTTAAAACATGAATCTTCAATAAAACACTTTAATATTCATACACAAATTTTAGCTTAATTTATTAAAGTAAAATCCAATCAAAACAATAAGAACAGACAAATTTTTAGGTTTAAAAGAGTATACTTTGAATTGAATGTTTACAATATAAATCTATAATAAAACATTGTATTCAAATATATACAAATTTTAATTTTAATTTAACAAAATAACAACCCAATTGATAAATTGAATGTACAAAATTTTTGATCAAAAAATTATACTTTAAATTGAATGTTTAGAACATAGTTCCAAAAAGAAACATTGTATTTAAACATATACAAATATTAGTTTTGATTTATTAAAATAAAACACCAATCGATTCATTCAACAAACAATTCAAGCTACATAAACAATTTTCAAATTATATAAGGCGTTGATATGTACATACAAATTATGATAATTAAATTTCTCTTCCAACAAACATTACATCAAATATCATTATCTATTAAAGAAAAATATACCGTGTTACCCAAAACCTTGAACCACATCTTGAAAATGAATTCCCTTAGGATGTTGCCTAGAAGTCATACCTTGAAAGATGATTTCTCCTCAAGTCTTCAAGATCCCCATCATTTCCTTGCAAGAGATGGATGAACCACTTTGTTTTGTTTTATTTGATGTTTTCTATATGGAGTTGAAAGATTTTTGGAAATTTTATTTTTTGTTTTTTGCCATGAAAAGTTAGGAGGAGAGAATGAAACAGACTGAATGAGAAAGAATGCATTGTACGTACATAATGAATTAAGGAATATGTTTTATTAGAAAGAATGAAACTTTTCCCACTCTTCAATTAAAACTTTCTTAATTAATTCCGTTGATGGTTTCTCTTTCTCCATTGCTTTCTTTACATGTATGTCATCAATTGACATAAAATTTTCACAAATCATGTCATCAAATGACATAAAATTTCCCTAAATCATGTCATCAAATGGCAAAAAAATTCCATAAATCATTTAATGCAATTGTCTTTAAATTACAGCGATATCATATATTAATGCGCACAATTATAAATTTTATAAATGCATTAAAATGGTTACAAAAAACTTCCAAACATCAACTAAATAATCATTAATATTTCTTAGATATCAATTCATCTAATCAATTTACAACATTTATAAATTAATTAAATCTTGCGGTTTTTCAGAGAATTCATCATTACGGTTGTGCGACTCAGAGGTATAAATTTAGTCAGCAATTAATATCGAACTATTCGAATATTAACGTTCATACGTCACTTGGTAGATGATGTGACATTTTGGCCGAATTTATCGCTTACACGTCTTTTGGTAAAATCCAATTTTACTTACTATAAGCGGTACCTAATTGTGACAATTATTTACAACAATTCTCTTCATCAAAACTATATCACATTTGGACTTATGGAATTTGGTAATGGTCAAAATTCCAATATCATCCATATTCAACTTTATAGTCCAAATACAAAGTCCCTGGTTCAATAATAACAATTATTATTAACCGAAATGCTCTGGCCAGAGACTTTGACTTTGAGTTAACTTCAATTGACCGTGATACTAATCTCATATAACCGAGGAGATGAATCCTCTCTTGAACAGTGTTTCACTTCCAAAGCTTTCACTCAACCCAACTATAGTCGTTCGATGGACGTCGTGCCACGATTTAATAATAATCAAAGCGGAGCTTCCACATTGGATATCAACAGTACTCTCCAGTCGAAAGTACTATGTAAATTAGTCACATTGATGTTTTTTTGCTTGATCTTAGTTATATTAACAAAAAGAAAACTACCAAATAAGTCATTCCACAGTTATCCAATAATTATCAGTACATAACCCCTTGGTGCCCCTAGCAGTCATGAGTAATACACTGCTCAAGATTTGGAGAGTGTTGTGTACTCTAGTCTCAATGGATGTATCGATATCTAGTCTCAATACATCTTGTATAAGAATATTTAAAATGGTATATTTGTTTCATTGTGATAGATTACTCACAATTATAGTACTTTGTAACTACTATCACAAAACATACCATTTACGAATTTTCTATTAAATATACTTTTAACTAAATTAATTAATAAATATAACCATATTATATCAAGTATATAATAGAAAGAAAACATCTTTATTTCGAATAAGATTGGTCAACGAGTTAGATATATGTAACAAGTTACATAATTGCCCTAAGGGCATACCCCCAACTCTATCATGTTCAACTTCCCTCAAGTGTCGTGAAAAGCCGGTAGACCATCATCGTCTTGGGGAAGCAATTCATATTCCTTGCCATATAGACATGTAAAAGTAAATGACAAGCCGTACCACTAGTTATACTAGGTACTGTAGTAAAGAGGTTAAAAGCATGCTTACTCCTATAGCACACCATCAACATTTAATGTACATTAAATGCAATGCATGCGCCTAGTACGGAGGACAACTGGCATACTTCTCAGCCATACATTCCAACCTCCCTTTACAGCTCTCTTCCATTAGCTAGTGCGACTAGATCAATGGTCGAGCACTCTTTCGGCTTATTTCCTAAATAATATCGGCCATCCAGCATCCACTGCAGCCATCATAAATACCCCTTTGCCATGCAAATTCAAAGGGGTTAGAAATTATCTGAAATCGGATTATTACACACAACTTGATCACTCCTCACCCAATAATCGAAGCCTAAAGCTCTTAAATTTAATTACTTTCTAGTATTAAGTGCATTATTTCTTATTCTTCTCTTGCGATCACTTGTAATTGTAAGAGAGAACACATGGTAAGAGATCTTCATAGTGGACAAAGGCAAGCTTGCCGAACCACTCAACATCTCTATGTCATTTACTTTATTTTTCTTGTTTTTCTTCCTTATTTTGCATTTTTAAGTCTAGTAATTAGCAAGTAACATTTGCTTTCACGATGCATGAGTCTAAATCCTAGGTTAGCTAATTTATTGGCCAACATTTTGATGCTAGAAGGAGGGCCCTTCCCCTTAAAGCACTCACCTTTCATAACTTTTCTTCTCTACAAAAATCAACTATATTCTCGTTATTATGGACCAAGTTCGAGAGGTTGAAGGTAACAACTATAATGAGCATGAACCAATGGAAATACCATCATGCTTGTTCCATATCCCTAGACTTAGCAATGACATATGGTGTATCATGTTGCAATAATTAACAAATGTAGGCACTTTGGCCCGCTAAGAGCAAAGACTGAGGACGAGGTTGGATGCTCAAGCTACCATAAATTTTTTCCCATGAGCTCCTCCAATAATCGACTTAGTCGACCTACCTATTCACCAACATGCCCCTCCCTAGTGCCTAAAACCTCACTCATGGATGCTTATGCTCATCCAAGGAGGTATAGTGTGTGCATACCTAATCATTTTGTTGATATTGATCCAAGCCCAGCTCCGTTTAGAGCCAAGACATCGTCGTTCCCTCTCAACGTAACGACATCTGCATTTGAGAATCCATGGACATTTGTTTTTGAATGTTTCAATGGCAGTTGTAATGCCACACCTCTATACCCATACTAGCAAAGAGAATTACTAGGTAATCTAGTCTGGTGATATGGAGAATGAGGCTTGTCAGGGGTGACCACATATGCATATTCCCTTAAGCTAACGCTGGTACGTATTAAAAATCTCATATAACACATCCACTCATATCTGGTATCAACACAAAGCAATAAACACGTGGGTTTACGCGGATAGAATAATATACAACACATTCAAATAAACATAGAGTCACATATCGTGGTAGAAAAATATATACATAACAAACCATAGTGAACTGTAATAGTGTCTGTCTCACCACGACAATACATACAATTCGAGTTCAAAATACACAGCTCATAGCCATCATATCAAAAAGAAATACAACGTGACAGTCAAAGGAAAATATACATAGTCATCAACTCAAAACACAATATAGGGGGTGTGTGTGTGTATTGTCTCCACTAAAGCCTAATCATCCAAAATGGCTAATGTCCCTATACCTGAAAGTCTCAAACTATCCCGAATATTATATAAATATTAAATGGGTCAAGTTATATCTAAATCCAAGGTGAGCACATAACTATAAGCATGGTAAGTGAATAGCATAACATATACACAACATTATATAATCCAACATAGCATCATAATAACATACCACGCCATTCATCTCAATAATCACCCACGGAATATATATATATATATATATAAGAAAATAAGAATCATAACATCTATAAATTGGGTGATAACCATCAAACTCATCAAAATCTGAAATGTTAGGACAAGCACACAACATGTCCACCAAACTACAAACAAAGGAATGAATCTCAAATCATACCAAATACAAAAGTCAATAACCAAAATATAAAAATTGGCTTACAATCCTAATGAAAGTGAAGACTTTCGACTGTCAAACCCTAGAAGATTAATCAAGAGATACAAAATCCCAAATAAATAATCAAAGCACAAAATCTAGACTTACAGCCCTAATGGAAGTAATAACTTCCGACTATTAAGCAATAGAAGACAAATCATGAAATATGGTACCTTAATAAAACAAAATCCATACAAAATACAGAATTCATTATCCAGAAACACTATCTCGACTTTCAGTCCTAAAGGAATTAAATACTTCCAACTATTAGTCCTTGGAGATAGCAAGAAATACAAAACCCAATCAAAGCATAACTCGTACAAAATATAGAAAGCAATATCCAAATAATTATCTCGGACCTACAGTCCTAATGAAAGAGATAATTTGTAACAACCATGTTTCTGAAGCCATAATATTGGACCAATTTAATTATAGTAAAAGTATTCGAATTCGATTTTTTGATAATCAATATTTTAGAAATAAGATTTTATTTAATTGAAGTCTATTTAATAATAGATTTTGTTTGAACAAATTGAATTAATTAATAAAATAATTTTCAAAAGATATATTAAACTGGATAAAGTGTTATTGTTAAATATAAAATATTTTAAAATGTAAATAATTATATATAATTGAAATAGATGAAAATAAGTTTTAATTGATATTTAGTTAAATCATTAAAATCGACAAAGATTAATAATTCTATTTTATATAATTGCAGTGAATAATTGAATAGAATGGAACAATACTGAATTGAGTGAAATTGTACAATCGTCGAAATATATATATATATATCCCAGAATGAAGTATAAATCAGTTTAGAAGATTAAAATTAGAATATAGTGATAAATAAATTAAAATAAGTTACTTAAAAGAGAGAAAATAAAATAGAAATGAAAAAATGATTGAAGCCTAAGTCTATTAACCAACTTAACCCTCTTTTGCTAAATGCATAGCCAGGTTAGAAAAGAATAAGACTAGACTTCCTCCTTTACCCTGAGTACCTAAACCATAATTATTGAACATAGAAAAAAATCAAAAGGAAAAAAAACACGAGCGATGATCGCACAGGGATGGCAATTGCTAGCAATGATGCAGGCAAAGGCGAGTGCGAGGTTGAGGATGTTGAGGTGGATGGTGACGGAGTATGGTTCGCGATGGAGGACGTCGAGGTGAAGGCGGGGCTGCTGGCTAGCTACGATCAGGGCATAGTCGAGATTGGAGATCGTAGGGTGGCTGGCAATATAGTGGTGTTCACGACACCGTCTAGTGATAGGGCTCAGGCTCAAGGATGGAAAGGTTGGCTATGACAACAACTAAAGGCAGAAGTATTTGACAACGCCATAAGTAAGGAAGTTTCAACCAGTGATTGGTTAAGTGAGTTATTTTATTTAACTTACAAATATACATCTGAATTAGTTATATCTCTTTTTGTATGCCTTGCTTTAGTTATGAATTGCGTTAATATGTGGTAATGATTGGATGATACGATTTAAATACAATTGCATGCTACAATTTCATTTAGTTTGGTGTTTGAATTGATTGATTATGAAATCGCATGTATGTTGAAAACAATCAAAATGTATTAGATTCTTATAGTTAAATTATATGATGGTTATGCATTATTTGAGTGATCAGGGTTATCGGAAAGCAACTCGATTGCTAAATAATTCCATATTATGGAATTATATTTGAAAGAGTGACGTTGGTTCTAGAAGTTGCAATTTTTATGAGTTTATGTTTGAATTGTTTAAATGTTTTTAAAAGATTCTCAAAATGATATTTTATCTATTTTGATCCTTATTGGAATTTAGTTTATAAAATATAGTTAAATGATATTAAAATCTTAACTTATTTCTTATTTCAAAATTTTTATTCAAAGCTTTTAAAAATTAGTAATATTTAATTATAAAACCTTTTTAAATTTACTATTTTAAGTATGTAATTTTTGAAAATATTTTAGAAGAAATATATAAAATATAGTTTTATTTTATAAAAAGAAATTATGAAAGTAATAATTTTAATTTCAAGTGATTTTGTTATAAAAGAGGTTTAAATGATTTTGAAAGAATTCCAAAAGCTTTTGTAAATTAGCAACTCTTCTTTAAATTGAGTTTGAGTTTAAAAGTGATTTTGGAAAATTATATCTTTATGTATGTAAAATTAATTTAAAACCCTTTTATTTCATTTATTATGGATTTGAGTTTTTCTTGAGATTTCGTGCTTTTCTATGAAACAAGGAATTTTAATAAACGATTGGATTGTCGGATTGGTATAGGACTTCTCGTACAATTCTCTCGCTTATTGTTACAATTAGTTAAATAGAGTCCGAGTGAAAATTACTAGCTTTTAGTAAATACTTGAATTTACCTTTTGGTATGGGAGAATTAGTTAAATTCTAGTGATTATGAAAGTGATCTACACTTTAGAGTTGTATTATCTTAAGGTGTTCGGATTTCAGGTCGATAGATCCTCAAGAGAAGATGGCTTATTTTCCATCAACCTGAGAGTCAATATTTGAGTAGCGCTTGATGAAACTGCTAGGAAAGGTGTTAGCGACCTTGCTAGACGAAATTGCTTAGTGAGATGGTAATGACCTTGTCCTTCCAAGGAAACTGCTTAATGAGGTGGAAGCGACCTTGTCCTCCCGACGAAACCTCTTAGTGAGGTGTTAGCTATTGAAAAATGGGGGTTTTCTATAACTTAATGTAGAATGGATCTTAAGGCTATTTAAACACTAGAGCGGATGAAGTGTATTTCAAATCTATAAAACTAACTTATGAATTTAACACTATATCTATTCAAATAGCAAACATAAATTAGTAAGTAATAAAGTAAAATGCAGTAAAGTAAATAACGCTGGGACTTTTTATAATGGTTTAATCATACATCCAGTTCTGCACTGCACTGTGAAGAATTTCACTATAATCGCTGTGCTTTCCATGGGTGGCAAGAACACCTTTACAATCTTGATTTCAAGGGCTATAAGATACGCCCTCTTGGTTTATGGGCTACAAGATCACCCTCTTGATTTCACAGGCTACAAGAACACCTTCTTCCTTTCACAAACAATAATAGAGTACGGCAAGTAGTCATATCTTCAATACAGTTTCCTGCAGATTCGGTGCAATGATTCTATAGACCTCTAATAACGATATATCTTTGAATTCTTTGAGAAATAGGATGAAATCAGAGAGAGAATGATATGAAATCAAGTAGAAACTCTCTGATATTGTGTGGTTTGGAAATTCTTGTAGAATCATAATGAAATGGTATTGATTTGCAAAGAGAATGAAAGAGTATTAAATAGATTTCTCTCGCAAATGTTTGGAGAAGAAAGAGTAAGAGAAATTGAGAATTATATATTTGAAAAATCATTTTCCATTGCCTTTATATAGTGGTTGAAGAGATGTGTCTTTTGGTTAAGAGGTGGAGGGAAATGTCACTTCATTTAAAATTCTGAAAAACGAGCAGTATGTCGACATTCTTAGTGTGCATATGTCGACATTTAAATGAAAAATGAAGATATGTCGACATATTTTGTGATGCCCCACCTCAATACTCACACTAACCAAGGACACTACTGGGTAATGCCATCAATTAGTATGAAGAATAAGGCTGTTGAGGAGTGACCATCTGTGTAATTGCTTTGTGCGAGTACCGATATGTTAGATAGTATGATTCGTTTCAAGAGGAAATCCGACATATCAAATACAAACTCAAAGGTACTACACAGTGGCTATGTGTTCTTCGGAAACAAATATAGAAATAAGCATAACAAAAATCAATCACATATTCATATCACTAAGGCGGAAACATATATGAATATATCACATAAAAGTGTACATCAAAGTAGTGGTCATACAAGATCCAGTACATCACAAAAGAATCGGTACAAGTGATAGACAAAAGAATAAGTATAAATCAAGGAGTCTCTATCTCGAATGTGTAAAAGCAAAAACTACTAATCTAAAGTAGTTAGCCAAAAATCAGATGATGGTCCCTGATAAGAAGTCATGTAGAAGCACCTGAAATACCTCGGTCTGACCCGAGTATTATTTAAGAAGAAAAATAAAAAAACGGATCAGTCTAGCTATAAATATCATATAAAATGAGATTGGATAAGAGATATGACAAAAATGTATGATAACAATAATGCCATACTATGATAAGTATACATCAGATAACAAAAAAAATCATACAATATCTCAAATATTCTCAAACACTAAAAAGAATGTCATATTCTTTAAATTATTCACCAAAACACAAATACTGATAGAGTTTATCAATGCATATTATCAAAATTGGTGAAACACAAATTCTAGAATTCAACAACCAGAAATCCAGAAAACAGAAAAGGGAAGGCCTATCACAAACGGGAGCATGAAAACTCACCAACATGTGTGTCATAAACAGAACACTATTCCATGGTCGCTAACCATCAAGTTTGAGCCGAAGGTCCACAAACGGCCCGAAGACCATGGGTCGCTACCCCACCAATTTGAACCGAAGCTCCACAAATGGGGTTTTTAGTCCCTATACAAACAAAGAGACATCGCACATCGCTAGTCTAAATCACAAAATGATCACCATTGATCAATAAAAAGTGTAGATTACACTAAGCTAGTAAATAAATGAGTTTAGCTTCATGTCCCATAACCACTAGCTTAACTTAAATATTTACGAACAAATTGTAGATTTCCACTTGAAAATTGTCACGAGAGTTCAATCGAACAAGTCCAAGGATTAAACTATGAAGTAAACGCAAACGTTTCATACCACTTGTTTTGCTAAGCCGTTTAATTAGATTTCTCATCTGAATGAGGTAAAGGTTTGTATATACTAATAGATTGGAAAACGGTTTTAAAAGCGAGCTTTATATTTAAAATAGTGTCGAAATCGTTTTAATGAAAGAGTTTAGTATTTACTGCTAGTATAGAAACCTTTGAATTTGAAAGTGACAAATCACAAATATGATTGTAAAAACAATAAGTCACCAAAAATTCACCTATGAAAATGTGAATTAAACACATGAAAATCGATATCAAATCTATCAAATGGATATTCTCAAAAAGCCAAAGAAAGAAGTCATGAAAGTCGATAATAAGTGATAACAACTAACCGGATCAACAAAAATCGATTAAAATTGGAAATCCACTCAAAAACAGCCGAAATAGGCAAAATTGGCAGTTCTAGACGTTTGGGGGTTCATCCAGACGTCTGGATTTGGGTTCTGGAAATATTCCAGAAAACCTACCAGACGTCTGAACTCTAACCAGATGTCTGAAAAGTTGTATCAGACGTCTGAAAGGTTGTATCAGACGTCTGAAAGGTTGTATTAGATGTCTAACAAGTTGTATCAGATGTCTGAAAGGGTGTAACAAACGTCTGATTCTGTTCTCTACATTTTTTTATCTGCTACCCTAACCAAACGTCTGGACCTTCCAACTAGACGTCTGGTTGCCTTTTCTGTGCAACAATTTGCCTAGGCCAATGATGGCCAAAATGATTCGGAAGCGATCGGACGAGCGACGGAGGCTAGCGATTTATGCCAAGCGACAATCCAGCC
The DNA here is from genome assembly GCA_030737815.1 of Allium fistulosum. NCBI lineage: Eukaryota > Viridiplantae > Streptophyta > Magnoliopsida > Asparagales > Amaryllidaceae > Allium > Allium fistulosum. The sequence goes on along the minus strand of CM060901.1, from coordinate 519,602,000 downwards.
TTATAGGCTCTTCGATACACCCCAAATATCATGTCCAAACATCCATAGTAGGATTTTCATAAAATTGGACTTAAAAACCAAAAAATTAGAAAATTCACCAAATCAATTCAAATCAAAAGCAAATGATCATGAATAGATGTTAGGAATTCACACCTAACAACAATGAAAGTTATAAACGTAGATGTGAGTTCAAAAACTCACCTTTAAATCCAAAAACAACGAATGAGAAGCTCAAAAACAAAGGAAAGATCAACTACTCTTCAACTTCAACTCTAGAAGCTCCAATCTAAGATCATAAGCAAATATTTCGTAAGTTAGGTTATAGGAAATTTCTGAAATTGGAGAGAGATTGAGATGGAGAAGAAGAAGAAGATGCTTACCTAAGCTTCTCTTTGATTTATCACTTGAATTTGAATTCCTAAGAGAAACTAGGGCTTAGGAATTTTAATTTCCTCTTCCCACCATTCTTTCTAGGGCTTGAGAGTGTTAAGAAATGTTATGAATGAACGAAGAGGAGTGGAGTGGAGTTAGGGTATTATGTTGGGTTAGTGGGCTGAAACCCAAACCCAAAGCCCAAAATATAAAAATAGCAAAATTCTACTCAACTCCAAACATATCGATGTTTATACTCAGAAAAGTTGTAAACGCCATTTTGGACTCAATGGAAGTGGTCTCGAGTCCAGATTCGACCATTTACAAAAAGTCACATTTTGGACTTTTAAATTCAACTAACGATGCTATATTTAAATAAATAATTTAAATATATTATCGTAAAAATATGCGGGTTGTTACAGACTCCCCTCCTTAAGGAAATTGTGTCCTCGCAATACTTAAGAAAAAAATAAAAAGTAGCAACCATACTAAGGCATAACAACACAAAAGAAGAAATTTTGAAATGAGAAGTTCACCTTGAGGAGTACGAGAGAGTAAGTCCGGATGTGTTCGCTCGATGAATTCTCTGGATTCCCAAGAACAATCCTTAGGATTTGAGGACCATTGAACTTTCACAAGCGGAACATCTTTATTTCGAAGGCGTTTAACCTCCGTAGCAACGATACGGATAGGATGTTGCTCATAAGTCAAATTAGGCGAAACTTCAATTTCTTCAATAACACCGGGCTCAAGAATAGAATCGGAAACCCTAAGGCATTTCCGTAGTTGTGAAACGTGGAACATGTCATGGATAACAGAAAATTGAGCCGGTAACAAAAGGCGATAAGCCATGGAACCAATACGTTCAGTGATGGGAAATGGACCAATATATCGAGGTGCTAATTTCCCCGAACGACTGAAACGCACAACACCCTTCATAGGTGAAACACGAATGAACACCAAATCTCCCATAGAAAATTCTAATTTCCTTCCAAGGTTATCGGCATAGGATTTTGTCTACTTTGAGGTTCTTTCATCCCTTGATGAATAAGGTCAATCTTTTTTGTGGAATCACGAATAAAATGTGGACCTAAAACCAGCTTCTCACCGGCCTCAAGCCAAAATAAAGGAGATCGGCTGTGATGACCCGGAATTTTAGGCAATATCAATTTAATAATCTACATTAAAATTTAAATTGATTTGATAATCTTTGTTAATAAGATTTGAATTAATTTAATAATATTCTTTTAATAAATATATAATTGATGAATTTATCTTTTAAAAGCTAATAAATTGTTTTCTATTTATAATGTGTATATTTGTATATATTGTAAATAGATAAGCTTTGTTTTAAATTTAACAAATAAAGTATATTTTCTAATTCTAATATTTTTGATAATTTAGAATTTATGATTTAATTTAATATTAAGCTTTTCAAAGCTATTTAAATAAATAACTATATGGTTTTTAAATACTCAAGATAAATATTAATTGTTTAAATTTATTTTAGCTTAAGTTTAAAATAGAAATTAATTAACAAAAAGGTTTGTTTTATTTTATTTTTGAATATAGCTTGATAAATATGATTTGAATAATATATATATATAAGTTTAAAATACAATTTTACAAATGAAACATTAATTTATTTGGTAAGATAAGTAAAATAAGTAATTTATATTAAAGAGATAATTTCTTTTATAAATTATTTAGATTTGGTAGAATTGTTTTTCAAATTGAGTTTGTGTAGTTATATTTTATATATATAACTTGATTTTTAAACTGGACTTTTGAATATGATTTGAATTTGAATTTAAAGTTTTGAAAGTCAAAGATAGATGTTTAAATTGTTTTGGATTTTAAAATATTTTTATAAACTTTTATTTATATATATAATTGGTTATTATTTCTTTAAAATCATCTATATGTATAAATATGTGCTTATTAACTAATTAATTAAGTATAATCTCACCTTAACCTTTATTAACATTTAAAATTTAACTAATAATTACTTAAAAGACAAATGTTATTTTCCTAAAGCTTCATTTTACAAGTGTAAATTTATAAACAAAAGTTTTGACAAGTGTCATGTTTTATTTTATTTTTTTTCTTTGATTTTTATTAAACCCTAAATTAAGCTATATAAACGAACATCTTTCATTTCTTTTTCTTTTCCTAATCTCATTTCTAAATAAAGAAAATTTAGCAATATCAGATCTAAACTGAAATAAAAAGAAACAAACCTGAAATCACTTCCTCAAAAACCAGAAATCAACTAAAATCTCTAAACACTTCCTCACCCTGTAATACATTTCCAAATCAAGTTTGCAAAGCTTTTCATCAATCTGTAAACAAATCCTAAAAATCAAATGATCAACATGTAGTTCATTTTTCTGCAATCTAGAACTCCAGCCTGCATGCAACTGCATCTTTTCAAACTAAGGCAAGCATTCCAGTTTCAAAACAAACAAGCAAATCAAGTTTAAAGTTTTCAAATCAAAGCAAGCATTCAAGTTTTCTCTGTCAAAAGCTTTTCAAAATGTGCTCTATTCATCTTCTTTAATCAGGTGAGTGACATCACATTTTAAAAATTTAAGTATATAAATCTGGTTGCTTGATTTATCTATGGAAATAAGTATGATAGTATATATGTTGATAAATACATTGATGTGTACATATATCTGTATGGATGAGTTTGCATGTCTGTTCACCTGAGACACAATCTGTTTCTAGTTTAAACTCAAACTTTAGTCAAAATTCTTTTTCTCTTGATTTGATTGCTGTTAAGACTTAGGATTTGAAGGAAATTTGTTTGTTATATGATAGAGTAAGGTTTAAAAACTTATTTAAGTTAAAACAATTTGGTAATGTCTCTGGGAATCAAGAAAAACTGAGCAAACTTTAATAAGTCAAAATACAAACATCTTAATTTATAAATTCAGGAGTGTAAACTGAATTCTTATCCTTAGACATGATTTTTAAAACTAAAATCATAATTTTTAGATTAAGGATGGAAGAGCAGTTTGGGTTTGACTTAATTTTGTAGTTTTGGTGATCTCTGATGATCCACTTGCTCGTAGAGGTCGGGTTCTTTTCTGGTGATGGATGGAAGAACGGTGGATCTGGGAAAAATATTGGATTGTTGATTTAAGCATGGTGGCGACTGTTGTGGGTCAGTGAATGCAGTAACCCTAGTTTAGACAGACTGGATAAATTGGGTCGGGGTGATGTCTCTGGTGGATCGAGTGCTACCAACTTTTGGGTTATGGAAGTATGGTGGTTGTCGAAGTTGAGGCTAGAATTTCAGGTTCTCTGATGGTCGGAGATGTGAGAGCAAGATGATTCCAGGTTTGGTCGTTGGTTCCAGTTTTTGGGTTTGATTGTTCGATTTTGATTTCGAGACGATGGTGAAGTTCTGATGATCAGATGAGGGTGCTTGGATGATCGTTGACTTGCTCGATGATTTGGTGATGACCGGAGGTGGTCAAAGCCACCGTGCATGTGCACGGTGTACTTTGTATTCTGGTGATCTGGGTTTTGATAAGTCTGGGTTGAGGGAAGGTGATACTCGAGTTTTACTTGAGTCGATTTATGTATTGCTCGAAGACGTGGGATGTTTGACTCGGGGGTTTTAAGTATAGGCTCGGGTCAAATTTTGTTATAGGTTTTTAGAAACCTGTCAGTGTTTAGAATTTGAAATTTAAACTAAATTTAAAAATGTAAAGCAAGTTTTAATCAAAGTTTTGAAGCAGATATAAAGTATGGATTTAAAATGAATTTGAATCCTAGTTTTAAATAAATAAGTTTTTTTTATCATTAATTAGATAAGATTAGATTTATAAATTTATGATTAAAGATTAATTAATCAAGTAATTTAAAGATTAATTAAGTTATAGTTAAAACTTAATTAATTAAATAATTAGGATTAATTAATGGGTTATTAAAGATTTATTAACTTGTAATTAATAATGATTAATGTAAGTTTAATCACTTAAGAAAAGTAATTAAAGAATTTGTAAATAGTTAATGAAGGTCATTAACATGAGATTATTATATAATTAATTAATGTAATTCATTTTAGTAATTAATTAGATTAATTAATTAGAGACAATCATTTGTGAAATTGTTTAAGTATAATTACTTAATGGAAGTGATTAATGAATTAATTACTCAATGTAATTAATTGAGTTTAATGTGATTTGTTTAAGTTAATTAATTAAGTTTAATTAATTTAAGATAATCACTTGATGATTTGATAAGTATAATTATTTAATGAAATTAATGAAGTGTAATTACTTAGTGAAGTAATTAGTAATGGTAATTACAGGATGTAATTAATTGAAGACTGAAAGAAATTTTGGATTTAATTACTTTGTGTAATTAATAAAGTGATTAATTAAAGATAGTTAAATAAGAAGTAATTAATTTATTTTATGAAGTAATTAAGAATAGTTAATTACTGAATGTGATTTAATCAAGAGTGATTAATAAATGTGGTTTAATTGAAGATTAATTACTTAATGTAATTAATTTAAATAGGTTAATTATAATAAAAAAAGTAATTAGGGAGCATTAATATAATTAATGATGTAATTAAGAGATGATTAATTAAGGATAATTAATCAATGATAAGTGATTATAAAGTAATTAATTAATTGTAATTAATTAAGGATTAATGTAATTAATTATAGTTAATTAATTAATGAAGTAATTAAGGTTAATTACTATAATGATTAAGGATAATTAATTTGTATAATTAATTAAGGATTAATTACTTAGAGTAATTAAAGGATAATTAATCAAGGATGATTAATTAAGATGGATACTTAGAGTATGATTAATTAATTGGTTTAATTAATGATTAAGTAAGCAAGATTTATGTGATAAAAGAAATTAATTTAATTTATTTTAAATTAATTAGAGATGAAGTAATTATTTTAATTCATTTTAAATTAATTAAAGATGGTGTGATTAATATATCTTTGCTTATGTATGGTTGGATGACATTGATTGCCTTAAATGGTTTGATATCTTTGATATGAGATATGTATTGATCTGTGATATTGAGATGCTTTGGTTGAATTGTAATGATATGAGTTATCTATTGTGATATTGTGAATTATCTATCTGTGTGTATATAGATAATTGAATTGAATTGTTTTAACTTTAAAACAACTTGGACCTAAAAGATACGTTTTGGATTCGATGAGACCGGGATCGGGTTTCCAGATTTGGATATCCGAAAACCACATCGATCCAAATTAACGATAGGTCGTGAATCTCAAGTGAAGATGAAGATTCAGAGTGCAAGTGTTATCGTTGTTAACTCTGAGGGTGATTCCAAAACGAGTGTAACGAGATAATGCCTTCGGTTTTGTTCGAACCCAGAATGAACTTGTATGGATTGAATGCTTTCAACACATCGTCAGGTGGACGATGAACATTCTAATTGATGTGTTCTGGTTAAAGGTAATCGTAGCCTCAAGCCTCATTAACCGGGAATGGTTAAAACAGGGGAGGTGCAGCAAGGTTAAGTGGGTAGCACCCAAGTAGGACGAGATTTTCCCCTGTCTAGAGGTTCCTTTTTATTCGGCTTAGTGGGAAGTTGGCGACGGCCATCTGCGGGGTTGTCTTGTTCGGGACTATCCAGTAAGGGATGGTTTCGGCCTTGTGTTGCAGGGGATTGGGAGTAATCCTCGGTACGGTGATCTAGGCCCCGTACTGTGATGGGCGGTACCCTAGTAGCCCTGCCATTGTATGGAAATCCAAACTCCAATAGGTGATCTCGGACTTGATTGTATACCTATGTATGCTAGAATTTAATGAATGTAACCATTTCAGCTATGTGAATATTTATTTGAGAATCCTAGACCCTATTATAATATAACTGGATTTCCTATCAAATGTTTTGGTTATCGTAAGGTAAAAACTTTTCCGTATTTATATGCGGGAAGTCTTACGAGATACCTTTTGTTTCCAAAGGTTTTTCAAAGTTAAGCAACTTTAACCAGTTACTCACACCAGACCCATGTCTGACCCGGAGTTTATTCCTGTTTTTCTTAAACTCTTGGGTACTCAAATTTTTACGAGTAGCCAAGGGATTTAGGTTAGCTTTGACGAATTCTGAAGGAGCAATGGAGCATGAGGCTTCAGCGTTGTAGATATATATAGTGTTCCGCTGTGTTGGTTTCTCTGAGTTGTATTTGAGTTGTAATAACCAGACAGATGTTTATAACTGTCTAGTTTGTGTTGTATAAGCTGTGTGACTCTGATGTATATGTACTATGTAATATCTTATGTGATTAATATAATTTATTCGTTCCATTGTTTAGATTCTGTTGTTGTTTCTTTCATTCTTCTCTTCTTTTCTCTTTTCTATCCCTTTCTTTCTTATTAATGATGCGTCATTCTGTGGAATGAATGGTGGGTCGTTAAATCGGCATGGCCTTCCGTAGAGTGCCTCGAAAGGTGCCATACCAATACTAGATTGGAAGCTATTATTATAAGAAAACTCAATAAGGGAAATATGATCTTCCCAACTTCCACCAAAATCAAGAACACAAGCACGAAGAAGATCTTCCAGAGTTTGATTCACACGCTCGGTTTGTCCATCGGACTAAGGATGATAAGCGGTGCTAAAATTAAGCTTTGTTCCCAAAGCTTTTTGAAGACCCTTCCAAAATCCACTAGTGAATAATGGATCACGATTGCTAACAATAGAAGTAGGAACTCCATGCAATTTAACAATTTCTTTAACGTAGAGTTTGGCCAAAAGTGGTACGGTACGATTGGACCGAACGGGAAGAAAATGAGCGGACTTTGTAAGTCTTTCAACAATCACCCATAGACTGTCATGATCCGAACGAGAACAGGGAAGACCGTCAATAAAGTCCATAGAGACTTGATCCCACTTCCAAACGGGAATGTCCAAAGGTTGCAATAACCCACCGGGCCTTTGATGCTCGGCCTTTACGAGTTGGCAAGTCATGCAACACTTAATATAGTTTGCAATATCAGATTTCATTCCATCCGAATAATAAAGTCGCTTCATATCCACGTACATTTTACTACTACCGGGATGAATAGTAAATTTAGAACGATGAGAATCTTCTTAAATGTTTTTACAAAGATCACAAATATTTGGCACAATAAGTCTACCAAATTTTCGAATGCCCCCACGATCATCGATTTCAAAGTCCTTCAGACCATCAATATTATTTTTGTCCCTACAACTTTGGCTAAGATGAGCCAATTTGGGATCATGCTTTTGAGCTTCAAGAATGCGGTCTAAAAGAGAAGGTGAGCCTCAAGGCTACATAAAACAAGAGATGAACATGAATTGGATTCACGATCTCGAATCTCACAAGTTGACAAAGTCTCAAGATCATTCCATTCGGATATCATCATGGAAACTTATGACTAAGGTAATTCGGGGTTGACAAAGTTGTTGACTGTCACGATTTCCCTTTCCGGGAGTATAAAGAATACCAAGATCAAAAGATGCAAGAAACTCGAGCCAACGTTGTTGACGCAAATTAAGTTCCTTTTGAGAAAATAAATACATCAAAGATTAGGAATGCGAAAATAATGGCTGCGAGCTCTAAATCATGAGTGGCATATCTAGTCTCGGCAGGCTTTAATTGCCTAGAAGCATAAGCGATAACACGTTCCCTTTGCATGAGAACGGCACCCAAACCAACACGACTAGCATCGGTATAAACAATAAAGTCTTGGTTCCCTTCGGGAATCACAAGAATAGGAGCATCGAAAAGGAGTTCTTTTAATTTTTGAAAAGCAGTTTCACATTTGTCTGACCAAATGTATTTAACTCCCTTCTTTGTCAAACTAGTAAGAGGAACGGAAATTTTAGAAAAGTCTTTTATGAATCGACGATAATAGCCCGCCAATCCAAGAAAACTATGGATTTCCGTCACACTCTCCGGTCTCTTCCAATTTTGAATCACTTCAATCTTTGAAGGATCCACGGAAATTTCGGATTCAGAAATAATATGCCCCAAAAATTTCACACGAGATTGCCAAAAGTGGCATTTAGAAAAAATTTCTTTCAATTGGTTGCTCCTAAGAGTTTCCAACACAATCCGAAGATGTTTTTCATGCTCTTCCTCGGTTTTAGAATAAACAAGAATATCATCGATAAAGATGAGAACAAATCGATCGAGGAAGTCTTTGAAAACTCGATTCATAAGGTCAACGAAATAAGCTGGAGAATTCGTCAAACCAAATGGCATAACAAGCCATTCATAAGATCCATAATGAGTATGGAACGATGTCAAAGGAAAGTTATCCTCTACAATACGGAGCTGATGAAAACCGGTTGCTAAGTCTAACTGTGAAAAGACTCTAGCACCACTAAGTTGATCTAATAAATCATCAATCCGAGGTAAGGGATATTTATTCTTGACGGTGGGATCATTAAGCTTGCGGTAGTCAACGCAAAGCCTAAGTGTACCATTGGATTTCTTCACAAAGATAGCTAAAACCGCCCAAGGAGAGGAACTAGAATGAATAAACTCTTTGGCTTCCAATTCGAATAATTGTTTACGCATCTCCTCATTTTCCTTATTGGACATACGATAAGGAGGATGAGTGATGGGTAGAGCTCCAGGGATTAGATTAATTCTGAACTCAATTGCTTGCTTAGGTGGTAATCCTAAAACGGGCTCAAATATGTCTGGAAATTCACGAACAACATGAATGAGGGAAATGACATCTTCCTCATCATCATTATCGTCATCATGAGGATTTAGATAATATAAGGATGCTACCGAATTGGAATCTGAATCTTTAAGAACGAGAGAAATCTGCTTAACAGATTAAGGATGTCGAAGATATATAGTCCACTCAGGACATAGGATATGGGCTTTATAACGGTTAAGCCAATCCATTCCCAAAATCATTCCGAAACCTAGTAACGCATAACATGCAAATTGGCTTGGAAGGCATAATCACATAAAATAATCTCGACATCTTTACAAAGTAAACTGAGTGTTGCGGATCCACCAACCGGATTCGCAATTCTCAATGAAGTCATCAAGCCAATAACATTCAAAGACAAAGCATCAACAAGTTCTTTTGATATAAAAGAGTGAGATGCACCCGTATCAAAAAGAAGTCGAATAAGAAGATCACGAAATATAATAATGCCATCAAGGATAGAATGAGAAATACCTTGACCAAGAGAAGTGTTACTAGGGGCTTGCACCACATTTAGCTTCCCTTCCTTCTTGCTTTGAATTTTCGGACATGAAAATATAGTATGACCCGAACTTTTGCAATAGCGGCAAGTAAGGGGCTTCGGACACTTGTTTGCAAAATGGTCCTTAGAACCACAATTGTAACATTCTCCATGACTAGAGGTAGGAGTCTTTGCTACCGAAGTTGATTGCTTCCCTTTATTGTTGGGATAAGGCTTGAACTTAAAAGGCCTCTTCTTATTGATGTTTTGTTTGGCCCCCACAACTTCAACATCACTTTCTTTATCGGCCTCTTCGGGTCGAAGAGCGATATCAACAAGCTGATCGAAAGAAACTTCTAGTTTCAGAAGTAATGGCTTTTTGAGGTTCTTATTCAACCCAATGACAAATCTCTGAATTTTCTTCAATGGAGTATTAATATACTCGACCCCATATTTAGAAAGAGATTCAAAAGATGCGACATAGTGTGTCACAGAAGATTCACCTTGAACAAGGTCGATAAAGCGTCGAGCTAAAGATACTTTTTCAGCTTCCGACATAAACTTTAACTCGAACCTTTCCCGGAATTGCTCCCAAGTAAGATCCACTTCCATAATTTCCGAGATCAGAAGCTCATACCGATATATGCTCTCTCCTGAAGCATGCTAGAAGCCACTTGGACTCGATGTAGATCAATAAGATTCATGCGGGAAAAGATGCGATCGCATGTTCTAAGCCAAGCTTGGACTTCAATAACGCTTTCCAAACACTTGAAAGGCCTTCCACCCAAGTTGGTGTAATCACTGCACAAGCGTGCAAACCCAGATTTAGGATGAGTAGGCTCTGGAATGGGTCCGATAGCTTGAGCATTCTTCACAAGATCTAAAAGCTGTTGAGCATGCAGACATGAATACTCCATCTTAAGGAGTTGCACTGGATTGACCGGCGCTGGGACGGCCTGGTCTAACCATTTCTCTTCTTTAAGAAAGAAAGAAAAAAGAGGAAAAAAGGTTATTCTCATAATGAATATCAAACAAACTTGATTGATAAAACAAGGCATCATAAAAGAAAATAGGATAGAACGGGTCCAATGACTCAAATTAAATCCTAAGGCACGACTCCTAAGAAAGACTTAGGACAATGATCCTTGCTAGATTATTCTACATTGTTCCGAAGTTTGGCTCTGATACCAAGCTATGATGACCCACCTCTATACTCACACTAACCAAGGACACTACTTGGTAATGCCGTCAATTAATACGAAGAATAAGGCTGTTGAGGAGCGACCATCTGTGTAATTGCTTTGTGCGAGTACCGATATGTCAGATAGTATGATTCGTTTCAAGAAGAAATCCGACATATCAAATACAAACTCAAAGGTACTACACAGTGGCTGTGATCTTCGGAAACAAATATAGAAATAAGCAGAACACAAATCAATCACAGATATTCATATCACTAAGGAGGAAACATATATGAATATATCACATAAAAGTGTACATCAAAGTAGTGGTCATACAAGATCCACTACATCACAAAAGAATATGTACAGGTGCTAGAAAAAAGAATAAGTATACATCAAGGAGTCTCTATCTCGAATGTATAAAAGCAAAAACTACTAATCTAAAGTAGTTAGCCAAAAATCAGATGATGGTCCGTGATAAGAAATCACGTAGACGCACCTGAAATACCTCGGTCTGACCCAAGTTTTATTTAAGAAGAAAAATAATAAACAGATCAGTCTAGCTATATATATCATATAAAATGAGATAGGATAAGAGATATGACAAAAACGTATGATGACAATAATGCCATACTGTGACAAGTAAACATCAGATAACAAAAAAAATCATACAATATCTCAAATATTCTCAAACACTAAAAAGAATGTCATATTCTTTAAATTATTCAACAAAACACAAATATAGATAGAGTTTATCAATGCATATCATCAAAATTGGTGAAACACAAATTCTAGAAATCAACAACCAGAAATCCAAAAAACACAAAGGGGGAGGCCTATAACAAACGGGAGCATGAAACTCACCAACATGTGTGTCACAAACGGAACACTATTCCATGGTTGCTAACCATCAAGTTTGAGCCGAAGCTCCACAAATGGCCCGAAGACCATGGGTCGCTACCCCACCAATTTGAACCGAAGCTCCACAAACGGGGTTTTTAGTCCCTATACAAACAAAGAGACATCGCACATCGCTAGTATAAATCACAAAATGATCACCATTGATCAATAAAAAGTATATATTACACTAAGCTAGTAAATAAATGAGTTTAGCTTCATGTCCCATAACCACTAGCTTAACTTAAATATTTACGAACAAATTGTAGATTTCCACTCGAAAATTGTCACGAGAGTTCAATCGAACAAGTCCAAGAATAACTGACAAAGTAAACTCAAGCGTTTCATACCACTTGTTTTGCTAAGTCGTTTAATTAGATTTCTCATCCGAATGAGGTAAAGGTTTGTATATACTAATAGATTGGAAAACGGTTTTAAAAGCGAGCTTTATATTTAAAATAGTGTCAAAATCGTTTAATGAAAGAGTTTTAGTATTTACTACTAGTATATATACCTTTGTATTTTAAAGTGACAAATCACAAATATGATTGTAAAAACAATCAATCACCAAAAATTCACATACGACAATGTGAATTAAACCCATGAAAATCGATATCAAATCCATCAAATGGATATTCCCAAAAACCCAAAGAATGAAGTCATCAAAGTCGATAATTAGTGATAACAACTAACCGGATCAACAAAAATCGATTAAAATTGGAAATCCACTCAAAAACAGTCGAAATAAGCAAAATTGGCAGTTCTAGACGTCTGGGGGTTCATCCAGATGTCTGGATTTGGGTTCTGGAAATATTCCAGAAACCTACCAGACGTCTGAACTCTAACCAGATGTCTGACAAGTTGTATCAGACGTTTGGAAGGTTATATCAGACGTCTGTAGACGTTTGACAAGTTGTATCAGACGTCTGAAAGGGTGTACCAGACGTCTGATTCTATTCTCTGCATTGTTTTTTATCTGGCCCTAACCAGACGTCTAGACCTTCCAACTCGACGTCTGGTTGCCTTTTCTTGGCAACAATTTGCCTAGGCCAATGATGGCCAAAATGATTCGGAAGCGATCGGACGAGCGACGGAGGCTAGGGATTTATGCCAAGCGACAACCCAGCCTTATAGGCTCTTCGATACACCCCAAAATATCATGTCCAAACATCCATAGTAGGATTTTCATAAAATTGGACTTAAAAACCAAAAAATTGGAAAATCCACCAAATCAATTCAAATCAAAAGCAAATGATCATGAATAGATGTTAGGAATTCACACCTAACAAAAATGAAAGTTATAGATGTAGATGTGAGTTCAAAAACTCACCTTTAAACCCAAAAACAACGAATGAGAAGCTCAAAAACAAAGGAAAGATCAACTACTCTTCAACTTCAACTCTAGAAGCTCCAATCTAAGATCATAAGCAAATATTTCCTAAGTTAGGTTATAGGAAATTTCTGAAATTGGAGAGAGATTGAGATGGAGAAGAAGAATAGGATGCTTACCAAAGCTTCTCTTTGGTTTATCACTTGAATTTGAATTCCTAAGAGAAACCAGGGCTTAGGAATTTTAATTTCCTCTTCCCACCATTCTTTCTAGGGCTTGAGAGTGTTAGGAAATGTTATGAATGAATGAAGAGGAGTGGAGTGGAGTTAGGGTATTATGTTGGGTTAGTGGGCCGAAACCCAAACCCAAAGCCCAAAATAGAAAAATAGCAAAATTCTACTCAACTCCAAACATATCGATGTTTATACTCAGAAAAGTTGTAAACGCCATTTTGGACTCAATGGAAGTGGTCTCGAGTCCAGATTCGACCATTTACAAAAATTCACGTTTTGGACTTTTAAATTCAACTTACGATGCTATATTTAAATAAATCATTTAAATATATTATCGTAAAATATGCGGGTTGTTACATATTTAAATGTGATATGTGGACATACCTTTTTTTTAGAAATAGTATAACCAATAAGGTGTTGCAGATTTTCAAATTTCAAAAGTACCTCATACTTGTGGATTTTGTAATTCGACTGAGGTCAGTGGTTGATGATCTTCAAGTATAATTGCCATGGGGTCTTTAACAAATGATTATAAGGTTCAACCAACTAATCATCACTTCAGATACCTCTATCTCTGTAAATGTCTTCATAAAATATCTAGAAGTACTGCATAACTCGGAGATTCGTTAGTAGTAATATTTATATGGTCGTTGTCATCAAAGTCAATACCTATGGTTTTAACGATCTCCTTTTTTTTATGATGACAACCATATAAATTTTTGAGAGATAAAATATAATATTTTTATGTGTGACTCCCGCTAACTCTATGCACTCCGCCTATCGTTTTGCCTAGTATATTTATACATTTTCTCCCCCTTTGTCATCAACAAAAAAGGTGGAAATAGAATCGCTTAAGCACAGTTGGACCATATGTGTAGAGCTTTTATATAGAGATGTAATGTATATAAATAAAATTCATGAGGGGAATTAAAATCAATATAAAGCATGAAATAAAATTATCTAGTAAAATAATTAAAATTAGATGAGTTTTAGAGTTACCGACATTGTCGATGCCAGTAAAATATCCTTTTGCTATTTATCCAAGGTTCAATGAACTTCTTGTCATATGCTTTGAACATCCGCTGTTTGATATCCATTGTTCGGTACCTAAAAAATATATGAAATATGTGCACTAGTACCCTAATTTATTTTGGGTCCATTGAGTTTAAGTTTTGGGAAGCAAAACCTATGAAGAGTTTGAATGCACTTTCAAAATATTATCATTAGATAAATGAACTTTATAAATAAATTTATCAATATATTTTTCTTTTTCAATATTATATAGCTTTCTAGGAACCTATAAATTAATGAACCTATTTGGGGGTTTTAACCTTAATTTCCTAGGTTTTGGTTTGAACTTGGTAGCCTCAACAAAGTAGTATGAGTACTAATTTTCTTTGATTTGGGCTTAGGAGTGTATCCAAGTCCAAGTTTATTGATAGTAGGTTTAGATGCAGATAATAAATTTTCTAGATTATTCTTCCCATTGTTAAATTTAACAGTTTTCATTTTTTCAAAATCATTATTACAATTAAGAATAACATTGTCTAGGGATGTTATTTTGTTATTTAGATTGGCGATCTCTGATTTCATTGAAAGAGTTTCCAATCTTAATGATTCATTTTCACTTTTAAGTTTTTCAGAACTTTCAAGTTTTGAATCCCCATTAAGTCCATTAAGTCTTTCAATCTCAGCTTCTAGACATTGTTTTTCTTCGGTTATTATTTTGTTAAACATTTTTATCTATCTGCCTCTGCTAAACTGTTCTTGTACTCTTTCTAAACATTTTATGTCCCTTATACATATCATTTAAGACAATAGCAATTTCTTTATTAAAACTCCACACCTTGTTATCCTTTGCCATGAAGCACATGTCGGCATTTTCTATTTCTGAATCACTATCACTTGATGATGTATCTAAATCATCCCATGTCACAAGCTTGTTTTCTCTGCTTATTCAAAGTGTTCGAAGAGTACTTTGATTTCTTTAGGTTGGGACAGTCTCTTTTCAAATGATCGGGTTTATCACATTCGAAACACTTAACAACATTTCCATTTCTGGAATTATTGTTGTTAGTTTTCCGAAGTTTGTTTGTTTTCTAATATTTCAAGAATTTCTTGAAATTTTTGGACATAAACTCGATATCATCATCATCATTAGCATCGTCTGGTTCATCATTTTTGTTTTTAGCATTGGGTGCTAGTGATTTCTTCTCATTTGCCTAATTATCTTTTCTAACCTGCAACTTTACTTCATAGGATATTAGATTACCAATTTTTTTTCATAGTACTAATGTCATTGGCTTCTTCGATTGCCAGAGTCTTCCGATCCCATTCACTAGAAAGTGAATTAAAGATCTTTCTGACTTGGTCCTCATCAATAATTTTCTTTACTAATGATATTAATGCATGTATTATATTTTGAAATCTAGAATACATATAAAAAATAGACTCATTTAGTTTCATTTGAAAAAGTTGAAACTGGTTTATTAGCAAAGATGTCTTAGTTTGTTTTACTTTACTAGTGCCCTTATGTGTGACTTCCAATATTCTCCAAGTTTCATATGCAGACTTACAAACAGACACGCGGTTAAATTCATTTCTATCTAAGGAGCAAAATAAAATATTCATAGCCTTTGAGTTACTAAGTGCTTGTGTCTTTTGGTTCAGTGTCCATTATGAATATTCAATTTGGGGCTTAGTGTACTCTATTTGGGTGATGTTCCAAATATCTAAATCATTAGACTGCAAATAAAATTTCATCCTACATGCCTAATATGCATAATTATTACCATCAAGTAGAGGGGGTATAATGATAGATTGCCCTTTTACAAAAGTGTTAAAGAAAGTGTTACAAGTGTCATTAGCCATATTTACTTTTCGAAAACCAAGTTATGAATTTTTGAAAACCAGTGCTCTAATACCAAATGTTGAAACATGGGGGTTGTCTATAACTTAATGCGGAATGAATTTTAAGGCTATTTAAACATAAAGGGGATGAAGTGTGTATTTCAGATTTATAAAGCTAACTTATGAATTTAACACTATATGTATTCCAATTGCAAACAAAAATAAGTTAGTAATAAAGTAAAATGCAGTAAAGTAAATACACCAAGAATTTTTATACTGGTTCGGATTAACCAATCCTACATCTAGTCCTACTCTGCACCATGTAGAATTTCACTATAATCGCTTGCTTTCCGTGGGTGGTAAAAACACCTTTACAATCTTGATTTCACGGGCTATAGGATACACCCTCTTGATTTACGGGCTACAAGATCATCCTCTTGATTTCACAGACTACAAGAACACCTTCTCCTTTACACAAACAACAATAGAGTATGGCATGTAGTCGTATCTTCAATAAAGATTCTTGTTGATTCGGTATAATAATCCTATAGACCTCCAATAACAATATATCTTTGCATTCTTTGAGGAATAGGATGAAACAAGAGGGAGAATGATATGAAGTCAAGTAGAAACTCTCTGATATTGTATGGTTTGTAAATCCATTGAAGAATCAAAATGAAATGGTATGGATTGCAAAGAAAATGGAAGAGTACTCAATAGATTTCTCTCACAAATGTTTGGATAAGCAAGAGTAAGAGAAAATGAGAATTATATGTTTGAAATTTCATTTTCCAAGGCCTTTATATAATGGTTGAAGAGACGTGTCTTTTAGTGAAGAAGTGGAGGGAAATTTCTCTTTATTTAAAATTTGAAATTCTGAAAAACAGGCAGTATGTCGACATACATGTTGTGCATATGTCGATATATATATGAAAAGTGAAGGTATGTCGACATACTTAAATGTGATATGTATGTACTTTTGTTCTCAGAAGTAGTAACACCAATAAGGTGTTGTAGATTTTCAGATTTCAAAGTACCTCATATTTGTGGATTTTTGTGATTGGTTATGGTTAATAGTTGATGATCTTCAAGTATAATTGCCATGGGGTCTATATTAAATGATTCTAAGGTTTAACCAACTAATCATCACTTCAATTACGTCTTTCATTTCAGCATTCTTCTTCAATCAATTTTGTTTTTCCATTGCTCTGATTAACCTTCATATATAATTTGTTTTCTTTCACTGAGTTCTTTATTATCTCTGTAAATGTCTCCATAATATGTCTAGAAGTACTTTATAACTCAAAGATTTGTTAGTAGTAATATTAATATGGTTATTATCATCAAAATCAATACCTAGAGTGTTAACATTAGCGACCTTGTCTTCATGGCGAAACTACTTAGTGAGGTATTAGCAACCTTGTCCTCTTAACGAAACTGCTTAATGAAGTGTTAGCAAGCTTATCCTTCTGACGAAACTGCTTGGAGAGGTGTTAGCAACCTTATCATTACATTCATGGTTGTCATAATCTTTTCGATGTTGAAATTATGTTTATTTATTATTAGTGAAATCGAGTATCCATTCTCGTTTGTTCTTCGAAGTGTTTGTATTTGGGTATGAATTCCCTTTTTGTGCTTCGAAGATTTTGATAAATTGGTTTTCACCATATTTTAGATGATAGTCCAGTGAGACTTGATATGGATTTATAAAATAGTGATTTTGATTGATATGTCTTATTATGATTAATTGGTTTTAGACATATTTTAAGATGACTTATTTTATGGTTAAGTCATAATTGGATTTATGAAATGGTGATTTTAATTGATATGCCTTATTATGATCATTTGTTCTGGCATATTTTTATTATGGCTTACTTATTGTTAAGCCATATATTTATGATATCAGTATCTTAATTTTTATTACATATAGTCTGAACCATTTATTTTAAAATACTCGGGTCAGGCCGAGACTCTACAAGTACAGGGACTCGCTGACTTTTGGATTTTGTGTTAGCTATGAAATAGACTATTTTGACTGTTTCAGTTTAATTCATTATTGTGTATATTGACACTTAGGATGATACGTCCTGTATATTATTTAGTAGTGACTTTGTACCTGATACAACATTTTGGATGAAATGTGTGTATTTATGTAGGTCTAGTACTAATATTTTGTAGACTCACATGTTATTGTGATACATATGATATATATTATTCCGTTGTGATCTATGACTATGATTCTGATTTATTTATATTATATATTGTTCTGAATATTTTAAATCGATGTGTTTATTACTTTGTATTGATACTGTACATGTCAAATTTTCAGTTCAGATCCCGGAAAAGGTAATGAAGACGTTTCGGTGTTAGTCCAAAGACATATATACATTCAATCACCCTTAAACAGTGGTATTCTTCGTGTTATTAGATGACGTTACTTGTAATGTTCTTTAATAATATGGGTATAGCAATGGGGTCGTTACATCTTAGTATCAAAGCTGTGTTCAGAACATTATAAAATATAATTGACACAGAGTCGAGATCTAACTCTAGTGAGACTTAGAGCCCAGTCCCGTGAGTGTGCAAGGTAGAATTTAGAATTTATTCCTATTTAAGATATGAATATAAATGATTATTGGGAATAATCAACTGGGTATATTTGTAAAAAAATTGAATTACTATACGAATTATTATTATGAAAATTTTGTTAACGTTGGAACTCACTTTTTCAAAAAGTGAGATTTAATGGATATCATAAATGAGACCCTGGATGGCTAAGAATTGAATTATTGTGTCCAGATCGGTTAGTGATCAGAGTTGCGCGGCAGAAGCTAGGAGATAATCCTCCGCTGAAGGCGATTGTCTGTTTGTTTGATTAAAATGTATGTTGTTCCCATCCATATTTATTTTTGTTTATGCTTAATTAGTTTAAAATATGGAATTGAATAAAGAGCTATCACTCAAAGAATTTATAAATTCATTTGAATCTCAATGAACTTAATTATTAATAAATGCTAGTGGTTTCTACAAAATAGAATCATGGGAGAATAATAAAATGTCTAAGTAAGTAATAGTTATAAAATATAGAATGATAAATAATACGTATCTAATTAAATTTGAAATTGGAAAATAAACTTAATAAATAAAACAAGATAAAACAAAAAATAATTGGTTGATGGATGCTTGGTTGGTTTAAAATTATAACTGATTATGCAAAATTAATATTAAGTAGGAATCAATATTGAGAGTGGAAACCTTCTTAATAATAACAATAAGAACTTACGGTGTCTTCGGTAGTTTAGTAACCACAAGAAGTATTGAAAATTTAAATTTATATAAAATGAAATGTTAATTCATATTTGTGATTAATTAAATGTTAAGATGAATTAAAAATTTGATGTTTGCTTGAGGTATATAATGATGAATGTTTGTGCTATGGAATTATTATCAATAAATTATTATTTCTATGATAACATTAAGATTGATAGAAAGAATTTTAATAAAGCTAGCATCTATTCGAATTAAAATCGTTTAATAATAGATATACATATATATGGAACTTGATTATGTTTATTATAGACAATAAATATTTTGTAAAGGCATAAAGTACTAAAAGATATATGTATATCATATAGAAAATAATTTTGTATTAAATTGTTCGTTGAATGTTTTAAGGATTTTGGTCGATGCGCTTTATCAACGTTATCGATAGGGATTCCTAAACATTGGAATGAGACATTCAGACATAGTGTTTTGGATAAAAAAGTGTTTTCAGAAATAATATTTAGTACTATCTAATATTTTTTTTTAAATATAGAATTTTAGAAACATGTTAAATGTTATACAGAATAAAGAGGATAATTTGGAAAAGTGTTTTTGAAGATAAAATAATATTTTTTGGAAGTATATAAGCTATATTTCGAAAGAAGACGCCTTAAGATATTTTAATAAATAAAATTAAGTATGTAAGATAAGAGTAGGATTTATATTTTAAATAAATTTGGCATTTGTAAAATCTTGTATATTCATTTGCATAGATACATGCTAAACAAATTTTGTGTGATTCCTTTTGGATGCTAATTCATATTATATTGTGGTTGGAATGAATGTCAGAATTTATATTTGAATAAAATGTAAAGTGATATAAAACTTACTTATAGGAATTTCCAATTTAAATGAAGTTTAAAATGAAACTATAATTCATTTATGAATGTAATAAGTTATTAATTATTGAATACTTTGATTTAGTGGATAAATATTTCTCTCAAAATATGACTTTGCAAAATAAACGAGACTTAAAAATACCTATATAAAGCAAAGATAAGAAAGAATTTTTGTGAAAAAGAACTTGTAGAGAAAATATTATTTTGTATAAAGGCATACTATATACCAAAATAAAATCTAAGTTAACTAGTCTGAAAAGAAAGTTTTGGAAATATATTTAAGATGACATTTGGCAAGAGAGAATTCTTTTTGGTTTTATACTATAATTTTTTGCTTAAAGTTAGTTTTTCCAAGTAATTAAATTTCAAAAGTAAGAATTTAATTTAAAGAAAAACAATGATTGGATTTTCTTTATTTTTCCTTTTTATAGAAGATGATTCTTTGAGGAATGAATTTTTAGTTAAAATAATTTAGAGTGTGAAGTAATAATATTTATACAAGAGAAATCTTGAAAATTATTTTACATCCTTATTCAGAAAATATTTAATGAGTTGAATATCTTGAACACATCAAAATGTTTAATGTTAAAAATTTGTATAAGGTATTTATATGTTGTAAGGATGTAAAATGCTTGTATAAACTATTTTCAAATTAGAATATAAGGAAGTAATTAAAGGAAGGTATATGTTTATTAATTGAAATTTCAACTTAAAATTTCTAAATGAGAATTTATAATTTGGCAAAGGTTATTGAATGATTGAAAATAATATTACAAGGAATTGTTTGATCATTTGAAATATAATTTTTTTTCTTGATTTATGATAAAATATTTGATTTATATATATATATATCCATATGTGTGCATACACACACAATGAATCAAGAAAAATGAAATGATTTGGTTTGGTATTGTTAATAATTAATGGTTTATCTATATGAAAATGTATTGTTATAGCATTATGTGTAAATTTAAATTTGAAAAGAGATTTGAAAACTCTTATGCTTTCAAATATAGTGGTATATAGGTATATGTATGAGGTTTGAAATTTGAAAATTGATTTTTAACTAATGCACTACTTATTAAATGTAAAGCAATTTAAATGCTTCCCTACCACTAGTTTATTTTTGTATATATAGTACATGAACGTTGTGTAACTTACAAACAAATTTCAAATTTAAGTAATTGTGTTCCAGGTCTTTGTTTTCAATTCCTTAGGATTGAATTATATTTTTATGATAATTTTGAATTGGATTAGGCCTGGTACACACTTGATATCCTACTGAAACTCAAGTCTAAAATATTAAAATGGGATTTGAGGCATTTTCATTCATTGTATATTTAAAGGCAACTTTCAAAAAATATATAGAATTTTGAAAAGTGCTTAACAAAAATGGACGTAACTTTGATCTAGCCGTCCGATTGTGATGATTCATTTTTTATTGAAAGAAAATTTAATACAGAACAACTTTCGTATTGATCATTTTTAAATTTTTTGAAATCTATTGTTGTTAAAGATGGTTTAAATTAAACAAAAATTTGGTCGGTAGAAGTAACTTTAGAATTTCAATGCGGAAGTGATTTGGATATAACTTTTGAATGGTTTGTCCAATTTTGATGAATCATTTTTTGTTTCAAATATATTCTAATATAGAACAACTTTCATTTTAATCACTAAGCAAAATTCTGAAGATACTATGGTTAAAACGTGAGTTCATAAAAGCAATGCTCGCTGTTCAAAAATGCAAACTTTATAGAACAACGTTGAATTGTTTTGTTCATAACTTTTGAACGGCTCATCCGATTTCGATGATTTTACCCATTTCAGAAAGCTAAGAGTATATGCAACAACTTTGTTTTGTGTGTTTCATAAAATTTTAATGTTTACTAGGCTAAAATTATGAATTAAGAGAGTGGGCCTGTGCACATTTTAAAAACATGTTATATATAGGTTTGGAAATCCCCACATAACTTGAATCGTATTTTACATTTTTGCAATCCGAAAGATGTTTTGAAAAGCTAACACACTATATAATAATTTAGAAGTAAGATCCAAGATTTTCGACTCTCGAAAGTCCACAATAATACGTCCATTGTATTGCATGCCAAACAATCAAATGCCGAAAAACTCGAATGTCCGGAGAAAAGAAGAAGGAAGAAACGAAGAACAAAGAAGAGAGAAAGAAAACTAACAACACAGAATCTCACAGTGGAATGAATAATCTATAATATATAGCAAATCTTTACACAAAAGCAAGCTGTAATATACATATATACAGACATCAATCAGAGTATACTAACATATTTCAGCCGGGATGGCTATAACAACCCGTCCTCACAATTGCTGATAAATACAACAAGGAATGCAACAGAAAGATAACCATACACACGAATACATCTCTAGGCCCCCATCCCGTCCCCTGAAGCTCCAAAGCATCCAACTAATCTGTAATATGCTCGGTCGAAATTTATGTTGTTGCCGAGGCATTCATATTTGGTAATAAAATCGAATGACGTTCGATTTTAGCCTAAATTTCAACTGCCTCCAAATTCGACCAAACCAGTTCCATTGCGAAGCTTACGTCATTACGAGCACAACGCAAAAATCGGCCTTTCGATTAGATCATCTTCCCCAATTTGATGCCAGCACACGCAAAATCAAGGATACGCCTTGCACCTCCCCTACTTCCTCGGACCACCATTAGACCTACGGATTTCGCCAACCTTCTCTTCATCATGAGCTCTGCACCACCATGCCATTCACCTCCAGCGCGAATTCATGTCCAAAAACGTGACATGGCACCGTCTCGATCGCCAAAATTCGCACTCATCCTCGTTCAACCACACTCCATCAGATTCCCACCACGCTTGCACCTAGCTACCCTGAGTCCAACGCTGCCCCTCAATTCAACTAACTCGGTCTAAATCATCACCTAGCTTAAACCCTAGCCCGATTGAACAAAAGCTTCCACTATCGATTACGATGAAATGCTGCCGCCCCTTCCAATAACTTCTCGACAACGAAGATCTAACTATTTCCCAAACAAAGATCCCACCTTTTACATTTTCTGATCATTTTCTTTTATTTGAATTGATTTTAGATTTTCAAAATTTTCCCTCCCTTCATTCTTGATTTTGCATTCCCAAAAGAAAAGGCCGGTTTCCTATGTTCAACATGATTATAAAGGAGAGGGGAGCATGGTGAAGGACGTGGGGTATGGCATAACGTATGGGCATGGTATGGTTTTGAACAATAAACGAATATGGGTAGGAGTTGTTTATATTATTTTATTTACTAAATATCTAGTTTGACGTATTCGAAATTCTTGAACTCCAATCGAGGCATGTCGTGTGACGTTTTATATGTAATATTCCTATTTCGAACATACTGGAACTAATCTCGAGGCCTAATTCGACCATATACAGAAGACAGCTTTTCAAACCCAATTATATTATAATATTTAAAATTAATTTCTAAGCATTTTGAGCTCCCACGACCAAACGATACGTTCAATCGCCATGAAATTCGACGACATACAAAAATTCACTATTATGGATCTAATAAAACTGGTTTTGTCGAAATCCAAGATAGCGGCCCAAAAGGCTATTTTTACACGTTAATTAAAACAAATTATTATTAAAACTAGTTTATTCACTTTTAATTCAAATTTTAAAAGTTTACCATCTTCATTCTTATCCCAATAAAATTTTAACCAATTTTCGAAATCATTTTCATTCATATTCAATTCAAGATTTAATTATTTAAACAATTTTAAATATTCAAATAACCATTAAATTTGAAATTTAAGTTATTTAACTTATAAAATTAATCTTTCAATATCTAAAATCAATTAAATATTCCAAATTCAATGATTGAAATTATAGGTCGTTACATTACATTTAGAAAGCATGACTTGATTTTGTGGTTTTGACTCTTGAAATGTAGTCGGAAATGGCCTAAACATGAATGTCATGTTTTATTTACATTGTGTAAATGCATACTTACCATACAATTTTATACGCGACTGATATTTGCACTTGAGTTAAGAATAGGTTTTAAGAGGCTATTCGGACTTGTTGGCAATGTTGACTAAATTTTGTTGCTTAATAATAAGCAAACTTGCTTAAAAATGTTGAAATAAAGATACGCTTTCTGATTAAAATACAGAAGTGTTAGAAATATAGATATATACCATGTTTCCGATAGTGTGGTCGATGTATATCATATATATCATAATTGTGAAATCGCAAACGGCTCTCCGTATAAAGGAGACTACCGAAATTTTTCAAAAATTTTGATACTTAGAAAATTTTTGAAATTTTTATATGTTTCAAGTTAAGGAAATTCTTGAAAAAGAACTGTTAGAAATTATACGTATATTGATTGCTATATTTATAATATCATATGGTTTATTTGAATGAAATAAGACTTCACCAAAGTGTCGTAGGAAAAGCACAAAACGAATGGTATGTATATTATATTATTTTGTAAATAATACATTGGCCAAATTAATTATAGAACTCTCTAGTGAATTGCGAGGATGTAATTTCTTTAAAGGGGAAGTCTGTAACAACCCTATTTCTAAAACCATAATATTTAACCAATTTTATTATAGTAAAAGTATTCGAATTTGATTTTTTGATAGTTAGTATTTTGGAAATATGATTTTATTTAATTGAAGTCTATTTAATAATATATTTTGTTTTAATAAATTGAATTAAATAATAAAATAATTTTTAGAAGATATATTTAACTGAATAAAGTGTTATTTTAAATATAAAATATTTTAAAGTGTAAATAATTATATATAATTGAAATAGATGAAAAGAAGTTTTAATTGATGTTTAGTTAAATCATTAAATCGATGAAGATTAATAAATCTATTTTATATAATTACAGTGAATATTTGAATAGAATGAAACAATATTAAATTGAATGAAATTGTACAGTTGTCGATATATATATGTGTGTCTGTGTGTGTGTGAGGGTGGGTGTGTGTGTGTGTATCGTAGAACGAAGTATAAATTAGTTTAAAAGATTAAAATTAGAATATTGTTATAAATAAATTAAAATAGGTTACCTAAAAGAGAGTAAATAAAATAGAAATTAGAAAAAATGATTAAATCCCAAGCTTATTTACCAACTCAACCCTCTTTTGCTAAATAAATAGCCAGGTTAGACAAGAGTAAGATGCAACTTCCTCCTTTACCCTAAATCCTTAAGCCCTAATTATCGAACGTTGAAAGAAATCGAAAGGAACGAATAACAAACAAGAGCGATGATTGCATGGGGATGGCAATGGCTAGCGACGATGCAGGCGAAGGCATTTGCGAGGTTGAGGAAAGATTTTTGAATTAATTAAATTTTTGATTAACAGAGTAGGGATCATTAATATGACGATCCATGTCACCTAGTGCCGAACCACGGCGATCCAACCATTCACAACACTCATCTAACCTAGCCGAACGTTGTCTTAGTTGGGCACTTCACCTGAAATGGCCCCTAGCGGCATCGATGAACTTAGGCTATTGGATGAGGGAGGCTGGTTGGGGTTAGGGTTTTAATTTCTAGAAATAAAAGAAAACTGAGGTCCTTTTATAGAAAAAATTCTAGCACTATTCATCCTAAAAATCTCGAACTCCAAACGAGACGTGTCGTCTGGCGTTCTATACTAAATACCCCAATTCTGAAAATTATTGAACTAGTACCAGGGCATAATTCCATCATATACAGAAGTTAGCTTTCAAAATCAAATTATATTATATTGAATTCCCGTAATTAATTTCTATGTGTTTCGTGCTCGCATGAGCACACAATACGTTTGATCATCATGAAACTCGACAGCGTATAATAATTCATTATTCTGGATCCAATGGCACTAGTTTCATTAAAGCCCAAGACACTATCCTGAAATGATAATTTCACACGTTTATTAAAATGATTTATTATTAAAACGACTTTAATCACTTTTAAATTTTAAATTAAAAGCTTTCAATTATCATCCTTATTTAACAAAATTTAAATAAGCTTTCGATATCATTTTTATTCGAATTAAATCCAAGATTTAATTAATTAATAATCCTAATATATAATTATAAACTGTTCAAAAATTCGAGTCGTTACAATTCCGCTGCGATCTATGACTCTGATTTTTATTTATTTATATTATATATTGTTCTAAATATTTTAAATCGGTGTGTTTATTACTTTGTATTAATATTGTACATGTGATGTCCTAGAAATCCGTACCCTTTAAATCGAAAATAAACCACACATGTCTGAACCAAAGCAAATAGAATTTCAGATAATCATGAGAAAGAAAGAAGAGAGAAAGAACACAAAACAACACAAAATCTCACATCGCAGTGGAACAACATGTAATATAGATCAATAATCTTTATAAAGAGAAACTGTAATATACATACATCAATATCAGAGTACACAAATAAATAATCATCAGCCTGGACAGTTATAACAACCTGTCCTCACAAATGCTGATAATTTAAACAACAATGCAGCGGAAAATAAACAGATACATGTATACGACATGAAGATCCCCAGCTCTTCATTCTATATATCTCGTAACACCATGTCCACACATAACACAGACAGGTATTTACCTTACGATAACCAAAACACTTTATATCAAATCATTCTATATTATAATAGTGTCTATTTCACAAATAATAGCAAATATCTGAAATTGTTACGATTATTAAATTCCGGGCCTAATCATTTAAGGCTATACAAAACAAAATGGCAGGCACGTATTTGGATTGGATTTCCAACATGATAGGAAAATAGTGGAAAGATCAATCTGTATTCATGGTTTTCATCCAAGACTCGGACACCGCTATACATCAACATATATGGCTAAAAAGGGGGAACAATCTGCAAGTAACATCCAAGGGCTTAGACACTGTGTATCTCTGCCATAAAGCCCAGACGTATCTAGTAACCTAGGGCCCATAATATCTGGTAACCCAAATAACTACTATCCGAAATGTGAGCATACATCTGACCACATAGTATCCTATCATAACCAGGTTGTGGGGCTCGCGAGGCTACGATAAACCTTTACATATCACATATCACATCTCTGAATGCCACATTGTCATTCCTCGTCACATGACTGATTTCTAGAAAAGCATAACTTCCTGAGCTCGTACATCTCGGGAAAGGGTGTTAAGCTAAGAGAAGTTGCCTTCTCCGCCACCGACTAATATACGTTTATAGAAACCACTCAATTTGTGATTTAGAATACAATGTGAGACAAACGTCCATACAAGTTCGTTCTGGGACTGAACGAAACCGAAGGCACTCTCCTACTACCACTAGCAGCGAATAGTCCTTGCAATCTTAAAGACCTCCACAACGAGGAGACCGCTGCTATATATATCTCTATAATGGGAGCGACCCAGAGTATGTCAACAAGCAGTCCTCATGCTATGAAGATCCTCGGTCTTCATAAATCATCATCAATAACCTACACTTCCGAATGCATACATTAGTCCGGAGTGGTTTTCGAATAAATCCGATCCTGGTTTCTCTGCACCAATATTGAAAAGTGGCTCTTAACCTCATACAGAAACCAAGTCTTATAGACTTATCGTGGTTCCAACTTTCAACTTGCTATCCTTCAGCCAAGAAGGAAGCTTGATAGATTGGAGTAATACTCCGCACTACACGAATCAACATTCTCAACACAAACGATAATCAAGCCTACACAGTTGGATATGTGCTAAGTGCACGACTAGTCAGTTCCCACATCAAGTCAATGAACCTAAAACTTTGCTAATAGGCATAATCTAGTACTAAAGCAATCATTAGGACCTTTTAATAATTCTTATAAACCAATTCACTTTTCAACTACAAACATTACAAAGTATCTTTAAACAGATACATATTCATAACTAATTCAACTATTCAATAATTGGAAAATATTTCCATATACTTATCTCAACGGAATAAGCATATTCACAATTCATTTCATTTTCAACACTCGGAAAATAAATCATATATTTAAAATCAAAATAAGTATATATATATATATACAAACCATTTTAGGAAAGCTACAACATCTTTAAAACACTTAATTTGGGTCAAAACGAATGTTGCATAAAACATCGTTACGACAACCCAAAAACAATAGTATAGGGATTCGATAAACTATATTCAATATTCATATTTGAAATCGAATTTCAACTCTTTATCAGTTAACAACGAAGCCAATCAAGTTGGGGTATCATTACCTCTCAGACCTTGAATGAACAACATTCTTAACTTCAAAACAGTTAGAAATTACAATCTCGAATATCAATATCAGGTATGAGATATATGAATATATATCCTGTATACTATATAATATATTTCCTTTCGGAAATCATTTACTATAATAATAGTGTTATAGTCCATGCTTCCCATTCTATTCACGAAAACGTCTATCACAACAATAAATGTTGGAATCTATGTTTTCGATACTCAACACACTTTAAATTTTCTTTTCAAAATTATTCAAACTCTATTTATATACAAATTGCAACTACACAATATTTTAACGGATTATCCACTGTCCAAAATCGTGAATATAATTGTAACGACCCGAAATTTTTGAACCCGGAAATTTTAGATAGTTAGGAGAAAAAGAAAAGAGATAGAAGAAAGAAATAGAACAAGACACAGATTCTCACATTCGCAGCGGATCAAAATACAATATCAAATAATAATATCAGATATACAAAGAAACTGTATTTGTTAATTTTCATCAATATATCAGAGTTACAACATATACACAAATCACTGGACAGATACAATTAACATGTTCCAGACTACAATCTATATATATATTACTCAGTCTCATATACACAGCGGAAAACACTCTATACGTTCCTGCCATTCAGCTCGCCCCTGAGCTCCAGAACGTCCTAACCTGAAAAGCTATAATACTCAGTCTGACCCGAGCATTACATCAAAGTAACACCTGGGTCAGGCTGGAAACCAGCGTGAGTAAACCCATACAGTTTGAAATACTAAGTGCAAACCATTAAAGAAAAACCCGGGGTAACTCATACTTCACTACGAGTTCATTACTTGTTATGCTCAATACTTACTTCACATATCGATTTAAAAAGAATCGAAGTGGTTTCGGGTATTAACTAATACCCGACTCCTGTCTCTTCGAATCCGATGTCATCTTAATCCAAGTTATTCAAATGAAAAACAATTCAAACTTTAAATACAGGGTGTCACTATTTTAACCCAACATATTATATCACATAGCATTCCATATCACATACCAGAGATATCAACTAATCTAAGGCATACAATATCATTCAAAGATTAATCAACCATACCATCTCTAATTAATTTAATTAACCACAATTGAATTAAATTAATTACTTCAATTACTTTTAAATCCTGCATACTTAACATTAATTAATTACAATCCAATTAATTTATCATCCCTTAATTATCCGTCTTAATTAATCATCCTTGATTAATTATTCTTTAATTACATTAAGTAATTAACCCTTAATTACTCCATAGATTAATTAGCCTTAACCATTCCTATTAACTTTTAATTAATCTCACTACAACAAAAAAGACTTTTCACAGCGTTTGAAAAACGCTGTTAAAAGTTTTCACAGCGTTTTTAAAAACGCTGTATAACGACATGCGGTCGTTGACCCTAAAGTTTTAACTGCAAAATATAAACGCTGTCAAAAATCAACTTTCTACAGCGTTTTTTAAACGCTGTTAATAAATTTCCTACTGCAAGGTATAAACGCTGTTAGTAGTTTTCTACTGCAAGGTATAAACGCTGTCGTAGGGATGTGCATTTTTTTCCCACTGAATTGACAGCAATGTATAAACGCTGTCGTAGGGATATGCATTTTTTTCCCAATGAATTGACAGCAATGTATAAATGCTGTCGTAGGGATATGTATTTTTTTCCCACTGAATTGACAGCAATGCATAAACGCTGTCGTAGGGATATGCATTTTTTTCCTACTGAATTGACAGCAATGCATAAACGCTGTCGTAGGGATATGCATTTTTTTCCTACTGAATTGACAGCAATGCATAAACGCTGTCGTAGGGATATGCATTTTTTTCCCAATGAATTCAGTTCAGCACATTACAATTACAATACTTTGTGCAATTCAGTTCAGATAGTACTCACTCCCCAGTTCAACAATAATACATATAGTACAATTCAATTTAGATAGTACTCACTCCCCAGTTCAACAATAATACATAATACCATATGCAATCCAATTCAGATAGTACTCACTCCCCAGTTCAACAATAATACATATAGTACAAAGTTCAACAAGGCAGGCAGCAACAATACAGTATTGTACATAGTTCATAACCTAAAATATCGGCAAGAAAATGAAATATAATATGGTCATAGACCCTAAGTTGCATGAAAACTCTAAGTCAACTGTCATAGAATCACAACGCGTCCGCAAGTTGCAGCAGTTATTCACTATCCAACCAAGAAATTTGCAGGCTTGCAGTAGCTCTGAGACATAAGTAAGAAGGCAAGTTCTTAAACTGTGAGCATGAACTATATATAATTCAAACTGCGAGCAATACAATTTAGCATGAACTACTATATGAATAACTTGCAACATGATTGAGGACCCTAGTTTCTTATATCCCCTTGGTCCCTAACGAGCCAATGAGCTGACAAGGTCAATCAGGTCCTCTCGGACCTTTGTGGAGAACAAAAAAAAAGTTTCATTCACTAGTGGAACGACTAACAACAATTGACAACAGATTGATCTATCAGTGCTAAATTCAGGACCATGCAATTTTCTAACTAGAAAACTAAATGAGAGTATTAAGAAACTGGCAGTTCATATCGTGTACATAAATGTTGGCAGGCTGCAATAGGTCATGTTGTTTCTCTCTATACAAGCCTGAACTACCCAATGGGAAAAGAAAAAAAAGATAGCTGTCGTTTTCGTATTTCAGAGAAAACTTTAAAAGATAGTTTGAACTGTTTCTAGTCTGTCTTTACATCTTACATATGATAATTAACAAACTAGTATTATAAGCTATATGAATTATAATTTCTGTAATTGGGCAAATAAAATGTTGTACACTGAACTAAGAAAACCATGAATCAAAGTGAAGAAAAATGGGTAAAAATTAGAAAAATGGTTGGACCGCATTGATCTTTGTTGTCAGTAGTAAATTTAATAGAAAAATTGCTATTATAAGATAATATTCTTTGTTAACAAAGAAAGTATACAAAAATGAAATCTTTTATAAGAATTTATGGCGAAGTAAAAGAATATATCCTTAAGAAAACTAAGGACAACTAAATCGACATAAAAAGACACGACATAAAAAGACATGCTATATATTAATGAATTATAATGGGAAAATGCAAATTATTAGCTTAATCTCGTATACGTTCAATTTTTCTTAGCTTAACTATATATATTTAAAGTAGTTTGAAGGGAACAAATTTGAATTTAAAAATGCTAAAATTTAAACTTTGCATTTAAAGCTATTAAAATATAAAGGCAATCTTATCTTCTGTTTTTATTGAAAATTTAATAGTATGGCTAAAGAATTTATGTTGTATAAATAGAATTTACAGTTTTGATTTTGGATAAGGAAAGAAAGTGCGAGTGGAAATTTTGATCTGTCAAGTAATCGATCCACTAAAAGTTGTAACGTTTAATCTTCGAAATACGTGACAAATAATTCACTATGAAAAGAAATATGAAGAGCCACTCTGCAATTGGTGTATAAAATAAACCGGTTTAATACGATTGATTGTTCAAAATTTCACTTTTACCCACACGAAAGCAAACTTGAAGGATAAGTGCTCTAATAGTTGTAACTCTCGTCCCAACTATTATCCATCTTTATAATAGTGGTAACTTGCATGTTTTAATTGATGTTAATTAATGGGGTTTGACTTCACTCTAAATAGATAATCTAAAACATTTCATCATCTCATGCATAGCAGATGTACAAATAGAATAATACTAAGAAATGCTTTTTATATATGTATAATTATCACATTATATATGTATAATTATCACATACTAAATTAAATTGTGATTCGGTAAAGATGATTAGGATTAATGATCTCAACGAGTTGAGTGAAGGGTAGTTACCTGAAAACTGCCAAACTATACAAATATTTCAAACTGCTGAAGGTGAGTCCACACTAACATTCGCAGTAGGCCATGCTACCGTCGAACCAATAGCATCTGATAAGCATTCCATGAATGACGTAGGTCTCCATAAAGACGCATTCGGGTCTTTGACAATATCCACCCAAACTCTTATTGCATTTGGTCCTAGTGGAATAGAATGAACCAAATCATTTGGATTAGTTGAAGATATGGTGCCTTCAGCTACAATTTTTCCTGTGCCCTCCACAGCAAATAACTTGCACTTGTTATTCATCGCGTAATTTGCACTCTATGATATTAAAAAAAGTATTGATACATTATCAACAAATCGTATATATAAATATTAGCAATATAATATATTACCGTACGAGATGTTGGAACGTTGCTCATAGGAGTGGATGGTATTGTGTTTTCAAAAACCAATTTTGATGATGGCCATGCTATTGTCTTACCGACGGCTTCTCCGATACATGTCACACCTGCTATGGGCCTCCACAAAAAGGCATCTTCTTTTATCGGATTGTCCACCCAAACTATTGCGGCTTCTGGTCCAAGAGGAACACCATTAATAATCTGATTTGAATCACTCGAGTGCACACGTCCTTCGGCAACCAATACTTCAGTTCCACCCCAATCGAACAACTTGCATTTGTTTTCTGTGCTATTGGTTTTGCTCTATCAAAGAAAAAAATTATAGTCATCTAATAAAAGTCTTGTTTCTATAGTCTTACTGCATTCAACATTTTATCATGTGTCAACCAATTCAATACAAAGCAAATCAACATTGTTAAATTTTCAATAATCATTTGTCAAACTTTAAACTTGATTTCACCCACCAAATGTTATTAAAAATAATAATACTAACATAGCTAGAAATGTGTAATAAATTAGTATTCGACTCTATGGAACCGATGCTTCCGGTAGTTGGATTTTCACATATTTTAGTTTTAATATGTAAAAGAATGTACTAATCTAATGGGAACATGGACTAGTTTGGATAATATCAATGTTAATTCCACGGTTCTCTTATAAATATATTTTTACCGTTGCATTATACAGATTTTTAATGTGCAGATGCTAAACAAATCTTATTATTTACCACATCGTTTCCTAGATGACGATAACAAAGTTCTGAATAGTGGCAAAAACAGGACTAGGAATCTGCCACCTCTAGTTCAAAAGGGTGGATGCAGAGACACATATCAATGCTATATTTGTAGAGAGTTTTTCATACCTCGTTTTCTTTTTCGGAGTTTTCTTTTATGCGGATAACAACTCTATCAGCTGGCCATGCTATCTTCTCATTCTTGGCGTCTCCTATGTATACCATACCAGGTGAAGGCCTCCACAAAAAAACATCGGATTTTTTAGGATGGACTACCAAAATTTTCTTGGCATTCGGACCTAAAGGTAGTCCATTGAGAAGATCGTTTGGATCACTTGACACGATTTTTCCTTCGGCAATTACCTCATCATCATTCCCGTGCCAATTCAGCAAACTACAACCGTCACCTATTTCATTATGCTTACTCTGCAATTAATAAAAAATAAAATACATAACTTCTGATTTAGATATCAAATTATGTATGATGTTTTAACCTTACTATCGTATATTTTTACCGTTTGAGATACGTTCTCTCCTCCACAATTTTCTTTATCCTGCAAATCAATAATATTACAAAAATATTAGAGAATTTGAACCTGCGGTGAAATTGTAGTGAACCTGTAGTGAACTTGTATATTTATTCCACTTATGATGAAAACAAGTACAAATTTCAAAGAGAATACATTTTCAGAATGAATTTTGATATAACAATTGACAAACTTATGTATGGAAATGATACATCATTTGTAGAGTAACCAGATAAGGATGAGAAATTTTACAAAAGAGTCCTTTGTTGTGACATGGCCTGATTTCTTGATATACAAAGAGTCCTTTGTTGTGACGTGCGCGCATGCGCCCCCACAGACATATATTATATATATATATATCTGAATGTATAATTGTAAGAAATATTTTATATTTGAAACCTTAAGTTAACTGGAAATGAAGCATGAAAAATGAAGTTCAATTGAAGTTAGGAAGTAGGATATAAATAAGAGGGTTGAAGTAAGATCTTTTACTTATTCGTTAGGTGTTTAGTATATCAAGAAAATTTCGCACAAAACATCATGATATTTACACAAAGTGATTATCGACATACCTGACGTTTCATTACGGTGTGAATCAACTGCTCTAGCTCTAAAATCCTATGCTGACATTGAGCTACTTGTTTATCTTTGATTTGTGACAAAACTACAGTGGTCGTTGTTACACCCCTTCCCATTCCTCGTAGTCGTCCCGGTCTATCTTTTCCCAACACCAATGAGAGGGCATCTTCTTTGATCTTACAAGTTGAGCTAGACGGTGATTCCTTTTCAGCATTCTTTATTTTCTCCTACAAAGTGAACACAAATTATATTTTGTAGAAGAGTTCAAAATTATATATTTTCCAAAAATTACGCTTAAACAAAAACAACTTAGCACTTACGATAGTATCCGCAACATGCGGGTTCACTGGTTCACCATTTTTTAATTAATGATTCTCTAATTTCTTAATTAAAATAATTACTTAAGAAATTAATTACTTAACCATGCTTAATCATTAATTAACTACAAACCATTAAATTAATTAATCATTCCTTGATTACCTTACAAATCAATTAATTAATCTTTAATTACCAATTTAATTACCTTTAACAAATCATTTTCCTTTGTTAATTACTAAATCACATTATTAACTTAACCTTTAATTAACATTTAATTATATTTATAAAATGATTAAGTTTTAAAACATTTTATTTAAGTTTTAACAAACTTAAATTTAACAAACCTACCATTAAAAATAAAGTTTAAGAACATTTAAAAAGAGGTTTAGAAAAGTTTTTGTAACGACCCGTATTTTCACGGATCGAAAAGTTCGTCAAATCTGGAGTTTTAGCATTTTTGAGCCATTTCAGATTTTAGGCAAATTTTGCCTAAGTCCTAAGTCGTTCACGACTTAGCATAAGTCGTAAGTCGTATACGACTTAGGAGATGGGAATGACCCAGGGCTTGGGGATAGGCTGTTTGTACGACCTAAGGAGATAAGTCGTACCTGGGCTAAGTTAGTAGGTCGAAGTTAACTCGGCAAGTGTTAAGTCGTAGGTTGTGAGTCGTTGCCGAGTTAAGGGATAGACAACCTAAGGAAGTGACCGACTTAAGGTATGGTGGACGACTTAAGGTTTTGACCGAGTTAAGTGTTTAAGTCGTAGCCAAGTTGAGTCATGGCCGTGTTAAGGAGAATGCTAAGTCTTAAGTCGCGAGATCACTAAGTCGTAGCATGTTAAGTCGGAGGCCCTGTTTAGTTATGAGTCGTAAACTGGGGGTTTTGTTAAGTCGTAAGTGGTGAACGACTTATGAGTGTGTTAAGTCATAGAAGACTTAGGTGTTTGTTTGTTGAGTCGCATCCCAGCAAGTTGTTAAGTCGAGAGCTCTGTTTTAGTTAGGTCGCGTGTTGGCATAAGTCGTTAGGTCGTATAGGCTGGTTAAGTCGAGCACTTGTTAAGTCATAAGTCGGCATAGCAGTAAGTCGTATGCTCTTATGTTAGGTCGCTGAGGAGTTAAGTTGTGGCATTGTTAGGTCGAAAACCACCCTTGTTGGTTAAGTCGTCCAAACAAGTGTTAGCTCGTTGCATGTGTTTCGATAAGTCGTAAGTCGTCTAACCAGTTAAGGCGCGTGCGCATTAAGTCGTAGACAGGGTTCGTATATGCGTATGTGTTGAGTCGGAGGTTTCTAGGTCGGCAGAGGCTTAGGTCGTAAGTCGGAGACGACTTAAGGAGATAGCCAAATTTCGACTTAAGGAATTTCTGCTATAAATAGAGGGGGTTGTTCTCACTTTTTGGGATCCGGATTTTGAAGCGACGAAGTGCTGCCATTTTGAGAGCTCGACTTCTACACTTCTTCACTTCTTTTCTCCACTCTAATCTAGTGCTTCCATCCATCCAAATCGAAGATCAAGATTGAAGATTCAAGAGCTTAGATTGAAGATCTTCATCTTTTCAAGAGAGATTTCTTCGTTTGAAGCGGATTCGTGGTAGATCAAGATTGATCCCTCGCTGTCCAGATCTGAAGCGTGTTGATTTGGGTTTGTTTAGGTGATTTGGTGAGTGGTGATTATCTCTCACACGGATCCAAAGGAGTATATCGGATTGTTGGCTCGATTTGGTGTTAAAGTAGTGGTTTCCATGCATTTTCTTCATCCTAAGTGTAGATCCATATAGATTCATTGTTCATGATGATGTTACATCCATTTTATCACATGTTAACCTATGCAAGTTCATTCATCAAGTTTATAAAGATATTATTCATGTTTTCATGCTTATTGGACTTTCAACTCTTTAATTACGAAAATGCCATTATTGTGATAATTGTCTACTTAGATCTTGTTTGAATGCTTGATTGTTTGGATTAATGTTTGATTTGATTGATTGTTATAAATTAGATGATATATGGTTTGATTTAGACCGAAGATGATTCAAAAGCTAAGGGAAAGGCTCTTGAATTGGGAAAGCTGCTCGTGGCATATGTAGCGGGATGATGAAGCTCTTATGCATAGATTTGATGATGTGGTGTTGAGATGAGGCTTCGCGAGGATGTGATGAAGCGAGGCAATCTTGTGATGAAGACTTGGTCTAATCCAGACGGGATCATTCCAAGCATGTTGATAACTCGGTGATATGATTCGAGTTGAGGATAATGAATGGATATGAGAATAGTCGTCGAGGAGGATGACTAGGAGGCTTGGATAGCATCGTTGTTGAAGGTTCTAGCATACTCTAAGCAAGAGTACGTTTGGGCAGATTCGATAGTCCCAACGACTAACTGTTGATGGTCGAGTACTCTGGGCAGATTCGATAGTCCTAGGCACGGGTTGCGACGACGTGCGGGAGTTATGTCTAGAACCGGGGTTTCCATTAGCCCTTGACGGACGGTTGAAAGAATGTGCCGGTCATTCAATTAACGATGATATCGAAGCAATGATAACAGTGATAGCCAGAGTCATGGATGTTTGGTTGTATCGTCATTCGGACTCAAGAGCGGTATTTTCTGGGTGCTTATCTGATTTAGGCCTTGGTACTTGAAAAACATCGCCCTTGACTCGAGTGATAGTAGCTTTACTTTAAATTGTATGCTCTGCTATGTTTGCTTCTGCTTAGTGTGTGTCTGGGGGCTATCACTGTAGAATGAGGTTGGAGTGGGAGGGTTGTATTCCTATTCCTTTTCCTTTATGCTCTTTTGGTATGTTGTTAGTTAATTTACTGCTCACTAAGACTGTTGTCTGACTCAAGGCTTTATGTTTTAATTCTTATTGCCTTGGGCTGTTCGTCCATTTTGGGACGGGCAGACTAGGTAGCAGGTCACAGGTGCTGTTCTCTTCTCACGATGCTGATATCGAAGACGAGATGGAGGGTTGCATATTATCTTCTTATTATATGTACTGGATTTTCCGCTGTTTTGTATTCTCTGAGAGATATGTAGTGAGGCTTGATGTATTGACTATTTGGATGCTTGTATTCAACTATTATGGAGTTTTATATGATGTCATTTTGTTCTGTAAAGCTTCACTATACATATGTTCTATTGTATTTTGTCCATGCGCTGTGAGTAATACGATAGATTCTGTTGTTTTATTTTACCCTGACAATCGTCCATGGTTGCCTGGCACACTTTACAGCGCACTATCTCTAGATTCGGTGCAGGGGTCATGGGCGGTCGTCACATTTGGTATCAGAGCTGTGGTTAATCGATTTTACCCAGCGCTCGCTGACGTAACTACGTATGAGAGACGTAATTGTATTTTGATGGATGATTACTATATATAATATGGTAGTTTAGCAGTAAGTTAGTCCTTTATGCAGTTGTTCTCTAGATGTTCCGATCATTCCTTTTTATAGATATTGAGAATGAGTCGAAGAGGGAGACCAGCTGCTAGGGAAGGCCGTGCTACTGAAGAGACTGCTGATTATGCAGCCATGTTCGAAGCTATGATGACTTCGATCATGAGTAGGATACCAGTTCCGGGGGCAGCAGTAGATGTTGGAGTTCAAGTCCAAACTCCGAAACCAGTGGATTTTGCTAAGTTGTGCAAGGATTATACTGCTCTTGGAGGAAAGGTTTTCTTGGGAACTGAATCAACTATCGAAGTCCAGAGATGGATAGATGCTTGTAGAAGGATCTTTGGTGATTTGGGAATTGATGATGCAACTAAGAGGAAGTTGGCATCAAGGCAGCTTCAAGGGAGAGCCTCTGATTGGTGGAACTCTATTACCATCAATACTGCGGAGGAAGAGATTACTTGGGAGCAATTCCAAGTCAGATTTGAAGCTAAGTTCATTTCTACAGCTCAAAAGTCTGTTCTGTTCAAGAAATTTGTGGAGCTCAAGCAAGGCGGAAGATCTGTTCTTGAGTATGTTTCTGAGTTTGAAGCTTTGTCCAAGTATGCTCGGTCATATATTGAATCTGCTTATCAGAAGAATGAGAAGTTTGTGACCGGCTTGGATAGTTATCTTGGGAGACAGTTGGTGGATCATTTGGACGATTCATTTGAGAAGCTTGTGGAGAAAGCTCTTAGGCATGAGAGTCTGTTTCCTAAGGAAGGATCTGTTGTTGCTATGACCAGGGAAGAGTCTAAACCCCAGTAGGGTGGAAACAAGAAGAGGAAGCAGCAACAACAGAAGGGTAAGGATGGCCAGAAGAAGCCGAAAGGCGAGGTGACTTGCTACAACTATCAGCAGAAGGGCCATTTCTCTAAGGATTGTAAGAATCTGAAGGTGCCAATGAAGTGTCACAACTGTGACAAGCCAGGGCACATCAGGAAGAATTGTCCAGAACCGAGGAAGGACAAGCAGATTGTGCAAGCTTATGCTTTGGGAGCTGTTCCTTCGTCTTCAAAAGCTCCTACTGCTGAAGAGAAAGGAAAGAGTGTGGTTGTTCAAGGTACTCTTTTCCTATGTGGTGTTCCAGTTAGAGTTCTGTTTGATACTGGAGCGTCGCATTCGTTTGTTTGTAGTGAACTCGTAGGCCGGTTAGGTTTGGAACCGGATATTGTTGATAGGCCATTGGTTGTGACTAATCCAGTTGGGGGTTCGTCTTGTTTGTGTATGTTATGCCGTGGTCTGATTGTGTCGAGTCATGGTTGCTCTTTTGTTTGTGATTGTTTTGTTCTGAACTTTGCGGGGTTCGGAATTATTTTGGGTATGGACTGGCTTAGGAAGTATGC
Organism: Allium fistulosum; assembly: GCA_030737815.1. Classification (NCBI taxonomy): domain Eukaryota; kingdom Viridiplantae; phylum Streptophyta; class Magnoliopsida; order Asparagales; family Amaryllidaceae; genus Allium; species Allium fistulosum. The sequence goes on along the minus strand of CM060901.1, from coordinate 519,562,315 downwards.
GGCTAAGGTTGATTGTGAGAGGCTGGAGGTGACAGTCGAGAATGTGGAGGGGCGAAAGATTGTGATACGATGTAAGCATGAGGAAGGCGTCTTCATGAGCTTCATGTATTCGCTAGTTGTTCCACGGGATGGACTGTCTTTTGTGCCAATCGCAAATGGATTCGAGGATGTCTTTGACGAAGTCAAAGGGTTGCCGCCGCATAGAGAGATCGAGTTTCGTATAGATCTAGTTGAAGGAGCCAGACTTGTTGTGATGCCTCTTAGGCGGATGGCGCCTAGGGAACAACAGGAGTTGAGGGTGCAAGTTGATGATCTTTTGCAGAAAGGATTCATTCGGCGTAGTGTGTCCGAGTGGGGTGCACCAGTTGTGTTCGCAATCAAGGCAGATGGATCGTTGAGATTGTGTGTGGATTATCGTGAGCTGAATAAGGTGACAAAGAAGAACAAGTATCCATTGCCGAGAATAGATGACTTGTTTGATCAGCTTCACGAAGCCAAGGTGTTTTCTCAGATGGATTTGGCAACGGGATTTCACCAGTTGAGAGTGGCTAAGGATAGTGTGCCGAAGACTGCTTTTCGGACACCATCTGGTTTCTTTGAGTGGCTGGTAATGCCGTTTGGATTGACTAACGCGCCAGCATATTTTGTGGATCTTATGAATAGAGTGTTCAGAGATCAGTTGAACAAGTTTGTACTTGTGTTCGTAGATGATATTCTGATTTATTCCAGAACAGAAGAGGAGCACAAGACGCACTTGCGTATTGTTTTGGAAATCTTACGGAAGCATCAGCTGAAGGCTAAGTTTTCGAAGTGTCACTTCTGGAAGAGTGAAGTGAGGTTCTTAGGCCATGTGATTTCTGGAAATGGAATAGCGGTTGATCCCGCTAAGGTGGCAGCAATCCTGGATTGGGTTAGACCTAAGAATGCATCTGATGTGAGAAGTTTTCTTGGATTAGCAGGATATTATCGACGGTTTATCAAAGACTTCTCCAAGGTAGCTGCACCGTTAACAGGATTGACGAAGAAGAACCAAGTGTTCAGTTGGGATGCTAAGTGTGAGCAAGCTTTCGGAATCCTGAAAGAGAGATTGACAAGTGCTCCTGTTTTGACTATTCCTAGTGGGAATGATGAGATGGTGGTTTACACCGACTCATGTGGTACTGGACTTGGAGCAGTGCTGATGCAGAGAGATAAAGTTGTTGCGTATGCCAGTCGACAACTAAAGCCGCATGAAAGGAATTACCCAACTCATGATTTGGAGTTAGCGGCGATTGTATTTGCTCTGAAAATATGGAGACATTATCTATTGGGAGTTCGATTCGAGTTGTTTATGGATCACAAGTCATTGAAGTATCTTTTCTCCCAAAAGGATTTGAATCTTCGGCAGCAATGTTGGCTAGAGTTTTTGGCATCATATGATTTTGGTATAGCTTATACTCCGGGAAAAGGTAACGCAGTGGAAGATGCGTTAAGTCGAAGACATGCGGGATTGGGAGCCATGTTTTCAGAATGGAAGAGTCTCGAGTATTTAGCTGGATTTGACTTCAGGCCTAGATGTGAATTGGAACCTGAGATGTTGGCAAACTTATCGATAAGACCTTCTCTTGTGGAAAGGATTAGCGAGAGCCAAAAGCGAGACGATAAGCTTGTCAAGATTATCCGTAATTTGGAATCTGGATTGGATCCAGGAAAGGATAAAGGATTCGAGGTCGATCAAGAGGGTTGGCTTCGGAAACAAGGACGACTAGTTGTTCCCGATATAGATGAATTGAGGAGTGAAGTTCTGAAGGAAAGTCATCACTCGAAGCTGACAATTCATCCAGGTGGAAATAAGATGTATCGGGATATGAAGAGAACCTACTACTGGGAAGGTATGAAGAAGGATGTTGGAAATTTTATTTCCAAGTGTATGAACTGCCAGTTGGTTAAAGCCGAACAGAAGAAGCCTAGTGGATTGCTTCAGCCATTAGAAGTTCCTACATGGAAGTGGGAACAAGTGTCGATGGATTTTATCGATGGATTGCCTAGAACCAGAACGGGAAATGAAGGGATTTGGGTCATTGTGGATCGTCTGACTAAGAGTGCGAGATTCATTCCTGTTCGATCAACCAGGACTGCATCAAAGTTGGCTGAGTTGTATGTTAAGTGGATAGTTCGATTCCATGGTATTCCGAAGAGTATAGTGAGCGATCGAGACCTATTGTTCACTAGTGGATTTTGGAAGAGCTTCCAGGAAGTTTTAGGAACCGATTTGTGTTTGAGTACAGCTTATCACCCTCAAACAGATGGTCAGACCGAGAGAGTCAACCGAGTTTTGGAAGATCTTCTTAGAGCATGTGTTTTGGACTTCGGAGGATCATGGGAAGATCACCTTCATTTGGTGGAGTTTGCATACAACAACAGTTACCAGTCAAGCATTGGTATGGCACCGTATGAAGCATTGTATGGAAGACCGTGTAACTCTCCGACATGTTGGTTAGAGACTGGAGAAAAGCCGTTACTTGGGCCAGAGATGATTCGACAGACTTCAGATTGTATAGAGATCATTCGGCAACGAATGAAGGCAGCCCAAGACCGTCAGAAGAGTTATGCCGATAAGCGTCGAAAGGATTTGGAATTCGACGTAGGAGATATGGTTTTTGTGAAGATTTCTCCATTGAAGAATGTTATTCGATTCGAGAAGAAAGGAAAATTGACTCCGAGATTTGTTGGACCATTCCCGATCATCGAGCGAATTGGAAAGCTCGCCTATAGATTGGAGTTACCTGAGAAGATGTCGAGTGTGCACAATGTTTTTCATGTATTGTATCTACGGAAGTATGTGCACGACTCGAATACGGTGGTTTCTGCTGATAGCTATGAAGATTTCGAAGTTGATCCTGTTGGTAGAAGACCTCGTAAGCCGCTTCGTGTTGTGGAAACCGACACGAAACAGCTTAGGAGAAAGATAGTTAAGTTGCTCAAGATACAATGGAGTGATGATGATAACGACTGTACGTGGGAGGTGGAAGAGAGGATGAAGGCAGCTCATCCTGAACTCTTCAAGGTATGGCCCTAAGGTTTCGTCTCATCTCACGATATTGTAACTTGTTCTAAGTCTTAGAATTCTGTACGCTAAGCTAGAATTGGATCCATGGTTTGCTGATTGTTATGGATGGTAGGCGTACAGAATAGTTTTGATTGCTTTGTTTGCTTGGAATTTCGGGGGCGAAATTCCTAAGGGGGAGAGAATGTAACGACCCGTATTTTCATGGATCGAAAAGTTCGTCAAATCTGGAGTTTTAGCATTTTTGAGCCATTTCAGATTTTAGGCAAATTTTGCCTAAGTCCTAAGTCGTTCACGACTTAGCATAAGTCGTAAGTCGTATACGACTTAGGAGATGGGAATGACCCAGGGCTTGGGGATTGGCTGTTTGTACGACCTAAGGAGATAAGTCGTAGCTGGGCTAAGTTAGTAGGTCGAAGTTAACTCGGCAAGTGTTAAGTCGTAGGTTGTGAGTCGTTGCCGAGTTAAGGGATAGACAACCTAAGGAAGTGACCGACTTAAGGTATGGTGGACGACTTAAGGTTTTGACTGAGTTAAGTGTTTAAGTCGTAGCCAAGTTGAGTCGTGGCCGTGTTAAGGAGAATGCTAAGTCTTAAGTTGGCATAGCAGTAAGTCGTATGCTCTTATGTTAGGTCGCTGAGGAGTTAAGTTGTGGCATTGTTAGGTCGAAAACCACCCTTGTTGGTTAAGTCGTCCAGACAAGTGTTAGCTCGTTGCATGTGTTTCGATAAGTCGTAAGTCGTCTAACCAGTTAAGGCGCGTGCGCATTAAGTCGTAGACAGGGTTCGTATATGCGTATGTGTTGAGTCGGAGGTTTCTAGGTCGGCAGAGGCTTAGGTCGTAAGTCGGAGAAGACTTAAGGAGAGCCAAATTTCGACTTAAGGAATTTCTGCTATAAAAAGAGGGGGTTGTTCTCACTTTTTGGGATCCGGATTTTGAAGCGACGAAGTGCTTCCATTTTGAGAGCTCGACTTCTACAATTCTTCACTTATTTTCTCCACTCTAATCTAGTGCTTCCATCCATCCAAATCGAAGATCAAGATTGAAGATTCAAGAGCTTAGATTGAATATCTTCATCTTTTCAAGAGAGATTTCTTCGTTTGAAGCGGATTCGTGATAGATCAAGATTGATCCCTCGCTGTCCAGATCTGAAGCGTGTTGATTTGGGTTTGTTTAGGTGATTTGGTGAGTGGTGATTATCTCTCACACGGATCCAAAGGAGTATATCGGATTGTTGGCTCGATTTGGTGTTAAAGTAGTGGTTTCCATGCATTTTCTTCATCCTAAGTGTAGATCCATATAGATTCATTGTTCATGATGATGTTACATCCATTTTATCACATGTTAACCTATGCAAGTTCATTCATCAAGTTTATAAAGATATTATTCATGTTTTCATGCTTATTGGACTTTCAACTCTTTAATTACGAAAATGCCATTATTGTGATAATTGTCGCCTTAGATCTTGTTTGAATGCTTGATTGTTTGGATTAATGTTTGATTTGATTGATTGTTATAAATTAGATGATATATGGTTTGATTTAGACCGAAGACGATTCAAAAGCTAAGGGAAAGGCTCTTAAATTGGGAAAGCTGCTCGTGGCATATGTAGCGGGATGATGAAGCTCTTATGCATAGATTTGATGATGTGGTGTTGAGATGAGGCTTCGCGAGGATGTGATGAAGCGTGGCAATCATGTGATGAAGACTTGGTCTAATCCAGACGGGATCATTCCAAGCATGTTGATAACTCGGTGATATGATTCGAGTTGAGGATAATGAATGGATATGAGAATAGTCGTCGAGGAGGATGACTAGGAGGCTTGGATAGCATCGTTGTTGAAGGTTCTAGCATACTCTAAGCAAGAGTACGTTTAGGCAGATTCGATAGTCCCAACGACTAACTGTTGATGGTCGAGTACTCTGGGCAGATTCGATAGTCCTAGGCACGGGTTGCGACGACGTGCGGGAGTTATGTCTAGAACCGGGGTTTCCATTAGCCCTTGACGGACGGCTGAAAGAATGTGCCGGTCATTCAATTAACGATGATATCGAAGCAATGATAACAGTGATAGCCAGAGTCATGGATGTTTGGTTGTATCGTCATTCGGACTCAAGAGCGGTATTTTCTGGGTGCTTATCTGATTTAGGCCTTGGTACTTGGAAAACATCGCCCTTGACTCGAGTGATAGTAGCTTTACTTTAAATTGTATGCTCTGCTATGTTTGCTTCTGCTTAGTGTGTGTCTGGGGGCTATCACTGTAGAATGAGGTTGGAGTGGGAGGGTTGTATTCCTATTCCTTTTCCTTTATACTCTTTTGGTATGTTGTTAGTTAATTTACTGCTCACTAAGACTGTTGTCTGACTCAAGGCTTTATGTTTTAATTCTTATTGCCTTGAGCTGTTCGTCCATTTTGGGACGGGCAGACTAGGTAGCAGGTGACAGGTGCTGTTCTCTTCTCACGATGCTGATATCGAAGACGAGATGGAGGGTTGCATATTATCTTCTTATTATATGTACTGGATTTTCCGCTGTTTTGTATTCTCTGAGAGATATGTAGTGAGGCTTGATGTATTGACTATTTGGATGCTTGTATTCAACTATTATGGAGTTTTATATGATGTCATTTTGTTCTGTAAAGCTTCACTATACATATGTTCTATTGTATTTTGTCCATGCGCTGTGAGTAATATGATAGATTCTGTTGTTTTATTTTACCCTGACAATCGTCCATGGTTGCCTGGCACACTTTACAGCGCACTATCTCTAGATTCGGTGCAGGGGTCATGGGCGGTCGTCACAGTTTTAAACATAGAACTGATTTAAAATTTCAAACTTTTATTTTTATAAAAATCTTCTAAAACTTGCTTAACACTTTCCCTCACGATCCTGCTTCGGGTTATCCCACGTTCTACTCGAGACCATCTCGAGTTTCCTCCCAGCTTCTTCTTCTTCCCTTAGTTTTTTCTTCTTTTTTTAAAACTTAGTTTTAAATTTAAAAACTGAAATGATAAAACACTCACGACCCGAAACGATACTCGAGCCCAACATCCTTTTCTCCGAGCTTCGACCCGAGGAAATCTTCCTTGTTCCCACACCAAACTCCAGTGCACACGAAACTGGTGCACGTGCACCTACCACCAGCGACACTCCGGTGCCAAAGATCATCATCGCCAAGTCATCGATCGTCTCCCCATCCGATCTCAACAACTTATCCACCAAAGCAAATGCGAAATCGAAATACAACGAGTTCGAACCCACAGGAACAAACGTTCCGACCAAAAGATCATCTCGACTAGGCAACGCCGACCATTAGAGTCCACCATTCTCCGTCTGAAGCCTCGCCACGATCCTCTGCCTTGATTCCCCCACGATAGGCCTCCTCCGGTGCTCCGACGACAGAGCAGCCACCAATTTTTCGTCCTCGACTTCAAACCCACCTAATACCCTAGTTCGACCAATCGTCGTCGCCACAACCACCTTTAAATCCTTCTACAATTTTTCCGAGGGTCTCCTAACCCCCAGCCACCTCCGGCTTCAGTCACGACACCTCACTAGACGTCGATAATCGGAAAACGACAATAAACCCAAAATCGATCAACTCACAAATGCACGTGATCTCCAAACTTAAAAATTATGATTTCATCTTTAAAATTCATGTTTTATGAAGGCAAGCAGGATCATGCAATCAAAACTCAAGTTTTGATCAACTGAATTTTGAACAAATTTATATTTCCCTGTATTTTTAAACTTCCCAGTAGATCCATTCATTTTTAATACTTAAAAGTATTTTTAAAATTTAAATCTTGATATTTAAATCCTATTTTGTTCAAGCATCAGATTCTAAAAGAGATTGAGGAGTGAGATTTTGAGTTTTGAAATTAATCTATGCCTGTAAATTATAACAGAAGCATGAATAGACATGCACACACACACAACTACATATATATACATATAATCATTAGATCCAACATGCAAACCATAATTACCTATTCAAACTCAAGTTTTCTGCATGCATCAAGGTTTTAAACAGATTTAAAGATTTTTTAAAACCAATTTGTTTACTCACCTTTTATGAAAACAGAGAGCAGAGCTTATTCCTTTTGATCATGAACTATACTTGTTTTGAAACTGATCTTCTTATGTTGAGTTTGAACTTGAATCTACTATGCTTGCTTTTGCTCAAGTTAAAAGCTGGAAGTTGTTGTTTGATTTTAGTCTTGCTTTGCTCTGAACTTGATTGTTATGAGCTGAAGCTTGTTTGATTCTAGTTTGATTACTAGGTTTTGGGTTGTTATTGAGTTCCTTTGATTTTGATTTTGTTTACTGGATTTTTGTTACAGATTTCTTCTTGTTTCTTAGTTTAGTTCTGGAAAAATATATCAGAGAATGAAATGAAGGAAAGAATTGAAAATGTTAATATAAGCTATTCTATTTTTTTAAATAAATATTTTTTTCAAATAAAAAGAAAATGGGACACTTGTCATTATTCTTATCTAATTTGTTAACACTTGTTAATTATATAATGTTATTAGCTAACATGTGTATTAATAGATTTTAAATTTAGTTATATATTTATAAATGTCTTTAATATGTATTATATTTTTGTTTTAGGTTTTTATATTATACTTTGTATTTTTATTTATACATTTCTTCTTTTTTTACTTATATGAATATAACTCAAAGAAAGCAATATAAAACTTATTTATTTATACTTACCTTAAGCCTAAGCTATTTATACTAGTGCTTTAAAAATGTAGAATTTGAATCTAACTTATTTTCAAGATATTCATATAGAATTTCAAATCATAGTTTTATTTACAATCTACATATATAAATAAACAATAGAAAACATATTTAATTGATTTGAAAATATAATTCTTGTAAATTTTAAATTATGTAAGAAGATTATTAGATTAATACATATATCCAAATATATGTATTCATCATAATTCTATTTGTTCAGTTTATAAAATAGTTAAAATCAGTTAATTACCAATTAACAGATGTCCAAAAATCCGGGATATCACATTCCTCCCTCCTTTAAATCTTTTCGTCCTCGAAAAGGAATGAAGCAAGAATTTTATTATAGTTAAATTATTCCTTAGACATCTTAACTCTTAACTCTCTTTATTTAAATTTTCAAAACATTTTTAAAAATTTACATAATATTATCAAAATAGTTTTTATAAAAATACTTTTTATAACTCGATGTCTCAACTAGTCCATCCTTGTTCTCACAGAAATTCGGTCATACGTTGATCAGGCGTAAGACTGAAAATCTATCAGTACTTGGTAAACCCGTTTTCAACACCCAGTGAAAATAATTGAAAAATAATTTATGAAAATATAGAAACAGTTTTGAAAATAGAGGAAATATCTTTGGTGAGAATGCTCTGGAAATCATCACCCCCATCCATGGTCACAGTTACATCACGGGTTACGTTGCCATCGCAGCAAAAGTCCATGTAACTGATGACAGCATGAAACCCACAACAGATCGCAGTTACATTCCAGGGTTACGTTGCCATCGCAGCAAAAGTCCATGTAACTGATTGGCTCTCAGCGGCACACACGATTTCGCTGTCAAAATGAAACTTCTCCACTCTACATAGGTCTCAGTCTACCGATATAGAATCAAACGCAGACTGTTGGCTCTCAGCGGCACACAAGACTTTCGCTATGTTACCATAGTGTCGCAGTCTACCGATATAAAATCAAACGTAGACTGTTGGCTCTCAGCGGCACACAAGACTTTCGCTATGTTACCATAGTGTCGCAGTCTATCGATATAAAATCAAACGTAGACTGTTGGCTCTCAGCGGCACACACAACTTTAGCTATGGTCTGCAGTAGATCGCAGTGACATTGAGTTACACTGTCGTCACAGCATAACCCAAATGCCTCTGTGGGCACCAGCCCCTCGACTTTCGCTACACAAATAATCCTCAGGAACTAGTTTTGTCCGAACTCCTCACAGGATCAACTTTAGAAACCCCCCTTAGGGCTCAAGGCAGTACCACCCTGTGGCACTCTTGAGAAGTTCATTTCAAGGGAGCGCCTTTTTCCCCAGAGCTATTTTCAAAATACTTTATACTATACACTTATAGTATCTTCAAATCATACCCTTTATGATTTATATCAAAATCATCTTTACACAAAATCGATATCCAAAATCGATAGTTCTCAAACTAGGCTTTCCAAATTTCCAAAACTGATTTTTCTCAAAAATCAAAAGCCTTTCCAAAATCCATAGGTTCCCAAAACCTTTTCCAAAATCATTCTCACAAAATCCTTTATATATATATATAGATATATATATCTTTGAAAATCTTTGGATTATTTCAAACTTGTATAAAACCTCTTTTATACTTCTAATATTTCAAAACCCTTTTCTTCTAGCTATAGATTCAACAAGGGAAGATTTATCCTATATAACAAGGATATATAACTTTATTTTATTCCAAATCAAATATTCAAATTTGATAAATCTTTTATAAAGTTATTAACCATAATTCTTTTCATTTCAAAAACCATCCTATTCACAAATTTTAATATCAATTTCATTCAAATCCGTACGATGTCCACATATCATCCATACGCAATATCAATCTGATCGTTCACTAGATCACACAATTTCTCTTCCGAACTAGTATCGTCCACCCGACTTCCTAGTGCGGACTCAGATCTGGTTTCCTGATCAGAAACCGTCATTCTCCTTGGATAGTCGTAGCTATGATAGAGAATATCCAGAACCAATCAAAAACCCATATCCAGGTTCGCCGTTGAAAATCGAGTGAAAAATCCCAACTCGGATTGATAATATTATCTCGAAATTCTGTGCTCGAATCTGGATCAAATCACTATGCGAATAGAATAATATACGTATATCCTACGTATTTATCTTTATTGATTAGTAGCTAAATCAATTCTCTTTTCTATTCACATTTCCTTTAATTCCATTTACTTATTCTCAATTGCTTTCATTCCAATTGAGTTATTACTTCAATTACAAACAGTTTGAACTCTGACCTATTTAAATTTAAAAATAGCTTGAAAAAGTTTAAAATAGATAAGTAGTTGAAAAATAGTTATTAGTTTGTAAAATAGCTGTAAAATAGTTAAGTAGTTATAAAATAGTTAGATAATTGCAAAATAGTTTTTAAAATAGTGATTAGATATAAGTAACTGAAAAATAGTAATTAGTTTATAAGACAGTTTCAAAATAGTTAAATAGTTCCAAAATAATTGTAAAATAAGTATAAGATAGTTTGGGGTTTAAGAAGAAAGATTGTATAGTACATAGTTTGGAAAAATATATTTGTATTAAAACAATTTATTTTGAAAATAATCCAGAGCCAAACTGTTTAATTTCCAAATTTCCATTTCCAATCAATTCAATTTAAATTCCACTTCCATTTAAATTGACTCAATACTTCAATTTCCATTGAAATTGATTTAATCCCAATTCAAGTTGAATTACCCTCAATTTCTTTCCAAATTCAGATCAAATTCCATTTGATTTTTTAAACTTATTCAACTTTAATCACAATTCCAAATTATTTCAAATCAAATCCAATTTGAACAAATTTTATTCAAATCTCAACTTAAAACCATCTCGAATTATATAAATTCGAGTTAAACATTTTAAATGTTGATTTAATCCCTTAAGTCAAATTAACCCTTATTTTTTATTTAACAACTTAAATCTTTAAACCATTTACTTCGGAATCCAAATTCCAAAATTCCATTTTAAATTATCATTACTTAACTTATTTTAAAGTTCAAATTAAAAGTTCAAAGAAATTTTCTTCAAAAATTCAATTTATTGCCCAATTTTATCTTCCAACTTTGAAATTGATTCTTAAATAATTTTAAGTTACAAATTCAATTCTTAACATTCAAATCTTAAGTTAAAAGGAATTTCATATCCTTAATTTCAAATTAAGGTTTAATTTTCATTTATATAATGAATATATTATCACAATCCATTTCTTCATTCATTCAAACAAATCAAATTCACCATTTTAACTTCCCAAGTTAAATTTCAATTCATCTTGAAATTTCAAATTAAAGTTGTTCATTCTAAACTCTTTTAACTTTCCTTAAGTTAAATTCAATTTAATCCAGTCGACTAGACCCAATTTGAATTCCCATTTCAAATTTTAAATTTTATATTAATAATCTTCCCACTCATAAGTTCAAAAACTTATCACTTTGGGTTTTCATATCACATTTCAAGGAAAAATTTAAACTCAACACTTAGAGTTTATTTCAAATCATCTTTATTATGTATATCCTCATTTATACATATTTATTTCCTTTACACACCAAGTTATACCTTAAATTTTTAAACCACCTTTGGTTTTTTTTATTCAAAACAAATTTCTTTAAAACAATTTCAAGTTTTCTGGATTTAGATTTAAAATTTCACAATTTAAAATTATCTTCAATTCCAATTTATAAGTCCTACTTACCTAAAAGTTTACTTCCCTAAAACATTTCATTTTACATAATTATTTATTTCATTATTAAACACATCAATCATTTATGATAATAACCAAGATTATCATATCTGGAAACCAATTCATTATTATCTTTATTTTGATAACACTTCTACAAATTCAAGATTTAAATTTCAGTTTGGATTCATTTCAAACTTATCTTTATTCAATTTAAATTTGGTTGTATTACTATTACCACTTAATTCTCATTATTTTATTTAATTCCAATGATTAACAACCGATTACCTTAATATTTATTAGAAAGAAATATTGCTTTATATATCAAAATATAATCTTATATAAAAGTCATTTATTTTTAAAACCATTTAAAATCTTCATATAAGAAAATAACATGTACGCTCTCATATATATATACACTCAACTCATCTTAGGGTACCATTGGCCCTATCCTTAATGAGTAATCCCAACAGAGCCAAGGTTCTCGCTTAACCTTCTGCTCTGATACCAACTGTAACGACCCGAAATTTTCGAACCCGGAAATTTTAGATAGTTAGGAGAAAAAGATAAGAGATAGAAGAAAGAAATAGAACAAGACACAGATTCTCACATTCGCAGTGGATCAAAATACAATATCAAATAATAATATCAGATATACAAAGAAACTATATTTGTTAATTTTCATAAATACGTCAGAGTTACAACATATACACAAATCACTGGACATATACAATTAACATGTTCCAGACTACAATCTATATATATACTACTCAGTCTCATATACACAGCGGAAAACACTCTATACGTTCCTGCCACCCAGCTCGCCTCCTGAGCTCCAGAACGTCCTAACCTGAAAAGCTGTAATACTCGGTCTGACCCGAGCATTACATCAAAGTTACACATGGGTCAGGCTGGAAACCAGCGTGAGTAAACCCATACAGTTTGAAATACTAAGTGCAAACCATTAAAGAAAAACCCATGATAACTCATACTTCACTATGAGTTCATTACTTGTTATGCTCAATACTTACTTCACATATCGATTTAAAAAGAATCGAAGTGGTTTCGGGTAATAACTAATACCCGACTCCTCTCTTCGAATCCGATGTCATCTTAATCCAAGTTATTCAAATGAAAAACAATTCAAATTTTAAATACAGGGTGTCACTATTTTAACCCAACATATTATATCACATAGCATTCCATATCACATACCAGAGATATCAACTAATCTAAGGCATACAATATCATTCAAAGAATAATCAACCATACCATCTCTAATTAATTTAATTAACCACAATTGAATTAAATTAATTACTTCAATTACTTTTAAATCCTGCATACTTAACATTAATTAATTACAATCCAATTAATTTATCATCCCTTAATTATCCGTCTTAATTAATCATCCTTGATTAATTATTCTTTAATTACATTAAGTAATTAACCCTTAATTACTCCATAGATTAATTAGCCTTAACCATAACTATTAACTTTTAATTAATCTCCTTAGTTAATTTATCACATTAATTAATGATTCTCTAATTTCTTAATTAAAATAATTACTTAAGAAATTAATTACTTAACCGTACTTAATCATTAATTAACTACAAACCATTAAATTAATTAATCATTCCTTGATTACCTTACAAATCAATTAATTAATCTTTAATTACCAATTTAATTAATTACCTTTAACAAATCATTTTCCTTTGTTAATTACTAAATCACATTATTATCTTAACCTTTAATTAACATTTAATTATATTTATAAAATGATTAAGTTTTAAAACATTTTATTTAAGTTTTAACAAACTTAAATTTAACAAACCTACCATTAAAAATAAAGTTTAAGAACATTTAAAAAGAGGTTTAGAAAAGTTTTAAACATAGAACCGATTTAAAATTTCAAACTTTTATTTTTATAAAAATCTTCTAAAACTTGCTTAACACTTTCCCTCACGATCCTGCTTCGGGTTATCCCACGTTCTACTCGAGACCATCTCGAGTTTCCTCCCATCTTCTTCTTCTTCCCTTAGTTTTTTTCTTTTTTTTTAAAACTTAGTTTTTAATTTAAAAACTGAAATGATAAAACACTCACGACCCGAAACGATACTCAAGCCCAACATCCTTTTCCCCGAGCTTCGACCCGAGGAAATCTTCCTCGTTCCCACACCAAACTCCAGTGCACACGAAACTGGTGCACGTGCACTTACCACCAGCGACACTCCGGTGCCAACGATCATCACCGCCAAGTCATCGATCGTCTCCCCATCCGATCTCAACAACTTATCCACCAAAGCAAATGCGAAATGGAAATACAACGAGTTCGAACCCACAGGAACAAACGTTCCGACCAAAAGATCATTTCGACTAGGCAACGCCGACCATCAGAGTCCACCATTCTCCGTCTGAAGCCTCGCCACGATCCTCTGCCTTGATTCCCCCACGACCGGCCTCCTCTGGTGCTCCAACGACAGAGCAGCCACCAATTTTCTGTCCTCGACTTCGAACCCACCTAATACCCTAGTTCGACCAATCGTCGTCGCCACAACCACCTTTAAATCCTTCTACAATTTTTCCGAGGGTCTCCTAACCCCCAGCCACCTCTGGCTTCAGTCACGACACCTCACTAGACGTCGATCATCGGAAAACGACAATAAACCCAAAATCGATCAACTCACAAATGCACGTGATCTCCAAACTTAAAAATTATGATTTCATCTTTAAAATTCATGTTTTATGAAGGCAAGCAGGATCATGCAATCAAAACTCAAGTTTTGATCAACTGAATTTTGAACAAATTTATATTTCCCTGTGTTTTTAAACTTCCCAGTAGATCCATTCATTTTTAATACTTAAAAGTATTTTTAAAATTTAAATCTTGATATTTAAATCCTATTTTGTTCAAGCATCAGATTCTAAAAGAGATTGAGGAGTGAGATTTTGAGTTTTGAAATTAATCTATGCCTGTAAACTATAACAGAAGCATGAATAGACATGCACACACACACAACTACATATATATACATATAATCATTAGATCCAACATGCAAACCATAATTACATATTCAAACTCAAGTTTTCTGCATGCATCAAGGTTTTAAACAGATTTAAAGCTTTTTTAAAACCAATTTGTTTACTCAGCTTTTATGAAAACAAAGAGCAGAGCTTATTCCTTTTGATCAGGAACTATACTTGTTTTGAAACTGATCTTCTTATGTTGAGTTTGAACTTGAATCTACTATGCTTGCTTTTGCTCAAGTTAAAAGCTGGAAGTTGTTGTTTGATTTTAGTCTTACTTTGCTCTGAACTTGATTGTTATGAGCTGAAGCTTGTTTGATTCTAGTTTGATTACTAGGTTTTGGGTTGTTGTTGAGTTCCTTTGATTTTGATTTTGTTTACTGGATTTTTGTTACAGATTTCTTCTTGTTTCTTAGTTTAGTTCTGGAAAAATATATCAGAGAATGAAATGAAGGAAAGAATTGAAAATGTTAATATAAGCTATTCTATTTTTTTAAATAAATATTTTTTTCAAATAAAAAGAAAATGGGACACTTGTCATTATTCTTATCTAATTTGTTAACACTTGTTAATTAGATAATGTTATTAGCTAACATGTGTATTAATAGATTTTAAATTTAGTTATATATTTATAAATGTCTTTAATATGTATTATATTTTTGTTTTAGGTTTTTATATTATACTTTGTATTTTTATTTATACATTTCTTCTTTTTTTACTTATATGAATATAACTCAAAGAAAGCAATATAAAACTTATTTATTTATACTTACCTTAAGCCTAAGCTATTTATACTAGTGCTTTAAAAATGTAGAATTTGAATCTAACTTATTTTCAAGATATTCATATAGAATTTCAAATCATAGTTTTATTTACAATCTACATATATAAATAAACAATAGAAAACATATTTAATTGATTTGAAAATATAATTCTTGTAAATTTTAAATTATGTAAGAAGATTATTAGATTAATACATATATCCAAATATATGTATTCATCATAATTCTATTTGTTCAGTTTATAAAATAGTTAAAATCAGTTAATTACCAATTAACAGATGTCCAAAAATCCGGAATATCACAATAATTCTCTTACCAAATTCATTACTTCTACATTTAATTTAAAGGATTATTCACCGTCCAAAATCATGAATGTAATCTCTTTTCAAAATTCAATACTTAGCTTATTCGAATAAATCGATTTCACATAAAAAACAATGATTTCAAAGGACTATTCACTATCCAAAATCGTGAATGTAATTCCTTTAAAATCTAATTTGATTGAAAAATACACTTAAAAATCTAAATTTAGAATATTACATAAAACTGCAAACTTAAAATAATAAAAACCATACATTCCATTTAAATTTAAAATAAACTCCTTTTCGTAATTCACAAATAATTATAAACACAAATACTTCAAAATCACTTAAAATCACTTTTAAACCAATATCACTTTTAAACCAAAATCACTTTTTATAGTATATCAAAAATACTGAAAACATGGCCCAATGCTACTAAAGCACTAAATAAGGGGATAAACAATCAATTCAACAAATATGGCATCCAACACATCAAACATCATATGATACACATATATATAACGATACGTGTAAAAACAGGAATCAATAAAAATGAGGAATCCTATTGGATCCTTCCAACCTTGCCATTTCCACAAAATTCCAGTTCGAACATCAATCGAACGCAGCAATTTTTCTCCCTCTCTCGTCATTTCCAAGTCGATCCATCCGGTAGATGGCTAGAGCACGTCGAGCTCTTCATGATTGCAGTTGGGGGTTTCACTTATGGGTAGACGGATTGGGAGATTTTGAGGGGTGAAGCTCTGCGTTTTCTGGCCATCCAATATAGAGATGGAGGCGGCTCTCGTTTGACTTTAGGGTTTGTAGTTTAAGATTGTTAACGTCCTTATATAGCATCGTTTTAAAACACTATTCATCGCTAGAATTTCCGAACTCCAAACAAAGCGTGCCGAGTGACGTTCTATACATTATCCCCCTATTTCGAATGCAATGAACATATATCGGAAGCCAATTCGATTGTATTTTGAAAATATCTTTCAAAATTGAATAATTTAAATTAAATTGCTTGAATTAATTTCTAGGCATTTCAGCTTCCCACGATCAAATGGTAAGTCCGATAGACACGAAATTTGGAATCCAACAATAATATACTGTTATGGATCCAAATGAAACTGGTTTCGTCCAATTCTGAGACAGTATCCCGAATGGCTATTTTTAACTTGACAAATTAAATATAAAATTTCACATTTCCGTTTAATCACTTTCAATTCAATTTTAAAACTTCACTAACTTTATTCTGATTCAAATAGCATTTAAATCAACTTTAGAAATTATTAGGATTCATATTCAATTCCAGATTCGCCTATTTACACAATTCTAATATTCAAATATCAATTATAATTGAAATTAAATTAACTTAACTAATAAATTATATTTTTCAACATTTAAAATCAATTAAATATTCTAATTTCAGACAACTAAAATTCTGGGCCATTACAGTACACGTCGAATTTTCAATTCAGATCCTCGAAAAGGTAATGAAGATGTGTCAGTGTTAGTCCAAAGATATATTCACGTTTGATTGCCCTTAAACAACCGTATTCTTCCTATTATTAGATGACATTACTTGTAATGTTCTTTAATATTATGGTATATCGGTGGGGTCGTCACATAACTTTCGACTATTAGTCCCTCGGAGACATTAAGAAAACTCAAACTCAATAAACATCAAAATCGATCAATTAGTCAATGCACAAAACTATTTATCTTAACCTTAGGAGAGGCAAAACTCTCGACTAAATGGCCCTAAGAGACTGCAACAACAAATCATACAAAATGGTGATCTCTCAACCATAGGCTCTTATGAGAGAATGGTAGACAAGCTCACAGCATGTCAGTAATGTCATAGATAGACAACACACAGCTATCTCGGTTAGACTATCTTAAATGATATAATAACATTCAACTAGTCCTTAATGTTATATAATCATCATCTCTAACAGGGTGATAATAGCAAATGTCACATATTTAATGGATCTACCTAAGTCATCCAGATGGGAGACTGACATACGACAGCACTACTCCAGGAAACGCTAATGAATGTAGCCCGTTTCCTATAGTCCCTTTGTTACTCCTAGAATTATGACACTCATATCTGTCGCATGTCATAAACCTACTACTACGATGTGCATAGGCCACGACTTCTACTTGCTCTTGGTAGTGGACTGTTGGTCCTTAAGTGACGTTTGGGCAATGGCTCTAATGAGAGAAATAACTATCAGCCTACAAACTTAACATGGTGACATCATGGATCCTGATAGAGTTAGGGGTATGCGCTAGGTGCAATCATATAATTTATTGAATATATATAACTCATTGACCAATCTTGTTTGAAATAAAGGTATTTTCTTTCTATTACATACTTGATATAATGCAGTATATTAATTAATTAATTTAATTAAAAGTATGTTTAATAGAAAATCCATAAATAGTATGTTTTGTGATAGTAGTTACAATGTGTTGTTACTGTGAGTGATTTATCAGAATGAAAATAAATATACCATTTTAAATGTTCATAGTCAAGACGCATCGAGACTAGACATCGATGTATCTATTAAGATTAGAGTACAAAACGCTTTCCAAATGTTGGGCAGTGTATTACTCATGACTGCTGGGGGTACCAAGAGCTTACGTACTGATACTTACTGGATAACTATAAAATGACTCACTCGATAGTTTTCTGTTGGTTAATATAACTAAGGTTAAATAGAAAATATCGATGTGACTAATTTATACAGTTCTCTCGACTTGAGAGTACTATGGATCTTCAATGTGAAAGCTTTGCTTTAATTATAGTCAAATCATGGCATGGCCTTAATCAAGTGACTATAGTTGGGTCAAGTAGAAGTCTTGAAAGTGAAGCACTATTCAAGAAAGGATTTGTCTCCTCGGTTATATGGGGTTAGTATCACTGTCAACTCAAGTCAACTCAAAGTCAAATTCTCTAGTCAGAGCAGTTTGGTTAATAATAATTGTTATTATTAAACCAAGGACATTGCGTTTGGACTATAGAGTTGAATTGTAACAACCCGCATATTTATCGATTTTATATTTAAATATTTTATTTAAATATTTCATCGTTAGTCGGATTTTTGTCCGAAAAGCTACTTTTTGCAAACAGTCGAATTAGGACTCGAGACCACTTCCATTGAGTCCAAAATGGTGTTTGCGACCTTTTTGAGTATAAGCTTCGATATGTTTGGAGAAAGTAGAATTTTGCTACTTTTTCACTTTGGACTTTGGGTTTGGTTCAGTCCATTTGTCCAATTCTGGTTTTATCAACCCAACTCCACTCCAACTCTTCATTACTTCATTTCTAATTCCTAATACATTCAAGCTTCATCAACGATGGTGGGAGAGATTTGAAATTAGAAACTCCAAGCCCTAGCTTCAATTGCAAATTCAAGCTTCTACCTCCAAATTCAAGAAGAAGCTTTGGTAAGCCTTCCCTTCATCTTCTCCAACTCTTTCTCCACTCCATTTCAGAAATTTCCTAAACCTAATTGAGGAAATGTTTTTTTCTTTTAAGCTTAGATTCAAGCTTGTTGGGTTGGAATTGAAGTGTGATTTTTCTTGCCATTGCTCTATAGCTTCTTCTTCATTGATTTTGTGAAAAGGTGAGATTTTTATCTCACATCTTTGTCTATATCTATCTTTGTTGTTAGGTATGAATTCCTATCATCTATTTCGTGTTCACTTGTTGTGATATGAATTGGTTTTGCGAATTCTTCAATTTCGGTGTTTTGGTCCAATTTTATGAAAATCCTTCTATGGACATTTGGACATTGATATTCGGAGTGTATCGAACAGCATTTAAGGCCGGGTTGTCGCTAGACGTAAATTCTTAGTTGTCATTGCTTGCTCGATCGCTTCCGATAACGTTTTGGCCATCTTGGCCTAGGTAAATTTCTGCCCAGATTGGGAGTTCAAACGTCTGGAGGTCAATGCCAGACGTCTGGTTTTGCCTCCTGGTGAAAAATATCATACGGTAGAAAAATAAAAAGGGCAGTGACTAATTTCAGACGTCTGAACTATTGTTCCAGACGTCTGAAAAGATGTCAGACGTCTGATTTATGTTTTCAGACGTCTGGTTGGTTTTCTGGGATATTTCCAGAAACCAAATCCAGACATCTGGACTTTTCCCCAGACGTCTGAAAAGATTTCAGACGTCTGATTTTAGGTTTCAGACGTCTGGATCGTTTTCTGGAATATTTCCAGAGACGAAAATCCAGATGTCTGGACCAACCCCTCAGCCGTCTGGAAATTCCCAGTTTTGCCATATCATGCAGGTCGAACCCCGTACTCCCCTTCGTAGGGGATCTTATCCGAAAAACAATCAACAGAATTTCTACTATGATGGTTTTGGGATTGATTTCTTTGGACTTTTCTCACGTCTTCGAACGTGAATTTATGTGATTCGATTCGTTTCAACAATCGTTTTGTGACTTGTCACTTTAAAAATATAAAGGTTTCAATACTAGTAGTAAATATCAAAACTCTTTCATCAAAACATTTTCAACTCTATCTTTAATACCAAACTCGTTTATAAAACCATTTTTCCAATCTATTAGTATATACAAACCTTTACCTCATTCGTATGAGAAAATATAATTAAACGGCTTAGAAAAACAAGTGGTATAAAACGCTTGCGTTTACTTCGTCGGTTAATTGATGGACTTGTTCGGTTGAAACTCTTGTGACAATTTTCTAGTGGAGATCTACAATCTGTTCGTAAATATTTGAGTTAACCAAGTGGTTATGGGACATGAAGCTAAACTCTTATATTTACTAGCTTAGTGTAATCGACACTTCTTTATGATCGATGATGATCATTTTATGGTTTAGACTAGCAATGTGTGATGTCTCTTTGTCCGTGTGTCAAAGGCCTTCGGGCCATCCGTGTGTTCGGAAAATTAAATGGATAGCTTCCCATCTGTGTGTTCGGAAAATTAAATGGATAGCTTCCCATCCGTGTGTTCGGAAAATTAAATGGATAGCTTCCATGAGATTTCTTCTCGTCCGTGTGCTCGGACTTCCCCCTTTTAATGATTTCTGGATTTCGTGTGTTGAATTCTGAGATTTGTTCTGGATTTCGTGTGTTGAATTCTGAGATTTGTTCTGGATTTCGTGTGTTGATTTCTGGATTTAACGTTTCACCAACTTTTACAATTGGCATTAATATGTATGTCATTTATTGTGGGTTGGCGAATTAAATAAAGAATATGACATTCTTTTTATGCTATGAGATTCGTGAGATATTTGTATGATTTTCCTTTGTTGATTTTCTAATGTATACTTATCGAGGTATGACCTTTTTGGTTATCATACGTTTTTATTATATCTCTTCTTATATCTCATTTTATCTGATAATTATAGCTAGACTGATCCGTTTATTATTTTCTTCTTAAATAATACTCGGGTCAGACTGAGATTTTACAGGTGCTTCCTCATGTCTTCTTATCTGGGATCATCATCTGACTTTTGGCTAACTACTCTAGTTTAGTAGTTTTTGTTGTATACATTTGAGATTTAGACTCCTTGATGTATACATATTCTGTTGTCTTGCACTTGTATCTATTCTTTTGTGTTATTGTGGATCTTATTTGGCCACTACTCTGATGTACACTTTCATGCATTATATTCATATCTATTTCCGCCTTTGTGATATGAATTGTCTGTGACTGATTTGTGTTATGTTTATTTCTATATTTGTTTCCGAAGTCCATATAGCCACTGTGTAGTAGCTTTGAGTTTGTATCGGTATGTTGGATTTCCTCTTGAGATGAAAAGTTATATTTTTATCTGGCATATCGGTACTCGCACAAAGCAATTATACAGATGGTCGCTCCTCAACAGCCTTATTCTCCGTGCTAGTTGACGGCATTACCTCGTAGTGTCCTTGGCTAGCGTGGGTATAGAGGTGGGGCGTCACATGAATAAGGATGTTACTGGAATTTTGACCATTACCAAATTCCATAAGTCCAAAGTGATATAGTTTTGATGAAGAGAATTGGTGTAAATAAATGTCACAACTAAGTAACACGTAATAACGTAAAATTGGATTTTACCGAAACTATGTAAGCGATACAGTTGGCCAAAATGTCATACCACCTGCTAAGTGACGTGTGAACATTTCGAATAGTTCGATGTTGATCACTATCCAAATCAACACCTAACGAGTCACACGACTGAAACAATGAATTCTCTTTACACCAAACAATTTAATTAGTTTATAATTGTTATAAAATAATTAAATTAATTAATATGTATGAAATATTAATTATTAAATTTTGAATATGATTTGAGGAATAAATATTATTGTATATATTTATAGTAGTTATAAATATATCAACCGATATGCGATATTGATAAGAAATTAAATTAGACTTAGTTAATAATATTTATTTAGGCATAAATGAGATATTAGCCCATGATGATAAGATGATAATTTCATCAGCAATAAGATTTATAGGGGGCACCTAAAAACGTTGGAGGTGCATTGAGATGGATGGTATAACAAACGGCCTTTTCGACCCTCGAATGTCGACATTAATACGTCCACGATATTCACGTGTCGAGCACCTAAGTATCAGAATGATTGATTGTTATTGTAAAAGAGAAAGAAAAAAAGAAAACGAACAAGAAAGAGGAGAAAAAACAATAGAATCTCACATGTAGAACGATAATATCTAATATCTCAAAAGATCTTTACGAAAAGAAAACTTTGATATACAAACAACAATCAAGGAAAACTAACATATCATCCACTGGACAGTTATAACAGCCTATCCTAACAAATGCCGAGGATAAAAAACAAATAATGTAGTGGACATTAAAATACGTGAATAGGCCTCGGAGGCATCTAGCTTGTCTCATGAAGCTCTAAAGCGTCAATAGCTAAATTTGGAAATATACTCGAAGCTGACCCGAGCATTATAAGAAAATAACACTTGGATCAGCCTGGTAAACTAATGTGAGAAACTCAAATCATATGGATTTTTTTATATTTATAAAACCCTTCAAAAATAAAAGTATCTCGTATGACCACGATGCAAATAAACACGAATGTATTTTTACCTTACGATAACCAAACCATTTCTATTAGAAAATCCGGTGAAATTATAATAATTTCTAGGGTTGAAAATAAATAATAAATAGTTACGCTTCATGTGAGTGTACACCACAAAAATAATAGGTATACTGTAACAACCCGCATATTTCACGATTATATATATTTAAATGTTTTATTTAAATATAGCATCGTTAATCGGATTAAAGTCTGAAATATTACTTTTTGTAAACAGTTGAATTAGGACTCGAGACCACTTCCATTGAGTACAAAATGGCATTTACAACTTTTTTGAGTATAAACATCGATATGTTTGGAGTTGAGTAGAATTTTGCTATTTTTCTATTTTGGGCTTTGGGTTTGGGTTTCAGCCCACTAACCCAACATAATACCCTAACTCCACCCCACTCCTCTTCATTCATTCATTCCATTTCCTAACACTTTCAAGCTAAAGAAAAATGGGGGAAAGAATGGGAAATTAAAATTCCTAAGCCCTAGTACTCTTAGGAAATTCAAGTTCTTGCTCTAAAATCAAAGAGAAGCTTAGGTAAGCATCCTCTTCATCTTCTCCATCTCAATCTCTCTTCAATTTTTAGAAATTCCTATAACTTAACTTAGGAAAAACTTCACCTTTAATAATAGATTGAAGATTCTAGAGGTGTTGTTGAAGAGAAATCAATCTTTGCTTGTTTTAGAGCTTCTCATTTCTATATTTGGGTTTAAAGGTGAGTTTTTGAACTCACATCTATGTCTATAGTTTTCATTGTTGTTAGGTATGAATTCCTAACATCTATTTACGTTCATTTGCTTTTGATTTGAATTGATTTGATGAATATTCCAAATTTTGGTGTTTTGAAGTCAAAATCTTTAAAGATCCTATCTTGGATATTTGGACATGTTATTTGGGGTGTATCGAAGAGCCAATAGGACTGGGTTGTCACTTGGCATAAATCTCTAGCCTCCGTCGCTTGTCCGATCGCTTCCGAATCATTTTGGCCATCATTGGCCTAGGCAAATTGTTGCTTAGAAAAGGCAACCAGACGCCTGGTTGGAAGGTCCAGACGTCTGGTTAGGGCAGTAGATGAAAAAAATATATATATACGGCATAAAAGAAAAAAATGGCAGAGTCTTGGACCAGACGTCTGGTCCAAACCAACCAGACATCCGGTTAGTTTTTAGACGTCTGGTTAGAGTTCAGACGCCGTGAAGGTTTCTAGAATATTTCCATAACCCAAATCCAGACGTCTAGATGAACACCCAGACGTCTAGAACTGCCAATTTTGCCTAATTTGGCTGTTTTTGAGTGGATTTCCAATTTTAATCGATTTTTGTTGATCCGGTTAGTTGTTATCACTTATCGACTTTGATGACTTCTTTCTTTGGATTTTTGGGAATATCCATTTGATGGATTTGATATCGAGTTTTGATTCACGTCATCGAATGTGAATTTTTGGTTGATTAATTGTTTCTACAATCATTTCTGTGATTTGTCACTTTTAAAAATACAAAGGTTTCTATACTAGTAGTAAATATTCGAACGCTTTCACAAAGATGATTTCAATACCATTTTTAATACAAAACTCGTTTTTGAATCCATTTTCTAATCTATTAGTATATACAAACCTTTACCTCATTCTTTCGAGAAATCCAATTAAACGACTTAGCAAAACAAGTGGTATGAAACGCTTGCGTTTACTTCATCGGTTAATTGTTAAACTTGTTCGATTGAACTCTTGTGACAATTTTCGAGTGGAAATCTACAATTTGTTCGCAAATATTTAAGTTAAGCTAGTGGCTATGGGACATGAAGCTAAACTCATTTATTTACTAGCTTAGTGTAATCTACACTTTTCATTGATCAATGGTGATCATTTTATGGTTTAGACTAGCGATATGCGATGTCTCTTTGTCCACGTTGGGGACAGTACCTCGTTTTATGAAGCTTCGTCTCAATTTTCATATGCTAGCGACCTATGATTTTTATGGAGTTTGGTTCATCGGGCGTACCATTGTTGTACTACGTTGTTGTTCCAGCTTATCAGGTTCATCGGGCGTACCGTTATTGTACTACGCTGTTGTTTCGAATTATTTGAGTTTCAGGTTCATCGGGCGTACCGTTATTGTACTGCGTCGTTGTGCTAACTCATTTGAGTTTCAGGTTCCTTGGGCGTACCATTATTATACTACGCCATTGCACCGGCTTTATGGGATAGCGACCCATTTGTGATACACGTGTTGGTGAGTTTTTGTGCTCCCATTTGTGATAGGCCTCCCCCTTTTATGTTTTCTGGATTTCTAATTTTTGATTTCTAGAATTTGTGTATCACCAATTTTTTCGATTGGCATAATTGTGTTTTGTCAATATTTGGGGTTTGGTGAATAAGCTAAAGAATGTGATATTCTTTTTGGTGTATGAGAAAATTTGAGATATTATATGATTTTTGTTGTTATTAAATGTATACTTGACACAATATGGCATTATTGTTATCATATGTTTTTGTGGTATCTCTTATCCTTTCTCATCTTATATGATATTTATAGCTAGACTGATCCGTTTATTATTTTTCTTCTTAAATAATACTCGGGTCTGACCGAGGTGGTACATGTGCTTCCTCTTGACTTCTAGCTGGGGCTAGCTTCTGACTTTTGGCTAACTACTTTAGCTTAGTAGTTTTTGCTTTTATACCTTTGAGATAGAGACTCCTTGATGTATACTTATTCTTTTGTGATATTGTGGATCTTCTGTGACCACTATTTTGATGTACACTTCTATGTGTTATATTCATATTGGTTTCCGCCTTAGTGATATGAATATCTATGACTGGTTTGTGTTATGCTTATTTCTATATTTGTTTCCGAAGCCCACATAGCCACTGTGTAGTAGCTATGAGTTTTTATTTGATATGTCTGATTTCCTCTTGAAATGAAATGCATGTTATACTATTTGACATATCGGTTCTCGCACAAAGCAATTACACAGATGGTCGCTCCTAAACAGCCTTATTCTTCGTGCTAATCGACGGAATTACCCCGTAGTGTCCTTGGCTTGTGTGGGTATAGAGATGGGGCATCACAGCTTGGTATCAGAGCCAAACTTCGGAAAAATGGAGAATAATCTAGTAAGGATCATTGTCCTAAGTCTTTCTTAGGAGTCGTGCCTTAGGATTTAACTCGAGTCATTGGACCCGTACTATCCTATTTTCTTTTATGATGCCTTGTTTTATCAATCAAGTTTGTTTGATATTCATTCTGAGAATAACATTTTTCCTCTTCTTTCTTTCTTTCTTTCTTAAAGAAGAGAAATGGTTAGACCCGACCGTCCCAGCGCCGGTCAATCCAGTGCTACTGCTCAGGATGGAGTATTCATGTCTGCTCAACAACTTTTAGATCTTGTGCAGTGCCTACTCATCCTAAATCTGGGTTTGCACGCTTGTGCAGTGACTACACCAACTTTGGTAGAAGGCCTTTCAAGGGTTCCGAAAGCGTTATAGAAGTCCAAGCTTGGCTTAGAGCATGCGATCGCATCTTTTCCCGCATGAATCTTATTAATCTACATCGAGTCCAAGTGGCTTCTAGCATGCTCCAGGAGAGAGCATTAGATTTGTATGAGCTTTTGATTTCGGAAATTATTGAAGCGGATCTTACTTGGGTGCAATTTCGAGAAAGGTTCAAGTCAATGTTTGTGCTGGAAGCTGAAAAAGTAACTTTAGCTCGACGTTTTATTAACCTTGTTCAAGGTGAATCTTCTATGACGGATTACGTTGCATCTTTTGAATCCCTCTCTAAATATGGGGTCAAGTATATTAATACCCCATTGAAGAAAAATTAGAGGTTTGTCTATGGGTTGAATAAGAACCTCAAAAAGCCTTTACTTCTGAAACTAGAAGTTTCTTTCGATAGCTTGTTGATATCGCTCTTCGACTTGAAGAGGCCGATAAAGAAAGTGATGTTGAAGTTGGAAGTTCCAAACAGAACTTCAACAACAACAATAAGAGGCCTATTATGTTCAAAGGCCCTTATCCCAACAAGAAAGGTAAGCAAGCAACGTCGGTAGCAAAGACTCCTACCTCTAGTCGTGGAGAATGTTACAATTGTGGTTCTAAGGACCATTATGCAAATAGGTGCCCAAAACCTCTTTTTTGTCGTTATTGCAAAAGTTCGGGTCATCTTTTATCTTCATGCCCCAAACTTCCAAACAAAAAAGAGGGAAAGCTAAATGTTATGCAAGCCCCTAGTAACACTTCTCTTGGTCAAGGTATTTCTCATTCTATCCTTGATGGCATTATTATGTTTTGTGATCATCCTTTTCAGGTTCTTTTTGATACGGGTGCATCCCACTCTTTTATATCAAAAGAACTTGTTGATACCTTTTCTTTAAATACTATGTGTTTGATGACTTCACTGAGAATTGCGAATCCGGTTGGTGGATCCGCAACACTCATTTTATTTTGTAAAGATGTCGAGATTATTTTATGTGATTATGCTTTCCGAGCCGATTTGCATGTTATGCGTTACCTAGGTTTCGTAATGATTTTGGGGATGATTGGCTTAACCGTTATGAAGCCCATATCCTATGTACTGAGCGGACTATATATGTGCGACATCCTCAATCTGTTAAGTAGATTTCTATTGTTCTTAAAGATTCAGATTCCAATTTGGTAGCATCCTTGTATTCTTTAAATCCTCATGATTATGATAATGATAATGAGGAATGTTATTTCCCTCATTCACGTTGTTCGTGAATTTCCCGATATATTTGAGCCCGTTTTAGGATTACCACCTAAGCGAGCAATAGAGTTCAGAATTAATCTAAAACCTGGAGCTCTACCTATCACTCGTCCTCCTTATCGTATGTCCAATAAGGAAAATGAGGAGATGCATAAACAATTATCTGAATTGGAAGCAAAGCAATTTATTCGTTCTAACTCCTCTCCATGGAGAGCTTCAACTATCTTTGTGAAGAAATCCGATGGTACACTTAGGCTTTGCGTTGACTACCGCAAGCTTAACGATCTCACCATCAAGAATAAATATCCCTTGCCTCGGATTGATGATTTGTTCGATCAACTTAGTGGTGCTAGAGTCTTTTCACATTTAGAATTAGCAACTGGTTTTCATCAGCTTCGCATTACAGAGGATAGTATTCCATTGACATCGTTCCGTACTCGTTATGGATCTTATGAATGGCTTGTTATGCCATTGGGTTTAACGAATGCTCTAGCTTATTTCGTTGACCTTATGAATCGAGTTTTCATAGGCTTCCTCGATCGATTTTTCCTCATCTTTATAGATGATATTCTTGTTTATTCTAAAATCGAGGAAGAGCATGAAAAACATCTTCATATTGTGTTGGAAACTATTAGGAGTAATCAATTGAAAGAAAAATTTTCTAAGTGCCACTTTTGTCAATCCCGTGTGAAATTTTTGGGACATATCATTTCTGAATCCGGAATTTCCGTGGATCCTTCAAAGATTGAAGCGATTCAAAATTGGAAGAGACCGGAGAGTGGGACGAAAATTCGTAGCTTCCTTGGATTGGCGGGCTATTACCGTTGGTTCATAAAAGACTTTTCTAAAATTGTTGTACCTCTTACTAGTTTGACAAAGAAGGGAGTTAAATACATTTGGTCAGACAAATGTGAAGCTGCTTTTCAGAAACTAAAAGAACTCCTTTCCGATGCTCCTATTCTTGTGATTCCCGAAGGTAACCAAGACTTTATTGTTTATACCGATGCTAGTCGTGTCGGTTTGGGAGCCGTTCTCATGCAAAGGGAACGTGTTATCGCTTATGCTTCTAGGCAATTAAAGCCTGCCGAGACTAGATATGCCACTCATGATTTAGAGCTCGCGGCTATTGTTTTCGCCCTTAGAATTTGGCGTCATTATCTTTTTCGGAGAGAAATTTGTTCTCTACACCGATTATAAATATTTGAAGTATTTATTTTCTCAAAAGGAACTTAATTTGCGTCAACAACGTTGGCTCGAATTCCTTGCATCTTATGATCTTGATATTCTCTATACTCCCGAAAAGGGAAATCGTGTTGCCTATGCTCTTAGTCGTAAGCAACAAGTAGTTGTTTCCATGATGATATCCGAATGGAATGATCTCGAGACTTTGTCCACTTGTGAGATTCGAGATCGTGAATCCAATTCGTGTCCATCTCTTGTTTTATGTAGTCTTGAGGCTCATCCTTCTCTTTTAGACCGCATCCTTGAAGCTCAAAAGCATGATCCCGAATTGGCTTTTCTTAGCAAAAGTTGTAGGGATAAAATTGATATTGAAGGTTTGAAAGACTTTGATATTGATGCTCGTGGGGGCATTCGAACATTTGGTAGACTTATTGTGCCTAATATTTGTGATCTTCGTAAAGACATTTTAGAAGATTCTCATCGTTCTAAATTTACCATTCATCCTGGTAGTAGTAAAATATACGCGGATATGAAGCGACTTTATTATTGGGATGGAATGAAATCTGATATTGCTAACTTTATTAAGCGTTGGATGACTTGCCAACTCGTAAGGCCGAGCACCAAAGGCCCGGTGGGTTATTGCAACCTTTGGACATTCCCGTTTGGAAGTGGGATCAAATTTCCATGGACTTTATTGACGGTCTTCCCCGTTCTCATTCGGGTCATGACAGTTTATGTGTGATTGTAGATAGACTTACAAAATCCTCCCATTTTATTCCTGTTCGGTCTAATCGGACCGTACCTCTTTGGGCTAAACTCTATGTCAACGAAATTGTTAAATTGCATGGAGTTCCAACTTCTATTGTTAGTGATTGTGATCCATTATTTACTAGTGGATTTTGGAAGGGTCTTCAAAAAGCTTTGGGAACAAAGCTTAATTTTAGCACCGCTTATCATCCTGAGTCCGATGGACAAACAGAGCGGGTGAATCAAACTCTTGAAGATCTTCTTCGTGCATGTGTTCTTGATTATGGTGGAAGTTGGGAAGATCATATTTCTCTTATTGAGTTTTGTTACAATAATAGCTTCCAATCTAGTATTGGTATGGCTCCTTTCGAGGCACTCTACGGAAGGCCATACCGATGTCCTTCGTGTTGGCTTGAAGCCGGTGAGAAGCTGGTTTTAGGTCCAGATTTTATTCATGATGCCACAGAAAAGATTGACCTTATTCATCATAGGATGAAAGAAGCTCAAAGTAGACAAAATTCCTATGCTAATAACCGAAGAAGGAAATTAGAATTTTCTGTGGGAGGTTTGGTGTTCATTCGTGTTTCACCTATGAAGGGTGTTGTGTGTTTTAGTCGATCGGGAAAGTTAGCACCTCGATATATTGGCCCTTTTCCCATCACCGAACGCATTGGTTCTGTGGCTTATCGCCTTTTATTACCGACTCAGTTTTATGCTAATCATGACGTATTCCACATCTCTCAACTACAGAAATGCCTTAGGGATTCCGATTCTGTTCTTGAGCCCGGTGTAATTGAAGAAATTAAAGTTTCACCAAATTTGACTTATGAGCAACATCCTATTCGTATCATTGCTACGGAGATTAAATGCCTTCGAAATAAAGATGTTCCGCTTGTGAAAGTTCAATGGTCCTCAAATCCTAAGGATTGCTCTTGGGAGTCCAGAGAATTCATCGAGCGAACACATCCGGACTTACTCTCTCGTGCTCATTAAGGTGAACTTAGCAAAACAAGTGGTATGAAACGCTTGCATTTACTTCGTCGGTTAATTCTTAGACTTGTTCGATTGAACTCTTTTGACAATTTTCGAGTGGAAATCTACAATTTGTTCGTAAATATTTAAGTTAAGCCAGTGGTTATGGGACATGAAGCTAAACTCATTTATTTACTATCTTAGTATAATCTACACTTTTCATTGATCAATGGTGATCATTTTATGGTTTAGACTAGCGATATGCGATGTCTCTTTGTCCACGTGGGGGACAGTACCTCGTTTTATGGAGCTTTGTCTCAATTTTTATATGCTAGCGACCTATGGTTTTTATAGAGTTTGGTTCATCGGGCATACCATTGTTGTACCACGTCGTTGTTCTAGCTTAACAGGTTCATCGGACGTACCATTATTGTACTACGTCGTTGTTCCGAATTATTTGAGTTTCAGGTTCATCGGGCGTACCATTATTGTACTACGTCATTGTCCCAACTCATTTGAGTTTCAGGTTCCTCGGGCGTACTGTTATTATACTATGCCGTTGCACCGGCTTTATGGGATAGCGACCTATTTGTGATACACGTGTTGGTGAGTTTTCGTGCTCCCGTTTGTGATAGGCCTCCCCCTTTTATGTTTTCTAGATTTCTAATTGTTGATTTCTAGAATTTGTGTTTCACCAATTTTTGCGATTGGCATAATTGTGTTTTATCAATATTTGGGGTTTGGTGAATAAGCTAAAGAATGTGATATTCTTTTTGGTGTATGAGAAAATTTGAGATATTATATGATTTTTGTTGTTATTAAATGTATACTTGACACAATATGGCATTATTGTTATCATATGTTTTTGTGGTATCTCTTATCCTTTCTCATCTTATATGATATTTATAGCTAGACTGATCCGTTTATTATTTTTCTTCTTAAATAATACCCGGGTCTGACCGAGGTGGTACATGTGCTTCCTCTTGACTTCTAGCTGGGGCTAGCTTCTGACTTTTGGCTAACTACTTTAGCTTAGTAGTTTTTGCTTTTATACCTTTGAGATAGAGACTCCTTGATGTATACTTATTCTTTTGTGATATTGTGGATCTTCTGTGACCACTATTTTGATGTACACTTCTATGTGTTATATTCATATTGGTTTCCGCTTTAGTGATATGAATATCTGTGACTGGTTTGTGTTATGCTTATTTTTATATTTGTTTTCGAAGCCCACATAGCCACTGTGTAGTAGCTTTGAGTTTGTATTTGATATGGCGGATTTCCTCTTGAAATGAAATGCATGTTATACTATCTGACATATCGGTTCTCGCACAAAGAAATTACATAGATGGTCGCTCCTCAACAGCCTTATTCTTTGTGCTAGTCGACGGCATTACCCCGTAGTGTCCTTGGCTAGTGTGAGTATAGAGGTGGGGCGTCACATATACAATCATAACCGGTAAGGCCTGTTCGCTATATAGGATTTCCATAGAGGTGCCCTTAGTACTTCGAGCATGGTACTCTTGCGTAAGGATTAGAGACATCCTTTCCAAAGCAACGTACATCTCTAGTGAATGTACCATATGAAATACATAGCTGGCCCCCATAACATGAGGCCGAGTGCAACACCCCCGCATGCATATTTGTAAGTATCTCTAGAATGGAGTCGGCTGCACCCGCATGGGTTAGCTAAACCACTTGGCTATGCATTCTATCTCTGGTTTTAATCATTACCGTTGGTGACGCTATGTCCGACCATTCTAGCACATGAGTTATAACTCGAACAGATCTCGACACATGAGTCCCCAACTCGAACAGATCTTGGAACCACACATGACATACCTCAACAGATCTCAAAATCACACATAGATTCGAGCATCTCAATCAAATCTCAAATTTCCACATAGATTATAACATCTCGAAGCAATCACGAACCTCTTCCAAAGCATAGAACACAATGGTGGTTTATAAGTGGTTATGGTATGGATTCATCTCATATAAGTACACTCCCCCGCTTACCAAGCGCTCCAAAATTAATCAATGGATTTCCATTTAACTTAATCCCATTTATTTCAAAAATAAACAAATACATAAGAACATGTATGTATTTTTCTATCTTTTATTCAAAAAGGTTCTATGCTTGTTATTATCTTTAAATTTTCCTTTTTAAAGATCTAGGATATGCATAATCACTTAACAATATTTTACCATTTTAAAATATTATTCAAGGGTTTAAAAACAAATGTTACTAAAACAATGTTTATTACAAACCCAAAACACTTCACACTTAAGCCTTATATTTAAAACTCTCTTTTAAAGATTATATTACTTTTCAAAAGTATAATTAAATGGGTTAAAAACAATTGTTACTTAAACATCATTACTGTAAATCCAAAATCGCTTTTATACTTGTTATTAACTTTGAAGTACATCCATATAAAGATCTGGGTACATCATCACTTTTTAAACAAGGTAATATACCTTTTTTATTATTTTTACACAACCATTTATTATAACATGTATTATAATCCCAAAAACCTCTTTTATATTCTTTTCCAAAATACTTAACTTCTTTTCCAACTAAACCTACTTAAAATGACACACACACACACATGCATACTAATTTATTTGTAAAACTAAGGTATTTAACAAAATACTAAAAACCATTTAAAAGATATTATAATATAAAAGCTTTTATTTGTTTAATAAAACCATTAACAATTTTTCTAAAAACTATATATACTATAAATTACTCTTTAAAATACTTATAATATGTCTGAAACAATTACTCAAAATATTACATAAAATATCTATTTTATAATTTTTTTAAAAACCATAAAAACAAGTTTTATAATTTAAACCCTTACTTAAACCATTCATAAATGATTATCAAAATATATTATATTTTGATATTTTCCCCAATCAATTTCATTTTGTCAAACACACCAAAACTGTGTTGGTGCAACCAAATATACATCCTTTCATCATATATTCTCATTTTAACCAATTTAACACATGTTAAATACAAGGGGTTTCAAAGTACGTTTATAGCGACAATTTTGCTTCAACCATTCACAACACATTTTCGATTTTCACACAACAATATCAAACATGTAAATAACAAGTCCGGGCCACGATACATGTTTCGGAGGGTTATAAGAAAGATTATATTGCATATAATGTTGTCACTTGCTTTCCAAAGAAAGGAGCGGTCCAAAAGTAATAACTTGCATTGTTCGCTATTAGTTTTTTATTTTTCACAACCACAATTATACAGACAACATATACAAATCAAATGGTGATTAAACTCACCCAAGCCCAAGCTAACCCAAGACGAAGAGGATCTTGGTAAGAGAGCAACGACGAAGATGGCGTCTCGATTGGACCTCGTGTGTATAAGTTATGGATTTTATAAGAATTCGAATTTAAAGCTAAATTAATTAATTTAATTAATCACTAATTTCCTTTACTTACCCTTGAACAATCTTCTCCCTCAAATCCACATCTTCCTTTACACGCACGGAAGCACCCACTAAAGCTATGCACTCCAACCCAATGACGCGGAGCTCCGCTCCACAAAATCAAACATCGTCTGCTCAATCGTTCTTCTCTTCGCAAGCTCGATTCATCTAACCCATCAAATTGAAGCTCGTCACCCTATGACGATTATGACTTGAAACCCACCTTCGGCCAACAAATTTTCAACCCACCTCTGACCTCTTAAGTGCTTCCAACTACCACCAATCACCTCTCTTCACACCCTGAGTACAATGGCACCATTGATATGACCTCTAGCCACCCCTAGCTCGTCGCGGTCGTGACCCGGCAAAACAACAAGAGAAATGTCATGCCTCCACCTAAGTAGGTACACTACCTTTGACCATCACCAAAACACTCGTGTTCGCCTAACAAGCGCAATGACACACATACCATCGCTTATCGCCGCCTTAATCACCACCAATCATGAACCTTAGCTTTGGTCGGCTATTTCAAGCATAGTCAACCACCATCGCACTCCTCAACGCCTACACCGATTTGAAGCACACACTCATATGATCCTAAAAGATCCAAAATCACCGAATTTTAATGCCTCTAGCTCAGGATTTAATTAATTAAAGAAGAAGAAAAGTGGTGGCTATTTACCGAAGGAAGAAAGGAGGAAGTAATTAAGAGGGTTAAGTGTGTGTGGGTATTTATAGTGAAATAAAAAATATATTTAAGTCTCTTAATTAAATTGTCGAATGTTCTTAGCTCGCACGATCGCATAGGATGTCCGATCGCCACGAAACTCGATGGCGCACAACAACTCATTATTCCGGACCTAACGACACTAGTTTCGTCAAAATCCGAGACAGTGCCACGGGATGATAATTTCACGCATTGATTGAAATAATTATTATTAAAACAATTTTAATCACTTTAATTATGAATTAGAAGTTTACCATTATCATTTATTATTTAAAAGAGTTTAATAAGCTTTTAGAATCATTTTTACTCACTTTAAATCCAAGATTTAAATATTTATTAATTCCAATATTTAAATATAAAGTGTATGAAATTTTGGTTCGTTGCATTCTCCCTCCTTAGAATATTTCGTCCTCGAAATACTAACATGAGTAGCAAAACAACAATCGCACATTAATACCTAACGGTATTGCAATCACTGGAAACTAAAGAAATAATCACACCTTAATACTTAACAATATGGCATTCACTAGCAAACAAGCTCACAGTTTGCCTAAGTTCGGAAACTTCTCATCGCACCAGGATAATTAACAGCCCATTAAGCGTACCTTAGGCCCAATAGCCTTAGGTTAATACTTAGTCGATTATTCATGCTACCTCAAGCAATTCGAAGAGTTATTCCCCAAACTCTCAATAAGCCAACAAACATGGTATATATTTATATTAAAGCCCATATGATGTACATATCATCTGTATGTAATATAAAATCCGATCACTTACTCGATCACAAAAATTTCACTTCCCAAATAGTATATCTCACTTGACCTCTCTATTGCGGACTCCAATTAGGTTCCTTAACTAGAAACCTCCGTTCTTCTTACATAGCCATATACTATAATAGAAAACTTTAGGATCATATCAAGAATCTGTATCAATTATTCGCTGTCAAGAATCAAGTGAAAAAAATCATAACTCAGACTGGTGTGAATCACCTCGAAATCATTACTCGATCTTAGATCAAAAATTGTTGTGCGAAAAAATAATCTACACACAACTACGTATTTTATATCAACTGGTTTCTTAACTACACCAATTTCTTTATTTTAATTCACGTTCATTTTCTATATAGTTTTATTTATTAATGTTAATGAATCATTTCATAAAACTTTACTTAAATTTTACAAAGATTCTTTAAAGTCGTATCTTTATTTATAAAACATTCTATTACATAAGGTTATATTCATATAATACTCTATTATATCCTAAGAGTATATACAAAACATTCCTATTCATTTTACCCAACACAGATACTCTACAAATTTAAAACTTGTTTAAATCCTTACTATACTCCTATTCAAGAGTCACATAAACTTATCCTTTATATTTTTACAAAAATACTTAACTTCAATTTCTATATCAATTCTGAAGTTTTTGATTATCCAAAATCGTCAAAAATTCAATTTTATTTCAATAATTTAAAACTACTAAACAACATATCATAATAAGATGCCCAACCAAACTACCCTAATTCATAGGATACATGAGTCCATAAAATAGCTTAACATAAAACTTAAGAACTAAATACCGGGTTTTATTTCAATCATTTCGAAATAATATAAACTTATAACTTTTGTATATCAAACATACTTTCAGAATTTAAATAAAATCATTTTTACCAAGACAACTATGAAGCACAACTACTATGGTGGCATCCCCTACTTTGAAACTCGAAAATATATGTCGATGATGTTATATTCATCACCAAAATTATTTTTCAGCGACAAAAGTGAGTTTAGTACTTTCTATCTCTTTTAAAACACTTTTGAAAACATTTCAATAAATACTTTTAGAAATATAATAGTATTATTTTCTATTTACAAACTTTGGAAAACAATTTCCAATAACACCAGGATTTCAGTTCTTAAATTCTAAGTTTTAAATCCTTTTTATTTATGTAACGACCCGTAATTTTCGACAATTAAAAATAGTAAATTTAATAAGATTTTTGTAATTAAATGTTGGAAGAAATAAAAATTTAAGATTTATAATTGGAGTAATACTAAAATGAAATGCAACAATGTTAATTAAAGCTAATTATTAACAATTTGAATGGAATTCCAATTAATTGAAATAGTGTAAGGTTATACTTGGTTATAAAGTGAACATAGGAAAAAGAATGTAAATATTGAATTCATTAATGAAATAATATATTGTTAATGGAAATTGAATAAAATTAGTGTTATGAAAGAAATGGTAACATTTGTTTGTAAGTAATAAAATTATAAATGTAATTAAAGGCTAATGGTCACAATTGTTATATATATTACCTATTTATTTGGTCTATTAACTTTAATTGGAAATAAATGGCAATGAATTCCCTTAATTAGTGTAGTTAATGCAGGTTTAATTGATAATGGTAAAAAGGTTGACTCTATACAATGTAACCAATGTAAATTTTTATCATAGTATGACCTTTGATTTGAATAAAAGGATGGGAATCAGTTTACTCAAATTTATTGGAATTGGAAATTTTAATAAGTAAACTTTTTACAATCGATGAAATAAAAGGTTACGTAAATGAAAGGTAAGATGAAATGGTAAAATATTGATGTAATGGAAGATATAACAATGTTGACTATGTATGTAAGGTAATAATTGATTTAATAAGAGAATGAAACTAAGGTAAATAAATTAATTGAGACTTTAATTATAATTAATGTGTGAAATTGACCAAAATTCAATAAAATGGAAATATAGTAATTAATACAAATGAAGGATGGAAATTGGAGTATATTAACGTAATGAAATGTAAAACAAATGTTAACTATGTTATTAGATCATAAGTTTGGACCATAAATAAAATTCTAAAACAACAAATTACAATGAAGCAATGAAGTGAAAGGTTCTAACGCGTATTAGAATATAATTTAATAACAGGAATTAGAATAATAAATGACAGTTTTAATGATGAGTTAAATGAATATTGATTGATAGAGAAAAACATTTATTTAGTATGTGATTTAATGCTTGTTAGATACTGTAATTTTATAAATGTGTTTGCATGACTATAAATAAGGATTACAATGTTAATGTATTTATTTAATTGATTTCAACAATTAGGGTCTGTTTTGAAGTGGAAGATTAAAATTAATTGGAAATTTTTTTATCGAAATCTTTCAATTGAAAAAGGAAAAAGAAACAAAGTGCAATTAATAAATTCAATGTAAGAATGTTTTCATTTGGAATGTACATTGTTTGGAAATATAAGAATGGATTTAATATTGTATAAGTTGATCATTTTAGAATATAAGAATGTTTACATTTATGAATTGCAAGTAACAAATAAGCATTTTAAGGAAAATAAAAGAATGTTTGAGGAAATTAAAGTGAACGTTTCCATTCTGAATATAAATATAACGTTATAAAAAGGGGAAATTGAATTTTTAAAACAACATTTTACGGTAGTTAAATAGCATGCATAGGTTGCACGGAAGTGATTTTATTGCTAACCTTGAAATTTAAAATAAATTAAATATTTGAGTTCATAATTACGTGTCGAGAAAAATGTTGTTTTTAAATTTAAATTTTTAAATCATGGTTCATATTTTATTTTATGTAGCGGCCGTCCCCGTAATGTAAATTGGTGTGTTCAAATTTAGTTATGTTGTGCTAATTAAATCTTTAATGAATGTCAAATTTTGTATGTTTGGGGTTAACAAAATTAATTGAGTGAACAAATGTTTTGAAATTTGAATTCCAAAAGTTTGTTTATAGAGTAGAGTTGGTCCATTCATTCCCTTTCTAATTGATAATTGTCACACTTTTTTTTTCATTGTTTCCTCATTTGTTCCATTACTCATTTCCATTTACATTGTCTAAAGCCTTTTCATTTCATGAATGTTACCTACTTTTCATATTTTTAATTCTTTCCTTCACCTCTTTTAAAACCTACCATTTTTTAGGGTTGTTCATATTTTTACTTTATTTTAATTCCTACTTTGTTTATATTTAGCTTTATTAGCTTTTCACCAGTTTCAATCTTCATTCTTGTAGCTTCATTTTTTTTAAATCTCATCTTCTATAGCTTCATTTTTTTTGTCTCTCTTCACCTTCCTCCTTCCTTTTTTTTTTCTTTATGTGTCTTCTTCAAATCTCTTTTCTCTCCTTTTTTCCAAAGTTTTTTTTCTCTTTTCTTCTTCTTATTCTTCAAATCTTCTTCTTTTTCAAGGCTTCCTTTTTTCAGTTCTTCTTCTTCTTTAATTTTTTTTCTTCTTTTCCAAACCTTCTCTTCTTTCCATGTCTTTTTCTTCAAATCCAGATATATATAATCTTCTCTCCAAAACTTTCTATAAAAAAAGATTAAGATAGCAAGGAAACAAAACAAAATGAGAATTTAGTTGCAGATCCAAATCTGGCTAGAAAAGGGAAAGCAAAAAGGTGACTGATTCAACCCACTCACGCAATACTAAAAATTCCATTGCAAGTTAAATAAAATATATGATGTGAAATATAATTTTTTTTATTGCTGTTTGTTGATTTAAGTTGACATTTTAATTGATATTGAATCTGAATTGACATTTAATTTTATATTGGAATTTAATTGATAGTTAAACCCCGATATTGATAACTATTATATGTTGAAATATATTGGTTGATTTGGATGTTGTTTGAAATGGATGCTTACTGATTGATATGTTGGATGTATGGTTGTTTATTTATTTTAATATGTCCCTGTTATCACCTTCTATATTATTGACATCATTTAAGTGGTCCTCTGAATCATTTTAGAATTGGATAATTAAGACATTTAAATTATGGGCTGAAATGATATATACCCATAAAATTTCTTGAATTTGGATTATTTATTGAAACTGAATTATTTAAAAAGTTTAAGTTTTTAATTTAAACTTCAGATTTATTTTAAATAAAGTGGTTAAAATTGGTATTTCGAATTATTTGAAATCTCGTAAATTACTGCACTCACGTTGTACACTTGATAGGAGATGAAAAATCCCATAACATCTCTGAAGCCATTGCACTCATATTTTTATTTGAGATTAATTTGACTTACATAGGAATTTTTAGTTTTGACTCGAGTGTATTGTTTTTCATTATGCTCGGGTCAGTCTGAGCTTTTTCAGTGTATTGAAGACCATTTTATGTTCTGGAGGACGAAGACGAAGATTCAGAATATTATTGCTATTTATTATTATTATTCCACTGCTTATTGTGTTCCGCTGCATTATTTTTTTATTTTCTGATGTATGTATAACTCTGATTTGAATTGTAAAAGTATAATCAAATGTCATTTGTAAAACAACTTCATGAACTGTTTATTTGATTATTATATTTTGTCATTCCGCTGCGAGATTCTGTGTTTTGTTTTTCCTTCTTTTCTATTATTTTCTTATTTATCTCATTAACAATCCTCCCTTTTAAATGGTTTGAATTAGACATGTGTGGTTTATTATCGATTTAAATCGTCTAAAAAGGTGGGTCGTTACAATTTATAAGCAATATTTGTAAAAAGTCGCTTCTTTATCTGAATCATTTCATAAATGTATATCTTTGTTTAGATTATAATAAACAACTTTTATTAAAATTAATTTTTAACCCAATATTTCCTTCGAACGCCTTATAGTCAAAACATGAAACTTAATTCACAAGGTCTTCATTTCAATGTCCCCACGATTACTACCTACCCAACCCACGGAGTGAAAAGGTAAAACTACTCATAAACTGGTCGAGCACAGTTCAAAAATCAACAAACAATAAATGATAATAATTGAATATTATCATTTTCTAACAAACAAACACATCATAAATAACTATATTAATTTTTTAGAATTATTCTTTTATATATAAAATATAATCCTAGGTAAAATTATTTCATTTACCTATTTCAACATAACACTATATTGGTTTGTCTTATTCAAAAATTTAGAGATCCCTATTAATAACATTAGCAACTCGTATTGACTAGAATCCATAAACCACTCAACAGGCCTAGCAACACAATACAAAACTTTTTTTATAACAATAACAAATATTCACTCTTATATATATAATACGCTCAACTTATAATAAGGCATTCCATTACCCTATCTTATAATGAGTTATACCCACCAAAACCAAGGTTCTCGTCTAACCTTCGGCTCTGATACGAAATGTAACAAATGGCTATTTCAACCTTGAATGTTAATACTAATACATCCATGGTATTCACGTGCCAATCACCTAAGTACCGAAAAGACCGATTGTTATGGTAAAAAGAAGAAGAAAAGAAAATAAACAAGAAAGAGGAGAACAAAATCATCATAACCTCATATGCAGAATGATAATATATAATATCTCAGAAGATCTTCACAAAAAGAAAACTTTAATATACATACAACAATCAGAGTAAACTAATATATCATCAGCCTAGACAGTTATAACAGACCGTCCTCACAAATGCTGATATGTACAAAATAAATAATGCAGCGGAAAATAAAATACGTGAATAGGTCTTGAAGGCATCCAGTTTGTCTCCTAAAGCTTCAAAGCATCCATAACTAAATCTAAAAATACACTCAGGGTTAACCCGAGCATTATAAGAAAATAACAATTGGATATGTCAGGTAAACCAATATGAAAAACTCAAATCATACAGATTCTTTCATGTTTATAAAACCCCCTTCAAAAATAAAAGTATCTCATGAGACCATGCAGCAAATAAACATGGACGGGCTTTTACCGTACGATAACTAAACCATTTCTATTAGAAAATATAGTGATATTATAATAATTTCTTGGGTTGAAAATAAATAAGAAATAGGTGTGCTGCGTGTGAGCATACACCACAA
Source organism: Allium fistulosum (assembly GCA_030737815.1). NCBI lineage: Eukaryota > Viridiplantae > Streptophyta > Magnoliopsida > Asparagales > Amaryllidaceae > Allium > Allium fistulosum. Next base: position 519,520,952 of record CM060901.1, on the reverse strand, counting down.
CAATAATACATATACAATCAAAACTACTAAGATGCGTTTGCTAATTGTGTAGGATTTCCATGGAGGTGCCCTCGGCACTCTGAGGATGGTCCTCCTGCATATGGATCAGAGATATCCTTCCGAAGTAGCGTACATCTCTAGTGAATGCATCATAGGAAATACATATCTGGCATCCACGACATGAGGCCAAGTGCAGCACTCCCGCATGCATATTTATAAGTATCTCTAGAATGGAGTCGACTGCACCCTCATGGGTTAGTTAAACCCCATGGCTATGCATCCTATCTCTGGTTTGGTCACCATTAGTGAGGCTACGTCTGGATTTCTAGCATATGAGTCACAACTCGAATAGATCTCGACACACAAGTCCCCAACTCAAACAGAACTCGAAAGCACACATGGATTCTCATATATCAACAGATCTCAGAATCACACATAGATTTCCATATCCTTAATGGATCACGAACAACTATATGTGTTCGAGCATCTCAACCTGATCTTCAATCTCTACATAGATTCCAACATCTAGAATCAATCACGAACCTCTTCCAAAACATAGAACAAGTATATGGTTTTGAATTGGTTATAGTTTCAGGTCATCTCATATAAGTACACTCCCCTACTTACCGAGCGCTCCAAAACCAATCGATAGATTTTTGGTTAACTCAATCATGGTTCTTTCGAAAATAAACAAACAATGCATAAGAGCAGAGATCATCTCCTAATCGGATGGATTTTCATATCATTTGACCTTAAAGAGCAAATTAGTTTATACATACAATATAGCATCACTGATGATAAGTGTACAGTATAATTCTCATGTTTCTTCTAGATATTTCCAAAGTTATATTTTGGTCAATTTAACAATAATGAGAATGGTCACATAAGGAAAACTAAGTTCCATATACTTTCCGCACATAGTAATCACACAAGCATGATCGACATACACAAGCACAATCAAGTCGTATAAAGGAATTCTAATAACCTTTTAATTAAGTGATCATTTATTAATTAAAACCTCTTTTATTAGTAAACCTATTTTTTACTTAATAAACTTCTTTCGTTTTTTATTAATTAATACTCCTTTATTAATTAAAACTTCCTTTATATACTTGTGTTTATATATATATATATATATATATATATATATATATGTTTTCTTTATAAAAGATATATGCTTGGATTTTGCTATTTCACTATTCACTTATGCTCTTCTCAATACTTAAAAAAGTATTCATATACTTATCTCAATGGTATATATATATTCACAAATCATTTAATAAGATTTACTTATTTTAAAAATATAATCAAAGAGGTTAGAAACAAATGTCACTCAAACATTGTCATTATAAACCTCCACTCTCTTTTATACTTTAAACATATACTTTTCTGTCTTTTATTCGAAAAGGTTCCACACTTGTTATTATCTTTAAGTTTCCATTTTTAAAGATCTAACTATATTAATAATCACTTAACAATATTTTACCACTTAAAAATATTATTCAAGGGTTTAAAAACAAATGTTACCAAAACATTGTTTACTACAAACCCAAAACACTTCATAATAAAACCTTATCATTAAAACTCTCTTTTAGAGATTATATTACTTTTCAAAAGTATAATTAAATGGGCTAAAAACAGTTAGTTGTTGCAATGTCATATACAAGTGCATATCTAAAGTGATTGTTAACCGTTTGAAAAAAGTTCTGCTTATCAGCACGTTCCATCTCTAACAATATCCTACTCACTCAAGAGATCATCAAAGGATATGCTAGAGTTAATATATCCTCTAGATGTACGGTCAAAATCGATATTCTTAAAGATTTTAATGCACTACAACGACCTTCTATCATTGCTATATTATCCAAGATGAACTTTCCCAAGTCTATTCTGACCTAGGTTTAGTCCTATATCTCTTTAGTCACTTGCTCTGTAACAATTAATGGGGCGACTAAGGGATACTTCAAAGGAACTAGAGGGGTCAGACAAGGAGATCCAATCTCTGCCTATCTATTTATCATAGTTATGGAAGTGTTCAATTGGATGATCATGAAAGCGGGTACCTTAGGTTCTCTTGATTATCACCCTATGTGCAAGATTACTGGAATCACTAACCTTATGTTTGTAGATGACCTAGTTCGCTTCTCTAAACTAAACATAAAGTCCTTAGGAAATTTAAAAAATATCCTTTTGATTTTCAAAGGTTGCACTTGCCTTTCGGTCAACCCTCTCAAATCAAGTATAATGATAGCTGGCCTCAGTCAAGTTCAAACATGGGAGATGCTTTCAATATGGCCGTACAACCATCTATCCCAGAGTGGCTGACTCACCATCGTCACCTTTGTAGCTATCTCCATGAAAACGTACTGGTCATCCCACTTTGTTCTCCATATGACGTTAATTAATATAGTTAATCGAGCTCTTAACCACAATTTGTGGCATTGAGACTAGAACTCAAGGAAGCTTATACCCATAGCTTTTTCTAAAGTCCAGTTGCCTAAAAACAAAAGGGGGTTAGGTATCACTGATATTGCCATCTGGAACAAAGCAGTTGTCTCTAAAACCTTAAATTCTCCTGTGCAAAGCAAGAATACCCTCCTTAATAAATGGATGTAGCAACTCTATATCAAATCGAAGGAATTCTAGAAGCTTGAAACTTCGCAAAATGCTAGCTTATTGTGGAAAAATATTATAAAGCTTAGAAACCAGTCCAAGCCGTTAATCCAAATCAATCCTTGTGTAGAACTTGGTTACTCCTTGTGGATTGCATCTTGGTCTGCGCTTGGTACAATTCTTGCTGACCTGATTCCACACAACCCGATGCTTCATTCGGTATCCATCGTAAAGCCAAAGCTGCTGAGTATATCTGTAATGGATACATTAATCTTCCTTACTTTAGCTCTATGCAAGTTAGACAGATCTAGGCTACCATTTCTAATACATCCTTCCCTGGTCTTGCTCCCTCCATCCTCTAGAAAGTTGTAACATCCCCCTACTTGGAGGCGCAAAACTAATGGCTACGGATGCTACAATCATCCATAGTTATTAATCCTAAGTGACCAAATACGGTGACATTAGATACGTTGATACGCAGAAACACAAGAGTATAGAAAAATTTTAAACAGCAAACAAATTCCACATTCTATTTCAAAATATCCCAAATTGATTACATCATCCCAATCCACAGACCACGTTCAGATAACATATAATTATTACAAAATACGCCAAGAGCGACTTATGAAGATGCTCCCTTGGTAGATCAGAGTATATAGATAGGGAAGAAAATAATTTGCCTTTACAAACAAAACACATAGCGGAAAGAAAAGAACTCTAATAACAAGCTTGCCTCCTGCACGTCCTCGGAAGCTTTATTCGTCTAAAAGAACATCTGGAAACCTTAACTCTCAACCTACTCAAAATCAACTGAGTACCCGAGAGTTTAAGAGGAAAACAAAAACTTTGAGTCCAACATAAAGCCTGGTATGAATAATAATTTTCCACTCAAACAATTTTGATATCTAGTGAGACCACGCCGCTTGGCGGAACGGGTTTTCCCCTCACTAGTATCCTAAAACATTTATAAAACCATATACTGTGCTCCTACATCCACAATGGTTAAAACATAGTATTTCAAAACATTATGATGATATGCAAAACAAATAAATCAATTCTGGATTACCCACCACCATTCATTCTGACTACCTGTCTAAATTATAGTTTCTAGGGTTACTATTAACCTGTTAAATGTTAAGGACTATCTGTCCAATTACTTAGTTTTCATGGAATCACTAAGAACCTATTAGTAACTCCAATATCTTATTCCTTATCCTAGTTTTCATGGGCTAACTAGGAACCTATTAGCTGACTGCCAATATCTTAATATGGATATAGTTTTCATGGGCTAACTACAAACCTACTAGCCCCTACTAGTATCAAATCATAGTTTTCATGGGCTGACTATGAACCTATTGGCCTCTGCCAATATCATACAGTTTTCATGGGCTTACTGTAAACCTATTGGCCCCTGCCAATACGTTTAAATTAAGAATTTAAGATCTGTTAAGTTATATTCACTACTGGGTCAGCCTAACTGGTTATTCTACCCTTTCCCCAAAATGGGTTGATAACAATGTGAATAACATTTCCAAAATCTTTATTTATGCCATGATTTTTCCTTAAAAATGAGACTGGGTTATTTGTTTTGAAACCTTAAAACATCACTTTCAAAATCCTTGGATGACCTCCTTTGAAAGCGTAGAAAACAACTTTTGAAAATTCTAAGTATATACCTTTTGAAACCAATGAAATCTTTCGATGGTGTCAAGCAGTCATTCTTTAAAACATAGGTTCGAAACAAATAAAATACCCTTTCGAAAGCATTGGGTTTACTCTTTAAAAACATCAATTAGGTCAAAACGGTTTTATACAAAAGTATCTCATTTGAAACCAACAAAAATTAGTTTGGGGAAAAATTGACGGTGTTGGAACAATCTTAGTCGAAAGAAAAGTCCTTTAAAATCAAAACTTCGAAGGAAAGATTCGAAACCCCCTTTCGACTCCATCACCTTTGAAACCCTCAACCCCTTTGAAAGCATTCAGGAAAAAGGCTTAGGTTAAAACAGAAGTAACCCCTTCGACAACATAGATGACTTCAATGCAGTCGAAAGGGAAATTAGCGGCTTGGTTTCGACTTAGTCAAAACCAATCTTTTCGAAAGCTCTTATTTAAGGAAAAAGTACCCATTCGAAAGCTAGCACCTTTCTATAGTACAACAACTTTCTTCGAAAGTCAATCATAACACCGTTTTGAAAGCACGTGTTTCGACTATGTCAAAAGCTTTTAGTAAAACAAGGCAAGACTTTAGCTTTTGAAAACAAAGCAGGGTTTCGACCCCAACGAAAGCCAGCCTTTCGACACAAAGGCTTCCGCCCTTCTTCCAATCCAGTGCATACCTTCTAAGTGATATCTTGTGTATTGGTTTCCACTATGGTGTTTTCGACTGTGTTGGTTTCAACTGGGATGAGGCGGAATCAAAGGAGTCAAAAGGTTCTTACTAACAGAGGCGGAACACCTTTTTCTAATTTAAAGGCTGCAATATAGCAACTTTTAGTGATTACTTTCTAATGACTTGCCTATTTGTAAACCATTGATTGGTTGCCATAAATTCTTTTCAAATACTTTACCTTTAAAATTGCCACATTTATATCAAATTAAAACCTTAAAAACATAAGGTTTAAGCCCTTCCATATACTAAAACCAATGATTTTAGAAAAGTCCTTCTTTTAAAATAATTTTTTCCTAGTAAATCAGTTAGAAATAATCTCCAAAAATCACAGAAATTCAATTTCATCATATAATCAAACATATTAAAATTTTAAACCCAATTTCTTCATGAAATTCTCGAAATAAATTTTTAAACCCAATTATATCATTTTTTTCATCAAAAATTCATAATAAAATTTCCATAGCTTGGAAAATTCTGAAAATTAAAACCTATCTCCAAAATCATGTTTTAATTAACATAAAAAATTTCCATGGTAATCTGAAATCATATATTCTCGGTTTTACATCAATACCGTGCAAATTCATATGTGTATGAATTAAAATAAATCAACATAATATAACCCAAGCATATCATCATCCATTTTATCACAAAAACAAATTTAAATCATAAATCCGAAACCATATAATCATAGAATAAAAATAGAGATGGTATGAGATTATTGTTCACCTTAGATTTGATAAGGAACTTGAGATTTGTTGTTGCTTAATCCTTCCTAGCTTTGATTTTATCTTTTGATTGAAATTTCCTCTTTTTCCTTTCTTGTTAATGGCCGGCTCTATTAGGGTTCTTGCGTTTATTTTTTATTTTGAGAAAAATGAACGTGAATGGACAAAGACGTGGAGTGTATAGCCATGTAATATAAAATGGTTATTTACTAATATGTCCGTGTGTAATTTAATTAACCAATAAACCAATTTAGAGTCCATTTATCTTATTAATAAGCACGGTCCTATATATATAATTTATCCAAATCTCAATCTCCATATCATCATTATCCTATTTAATTTATCTAATTAAATTTTTTGAATAATGTCATAAAAATTTAGGGATGTTACATGCTCCCTCCCTCAAAGAATTTCGTCCTCGAAATTCAGTATGGACTAAATACTAAACATAGCAATCATCTGTAACAACAACTAACAACCATACTAGTCTAACTAACTAGCAACTATCTATATAAATCTAATATAGACATACCCTCAAAGCAGATCAGGATAAGTATCTCTAATCCTATCCTTTGTCTCCCAAGTACAGTCCTCGTTGTCGCTCCATTGAACTTTCACCAACCTAACTGTCTTGTTCCTTAATCTTTTCTCATCTCTAGCTATAACCCAAACTGGCTGTCTAACAAAAGTCAAATTAGGCTCTACCACTAAGTCATCCAACCCTGTTTGAGGAATAGTAGTCTCTGGATCATGCACATACTTACGAAGATGAGACACATGAAATACATTATGGACACCTGCCAAACTGCTCGGCAACTCTATTCTATATGCAAGCTTTCCAATCCTCTCTATAATCTGGAATGGAACTACATATGTTGGGGCTAACTTCCCTGACTTTCCAAATCATATCACACATTTTAGAGGTGATACCCTAATGAAAACCGTATCTCCAACTGAGAATTCTAAGTCCTTACGCCTCTTATCAACGTAACTCTTCTATCTTGATTGAGCTTCCTTTATCCTTCCTCGGATTAACTCAATCTTCTCTGATGCCACTATAACCAAATCTGGACCTAAGACCAATCTATCTCCAGTCTCCAACCAACATGCTGGTGATTTGCAAGGTCTTCCATACAAGGCTTCAAAAGGCGCCATTCATATACTAATTCGATAACTATTATTATAGGAAAACTCAACTAAATGCAGGTGATCCTCCCAAGATCCACCAAAGTCCAACACACAAGCTCTCAACAAATCCTCGAGCATATTATTGACTCTCTTTGTCTGCCCATCCGTCTGTGGGTGATATGCGGTACTCATCTTGAGCTTAGTGCCTAACACATCATGTAGACTTTTCCAGAATTCACTAGTGAATAAAGCATCTCTGTCGTTGACTATACTACTAGGAACTTCGTGAAGTCTAACTATGTTCTTCATGAACAACTTCGCCAAAAATGGTGCCGTCCTGGTTGACTTCACTGGAATGAAATGGACACTCTTAGTCAACCTATCCACAATAACCCATACACTTCCATTTCCTCTACTTAACCTTGGCAACCCATCTATAAAATCCATGGATATCGAATCTCATTTCCAAACTGGAATATCTAAGGGCTGAAGTAATCCACTTGGCTTTTGATGTTTGGCTTTCACTTGTTGACAGTTTACACACTACCTAACCCACAAGCCAACATCCCTCTTCATGCCTTCCCAATAGAAGCTCCTCTTCATATCTTGATACGTCTTGGTCCTCTAGGATGAATCATAAACTTGGATCGATGACATTCTCCAAGAACTTCTTTCCTCAAGTCCTCCACATTCGGAACACACAATTGTCCCTTCTTTCTTAGCCATCCTTTCTAGTCATGGCTAAAATCCTTTAGATCATCGATCTCAGTTCCAACCTTAAGCCTACTGATCCTTTCAGCTAATATAGGATCCACCTTTTACTTAGAAGCAATTTTCTCAATAAATGCTGGTCGAACTTCTAAATAAGACAACCTGGCGGTACTCTGACTAGAACCAGCAATTGATCTTAACTACACATCACAACTGACTAAAGCTTCTAAATCCTTCCACTCCGTCAACATAGCTAACACCACATTTTGATGCTTCCTGCTAAGAGCATCAACCACTTTATTATCTTTTCTTAGTGTATATTCTATACCAAAATCATATGCAGCTAAAAACTCCAGCCACCTCTGCTGTCTCACATTCAACTCCTTCTCATAGAATAAATACTGTAAAGACTTATGATTAGTATATAACTCAATTCTCTCCCCTAAGAGATAATGTCTCCAAATCTTTAATCCAATGATCATAGCTGCCAACTCCAAATCAATGGTAGGATATCTTACTTCATGCGGTCTAAGCTGCCTAGATGTGTAGGCAATGACTATACCACTCTGCATCAACACCACTCCTAATCCAGTTCCACATGCATCAGTATACACCACCAATCCTTGGTTTCTGTTTGGAACTACCAACACAGGTGCATTGGTCATCAAATGCTTTAGCTTAAGGATTGCCTCCTTACATTTGTCAAACCAAACAAATCTCACTTCCTTCCTGGTTAGCTTAGTTAAGGGTGCTGCTATTCGTGAGAAATCCTTAATGAATCTCTGGTAGTAGCCAGCAAGTCCAAGAAAACTCCTGATCTCAGTTACCGTCTCTGGTCTCTTCTAATTATTCACAGCTTCGATCTTAACTGGATCGACTAACTACCTTATCTCTGAAACCATGTGACCCGGAAACTTTACCTCTTTCTTCTAGAAATGACACTTGGTAAACTTCGCCTTTAGCTTATTCTACCTCAGCGTCTCAAGCACCACTCTAAGATGGACTTCATGCTCTCTCTCATCCTTAGAGTATACTAGAATGTCATCTATAAACACTAGTACAAACCTATCCAAGTACTCTCAGAAAACTCGATTCATCAAATCTACAAAGAAAGTAGGTACATTTGTCAATCCAAATGGCATCACCAACTACTCATATGAACCAAATCTGGTCTGAAATGCTGTCAAAAGAATATTTTCCTCTACCTCTCAACTAATGGGATCCTGTTGCCAAATCCAACTGAGAGAACACTCTGGCTCCACTCAACTGATCAAACAGATCATCTATTCTTGGCAAAGGATACTTATTCTTAATTTTCCTTTGTTTAACTTACGATAGTCAATGCACATCCTTAACGACCCATCCTGTTTCTTCACAAACACCGCCGCCACTCCCCAAGGGGAATTGCTTAGTCTAATAAAATTCCTTTCTTCTAGATTCATTAGTTGCACCTTCAATTCCTTCATCTCAGTTATTGTCATCCTGCTAGGTGGTCTACTTACAGGTTCAGCTCCTGGCACAAGATCTATTCTAAACTCAACAGCTCTTTTCGGGGGTAGTTCAGTGACTGGCTCAAAGAAATCTGCAAACTCTCTTGCTATCTGAACCTAACTTAACTCATTTCCTACCTCCTTAGCATTAAGCATATCACTAACACTCCGGTCAGTATTCTCTACTGAGAATATCACTCGGTTATGACTATCAGGGTGTCTCAGTGATATTTCCCTATCATGGCAAAATATTATAGCCTCATACCTACTCAACCAATTCATACCCAAAATGATCCCGAAATCTACGAAATCAATAACATAAAGACTGCATGCAAATTTATGACCCAATAAATCAAGTTCTAACTGGTCACATCTTAACCCTAGTGTTGCATACCCTCCTATTGGATTCGTAACCCTTCAGGAAGTAACAAGGTAGGTGGGTTCTAGACATAATCTATCAACCAAACACTGAGATATAAATGAATGTGATGCATCAGTATCAAAAAGTACTCTAACTGAAATACTCTGAATCAAAAACGTACCTTCCATCATAGTTTTTCCTTTATCTACTGCAGTAGGCCTAGCTGGTCCTATGGCAAAAACTTTTGCTTTGTCCTCCCTAACTGGCTCTAGACACTGATTCTTGTAATGCCCAACTTGATCACAGTTGAAGCATTTCACATTCTTCTTAACTGGAGATTTCTCCCCATTTCCTGACCGACATTTATTAGCAAAGTGACCTTTCTTGTTACACTTATAGCAAACTACCTTAGCCTTTGACTTCTTGGCATTATCTCCCTTCTAGGTTCCTTTCTTCTTAAAGAACTTCCTTCTCTTCCCCTGAGAACCCTGAGTTTCCACTGACTTCTCTTTAGCTAAATCAGCAAGTAACTCCTCATGGCGAATGGCCATCTCCACCACTATATTACAGGGATCGCGGACATGTGTCATGGTCATTCTAGCAAGCTCGGGCCTCGGTCACCGAATGAACTTCTCATTCCTTTTGATGTCAGTATCTATAATAGCATATCCATATCTAGACAGCTCTTCAAACTTAGTAGCATAATTGACTATTGACATCCCTCCTTGCACTAAATCCATAAATTTTCTCATCAGCAAAGACTTGGCAAACTCAGATACAAACTTCTATTCAAATCTCGTTTTAAAATCAGCCCAAGTTAATCGCTCTTCTGGAACTCTAGCAGTGACACTATTCCACCAGTGTAGCGCTGACCCCTGCAACTATCTAGAGTCCAACCTTCTCTTTTGTCCATCATTCAGACCCAAATCAGTAAATATAAGCTCACAATTCAGCAGCCAATTATGAATTTCTACGGTACTCTCCATTCCCAAGAATGGCTTCCCACCCAAACTGGTGTAATCTCTACTTAGCAAAGCAATATTCCCAACTAGAGCCACATGATTAGCTCCTCCTACATTTCCAGCAACTCCAGCAGCAGCTCCAGCTTGCATCAAACCGGCAAAGAACTGATACATAACCCCCTATCTATTGGTGAATTTGCAACACCCACATTGGCTTCAACAGTTTAGTTGCTGGCATTAACCGGTCGACCTGGGTTTCTCCTAGTAGTGGGTCGAGCATTTCCATTAGTTGTGGTGCTTCCTCCATTGAGATTTTCTCTTCCGTTTCCTGCTTCCATATCTCCTTTCTCGTAAATCAACATACGAGACTTAGTAAGATAAAGAAGAACGGTCTAAGAGAGAGAGAAATACGCACTTATATATATATAGAGAGAGAGAGAGAAAAAAAATACAAGTACGTTACTATAACGTTATCCCAACCTCAATCTTATTATCTGATTCATTGGATTATGTTTGAAAAATCTTTTAGGCTTAAGTTTCTTTTAAAGTTTCATAAACCTATGCTATGATACCAACTTGTAACATCCCTCTACTTGGAGGCCCAAAACTAACGGCTACGGATGCTACAGTCATCCATAGTTATTAATCCTTGGTGACCAAATACGGTGACATTAGATGCATTGATACGCAGAAACATAAGAGTATGGAAAAAATTTAAATAGAAAACAAATTCCACATTATTTCGAAATATCCCAAATTGATTACATGATCCCAATTCGCAGACCACGTTCAGATAACAATAATTATTACAAAATATGCCAAGAGCAACATATGAAGATGCCCCCTTGGAAGATCAGAGTATATAGATAGACAAGAAAACAATTTTCCTTTATAAACAAAACAGATAGTGGAAATAAAAGAAATCTAATAACAAGCTTGCCTCCTACACGTCCTCGGAAGCTTTATTCGTCTAAAAGAACGCCTGGAAACCTTAACTCTCAACCTACTCAAAATCAATTAAGTAACAAAGAGTTTAAGGGAAAACAAAAAATTTGAGTAAGACATAAAGCCTGGTATGAATAATATTTTACCATCTCAAACCATTTTGGTTTCTAGTGAGACCACGTCACTTGGCGGGACGGGTTTTCCCCTCACTAGTATCCTAAAACATTTATAAAACCATATACTGTGCTCCTACATCCACAATGGTTAAAACATAGTATTTCAAAACATTATGATGATATGCAAAACAAATAAACCAATTCTGGATTACCCATCCCATTCATTCTGACTATCTGTCTAAATTATAGTTTCTAGGGTTAAAATTAACCTATTAAATGTGAAGGACTATCTGTCCAATTACTTAGTTTTCATGGGATCACTAAGAACCTACTGCTAACTCCAATATCTTATTTCTTATCCTAGTTTTCATGGGATAACTAGGAATCTATTGGCTGACTTCCAACATTTTAATCCGGATATAGTTTTCATGGGCTAACTACAAACCTACTGGCCCCTGCCAGTATCAAATCATAGTTTTCACGGGCCGACTATGAACCTATTGGCCCCTGCCAATATTATACAGCTTTTATGGGATTATTATAAACCTATTGGCTCCTACCAAAATCTTTAAATTAAGAATTTAACATCTATTAAGTTATATTCACTACTGGGTCAACCTAACTGGTTATTCTGCCTTTTCCCCAAAATGGGTTGATGACAATGTGAATAACATTTCCAAAATCTTTATTTATGCCATGGTTTTTCCTTAAAAATGAGAATGGGTTATCTATTTTGAAACCTTAAAACATCACTTTCGAAACCCCTGGATGACCTCCTTTGAAAGTGTAGAAAAGATCTTTTGAAAACTCTAAGTATATACCTTTCGAAAGCAATAAAACATTTCGATGGTGTCAAGCAAACATTCTTTAAAACATAGGTTCGAAACAAATAAAATACCTTTCGAAAGCATTGTGTTTACTCTTTAAAAGCATCAATTGGGTCAAAATGGTTATATACAAAAGTATCTCTTTTGAAACCAAAAAAAATTAGTTTGGGGAAAAATTGATGGATTCGGAACCATCTTAGTCGAAAGCAAAGCCCTTTAAAATCAAAACATCGAAGGATAGGGTCGAAACCCCCTTTCGACTCCATCACCTACGAAACCCTCAACCCCTTCGAAAGTATTCAGGAAAAAGGCTTAGGTTAAAACAAAAGTAACCCCTTCGACAACATAGATGACTTTAATGCAGTCAAATGGGAAATTAGCGGCTTGGTTTGGACTTGGTCGAAACGAGTCCTTTCGAAAGCTCTTATTTAAGGAAAAAGTACCCCTTTGAAAGCTAGCTCCTTTCTATAGTACAAAAACCTTCTTAGAAAGCCATTCATAAAACCTTTTCAAAAGCATGTGTTTCGACTATGTCGAAAGATTTTAGTTAAAGAAGGCAAGACTTTAACTTTTGAAAACAAAGCAGGGTTTCGACTCCATCGAAAGCCAACCTTTCGACACCAAGGCTTCCGTCCTCCTTCCAATCCACTGCATACCGTCTAACTGATATCTTGTGTATTGGTCTCCACTATGGTGGTTTCGATTGTGTTGGTTTCGATTTGGACGAGGCGGAATCAAAGGAGTCGAAAGGTACTTACTAACAGAGGTGGAACACCTTTTTCTGATTTAAAGGCTGAAATATAGCAACTTTTAGTAATTACTTTCTAATGACTTGCCTATCTGTAAACCATTGATTGGTGAAATGACCCTCCTCATTCTACCTTAATTTCATAAGGATTTTTTTTTACTTCATCAAAGGGAATTTAAATCAAATAGAAATCAAAATGCCATACAAGCTATTGACATAGCCACTTATTTCTTTTCTAAGTAGGCAAATTAGGCAAAATCAGCAGTTCAGACGTCTAAATTCTTATGACAGGCGTCTAAACTTAATCCCAGACGTCTAACTAATTATGACAGACGGCTCAGAGATCTAAAATTGAAACAGAGAGAAAAAGACATTTTGAACTAAATTCAGACATCTAAATATTTGTGACAGACGTCTACATTTAACCTCAGACGTCTAAATTATTATGACTGACGTCTAAGTTTAATCTCAGATGTCTAAATTATTATGACTGACGTCTAAATTTGATCTCTATGTACATGCATATGCACATTCAATTTATATGTGTCTGGATGTCCACCTACATTCATTTGCACTTTTAAGTTTGATTTAAACTTCCTTTGAACTATCAGAGTCATTTTTTTTTCTTTCAAACAATTCAACCAGGATTCAAAACTTATTACCAATATAAATATATCAGTGCATCCCTAGTAATATACACATACATATGAGGATGTACGTGTTTCTCTTGTTTAAATTCAGAGTATATATATTTTTGTTAAACAAGAGTATCCTGCTTGATTTAGATTCTAGCAGTTCTGACTAAAGTTAATTACTATATACTTTTGAATATTTGTAACAAGTCAGTAAATCCTATGCATATCTAATTTATATGAACTTAAAAATATCCACAAGAATAATTCCAGGTTTTTATAGCTAAAATCAGATTTTTAACCTTCAAACTTAAGGTTTTAAGTAACTTGAAATTAACTAATACAATATATGTACATATACATATCCATTTCTCAAATACAGGCATATATCATTTACAAATTTTCTCCACAATACTCAAATATATATTTTCTTGCAAAAATTCAACCAAGTCTTTAGATTAATCCCAAACTTAGTACATCACTAGATTCATTTAGAACAACCAATAAATCCAAACTTTTAAGACCATTACATAACAACCAAAACAGAACTATAAAAACTCCCCAGATTACATGCGAATATTTCATTCTAAGTTCTTATTCAATTCTAATTTAGCATGCTTATATAATCACTCTCATTAGCCACAGCAGCTTCCTATTTAGATCCAGCATTCCCTGAAAGAACATTAGAGGCTGCCCCATTTTAGATGAGACACCCCAGATGCCATAAGCAAACAAGGGTCAGATACAAGATCTGGTATGAGCAATATCAAAGACTCCATGATATTAAGTAAATGAGTGAGACATAAATATTTTGTACAAGTGGGCATATCTTCTTTGAACAATTTGCTTGACTTGTTTATGATATACTTGTGCATATATGATCAGTATTTAAGACTAATCATGTACACACATTCAACCATGCAAACATATATTTCAAATAGAAATACTCAGGAACTATCATAGCTCCAGTCCAACCATCTTAGGAATAACTCAAGTTCCTACTTCATCAATTTAAGGTTGCATTTACCAAATTAATTCCTAGCCTCATCTGCCATAAAGGAATCACCGGGACACATTGCAATAAAATAATTCACAATATTGCACAAAGATCTCAGGTCTTAAACAAACCATGTGCCAACTTGCATACTTCAAATATGACAAGCATTCCAGCAGTCTTCTTGGCTCACAATCCTTAGTTTATTTACTAAGTGTTCATGTTTAATCCTATCGTGAGATAGCTAGGTGACTAAATCCCAGTATACATGAAACATTACATAGAGTTTACAAGCATAACTCAAGAACAATCTAACATTCATGTCCAGGGAAAATCATATTTTCAAGTATTTTGGCTTAAAGAAAATACAAGAATATTTACAACTGGGAATAAAGACTAGGCATGTGGGTTATTATTGTTTCATAAGCAACCATGTTTGAACTAAATTCAAGATCTAGCTTAAACAAGATTTCTGGCTCATGGATTTTCTATTTGATCAAGGGTTCAGCACTTTTGGATATTTCCATTGCAACCTTGAATCTTTCATCTGAGCCTCAGCACTTACACAAGTGTAATGCAACTCATATACATTTTGGTTTCTATGTTTTCCATGCCATATCTAAACCAGTTACAAGTATTCTCTGTTTACTTTCATGATTTCATACTTTTACCTTTCTGGGTGTAACCAAACAGAGAAAAACACTCAAACATCAAAGCAATCAAAACATCCAGAAACACCCATTAAAACATCCATTGAAGCATCCATTATAACCATAGTAATGGAATCAAAAACATGTAGAAAAATAACATAAGTCTGGCTGCCTCATAACAGGACTTAATGCCATGGGTTTAGTGAGATTACTCACTTGAATATTTCTTCTTATAAATCCAGAAAATCCCTGAGTGTATTTTCTCTTCCTTTAAAATGTTTTCTTCTTTTCCTATTATAAGTAGCTCGGGTAAAATAATTTCTCTGGCCATAACTACTTATTTATAAACATATTTTTACTAGGGTTTTTCTCAAGACAAAATTCCATTTCTGTCCTGGCTAGCATCATGCATTGTGTGTTTGCATTTTCTCATTTTTATCCCTAATTACCCCCGGTCATATTACCAATTAAAGGCTGCATTTTCTTTTCTTTACTTTTTCAGAAAATGGCCACTCACCTAGTCATGTTAAAAGTGTGACTACCCTATTTTATATTTTAATTATTCCTGAGAATCCCCTTTGCTATTTTTGCCTACACAAGCATATTGACTTGTATTACATTTCATGTCATTTTAATGTTATAGTTTCACTTGCTTATATATATATACTTTTCAGTACTTAAAAATGTATATTTGTATACATATCTTATCTAGGCTTATTTAATTCCTCTTTAATTTTAGAAACATATGCACCTATATGTATACAGGTTTTCAAATCCTTATAACATATATATGTATAATTTTTTTTTTCTGGGTTTTAAATAAAATCTGTTTACTGATTTTAAAATAAAACTTACTTTTCTTATTTTCTGGGGTGATCCATATAATTCCAGAAATCAAATATCCATATCACAAAATCATGTTTGTAATGCTTTTTAATCCTTGTTTTAAATTCAAGAAATCTGGAGTTCTTCCTTGTGCCATATCAGTGTGCACGTGCACACATGCACACATACTTGCACACAATTAATTCCATATATTCTTATACAAATAAATTCAGATATTTTCAAAATTCAACTAAAATAAGATTCCATGAATTTCTGGGGCATTATAATCACCCCACCTTTTTAGGAATTGTGTCCTCACAATTTTTCTCATTTTGACTTTAAACATTTCCAGATTTTATAAAATCTATCAAACATAGCATAAGCAAACAATTCAGCCAATAACAACCATACATATTAAACTTTTTAGGGATTTAGATTTTTACCTTCCACTGCAAAAAGCTTAGGGTAATCCATCTTTATCTTATCCTCTAACTCCCATGTACAATCATTAGGGTCTAGGCTCCATTGAACCTTTACCAATTTCAAAGTTTTGCTCCTCAACTTCTTTTCCTCTTTAGCTAAAATCCCCACTGGTTCTTTCTCATAGACCAAGTCAGGATTTATTTGAACTTGAGTTGGTTTCTCTAGAATTTCCTCTTTATCATGCACCCATCTCCTAAGTTGTGATACATGAAATACATTGTGCATTGCACTCATCTCTTCAGGTAGCTCCAACTTATATACTAATGAACCTATTTTTTTCCAAAATCTTGTAAGGTCCAACATATCTTGGGGTAAGTTTTCCCTGCTTGCCAAACCTCAACACCTTCTTCATAGGTGAAACTTTGATGAAAACATAATCACCAACTTCATATTCTACCTGCTTCCTCCTCATATCTGCAAACTTCTTTTGCCTATCTTGAGCTGCTTCCATTCTTCTCCTCACCAATTCAATTTTCTCTGTAGTCTCTTTAACATACTCAGGCCCTAAGACAGCCTTTTCTCCTGCTTCAACCCAACATATTGGTGACAAACATGGTTTGCCATACAAGGCTTCAAATGGTGCCATACCTATGGTGCTTTGATAACTATTGTTATATGTAAATTCAGCCAAATGGAGGTGATCTTCCCAATTACCTCCAAAGTCCAATGAACATGCCCTCAACAAATCCTCCACAACTTTATTTATCACTTCAGTTTGACCATCTGATTGGGGGTGGTATGCAGTACTCAAGCATAACTCACTTCCCATGGCTTCTTGAAAGCTCTTCCAAAATCTGGATGTAAAGATTGTGTCCCTATCACTCACTATAGTCTTAGGGATTCCATGCAATCTTACTATTTCTCTCATGAATATTTGAGCTAGTTTAGGTGCATTTCTTTCTGCCTTCACTGGTATAAAGTGTGCCACTTTAGTCAATCTATCAACTACTACCCAAATGCTTGTGTTTCCTCTTTTTGACCTAGGCAGACCATCTATGAAATCCATAGATATATCTTCCCACTTCCACTGTGGTATACTTAGAGGTTGTAATAGGCCTGAGGGTCTTTGGGTTTCTGCTTTGACTTGTTGGCAAGTCATACACTTTGCAACATGTTTGGCCACATCAGTTTTCATCCCTCTCCACCAATAATCCCTCTTCAAATTTTGGTACATCTTGGTGCTGCCTGGGTGTATAGAATATTTGCTCCTATGATATTCATTAAGTATCTCTTCCTTCAATTCTATATCCTTTGGAACACATATTCTACCTTTATTCCTTAAGTAACCATTCTTATCAATGTGGTAGTTTGCTACTTCTTCTCCTTTTTCTATTAAAGTCTTCTTTTCTAATAAATCTGGATCTCCCCCTTGCATTTTTCCCACTTTCAAAATTAAATCTGATTGCAAAGTTATCAAACTTAATTTTCCTTTACTCCCTTCTTCAATCATCTCCATGTTTACCTCACTGTTTTCCTCAATTTCCAAATCAATAAGTAGAGATAAATTTCTAAACTCTTCTATCATTAGCATGGCTACTTTTGCATGCTGCCTGCTCAAAGCATCTGCAACCTTATTAGCTTTTCCTGGAGTATAAAGTATGTCTAAATCATATGCTGCTAGAAACTCAACCCATCTATGTTGCCTCATATTCAAATCTTTTTGTGAAAAGAGATATTTCAATGCCTTATGGTCTGTGTACAAAATAAACTTAGCACCTAGAAGATAATGTCTCCAGAGCTTTAGTGCATATACCACTGCTGCCAACTCAAGATCATGGGTTGCATACTTTGATTCATGTGGCTTCAATTGTCTTGATGCATAGGCTATAACTTAATCTTGCTGCATTAATACAGCTCCTAGCCCAAAACCACTTGCATCAGTATACACAATCAAATCCTCATTTCCTTCTGGTACTTTCAACACTGGTGCATTGACTAAGGCCTCCTTGATTCTACTAAAGGCTTGTTCACATTTCTCAGTCCATATAAAGGGTTGGTTCTTTCTAGTTAGGTTGGTAAGAGGTGATGACATCTTAGAAAAATCTTTTATAAACCTCCTATAATACCCTGCCATTCCCATAAATGACCTAACTTCTCCCACTGTGCTTGGCCTTTTCCATGCTTGGATTGCCACAATTTTATTGGGGTTTACAGAAATGCCTTTGGCAGATATAACATGCCCAAGGAAATGCACTTCTTCTTTCCAAAATGCACACTTAGAAAATTTTGCTTTTAAATCTTTTTCTCTTAATCTATACAAAACAAGGTGTAAGTAATTTTCATGTTCCTCTACTGTTTTAGAATAGATCAAAATATCATCAATAAAAATCAAAACAAACTTGTCTAAATAATCCCTGAATATCCTATTCATCAAGTCTACAAAGTATGATGGAGCATTTGTCAACCCAAATGGCAAGACAAGAAACTCATATAAACCATACCTAGTGTTAAAGGCTGTGTACTTAACACTTGAGTCCTCAACCTTCATCTGATGGAATCCAGATGCCAAGTCTAACCTAGAAAATATTTTTGCTCCACTAAGTTGATCAAAAAGATCATCAATTCTAGGTAAGGGGTACTTGTTTTTGATAGTGACTTTGTTTAGCTCCCTGTAATCTATGCACATTCTTAAAGTACCATCATGTTTCCTTACAAACACTACTGGAGCACCCCAGCATGAATTACTTGGTCTTATAAATCCTTTGCTTTCCAACTCTTCTAACTGTTTCTTCAATTCCTTCAACTCACTTGGCCCCATCCTAGTGGGTTTCTTAATAATTGGACTTGCTCCTGGTATCAGATTAATCTGAAATTCCACTGGTCTGTGGTGTGGAACACCCTTAACTTCTCCAAACACATCTAAGTATTTGTTAATTATGGGGATTTCTTCAATAGAAGGCTCACTGGAATCCTTACTTAAGTCAATCAAGTGATATAATTTTCTTTCCTTGGCTATTTCACACAAAATTGTGATTCTTTGACCTCTAGAATTTTGTAATGATATGGTGGATGAGTCTAAATTAATTATTGCTTTGTATTGTCTTAACCAGTCTACACCCAATATAACACCCATATTTGGGTAATTTAAAACATATAAATTGGAAATAAAAACATTTCCTCCTATGTTTAATTCCACATCCACACACATCATGTTTAAAACACTAGAACTTCCCAATGGGCTTTGCACTAACAAAGGGGTTTCAACCAGTATGCAATTTAATTTAAGCAATGCAACTAACTCATGGGAAATCAGAGAATGTGTTGCCCCTGTATCATACACTACTGATATGGGTAGGGTACAAATAAATAAAGTTCCTTCCACTTGACCATGGTTTTCTGCATTAGCCTCTACTGTGGATTTGCTTCTGCTTTCCAAACTTGCTAGCTTCCCTTGCTGTTTATACTCAGGGCAGTTTCTCTTGATATGTCCCTCCTTACCACATAGGTAGCATTTGAAAGCTCCTCCCTTCAATTCTGGGCACCTTGGTTTGATATGTCCCTCTTTTCCACAATGATGACATGTTATTTTTCTCTTTGTATCAGTGGTCTTAGTATCATTGGTTTTCTTGCCTTCTGTCTCCTCCTTCTTTTTGTCATAGGGATGATACCTTCCCCTATTTTTCTTATTGTTGTTATTCTTAAAATTATTATACTTCTCCCTTTCCTTGTCATGTTGCTCAAATTTTAAGGCCAGATCAATGATTTGATCAAAAGTTTTATCTGCATATGGCAACATAGCCCTACTAAGCCCTGGGTTTAAACCCTTAATATACCTATCATTCTTTGATGCCTCATCAGCCACAAGCATAGCTCCATACTTAGACAAGCCCTCAAACCTATGAGTATATTCAGTCACATTAAAAGTTCCCTGCCTAAGTCTGATGAATTCTTCAAGCAATAGAGTTTTGGCTGATGCTGGAACAAATCTAGCTTCCAACATCTCCTTGAATTGATTCCAAGTGATCTCATTTTCATTTCTTCCAGCTATGATCACCTCCCACCAGCTTAAAGCTACCCCTTTCAGTTGTCTTGAAGCTACTTGCCTCTTCCTTTGATCATCCAATTGCATGTCATTGAAAACTCTGTCCAGTGTTCTCAACCATGCTTGAATTTCCATCACATTCTCAGTTCCTTCAAAACTCCTGCCTCCCAAATTGGAATAAGTCTTCAGTAGTTTTGAAAGTTCTTCATGTGGGTTCTCAGGCCTATGCCCAATTCCATCCCTTAAAGCCCTCATAAAGTCTTGCATATCAAGCATTTGTGGTGCACTTGATCCTGCATGGTGATGAGATCCTCTCCCTACCATGGTCTGCTAACTAAGTTCTGGGCAAATGGTATTAGTATATTATGAGTACTTCTATAATTACTATTTTCTTATCTAAATTATTTCATCCAAAACAAACAGACAAAATACATTTCTATAATACTTAGCAATCAATGCAACCAAGTGCTCTGATACCAACTGAAATGACCCTCCTCTTTCTACCTTAATTTCATAAGGATTTTTTTTTACTTCATCAAAGGGAATTTAAATCAAATAGAAATCAAAATGCCATACAAGCTATTGACATAGCCACTTATTTCTTTTCTAAGTAGGCAAATTAGGCAAAATCAGCAGTTCAGACATCTAAATTCTTATGACAGGCGTCTAAACTTAATCCCAAACGTCTAACTAATTATGACAGACGGCTCAGAGATCTAAAATTAAAACAGAGAGAAAAAGTCATTTTGAACTAAATTCAGACATCTAAATTTTTGTGACAGACGTCTAAATTTAACCTCAGACGTCTAAATTATTATGACTGACGTCTAAGTTTAATCTCAGACGTCTAAATTATTATGACTGACGTCTAAATTAGATCTCTATGTACATGCATATGCACATTCAATTTATATGTGTCTGGATGTCCACCTACATTCATTTGCACTTTTAAGTTTGATTTAAACTTCCTTTGAACTATCAGAGTCATTTTTTTTTCTTTCAAACAATTCAACCAGGATTCAAAACTTATTACCAATATAAATATATCAGTGCATCCCTAGTAATATACACATACATATGAGGATGTACGTGCTTCTCTTGTTTAAATTCAGAGTATATATATTTTTGTTAAACAAGAGTATCCTGCTTGATTTGGATTCTAGCAGTTCTGAATAAAGTTAATTACTTTATACTTTTGAATATTTGTAACAAGTCAGTAAATCCTATGCATATCTAATTTATATGAACTTAAAAATATCCACAAGAATAATTCCAGGTTTTTATAGCTAAACTCAGATTTTTAACCTTCAAACTTAAGGTTTTAAGTAACTTGAAATTAACTAATACAATATATGTACATATACATATCCATTTCTCAAATACAGGCATATATCATTACAGATTTTCACCACAATACTCAAATATATATTTTCTTGCAAAAATTCAACCAAGTCTTTAGATTAATCCCAAACTTAGTACATCACTAGATTCATTTAGAACAACCAATAAATCCAAACTTTTAAGACCATTACATAACAACCAAAACAGAACTATAAAAACTCCCCAGATTACATGCAAATATTTCATTCTAAGTTCTTATTCAATTCTAATTTAGCATGCTTATATAATCACTCTCATTAGCCACAGCAGCTTCCTATTTAGATCCAGCATTCCTTGAAAGAACATTAGAGGCTGCCCCATTTTAGATGAGACACCCCAGATGCCATAAGCAAACAAGGGTCAGATACAAGATCTGGTATGAGCAATATCAAAGACTCCATGATATTAAGTAAATGAGTGAGACATAAATATTTTGTACAAGTGGGCATATCTTCTTTGAACAATTTGCTTGACTTGTTTATGATATACTTGTGCATATATGATCAGTATTTAAGACTAATCATGTACACACATTCAACCATGCAAACATATATTTCAAATAGAAATACTCAGGAACTATCATAGCTCCAGTCCAACCATCTTAGGAATAACTCAAGTTCCTACTTCATCAATTTAAGGTTGCATTTACCAAATTAATTCCTAGCCTCATCTGCCATAAAGGAATCACGGGGACACATTGCAATAAAATAATTCACAATATTGCACAAAGATCTCAGGGCTTAAACAAACCATGTGCCAACTTGCATACTTCAAATATGACAAGCATTCCAGCAGTCTTCTTGGCTCACAATCCTTAGTTTATTTACTAAGTGTTCATGTTTAATCCTATCGTGAGATAGCTAGGTGACTAAATCCCAGTATACATGAAACATTACATAGAGTTTACAAGCATAACTCAAGAACAATCTAACATTCATGTCCAGGGAAAATCATATTTTCAAGTATTTTGGCTTAAAGAAAATACAAGAATATTTACAACTGGGAATAAAGACTAGGCATGTGGGTTATTATTGTTTCATAAGCAACCATGTTTGAACTAAATTCAAGATCTAGCTTAAACAAGATTTCTGGCTCATGGATTTTCTATTTGATCAAGGGTTCAGCACTTTTGGATATTTCCATTGCAACCTTGAATCTTTCATCTGAGCCTCAGCACTTACACAAGTGTAATGCAACTCATATACATTTTGGTTTCTATGTTTTCCATGCCATATCTAAACCAGTTACAAGTATTCTCTGTTTACTTTCATGATTTCATACTTTTACCTTTCTGGGTGTAACCAAACAGAGAAAAACACTCAAACATCAAAGCAATCAAAACATCCAGAAACACCCATTAAAACATCCATTGAAGCATCCATTATAACCATAGTAATGGAATCAAAAACATGTAGAAAAATAACATAAGTCTGGCTGCCTCATAACAGGACTTAATGCCATGGGTATAGCGAGATTACTCACTTGAATATTTCTTCTTATAAATCCAGAAAATCCCTGAGTGTATTTTCTCTTCCTTTAAAATGTTTTCTTCTTTTCCTATTATAAGTAGCTCGGGTAAAATAATTTCTCTGGCCATAACTACTTATTTATAAACATATTTTTACTAGGGTTTTTCTCAAGACAAAATTCCATTTCTGTCCTGGCTAGCATCATGCATTGTGTGTTTGCATTTTCTCATTTTTATCCCTAATTACCCCCGGTCATATTACCAATTAAAGGCTGCATTTTCTTTTCTTTACTTTTTCAGAAAATGGCCACTCACCTAGTCATGTTAAAAGTGTGACTACCCTATTTTATATTTTAATTATTCCTGAGAATCCCCTTTGCTATTTTTGCCTACACAAGCATATTGACTTGTATTACATTTCATGTCATTTTAATGTTATAGTTTCACTTGCTTATATATATATATACTTTTCAGTACTTAAAAATGTATATTTGTATACATATCTTATCTAGGCTTATTTAATTCCTCTTTAATTTCAGAAACATATGCACATATATGTATACAGGTTTTCAAATCCTTATTACATATATATGTATAATTTTTTTTTCTAGGTTTTAAATAAAATCTGTTTACTGATTTTAAAATAAAACTTACTTTTCTTATTTTCTGGGATGATCCATATAATTCCAGAAATCAAATATCCATATCACAAAATCATGTTTGTAATGCTTTTTAATCCTTGTTTTAAATTCAAGAAATCTGGAGTTCTTCCTTGTGCCATATCAGTGTGCACATGCACACATGCACACATACTTGCACACAATTAATTCCATATATTCTTATACAAATAAATTCAGATATTTTCAAAATTCAACTAAAATAAGATTCCATGAATTTCTGGGGCATTACAATTGGTTGCCATAAAAACTTTTCAAATACTTTACCTTTAAAAATACCACATTTATATCAGATTAAAACCTTAAAAACATAAGGTTAAGCCCTTCCATATACTAAAACCAATGATTTCAGAAAAGTCCTTCTTTTAAAATAATTTTATTTCCCTAGTAAATGAATTAGGAAAAATCCCCAAAAATCACAGAAGTTCAATTTCATCATGTAATCAAACATATTAAAATTTTAGACCCAATTTTTTTCTGAAATTCTCAAAATAAATTTTCAAACCCAATTATATCATATTTTTCATCAAAAATTCATAATAAAATTTCTATAGCTTGGAAAATTATAAAAATTAAAATCCATCTCCAAAATAATGTTTTACTTAACATATAAATTTTCCTTGGCAATCTGAAGTCATATATTCTCGGTTTTACATCAAAACCATGCAAATTCGTATGCGTATGAATTAAAATAAATCGACATAATATAACCCAATTATATCATCATCCATTTTATCACAAAAACGAATTTAAATCATAAATCCAAAACCATATATTCATAGAATAAAAATAGAGATAGTATGATGTTATTATTCATTTGTGGTTGCTTAATCCTCCCTGGCTTTGATCTTATCTTTTGATTGAAATTTCCTCTTTTTCCTTCCTTGTTAATGGCCGGCTATATTAGAGTTCTTGCATTTATTTTTGATTTTGATAAAAATGAACGTGAATGGACAAAGACATGGAGTGTATAACCGTGTAATATAAAATGGCTATTTACTAATTTGCCCATGTATAATTTATTTAACCAATAAACCAATTTAATGCCCATTTATCTTATTAATAAGCACAGACCTATATATAATTTATACAAATCTCAATCTCTTTATCATCATTATCCTATTTAATTTATCTAATTAAATTTTCTGAATAATGTCATAAAAATTTAGGGATGTTACAAAAGTACCTGGCAGAGTGCATTCTACAGCTGTTGTGTACAACCACTTGGTTAAAACAAAAGAATCTAACAGGTTTACGTGGAACAAGAGAGTTTGGAGTGACTTGATTCGATGAATGACAACTTTATTCTTAGGAAAATTATGCCAAACACGCTCCATACAAAGAACAAACTTAAGCAACTTGGAATTATTGATGAAGATGTTTGCGTCCTTTGTAATCAACAAAGAGAATCAAATGTCCACCTTTTCTTTGAATGCTCCTTTTCTATGCGGTCTAAGCAAGGATAGTACAAATTCTAACTTCACAAGGCCCATACACGATAGTAGAGATGAATGGAAAAGAATCTACTTCGCCAATAGGAAGGAAATGTCTAATTCGATTGTGATGATATCTCCTTTGGAGAAAGTGATAAAAGGTATGTAAACTGAGAGGAATGATAGAGTTTTTGTGGGAAAGATCTCTATGCAAATGGATGTGGTTTTTAAAGTTTGTAGGATGATGAAAAGGAAGGTTCATGGTTTCAGGATGTATGACTAGCCTAATTCAAAATATTTTGAATTATTTGGCTATCTAGATCTTGGCACATTAGTTGATTAGATGTCTTCATCTCTGGTTTTGTCTTTGTGTTTTGTTTTTCTGTTTTTGTTTTCCCAACTTGTTTTCTTTTTTCTCAATTGGTCTGTCTTTGTGTATATGTACTCTTCTTTTGGCTTTATTAATAAATATGGTAAGGGTCTAGTTAACCCTGCTTGCCTTGGGCAAGAAAAAACAATTGTTGCTTTAACATAATTACTGTAAACCCAAAATCACTTTTGTACTTGTTAAATAAACTTTGAAACTCATCCATTTAAAGAACTGAGTACATCTTCACTTTTCAAACGAGGTGATATACCTTTTTAATTATCTTTACACAACCATTCATTATAACATGTGTTATAATCCCAAAAACCTCATTTATATTCTTTTACAAAAATGCTTAAATTCATTCCCAACTAAACGTACCTAAAATGATATATATATATATATATGCATACTAATTTATTTATAAAACTAAGGTATTTAACAAAATACTAAAAACCATTTAAAAGATATTATAATATAAATGATTTTATTTCTCTAATAAAATCATCAATGAATTTTCTAAAAACTATATAACTATCTTTAAAATAATTATAATATGGTTTAAAAGATTTACTTAAAATATCTATTTTATAATTTTATTTAAAAACTATAAAAACAAGTTTTATAATTTAAACCTTACTTAAACCATTACTAAATGATTATCAAAATATATTATATTTTGATATTTCCAAACCAATTTCTTTTTGTTGAGCACATGAAAATTGTTTAGGCACATCTAAATATATATTCTTTCACAATATATTCCCATTTTAACCAATTTAACACATGTTAAATACAAGGGGTTTCAAAGTGCGTTTATAGCGACAATTTTGCTTCAACCATACACAACACACTATCATTTTCCATAATAATATCAAATATGTAAATAACAAGTCAGATCCATGAAACATGTTTCAGAGGGTTATAAAAAGATTATACTACATATAATGCTATCACTTGCTTTCTAAAGCAAGAAGAGGTCCAAAAGTAATAATTTGCATTGTTCGCTATTAATTTTTTATTTTGCATAACCATAGTTATACGGACAACTTATACAAATAAAATGGTGATTAAACCTACCCAAGCCCAAGTCAATCCAAGGCGAAGAGGATCTTGCTAAGAGAGCAATGACGAAGATGGCGTCCCGATTGGACCTCGTACGTATAACTTATGGATTTTATAAGAATTCAAATTTAAAACTAAATTGATTAATTTAATTAACCACTAAATACCTTTACTTACCCTTAAACATTCTTCTCCTCCAAATCCCCATCTTCCTAGATATGCACGCAAGCACCAACCAAAGCTATGCATTCCAACCCGACAACACAGAGCTCTGCTCTACGAAATCAAATGTCATATACTCCATCGTTCTTCTCTTCGCAAGCTCGACTAGCCAGACCCATCAAAGTGAAGCTCGGTTACCCTATGATAATCATAACCTGAAGCCCACCTTCGACCAACAATTTTCGCAACCCACCTCTAACCTCCTGAGCGCATCCAACTGCAACCTATCGACCTCTCTTCACACCCCGAGTACAACTACACCACCAACACGACCTTTTGCCACCCCTAGCTCATCGTGACCATGACCCAACAAAATGACAAGAAAAGTATCACGGGTCCACCTAAGCAGCCGTACCACCTTAGACCATCATTAAAACACTCACCTTTGCCTAACAAGCACGATGACACTCACCCGTTCACCTATCGCTACCTCAATCATTGCCAATCATGGACCCTTGCTTCGGCTGGCTATGTCGAGCATAGTCAACCAACATCACACCTCTCAATGTCTACACTGATTTAAAGCAATCACTCATGTTAGGATCCAAAATCGTCGAATTTCGATGCTTTTAGCTCAGAATTTAATTAAGTAAAGAAGAAGAAGAGTAGGGGCTGTTTACTAATGGAAGAAAGGAGGAAGTCATAAAGAGGGTTAATTATGTGGGGGGATTTATAGTGAAATAAATAATATATTTAATTCTCTTAATTAAATCGTTGACTGTTTCGAGCTCGCACGTTCGTACGGGAT
The DNA here is from genome assembly GCA_030737815.1 of Allium fistulosum. Lineage (NCBI taxonomy): Eukaryota > Viridiplantae > Streptophyta > Magnoliopsida > Asparagales > Amaryllidaceae > Allium > Allium fistulosum. Next base: position 519,493,008 of record CM060901.1, on the reverse strand, counting down.
GTCCGATCACCACAAAACTCGATGGGGCATCTGGACACAAAAACACTAGTTTCATCAAAATCTGAGACTGTGCTATGGGATGATAATTTCACGGGTTTATTGAAAAAAATTATTATTAAAACAAGTTTATTGTCTTTAATTATGTATTAAATTTTTATCATTATCATTTATTATTTAGAAAAGTTTAATAAGCTTTCAGAATCATTTTATTCACTTTAAATCCAAGATTTAAATATTTAAATAATTTTGATATTTAAATATAAATGTTCAAAATTTTAGGTCACTATAGATAGATTTATTGAGAATTGATATGGGATATGATACATATATTTCTCTCTTTCATCCTCTATAAAAGAACTTCTAACAATAATTGTTTTAGAACTTTTAGGTGCCATTATCCCCACCATTTCTGGCCTCTTCAAGGAGCTCTAATAAATTCAACTCAAATAAATTCAAAACACGACAACTATTGGATAGTCAAAAGTCCATAGTTCAAGGATTAGCAGTCTGCCAAATAGAAAAGTTTTCAAAGGGGAGAGGGAGTTCATCATTTGTAGGTGTGCTTCAAGGCATTAGTTCCAAGTATGTTTTTACCGTTTCATATAATTTATAATTTATGAATAATATCTTATTAATCATATATATTATTATTATATTGTTCGTTAGGAGACGATTCTTATATGTATTGATGTTGTCACATACTAGTCTGGTTATATGTATGTATTCATTAAAAAACCAATTTTTTTCCATATAGATCAAATATGCATAGCCGAATAATCTATTTACAATAATTATTATTTTATTAATAAATATACATATATTAATATGTCATTTAATTATAACTATATGGTTTGTATTTAGTCATATCATCATGCCATGTTAATAATCAAAAATATATTTTATTAATGGATATTTACAATAATTATAATTTTCGGTAGCTGTAAATTAATTTTTATAATTATTTGATATTATTTATTATTATTTAAACCAATATACTATGTAAATAATTTATATAAAATTAAATATGTTTCAAAAATTAAATTTTAGATTTTATAAAATCATGAAATTAGCTCTCGGCATAAAAAATCAGAATTTAAAAATTAATTTTAATTTTTTTAAGTTATTGTAATATATGGCCAGAAAAACAATTAATTATAAAAAACAGATTTTGACCTGATAAAATTATGGAAAAATTCACCAATTCTCAAAATATCATGCTGAAAGTTTAAAATTTGAATAACTGGTTTCAATAATATCTTTTACTAATATTATATTATTTTTTGATTAATTAATTAATTTGTATATTGTAACGACCCAGAAATTTTGATAATTAAAATTCGAATATTTAATTGATTTTTAATATTAATAAATGAATTTAATAAGTCGAATAATTTATTATTCGAATATTGGATTTAATTTGGTTAATTAAATCGATAAATTAAATAGTGAAATTCCAGAAATAATTGGAAATCGAGTTAAAATGATTGAAAATGATTTGTAAAGTTTTATTTAATCATACTGGAGTTATTGAAAGGTTATAGAACTTTTAAAATTGAAATTGGAGTTAATCTGTAAAAAATTGAATATTTTAATATTTAATTATCGACTGTAAAAATAGCCAATTTTCGATCAGTCTCAGAATTGAACGAGACCAGTTCCATTGGATCCGCAATAGTTAGTTATTATCGGATTTTAATTTTCGTATCCATCGGAGTTATCGTTTGACCGTGGCAACTCGAAACGCATCGATATCATTTTAATTTTAAATCGTCGAGTTAAAAATAGTCATTTTTCGAACAGTGTCGGATTTCGACGAAACCAGTTTCATCGGATCCGTAATGTGAAATTATTGTAAGATTTCAAATTTCATAATTTTTGGATGTATCGTTTGTCCGGTACAAATTAAAACGCCTCGAAATCGATTTAAATCGGTTTAATTTAAATTGATCATTTATTGTCATATCTCACACAGACGATCGAATTTGCTTCCGAAACCTGTTCCATTGCGTTCGGAACGCGGGGTAAACCTTAGGAACGTCGGTCGGCACGTTCGATTTGGAGTTCGTAAAATTTTGAGTGAATAGTATTTTGGAAATTTCTATAAAAGCCCATCCTTTTCACAATTTTCAACGAATGAAGACGAGCCTAGGGTTTCATTTCAGCCTGGCCGCCATTTACGAAACCAAAGGCCAGAAAACAACGATCTTCTTCCCTATTTTCCTTCCAATCCACAAGACGATTCCAAAAATCATTAACTGCAAAATTGTAGAACACGTTGAGATGTTCTATATCAACGGTGATGATTGGGAAATACGCTACGGATGAGCGGCAATTGCAGCTGGAAGGTTGCGCGTTTGGAGGGCAAAATCTCGGCCTAGGCACGACCGAGTGGAGCACGACTCCGGCCGTGGGTAGCTAGGGTGGGTGGCTTTCGAATGGAGGTGGGTTGATGGAGTTTCGTGGATGAGAAGGGGGTGCGGCAGTTTGAAATCGCGAATGGCTATGGGTTCGTTGCGTTTAAAATTGCCTGGGAGGGAGATTGCGAACGTGGGGGGGAGAAGCATGTACGTGTGGCCAAGATCTGGGTGAAGAAACGTGCGGCAGAGATCTGATAGGGTATAAGGAAAATAAAATTTAAATTGAAATAAATTTGTATTTAAAATCGTATAATGTTTAAAACTCTGTAAATCTTTCATACGTGATCAGAATTCGATGAAACCAGTTGCGTTGTCTTCGTTTCGTCGAGCACTTCGCTGTGCAACTGAATTGGAGCCAATTGGAGCTAGTGTAAATTTTGGATGAAATCAAACGTCCGTTTATTTTATTCGAAAATAAACGCTGAAAACGGAATTGAAATCGAGGTGAGATCTTCTCACTCAAATTTGAATGTGGAATTATTTACAGTTATTGATTGATGATTGACTGTTTGAATGTGCTATTAGATATGATAGGATATATCTATATATAGCAGTATATACATATTGGCATATGTATATATTGGATTGATGATTTCCCGCCTCGTATAGCGGATGAGACCCTATTGCGCCGTTAGTAAGCGGATTTATAAAAACCCATATACCGCGATAATTCCGTACTGGAGCGGAATTGGTATTGTGCTAACATCTGTGGATGCAGGGAAACAGGTTGGAGGGATCCAACTGGATTCCTCACCGTATTGATTATTTACAGATATTGTGATATATTCTGTTATCATATTGATATATGATATTGACTGTTGTGATGGACTAATTGATGCTGTTGCATCATCGGATTCAGTTTTGAAATGTAAAAATAACGACTTTTAATTTAAAAAGAATTTTTAAAGTGATTTTTGAAAATATACGTTTTATGGGATTTTTGAATCGATTTATAAACGTGAAATTTTAAAGTTATAAAAGTTATAATTTTTAGTGAAATATAGCCGAAGTGTCGTTTTTGAAAGAAAAGTCGATTTATTTATAAAATGGTTTAAGTTGGGATTTTTGAATAACTATAAACGATTTGTATAGAAAGATTTATAAAAATTGATATTTTTGTAAATCAAAATATTGGACTTATAAAACGAATTTTTATAAGTGTTAGAAAGAAGTATAAATGGATTTCATAAGTGAATGAAATTAATAGATTTATAACGTGAAGTTATAAAGTAAATAGATATTGTAGAATAAAAGATTTATAAGAAATTTACTTATAAATTTGACTTTTACACTTAGATGAGATATGAATAGAAGTTGATAAATGAAATGATTTTATAAGTGGAAATTGTTATAAAGTATAAATGCGATTTATAAACGTTGTTTATAAATCCGAAATCACTTATCTTGATAAGTAAATTATAGAAGTAAATAAAAGAAAATTTATAAGTCGAAGTTGTTATTAAAATAGAAATAGAATTTATAAACGTGTTTATAAATTCAAAAATCAGTTGAATTTGAGAATTTAAATATAGAAGATTTTTAAAGAAGATATATTCGCGATTTTGGATAGCGAATTTTTCTTGAGATAAAAACGTGTAGAAATGATTGAAATTGGGTTAAGTGAATTATATTCACAATTTTGGACAGTGAATATATTGTTAAGTAAAATGGATAGTTTTGGAAAAGCGATATTGTAAAATGAAGTTAATTGTTTTAAAAGATGATTTAAATGTATTATGAATCGAAATCATAGATTTCAACATTTATTGTTGAAATAGACGTTTTCGAAAAATAAGGAAATGATGGACTATAACACTGTTGTTATAGTAAATGATTTCCGAAAGGAAATGTTTTGATGTAGTATTGGGATTTATATATCTATTAAAATCCGAATCCCTATACTAGTGATTTTGAGTCGTCGTAACGATGTTTTACGTAACATTCGTTTTGACTCAAATAAATGTGTTTAAAGAGAATGATTTCCTTAAAGAATGGATATATACTTAATTTGATTTAAGTATATCGAGTATTTTCTAAGTGTTGAAAATAAACGATTTGTGAATTACTTATTATTAAATAAGTAGGGAAATGCTTTTCCAATATGAAATGAACTGTTTTGAGATTTTATCTTCAAAGATAAAATGAAATGTGGAAATTGATTTGAAATTGTTTTCAAATGATAAAGTGTGGAAATTTTATATCTAGTAAAGATATTTTGGAAAATAAATAATTTGGAAAATTATTTGGAATCTGATGAATGTTGCGCATCTTTATTGATAGTTAAATAACCGACTATCAATAATTACCTTTAGATAGGTATTTGTTGTGAATTGGATGAATTTGAATGCCACACTTATTTTTGAATAATCGCTCACTATTCGGGTTAACCGGGAAAGGACCATGGGGTCGTATAACCCATTCCGAATATGTGATACGTCGTTATGAATCGCATTTGAAGACCGGTGTTGAAGACCGGATATTTTTGAAAACGGAAGGATTACCGTCGAGTTACTCTACATCGACTGATCTTCGATTTAGAGGTTTTATCACCCTTAGTGACGGGAAGTCCTGACGTGATTGAAAATTATCCGGAAATGCAAGGGCTTCGTGAGAAGTGCCTTCGGTTCTGTTCGATCCCGGAACAGACTTGTATGGATTGTGTGTCTGACGTTACAATTTGAGATATAAAGCTGATTTCTTTCAAATACATTTCTGTTGGTGGCGGAGAATTTATTCTTTTAGCTTAACACCCTTCTCTGAGACGTACGAGCTCAGAGGTTATGTAGTTGAAATTCATCAGCGATATATCCCAATTTGGTAACGTGGCATACTGAGTGTTGCTGTGAAATGATCAGTGTTTGATCATTTGTGATATGATCATTTGTTTGATCTTATATCTTGGTGATCATAGGTTGATCATTTTGTTTGACCCGAAGCAGGGCTTTTTGAGAAAGCGTAGCTTTGTGGACGAGACTTCGTCGAGCCTCACACCCCGGAAATGGTCGAAACAGGAAGGATGCGGCAAGGTTCTAGGGAGTAGCGCCCCTTAGTGTATGTCATTCCTTCTGGATAAAGGTGGTATCATGGTATGGAGCCCAGATACTTAACCTCTGTGGTTGCTGCACAGTTATCTTTACTTTGTGGTTTGTTGGAAATCGGGGATCCTCGGGAAGATCGGTGACGATCGAGGGATGGCATACGCGTGTCAGTAGTTACCTATTTTTGCAGAGGTAACCCGGCCTTGTGTTGGCAGAGATCTAACCGTAACGTTAGATTCTCGGGTCGTCTATTCCAGGGACGTACCCATCGTGGATAGGAAGTTCCTTAGCCTGACCATTTGTTGGAAATCCAAAGAAACAATACGTGACTTGTACGGTTTTAGTTGTAGAACCTATCATTCACTTATGGTGGCGCCCCACTGTTTGGATGGTAGCTATAGTAGGCATAGTTCGAAATGTCTATGCTGGCTAAGATTTATATTCTACTTTCGAAATAATTTCTACACTATGCACTAATAATAATATCAAAAAGAATTTGTTTCTTTTGCGTAGTAAGCATCTTTGACTATCATAAGAAGAAATCTCCTCCAATTCTGCGTTTGCATTGTGTGTGTGGTGGGAGGTCTTATGGTAGTTTCATTTTCCAAAAGCATTGCGAATTGACTTTAAAATTTTCCTGTTGTTTATTTTAAAGATAAACTGTTTTACGATCTCACACCAGTCACCATGACTGACTCGGAGTTTATTGTTTCCCTTCTAAACTCTGGGTGCCCACCATTTTCCACACGGGCAGCCTAGAGTTATGTTATCAGGATATTCTGGATATTCTGGAGCTTGGAGATATTCTGGATGGCGAGACGTAGTATTTGTATCTGATAGTATTTATTCCGCTGTGTATTCTGTATGAGGACAAGTTATATAACTGTCCATTGTTGTATATTGACTCTGATGATTGATGTATGTATAAACTGATATAGTTCTTTGTTTTAAAAGACTAGTGTTTATCTATTATATATTGTTCCGCTGCGATGTGTAAGATTCTGATATTGTTCTGTCTCTGTTCTGTATCTGTTGTTGTTTTGTTGTTCTTCTTCTCTTTTTCTTCTATCTTCTTCTTCTTCTACCTTTTCTTTTTCTTAAAACCATAACTTTTCGGGTTTCCGGCATTCGATGGCTCAGCAGTCGATAAAGTGAGTATCGATGTTGAATTTTCGAAAGTCGAAAATTTTCGGGATGTTACATTTGGTATCAGAGCATATGGTTAAGCGACAACCCTGCTCTGTTGGGTGTTACTCATTAGAGATAGAGTCAGTAGTACTCTAGCATGAGTTGAGTGTAATAATAGATACGAGTGCGTATTTGTTAGTGAATATAAAATTGTTTTATATTGTGATGATTGGTTTGTTGAGTGGTATATGGATTCTGGTCGGTATTGTCCGTACAACTCTATCGATAGGGATCTCTAAACACTTATATAGAACAATTCGACACAATATTGTTTTAAATTGGGTAAATGAAATAATTTTACCTTGATTATATTTTGTATATAAGGAAATAATTTTTCAGAATTATTAAAGTGTATATGAATTGATTGTTAAGTTGTTTGAATAAGTTGAATTAAAACAACAATTGTGAAAGAGTAAATTGTATAAACCAATGAATTATAAAAGATGAAGTTATAATTAATATGATTTGCAATTGAAAAATAATCTTATATATATAAGAAGTGAAATTTTATAAGTAAAAGATTTATAAATGTGATTTATAATCTAAGATAAAATTCCAGAGAAGTGTTTTGAAAGAATTTAAAGCACTGAATTCACTATGTTGCTGGAAAATAATAACGGTGATGACTGCAGCATCATCGGTATCATTTTCGAGTTTCTGTGTGATTGATTTGCTATCCATAGTAAATTGGAAATTGAGGTTTTGTTGTGATAAACAAATTTGAAAATTAAAGTCCAAATTTAAGTATGGTAAATATAAGTGAAATAAGATTTATACTTATGATATGAGATAATAGATTTAACTTTAGTAAAGTTAATGAATTTGAGTAGCATAATGAAATATGATGTGAAATTTAACTAAAAGAAAGTCAAATGTGATATAAATTTGAATGATTGATGAAATTTGATTCTGGTAAAAGGTTAAATGAATTTTGTTAAGAAAAACAAAAATCTGAGTTGGATTTATAAGTGGAAACTTAAGTTAAGTTGAACAAATGATGTTTGAAATGGAAAATAACTTAAGTGATATTGAAGTGAAGTTTATTTTGATATCAAAGTAAATTAATAAAGTGAATTTATTAAATGAATGTGAACTTGAGTTATATAAAATTCAATTTTATTTGTTAAAAAGAATTAGCAATTGAATTAATAAATGGATTGAATGTCAATCAATTGAATGTAAATAATTGATACGAAGTAATGAATATAAGTGTTAATTCATTAAAAGCTAATGAAGTTGAGAAATTAAACAAATTGAATGTAAAGAAATGTAAATTGAATAAATTTGGTTATGATTGGTTATACATTGGTTGTTAGATTGATTGTTAGTTGATTTCGTGAAATTCATTAAGGGTTAATGAAATTGAATCGACAAATTGGAAGCAAAGTGATTAAATTCAAATTGATAATATGTAAATTTGAATAGAAATGAATTTGATTCAAATTGAAAAGGAACCAACATGAATGTAAATTAGTGAATGTAAACTAATTGGAAACAAATGAATGAATGTTAGTTAAATCCAATATTAACGAATCAAATGTGAGTAAATTGAAAACCAATTCAATGAATATTAATGAGAAATGAATGAATATTGATTCGGTATGGATTTGTTGGATGTTTATTGGATGATGATGGTTTGATGGTTGCATTGTTGCTTCTGAATGCATTTGTTGTTTGTTGCATTGTTATGTTAGCATATGTAGTTATGTTGCTATACGATGTATATTGATTTTATTTCCATATCTACATGTTCTCATATGGTTTGTTGAGTGTTTAGTAGGTGCGGATGGCGTTGCTTCGCATTTGGAGCTCGCTTTCGCGCTATATTAGCCGTATACGCTCGCTAAATAAATAATAAGGTACATATCTCGGATTAAATATCGTACTTTTACACTTTTTCCCTACGGGATGCCTCATCACTTGATGGGATGTATATTTGTGATATATATACACTGTCATTTTTTTTTCGGATCGAGCCGCGCAAAGGAGACGCTGGCGAAATTTTCTGAAAATTTAAGGCGTTAGAATATTTTTGAGAAATTTGAAAATTTTGAAAACTAAGTTATGATTTGAAAAATTAGTAAAGATTCTGTGAGAAGTTAACTATGAATTTTGGAGAAGTTAAACACTTAACAGATTTGAAAATCTAATCTGAACGGTTTGTTTTGGAAAGTTAACGGATTTTGTATCTTTTTCCTAACTTGTAATTTCGAGGACGAAATTCTTTTAAGGGGGGAAGTTTGTAACGACCCAGAAATTTTGATAATTAAAATTCGAATATTTAATTGATTTTTAATATTAATAAATGAATTTAATAAGTCGAATAATTTATTATTCGAATATTGGATTTAATTTGGTTAATTAAATCGATAAATTAAATAGTGAAATTCCAGAAATAATTGGAAATCGAGTTAAAATGATTGAAAATGATTTGTAAAGTTTTATTTAATCATACTGGAGTTATTGAAAGGTTATAGAACTTTTAAAATTGAAATTGGAGTTAATCTGTAAAAAATTGAATATTTTAATATTTAATTATCGACTGTAAAAATAGCCAATTTTCGATCAGTCTCAGAATTGAACGAGACCAGTTCCATTGGATCCGCAATAGTTAGTTATTATCGGATTTCAATTTTCGTATCCATCGGAGTTATCGTTTGACCGTGGCAACTCGAAACGCATCGATATCATTTTAATTTTAAATCGTCGAGTTAAAAATAGTCATTTTTCGAACAGTGTCGGATTTCGACGAAACCAGTTTCATCGGATCTGTAATGTGAAATTATTGTAAGATTTCAAATTTCATAATTTTTGGATGTATCGTTTGTCCGGTACAAATTAAAACGCCTCGAAATCGATTTAAATCGGTTTAATTTAAATTGATCATTTATTGTCATATCTCACACAGACGATCGAATTTGCTTCCGAAACCTGTTCCATTGCGTTCGGAACGCGGGGTAAACCTTAGGAACGTCGGTCGGCACGTTCGATTTGGAGTTCGTAAAATTTTGAGTGAATAGTATTTTGGAAATTTCTATAAAAGCCCATCCTTTTCACAATTTTCAACGAATGAAGACGAGCCTAGGGTTTCATTTCAGCCTGGCCGCCATTTATGAAACCAAAGGCCAGAAAACAACGATCTTCTTCCCTATTTTCCTTCCAATCCACAAGACGATTCCAAAAATCATTAACTGCAAAATTGTAGAACACGTTGAGATGTTCTATATCAACGGTGATGATCGGGAAATACGCTACGGATGAGCGGCAATTGCAGCTGGAAGGTTGCGCGTTTGGAGGGCAAAATCTCGGCCTAGGCACGACCGAGTGGAGCACGACTCCGGCCGTGGGTAGCTAGGGTGGGTGGCTTTCGAATGGAGGTGGGTTGATGGAGTTTCGTGGATGAGAAGGGGGTGCGGCAGTTTGAAATCGCGAATGGCTATGGGTTCGTTGCGTTTAAAATTGCCTGGGAGGGAGATTGCGAACGTGGGGGGGAGAAGCATGTACGTGTGGCCAAGATCTGGGTGAAGAAACGTGCGGCAGAGATCTGATAGGGTATAAGGAAAATAAAATTTAAATTGAAATAAATTTGTATTTAAAATCGTATAATGTTTAAAACTCTGTAAATCTTTCATACGTGATCAGAATTCGATGAAACCAGTTGCGTTGTCTTCGTTTCGTCGAGCACTTCGCTGTGCAACTGAATTGGAGCCAATTGGAGCTAGTGTAAATTTTGGATGAAATCAAACGTCCGTTTATTTTATTCGAAAATAAACGCTGAAAACGGAATTGAAATCGAGGTGAGATCTTCTCACTCAAATTTGAATGTGGAATTATTTACAGTTATTGATTGATGATTGACTGTTTGAATGTGCTATTAGATATGATAGGATATATCTATATATAGCAGTATATACATATTGGCATATGTATATATTGGATTGATGATTTCCCGCCTCGTATAGCGGATGAGACCCTATTGCGCCGTTAGTAAGCGGATTTATAAAAACCCATATACCGCGATAATTCCGTACTGGAGCGGAATTGGTATTGTGCTAACATCTGTGGATGCAGGGAAACAGGTTGGAGGGATCCAACTGGATTCCTCACCGTATTGATTATTTACAGATATTGTGATATATTCTGTTATCATATTGATATATGATATTGACTGTTGTGATGGACTAATTGATGCTGTTGCATCATCGGATTCAGTTTTGAAATGTAAAAATAACGACTTTTAATTTAAAAAGAATTTTTAAAGTGATTTTTGAAAATATACGTTTTATGGGATTTTTGAATCGATTTATAAACGTGAAATTTTAAAGTTATAAAAGTTATAATTTTTAGTGAAATATAGCCGAAGTGTCGTTTTTGAAATAAAAGTCGATTTATTTATAAAATGGTTTAAGTTGGGATTTTTGAATAACTATAAACGATTTGTATAGAAAGATTTATAAAAATTGATATTTTTGTAAATCAAAATATTGGACTTATAAAACGAATTTTTATAAGTGTTAGAAAGAAGTATAAATGGATTTCATAAGTGAATGAAATTAATAGATTTATAACGTGAAGTTATAAAGTAAATAGATATTGTAGAATAAAAGATTTATAAGAAATTTACTTATAAATTTGACTTTTACACTTAGATGAGATATGAATAGAAGTTGATAAATGAAATGATTTTATAAGTGGAAATTGTTATAAAGTATAAATGCGATTTATAAACGTTGTTTATAAATCCGAAATCACTTATCTTGATAAGTAAATTATAGAAGTAAATAAAAGAAAATTATAAGTCGAAGTTGTTATTAAAATAGAAATAGAATTTATAAACGTGTTTATAAATTCAAAAATCAGTTGAATTTGAGAATTTAAATATAGAAGATTTTTAAAGAAGATATATTCGCGATTTTGGATAGCGAATTTTTCTTGAGATAAAAACGTGTAGAAATGATTGAAATTGGGTTAAGTGAATTATATTCACAATTTTGGACAGTGAATATATTGTTAAGTAAAATGGATAGTTTTGGAAAAGCGATATTGTAAAATGAAGTTAATTGTTTTAAAAGATGATTTAAATGTATTATGAATCGAAATCATAGATTTCAACATTTATTGTTGAAATAGACGTTTTCGAAAAATAAGGAAATGATGGACTATAACACTGTTGTTATAGTAAATGATTTCCGAAAGGAAATGTTTTGATGTAGTATTGGGATTTATATATCTATTAAAATCCGAATCCCTATACTAGTGATTTTGAGTCGTCGTAACGATGTTTTACGTAACATTCGTTTTGACTCAAATAAATGTGTTTAAAGAGAATGATTTCCTTAAAGAATGGATATATACTTAATTTGATTTAAGTATATCGAGTATTTTCTAAGTGTTGAAAATAAACGATTTGTGAATTACTTATTATTAAATAAGTAGGGAAATGCTTTTCCAATATGAAATGAACTGTTTTGAGATTTTATCTTCAAAGATAAAATGAAATGTGGAAATTGATTTGAAATTGTTTTCAAATGATAAAGTGTGGAAATTTTATATCTAGTAAAGATATTTTGGAAAATAAATAATTTGGAAAATTATTTGGAATCTGATGAATGTTGCGCATCTTTATTGATAGTTAAATAACCGACTATCAATAATTACCTTTAGATAGGTATTTGTTGTGAATTGGATGAATTTGAATGCCACACTTATTTTTGAATAATCGCTCACTATTCGGGTTAACCGGGAAAGGACCATGGGGTCGTATAACCCATTCCGAATATGTGATACGTCGTTATGAATCGCATTTGAAGACCGGTGTTGAAGACCGGATATTTTTGAAAACGGAAGGATTACCGTCGAGTTACTCTACATCGACTGATCTTCGATTTAGAGGTTTTATCACCCTTAGTGACGGGAAGTCCTGACGTGATTGAAAATTATCCGGAAATGCAAGGGCTTCGTGAGAAGTGCCTTCGGTTCTGTTCGATCCCGGAACAGACTTGTATGGATTGTGTGTCTGACGTTACAATTTGAGATATAAAGCTGATTTCTTTCAAATACATTTCTGTTGGTGGCGGAGAATTTATTCTTTTAGCTTAACACCCTTCTCTGAGACGTACGAGCTCAGAGGTTATGTAGTTGAAATTCATCAGCGATATATCCCAATTTGGTAACGTGGCATACTGAGTGTTGCTGTGAAATGATCAGTGTTTGATCATTTGTGATATGATCATTTGTTTGATCTTATATCTTGGTGATCATAGGTTGATCATTTTGTTTGACCCGAAGCAGGGCTTTTTGAGAAAGCGTAGCTTTGTGGACGAGACTTCGTCGAGCCTCACACCCCGGAAATGGTCGAAACAGGAAGGATGCGGCAAGGTTCTAGGGAGTAGCGCCCCTTAGTGTATGTCATTCCTTCTGGATAAAGGTGGTATCATGGTATGGAGCCCAGATACTTAACCTCTGTGGTTGCTGCACAGTTATCTTTACTTTGTGGTTTGTTGGAAATCGGGGATCCTCGGGAAGATCGGTGACGATCGGGGGATGGCATACGCGTGTCAGTAGTTACCTATTTTTGCAGAGGTAACCCGGCCTTGTGTTGGCAGAGATCTAACCGTAACGTTAGATTCTCGGGTCGTCTATTCCAGGGACGTACCCATCGTGGATAGGAAGTTCCTTAGCCTGACCATTTGTTGGAAATCCAAAGAAACAATACGTGACTTGTACGGTTTTAGTTGTAGAACCTATCATTCACTTATGGTGGCGCCCCACTGTTTGGATGGTAGCTATAGTAGGCATAGTTCGAAATGTCTATGCTGGCTAAGATTTATATTCTACTTTCGAAATAATTTCTACACTATGCACTAATAATAATATCAAAAAGAATTTGTTTCTTTTGCGTAGTAAGCATCTTTGACTATCATAAGAAGAAATCTCCTCCAATTCTGCGTTTGCATTGTGTGTGTGGTGGGAGGTCTTATGGTAGTTTCATTTTCCAAAAGCATTGCGAATTGACTTTAAAATTTTCCTGTTGTTTATTTTAAAGATAAACTGTTTTACGATCTCACACCAGTCACCATGACTGACTCGGAGTTTATTGTTTCCCTTCTAAACTCTGGGTGCCCACCATTTTCCACACGGGCAGCCTAGAGTTATGTTATCAGGATATTCTGGATATTCTGGAGCTTGGAGATATTCTGGATGGCGAGACGTAGTATTTGTATCTGATAGTATTTATTCCGCTGTGTATTCTGTATGAGGACAAGTTATATAACTGTCCATTGTTGTATATTGACTCTGATGATTGATGTATGTATAAACTGATATAGTTCTTTGTTTTAAAAGACTAGTGTTTATCTATTATATATTGTTCCGCTGCGATGTGTAAGATTCTGATATTGTTCTGTCTCTGTTCTGTATCTGTTGTTGTTTTGTTGTTCTTCTTCTCTTTTTCTTCTATCTTCTTCTTCTTCTACCTTTTCTTTTTCTTAAAACCATAACTTTTCGGGTTTCCGGCATTCGATGGCTCAGCAGTCGATAAAGTGAGTATCGATGTTGAATTTTCGAAAGTCGAAAATTTTCGGGATGTTACATATATTTTTAATATAATAAAACTTTGTTGTGCTATGTATACGATCTGGAAGTGTTTGATAATAAAAAATAAAATTTATTATATTAATATATATATATATATATAAATATGCTTATGTGTGTGTGTTTATATTAAAAAAATTATTATTATTTTGTTATTGTAATACACACACAGATATGTATACATACATATACGTATTAGTTCATAATTAAAAAAGGAAACTTTTAATATATTATGTGTATATGTGTGTCTGTATTAATTTTTATTTCAATAATGCACAGAATTATAAGTTATTAATATTTTACATATATAATTAGATTTATAATATTTATAGAAATATTATATATACATATATTTGGATAACTTACTAGACATATCGGATGAGCTAACGTGTCCGCTGCGATGTAAATCCCATCATCTACACACGGGCATGTTATACCATACACGGATTATCATGTAACCATGAACACACATACATATATGTATATGATATATAAGTGTACAATTATATGTATAAAACATAATTAAATATAAATCCTAATGAGTGTAATAACTAGCGCTCTCAACTCTAGGAATCCCGATGAGAGTGACAACAATTGCTTTCGACTCGATAAGTCCTATTGAGACTGACAACTGATGCTCCCGACTCAATGAGTCATAATGAGAGTGATAAATAATACTCTTGACTTGATGAGTCCTAATGTGAGCCATGTCATACTCTTGGCTCTAGGAATCCTAATGAAAGCAATCGCTTCTGACTACATAGGTCCTAGTAAGATCATCTCCTTATAACAAATCCTTGACCATTAGCCCTAAGTGTAGATAAAGATACTCTACTAGTTAGTCCTTAGAAGGCACAAAGAAATACTCTTAATGAGATGGTTCCCGATGAGAGTAATAATAAGTACTCTCGACTCCATACGTCCGAATGAGAGCATTACAACATAATAATTACTCGTATATGATCATTGAGAGTAAATAATAATATACATGACTAGTTAGTCCAAAGATGATAAATTTATAAATTCCAGCATATATATCTAGCTTGTAGCCCTTGGAGAGTAATATAACTCTCGAATAGTAAGCTTAGAGGAGTTACCTCTAAACGACATCACAAGCTCCTAACCAATCTTTAGAAAATAAGTGACATTTACTCACAAATATGAATCGAACATGTATTACTTGAGCGTCCCATACCACTCAGTATTACTCGAACGTTTACTAAAGCTAGCAATCTACACTTATCAAATCAACAATTATTCTATAATACGAGTCAACAAAATAATTGGAAAAATATTACCGAGCATCCCATACCACTAAGTACTACAAATCCATTTATTCAACATCCTCTCTATAAAGAATTAAATAAAAAAATCATCAAATATTCGGATGTCAAACCAATAAATATACCAAAAGGGGAATAAATGTCAAAACTCTTTAAAAAAAATAGATTTATATAACTAAAAAAATCCCTGTTTGAAATTTTTTGTTTAATCCTCTTTATTAAATATTAAATTTATGAAGGAATTTCACTCTCAGAAATATTATCAAAAATCCCTCATTTATACTTATAAAAATTCCATACATTTAATTACCCTTTAAAATCTGTATTTTCATTTAATTTTTTTATTTCCCTCACTCCTAGACCTGAAAATAAACGTCGATAACGCCGTAGTCACGCTGAAATCATTTTCCAACAACAACGTGATTTCAACATAATTTTGCACCACATAAGTAAACAAAGTAGCTAAATAGCTTTTTCATTACATCGATTCGAATATCATAATTCATTACATTATTTTAACCCAAATTGTTGCCCACGTAGGGGTAAATATAAATAAAACATAGATAGAGTAGTGTTGTGTTCGACATATGAAGACGTCGATACAACACATAGCCAGTCATAGACCCTGGCTTTACACAGCAAATTTCAAAATAAATTTTATTATAAGATACTTGTCTGATCCATAAACTCAACCTACTCAAATGAGTACTCATGAGTTTATGCGAAATAATAAAAACATGGATCAGACATAACGCCTGGTATGTGTAAAACCTTCTCCCTAGACATCCATTGTGAGAGCACAGTGATAATGCGGAATGGGTTTTCCCCTTACTTCATCATTAAGATACATCATATATGTAAATAATATCATACAAAAGCAACCATGTGCATAAACAATCTAGAAGTGTAACTTACACTTATCTTCCAGTTATAAACCATGTCATATATCAATTCAAATTATGTGTACCCTATACTTATTAGTTTGTTATGAACCATGTCATACATTCATTCATCATCCAAACAAACATCACCTTATCTCTTGTTTTAGGCTTTCGTCATTAAGTTATCATTAACTTATTTAGTGATCACCTCCATAGGCCTATCTATCACTAATTCATCTCTTCTCGAACAACATCACCTGATCGAATGACCATTCGTTCACTAGTAGGAGTTACCCTTACTAGAGCCATCCTGACTCTCCTAAGAGGTTGAATGTAAGCACCCTGATTGCATTCTAGTAAGCGTCTTTACTAAGCATCAATATCCCTTCTTACTCCATAAACTGTTATCGTTCACATTATGGATTTATTCATTTTAGTTATAACACCACCCTGATGCTTTGACACCTAGCCTTAACTCCTGTTTAGAGTTTATAAATCTTTTAGTATTAAACCCTATCGTGGGACCTTGCCCTATACCATTGGACTTTAAACTAATAGTTAAGGCACCATTCCATCCAATAACTCCATGAGAAGACATGTTTTTATGATCATAGTCCAAACCATTTCATTCATTCATTGGTTGTGTACCCTAAAAATTTAGATAAAATATTTTTCTCTTTCATTTAAATAATACCTTTCATTTATTAGCTTCTCTAAGATTTCTTTGATTTCAAAAGGTTACCACCATTTTAACTTATAAAAATCTTTCCTTTATTTCTTTCCTATGAAATAGTTCAATAACACTTGGAGACTGTCTACCAAAGTGTCCTAAGAATTTTCTCATTTTACTTAGAAAATATGGGATCCCATGCTTTCATGGGGATGATTAGTCATCACGAATTAGCTATCCATAACTTTCGAACGCTTTAGCCTAACTGTCATGAAATGACTATTCCATAGACATTGCGGGTTAATTGTCCTAGGCCATCACACTGTGATATTATATTGGTTATCCTGAGGAGCCTTCTTAAAGAATTTTGCAAGTAGATAGCTTCCCAATCTACATCATATCAAACTTCAAATACCGGTTGTGAATAATCTTCCCTATAGTCATCGTGCCTAATCCATCCAAAGTCCTCATGCCTATTCCATCCATAGCTCCCTAATCCATCAATACCAACGTGCATAATCCATCCATAGTCATCGCATGTTATTTCCACTAAGACTTTATGTGCTAACTTGTTCATAGCCATCGTGCATCATTTCCATCAAGGTCATTGTGTCTTAGTCTACACAAAGCTATCGTGGGTTATTGCCATCAAAACCATCACATGTAATCCCAATTGAAGCCTTCGTGAGCAGATAGCTTCAATAACTCGTTTATAGCCATCATGGGTTATTTCCGTTAGTGCCATCGCAGGTTATTTCCGTTAGTGCCATTGTAGGTAATGTTATATATGCTATCATGAGTTAAATGACGATCTTGTAATTATATTGAAAACTGATTCATTGCTTAGTTTACTATTAACTTTTCACTAGATCCCATTTGGTGTCGAACTCTCGTTTGCTAATGTTTATCTTTATAGGTTACTTTTTAGAAAATGGCTAACTACAACTTCCATTGGTTAATTAATTATCATTAATTAATTAATTCTTCTCTTGGCCAATTAATTCATATAAAATCAAAAATTTATGGTAAAAATCCGAAAAATTCATGAAAAGACAATTTTACCATATTTTACCTTTTCTCAAAATTCCAAGTCGAAATAATTAATTATATTATTTTAATAATTAATTTACATAAAATTAACCCATTTTCCAACTTAGAAAATTCATATTAAGTCCAAATTAATTTCGACACTAACTAAAAATCCATCTCTATTTCATCATTATAAGCATCTTATTAAATTTTCATGAAATTTAAATATGTTTTAATCATGTTTTACCCTAAAATATGAATAAATTTACTCTATTTTAATTTCTAAACACGTCAAATAAGTTTTAATCATCTAAACATGTTTAACATAATCAAAACATTCATATAAGAATCAAATCCGAAAACAATAAGTTAGGATAGGTTTTAAAGAAATATTTTACTCACCTTGATTTAAGAAACCTTGTTTTAATCTTTCTTTTGCTTAAAGTTGAAAGCTTTAGTCTTCTAGCTTTGAAATCTTCTTCTTCCTTGAGAATAATGGCCAGCCTTGGTTCTTGAGTTTAAGGGTTTTGTTTTGTAAAATGGAATGAAGTGAGGTGGTATAAAATAAGGGATTAGGACTAAAGAAAGTGGGCTAGTGCTTTTTACTTTGGCTAATATCCCATTCTAGCCTAGTCACACTATTACATTTCCCATAGCACAAAACTTCCCACCAAAATTCAAAAATTTATTTTCATTAACAAGGCCAACATTAATTGCTCTAATTACCCTTGATCCATTCAGTTAACTTTATAAAGTTCCCACACTTAATTAATCAAATCTCTTATAGGAGTAAATAAATTATCTTATTTATTTCTTTAATATCATTTTCTTATTATTAATTTAATTTTCCATATTATAGACTCTCCAAAATATGGGGTGTTACAACTTCTCCCTTGATTATTTCCTTTTTTCATGCTTAGAGCTCCCCCTTCCCATGCCTGAAGCTTCTAGTAACCTACTACTAAGAAAAGAGGTTGGTATCAACCTGAATTGTTTGGTACCGAGTTCTACACTTAGCCAATTTTGGCTCATGTCTTCTGGAGTTCCTACCTTTCTTTGTCCTCAAGCTTGGCTCGAAGTTTCATCTTCTTTGCCTCGAAGCAACTCCTTCTACCGATCAAAACTGCAATTTCCAACTCCTCAACATTAGCGCAGTACCAAAATGAGATTCGATACCTAAGCTAATTCTAAATGACTTGCGACCTGAAGTACAAGCTCATCCCATCCTCCAGATCCCCTCCTCTAAGTTTTATCCTATCCTTTAAATCCCTCCTCTAAGTTTCATCCCATTTTGAGCAATTTGACTTCGTTTTTCCCAAATCAATGACCCGTTCCTAAGTAATCTAAAAGCACTAACAAACCATATCAATGTAATACATACAATAACAACCATCATCCATATACATTCATTAAGACATAAGCAATCGATCCAAATATGATAACATAGAAGATCTAGCCTATATCTAGTTTTGCATTAAAGTGACAATATGATCTGAAAGGGGTTGTAAAACCATTTAAAATGCATTTTAATCCTTTTAAATTCGGCCATAAACATTTTTAGAGGCCAAATTAAGGTTTAAAGTCATTTTAACATGGAAATCATATTAAAAACATCATTTTTTACTATATGGACAAGCATAGAATAGTGAGAGAACAATAATCACTCACCTTATACCCAAATTACCAATCAAATTCCCCAAATCTGATCTGAACAGTAGCAAGTCCAAAACACCAAAATTATGAATCCATGATCCCTCTTCACTAATTACCTTTCGAATATTGGATTAGGCTAAGATTAGTAGCGAAAAGATGAACTTTTTGATGAAATCAAGTATAATGGAGGTTTGGAATTATTTTGAGAAAATGGGAAATGATTTGAATTCATCCCATCACCCCTAAGTAGGCACAATTCCCAAAATTAGTTAGTGGACCTAAGTATTGGGCTAGCTTCATCGCTCATCAATATGTCTAACATCAAACATAATTTAAAATGGCCATATCTCCTAGATGGTAAGTCCATTTTTCTATTATGACCACTCTTTGGAGAAAGAAATGTAACGCCCCGTAAAATGAATCATAAATAAATAAAGTAAATTGAATTGAATTAAATATGATAAGGATTGGATATGAAAATTTTAAAAAAAAATTGAAATTTGACCACGAAAGTTATTATGTTGCGTTCGTGGCGAAATTCTAATCTGTTTCCATATATAATATGCTGAAATTGGAGCTCAAACGAAGAAGTTATGAGCGTTTGAAGTTTTCAAAATTAAATTAATTTAGCTTGAATTCAAATTCAAATGAGAAATCAAATTTAGGATTTAAATTTCAAAACTAGCTTGGGGGCTAAGCGTTTAACGTTAAAAAGTTAATTAGGGAATAAAATAATAAGATAACAAAAATAAATAAACCTCTCCTGAATAAACGGAGCGGTCGACCTGAATAGGTCAACCGGTCAACCATAGCGATCGACCGGTCGCCCAAGGGCGATCGATCGCTTGGTAACAATAGTTTCCATTGGCGGCTAGGGTTTTATGTTCTGTCTTATTCGGTTGTGCAATCCAGATTAACCCATTCCCTACCTACTTCCATCCTACGGTTCCAGGGCGCTTCAACTCCAATAAATAGAAACCTACCCTCTCCACTTTTATTCATATTATTTTAGGGAATACGATGAAACTCTACCATTGGTATGTATCTAATAAGATTGAGAAAATCCGTAGAGAATTCAGGTAAGGATTCAGCTATTTCCTATTTGTTTCTTCTTCCTCCAATCTATCCTAAGCTTTTCCAATTATTCTAGATCTAATGGATATATATACCTCTTCCCTATTGTGTGTGTATATATCAAAAGAGAGAGATTCTAGAAGAGATTGTAAGGCATGTAAATCCAAGGAAGGCGACGCTAAGGCTATTTAGTTAGTGGAAACCTTAGTATTTCTTTTCAGCAATTGTTTAGTGTATTTCTTTTGGATTTGAATATGCCTTAGGGATTTTGGAATTTCGAAAATATGATAGATAAAATCCCCATAGATTCCTTTTTAATTCGATATGTCAATTCTATGCTGAGATTCCCAATTATTTATATTAATTTGTTAGATTTTTTTGTTATGTAATTTTTGATAATTTCATAGTCTATTCCACTTCTCCTTCTTCTTTGGGTCAAATTGTGATCCTTCAATAAAATAAGAGGTTTAGATTACGAAGTATACACCACTTATTCATATCTATTTCTTTGTAAAAATTAGAGTTGAAAAAAAATATGGGATTTAGATTGCAATTCTCATTGTTTAAAATATTCCATTTAATTTGTATATTAAATTGAGTTTCTATTTTATTTACAAGTCTGTTATTGAAGTTTTGATTATGAATATTTATTCTTTGTTTTGGACATTTGAATTCCATGAAATGTTGGGAAATTGAAGAAAAAGGACTTGTAATAATAATTGGTTAGGAAATTGACATTAAACGCTAGCTTTGGATGTAAAATCCATGCGTTTAGAACTTATTAAGCACGAATATTTATTTATTTCTGTTTACGTAATTAACGTATAATTATTGCATATATATCGTAGTTAATTAGGCATTTATTTACATATATTTTCCCCCATTAGAAAGGTAATTGATTTTGAGGCGAAAAAGAGGGGACTTTTATATATAGCCTAATTATTAATTTAAGGAATAATATGGAAGATTCCTTATAAGGCCTTATTTATGAAATGGTGAGATGAGTGTGTGTGTGTGTGTGTATATATATATAGAGAGAGTAATTGATTTGTGGCTAATTCATAGGAACACGAGGTCAACAGAGTTACATGGTGGAAGTCTGCCCTTCATTTTGAGGCTACCAGCGGTTGTGTAGACTTTTATTGATGTGAGATATCCTTATGATAAATATTTGTAATGGCACGAGGTTAGTTCCGAATCTAGTAAGGGAAATATGCCCAGCTAATTTGGCTACCAGATCCTACAAATAGTGGACTAATGTTAGACGTCATTATAGGTATGGGCCATAAAAAAGAGGGCCTGCTTTGGGTTTTGAGGTATTAAGTGGTTGGACCCGCCTTTCCCCCAGATGAAGTATTAAATGGCCAAGCGGTTACGTTATATGGTATCTCTACATGGGTTCGCTTCTAGCATTAGGCCTTAAATGAGGGGATCTGCCTCTTTTCCACTTGGAAGTATTAAGTAGCCTATGAGATTCCATATGATGTTAGCTAGATAGTACCATTGAGGAGCACTCTTCTTGAAATAGGCCTTAAATGACGGGTTCTGCCTATTTTCCATTGGGAAGTATTAAGTGGCTTGGGTATCGTCTCTCACATTATTAGCTATATATGACATATGATTGGGATATGGGATCTACTTCTGGAATGGAAGGTACTAAGTGGTTGGACCTCCCTCCTTTCCTCATAAAGGAGTATCTAATGATTTTATGTTCATATGCATATTCTCATTTTGAAATATACCGCCTAAGTACTGAAAAGGTAAGACTCGAGGTTTTTATTCACTAAACACTTGTTGTTCTAACTCCTTCCTCGTTATAACACATGTTAAAGATGGAGTGATGCCGGTGATGATGCTTAGAGATACAGAAGAGTGGCCTGTGGCAGTATTTGTTATTATTATTTGCTTTTATTTGTACCCATGTATTTAGACAATTTTTGTAACACGTATTATGTTACGGTTTTTATGGAATTTTTTGTTATGACATTTTTATGGTTTTGAAATAAATGAGTACACTTTACTATTATATTCTATTCCGTCCATTGTGAGTTCTGAAAGTTTAGTTATGGCTATGCAATATTATTTCTTTTTACTACCAACAACTTACCTTAGAATGGATTTAAGTTTCGATGGGCCTTTTCTGGGTCGAAATTTAGGCTTGTTCTGAGGTGGGTTGTTACATTTGGTATCAGAGCCTTAGGTTACCCGATCAATGGGGAAAGTATATAAATGGAAACTCTTTTCAAACTTGATTGAAGTGAAGAAAATGATTTATTGGGTTAAAAATTATTTACGACTAAAATAATAATTATTTGGGTTTGAAATTATCATATGTTGCAAAACATATTAAAATAAATTTTCTAGAATTTTTCCTAAGTTATTTGATGAATATATAAAATTATTTAAGGTATGGGACTTAAATGAATTGGACAGAGTCGAAGGGTTCTTAGTCGAAAGGTTGGTTGCTGTTTGCACAAAAAATGGACAAACACCTCATAGTCGTTTGATTTAATTGATTTTATGTTGTTCTTAGTGATTCGAGTGATTTATGCAAATATATGAAAGGCAGGGACTAAACTGTAAAAGACACGCAGATTTATAGTGGTTCAGCCAGAAAGTGCCTACGTCCACTTTATATATTATTTCTCTTTTCTTGCTTAGATTACAAGTACAAAGCTTTGATACAAGTAAAAGAAAGTTGTTTGAAAGTTCTCTCTGTGCTTTAGCTCTCAAACTTGTCCCCCATTGTTGTACCCCTGCCCCTCTATTTATAGAGTGAGGCTGGGGGTAGGGGTCTTGGATGTATACGGTTGCTGATGGGCCCGGGCTGATACAATCTGGCCTGGCAAATTTGGTTCGGCAATGCCTTGGTTCGGTAGTAGATGGGTGGAGATGAGGTCTTAGTTCGGCAGTGGATTGGTTCGGTGGGACTCTGGTGGAGTGGTTGGTTCGGTAGTGGAGTTGGTTCGGCAGTGGAGTTGGTTCAGCAGTGGAGTTGGTTCGGTATAGACTGTGCACCTTGATTCGGTGGTAGGGAGTAGGCTGGTCCGGTATAGACTGTGCACCTTGATTCAGTGGTAGGGAGTAGGCTGGTCCGGTATAATCTCGCTCAACACTTGCCCCTCAAAGTAGGGCATGTGCATGCACGTGTCTTGCTTTGTTTTGGGTTATCTGATTTGGTCATTCCCATCTGGCTCCTAGTGCCGAACCAGTTGTTCGGTGGTTCACCTTCACCTATAAGTAAGGGCCTAGGGCTTCCATTACCTTCTACCGAACGAGACAGCTGAATCAGTTCTTCTTGCTAAATTAATCATATCGCAGAACCGGACGTGTTGCCGAATCAGGTGACTTCCGGATGGCCTCTTCTCTCTCTTTTTTTTCCTACCGAATGAACATAAAGTTTAATACCGAATGGACCTTATCCTGAGGAAGCCGAATGAACTTGATACCTAGAAATGCCGAATGAATTTTGAGAAATGCCGAATGGAGATTTTGCACTTGAATTGCCGAATGGAGATTTTCCACTTGAGTTGCCGAAATGAAACTCGTATTTCAAATTACAAGTGAGATTCCAAACTACACTGTCCGTATGTTTTAAAGATGTACTTTCTTGTGTCTGCAGATAAATGTCTCACAAAGTGGAAACCCGATCAGAGAAAAAAAGATCTCATGACAGAGAAGAGCCTTCCTCAGTGCCCCAGGCTCAACCAGGACCTGCCCGCCATGGGCCTACCCCGAGATCATTGGTGGATGGATACGGTCCTCAGGAACTTCTTAACCTGTCTCCTGATTGCTTCCCTAGCTTACTCAAGGGCGAGCAACTTGATGTTATATCTCGCTCCTTCGGGATCGACCGAGCACGCATGTTATTGCCGGACGCGGGAGTGATGCCGTATGATCCTCCCGAAGGATATTTTGCCTACAGCAGATACCATTGCATGTTCGGGGCCATCCCGCCTCTCAACGCCTGGGTAGTCAGCTTTCTCACCTATCTAAAGGTAGCTCCATTCCAGCTTCAGCCCAACTCTTATGCCATTCTGGTGAGTCTCTTCGTCATCTTCCGGAGGAGATATGGGCGTCCTCCTTCCAACCGGGAGATCCGGTATTTGTACAACTTGAGAGGCTACAAGAAGGGGTCTCCCTACATCAGCTTGGAATCGGCCGTATCCTTTAAGTCGGTCCTGGATTTATACTCCAAGTACAGCATGTTTAAGAAGGAGTGATTTTTTGTCAGGGATGATTCTGTTTCTATTCGGCGCTTCACCTCCGGATGTAATTCAAATCTTTATTTTTAATTCCCGTTCTGGTTGCAATACTCTTTCTTATGTGTTTTTATTTTTTGCTAGCGACAGGTGGTTTTACGGTCGTGGAGAATGACCGCCTGGTTCAGACGGCAGTAGAAATAGAAGCTATTACTGGGAGAGATAGGTCGGCTGCCTACCTGATCAGGAACGCTACACTCTTGGAGTACAACTTGATCCTTCCGCAGCAGTCCGTGGTCAAGCAGAGGGACACGGCTGAAGAGAAGGCTGCCCAAGCTAAAGGAGGGGCCGAGTCGAAGAGCAGTAAAAAGAGGCCCTTTTCGAAACATCCTGTTGCCGGGGGGAAGAAGCTCAAAAAGTCTGACGGTCCCTCTCCCAGCACATGTCCAGATATCCCAGAGGAGGGAGAGGTGGAGGAGGAGCAAGGCGAAGATGGAGGAGAAGGCGCTGGAGGAGGCGACGGTGTCGGGGCTTTGTCTTCTGGGCAAGTAGGCGAGATGCAAGAGTGGACGGATGATGCTTTTCGCCAAGCCTTCGAAGGTCTGGAGGGGACGGAGAAATCTAAGAGAGCCGATAAAGTTGGGACCGGCGTTGATTTATCTTCCGGGAGCGCCTCTACTGAAGCAACTTCGGCGGTTCAAGGTGAATTTCACTTTACTCTTTTAATTCTTGAATGATGGCTCAATACATGTTGGTGACACTTGGTTTTCATATCAGGAGCAGGTAAAACGGCTAAGACCTCAGATCTTCGGCACAGGCTTGAACAATACAAGCTCTCCAAAGCTTCCGTCAAGCCGAAGCCTCCGACCCACCGTTCCGGGGATGTAGTCGGCTACCGTCCTCTTCTCGGGGTTATTAGTGAGGATATTCAAAAGAGAAAGAGGAGTCGCTCCCTATCCGATCCTTCACCTGGTCCTCAGCCCCCAATTCAGCCTCTTCATGATATCACGGAGGAGGATACTGAGTTCACACCCTCTCCGCACCCGTTTGAAAATCCTACCATTACTCAGATTGATCGTCCTGGCTTGGCTCGTAATCCATTTGCGGGTCATCCTGGTCTGGATCCAAGTTCTCATGATATTTCCTTTGACGAGGTTACTGGTGAGCACCTTCTTCCTCGCAACCCTATGGTAATGGTGCTTGATGAGGCCAAATCCCTGGACCTTGATTTGCTTACTACTCGGGTTGTCGCTATGGGGAACGAAGCTAAAGCAAATATCGACCGGGTTGCTGAGGAGATCAGGAAGTTGATGGGGCATCATGCCCGATTGGTCAAGGCCGGGGAGGAAATTGGGAGTGCCAACATAAGACTGCGGTTAGTGGTTTCCGACCAGGCCAAGCAACTCACTGATCAGGCCATCCAGATCTCTCAGCACGAGGCCGCCTCCGGACGTCTACAGAAAACTATCGAAGAGGACAGCCGGGCCGAACTGCGGAAAATGGAGGCTACTTGCAAGGAACGGATCGATATGGCCATTGCCACGGTGGATGAGGTTCGGAAAGCGGATCTCGAGCAGATAGAGGAGTTATCTGGGAAGCTTGAGGCTGCAGAGCTTGCTCAAGCCAAGTTGAGGGAGGAGATGGAGGCAATGCGGAAATCCCTTCAGGCTGACTGCTCGAGATACCAATTGGAGAGAGATGCCGTCGTCGTAAGGTTGTCGGATTCCGAGGCCTGGGCGAGGGAGTTTGAAGAGAACGAGGGGCTGATGGAGGGGATGCTCCAAGATATGTACTTCCATACTTGGAGGCAAGGTAACTTGTCCTAGATGGATGATTACCCTCGGGTTATGGCTAGGATCTATCTCAGGGCTCTAGAGGAGGCCCAGGCTGAGGCAGATAAGGAGGGTGGCGTGGCCTTTAGGATGGATGCTGTTACCGCCCAGTTTACCAAGGAGGAGAAGGTGGCGGTGAAGGAGGGCATGTGGTTGCTCGCAGCTGAGGAGACAAGTGTGCGGGCGGAGGATGATGATCAAGTTGATCAAGGAGCAGATGCTGGTAAGTTTTCCTTTCTAGTCTTTCCGTTAACTTGGTTGCTTATCACTAACGAATTCTTTTTCTGACCGGACAGGTGGGCAACAGGACAAGGATAAGACTCCGACACATCCGGCTCCTTGATTAGACCTGGAAAATTCTTTTTGTGGACTTGACATGGTTGTATATGTTAGTCTTAAAACAGTAAAGTAACTCCTAGGTTGTAATTTTTGCTACTTGTAATAAATAGCTCTATTCTTGACGTGTAATTCTTTAACTTAAGCTGATTTTGTCATCTTTTGAATGTTTTTTGCTATTTTGACATGTTGTATGAGAAATATAGCTATGTCTATTCTTGTAATTAAATTGTGTTTGATGTCAGGTTCTTGTTTAAACATAATTTCATGACTTGCAATGTTAGCGTGAGGTGTGAGTAAATTATAGTCACGTATTTACGAAAGAAGGAAATACCGCCCTTTATATTTTGCTTGTAGATGGCAGCTTTGAATATCCTGTGTGACCGAGTATGGGATGCGGTCCAGTATCTTGTCGTGAACATTTGCTCCCATTAGTGAATGTCTCCTGCTCTGTGTCCTGTACTTCAGGGATTGTTACAGAGGATAGGAGAAAAGTTGCTGGAGTAAAATTGAAATATGTGAAAAGGTAAAACTTCCAATCACGGAAGGCCTTCGATGTGCTTAAGTTCATGGCAAACGGGCTTTGTAGTCACTTTCCCTAGCTGTGGGTCTTGGAGATATTTGTCACCCATCTTACGCCTCCGCGGGGAGTTAATCCTTTTTTACCACATCCGCACTTAAGACACATCAGAGCCGAGATCGCGCACAGTAACTACCCGGGCCATTATGGCCCGTGATCGTGGGTATTATTCGATTTACTGTGGCCGGCTAGCGTGGGTGCCGATCGTCAACCGTGAACTGCCCCTGGCTGGCCACACATTATGTTGGGGCTTATAGTCGGTTCACAGTTGCCGGCGAGCCAAACGCCGTAATGAGCTGCCTCGGTTATAGTCGGTCTTCTCAGTGGCTTATAATCGGCTCATTACAGTTGGCTTTAAGGGCCGTCGCAAGCAATGAGTTAACCCGCAGCAGAGGGATGCCGGAGCAAAAGTGTCTCATTGGCGAGGGCATAGATTCGCATAGTAACTGTCAGGTCTTGTCCAGGTGAAGTTGCGCTGTGGAGTGCTTCGGGTGGAAATGCTATACGCATAGGATATTGTTCAACAGAAAAGGATAAAGTTAACAAGCAGCCAAGATATAAAGGAACAAGTTAAAAAAGAGACAAGGTTTTTTAAAGTGGTTCGGCACGAAAAGGCCTACGTCCACTGATTCTCTTTGTTAATTCACTTCATATGGGCAGTACAAGTTAAGAAAAGTATCGACGGAGGTGTTGGATGTTCCATGCCCTCTGGAACACCTCTCCGTCCACTGTTGACAAAATATAGGCTCCATTATGGAGATCTTTATGAATTACATATGGTCCATCCCAGATTGGATCTAGTGCTCCGGGGCGAGGGAAGATTCGCTTGAGGACAAGATCCCCTTCTTGTAAGGTACGATGCTTGACTTTGGAGTTGTATTGTGCTGCCACTTTTTGCTTGTGGGCTGCCGCTTTAAGGACTGCATCATTTCTTCTCTCCTCAACTAGATCCAAAGACATGTGAAGGAGTTCTTCGTTCTCTTCTGGGTTATAGTGGATCCTACGGTGGGAAGACACAATGGTTTCAACTGGGAGCATAGCCTCTGATCCGTATGCCAAAGAGAAAGGAGTATGCCCCGTTGATGTTCTGAAAGATGTGCGATAGGCCCACAGTGCCGTAGGGAGTTCATCCACCCAAGCGCCCTTTGACTTTTCGAGTTTCTTTTTTATTAGAGTTTTCAGAATTTTGTTGACGGCTTCGACTTGTCCGTTTGCCTGGGGATACGCTACGGATGAGAAGCTTTTGTGAATTCCGTGCTCTCGGCACCAGTTGGCGAATTCCTCGCTGTCAAAACTTTTCTATTGTCTGATATGATTTTGAATGAGACTTTGTACCTGCACAGAACATTTTTGATCAAGAAGTTAATAACTTTTGCTGAAGATACTTTATTCAGAGGTTCTGCTTCCACCCACTTGGTGAAATAGTCGACTGCCACTATAGCATATTTGGCCCCGCCTCGGCCCATTGGTAGCTCGCCGATTAAGTCAATTCACCATATTGCGAAGGGCCAAGGGCTGGTCATTTGAGTAATCTCAGTTGTTGGTAGTCGTGGAATCTTAGCAAACTTCTAGCATTTGTCACTCTTTTTGACGAAATCCAAGGCGTCCTTGCTTAAGGTGGGCCAGAAATATCCATATCGGAGTATCTTTTTTGCTAAAGTTTGCCCTCCGGTGTGATCTCCGCAGCTTCCTTGATGAATGTTGGATAAGATTTCCTTGGCTTCCCTCCCAGCGACACACCTTAATAACGGGTTAGAGAATCCGCGCCGATAGAGGATGTCTTCTTGTATTGTGTAGCGGGAAGCTTTCCTCAAGATTTTCTTGACTTCGTTACGCCCGTTGGGTAGTGTGCCGCTTTGTAAGTAGTCTCGGATGGGAGTCATCCAATTTACTTCTTCGGTTGCAGCTATCAGATTCACTTGCTCAAAACTTGGGGTCAGTTGCTTTGAGATGGTTACTGCTCTGAAGATGGCGCTGTCTCTCACACTTGCTTGCTTTGCCAATTCGTCGGCCTCTTGGTTCTCTTCCCGAGGGATGTGTTTGACTAAGTAGTGGTCCAATCAGCTGAGAAGTAACTTGGTCTTCTTTAAATATGCTATGAGCCGTTCTTCTCGGGCTTGGAATTCTCCTAGTATTTGATTAACTATAAGTTGAGAATCGCTATGAAGACACAAAGAATTGGCTCCGATCTCTAAGGCAAGTTCTAATCCAGCTATCACTGCTTCATACTCTGCATCGTTGTTGGTGGCAGCGAACTCCAACCTTATAGCATAGTGCAGCTTATTTCCCCTGGGAGTGATTATTACCACACCTGCCCCCGAGCCTTGTTCGTTTGATGCACCATCCATAAAGAGATTCCACTTGATGTCTTCTGCTATTTCCAATTGCTCCTTATCTTCGTTGGTAGTGAATTCTGTAATGAAATCAACCATGGCTTGTCCCTTGATGGCGGTGCGAGGGTGATAGGTGATATCATACTGACTTAGTTCAATGCACCATTTAAGTAGTCGCCCAGAAGTGTCGGGACGATGGAGTACCTGCTTCAGTGGTTGATCGGTCAAAACTTTGATGGAATGGGACTGGAAGTAGTGACGCAGTTTCCGTTATGTGATTAGTAAACAGTATGCTAGATTCTCAAGTTTAGGATATCTGAATTCTGCCCCAATAAACCTCTTACTTACGAAGTAAACTGGCTGCTGCGTGCGGTTGTCTTCCCTTACCAAGGCAGCGCTTAGAGCGTGAGATGACACAGCAAGGTATAGGTATAACTCTTCGCCTTCGCTTGGAGTCGAGAGTACCGGTGGTTTCTGGAGGTGTCCGATTAAGTTAAGGAAAGCGGTTAAGCATTCGACAGTCCATTCGAACTTTCCTTTGTCTTTCTTTAGAGCTTCGAAAAAGGGGACGCACTTGTCCGTTGCTTTGGAGATGAATCGGCTTAGGGCGGCCACTTTTCCATTCAAGCTTTGCATTTCCTTTCGAGTGGAAGGTATCTTGATATCCCTTAGCGCTCGGACTTGTTCAGGGTTTGCTTCAATCCCTCTGGCATGGACGATGAATCCTAAGAACTTTCCTGATGATACTCCGAAGGAGCATTTTAGAGGATTCAACTTCATTCCATATTGGCGAAGTACTTGAAACATCTTGCCTAGGTGGCTTACGTGATCGTCGGCTTTCCTTGACTTTACCAGCATGTCATCCACGTATACTTCCATAGTTTGCCCTATTAGCCCTGCAAACATCTTGTTGACGAGGCGCTGGTAGGTGGCTCCTGCATTTTTAAGTCCGAAAGGCATTACCTTATAGCAGTATAAACTCCGGTCAGTGATGAAACTAGTGTGGTCTTGATCGGGAGTATGCATAGGAATTTGGTTATATCCTGAGTATGCATCCATAAAAGATAAGAGCTCATGCCCGGCTGTGTTGTCTACAAGTTGGTCGATCCGGGAAAGTGGGAAGCAATCCTTTGGGCAGGCGTCGTTTAGGTTGGAGAAGTCAATGCATGTTCACCACTTCCCATTAGCCTTCTTTACCAGCACCGGGTTAGCGATCCATTCCGGGTAGATGGCTTCTCGTATGAAGTCATTGGCGAGTACATTCTTTACTTCTTCATCGAGGGCTGCTGATCGCTCTGCCCCCATACTTCTCTTTTTTTTACGGGCGCCTTGGTAGGATCAATGTTTAGTACGTGGCATGCTAGGTCCGGGGAGATTCCGGTCATGTCAGCGTGTGACCATGCGAATACATCCAAGTTGTGGCGGAGAAAGTCGATGAGTTGCTCCTTCAACTCTACTTTTAGTTGGGACCCAATTTTCAATTGTCTACTCGAGTCGTGCTTGTCTACAGATACAAACTCCATAGCCTCTGCAGGCTCGGCGGTGGCCTCCTCCTCTTTGTCCCTGGGGTCTAATTCATTGAAAGGGTCGCTGGTATACCGAAAAGGAGGGGCTTTCTTTAGTTGCTATGCTTCTAGACTTTTCGTGCAGAGGGCAACCTCTACACCCTTCCCTTTATCCTTCATGTGGTTGTTGCGAAGTTCAGTCACATAGCAGTCTCGAGCAACGTCCTGGTCTCCTTCTACTTCCCCTACTCCATTGTCCGTTGGAAATTTCATCTTTAGGCACCATGGGGCTAGGACAATTTGGAAGTCAGACAAGGCTGGCCTTCCTAAGAAGGCGTTGTAGGCCGAGTGGTTTTCTATTAGCACAAACGTCTGTCTCCGTACAACGGAGTGGGGATGGCTTTCAATTTCAACAAAGAGGTCCAGTTGCTCGAGGGGCATCTTCGCATCTCCAATGAAGCCGTGTAGTGGTTTATCGCAGGGAGATACATCCTTCATTGATAGTTTCATTTTGTCGAATGCATGTTTGAACAGGATATTTACTGAGCTTCTAGTGTCTACTAGAATTCGGTAAACTTCGGGGGGACCGAGCCGGGCAGAGATAACCATGGGATCCATGTGAGGGTATTGCCTTCCTTCTAGGTCACGCTTACCAAATGTGATGTCATCACTTTCTTTCCGCTTCGGGTGGCGCTCTTCTATAACCGAATTGACACAGTCTTTATTGTCTCTAAGCGACTTTCCATATCTTTCCATCTCTTTTCAGCTTCATTTTGCGATGTGCGGTCCTCCCGAGATGGTATGGACCACTATCTTCTCTTGACTAGAGCTGCTAGTGTTGCGGTTTCTTCTGCCGATCTCTGGTGAGGGTAGCCTTGGGTTCTCATTGGCAGGAGCTGGAGTCATGTCCTGACTTTTTACATAGCGTTCCAATTTCTTCCTTCTGATGTGTTCCTCAATCAAGTCCCGGAGATGATGGCATTCATTGGTATCATGCCCATGAGATTCGTGGAAGCGGCAGAACTTTCCAAACTTCTGCGCGTTATCTGATTCCTTCTTGTATGGTGGGCGTTTGTATCTAACTTTGCCTTGGGTGGCAAGGAAGATGTTTTCGACGGTTTCGTTCAAAGGAGTGTAAGTGTCGAATCTCGGTCCTGGCCGATATAGGCGCTTTTCTCCCTTCTTGCCCCCAGCATTGTCTTTGGAATCATTTCTTCAAACGTCCCTTGCCACAGCAGGCGCGTGACTGTGAGTTGCCTTATTTTGTTGTCCTGACTGCCCCTCCACGGCAGCATCCTCAAGCCTCATATATTTCCCAGCTTCATGGAAGAAATCGGGTAAAGTAGTTGGTTTTTCTTTTGTCAACCTCCTAGCAAATTTAGTGTCCAGATGCACACCACTACAGAGTGCCATTAGGATAAGCTTCTCATCGGCATCTTGGACTGCGGCCGCTGCGGCATTGAATCGGGTTAGGTATTGCTGCAGTTTCTCTCCGGGTTTCTGTTTGACGCTGGATAAGGAATAAGCGTCCTTAGGTTGTTCCACATGAATGCGGAACTGACTGATAAACTTTTCTTTCAACATTTCCCACGTGCTGATGGATCCCTGGGGTAAATGACAGAACCAGGAGGTAGCGAGATCTGCTAAGAATAGTGGAAAGCATTTGCACAGTACTCCCTCTGTTGCTCCACTCATGAGCATATGTTGTGTGTATCTCTGCAAGTGCACAACGGGGTCGGAGGTTCCTTTGTAAGGTTCCATTGTTGGCATCTTCCATTCCCGGGGGGTGATAGCAATTTCGATATTGAGGGCGAAAGGGCTGGTTACTCTAGCGCCTATCCCTCGATCCCTTTGCTCCCGTTGGACGCACTCTCTGAATAGGCATGCCATCCTTTCATCAGAATTTGGAGCAGATAGAAACGAGTTTGGTTCTGTTCGGTGGGATTGATTCCGTCCAGATGACCTGTAGGGATGGTATCGTCTATCATTCCTCATATTTTCCAGTGGCCGCCTTTGGTCTTCTGGGAGCATGCTAGGGTCAGCTACAGTTGGCCCTTGCCTTGATCTTCCCCTGCTGGGTTCTGATCTAAGCACTTCCTCGGGTCCAACTTCGGGCTGGAATCTAGCTCGGCCCCATTCACTGGCGTTTCCGTGGTTAGGTAGTATGACAGGCTCAGCCACAATTGACCTTCGCCCGGTACCTCCCCCGTTGGGTTCGGTTCCAAACGTTTCCCCAGGCCTAACTTCGGGCTATGCTCGATCTCGGCTCCTACCATGGCTGCTTCTGCCGTTAGCTCCTTCGAAGAAGGAAGATCTTTGTTGTCTCTGAGATCCTCCAGACTAGGACTCGCCCCATGATTCAGTGTTGCGGTTGGACTCTTCAGCATCCCTTAAGCGTGACATGAGATGATCCACCAAGGCTTCCTGCTGGGACGTGAAGCGGTTAGTAACTTCAACCACAACCCTGTCTAAATCTGCCCTAGTAATTGTTGCGGGCTGTTCTGTGGCAGGAGTGGTCGGATTAGCCTGTCCTTCATTTGGTACTGCTGCTAGAGGAGGACGATTTACTTGATTCGTGACAGCTGGATCTGGAAGACTGCTGGATGCGATGTTTTTTCCTTTGTTAACATCTTTTTTCTACTTGGGAGGCATGTTTTCCAAGCGGCGAACGATCCTGTTAGGAAAAATGTTAAGTGGATGAAGCTGAAGCTTCGAGCTTCTAGCTCTCAATGAAAGCACCAAAAATGTTTGCACAAAAAATGGACAAATACCTCAAAGTCATTTGATTTAATTGATTTTATGTTGTTCTTAGTGATTCGAGTGATCTATGCAAATATATGAAAGGCAGGGACTAAACTGTAAAAGACACGCAGATTTATAGTGGTTCAACTAGAAAGTGCCTACGTCCACTTTATATATTATTTCTCTTTTCTTGCTTAGATTACAAGTACAAAGCTTTGATACAAGTAAAAGAAAGTTGTTTGAAAGTTTTCTCCATGCTTGAGCTCTCAAACGTGTCCCCCATTGTTGTACCCCTGCCCCTCTATTTATAGAGTGAGGCTGAGGGTAGGGGTCTTGGATGTATACGGATGCTGATTGGCCCGGGCTGATACAATCTGGCCTGGCAAATTTGGTTCGGCAATGCCTTGGTTCGGTAGTAGATGGGTGGAGATGAGGTCTTGGTTCGGCAGTGGATTGGTTCGGTGGGACTCTGGTGGAGTGGTTGGTTCGGTAGTGGAGTTGGTTCGGCAGTGGAGTTGGTTCGGCAGTGGAGTTGGTTCGGCAGTGGAGTTGGTTCGGCAGTGGAGTTGGTTCGGCAGTGGAGTTGGTTCAGTATAGACTGTGCACCTTGATTCGATGGTAGGGAGTAGGCTGGTCCGGTATAGACTGTGCACCTTGATTCGGTGGTAGGGAGTAGGCTGGCCGGTATAATCTCTCTCAACAGTTGCCAAAAGGGTTGATGTATGTTTGTTTTATAAGCTAAAGAATCACCTGCTTTGCTTTCGAATAAGAGCTTTCGACTTGGTTGATTTCGACTAGGTCAAATGTTTAAAATAAAGGTTTTAAACCTTCCGACAAAGTCAAAAGGTTACTGTTTCTTTATCACTATTTTGTTTTGAAAACCTTCCGATACAGTCGAAGGGTTACAGCCGCTTTTGTTTTGTTTTGATTTGAACCTTCCGACAAGGTCGAAAGGTTTACTTGTTTCAAAATTAGCTACTTCTCCATGCTTTCGAAAGGAAGCTTTCGACTTAGGTGATTTACCCTTGTTTTATAAACCAAAGAATAACCCAAGCTTTTGAAGGAGTTGTTTTAAAGGCAGTGGCCTATTGTTTTAAATAAAATGTTTTATAGTTTTCGAAGCAAAACTTCCGACAAGGTCGAAATATGGCTTCCAATGGAGTCGAAAGGTTTTTAAACAAGGTTTTCCACTTGTTTTAAATTGAACCCAGTAAGTCTTCGAAAGGTTTAAGTTCAATGACTTCGAAAGGTTTAAGTTCAATGACTTCGAAAGGTTTAAGCTCAATGATTTCGAAAGGTTTTAGTTGAATGATTTCGAAGGATTTAAGTTCAATGATTTCGAAAGGTTTGATGATTGATTTCGAAAGGTTTTTATTCAATGGTTTCGAAAGGCAGAGATGGAAGGTTTTCCAAGGTTTTTCTAAGGCGGTGTTTTAAAGTGATTTTTAAAGAAGGATATCCAAAGTTTCATTGCTTTTGAAAGGTTTACATTTCAATGGTTTCGAAAGGTTTGATGAGTGGTTTCGAAAGGTAAGATTTTGGCATATTGGCCTAGGTAATTAAAAGGTTTTCACTTTGTTTTGGAAAGAGGTACTTTCAAAAATTTAGAAAGAGGTTCTTTCAAGTGTCTAAATGTTTCCATCAACAAAGATTTGAGTAAAGAAGATGTATATATAACATGGTGATATGATTTTGAGTAAAGCATATATATTATATACTTTTCCTTGTTTAAGTTTGATTTAAAGGTTTTAAATCATTTTGAAAATGTTTTCAAGGAAAATTATGGGAGGGGATCCTTAAGTAAAAATGACTCAGATATTAGAATACCAGATGGGACTAGTATGGGGTTGCGCCCTATACATTAGCTATTAGCCCCAGCTAATTGTTGTCTAAAATTCCAATGAGTAGGGCTTTGTTACTGGTAGACTAAAATTATGATTACAAACCGAAAGGAATATATATTTGTATACGGATAGGTTATTGGTGAGACCGAAAAACCATTAGGATCAGGAAGACCTGGGAGATGATTAAGTTAGGGACAAACCATCTAGAAGAGAAGTATTTAATAGATAGTTAAGGACAGACCGTCTAGAAGTGAAGTATTTAACAGATAGTTTAGGATAGATAATCCAAAAGAAGAATAGCTAACAAGTGTTAGATTAATTTTGATTATATTGTCTGGTAGGCCCGAGTCAGCCAAAGGTTAAAAGTTATCCAAACAAAACTTATGTGTTTGAACAGATAGTTCATTATTACCTGATGTCTATGTATGTTTATATAATGATGCTCTAGAGTGTTTAATCAGTTTTGATTGCAAGAAAAAGTTTTGCAAAGATATGTTTTAAAAGGATGTTAGTGAGGGGAAACTCGTTCCGCTAAGCGGCGTGGTCTCACTTAATATATATATTCCGGGATGTATAATATTATTCATACCAGGGTTTATGTCTGACTCAAAGTTTATGTTTTCTCCTTAAACTCTCGATTGGGCAAAATTTATTTGAGTAAACTGAGGGGTTAAGGACTTTTCAGGTTTTAGTAGGATGACGAATAAGGCTACCGGAGGCTTTGCAGGAGGCAAACAGATACCTATTTAGGAGTTGCAGTTCTTGTTTTATGTTTTGATGTATTTCCGCTATTTTTTGTATTAAGTCTATTATGAATCTATGACTTTGATCGTCCAAGGGGGTATCTTCATATATCTCTCTTGGTGTATCTGTAATAAGTATATTTTATCTATGCCTGGGAACGAATTTGGGATTATGTGTTGGGAATGTGAAACATTTGGTTTTGAGATGTAATGGAGTAAAAGTTGTTTTGAAATTTGTGTTTTGTTTCATATTCAACTGCTTCTGATATTATTGATACCATTAACATAGCCGTATTTAGTCGCCGAAAGCTAATACTATAGATGACTGTAACATCTGTAGTGCTTAGTTTTGGGCCTTTGGGTATGGGATGTTACAACTTGGTATCAGAGCATGGTTTATGAAATACTTTAACTAAAATGGTTTTGAAAGCATAATCCTTAGTAATAAGAGTTATGATCGGGGTATGGGATAACGCTATAGTAACATACTTGTATTTGCTATATATATAAGTATACGCTATATTTCTAGACTCCTATCTTGGTTAGGTTATTCATCTGTATCTCACGGGGTTTGAATATTGATATGGAAGGAAGAAAAGGAAGAGTTAATCTTGGAGTAGATAGCACCACCACCAATGGAAATGCCCGACCAAATGTTAGAAGAGGTCCAGGTCAGGCTCAAGCTCAAAATGTTGGTGCTGGGGTTCCCCAAGTGGATATGGGAGCCATGTATCAGTTTTTCATAAACATGATGCAAGCTGGAATTGCAGCTGGAGTTGTAAGAGGAAATTCTGCTGGAGGTGGAGTTCAGGAAGTTTCGATGGTCAACCAATATGCTAACCTGAGCAGAGACTATACTAGGCTTGGAGGGAAGCCGTTCATTGGAACTAAAGATGCGATTGAGATTGAAAATTGGCTACTACAGTACGAGAGAATTTTGGCTGACTTAGAATTGTACGACGAGCAAAAGAGGAGAATAGCTTCAAGGAGCTGCTTTATTTTGGTGGAATACTGTTGTAGCTGGTGTTGATGAGGAAACCATGACTTGGGCGGAGTTTAGGAGAAGGTTTCAAGAAAGGTTTATGTCGGTAATGGCGCAATCGGCATTGGAGAGGAAGTTTGCAGAACTAGAACGAAGGGAGATGTTCGTTCTTTAGTATGCAAGAAAGTTTGAAGAGTTGGCTCGGTACGGGTACGCTTTGGTTAATACGGTGATCAGGAGGAATGAGAAGTTTATAAGAGGCTTGAGGCCGGAGTTGATAAGTGCTACCTTGTCGCACTTAAGGGATCCAAGTGATGTAGTGGTAGAAATGGCGTTGAGGCAGGAAGAGGCGTTAGCTTGTTTGAGGAAGAAAGTGAAGGAGGTCCAAGTAGGACAAGGCTAGAAAAGAAAGTATTTCCATAAGAAGAATGCTCAGAAGGGAGGAGCACAAAAGAAGGGAAAAGCTAAGGTGGTTTGTTATAAATGTGATAAGAAAAGACACTATGCTAATGAGTGTCGTACTGGAAAAGGAAAAGAGAAAGGAAAGGAGGTGA
Organism: Allium fistulosum; assembly: GCA_030737815.1. Lineage (NCBI taxonomy): Eukaryota > Viridiplantae > Streptophyta > Magnoliopsida > Asparagales > Amaryllidaceae > Allium > Allium fistulosum. The sequence continues at coordinate 519,454,529 of CM060901.1, read as the reverse complement.
TTGGGAAAAAGAACATCTGATGTTTAACTGTGATCGGATCGGCCATTATAAGAACAAATGCCCTAAGCCTATAAGAGATGGAAATGGGCAAGTTTATGCATGGGAGCCCGCAACTTCAAGGCCAGTTGTGCAGGAGAAAGGAAGGCTGTTCTAGGAGGCTCGCTACAGATTCACGGTATGCCTGTTAGCATTCTATTTGATACTGGTCCATCACATTCTTTTATTTCTCGATACTTAGTAGATAAGCTTAACCTAGAGCCCTCATACTTAGTTACCTCCTTAAGGGTTGCAAATTCGATAGGAGGGTATGCAACACTTAGGATAAGGTGTGACCATTTGGAGTTTGATTTGCTAAGTCATACTTTTGATTGTTGTTTCATGTGTTTGATTTTGTGGGATTTGGTATTATCCTTGGGATGGATTGGTTAAGTAAATATAATGCTAGGATATTTTGCCATGATAGGAAAATATCACTTAGTCACTTGAATTGTGGTGATCGGATAGTTTATACCATAAAGAACCCTAGTTGCGAAGTAAATGCTTTACTGGGTATCATGGAGTTGGAAGATGAGTTGCATCGAGTCTTTGTGGCTAGAGAGTTTGCCGATGTGTTTGAGCCGGTAGTTGGATTACCATCGAAATTAGCCTTTAAGTTTCGGATTGAATTGGTACTTGGAGCAGAACTAGTGAGTAGGCCACCAAGTAGGATGACACCTACAGAGATGAGAGAGTTGAAGGTGCAGTTGGTGGATTTGGAAGGAAAGAATTTTATTCGACCGAGTAGTTCGCCATGGGGAGCTTCCGTAATGTTTGCTAAGAAGTTGGACGGATCGTTAAGGCTATGTATCGATTATTGTAAGTCGAATGGGAAAACGATAAAGAACTGATATCCATTGCCTAGAATTGACGATTTGTTCGATCATTTAAGTGGAGCCAAAGTATTCTCTCAGTTGGATTTAGTGACTGGATTTCATCAGCTTAGAGTGGCAGAGGATAGTATTCCTTTAATGACGTTTAGGACAAGGTATGGATCGTACGAATGGTTAGTTATGCCGTTTGGACTAACTAATGCGCCAGCATTCTTTGTAGATCCGATGAACAGAATTTTCTGAGAGCACTTGGATAGATTTGTGTTGGTCTTCATAGACGATATTTTGATATACTCTAGGGATGAGAAGGAGCATGAAGTTCATCTTAGAGTTGTGCTTGAGACATTGAGGGAACATCAGTTGAAGGCTAAGTTTTCAAAGTGTCATTTTTGGAAGAAGGAAGTGAAGTTCCTTGGTCATGTAGTCTCATAGAACGGGTTGCCTATAGATCCGACTAAGTTGAGGCGGTGAATAATTGGAAGAGACCCGAGATGGTGACCGAGATAAAGAGTTTTCTTGGATTAGCTGGATATTATCGAAGGTTTGTAAAAGACTTTTCGTGAATAGCTACACCAATGACTAAGCTTACGTGAAAAAATATGAAGGTTGTCTGGATTGATAAGTGTGAGGAAGCATTCCAGAGCTAGAAACACTTACTGACCCATGCACCAGTGTTGGTGGCTCCGGAGGGGAATCAAGATTTGGTTGTTTACACTGATGCATGTGGAATTAGATTGAGGGCTATGTTGATGCAAAGAGGTAAAGTGATTGCTTATGCTTCTAGACAGCTCAGACCACATGAAGTGAGGTATCCTATGCATGATTTAGAGTTAGCCGTCGTTATATTTGCTTTAAAGCTGTGGAGGCATTATCGTTTAGGAGAGCGATTTGAGCTTTATAAAGATCATAAGTCGTTGAAATACTTGTTCTCTCAGAAGGAGCTGAACATGAGACAGCAGAGATGGTTGGAGTTTATTGATGCTTATGATTTTGGAATTGAATACACACCGGGAAAGGAAATAAGGTAGCGGATGCACTTAGCAGGAAACATTAGAATGCAGTATTGGATATGATTGCTTAGTGGAAAGGTTTAGAAGCATTATCAGCTTGCAGAGTGCAGTTTAGATCCGAGGCAGGTTCTAATGTAGGAAGTGCTGATCTGTCTTGTTTAGAAGTTCGACCGGTAATGATTGAGAAGGTAGCTTCTAAATAGGAGGAGGATCCAGTTTTGGCTGAACGGATCAGAAAGTTAAGGGAAGGAATAGAGGGCGATGACATAAAGGATTTCAGTCTTGACCAAAATGGGTGGTTGAGAAAGGAAGGAAGGTTGTGTGTTCCGAATGTAAGAAATACGAGGAAGGATGTTTTGGATGAATGCCATCGTTCGAAGTTCACTATCCATCCAGGAGGAATGAAGATGTATCAGGATATGAAGAGAAGTTTCTTCTGGGAAGGTATGAAACGGGACATTCGTTTATATGTTAAGCAGTGCTTGAATTGCCAGCAAGCAAAGGCTGAACACCAGAAGCCAAGCGGATTGCTTCAACCGTTAGAAGTTTCGATGTGGAAGTGGGATTCTATCTCTATGGACTTTATCGATGGGTTGCCAAGGTCTAGTAGAGGAAATGAAAGTATATGGGTCATAGTAGATAGACTGACTAAGAGTGCCCATTTCATTCCAGTAAAGTCAACTAGGACGGCACCTATTTTGGCGAAGTTATTTATGAAGACTGTAGTTAGACTGCACGGGATTCTAGTAGTATCATTAGTGATAGAGATTCTTTATTTACTAGTGAGTTCTGGATGAGTTTATAGGAAGCATTAGGAACCAAGCTCAAAATGAGTACCGCTTACCATCCATAGACTGATGGGCAAACGGAAAGAGTTAATAAAATCTTGGAGGATTTGTTAAGAGCTTGTGCATTGGAATTTGGGGGATCATGGGAAGACCATCTCCATTTAGTCGAGTTCTCATATAACAGTAGTTATCAGACTAGTATTGAGATGGCACCGTTTGAAGCGTTGTATGGGAGACCATGCAAATCTCCTGCATGTTGGTTGGAGGTTAGGGATAGACCGGTTCTTGGTCCGAATTTGGTCAAAGAAGCCGTAGAGAAGATTGGGTTAATCCGAGCTAGGATGAAGGAAGCTCAGTCTAGGCAGAAAAATTATGCTGACAGAAGAAGGAAAGATTTGGAATTCTCGATTGGAGACTATGTGTTTATTAAGGTTTCACCGATGAAGGGTGTGGTTAGATTTGGAAAGTCAGGGAAGTTAGCACCTAGATTCGTTGAACCTTTCCATATTGTTGAGAGGATCGGGAAACTCGCTTATAGGGTAGAGTTACCGAGTAGTTTGGCTGGAATTCATGGTGTATTCCATATTTCTCATTTTAGAAAATTTATTAGAGACCCAGAGACTACTATAGCACCTACAGTATTAGAGGATTTAGTAGTCGATCCGGATTTGACCATAGTTAGGAAGCCGATACAGATTGTGGCTGGAGATGAGAAGAAGTTAAGAAACAAGACAGTCAAGTTAGTGAAGCTTCAGTGGAGTGACGATGCTAGAGACTGTACTTGGAAGACTGAGAGTAGGATTAGAGATGCTTATCCAGAGTTGTTTGATGGTATGTTTTACCTCTGATTGTTTTGATTGTGTACCTTATCGCAATTTCGAGGACGAAATTCTTTAAGGTGAGGAGTCTGTAAAACCCCACATTTTTATAACATTATTTAGAATGTTTAATTAACAAAATTAGATAAAATAATGTAGAGATTAATAAGTTGAGAATTGATTAGCTAAGAGTAGCCATGCCATGTTAGTGTACAAACTAAATGAAATAACATAAGCTAATGTGTTAGGATATAAGAAGGGAAATATGGGAAATAGGAGAAGGGCTTAAACCCTAAACCCTTAGGAAATAGAAATTGTAACGACCCGTAAATTTCGACAATTAAATTTGTTAATTTAATAGGATATTGTAATTAAAATTTAGTAGAAATAATAAAAGGTGATAAATTTATATTGGAGTGAACGCTAAATTAAAATGTAGCAATGGTAATTAAAACCTATTTATAGTAATTTGAATAAATTCAAATGTAGGACTTAGTTATAAGTGTAAATTTATGGGTATGATAACAAATTTGTATAAATTACCTAATTTAATGGTCAATTAACTTATTAGAAATCAAACTCATTTAAATGGTATGTAATTATAATGTGTTATTGATATAAACGTTACTTTAATGATTATTAATAAAGTATAGCAAGAGAAAATGAAAACTTAATAAAAACATAAATTTATTTTAAGGAAACAAGAGATATATTGTACAAATTGATGTATTAGTATAAATTAAATGGTGATTGGATAAATTAATATCATATGAGTTATTGCAACATTTATGGGAATCTATAAACCCATAAATGTGATTTAGGGAAATTAGTGACCGTTATTAATGGTTACTAGTTTACTTAGGTTATTAAACGGTGTGTGGGAATCAATTGAATTTATTTGAAATATTGATTTAGGGAAATTGAATTTAAATTGAGGTAATAAAGTAATGCAGGACAATAAATAATTTATTTAGTACAATCCCCATTTTTTTTGGTAAACAATTGTAAGGTTTTATTTTATTGAAATTTGAAAAATTAGGAAATAGATTCAAAACTTATATTAGATAATGAATTGCAATAATTAAAGATAATGATTAATGGATTAAATGGAATACCAATTTATTTATAAAGTGGATGTAAGTGAATGTAACAAAATGAATAGGAAATGCTATTTATTCATAAAGTGATAGTTGATGTGAAAAGGAATGGAACCAAGATGGAAGGATTAATGAGATTTAGGATCTTAATTTGTATGTGTGCATTAATTTATAATGAATGGGAAAAACGAATCAATTAAGATATGTATTTATTTCTTTAGTATGTTGCATAAAATTTGTAAATCAGTTTGCAATCAAAGGAGATTAAGTAGCACGTTAAATGGGAAATAATTAAATTAATACATTAATGATGTGTAATATAATTCATTGTTAATTATACCCATACAATGTCAATTTATTAGATAGCAAGATTTTAAATCAATAAACGAATTTATTTAGATTTCAATTTATAATTTATAACGTTTAAGGTGAAATCAATTGCCATTTATTGTCCTAACTTGTGCAGTTAGGGTAGGTTTGATTTGTCATTAAAGATAGTTAATTACATAAGATGTAAAATGTTAATTTTATTTATGATATGAAGATTGGTTGATTTAAGGAGTAAGATTTATTAATTTATTTATAATTTGAAACTTTTAAGTGGATTAATTGCAAATAAGTGGAATATAATTTTAAAACATTGCACAAATGAAAATTTAGGTGAAAATTGAGAATGTTAATATAATGGGTTTTGATTCCAATATTTATTTCATCTGTTTGTAATAATGAATTTGAATAATATGAATAAAAATTTAATTCAAAGAAATTATTGAAATTTAATTTATAATTTCTAAATTTAACAAAACTGTAATTTAACGCTGAAATTGTTAATGTATTAACATTTAATTTGACATCTAAATTTGTTTAAAATCATTGTGAATGATTAAGAAAATAAAAGTGTTAAAGATTGTCAATTTCAGAATTTAAATAGGAAATTTGATTTAATTAATTTATTTTAAATTTATTTACTAAATGGAAAAATAGCCATTTTGGCCATTGACTCGAATTTCGACAAAACCAGTTTCATCGAATCCGTAACGGTGAATTATAATAGTGTTTCAAGTTTCGTAGCGATCGGACTTGACGTTTGATCGTACGAACTCGAAACGCCTTGAAATTCATGCAATTGAAATCAATTAAAATCAATTTGGAAAATATTGTTTTAAGCATAACTTCTTCATACAATGGAATTTGAACCTGAAACCTTTTCCATTGAATTTAAATATTTTAAAACTCCTGTTTTGATATATGGGTTTACCCAATTTCGTTCCGGGGTCAGAACGGGCTTTTTGGACCACGTTGGCGTTAGCGCGTACACATGTTTTATCCATCTATTCTATTTTCAACCTTCTCTATAAATATCCCCGCTAAACCCTAGCCTCCGCCTATTCTCATTTGTCTACGCGTAAATTTTCATTAGCTCCTTCTCCTCCTCAGTGACAGACAAAATTTCAAATCCAGATCCATTTCAAAATCAAAGTCAAAAATTCAAAGTCCTTAGAAAAATCTCAAATTAACATATGTTGAAGCTCTCGACGAGCGTAATTCAATGGTGTAATTCGTTTTTCAATTCGACGCATCATTTGACCAGAAATCGTGGTCAAAATTGAATTGGGCGTTTTTGACTGGTGCGTCTGATCGGAAAATCCCTTTCTGGATTTTGTAGAGGGGCTAGCGCGTTGTTCATCGACGAAGTTTGGAGGCGATTTGACGGTCGGATTTGCGGCAAAACGCGGTCAAAGGGCCGATCAAAGGGGAGGTTGAGTGCGTTACTTGTTTCTGCGTGCTCTGTAAATGGAAGACGCGTGAGAGGGAGGGAGAGTTGCAGTGGTGACGTGGCAAGGAAGGTATTGTGTTCTCTTTTAATTTTTTTATATTTTGAAATTCAATCGCAATTTTCGCAATATCTTGTGCATACGAACTCCGTTTCACGCGCGGTTTCTTTTGTTAGGATCGTATTAAAATTCCGGACTTGATGACGCTGGTTTGGACGAATTCTGAGACGGTCAAATTTTTGGGTTTAAATTGAATTTAAATTCAATTTAAATTCAAAAGGTGAGTGTTTTAACCCACTCACAACTTCTAAGATTTTTTATGTTTGTTAAATTAAATTTTGATGTGATTTAAAATTTATCTATGATTGTTTGTGCATATATTTAATCATCATCTCAGTTAGATAGCATTTATTTAAATTAAATTGTTATTTAATTTTATTATTGCATATAATTTGTCAGTTAAATTTATTTATTATTGCATATAAACTGCCAGTTGAATAGTTAGTAATTTTTATTGAATATAAACTATTCGTTGATGCCTGTTATATTTTATATGCTTTATATTGATGTTTTGTTTAAATTGGATGATGATTGTAATAAATGGTTGTTTACTGATATTTGAATGAATGGATGCTATATTTTATATTGTATAAACTGCAAGTTATTATGCATTTTCATTTCATTCGGGATTGCGGTTTGAAATGATATATAACCGTAAACTTTTATTTTTAAAATTACGGATTGAAATGATAAATATCCGTATCACTTGACCATAGGATAGAAAATTATATACAGGCACCGTGGTCTATATATAAAATATTTTAAAGTGATTTTCTATGGTTTGGAAAGAAATATACGGTTTAATAAATATTAAATTTTGATATTATATAAATATTATTTTATATATAGTTAAATTCTAAAATTTAAGCTATGTGTAACTTGATGATGTTTTAAGTTTGATTTACGAATATTTCAAGTTTGAGCTTTATTTAAGGGATATTGAATTTATTAAATAAATATTTCTAAACTAAATAATAGTGAATTGAATTAAGGTATATATAAGATTATCATATTAGGTTGGGAATTTTGGAATATTTAAAGACTTGAAATATATCGAAATTGAAATGTTTTATTGAAATTAAGGTATTATTGTTTTCAAAGTGTTGGTTTTCGAAATTGTTATAACTTTGGAAGTAATATGGTTTGAAAAATGAATTTATTTGAAATAGAATTTATTTAAGAATTATCTATGAATATATTGATTGGAAACCTATTGAAATTGAAAATTTAGAATATGACTTCAAAATGTGGTTTGGATTTAAGATGATTTAAAAGAATATTTCAAGTTTATCTAAATTAAAGAAAGATTTGTGATTGGAAATTTTTATTTAAATAATATATTATTGAATTTGGTTTTAAGTATATACTATTTTGAATTAAAGAACATGTGTTGAAATGGCAAAAATTGTTTGGTTTTAAAGTATATACTATTTTGAAGTAAAGGATATGGTTTGAAATGGAAATAATATTTTGGTTTTTGAAGTATATACTATTTTGAAATAAAGAATATGTTTTGAAAGGGAAATGATTGTGTTTTTAAAAGTATATATATTTTTAAATGACCACGGTGTTATAATAACGTTTGGTTGTTAAAGAGACCGGGATCGGATATGGACATACTCTCTGTCGATACCGAAAACCACTTTAACAACTGTGTACGCGGTGGAGTTTCCAGAATGAAGTAGGTTGGTGGCGATGATCCTAAGGTATATACGTGGACCCAACTCCCATGAGTTGGCATAAGGTGGCTAAAACAGGAGCGATCTCGGACCAGTGAGGTAGCACCTCTTATCGGACGCACTTCTTCGATTCCATTCTATTACTTTGTGATTTTCGGTGGCCACCCTTCGATTTGGGAGTGTTGTTCGAGGTGGACGGTAGTGGCTGCTATGCGCTCCATCAGTCCGTGTGCGTAATTGGTATATCTACCCTGGCATTGCCTTGTGTGCCGTGTCACCTACCATATCGAGCTTTACTACGATTTGTGATTTCTCCCGTAGCCTGTGGAGTATCGAGGGTAGCCCCCATTTTGGGAGTAAGCTAACACTGGATAGACTATTGGGACTATTACGTGTTAAGGTGGAAAATGTAAAGCCTTAACGCTATTTAAAAGTATGTTTATTTTATGATTAGACATTATTATAATAGCGAATATTACTACATAGTAGATAGTTTAACGGATCCTTAGGAGATGTGAATCCCGAGCATCTCTTAAGTTACTGCACTCACGTTAGACACTGGATAGGAGATGTCGAACCTCGTAAACATCTCTAACGCCGTTTACACTCACATTTATTTCATTGATTTAACTTACATAAGATCTTTTAGTTCTGACTCGAGTGTTTTGTCTTTTCAATTCGCTCGGGTCAGCCTGAGCATTTCAGGATTTGAAGGCCCTATTTCTGAAGGACGAAGACAAAGATTTTATTATTACTATTTGTTATATATTCAACTACACCATTGTATTCCGCTGCATAATTATCATTCTCTGGTATGTGTAACTCTGATATGTATTGTATAAGTATAATCAAATGTTTTGTAAAACAGCTTCATGAACTGTTATTTGATTATTATGTTTTATCGTTCCGCTACAAGATTCTATTTTGTTTCTTTTATTTCTCCACTTTTTCTTATTTACCCCATAACAATCCACCCTTCTGTATGGTTTAAGTTGGCACGTGTGTCTGCTTAAGTACACAAAAAGGTGGGATGTTACAGAAATCACGTTCATTTTCATTTTAGCAAACTAAAACATCTAAGGTTGGCCACCATTATTGTTCTCAAGAGAAGATTAAAGCTAGGATTCAAGTAAAGGAAGATAATCATAATAATCGACATAAAATCTCACATCTTATAATCTCAAAGCTAAGGTGAATAATTACTATATCCCATTTTCATATGGTTTTCGGTTTTAAGATTAGATCCGAAATGATTTTGCAAGTTTATGCTATGTTTTTGATGATTAAAGTTATATATATATATATGTATGTATGTATGTATGTATGTATGTATGTATGTATGTATGTATGTATGTATATGCTTATTGGTGAATTATGCATGTTCATATTAGTTTTAATGATATGTTTGATATGAAAACCCTATTAAATAACATCCAAATGCCTTGAAAATATAAATATAGGTCAGAAATGATATCTTAGAGATGGGTTTCTATTTTCATAATTTTCCAAGTTAATATGGATTTTATATTAATTTTCTAGTGAAGAAAATGATTTATTGGGTTATAAATTATTTACGGCTAAAAGAATAATTATTTGGGTTTGAAATTTTTATATGTTGGAAAACATATTACAATAGATTTACTGGAATTTTTCAAGATTTTTCCTAAGTTATTTGATGAATATATAAAATTATTTAAGGTATGAGACTTAAATGTTTTATATATTTAATTAAGGAGAAGGGGCATTTTATAAAATAAATTGACTATTTAATTCTGAAAAATAGTGGCAGCACTTTTTTGAAAAGTATTTGTTAACCAATGAGAATTTGACAAATAAAGGCAGGTTAGTTGAAAATTATCCTTTTTAAGTTAAAAACAAGGAAATCATACTTTTGGCATGTTTCAGCCAGTTCTATTATTAAACCTTCCGACCCAGACCTTTCGACAAGGTCGAAAGGTTCAGAGCTTTCGACAAGGTCAAACCAATGCATCTGGTATCAAGTTACTTGGTACGTAATGAATTGGACAGAGTCGAAGGGTTCTTAGTCGAAAGGTTGGATGCCGAAGAGGTTGAAGTATGTTTGTTTTATAAGCTAAAGAATCACTTGCTTTGCTTTCGAATAAGAGCTTTCGACTTGGTTGCTTTCGACTAGGTCAAAAGTTTAAAATAAAGGTTTTAAACCTTCCGACAAAGTTGAAAGGTTACTCCTGCTTTATCACTATTTTGTTTTGAAAACCTTCCGACAAGGTCGAAAGGTTTACTTGTTTTAAAATTAGCCGCTTCTCCATGCTTTCGAAAGGAAGATTTCAACTTAGGTGATTTACCCTAGTTTTATAAACCAAAGAATAACCCAAGCTATTGAAGGAGTTGTTTTAAAGGCAGTGGCCTATTGTTTTAAATAAAATGTTTTAAAGCTTTCGAAGCAAACCTTTTGACAAGGTCGAAAGGTTTCTTCGAATGGGGTCAAAAGGTTTTAAAACAAGGTTTTCCACTTGTTTTAAATTGAACCCAGTAAGTCTTCGAAAGGTTTAAGTTCAATGACTTCGAAAGGTTTAAGCTCAATGGTTTTGAAAGATTTTAGTTGAATGATTTCAAAGGGTTTAAGTTCAATGATTTGGAAAGGTTTGATGAATGATTTCGAATGGTTTTCATTTAATGGTTTCGAAAGGTTGAGAAGGAAGGTTTTCCAAGGTTTTTCTAAGGCAATATTTTAACGAGATTTTTAAAGAAGGATGTCCTAAGTTTCATTGCTTTCGAGAGGTTTACTTTTCAATGGTTTCAAAAGCTTTGATGAGTGGTTTCGAAAGGTAAGGTTTTGGCATATTGGCCTATGTAATTAAAAGGTTTTCACTTGGTTTTGGAAAGAGGTACTTTCAAAAATTTAGAAAGAGGTTCTTTCAAGTGTCTAAATGTTTCCATTAACTAAGATTTGAGTAAAGAAGATGTATATATAACATGGTGATATGATTTTGAGTAAAGCATACAGATTATATACTTTTCCTTGTTTAAGTTTGATTTAAAGGTTTTAAATCATTTTGAAAATGTTTTCAAGGAAAATTATAGGAGGGGATCCTTAAGTAAAAATGACTCAGATATTAAAATACCAGATGGGACTAGTATGTGGTCACGCCCTATACATTTGCTATTAGCCCCAGCTAATTGTTGTCCAAAATTCTAGTGTGTAGGGCTTTGTCACAGGTAGACTAAAATTATGATCACACACTGAAAGGAATATATGTTTGTATACAGATGGTTTATTGGTAAGCACAAAAAACCATTAGGATCAAGAAGACCCGGGAGATGATTAAGTTAGGGACAGACCGTCCAGAAGAGAAGTATTTAACAGATAGTTAAGGACAGACCATCCAAAAGTGATGTGTTTAACAGATAGTTTAGGATAGATAATCCAAAAGAAGAATAGCTAACAGGTGTTAGATTAATTTTGATTATATTGTGTGGTAGTCCCGAGTCAGCCAAAGGTTAAAAGTTATCCAAACAAAACTTATGTGTTTGAACATATAGTTCATTATTACCTGATGTTTATATATGTTTACATAATGATGCTCTAAAGTGTTTAATCAGTTTTGATTGCAGGAAAAGTTTTTCAAAGATATGTTTTAAAAGGATGTTAGTGAAGGGAAACCCGTTCCGCTAAGCGATGTTGTCTCACTTAACATATATATTCCAGGATGTATAGTATTATTCATACCAGGCTTTATGTATGACTCAAAGTTTATGTTTTCCCCTTAAACTCTCGGGTGCTCAAAATTAATTTGAGTAGACAGAGGGGTTATGGTCTTTTCATGTTTTAGTAGGCTGACGAGTAAGGCTACCGAAGGCTTGTAGGAGGCAAACAGATAGCTATTTAGGAGTTCCAGTTCTTGTTTGTTGTTTTGATGTATTTCCGCTGTGTTTTGTATTAAATCTATTATGACTCTATGACTCTGATCGTCCAATAGGGTATCTTCATATACCTCTCTTGGCGTATTTGTAATAAGTATATTTTATCTGTGCCTGGGAACAAATTTGGGATTATGTGTTGGGAATGTTAAACATTTGGTTTTGAGATGTAATAGAGTAAAAGTTGTTTTGAAATCTGTGTTTTGTTTCATACTTAAGTGCTTCTGATATTATTGATACCATTAGCATAGCTGTATTTAGTCGCCGAAAGCTAATACTATAGATGAATGCAACATCTATAGTGCTTTGTTTTGGGCCTATGGATAGGGGATATTACAAGTTATTTTTGTTTACTCCATCTATTTTTCTATCATAGATAGTTATAAAATGTATCTTTTGACCATTGATTGGATTTAAATGAAGATTGATAAATAAGTTAGATATTTTTGTATAAGGAGAAGCATTTACGTAAAGATGAGAATTTTATATGTTTTTCCTAATTTGAATACAAAAGTTATTTGAATAATAATAATATCGGATTTGATAAAGAAAAGTGTTGCAAGAGATTTTAAGAGGTTTTAAGCAAAGTTACGAGCTATATTTCATCAAATAATAGCATATTTTGGGTAATAAGGTAATAAGTATTATTGTATGTTTTAGAAGGAAATAACTTTTATTTTGAAATGATGATTGTGGAAAATTTACTATTTTGTTAAGGATAATTCTTGTAGCTAGAAAACTCTTTGAAACAAAAATGGTTTGACATATTATTTTGGAAAGATAATTAAGTCTTGAATCTATTGTGTTAAAATTCCTATTTTTAAAAAGGAGTAAATCCTTATTTTAGTGAGCTATCGAAAAGGAAAGTTTTTTCATAACTTTCTTTTTGAAAAACCAAGAGAATTTTGAATGCTATGAATTAGAAAGTCTAACTTTTAAGAAAAAGTTTTGATAAAGAAAGTTTATTTTAAAAAAAAGGGTTGGGAACATAGGAATTTTGAATTTTTGATAAAGGTTTTTATTAAAGTCTACATTTTCAAAGATGGAGATATAGAACTTGATACTTTATATTTTAAGTATGCAAGAAATAAAGTAATAAATGCTTATTTTTAAATAAGTTTATTTGTATGAAGATATTTTATTTTGTGTGCAAAAGTTATGATTTTATAAAATTTTGTGGAGTAGATACGAATCATGATATGTGTAGGATAAACTAAGGTTTTTTTAGGTATGAGTGAGATAGAAATAAAATATACAACCTGATCTGGGAAGTTGAAGTCAGTCCCAAACATCTATGTGAAAAAGTTGGTAAAGTGTAAAGATATTCTAGATCTGTAATTTGGTTGTGAATTAGATTGCCCATAGAATATGAATTTCTATATTTTAATTTTGGAGCAATTTCTGCGTTATTTCCATAAATTATCCAATTCCAAAATATGTACAAAAGTGCATTGTTTGAACTAGTAGAGAATACACTAAAAAGGAAAGAGATGTGTAAGAGATGGATATTCCTTTCCATAGTTTACACTGCCTATTCAATAATAAGAAAAGAAATGATTCCTCGTAATTTCAAACAAAGAAAAAATCTTAATTATGGTTAATTTATACGGTAATCTTTTTGAAAGGATAGCTTCGATGAATTAAAATATGGAAATGAGTATTCTAGTTGTAGAATTAGTAGTTAGATATAGATATCGTACAACTATGCTAAACGAATAGAATATATATAGATAGCATAGATTACAACTCTATGCGTATTAGTTAGTAATTGATGGATTAGGATTTATGGATGTTAATTACAAATTTAACGAACAATAAATTTGTAACTAATGAGAGGAAAAATAATTTTAAGGGGGACTGATTCAGGAAACTTGATATTGCATTTGTGGAAGAAAGAAATTTGAATAATGAATGGATTTTGAACACTGAAGAAGATTAAAAAGATTGAAGAAGGATTAATTGGAGATGGTCAAGTTTTGAAGGTAATGATCAACTGCTATGGATATTAGTTGAAGTAATGAATGGACCACATTTATGAAAGACCGAAGAAAAAGGGAAATTAAAAAAATGGGTAGAAATGGAATGAAATATTAAAGATAGCTCATTTTAATTTAAGGAGTGTTAGGACCTCAACACTATTTATATTAACTGATAATAAATGGCAACTTCCAGTAAAAATTTCTTTTGGAGTGCTTAGATTATAGTCGCTAGTTGTCTTCCATTGTTATTGGAAAAGTAGATGATGTGGTATAAGATATATTCCCATTTTATTCCCGTGTAAACTTTATGAATGGGGTTTAACCCACTTGATATATGTTGGAAAGCAAAGTAAATAAGGAAATATTTTATGGGATAACTAGCAATAGACCATAGGTAAAACTGGAAGTTAATGAGGAAATTAGGTTAGTAGCCTAAAGTGAGTAAATGTTTCAATCTCAAAAATTTAGATTTTTTGGAAAAATAAGGGATTTAGCTCACAAAATGCCACCATGCAAGGAAAAGAGAAAATGTATAGGAGTAAGAATGGAATTTCGTATTGATCAAGGATTCAGAAGAAGGTGACAGAAATTTTCTGTTAGAAGCAATAGAACCGCAGCACTCCAACCTAGCTTTATGGAGTTGCGCTCTACATCGTTAGTAATAGGGACCCTTAGTTTACTAGCAAATTTGGAGGGGTTTGCTAGTAGCTTTAGGAACTAGCTTTAGGAACTTTGTTAAATTGGAGCATCGCTTACCGACTTAAGAGCGATGGAAAACATGAAGGAATGGATGGAAACTTGGAGGATTTTTTGAGAGCTTGCATCTTGAAAATTGGAGGACCTTAGGAGTAGCGTTCACCCTTAGTAGAATTCTCGTAAGATTGTAGTCATCAATGGACGATTAGTATGGCACCCATAAAGCGTTTTCTTTTGGGGAGGCCATGTAGGTCGTCAAATTGTGGGTGGGAAACCATCACAAATTCTACTCAAAACAAATTTGTATTGCAAGCCTTTGGAAAGTCAGAATTGATTAGGTAGCATACGATTTGGATAGTTGGAAAGTAGGCATCATATTTATTGGGCCTTTTCCCAATATGGGAAAAACAAGAAAACTTTTATGTTGGCTGGACTCCATGATGTTTTTGCATTTGAGGAAATACCTTCGTAGCATAACTACTATTGTAGAGCCTAATCAATTATGGGATTTTAAGATGCCAATAGCATCCCGTGCCACTGCATGCATCGTAGAGCATGGAAATCAGAGGTTCCATAACAAAGTATTAGATTGGTTCGAGTAAAATGGTGTGGAAATCTAATGGGAGGCATGAGGACTCTTCATCCAAAACCTTTCTCTGGAAAATTTTCACTCCAAAATTAGGATTTTGGTTGCATCGTGGTTGCTAGATTAGATGGTAGAAGATGGTTGCTACTCTTTTTCACAACAACTTTACACCCGTATAGAAATTTAATGCCTGTTTAGGGTATTTGCATACATACTTTCATGACATGATTACAAATTCATGCTATGATTGACTTGGATTGAGCTCATTTTAGTATGTATGCAGTGCATAATAACATTGCACTATTGGTTGAGTAGATGGTTATGTAGATAAGTTGGTTATATAACATGGATGTTATTGTGTGTTACACTGTTCGCCCCTTGGAAGATTTCGGGATGAAATCCTTTTTAAGGGGGAAGAATGTAACACCCTGTAAAATGAACCATAAATAAATAAAGTAAATTGAATTAAACATGATTAAGATTGGATATGGAAATTTTATAAAAGTTGGAATTTGACCATGAAAGTTATTTTATTACGTTCATGGCAAAATTCTGATCTTTTTCCATATATAATATGCTGAAAACGAAGCTCAAACGAAGAAGTTATAAGCGTTTGAATTTTTCAGAATTAAATTAATTTAGTTTGAATTCAAATTCAAATGAGAAGTCAAATTTAGGATTTAAACTTCAAAATTAGCTTGGAGGCTAATTAAACATATAATTAATGTTTAATGTTAAAAAGTTAATTAGGGAATAAAACAATACAGCTACGGAAATAAATAAACGTCCCCTGAATAAAGAGAGCAATCGACCTAAATAGGTTAACCGGTCGACCTTAGCAGTTGACCGTTTGGCAACTATAGTTGCCAGTGGCGGCTAGGGCTTTAAGTTCTATTTTATTCGGTTATGCGCTCCAGATTTTCCATTTCTTACCTACTTCCATTCTATGGTTATGGTGTGTTTCAACTCCTATAAATAAAGCTTTATCCTTTCCACTTTTATTCATATTATTTTGGTGAATATGATGAAACTCTACCATTGCTATCTCTCTAATAAGATTCAGAAACTTCGTAGAGAATTCAGGGAAGGATTCAACCTATTTCATGTTTGTTTCTTCTTCCACCATTCTATTCTTATCCTATTCGTTTCCAATTATTCTGAGTCTAATGAATATATATTCCTCTTCACTATTGTATGTGTGTGTGTATAGAGAGAGATTCTGGAAGAGATTGTAAGGCATGCAAATCCAAGGAAGGCGAAGCTAATGCTATTCAGTGAGTGGAAACCTTAGTATTTCTTTTTAGCATATGTTTAGTGTATTTCTTTTTGATTTGAATATGCCTTAGGCATTTTGGGATTTCAAAAATATGATAGATAAAATCCCTCAAAATTCCTTTCTAATTCGATATGTCAATTCTATGCTGAGATTCCCAATTATTTACATTAATTTGATGGAATTTTTGTCGTTATGCAATTTTTGATAATTTCATAGTCTATTCCACTTCTTCTTCTTCTTTGGGTCAAATTGTGATTCTTCAATAAAATAAGGGGTTCCGATTACGAATTCTATTCGTAGTTTACACCACTTGTTCATATCTATTTCTTTGTAAAAAGAGAAGTTGAATAGAATATGGGATTTAGATTACAATTCTCATTGCTTAAAATATTCCATTTATTTGGTGTAATAAATTGAGTTTCTATTTTATTTACAAGTCTATTATTGCAGTTTTGATTATGAGTATTTATTCCTTGTTTTTGACATTTGAATTACATGTAATTTCGGGAAATTGAAGAAAAATGACTTGTAATAATAATTGATTAGGGAATTGACATTAAATGCTAGTTTAGGGCGTAAAATCCATGTGTTTAGAACTTATTAAGCGCAAATATTTTTTATTTCTATTTACGTAATTAATGTATAATTATTGCTTATATGGCATAGTTAATTAGGCATTTATTTGCATTTATTTTCCCCCATTATGAAGGTAAATGATTTTGAGGCGAAAATAAGAGGAAACTTTTATATATAGCCTAATTATTAATTTAAGGCGTAATAAGGAAGATTCATTATAAGGCTTTATTTATGAAACGATGAGATGAGTATATGTGTGTGTCTATATATATGGAGAGTAATTGATTTGTGGCTAAGTAATAGGGATGTGAGGTCAATAGAGTTACATGATGGTAGTCCGCCCTTCACTTTAAGGCAACCAACAGTTGTGTACACCTGTATTGATGTGAGATATCCTTATGATGAATATTTGTAGTGACGCGAGGTTAGTTCCAAATCCAGTAGGGGAAATTTGCTCTGCTAATCTGGCTACCAGTTCCTACGAATAGTGGACTAATATGAGATGTCATTATAGGTATGGGTCATAACACAAAGGGCCTGCTTTGGGGTTTGAGGTATTAACTGGTTGGACCGGCCCTTTTCCCCGGATGAAGTATTAAATGGCCAAGGGGTTATGTTAGGTGGTATCTCTACAAGGGTCCGCTTCTAGAATTAGGCCTTAAATGATGGGGTCTGCCTATTTTCCAATTGGAAGTATTAATTGGCACATGAGATTCCATAGGATGTCAGCTAGACAGTACTATTGAGGAGCATGCTTCTGGAAATAGGCCTTAAATGACGGAGTCTACCTATTTTCCACTTGGAAGTATATCTTAGGTGCCGCCTCTCACATTATTAGCAATTTATGACATATGATTGGGATATGGGATCTACTTCTTAAATGGAAGGTACTAAGTGGTTGGACCCGCCTCCTTTCCTCATATAGAAGTATCAAATGATTTTAATAATTTTATGTTAGTAGAGATATTCTTATTTTGAAATATACTACCCATGTACTAAAATGGTAAGACTCGGGGATTTTATTCACCAGACACTTGTTGTTCTGACTCCCTCCTCATTACAACATAGGTTAAGGACTGATGGCGGTAACGATGCTTAGAGATGGAGAAGCGTGGATTATGGCAGTATTTGATATTATTACTTGCTTTTATGTGTACGCATGTATTTACACAATTTTTGTAATGGATATTACGTTATGGTTTTTATGGAACTTTGTATTATGACATTTTTATGGTTTTGAAATAAATGGGTACACTTTACTATTATATTTTGTTCCATCCGCTGTGAGTTCTGAAAGTATAGTTATGGCTCTACAATATTCTTTTCTTTTAACACCAACAACTTACCTTAGAATGGATCTAAGTTTCAATAGGCGTTTTCCAGGTCGAAATGTAGGCTTGTTCGGGAGTGGGTTGTTACAAGAAACCACAAGCTCAATCTAATGGAAGCGGTTTCTGATCCTAGTTTTATCCTTATAAAAAGGTTTAGGCCTAACAAGAATTTCTAGGTCGAAACTGCCGGATAAAAATTCTAAATATGAAAAATGTCTGTAGTAGTTATTTCCAAAGTTTTAGAGTTATATGACCTCATACGATTTGAGTAATAATATTTTACGATACTCCAATACGTAAAATACGGGTCGTTACACAAGACTAGTAGTTATGCCTTTGAGGCGTATCGTACCCAGAGAGCAGAAGGAACTAAAGGTGCAAGTGAATGACTATTGAGGCGAGGGTTCATTTGTAGGAGTATACGTTATTGGGGTGCACCTGTAATTTCGCCACTAAGGCGAATGGCTCTTTGAGGTTATATGTTGATTACCTTGAGCTAAATAAGGTAACAAGGAAGAACATGTATCCACTTTCGAGTATTGATGACTTGTCCAATCAGCTCAATGGTGGGAACGTGTTCTTGCAGTTGGACCTTCTGACGGGATTTCATCACCTAAGGGTAGTGAAGAAGAGTGTGCCGATCATTGCGTTTCATATTCCGTCTGGATTCTATGAGGGATTGGTTATGCCATTCGTACTGACCAATGCACTGACATACTTTATTGATTTTATGAACTATCTCTTCAAAGATCAGCTAAATAAGTTTATGCTTGTGTTCATGAATGATATTCTTATCTACTCAAGGACGAAAGAAGATCCTAAGACATGTTTAAGAAATGTGCGTGAAGTGTTGAGGAAGCACAGATTGAAGGTGAAGTTTTCAAAGTGTCAGTTCTAGAGGGCAGAAGTGAGATTCTTGGGTCACGTTATTTTGGAACTGTTTGATCGAAATAACCCTAGAGGGGAAGGGGGAAACCGGGTTTATTGCAAATCCACAAGAATAATAAAAATTGCAGCACAAATAATAATATAGTAAATACGGAAATAAAAACAACACATAAATTTACCTACCTTCAGCAATACTTGCCTACTGCTGCCCCCAAGATTTCTGCTAAGACTAAAAAATCAACCACTTACAAACACCTTGAAAACTTGCAGCTATCGCTTACTTGATTGTTCTGACCATAAGCCTAGAAATCCTACCATAACTCTATCCCTGAGTTGAGAATTTCCCAAACTACACATTGTTGTTCAATCCTAGTTATAAACAAGAGTTTTAAAATTTAAAAGTGAATTGCAATTAAAATATAAGTTGGAAACCCTAATTTATAATGTTTAATCTTTAAAAAGAAATGCGGCCCAAAACAAAGGTGTGGTCCAATACAGTCTTCATGTTCGTTACTTTTCCTTCAAAGCTAATCCTCTTTCCTTTTATTTTCTAAGGTTTCCTAAGAGCCGCCGATTTATAATTGTTAATGAAATCTCGCTTCTATCTCTTTGTCAGTCGATCTCTTTAATGGCTTAGTGATTTAAGACTTTGGTTGCTTTCTTGGTCGAGCTCCTTTGTTGTTGGTTATTGGGTATGAATTTGATTCTCTGATTATATTTGAATTTTTGTTCCTACTCGACTTGATAAAATTGACAATGAAGAGATTGGTTTTTATAAAGGGAGATTTGAAGAAAAATCTTCTCTGATTTCATATATTTCGAGATTGTTAGCTTTGAATATTTCAATTCATGAATTGCTTTTAATCTTGCCTATTGATTTGCTTTTATAGATCCTTGGGTCTTCGGTTTTGAGATCGTTGACTTGTTCACTACTGAAATTTGATTTGCTTTCGACCTGAGTAGTTGACATATTCAACTTTGAATTTTTTTCCATTTATTTTCTTTTATGTATCCTCTGTGCTTTTGATTACTAACTTGATTACATGAATGTATATTGCTTGTTGTGCACTTATGAGTTGAACTTCACATATATCTGCATTGCCTTGACCCTCTGTATTTGTTCGACATGAGATTCTCTTATGATCATTTTCCATATATATACATATATGTATATGTAACGACCCATACTTTTGACTATTGTAAGTTATTAAATTTAATGTAATTATTGGATAAATATGGGTAGAAATAAAAAAAATTAATGGTTTATTAATATTGGTTTATTGGATAATTAAATTGTTTCAATTTAATATTGAAAATTATTTGAATAATCCAATTCTGGATTTATTATGATTGAAAATGATATCGAAAATTGATTTAAATTTTATTTAAATATGAATGAAGATTTTTAACATTTAAAATTGGATTTAAATGTGAATAATTAAAAATTGGAAATTTTATATTTTAATTAATGAGTAAAATTAGCCATTTTGGAAACTGTCTCGGATTTCAACAAAACCAGTTTCATCGGATCCGTAATAGTGAGTTATTATAGGATTTCAAGTTTTGTAGCGATCAGACTTGTCGTTTGGCCGTGCAAGCTTGAAACGCGTAGAAATTTAATTTCGAAATTTAATTAAAATTAATCGACTTTGAAAAGCTATCTTCCATATACGATCGAATTAAGCCTCGAAACTAGTTCCATTGCGTTCAAAATGGGGGTAAAACATTGTGAACGTTAGGCAGCACATTTTGTTTGGAGTTCGAAAATTTCATGTGATTAGTAGCTAGATATTTATTTTATTATTTATTTTTAATTATAAACTTACTTAGCCTTATCCTCGTTCACCACGCCTCTTACCCGTTCCTCTTTTCTTTCTCCCATCTAAAATTTTAAATCGAGCAAATAAATAACAGCTGAAAGAAAAAAGAGAAATATCAAATCGGGGAAAAAATGGAACGAAGAGCGATCGAAGGGATGAGATTCGCATAGGCACATGGGGCGCCGCGGCCGCAGGTGGGTGTCGAACCTGAGCTGGTGGAAGGTGATCGAGATGGTCCTTGTAGCGTATTCTAGGGTTTTGGAATTTGTGCGTGCGTTGCTTGGTGGGGTCGTGACTTGATGTAACAACCCGGGATTTGCATTACCAATTAATAAATAAAAGTTATGATTTTTATTTATTTTAATGAAGCATAAAAGGATTTGGAATAACAAAATTTATTTGAAAAAGGATATTTTAATTAAATGGGAAATATGGGTTTTTAAAATGAGGATAAAATGTTATTTTTAAAAAGTTAAATATTTTAGAGAGATTTTTAAACGGGTTTGGGTAGGAAAAATGAGTTTTATAAACATATATGAACACTTAGACTAATTTTTGGAAACATGTAAATAACACTCTTCTTATTGGGTTACTAAACCTAGCCCAATAACCCACCCTAAACCTCCTCTATAAATTATCTCAAACTCTCCAAACCTCATTCATTCATTCCTAATCAAAACCCTAATCATTTCCTAAAGCTTTCATAACTAAAATGGCCTCTATCTTCATCTCCTTCTAGTTTTAGCTTATGCAAGTCATTATATGCAAAGGTAATGCAAATACCCACCTCAAATCTTTTTTTTTTATATCTTTTTCATTTCTGAAATTTATTCGGTAACACATGTTTTATGTGTTTTTTTGATCTTATAGCCTCCTAATCATCTTTTGCTATCTTGGGTTGATGCTATAGTAGTCTTTGTTGCTTTCTAGAGAGGTATATTGCTAAAAACCTCTTCTAATATGTGTTTAATCATCTTTTGATATTGGTAATCAGTTAGTAACACATGTTTTATTATGTAACATGTGAATCATAGCTCTTTGATCATCTTTGCTTTCATTTGGGGTGTGCACATAAATTATTTGTAATATATGCTAGCTGAAATTATAATTAGTTTATTGCTGTTAGTAAATTAGGCATATCTCATTCATCTTAAATCAGAATTAAGATTTTCTTGATGTTCTGGAAAGCTTATTCTGTACCCTATGACTTTTATGTTTTGTGCTTTGCCCAATTTTGAGGTTTGAATTGTCGAAATCATGTTTGTTTGTCGCTGACTTTTTACATAGCGTTCCAATTTCTTCCTTCTGATGTGTTCCTCAATCAAGTCCCGGAGATGATGGCATTCATTGGTATCATGCCCATGAGATTCGTGGAAGCGGCAGAACTTTCCAAACTTCTGCGCGTTATCTGATTCCTTCTTGTATGGTGGGCGTTTGTATCTAACTTCGCCTTGGGTGGCAAGGAAGATGTTTTCGACGGTTTCGTTCAAAGGAGTGTAAGTGTCGAATCTCGGTCCTGGCCGATATAGGCGCTTTTCTCCCTTCTTGCCCCCAGCATTGTCTCTGGAATCATTTCTTCAAACGTCCCTTGCCACAGCAGGCGCGTGACTGTGAGTTGCCTTATTTTGTTGTCCTGACTGCCCCTCCACGGCAGCATCCTCAAGCCTCATATATTTCCCAGCTTCATGGAAGAAATCGGGTAAAGTAGTTGGTTTTTCTTTTGTCAACCTCCTAGCAAATTTAGTGTCCAGATGCACACCACTACAGAGTGCCATTAGGATAAGCTTCTCATCGGCATCTTGGACTGCGGCCGCTGCGGCATTGAATCGGGTTAGGTATTGCTGCAGTTTCTCTCCGGGTTTCTGTTTGACGCTGGATAAGGAATAAGCGTCCTTAGGTTGTTCCACATGAATGCGGAACTGACTGATAAACTTTTCTTTCAACATTTCCCACGTGCTGATGGATCCCTGGGGTAAATGACAGAACCAGGAGGTAGCGAGATCTGCTAAGAATAGTGGAAAGCATTTGCACAGTACTCCCTCTGTTGCTCCACTCATGAGCATATGTTGTGTGTATCTCTGCAAGTGCACAACGGGGTCGGAGGTTCCTTTGTAAGGTTCCATTGTTGGCATCTTCCATTCCCGGGGGGTGATAGCAATTTCGATATTGCGGGCGAAAGGGCTGGTTACTCTAGCGCCTATCCCTCGATCCCTTTGCTCCCGTTGGACGCACTCTCTGAATAGGCATGCCATCCTTTCATCAGAATTTGGAGCAGATAGAAACGAGTTTGGTTCTGTTCGGTGGGATTGATTCCGTCCAGATGACCTGTAGGGATGGTATCGTCTATCATTCCTCATATTTTCCAGTGGCCGCCTTTGGTCTTCTGGGAGCATGCTAGGGTCAGCTACAGTTGGCCCTTGCCTTGATCTTCCCCTGCTGGGTTCTGATCTAAGCACTTCCTCGGGTCCAACTTCGGGCTGGAATCTAGCTCGGCCCCATTCACTGGCGTTTCCGTGGTTAGGTAGTATGACAGGCTCAGCCACAATTGACCTTCGCCCGGTACCTCCCCCGTTGGGTTCGGTTCCAAACGTTTCCCCAGGCCTAACTTCGGGCTATGCTCGATCTCGGCTCCTACCATGGCTGCTTCTGCCGTTAGCTCCTTCGAAGAAGGAAGATCTTTGTTGTCTCTGAGATCCTCCAGACTAGGACTCGCCCCATGATTCAGTGTTGCGGTTGGACTCTTCAGCATCCCTTAAGCGTGACATGAGATGATCCACCAAGGCTTCCTGCTGGGACGTGAAGCGGTTAGTAACTTCAACCACAACCCTGTCTAAATCTGCCCTAGTAATTGTTGCGGGCTGTTCTGTGGCAGGAGTGGTCGGATTAGCCTCTCCTTCATTTGGTACTGCTGCTAGAGGAGGACGATTTACTTGATTCGTGACAGCTGGATCTGGAAGACTGCTGGATGCGATGTTTTTTCCTTTGTTAACATCTTTTTTCTACTTGGGAGGCATGTTTTCCAAGCGGCGAACGATCCTGTTAGGAAAAATGTTAAGTGGATGAAGCTGAAGCTTCGAGCTTCTAGCTCTCAATGAAAGCACCAAAAATGTTTGCACAAAAAATGGACAAATACCTCAAAGTCATTTGATTTAATTGATTTTATGTTGTTCTTAGTGATTCGAGTGATCTATGCAAATATATGAAAGGCAGGGACTAAACTGTAAAAGACACGCAGATTTATAGTGGTTCAACTAGAAAGTGCCTACGTCCACTTTATATATTATTTCTCTTTTCTTGCTTAGATTACAAGTACAAAGCTTTGATACAAGTAAAAGAAAGTTGTTTGAAAGTTTTCTCCGTGCTTGAGCTCTCAAACGTGTCCCCCATTGTTGTACCCCTGCCCCTCTATTTATAGAGTGAGGCTGGGGGTAGGGGTCTTGGATGTATACGGATGCTGATTGGCCCGGGCTGATACAATCTGGCCTGGCAAATTTGGTTCGGCAATGCCTTGGTTCGGTAGTAGATGGGTGGAGATGAGGTCTTGGTTCGGCAGTGGATTGGTTCGGTGGGACTCTGGTGGAGTGGTTGGTTCGGTAGTGGAGTTGGTTCGGCAGTGGAGTTGGTTCGGCAGTGGAGTTGGTTCGGCAGTGGAGTTGGTTCGACAGTGGAGTTGGTTCGGCAGTGGAGTTGGTTCAGTATAGACTGTGCACCTTGATTCGATGGTAGGGAGTAGGCTGGTCCGGTATAGACTGTGCACCTTGATTCGGTGGTAGGGAGTAGGCTGGCCGGTATAATCTCTCTCAACAGTTGCCAAAAGGGTTGATGTATGTTTGTTTTATAAGCTAAAGAATCACCTGCTTTGCTTTCGAATAAGAGCTTTCGACTTGGTTGATTTCGACTAGGTCAAATGTTTAAAATAAAGGTTTTAAACCTTCCGATAAAGTCAAAAGGTTACTGTTTCTTTATCACTATTTTGTTTTGAAAACCTTCCGATACAGTCGAAGGGTTACAGCCGCTTTTGTTTTGTTTTGATTTGAACCTTCCGACAAGGTCGAAAGGTTTACTTGTTTCAAAATTAGCTACTTCTCCATGCTTTCGAAAGGAAGCTTTCGACTTAGGTGATTTACCCTTGTTTTATAAACCAAAGAATAACCCAAGCTTTTGAAGGAGTTGTTTTAAAGGCAGTGGCCTATTGTTTTAAATAAAATGTTTTATAGTTTTCGAAGCAAAACTTCCGACAAGGTCGAAATATGGCTTCCAATGGAGTCGAAAGGTTTTTAAACAAGGTTTTCCACTTGTTTTAAATTGAACCCAGTAAGTCTTCGAAAGGTTTAAGTTCAATGACTTCGAAAGGTTTAAGTTCAATGACTTCGAAAGGTTTAAGCTCAATGATTTCGAAAGGTTTTAGTTGAATGATTTCGAAGGATTTAAGTTCAATGATTTCGAAAGGTTTGATGATTGATTTCGAAAGGTTTTTATTCAATGGTTTCGTAAGGCAGAGATGGAAGGTTTTCCAAGGTTTTTCTAAGGCGGTGTTTTAAAGTGATTTTTAAAGAAGGATATCCAAAGTTTCATTGCTTTTGAAAGGTTTACATTTCAATGGTTTCGAAAGGTTTGATGAGTGGTTTCGAAAGGTAAGATTTTGGCATATTGGCCTAGGTAATTAAAAGGTTTTCACTTTGTTTTGGAAAGAGGTACTTTCAAAAATTTAGAAAGAGGTTCTTTCAAGTGTCTAAATGTTTCCATCAACTAAGATTTGAGTAAAGAAGATGTATATATAACATGGTGATATGATTTTGAGTAAAGCATATATATTATATACTTTTCCTTGTTTAAGTTTGATTTAAAGGTTTTAAATCATTTTGAAAATGTTTTCAAGGAAAATTATGGGAGGGGATCCTTAAGTAAAAATGACTCAGATATTAGAATACCAGATGGGACTAGTATGGGGTTGCGCCCTATACATTAGCTATTAGCCCCAGCTAATTGTTGTCTAAAATTCCAATGAGTAGGGCTTTGTTACTGGTAGACTAAAATTATGATTACAAACCGAAAGGAATATATATTTGTATACGGATAGGTTATTGGTGAGCCCGAAAAACCATTAGGATCAGGAAGACCTGGGAGATGATTAAGTTAGGGACAAACCATCTAGAAGAGAAGTATTTAATAGATAGTTAAGGACAGACCGTCTAGAAGTGAAGTATTTAACAGATAGTTTAGGATAGATAATCCAAAAGAAGAATAGCTAACAAGTGTTAGATTAATTTTGATTATATTGTCTGGTAGGCCCGAGTCAGCCAAAGGTTAAAAGTTATCCAAACAAAACTTATGTGTTTGAACAGATAGTTCATTATTACCTGATGTCTATGTATGTTTATATAATGATGCTCTAGAGTGTTTAATCAGTTTTGATTGCAAGAAAAAGTTTTGCAAAGATATGTTTTAAAAGGATGTTAGTGAGGGGAAACTCGTTCCGCTAAGCGGCGTGGTCTCACTTAATATATATATTCCGGGATGTATAATATTATTCATACCAGGGTTTATGTCTGACTCAAAGTTTATGTTTTCTCCTTAAACTCTCGATTGGGCAAAATTTATTTGAGTAAACTGAGGGGTTAAGGACTTTTCAGGTTTTAGTAGGATGACGAATAAGGCTACCGGAGGCTTTGCAGGAGGCAAACAGATACCTATTTAGGAGTTGCAGTTCTTGTTTTATGTTTTGATGTATTTCCGCTATTTTTTGTATTAAGTCTATTATGAATCTATGACTTTGATCGTCCAAGGGGGTATCTTCATATATCTCTCTTGGTGTATCTGTAATAAGTATATTTTATCTATGCCTGGGAACGAATTTGGGATTATGTGTTGGGAATGTGAAACATTTGGTTTTGAGATGTAATGGAGTAAAAGTTGTTTTGAAATTTGTGTTTTGTTTCATATTCAACTGCTTCTGATATTATTGATACCATTAACATAGCCGTATTTAGTCGCCGAAAGCTAATACTATAGATGACTGTAACATCTGTAGCGCTTAGTTTTGGGCCTTTGGGTATGGGATGTTACAACTTGGTATCAGAGCATGGTTTATGAAATACTTTAACTAAAATGGTTTTGAAAGCATAATCCTTAGTAATAAGAGTTATGATCGGGGTATGGGATAACGCTATAGTAACATACTTGTATTTGCTATATATATAAGTATACGCTATATTTCTAGACTCCTATCTTGGTTAGGTTATTCATCTGTATCTCACGGGGTTTGAATATTGATATGGAAGGAAGAAAAGGAAGAGTTAATCTTGGAGTAGATAGCACCACCACCAATGGAAATGCCCGACCAAATGTTAGAAGAGGTCCAGGTCAGGCTCAAGCTCAAAATGTTGGTGCTGGGGTTACCCAAGTGGATATGGGAGCCATGTATCAGTTTTTCATAAACATGATGCAAGCTGGAATTGCAGCTGGAGTTGTAAGAGGAAATTCTGCTGGAGGTGGAGTTCAGGAAGTTTCGATGGTCAACCAATATGCTAACCTGAGCAGAGACTATACTAGGCTTGGAGGGAAGCCGTTCATTGGAACTAAAGATGCGATTGAGATTGAAAATTGGCTACTACAGTACGAGAGAATTTTGGCTGACTTAGAATTGTACGACGAGCAAAAGAGGAGAATAGCTTCAAGGAGCTGCTTTATTTTGGTGGAATACTGTTGTAGCTGGTGTTGATGAGGAAACCATGACTTGGGCGGAGTTTAGGAGAAGGTTTCAAGAAAGGTTTATGTCGGTAATGGCGCAATCGGCATTGGAGAGGAAGTTTGCAGAACTAGAACGAGGGGAGATGTTCGTTCTTGAGTATGCAAGAAAGTTTGAAGAGTTGGCTCGGTACGGGTACGCTTTGGTTGATACGGTGATCAGGAGGAATGAGAAGTTTATAAGAGGCTTGAGGCCGGAGTTGATAAGTGCTACCTTGTCGCACTTAAGGGATCCAAGTGATGTAGTGGTAGAAATGGCGTTGAGGCAGGAAGAGGCGTTAGCTTGTTTGAGGAAGAAAATGAAGGAGGTCCAAGCAGGACAAGGCTAGAAAAGAAAGTATTTCCATAAGAAGAATGCTCAGAAGGGAGGAGCACAAAAGAAGGGAAAAGCTAAGGTGGTTTGTTATAAATGTGATAAGAAAAGACACTATGCTAATGAGTGTCGTACTGGAAAAGGAAAAGAGAAAGGAAAGGAGGTGATTGGGAAAAAGAACATCTGATGTTTAACTGTGATCGGATCGGCCATTATAAGAACAAATGCCCTAAGCCTATAAGAGATGGAAATGGGCAAGTTTATGCATGGGAGCCCGCAACTTCAAGGCCAGTTGTGCAGGAGAAAGGAAGGCTGTTCTAGGAGGCTCGCTACAGATTCACGGTATGCCTGTTAGCATTCTATTTGATACTGGTCCATCACATTCTTTTATTTCTCGATACTTAGTAGATAAGCTTAACCTAGAGCCCTCATACTTAGTTACCTCCTTAAGGGTTGCAAATTCGATAGGAGGGTATGCAACACTTAGGATAAGGTGTGACCATTTGGAGTTTGATTTGCTAAGTCATACTTTTGATTGTTGTTTCATGTGTTTGATTTTGTGGGATTTGGTATTATCCTTGGGATGGATTGGTTAAGTAAATATAATGCTAGGATATTTTGCCATGATAGGAAAATATCACTTAGTCACTTGAATTGTGGTGATCGGATAGTTTATACCATAAAGAACCCTAGTTGCGAAGTAAATGCTTTACTGGGTATCATGGAGTTGGAAGATGAGTTGCATCGAGTCTTTGTGGCTAGAGAGTTTGCCGATGTGTTTGAGCCGGTAGTTGGATTACCATCGAAATTAGCCTTTAAGTTTCGGATTGAATTGGTACTTGGAGCAGAACTAGTGAGTAGGCCACCAAGTAGGATGACACCTACAGAGATGAGAGAGTTGAAGGTGCAGTTGGTGGATTTGGAAGGAAAGAATTTTATTCGACCGAGTAGTTCGCCATGGGGAGATTCCGTAATGTTTGCTAAGAAGTTGGACGGATCGTTAAGGCTATGTATCGATTATTGTAAGTCGAATGGGAAAACGATAAAGAACTGATATCCATTGCCTAGAATTGACGATTTGTTCGATCATTTAAGTGGAGCCAAAGTATTCTCTCAGTTGGATTTAGTGACTGGATTTCATCAGCTTAGAGTGGCAGAGGATAGTATTCCTTTAATGACGTTTAGGACAAGGTATGGATCGTACGAATGGTTAGTTATGCCGTTTGGACTAACTAATGCGCCAGCATTCTTTGTAGATCCGATGAACAGAATTTTCTGAGAGCACTTGGATAGATTTGTGTTGGTCTTCATAGACGATATTTTGATATACTCTAGGGATGAGAAGGAGCATGAAGTTCATCTTAGAGTTGTGCTTGAGACATTGAGGGAACATCAGTTGAAGGCTAAGTTTTCAAAGTGTCATTTTTGGAAGAAGGAAGTGAAGTTCCTTGGTCATGTAGTCTCATAGAACGGGTTGCCTATAGATCCGACTAAGTTGAGGCGGTGAATAATTGGAAGAGACCCGAGATGGTGACCGAGATAAAGAGTTTTCTTGGATTAGCTGGATATTATCGAAGGTTTGTAAAAGACTTTTCGTGAATAGCTACACCAATGACTAAGCTTACGTGAAAAAATATGAAGGTTGTCTGGATTGATAAGTGTGAGGAAGCATTCCAGAGCTAGAAACACTTACTGACCCATGCACCAGTGTTGGTGGCTCCGGAGGGGAATCAAGATTTGGTTGTTTACACTAATGCATGTGGAATTAGATTGAGGGCTATGTTGATGCAAAGAGGTAAAGTGATTGCTTATGCTTCTAGACAGCTCAGACCACATGAAGTGAGGTATCCTATGCATGATTTAGAGTTAGCCGTCGTTATATTTGCTTTAAAGCTGTGGAGGCATTATCGTTTAGGAGAGCGATTTGAGCTTTATAAAGATCATAAGTCGTTGAAATACTTGTTCTCTCAGAAGGAGCTGAACATGAGACAGCAGAGATGGTTGGAGTTTATTGATGCTTATGATTTTGGAATTGAATACACACCGGGAAAGGAAATAAGGTAGCGGATGCACTTAGCAGGAAACATTAGAATGCAGTATTAGATATGATTGCTTAGTGGAAAGGTTTAGAAGCATTATCAGCTTGCAGAGTGCAGTTTAGATCCGAGGCAGGTTCTAATGTAGGAAGTGCTGATCTGTCTTGTTTAGAAGTTCGACCGGTAATGATTGAGAAGGTAGCTTCTAAATAGGAGGAGGATCCAGTTTTGGCTGAACGGATCAGAAAGTTAAGGGAAGGAATAGAGGGCGATGACATAAAGGATTTCAGTCTTGACCAAAATGGGTGGTTGAGAAAGGAAGGAAGGTTGTGTGTTCCGAATGTAAGAAATACGAGGAAGGATGTTTTGGATGAATGCCATCGTTCGAAGTTCACTATCCATCCAGGAGGAATGAAGATGTATCAGGATATGAAGAGAAGTTTCTTCTGGGAAGGTATGAAACGGGACATTCGTTTATATGTTAAGCAGTGCTTGAATTGCCAGCAAGCAAAGGCTGAACACCAGAAGCCAAGCGGATTGCTTCAACCGTTAGAAGTTTCGATGTGGAAGTGGGATTCTATCTCTATGGACTTTATCGATGGGTTGCCAAGGTCTAGTAGAGGAAATGAAAGTATATGGGTCATAGTAGATAGACTGACTAAGAGTGCCCATTTCATTCCAGTAAAGTCAACTAGGACGGCACCTATTTTGGCGAAGTTATTTATGAAGACTGTAGTTAGACTGCACGGGATTCCTAGTAGTATCATTAGTGATAGAGATTCTTTATTTACTAGTGAGTTCTGGATGAGTTTATAGGAAGCATTAGGAACCAAGCTCAAAATGAGTACCGCTTACCATCCATAGACTGATGGGCAAACGGAAAGAGTTAATAAAATCTTGGAGGATTTGTTAAGAGCTTGTGCATTGGAATTTGGGGGATCATGGGAAGACCATCTCCATTTAGTCGAGTTCTCATATAACAGTAGTTATCAGACTAGTATTGAGATGGCACCGTTTGAAGCGTTGTATGGGAGACCATGCAAATCTCCTGCATGTTGGTTGGAGGTTAGGGATAGACCGGTTCTTGGTCCGAATTTGGTCAAAGAAGCCGTAGAGAAGATTGGGTTAATCCGAGCTAGGATGAAGGAAGCTCAGTCTAGGCAGAAAAATTATGCTGACAGAAGAAGGAAAGATTTGGAATTCTCGATTGGAGACTATGTGTTTATTAAGGTTTCACCGATGAAGGGTGTGGTTAGATTTGGAAAGTCAGGGAAGTTAGCACCTAGATTCGTTGAACCTTTCCATATTGTTGAGAGGATCGGGAAACTCGCTTATAGGGTAGAGTTACCGAGTAGTTTGGCTGGAATTCATGGTGTATTCCATATTTCTCATTTTAGAAAATTTATTAGAGACCCAGAGACTACTATAGCACCTACAGTATTAGAGGATTTAGTAGTCGATCCGGATTTGACCATAGTTAGGAAGCCGATACAGATTGTGGCTGGAGATGAGAAGAAGTTAAGAAACAAGACAGTCAAGTTAGTGAAGCTTCAGTGGAGTGACGATGCTAGAGACTGTACTTGGAAGACTGAGAGTAGGATTAGAGATGCTTATCCAGAGTTGTTTGATGGTATGTTTTACCTCTGATTGTTTTGATTGTGTACCTTATCGCAATTTCGAGGACGAAATTCTTTAAGGTGAGGAGTCTGTAAAACCCCACATTTTTATAACATTATTTAGAATGTTTAATTAACAAAATTAGATAAAATAATGTAGAGATTAATAAGTTGAGAATTGATTAGCTAAGAGTAGCCATGCCATGTTAGTGTACAAACTAAATGAAATAACATAAGCTAATGTGTTAGGATATAAGAAGGGAAATATGGGAAATAGGAGAAGGGCTTAAACCCTAAACCCTTAGGAAATAGAAATTGTAACGACCCGTAAATTTCGACAATTAAATTTGTTAATTTAATAGGATTTTGTAATTAAAATTTAGTAGAAATAATAAAAGGTGATAAATTTATATTGGAGTGAACGCTAAATTAAAATGTAGCAATGGTAATTAAAACCTATTTATAGTAATTTGAATAAATTCAAATGTAGGACTTAGTTATAAGTGTAAATTTATGGGTATGATAACAAATTTGTATAAATTACCTAATTTAATGGTCAATTAACTTATTAGAAATCAAACTCATTTAAATGGTATGTAATTATAATGTGTTATTGATATAAACGTTACTTTAATGATTATTAATAAAGTATAGCAAGAGAAAATGAAAACTTAATAAAAACATAAATTTATTTTAAGGAAACAAGAGATATATTGTACAAATTGATGTATTAGTATAAATTAAATGGTGATTGGATAAATTAATATCATATGAGTTATTGCAACATTTATGGGAATCTATAAACCCATAAATGTGATTTAGGGAAATTAGTGACCGTTATTAATGGTTACTAGTTTACTTAGGTTATTAAACGGTGTGTGGGAATCAATTGAATTTATTTAAAATATTAATTTAGGGAAATTGAATTTAAATTGAGGTAATAAAGTAATGCAGGACAATAAATAATTTATTTAGTACAATCCCCATTTTTTTTGGTAAACAATTGTAAGGTTTTATTTTATTGAAATTTGAAAAATTAGGAAATAGATTCAAAACTTATATTAGATAATGAATTGCAATAATTAAAGATAATGATTAATGGATTAAATGGAATACCAATTTATTTATAAAGTGGATGTAAGTGAATGTAACAAAATGAATAGGAAATGCTATTTATTCATAAAGTGATAGTTGATGTGAAAAGGAATGGAACCAAGATGGAAGGATTAATGAGATTTAGGATCTTAATTTGTATGTGTGCATTAATTTATAATGAATGGGAAAAACGAATCAATTAAGATATGTATTTATTTCTTTAGTATGTTGCATAAAATTTGTAAATCAGTTTGCAATCAAAGGAGATTAAGTAGCACGTTAAATGGGAAATAATTAAATTAATACATTAATGATGTGTAATATAATTCATTGTTAATTATACCCATACAATGTCAATTTATTAGATAGCAAGATTTTAAATCAATAAACGAATTTATTTAGATTTCAATTTATAATTTATAACGTTTAAGGTGAAATCAATTGCCATTTATTGTCCTAACTTGTGCAGTTAGGGTAGGTTTGATTTGTCATTAAAGATAGTTAATTACATAAGATGTAAAATGTTAATTTTATTTATGATATGAAGATTGGTTGATTTAAGGAGTAAGATTTATTAATTTATTTATAATTTGAAACTTTTAAGTGGATTAATTGCAAATAAGTGGAATATAATTTTAAAACATTGCACAAATGAAAATTTAGGTGAAAATTGAGAATGTTAATATAATGGGTTTTGATTCCAATATTTATTTCATCTGTTTGTAATAATGAATTTGAATAATATGAATAAAAATTTAATTCAAAGAAATTATTGAAATTTAATTTATAATTTCTAAATTTAACAAAACTGTAATTTAACGCTGAAATTGTTAATGTATTAACATTTAATTTGACATCTAAATTTGTTTAAAATCATTGTGAATGATTAAGAAAATAAAAGTGTTAAAGATTGTCAATTTCAGAATTTAAATAGGAAATTTGATTTAATTAATTTATTTTAAATTTATTTACTAAATGGAAAAATAGCCATTTTGGCCATTGACTCGAATTTCGACAAAACCAGTTTCATCGAATCCGTAACGGTGAATTATAATAGTGTTTCAAGTTTCGTAGCGATCGGACTTGACGTTTGATCGTACGAACTCGAAACGCCTTGAAATTCATGCAATTGAAATCAATTAAAATCAATTTGGAAAATATTGTTTTAAGCATAACTTCTTCATACAATGGAATTTGAACCTGAAACCTTTTCCATTGAATTTAAATATTTTAAAACTCCTGTTTTGATATATGGGTTTACCCAATTTCGTTCCGGGGTCAGAACGGGCTTTTTGGACCACGTTGGCGTTAGCGCGTACACATGTTTTATCCATCTATTCTATTTTCAACCTTCTCTATAAATATCCCCGCTAAACCCTAGCCTCCGCCTATTCTCATTTGTCTACGCGTAAATTTTCATTAGCTCCTTCTCCTCCTCAGTGACAGACAAAATTTCAAATCCAGATCCATTTCAAAATCAAAGTCAAAAATTCAAAGTCCTTAGAAAAATCTCAAATTAACATATGTTGAAGCTCTCGACGAGCGTAATTCAATGGTGTAATTCGTTTTTCAATTCGACGCATCATTTGACCAGAAATCGTGGTCAAAATTGAATTGGGCGTTTTTGACTGGTGCGTCTGATCGGAAAATCCCTTTCTGGATTTTGTAGAGGGGCTAGCGCGTTGTTCATCGACGAAGTTTGGAGGCGATTTGACGGTCGGATTTGCGGCAAAACGCGGTCAAAGGGCCGATCAAAGGGGAGGTTGAGTGCGTTACTTGTTTCTGCGTGCTCTGTAAATGGAAGACGCGTGAGAGGGAGGGAGAGTTGCAGTGGTGACGTGGCAAGGAAGGTATTGTGTTCTCTTTTAATTTTTTTATATTTTGAAATTCAATCGCAATTTTCGCAATATCTTGTGCATACGAACTCCGTTTCACGCGCGGTTTCTTTTGTTAGGATCGTATTAAAATTCCGGACTTGATGACGCTGGTTTGGACGAATTCTGAGACGGTCAAATTTTTGGGTTTAAATTGAATTTAAATTCAATTTAAATTCAAAAGGTGAGTGTTTTAACCCACTCACAACTTCTAAGATTTTTTATGTTTGTTAAATTAAATTTTGATGTGATTTAAAATTTATCTATGATTGTTTGTGCATATATTTAATCATCATCTCAGTTAGATAGCATTTATTTAAATTAAATTGTTATTTAATTTTATTATTGCATATAATTTGTCAGTTAAATTTATTTATTATTGCATATAAACTGCCAGTTGAATAGTTAGTAATTTTTATTGAATATAAACTATTCGTTGATGCCTGTTATATTTTATATGCTTTATATTGATGTTTTGTTTAAATTGGATGATGATTGTAATAAATGGTTGTTTACTGATATTTGAATGAATGGATGCTATATTTTATATTGTATAAACTGCAAGTTATTATGCATTTTCATTTCATTCGGGATTGCGGTTTGAAATGATATATAACCGTAAACTTTTATTTTTAAAATTACGGATTGAAATGATAAATATCCGTATCACTTGACCATAGGATAGAAAATTATATACAGGCACCGTGGTCTATATATAAAATATTTTAAAGTGATTTTCTATGGTTTGGAAAGAAATATACGGTTTAATAAATATTAAATTTTGATATTATATAAATATTATTTTATATATAGTTAAATTCTAAAATTTAAGCTATGTGTAACTTGATGATGTTTTAAGTTTGATTTACGAATATTTCAAGTTTGAGCTTTATTTAAGGGATATTGAATTTATTAAATAAATATTTCTAAACTAAATAATAGTGAATTGAATTAAGGTATATATAAGATTATCATATTAGGTTGGGAATTTTGGAATATTTAAAGACTTGAAATATATCGAAATTGAAATGTTTTATTGAAATTAAGGTATTATTGTTTTCAAAGTGTTGGTTTTCGAAATTGTTATAACTTTGGAAGTAATATGGTTTGAAAAATGAATTTATTTGAAATAGAATTTATTTAAGAATTATCTATGAATATATTGATTGGAAACCTATTGAAATTGAAAATTTAGAATATGACTTCAAAATGTGGTTTGGATTTAAGATGATTTAAAAGAATATTTCAAGTTTATCTAAATTAAAGAAAGATTTGTGATTGGAAATTTTTATTTAAATAATATATTATTGAATTTGGTTTTAAGTATATACTATTTTGAATTAAAGAACATGTGTTGAAATGGCAAAAATTGTTTGGTTTTAAAGTATATACTATTTTGAAGTAAAGGATATGGTTTGAAATGGAAATAATATTTTGGTTTTTGAAGTATATACTATTTTGAAATAAAGAATATGTTTTGAAAGGGAAATGATTGTGTTTTTAAAAGTATATATATTTTTAAATGACCACGGTGTTATAATAACGTTTGGTTGTTAAAGAGACCGGGATCGGATATGGACATACTCTCTGTCGATACCGAAAACCACTTTAACAACTGTGTACGCGGTGGAGTTTCCAGAATGAAGTAGGTTGGTGGCGATGATCCTAAGGTATATACGTGGACCCAACTCCCATGAGTTGGCATAAGGTGGCTAAAACAGGAGCGATCTCGGACCAGTGAGGTAGCACCTCTTATCGGACGCACTTCTTCGATTCCATTCTATTACTTTGTGATTTTCGGTGGCCACCCTTCGATTTGGGAGTGTTGTTCGAGGTGGACGGTAGTGGCTGCTATGCGCTCCATCAGTCCGTGTGCGTAATTGGTATATCTACCCTGGCATTGCCTTGTGTGCCGTGTCACCTACCATATCGAGCTTTACTACGATTTGTGATTTCTCCCGTAGCCTGTGGAGTATCGAGGGTAGCCCCCATTTTGGGAGTAAGCTAACACTGGATAGACTATTGGGACTATTACGTGTTAAGGTGGAAAATGTAAAGCCTTAACGCTATTTAAAAGTATGTTTATTTTATGATTAGACATTATTATAATAGCGAATATTACTACATAGTAGATAGTTTAACGGATCCTTAGGAGATGTGAATCCCGAGCATCTCTTAAGTTACTGCACTCACGTTAGACACTGGATAGGAGATGTCGAACCTCGTAAACATCTCTAACGCCGTTTACACTCACATTTATTTCATTGATTTAACTTACATAAGATCTTTTAGTTCTGACTCGAGTGTTTTGTCTTTTCAATTCGCTCGGGTCAGCCTGAGCATTTCAGGATTTGAAGGCCCTATTTCTGAAGGACGAAGACAAAGATTTTATTATTACTATTTGTTATATATTCAACTACACCATTGTATTCCGCTGCATAATTATCATTCTCTGGTATGTGTAACTCTGATATGTATTGTATAAGTATAATCAAATGTTTTGTAAAACAGCTTCATGAACTGTTATTTGATTATTATGTTTTATCGTTCCACTACAAGATTCTATTTTGTTTCTTTTATTTCTCCACTTTTTCTTATTTACCCCATAACAATCCACCCTTCTGTATGGTTTAAGTTGGCACGTGTGTCTGCTTAAGTACACAAAAAGGTGGGATGTTACAGAAATCACGTTCATTTTCATTTTAGCAAACTAAAACATCTAAGGTTGGCCACCATTATTGTTCTCAAGAGAAGATTAAAGCTAGGATTCAAGTAAAGGAAGATAATCATAATAATCGACATAAAATCTCACATCTTATAATCTCAAAGCTAAGGTGAATAATTACTATATCCCATTTTCATATGGTTTTCGGTTTTAAGATTAGATCCGAAATGATTTTGCAAGTTTATGCTATGTTTTTGATGATTAAAGTTATATATATATATATATGTATGTATGTATGTATGTATGTATGTATGTATATGCTTATTGGTGAATTATGCATGTTCATATTAGTTTTAATGATATGTTTGATATGAAAACCCTATTAAATAACATCCAAATGCCTTGAAAATATAAATATAGGTCAGAAATGATATCTTAGAGATGGGTTTCTATTTTCATAATTTTCCAAGTTAATATGGATTTTATATTAATTTTCTAGTGAAGAAAATGATTTATTGGGTTATAAATTATTTACGGCTAAAAGAATAATTATTTGGGTTTGAAATTTTTATATGTTGGAAAACATATTACAATAGATTTACTGGAATTTTTCAAGATTTTTCCTAAGTTATTTGATGAATATATAAAATTATTTAAGGTATGAGACTTAAATGTTTTATATATTTAATTAAGGAGAAGGGGCATTTTATAAAATAAATTGACTATTTAATTCTGAAAAATAGTGGCAGCACTTTTTTGAAAAGTATTTGTTAACCAATGAGAATTTGACAAATAAAGGCAGGTTAGTTGAAAATTATCCTTTTTAAGTTAAAAACAAGGAAATCATACTTTTGGCATGTTTCAGCCAGTTCTATTATTAAACCTTCCGACCCAGACCTTTCGACAAGGTCGAAAGGTTCAGAGCTTTCGACAAGGTCAAACCAATGCATCTGGTATCAAGTTACTTGGTACGTAATGAATTGGACAGAGTCGAAGGGTTCTTAGTCGAAAGGTTGGATGCCGAAGAGGTTGAAGTATGTTTGTTTTATAAGCTAAAGAATCACTTGCTTTGCTTTCGAATAAGAGCTTTCGACTTGGTTGCTTTCGACTAGGTCAAAAGTTTAAAATAAAGGTTTTAAACCTTCCGACAAAGTTGAAAGGTTACTCCTGCTTTATCACTATTTTGTTTTGAAAACCTTCCGACAAGGTCGAAAGGTTTACTTGTTTTAAAATTAGCCGCTTCTCCATGCTTTCGAAAGGAAGCTTTCAACTTAGGTGATTTACCCTAGTTTTATAAACCAAAGAATAACCCAAGCTATTGAAGGAGTTGTTTTAAAGGCAGTGGCCTATTGTTTTAAATAAAATGTTTTAAAGCTTTCGAAGCAAACCTTTTGACAAGGTCGAAAGGTTTCTTCGAATGGGGTCAAAAGGTTTTAAAACAAGGTTTTCCACTTGTTTTAAATTGAACCCAGTAAGTCTTCGAAAGGTTTAAGTTCAATGACTTCGAAAGGTTTAAGCTCAATGGTTTTGAAAGATTTTAGTTGAATGATTTCAAAGGGTTTAAGTTCAATGATTTGGAAAGGTTTGATGAATGATTTCGAATGGTTTTCATTTAATGGTTTCGAAAGGTTGAGAAGGAAGGTTTTCCAAGGTTTTTCTAAGGCAATGTTTTAACGAGATTTTTAAAGAAGGATGTCCTAAGTTTCATTGCTTTCGAGAGGTTTACTTTTCAATGGTTTCAAAAGCTTTGATGAGTGGTTTCGAAAGGTAAGGTTTTGGCATATTGGCCTATGTAATTAAAAGGTTTTCACTTGGTTTTGGAAAGAGGTACTTTCAAAAATTTAGAAAGAGGTTCTTTCAAGTGTCTAAATGTTTCCATTAACTAAGATTTGAGTAAAGAAGATGTATATATAACATGGTGATATGATTTTGAGTAAAGCATACAGATTATATACTTTTCCTTGTTTAAGTTTGATTTAAAGGTTTTAAATCATTTTGAAAATGTTTTCAAGGAAAATTATAGGAGGGGATCCTTAAGTAAAAATGACTCAGATATTAAAATACTAGATGGGACTAGTATGGGGTCACGCCCTATACATTTGCTATTAGCCCCAGCTAATTGTTGTCCAAAATTCTAGTGTGTAGGGCTTTGTCACAGGTAGACTAAAATTATGATCACACACTGAAAGGAATATATGTTTGTATACAGATGGTTTATTGGTAAGCACGAAAAACCATTAGGATCAAGAAGACCCGGGAGATGATTAAGTTAGGGACAGACCGTCCAGAAGAGAAGTATTTAACAGATAGTTAAGGACAGACCATCCAAAAGTGAAGTGTTTAACAGATAGTTTAGGATAGATAATCCAAAAGAAGAATAGCTAACAGGTGTTAGATTAATTTTGATTATATTGTGTGGTAGTCCCGAGTCAGCCAAAGGTTAAAAGTTATCCAAACAAAACTTATGTGTTTGAACATATAGTTCATTATTACCTGATGTTTATATATGTTTACATAATGATGCTCTAAAGTGTTTAATCAGTTTTGATTGCAGGAAAAGTTTTTCAAAGATATGTTTTAAAAGGATGTTAGTGAAGGGAAACCCGTTCCGCTAAGCGATGTTGTCTCACTTAACATATATATTCCAGGATGTATAGTATTATTCATACCAGGCTTTATGTATGACTCAAAGTTTATGTTTTCCCCTTAAACTCTTGGGTGCTCAAAATTAATTTGAGTAGACAGAGGGGTTATGGTCTTTTCACGTTTTAGTAGGCTGACGAGTAAGGCTACCGAAGGCTTGTAGGAGGCAAACAGATAGCTATTTAGGAGTTCCAGTTCTTGTTTGTTGTTTTGATGTATTTCCGCTGTGTTTTGTATTAAATCTATTATGACTCTATGACTCTGATCGTCCAATAGGGTATCTTCATATACCTCTCTTGGCGTATTTGTAATAAGTATATTTTATCTGTGCCTGGGAACAAATTTGGGATTATGTGTTGGGAATGTTAAACATTTGGTTTTGAGATGTAATAGAGTAAAAGTTGTTTTGAAATCTGTGTTTTGTTTCATACTTAAGTGCTTCTGATATTATTGATACCATTAGCATAGCTGTATTTAGTCGCCGAAAGCTAATACTATAGATGAATGCAACATCTATAGTGCTTTGTTTTGGGCCTATGGATAGGGGATATTACAAGTTATTTTTGTTTACTCCATCTATTTTTCTATCATATATAGTTATAAAATGTATCTTTTGACCATTGATTGGATTTAAATGAAGATTGATAAATAAGTTAGATATTTT
The DNA here is from genome assembly GCA_030737815.1 of Allium fistulosum. NCBI lineage: Eukaryota > Viridiplantae > Streptophyta > Magnoliopsida > Asparagales > Amaryllidaceae > Allium > Allium fistulosum. The sequence continues at coordinate 519,413,728 of CM060901.1, read as the reverse complement.
TGTATAAGGAGAAGCATTTACGTAAAGATGAGAATTTTATATGTTTTTCCTAATTTGAATACAAAAGTTATTTGAATAATAATAATATCGGATTTGATAAAGAAAAGTGTTGCAAGAGATTTTAAGAGGTTTTAAGCAAAGTTACGAGCTATATTTCATCAAATAATAGCATATTTTGGGTAATAAGGTAATAAGTATTATTGTATGTTTTAGAAGGAAATAACTTTTATTTTGAAATGATGATTGTGGAAAATTTACTATTTTGTTAAGGATAATTCTTGTAGCTAGAAAACTCTTTGAAACAAAAATGGTTTGACATATTATTTTGGAAAGATAATTAAGTCTTGAATCTATTGTGTTAAAATTCCTATTTTTAAAAAGGAGTAAATCCTTATTTTAGTGAGCTATCGAAAAGGAAAGTTTTTTCATAACTTTCTTTTTGAAAAACCAAGAGAATTTTGAATGCTATGAATTAGAAAGTCTAACTTTTAAGAAAAAGTTTTGATAAAGAAAGTTTATTTTAAAAAAAAGGGTTGGGAACATAGGAATTTTGAATTTTTGATAAAGGTTTTTATTAAAGTCTACATTTTCAAAGATGGAGATATAGAACTTGATACTTTATATTTTAAGTATGCAAGAAATAAAGTAATAAATGCTTATTTTTAAATAAGTTTATTTGTATGAAGATATTTTATTTTGTGTGCAAAAGTTATGATTTTATAAAATTTTGTGGAGTAGATACGAATCATGATATGTGTAGGATAAACTAAGGTTTTTTTAGGTATGAGTGAGATAGAAATAAAATATACAACCTGATCTGGGAAGTTGAAGTCAGTCCCAAACATCTATGTGAAAAAGTTGGTAAAGTGTAAAGATATTCTAGATCTGTAATTTGGTTGTGAATTAGATTGCCCATAGAATATGAATTTCTATATTTTAATTTTGGAGCAATTTCTGCGTTATTTCCATAAATTATCCAATTCCAAAATATGTACAAAAGTGCATTGTTTGAACTAGTAGAGAATACACTAAAAAGGAAAGAGATGTGTAAGAGATGGATATTCCTTTCCATAGTTTACACTGCCTATTCAATAATAAGAAAAGAAATGATTCCTCGTAATTTCAAACAAAGAAAAAATCTTAATTATGGTTAATTTATACGGTAATCTTTTTGAAAGGATAGCTTCGATGAATTAAAATATGGAAATGAGTATTCTAGTTGTAGAATTAGTAGTTAGATATAGATATCGTACAACTATGCTAAACGAATAGAATATATATAGATAGCATAGATTACAACTCTATGCGTATTAGTTAGTAATTGATGGATTAGGATTTATGGATGTTAATTACAAATTTAACGAACAATAAATTTGTAACTAATGAGAGGAAAAATAATTTTAAGGGGGACTGATTCAGGAAACTTGATATTGCATTTGTGGAAGAAAGAAATTTGAATAATGAATGGATTTTGAACACTGAAGAAGATTAAAAAGATTGAAGAAGGATTAATTGGAGATGGTCAAGTTTTGAAGGTAATGATCAACTGCTATGGATATTAGTTGAAGTAATGAATGGACCACATTTATGAAAGACCGAAGAAAAAGGGAAATTAAAAAAATGGGTAGAAATGGAATGAAATATTAAAGATAGCCCATTTTAATTTAAGGAGTGTTAGGACCTCAACACTATTTATATTAACTGATAATAAATGGCAACTTCCAGTAAAAATTTCTTTTGGAGTGCTTAGATTATAGTCGCTAGTTGTCTTCCATTGTTATTGGAAAAGTAGATGATGTGGTATAAGATATATTCCCATTTTATTCCCGTGTAAACTTTATGAATGGGGTTTAACCCACTTGATATATGTTGGAAAGCAAAGTAAATAAGGAAATATTTTATGGGATAACTAGCAATAGACCATAGGTAAAACTGGAAGTTAATGAGGAAATTAGGTTAGTAGCCTAAAGTGAGTAAATGTTTCAATCTCAAAAATTTAGATTTTTTGGAAAAATAAGGGATTTAGCTCACAAAATGCCACCATGCAAGGAAAAGAGAAAATGTATAGGAGTAAGAATGGAATTTCGTATTGATCAAGGATTCAGAAGAAGGTGACAGAAATTTTCTGTTAGAAGCAATAGAACCGCAGCACTCCAACCTAGCTTTATGGAGTTGCGCTCTACATCGTTAGTAATAGGGACCCTTAGTTTACTAGCAAATTTGGAGGGGTTTGCTAGTAGCTTTAGGAACTAGCTTTAGGAACTTTGTTAAATTGGAGCATCGCTTACCGACTTAAGAGCGATGGAAAACATGAAGGAATGGATGGAAACTTGGAGGATTTTTTGAGAGCTTGCATCTTGAAAATTGGAGGACCTTAGGAGTAGCGTTCACCCTTAGTAGAATTCTCGTAAGATTGTAGTCATCAATGGACGATTAGTATGGCACCCATAAAGCGTTTTCTTTTGGGGAGGCCATGTAGGTCGTCAAATTGTGGGTGGGAAACCATCACAAATTCTACTCAAAACAAATTTGTATTGCAAGCCTTTGGAAAGTCAGAATTGATTAGGTAGCATACGATTTGGATAGTTGGAAAGTAGGCATCATATTTATTGGGCCTTTTCCCAATATGGGAAAAACAAGAAAACTTTTATGTTGGCTGGACTCCATGATGTTTTTGCATTTGAGGAAATACCTTCGTAGCATAACTACTATTGTAGAGCCTAATCAATTATGGGATTTTAAGATGCCAATAGCATCCCGTGCCACTGCATGCATCGTAGAGCATGGAAATCAGAGGTTCCATAACAAAGTATTAGATTGGTTCGAGTAAAATGGTGTGGAAATCTAATGGGAGGCATGAGGACTCTTCATCCAAAACCTTTCTCTGGAAAATTTTCACTCCAAAATTAGGATTTTGGTTGCATCGTGGTTGCTAGATTAGATGGTAGGAGATGGTTGCTACTCTTTTTCACAACAACTTTACACCCGTATAGAAATTTAATGCCTGTTTAGGGTATTTGCATACATACTTTCATGACATGATTACAAATTCATGCTATGATTGACTTGGATTGAGCTCATTTTAGTATGTATGCAGTGCATAATAACATTGCACTATTGGTTGAGTAGATGGTTATGTAGATAAGTTGGTTATATAACATGGATGTTATTGTGTGTTACACTGTTCGCCCCTTGGAAGATTTCGGGATGAAATCCTTTTTAAGGGGGAAGAATGTAACACCCTGTAAAATGAACCATAAATAAATAAAGTAAATTGAATTAAACATGATTAAGATTGGATATGGAAATTTTATAAAAGTTGGAATTTGACCATGAAAGTTATTTTATTACGTTCATGGCAAAATTCTGATCTTTTTCCATATATAATATGCTGAAAACGAAGCTTAAACGAAGAAGTTATAAGCGTTTGAATTTTTCAGAATTAAATTAATTTAGTTTGAATTCAAATTCAAATGAGAAGTCAAATTTAGGATTTAAACTTCAAAATTAGCTTGGAGGCTAATTAAACATATAATTAATGTTTAATGTTAAAAAGTTAATTAGGGAATAAAACAATACAGCTACGGAAATAAATAAACGTCCCCTGAATAAAGAGAGCAATCGACCTAAATAGGTTAACCGGTCGACCTTAGCAGTTGACCGTTTGGCAACTATAGTTGCCAGTGGCGGCTAGGGCTTTAAGTTCTATTTTATTCGGTTATGCGCTCCAGATTTTCCATTTCTTACCTACTTCCATTCTATGGTTATGGTGTGTTTCAACTCCTATAAATAAAGCTTTATCCTTTCCACTTTTATTCATATTATTTTGGTGAATATGATGAAACTCTACCATTGCTATCTCTCTAATAAGATTCAGAAACTTCGTAGAGAATTCAGGGAAGGATTCAACCTATTTCATGTTTGTTTCTTCTTCCACCATTCTATTCTTATCCTATTCGTTTCCAATTATTCTGAGTCTAATGAATATATATTCCTCTTCACTATTGTATGTGTGTGTGTATAGAGAGAGATTCTGGAAGAGATTGTAAGGCATGCAAATCCAAGGAAGGCGAAGCTAATGCTATTCAGTGAGTGGAAACCTTAGTATTTCTTTTTAGCATATGTTTAGTGTATTTCTTTTTGATTTGAATATGCCTTAGGCATTTTGGGATTTCAAAAATATGATAGATAAAATCCCTCAAAATTCCTTTCTAATTCGATATGTCAATTCTATGCTGAGATTCCCAATTATTTACATTAATTTGATGGAATTTTTGTCGTTATGCAATTTTTGATAATTTCATAGTCTATTCCACTTCTTCTTCTTCTTTGGGTCAAATTGTGATTCTTCAATAAAATAAGGGGTTCCGATTACGAATTCTATTCGTAGTTTACACCACTTGTTCATATCTATTTCTTTGTAAAAAGAGAAGTTGAATAGAATATGGGATTTAGATTACAATTCTCATTGCTTAAAATATTCCATTTATTTGGTGTAATAAATTGAGTTTCTATTTTATTTACAAGTCTATTATTGCAGTTTTGATTATGAGTATTTATTCCTTGTTTTTGACATTTGAATTACATATAATTTCGGGAAATTGAAGAAAAATGACTTGTAATAATAATTGATTAGGGAATTGACATTAAATGCTAGTTTAGGGCGTAAAATCCATGTGTTTAGAACTTATTAAGCGCAAATATTTTTTATTTCTATTTACGTAATTAATGTATAATTATTGCTTATATGGCATAGTTAATTAGGCATTTATTTGCATTTATTTTCCCCCATTATGAAGGTAAATGATTTTGAGGCGAAAATAAGAGGAAACTTTTATATATAGCCTAATTATTAATTTAAGGCGTAATAAGGAAGATTCATTATAAGGCTTTATTTATGAAACGATGAGATGAGTATATGTGTGTGTCTATATATATGGAGAGTAATTGATTTGTGGCTAAGTAATAGGGATGTGAGGTCAATAGAGTTACATGATGGTAGTCCGCCCTTCACTTTAAGGCAACCAACAGTTGTGTACACCTGTATTGATGTGAGATATCCTTATGATGAATATTTGTAGTGACGCGAGGTTAGTTCCAAATCCAGTAGGGGAAATTTGCTCTGCTAATCTGGCTACCAGTTCCTACGAATAGTGGACTAATATGAGATGTCATTATAGGTATGGGTCATAACACAAAGGGCCTGCTTTGGGGTTTGAGGTATTAACTGGTTGGACCGGCCCTTTTCCCCGGATGAAGTATTAAATGGCCAAGGGGTTATGTTAGGTGGTATCTCTACAAGGGTCCGCTTCTAGAATTAGGCCTTAAATGATGGGGTCTGCCTATTTTCCAATTGGAAGTATTAATTGGCACATGAGATTCCATAGGATGTCAGCTAGACAGTACTATTGAGGAGCATGCTTCTGGAAATAGGCCTTAAATGACGGAGTCTACCTATTTTCCACTTGGAAGTATATCTTAGGTGCCGCCTCTCACATTATTAGCAATTTATGACATATGATTGGGATATGGGATCTACTTCTTAAATGGAAGGTACTAAGTGGTTGGACCCGCCTCCTTTCCTCATATAGAAGTATCAAATGATTTTAATAATTTTATGTTAGTAGAGATATTCTTATTTTGAAATATACTACCCATGTACTAAAATGGTAAGACTCGGGGATTTTATTCACCAGACACTTGTTGTTCTGACTCCCTCCTCATTACAACATAGGTTAAGGACTGATGGCGGTAACGATGCTTAGAGATGGAGAAGCGTGGATTATGGCAGTATTTGATATTATTACTTGCTTTTATGTGTACGCATGTATTTACACAATTTTTGTAATGGATATTACGTTATGGTTTTTATGGAACTTTGTATTATGACATTTTTATGGTTTTGAAATAAATGGGTACACTTTACTATTATATTTTGTTCCATCCGCTGTGAGTTCTGAAAGTATAGTTATGGCTCTACAATATTCTTTTCTTTTAACACCAACAACTTACCTTAGAATGGATCTAAGTTTCAATAGGCGTTTTCCAGGTCGAAATGTAGGCTTGTTCGGGAGTGGGTTGTTACAAGAAACCACAAGCTCAATCTAATGGAAGCGGTTTCTGATCCTAGTTTTATCCTTATAAAAAGGTTTAGGCCTAACAAGAATTTCTAGGTCGAAACTGCCGGATAAAAATTCTAAATATGAAAAATGTCTGTAGTAGTTATTTCCAAAGTTTTAGAGTTATATGACCTCATACGATTTGAGTAATAATATTTTACGATACTCCAATACGTAAAATACGGGTCGTTACACAAGACTAGTAGTTATGCCTTTGAGGCGTATCGTACCCAGAGAGCAGAAGGAACTAAAGGTGCAAGTGAATGACTATTGAGGCGAGGGTTCATTTGTAGGAGTATACGTTATTGGGGTGCACCTGTAATTTCGCCACTAAGGCGAATGGCTCTTTGAGGTTATATGTTGATTACCCTGAGCTAAATAAGGTAACAAGGAAGAACATGTATCCACTTTCGAGTATTGATGACTTGTCCAATCAGCTCAATGGTGGGAACGTGTTCTTGCAGTTGGACCTTCTGACGGGATTTCATCACCTAAGGGTAGTGAAGAAGAGTGTGCCGATCATTGCATTTCATATTCCGTCTGGATTCTATGAGGGATTGGTTATGCCATTCGTACTGACCAATGCACTGACATACTTTATTGATTTTATGAACTATCTCTTCAAAGATCAGCTAAATAAGTTTATGCTTGTGTTCATGAATGATATTCTTATCTACTCAAGGACGAAAGAAGATCCTAAGACATGTTTAAGAAATGTGCGTGAAGTGTTGAGGAAGCACAGATTGAAGGTGAAGTTTTCAAAGTGTCAGTTCTAGAGGGCAGAAGTGAGATTCTTGGGTCACGTTATTTTGGAACTGTTTGATCGAAATAACCCTAGAGGGGAAGGGGGAAACCGGGTTTATTGCAAATCCACAAGAATAATAAAAATTGCAGCACAAATAATAATATAGTAAATACGGAAATAAAAACAACACATAAATTTACCTACCTTCAGCAATACTTGCCTACTGCTGCCCCCAAGATTTCTGCTAAGACTAAAAAATCAACCACTTACAAACACCTTGAAAACTTGCAGCTATCGCTTACTTGATTGTTCTGACCATAAGCCTAGAAATCCTACCATAACTCTATCCCTGAGTTGAGAATTTCCCAAACTACACATTGTTGTTCAATCCTAGTTATAAACAAGAGTTTTAAAATTTAAAAGTGAATTGCAATTAAAATATAAGTTGGAAACCCTAATTTATAATGTTTAATCTTTAAAAAGAAATGCGGCCCAAAACAAAGGTGTGGTCCAATACAGTCTTCATGTTCGTTACTTTTCCTTCAAAGCTAATCCTCTTTCCTTTTATTTTCTAAGGTTTCCTAAGAGCCGCCGATTTATAATTGTTAATGAAATCTCGCTTCTATCTCTTTGTCAGTCGATCTCTTTAATGGCTTAGTGATTTAAGACTTTGGTTGCTTTCTTGGTCGAGCTCCTTTGTTGTTGGTTATTGGGTATGAATTTGATTCTCTGATTATATTTGAATTTTTGTTCCTACTCGACTTGATAAAATTGACAATGAAGAGATTGGTTTTTATAAAGGGAGATTTGAAGAAAAATCTTCTCTGATTTCATATATTTCGAGATTGTTAGCTTTGAATATTTCAATTCATGAATTGCTTTTAATCTTGCCTATTGATTTGCTTTTATAGATCCTTGGGTCTTCGGTTTTGAGATCGTTGACTTGTTCACTACTGAAATTTGATTTGCTTTCGACCTGAGTAGTTGACATATTCAACTTTGAATTTTTTTCCATTTATTTTCTTTTATGTATCCTCTGTGCTTTTGATTACTAACTTGATTACATGAATGTATATTGCTTGTTGTGCACTTATGAGTTGAACTTCACATATATCTGCATTGCCTTGACCCTCTGTATTTGTTCGACATGAGATTCTCTTATGATCATTTTCCATATATATACATATATGTATATGTAACGACCCATACTTTTGACTATTGTAAGTTATTAAATTTAATGTAATTATTGGATAAATATGGGTAGAAATAAAAAAAATTAATGGTTTATTAATATTGGTTTATTGGATAATTAAATTGTTTCAATTTAATATTGAAAATTATTTGAATAATCCAATTCTATATTTATTATGATTGAAAATGATATCGAAAATTGATTTAAATTTTATTTAAATATGAATGAAGATTTTTAACATTTAAAATTGGATTTAAATGTGAATAATTAAAAATTGGAAATTTTATATTTTAATTAATGAGTAAAATTAGCCATTTTGGAAACTGTCTCGGATTTCAACAAAACCAGTTTCATCGGATCCGTAATAGTGAGTTATTATAGGATTTCAAGTTTTGTAGCGATCAGACTTGTCGTTTGGCCGTGCAAGCTTGAAACGCGTAGAAATTTAATTTCGAAATTTAATTAAAATTAATCGACTTTGAAAAGCTATCTTCCATATACGATCGAATTAAGCCTCGAAACTAGTTCCATTGCGTTCAAAATGGGGGTAAAACATTGTGAACGTTAGGCAGCACATTTTGTTTGGAGTTCGAAAATTTCATGTGATTAGTAGCTAGATATTTATTTTATTATTTATTTTTAATTATAAACTTACTTAGCCTTATCCTCGTTCACCACGCCTCTTACCCGTTCCTCTTTTCTTTCTCCCATCTAAAATTTTAAATCGAGCAAATAAATAACAGCTGAAAGAAAAAAGAGAAATATCAAATCGGGGAAAAAATGGAACGAAGAGCGATCGAAGGGATGAGATTCGCATAGGCACATGGGGCGCCGCGGCCGCAGGTGGGTGTCGAACCTGAGCTGGTGGAAGGTGATCGAGATGGTCCTTGTAGCGTATTCTAGGGTTTTGGAATTTGTGCGTGCGTTGCTTGGTGGGGTCGTGACTTGATGTAACAACCCGGGATTTGCATTACCAATTAATAAATAAAAGTTATGATTTTTATTTATTTTAATGAAGCATAAAAGGATTTGGAATAACAAAATTTATTTGAAAAAGGATATTTTAATTAAATGGGAAATATGGGTTTTTAAAATGAGGATAAAATGTTATTTTTAAAAAGTTAAATATTTTAGAGAGATTTTTAAACGGGTTTGGGTAGGAAAAATGAGTTTTATAAACATATATGAACACTTAGACTAATTTTTGGAAACATGTAAATAACACTCTTCTTATTGGGTTACTAAACCTAGCCCAATAACCCACCCTAAACCTCCTCTATAAATTATCTCAAACTCTCCAAACCTCATTCATTCATCCCTAATCAAAACCCTAATCATTTCCTAAAGCTTTCATAACTAAAATGGCCTCTATCTTCATCTCCTTCTAGTTTTAGCTTATGCAAGTCATTATATGCAAAGGTAATGCAAATACCCACCTCAAATCTTTTTTTTTTATATCTTTTTCATTTCTGAAATTTATTCGGTAACACATGTTTTATGTGTTTTTTTGATCTTATAGCCTCCTAATCATCTTTTGCTATCTTGGGTTGATGCTATAGTAGTCTTTGTTGCTTTCTAGAGAGGTATATTGCTAAAAACCTCTTCTAATATGTGTTTAATCATCTTTTGATATTGGTAATCAGTTAGTAACACATGTTTTATTATGTAACATGTGAATCATAGCTCTTTGATCATCTTTGCTTTCATTTGGGGTGTGCACATAAGGTATTTGTAATATATGCTAGCTGAAATTATAATTAGTTTATTGCTGTTAGTAAATTAGGCATATCTCATTCATCTTAAATCAGAATTAAGATTTTCTTGATGTTCTGGAAAGCTTATTCTGTACCCTATGACTTTTATGTTTTGTGCTTTGCCCAATTTTGAGGTTTGAATTGTCGAAATCATGTTTGTTTGTCGCTGACCTGACAAGAAACTACAGGGTTGATAAAATAAAAACCTGAAATTGATTTGGCCATAAGTTACTCGTTTCATATCTAAATCTAATAATTTTGGATGTTCTGGAAAGCTTAGATTTAGAGCTAAAACTTTCATGTTTTGAGTTTCATGAAATTTAGAAGTTAATTTGGTCAAAACTGTGCATTCTTACCACTGTGCCGAGAGCACAACGACAGTGATATAAAATTTAGATCTGAGAATTGTTTTAGTCATAGAATTTTCATCTCTTGTCGGAATTTTACGATCTTGGTCATTCCGGAAAGCATAGAAACTAAGCTACAACTTTCATTTTATTCATTTTGCCAGAATTTGAAGTTTACTATGCCAAAATTGTGGTTTTTCATCTCTGGCCAGTTAGTGCATAGCTATAGGCCTTAGTCTCTTTTCTCCCGTTGTTTTCAGCGTAGAACCCCGACTTTGCGACGCCATCCCGGGCTCGTCCTTTGTTGGATTTCATCGTTTTTGGTCTCGTTAAAAAGATGAGATCGAGATCTTTAACCATGCAAAGTTTGGTTTAGATCTGGGTGCATTAGATACTTAGTTTCTATTGCCGAAGTAGCACCCAGAAAATGTTTTACAATAGTGATCATTTTCAGTTATCATCGGACCAACTTTGAAACATTGTCGTTTCTTCGTTTCAAGTCGACACCGAACGATTCTTGTTGCATATCAAAGTAGGAGTACTTTACTACGCTCCTGCAAATTTTCATCAAGATCTGAGTTCATGTGACCCTTCGACCATGTCGTCGAAGTGGGATCTTTACACTGTTTTGACACAGTAAAGTTTTATGATTTTTGTCCGACTTTGAGACGACTCCGTTTCTTCGTTTCAAGTCATAATTTCCCGATTCTTTTTGCAGTTTGGAGCAGGGATGTTGGACTATATGCCTACCAATTTTCATGCCATTCGAATTCAGTTTGCTGGTCCGAATAATTTTCCGAACTTGGGTTCGCGTCATTTTTGGACTATTTTCCAACACTTATAATATTTTCAGTGATTTTCTGGTTTTATTGATTTTTTTTAGATTTGTCTCTAGATTTCGTACACGGGTTTTATGAATTATTTTCAAAGGAATTTTCACTCCTAAATAGCTTTCGAAATTATTATATAATATTATTTTTAATTATTAAATTAATTACTCCATAATAGGAGAGTTTTCAAAAGCCGTTTTAAAGTGATTTCAAAATCAATTATAAATCTGTTTCGCACCATTATTTTCTATAATAAAAATCTCACACTCACTTTTAGCACGTCGTGCGAAGTGGAAAGGTGCTTAAACGGTTAGGAAATCTCCGGCCTATGGAACCGTGTGTATTTTCTTTTCGGTTAATCCCCGACCTATTCGATTGATCGTTTTGACCTTTGGGTCTAGTTTACCGATGATACGAGGTGGACTTTTCATTGTTTGGAGTGTGAGCTTGCTATTGGTTAGGAAACCGTTTAGTGCGAACGTGGGGTATGGGACTCATTGTTAACACTTTACGAGTTCCTCTCCAAGAAGTTTGTGACACATTAGCCTCTGGGCGGCCAGTACTGGACCTCTGGGTCACCACGCCTCTGGGAAACCGTCTCTGGACACCTGCTCTATGGAGCAGTTTATTTTTCGGCATGCGCCTATGGGCCTTTATCCTTCTGGGAAGGATCTTGCCGTCTCGCGCATTCCGCATCTGTGCGAGTGATCGATCACAACTCTACAGTACTTGGCAACAACGACTCTGGTCGGTGCACGTGCAATATTTGTATTATTTGATGATTTTTATATCCATTCGAGTGCCGCCATTCAGTGTTGGTTCTATGGAACCATACGATGTAAGTGCGATTGCCTTGTGGATTCACAGTGTCTTTAGACACTGCTTTTCAGTGTTGGATTTCATTGACTTTTTAGTATATCCCCATTGCTCTTTGGAGCATCGATCTTTGCTTGGGCATTGATTACAGACTCTGGTCACTCTTGGGATTATTGCCTATGGGCATCTTTTTATAGCTTTGGCTACGCCGATGATATGAGGCGATTTTATTTATTCTACACTTTGGTGTTGATTTCTCTTTGGAGATTTTTATTGTTTATTGATGATTAGGGATCGTCATTATATTCATGTGGTTCATAATATACTTCTCTTTGGATAAGTACTGTTTTATTTATGTACCGCATTATTATATATCTTAGTTATTACTGATTGTTTAGCTAGCCTGACCCGAGTGTTTTCGCTCGGGTCAGACCGAGTTGTTTTAGGTTAGGTCTCTGGACTTAGCTTCTGTGCTTCCGCTTTGGACTTATCTGCTATGCTTTTGAGATAGCTTATCTTAGTGCCCGCTTATGTTATTATTCAGACTTTGATATGTACATATTTTTGACTCACATGTGTGAGCAGTGGCTTTGTACCCACTTATGATATTTGGATCTGTATTGACGATGTATTGTTCTGGGATTTTATATCTGTTATGTGATTCTGTTCTGTGATGTTTTATCATTTTATTACTATGCTTATTCTGATAGATCTTTAGCCATTTGTAATTTTGTTATAAGTATTTACTGAATATGTCGAACCACTTGAAGAAAAAAATTGATACCACCCTTTCGACGTATTCAGTAGATAGTTATAGCTTGATTACAAATGGTCGCTTCCACTATACTCTATTCTCCGCTTTAGCTGATAGTATTACTCCCGTAATACTCTTTGTTACAGTGGGTCTCAAAGTGGGGCGTTACAGTTTGGTATCAGAGCCTGGTTTCAGGAATAAGCGTAATAAACACAGAACAGATACACTTAGTACAATACATTTTAATTAGATCCGAATTAAATCAAATCCTTTCCTTATGTTATTGATAGATAAGTTAGTTATATATATAGGAATCTGTTATATTCCATAGTATTCCTTAATTAATTATCTATCATTGAATCATGGCTACTCTGCTGGATTGGCTCGCTCAGTACGACGCCAAAATCATTTGTTCGGAGCGGATATTATTTCATTCATCACCCTGACTCGTCCTCTCCATTAGCTATTGTTCTTCAAGATGTTGGGCTTTCTGATGTTACTTTATTTTCTCTCAATTCACGAGATGAAGATTTGAACTTATCTCGTATTCCTGTTGTTCGGGATTTCCCCGACGTATTCGAGCAAGTATCCGGACTGCCGCTAAAACGAGCTATTGAGTTCCGCATCGATCTCATTCCAGGCTCTCATCCAGTTGGGCGTCCTCCCAAGAGGATGTCTACTAAAGAGAATGAGGAACTCAGGAAGCAGTTAGTTGAGCTTGAAGCGAAGCAGTTCATCCGGTCCAGTTCTTTGCCATGGGGTGCTGTTGTGGTCTTTGTTAAGAAGCCCGATGTCTCTCTTAGGCTTTGCATTGACTATCGCAAGCTTAATGAGTTGACCATCAGAAATCGTTATCCATTGCCACAGATAGACGACATGTTTGACTAATTGAGCGGTGCGAAGGTCTTCTCTCAGCTTGACCTTGCCACCGGATTCCATCAGCTACGAGTCGTGGAAGACAGCATTCCTCTTACAGCATTTCGCACTCGTTATGGTTCTTTTGAGTGGTTGGTCATGCCGTTCAGCTTGACGAACGCTCCGGCTTTCTTTGTCGATCTGATGAATCGAGTATTCCGGGAATACATCGATAGATTCGTTCTGGTTTTCATTGACGATATTCTTATTTATTCTAGATCCGAGGCAGAGCATGCTCATCATTTGCGAATCGTCTTGGATACTCTTCATCAGCATCAGCTTAAGGCCAAGCTCTCCAAGTGACATTTTTGGGAGAGCAAGGTCAAGTTCTTGGGCCATATTATATCATCTGAGGGAATTTCTGTCGATCCTGCCAAGATCGAAGCTATTCAGAATTGGAAGCAGCCCGAGAACGTTAATGATATTCGCAGCTTCCTTAGGCTGGCAGGTTATTACCGTCGGTTTATCAAGGATTTCTCTCGAGTTGCACTTCCCCTCACGACTCTGACTCGTAAGGGGGTTCGTTTTATTTGGTCTGATAAGTGTGAAGCTTCCTTTCAGCGACTGAAGGAACTTCTCACTCATGCTCCTATTCTTGTGGTTCCTGAGAGTAACCAGGATCTTGTTGTTTACACCGACGCTTGTGGTAGCGGCCTCGGTGCTGTGCTTATGCAGAAGGATCGGGTAATTGCTTACGCTTCTAGGTAGCTACGTCCGAATGAGGTTCGCTATCCTACTCATGATCTTGAGTTAGCTGCTATCGTCTTTGCCTTGAAGACGTGGCATCATTATCAATTGGGCGAACGTTTCATTCTCTACACCGATCACAAGTCGCTGAAATATTTATTCAGTCAGAAGGATCTCAATATGAGGCAGCAGCGATGGCTTGAGTTTCTCGCCTCATATGACTTAGATATTCAGTATACCCCTGGCAAGGGTAATCGTGTGGCTGATGCACTCAGTCGCAAACACTCGGCAGTAGTTTCTATGATGATAGCCGAGTGGGATATTCTTGAGACTCTTTCTATGTGTGATATTCGAAATCGAGCTTCGTCTTCTGATCCTCAAATCTTGTTATTCAGCTTGGAAGCTCGACCTATTCTATTGGATCGCATTGCCCATGCTCAGCGGCAGGATCCAGACTTGTTGCGATATATTCATCTCCTTGAGTCGGGATCCAGTGATGAGACATTGCTGAATTATTCTATTGATTCTCATCGGTGTCTTCGTAGGAAGAACAGTATTTTGGTACCATCTGATTTATCACTTAGGCATGACATTCTGGACGAGTTTCATCGCACTAAGTACACCATCCATCCTAGGTCGAGTAAGATGTATGCCGACATGTGTCGCCTATTTTATTGGGAGGGCATGAAGAGTGATGTTGCAAGTTATGTAAGCCGTTGCATGACTTGTCAACAGATCAAAGCTGAGCATCAGCGTCCATCTGGTCTTCTTCAGCCGCTAGAGATTCCATTGTGGAAATGGGATCAGATATCCATGGATTTTATTGACGGTCTGCCTCGATCGAGGTCAGGCCATACTTCTATTTGGGTCATCGTCGATCGCTTGACCAAATCAGCTCATTTCATTCCTATTAAGTCCACTCGGACTGCTCCTCAGCTTGCCAAGCTATATGTGAAGGAAGTCGTTCGACTTCATGGCATTCCTACCTCTATCGTCTGTGATCGAGACACTATCTTTACTAGTCACTTCTGGAGGTGCCTACAGTCAGTTTTGGGCTCAAAGCTGAATCTCTCGACTGCTTATCATCCTCAGACCGACGGTCAGACGGAGGGGGTGAATCGTTTTTAGAGGATCTTTTGCGCTGTTGTATTCTAGATTTCGGAGGTAGTTGGGAGGATCACTTACCGCTTGTAGAGTTCTCCTACAACAACAGCTTTCAGTCTAGTATCGGCATGGCACCTTTCGAGGCTCTTTACGGAAGGCCATGTCGTTCTCCTTCGTGTTGGTTAGAATCTGGCTAGAAGCTCCTTCTTGGTCCAGATTCAGTTCGGGAATCTTTTGAGAAGATTATTCTTATTCGTCAGAGAATGAAAGAGGCGCAGAACCGTCAGAAATCCTACGCGGACAACCGTAGGAAGCCTCTTGAGTTCTCCATTGGTGATCATGTCTTTATTCGGATATCTCCTATGAAAGGGGTTGTGCGTTTCAGATCTACAGGGAAGTTGGCTCCTCGCTATGTTGGACCATTTCCTATTACGGAACGCATTGGCCCCATGGCTTATCATGTGGCTCTACCTGCTCACTTCTCTGGAATTCACGACGTGTTCCATGTTTCCCAGCTTCGCATATGTGTCCGCGATCCTGATTCTATCATTGAGCCGCATGTTGTGCCTGATTTAGAGGTCTTACCTGATTTATCTTTGGAGAAGCAACCTCTTCGTGTGCTTGATTCAGAGGTTAGACGCCTTCGCAACAAAGAGGTTCCACTCGTGAAGATTCAATGGTCACCGAATCCTAAGGACTGCACTTGGGAGACCAGAGAATCTATCGAACGCTCTTATCCTGGCTTTCTCCCATCTTCTTCTACGGGTGAGAATTCTCTATTTTATCTCTATCACTTCTTTTGTGGATTTGACGTTATAGACGACATCTATCTTAAGGAATTGCGGGGACGCAATTTTCTTAAAGGGGGGAGTCTGTAACAACCCGGGATTTGCATTACCAATTAATAAATAAAAGTTAGGATTTTTATTTATTTTAATGAAGCATAAAAGGATTTGGAATAACAAAATTTATTTGAAAAAGGCTATTTTAATTAAATGGGAAATATGGGTTTTTAAAATGAGGATAAAATGTTGTTTTTAAAAAGTTAAATATTTTAGAGAGATTTTTAAACGGGTTGGGTAGGAAATATGAGTTTTATAAACATATATGAACACTTAGACTAATTTTTGGAAACATGTAAATAACACTCTTCTTATTGGGTTACTAAACCTAGCCCAATAACCCACCCTAAACCTCCTCTATAAATTATCTCAAACTCTCCAAACCTCATTCATTCATCCCTAATCAAAACCCTAATCATTTCCTAAAGCTTTCATAACTAAAATGGCCTCTATCTTCATCTCCTTCTAGTTTTAGCTTATGCAAGTCATTATATGCAAAGGTAATGCAAATACCCACCTCAAATCTTTTTTTTTATATCTTTTTCATTTCTGAAATTTATTTGGTAACACATGTTTTATGTGTTTTTTTGATCTTATAGCCTCCTAATCATCTTTTGCTATCTTGGGTTGATGCTATAGTAGTCTTTGTTGCTTTCTAGAGAGGTATATTGCTAAAAACCTCTTCTAATATGTGTTTAATCATCTTTTGATTTTTGTAATCAGTTAGTAACACATGTTTTATTATGTAACATGTGAATAATAGCTCTTTGATCATCTTTGCTTTCATTTGGGGTGTGCACATAAGGTATTTGTAATATATGCTAGCTGAAATTATAATTAGTTTATTGCTGTTAGTAAATTAGGCATATCTCGTTCATCTTAAATCGGAATTAAGATTTTCTTGATGTTCTGGAAAGCTTATTCTGTACCCTATGACTTTTATGTTTGTGCTTTGCCCAATTTTGAGGTTTGAATTGTCGAAATCATGTTTGTTTGTCGCTGACCTGACAAGAAACTACAGGGTTGATAAAATAAAAACCTGAAATTGATTTGGCCATCAGTTACTCGTTTCATATCTAAATCTAATAATTTTGGATGTTCTGGAAAGCTTAGATTTAGAGCTAAAACTTTCATGTTTTGAGTTTCATGAAATTTTGAAGTTAATTTGGTCAAAACTGTGCATTCTTACCACTGCCCCGAGAGCACAACGACAGTGATATAAAATTTAGATCTGAGAATTGTTTTAGTCATAGAATTTTCATCTCTTGTCGGAATTTGACGATCTTGGTCATTCAGGAAAGCTTAGAAACTAAGCTACAACTTTCATTTTATTCATTTTGCCAGAATTTGAAGTTTACTACGCCAAAATTGTGGTTTTTCATCTCTGGCCAGTTAGTGCATAGCTATAGGCCTTAGTCTCTTTTCTCCCGTTGTTTTCAGCGTAGAACCCCGACTTTGCGACGCCATCCCAGGCTCGTCCTTTGTCGGATTTCATCGTTTTTGGTCTCGTTAAAAAGATGAGATCGAGATCTTTAATCATGCAAAGTTTGGTTTAGATCTGGGTGCATTAGATACTTCGTTTCTATTGCCGAAGTAGCACCCAGAAACTGTTTTACAATAGTGATCATTTTCAGTTATCATCGGACCAACTTTGAAACATTGTCGTTTCTTCGTTTCAAGTCGACACCGAACGATTCTTGTTGCATATCAAAGTAGGAGTACTTTACTATGCTCCTGCAAATTTTCATCAAGATCTGAGTTCATGTGACCCTTCGACCATGTCGTCGAAGTGGGATCTTTACACTGTTTTGACACGGTAAAGTTTTATGATTTTTGTCCGACTTTGAGATGACGCCGTTTCTTCGTTTCAAGTCGTAATTTCCCGATTCTTTTTGCAGTTTGGAGCAGGGATGTTGGGCTATAAGTCTACCAATTTTCATGCCATTCGGATTCAGTTTGCTGGTCCGAATAATTTTCCAAACTTGGGTTCGCGTCATTTTTGGACTATTTTCCAACACTTATAATATTTTCAGTGATTTTCTGGTTTTATTGATTTCTTTGAGATTTGTCTCTAGATTTCGTACACGTGTTTTATGAATTATTTTCAAAGGAATTTTCACTCCTAAATGGCTTTCGAAATTATTATATAATATTATTTTTAATTATTAAATTAATTACTCCATAATAGGAGAGTTTTCAAAAGCCGTTTTAAAGTGATTTCAAAATCAATTATAAATCTGTTTCGCACCATTATTTTCTATAATAAAAATCTCACACTCACTTTTAGCACGTCGAGCGAAGTGGAATGGTGCTTAAACGGTTAGGAAATCTCCGGCCTATGGAACCGTGTGTATTTTCTTTCTGGTTAATCCCCGACCTATTCGATTGATCGTTTTGACCTTTGGGTCTAGTTTACCGATGATACGAGGTGGACTTTTCATTGTTTGGAGTGTGAGCTTGCTATTGGTTAGGAAACCGTTTAGTGCGAATGTGGGGTATGAGACTCATTGTTAACACTTTACAGGATCCTCTCCAAGAAGTTTGTGACACATTAGCCTCTGGGCGGCCAGTACTGGACCTCTGGGTCACCACACCTCTGGGCAACCGTCTCTGGACACCTGCTCTATGGAGCAGTTTATTTTTCGGCATGTGCCTCTGGGCCTTTATCCTTCTGGGAAGGATCTCGCTGTCTCGCGCGTTCCGCATTTGTGCGAGTGATCGATCACAACTCTACAGTACTTGGCAACAACGACTCTGGTCGGTGCACGTGCAATATTGGTATTATTTGATGATTTTTATATCCATTCGAGTACTGCCATTCAGTTTTGGTTCTATGGAACCATACGATGTAAGTGCGATTGCCTTGTGGATTCACAGTGTCTTTGGACACTGCTTTTTAGCGTTGGATTTCATTGACTTTTTAGTATATCCCCATTGCTCTTTGGAGCATCGATCTTTGCTTGGGCATTGATTACAGACTCTGGTCACTCTTGGGATTATTGCCTATGGGCATCTTTTTATAGCTTTGGCTACGCCGATGATATGAGGCGATTTTATTTATTCTACACTTTGGTGTTGATTTCTCTTTGGAGATTTTTATTGTTTATTGATGATTAGGGATCGTCATTATATTCATGTGGTTCATAATATACTTCTTTTTGGATAAGTACTGTTTTATTTATGTACTGCATTATTATATATTTTAGTTATTACTGATTGTTTAGCTAGCCTGACCCGAGTGTTTTCGCTCGGGTCAGACCGAGTTGTTTCAGGTTAGGTCTCTGGACTTAGCTTCTGTGCTTCCGCTTTGGACTTATCTGCTATGCTTTTGAGATAGCTTATCTTAGTGTCCGCTTATGTTATTATTCAGACTTTGATATGTACATATTTTTGACTCACATGTGTGAGTAGTGGCTTTGTACCCACTTATGATATTTGGATCTGTATTGACGATGTATTGTTCTGGGATTTTATATCTGTTATGTGATTCTGTTCTGTGATGTTTTATCATTTTATTACTATGCTTATTCTGATAGATCTTTAGCCATTTGTAATTTCGTTATAAGTATTTATTGAATATGTCGAACCACTTGAAAAAATATATATAGATACCATCCTTTCGACGTATTCAGTAGATAGTTATAGCTTGATTACAAATGGTCGCTTCCACTATACTCTATTCTCCGCTTTAGCAGACAGTATTACTCCCGTAATACTCTTTGTTACAGTGGGTCTCAGAGTGGGGCGTTACACTTAATATGGACGTGGAGCCGCGGCAGTCGCTGGAGGAGATGGCGAAAGTTGGGTGTGGCAGCGATCGAATATAAAAAAAATGTAGAGCGATGGATGGCAAACGCGATTTGGTTTTGTCGCGAACGAACTTGGCTGTGCGAGATGGAAGAGAGTGCAGGAACGTGGAAGAGCGATTATGTTAATTTTAATTTTTTATATTAGTTTTAACTATTTGGTTTAATTATCGCTGGGCTAATAAAATCGTATCTTTTTCGTATGAGGTCCATTCCTCGTGATATGAGTTGTTGAGGATTCGTATTGATGTCGTCTACGATTTGGGATTGAGCTGGAATTTATTTGAAGCCGAACGTATTTTCAGTTTCAAATAAAGGTGGGTGTTCATACACTCACAATTGACTGAAATAATTTTTATGTAGTTAAATTATATTGTGAAGTGATTTAAATTTTATTGATAGTTGTTTGATAAATTTAAATTGACATTTAAATGGACATCTGAATTTAATCGATAGGATTTGAATAGACAGTTAAATTGGATTAGGATTAAACTGCTAGTAAAATTCCCCATTATCGATAATTGGTTAATTATTGTGATTTTTGACTGTTTGGATGTTGGTTGTGATGGATGAAAATTTGGTTGATATTTTGGATGATATGGATGTTTATTTATTTTGATAAATCATGTTATCATCCTGCATATTATTTACAGTATATAAAACTGTAAATTGAATTATTTCTAATAAATTGAGAAATAGGTTAAAATGATATATACCTATGGCATTTATTTTGGATTGAAATGATATATATCCGTCCTTGGAATAAAATGAAATAATTGATTCACTTGACCATAGGATAGAAAATTATATGCGCACATCAGATTGGTTAAATTAAATGATTTTAAAATTTTGTTTTGAAATTATTTAAATGATTTGATTTTAAGAAATAAAAATCAAATTTATGGAAATCGAATTATTTTCAAACTTGAGCTAGAAGTGTTGAGATTTAAGTTTGATAACAAGAATGTTTTAAATAATCGAAGTTGAGATTTTGGAGTTATAATCAAAATATGATTTGAATTTCAGAAATTGATTTGTTTTAAAAGATTGGACTTTTATTCGAACTTCGATTTTTCTAAGTAAAAGTGATATAAAACGATATTTCAAAATTAAGCTCGGAATTAAATTATATTTGAAAATTTGGATTTTAAATTAGATACTAAAGGGCAATTTGATTTAAATGTTAAATCGATATTTTGGAAATCGAACTCGAAATTGATATAAATCGAAATGGTTTAAATTTGAGAATTGAGTTGAAATTAATCTATAATTGGAATTGAAATTAATTTGAAATTGGAGTTTAAATTAATTTGGAATTGGAATTGAAATTAATTTAGAATGGGAAGTGAAAATAATTTGGAATTGAAATTGAAATTAATTTGGAATCGAAGTAAAAATTCGACTTGAAACCGAAATTATATCAATTAAATTGAAATGGAAATTGGAATTGATTTGAATTGGGAAAATTTGGAATTGAATCGGTTTGACTTTGAAACTATTTTCAAATGGATTATTTTAGTATAAACGGTTTAAAATCTATATTCTTTAAATATTTAAATTATTTTGATTTTCCAAAGTATTTTACTGTATAAACCATTTTTAATACCCAAACTATTTTATATTAAACTATTAAAACTATTCAACTATTTTAAAACTATTTGAACTATTTTCTAAAAATTCAAACTGGTCAAAGGGTGGAATGTTTATATTTAAATCTTGGATTTAAATGCGAATAGGGTTAAATTGAAATGTAATCAAAATTGTAATTCGAATCAAGTTTTGAAGTGAAATCGATATATCGAATTGGATTGTCATTTTGATGTAAAATATGATTTTTAAAGCGAATATGATGATTTTGAAATGGATTTGATTTTGAAACGAATATGATATTTTGATATCAAGTACGAATTATTTTCGAAATATAAAAGAACCAACCAGTGTGTAAAACGACGTTTGGCTGTTAAAGAGACCAGGGCCTCTTATTGGCATACTCTCTGTCAATATTGGAACCACTTTAACAACTGTGTACGCGGTGGATGATATCCAGAATGTAGTGGTTGAATTGGCGAATGTTTAATGGAATGAAGTAAGGGAACGATGATGGATAGCTTTGACACTCGTGTCATAATTAAAATGACTAAAACATGAGCCTATGTCTGGCCAATGAGGTTAGCTAACTCTAGCGACGTTGATCCCTCGTATTACAATTGTGATTTTTGACTCGATGGGTGCACCTTTTTCGTTTGGATTGATTGTCGCGGTCGGCCACGGATGGGTTATGACCAGCCAGAAAGAGTAAACTGGTATAATCCTACCTTGTGCATTCCCTCACGTGCCTTGTCATATTTATCCTTATACGAGCCCATTACGACTTTGGTTTAGTACTGTACCTATAGGGGACTCACTGGCAACCGACGTTACCAGTTGTGTTACAGGACCTGCATAGACTACATGCTATAAAAATGTGTCAAGGGGGATAATGTAAAGCCTTAACGCTATTTTAATATTTATTTTACTGATAGACATTATCTATTATAGCGTACACTCTTACATATAGATAGTTTGACGGATCCTTAAAAGATGGAAAATCCCGTAACATCTCTTAAGTTATTGCACTCATATTTTGTAACGACCTGGAAATTTTAACAATTTTTAATAACGTAATTAACTAAATTTTTCATGAAAATAAACAATTAAAATTTTGCAATGAAAATTTGATATTTGGAATGCGCTAATTTAAACATAGCTAATGGTAAATTTTTATTGAAAATATTGAAAGTTAGTTCTATTGTGAAATTTCAATATGAAATTTAAATCAGTTAAAATTGGTGAAAAAAAAATATTTTTGAAATCTTAATATTTTTACATAATAAAAATGTAAATCATTATCTAAGTGAGACGTCAAAATTCGTTTCGTTGAATTTGGACTGCTCTAACTCCGTTTATATTGTTTTCGGCGTTTTCACAACATTTTTAGCAGCGAATATCGACTTTTGAGAGAGTCGTATCGCTGATATCTGTGTACCATTTTGTTCGTCTCATTGTGCCGATCTTTGTAGTATATTCATTTGTGTATTTCGGCGTTCGGTGCACGGCGAAATCTGCGAAACGGTTAGCCGTATCGGTACTTGTTTTGAGCCTTTTGGTTTCCATATGGTCATTCATCTATCCACTGTATGAAACCAAATGGCCACTTAGCTTTTAATATTTCATTGAATTCAACTTACATGACTTTTGCTATCCCACTATTCAATATAATTTCTGGTTCCTTCCTTTGCATTGGTTCGTTCATTTTTCTATCTCTTCTCTGCCCTTCCTTGTCGTTTGTTCTATTTTGAGAAAAAATATATATATTATAAAGTTTATATATGCAACCGTTTATTTCTTTAACCTGTCCTCTTCCCTTTCTTTCATTCTGGGATGCTAAATAAAAAAATAAAAAAAAGAATGCAAAAAAGAAACAAGTTCGCATGTATATCTCTGGAACACTGCACGTCTTTACCCATCGCCAAGAGGCAGCACCCAGCCACGCCCGCCTTTCTACCCTGCAACAGCTCCGAACCACCCCTTCTCCTCGACACTTCAGGCCTCCACATTTTCTAGTTGCCTCCATCTCTTGTCATGCAGCCGAGCGTCAAACCTCCCACCAATAACCGAGCCTTCCCATCTGTATAGGCCCGTATCTCCGTACCCCTTTGAGTCAACCATAATTCACACTAGTTCAACTCAAATTGAATGGAAATACGAATCTTTAGGGGTGAATAAGAAGAAAGGTATAGAAGAAATTAAACAACACAGAACCTCACAATCGCAGTGGAACAAAATATAATATATAATAACAGATTTTTATACAAAAGAATCTATAACTGTTTTATACTTACAATCATCAGAGTACAACAATCAATACATAAAAATGGACAGTTATATAACTTGTCCTTACACAACGGAAATATAAGCCAGGTACGGAGATACGTCTCTATCATACAGCTCGTCTCCTGAGCTCCATAGCATTCTATCCTGAATCTCTAATACTCGGTCTGACCCGAGCATTACACTAAAATAACACTCGAGTTAGTCTTGAAAACCAGCTTGAAAAAAACACACTCAATTTGAATTATTAGAGTTATCAAAATCCTTTGAAAAACAAAGGTATCTCGTAAGACCGCGTCACACATAAACACGATGGGTTTTTCCCTTACGATAACCAAAACATTTTATAGAAAATCCAGTGATATTATAATAGTGTCTAAATACAAATACTTATTCAAATAACCGAAATTGTTACATTAATTAAATTCCAGCATACTAGGCTCTACAAACAAAACCGAAAGGCTTGTATTGGGGAATGGATCCCATACAAATGACTAGGCCATTAGGGTACCTCCCATCACAGTAGAACAATGTATCGAGGACCTCGCCGGGATCCCCTGCTACACAAGACCGGCCTACCCCTAACCTGGATAGACCGAATATGTTATCTCCCCGGGTGTTCCCACCCTTACCATCGAGCGCTCCTTCTTTCATGCACAACCATATCCATAATATATAGGTTTTCGAGGACATCTAGAAAAGTGATAACATACCTAATTGGGTGCGAACCACTTAGCCTTGCTGCATCTCCCATGTTTTAGTCATTCCCGGTTGATGAGGCTTAAGGCTAAGCGTTACCTTTCAAGAAATAATTCCACTTAGAATGCTCATCGTCCTCCAATGACGATGTTCTGATAGCATTCGTCCATACAAGTTGTCCTGGGTCTGGATAAACCGAATCACCATCTTCATCATCTTCATGATATTCATTCGTAACGTTCAAAGCGGATCGAAGTGGTTTTCGGATAATTAAATCCAATCCCGGTCTCTTCGAAACGATTAACGAAATTGGCCAAAATTGATAGTCGGTTATATAACTATCAATAAAACATCCATGAGCAGACACTAGGCCTTATTATACATTTTCCCTAAAATATCTATTTGCAAAATATTTTTATAAGATATATCGATTCCTCCCAACATTTGAAAACAATTTCAAATACTTAAATCCGTAACCGTATATTTCCAAACCATCTCAACACTCAAAAATATTTCCAAATACCATTTTTATAACACTTAGAAAAAAAATATTTCTATCCCAATCATTTCCCATTAAAAATGTCTCCAAACCGTCCTTTCAATACTTAGGAGATTTATTTATATGTATATTCCAAAAATCATTTTAATATTAAACTTGGAAATAATTCGTAACTCATCCCATAAATCTCTGGAATTATTTATAAATTTCTTGTTACAATTTACAAACCGATTATACTTATTTATATCTAACCATTTATACTTCTTTAATGAATTCAAATTCTTTTCGAAGTTATTGCATTTAAACATTTGGAAATTTTCTTAAGTCTATAGAATTCCATTTATAGGATTTCTGTTATAAAATCTCATCCTTTAAATAAACCCCGTCTACACATCTCAAAGAATTTATAAATAAATTTTCAATCATTTCAAAACTATATATATAACGAGTATTTTTAAAGAATAGTAATTTATTTTTAAAATATGTTTAAGTGATTACTTAAAATACTGAAAACGTTTTATAAACATCAATAAATCATTTTTAGATAAACAAATAAATTTTCAAAGATGATTTTAAAAGTTAGAATTTATTAAATAAATACCTAATATTTGAAAATCTACTTACCGAAGTATTTCAATCTCAACTAGTTTAAAATTTCATAGTTTAAATAACAAAATTCTCCTTTCCAAAAACAAACTTACTTCTTAAAATTAAAATATATTTTCAAAATCTCAATAACCAATTCAGCTTATAAATTCCTCTCGATTTCCATCACATCACTTCCATTTCGATTTTCTTTAACCATTTTCACTTTTCAAAAATAGTATCCACTATTTTTACTCACTCTATTTCCATATTCTAATATAAATTCACCTATGAATTTTATATTCCTAATTTATCATCCTGATATCGGTTTCCTTTATTTATAAACATCATTTATAATTTTTTTTATAGCTCCTTTGAGTTTTACTTGTTTATAAAAACAATCTTATTTATAAAATTCCATTTTATAAATCCATTCCATTATAAATCCCATTTATAACTTCCAATCTATTTTTAACACCGACTTCGACTCCCTTTTTATATTTCTCGAATATCATTTATAAATTCTTTTATATGATTCATTTTTTAAAAAAATCTCTATCTTAAAAACAATTTACGAATAGTTAAGTACAACTTAAACAAAAATCTATTATTTTTATTTTTCAATACAGTGTTCTTTAAAATAACCCAATTTCCAATATAAATATTTTTATATCCAAAATTCCTTTTTATTCCTTCGAATTCCAAAGAATAATATTATGGTATTTAAAAATACCAAAAATAAAGGCCAGTACTACTATAACATCCAATAATTCAAATTTCAACAATACTCGATAACAGATTATCTACCTACATCATATATCACTCACTATATATGAAAAATAAACAATATATTTGAGGAATCGAGTAGGATCCCTCCAACATGTTTCCATGCATCCACGGATGTTAATACGACACAAAAATACCAATCCCACTTCGAGGGGGATATCGCGGCATATAGGATCATTCGCTATTATGCGAGGCGCCTAGGGTCTCATCCCCTACAATGTGTGGGAATATCACTCCAAATACTAGTATATATATATTACTATATATATTTAACATCCAACCGATAAAATTTATAAATTCATCCAAACAACCAATAATTTAAGTTCAACATTTTTAAATTATACTAGCTATCCAAATGAGTGAGATTTTACTCACCTTTATTTATATTGCAACCCATTCCAATTTTTAAATTAAATTGAACTATGTTTAATTTAATATAAAATACCGGTTTGACTCCAAAAATCCCCAAATCAATTTTGCTGCGTAGCACTCATCGATATGAATCCATTTTCTCTTGTTTCGTAATATTCGACCTCGCAAGAAAATGATATGAAGTTTGTAAATTTCAATTTTTATTAATATCGAAAATTTTCTTATAAACTACAATAAATAGGAAAATATATATTTAATTACCTTACTGATATAACCAACTTCCTCACGTTCCAGGCCTCCAATGCCTCCGACCAATGCCTCTGACAACCCTCTTCCATCGCCAGCAACCTCGCACGACCACACCCACTCAAGACGCCACCATCGGCTGCCTGCGACTCGAGCGCGACTATCCCAAGCCCACCCCTTCAATCTTCGACCGCACCAGCTTCAAACGCCGCTGCAGCCTCACGGCGACCCCTTCCCATCACCTCTAAACATCGAAACCCCACCTCCGCGACCTTACGCACTACCGCGACAATCGCCGACCCTACACGCGACTTCAAAGTTTCCATCGCGACCCACAACGCTCGCCTTCATCACTCGAATCACCGATCCAGTATTGCTTCAGTCGCAATTCGCTCGTGTTCCTACCTCGATCGAAATCAAGTTTCTCCACAAACTGTCGAACCTTCGTTCGCACCCACCTCCTACATCAGCTCGAAGGCGAAATGCTCAATTTCTCTATTCCGTTGAAATGTAATTTAATTTTTTAAAAAAAGGAAGGAGGAGTTTGTGATTTCAAATGCTATAATGGAGCGAGCACGAATCTGTTTCCTTTTTTTATAATAGATCGAGATTTCGTTCTCATTATTTATTTTTTTCTATTTCGCTTTCTGATTTTTGAATTGAGAAGAAAGGGAACAAGGACGTGCGATTTATATAGGAGGGGATGAGGTGATCCTTGCGTGTTGAAATGGGGTACAATGTTTTGAGGTGAGGAAAAAGAACAGCTGATGTGAAAAAGAAAGTCAAGTCAAATAAATATATGCTGATTATTTAAATTCAAATCGTCTCGATTACGCGACTCAAAATTTTCGAACCCCTATCGAGGCGTGCCGCTAGGCGTCCATAATGTTATACCACTATTCTGAACGCAATGGAAAAGGTTTCGAGTCCAAATTCAATCTTATGGAGAAGATGGCTTTTTGGACCCAATTACTATATTGAATTTCGATATTAAATTCAATGCGTTTATATCCCGTACGACCAAACGATAACTCCAAATGCTATGAAACAAGAAATCCGATAATAATACACTATTATGGATCCAATGGAACAGGTTTCATCGAAATCTGGGACTGTACCCCAGATCGCTATTTTAACGTGTCGATTAAATCGACGATTCCAAAATTTACGAAATCGCATGAAAATCTAGTTTTAAAATCTTACTAAATAAATTATAAATCAAAATCCAATATTTAAACCATTTAAATATTAAAAATCGAACGACGAAAAATCCGGGTCCTTACACCATCTTCCCTGAACCCAAGCCCGCCACCATCATGACAACCTCTGGTCGCCTTTCCTCTTCGACCACCAGATCCGCATCAGCCAACACTCCACTAAGCACAACCCTTCACAACCCATGCCACAGCCCACCACCGAATCACTTTCCTCCGAGCTTGCTTGCACACCAACCACCACCAGCAACCGAAGCAGTTCTCCCCTCCAACAACTGACAAGAGCTGCCATGTCAGCCTCACAACCACCCTTTACCACGTTTTTCCACCCATCACCTGTTAGCAGCCCACCACCGAGACCCATCTCCTCCTTTTGCAACCGCCACCCACACTTTGAAACTACCCCTAGCCTCTGAGCAAGCAGCCTGGCAGCACCCTCTCATGACCCACCTTGAACCACATCCCCTATAGCCTGCAGTTGAACACTCCACAACACCACAACCCTTCCGGTCTTGACAGCCACCCCACAGCCATGTTCATCCGAGCCTGTTCCACCCATCAGCACTTCTAGCCTCTTTTCTTCTTATAAAAAATATATTGATTTTTAAATATTGTTTTAAAAATATAATATGTATATATTTTGGTTTTTATATATGTGTTTTAAGAAATAAAGATTTCATTTGAATATGTATTTAAATTAAATATTGATTTTTAAAGATTTTATTTTTATATGTGTTTTAAATTGAACATTGGTTTTAAAATATAACATATAAAGGTTAGTTTAAAATATGTGAGTAAATTTTAGATTTTTAAAAAATTATATATTTTGTTTTCATTGATTCAAGTCCATCGTGCTTTGCTTTGGAATTTGTGTTTGGATTCGTAGCTTATTACATTGTCAAATTTCTCATAGCCACGAAAGGTGAGCAATCACTCACGATTAACATTCTTTTGTTGAGAAAATTTATTTCACATGAAATAACGATTGAAAACTATTGTTAAATTTAAATTTGTTAGTAATTTAATTATTGAATATGATATATTATTATTTAAAATGTTCACTTATGTTAATTGACATGTGTTAACCATAACCTTTTGTATATATATTATATTTAAATGGTTAATTATGATCATATTTACCATTGATATGCTATGTCATTTTATGCTATTATTTAATTGTTCTCACTCTACAAGTTCCCATGTTAGTTTAGGAATTCCCTATGGGTTGAAATGATACATACCCGAATGATATTATAGATTAGGAAAAAATCGTAATGGGTTGAAATGATAGACCCAAGCAATTTTATTAAATTGAATTTTGGGATTGCGTGTTGAAATGATATATATCCATAAATATTAAATTTATTGCGGCTTGAAATGATAAAATATCTGTATCACATGACCATAGGTTAGAAAATTATATACAGACACCGTTGGTCTATTTTGAAAATGATTTCCAAAGTTTTAAAAGAAAATAGATGAGTTTTAGTAAGTATTGATTTTTAAAATATAATATAAAGGTTTTATTCTAAATATGTGTTTAAATGGAATATTGATTTTAAAATATAATATATAGATTTTATTTTAATATGTGAGTAAAATTTAGATTTTAAATTATATATTTGGAAATTTCAAATTTATAAGTTAAGTTTTGGAAAGTATAAATTTTAAGATTTTACTCATAATTTTATTATTTTTAAATATATAAAATAAGATTTAATATAAAAAAATTAATAAAATTTAATTTAAATTAGTATATATATAATATGTTTAAGTATTTATTTATTAAAAATAGATTTTGTAATAACTTTAATAAATTAAGATTGGAAAGATAAATTAAAATTGATTGTAATTTAATTTGTTTAAGAATTGAAATTAAATAAGAATTGATTTGAACTTATTGATTTTGAGATTTTAAATATTTATAAAATGGTGATTAAGTGAATAATTTCAAATTAAATATAATTGAAGTTAGATATTTAATTTTGATTTAAATTTGTAATTTGAGATTTTATTTAAATGTTATTAAAAATTATTAAGTGAATATTTTCAAATTTAAATAAAATTATAGTTGAATTTTGAACTATAAATGAAATTTATCAAATTAAGTTATTGTAAATTGTTTGAATATTTAAACTTTGAAACCAATTGAATTGGAAGTGGTTTAATTTGTATTTCAAACCTGGGCTTGAAATAGATATGAATTAGAATGGTTTTAATAAGAATCTGAATTGAACCATTAACCTTTTAATTGAAATTGTTGAACTGAGATGGATTTAAATTGAATTTTGGGAACTAATGTTGATTTGAATTGATTTATGAAATTGGAAGAAACAATTCTAATTTGAAACTAATTTTCGATATAAACTATTTTAATATATATATATATATATTATAAATTTATAAAAATAATTTTATATATATATATTTTTTAATATTTAAACTATTTTTAATATATAAACTATTTTAATCTATAACCTATTTTTAAATATAAACTATTTTTAATGTACAATTATTCTAATCTATAAACCACTTCCAATATTCAAACTATTAAGATGGAACCATTATGATTTAGATTTAATTGATTTAAAATGTAAATACTTTGATATGATGGTTTAACCTATTTTATGGTTATGATTTTGGAAGTGAATTATAATTTAAAAGTGAATTATAATTTAAAGTGATATGATTTCGAAAGTGTATATGATTTCGAAAATGTATATGATTTCGAAAGTGATGTGATTTTTAAATGAATATGATATTTTGATATGAAGTATGAACTGTTTGAAATGAAAATGACCACGGTGTGAAATAAGTGTGTGGTTATTAAAGAGACCGGGATTAGACATTGTCATACTCTCTGCCATTACCGAAAACCACTTTAACAATTATGCACGTGGTGGCAATTCCAGAATGAAGTAGGATGGTTTGGCGACGTCTATATGAGGTATGAACGCAGCCCTGACTCCCTCGAGTCAGCTTGATGTGGCTAAAAAGGAGCTATACCGGGCCAAGTGGGGTTGCTCCCCTTATCGGGCACATTTCTTCGATACCATTCTATTACTTTTTGATTTGATTGGGTACACCTTTGATTTGGGAGTGTGTCTCGAGGTGGGCGGTAGTACCTGCTATGTGCTACCACCAATCCAGGAGTGCA
Source organism: Allium fistulosum (assembly GCA_030737815.1). Classification (NCBI taxonomy): domain Eukaryota; kingdom Viridiplantae; phylum Streptophyta; class Magnoliopsida; order Asparagales; family Amaryllidaceae; genus Allium; species Allium fistulosum. The sequence continues at coordinate 519,382,389 of CM060901.1, read as the reverse complement.
AACGGTAGAATCCTACCTTGGCATTGCCTCACGTGCCTTGTCACATGCCTTATCGCGCCCACTACGAGTTTGGTTTGTACCGTACCTATGGAGTGCCCTCTGATAGCCCTCCAGTCCACTGAGGAATTATGGTACTGTATAGACTATGGGAATGTATATAAAAATGTGTTAAGGGGGATATGTGTAATGCCTTAACGCTATTTTAATATTTTACTTTACTGTAGACATTATATATGTAGCATATTTTACTATGTATGTAGATAGCTTAACAGATCCTTAAAGGGTGGAATCCCAAACATCCTTTAAGTTATTTGCATTTCACTTGGACATTTCACTTGAGATGATTTACTTGTATAAGAATGTTAATCCTGACTCGAGTGTTTTGTGTTTTGCTTTATGCTCGGGTCAGACTGAGTGTCACAACATTTGAGACTCACCTTTGGAGCTTGGAGCTTTGCTTGAAGATCTGTCTTATATCTATTCAGCTTTCAGTTATTTCTAGTTTTATGTTCAGACTTGTCATTTGCTTATGTATTGAGACTTCTATGTATTCGGGGTTTTTTGTATTTTGTTTTAAACTCTGATGTTCTGTAGTAGCTTCATGAACTACAATTTATCTATTTCCACTACTTATTATCATATTACTCTGTGTCTGTGATTCTGTGATTGATGTATTTACTGTATATGCTAAGTTTTTCCAAATATAAATTAACAATCTGTTGTTTTGAGAAATTCAAGTCCGACATGTGTGGATGATTGTCGATTTGAATGGTTCGAAATAGCAGGTTGTTACATATTTCGTGATATTGATTTGACTTACATAAGTGTATTTTAGTTCCGACTCGAGTGTTTTGTCTTTTCATTACGCTTGGGTTAGTCCTGAGTTTTTCCAGTGCATTGAAGATCAGTTTCTGGAGGACGAAGACGAATTTGGTATATTATTACTATCATTATTCTCTACATCATGCTATTCTGCCGTATTGTTTATTTATCCCTGATGTATATATATAACTCTGATAAATGTTGTATAGATTATAATCAAATATATGATATAACCAGCTTCATGAATTGATTATTTGATTATTATGTTTTATCATTCCGCTATGAGATTCTGTGTTTGTTTTCTTCTTCTTTCCTTATTTTTCTTAATTTTTTCCCCATTGATTGTCTACGTTTCGGATTGTTTAAGTTGGACATGTGTGTCGTCGATTTAAACCTTCCGTAATGTGGGTCGTCATAGTTTATATGTGTGAATTGATGCAATTTCTTCTTGTTTGAGCTCTTGTACATGATTTTGTGTCTACTGCCATTCTAGGTTGTGTTGTGCTGCCATTAGTGTGTGCTTCTGGATTATGCACTTGCCTACTTCTTGTGTGTTTGGTTACTGGTGCATTTCCTTGTGCATGCTTTGTACTCTGATCTAGGCTTGTTTGTGGTTGTTGTGTGTGTGAGTGTGTGTTCCTTATGCATATGTTTTGCTATTGATCCTATTTGTTCACTTCCACACAATCCAGATCTTATTAGTGTGTTGCATATTGCCTTAGGTGTGTTGCTGCTTGGAATGTGCATTGCTTTATGCTTTTTTGTTGTATGCTTCCTTTTGAGTCTTTGGACCTGTATTGTGCATGACTTTACTGCCTTGTGCGTTCAAGTTTGGTGTGTGTACATTCACTTGCTGATTTGATGTGCTCGACCTTTTTAGCCATATATGCACTTGAAATGCTCCCGTTTGCCCTCATATGCTTATGTGTGTTCCTTGTACTTGAATTTAATCTTTTTCTTGCCCTCTTTTGTGTACTTGTATCTGGTTGCGTATGTCTAAATCTATTCAACACTGAAGTATCTCTTTTTTGTGTGCTCTTGTTCTCAAATAAGAAGTGTTGCATCAGGACTTTGATATTACATAATATGATTTGTGTTTGTGCATGTATGCATGTGTGATATGTGCACATATGCATATGCATTGCCTTTTTAAGTTACTTGAAATTAATGTGCTTCTGTACTTTAATTTTCCCAGCCTTAAGGAATGTACAGTGATACATTTGTGTATATTGTAGGTTGCTTATGCACATTATTGACTTGATTTTAAATTTTTGTTCCACACGAACATACTGTACTGGTCCTTGTATATACCCGTTGTAATGGTCCATGTTCATTATTGTTGGTGCCTATTTAGAATATGAAAAGAACAAAAATAGTAAACCAATGCAATGTCGAGTTTAAATATATATATATATAATTGCATTTTCAATTTGTAACCTTTTGCCTTTTACTACGTTGTTATTTAACAAGCAAAGTAGATGTCTGGACATGTAACGACCCAGATTTTCGTCGTTTGATTTTGAATATTCAAATGGTTTAGATTTGGATTTGGAATTTTAATTTAGTTAGTAAGATTTGAAAACTGAAAATTTCAAGCGATTTCGTAAATTTTTGAAATCGTTAATTTAATCGACGTGTTAAAATAGCGATCCGGGGCACAGTCTCGAAATTCAATGAAACTAGTTCCATTGGATCCGTAATAGTGTATTATTATCGAATTTCAGATTTCGTAGTATTTGGAGTTATCGTTTGATCGTACGGGATAGAAACGCATTAAAATAATATCGAAAATTCAATACAATAATTGGGTCTCAAAAGCTATCTTCTCCATACGATCGAATTAGGACTCGAAACCTTTTCCATTGCATTCGGAATAGGGGTATAACATTATGAACGTCTAGCGGCATGCCTCGATAGGGATTCGAAATTTTGAGTTGCGTAAATCGAGACGAATTGAGATATTTTTAAATTTTAAATAATTTATTTTCCTTGATTGGGCTGGGTTGTCTCTTTCACTCATCCACTATACCTTTTCCAACACGCCACCCCATATCGTACTCACCCCTTTCTTTCTTTCAAAATCACGACAGTCTCCCCCTTCTCTTTTTAAAAATCAAACAAAATCAATTCGTTCTGAATAAAAAAAGAGTAAAAATGGAAACCACCTCATTTAAAAATCGTGAGTTCTTCTCAGTTCAAAGTCACGATCTATCTCCCTTCTTTCCTCATCTGTCCAAATTCAAGAAAAATAAATAATATCGCAAGTCGAAGTTGCGACGGAAGATGGGGCGATGGCGAGGGTCGTTCGCGATAGAGGAGGAAGTGTGTGATTTAGGCGCTCTCGATTTGAAGGCGCAATCGCGGCGTGTATTGTTAGGCGGAGGCAAGGCGCGATAGGGGTTGGCGAACTTTGGTTCGCGGGCGGTGGTTCGACGTGGGCGATGTCAGGGTTAGTGCGTGTGTAGGAAATCGCGATGGCGACTCAGTGTCAGGTCGCGATGGAGAAGCTAGGGGGATGTGACGTGAAGGCAGGGCATATCGCTCGTTTTGGGTTTTTCTGGTGGCGCAAGCGAGCGAACTGGAGGGCGGCAGTGATGAGGTTGCGACGATCGATTGAAGGAGGGGACAACCATGGTTTCTCACGTGCGTCATTTCCTAGACGAAGAGATCATCATGTGGCCACGATTTGGTTCTTGAAAGCAACGGCTAGAAGTTTGTGAGGTTAATAAATTTAATTAAGTAAATTCTATAGTTATTATCGAATGGTTATAATGTTAAAAACCCATAACTTATTCATACGAGGTCAAAAGAAAAAAAATCATGGAACGGGGCGAGTTGGATTTGTAGCTGTGAAACTGACGCTACATATTGGTTTGGCAAATTAAAAAGCAAGGTGAGAAAAATCCCACTCATTTGGACAATTAGTGTTGTTTAAAATAGTGAATTTATTTATTGAATGATTGGATAAATCGATAATTTTTATTATCTATTGAATGATATATTATATATATAGTAGTATATATATACTAGTATTTGGAGTGATATTCCAGTACATTATAGCGGATGAGACCCTATGCGCCCCACATAATAGCGGATGACCCTATATATTGCGATATCTCCCTCGAAGTGGGATAAGTATTTTTATTATTGACTAACATCTGTGGATGCAGAGAAATAGGTTAGAGGAATCCAACTCGATTCCTCAAAAATGTTGATTAATTTTCATATATAATGATATATGATTAGTGTGAATAATCTGTTATAGATTATTGCTATGATATTGAATTATTAAATGCTATAATAGCACGGACCTAAAATTTGGTATTTTAAATACCATAAATAGTTATTTTTGAATTTGAAGGAATTGAAAACGAGATTTTGAATATAAAAATATTTATAGGGAATTTGGATTATTTTAAAGGAAATTAAGTGGAATGAAAAAATGTATAATTTGATTTGAGTTAAACTTAACTTTTCGTAAATTGGTTTAAATAGAGATTTTTAAATAAAATTTTATAAAGGGATTTGAAAATGATATTTTAAAAGTATGGGATGGAGTTGAAATCGATATTAAAAATAGATTTGAAATAAAAATGGGATTTATTAAGGAAGGGATTTATAAAATGAAATTTTATAAATAAAATTGGTTTTATAAATAAGTGAAACTCAAAGGAGTTTATAAATTTATAAATGAGGTTTATAAATAAGGGAAATGATATCAGTGGATAAGTTGGAATATATATTTACGATGTGAATTTATATCGAGTTATGGGAATCGTTTGGAAAAAAATAGTGGAATCTATTTTTGAATGTGAGAATAGTGGTAAAATTGAGATATAATCAATGTGATACGAATCGAGAGGGATTTATAAACTGGATTTGGCAACATTGGATTTTTAAAAATAGATTTTTGTCAAGAAATTAAAAATTGTGTAAATGGGATTTTTAATTACTATGCTATATAACTTAAACTATTATTTAGATTTAGAATATTCCAAAAAGTTAGTTATTATAATATTTAATATTTATTGAAATAAATTCTAATTTTATTAATCAGCTTGGTGAATTAATTAGTTATTAAAAATGATTTAGATATGAGTTATCGATGTTATTTGGAATGTTTTGGTTTACTTAAATATATTTAAAAAAAATAAATTATTATTCCTTAAAAATACTTATTATATATATATAGTTTTAAAAGATTGAATTTATTTACAAATCCTCTCGAGTTTGGAAGCGAAGTTTAATAAACAAGTATAATTTTAGAAGGAAAATCTTATAGTGGCATTTTGGGAGCTTACAGAAATTTCCAAAGCGTTAAAAATACGGGAAATTCGGAAAATGAATTAGAATTCATAATAGAAGTTAGAAATGGGTATTTGGAGATATAGAAAAGTGCATTCGACTTTTGGAAATATTAAGGGATTTACAAATAAAATTTGTAAAGAATTTTGGGAAATAGGAAATTTATGGACTACTACCTGAATATTGGAAATAAAAGATCTTAGGGAATATGCTTATAAATATTCCTAAGTATTGGACGGAAAGAATTTGGAAATATTCAACTTCGAGATTTAATTTATAGAAAATATTTTCAAAGGGATGAATTATAATTGGAAGCGAGAAAAAAATATTCTAAGTATTGAAATGACTTGAAAATAGCCTGTTAATGATATAAGAATTTGAGTTTGATTTCCCCTATTAAAATATTGGAAGGGTTTGGATATATATCTTATAAAGATATTTTGAGAATATTTTTGGAAAATTATAATAAGGCCAGATGATTGCTTATGGATGTTTTATTGATAGTTAAATTACCGAATATCAATATTAGCCAATTTCGTTAATCGTTTCGAAGAGACCGAGATCGGATTTAATTATCCGAAAACCACTTTGATCCGGTTTGAACGTTACGAATGAATACCGTGAAGATGATGAAGACGGTGATTCGGATTGTCCAGACCCAGGAAAACTTGTATGGACGAATGCTATCAGAACATCATCATTGGAGGACGATGAGCATTCTAAGTGAAAATTGTTTCTTGAAAGGTAGCACTTAGCCTCAAGCCTCATCAACCGAGAATGACTAAAACATGGGAGTTGTAGCAAGGCAAAGTGGGTCGCACCTAAGTAGGGTATGTTATCACTTTTCTAGATGTCCTCAGAAACCTATATATATTACGGATATGGTTGTGCATGAAAGAAGGAGCGCTCGATAGTAAGGGTGGGAACACCAAAGGTGATAACATATTCGGTCTATCCAGGTTAGGGGTAGGCCGGTCTTGTGTAGTAGAGGATCCCGGCGATGGTCCTCGGTACATTGTTCTAGAGGTGTACTGTGATGGACGGTACCCCAGTGGCCCAGTCATTCGTATGGTATCCATTCTCCAATATGAGCCTTACGGTTTTGTTTGTAGAGCCTAGTATGCTGGAATTTAATTAATGTAACAATTTCGGCTATTTGAATAAGTATTTGTATTTAGACGCTATTATAATATCATGGGATTTTCTATAAAATATTTTGGTTATCATAAGGGAAAAACCCGTCGTGTTTATGTGTGACGCGGTTATATGAGATACCTTTGTTTTTCAAACGATTTTGATAACTTTAATAATTCAAATTGAGTGTGTTTTCTCACGCTGGTTTTCCAGACTGACTCGGGTGTTATTTTATTATAATGCTCTGGTCAGACCGAGTACTACAGATTTAGGATAGAATGCTATGGAGCTCAGGAGACGAGCTAGATGACAGAGACGTATCTCCGTACTTGGTTTATATTACTGCTGTGTAAGGACAAGCTATATAACTGTCCAGTTTGATGTATTGATTGTTGTACTCTGGTGATTGTAAGTATAAAACAGTTACAGATTCTTTTGTATAAAAATCTGTTATTATATATTATATTTTGTTCCGCTGCGATTGTGAGATTCTATGTTGTTATTAATTTTCTTCTACCTTTTTCTTCTTCACCCTAAAGATTCGTATTTTCCGTTCAATTTGAGTCGAACTGATGTGAATTATGGTTGATTCAAGGGGTATGGTTTTACGGACCTTTACAAGACAAAACTTGGATCAAGAAGATAAAGATCGTATTCGAGTGATTGAGGATAGGAGTGATTAGAAAATTGTTTTATTTGAAAGTGTGTTGTATATGAGAGAGTAGAAATTGTTGTATATTAATAGTGTATGAAAATTGTGGAAGCTCTTGTTGTAATTGTGTGTGCTATTGAAATTTTATTGAAATGAAATAAAACTTTATTTGTTTATTCATTTTGTGATATTACATTAGTACTACATCAAATACATTTAAAAAAATATGTTTATTATCATCAACCAAAAATCATAAACTGCTATATTCTACAATCTCCCTCTTGTGATGATAACAAACATATATTAAGACTTTGCATCAAAGAAATGTGTTTAATGTGTCCTGATCAAGCTACCCCTATTTAAATACTCCCCCCCCCCACAACTAGATTCCCCTACATAGATGTATGTAATAAAAAAATATCTTAAATTCCAAAGAAAAATAGATGTCAAAAGAATTGCAAAAATAAAACAACCGTTGAAAAATAAAATCAACTCTTGAATATCCGTAAGGTTATTACTCAACCATCAGAATCTTTACCTCTCTTCCCCTATTTTTATCATCAAAATTATAATAATAATCGATATAGTAATAAATTTTGATTGAAACTATAAATCATATGGAGATAAAAAATATATTAAAATTACAATCAATCAAACAAAAATCATAATATTTTATTAATTAAACACATATCCCATTTTAGAGTGGATTGGATGATGATTTTGGGAGAATTTTTATATAGTGACAGTAGTGTGTGGTATTTTTAATAACAAAAATTTTTCTTTTGAAATTATACAAAGAACGTTAAGTAGTTTCTAACCATGCATAACCATTAGGACTTTTAAATGAGATTAGTAGTTACTAAAAAAATATGTCAAACATTTTCTAGCTATGCATAACCGTTATGACTTTTAAATAATGTTAGAAATTACTTGAATATATATCCCTCTCTTGTATAAGGGTTTCATCCATGCATAACTGTGAGGATTTTAAATGAGAATGAAAGCACGTATTTAGATATTAAAGTTATTCACTCATGCATAACCGTGAGAACTTTTAAATGAGAGTGAATACTTTAGGATAGAATAAATTATTTAAATTACACTAAAAATATGATTCCTCATGTTTTAAAATACCAACTACTGCACACAATATCAAATTTTGGTGTATGGATTAAAATGATGATAGCAATAAAAATGATCATGGAAAATGTACTGATTAAAAATACTATAAAATTTGTTCAATTTTCAAGAAATTTTAACATATCCTTCATCTAGTTATGAAGTAAAATTTAATTAATACTCATCGCATTCTCAATTTCTATTAATAATTTTTGATAAATTTCAAAAGTTTCAAGCAGTCAACTACCATCTTTTTCGAGTAAATTTCATACTGAAGTAATAATTAGCTTGTTAAAGAACATTGAAGTAAAAATCTAAGTTATTTTTGAAATTTCTAAATGCAGATGAAGTTGTGAAAATTTATTTTCCAAAAGGGGTTTGGTAAAACAATGTCTGCTAATTTTAAAATCAGCTGATATATCAATCAAATGCAAATATGATCTCGAATGAAGTGATGTCTAACACCACTTATACTCTGGCTTCCCACTGTGGCATACAATGGTATATCATTAAACAAGTAGACTGTGTACTCCATAATAACACTCAAATTTGTTCAAAAAAAATTGAAAATTTTCAATATGGCCATCTATGTCAAACGAGGACAAAGTTATTTACATAAACAAAGGCGCTATAGCAAAAAACTCTCTAACTAATAATTTGATTCTCGTCATTAAAAGTAACGAAGGAAATCATCGTGTATAGACCATCAACCATTATTGTTTTGGAAGTTCGGTCCATTTGATATCGATATTTGAAAATTTAAGTCCATAATTTGATTTAGCACTAAACTTATAGGGTTTAGGTATTAAATAATGCTAATCAACAAAATTGGTTTCAAGTTAAAACGATAAATCGATCAAAAGTTATATTTGATATACTACAACTTGTTTGCATAAATCAAAAACACTTTTCAAGTAATGTGCTGACATGATTGCTGTTTTTCAAGGTTTTACATAATAAATCAGCAAAAATCAAAACAATAATGTTGTAATGTTATCAGTTAGCTTTAAATACTTCAAGATTGTAACGACCCAGAAATTTTAAACGATTTAAATAACGTGATTAACTGAATTTTTCTTGAAAATTTAAACAATAAAATTTTTCAATGAAAAGTTGATATTTGGAATACGTCTATTTAAACATAGCAAATGGTAAATTTTTATTGGAAAATATATAAGTTAGTTATGTTGTGTAATTTTCAATTTCAATTTAAAATCAGTTAAATTTGATGGTAATAAATTATGTAAATCATTTTCTGGGTGAGATGTCATATTTCGTTTCGCCAAATTTGGACTACTTTGGCGGCGAACATCGATTTTTGATAGGATGGTCATATCGTTGATATATGTGTACCATTCTATTCGTCTCGTCATGCTGATCTCCCTAGTATATTCATTTCTGTATTTCGGTGTCTAGTACACGGCGAAATCTGTGAAACAGTTAGCCGTATTGATACCCGTTTGAGCCTTTTGATTTTCCTGTGTCATTCATTTATTCACCGGTTGAATAACCAATGGTCACTAACCATAAATATTCCCTAAATTCTAGTGCTTGACTTTCCCTATTTGTGACGACCCGACTTTTTCTCCACTGAAAGTCGCATCATCTTGAAGAAAGAAAGGGATAGAAAAGAGAAAAGAAGACAAGAAAGAAGAAACAACATCAGAATCTAAACAGCGGAACGAATAAATTATATTAATAACATAAACTATTACATAGTATCATATACAACAACTATCAGAGTTACACAACATATACAACACATACTAGACAGTTATAAACACCTGTCTAGTTATTACAACTCAAATACAACTCAACAAAATACTCAGAGATCAACACAGCGGAACTACTATATCTCTATAAACGCTGAAGCCTCCTGCTCCATTGCTCCTCCAGAAAACTCGTCAAAGCTAACCTGAATCCCTTGGCTACTCGTAAAAATTTGAGTACCCAAGAGTTTATATAAAACAGAAATAAACACTTGGGTCAGACATGGGTCTGGTGTGAGTAAACGGGTTAAAGTTGCTTAACTTTAAAAACCTTTTGAAAACAAAGGTATCACGTAAGACTTCCCACACATAAACATGGAAAAGTTTTACCTTACGCTAACCAAAACTTTTGATAGGAAATCGAGTTATATTATAATAGGGTCTAGGGTTTTCAAATAAATACTCATATAGCTGAAATTGTTACATTATTAAATTCCAGCATACTAGCCACAAAGTGGGTTATACAATCAAGTCCGATGGCACTTATTGGAAGTTGGATTTCCATACAATGGCAGGGCTACTGGGGTACCGCCCGTCACAGTACGTGGTCTAGATCAACGTACCGAGGAGTACGCCCGCTCCCCTGTAACACAAGGCCGGAACCATCCCTTACTGGATAATTCCCGCATAAAAACCCCAGCGGTTGTAGCTATTCAACCGCCCACTCAGCCGAAATAAAAGAAGGGACCTCTAGACAGGGGAATCTTATACTACTTGGGTGCTACCCACTAACCTTGTTGCACCTCCCCTGTTTTAGCCATTCCCGGTTGATGAGGCTTGAGGCTACGATTACCTTTAATCAGAACACATCACTTAGAATGCTCATCGCCCTCCTAACGATGTGTTGAAAGCATTCAATCCATACAAGTTCGTTCCGGGTTCGAACGAAACCGAAGGCATTATCTCGTTACACTCGTTTTGGAATCACCCTCAGAGTTAACGACAATAACCCTTGCACTCTGAATCTTCATCTTCACTTGAGATTCACGACCTAACGTTAATTTGGATCGATGTGGTATTCGGATGTCCAAATCTGGAAACCCGATCCCGGTCTCATCGAAATCCAAAACGTATCTTTTAAGGCCAAGTTGTTTAAAGGTTTAAACAATTCAATTCAATTTAAAACTTGAATTCACAGAGCATTAACACAGATAAATATCACACATTTATCACAGATATATCCAATATCACATCATAGAATATCATAGCATATCAACCAATAGATATCAACCAAATCAGACATTCTACTCAAATAATCATCCATAAGCAATCATTTATTAATCCATATTATAATTAATTTAATCAACTTAAATTAAATTAATTACTTAAGAATTAATTCCTATCCTTGCTTAAATCAACTATTAATTAATTACAACCTTTTAATTAATTAATCATTAAATATTAATCACTCTTGATTAATTATTCATTAATTACATGAAGTAATTATCCTTTAATTAATTTTCACAAATTAATTATCCTTAATCATTTATAGTAATTAACCTTTAATTACTCTCATTAATTACAATAATTAATGATCTTTAATTAATTAATTTCTTTAATTAATCTATAATTAATTACATTATTCCTTAATTAATTACATTAATTAATCATACATTAATTAATTACTTTCATTTATCAACCTTAAATAACAATAATTAACTATTCTTAATTACTTCTTAATTATTTATCATTTACTTTCATAAATCCTTTTGATTAATTACCCCTATTACATCCAGTAATTCATTTATTAATTACTTACACTAAGTAATTACACTTAACAAATCTTATTAAGTAATTATACTTAATTACCAAGTGACTATCTTTAATTAATTAACAAATTAATTAACTTAAATAAATCACATTCATTTCATAAATCATAACTGAGTAACTCATCCTTAATTACCCTTTAAACAAATTAATTAATCCCTAATTACAGATTAATTGCCCATTAACTATTAATTAATAAACCTTAATTATTAATCAATATCTTTTAATACAAAGTAATCAATCCTTAATTACTTTTATAATTAATTAACTGATCTTAATTAACTAATTAATTACCTCTTAATTATTAATTAATAAAACTTAATTATTAATTAACATCTTAATTATTAATTTAATTAATCCATAATTACCTATTAATCAATCTTTAATGACAATTAATTAATCCCTTAATAATAGTTAATTAATCTTTAATTAACTTTAATTATAAATTAATTATCTCTTAATTATTAATTAAGAAAAACTTAATTATTACTTAATAAAACTTTATTAAGTACTTCTTAATTACCATTTTAATTAACTCTTAATCATTTAATTAATCCTTATCAATAATTAATTAAATTAATTAATTAATCTTAAATTTCTTAATTAACTTAATTAATTTCAATCATTTAAAATCTTAATTAACCTTGAGATAGAACATTATCATTAAAACATTTTATCTTAGAAATTAACTTACTTAATTAAATCATTAATTAAGTTTTTAAATAAATAATCATTAATTACTTACCTTTAATTATAAATTAACAATCCTTAATTACAAGTTACTAAATCACTTGAAAACTAATTGTTAATTTACTCATCCTCAACCATTAACTAATTTAATTTAATAAATCACTCTTTATTTATTTCATTATTATCAAACTTAAATTAAGTTTTAAGATAAAACATTTCTTTATTACTTATCTTATTTTCAAATTAAATTTGAAAATAACTTAAAATTTTAACTTAATATTATTTAAGTTAACAACCATACAAATTAATTTACTCAACTTTTCCATTTCAAAGAAATGTATTTTCAAGAATTGATTTAACTTGATTTTTAAAATTTAAAAACTTACTTTTATTTTAAATTTAAAAACTGGTTAACATTATCTTTTGGGTTTAACTCATATATACTTGAAATAAATACATCTTCATTTTAAAAAAAACAGAGTTTGATTTAATTAAACTGTTTGGTTTTATAAAATTTAAATTGTCAAAATCTGGTTTTCACTCAACTTTCAAACGACCCGAAAACAACCCGAGCCACAGCCTTATCTACGCGAGTTCCTCCCGAGAAATTTTAAAACCTGTTTGTTTTAAAATTTTAAACTGTTAAAACTTTACAGTTATCACTCACATACACTCGCGTATTACGCTAAACAACTCCGAGTCTAAAAGCCTTCTTCCCCGAGACCCCTTCGAGAAAACCCATGAAACTCAACCCAGACATCACTGACACAACTCGTACACGCGTGCACGTGCACCACAAATCGCCTCACCTCCGACCACGTTTCTGATCACCATCGAGTCGCCCAACTTCCTCTCGACCATCACGACAACTCCGATCATCAATTCAAACTCGAAAACGAAATCGAGCACTCGAGCACCAAAACTGTAGCAATGTCGAAACTGTGAATCACCAAAATCGCTCACCTCCGATCACCAGAATGGCTTCGCCTCCGGCTACTAACTCCTCTACACTTCATCAATCACCAACATGAATCTGGAACAACTCGGTCACTAATAGGGATTGCGGTGATAAAAAATTTCCAGAGGAACAAAACTAGGGTTATAATCTTTAATTCAAAATTCCCGATGCCACACTGCTTTGATTCACTTCTCACCATTTTTCTATGATTCTACCATCACCATTCCATCACCAGAAACAATCCCGTTCATTCCAAACTACTTGATTGCCAGATAAGACCAAAAACCCATTTTCTAAACAATCTTGGATATCTCATTTAATACTATCTTAAAAATTATGATTTAACTCTTAAAAATCATTATTTAAGACAAGGATTTAGATTATAAAAGAAAATCAAAAGATTATATAGTTTGAATTTTAACATATATTAAAAATTCCTACTATCACTTTCTTTTCCAAGTGATGTTTAAATTTTCCTTACATAATTTTAATTCCAGAACTTAGATTAGGATTTAACAAACAAATCCTATTTGAATCCTAAAGCCTAACAGAGAATATATGAAATGATTTTGATTTTCGATCAAAACTTCAAACTCTGAAAAATAAACAGAGATATACTCAAACAACAAACATGTACACATGGTTTCCATAATTCATATACATGTATTTAAAAACAGACATGCATAATATATTTCAAACACACATTCAAATTTTATTTCTAACCTATTTTATCTGCATCAAATCTAGAGGGAATTTATTATTCACAGTTAATAGGCAGAGGATTTTGACAACCATAAGATGTTTTAAAAATAACAGATATTGCACATCTTTAAAAACATACAAGCTTACATAATTACAAACATGCAAAGAAATTATCATCACATTAATTCACATGAAATAAATATTTGATACTTAGGTTTTTAATTTAATGGTTTACTCACCTTTAAATGTTGAACAGAGAAACTGGAAGCTTTGAAACAGAATCTACTTTGGTTTCTTTAAAAACTGAAGAGCTTGTTTTGATTTCCTTTAAAAATTTGAAAAGCTTTTGAAAACTTGCTTCTGCCTCAGATTATATTGCATGCACTTGGAAATGATTACAGACTTGGTTTGAAACAGGAAAATGGTCACAGGTCTTTGGTTTGGAGAAGATTTCAGTTTGATCATTTGATTATGGTCTTGAGATGAAAAGATTACAGGGTTTTGGTAGATTACAGGTTTGAGTAGATTTCAGATTACAGGGTTTTTGATCTGGAAATGATTTTCAGGTTGTATTTGCTTTGATTCTTGGTTTGAGAGGTGATTCAGTTTTAGTTTGAAGATGATTATGGTTTGGGATGAATTTCAGTTTTTGATTTGTGGAGAGGATTTCGGTTTGAATAAATTTTCTTTTGGTTTTAGTTTTTGTCTTGAACTGAAATTAGGAAAAGAAAATGAAAGGGAAAGATAGAAATTTATATAGTTAATTTAGATTTAATAAAAATTTAAAGAAAATAAAACAAATGGTTGACACTTGTCTTATACTTTGCTTAATGATCTTACACATGTATTTGATGTTTTAAAAATTTAACACTTGTAATTATTTACTTTTATATTATTTTTAAAAGAGTTTAAAAAGCTTTTATATCAATTTCCTAAATAGATAAATACATATTTTATTTAATAAATTCTTTTCTATAATATACATAAATGAAAACTTTTAAAAGAAAATAAAATAAAAACTCATTATATCCTAATAAAATCATATACAATATATTTAATTCATTTTTTAAGTGAAAACATATCTTTTGTATTTATTTACTATTAAATAAATACTTTCTAAATTTATATACAAAATCTCTTTAAGGAAAACAAAATAAAACAAAAGTCTTATTTTAAATAAAAGTCTTGTTCATATATTTTTTATACCCAAATATATATTAAAATAATTATCTTTAAAGATTCAAATTTAAATCCAGATTTAAATTCAAATTTTACTTTTTTAAAAACCAATTTGAAAATCAACTCAACATTTATATTTAAATAAACACATTATTAAGTTTGAACTTAATTATTTCATTTAAAAACTACTCAAGACCAATATATATATTTTAAACAATACTTATTAATTTTGGAAATGATAAGTCTATTTAAAATCAAATTTATAAAATAACACAATTAAATAATTATCTTATTACAAATCAATCTATACTATAATTAAAATATCACATTATTATATTTGGTTATTTATATTTAAAATAACAATTTTACCAATTTTAAATAATTTAAATTTAGAGATTATCACATTTTAAACTCCTCGAAATTCCGGGATATCACATTCCTCCCCCCTTAAAAGAATTTCGTCCTCGAAATTTAAAACAAAAGATAATCCAAAGGTTTTTAATTTTATTTTCAAAAATCCTAAGCATACACATCAACCATATACTATCAAACAAACAACCATTCATCCAAACAAACAATTTCATCCAAACAAACAATTCATACAAACAACAATTTCATCCAAACAAACAACTCTAGCTATCCGGACATAGATCCGGATAAATTACCTAAAATTATCCCGAGTTTCCCCGATACAGATACTGGGTTACTCGCTCTACTAAATCTAAACTGGCAATTCAATACTGAAGCCAAAACACTTATCCTCACAAAAACTCAGAAAGATCTAATATACTCGGAGCTGTCTTCCTAGTCTTACCCAATCTTAATTGCTCCTTTTACCGAAGAAATAATAACGAAGTTTCCAACTTCGAATTCCAAAATTCTCCATCTCTAATCCACAGAACTCTTCTGACGATTCTGGACTGCCTTCATCCTTCCGGATCAGCTCAACCAACTCCGATGCTTCTCGAAACAAACCGGCCCAAAAACAATCCAACAAACAGATCCTCTCAAGATCTACAGAAATCCAGAACACATACTCTACTCCACAATCATCGATAGATTCCAAAAACTTCTCCTATCCAAAATAACAAAACAGATGCTCCTGCCAATTTGGCCTTCAAATCTTGAAAAGCTTCCTGTAGGAACCCTCTAATCCAAACACTGCAACTTCCGGTTGCTTCCACTCTAGAACAACTACTTCCAAGCTTTCGCTGCTCAACTCTGATCTGGATGTCGTTGATGAACTCTAACACAAACTTGACCATCACATTCCAGAAAATTTCTGACAACTCTATAACTCCAACATCCTTTAGAGATGCTTCAAACCCAAGCAAAAAATTTCCCCAGAGAACACTCAAACTATCGCAGGTCACTTGTGTGATTCTATCCAGTCCAATATCCAAAAATATTGTTCTTTCTTAATCCATCAGAACAGTCTCAGTGCTTGACCAATCCATTTGAAAAAAATGAATCTACTCCGCAGCTTCTGAACTCCACTTCTAAGAAAACTGCTAAGCTAAAAGATCTTCCAACAGGAACACAAAACACTCCGAGCTGCACTGCTGGCACAGATGCCAAAGACTCCTTATCCAAAGCTCCTACTCATCTATATCTATAATCTGAACAAGATATCAGACCACAGACAAGATCAACTCAACTACCAAAAACTTCCCGAACTACTGGTTCCAAAACCAGAGATAGATCAAACACGTACTCCCTCAAAGATACGTGAAATACAATGAATTCCAGATATCCAAACTGGCCATTCAATCCTGTAGATCAAAGAACTACTCCTCTCGAGAACACAGGAAAATCCAAAATACTTCGGAGTTAGCTTTCCAGACTTACTAAATATCATAGCTCTTTAATCGGAGAAAAACATAAACAATTTCCAATCTCCAACTCCCAATTCCAAATTCTGACTCATCTCTGCATAACTTATCAGATGATCCTGGGACCTGTGGGTTATGGGCCCACACGCTTCCCTATCTACCTTTATACTCATATTGGAAAACCCGAACAGGTAACCCAACAAATAGGTAGAATAGATATATATAGTTATATAAAAATTACAAATACGCTCTCTCAAGATAGACACCACTCCAGAGCCTAGGTATTCACTCAACCTAATGCTCTGATACCAACTGTGACGACCCGACTTTTTCTCCACTGAAAGTCGCATCATCTTGAAGAAAGAAAGGGATAGAAAAGAGAAAAGAAGACAAGAAAGAAGAAACAACATCAGAATCTAAACAGCGGAACGAATAAATTATATTAATAACATAAACTATTACATAGTATCATATACAACAACTATCAGAGTTACACAACATATACAACACATACTAGACAGTTATAAACACCTGTCTAGTTATTACAACTCAAATACAACTCAACAAAATACTCAGAGATCAACACAGCGGAACTACTATATCTCTATAAACGCTAAAGCCTCCTGCTCCATTGCTCCTCCAGAAAACTCGTCAAAGCTAACCTGAATCCCTTGGCTACTCGTAAAAATTTGAGTACCCAAGAGTTTATATAAAACAGAAATAAACACTTGGGTCAGACATGGGTCTGGTGTGAGTAAACGGGTTAAAGTTGCTTAACTTTAAAAACCTTTTGAAAACAAAGGTATCACGTAAGACTTCCCACACATAAACATGGAAAAGTTTTTACCTTACGCTAACCAAAACTTTTGATAGGAAATCGAGTTATATTATAATAGGGTCTAGGGTTTTCAAATAAATACTCATATAGCTGAAATTGTTACATTATTAAATTCCAGCATACTAGCCACAAAGTGGGTTATACAATCAAGTCCGATGGCACTTATTGGAAGTTGGATTTCCATACAATGGCAGGGCTACTGGGGTACCGCCCGTCACAGTACGTGGTCTAGATCAACGTACCGAGGAGTAAGCCCTCTCCCCTGCAACACAAGGCCGGAACCATCCCTTACTGGATAATTCCCGCATAAGAAACCCCAGCGGTTGTAGCTATTCAACCGCCCACTCAGCCGAAATAAAAGAAGGGACCTCTAGACAGGGGAATCTTATACTACTTGGGTGCTACCCACTAACCTTGCTGCACCTCCCCTGTTTTAGCCATTCCCGGTTGATGAGGCTTGAGGCTATGATTACCTTTAATCAGAACACATCACTTAGAATGCTCATCGCCCTCCTAACGATGTGTTGAAAGCATTCAATCCATACAAGTTCGTTCCGGGTTCGAACGAAACCGAAGGCATTATCTCGTTACACTCGTTTTGGAATCACCCTCAGAGTTAACGACGATAACCCTTGCACTCTGAATCTTCATCTTTACTTGAGATTCACGACCTAACGTTAATTTGGATCGATGTGGTATTCGGATGTCCAAATCTGGAAACCCGATCCCGGTCTCATCGGAATCCAAAACGTATCTTTTAAGACCAAGTTGTTTAAAGGTTTAAACAATTCAATTCAATTTAATACTTGAATTCACAGAGCATTAACACAGATAAATATCACACATTTATCACAGATATATCCAATATCACATCATAGAATATCATAGCATATCAGATATCAACCAAATCAGACATTCTACTCAAATAATCATCCATAAGCAATCATTTATTAATCCATATTATAATTAATTTAATCAACTTAAATTAAATTAATTACTTAAGAATTAATTCCTATCCTTGCTTAAATCAACTATTAATTAATTACAACCTTTTAATTAATTAATCATTAAATATTAATCACTCTTGATTAATTATTCATTAATTACATGAAGTAATTATCCTTTAATTAATTTTCACAAATTAATTATCCTTAATCATTTATAGTAATTAACCTTTAATTACTCTCATTAATTACAATAATTAATGATCTTTAATTGTAATACCCCAAGATTTTGAGGAAAATTCTTTTAAATAAATGATTAAAATTCTGGGGGGAAAATCAGAATTATTATATAGGTGGGATTTTCAGTGGTGCAAGGTTGTGTGCACGTGCACACTAGTTATGGCACTAAGAGAAAATCCAGAATTCCTGAATAATAAAACAAGGAAGGAAAACATTTAGATAAAATGTTTTAAATAAAGAAAATATAGACCTAGACATGAGTATTAAAAATTCCTGAGGATGTGTGTATATATATATATATCTATATATATGCCTATGTAAGACTTGTCTGAAAATTAAGGCAGAAGAAAACATTGATTTATAATGAATAAAGTGAAATTTTTATTTGAATAATAGGTGTAGAAATGCACATAAGTATGCACATGTTTTCTGCAAATAAAAAGTTAAAGTTAAATTAACACCCATAGTTGTATAAATGTATATATATATATATCCAGATATTATTTGAGCAGAAAACAAATAAAGGAAGCACTAAAACAGTAAGAACCAAAGTGCAAGAAAGCAAATGTACATAGGCAGAAAATAGAAAGTCACACCATTATCATGTTTGAGGTAAGTATAATAAAAATACTTAAAGATTATCACTTTCTGAAAAGAAAGGAAAATAGGCACAATTTAGTCTTGTTTTAAAATATTGACCGGGACATTAAGGGTTAGGAGGGAGGGAATATGCAATGCCAAATGCATGATTCTGGTCTGGGCTAAAATAGGGATTTTGCATCACCCAAAACCCTAGACAGAACCCTTATTTAAACTAAGAGCCCAATCAAAAAACTGCTCTCTCACTAATTAATTAACCTAAGGAAGAAGAGGAAGATAAGGCTAAAGATCTGAGGGGTTTTCTGGTTTAAGCTTGTGTAAGCATTTAGGTGAGTATCCTCACTCATATACATGGCATTAAGACCTGGGATTAGGCAGCCAAGCTTTTATATGTTATATTTTGCATGTTTTGATTTAGAAACTATGTTGGCTACTGATGGTTTCATGAATGTTTGATGAAATATGATCTGCTATGCTGGATGTATAACTTTGTTGTTCTATTTTCATCTCTGTATATTATACCAAAACCTTAAGGAACATATATCAGAGTATTTGTAACTAGTTTGAATAATGGCTTAAGACAAAGAATGAAAAGATAAAGAAAACTATGAGCTGCATATACATTGGTATGGTGCTGAGGCTTGAAATAATTGGTTAAGGGTGCAATGGAGTCTTTCTCTATAAGTGCTGAGCCCTAAACTAAACAGAAATTTACAAGCCTAAAAACTATGTTTAAACAAGATTGAAAATCTGGCTAAATATAGTTGCTTGCAAAATCAAAATAAACTCAATAGAGCCATGCATTTATTCTCAGTTACAAACATTCTGGTATATGCTTGAATAGGGTGTGTATATGCTAAATAATGTGAGATGGAATGACTGGGGTGTTATACCTCTAGAAAGTAACCTTTAACTTGCTTGCAATATTATGTCTGCAAGGTAACTAGTATGCTTCATGAGTACAGGTGGTATGTACACCTAGCTATCATTGATAGAATGAACATAAATACACTTAGTGATATAACTAAGGATTTTGTGCCAAGAAGGCTGCTGGAATGCTTGTCCTATTTGAAGTAGACAAGTTGGCACATGGCTTGTTTAAGTCCTGAGATCTTTGTGCCATAATGTTAATTAGTTCATGGCAATGTGTCCCTTTGATTCCTTATAGCAGATGAGGCCAGGAATTTATAAGAAAAAGAAAAGGCAACCTAGTAGTTCCAGATAAAAGTTGTTTTATTGCATATGTTTGCTCTTATGTATTGTACATGAAAATACTTGTCAAGTATGCAAAGTATATTTATGTTGTATCCTTAGCTTAATATCATGGATATGTTAGAAATACTCACACCAGATCATAGATCTGACCCTTATTGCTCATGGCACATGGGGGTGTCTCATTTATAATGGGGCAGCCACTAATGCTTTTGCAGGTTGTGATGGAGCTAAGTAAGCAAGATTAAAATGATATGGGATAGAGGATGCTAAGATAATTAGAAATAAAAGCTAGAATGTGTTAATTCATGCATGTATTCCCTGATTGATATGGCTATCTAAATGTATTAAGTAGGAAGAACTTGTAAGAGACATGTGCTATGTTGTTTCTGGTTATTTCTGATTTGGTATGAACTAAGAATATTGATGTTGAACTGATTTGAAAACCTATTTGCTAAAGTTGTTTTGATTTAGAGGAAAAACCTGGATTTTATAAGCATAATCATTTTATGTTGATTTCAGTTAATCCTGAGTTCTTTTAAAAAGAATATAGATATACAGAAAATTATATTGGGAATACCCAGAAAAGAATTAAACTGCTATATCTTCAATTTATGATATTGACATAAGTCCAAATGCAAGAAAAAGTGTTTATACCCTGAAGATGTATTTTTAAAAGAGAAGTATGATTAGGAAGAATGATATATATCTGATCACAAAATGTCTGATTCATACAAATATATATATACATGCTTTTGGAAAGAAAAGGTATCAATGTTTTTGTATAATCTGGGTTGTAAAAATGCAAACAAAAGAATGGCCAGAGTAACCACATGGTTAGGCCATAGGTCAGGCCTAATGTTTCACTTCAGATCAATGAAGCAAGGGAACATTTGAGCTCAGTTTTCTGGAAAATGATCAAAGACACTGACATGTACATGTATATCTGTGTACATGTAGATATTGGGCAAAATATAGATGTAAATTCTTAAAACAGTTGAAAGAATGGGTTTTAAAAATAGTTATGCAAGAAGAATTGTTTTGTATGTTAGGTTATAGGCAAAAATTAAATATATATGTACAATTATAGGTAGGTATCAGATTTCAGCTATACAGAAAAAAAAAAAAAAAATTGTGTTTGAACCGACCAGCATAGTACTCGAACTAGTGACCTTGCATGAATAAGTTAGGCGCGTTTCCATTACGCCTAGATGTTGCTTGTGTTCACTTAGGATCCACTTTCTTTTAACCTGAGTTTGATAATATTCAGACTTTAAGACAATCATCTATATTATAAGCTTGCTTTCCACTGATTATTGCTTGGTTATTTCTTAATTATAATAACAGTCTAAGGTACATATTTCCAGTGGACACTATAGTCAAAAATCAGGATACATTAAGTTTTAATTTAAAAGGGAATTTATCACATTTTTGCAAATTTAAAAAGGATTTCTACTTATTATCATGCTCTGATTCAAGTAGAATATAACATAGATATCTTCATATATGTATGTTAAAAATGACTTAGAATTAAAACAATATTTCTATATTGTGAAAGATCCTGGATATATTTTTGTTTATTAGAGAAAGAAAATGACCCTGGGAAATATATTTGTAATAGATGATATATCTATATATCATCTCTAAAAAAAAATCACTAATAAAATTAGTGTTGTAAATAGGAGGGTCATTTCATTTGGTATCAGAGCTATGTTTTAATTAACATAGCAAAATGTTTGTATGCTTATGTTTATACTAGGTTTGTTTGTATATTTGACTGCTTATAAGTATTCCCTGAATGTATGTATGTGTGTGCATGTGACATACACAATGATTAAATAGGAAAGATACAATCAATTTAAAATTAAAGCTAAGTGTTATAAACTAATAAGATGAAATACATATACTTTTAGAAATATGGTAGGAAGAGGGTCTCATCATCAAGGAGGATCTAGCACACCACAAATGCTTGACATGCAGGAATTTGTGAGAGTTTTGAGAGATGGAATTGGGCACAGACCTGAGAACCCACATGAGGAGCTCTCCAAGTTAGTGAAGACTTATACCAACTTGGGAGGCAAGAGCTTTGAAGGAACTGAAAGTGTAATGGAGATTCAAGCATGGCTGAGGACATTAGAGAGGATCTTCACTGATATGCAACTAGATGACCAAAGGAAGAGGCAAGTGGCCTCAAGGCAATTAAAAGGTGCAGCTTTGAGTTGGTGGGAGGTGATCATAGCTGGCCGGAATGAAAATGATATTAATTGGAATCAATTTAAGGAGATGTTAGAGGCAAGGTTTGTTCCAGCCTCAGCAAAAACCACTTTACTTGAGGAGTTCATCAAACTTAGACAGGGGACTATGAATGTCACAGAATACACCCAGAAGTTTGAGGGATTGTCAACCTATGGGGCAATGTTAGTGGCTGATGAAGCATCCAAAAATGATAGATACATCAAGGGATTGAACCCAGGGCTTAGCAGGGCTATACTACCTTATGCTGACAGAACTTTTGATCAAGTGATAGATTTGGCTCTGAAGATTGAGCAGCATGACAAGGAAAGAGATAAGTTCAGGAACTTCAAAAACAATAGTAACAAGAAGAACAAAGGGAAGTACCATCCTTATGATAAGAAGAAAGGAGAGGCAAATGGTAAGAAGGCAGTAGATGCAAAGCCCAATGAAGCCAAAAGAAAAATAGTTTGCAACCATTGTGGGAAAGAAGGCCATATTAAGCCAAGATGCCCAGAGCTTAAAGGGGGAGCTTTCAAATGCTATCTATGTGGGAAGGAAGGGCATATGAAAAGAAATTGCCCAGAATACAAGCAACAAGGGAAAGTGGCAAACCTGGAAGGTAGGGGCAAGGCCATAATTGAGGCTAATGCTGAAAACCATGGTCAAGTGGAAGGTACACTATTTATTTGTACCATACCTTTAGCTGTAATATATGATACCGGGGCAACCCACTCACTCATTTCCCATGAAATAGTTAAAAGGTTGAAAATGAACTGCAATTTGGCTGAAATACCTCTGTTAATACAAAGCCCTTTAGGAAGTTCTAGTGTATTAGATATGATCTGTGTGGATGTGAATTTGAACATAGGAGGAAACACATTTGTTTCCAATTTGTATGTTCTAAATTTCCCAAATATAGGAGTTATATTAGGGGCAGATTGGCTAAGACAATTCAAAGCCATAATTGACCTAGATGCATCCACCATTTCACTACAAAATTCTAAAGGCCAAAGGGTTACAATTCTATGTGAACCTATCAAAGAAAACAGTCTAAATCATTTAATTGAATTAGAAAATAATCCCAAGGAAATAGCTATTAATGAAATCCCCATAGTTAAAGAATACTTGGATGTATTTGGGGAAGTAAAAGGTGTCTCACACCATAGACCTGTTGAATTCCAAATTAACCTTATGCCTGGGGCTAGCCCAGTTATCAAAAAGCCTACAAGGATGGGGCCAAGTGAATTAAAGGAGCTAAAAAACCAGCTGGAAGAATTAGAAGCCAAGGGGTTTATAAGGCCAAGTAATTCATGCTGGGGTGCTCCTGTAGTATTTGTTAAAAAGCATGATGGTACTTTAAGAATGTGTATAGATTACAGAGAATTAAACAAAGTAACCATCAAAAACAAATACCCATTACCCAGGATAGATGATCTCTTTGATCAACTCAGTGGAGCTAAAGTGTTTTCTAGGCTAGACTTGGCATCTGGGTTTCATCAGATGAAGGTTGAGGAATCAAGTATTAAATATACAGCATTCAACACAAGATATGGATTGTATGAGTTTCTGGTTATGCCATTTGGGCTAACAAATGCCCCTTCTTACTTTGTAGACCTAATGAATAGGATATTCAGAGACTACTTAGACAAGTTTGTTCTGATTTTTATAGATGATATTCTAATCTACTCTAAAACAATAGAGGAACATGAGAACCACTTACATTTGGTGTTATCTAGATTAAGAGAAAAAGATTTGAAAGCAAAATTCTCTAAGTGTGTGTTCTGGCAAGAGGAAGTACACTTTCTTGGACATGTTGTCTCTGCTAGGGGAATTTCTGTAAACCCCAATAAGATAGTAGCAATCCAAGCATGGAAGAAGCCTAACAATGTTAGTGAAGTTAGGTCATTCATGGGGATGGCAGGATACTATAGGAGGTTCATACAAGGATTTTCTAAAATAGCAATGCCACTCACTAACCTGACTAGGAAGAACCAAAAGTTTATATGGACTGATAAGTGTGAACAAGCTTTCACCCAGATCAAGGAGGCTTTGGTAAAATCACCAGTGTTGAGAGTACCAGAAGGCAATGAGGGATTAGTTGTATATACAGATGCATGTGGGTCAGGGCTAGGGGCTGTGTTGATGCAGCAAGATCAGGTAATAGCCTATGCATCTAGACAACTAAAACCCCATGAAACTAGATATGCAACTCATGATCTTGAGTTGGCAGCAGTAGTTTATGCCATGAAGCTTTGGAGGCATTACTTATTAGGTGCAAAGTTCATTTTATACACTGATCACAAGGCCTTAAAGTATCTCTTTTCACAGAAAGATTTGAATATGAGACAACACAGATGGGTTGAATTTCTTGCTGCTTATGACTTAGATATACTTTATACACCAGGCAAGGCTAATAAAGTGGCAGATGCATTGAGTAGGCAGCATGCAAAAATGGCCATGTTGATGATGGAGGAGTTTAGAGACTTGACCATGCTCACTGATTTGGAAATAGATGAGAGCAGTGGGATGAGTATGGAAATAATTGAGGAAGAAAGGAGTAAAGGAAGGTTAAGTTTAATTACTTTACAATCAAATTTGGCCTTGAAGGTGGCAAAAATGCAAGAAGAAGATCAAGACTTAGCAGAAAAGAGGTCTCTCCTATTAAAGAAGGAGGAAGTGAAGGATTATCACATAGATGTAAAAGGATACTTAAGGTACAAGGGAAGGATATGTGTCCCAAACATCATAGAATTGAAAGAAGAAATCCTTAATGAGTACCATAGGAGCAAATATTCCATACATCTAGGCAGCACCAAGATGTACCAAAACTTAAAAAGGGACTATTGGTGGAAGGGAATGAAGTCTGATGTAGCCAGATATGTTGCTAAGTGCATGGTTTGTCAACAAATAAAAGCTGAGACCCAAAGACCTTCAGGGTTGTTGCAGCCACTTAGCATACCACAGTGGAAGTGGGAAGACATATCTATGGATTTCATAGATGGTCTTCCTAGATCCAAGAGGGGAAATACAAGTATTTGGGTGATTGTAGATAGGCTGACTAAAGTAGCCCACTTCATACCAGTGAAAGCAGACAGAAATGCACCTAGGTTAGCCCAAACTTTTATGAGAGAAGTGGTAAAACTGCATGGTGTTCCTA
Source organism: Allium fistulosum (assembly GCA_030737815.1). NCBI lineage: Eukaryota > Viridiplantae > Streptophyta > Magnoliopsida > Asparagales > Amaryllidaceae > Allium > Allium fistulosum. Next base: position 519,356,234 of record CM060901.1, on the reverse strand, counting down.
AAACTATAGTGAGTGATAGGGATACAATCTTCACTTCAAGATTCTGGAAGAGCTTCCAAGAAGCTATGGGGAGTGAATTATGCCTAAGCACTGCTTATCACCCCCAATCAGATGGGCAAACAGAAGTGGTAAACAAGATTTTAGAGGATTTGCTTAGGGCATGTGTGTTAGACTTTGGAGGAAATTGGGAGGACCACCTCCATTTGGCTGAGTTCACATACAATAATAGCCACCAAAGTACAATTGGAATGGCACCCTTTGAAGCCCTATATGGGAAGCCATGTCTATCACCTATGTGTTGGGCTGAGGCAGGAGAGAAAGCTATCCTAGGGCCAGAATATGTCAAAGACATCACAGAGAAAATAGAACTGGTGAGAAAGAGGATGGCAGTAGCTCAAGATAGGCAAAAGAAGTATGCTGATGCAAAGAGGAAGTCAGTGGAATTCAAAGTAGGTGATTATGTCTTCATTAAGGTTTCACCAATGAAGAAAGTCTTGAGATTTGGCAAGCAGGGGAAACTCAGACCTAGATATGTTGGACCATACAAGATTTTGGAGAGGATAGGCTCACTAGCCTATAAGCTGGAGCTTCCAGAGAAGATGAGTGCAATGCACAATGTGTTTCATGTGTCACAACTAAGGAGATGGGTACATGACAAGGAGGAAATCTTAGAAAAGCCTACTGAAGTTCAGATTAATCCAGATCTAATCTATGAAAAAGAGCCAGTGGGAATTGTGGCAAGGGAAGAAAAGAAATTAAGAAACAAGACATTGAAGCTTGTAAAAATTCAATGGAGTATAGATCCTAGTGATTGTACTTGGGAGCTAGAGGATAAAATCAGGATGGATTACCCTAGGCTCTTTGCAAATTTGAAAGGTAAATTCTTAGATTACTAAGAAAGTTTGATATGTATGATAGACAGTGACTATTTGAATTGCTCATGCATATTTGAATAATTTTCCTAAGAAAGTAGGAGTACTCAAAGAATATGTTGCAAATTGTGAGGGCACAATTCCTAAAAGAAGGGGTGATTGTAATACCCCAAGATTTTGAGGAAAATTCTTTTAAATAAATGATTAAAATTCTGGGGGAAAAATCAGAATTATTATATAGGTGGGATTTTCAGTGGTGCAAGGTTGTGTGCATGTGTGCACGTGCACACTAGTTATGGCACTAAGAGAAAATCCAGAATTCCTGAATAATAAAACAAGGAAGGAAAACATTTAGATAAAATGTTTTAAATAAAGAAAATATAGACCTAGACATGAGTATTAAAAATTCCTGAGGATGTGTGTGTATATATATATATATATCTATATATATGCCTATGTAAGACTTGTCTGAAAATTAAGGCAGAAGAAAACATTGATTTATAATGAATAAAGTGAAATTTTTATTTGAATAATAGGTGTAGAAATGCACATAAGTATGCACATGTTTTCTGCAAATAAAAAGTTAAAGTTAAATTAACACCCATAGTTGTATAAATGTATATATATATATATCCAAATATTATTTGAGCAGAAAACAAATAAAGGAAGCACTAAAACAGTAAGAACCAAAGTGCAAGAAAGCAAATGTACATAGGCAGAAAATAGAAAGTCACACCATTATCATGTTTGAGGTAAGTATAATAAAAATACTTAAAGATTATCACTTTCTGAAAAGAAAGGAAAATAGGCACAATTTAGTCTTGTTTTAAAATATTGACCGGGACATTAAGGGTTAGGAGGGAGGGAATATGCAATGCCAAATGCATGATTCTGGTCTGGGCTAAAATAGGGATTTTGCATCACCCAAAACCCTAGACAGAACCTTTATTTAAACCAAGAGCCCAATCAGAAAACTGCTCTCTCACTAATTAATTAACCTAAGGAAGAAGAGGAAGATAAGGCTAAAGATCTGAGGGGTTTTCTGGTTTAAGCTTGTGTAAGCATTTAGGTGAGTATCCTCACTCATATACATGGCATTAAGACCTGGGATTAGGCAGCCAAGCTTTTATATGTTATATTTTGCATGTTTTGATTTACAAACTATGTTGGCTACTGATGGTTTCATGAATGTTTGATGAAATATGATCTGCTATGCTAGATGTATAACTTTGTTGTTCTATTTTCATCTCTGTATATTATACCAAAACCTTAAGGAACATATATCAGAGTATTTGTAACTAGTTTGAATAATGGCTTAAGACAAAGAATGAAAAGATAAAGAAAACTATGAGCTGCATATACATTGGTATGGTGCTGAGGCTTGAAATAATTGGTTAAGGGTGCAATGGAGTCTTTCTCTATAAGTGCTGAGCCCTAAACTAAACAGAAATTTACAAGCCTAAAAACTATGTTTAAACAAGATTGAAAATCTGGCTAAATATAGTTGCTTGCAAAATCAAAATAAACTCAATAGAGCCATGCATTTATTCTCAGTTACAAACATTCTGGTATATGCTTGAATAGGGTGTGTATATGCTAAATAATGTGAGATGGAATGACTGGGGTGTTATACCTCTAGAAAGTAACCTTTAACTTGCTTGCAATATTATGTCTGCAAGGTAACTAGTATGCTTCATGAGTACAGGTGGTATGTACACCTAGCTATCATTGATAGAATGAACATAAATACACTTAGTGATATAACTAAGGATTTTGTGCCAAGAAGGCTGCTGGAATGCTTGTCCTATTTGAAGTAGACAAGTTGGCACATGGCTTGTTTAAGTCCTGAGATCTTTGTGCCATAATGTTAATTAGTTCATGGCAATGTGTCCCTTTGATTCCTTATAGCAGATGAGGCCAGGAATTTATAAGAAAAAGAAAAGGCAACCTAGTAGTTCCAGATAAAAGTTGTTTTATTGCATATGTTTGCTCTTATGTATTGTACATGAAAATACTTGTCAAGTATGCAAAGTATATTTATGCTGTATCCTTAGCTTAATATCATGGATATGTTAGAAATACTCACACCAGATCATAGATCTGACCCTTATTGCTCATGGCACATGGGGGTGTCTCATTTATAATGGGGCAGCCACTAATGCTTTTGCAGGTTGTGATGGAGCTAAGTAAGCAAGATTAAAATGATATGGGATAGAGGATGCTAAGATAATTAGAAATAAAAGCTAGAATGTGTTAATTCATGCATGTATTCCCTGATTGATATGGCTATCTAAATGTATTAAGTAGGAAAAACTTGTAAGAGACATGTGCTATGTTGTTTCTGGTTATTTCTGATTTGGTATGAACTAAGAATATTGATGTTGAACTGATTTGAAAACCTATTTGCTAAAGTTGTTTTGATTTAGAGGAAAAACCTGGATTTTATAAGCATAATCATTTTATGTTGATTTCAGTTAATCCTGAGTTCTTTTAAAAAGAATATAGATATACAGAAAATTATATTGGGAATACCCAGAAAAGAATTAAACTGCTATATCTTCAATTTATGATATTGACATAAGTCCAAATGCAAGAAAAAGTGTTTATACCCTGAAGATGTATTTTTAAAAGAGAAGTATGATTAGGAAGAATGATATATATCTGATCACAAAATGTCTGATTCATACAAATATATATATACATGCTTTTGGAAAGAAAAGGTATCAATGTTTTTGTATAATCTGGGTTGTAAAAATGCAAACAAAAGAATGGCCAGAGTAACCACATGGTTAGGCCATAGGTCAGGCCTAATGTTTCACTTCAGATCAATGAAGCAAGGGAACATTTGAGCTCAGTTTTCTGGAAAATGATCAAAGACACTGACATGTACATGTATATCTGTGTACATGTAGATATTGGGCAAAATATAGATGTAAATTCTTAAAACAGTTGAAAGAATGGGTTTTAAAAATAGTTATGCAAGAAGAATTGTTTTGTATGTTAGGTTATAGGCAAAAATTAAATATATATGTACAATTATAGGTAGGTATCAGATTTCAGCTATACAGAAAAAAAAAAAAAAATTGTGTTTGAACCGACCAGCATAGTACTCGAACTAGTGACCTTGCATGAATAAGTTAGGCGCGTTTCCATTACGCCTAGATGTTGCTTGTGTTCACTTAGGATCCACTTTCTTTTAACCTGAGTTTGATAATATTCAGACTTTAAGACAATCATCTATATTATAAGCTTGCTTTCCACTGATTATTGCTTGGTTATTTCTTAATTATAATAACAGTCTAAGGTACATATTTCCAGTGGACACTATAGTCAAAAATCAGAATACATTAAGTTTTAATTTAAAAGGGAATTTATCACATTTTTGCAAATTTAAAAAGGATTTCTACTTATTATCATGCTCTGATTCAAGTAGAATATAACATAGATATCTTCATATATGTATGTTAAAAATGACTTAGAATTAAAACAATATTTCTATATTGTGAAAGATCCTGGATATATTTTTGTTTATTAGAGAAAGAAAATGACCCTGGGAAATATATTTGTAATAGATGATATATCTATATATCATCTCTAAAAAAAAATCACTAATAAAATTAGTGTTGTAAATAGGAGGGTCATTTCATTAATTAATTAATTTCTTTAATTAAACTATAATTAATTACATTATTCCTTAATTAATTACATTAATTAATCATACATTAATTAATTACTTTCATTTATCAACCTTAAATAACAATAATTAACTATTCTTAATTACTTCTTAATTATTTATCATTTACTTTCATAAATCCTTTTGATTAATTACCCCTATTACATCCAGTAATTCATTTATTAATTACTTACACTAAGTAATTACACTTAACAAATCTTATTAAGTAATTATACTTAATTACCAAGTGACTATCTTTAATTAATTAACAAATTAATTAACTTAAATAAATCACATTCATTTCATAAATCATAACTGAGTAACTCATCCTTAATTACCCTTTAAACAAATTAATTAATCCCTAATTACAGATTAATTACCCATTAACTATTAATTAATAAACCTTAATTATTAATCAATATCTTTTAATACAAAGTAATCAATCCTTAATTACTTTTATAATTAATTAACTGATCTTAATTAACTAATTAATTACCTCTTAATTATTAATTAATAAAACTTAATTATTAATTAACATCTTAATTATTAATTTAATTAATCCATAATTACCTATTAATCAATCTTTAATGACAATTAATTAATCCCTTAATGATAGTTAATTAATCTTTAATTAACTTTAATTATAACTTAATTATCTCTTAATTATTAATTAAGAAAAACTTAATTATTACTTAATAAAACTTTATTAAGTACTTCTTAATTACCATTTTAATTAACTCTTAATCATTTAATTAATCCTTATCAATAATTAATTAAATTAATTAATTAATCTTAAATTTCTTAATTAACTTAATTAATTTCAATCATTTAAAATCTTAATTAACCTTGAGATAAAACATTATCATTAAAACATTTTATCTTAGAAATTAACTTACTTAATTAAATCATTAATTAAGTTTTTAAATAAATAATCATTAATTACTTACCTTTAATTATAAATTAACAATCCTTAATTACAAGTTACTAAATCACTTGAAAACTAATTGTTAATTTACTCATCCTCAACCATTAACTAATTTAATTTAATAAATCACTCTTTATTTATTTCATTATTATCAAACTTAAATTAAGTTTTAAGATAAAACATTTCTTTATTACTTATCTTATTTTCAAATTAAATTTGAAAATAACTTAAAAATTTAACTTAATATTATTTAAGTTAACAACCATACAAATTAATTTACTCAACTTTTCCATTTCAAAGAAATGTATTTTCAAGAATTGATTTAACTTGATTTTTAAAATTTAAAAACTTACTTTTATTTTAAATTTAAAAACTGGTTAACATTATCTTTTGGGTTTAACTCATATATACTTGAAATAAATACATCTTCGTTTAAAAAAAACAGAGTTTGATTTAATTAAACTGTTTGGTTTTATAAAATTTAAACTGTCAAAATCTGGTTTTCACTCAACTTTCAAACGACCCGAAAACAACCCGAGCCACAGCCTTATCTACGCGAGTTCCTCCCGAGAAATTTTAAAACCTGTTTGTTTTAAAATTTTAAACTGTTAAAACTTTACAGTTATCACTCACATACACTCGCGTATTACGCTAAACAACTCCGAGTCTAAAAGCCTTCTTCCCCGAGACCCCTTCGAGAAAACCCATGAAACTCAACCCAGACATCACTGACACAACTCGTACACGCGTGCACGTGCACCACAAATCGCCTCACCTCCGACCACGTTTCTGATCACCATCGAGTCGCCCACCTTCCTCTCGACCATCACGACAACTCCGATCATCAATTCAAACTCGAAAACGAAATCGAGCACTCGAGCACCAAAACTGTAGCAATGTCGAAACTGTGAATCACCAAAATCGCTCACCTCCGATCACCAGAATGGCTTCGCCTCCGGCTACTAACTCCTCTACACTTCATCAATCACTAACATGAATCTGGAACAACTCGGTCACTAATAGGGATTGCGGTGATAAAAATTTTCCAGAGGAACAAAACTAGGGTTATAATCTTTAATTCAAAATTCCCGATGCCACACTGCTTTGACTCACTTCTCACCATTTTTCCATGATTCTACCATCACCATTCCATCACCAGAAACAATCCCGTTCATTCCAAACTACTTGATTGCCAAATAAGACCAAAAACCCATTTTCTAAACAATCTTGGATATCTCATTTAATACTATCTTAAAAATTATGATTTAACTCTTAAAAATCATTATTTAAGACAAGGATTTAGATTATAAAAGAAAATCAAAAGATTATATAGTTTGAATTTTAACATATATTAAAAATTCCTACTATCACTTTCTTTTCCAAGTGATGTTTAAATTTTCCTTACATAATTTTAATTCCAGAACTTAGATTAGGATTTAACAAACAAATCCTATTTGAATCCTAAAGCCTAACAGAGAATATATGAAATGATTTTATTTTCGATCAAAACTTCAAACTCCGAAAAATAAACAGAGATATACTCAAACAACAAACATGTACACATGGTTTCCATAATTCATATATACATGTATTTAAAAACAGACATGCATAATATATTTCAAACACACATTCAAATTTTATTTCTAACCTATTTTATCTGCATCAAATCTAGAGGGAATTTATTATTCACAGTTAATAGGCAGAGGATTTTGACAACCATAAGATGTTTTAAAAATAACAGATATTGCACATCTTTAAAAACATACAAGCTTACATAATTACAAACATGCAAAGAAATTATCATCACATTAATTCACATGAAATAAATATTTGATACTTAGGTTTTTAATTTAATGGTTTACTCACCTTTAAATGTTGAACAGAGAAACTGGAAGCTTTGAAACAGAATCTACTTTGGTTTCTTTAAAAACTGAAGAGCTTGTTTTGATTTCCTTTAAAAATTTGAAAAGCTTTTGAAAACTTGCTTCTGCCTCAGATTATATTGCATGCACTTGGAAATGATTACAGACTTGGTTTGAAACAGGAAAATGGTCACAGGTCTTTGGTTTGGAGAAGATTTCAGTTTTATCATTTGATTATGGTCTTGAGATGAAAAGATTACAGGGTTTTGGTAGATTACAGGTTTGAGTAGATTTCAGATTACAGGGTTTTTGATCTGGAAATGATTTTCAGGTTGTATTTGCTTTGATTCTTGGTTTAGAGGTGATTCAGTTTTAGTTTGAAGATGATTATGGTTTGGGATGAATTTCAGTTTTTGATTTGTGGAGAGGATTTCGGTTTGAATAAATTTTCTTTTGGTTTTAGTTTTTGTCTTGAACTGAAATTAGGAAAAGAAAATGAAAGGGAAAGATAGAAATTTATATAGTTAATTTAGATTTAATAAAAATTTAAAGAAAATAAAACAAATGGTTGACACTTGTCTTATACTTTGCTTAATGATCTTACACATGTATTTGATGTTTTAAAAATTTAACACTTGTAATTATTTACTTTTATATTATTTTTAAAAGAGTTTAAAAAGCTTTTATATCAATTTCCTAAATAGATAAATACATATTTTATTTAATAAATTCTTTTCTATAATATACATAAATGAAAACTTTTAAAAGAAAATAAAATAAAAACTCATTATATCTAAATAAAATCATATACAATATATTTAATTCATTTTTTAAGTGAAAACATATCTTTTGTATTTATTTACTATTAAATAAATACTTTCTAAATTTATATACAAAATCTCTTTAAGGAAAACAAAATAAAACAAAAGTCTTATTTTAAATAAAAGTCTTGTTCATATATTTTTTATACCCAAATATATATTAAAATAATTATCTTTAAAGATTCAAATTTAAATCCAGATTTAAATTCAAATTTTACTTTTTTAAAAACCAATTTGAAAATCAACTCAACATTTATATTTAAATAAACACATTATTAAGTTTGAACTTAATTATTTCATTTAAAAACTACTCAAGACCTATATATATATTTTAAACAATACTTATTAATTTTGGAAATGATAAGTCTATTTAAAATCAAATTTATAAAATAACACAATTAAATAATTATCTTATTACAAATCAATCTATACTATAATTAAAATATCACATTATTATATTTGGTTATTTATATTTAAAATAACAATTTTACCAATTTTAAATAATTTAAATTTAGAGATTATCACATTTTAAACTCCTCGAAATTCCGGGATATCACATTCCTCCCCCCTTAAAAGAATTTCGTCCTCGAAATTTAAAACAAAAGATAATCCAAAGGTTTTTAATTTTATTTTCAAAAATCCTAAGCATACACATCAACCATATACTATCAAACAAACAACCATTCATCCAAACAAACAATTTCATCCAAACAAACAATTCATACAAACAACAATTTCATCCAAACAAACAACTCTAGCTATCCGGACATAGATCCGGATAAATTACCTAAAATTATCCCGAGTTTCCCCGATACAGATACTGGGTTACTCGCTCTACTAAATCTAAACTGGCAATTCAATACTGAAGCCAAAACACTTATCCTCACAAAAACTCAGAAAGATCTAATATACTCGGAGCTGTCTTCCTAGTCTTACCCAATCTTAATTGCTCCTTTTACCGAAGAAATAATAACGAAGTTTCCAACTTCGAATTCCAAAATTCTCCATCTCTAATCCACAGAACTCTTCTGACGATTCTGGACTGCCTTCATCCTTCCGGATCAGCTCAACCAACTCCGATGCTTCTCGAAACAAACCGGCCCAAAAAAAATCCAACAAACAGATCCTCTCAAGATCTACAAAAATCCAGAACACATACTCTACTCCACAATCATCGGTAGATTCCAAATACTTCTCCTATCCAAAATAACAAAACAGATGCTCCTGCCAATCTGGCCTTCAAATCTTGAAAAGCTTCCTGTAGGAACCCTCTAATCCAATCACTGCAACTTCCGGTTGCTTCCACTCTAGAACAACTACTTCCAAGCTTTCGCTGCTCAACTCTGATCTGGATGCCGTTGATGAACTCTAACACAAACTTGACCATCACATTCCAGAAAATTTCTGACAACTCTATAACTCCAACATCCTTTAGAGATGCTTCAAACCCAAGCAAAAAATTTCCCCAGAGAACACTCAAACTATCGCAGGTCACTTGTGTGATTCTATCCAGTCCAATATCCAAAAATATTGTTCTTTCTTAATCCATCAGAACAGTCTCAGTGCTTGACCAATCCATTTGAAAAAAATGAATCTACTCCGCAGCTTCTGAACTCCACTTCTAAGAAAACTGCTAAGCTAAAAGATCTTCCAACAGGAACACAAAACACTCCGAGCTGCACTGTTGACACAGATGCCAAAGACTCCTTATACAAAGCTCCTACTCATATATATCTATAATCTGAACAAGATATCAGACCATAGACAAGATCAACTCAACTACAAAAAACTTCCCGAACTACTGGTTCCAAAACCAGAGATAGATCAAACACGTACTCCCTCAGAGATACGTGAAATACAATGAATTCTAGATATCCCAACTGGCCATTCAATCCTGTAGATCAAAGAACTACTCCTCTCGAGAACACAGGAAAATCCAAAATACTTCGGAGTTAGCTTTCCAGACTTACTAAATATCATAGCTCTTTAATCGGAGAAAAACATAAACAATTTCCAATCTCCAACTCCGAATTCCAAATTCTGACTCATCTCTGCATAACTTATCAGATGATCCTGGGACCTGTGGGTTATGGGCCCACACGCTTCCCTATCTACCTTTATACTCATATTGGAAAACCCGAATATGTAACCCAACAAATAGGTAGAATAGATATATATAGTTATATAAAAATTACAAATACGCTCTCTCAAGATAGACACCACTCCAGAGCCTAGGTATTCACTCAACCTAATGCTCTGATACCAACTGTGACGACCCGACTTTTTCTCCACTGAAAGTCGCATCATCTTGAAGAAAGAAAGGGATAGAAAAGAAGACAAGAAAGAAGAAACAACATCAGAATCTAAACAGCGGAACGAATAAATTATATTAATAACATAAACTATTACATAGTATCATATACAACAACTATCAGAGTTACACAACATATACAACACATACTAGACAGTTATAAACACCTGTCTAGTTATTACAACTCAAATACAACTCAACAAAATACTCAGAGATCAACACAGCGGAACTACTATATCTCTATAAACGCTGAAGCCTCCTGCTCCATTGCTCCTCCAGAAAACTCGTCAAAGCTAACCTGAATCCCTTGGCTACTCGTAAAAATTTGAGTACCCAAGAGTTTATATAAAACAGAAATAAACACTTGGGTCAGACATGGGTCTGGTGTGAGTAAACGGGTTAAAGTTGCTTAACTTTAAAATCCTTTTGAAAACAAAGGTATCACGTAAGACTTCCCACACATAAACATGGAAAAGTTTTTACCTTACGCTAACCAAAACTTTTGATAGGAAATCGAGTTATATTATAATAGGGTCTAGGGTTTTCAAATAAATACTCATATAGCTGAAATTGTTACATTATTAAATTCCAGCATACTAGCCACAAAGTGGGTTATACAATCAAGTCCGATGGCACTTATTGGAAGTTGGATTTCAATACAATGGCAGGGCTACTAGGGTACCGCCCGTCACAGTACGTGGTCTAGATCAACGTACCGAGGAGTACGCCCGCTCCCCTGTAACACAAGGCCGGAACCATCCCTTACTGGATAATTCCCGCATAAGAAACCCCAGCGGTTGTAGCTATTCAACCGCCCACTCAGCCGAAATAAAAGAAGGGACCTCTAGACAGGGGAATCTTATACTACTTGGGTGCTACCCACTAACCTTGCTGCACCTCCCCTGTTTTAGCCATTCCCGGTTGATGAGGCTTGAGGCTACGATTACCTTTAATTAGAACACATCACTTAGAATGCTCATCGCCCTCCTAACGATGTGTTGAAAGCATTCAATCCATACAAGTTCGTTCCGGGTTCGAACGAAACCGAAGGCATTATCTCGTTACACTCATTTTGGAATCACCCTCAGAGTTAACGACAATAACCCTTGCACTCTGAATCTTCATCTTCACTTGAGATTCACGACTTAACGTTAATTTGGATCGATGTGGTATTCGGATGTCCAAATCTGGAAACCCGATCTCGGTCTCATCGAAATCCAAAACGTATATTTTAAGGCCAAGTTGTTTAAAGGTTTAAACAATTCAATTCAATATAATACTTGAATTCACAGAGCATTAACACAGATAAATATCACACATTTATCACAGATATATCCAATATCACATCATAGAATATCATAGCATATCAACCAATAGATATCAACCAAATCAAACATTCTACTCAAATAATCATCCATAAGCAATCATTTATTAATCCATATTATAATTAATTTAATCAACTTAAATTAAATTAATTACTTAAGAATTAATTCCTATCCTGCTTAAATCAACTATTAATTAATTACAACCTTTTAATTAATTAATCATTAAATATTAATCACTCTTGATTAATTATTCATTAATTACATGAAGTAATTATCCTTTAATTAATTTTCACAAATTAATTATCCTTAATCATTTATAGTAATTAACCTTTAATTACTTTCATTAATTACAATAATTAATGATCTTTAATTAATTAATTTCTTTAATTAATCTATAATTAATTACATTATTCCTTAATTAATTACATTAATTAATCATACATTAATTAATTACTTTCATTTATCAACCTTAAATAACAATAATTAACTATTCTTAATTACTTCTTAATTATTTATCATTTACTTTCATAAATCCTTTTGATTAATTACCCCTATTACATCCAGTAATTCATTTATTAATTACTTACACTAAGTAATTACACTTAACAAATCTTATTAAGTAATTATACTTAATTACCAAGTGACTATCTTTAATTAATTAACAAATTAATTAACTTAAATAAATCACATTCATTTCATAAATCATAACTGAGTAACTCATCCTTAATTACCCTTTAAACAAATTAATTAATCCCTAATTACAGATTAATTACCCATTAACTATTAATTAATAAACCTTAATTATTAATCAATATCTTTTAATACAAAGTAATCAATCCTTAATTACTTTTATAATTAATTAACTGATCTTAATTAACTAATTAATTACCTCTTAATTATTAATTAATAAAACTTAATTATTAATTAACATCTTAATTATTAATTTAATTAATCCATAATTACCTATTAATCAATCTTTAATGACAATTAATTAATCCCTTAATAATAGTTAATTAATCTTTAATTAACTTTAATTATAAATTAATTATCTCTTAATTATTAATTAAGAAAAACTTAATTATTACTTAATAAAACTTTATTAAGTACTTCTTAATTACCATTTTAATTAACTCTTAATCATTTAATTAATCCTTATCAATAATTAATTAAATAAATTAATTAATCTTAAATTTCTTAAATAACTTAATTAATTTCAATCATTTAAAATCTTAATTAACCTTGAGATAAAACATTATCATTAAAAAAATTTATCTTAGAAATTAACTTACTTAATTAAATCATTAATTAAGTTTTTAAATAAATAATCATTAATTACTTACCTTTAATTATAAATTAACAATCCTAAATTACAAGTTACTAAATCACTTGAAAACTAATTGTTAATTTACTCATCCTCAACCATTAACTAATTTAATTTAATAAATCACTCTTTATTTATTTCATTATTATCAAACTTAAATTAAGTTTTATGATAAAACATTTCTTTATTACTTATCTTATTTTCAAATTAAATTTGAAAATAACTTAAAAATTTAACTTAATATTATTTAAGTTAACAACCATACAAATTAATTTACTCAACTTTTCCATTTCAAAGAAATGTATTTTCAAGAATTGATTTAACTTGATTTTTAAAATTTAAAAACTTACTTTTATTTTAAATTTAAAAACTGGTTAACATTATCTTTTGGGTTTAACTCATATATACTTGAAATAAATACATCTTCGTTTTAAAAAAAACAGAGTTTGATTTAATTAAACTGTTTGGTTTTATAAAATTTAAACTGTCAAAATCTGGTTTTCACTCAACTTTCAAACGACCCGAAAACAACCCGAGCCACAGCCTTATCTACGCGAGTTCCTCCCGAGAAATTTTAAAACCTGTTTGTTTTAAAATTTTAAACTGTTAAAACTTTACAGTTATCACTCACATACACTCGCGTATTACGCTAAACAACTCCGAGTCTAAAAGCCTTCTTCCCCGAGACCCCTTCGAGAAAACCCATGAAACTCAACCCAGACATCACTGACACAACTCGTACACGCGTGCACGTGCACCACAAATCGCCTCACCTCCGACCACGTTTCTGATCACCATCGAGTCGCCCACCTTCCTCTCGACCATCACGACAACTCCGATCATCAATTCAAACTCGAAAACGAAATCGAGCACTCGAGCACCAAAACTGTAGCAATGTCGAAACTGTGAATCACCAAAATTGCTCACCTCCGATCACCAGAATGGCTTCGCCTCCGGCTACTAACTCCTCTACACTTCATCAATCACCAACATGAATCTGGAACAACTCGGTCACTAATAGGGATTGCGGTGATAAAAATTTTCCAGAGGAACAAAACTAGGGTTATAATCTTTAATTCAAAATTCCCGATGCCACACTGCTTTGATTCACTTCTCACCATTTTTCCATGATTCTACCATCACCATTCCATCACCAGAAACAATCCCGTTCATTCCAAACTACTTGATTGCCAGATAAGACCAAAAACCCATTTTCTAAACAATCTTGGATATCTCATTTAATACTATCTTAAAAATTATGATTTAACTCTTAAAAATCATTATTTAAGACAAGGATTTAGATTATAAAAGAAAATCAAAAGATTATATAGTTTGAATTTTAACATATATTAAAAATTCCTACTATCACTTTCTTTTCCAAGTGATGTTTAAATTTTCCTTACATAATTTTAATTCCAGAACTTAGATTAGGATTTAACAAACAAATCCTATTTGAATCCTAAAGCCTAACAGAGAATATATGAAATGATTTTATTTTCGATCAAAACTTCAAACTCCGAAAAATAAACAGAGATATACTCAAACAACAAACATGTACACATGGTTTCCATAATTCATATATACATGTATTTAAAAATAGACATGCATAATATATTTCAAACACACATTCAAATTTTATTTCTAACCTATTTTATCTGCATCAAATCTAGAGGGAATTTATTATTCACAGTTAATAGGCAAAGGATTTTGACAACCATAAGATGTTTTAAAAATAACAGATATGCACATCTTTAAAAACATACAAGCTTACATAATTACAAACATGCAAAGAAATTATCATCACATTAATTCACATGAAATAAATATTTGATACTTAGGTTTTTAATTTAATGGTTTACTCACCTTTAAATGTTGAACAGAGAAACTGGAAGCTTTGAAACAGAATCTACTTTGGTTTCTTTAAAAACTGAAGAGCTTGTTTTGATTTCCTTTAAAAATTTGATAAGCTTTTGAAAACTTGCTTCTGCCTCAGATTATATTGCATGCACTTGGAAATGATTACAGACTTGGTTTGAAACAGGAAAATGGTCATAGGTCTTTGGTTTGGAGAAGATTTCAGTTTGATCATTTGATTATGGTCTTGAGATGAAAAGATTACAGGGTTTTGGTAGATTACTGGTTTGAGTAGATTTCAGATTACAGGGTTTTTGATCTGGAAATGATTTTCAGGTTGTATTTGCTTTGATTCTTGGTTTGAGAGGTGATTCAGTTTTAGTTTGAAGATGATTATGGTTTGGGATGAATTTCAGTTTTTGATTTGTGGAGAGGATTTCGGTTTGAATAAATTTTCTTTTGGTTTTAGTTTTTGTCTTGAACTGAAATTAGGAAAAGAAAATGAAAGGGAAAGATAGAAATTTATATAGTTAATTTAGATTTAATAAAAATTTAAAGAAAATAAAACAAATGGTTGACACTTGTCTTATACTTTGCTTAATGATCTTACACATGTATTTGATGTTTTAAAAATTTAACACTTGTAATTATTTACTTTTATATTATTTTTAAAAGAGTTTAAAAAGCTTTTATATCAATTTCCTAAATAGATAAATACATATTTTATTTAATAAATTCTTTTCTATAATATACATAAATGAAAACTTTTAAAAGAAAATAAAATAAAAACTCATTATATCCTAATAAAATCATATACAATATATTTAATTCATTTTTTAAGTGAAAACATATCTTTTGTATTTATTTACTATTAAATAAATACTTTCTAAATTTATATACAAAATCTCTTTAAGGAAAACAAAATAAAACAAAAGTCTTATTTTAAATAAAAGTCTTGTTCATATATTTTTTATACCCAAATATATATTAAAATAATTATCTTTAAAGATTCAAATTTAAATCCAGATTTAAATTCAAATTTTACTTTTTTAAAAACCAATTTGAAAATCAACTCAACATTTATATTTAAATAAACACATTATTAAGTTTGAACTTAATTATTTCATTTAAAAACTACTCAAGACCAATATATATATTTTAAACAATACTTATTAATTTTGGAAATGATAAGTCTATTTAAAATCAAATTTATAAAATAACACAATTAAATAATTATCTTATTACAAATCAATCTATACTATAATTAAAATATCACATTATTATATTTGGTTATTTATATTTAAAATAACAATTTTACCAATTTTAAATAATTTAAATTTAGAGATTATCACATTTTAAACTCCTCGAAATTCCGGGATATCACATTCCTCCCCCCTTAAAAGAATTTCGTCCTCGAAATTTAAAACAAAAGATAATCCAAAGGTTTTTAATTTTATTTTCAAAAATCCTAAGCATACACATCAACCATATACTATCAAACAAACAACCATTCATCCAAACAAACAATTTCATCCAAACAAACAATTCATACAAACAACAATTTCATCCAAACAAACAACTCTAGCTATCCGGACATAGATCCGGATAAATTACCTAAAATTATCCCGAGTTTCCCCGATACAGATACTGGGTTACTTGCTCTACTAAATCTAAACTAGCAATTCAATACTGAAGCCAAAACACTTATCCTCACAAAAACTCAGAAAGATCTAATATACTCGGAGCTGTCTTCCTAGTCTTACCCAATCTTAATTTCTCCTTTTAACGAAGAAATAATAACGAAGTTTCCAACTTCGAATTCCAAAATTCTCCATCTCTAATCCACAGAACTCTTCTGACGATTCTGGACTGCCTTCATCCTTCCGGATCAGCTCAACCAACTCCGATGCTTCTCGAAACAAACCGGCCCAAAAACAATCCAACAAACAGATCCTCTCAAGATCTACAGAAATCCAGAACACATACTCTACTCCACAATCATCGGTAGATTCAAAAAACTTCTCCTATCCAAAATAACAAAACAGATGCTCCTGCCAATCTGGCCTTCAAATCTTGAAAAGCTTCCTGTAGGAACCCTCTAATCCAAACACTGCAACTTCCGGTTGCTTCCACTCTAGAACAACTACTTCCAAGCTTTCGCTGCTCAACTCTGATCTGGATGCCGTTGATGAACTCTAACACAAACTTGACCATCACATTCCAGAAAATTTCTGACAACTCTATAACTCCAACATCTTTTAGAGATGCTTCAAACCCAAGCAAAAAATTTCCCCAGAGAACACTCAAACTATCGCAGGTCACTTGTGTGATTCTATCCAGTCCAATATCCAAAAATATTGTTCTTTCTTAATCCATCAGAACAGTCTCAGTGCTTGACCAATCCATTTGAAAAAAATGAATCTACTCCGCAGCTTCTGAACTCCACTTCTAAGAAAACTGCTAAGCTAAAAGATCTTCCAACAGGAACACAAAACACTCCGAGCTGCACTGCTGACACAGATGCCAAAGACTCCTTATCCAAAGCTCCTACTCATCTATATCTATAATCTGAACAAGATATCAGACCACAGACAAGATCAACTCAACTACAAAAAACTTCCCGAACTACTGGTTCCAAAACCAGAGATAGATCAAACACGTACTCCCTCAGAGATACGTGAAATACAATGAAGTCCAGATATCCAAACTGGCCATTCAATCCTGTAGATCAAAGAACTACTCCTCTCGAGAACACAGGAAAATCCAAAATACTTCGGAGTTAGCTTTCCAGACTTACTAAATATCATAGCTCTTTAATCGGAGAAAAACATAAACAATTTCCAATCTCCAACTCCGAATTCCAAATTCTGACTCATCTCTGCATAACTTATCAGATGATCCTGGGACCTGTGGGTTATGGGCCCACACGCTTCCCTATCTACCTTTATACTCATATTGGAAAACCCGAACAGGTAACCCAACAAATAGGTAGAATAGATATATATATAGTTATATAAAAATTACAAATACGCTCTCTCAAGATAGACACCACTCCAGAGCCTAGGTATTCACTCAACCTAATGCTCTGATACCAACTGTGACGACCCGACTTTTTCTCCACTGAAAGTCGCATCATCTTGAAGAAAGAAAGGGATAGAAAAGAGAAAAGAAGACAAGAAAGAAGAAACAACATCAGAATCTAAACAGCGGAACGAATAAATTATATTAATAACATAAACTATTACATAGTATCATATACAACAACTATCAGAGTTACACAACATATACAACACATACTAGACAGTTATAAACACCTGTCTAGTTATTACAACTCAAATACAACTCAACAAAATACTCAGAGATCAACACAGCGGAACTACTATATCTCTATAAATGCTGAAGCCTCCTGCTCCATTGCTCCTCCAGAAAACTCGTCAAAGCTAACCTGAATCCCTTGGCTACTCGTAAAAATTTGAGTACCCAAGAGTTTATATAAAACAGAAATAAACACTTGGGTCAGACATGGGTCTGGTGTGAGTAAACGAGTCAAAGTTGCTTAACTTTAAAAACCTTTTGAAAACAAAGGTATCACGTAAGACTTCCCACACATAAACATGGAAAAGTTTTTACCTTACGCTAACCAAAACTTTTGATAGAAAATCGAGTTATATTATAATAGGGTCTAGGGTTTTCAAATAAATACTCATATAGCTGAAATTGTTACATTATTAAATTCCAGCATACTAGCCACAAAGTGGGTTATACAATCAAGTCCGATGGCACTTATTGGAAGTTGGATTTCCATACAATGGCAGGGCTACTAGGGTACCGCCCGTCACAGTACGTGGTCTAGATCAACGTACCGAGGAGTACGCCCGCTCCCCTGCAACACAAGGCCGGAACCATCCCTTACTGGATAATTCCCGCATAAGAAACCCCAGCGGTTGTAGCTATTCAACCGCCCACTCAGCCGAAATAAAAGAAGGGACCTCTAGACAGGGGAATCTTATACTACTTGGGTGCTACCCACTAACCTTGCTGCACCTCCCCTGTTTTAGCCATTCCCGGTTGATGAGGCTTGAGGCTACGATTACCTTTAATCAGAACACATCACTTAGAATGCTCATCGCCCTCCTAACGATGTGTTGAAAGCATTCAATCCATACAAGTTCGTTCCGGGTTCGAACGAAACCGAAGGCATTATCTCGTTACACTCGTTTTGGAATCACCCTCAGAGTTAACGACGATAACCCTTGCACTCTGAATCTTCATCTTCACTTGAGATTCACGACCTAACGTTAATTTGGATCGATGTGGTATTCGGATGTCCAAATCTGGAAACCCGATCCCGGTCTCATCGGAATCCAAAACGTATCTTTTAAGGCCAAGTTGTTTAAAGGTTTAAACAATTCAATTCAATTTAATACTTGAATTCACAGAGCATTAACACAGATAAATATCACACATTTATCACAGATATATCCAATATCACATCATAGAATATCATAGCATATCAATCAATAGATATCAACCAAATCAGACATTCTACTCAAATAATCATCCATAAGCAATCATTTATTAATCCATATTATAATTAATTTAATCAACTTAAATTAAATTAATTACTTAAGAATTAATTCCTATCCTTGCTTAAATCAACTATTAATTAATTACAACCTTTTAATTAATTAATCATTAAATATTAATCACTCTTGATTAATTATTCATTAATTACATGAAGTAATTATCCTTTAATTAATTTTCACAAATTAATTATCTTTAATCATTTATAGTAATTAACCTTTAATTACTCTCATTAATTACAATAATTAATGATCTTTAATTAATTAATTTCTTTATTTAATCTATAATTAATTACATTATTCCTTAATTAATTACACTAATTAATCATACATTAATTAATTACTTTCATTTATCAACCTTAAATAACAATAATTAACTATTCTTAATTACTTCTTAATTATTTATCATTTACTTTCATAAATCCTTTTGATTAATTACCCCTATTACATCTAGTAATTCATTTATTAATTACTTACACTAAGTAATTACACTTAACAAATCTTATTAAGTAATTATACTTAATTACCAAGTGACTATCTTTAATTAATTAACAAATTAATTAACTTAAATAAATCACATTCATTTCATAAATCATAACTGAGTAACTCATCCTTAATTACCCTTTAAACAAATTAATTAATCCCTAATTACAGATTAATTACCCATTAACTATTAATTAATAAATCTTAATTATTAATCAATATCTTTTAATACAAAGTAATCAATCCTTAATTACTTTTATAATTAATTAAATGATCTTAATTAACTAATTAATTACCTCTTAATTATTAATTAATAAAACTTAATTATTAATTAACATCTTAATTATTAATTTAATTAATCCATAATTACCTATTAATCAATCTTTAATGACAATTAATTAATCCCTTAATAATAGTTAATTAATCTTTAATTAACTTTAATTATAAATTAATTATCTCTTAATTATTAATTAAGAAAAACTTAATTATTACTTAATAAAACTTTATTAAGTACTTCTTAATTACCATTTTAATTAACTCTTAATCATTTAATTAATCCTTATCAATAATTAATTAAATAAATTAATTAATCTTAAATTTCTTAATTAACTTAATTAATTTCAATCATTTAAAATCTTAATTAACCTTGAGATAAAACATTATCATTAAAACATTTTATCTTAGAAATTAACTTACTTAATTAAATCATTAATTAAGTTTTTAAATAAATAATCATTAATTACTTACCTTTAATTATAAATTAACAATCCTTAATTACAAGTTACTAAATCACTTGAAAACTAATTGTTAATTTACTCATCCTCAACCATTAACTAATTTAATTTAATAAATCACTCTTTATTTATTTCATTATTATCAAACTTAAATTAAGTTTTAAGATAAAACATTTCTTTATTACTTATCTTATTTTCAAATTAAATTTGAAAATAACTTAAAAATTTAACTTAATATTATTTAAGTTAACAACCATACAAATTAATTTACTCAACTTTTCCATTTCAAAGAAATGTATTTTCAAGAATTGATTTAACTTGATTTTTAAAATTTAAAAACTTACTTTTATTTTAAATTTAAAAACTGGTTAACATTATCTTTTGGGTTTAACTCATATATACTTGAAATAAATACATCTTCGTTTAAAAAAAACAGAGTTTGATTTAATTAAACTGTTTGGTTTTATAAAATTTAAACTGTCAAAATCTGGTTTTCACTCAACTTTCAAACGACCCGAAAACAACCCGAGCCACAGCCTTATCTACGCGAGTTCCTCCCGAGAAATTTTAAAACCTGTTTGTTTTAAAATTTTAAACTGTTAAAACTTTACAGTTATCACTCACATACACTCGCGTATTACGCTAAACAACTCCGAGTCTAAAAGCCTTCTTCCCCGAGACCCCTTCGAGAAAACCCATGAAACTCAACCCAGACATCACTGACACAACTCGTACACGCGTGCACGTGCACCACAAATCGCCTCACCTCCGACCACGTTTCTGATCACCATCGAGTCGCCCACCTTCCTCTCGACCATCACGACAACTCCGATCATCAATTCAAACTCGAAAACGAAATCGAGCACTCGAGCACCAAAACTGTAGCAATGTCGAAACTGTGAATCACCAAAATCGCTCACCTCCGATCACCAGAATGGCTTCGCCTCCGGCTACTAACTCCTCTACACTTCATCAATCACCAACATGAATCTGGAACAACTCGGTCACTAATAGGGATTGCGGTGATAAAAAATTTCCAGAGGAACAAAACTAGGGTTATAATCTTTAATTCAAAATTCCCGATGCCACACTGCTTTGATTCACTTCTCACCATTTTTCCATGATTCTACCATCACCATTCCATCACCAGAAACAATCCCGTTCATTCCAAACTACTTGATTGCCAGATAAGACCAAAAACCCATTTTCTAAACAATCTTGGATATCTCATTTAATACTATCTTAAAAATTATGATTTAACTCTTAAAAATCATTATTTAAGACAAGGATTTAGATTATAAAAGAAAATCAAAAGATTATATAGTTTGAATTTTAACATATATTAAAAATTCCTACTATCACTTTCTTTTCCAAGTGATGTTTAAATTTTCCTTACATAATTTTAATTCCAGAACTTAGATTAGGATTTAACAAACAAATCCTATTTGAATCCTAAAGCCTAACAGAGAATATATGAAATGATTTTATTTTCGATCAAAACTTCAAACTCCGAAAAATAAACAGAGATATACTCAAACAACAAACATGTACACATGGTTTCCATAATTCATATATACATGTATTTAAAAACAGACATGCATAATATATTTCAAACACACATTCAAATTTTATTTCTAACCTATTTTATCTGCATCAAATCTAGAGGGAATTTATTATTCACAGTTAATAGGCAGAGGATTTTGACAACCATAAGATGTTTTAAAAATAACAGATATTGCACATCTTTAAAAACATACAAGCTTACATAATTACAAACATGCAAAGAAATTATCATCACATTAATTCACATGAAATAAATATTTGATACTTAGGTTTTTAATTTAATGGTTTACTCACCTTTAAATGTTGAACAGAGAAACTGGAAGCTTTGAAACAGAATCTACTTTGGTTTCTTTAAAAACTGAAGAGCTTGTTTTGATTTCCTTTAAAAATTTGAAAAGCTTTTGAAAACTTGCTTCTGCCTCAGATTATATTGCATGCACTTGGAAATGATTACAGACTTGGTTTGAAACAGGAAAATGGTCACAGGTCTTTGGTTTGGAGAAGATTTCAGTTTTATCATTTGATTATGGTCTTGAGATGAAAAGATTACAGGGTTTTGGTAGATTACAGGTTTGAGTAGATTTCAGATTACAGGGTTTTTGATCTGGAAATGATTTTCAGGTTGTATTTGCTTTGATTCTTGGTTTGAGAGGTGATTCAGTTTTAGTTTGAAGATGATTATGGTTTGGGATGAATTTCAGTTTTTGATTTGTGGAGAGGATTTCGGTTTGAATAAATTTTCTTTTGGTTTTAGTTTTTGTCTTGAACTGAAATTAGGAAAAGAAAATGAAAGGGAAAGATAGAAATTTATATAGTTAATTTAGATTTAATAAAAATTTAAAGAAAATAAAACAAATGGTTGACACTTGTCTTATACTTTGCTTAATGATCTTACACATGTATTTGATGTTTTAAAAATTTAACACTTGTAATTATTTACTTTTATATTATTTTTAAAAGAGTTTAAAAAGCTTTTATATCAATTTCCTAAATAGATAAATACATATTTTATTTAATAAATTCTTTTCTATAATATACATAAATGAAAACTTTTAAAAGAAAATAAAATAAAAACTCATTATATCCTAATAAAATCATATACAATATATTTAATTCATTTTTTAAGTGAAAACATATCTTTTGTATTTATTTACTATTAAATAAATACTTTCTAAATTTATATACAAAATCTCTTTAAGGAAAACAAAATAAAACAAAAGTCTTATTTTAAATAAAAGTCTTGTTCATATATTTTTTATACCCAAATATATATTAAAATAATTATCTTTAAAGATTCAAATTTAAATCCAGATTTAAATTCAAATTTTACTTTTTTAAAAACCAATTTGAAAATCAACTCAACATTTATATTTAAATAAACACATTATTAAGTTTGAACTTAATTATTTCATTTAAAAACTACTCAAGACCAATATATATATTTTAAACAATACTTATTAATTTTGGAAATGATAAGTCTATTTAAAATCAAATTTATAAAATAACACAATTAAATAATTATCTTATTACAAATCAATCTATACTATAATTAAAATATCACATTATTATATTTGGTTATTTATATTTAAAATAACAATTTTACCAATTTTAAATAATTTAAATTTAGAGATTATCACATTTTAAACTCCTCGAAATTCCGGGATATCACATTCCTCCCCCCTTAAAAGAATTTCGTCCTCGAAATTTAAAACAAAAGATAATCCAAAGGTTTTTAATTTTATTTTCAAAAATCCTAAGCATACACATCAACCATATACTATCAAACAAACAACCATTCATCCAAACAAACAATTTCATCCAAACAAACAATTCATACAAACAACAATTTCATCCAAACAAACAACTCTAGCTATCCGGACATAGATCCGGATAAATTACCTAAAATTATCCCGAGTTTCCCCGATACAGATACTGGGTTACTCGCTCTACTAAATCTAAACTGGCAATTCAATACTGAAGCCAAAACACTTATCCTCACAAAAACTCAGAAAGATCTAATATACTCGGAGCTGTCTTCCTAGTCTTACCCAATCTTAATTTCTCCTTTTAACGAAGAAATAATAACGAAGTTTCCAACTTCGAATTCCAAAATTCTCCATCTCTAATCCACAGAACTCTTCTGACGATTCTGGACTGCCTTCATCCTTCCGGATCAGCTCAACCAACTCCGATGCTTCTCGAAACAAACCGGCCCAAAAACAATCCAACAAACAGATCCTCTCAAGATCTACAGAAATCCAGAACACATACTCTACTCCACAATCATCGGTAGATTCAAAAAACTTCTCCTATCCAAAATAACAAAACAGATGCTCCTGCCAATCTGGCCTTCAAATCTTGAAAAGCTTCCTGTAGGAACCCTCTAATCCAAACACTGCAACTTCCGGTTGCTTCCACTCTAGAACAACTACTTCCAAGCTTTCGCTGCTCAACTCTGATCTGGATGTCGTTGATGAACTCTAACACAAACTTGACCATCACATTCCAGAAAATTTCTGACAACTCTATAACTCCAACATCCTTTAGAGATGCTTCAAACCCAAGCAAAAAATTTCCCCAGAGAACACTCAAACTATCGCAGGTCACTTGTGTGATTCTATCCAGTCCAATATCCAAAAATATTGTTCTTTCTTAATCCATCAGAACAGTCTCAGTGCTTGACCAATCCATTTGAAAAAAATGAATCTACACCGCAGCTTCTGAACTCCACTTCTAAGAAAACTGCTAAGCTAAAAGATCTTCCAACAGGAACACAAAACACTCCGAGCTGCACTGCTGACACAGATGCCAAAGACTCCTTATCCAAAGCTCCTACTCATCTATATCTATAATCTGAACAAGATATCAGACCACAGACAAGATCAACTCAACTACCAAAAACTTCCCGAACTACTGGTTCCAAAACCAGAGATAGATCAAACACGTACTCCCTCAAAGATACGTGAAATACAATGAATTTGTGACGCCCCACCTCTATGCTCATAATAACAAAGAGTATTAAAAGAAATACTGTCTATTATTACGAAGAATAAGGCTGGATAGGAGCGACCATCCGTAATTGGCCTTACACTAATATTGGTTATCTCGATAGGAGTGGTATATACTTTTTATTTTTCATTTATTATTTATTTACTCCCATCGACATATCTAATTATCAGTATAAAACAAACTACGATAGTTCATAATAGTTTAGGACATTAGATATAACAATAACACAGATAATATAAATGCGGAACACAGAATAACAATAATCTCCTATATATATAACCGATGTCAGTTACAATATAGTTGACACGATACATATGATACAACTACAACTGTCGACTCTAGAAGTTATATATACAAGTACATTATTGACTAATATACATGAATACATATCGTTTTATACAATGACACGCCTACTACAAAATGACACTGACAACTTCAGAAGATGTGAAAAGTCTTCATATCCTGAACAGCAACTCAAAGAAGAAAATCTACAACCTGAAATAACTCGGGTCTGACCCGAGTATTACATTCAAAAGAAAATAATACCCAGGTCAGTCTAATTCAAACCAGTTTATTAGTGCATATAGGCAGTAATAATTTAAATGTCAAATAGACGACAGTCACCGAAATCTCGTATATCCAACTTCTCGATAAGAGAATCGGATAACGGCAGATATAACACTAAGCAGTGTTAAACAACAAATCAGCAATCCAAATCAATTTAAGCAATTGAAATGTCAATAAAAAAAAACAACAAAGCTGATTGGCTGCAGTACACGCTAACGTGTACTGCCTCGCCAATGCAGTCTATAAAATACTCAGAAGATCAATGAATCCAAAAGCCAACGGATCTAACTCGAATCAAAATGAACCACTTCAAAATACAATTTCAGATTATTTAATTGAACCAACGAAATAATTTAACAATCGAAATATCAACTAAATCTGTCAATCTTGCTAGGGCTGCAGTACATGCACGCGTGTACTGCCTCGCCACTCCAAAATAACTCCAAACAATACTAAACGAGATCGGAGGCAACAAGTGAAACAAGTTCACCCTGTATCAAAGAGCATGTGCAAAAGGCAACAGAACTCAAACTAACAACTACAGCCAGACTAAATGGAGAAACAAGACCAAGTTCAACTTCACTAGCAAATGCAGACTAGTGAACAACTAAATGAAACTGGGCAACACAAGTGTCTGACTCGAGAACAAAGGCGGTAGTACGGTTCAAATGCAACTATATCATACTAGATACAGCGACAATATGGATGCAAGCAAATACATGTGTACAGGTCAGTGAAACCCAAATCAAAACCCAAAGTCCAACAGCAGCTTTTATTTCAAGTGACAAAAGCCAACATCAATGCATATGAATACTACATGTGACTCAATGCCAGAATATTGAAACCAGACAACCTAGGTATAAAGGCAATGCACATGAATAACACATCTCTGGGGATGCAGCAGAAAATGATACCGCAGCCCCTAAATCAATGCAGCAGTGGGGATATTATTATGATAAAGGCAATATCAAGCAAAGGATTTAAAGTAGTGACCTTAAATCAAAATCAAAACTGAGGCAAGTTCAAATCCAAATGTGTACGAGTTGCAGCAATATGAAGTCTGCACTCAAGACCAGATTTTAAAAGGGTACCAGACTATGAGATGAATGAACTACGCAATATAGGACCGCGGCTACAACCCCAATGCAACAGTGAGATATACAAACTACATGAAGACCCGACCATATGATGCAAACAAAGATCACATGTGCAGTCGCCTAAACAATGGAACAGCCATGTTTGAATTCCAACACAGGGAACTATATGATGAACAGGTATGCAAGTAACTGCAACATAAACTAAATAGGGCCCAGTAACAACTATATTTAGGTACATGATGACAACAAATACAATTACACACGTGAACTACCAGTACAAGTCCAGATGCAACCAAGATATGGCCACATAGGGGAAGCACAAACGAAACAGAGGAGGCACATGGATGTGCAGACCAACAGATGTATGAAACAGCTGTGGATACAAATGCATCACTGAGATCAATATACAATGTGTACAGCCACTAGCATATAAGATATACAGTATGAACTGAAGGGAATGAGGACTCAATGCACTAATTCGAAGGATAAATGACAACAGACTGTACATGATGGCAGCATATGCAAGGGGCACCACAAGTTCGAAAAAGACATAGAAGGTTTCAAAGCCTTTAACAGTTATAGCAAAATCAGGTCGAGGTCACTTCTCAGAGCAATTACAAAGTAAAATTTTAACGAAGTTAAAGTCGAACATTTTACTGCAGCAGTTTCAAGATACTAAAGGAAAGTACAAACTAATACAAATCAAAGCCAGATGCTAACAGAGAGAATAACAGACATGCCAAAGTCATAGTAGTAATCATTATCAAAATCAAGTTTATAGATTTCGATCCAAAGTCAGAAATCATCCCCAGTATTAAAACAAATCATACGATTAGATAAAGTCAGAGACCAAACTCAACTTCTAAACGAATATCAACTGCTAGAGCAAATCAAAAGACGAATTCAACGAAATATCAGAGAGTTCAAAGCAGAGAAAAATCACGAACCCACTACGCTTTGAATCAGATGTGAGCGAAGTAATCACTCACCTTAGCATCGACGAACGAGCACGGGACCTTCGATCGAGCAAGGTAACGAATTCATCGTTCGATCGCACTGTTGAAGTCTGCGCCTTCGAATCTATGCGAGCCTTAGCAGCCAAGAGCAAACGAACGGGAACGAAGCACACGCGAATAGACACTCGACCGATCAATTAGGCGCAGCTTCGAAAGCCCCAATTTTTTTTTGCAATAGGAACGAAAAAGAGGACGAAGTCGCCATTGTGTTCTCGGTCGTTTAGTTAGGGTTTTCGAATGATAATGAATTGAGAAAAAGAGGCTGCCCTAGCTTTTCTAATGCTTTTGGGTTTAAACGAAAAAGAATAAGGGCCGGTTATAAGCTTTGATAATTTCGGCAACAACGAGTGGGCCAAACCAATCTTTAAAGCCCGCATAACCTTTTAAAATTTTAACAAAAAGAATTCAATTCGATTCAAAACTGTAATGGCAATTAACAACCGACTTTATCGTCATTTTGATGATAAATAGTTGCGGTAAAACTCCGGGTTGTTACAGACTCCCCTCCTTAAAGAAATTGCGTCCATGCAATCATAGGGAATAAATGGATAAAAGGTAACAACCAAAAGAGCATGGCAATGACGAAGGTATAAGCAAAGCAAGTGTCAGCGGGGAAGTATTAGATAAGAAATCGAAAGGTTCGACTGCTTCAAATCAAAAGAATCAACCTCGTGGGAATCAGGGATCAAAATCAGACGACTAACAAAAGCAAGAACAATCGAGTTCCAGCAACTAAAAGAGAAGGAAAAACAGAGCAGAAATCCCATACAGAGCACGAATTGAATGTGAGTAAATCAAATTACTCACTTGAATCGCCAGAGAAAAAGACGAAGCTCAAATCTCAAAAATCGCAAATATTTACTTATCTCAAACGATAGTCAGAAGACAAATCAAATATCTGATTATCTCAAACGATAGTCAGAAAACAAATCAAATATCTGATTATCTCAAACGATAGTCAGAAAACAAATATTTAATTATCCAAAACGATAATCAAATTTCTCAAATCAACAAATATTCGATTATCACAAGCGATAATCAAATTTCAAATTCAACAAATATTCGATTATCAAAAACGATAATCAAATTTCAAATTCAACAAATATTCGATTATCAAAAACGATAATCAAATTTCAAATTCAACAAATATTCGATTATCAAAAACGATAATCAAATTTCAAATTCAACAAATATTCGATTATCAAAAACGATAATCAAATTTCAAATTCAACAAGTATTCGATTATCAAAAACGATAATCAAATTTCAAATTCAACAAGTATTCGATTATCAAAAACGATAATCAAATTTCAAATTCAACAAATAATTGATTATCTCAAGCGATAATCAAATTTCAAATTCAACAAATATTCGATTATCAAAAACGATAATCAAATTTCAAATTCAACAAATATTCGATTATCAAAAACGATAATCAAATTTCAAATTCAACAAGTATTCGATTATCAAAAACGATAATCAAATTTCAAATTCAACAAGTATTCGATTATCAAAAACGATAATCAAATTTCAAATTCAACAAATAATTGATTATCTCAAGCGAAAATCAAATTCCAAATTCAATAATTATTTGATTATCTCAAGCGATAATCAAACTTCAAATTCAACAAATATTTAATTATTTCAGGCGATAATTAAATCTCAAATCAACAAATATTTAATTATCTCAGGCGATAATTAAATCTCAAATCAACAAATATCTAATTATCACAAGCGATAATTAGAAACAACAAATATCTGATTATCAAAAACGATAATCAGAACTCATACCAACAAATATCTAATTATCACAAGCGATAATTAGAAACAACAAATATCTGATTATCAAAAACGATAATCAGAACTCATATCAACAAATATCTAATTATCACAAGCGATAATTAGAAACAACAAATATCTGATTATCAAAAACGATAATCAGAACTCATATCAACAAATATCTAATTATCACAAGCGATAATTAGAAACAACAAATATCTGATTATCAAAAACGATAATCAGAACTCATATCAACAAATATCTAATTATCACAAGCGATAATTAGAAACAACAAATATCTGATTATCAAAAACGATAATCAGAACTCATATCAACAAATATCCAATTATCACAAGCGATAATTAGAAACAACAAATATCTGATTATCAAAAACGATAATCAGAACTCATATCAACAAATATCCAATTACCTGCAGATAATTGGAAGCAACAAATATCTAGAAATCAATTAAGAAGACTAGAAAATCAACATAAAAGCTTGGATCGATCCCATCAGATGGCGAGTTTTTAATTCGCCGCACGTGCAACAACATATGGCCGAAGCCTACCAAGTACTCAACATAATTTTTGGCGCCCAACAAATGACCCGAAGGTCCAACATATGACCCGAAGGTCTAGTACTGGTATTTGACCCGAAGGTCCAACATATGACCCGAAGGTCCAACATAGTGGCTCGAAAGCACACGAAAACATCAAATATTTCAATTAACGAGTCCGGAATTAACCAAAATAGTAAACGCACATGTCCCATAACCACGAGTTTTACTAAATTGTTTAATTCTCTTCATCGTTTCCTTGAAAGTGTAGAATCATCAAAACAACAGATATTCAATTAACGAGTCCGGAATTAACCGAAATAGTAAAAGTGTGGTTCCATACTCCACACTTTTGCTAAATCGTTTAAATCATTTCATCGTTTCCTTGAAAGTGCAAAATTGTGTATTTTGTAAGAATACACTTTACATTCTCAAACGGACAAGTCCGGAATTAAGCGAATCAGTAAAAGAAAGGGGTCATAGTCCTCGATTTTGCTGAAACGTTTAAATCTCTTCCTCATTCTTTTGAAATCACAAACTGTAAAATTTCTGAAAACAATTTTATTTATTTTGTAAAAATAACAATTCATATTCTCATCTGGACAAGTCCAGAGTTAAGCGAAACAGTAAAAGAAAGGGGTCATAATCCTCGATTTTGCTGAATCGTTTAAGTCGCTTTCTCATTCTTTTGAAAACGTAAACTGTTAAAAATTTATAAAACAATTTTCATTTTAAAACGATTTTCCAATCCCGGTGTTAATAGCAGCAATATTAGTAACAATTTCGATAGGGAAATTGTACTTCTCAAAATACCGTAAAAACGGTCACAAATCAGTATTGCGGAATAACCGCTTGAAAATCCACTTTTAAAACTTGACGGTTACTGAAGCCAAGGTGACAGTAAATTTAAAAGTCATAATCCCATCAAAACAATTTACATCAAAATGTAATATCTGTGAATTCTCATTCATCAAAATGCCATAAAACACCGTACTTCAAAATATAGTATTGGTGTAAAATTCCGTTGTAAAGATAACGGCAACAAAATACATTTCATAACCAAGCATCGGTTCAACGTAAAATAAAGGCAATAACGTGCAATTTAAATTTTTTTGCACGTACTACAAAATGGACAAAGAATCATTCAAATGTATCTTCAATGAAGATAATTTAAAACAGCAAAAATCTAATCAATAGATGATTAGTACAAAAGAAAGCCAGCGGAAATTTCAACAAAAATCACATATCTGCAATTTCTTCGAATCCTCAATTCGGATTCGAAGTTCTCAAAGAAATAAAATAATTACAGCTATGTAAACAACAAATGAAATTCATATCAATTTCGTATTTTGATTTTTTTTTTAAATCAAAAAGATTATCAGTTGTACTCAGCGAAGACAGTTTCACTGTTTCCGCTGCGCACTCTGATAAACAGAACACAAATCAAGCAAATCATCAGAACACAATTTCACTATTATTTTTAAATAAAGTTATTTAAAAATTTCATCAAAATTTCAAAACTTTAGTTTTGACTCAAATCACAGATAAAACATCGACTAATAGTTGTAACATATGTTCCATCCAAGTTATGTTTTATATTATGTCCATAAACCCCAAGCTCTGATACCAACTGTGACGCCCCACCTCTATGCTCATAATAACAAAGAGTATTAAAAGAAATACTGTCTATTATTACGAAGAATAAGGCTGGATAGGAGCGACCATCCGTAATTGGCCTTACACTAATATTGGTTATCTCGATAGGAGTGGTATATAATTTTTATTTTTCATTTATTATTTATTTACTCCCATCGACATATCTAATTATCAGTATAAAACAAACTACGATAGTTCATAATAGTTTAGGACATTAGATATAACAATAACACAGATAATATAAATGCGGAACACAGAATAACAATAATCTCCTATATATATAACCGATGTCAGTTACAATATAGTTGACACGATACATATGATACAACTACAACTGTCGACTCTAGAAGTTATATATACAAGTACATTATCGACTAATATACATGAATACATATCGTTTTATACAATGACACGCCTACTACAAAATGACACTGACAACTTCAGAAGATGTGAAAAGTCTTCATATCCTGAACAGCAACTCAAAGAAGAAAATCTACAACCTGAAATAACTCGGGTCTGACCCGAGTATTACATTCAAAAGAAAATAATACCCAGGTCAGTCTAATTCAAACCAGTTTATTAGTGCATATAGGCAGTAATAATTTAAATGTCAAATAGACGACAGTCACCGAAATCTCGTATATCCAACTTCTCGATAAGAGAATCGGATAACGGCAGATATAACACTAAGCAGTGTTAAACAACAAATCAGCAATCCAAATCAATTTAAGCAATTGAAATGTCAATAAAAAAAAAAACAAAGCTGATTGGCTGCAGTACACGCTAACGTGTACTGCCTCGCCAATGCAGTCTATAAAATACTCAGAAGATCAATGAATCCAAAAGCCAACGGATCTAACTCGAATCAAAATGAACCACTTCAAAATACAATTTCAGATTATTTAATTGAACCAACGAAATAATTTAACAATCGAAATATCAACTAAATCTGTCAATCCTGCTAGGGCTGCAGTACACGCACGCGTGTACTGCCTCGCCACTCCAAAATAACTCCAAACAATACTAAACGAGATCGGAGGCAACAAGTGAAACAAGTTCACCCTGTATCAAAGAGCATGTGCAAAAGGCAACAGAACTCAAACTAACAACTACAGCCAGACTAAATGGAGAAACAAGACCAAGTTCAACTTCACTAGCAAATGCAGACTAGTGAACAACTAAATGAAACTGGGCAACACAAGTGTCTGACTCGAGAACAAAGGCGGTAGTACGGTTCAAATGCAACTATATCATACTAGATACAGCGACAATATGGATGCAAGCAAATACATGTGTACAGGTCAGTGAAACCCAAATCAAAACCCAAAGTCCAACAGCAGCTTTTATTTCAAGTGACAAAAGCCAACATCAATGCATATGAATACTACATGTGACTCAATGCCAGAATATTGAAACCAGACAACCTAGGTATAAAGGCAATGCACATGAATAACACATCTCTGGGGATGCAGCAGAAAATGATACCGCAGCCCCTAAATCAATGCAGCAGTGGGGATATTATTATGATAAAGGCAATATCAAGCAAAGGATTTAAAGTAGTGACCTCAAATCAAAATCAAAACTGAGGCAAGTTCAAATCCAAATGTGTACGAGTTGCAGCAATATGAAGTCTGCACTCAAGACCAGATTTTAAAAGGGTACCAGACTATGAGATGAATGAACTACGCAATATAGGACCGCGGCTACAACCCCAATGCAACAGTGAGATATACAAACTACATGAAGACCCGACCATATGATGCAAACAAAGATCACATGTGCAGTCGCCTAAACAATGGAACAGCCATGTTTGAATTCCAACACAGGGAACTATATGATGAACAGGTATGCAAGTAACTGCAACATAAACTAAATAGGGCCCAGTAACAACTATATTTAGGTACATGAAGACAACAAATACAATTACACACGTGAACTACCAGTACAAGTCCAGATGCAACCAAGATATGGCCACATAGGGGAAGCACAAACGAAACAGAGGAGGCACATGGATGTGCAGACCAACAGATGTATGAAACAGCTGTGGATACAAATGCATCACTGAGATCAATATACAATGTGTACAGCCACTAGCATATAAGATATACAGTATGAACTGAAGGGAATGAGGACTCAATGCACTAATTCGAAGGATAAATGACAACAGACTGTACATGATGGCAGCATATGCAAGGGGCACCACAAGTTCGAAAAAGACATAGAAGGTTTCAAAGCCTTTAACAGTTATAGCAAAATCAGGTCGAGGTCACTTCTCAGAGCAATTACAAAGTAAAATTTTAACGAAGTTAAAGTCGAACATTTTACTGCAGCAGTTTCAAGATACTAAAGGAAAGTACAAACTAATACAAATCAAAGCCAGATGCTAACAGAGAGAATAACAGACATGCCAAAGTCATAGTAGTAATCATTATCAAAATCAAGTTTATAGATTTCGATCCAAAGTCAGAAATCATCCCCAGTATTAAAACAAATCATACGATTAGATAAAGTCAGAGACCAAACTCAACTTCTAAACGAATATCAACTGCTAGAGCAAATCAAAAGACGAATTCAACGAAATATCAGAGAGTTCAAAGCAGAGAAAAATCACGAACCCACTACGCTTTGAATCAGATGTGAGCGAAGTAATCACTCACCTTAGCATCGACGAACGAGCACGGGACCTTCGATCGAGCAAGGTAATGAATTCATCGTTCGATCGCACTGTTGAAGTCTGCGCCTTCGAATCTATGCGAGCCTTAGCAGCCAAGAGCAAACGAACGGGAACAAAGCACACGCGAATAGACACTCGACCGATCAATTAGGCGCAGCTTCGAAAGCCCCAATTTTTTTTTGCAATAGGAACGAAAAAGAGGACGAAGTCGCCATTGTCTTCTCGGTCGTTTATTTAGGGTTTTCGAATGATAATGAATTGAGAAAAAGAGGCTGCCCTAGCTTTTCTAATGCTTTTGGGTTTAAACGAAAAAGAATAAGGGCCGGTTATAAGCTTTGATAATTTCGGCAACAACGAGTGGGCCAAACCAATCTTTAAAGCCCGCATAACCTTTTAAAATTTTAACAAAAAGAATTCAATTCGATTCAAAACTGTAATGGCAATTAACAACCGACTTTATCGTCATTTTGATGATAAATAGTTGCGGTAAAACTCCGGGTTGTTACAGAATTCCAGATATCCAAACTGGCCATTCAATCCTGTAGATCAAAGAACTACTCCTCTCAAGAACACAGGAAAATCCAAAATACTTCGGAGTTAGCTTTCCAGACTTACTAAATATCATAGCTCTTTAATCGGAGAAAAACATAAACAATTTCCAATCTCCAACTCCGAATTCCAAATTCTGACTCATCTCTGCATAACTTATCAGA
Source organism: Allium fistulosum (assembly GCA_030737815.1). NCBI lineage: Eukaryota > Viridiplantae > Streptophyta > Magnoliopsida > Asparagales > Amaryllidaceae > Allium > Allium fistulosum. Next base: position 519,320,841 of record CM060901.1, on the reverse strand, counting down.
TGATCCTGGGACCTGTGGGTTATGGGCCCACACGCTTCCCTATCTACCTTTATACTCATATTGGAAAACCCGAACAGGTAACCCAACAAATAGGTAGAATAGATATATATAGTTATATAAAAATTACAAATACGCTCTCTCAAGATAGACACCACTCCAGAGCCTAGGTATTCACTCAACCTAATGCTCTGATACCAACTGTGACGACCCGACTTTTTCTCCACTGAAAGTCGCATCATCTTGAAGAAAGAAAGGGATAGAAAAGAGAAAAGAAGACAAGAAAGAAGAAACAACATCAGAATCTAAACAGCGGAACGAATAAATTATATTAATAACATAAACTATTACATAGTATCATATACAACAACTATCAGAGTTACACAACATATACAACACATACTAGACAGTTATAAACACCTGTCTAGTTATTACAACTCAAATACAACTCAACAAAATACTCAGAGATCAACACAGCGGAACTACTATATCTCTATAAACGCTAAAGCCTCCTGCTCCATTGCTTCTCCAGAAAACTCGTCAAAGCTAACCTGAATCCCTTGGCTACTCGTAAAAATTTGAGTACCCAAGAGTTTATATAAAACAGAAATAAACACTTGGGTCAGACATGGGTCTGGTGTGAGTAAACGGGTTAAAGTTGCTTAACTTTAAAAACCTTTTGAAAACAAAGGTATCACGTAAGACTTCCCACACATAAACATGGAAAAGTTTTTACCTTACGCTAACCAAAACTTTTGATAGGAAATCGAGTTATATTATAATAGGGTCTAGGGTTTTCAAATAAATACTCATATAGCTGAAATTGTTACATTATTAAATTCCAGCATACTAGCCACAAAGTGGGTTATACAATCAAGTCCGATGGCACTTATTGGAAGTTGGATTTCCATACAATGGCAGGGCTACTGGGGTACCGCCCATCACAGTACGTGGTCTAGATCAACGTACCGAGGAGTAAGCCCTCTCCCCTGCAACACAAGGCCGGAACCATCCCTTACTGGATAATTCCCGCATAAGAAACCCCAGCGGTTGTAGCTATTCAACCGCCCACTCAGCCGAAATAAAAGAAGGGACCTCTAGACAGGGGAATCTTATACTACTTGGGTGCTACCCACTAACCTTGCTGCACCTCCCCTGTTTTAGCCATTCCCGGTTGATGAGGCTTGAGGCTACGATTACCTTTAATCAGAACACATCACTTAGAATGCTCATCGCCCTCCTAACGATGTGTTGAAAGCATTCAATCCATACAAGTTCGTTCCGGGTTCGAACGAAACCGAAGGCATTATCTCGTTACACCCGTTTTGGAATCACCCTCAGAGTTAACGACGATAACCCTTGCACTCTGAATCTTCATCTTTACTTGAGATTCACGACCTAACGTTAATTTGGATCGATGTGGTATTCGGATGTCCAAATCTGGAAACCCGATCCCGGTCTCATCGGAATCCAAAACGTATCTTTTAAGGCCAAGTTGTTTAAAGGTTTAAACAATTCAATTCAATTTAATACTTGAATTCACAGAGCATTAACACAGATAAATATCACACATTTATCACAGATATATCCAATATCACATCATAGAATATCATAGCATATCAGATATCAACCAAATCAGACATTCTACTCAAATAATCATCCATAAGCAATCATTTATTAATCCATATTATAATTAATTTAATCAACTTAAATTAAATTAATTACTTAAGAATTAATTCCTATCCTTGCTTAAATCAACTATTAATGAATTACAACCTTTTAATTAATTAATCATTAAATATTAATCACTCTTGATTAATTATTCATTAATTACATGAAGTAATTATCCTTTAATTAATTTTCATAAATTAATTATCCTTAATCATTTATAGTAATTAACCTTTAATTACTCTCATTAATTACAATAATTAATGATCTTTAATTAATTAATTTCTTTAATTAATCTATAATTAATTACATTATTCCTTAATTAATTACATTAATTAATCATACATTAATTAATTACTTTCATTTATCAACCTTAAATAACAATAATTAAGTATTCTTAATTACTTCTTAATTATTTATCATTTACTTTCATAAATCCTTTTGATTAATTACCCCTATTACATCCAGTAATTCATTTATTAATTACTTACACTAAGTAATTACACTTAACAAATCTTATTAAGTAATTATACTTAATTACCAAGTGACTATCTTTAATTAATTAACAAATTAATTAACTTAAATAAATCACATTCATTTCATAAATCATAACTGAGTAACTCATCCTTAATTACCCTTTAAACAAATTAATTAATCCCTAATTACAGATTAATTACCCATTAACTATTAATTAATAAACCTTAATTATTAATCAATATCTTTTAATACAAAGTAATCAATCCTTAATTACTTTTATAATTAATTAACTGATCTTAATTAACTAATTAATTACCTCTTAATTATTAATTAATAAAACTTAATTATTAATTAACATCTTAATTATTAATTTAATTAATCCATAATTACCTATTAATCAATCTTTAATGACAATTAATTAATCCCTTAATAATAGTTAATTAATCTTTAATTAACTTTAATTATAAATTAATTATCTCTTAATTATTAATTAAGAAAAACTTAATTATTACTTAATAAAACTTTATTAAGTACTTCTTAATTACCATTTTAATTAACTCTTAATCATTTAATTAATCCTTATCAATAATTAATTAAATTAATTAATTAATCTTAAATTTCTTAATTAACTTAATTAATTTCAATCATTTAAAATCTTAATTAACCTTGAGATAAAACATTATCATTAAAACATTTTATCTTAGAAATTAACTTACTTAATTAAATCATTAATTAAGTTTTTAAATAAATAATCATTAATTACTTACCTTTAATTATAAATTAACAATCCTTAATTACAAGTTACTAAATCACTTGAAAACTAATTGTTAATTTACTCATCCTCAACCATTAACTAATTTAATTTAATAAATCACTCTTTATTTATTTCATTATTATCAAACTTAAATTAAGTTTTAAGATAAAACATTTCTTTATTACTTATCTTATTTTCAAATTAAATTTGAAAATAACTTAAAAATTTAACTTAATATTATTTAAGTTAACAACCATACAAATTAATTTACTCAACTTTTCCATTTCAAAGAAATGTATTTTCAAGAATTGATTTAACTTGATTTTTAAAATTTAAAAACTTACTTTTATTTTAAATTTAAAAACTGGTTAACATTATCTTTTGGGTTTAACTCATATATACTTGAAATAAATACATCTTCGTTTAAAAAAAACAGAGTTTGATTTAATTAAACTGTTTGGTTTTATAAAATTTAAACTGTCAAAATCTGGTTTTCACTCAACTTTCAAACGACCCGAAAACAACCCGAGCCACAGCCTTATCTACGCGAGTTCCTCCCGAGAAATTTTAAAACCTGTTTGTTTTAAAATTTTAAACTGTTAAAACTTTACAGTTATCACTCACATACACTCGCGTATTACGCTAAACAACTCCGAGTCTAAAAGCCTTCTTCCCCGAGACCCCTTCGAGAAAACCCATGAAACTCAACCCAGACATCACTGACACAACTCGTACACGCGTGCACGTGCACCACAAATCGCCTCACCTCCGAGCACGTTTCTGATCACCATCGAGTCGCCCACCTTCCTCTCGACCATCACGACAACTCCGATCATCAATTCAAACTCGAAAACGAAATCGAGCACTCGAGCACCAAAACTGTAGCAATGTCGAAACTGTGAATCACCAAAATCGCTCACCTCCGATCACCAGAATGGCTTCGCCTCCGGCTACTAACTCCTCTACACTTCATCAATCACCAACATGAATCTGGAACAACTCGGTCGCTAATAGGGATTGCGGTGATAAAAATTTTCCAGAGGAACAAAACTAGGGTTATAATCTTTAATTCAAAATTCCCGATGCCACACTGCTTTGACTCACTTCTCACCATTTTTCCATGATTCTACCATCACCATTCCATCACCAGAAACAATCCCGTTCATTCCAAACTACTTGATTGCCAGATAAGACCAAAAACCCATTTTCTAAACAATCTTGGATATCTCATTTAATACTATCTTAAAAATTATGATTTAACTCTTAAAAATCATTATTTAAGACAAGGATTTAGATTATAAAAGAAAATCAAAAGATTATATAGTTTGAATTTTAACATATATTAAAAATTCCTACTATCACTTTCTTTTCCAAGTGATGTTTAAATTTTCCTTACATAATTTTAATTCCAGAACTTAGATTAGGATTTAACAAACAAATCCTATTTGAATCCTAAAGCCTAACAGAGAATATATGAAATGATTTTGATTTTCGATCAAAACTTCAAACTCTGAAAAATAAACAGAGATATACTCAAACAACAAACATGTACACATGGTTTCCATAATTCATATATACATGTATTTAAAAACAGACATGCATAATATATTTCAAACACACATTCAAATTTTATTTCTAACCTATTTTATCTGCATCAAATCTAGAGGGAATTTATTATTCACAGTTAATAGGCAGAGGATTTTGACAACCATAAGATGTTTTAAAAATAACAGATATTGCACATCTTTAAAAACATACAAGCTTACATAATTACAAACATGCAAAGAAATTATCATCACATTAATTCACATGAAATAAATATTTGATACTTAGGTTTTTAATTTAATGGTTTACTCACCTTTAAATGTTGAACAGAGAAACTGGAAGCTTTGAAACAGAATCTACTTTGGTTTCTTTAAAAACTGAAGAGCTTGTTTTGATTTCCTTTAAAAATTTGAAAAGCTTTTGAAAACTTGCTTCTGCCTCAGATTATATTGCATGCACTTGGAAATGATTACAGACTTGGTTTGAAACAGGAAAATGGTCACAGGTCTTTGGTTTGGAGAAGATTTCAGTTTGATCATTTGATTATGGTCTTGAGATGAAAAGATTACAGGGTTTTGGTAGATTACAGGTTTGAGTAGATTTCAGATTACAGGGTTTTTGATCTGGAAATGATTTTCAGGTTGTATTTGCTTTGATTCTTGGTTTGAGAGGTGATTCAGTTTTAGTTTGAAGATGATTATGGTTTGGGATGAATTTCAGTTTTTGATTTGTGGAGAGGATTTCGATTTGAATAAATTTTCTTTTGGTTTTAGTTTTTGTCTTGAACTGAAATTAGGAAAAGAAAATGAAAGGGAAAGATAGAAATTTATATAGTTAATTTAGATTTAATAAAAATTTAAAGAAAATAAAACAAATGGTTGACACTTGTCTTATACTTTGCTTAATGATCTTACACATGTATTTGATGTTTTAAAAATTTAACACTTGTAATTATTTACTTTTATATTATTTTTAAAAGAGTTTAAAAAGCTTTTATATCAATTTCCTAAATAGATAAATACATATTTTATTTAATAAATTCTTTTCTATAATATACATAAATGAAAACTTTTAAAAGAAAATAAAATAAAAACTCATTATATCCTAATAAAATCATATACAATATATTTAATTCATTTTTTAAGTGAAAACATATCTTTTGTATTTATTTACTATTAAATAAATACTTTCTAAATTTATATACAAAATCTCTTTAAGGAAAACAAAATAAAACAAAAGTCTTATTTTAAATAAAAGTCTTGTTCATATATTTTTTATACCCAAATATATATTAAAATAATTATCTTTAAAGATTCAAATTTAAATCCAGATTTAAATTCAAATTTTACTTTTTTAAAAACCAATTTGAAAATCAACTCAACATTTATATTTAAATAAACACATTATTAAGTTTGAACTTAATTATTTCATTTAAAAACTACTCAAGACCAATATATATATTTTAAACAATACTTATTAATTTTGGAAATGATAAGTCTATTTAAAATCAAATTTATAAAATAACACAATTAAATAATTATCTTATTACAAATCAATCTATACTATAATTAAAATATCACATTATTATATTTGGTTATTTATATTTAAAATAACAATTTTACCAATTTTAAATAATTTAAATTTAGAGATTATCACATTTTAAACTCAACGAAATTCCGGGATATCATATTCCTCCCCCCTTAAAAGAATTTCGTCCTCGAAATTTAAAACAAAAGATAATCCAAAGGTTTTTAATTTTATTTTCAAAAATCCTAAGCATACACATCAACCATATACTATCAAACAAACAACCATTCATCCAAACAAACAATTTCATCCAAACAAACAATTCATACAAACAACAATTTCATCCAAACAAACAACTCTAGCTATCCGGACATAGATCCGGATAAATTACCTAAAATTATCCCGAGTTTCCCCGATACAGATACTGGGTTACTCGCTCTAATAAATCTAAACTGGCAATTCAATACTGAAGCCAAAACACTTATCCTCACAAAAACTCAGAAAGATCTAATATACTCGGAGCTGTCTTCCTAGTCTTACCCAATCTTAATTGCTCCTTTTATCGAAGAAATAATAACGAAGTTTCCAACTTCGAATTCCAAAATTCTCCATCTCTAATCCACAGAACTCTTCTGACGATTCTGGACTGCCTTCATCCTTCCGGATCAGCTCAACCAACTCCGATGCTTCTCGAAACAAACCGGCCCAAAAACAATCCAACAAACAGATCCTCTCAAGATCTACAGAAATCCAGAACACATACTCTACTCCACAATCATCGGTAGATTCCAAATACTTCTCCTATCCAAAATAACAAAACAGATGCTCCTGCCAATCTGGCCTTCAAATCTTGAAAAGCTTCCTGTAGGAACCCTCTAATCCAATCACTGCAACTTCCGGTTGCTTCCACTCTAGAACAACTACTTCCAAGCTTTCGCTGCTCAACTCTGATCTGGATGCCGTTGATGAACTCTAACACAAACTTGACCATCACATTCCAGAAAATTTCTGACAACTCTATAACTCCAACATCCTTTAGAGATGCTTCAAACCCAAGCAAAAAATTTCCCCAGAGAACACTCAAACTATCGCAGGTCACTTGTGTGATTCTATCCAGTCCAATATCCAAAAATATTGTTCTTTCTTAATCCATCAGAACAGTCTCAGTGCTTGACCAATCCATTTGAAAAAAATGAATCTACTCCGCAGCTTCTGAACTCCACTTCTAAGAAAACTGCTAAGCTAAAAGATCTTCCAACAGGAACACAAAACACTCCGAGCTGCACTGTTGACACAGATGCCAAAGACTCCTTATCCAAAGCTCCTACTCATCTATATCTATAATCTGAACAAGATATCAGACCACAGACAAGATCAACTCAACTACAAAAAACTTCCCGAACTACTGGTTCCAAAACCAGAGATAGATCAAACACGTACTCCCTCAGAGATACGTGAAATACAATGAATTCTAGATATCCAAACTGGCCATTCAATCCTGTAGATCAAAGAACTACTCCTCTCGAGAACACAGGAAAATCCAAAATACTTCGGAGTTAGCTTTCCAGACTTACTAAATATCATAGCTCTTTAATCGGAGAAAAACATAAACAATTTCCAATCTCCAACTCCGAATTCCAAATTCTGACTCATCTCTACATAACTTATCAGATGATCCTGGGACCTGTGGGTTATGGGCCCACACGCTTCCCTATCTACCTTTATACTAATATTGGAAAACCCGAACAGGTAACCCAACAAATAGGTATAATAGATATATATAGTTATATAAAAATTACAAATACGCTCTCTCAAGATAGACACCACTCCAGAGCCTAGGTATTCAGTCAACCTAATGCTCTGATACCAACTGTGACGACCCGACTTTTTCTCCACTGAAAGTCGCATCATCTTGAAGAAAGAAAGGGATAGAAAAGAAGACAAGAAAGAAGAAACAACATCAGAATCTAAACAGCGGAACGAATAAATTATGTTAATAACATAAACTATTACATAGTATCATATACAACAACTATCAGAGTTACACAACATATACAACACATACTAGACAGTTATAAACACCTGTCTAGTTATTACAACTCAAATACAACTCAACAAAATACTCAGAGATCAACACAGCGGAACTACTATATCTCTATAAACGCTGAAGCCTCCTGCTCCATTGCTCCTCCAGAAAACTCGTCAAAGCTAACCTGAATCCCTTGGCTACTCGTAAAAATTTGAGTACCCAAGAGTTTATATAAAACAGAAATAAACACTTGGGTCAGACATGGGTCTGGTGTGAGTAAACGGGTTAAAGTTGCTTAATTTAAAAACCTTTTGAAAACAAAGGTATCACGTAAGACTTCCCATACATAAACATGGAAAAGTTTTTACCTTACGCTAACCAAAACTTTTGATAGGAAATCGAGTTATATTATAATAGGGTCCAGGGTTTTCAAATAAATACTCATATAGCTGAAATTGTTACATTATTAAATTCCAGCATACTAGCCACAAAGTGGGTTATACAATCAAGTCCGATGGCACTTATTGGAAGTTGGATTTCAATACAATGGCAGGGCTACTAGGGTACCGCCCGTCACAGTACGTGGTCTAGATCAACGTACCGAGGAGTACGCCCGCTCCCCTGTAACACAAGGCCGGAACCATCCCTTACTGGATAATTCCCGCATAAGAAACCCCAGCGGTTGTAGCTATTCAACCGCCCACTCAGCCGAAATAAAAGAAGGGACCTCTAGACAGGGGAATCTTATACTACTTGGGTGCTACCCACTAACCTTGCTGCACCTCCCCTGTTTTAGCCATTCCCGGTTGATGAGGCTTGAGGCTACGATTACCTTTAATCAGAACACATCACTTAGAATGCTCATCGCCCTCCTAACGATGTGTTGAAAGCATTCAATCCATACAAGTTCGTTCCGGGTTCGAACGAAACCGAAGGCATTATCTCGTTACACTCGTTTTGGAATCACCCTCAGAGTTAACGACGATAACCCTTGCACTCTGAATCTTCATCTTCACTTGAGATTCACGACCTAACGTTAATTTGGATCGATGTGGTATTCGGATGTCCAAATCTGGAAACCCGATCCCGGTCTCATCGGAATCCAAAACGTATCTTTTAAGGCCAAGTTGTTTAAAGGTTTAAACAATTCAATTCAATTTAATACTTGAATTCACAGAGCATTAACACAGATAAATATCACACATTTATCACAGATATATCCAATATCACATCATAGAATATCATAGCATATCAATCAATAGATATCAACCAAATCAGACATTCTACTCAAATAATCATCCATAAGCAATCATTTATTAATCCATATTATAATTAATTTAATCAACTTAAATTAAATTAATTACTTAAGAATTAATTCCTATCCTTGCTTAAATCAACTATTAATTAATTACAACCTTTTAATTAATTAATCATTAAATATTAATCACTCTTGATTAATTATTCATTAATTACATGAAGTAATTATCCTTTAATTAATTTTCACAAATTAATTATCTTTAATCATTTATAGTAATTAACCTTTAATTACTCTCATTAATTACAATAATTAATGATCTTTAATTAATTAATTTCTTTAATTAATCTATAATTAATTACATTATTCCTTAATTAATTACATTAATTAATCATACATTAATTAATTACTTTCATTTATCAACCTTAAATAACAATAATTAACTATTCTTAATTACTTCTTAATTATTTATCATTTACTTTCATAAATCCTTTTGATTAATTACCCCTATTACATCCAGTAATTCATTTATTAATTACTTACACTAAGTAATTACACTTAACAAATCTTATTAAGTAATTATACTTAATTACCAAGTGACTATCTTTAATTAATTAACAAATTAATTAACTTAAATAAATCACATTCATTTCATAAATCATAACTGAGTAACTCATCCTTAATTACCCTTTAAACAAATTAATTAATCCCTAATTACAGATTAATTACCCATTAACTATTAATTAATAAACCTTAATTATTAATCAATATCTTTTAATACAAAGTAATCAATCCTTAATTACTTTTATAATTAATTAACTGATCTTAATTAACTAATTAATTACCTCTTAATTATTAATTAATAAAACTTAATTATTAATTAACATCTTAATTATTAATTTAATTAATCCATAATTACCTATTAATCAATCTTTAATGACAATTAATTAATCCCTTAATAATAGTTAATTAATCTTTAATTAACTTTAATTATAAATTAATTATCTCTTAATTATTAATTAAGAAAAACTTAATTATTACTTAATAAAACTTTATTAAGTACTTCTTAATTACCATTTTAATTAACTCTTAATCATTTAATTAATCCTTATCAATAATTAATTAAATAAATTAATTAATCTTAAATTTCTTAAATAACTTAATTAATTTCAATCATTTAAAATCTTAATTAACCTTGAGATAAAACATTATCATTAAAACATTTTATCTTAGAAATTAACTTACTTAATTAAATCATTAATTAAGTTTTTAAATAAATAATCATTAATTACTTACCTTTAATTATAAATTAACAATCCTTAATTACAAGTTACTAAATCACTTGAAAACTAATTGTTAATTTACTCATCCTCAACCATTAACTAATTTAATTTAATAAATCACTCTTTATTTATTTCATTATTATCAAACTTAAATTAAGTTTTAAGATAAAACATTTCTTTATTACTTATCTTATTTTCAAATTAAATTTGAAAATAACTTAAAAATTTAACTTAATATTATTTAAGTTAACAACCATACAAATTAATTTACTCAACTTTTCCATTTCAAAGAAATGTATTTTCAAGAATTGATTTAACTTGATTTTTAAAATTTAAAAACTTACTTTTATTTTAAATTTAAAAACTGGTTAACATTATCTTTTGGGTTTAACTCATATATACTTGAAATAAATACATCTTCGTTTAAAAAAAACAGAGTTTGATTTAATTAAACTGTTTGGTTTTATAAAATTTAAACTGTCAAAATCTGGTTTTCACTCAACTTTCAAACGACCCGAAAACAACCCGAGCCACAGCCTTATCTACGCGAGTTCCTCCCGAGAAATTTTAAAACCTGTTTGTTTTAAAATTTTAAACTGTTAAAACTTTACAGTTATCACTCACATACACTCGCGTATTACGCTAAACAACTCCGAGTCTAAAAGCCTTCTTCCCCGAGACCCCTTCGAGAAAACCCATGAAACTCAACCCAGACATCACTGACACAACTCGTACACGCGTGCACGTGCACCACAAATCGCCTCACCTCCGACCACGTTTCTGATCACCATCGAGTCGCCCACCTTCCTCTCGACCATCACGACAACTCCGATCATCAATTCAAACTCGAAAACGAAATCGAGCACTCGAGCACCAAAACTGTAGCAATGTCGAAACTGTGAATCACCAAAATCGCTCACCTCCGATCACCAGAATGGCTTTGCCTCCGGCTACTAACTCCTCTACACTTCATCAATCACCAACATGAATCTGGAACAACTCGGTCACTAATAGGGATTGCGGTGATAACAATTTTCCAGAGGAACAAAACTAGGGTTATAATCTTTAATTCAAAATTCCCGATGCCACACTGCTTTGATTCACTTCTCACCATTTTTCCATGATTCTACCATCACCATTCCATCACCAGAAACAATCCCGTTCATTCCAAACTACTTGATTGCCAGATAAGACCAAAAACCCATTTTCTAAACAATCTTGGATATCTCATTTAATACTATCTTAAAAATTATGATTTAACTCTTAAAAATCATTATTTAAGACAAGGATTTAGATTATAAAAGAAAATCAAAAGATTATATAGTTTGAATTTTAACATATATTAAAAATTCCTACTATCACTTTCTTTTCCAAGTGATGTTTAAATTTTCCTTACATAATTTTAATTCCAGAACTTAGATTAGGATTTAACGAACAAATCCTATTTGAATCCTAAAGCCTAACAGAGAATATATGAAATGATTTTATTTTCGATCAAAACTTCAAACTCCGAAAAATAAACAGAGATATACTCAAACAACAAACATGTACACATGGTTTCCATAATTCATATATACATGTATTTAAAAACAGACATGCATAATATATTTCAAACACACATTCAAATTTTATTTCTAACCTATTTTATCTGCATCAAATCTAGAGGGAATTTATTATTCACAGTTAATAGGCAGAGGATTTTGACAACCATAAGATGTTTTAAAAATAACAGATATTGCACATCTTTAAAAACATACAAGCTTACATAATTACAAACATGCAAAGAAATTATCATCACATTAATTCACATGAAATAAATATTTGATACTTAGGTTTTTAATTTAATGGTTTACTCACCTTTAAATGTTGAACAGAGAAACTGGAAGCTTTGAAACAGAATCTACTTTGGTTTCTTTAAAAACTGAAGAGCTTGTTTTGATTTCCTTTAAAAATTTGAAAAGCTTTTGAAAACTTGCTTCTGCCTCAGATTATATTGCATGCACTTGGAAATGATTACAGACTTGGTTTGAAACAGGAAAATGGTCACAGGTCTTTGGTTTGGAGAAGATTTCAGTTTGATCATTTGATTATGGTCTTGAGATGAAAAGATTACAGGGTTTTGGTAGATTACAGGTTTGAGTAGATTTCAGATTACAGGGTTTTTGATCTGGAAATGATTTTCAGGTTGTATTTGCTTTGATTCTTGGTTTGAGAGGTGATTCAGTTTTAGTTTGAAGATGATTATGGTTTGGGATGAATTTCAGTTTTTGATTTGTGGAGAGGATTTCGGTTTGAATAAATTTTCTTTTGGTTTTAGTTTTTGTCTTGAACTGAAATTAGGAAAAGAAAATGAAAGGGAAAGATAGAAATTTATATAGTTAATTTAGATTTAATAAAAATTTAAAGAAAATAAAACAAATGGTTGACACTGGTCTTATACTTTGCTTAATGATCTTACACATGTATTTGATGTTTTAAAAATTTAACACTTGTAATTATTTACTTTTATATTATTTTTAAAAGAGTTTAAAAAGCTTTTATATCAATTTCCTAAATAGATAAATACATATTTTATTTAATAAATTCTTTTCTATAATATACATAAATGAAAACTTTTAAAAGAAAATAAAATAAAAACTCATTATATCCTAATAAAATCATATACAATATATTTAATTCATTTTTTAAGTGAAAACATATCTTTTGTATTTATTTACTATTAAATAAATACTTTCTAAATTTATATACAAAATCTCTTTAAGGAAAACAAAATAAAACAAAAGTCTTATTTTAAATAAAAGTCTTGTTCATATATTTTTTATACCCAAATATATATTAAAATAATTATCTTTAAAGATTCAAATTTAAATCCAGATTTAAATTCAAATTTTACTTTTTTAAAAACCAATTTGAAAATCAACTCAACATTTATATTTAAATAAACACATTATTAAGTTTGAACTTAATTATTTCATTTAAAAACTACTCAAGACCAATATATATATTTTAAACAATACTTATTAATTTTGGAAATGATAAGTCTATTTAAAATCAAATTTATAAAATAACACAATTAAATAATTATCTTATTACAAATCAATCTATACTATAATTAAAATATCACATTATTATATTTGGTTATTTATATTTAAAATAACAATTTTACCAATTTTAAATAATTTAAATTTAGAGATTATCACATTTTAAACTCCTCGAAATTCCGGGATATCACATTCCTCCCCCCTTAAAAGAATTTCGTCCTCGAAATTTAAAACAAAAGATAATCCAAAGGTTTTTAATTTTATTTTCAAAAATCCTAAGCATACACATCAACCATATACTATCAAACAAACAACCATTCATCCAAACAAACAATTTCATCCAAACAAACAATTCATACAAACAACAATTTCATCCAAACAAACAACTCTAGCTATCCGGACATAGATCCGGATAAATTACCTAAAATTATCCCGAGTTTCCCCGATACAGATACTGGGTTACTCGCTCTACTAAATCTAAACTAGCAATTCAATACTGAAGCCAAAACACTTATCCTCACAAAAACTCAGAAAGATCTAATATACTCGGAGTTGTCTTCCTAGTCTTACCAAATCTTAATTGCTCCTTTTACCGAAGAAATAATAACGAAGTTTCCAACTTCGAATTCCAAAATTCTCCATCTCTAATCCACAGAACTCTTTTGACGATTCTGGACTGCCTTCATCCTTCCGGATCAGCTCAACCAACTCCGATGCTTCTCGAAACAAACCGGCCCAAAAACAATCCAACAAACAGATCCTCTCAAGATCTACAGAAATCCAGAACACATACTCTACTCCACAATCATCGGTAGATTCCAAAAACTTCTCCTATCCAAAATAACAAAACAGATGCTCCTGCCAATCTGGCCTTCAAATCTTGAAAAGCTTCCTGTAGGAACCCTCTAATCCAAACACTGCAACTTCCGGTTGCTTCCACTCTAGAACAACTACTTCCAAGCTTTCGCTGCTCAACTCTGATCTGGATGCCGTTGATGAACTCTAACACAAACTTGACCATCACATTCCAGAAAATTTCTGACAACTCTATAACTCCAACATCCTTTAGAGATGCTTCAAACCCAAGCAAAAAATTTCCCCAGAGAACACTCAAACTATCGCAGGTCACTTGTGTGATTCTATCCAGTCCAATATCCAAAAATATTGTTCTTTCTTAATCCATCAGAACAGTCTCAGTGCTTGACCAATCCATTTGAAAAAAATGAATCTACTCCGCAGCTTCTGAACTCCACTTCTAAGAAAACTGCTAAGCTAAAAGATCTTCCAACAGGAACACAAAACACTCCGAGCTGCACTGCTGACACAGATGCCAAAGACTCCTTATCCAAAGCTCCTACTCATCTATATCTATAATCTGAACAAGATATCAGACCACAGACAAGATCAACTCAACTACAAAAAACTTCCCGAACTACTGGTTCCAAAACCAGAGATAGATCAAACACGTACTCCCTCAGAGATACGTGAAATACAATGAATTCCAGATATCCAAACTGGCCATTCAATCCTGTAGATCAAAGAACTACTCCTCTCGAGAACACAGGAAAATCCAAAATACTTCGGAGTTAGCTTTCCAGACTTACTAAATATCATAGCTCTTTAATCGGAGAAAAACATAAACAATTTCCAATCTCCAACTCCGAATTCCAAATTCTGACTCATCTCTGCATAACTTATCAGATGATCCTGGGACCTGTGGGTTATGGGCCCACACGCTTCCCCATCTACCTTTATACTCATATTGGAAAACCCGAACAAGTAACCCAACAAATAGGTAGAATAGATATATATAGTTATATAAAAATTACAAATACGCTCTCTCAAGATAGACACCACTCCAGAGCCTAGGTATTCACTCAACCTAATGCTCTGATACCAACTGTGACGACCCGACTTTTTCTCCACTGAAAGTCGCATCATCTTGAAGAAAGAAAGGGATAGAAAAGAGAAAAGAAGACAAGAAAGAAGAAACAACATCAGAATCTAAACAGCGGAACGAATAAATTATATTAATAACATAAACTATTACATAGTATCATATACAACAACTATCAGAGTTACACAACATATACAACACATACTAGACAGTTATAAACACCTGTCTAGTTATTACAACTCAAATACAACTCAACAAAATACTCAGAGATCAACACAGCGGAACTACTATATCTCTATAAATGCTGAAGCCTCCTGCTCCATTGCTCCTCCAGAAAACTCGTCAAAGCTAACCTGAATCCCTTGGCTACTCGTAAAAATTTGAGTACCCAAGAGTTTATATAAAACAGAAATAAACACTTGGGTCAGACATGGGTCTGGTGTAAGTAAACGAGTCAAAGTTGCTTAACTTTAAAAACCTTTTGAAAACAAAGGTATCACGTAAGACTTCCCACACATAAACATGGAAAAGTTTTTACCTTACGCTAACCAAAACTTTTGATAGAAAATCGAGTTATATTATAATAGGGTCTAGGGTTTTCAAATAAATACTCATATAGCTGAAATTGTTACATTATTAAATTCCAGCATACTAGCCACAAAGTGGGTTATACAATCAAGTCCGATGGCACTTATTGGAAGTTGGATTTCCATACAATGGCAGGGCTACTAGGGTACCACCCGTCACAGTACGTGGTCTAGATCAACGTACCGAGGAGTACGCCCGCTCCCCTGCAACACAAGGCCGGAACCATCCCTTACTGGATAATTCCCGCATAAGAAACCCCAGCGGTTGTAGCTATTCAACCGCCCACTCAGCCGAAATAAAAGAAGGGACCTCTAGACAGGGGAATCTTATACTACTTGGGTGCTACCCACTAACCTTGCTGCACCTCCCCTGTTTTAGCCATTCCCGGTTGATGAGGCTTGAGGCTACGATTACCTTTAATCAGAACACATCACTTAGAATGCTCATCGCCCTCCTAACGATGTGTTGAAAGCATTCAATCCATACAAGTTCGTTCCGGGTTCGAACGAAACCGAAGGCATTATCTCGTTACACTCGTTTTGGAATCACCCTCAGAGTTAACGACGATAACCCTTGCACTCTGAATCTTCATCTTCACTTGAGATTCACGACCTAACGTTAATTTGGATCGATGTGGTATTCGGATGTCCAAATCTGGAAACCCGATCCCGGTCTCATCGGAATCCAAAACGTATCTTTTAAGGCCAAGTTGTTTAAAGGTTTAAACAATTCAATTCAATTTAACACTTGAATTCACAGAGCATTAACACAGATAAATATCACACATTTATCACAGATATATCCAATATCACATCATAGAATATCATAGCATATCAATCAATAGATATCAACCAAATCAGACATTCTACTCAAATAATCATCCATAAGCAATCATTTATTAATCCATATTATAATTAATTTAATCAACTTAAATTAAATTAATTACTTAAGAATTAATTCCTATCCTTGCTTAAATCAACTATTAATTAATTACAACCTTTTAATTAATTAATCATTAAATATTAATCACTCTTGATTAATTATTCATTAATTACATGAAGTAATTATCCTTTAATTAATTTTCACAAATTAATTATCTTTAATCATTTATAGTAATTAACCTTTAATTACTCTCATTAATTACAATAATTAATGATCTTTAATTAATTAATTTCTTTAATTAATCTATAATTAATTACATTATTCCTTAATTAATTACATTAATTAATCATACATTAATTAATTACTTTCATTTATCAACCTTAAATAACAATAATTAACTATTCTTAATTACTTCTTAATTATTTATCATTTACTTTCATAAATCCTTTTGATTAATTACCCCTATTACATCCAGTAATTCATTTATTAATTACTTACACTAAGTAATTACACTTAACAAATCTTATTAAGTAATTATACTTAATTACCAAGTGACTATCTTTAATTAATTAACAAATTAATTAACTTAAATAAATCACATTCATTTCATAAATCATAACTGAGTAACTCATCCTTAATTACCCTTTAAACAAATTAATTAATCCCTAATTACAGATTAATTACCCATTAACTATTAATTAATAAACATTAATTATTAATCAATATCTTTTAATACAAAGTAATCAATCCTTAATTACTTTTATAATTAATTAACTGATCTTAATTAACTAATTAATTACCTCTTAATTATTAATTAATAAAACT
Source organism: Allium fistulosum (assembly GCA_030737815.1). NCBI lineage: Eukaryota > Viridiplantae > Streptophyta > Magnoliopsida > Asparagales > Amaryllidaceae > Allium > Allium fistulosum. The sequence goes on along the minus strand of CM060901.1, from coordinate 519,303,073 downwards.
TAATTATTAATTAACATCTTAATTATTAATTTAATTAATCCATAATTACCTATTAATCAATCTTTAATGACAATTAATTAATCCCTTAATAATAGTTAATTAATCTTTAATTAACTTTAATTATAAATTAATTATCTCTTAATTATTAGTTAAGAAAAACTTAATTATTACTTAATAAAACTTTATTAAGTACTTCTTAATTACCATTTTAATTAACTCTTAATCATTTAATTAATCCTTATCAATAATTAATTAAATTAATTAATTAATCTTAAATTTCTTAATTAACTTAATTAATTTCAATCATTTAAAATCTTAATTAACCTTGAGATAAAACATTATCATTAAAACATTTTATCTTAGAAATTAACTTACTTAATTAAATCATTAATTAAGTTTTTAAATAAATAATCATTAATTACTTACCTTTAATTATAAATTAACAATCCTTAATTACAAGTTACTAAATCACTTGAAAACTAATTGTTAATTTACTCATCCTCAACCATTAACTAATTTAATTTAATAAATCACTCTTTATTTATTTCATTATTATCAAACTTAAATTAAGTTTTAAGATAAAACATTTCTTTATTACTTATCTTATTTTCAAATTAAATTTGAAAATAACTTAAAAATTTAACTTAATATTATTTAAGTTAACAACCATACAAATTAATTTACTCAACTTTTCCATTTCAAAGAAATGTATTTTCAAGAATTGATTTAACTTGATTTTTAAAATTTAAAAACTTACTTTTATTTTAAATTTAAAAACTGGTTAACATTATCTTTTGGGTTTAACTCATATATACTTGAAATAAATACATCTTCGTTTAAAAAAAACAGAGTTTGATTTAATTAAACTGTTTGGTTTTATAAAATTTAAACTGTCAAAATCTGGTTTTCACTCAACTTTCAAACGACCCGAAAACAACCAGAGCCATAGCCTTATCTACGCGAGTTCCTCCCGAGAAATTTTAAAACCTGTTTGTTTTAAAATTTTAAACTGTTAAAACTTTACGGTTATCACTCACATACACTCGCGTATTACGCTAAACAACTCCGAGTCTAAAAGCCTTCTTCCCCGAGACCCCTTCGAGAAAACCCATGAAACTCAACCCAGACATCACTGACACAACTCGTACACGCGTGCACGTGCACCACAAATCGCCTCACCTCCGACCACGTTTCTGATCACCATCGAGTCGCCCACCTTCCTCTCGACCATCACGACAACTCCGATCATCAATTCAAACTCGAAAACGAAATCGAGCACTCGAGCACCAAAACTGTAGCAATGTCGAAACTGTGAATCACCAAAATCGCTCACCTCCGATCACCAGAATGGCTTCGCCTCCGGCTACTAACTCCTCTACACTTCATCAATCACCAACATGAATCTGGAACAACTCGGTCACTAATAGGGATTGCGGTGATAAAAAATTTCCAGAGGAACAAAACTAGGTTATAATCTTTAATTCAAAATTCCCGATGCCACACTCCTTTGATTCACTTCTCACCATTTTTCCATGATTCGACCATCACCATTCCATCACCAGAAACAATCCCGTTCATTCCAAACTACTTGATTGCCAGATAAGACCAAAAACCCATTTTCTAAACAATCTTGGATATCTCATTTAATACTATCTTAAAAATTATGATTTAACTCTTAAAAATCATTATTTAAGACAAGGATTTAGATTATAAAAGAAAATCAAAAGATTATATAGTTTGAATTTTAACATATATTAAAAATTCCTACTATCACTTTCTTTTCCAAGTGATGTTTAAATTTTCCTTACATAATTTTAATTCCAGAACTTAGATTAGGATTTAACGAACAAATCCTATTTGAATCCTAAAGCCTAACAGAGAATATATGAAATGATTTTGATTTTCGATCAAAACTTCAAACTCCGAAAAATAAACAGAGATATACTCAAACAACAAACATGTACACATGGTTTCCATAATTCATATATACATGTATTTAAAAACAGACATGCATAATATATTTCAAACACACATTCAAATTTTATTTCTAACCTATTTTATCTGCATCAAATCTAGAGGGAATTTATTATTCACAGTTAATAGGCAGAGGATTTTGACAACCATAAGATGTTTTAAAAATAACAGATATTGCACATCTTTAAAAACATACAAGCTTTCATAATTACAAACATGCAAAGAAGTTATCATCACATTAATTCACATGAAATAAATATTTGATACTTAGGTTTTTAATTTAATGGTTTACTCACCTTTAAATGTTGAACAGAGAAACTGGAAGCTTTGAAACAGAATCTACTTTGGTTTCTTTAAAAACTGAAGAGCTTGTTTTGATTTCCTTTAAAAATTTGAAAAGCTTTTGAAAACTTGCTTCTGCCTCAGATTATATTGCATGCACTTGGAAATGATTACAGACTTGGTTTGAAACAGGAAAATGGTCACAGGTCTTTGGTTTGGAGAAGATTTCAGTTTGATCATTTGATTATGGTCTTGAGATGAAAAGATTACAGGGTTTTGGTAGATTACAGGTTTGAGTAGATTTCAGATTACAGGGTTTTTGATCTGGAAATGATTTTCAGGTTGTATTTGCTTTGATTCTTGGTTTGAGAGGTGATTCAGTTTTAGTTTGAAGATGATTATGGTTTGGGATGAATTTCAGTTTTTGATTTGTGGAGAGGATTTCGGTTTGAATAAATTTTCTTTTGGTTTTAGTTTTTGTCTTGAACTGAAATTAGGAAAAGAAAATGAAAGGGAAAGATAGAAATTTATATAGTTAATTTAGATTTAATAAAAATTTAAAGAAAATAAAACAAATGGTTGACACTTGTCTTATACTTTGCTTAATGATCTTACACATGTATTTGATGTTTTAAAAATTTAACACTTGTAATTATTTACTTTTATATTATTTTTAAAAGAGTTTAAAAAGCTTTTATATCAATTTCCTAAGTAGATAAATACATATTTTATTTAATAAATTCTTTTCTATAATATACATAAATGAAAACTTTTAAAAGAAAATAAAATAAAAACTCATTATATCCTAATAAAATCATATACAATATATTTAATTCATTTTTTAAGTGAAAACATATCTTTTGTATTTATTTACTATTAAATAAATACTTTCTAAATTTATATACAAAATCTCTTTAAGGAAAACAAAATAAAACAAAAGTCTTATTTTAAATAAAAGTCTTGTTCATATATTTTTTATACCCAAATATATATTAAAATAATTATCTTTAAAGATTCAAATTTAAATCCAGATTTAAATTCAAATTTTACTTTTTTAAAAACCAATTTGAAAATCAACTCAACATTTATATTTAAATAAACACACTATTAAGTTTGAACTTAATTATTTCATTTAAAAACTACTCAAGACCAATATATATATTTTAAACAATACTTATTAATTTTGGAAATAATAAGTCTATTTAAAATCAAATTTATAAAATAACACAATTAAATAATTATCTTATTACAAATCAATCTATACTATAATTAAAATATCACATTATTATATTTGGTTATTTATATTTAAAATAACAATTTTACCAATTTTAAATAATTTAAATTTAGAGATTATCACATTTTAAACTCCTCGAAATTCCGGGATATCACACTATTATTACCATATCAATTTAATTCTGTGTGACGACCGCCCATGACCCCTGCACTAAAACATAGATATAGTGCGCTGTAAGGTGTGCCAGGCAGCCATGGACGATCGCCAAGGTAAGTTAAAACAGCAGAATCTGTCGTATTACTCACAGCGCATGGATAAAAATACAATAGAGAATATATATATAGTGAAGCTTTTCAACATAGAATCTCATCAATTAAGCTTCATAATAGTTGAATACAAACATCTGAATAGTCAATACATTAAGCCTCACTACATATCACTTAGAGAATTATAAAAGCAGCGGAATATCCAGTACATATAGTAAGAAAGTATTATGCAAGCCTCCAACTCGTCTTCGTCATCAGCATCGTCGGTAACTAAGAACAGCACCTGTCACCTGCTACCTAGTCTGCCCATCCCAAAATGGATGAACAGCCCAAGGTAATAAGAGTTGAACATAAAACCTTGAGTCAGACAACAGTCTTAGTGAGCGGTAAATTAACTAACAACATACCAAAAGAGCATAAAGGTAAAAGGAATAGGAATCCAACCCTCCCACTCCACCTCTTTCTACAGTGATAGCCCCCAGACACACTAAGCAGAAGTAAACATAGCAATCAGACAATTAAAGTAAAGCAATTATCACTCGAGTCAAGGTCGGTGTTTTCCAAGTACAAACCCCCAAGGCCTAAACCAAGATCAGATAAGCACTCAGAAAACATCGCTCTTGAGACCGAATGATGATACAACCAAACATCCATGACTCTGGCTATCATTGTTATCATTGCTTCGATATCACCGTTAATTGAATGACCGGCACATTCTTTCAGCCGTCCGTCAAGGGCCAATGACAACCCCGGTTCTAGACAGAACTCCGCACGTCGTCGCAGCCCGTGCCTAGGACTATCGAATCTGCCCAGAGTACTCGACCACCAACTGTAGTCTTTTGGGACTATCGAATCTGCCCAGCGTACTCTTGCTTTGAGCCTGTTAGAACCTTCAACAACGATGAAATCTCAACCTTCTAGTCATCCTCCTTGACAACTATTCTCATACTAGCTCAAGCCCCTCTCGAGCCAACCATTATCCTCAAACTCGAACCATTTCACCGAGTCATCAACATGCTTGGAATGATCCCGTCTGGATTAAACCAAGGCTATCTCACATCATGCCTCGCTTCATCTCATCATAGCAAAGCCTCATCTCAACATCATCATCAAATCTATCCATATGAGCTTTATCATCCGCGTCATATGCCACGAGCAGCTTTTCTTATTCAAGAGCCTTTCCCTTAGCTTTTGAATCATCTTCGACCAACTTGTCCAAATCAAATCATCAATCAACTAATTTATAACAATCAATCAAGTCAATCATTAATCCAAGTAATCAAGCATTCAAAGATGATCTAATAAACAATAATAACAATAATGCCAATCTTGTAAATAAAGAGTCCAAATCTAACAAGCATGAATAATGAACAATATCTCTACAACTTGATGAATGAACTTGCATAGATTAACATGTAGTAAAATGGATGTCAAATCATCATGAACAATGGATCTATACTTAAGTTTACGAAAATGCATGAAATCACTATTTTAAACACATAATCAAGCCACCAATCCGATATACTCCTTTGGATCCGTGTGAGAGATAACCACCACTCACCGAATCTCCTAAACACCTTAAAAGCAACACACTTCAGATCTGGACAGCGAAGGATCTAGCTCGATTCTCCAAAATTCCGCTTCAAACAATGAAATCTCTCTTCGATGGTTGAAGATCTTCAATCTAGCTCTTGGATCTTCGATTTGGATGGAAGGATTCACAAGATTAGAGTGGAGAAAAGAAGTGAAGAAGTGCAGCACTCGAGCTCTCAAAATGGTAGGACTTCGTCGCTTCAAAATCCGGATCCCAAAAAGAGAAGTAGAACCGTGTATTTATAGGCTGGAAATTCCTTAAGTCGTTCGCCCCTTAAGTCGTCCACGACTTAACGAAATCCCACGACTTACGACTCACGACTCAGCCAATTCTATGACCTAGCACTTGCGCGACTTAACCCATACACGCGACCTAACGACTTATCAGAAGTCACGACCTAACACACACGCGACTTAACAACTTAACTGGAATACGACTTAACGACTCAACAACCTCGCGACTTAGCGACTTAACAGCATTGCTAGCCTAACGACTTAACCCTTAAGCCCTTACGCAACTTAACTAAACAAAGTGATCTACCTTAGGTCGCTTACGACCTAACTTTAACAACACCCCATAAGTCGCTCACGACCTAAAACCCCACGACTTAAGACCTACCAACTCGAGTCTTCACACGACTCAACGACCTAACACATAGGCACATTCCTCCTTAAGTCGTTTAGACGACTTAACAACTTACGACTCAACGACTTAACGACCTTGCGACTTAACGCTACACAACCTAACTGAGATACGACTTAAGCCAAGTCCCAACGACTTACGACTTAACACCTTTAGGTCGTCTAACGACCTAACTACAACCACTTAACTATTTCCCTTAAGTCGCTCGAACGACCTACCTCCCTTAGGTCGTTGACCCGCCTAATTCTTAAGTCGCTACCCTCCTTAAGTCGCTTACTATCTTAAGCCGTTAACTCCTAAGTCGTTCCAATCCTCTTAAGTCGCTAACTTCCTACAGGTCGCTCCAAACTCTTAAGTCGCCTACCCTCTTAAGTCGCTCCACGACCTAACCTCCTTCACGACCTAAGCTCCAACACGACCAAACTCCTTAGGTCTCTTCTATCTCTTAAGTCGCTCCACGACCTAAGCTACCACACGACTTAAGCTACAACACGGCTTATCTCCGAACGACCTAACTTCTACACGACTCAAGCTCTAGTCGACTTAACAACACTACGACCTAATGACAACTGTTTTACAATCTTTCGATCCGTAAAAATACGGGTCGTTACATTCTCTCCCCCTTAGGAATTTCGCCCCCGATATTCCAAACAAACAAGAGAAATCAAAACTATTCTGCATGCCTACCATCCATAGCAATCAACAAACCATGCGTCCAATTACTAGCCTAGCATGCAGAATTCTAAAACTAGAACAAGTTACAATATCGTGAGATGACACGACACCTTATGGCCATACCTCGAAGAGTTCAGGATGAGCTGCCTTCATCCTCTCTTCCACCTCCCATGTATAGTCGTTATCATCATCACTCCATTGTATCTTGAGCAACCTAACTACCTTCCTCCTAAGCTGTTTCGTGTCAGTTTCCACAACACGAAGCGGCTTACGAGGTCTCTCAACAACTGGATCAACCTCAAAATCTTCACAGCTATCTGCAGAAACCACAGTATTCGAGTCGTGCACATACTTCCATAGATACGATACATGAAAAACATTGTGCACACCCGACATCTTTTCTGGTAACTCCAATTTATAGGCGAGCTTTCCAATTCGCTCGATGATCGGAAATGGTCCAACAAATCTCGGAGTCAATTTTCCTTTCTTCCTGAATCGAATAACATTCTTCAGTGGAGAAATCTTCACAAAAACCATATCACCTACGTCGAATTCCAGATCCTTACGACGCTTATCAGCATAACTTTTCTGACGGTCTTGGGCTGCCTTCATTCGTTCCTGAATGATCTCTATGCAATTCGAAGTCTGTCGAATCAATTCTGGCCCAAGTATTAGCTTTTCTCCTGTTTCTAACCAACATGTCGGAGAGTTACACGGTCTTCCATACAATGCCTCATACGGTGCCATACCAATGCTTGACTGGTAACTGTTATTATACGAAAATTCCACCACCCATGATCCTCCGAAATCTAAAACGCATGCTCTAAGGAGATCTTCCAAAGCTCGGTTGACCTCTCGGTCTGACCATCTGTTTGGGGATGATAAGTTGTACTCAAACATAACTCGGTTCCCAAAACTTCCTGAAAGCTCTTCCAAAATTCACTAGTGAACAATGGGTCTCGATCGCTCACTATACTCTTCGGAATACCATGGAATCGAACTATCCACTTAACATACAGCTTGGCCAACTTTGATGCAGTCCTAGTCGATCGAACATGAATGAATCTTGCACTCTTAGTCAGACGATATACGATGACCCAAATCCCTTCATTTCCCGTTCTTGTTCTAGGTAGTCCATCGATAAAATCCATCGATAAAATCCTGCATGTCTTCGACTTAACGCATCTGCCACTGCGTTACCCTTTCCCGGAGTATAGGCTATACTAAAATCATATGATGCCGAAAAATCTAGCCATCGCTGTTGCCTAAGATTCAAATCCTTTTGGGAGAAAAGATACTTCAACGACTTATGATCTGTAAACAACTCGAATCAAACTCCCAATAGGTAATGTCTCCACATCTTCAGTGCAAATACAATCGCCGCTAACTCCAAATCATGAGTCGGATAATTCTTTTCATGCGGTTTTAGTTGTCGACTTGCATACGCAACAACTTTACCTTTCTACATCAGCACTGCTCCAAGTCCAGTACCACATGCATCGGTGTAAACCACCATCTCATCATTTCCACTTGGAATAGTCAAAACAGGAGCACTTGTCAATCGCTCTTTTAGGATTCCGAAAGCTTGCTCACACTTAGCATCCCATCTGAATACCTGATTCTTTTTCGTCAATCCTGTTAATGGTGCAGCCACCTTGGAAAAGTCTTTGATAAATCGGCGATAATATCCTGCTAATCCAAGAAAACTTCTCACATCAGATGCATTCTTAGGTCTAACCCAATCATGGATTGCTGCCACCATAGCGGGATCAACCGCTATTCCGTTTCCAGAGATAGTATGGCCTAAGAACCTCACTTCGTTCTTCCAGAAGTGACACTTCGAAAACTTATGTAACAACCCGGGATTTGCATTACCAACTAATAAATAAAAGTTAGGATTTTTATTTATTTTAATGAAGCATAAAAGAATTTGGAATAACAAAATTTATGTGAAAAAGGCTATTTTAATTAAATGGGAAATATGAGATTTTAAAATGAGGATAAAATGTTATTTTTGGAAAGTTAAATATTTTAGGAGAGATTTTAAAACGGGTTTGGATAAGAAAAATGAGTTTTATAAGCATACATGAACACTTAGACTAATTTTTGGAAAACATGAAATAACTCTCTTCATATTGGGTTATTAAACCTTACCCAATAACCCACCCTAAACTTCCTCTATAAATTATCTCAAACTCTCCTAACCTCATTCATCAAAACCCTAATCAAAACCCTAACCATTTCCTAAAGCTTTCATAACAAAAATGACCTTCATCTTCATCTCCTTCTAGTTTTAGCTTATGCAAGTCATTCTATGCAAAGGTAATGCAAATACCCACCTCAAATCCATTTTTATATCTTTCTTATTTCTAAAATTGATTTGGTAACACATGTTATATTTTTTTTTTGATCTTATAGCCTCCTAATCATCTTTTGCTAACTTGGGTTGATGTTATAGTAGTCTTTGTTGCTTTCTAGAGAGGTATATTGCTAAAAACCTCTTCTAATATGTGTTTAATCATCTTTTGATTTTGGTAATCAGTTAGTAACACATGTTTTATTATGTAACATGTGAATCATAGCTCTTTGATCATCTTTGCTTTCATTTTGTGGTGTGCACATAAGGTACTTGTAGTATATGCTAGCTGAAATTATAATTAGTTTATTGCTGTTAGTAAATTAGGCATATCTCATTCATCTTAAATCGGAATTAAGATTTTTTTGAAGTTCTGGAAAGATTATTCTGTAGGCTATAATTTTTATGTTTTGAGCTTTGCCTAATTTTTGTGGTTTGAATGGTCGAAATCACGTTTGTTTGTCGCTGACCTGACAACAAACTACAGGGTTGATAAAATAAAACCCTGAAATTGATTTGGCCATAAGTTACTCGTTTCTTATCCGAATTAGATAATTTTGGATGTTCCGGAAAAGATAAAACATATGCTACAATTTTTGTTCATTGAGTTTTCTGTAATTTTGCAATTTAGATGACCTGAAATGCATTCAAAAACAGAAGACCAATTCTGTCTTTAACAAGTTATCTTGAGTTTCAATCTGATATTGTTTTGCATGTATCTCTCTCGTTTTTGATCCGAATTAGATAATTTTGGATGTTCTGGAAAGCATAGATTTAGGGCTAAAACTTTCATGTTTTGAGTTTCATGAAATTTCGAAGTTAATTTGGTCAAAACTGTGCATTCTTACCACTGTCCCGAGAGCACAACGACAGTGATATAAAATTTAGATCTGAGAATTGTTTTAGTCATAGAATTTTCATCTCTGGTCGGAATTTGACGATCTTGGTCATTCTGGAAAGCTTAGAAACTAAGCTACAACTTTCATTTTATTCATTTTGCCAGAATTTGAAGTTTACTATGCCAAAATTGTGGTTTTTCCTCTCTGGCCAGTTAGTGCATAGCTATAGGCCTTAGTCTCTTTTCTCCCGTTGTTTTCAGCGTAGAACCCCGAATTTGCGACGCCATTCCGGGCTCGTCCTTTGTCGGATTTCTTCATTTTTGGTCTCGTTAAAATGATGAGATCGAGATCTTTAACCATGCAAAGTTTGGTTTAGATCTGGGTGCATTAGATACTTCGTTTCTATTGCCGAAGTAGCACCCAGAAACTGTTTTACAATAGTGATCATTTTCAGTTATCGTCGGACCAACTTCGAAACATTGTCGTTTCTTCGTTTCAAGTTGAAACCGAACGATTCTTGTTGCATATCAAAGTAGCAGTACTTTTCTACGCTCCTGCAAATTTTCATCAAGATCTGAGTTCATGTGACCCTTCGACCATGTCGTTGAAGTGGGACCTATACACTGTTTTGACACAGTAAAGTTTTATGATTTTTGTCCAACTTTGAGACGACGCCGTTTCTTCGTTTCAAGTCGGAATTTCTTCTTTTTGCATCTTAAAGTAGGGATGTTGGAATACAGGCCTGCAAATTTTCATGACATTTGGACATAGTTTGCTGGTCCAAATAAATTGCCAAACTTTGGTTCGCGTCAGTTTTTTTTGAATGTTTACAAACACTTAGAATATTTTTCAGTGATTTTCTGGTTTTATTGATTTCTTTGAGATTTGTCTCTAGATTTCGTACACGGGTTTTATGAATCATTTTCAAAAGATTTTTCACTCCTAAATGGCTTTCGAAATTATTATATAATATTATTTTTAATTATTAAATTAATTACTCCATAATAGGAGATTTTTCAAAAGCCGTTTTAAAGTGATTTCAAAATCAATTATAAATCCGTTTCGCACCATTATTTTCTATAATAAAAACCTCACACTCACCTTTTAGCACGTCGAGAGAAGTGGAAAGGTGCTTAAACGGTTAGGAAATATCCGGCCTATGAAACCGTGTGTATTTTCTTTCCGGTTAATCCCCGACCTATTCGATTGATCGTTTTGACCTTTGGGTCTAGTTTACCGATGATACGAGGTGGACTTTTTATTGTTTGGAGTGTGAGCTTGCTATTGGTTAGGAAACCGTTTAGTGCGAACGTGGGGTATGAGACTCATTGTTAACACTTTACGGGTTCCTCTCCAAGAAGTTAGTGACACATTAGCCTCTGGGCGGCCAGTACTGGACCTCTGGGTCACCACGCCTCTGGGCAACCGTCTTTGGACACCTACTCTATGGAGCAGTTTATTTTTCGGCATGCGCCTTTGGGCCTTTATCCTTCTGGGAAGGATCTTGCCGTCTCGCGCATTCCGCATCTGTGCGAGTGATCGATCACAACTCTACAGTACTTGGCAACAACGACTCTGGTCGGTGCACATGCAATATTGGTATTATTTGATGATTTTTACATCCATTCGAGTACCGCCATTCGGTGTTGGTTCTATGGAATCATATGATGTAAGTGCGATTACCTTGTGGATTCACAGTGTCTCTGGACACTGCTTTTCACTGTTTTGATTTCATTGACTTTTCAGTATATCCTCATTGCTCTTTGGAGCATCGATCTTTGCTTGGGCATTGATTACGGACTCTGGTCACTCTTGGGATTATTGCCTATGGGCATCTTTTTATAGCTTTGGCTACGCCGATGATATGAGGCGATTTTATTTATTCTACACTTTGGTGTTGATTTCTCTTTGGAGATTTTTATTGTTTATTGATGATTAGGGATCGTCATTATATTCATGTGGTTCATAATATACTTCTCTTTGGATAAGTACTGTTTTATTTATGTACCGCATTACTATATATCTCAGTTATTACTGATTGTTTAGCTAGCCTGACCCGAGTGTTTTCGCTCGGGTCAGACCGAGTTGTTTCAGGTTAGGTCTCTGGACTTAGCTTCTGTGCTTCCGCTTGGACATTTTCTGCTATGCTGATAGATAGCGCTTTTATTTGTCCACTATTTCTCTACTCTGTTATTATTCAGACTTTGATATGTACATATTTTTAACCCACATGTGTGGGCAGTGGCTTTGTACCCACTTTTTGTATTTGGATCTGTATTGACGATGTATTGTTCTGGGATTTTATATCTGTTATGTGATTCTGTTCTGTGATGTTTTATCATTTAATATTATGCTTTGTCCTGATAGATCTTTAGCCATTTGTAATTTCATTATAAGTATTTACTGAATATGTCGAACCACTTGAAAAAAAAATATAGATACCATCCTTTCGACGTTTTCAGTAGATAGTTATAGCTTGATTAAAAATGGTCGCTTCCACTATACTCTATTCTCCGCTTTAACAGACAGTATTACTCCCGTAATACTCTTTGTTACAGTGGGTATTAGAGTGGGGCATTACAACTTAGCCTTCAGCTGATGTTTCCGTAAGATTTCCAAAACAATACGCAAGTGCGTCTTGTGCTCTTCTTCAGTTCTGGAATAAATCAAAATATCATCCACGAACACTAGTACGAACTTGTTCAACTGATCTCTGAACACTCTATTCATAAGATCCACAAAATATGCTGGCGCATTGGTCAATCCAAACGGCATTACCAGCCACTCAAAGAAACCGGATGGTGTCCTGAAAGCAGTCTTCGGCACACTATCCTTAGCCACTCTTAACTGGTGAAATCCCGTAGCTAAATCCATCTGAGAAAACACCTTAGCTTCGTGAAGCTGATCAAACAAGTCATCTATTCTTGGCAATGGATACTTGTTCTTTTTAGTCACTTTATTCAGCTCACGATAATCCACACACAACCTCAACGATCCATCCGCTTTGGTTACAAACACAACTGGTGCACCCCATTCGGACACACTACGCCGAATGAATCCTTTCTGTAAAAGATCATCAACTTGCACCCTCAACTCTTGTTGTTCCCTAGGCGCCATCCGCCTAAGAGGCATCACAACAGGTCTGGCTCCTTCAACTAGATCAATACGAAACTCGATCTCTCTATGCGGCGGTAACCCTTTGACCTCATCAAAGACATCCTCAAATCCATTAGCGATTGGCAGCGATGACAGTCCATCCCGTGGAACAACCAGCGAATACATGAAGCTCATGAAGACGCCTTCCTCATGCTTACATCGTATCACAACCTTTTGCCCCTCCACATTCTCGACTGTCACCTCCAACCTTTCACAATCAACCTTTGCCGCATACTTCCTAAGCCAGTCCATACCCAAAATAATTCCGAACCCCGCAAAGTTCAGAACAAAACAATCACAAACAAAAGAGCAATCATGACTCGATACAACCAAACCACGACATAGCATACACATACAGGACGAACCCCCAACTGGATTAGTCACAACCAATGGTCTATCAACAATATCCGGGTTTAAACCTAACCGGCCTACAAGTTCATTACAAACAAAAGAATGCGACGCCCCAGTATCGAATAACACTCTAACTGGAACACCACATAAGGAAAGAGTACCTTGAACCACCACACTCTTTCCTTTCTCTTCAGCGGTAGGAGCTTTTGAAGATGATGGAACAGCCCCTAAAGCATAAGCTTGCACAATCTGCTTGTCCTTCCACGGTTCTGGACAATTCCTCTTGATATGCCCCGGCTTGTCACAGTTGTGGCACTTCACCGGCACCTTTGGATTCTTGCAATCTCTGGAGAAATGGCCCTTCTGCTGACAATTGTAGCAGGTCACCTCGCCCTTCGGCTTCTTCTAACCATCCTTACCCTTTTGCTGCTGTTGCTTCCTCTTCTTGTTTCCACTCTGCTGTGGTTTAGACTCTTCCTCGGTTACAGCTACAACAGATCCCTCTTTAGGAAACAGATTCTCGTGCCTGAGAGCTTTCTCCACAAGCTTCTCAAATGGATCGTCCAGATGATCCACCAACTGCCTCCCAAGATAATTGTCCAAGCCTGTCACAAAATTCTCATTCTTCTGATATGAAGATTCAATATACGACCGGGCATACTTGGACAAAGCTTCAAACTCAAAAACATACTCAAGAACTGGTCTTCCACCTTGCTTGAGCTCTACAAACTTCTTGAACAGAACAGATTTATGAGCTGTAGAAATGAACTTAGCTTCAAATCTGGCTTGGAATTGCTCCCAAGTAATTTCTTCCTCCGGAGTATCAATGGTGATAGAGTTCCACCAATCAGAAGCTCTTCCTTGAAGCTGTCTTGATGCGAGCTTCCTTTTGGTTGCATCCTCGATTCCCAAGTCACCAAAGATCCTTCTACAAGCATCTATCCACCTCTGGACTTCAATAGTTGACTTCGTTCCCAATAAAACCTTCCCTCTAAGAGCAGTATAGTCTTTACACAGCTTAGCAAAATCCACCGGTCTTGGAGCTTGAACTTGAATTCCAACATCAACTGCTGACCCCGGAGCTGGCATCCTTCTCATGATCGAAGTCATCATAGCTTCGAACATAGCAGCATAATCAGCAGCCCCTTCAGTAGCACGGCCTTCCCTAGCAGCTGGTCTCCCTCTTCGACTCATTCTTAATATCTATAAAAAGGAATGATTAATACACCTTGAGAACAACTGCATAAGGGACTCAAATCCTTCTAAGCTACTATATTATATATAGTAATCATCCATCAAAATACAATTACGTCTCTCATACGTAGTTACGTCAGCGAGCGTTGGGTAAAATCGATTAACCAAAGCTCTGATACCAAATGTGACGACCGCCCATGACCCCTGCACTAAAACATAGATATAGTGCGCTGTAAGGTGTGCCAGGCAGCCATGGACAATCGCCAAGGTAAGTTAAAACAACAGAATCTATCGTATTACTCACAGCGCATGGATAAAAATACAATAGAGAATATATATATAGTGAAGCTTTTCAACATAGAATCTCATCAATTAAGCTTCATAATAGTTGAATACAAACATCTGAATAGTCAATACATCAAGCCTCACTACATATCACTCAGAGAATTATACAAGCAGCGGAACATCCAGTACATATAGTAAGAAAGTAATATGCAAGCCTCCAGCTCGTCTTTGTCATCAGCATCGTCGGTAACTAAGAACAGCACCTGTCACCTGCTACCTAGTCTGCCCATCCTAAAATGGATGAACAGCCCAAGGTAATAAGAGTTGAACATAAAACCTTGAGTCAGACAACAGTCTTAGTGAGCGGTAAATTAACTAACAACATACCAAAAGAGCATAAAGGTAAAAGGAATAGGAATCCAACCCTCCCACTCCACCTCTTTCTACAGTGATAGCCCCCAGACACACTAAGCAGAAGTAAACATAGCAATCAGACAATTAAAGTAAAGCAATTATCACTCGAGTCAAGGTCGGTGTTTTCCAAGTACAAACCCCCAAGGCCTAAACCAAGATCAGATAAGCACCCAGAAAACATCGCTCTTGAGACCGAATGACGATACAACCAAACATCCATGACTCTGGCTATCACTGTTATCATTGCTTCGATATCACCGTTAATTGAATGACCGGCACATTCTTTCAGCCGTCCATCAAGGGCCAATGGCAACCCCGGTTCTAGACAGAACTCCGCACGTCGTCGCAGCCCGTGCCTAGGACTATCGAATCTGCCCAGAGTACTCGACCACCAACTGTAGTCTTTTGGGACTATCGAATCTGCCCAGCGTACTCTTGCTTTGAGCCTGCTAGAACCTTCAACAACGATGAAATCTCAGCCTTCTAGTCATCCTCCTTGACGACTATTCTCATACTAGCTCAAGCCCCTCTCGAGCCAACCATTATCCTCAAACTCGAAGCATTTCACCGAGTCATCAACATGCTTGGAATGATCCCGTCTGGATTAAACCAAGGTTATCTCACATCATGCCTCGCTTCTTCTCATCATAGCAAAGCCTCATCTCAACATCATCATCAAATCTATCCATATGAGCTTTATCATCCGCGTCATATGCCACGAGCAGCTTTTCTTATTCAAGAGCCTTTCCCTTAGCTTTTGAATCATCTTCGACCAACTTGTCCAAATCAAATCATCAATCAACTAATTTATAACAATCAATCAAGTCAATCATTAATCCAAGTAATCAAGCATTCAAACATGATCTAATAAACAATTATAACAATAATGCCAATCTTGTAAATAAAGAGTCCAAATCTAACAAGCATGAATAATGAACAATATCTCTACAACTTGATGAATGAACTTGCATAGATTAACATGTAGTAAAATGGATGTCAAATCATCATGAACAATGGATCTATACTTAAGTTTACGAAAATGCATGAAATCACTATTTTAAACACATAATCAAGCCACCAATCCGATATACTCCTTTGGATCCGTGTGAGAGATAACCACCACTCACCGAATCTCCTAAACACCTTAAAAGCAACACACTTCAGATCTGGACAGCGAAGGATCTAGCTCGATTCTCCAAAATTCAGCTTCAAACAATGAAATCTCTCTTCGATGGTTGAAGATCTTCAATCTAGCTCTTGGATCTTCGATTTGATCTTCGATTTGGATGGAAGGATTTACAAGATTAGAGTGGAGAAAAGAAGTGAAGAAGTGCAGCACTCGAGCTCTCAAAATGGCAGGACTTCGTCGCTTCAAAATCTGGATCCCAAAAAGAGAAGTAGAACCGTGTATTTATAGGCTGGAAATTCCTTAAGTCATTCGCCCCTTAAGTCGTCCACGACTTAACGAAATCCCACGACTTACGACTCACGACTCAGCCAATTCTACGACCTAGCACTTGCGCGACTTAACCCATACACGCGACCTAACGACTTATCAGAAGTCACGACCTAACACACACGCGACTTAACGACTTAACTGGAATACGACTTAACGACTCAACAACCTCGCGACTTAGCGACTTAACAACATTGCTAGTCTAACGACTTAACCCTTAAGCCCTTACGCGACTTAACTAAACAAAGTGATCTACCTTAGGTCGCTTACGACCTAACTTTAACAACACCCTATAAGTCGCTCACGACCTAAAACCCCACGACTTAAGACCTACCAACTCGAGCCTTCACACGACTCAATGACCTAACACATATGCGCATTCCTCCTTAAGTCGTTTAGACGACTTAACAACTTACGACTCAACGACTTAACGACCTTGCGACTTAACGCTACACAACCTAACTGAGATACGACTTAAGCCAAGTCCCAACGACTTACGACTTAACACCTTTAGGTCGTCTAACGACCTAACTACAACCACTTAACTATTTCCCTTAAGTCGCTCAAACGACCTACCTCCCTTAGGTCGTTGACCCGCCTAATTCTTAAGTCTCTACCCTCCTTAAGTCGCTTACTATCTTAAGCCGTTAACTCCTAAGTCGTTCCAATCCTCTTAAGTCGCTAACTTCCTATAGGTCGCTCCAAACTTTTAAGTCATCTACCCCCTTAAGTCGCTCCACGACCTAACCTCCTTCACGACCTAAGCTCCAACACGACCAAACTCCTTAGGTCTCTTCTATCTCTTAAGTCGCTCCACGACCTAAGCTACCACACGACTTAAGCTACAACACAGCTTATCTCCGAACAACCTAACTTCTACACGACTCAAGCTCTAGTCGACTTAACAACACTACGACCTAATGACAACTGTTTTACAATCTTTCGATCCGTAAAAATACGGGTCGTTACATTCTGGTTAGTGATCCATTCATTTTTTTGTGTGCCGTACTTAGTTTATAAAAAAAATGTAAAAATAAATAAATAATATATATACTAAGTTGCATATCGGTTTTGAGATTTGCCATCTCATCTTCCTCCTAGATTTGATACATGCTCACTTTCTTCCTCTCTTTTTTCTTACATTTCCAACTTTTTCTCAGAAAAAAATAAAAATAAAAATATACAAAGATGAAAAGCTTATATAATTGTTTGAATACGTGTTGTAGCCTGCTTCCCCATTTTTCTTTTGTCGAAAACCTGTTCGTCTCTTCAGCACCAAACGGCACCACCGCTCACAGCTCGCCCACGAGCTCGACCACCTCCAGATACCCAAATTCCACCTCCTTTCTAGACGCATTGCCTCAGTCCCTATAAATTGAATATTGATTTTTAGAAAAAGGATACAGTATATATTTTGTTTCCATCATGTTAATTTTTGACTTGTTTTTCATCGATTCCAAATTATCAGCTTTGGTTCATCGATCTCGAGTCCATCGCGCTTTGCTTTGGGATTGTCGTTTGGATTGGTCGATTGTCGAGTTCCTGATTCAAAATCGTAGCTTGTTGTGTGTCTAATTTCTCTAACCTCGAAAGGTGAGCAATCACTCACGATTGACATTCTTATATCTAGTAAATTTAATTCATATAAAATGACGATTGGAATATGTTGTTAAATGTGAATTGTTAGTTATTTAATTGTTAAAGATGATATGCCATCATCTGCAATTGTTTACCTATGACATATGACACCATAACATGTTGTATATATTATATTTAAATTGTTAGTGATCAAATATGCCTGCTATTGATATGTATGTCATTTTATAAAATTATTTTATTGTTCTCACTCTGCAAGTTCCCTGTTAGTTTAGAAATTCCCTATGGATTGAAATAATACATACCCGAATGATTTTATTGTAACGACCCGTAAATTTTCAATAATTAAAGTTGTCAATTTAATAATATTTTGGTAAATAAATTTGGAAGAAATAAAAACTTTGTAATTTAATGATGAAATGAATGCCAAAATGGAATGTAACAATGTATTTAAAAACTAATTATTAACAATTGAAATGAAATTACAATTTATTGAAGTAATGTAAATTGTTATACTTGGCTATAAATTTATGTACGATAACAAATGCAAACATTAAAATTTATAAATGATTTAGTATGAAATAAATGACTACTGGATAAAGATTACATATATAAGAATGGTAACATAAGTTTGTGGACAATGAATTCAAAAAGGGTGATTAAAAGTTATAGTAACGGTTGTAAGTTACTATTTAATTGGTCTATTAATTAAATTGTAAATGTTAGATTTGGGGTATAAAACTGAATATAAGTGAATAAATGTAAGTGGTATGAATAAATGAATTTGTATATAGTTTATGGTAATTGGATGAATTAAACATTTTGTAAGCAATTATGATAATTAGTGGACATAATAAACTTGAATGTGATATAAAGATAATGATAACATTTATTGCAAGTTACATTCTATTTAGGCTATAAAATGAATTGGAAATTTATTACATTTAAATGTAAGTAAATGTTCATTAACTTGGGATAGGACAGTAAATTGTAAAATGTGAATGTAATGAAATAAATGGACATGCAGATTTTATTCATAAGGTAATATAAAAGAATGAAACCTATCTGAATGAATTAATGGAGTATTCAATCATAATAAATGTATACATTTAACAAATTCAATATAATTGAGAACAACTGTTAATCCAAAGGAAAGATGGATATTTGTATATATATTAATGCAATGAAATTTGTAGAGTGGTATAGACTTAATAAATGGATTAAAATTGAATCAAATCAGTTTATTTGAAATTTATTTATAACTTATGGGAATTCAATTTCATAACAAATAGATTTATGGTAAGAGAATGAAATTAATTACTATGTAAACTGAAATTTGAATGAATTGGGAAGTTATTAATGTATTAGTATCTAAACCAATGTTAATATGGATTTATTGGGAATTTAAACTTATACTTTTAAAATTAGATAATAATACAGTGTTTACACGTAATGACTTTCTATATTTTATTTTCTATCTCCCTATGTTTGTTTCTCTAATTTTTATTTTCTATTTTATTTCTATAAATTTTGAATATATTCATTTGTTCTTTGATTGATTTTTCTTTGAATAATAGCTTAGGAATTTCAAGAGATATAGGTTACCTGTTTTGTGTATTTATTGCATTTTTATTGCATGCAAACAAAGGAAAATTACACAAGATTCTTCCTCCTTAATTTGTGCCTTTTTAATTTCTTGCTTTTTTTTACCTACCCTCTTTATTTCAAATCTTATCCAATTACTTCCCACATCTCTAGCCGTGCATAACTCCTTCTATTAGCCATGAGAAACATCTCATTTCCTATCTCTTCATTCTTATTCATGGCTAAGAAAAGGAAATATAATTTAATCCATTAAGCCATTTGATTAAATAGGAAATAAATCCCCTCATTTACTAGCCTCTTTATTTCTTGCCATTCTTTTGGTCATTCATCTTCATAACCCTAGCCGCCATATCATATTTGCAATTCAAGTACAAAGCTTTCCTACATCTCATTCTCACGTTCATTTCTATTTTGAGAAAAAATGTAAGTTTTTTTCCATGGCTTCTTCCTTTCTTATTCTCTTTTTATTTTGTTTTTTTTCTTTCTTTTGTTTTCTATTTTGTTCAAGTAATGGTTTCCTTCTTCCTTCTCTTTTTTTTCATTTTTTCTTTCTTTGTCTTCCTCCAAGCTAGGCTCAGCCTCCATCTTCTCCGAGCACACCTCTAACCATCATGACCAAGCAACACAAGATGATGGTTGAACCCATATGTGGCGTAGCTAAGCCATTGATTGATTAAGGCAAGTTATGCCACTTTGATTCATTTATTTTTCCATTGTTTTAACCTCTATTCTTTTGTATTGTATTCATATTTATATCTTGCTTGTTTATTTTGTGAATACAAGATTTACATCTTGGCTCTCTCTCCATCCAAATCTAGTCATGCTTTCATGTTTTCCGGATTTTTGTTTGTGTGTTTGCTTTGCAAACTTCAGCGTAAAATGGTGAGTAATCACCCTGACATTCATACTTATATAACTGTGAATTGGTAGCAAGTGAAAGTGTAGAAATAATTATATTATGTTATACATGCCTATGATTTATTTATATGATATTAAATACTGTTTATATGCCTGTTATATCATCTGTTATAATATTATTTGTATACTGTTATTTATTTCCTGCTTATCATCACTGCAAGTTCCCTATCACTATGGGTTGAAATGATACATACCCGAACGGACTTTAGAATAGGAAAAAAATCATTATGGGCTGAAATGATAGGCCTGAGCGATTTTTATTTATTTTTATTTAACTTGCGATTGCGGGTTTGAAATGATAGAACCCGGATTTTTCTTTGTAAATTACGGATTGAAATGATATATTATCCGTATCACTTGACCTAGGTTAGAAAATATTATACAGACCCGTGGTTATTTTATATAATTTTTTCTGGAAGTTTTAAGTATTTTGAGGAAATGTAAATTTTGATATTTTAATTTAAATTTAGTTTTTAAAATAATTTAATAAAGTGAAAAATGATTTTATATGTATTAAAAATGTTAGATAAATGAATGGAAATTTGTGATTGGAAATATAAACTAATTTGGAAATATGTGATATTGATTAAGATAATAAATGCTCTTTATTGTGAAAATAAAATGTATGTTAAAAATGAAAATTTGACATGAAATTTTAATTAATGGAATTTAAAGAGTCTTATTTATGATAAATAACTTAATAATTAAGTTTGATTTAATTTGGAATCTTAAATATAACCTAGTAATTGTAATAAAGGTTGTTCCTGGGATGGACATATTTTGTATAATAACAAATGTATTTTTGAATAAATAAAATGAAATACATTTTTATGGGGCATCTTGTAATAAGTTTTGGAATCATAGTGGAATTGATGTCTAAAGAAATATGTAAAGTTTTAATTTATGAAAGAAACGTGTAAAGTTCTAATTAATGAAAGAAATATGTAAAGTTTTAATTAATGAAAGAAACATGTAAGTCTTAATTAGTGTAATATTGATTAAAATAATAAATGCCCTTTTTGTAATAAAACGTAAATTAAAACGTACATTTGATAATGTAAGTTTAATTAGTGTAATATTGATTAAATGATAAATGCTCTTTACTGTAATAGAAATGTAAGTTAAAAAGTACATTTAATATGTAAGTTTTAATTAATGTAAATAACATATTTTAATGACTAAAATAATAAAGTTTCTTTATTGTAATGATAATGTAAGTTAATAAGGTACTTTTAACTTAACATAAGAATTTCAGCATTAAATTGGATATTACAGTAACAAAGTTTATTTAACTATGAGGCTATGATAAAATGACCATGTTAAAAATTTGTAAGTATATAAATACTTTGATTATATACAATGTTAAATTGGAAAGTATTACATTCCAAAAATGCTATGATTCCTTAAGGTTACATTACCAAAATGCTATGATAACTTAAAGGGAGATTTCAAGTTTAATAAATTAAAGGAAATATTCAGTGATTTTGAAATTTGGGTTTTATTGAAATGATATATTATTGAATTGGTTTTGAAATGGAAAGATATATTTTTGAATTGGTTTTGAATGAATATGTTTTGGGTTTGAAAGTATGTATTATTTTGTAATAAATGATATGATTTTGAAATGGTTTAAAGGATGTATTTTGATTGAAAAATAAACTATTTTTAAATGACCACGGTGTTATAATAACGATTGGTTGTTAAAGAGACCGGGATCGGATATGGACATACTCTCTGTCGATACCGAAAACCACTTTGACAACTGTGTACGCGGCGGAGTTTCCAGAATGAAGTAGGATGGTGGCGACGATCCTAAGGTATATACGTGGACCCAACTCCCGTGAGTTGGCATAAGGTGGCTAAAACAGGAGCGATTAACGGACCAAGGAGGTAGCACCTCTGATCGGACACACTTCTTCGATACCATTCTATTACTTGTGATTGATTTGGTGGCCACCCTTGATTTGGGAGTGTTGTTCGAGGTGGGCGGTAGTGGCTGCTATGCGTCACCACCAGTCCGGATGCGTAATTGGTATATCTACCCTGGCATTGCCTTGTGTGCCGTGTCACCTACCATATCGAGCCCACTACGATTTTGGTTTAAAGATCCGATCGCGTTAAGGTTCACCATCCCCTTAACGCTATTTTCTATATGATTATACTTTACTGATTAGACACTACTGTATATAGCGTATATTACTATATAGTAAATAGTTTAACGGATCCTTAGAGGATGGGAGGTCCCAAGCATCCTTTAAGTTACTTGTACTTTTACTACAGTTCCCTTGAGTTGGTTTACATTGTATAAGTATGTATGTTCTGACTCGAGTGTTTGTATTTTTATTTACGCTCGGGTCAGCCTGAGTTATTCACAGATTTGGATTCCACTTTCTGGGGATTGGAATCGCTGGAGATTATCTGCTTTTCTAGTCTTACCTATCCCAGTTCTGTTGTTCTATCCAGCTTGTACTTGGTTGTCATCCTGAGACTTCTGCTGTACTTTATTTTCTCCTGTTGTATCTTATGTAACTCTGATATATTTATATAGTAGCTTCATGAACTACTATCTCTTTTACTTCCACTGCATTATTATTACTCTATGTCTATGATCTGTGATTTCATTTACTGTATATTCTAAGATTTGCCAAATTTTATTTACAACGCGGTATTTTGAGCAATTCAAGTCCGACATGTGCGGATGCGAATGGTTGAAAATATCGGGGCGTTACAGTTGGTATCAGAGCTCTGGTTTTAGGCAAAACTCAGTATATAGAGTAAATTTAATTTCAGAATCACTTTCGTTCGAGCTTGAATTCCTTCTTCTTCAATTCGGTTTCCTTTGAATTTTGGAACGTTCCCTGCTGTTCCAAAATCCATTCATGTCCCTCACTATTCATCTTCTTGATTCTGGAGTATCCCATAACTCCGCTTCGTATGATCTTTATAGCGGATTGGCGGTCCCGCCAATCTCAAAATTTGAATTGTAAAAGGGTAAAACTCCTTTACAATCAACATCGATTCACCAGAGATTTATATCTATCCTTGGTTTAGATGCTAATATCTTTTGTTATTCCAAACTCTAACTCTTGAGATCGAATGTAGATTTACCCCAGAAAATCCACATTGATCTTATTCTTTAAGTCACGGTTAACCCGGTTAAGGTTGCTCGTGATACATATATGCTTATCCATCTTCCTATTCTGTTATTTAATCATGTCATCCTTATTTCCAACTTATTTCCAAATCAGAATTTCCTTTGATTTGAGTTAATCATATTTGAATCTCTATCTTTCTTTAAAAATCTATTCATGCATAGGGTATTTGTAAACTAATATTTAAAATTAAAATGTTTTATATATTGTGTTGTTTGAGTTGTTGATGTTGATTTGGGTTTTCGATCGATTTGTCTGATCAACGAGATCGATGGGATCTCCAAAACACTTGAACAAAGCAAACTGACACAATAGGGTTTTAAATTTAGTAGATGGATAAATTTTGTATAATTATAATATGTATAAGGTTAATTTTCTAAATTTTTGATAATTAATGGAATTGGGTGTTAAGAAATAATATTTAACTTTGCTTGTATTTTATAATCATTGGCTTTAGTTCATATATAAATAATTAAACATGATTATAAATTAATTTGGAAATTTAAATGGATTTAAATCAAGAATGTGAGAATTTAATTTCCGATGATTTCGAACTTTGTTTTGAAAGTTTTAAAAGGATATATTATTTAAAGGTAATTCTAGTAGGAATTGTTTCAAAGGATTTTAATTTGTAAATCAGTGTTCTTTTCTTTGTCGCTGGAAAATAATTTCAGTGATGACTGCAGCATCATCGACGTTCATTTTCGAGTTTCGAAGCGAAGAGACCATCTTGTAACCTTCCTATAGTTTTGTTTTGGAAAATTAAATTTATTTGGCTTTCTAATTATGACTTGATTTATAATATATGTGATTTAAGAGTTGATTTGAAATATATTATATATATTTAATTATCTCTAAGATAGTTTGGAGTAAATCGAAAGTCTAATTCTTAAATTTTATCTTAAAGGATAATTTCAATTATAAAAGGAAATCAAAATTTGAATAAATATTGAAGCTTGGATAATTGAGTTAAGAAATTTTTATTTGTGTAATATTCTCTTGCATTCCAATATAACTTACCTAAATTATTAAAAGTTAAATATGTAATTGGAGAACACACAATATAAAGGAGATTTTATAAATAAAATTTGAGTGGTCATAATAAATGTTATACACTTAAATTTTAGTTATAAAGGATCAATAGAGGTGAATAGAATAAAAGGTTAATTGAATAATTTATAAGTTAAAATGGTATTAAAGGAATTATAAAAAAAAAATTTGAGTAGTTATAAAAGTGTAAATAAACTTAATATATATAGGATTTGATATATTAAGTGGAACAAATTTAAGAATAAATTGAAATAAAGAAGAATGAAATTTAATGAATAAAGATGAATATAATAAATGATTGTTCAAATTCATGACTTTGTAAATTGTTGATTTGATGATGAGATAATGAGATTTATAAATAATTAAGATTTATTTAACGTAAGGAAGAAAATCAAATGGATGACATTAATTATTAATGTAAGATGGAAGTTTCATGGTTTAGATTTATTATCTTCTTTGCTTTCTAACCCCTTTTCTTTCAGGTTGTTTCTATTCTCCTACCTTCTTCCTTTTCGGGGACGAAAAGTTTTGAGTGGGGGAGAGTGTAACGACCCGTAAATTTTCAATAATTAAAGTTGTCAATTTAATAAGATTTTGGTAAATAAATTTGGAAGAAATAAAAACTTTGTAATTTAATGATGAAATGAATGTCAAAATGAAATGTAACAATGTATTTAAAAACTAATTATTAACAATTGAAATGAAATTACAATTTATTGAAGTAATGTAAATTGTTATACTTGGCTATAAATTTATGTACGATAACAAATGCAAACATTAAAATTTATAAATGATTTAGTATGAAATAAATGACCACTGGATAAAGATTACATATATAAGAATGGTAACATATGTTTGTGGACAATGAATTCAAAAAGGGTGATTAAAAGTTATAGTAACGGTTGTAAGTTACTATTTAATTGGTCTATTAATTAAATTGTAAATGTTAGATTTGGGGTATAAAACTGAATATAAGTGAATAAATGTAAGTGGTATGAATAAATGAATTTGTATATAGTTTATGGTAATTGGATGAATTAAACATTTTGTAAGCAATTATGATAATTAGTGGACATAATAAACTTAAATGTGATATAAAGATAATGATAACAATAATTGCAAGTTACATTCTATTTAGGCTATAAAATGAATTGGAAATTTATTACATTTAAATGTAAGTAAATGCTCATTAACTTGGGATAGGACAGTAAATTGTAAAATGTGAATGTAATGAAATAAATGGACATGCAGATTTTATTAATAAGGTAATATAAAAGAATGAAACCTATCTGAATGAATTAATGGAGTATTCAATCATAATAAATGTATACATTTAACAAATTCAGTATAATTGAGAACAACTGTTAATCCAAAAGAAAGATGGATATTTGTATATATATATTAATGCAATGAAATTTGTAGAGTGGTATAGACTTAATAAATGGATTAGAATTGAATCAAATCAGTTTATTTGAAATTTATTTATAACTTATGAGAATTCAATTTCATAACAAATAGATTTATGGTAAGAGAATGAAATTAATTACTATGTAAACTAAAATTTGAATGAATTGGGAAGTTATTAATGTATTAGTATCTAAACCAATGTTAATATGGATTTATTGGGAATTTAAACTTATACTTTTAAAATTAGATAATAATACAGTGTTTACACGTAATGACTTTCTATATTTTATTTTCTATCTCCCTATGTTTGTTTCTCTAATTTTTATTTTCTATTTTATTTGTATAAATTTTGAATATATTCATTTGTTCTTTGATTGATTTTTCTTTGAATAATAGCTTAGGAATTTCAAGAGATATAGGTTACCTGTTTTGTATATTTATTGCATTTTTATTGCATGCAAACAAAGGAAAATTACACAAGATTCTTCCTCCTTAATTTGTGCCTTTTTAATTTCTTGTTTTTTCTACCTACCCTCTTTATTTCAAACCTTATCCAATTACTTCCCACATCTCTAGCCGTGCATAACTCCTTCTATTAGCCATGAGAAACATCTCATTTCCTATCTCTTCATTCTTATTCATGGCTAAGAAAAGGAAATTTAATTTAATCCATTAAGCCCTTTGATTAAATAGGAAATAAATCCCCTCATTTACTAGCCTCTTTATTTCTTGCCATTCTTTTGGCCATTCATCTTCATAACCCTAGCCGCCATATCATATTTGCAATTCACGTACAAAGCTTTCCTACATCTCATTCTCACGTTCATTTCTATTTTGAGAAAAAAATGTAAGTTTTTTCCATGGCTTATTCCTTTCTTATTCTCTTTTTATTTTGTTTTTTTTTCTTTCTTTTGTTTTCTATTTTGTTCAAGTAATGGTTTCCTTCTTCCATCTCTTTTTTTTTCATTTTTTCTTTCTTTGTCTTCCTCCAAGCCAGGCTCATCCTCCATCTTCTCCTAGCACACCTCTAACCATCATGATCAAGCAACAAAAGATGATGGTTGAACCCATATGTGGTGTAGCTAAGCCATTGATTGATTAAGGCAAGTTATGCCACTTTGATTCATTTATTTTTCCATTGTTTTAACCTCTATTCTTTTGTATTGTATTCATATTTATAACTTGCTTTGTTTATTTTGTGAATACAAGATTTACATCTTGGCTCTCTCTCCATCCAAATCTAGTCGTGCTTTCGTGCTTTCCGGATTTTTGTTTGTGTGTTTGCTTCGCAAACTTCAGCGTAAAAAGGTGAGTAATCACCCTTACATTCATACTTATATAACTGTGAATTGATAGCAAGTGAAAGTGTAGAAATAATTATATTATGTTATACATGCCTATGATATATTTATATGATATTAAATACTGTTTATATGCCTGTTATATCATCTGTTATAATATTATTTGTATACTGTTATTTATTTCCTGCTTATCATCACTACAAGTTCCCTATCACTATGGGTTGAAATGATACATACCCGAACGGACTTTAGAATAGGAAAAAAATCGTTATGGGCTGAAATGATAAGCCTGAGCGATTTTTATTTATTTTTATTTAACTTGGGATTGCGGGTTTGAAATGATAGAACCCGGATTTTTCTTTGTAAATTACGGATTGAAATGATATATTATCCGTATCACTTGACCTAGGTTAAAAAATATTATACAGACCCGTGGTTATTTTATATAATTTTTTCTGGAAGTTTTAAGTATTTTGAAAATGTAAATTTTGATATTTTAATTTAAATTTAGTTTTTAAAATAATTTAATAAAGTGAAAAATGATTTTATATGTATTAAAAATGTTAGATAAATGAATGGAAATTTGTGATTGGAAATATAAACTAATTTGGAAATATGTGATATTGATTAAGACAATAAATGCTCTTTATTGTGAAAATAAAATGTATGTTAAAAATGAAAATTTGACATGAAATTTTAATTAATGGAATTTAAAGAGTCTTATTTATGATAAATAACTTAATAATTAAGTTTGATTTAATTTGGAATCTTAAATATAACCTAGTAATTGTAATAAAGGTTGTTCCTGGGATGGACATATTTTGTATAATAACTAATGTATTTTTGAATAAATAAAATGAAATACATTTTTATGGGGCATCTTGTAATAAGTTTTGGAATCATGGTGGAATTGATGTCTAAAGAAATATGTAAATTTTTAATTTATGAAAGAAACGTGTAAAGTTCTAATTAATGAAAGAAATATGTAAAGTTTTAATTTATGAAAGTGACGTGTAAAGTTCTAATTAATGAAAGAAATATGTGAAGTTTTACTTACTGAGAGAAACATGTAAAGTCTTAATTAATGAAAGAAACATGTAAGTCTTAATTAGTGTAATATTGATTAAAATAATAAATGCCCTTTTTGTAATAAAACGTAAATTAAAACGTACATTTGATAATGTAAGTTTAATTAGTGTAATATTGATTAAATGATAAATGCTCTTTACTATAATAGAAATGTAAGTTAAAAAGTACATTTAATATGTAAGTTTTAATTAATGTAAATAACATATTTTAATGACTAAAATAATAAAGTTTCTTTATTGTAATGATAATGTAAGTTAATAAGGTACTTTTAACTTAACATAAGAATTTCAGCATTAAATTGGATATTACAGTAACAAAGTTTATTTAACTATAAGGCTATGATAAAATGACCATGCTAAAATTTTGTAAGTATATAAATACTTTGATTATATACAATGTTAAATTGGAAATTATTACATTCCAAAAATGCTATGATTCCTTAAGGTTACATTACCAAAATGCTATGATAACTTAAAGGGAGATTTCAAGTTTAATAAATTAAAGGAAATATTCAGTGATTTTGAAATTTGGGTTTTATTGAAATGATATATTATTGAATTAGTTTTGAAATGGAAAGATATATTTTTGAATTAGTTTTGAATGAATATGTTTTGGGTTTGAAAGTATGTATTATTTTGACGGTGTTATAATAACGATTGGTTGTTAAAGAGACCGGGATCGGATATGGACATACTCTCTGTCGATACCGAAAACCACTTTGACAACTGTGTACGCGGTGGAGTTTCCAGAATGAAGTAGGATGGTGGCGACGATCCTAAGGTATATACATGGACCCAACTCCCGTGAGTTGGCATAAGGTGGCTAAAACAGGAGCGATTGACGGACCAAGGAGGTAGCACCTCTGATCGGACACACTTCTTCGATACCATTCTATTACTTGTGATTGATTTAGTGGCCACCCTTGATTTGGGAGTGTTGTTCGAGGTGGGCGGTAGTGGCTGCTATGCGTCACCACCAGTTCGGATGCGTAATTGGTATATCTACCCTGGCATTGCCTTGTGTGCCGTGTCACCTACCATATCGAGCCCACTACGATTTTGGTTTAAAGATCCGACCGCGTTAAGGTTCACCATCCCCTTAACGCTATTTTCTATATGATTATACTTTACTGATTAGACACTACTGTATATAGCGTATATTACTATATAGTAAATAGTTTAACGGATCCTTAGAGGATAGGAGGTCCCAAGCATCCTTTAAGTTACTTGTACTTTTACTACAGTTCCCTTGAGTTGGTTTACATTGTATAAGTATGTATGTCCTGACTCGAGTGTTTGTATTTTTATTTACGCTCGGGTCAGCCTGAGTTATTCACAGATTTGGATTCCACTTTCTGGAGATTGGAATCGCTGGAGATTATCTGCTTATCTAGTCTTACCTATCCCAGTTCTGTTGTTCTATCCATCTTGTACTTGGTTGTCAACCTGAGACTTCTGTTGTACTTTATTTTCTCCTGTTGTATCTTATGTAACTCTGATATATTTATATAGTAGCTTCATGAACTACTATCTCTTTTACTTTTGCTGCATTATTATTACTCTGTGTCTGTGATCTGTGATTTCATTTACTGTAT
Source organism: Allium fistulosum (assembly GCA_030737815.1). NCBI lineage: Eukaryota > Viridiplantae > Streptophyta > Magnoliopsida > Asparagales > Amaryllidaceae > Allium > Allium fistulosum. The sequence goes on along the minus strand of CM060901.1, from coordinate 519,272,643 downwards.
ATTCTGAGATTTGCCAAATTTTATTTACAACGCGGTATTTTGAGCAATTCAAGTCCGACATGTGCGGATGCGAATGGTTGAAAATATTGGGGCGTTACATTTATAGAATAGAGGAAAATCGTTATGGGTTGAAATGATAAGCCCAAACGATTTTATTGAATTTAAATTTTTGGTTTGCGTGTTGAAATGATATATACCCGTAAATATTAAATTTAAATTGCGGGTTGAAATGATAAATATCCGTATCACTTGACCATAGGATAGAAAATTATATATGGACACCGTTGGTCTATTTTTGAAAAATGATTTCCAGGGTTTTGAAAGGAAATATTGGGTTTAATAAAAAATTTGATTTTTAAAATATAATATAAAGATTTTATTTTAATATTTGTAAATTTGATTTTAAATTATATGTTTTGGAAATTTTAGAATTATAAGTTAAAGTTTCAAAATGTAAATTATAAATTTTTACTTATAATTTTATTATTTTTAAATATATAAAATAAGATTTAAAATAGATTTAATAATAAGATTTAATTTAATAATAATTAATATAATAATATTTAATAAGATTTTAATTTAGCTAATATATGTATGTAAATTATGTTTTAAGTATTTATTTAAATTTATATTTGTATTTTAAAATAGATTTTGTAATAACTTTAATAAAAATTAAGGTTGAAAAGATAAATGGAGTTGACTTGTAAATTAATTGATTTAAGAATTGAATTTAATCAGTATTGATTTGGAACTTAATGATTTTTGAGATATTTAAGGATATGATTTTATAACTTAATAAGTTGATTTGGATAGAGGTGATTTAATGAATATTTCAAATTAAAAAAAATTGGAAATTGAATATTTAGTTTTGATTTAAATGTGTAATTTGAGATTTTATTTAAATGTTTATAAAAGTGATTAGGTGAATGTTTTAGAATTAAATGTAATTGAAGTTAGATATTTAATTATTGATTTTATTTAAATTTGTAATTTGATTTTTTATTTAAATGTTATTAAAATGATTAAGTGAGTATTTTCAAATATAAATAAAATTAAAGTTGAATATTGAAATATAAATGAAATTTATCAAATTGAGTTATTGTAAATTGTTTAAATATTTAAACTTTGAAACCTATTGAATTGTAAGTGGTTTAAATTTGTAGTTCAAACCTGGATTTGAAATCGATATAAATTAGAAATGGTTTTATTGAGAATCGGAATTGAACCTTTAACCTTTTTAATTGGAACTGTTGAACTGAGATTGATTTAAATTGAAATTTGGAACTAAAGTTGATTTGAATTGATTTGTGAAGTTGGAAGAAATTTGAAACTATTTCGATATAAACTATTTTTAATATATAAACTATTTAATCTATAACCTATTTTTAAATATAAATTATTTTTAATTTATAACTATTTCAATATATAAACTCTTTTCAATATCTAAACTATTTAAGTTGGAAATGTTATGATTTAGATTTAATGGATTTAAATACTAATATTTTGATATAATGGTTTAAATTATTTTGTGGATATGATCTTGGAAGTTGATATGATTTCGAAAATGATATGATTTAGAAAGTGGATATGATTTTGAAAGTGATATGATTTTGAAATGAAAATGATATTTCGATATGAAGTATGGACTGTTTGAAATGATTATAAAAATGATTTTATAAAAACACCACCGTGTGAAATAAGCATTTAGTTGTTAAAGAGTCCGGGATTGGATATTGTCATACTCTCTGCCAATACCGAAAACCACTTTAACAACTGTGCACGTGGTGGAGATTCCAGAACGAAGTAGGATGGTTTGGCGACGATTCTGTATGAGGTATGAATACAACCCTGACTCCATCGAGTCAGCTTGATGTGGCTAATACAGGAGCTGTATCGGGCCAAGTGGGGTCGCTCTCCCTATCGGGAATATTTCTTCAATACCATTCTATTACTTTGTGATTTGATTGGGTGCACCTTTGATTTGGGAGTGTGTCTCAATGTGGGCGGTAGTAGCTGTTATGCGTTACCACCAGTCCGGGAGTGCAAACGGTAGAATCTTACCCTGGCATTGCCTCGTATGCCTTGTTGCATGCCTTATCGCGCCTTCTACGAGATTGTTTTGTACCATACCTATGGAGTGCCCTCTTATAGCCCTCCGGTTTATGGAGGAATTATGTACTGTATAGACTACGGGAATATATAAAATGTGTTAAGGTGGATATGGGTAACGCCTTAACGCTATTTTAATAGTTTACTTTACTATAGACATTATCTATGTAGCGTATTGTACTATGTATGTAGATAGTTTAACGGATCCTTAAAGGATGGGAATCCCAAACATCCTTTGAGTTACTTTGTATTTCACTTAACATTTCACTTGAGTTGATTTACTAGTATAAGAATGTTAATCCTGACTCGAGTGTTTTGTGTTTTGCTTTATGCTCGGGTCAGACTGAGTGTCATAGCATTTGACTTACCTTTGGAGTTTGGAGCTTTGCGTGAAGATCTGTCTCTTATCTATTCAGCTTGTTTGGTTATTTTCTTATTGTTTATGTTCAAACTTGACATTTGCTTATATATTTGAGATTCCATTGTATTTGAAATTTCTATTGTATCTTGTTTTAGACTCTGATGTTCTATAGTAGCTTCATTAACTACTATTTATCTATTTTCGCTATTTATTGTTATTACTCTGTGTCTGTGATTCTGTGATTGATTGATTTACTGTATATGCTAAGTTTTTCCAAATATAAATTAACAATCTGTTGTTTTGAGCAATTCAAGTCTGACATGAGTGGATGATTGTCGATTTGAATGGTTTGAAATAGCGGGTCGTTACAGTTGGTATCAGAGCTCTGGTTTAGGCAAAACTTAGCATATGGAGTAAAAACTCATTAGAGATAGGGTAGTAATACCCTAGAATGAGTAAATTAATTACAGTATCATCTTCGTTCGAGCTTGAAATTTCTTCGTTAGGATCCTCCTAGATTAGGGTTTCCTTGGAATTTTGGAACTTTCCCCTTTGTTCTGAAACTTATTCTTGTCTCGTCCTATTTGGGTCCTTTGGTATTAGAGCATCCTTCAACCTCAACCGTCAACCTCGTACTTAGGTGTGACTGATTCCATCGGCGGTCCCGCCAACCATGGTATGATTTGTAAACTGGTGAAACACCTTTACAACAGGCGTCTATTCACCAGAGATTTTACGTCCCCGGTTATGATGCTGCTATTTCTGCTAAGCCCGAACCATTTCTCTTGTAGACGACCAGGGTAATTCTATCTTCAATGCCAAAGCTCCAAATTTCAAGCTTGCACCACCATCACGCTGTAATATAGCAAACTAGGTAACCATGAATGCGATCGCCAAAATCCAAAGACTCCAAAGAATTCCAAACAGAAAGCTGAAGGCTACTGAATCTATATCTACTATCTGACTATCTGAAAATCTAACTCTAGGCTGCTCGTGTGGAAAATTGTGGGCACCCAGTTTAGAAAGGGAACAATAAACTCTAGGTCAGTCATGGGACTGGTATGAGCAAACAAAAACAGTTTATCTTTAACAAAAGAAGACAAAAGAAATCTGCAATGCTTTTTGGAAAATGAAACTACCATAAGGCCTCCTGCCACACACACCATGCAAGCGCACACTTGGAGGAGATTTCTCCTTATGATAGTCAAACATGCTTGATACGCAAAATCCTTTTGATATTATTATTGGTGCTTAGTGCAGAAAACATTTCGAAAGTATAATATTAATCTTAGCCAACATACACATTTCGTAGTATGCCTACTATAGCTACCATCTATACGGCAGGCCACCACCATAAGTAAATGGCAGGTTATACAACTAAAACCGTACAGGGCGCGTATTGTTTCTTTGGATTTTCAACAAATGGTCAGGCTAAATAACTTCCTTATCGAAATGGGTACGCCTTTGGAAGGACGCCCCCGAGAACCTAACCGGATCTCTGCCAAACAAGGCCGACGTTACCTCACGCTGTAATGAAGCTATAACTAGGTAACTACCACACAAGTATGCCATCCCCCCATCGTAACCGACCTTTATCCAAGAGCTCTCAATCACCAACAACCACAAAGCAATAGATTTTGCAGCAACCACATAAGTTAAATATCTGGGATCCATACCTTGATACCACTTTTATCCAGAAGAAAATGGACATACCCTAAGGACGCTACCACCAAACAACCTTGCCGCATCCTTCCTGTTTCGACCATTTCGGGTTGTGAGGTCCGACGAGGTCTCGTCCACAAAGCTACGCTTTTCACAAAAGCCATGCTTCGATCAACAAATGATCAGCAACACTTAGCATGCCACATTACCAAATTGGGAATGTATCACTAGTGACCATCAACTACATAACCTCTGAGCTCATACGTCTTAGAGAAGGGTGTTAAGCTAAGAGAATAAATTCTCCACCACCAACAGAAACGTATTTAATAGAAACCAGCTTTACATCTCAAAGTGTAACGTCAGACATACATCCATACAAGTCCGTTCCGGGTTCAAACGGAACTGAAGGCACTTCAAAGAAGCCCTTGCAATCCGGATATTCACTAATCACGTCCGGACTCCCCATCACAAAGGGTGATACAAATCTCTATACCGGGTCCAGTTGGTGCAGAGACATTCGATAGGTAATCCTTTCGTTTTCGAAAATACCCGGTCTTCACCACCATCTGCAAATGCTATCCAATTCGACATATCATTAATTCAGAATGGGTTTTATGACATAAAGTCCATTCCCGGCTAAACCGAATAATGAGCGCTTAACTTTGAAAACATATGGATCCATTTGGATCTTAGTTAAGTCACAACATATTTCCCAAAACCTTTTCTTTTGAATGGTTTAAACAAATTTCCACTTTTAATCTTTTAAACAAAAGATTCACTTTTAAAATCTACTTCAATTTGAAAAAAAGTTTCCCAAATCTTTAACAAAGATTCATTCATAATATTTCAACAAAAGATCCATCTTTAAGATCCACTTCGGTTCAAAACAAGATTTATCAAATCTTTAACAAAGATTCATTCATAGCTTTCAAAACAATTCCATTTCAAATTTGATTTATAATTTGGAAATCTTATTCAAGAAAAACTGGAAATTCTTCCTTATATGAAAGCTATTATCATTTGAAAACAAAGGGTTTTTGTTTTGGAAAAATCCAATTAAATTTGCTCAAGTTAAAGCCTTTTAAAGTATAAACTGGAAAATTCAACTTCGATTCTTGAATTCAAATTCAAATTTAATTTCAAAACCCTATTATATTCAAAATGGTTTAATTTCACAAACTTCCTTTTCAAAAGTATTTCATATTAAACCCAATTTCACTTCCAAACCATTTTGGATTCAAAATTCAACCTTTAAAATTTCTCATCATTGAAAATAATATTAAATTCAAAATATCTATGACTTAACCAATTTCCCGTGAAATCCATATTTGTGTGTGTGGTGTAGTCTAGGGGTTTTACACACAACAATAGCATATCATAATCAGCATACATCAATATTGATAAGCGGTAAAATCCTATAACGCTTATCTTCCATTCACAAATAAATAATGTAAATTCATCATAGATAAATAATTTACATTCATCACAGCTCAATTCAAAACAAATCATATCACAGAGCATCATACATCAGAGATATCAATCAATTCAAGGCATTTAATACAATTCAATCATCCATAAGTAAGATTTATTTAATCTTATGATTATAATTAATTTAATTAACTCAAAATGAATTAATTACCTATGAATTTATCACTTAACCCTGCTTAATTATCATTAAGTAACTACAAACCATTTTACTTAATTATTAAATTAAATAATTACATAATTACTTCATTAATTATCCTTTAATTACTGATTAATTATCCTTAATTATTACTTAATTAATCCTTAATTATTAATTAATTAACCTTTAATCATTATTTAATTAACCTTAATCTTTAAATTAATTAACCTCTAATCAATCTTTAATTACCTACATTAAGTAGTTATCCATTAAGTAATTATACTTTAATTACTTTCATTAATTAATTAATCCTTAATTAATTAAGACCTTAGTTAATTAAAAGATAACCCACTTATCTTAATTAATTACTTTAATTATCATTTAAATCTTATTAATAACCTTTGGAATTAATTATCAATTACCAATTAACTTAGACCTTTAAGTTAATTAACCTTTAAAACATTTTATCTTCTTAATTAATTCCTTAATTACATTATTAAGTTTATTTAGAATAAACTTTTAAAATAAAGGTTATATATGTATTAAACACTTTAAACTTAAAGTAATTTGTTTTAAAACCTTTAATTAATCCCAAACTTAAATCAACATTTATTATTCAAAAAGAAATGGTTTAAGAAATTGTTTAAACTTGACTAAGTTTTAATTTTAAAAACTTGTTATTCCATTTTACTTTAAAACTTGAACCCGAGTCAAGCCCATCATTCACCCGAGCTCAACCTCGAGCAAAATCCCACACTCTCAAAAAACCCCAGAACTACTTCGAGCAAAACACCATCTTCCCCGAGCTAGAATCTACACAGTAACATCTCTCAACAACCAACATACACGAATGAAACTCGTGCACGTGCACACGAGTTCGCCGCTGCTCCGACCCCCTTCACCATCGCCTACAGGTCATCGTCGACCCACTCGTACTTTTTGTCCACCCAGCATCGTCGATTTCGACTGGAATCGAAAATGAGCAACATGGTCACCTCCTGGAAATCAACTCGATCGACAACATCATCTCGCCCCGACGATACCAATCACCAGAAACCTCGCCCGTCCACCCAAAGCTACGTCACAACCTCATGCATCGATTCCCCCACCACCGATCAACTCCGATGCACCCACGACCACGAAAAACAAATCGACTTCACCATCGACAAAAACAGACTATCAAACCCTAGTTCGACGTCGCCCGGCCACTACGGCGCTTTAAAAATCTAGCGATCATTTTTCCGATGATCCCCATCCTTCACAGTTCCTCTGGCATCAAACACGACCTTCAGCTCGTCGCCGTTCATCGGAATTCGAAAAAATAACCAATATCGATCATTTCGAAAAATCTCATCAATCCCAATCTTAAAAATCAAGATTTTATGATAAAAAATTATCATTTTTCAATTTGAAACAGTTTATATAATTAAAACTTGAAATTTAGATACTTGATTTTCTGACATTAATTGATCATCACAGTTAATTCTCATTTTCGAAATAATTACTTAATATATATACTTATAATTATTTTTAAAATTGATATTACATCCATTCACACATTTCCCTTTCAAAGATCATAGCCTAAAATTTATTGGAGAAAGGGGATTTGATTTTTGAAACTTGGTTCAGCCTATTAGCATCCAAAACCGAGACATTCCTATTTATATACAGACATGCACATACATATACAGAGTATTTTAAACTATATTCCAGTTTAAAAAACATCCATGCATATCATAATTACAATATCACTTCACAGATTTAGCAAAAACATCAAAGTATAAACCAATATTTTTAGTTTATAAAAGGTGTTTACTCACAAATTTTTGAAGAACAGAGCAAAGCCTGGAAATGTTCTTGCTTTTGAAAACTTGAACTTGAATTGATTTTGAACTTTGGTCTGCTACCTGATTTGAAACTTTAATCTTTGCTTTGCTTGATTATTGAGTTGAAATGAATCTGATCTTGTTGAGTTGATCTTTGCATTTGTTTTGATTTTATTTCCTTTTGTTTTAGTTTTCAGTTTAGAAATAGAGAAGGTGAAAGAAGATTTGAAAAAGATGAAGCCTGGTTTCTTCTCTATTACATATCATTTATAATTTAAATTAAAAGAAAATTTTACTTGCCACTTGTAAATGCAAGCTATACTAAATTAACACTTGTTTATGCACGTTTTTATCAACTTACACTTGTTTAAATCCTTTATCATTATCTTACAAATGTTTAAATGTAAGCGTTTTATGTTTAAACCCTTATATATATATATTTATATATAAACAAACACTTATTTTATTTGTTTTGGAAAAAATCAAATTAATTCACAATTAAATTCTAAAAATTAAATTAATTACTAAATTAATTTTGGCTTAAAAACGGGATCGTTACAGTAATTCTCTTATGATTGAGTGTCGATTGCCTCAGGAGTTTTACATGCAGTTTTATCTTCTCGCTTGATTCTCAGCCTAGTGATCTCGACTCCACCCGATAGTCAAGGATTACCCAGATGTTTGGTGAAGTCACTTCTCTTCCTCCCAAAGAGGGAAATTGGATGTGACGCCCCATCTCTATACCCACGCTAGACAAGAACACTACGGTGTAATGCTGTCGACTAGCATGGAGCATAAGGCTGTTGAGGAGCGACCATCCGTGTAACTTCTTTGAGCGAGCACCGATATGTCAGATAGTATAGAATGCATATCATTTAAGGAGGAAATCCGACATACCGAATCAAACTCAAAGCTATCACACAGTGGCTATATATAATCTTCGGAAACAAACATAGAAGTAAACATAACATAAATCAGTCACAGACATCCATATCACAAAGGCGGAAAGAGATATGAATATATAAATAACATTTGAAAGTGTACATCAGAGTAGTGGTCGGAAAGATCCACGATAATACAAAAGAATAGCAGCACGTGCTATACAAAAGAATAAGTACACAACATAGAGTCTATATCTCAAATGTGTACATCCAAAAACTACTAATCTAAGTAGTTAGCCAAAAGTCAGAATAATCCTGAAGAGAAGTCAAGCAGAAGCACCTGTAACATCTCGGTCTGACCCGAGTATTATTTATAAGAAAATAATAAACGGATCAGTCTAGCTATAAATATCAGATGATATGGTATAAAGTAAAAGACATGGCATGAACATGTAATAACTATAATGGCATACTACTATAAGCATGTAAATGATAATCAACTAGAGATTAATCAATATCACCAGAATCTTCTCAAAGATAAAATAGGGTATCATACCCTAAACTTGTATTCATAACAATTCAAGGACACACGAATTCACCAATGCACAAAAATGATAAACATATCAATGAAAATCATGAAAATTGCTGAAGCACAAATTCCAGAAATCAACACACGAAATCCAGAAATCGCATAAAATAGGGGGGATGCCTATCACAAGAACGGGAGCATGAAAACTCACCAACGCGCATAACACATGAACGAGAAGCTATCTCATGGAAGGTATCCATTAAATTTTGACACACGAACGGCCCGAAGACCATGGGGCGCTACCCCAATATGTGATGGTGAAACATCACACAAACGGGGTTTAGTCTCCCTCGTAGACAAAGAGACATCGCTCAATCGCTAGTCTAAATCACAAAAATGATCGTCATGATCATAAAGAACTGTCACTTACACTAAGCCAGTAAATATATGAGTTTAGCTTCATGTCCCATAACCACTAGCTTAACTTAAATATTTACGAACAAACTGTAGATCTTCACTAGAAAATTGTCACCAAAAGGGTTCAATCGAACAAGTCCAAGAGCTAACCGACGAAGTGAACGCAAGCATTTCATACCACTCGTTTTACTAAGTCATTTAATTCGATTTCTCATCCGAGTGAAGTAGAGGCTTGTATATACTAATAGGTTGGAAAACGGTTTAGGAAAAAGAGCTTTGTAATAAAATAGAGTTGAAATCGCTTTGATGAAAGAGTTTTGATATTTACTACTAGTATTGAAACCTTCATATTTTTAAAGTGACAAATCACAAAAATGATTGTAGAAACAATCTATCACAAAAATTCACATTCCAAGACGTGAACAAAATCCAAGGAAATCAGCTCAAAATGCATCAAAGTGGAAGTTCTGTTGAATGTTTTTCAGATAAGATCGCCTACGGAGGGGGGTCCAGGGGGGTGGCAACCCCCTAGGTGGGGGTGCGGGGCCAACGCCCCCGCTATGGGGTTTGACCTAGTGAAGCCAAACGACCTAGTGAAGACAAGCGACCTAGTGAAGCCAAACGACCTAGGAGCCATACTACCTAATGGGTCATGCGACCTACGACCTAAGTGGAAGACAGGTCCAGCGACCTAATGGATAAGGTCCAACAACCTAAGTGGAAGAGACTCGCGACCTAAGGACTCGCGACCTAAAACTCGCGACCTAAGGACACGCGACCTAAAACTCGTGACCTAAAGATACAGCAAAGAGGCACGCGACCTAAAGGGGTACGCGACCTAAAAGGTTTCGCGACCTAAAGGGTTTCGCGACCTAAAGGAGGCGCGAACTAACTCAAACAAGCCGGGCGATATAAGGTCGGAGACGACCTACAACTTAACTCCGAGCGACCTAAGGCCAAAAGCAATAGCGAGCGACCTACGACCTAACTCCGAGCGACCTAAGGCCAGAAGTAATAGCGAGCGACCTACGACCTAACTTCGAGTGACCTAAGTCCAGAACGAAAATCTGCAGGCAGTGACTTCTAGACAGAGCGACCTAAGGCCTAGAATTTGCCAAAAATGCTGAAAAATTGAGTTTCTCGCCAATTCAATCCAAACCAAATGCAAGCATTCATGCTAAAGTGATAGGAAGTCATTCCCAACAATCCAATGACAGTTATAGGCAAGATGTGAGATAAAAATCTCACCTTTGCACCAAAAACCAATGAAGATGAAGCTTGAAACAAAGCAAGAACAGCCCCAAGCTTGAATCAATGTCTTCTTCTTGAATTTGGAGTTAGATGTTGAATTTGCTAATGAACTTGAGCTTGGAATTTTAATTTCCCATTCCCTCCACCATTTTTGATAAAGCTTGAAGTGTTTGATGAAGTGATGAAGAGGAGATGGGGTTGGGACTGAGTTAACAAGTGCAGTCCAAACCAAAGCTCAAAGCAAAAAGTGACGAAAATTTCACTATCTCCAAACATATCAAAGTTTACACTCAAAAAGATCGCAAATGTCATTTTAAACTCAATGGAAGTGGTCTCGAGTCCTAATTTGACCGTATGCAAAAAGTAGCTTTTCGGACTAACATCCGACTGACGATAAAATATTTAAATAAATTATTTAAATATAAAATCGATAAATATGCGGGTTGTTACATTGGAACTTGCATCGATCCTGTTTCTGGAGCTCGACCTGGTCTCCTTCCTCCTGGACGAATGATTTCTATGAATGGTTAATCATGCCCTTTGGATTAACCAATGCTCCTGCCTTCTTCGTTGATCTCAGAAATTGCATTTTCCGTGATGTTCTCAATGAGTTTGTCCCCAATTTCGTTGATGATATTCTTGCCTTTTCTAAGTCTCGGTTGACCCAGTTAAGGTCGCCGTGATTAATATGTCTATCCATCTTTCTTCTTTTGTAATTTAATTATCTTATCTTCCTTTCGAGCCTATCTTCATAGTTAGAATTCTTTTAATTAAGGTTGCTCTAAATTCGAGTCTCTATCCTTGTTGTAGAATCCATTCTTGAATCATCCTGTGAGGGAGTATATTTTTAATTGATATAAAAATGTTTTATATTTTGTTGTTTGAGTTGTTAAGTTTGAATTTGGGGTTTCGATCGATTCGTCTGGCCAACGCTATCGACAGGAATTCCAAAACACTTGAACAGAGCAAACTGACACAATATTGTTTTAGAAATTGATAAATGAAATAATTTAATGTATGGTTATATTTTATATATAAAAGTATAATTTCTGAAATTAGATAGTTAAATGAATTGGTTGTTAGAATGATAATACTAGATTATCATTTATTGTTTTGTCAATATCCCTAAACTATTAACTATTGTGTATGTTATAAGAAGTTGAAATTTTAAAATATGGTTTGCAATGGAAATGGATTTAATTAGGGATTTGAGAATTTAATTTCCAGTGCTTTTCAAAAATTGGTTTTCAAAGTTTTGAATATATATTATTTGAAATTATTTTTGAAAGGAATTTTTTTCCATTTTAAAAGAAGTAAGTCAGTACTCTCCTCTTTTGTCGCTGGAAAATAATTTCGGTGATGACTGCAGCATCATCGACATTCATTTTTGAGTCTCAAAGAGGAGAGAGAATTTAGTAACTTTGCTACACTTTTATTCTGGAAAATGGATTTGATTTGAATTTCTTGAGTATTATTTAATGTATAAAACATATATATTTATGTATATATTTATTTCAAAATGGTTTGAAGTGAAATCAGAAATTTAACTCTTAAGTTCTATGTTAAGTGATGGTTTTCAATTATTGAAATAAAGCAAAAAAAATTGAATAAATTGGAGTGTTTAAAAGGAGAAAAGAAATTGAAATAACTAAAAACAGTTGAACTAAGATAAAATTTATTTGCATAACACTCTATCGCATTCTAAAACATATATAGCTTACCTGAAATATTCAAAAAGTTAAAATGTTAATGTGAATATTGAATTTGAAGGTTATACAAAAGGAAACTTAAATAATAAAAATGTTCAAATTAAATTCTGCTTAATGAAAACGTTGTAAATAAAAGGTAAATTTGTATAGTGCTCAATAACACTCGGTTACATTTATAAAACTTACCTGGAAAAGTTTGAATGTAATGAGAATATGTAATTGAATAGAATACAAAAATAAATGTAAGTAATAAGATGTCCAAATATTTGAAATTTATATGGTTTTAAATTAATTGTTGTATCGGGTACTATGTATTTCGAATCTATCTTTCCTTTCTGTTACTTCTATTCTCCTATCTCGTTCCTTTTCGGGGATGAAAAGTTTTGAGTGTGGGAGAGTGTAACAACCCGGAAATTTTAAACGATTTAAATAACGTAACTAATTGAATTTTCTTAAAAATTTAAACAATAAAATTTTGCAATGAAAAGTTGATATTTGGAATACGTCTATTTAAACATAGCAAATGGTAAATTTATATTGGAAAATATATAAGTTAGTTATGTTGTCTAATTTTTAATTTTAATTTAAAATCAGTTAAATTTGATGGTAATAAATTATTTTCAAAATCAAAATATTTTTATATAATAAATTTGTTAATCATTTTCTATGTGAGACATCATATTTCGTTTCACCAAATTTGGACTGCTCTAGCTCCGTTTATATTATTTTCGACGGTTTAGCAGCATTTTGGCTGCGAACATCGATTTTTGATAGGATGGTCGTATCGTTGATATATATGTACCATTATATTCGTCTTGTCGTGCTGATCTCCGCAGTATATTCATTTCTGTATTTTGGTGTCCGGTATGCGGCGAAATCTGTGAAATAGTTAGCCATACCAGTACCCGTTTGAGCCTTTTGATTTTCATGTGCCATTCATTTATTCACCGGTTGAAAAACCAATGTTCACCAACCATAAATATTCCTCAGATTCTAGTGTTTGACTTTCCCTTAATTCTGGTTAGTGATCCATTCATTTTTGTGTGTGTCGTACTTAGTTTATATAAAAAAATATAAAAAAATTAAATAATATATATACTAAGTTGCATATCGGTTTTGAGATTTTCCATCTCATCTTCCCTAGATCTAGAGCATGCTCACTTTCTTCCTCTTTTTTTCTTACAGTTCCAACTTTTTCTCAGAAAAATAAAATAAAAATATACACAGATGAAAAGCTTATATAATTGTTTGAATACATGCTATAGCTTGCTTCCCCATTTTTCTTTTGCCGAAAACTTGTTCGTCTCTTCAGCCCCAAACGGCACCGCTGCTCCACAACTCGCTCACGAGCTCGACCACCACCAGAAACCCAAACTCCACCTCCTTTCTGGCCGCACTGCCTCAGTCCCTCCAGCACCCGAAGCCAGTAGCCTCCGCATCCACAACCATGCAGACCCGCATCAGATCCGAATCCATCAGCCTCCACTTTGACTCCCTCTTCCCATTTCCCAAACCTGCATCGACCCCTCTACAAGTGACAAACTCTGCCACGCAAGCACCCGATCAGTCACTTCAACCTGACAGCACCACCGCAACACCTTGCTCCCCTTTGCTCCCACCCCTTCTGCATGGCTGCATCACCACATAGCCCTGGCCGATCAACTTGATGCCAAGCAGCCTCTCTTTCTTTAAAAAATGTATATAAGCATATTTGTTTCTGAGTAAAACCAAGACCATCTTTGCCGTTCTTCTTATCTTTGTTCACCATCTTTATAAACTGTGTTCATATGTAAGTATATATGTATACATATATCTTGATTTTAGTATTGATTTTTTATATATATAGATATGCTGATTTATATATATGTTTTAATAAATGTTGATATTTTGAAATGTATAAATATATAATATGTTATGTTAATATTTTGAAATTAGTATAGATCATATATATATATATATATATATATATGTTATCTATGGGTTTGAATTTAAAATTGATTTCTAAACATATATATAAGAGAATTTATTTTGATATGTGATTCAAATTGAATATTGGCTTTAAAACAATATATATAAAGATTTCATTTTAAAAAAAGATAATTATTGATTTTAAAAAATATAAATTTTATTTTAAATATGTGTTTTAAATTGAATATTGATTTTTAGAAAAAGGATACAGTATATATTTTGTTTCCATCATGTTAGATTTTGACTTGTTTTTCATCAATTCCAAATTATCAGCTTTGTTTCATCGATCTTGAGTCCATCGCGCTTTGCTTTGGGATTGTCATTTGGATTGGTCGATTGTCGAGTTCGTGATTCAAAATCGTAGCTTGTTGTGTGTCTAATTTCTTGATGCAGCCCAGATTGATGAAGACTTAGGTCGCCAACGACCTAACTCCCCTGATTTACGACCTAGCACATTATTCTTTAAGTCGTGCCATTTTAGGTCGCAAAAGAGCTATGAAGACCAACCAAGCAATTCATACGAGCTAAGTCTTTCCTTAGGTCGCTCACGACCTAACGAGTTACGAGATAAGGAGTTTCGAACTAACAAGCTAAAGGTCAACCTCTTAGGTCGCCAACGACCTAACGAGTCACGTGAAAAGGAGTTGCGACCTAACTCTATCTGCCAGTTACGACCTAAAATGCCACGACCTAAAGAACTCCGACCTAAAGTGATTCAACCTAAAGTGCTTCGACCTAAAGTGCTTCGACCCAAAGTGCTTCGACCTAAAGAACTACGACCTGGAGAGTTACGACTTAACAAGATAGGTCACGCCACTATGCAGATAAGTCGCTCCAATATTCCGCATAACTTAGGTCGCGAACGACCTTCCGTCCTTAGGTTGCGAGAAACTTTAAGTTGCTCAGGATGTACGAGCGTGCTACGACCTATACTAGGTCGCTCACATATACCTTTCCATGTTAGATCGCTGAAGATGATATTCTTTAGGTCGCGAGAAGTTATGTCACTCCTTCTTATGATGTTATCTTCTTTATGTCGCTGTCGTTTCTCTTGTAACGCTCTTGCCTTAAGTCGCTCGACCATAGGCTGCATTCATCTTAGGTCGCTCAGGCCTAGGTCGCTCAACTCCTTAGGTCGCTCATCCAATAGGTCGCACAAAATATTTCGAAAGCTGATTCTCCTCATGTCACTAAAGCTTATGCCGCGTGGTGTTGCATTGTTATGTTGTTATGTTTTAATTCCTTATGTCATTTGTATGTTGTATTTGTTATGTCGTTATGTTGTAATATGTCTTGTGTTGTAATAAGTATTAGGTCGTTCACGACCTAAGTGTTGTCTGTGTTAGGTCGTTGCCGACCTAAGTGTTGTAATATGTTGAGTCGTGTTGAGTTGTAACCTCTATAAATAGCGGGGTGGTGTCATTTGTAATAGTTTAGTTGAATTTGAAATAAAAACTTGTTTGTGTGCTTTGTGCCACTTCTCCAATTGGTAGTTGAGTGTGATCTCCTATCTCCACTTTCGGTAATCGAGTGCGCTCGATTTTACGACTGCTGAAGCCAATTCACGGAATCTAGTGCGCTAGATCAACGTCGAAGAATCATAGATCTTTAAACACGGTATCGTGCGCGATCAACGTGTTTGGGATAGCTAGAATCCGGTATCTTTGGATTAACGGATTTGGGCCATTCGGTATCTTCTATTTCATCGATTGCTACTTTCACCGATTTATCCATTTCAGTAATCCGCTGCTGCGTCATTTGGTATCAGAGCAAGACTTAGCCAATCATAGCTAAGACGAGCCCGTTGGACCAAGAAGAAGTGTTTGTTCAAGTCGTGAGCTAGGAGACGAACTTATCCAAGTTCGTTGGGCGTCAATTTTGAGATTTGAAGTTTTGGAGTTCGAATTAAGTTGTTTGTTTATTTGGTGTGGTCGTGAGATTTCAAACAAGTGGGGAAGTTTGATTCGAGAATTTTTGGATCAAAGTGAAGTTGGTGTTTGGATCTGTTGAAGATTTGATCATGCTTCCGAGATATGTTAACCATCATCATAGTGTTGCAGATTTGTATGGGAGTGAAGATCCTGAACAGATGGAACAACGTATCGATGAAAGGTTCAATAAGGGTTTCGAGAGAGTGGAGAGAATGAAGTCTGACATGAATCGAAATCAAAGGAGAGTGTCGCCACATTATGATAGAGAAAGAAGAGAATCATCTTTGTCGAAAAATCAAGATCGTGGAGTTCGAGACAATCGTTATTATCAGAATGGAGAAAGAAGAGTTTATCGTGGTTATGAGCATGAGCCATATTGTGATTATGAAAGAAGAAGTAGAGAGGACGTGCATGGTCATAGAAGAGTCAATGTTCAGAATCGACATCGAAGCTCATCTAATTTTGAAGAAGATAGTTATGGTGATCGTGTTTATTTTCGATATTCAGGTCAAGGTCAAAATCGATGTAGGAATGTTGAAGAGAATGGTCATACATGGGAATCAAGGAAGGATACGGAGATTCTAGAATTCCGAGGTGGTCTACAAGCAGAGGAATTCTTGGATTGGTTATCAAAGGTTGAAAATATTTTTGAACTCAACAACGTGTCTGAAGATCGTCAAGTTAAGTTAGTTGCTACAAGACTGAGAGGAAGAGCTATGGATTGGTGGCAACAAACTAAATCAACCAGAGAGAGAATGAGGAAATCCAAAGTTGTCGCGTGGGATAAGATGAAAAGGATGATGAAGGTAAATTTCTTACCCTACAATTATCAAACACGTGTGAACCAACAAATGCAGAAGCTGAGTCAAGGGAGTCGAGGAAAGGGTGTGGTTACAAACTCCAGCAATCAGAATAAAGGCGTTAATGACAATATAAATGTTTCTAAGAGAGTCAACGAACCAGTTGTACATAGAAGCACTACGACAAATGTTGATGACCGAATTAAACGCTACCATTATCAGGAGTCTGACCATAGAAGTATTGAATGTACAGAGCCCACGATGAAAGCCTTAGTTGTAGAAGAATGAAAAAAGGAGGATGTGGATGATTCTCCTGAAAGCGAGCCAGAAAAAGAAGAGGAACCGACTAGTCCATTATCTTTCAATGAAGGTGTTGAAGAGGCAGAAGGTAGTGCTGAAACATTGGTTAGGTATGAGGCAAGTGAAGAGCTTAAAACTCTCGAGGAGGTTAAACCAATGTTAGAAGAATTTGAAGAGGTCGGTCCTACAAAATTGTTCGACGAATTACCACCTAAATTTGACAACGATGAAGGAGTTTTGTCGGAAGATGAAGGATGTAACTTGATGAGGAGGACTGCTGAATTTGACTTTTATCAACCGCCGAAATTTGATGACGATGAAGAAATTGAGTCAAAGTATGTGGATGTAGAAATTGAATATTCTTCACCGCCGAAGTTTGATGTCGATAGTATGGAAGAAGAAATTGTGTTCGGAGTTGAAGGACATTACTTGATGATGGAGGATTCTTGTTTAACACCTGAGCTTATGGACGAGAGCCTGCTAAATGTTAATTCCATAATCTCCGAGAAGCCCGAACAAAATGAAAGTGAAACAGAAAAGAAAGCAGAATCAGATAGTTTATTATCTTTAGAAGAGTTTGTCAATACAATGAAAGATAATGATGAATTATCATTGTTGATTGAATCTGGGGAAAATTCTGATTTAGAGACACCTGAAGAAGTTGAAGTATTCGAAGAGTTTGAGGATGAGATTTCAGAGGAAATGTCTGAAGAAACTAGTCTTGTATTTTTGGAAGAGCCTGTCGAAAAGGTGAAAATTAGTAATGAATTATTTATATTGACCGGGCAAGGAACGAGTGAAGATCTTGATGTTTTTGAGGAAGTTGGTTCAGAATTCGATGAGTCTGAAGTCGAATATCCTGAGGAACTATCCGAAGAGTTACCACCACTACAGGACATTCACACTGAACTAATACCAGATACTATTCTACTACAGGGATCGTATGATCTTCAGAATCTGAAAGAACAGGAAGAGTTGAAAAGACAGGATGAAGAGAATGATTGTCAGTTGGAATTGCCTGATCATGTCCGCACTGCTGACGTTATCAATGTCAATTGCTTGGAATCGTTTTATGAAAATAAACATGTTGAAGGAGAAGCGAGTGGGAATTCATTTTAGTCAGGGGAAATTGATGCAACACATCAAGGGAAGGTTCTAAATGAGGAGACGCCTGAACGACATAAGGAAAGATGAGAGTCTGAGCATGAGACCTCACACTTTTTCGATCGTGATTTCCTAAGTCGTTCCGTGATTCTAAACTTCCTTATATCATCTCACATTTTCGACACGTTTTGGTTCTATATCACATCTTCCTATTGGCACAAGCAATATAGTATACGACACAATTCTTATGAAGTTCTGTGCTACATGAATTGGATCTGGCAACTAGTGCTTAATTCATTCCACACTTTTTCATATGTCATCTCCCTCAGATCACTTCCTTATGCCGCATGTCTAATGCCACGTCTGTTTTACGCAATGCGTTCCTTATGTCAAGCACAATTTGCACTCAACCATACAGTTCATCATAACACTGGGTTCAGACCAGTCCAGGCTGTTTATTCAACAATTCCTAAAGGACCGTTAGAATTATCAACAGTGCCACCGCAAAGAGGGTTGATTAAACAGGCTAATGTTTTTGTGAATAAGTTGCAAGGATGCTACAAAGTTGTACAAGAACTATTTCTTAAGGCAACTGAGAAGTCTAAATAGTCAGCAGAGGTTAAGCGACGAAGCGTTAAATGCGAGAAAGGAGATTTTATGTATGCAGTGTTTACCATTGAGCGTTTTCTTTTTGGAACTTACAATAGATTAGAAGCTAGAAGGAATGATCATTTAAAGGTCATAAAGAGAATTAACGAGAATGTTTATAAATTGAGTTTACCGGATCGTCTTCTTATTGCCAACATTGACAATATCAAACTCTTGGTTCCATTTCACAAGGATAAAAGTTTCGAAGACGCAAAGCTTTTAAATTCGAGGACGAATTTTTCCCAACCAGGGGAGGATGATGCAGCCCAGATTGATGAAGACTTAGGTTGCCAACGACCTAACTCCCCTGATTTACGACCTAGCACATTATTCTTTAAGTCGCGCCATTTTAGGTCGCAAAAGAGCTAAGAAGACCGACCAAGCAATTCATACGAGCTAAGTCTTTCCTTAGGTCACTCACGACCTAACGAGTTACGAGATAAGGAGTTCCGAACTAACAAGCTAAAGGTCAACCTCTTAGGTCGCCAACGACCTAACGAGTCACGTGAAAAGGAGTTGCGACCTAACTCTATCTGCCAGTTACGACCTAAAATGCCACGACCTAAAGAACTCCGACCTAAAGTGCTTCAACCTAAAGTGCTTCGACCTAAAGTGCTTCGACCCAAAGTGCTTCGACCTAAAGAACTACGACCTAGAGAGATACGACTTAACAAGATAGGTCGCGCCACTATGCAGATAAGTCGCTCCAATATTCCGCATAACTTAGGTCGCAAACAACCTTCCGTCCTTAGGTCGCGAGAAACTTTAGGTCGCTCAGGATGTACGAGCGTGCTACGACCTATACTAGGTCGCAAACATATACCTTTCCATGTTAGGTCGCTGAAGATGATATTCTTTAGGTCGCGAGAAGTTATGTCGCTCCTTCTTATGATGCTATCTTCTTTATGTCGCTGTCGTTTCTCTTGTGACGCTCCTGCCTTAAGTCGCTCGACCATAGGCTGCATTCATCTTAGGTCGCTCAGGCCTAGGTCGCTCAACTCCTTAGGTCGCTCATCCAATAGGTCGCACAAGATATTTTGGAAGCTGATTCTCCTCATGTCACTGAAGCTTATGCCGCGTGGTGTTGCATTGTTATGTTGTTATGTTGTAATTCCTTATGTCATTTGTATGTTGTATTTGTTATGTCGTTATGTTGTAATATGTCTTGTGTTGTAATAAGTGTTAGGTCGTTCACGACCTAAGTGTTGTCTCTGTTAGGTCGTTGCCGACCTAAGTGTTGTAATATGTTGAGTCTTGTTGAGTTGTAACCTCTATAAATAGCGGGGTGGTGTCATTTGTAATAGTTTAGTTGAATTTGAAATAAAAACTTGTTTATGTGCTTTGTGCCACTTCTCCAATTGGTAGTTGAGTGTGATCTCCTATCTCCACTTTCGGTAATCGAGTGCGCTCGATTCAACGACTGCTGAAGCCGATTCACGGAATCTAGTGCGCTAGATCAACGTCGAAGAATCGTAGATCTTTAAACATGGTATCGTGCGCGATCAACGTGTTTGGGATAGCAAGAATCCGGTATCTTTGGATCAACGGATTTGGGCCATTCGGTATCTTCTATTCCATCGATTGCTACTTTCACCGATTTATCCATTTCAGTAATCCGCTGCTGCGTCATTTCTCTAGCCTTGAAAGGTGAGCAATCACTCACGATTGACATTCTTATATCTAGTAAATTTAATGCATATGAAATGATGATTGGAATTTGTTGTTAAATGTGAATTGTTAGTTATTTAATTGTTAAAGATGATATGCCATCATC
The DNA here is from genome assembly GCA_030737815.1 of Allium fistulosum. Taxonomy (NCBI): domain Eukaryota; kingdom Viridiplantae; phylum Streptophyta; class Magnoliopsida; order Asparagales; family Amaryllidaceae; genus Allium; species Allium fistulosum. The sequence continues at coordinate 519,251,749 of CM060901.1, read as the reverse complement.
TGCAATTGTTTGCCTATGACATATGACACCATAACCTGTTGTATATATTATATTTAAATTATTAGCGATCAAATCTGCTTGCTATTGATATGTATGTTATTTTATAAAATTATTTTATTGTTCTCACTCTGCAGATTCCCTGTTATTTTAGAAATTCCCTATGGCATGAAATGATACATACCCGAATTATTTTATAGAATAGGGGAAAATTATTATGGGTTGAAATGATAAGCCCAAGCTATTTTATTGAATTTAAATTTTGGGATTGCGGGTTGAAATGATATAACGTAAATATTAAATTTAAATTGCGGGTTAAAATGATAAATATCCGTATCACTTGACCATAGGATAGAAAATTATATACGGACACCGTTGGTCTATTTTTGAAAAATGATTTTCACGGTTTTGAAAGGAAATATTGGGTTTAATAAAAAAATTGATTTTTAAAATATAATATAAATATTTTATTTTAATATGTGTAAATTTAGATTTTAAAATTATATGTTTTGGAAATTTTAAAATTATAAGTTAAAGTTTTAAAATGTAAATTATAAATTTTTAATTAAAAATAATAAAATAAGATTTAATAATAATATTTAATTTAATAATAATTAATATAATAATATTTAATAAGATTTTAATTTAACTAATATATGTATGTAAATTATGTTTTAAGTATTTATTTAAATTTATATTAACATTTTAAAATATATTTTGTAATAACTTTAATAAAAATTAAGGTTGAAAAGATAAATCGAGTTGATTTGTAAATTAATTAATTTAAGAATTGAATTTAATAAGTGTTGGTTTGGAACTTAATGATTTTTGAGATTTTTAAGGATATGATTTTATAACTTTGTAACTTGATTTGGATAAAGGTGATTTAATGAATATTTCAAATTTAAAATAAAATTGAAAATTGAATATTTTGTTTTGATTTAAATGTTTAATTTGAGATTTTTTTTAATTGTTTATAAAAGTGATTAGGTGAATGTTTTAGAATTAAATGTAATTGAAGTTAGATATTTATTTATTGATTTTATTTAAATTTCTAATTTGAGATTTTATTTAAATGTTATTAAAATGATTAAGTGAGTATTTGCAAATTTAAATAAAATTAAAGTTAAATTTTGAAATATAAATGAAATTTATCAAATTGAGTTATTGTAAATTGTTTAAATATTTAAACTTTGACACCTATTGAATTGGAAGTGGTATAAATTTGTTGTTCAAACCTGGATTTGAAATCGATATAAATTAGAAATGGTTTTATTGTGAATCAGAATTGAACATTTAACCTTTTTAATTGGAACTGTTTAAATGAGATTGATTTAAATTGAAATTTGGAACTAAAGTTGATTTGAATTGATTTGTGAAGTTGGAAGAAATTTGAAACTATTTCGATATAAACTATTTTTAATATATAAACTATTTAATCTATAACCTATTTTTAAATATAAACTATTTTAATTTATAACTATTTCAATATATAAACTCTTTTCAATATCTAAACTATTTAAGTTGGAACTATTATGATTTAGATTTAATGGATCTAAATACTAATATTTTGATACAATGATTTAAACTATTTTGTAGTTATGATCTTGGAAGTGGATATGATTTCGAAAATGATATGATTTCGAAAGTGAATATGATTTCGAAAGTGAATATGATTTCGAAAGTGATATGATTTTGAAATGAATATGATATTTTGATATGAAGTATGAACTGTTTGAAATGATTAAAAATTCATTTTATAAAACGACCATGGTGTGAAATAAGCGTTTGGTTGTTAAAGAGATCGGGACCAGATATTGTCATACTCTCTGCCAGTACCAAAAACCACTTTAACAACTGTGTACGTGGTGGAGATTCCAGAACGAAGTAGGCTGGTTTGGCGACGATTTTGTAGGAGGTATGAACGCAGCCCTGACTCCCTCGAGTCAGCTTGATGTGGCTAAAACAGGGGCTATACCAGGCCAAGTGGGGGATCGCTTCCCCTATCCTGGCCTTTGATTTGGGAGTGTGTCTCGAGGTAGGCGGTAGTAGCTGCTATGCATTACCACCAGTCTAGGAGTGCAAACGGTAGAATCCTACCCTGGCATTGCCTCACGTGCCTTGTTACATGCCTTATCGTGCCTTCTACAAGTTTGTTTTGTACCGTACCTATTGTGAGGAATGCGGATTAAGGATCTTAAGGCTAGAATTAACACTAGAGGGGGGGTGAATAGTGTTTTAAGAAATCTGTTAATCTTTTTGAGTTTATCTTAATTTGTTAACAATGTATGCACTAATCAGACACAGATATGAACACAGAATCAAAAACAGAAGCAAATATAAAGTAAAAGCAGTAAAAGAAAGAACACACCAGATTTTATATTAGTTTGGAGTTACCCTACATCCAGTCCCGCACAACTAAGTAAAGATTTTCTTTCAAACTTCAATTCAACAATTACAACCCTCGGTTTCAAGGCTACGAGGTACACCCTCCAAAATAACAATCCTCTGGGTATAGATACTTGATTTCCGGGGCAACAAGTTCACCCAATTGATTTCCAAGGCTACAATCACACCTTTTCTCGCTCAATTGATTTCCAAGGCTACAATCACACCTTTCCTCGCTCGATTGATTACAAAAAGTCTATAACTTAGATTAGCACTTGGATCTTGTAGAGATAGTGATGGAGAATCACACTAGAAGTAATCGAGTATGATTCGATGTTGATTTCGGTAGAGTAATGGTATGATTTTGTATTAAGAAATGTGGAAGAAGAAGAGGAGTGAAAACCAGAAAAATATGATTAAAAATTCGTTGAAATTGACCCATATTTATAGAAGAACAACAGTCATGACCATTCATGAAGAGTTATGGCGAATAGACACTTCTTTTGAAATTTGAATTTTGAACTCAACTGACACTATGTCGACATGGGGTACTTGGGCATGTCGACATCCCAAAGGGATTTTTGGTGTTTTGATTTTCTTTGAAAATAACCTCTATCTTATATTAAAATTATTATAAACTTTATAAATATACTTAACTATAGTTAAAATACATAAGTAAATATAAAGACCAATATATACATATTATTTAACTATAATTTAAATCAAAATATAAAAAGTTAAATATATTATTTGAAAAGATAGTTTAAAATCAGGAGTACTTTTGACTCTGAAAATAAAGATGTTTTTAAGGCTAAAATTATTTAAAATCAGGACAGAGAGTTTTGAATCTTTTAAAAGGAAAGTTTTGAAATCATTTTGAAAACAAGATAATTTTGTAAAATCATTTGAATTAAAATTAGTGGATACAAAACAATGTCCCACTAGATTTTCATAGGTTCCATCCTACTTAGGGTTCCATCCCTTTAACGGGCTCGAAGTGGATTCCATTCCACGAATAAATTGGATATTAAGATGTTAGTGCTTTTCTACGAGTTTTAACAAATATTCCTAATAAAACAAACTTAACCTTGAAATCCTGAACTCTTGATAATCTTGATACTCATGAGTCTTCTACCTCTATATCTTGAATCTCTATACTGTACAGTCTTCATTCTTGATACCTGCATGGTTAGATCCTGCATATACATATATATCTAAACTTGTAATGTTAGTATTTATATTTTATAATCTATTCTAAGGTTGTTGTCATCAAAACCAACTCCTCAGGGACTAACAATCTCCCCCTTTTTGATGATGACAACCTTTGTTTATAAAATATTCTTTCTATCCTAATAACTCCTAATAACTCCACCTAAAACTAACAACTCCCCCTTAATCTATGCCTAACTACCCTATTTTATATTTCTCCCCCTTTGTCATCAACAAAAACTTACTCCCCCTTATTCTTGGACTTCAATACATTTATTGATAAACTATACAATGGAATATATACTATATAGATTAAGAAATAATGATACTTATGAGCATAATAACTTAATTAAAAACTATATTCATTTCAGTGTATATATATATGTTTCACACATCAAACTTTAAACCAAAAAAAATCAATCCACACAAAGTATCAAATCAAACCAAATCAAAAAAATTAATTCAAATAAATCAAACAAACAAAGAAAGAAAATTAAACGTTTCGGGGAACATCTACCCATCCATCTTCTCCAAATATAGGGTCTGCTTTAATTGCATCCCAATTCTCATTGTCATTGGTGAGAGAGATAGGAGGATGTGCTTCATTATCATCTTTGTGTAGAGAGGAGATCATCCATCGTATTGCATCGAAATAGCTTTCTTGCTCCTTGATCATCTGCATTTGACTCAACTCTAAGTGACGCTGGTTTCGTAGAATAAAAGAGAGAAGATTCTTGAAAGAATTGAGTGTTTCTTCAAGATTTTCAGATAGATTGTGAATAGGATTGGCCATAATTGAATTAGAGAAAGAAATGAAGGATAAGATAAAGAGAAATAAATTTCAGTGAAGATTTCTGGAAGAAAAATATATATATAGGTGTAGAAATTCGTTTGAAATGAATAGACATTTAGTAGTTATTCATATTTCAAATTCAAAATCAATAGTCACTTCTGACCAGTATATGTTGACATGGTCTACTAGGGGATGTCGACATGGGTTAGTGAAAATTTATGACAACTTTGATTTGTGAATAATTGTGTATATATATAAATTTATAATATACTAACATTTATTCAGGAGATAAGATAAGCTAGATATCATAAAGGAAATTCATTTTCATTACGATAATACAAAGATTAAGCATAATGAACTACACGAACATTTGAAAGAAAAACAAACTAAGACAAATACAATAAGATACTAAAAGATAAAACTAGTTAGAAGATGAAGATGAGGAAGATAGTCCAAGTTTCTTGCAAACTTTTGAAAAGAACTTATTCATCTTCGAAGAAATGTTATCCAACTTCTTACTAACGGATCGTTTTAAAACCCGTTGATTCTCCACAATTATCTTTTGGTTTTTGAGAAGGGTTTTGTTGGAAGGATTAGATGGATATTCAATACTTTCTAGAGATGTTTCACCTTCTTCTTCTTCTTCTATTTCCATTTCATCCCTTTCTTCTTCTTCTTCCTCTTCCATTTCTTCCATTTCCTCATGAGCCAAACGCTCTTCCTTTTCGGTAAGGGTTTCATAAGGTTGAAAAACATATGGGATTTTCATGAGAGAAATATTTGAGATATTAAAAACTTTTCTTGAAATAAATTCTTCTCCTTTGAAATTTACTCCAAAATAGTTGAAAATCCGAGTAAGGTAAATTCCATGATATAAAGTGTTTTCTCCCATTTCAAAATTTTTAGGACGAAGTTCATCCAAAATAACTTGCGCCCAATTGATATCATAATTTCCGAAAATAGCAAAAAGTGCTTTGCACACTTTTGAAGTAGGATTGTTAAAATTTCCCGATCTTGAGGTCAAAGTATGTTGTAAAAGAAGATTGACAATTCTTGCTTTAGGACGAAAGTTTTGATTCTTAAATTCAAAGTTTTCATCTCCTTCAAAAATATGATGAAATGTCTCACGATCATGTTCATCGATTTGAAAACTAGAAAGATCCATTCCCGTGCTTTTGCTAAGAATGGTACCCAAAAGGTCACAATTCAAAACAATTTGAGTGCCTTTGACATTACTCCAAATTTCATTCTCATTTCCAATATAAAAACCACGGTTTAAATTAGCATAGAAGATTTTGACAAGATTAGGATAGCAAACAAAATCATTTTGAGATGAGTCAATAAGACTTAAAACACTATTGTTTGCAAAAAGAGAATCAATTTCATAAGAAGAAAAATCTTGAAAAATAGCAAATTTTCCGGGATGGACTTTGGCATAATTAGCTTAATTGATGTATGCTTTAATTGCCTCCGGATCATTGAGTAATTGCTCTTTGATTTTTCTGGAAATTCTCATGGTTGAGGGGTTGCTTGAAGAAGCCATTAGAGTAGAGAGTAGAGAGCTTGAAGATATGAAGAGAGAGTTTGAAAATGAAAGTGAAAAGATATGATAAAAGATAGTGAATAAATAGACTTTCTATGATGCCCCACCTCTATACCCACGCAAGCCAAGAACACTATAGTGTAATGCTGTCAACTAGCGCGGAGAATAAGGCTGTGGAGGAGCGACCATCCATGTAACTTCTTTGTGCGAGCACCGATATGTCAGATAGAATAGAATGCATATCTTTTTAAAGAGGAAATCCGACATACCGAAACAAACACAAAGCTATCACATGGTGGCTATATATAATCTTCGGAAACAAACATAGAAATAATCATAACATAAATCAGTCACAGACATCCATATCACAAAGGCGGAAGAAGATATGAATAAATATATAACACATGAAAGTGTACATCAGAGTAGTGGTCAGAAAGATCCACAATAATACAAAAGGAGTAGCAACAAGTGCTATACAAAAGAATACATCAATGAGTCTATATCTCAAATGTGTACAATCAAAAACTACTAATCTAAGTAGTTAGCCAAAAGTCAGAATAATCCTGAAGAGAAGTCAAGCAGAAGCACCTGTCACATCTCGGTCTGACCCGAGTATTATTTATAAGAAAATAATAAACGGATCAGTCTAGCTATAAATATCAGATGATATGGTATAAAGTAAAGGACATGACATGAACATGTAACAACCATATCGGCATACTACTATAAGTATGTAAATGATAATCAACAAAAGATCAATCAATATCACAAGAATCTTCTCAAAGATGAAATAGGGTATCATACCCTAAACCTGTATACATAACAAGTCAATAACACATAAATTCACCAATGCACAAAAACTGATATCATATCCATGAAAATCATAAAAATTGGTGAAGCACAAATTCCAGAAATCATCACCAGAAATCCAGAAAACACATAAAAAGGGGGGAGGCCTAACACATGAATGGGAGCATGAAAACTCACCTACGCGTAAACACATGACGAGAAGCTATCTCATGGAAGCTATCCATTAAATTTCCACACAGAAATGGCCCGAAGACTATGGGGTGCTACCCCATATAAGTGATGGCGAAACATCACAAAAGCGGGGTCTAGTCTCCCTCGCAGACAAAGAGACATCGCTCAATCGCTAGTCTAAATCACAAAAATGATCATCATGATCATAAGGAAGTGTCAATCACACCAAGCTAGTAAATATATGAGTTTAACTTCATGTCCCATAACCACTTGCTTAACTTAAATATTTACGAACAAGCTGTAAATCTTCACTAGGAAATTGTCACAAAAGGGTTCAATCGAACAAGTCCAAGAGCTAACCGACAAAGTGAACGCAAGCGTTTCATACCACTCGTTTTACTAAGTCGTTTAAGTCGATTTCTCATCCGAGTGAAGTAAAGGCTTGTATATATTAGTAGATTCGAAATCGGTTTGAGAAAACGAAATTTTGATATTTAAAATAGTGTTGAAATCGATTTGATGAAAGAGTTTTGATATTTACTACTAGTATTAAAACCTTCATATCTTTAAAGTGACAAGTCACAAAACGATTGTTGAAACAAATCGAATCACATAAATTCACATTCGAAGATGTGAGAAAATCCAAAGAAATCAATTCCCAAAACCATCAAAGTAGGAAGTTCCTTTGAATGTTTTTCAGATAAGATCCCCTACGAAGGGGGGTACGGGGGTCCAGGGGGCAGCGCCCCCGGCGGGGTGCGGGGCAGTGCCCCGTCAAAACGGTACGACCTAAGTGAAGACAAGCGGCCTACTACCTAAAGAAAAATGAGGTCTGACGACCTAAGGGTTCACGCGACCCAACACAATGGCCGAGCGACCTAACTGGAGTTAAGGGAGGCGAGCGACTTAAGTGTAGTCGACTTAACAACTTGCGACTTAGTGGGGCATAGGTCGGAGACGACCTACGAGGTAAACTAGGCCGACTTAGTAGACGAGCGACCAAAAGTAAACGGTCCAACGACCTAACTCGAACGACCTAGAGGATCGAACGACTTAACTGGAGGATAGTTCGGGCACGACCTACGACTTAACAGAGCCGAGCGACCTACGACTTAACAAAGTCGAGCAACCTACGACTTAACAAAGTCGAGCGACTTACGACTTAAGGCATGCCACGCGAGCGACCTAACTGCATAGAGGCCAAACGACCTATAGCTTAACTCGTGAGCGACTTACGACTTAAGGCATGACACGAGAGCGACCTAACTACATAGAGGCCAAACAACCTATAGCTTAACTCGTGAGAGACTTACGACTTAAGGCATGACATGCGAGCGACCTAACTGCATAGAGGCCAAACGACCTATAGCTTAACTCGTGAGCGACTTACGACTTAAGGCATGACACGCGAGCGACCTAACTGCATAGAGGCCAAACGACCTATAGCTTAACTCGTGAGCGACTTACGACTTAAGGCTAGGAACGCGAATATGATGGCCGTGACTTTTCCACGCGTGAGCTAATGATGCAGAACGACCTATGGAGGGCAGAACGACCTAACAACAGTTTTTCACCAAAAACACTAGAAATTTGGGTTTTTCGCCAATCCAATCCAAACCAAATCCAAATGTTGATGCTAAAGTGATAGGGAATCATTCCCAACAGTCCAAGATAGTTATAGACAAGAATGTGAGATAAAAATCTCACCTTTTCACTAAAATGGATGAAGATGGAGATTGAAAGAAAGGAGAAGCAATCCAAAGCTTGAATCCACTATCTTCTTCTTGAATTTGGAGTTGAATCTCGGATTTGCAATAGAATTTGAGTTTGGAGTTTTAATTTCGACTCCCCACCACCATTTTTGACAAAGCTTGAAGTGTTTTGATAAAGTGAGGAAGAGGGTTGGGCTGAACTAAAGAGGTGCAGTCCAAACCAAAGTCAATGGCGGGGAAAAAAATGTCGAAAATTTCACTGTCTCCAAACATATCGAAGTTTACACTCAAAAAGATCGCAAACGTCATTTTGAACTCAATGGGAGTGGTCTCGAGTCCTAATTTGACCGTATGCAAAAAGTAGCTTTTCGGACCAAAATCCGATTAATGATAAAATATTTAAATAAAATATTTAAATGATAAATTGATAAATATGCGGGTTGTTACAGACTCCTCTCCTTAAAGAAATTGCGTCCTCGTAATATATACGGTGGAAATAAGAAGTAACAACCATAAAAGCATATTAACACAAAAGAAATTGGAATTAAGAAGTTTACCTCAAAGAGCATGAGAAAGTAATTCCGGATGTGTACGCTCGATGAATTCTCTAGTTTCCCAAGAGCAATCCTTAGGATTTGAGGACCATTGAACTTTAACAAGCCGAACATCTTTATTTCGAAGACGTTTGATCTCCGAAGCAATAATTCGAACAGGATGCTGCTCATAAGTTAAATTAGGTGAAACTTCAATCTCTTCCACAACACCTGGCTCAAGCATCGAATCGGAATCCCAAAGGCACTTCCGTAATTGAGAAACGTGAAACACGTCATGCATGGTAGAAAACTGAGCTGGTAATGAAAGGCGATAAGCCATGGAACCAATACGTTCAGTGATAGGAAATGGCCCAATATCGAGGCGCTAACTTTCCCGATCGACTGAAACGTACAACACCCTTCATAGGTGAAACACGAATAAATACGAGATCTCCCATAGAAAATTCTAATTTTCTTCTTCGGTTATCGGCATAGGATTTTTGTCTACTCTGGGCTTCTTTCATCCTATGTCGAATAAGCTCAATCTTTTCTGTGGAATCTTGAATAAAATCTGGTCCTAAAACCAGTTTCTCACCGGCCTCAAGCCAACAAGAAGAAGATCGGCATGATCTTCCGTAGAGTGCCTCGAAATGAGCCATACCAATGCTAGATTGGAAGCTGTTATTATAGGAAAATTCAACAAGTGAAATATGATCTTCCCAACTTCCACCGAAATCAAGCACATAAGAACGAAGAAGATCTTCAAGAGTTTGATTCACACGCTCCGTTTGTCCATCGGACTGGGGGTGATAAGCGGTGCTAAAATTAAGCTTCGTTCCCAAAGCTTTTTGAAGACTCTTCCAAAATCCACTAGTAAACAATGGATCACGATCACTAACAATGGAAGAAGGAACTCCATGTAGTTTAACGATTTCTTTAACAAAGAGTTTGGCCAGAAGAGGAATGGTTCGGTTTGACCGAACTGGAATAAAATGGGCAGATTTAGTAAGTCTATCCACAATCACCCATAAGCTATTATGACCCGAATGAGAACGGGGAAGGCCATCAATAAAATCCATGGAAATTTGATCCCACTTCCATACTGGAATTTCCAATGGTTGCAATAACCCACCGGGCTTTTGATGTTCAGCCTTGACAAGTTGGCAAGTCATGCAACACTTAACAAAGTTAGCAACATCAGATTTCATTCCCTCCCAGTAATAAAGTCGCTTCATATCTGCGTACATTTTACTGCTACCGGGATGAATGGAATATTTGGAACGATGAGAATCTTCTAGAATATCTTTACGAAGATCTCCAGTATTTGGTACGATAAGTCTACCAAATTTTCGAATGCCGCCACGAAAATCAATATCAAAGTCTTTCAAACCTTCAATATCGGTTCTATCCCTAATATTCTGGCTAAGCAAATCCAATTCAGGATCTAGCTTTTGAGCTTCAAGAATGCGGTCAAAGAGAGAAGGACGAGCCTCAAGGCTACATAAAACCAGTGATGAACATAAATCGGAAACACAATCTCGAATTTCACAAGTGGATAAAACTTTGAGATCATTCCATTCAGATATCATCATGGAAACAACCGCTTGTTGCTTGCGACTAAGTGCATCGGCAACTCGATTTCCCTTTCCGGGAGTATAAAGGATATCTAGATCATAAGAGGCGAGGAACTCGAGCCAACACTATTGACGCAAATTAAGTTCCTTTTGAGAAAATAAATATTTCAAAGACTTATGATCAGTATAAAGTATAAACTTTTCTCCCAAAAGATAATGTCACCAAATTCGAAGGGCGAAAACGATAGCCGCGAGTTCTAAATCATGTGTGGCATATCTCTTCTCAACCGGCTTCAATTGCCTAGAAGCATAAGCAATAACACGTTCTTTTTGCATAAGAACGACACCCAAACCAACGCGACTAGCATCGGTATAGACAACAAAATCTTGATTCCCTTCGGGAATAACAAGAACAGGAGCATCAGAAAGGAGTTCTTTTAATTTCTGAAAAGAAGTTTCACATTTGTCAGACCAAATGTATTTAACACCTTTCTTTGTTAAGCCAGTAAGAGGCACGACAATCTTAGAAAAGTCTTTTATGAAACGACGGTAATAACCAGCCAATCCGAGAAAGCTACGGATTTCAGTCATGCTCTCCGGTCTCTTCCAATTTTGAATCGCTTCAATCTTTGAAGGATCCACTGATATTCCGGATTCGGAAATAATATGACCGAGGAACTTCACACTAGATTGCCAAAAGTGGCATTTAGAAAATTTTGCTTTTAATTGATTGCTTCTAAGAGTTTCCAATACAATCCGAAGATGCTTTTCATGTTCCTCCTCGGTTTTAGAATACACAAGAATATCATCAATAAAGATGAGAACAAACCGATCGAGGAAATCTTTGAAAACTCTATTCATAAGGTCAACGAAATAAGCCGGAGCATTCGTCAAACCAAATGGCATAACTAGCCATTCATAAGATCCATAGCGTGTACGGAACGAAGTCAAAGGAATACTATCCTTTGCAATACGAAGCTGATGGAAACTGGTAGCCAAGTCCAATTGTGAAAAGACTCTAGCACCGCTAAGTTGATCAAACAGATCATCAATCCGAGGCAAAGGATACTTATTCTTAATAGTAAGATCATTAAGCTTGCGGTAGTCGACGCAGAGCCTAAGTGTACCATCGGACTTACTTACGAAAATAGCTGAAGCTCCCCAAGGCGAGGAACTAGAGCGAATAAGTTGCTTCGTCTCTAACTCGGATAATTGTTTGCGCATCTCTTCATTCTCCTTATTGGACATGCGATAAGGAGGACGGGTAATAGGTTGAGCTCCAGGTATAAGATTAATTTTGAACTCAATTGCTCGCTTAGGTGGTAATCCTAAAACGGGCTCAAAGATGTCGGGAAATTCACGAACGACGCAAATAAGAGAAATGACATCTTCCTCATCATCATTATCATTATCATGAGGATTTAAAGAATATAAAGATGCAACCAAAGCGGAATTCGAATCTTTAAGAATAATAGAAATCTGATTAACAGATTGCGGATGACGGAGATAAATAGTCCGCTCAGGACATAGGATATGAGCTTCATAACGAGTAAGCCAATCCATACCCAAAATCATTCCAAAGCCTAAGTAACGCATGACATGCAAATCGGCTAGGAAAGAGAAATCACACAAAATAATCTCCACGTCTTTACAAAGTAAACTAAGAGTTGCGGATCCACCAACCGGATTCGCAATTCTTAGAGAAGTCATTAAAGCAACAACACTTAAAGAAAAAGTGTCGACAAGTTCCTTTGATATAAAAGAATGGGATGCACCCGTATCAAAGAGAACTCTAATAGGTTGATCATGGAATACAATAATGCCATCAAGGACAGAATGAGACATACCTTGACCGCGAGATGTGTTGCCAGGGGCTTGAGCAACGTTTAACTTTCCCTCCTTCTCTTGAAGCCTAGGGCATTGGTGCATAAAATGATCCGGACTTTTACAATAGAGGCAAGAGTGGGGCTTTGAACACTTGTTCGAAAAATGACCCTTTGCACCACAGTTGAAGCATTTGTTATCACTGGGGGAAAATGTCTTTGCAGCAGTAGTTACTTATTTACCCTTTTTGTTGGGATAAGGACCTTTGAACTTGTTAGGCCTTTTCTTGTTGTTGAAGTTTGGTTTGGCAACCACCACTTCAACAACACTGTTCTTATCAGCCTCTTCAAGACGAAGAGCGATATCAATCAGTTGATCGAAAGAAACTTCTAATTTTAGCAGTAATGGCTTCTTGAGATTCTTGTTTAAGCCATAGACGAACCTCTGGTTCTTCTTCAATGGGGTGTTGATGTATTCAACCCCGTATTTGGACAGTGACTCGAAGGATGCGACATAATCTGTCACAGAGGATGTACCTTGAACAAGGTCTATGAAACGACGAGCCAATGTCACTTTCTCTGCTTCTGGTACGAATTTCAATTCGAAGCGTTCCCAGAATTGCTCCCAGGTAAGATCAGCTTCATTAATTTCAGAAATAAGAAGTTCGTACCAATCCAATGCTCTCTCTTGGAGCATACTGGAGGCCACCTGAACACGGTGAAGATCGACAAGATTCATGCGAGAAAAGATTCTATCGCATGTTCTTAACCAAGCCTGGACCTCGATAATAGTTTCGGAACCTTTGAATGGTTTCCCACCCAAGTTGGTATAATCGTTGCACAAACATGCAAACCCAGACTTTGGATGAGTAGGTTCCTGATTAGGACCAGCTGCTTGAGCATTCTTTACTAAATCAAGAAGCTGTTGAGCGGTCATAAAAACTCCATCCTGGGGAGTGACAGTAGATGGTCCAGCTCTGGGACGACCTGGTCTAGACATTCTCTTCTTTTAAGAAAGAGAGAAGAAGAAAAAGGTTATTCACCAAATGAATATCAAGCAATCTTGATAGATGAAACAAGGAATCATAAAGAAAATAGGATGAATTGGTTCGAAGACTCGAACTAAATCCTGAAATACAACTCCTAAGGTGGACTTAGGACGATGATCCTTGTTAAGTTATTCTACATTGTTCCGAAGTTTGGCTTTGATACCAAGCTGTGACGCCCCACCTCTATACCCACGCAAGCCAAGAACACTACGGTGTAATGCTGTCAACTAGCGCGGAGAATAAGGCTGTGGAGGAGCGACCATCCATGTAACTTCTTTGTGCGAGCACCGATATGTCAGATAGAATAGAATGCATATCTTTTTAAAGAGGAAATCCGACATACCGAAACAAACACAAAGCTATCACACGGTGGCTATATATAATTTTCGGAAACAAACATAGAAATAATCATAACATAAATCAGTCACAGACATCCATATCACAAAGGCGGAAGAAGATATGAATAAATATATAACACATGAAAGTGTACATCAGAGTAGTGGTCAGAAAGATCCACAATAATACAAAAGGAGTAGCAACAAGTGCTATACAAAAGAATACATCAATGAGTCTATATCTAAAATGTGTACAATCAAAAACTACTAATCTAAGTAGTTAGCCAAAAGTCAGAATAATCCTGAAGAGAAGTCAAGCAGAAGCACCTGTCACATCTCGGTCTGACCCGAGTATTATTTATAAGAAAATAATAAACGGATCAGTCTAGCTATAAATATCAGATGATATGGTATAAAGTAAAGGACATGACATGAACATGTAACAACCATATCGGCATACTACTATAAGTATGTAAATGATAATCAACAAAAGATCAATCAATATCACAAGAATCTTCTCAAAGATGAAATAGGGTATCATACCCTAAACCTGTATACATAACAAGTCAATAACACATAAATTCACCAATGCACAAAAACTGATATCATATCCATGAAAATCATAAAAATTGGTGAAGCACAAATTCCAGAAATCATCACCAGAAATCCAGAAAACACATAAAAAGGGGGGAGGCCTAACACATGAATGGGAGCATGAAAACTCACCTACGCGTAAACACATGACGAGAAGCTATCTCATGGAAGCTATCCATTAAATTTCCACACAGAAATGGCCCGAAGACTATGGGGTGCTACCTCATATAAGTGATGGCGAAACATCACAAAAGCGGGGTCTAGTCTCCCTCGCAGACAAAAAGACATCGCTCAATCGCTAGTCTAAATCACAAAAATGATCATCATGATCATAAGGAAGTGTCAATCACACCAAGCTAGTAAATATATGAGTTTAGCTTCATGTCCCATAACCACTTGCTTAACTTAAATATTTACGAACAAGCTGTAAATCTTCACTAGGAAATTGTCACAAAAGGGTTCAATCGAACAAGTCCAAGAGCTAACCGACAAAGTGAACGCAAGCGTTTCATACCACTCGTTTTACTAAGTCGTTTAAGTTGATTTCTCATCCGAGTGAAGTAAAGGCTTGTATATATTAGTAGATTGGAAATCAGTTTGAGAAAACGAAATTTTGATATTTAAAATAGTGTTGAAATCGATTTGATGAAAGAGTTTTGATATTTACTACTAGTATTAAAACCTTCATATCTTTAAAGTGACAAGTCACAAAACGATTGTTGAAACAAATCGAATCACATAAATTCACATTCGAAGACGTGAGAAAATCCAAAGAAATCAATTCCCAAAACCATCAAAGTAGGAAGTTCTGTTGAATGTTTTTCAGATAAGATCTCCTACGAAGGGGGGTACGGGGGTCCAGGGGGCAGCGCCCCCGGCGGGGTGCGGGGTAGTGCCCCGTCAAAACGGTACGACCTAAGTGAAGACAAGCGGCCTACTACCTAAAGCAAAATGAGGTCTGACGACCTAAGGGTTCACGTGAACCAACATAATGGTCGAGCGACCTAACTGGAGTTAAGGGAGGCGAGCGACTTAAGTGCAGTCGACTTAACAACTTGCGACTTAGTGGGGCATAGGTCGGAGACGACCTACGAGGTAAACTAGGCCGACTTAGCAGACGAGCGACCAAAAATAAACGGTCCAACGACCTAACTCGAACGACCTAGAGGATCGAACGACTTAACTGGAGGATAGGTCGGGCACGACCTACGACTTAACAGAGCCGAGTGACCTACGACTTAACAGAGTCGAGCGACCTACGACTTAACAAAGTCGAGCGACTTACGACTTAAGGCATGACACGCGAGCGACCTAACTGCATAGAGGCCAAACGACCTATAGCTTAACTCGTGAGCGACTTACGACTTAAGGCATGACACGCGAGCGACCTAACTGCATAGAGGCCAAACGACCTATAGCTTAACTCGTGAGCGACTTACGACTTAAGGCATGACACGCGAGCGACCTAACTGCATAGAGGCCAAACGACCTATAGCTTAACTCGTGAGCGACTTACGACTTAAGGCCAGGAACGCGAATATGATGGCCGTGACTTTTCCACGCGCGCGAGCTAATGATGCAGAATGGCCTATGGAGGGCAGAACGACCTAACAACAGTTTTTCACTAAAAACACTAGAAATTTGGGTTTTTCGCCAATCCAATCCAAACCAAATGCAAATGTTGATGCTAAAGTGATAGGGAATCATTCCCAACAGTCCAAGATAGTTATAGATAAGAATGTGAGATTAAAATCTCACCTTTTCACTAAAATGGATGAAGATGGAGATTGAAAGCAAGGAAAAGCAATCCAAAGCTTGAATCCACTATCTTCTTCTTGAATTTGGAGTTGAATCTCGGATTTGCAATAGAATTTGAGTTTGGAGTTTTAATTTCCACTCCCCACCACCATTTTTGACAAAGCTTGAAGTGTTTTGATAAAGTGAGGAAGAGGGTTGGGTTGAACTAAAGAGGTGCAGTCCAAACCAAAGTCAAAGGCGGGGAAAAAAATGTCGAAAATTTCACTATCTCCAAACATATCGAAGTTTACACTCAAAAAGATCGCAAACGTCATTTTGAACTCAATGGGAGTGGTCTCGAGTCCTAATTTGACCGTATGCAAAAAGTAGCTTTTCGGACCAAAATCCGATTAACGATAAAATATTTAAATAAAATATTTAAATGATAAATTGATAAATATGCGGGTTGTTACACTTTCAAAGGACATATTCTCTGGTCAAAAGGTATCTTTTCAGAGAAATAAATGAAGTGAAAAGGTGGAGGGAAATTCAAACATTTGAATTCAAAATTTGAAATTCAAAATTCAGGTAGGCATGTCGACATCATGGTAGGGGCCATGTCGACATGTGGCTTTGAATTTTCATGACATGATTTTCCTAAGTTATCTAATATACATATATATATATAAATATTATTATTAATGTCTATATTTCTGAAATATTATTGTACTTATAATATATTTCAGAATGTGTCAAAAATAATAAAAACAACAATAAAATAATAAAATAATAAAATAATAGTAACAAATAGAAAATAAATTTTAAAATTCAAACAACATATCAATTCAAAATAAATCAATTCAAGCAATTCAAAAACAACCAATCAATCAATCAATTCAAGCATGCAATTTCAGTCAATGTATTGTAAACGTGTACCTTTTTCAGAGTCTGTGTCTTTGGTATCGACTAAATCGAGAATTGCTGTGAAACACAGATTTGAATTATCTTTCTTCTGTTCATCGTCGCTGGAGGATGAGTCAGAGTCATCTAGAGTAGCAGTGAATGCACGTTTCCATTTCTTTGCAGAATCATTGTTTGTAGGAGAGTTTTGCTTATCTGGATGCAGACAGTCTCTTTTGATATGACCTGGTTCGTCACAATTGAAGCATTTGATAAAGTTTGGTACTGTAGTCTGATTACCAGAATTCGTAAAGTTGTTTCTCTTGAGATTATTCATCTTTCTATATTTCAGAAATTTTTGAAAATTCCTGGTCATAAATGTTATCTCTTCATCATTATCACTGTTTGAATCTGATCCATCGGTTAATGCATTGAATGCCATTGATTTCTTTTCAGATGCTTTACTTTCTCTTCTCCCGATCATTTGATCTTCAAACGACATTAGATTTCCAATCAATTCTTCTATCTTTAAAGTAGTGATGTCATTTGCCTCTTCAATTGCAAGTGTCTTTTGATCCCATTCTGGAGTGAGAGAATTCAAAATTTTTCTGACTTGATCTTCTTCCGAAAATTCCTTTCCCAAAGATATTAAAGAATGCACAATATCTTGAAATCGACTATACATATCTGAAATAGACTCATTAGTATTCATTTTAAATAACTGAAACTGATTTGTGAGCATGGAAATTTTGGTCTGTTTAACTTTGCTTGTTCCTTCATGAGTTACTTGCAAAGTTTTCCAGATTTCATATGCAGACTTAAAAACTGACACTCTATTAAATTCATTTCTTTCAAGTGAACAAAACAGAATATTCATTGCATTAGAATTATTTTGTGCAACAGTCTTTTGCTCAGTGGTCCACTGTGCAAAATTAGTTGTGGGTTCAGAATATTCAGTTTGTGTGATATTCCATGTTTCTAATCCTACAGATTGTAAATATATTTTCATCCTACATGCCCAATATGCATAGTTACTGCCATTAAAAAGTGGTGGTCTGGCAGTAGACTGACCTTCTACAAATGAACTAGTGTTGGTGGAAATAGCAGTACTAGTGTTAGTAGCCATTTTAAAACTTTTCAAAATTCAGATTATGAAACTTTTGAAAACAAAGCTCTGATACCAAATGTGAGGAATGCGGATTAAGGATCTTAAGGCTAGAATTAACACTAGAGGGGGGTGAATAGTGTTTTAAGAAATCTGTTAATCTTTTTGAGTTTATCTTAATTTGTTAACAATGTATGCACTAATCAGACACAGATATGAACACAGAATCAAACACAGACGCAAATATAAAGTAAAAGCAGTAAAGGAAAGAACACACCGGATTTTATACTGGTTCGGAGTTACCCTACATCCAGCCTTACACAACTAAGTACGGATTTTCTTTCAAACTTCAATTCAACAATTACACCCCTCGGTTTCAAGGCTACGAGGTACACCTTCCAGAATAACAATCCTCTGGGTAGAGATACTTGATTTCTGGGGCAACAAGTTCACCCAATTGATTTCCAAGGCTATAATCACACCTTTTCTCGCTCAATTGATTTCCAAGGCTACAATCACACCTTTTCTCGCTCGATTAATTACAACAAGTCTATAACTCAGATTAGCACTTGGATCTTGTAGAGATAGTGATGGAGAATCACACTAGAAGTAATCGAGTATGATTCGATGTTGATTTCGGCAGAGTAATGGTATGATTTTGTATTAAGAAATGTGGAGAACAACAATCATGACCATTCATGAAGAGTTATGGCGAATAGACACTTCTTTTGAAATTTGAATTTTGAACTCAACTGACACTATGTCGACATAGGGTACTTGGGTATGTCGACATCCCAAAGGGATTTTTGGTGTTTTGATTTTCTTTGAAAATACCCTCTATCTTATATTAAAATTATTTTAAACTTTATAAATATACTTAACTATAGTTAAAATACATAAGTAAATATAAAGACCAATATATACATATTATTTAACTATAATTTAAATCAAAATATAAAAAGTTAAATATATTATTTGAAAAGATAGTTTAACATCAGGAGTAATTTTGACTCTGAAAATAAAGATGTTTTTGAGGCTAACATTATTTAAAATCAGGACAGAGAGTTTTGAATCTTTTAAAAGGAAAGTTTTGAAATCATTTTGAAAACAAGATAATTTTGTAAAATCATTTGAATTAAAATTAGTGGATACAAAACAATGTCCCACTAGATTTTCGTAGGTTCCATCCTACTTAGGGTTCCATCCCTTTAACGGGCTCGAAGTGGATTCCATTCCACGAATAAATTGGATATTAAGATGCCAGTGCTTTTCTACGAGTTTTAACAAATATTCCTAATAAAACAAACTTAACCTTGAAATCTTGAACTCTTGATAATCTTGATAATCTTGATACTCATGAGTCTTCTACCTCTATATCTTGAATCTCTATACTGTACAGTCTTCATTCTGATACCTGCATGGTTAGATACTACATATACATATATATCTAAACTTGTAATGTTAGTATTTATATTTTATAATCTATTCTAAGGTTGTTATCATCAAAACCAACTCCTCAGTGACTAACACCTATGGAGTGCCCTCTGATCGCCCTCCAGTTTACGGAGGAATTACAATACTGTATAGACAACGGGAATATATAAAATATGTTAAGGGGGGTATGGGTTACGCCTTAACGCTAGTTTAATAGTTTACTTTACTATAGACATTATCTATGTAGCGTATTGTCCTATGTATGTAGACAGTTTAACGGATCCTTAAGGGTGGGAATCCCAAACATCCTTTGAGTTACTTTGTATTTCACTTGACATTTCACTTGATTTGATTTACTGGTATAAGAATGTTAATCCTGACTTGAGTATTTTGTGTTTTGTTTTATGCTCGGGTCAGACTAAGTGTCACAACATTAGACTCACCTTTAGAGTTTGGAGCTTTGCTTGAAGATCGATGACTTATCTATTCAGCTTGTTCAGTTATTTTCCCGTTGTTTATGTTTAGACTTAACATTTGCTTATGTATTTGAGATTCCATTGTATTCGAGATTTTTATTGTATCTTGTTTTAGACTCTAATGTTCTATAGTAGCTTCATTAACTGCTATTTATCTATTTCCACTACTTATTGTTATATTACCATGTGTTTATGATTCTGTGATTTATTTATTTACTGTATATGCTAAGTTTTGCCAAATATAAATAAACACTCCATTGTTTTGAGCAATTCAAGTCTGACATGAGTGGATGAATGTCGATTTGAATGGTTCGAAAAAGCGGGCCGTTACAAAGGATTTTAAAATTCGAAGTAATGATGTTTAAGTTATAATCAATTTACTACAGCCGTGTTAGGAAGTTTTTAAATAGTTTTCAAACAATATACTGAATTATTTGCAGTTTTTCAATGGTTTAAGTTCAAATTCTGAATAAACACAAAATATAAAACTTACAGAATTTTCTATCTATTTTATAGAACATCTTGAATTTTACAAATCGGATTTAAGGAGCTCAAGGTATGGCAATTATACTACTAGTAGTATCAATAAGAAAAAAATTAACAACAAGAAAAGTAAATAGGGTTTAGAGATCATCGGTTGATGCTTTCTTTGGATTTTTATGTTCAATATTCGAAATAAAAGCAACGTTACTTATTTTATTTAGTTGATTTCTAGTTTTAACAACAGATTCAATATTTCCAACTATATTTATATAGGATGATCTTTCAATTATTTTGTTCTTTTATTTGGATGTGAATTTTCTGAATTATTATTATTATTTTCGTTTTCGGTAATCTCATTATTACTAATTTCATTTGGGTTATCAATGTTTTCTTCTTCATCAATATTTGGATCATAATCTTAGAAAATTTTCATGAAATGAGACATGTAATGTCTCTTTAATAGTTTTAGTTTTAATATTGAAAACTGTATAAGCTTTACTCTATTTGAATATCTAATAAAGATTCCTTTATTTGATTTAGCATCAAATTTATCCAAATTATCTTTAGTATTTAAAATAAAAGATTTACTATCAAAAATTCTAAAGTATGATACTTTAGGCTTTTTGAAACACCCCACACCCCTTAGTATACCCAAAAAGGACACACTAAAAGATGTGGTGTGTTGTAGATATAACTAAAACTTTACAGAGACTAAGATTCACAAGACAATTAAATAAAACAGCGGAAACATTTAAAATTAAACTTTATTATTCCAAAAAATAAATCATCAAAACAGAATATGTCTTTAAAACCAAATACATATGTCTAGTGAAAAACACCATCAAAGTCATACCATCAGAGTACATGAAAATAAACATCCCTCTCAAAAGTACCGGTACATCAAATCCAAATGAAACAAAAACTGAAAAAGAAGAAGAATACATGAAGGAAAAACTCCGCAGCTGAATCTCCAAGAAAATCTGAAATCTTCTATCCTTGCCTTTGCTGGCCTATGGGGGCGGGGAAGGGGAAAATAGAGGAGTGTGTCAGACTAAAAGTCTGGTGAGTGGAAGTAATTACTAGTATTTTTAAGCAAGGTAAAGATAATAGACTTAGCAACAATTCTATAATAAAAGGAAATAAAGTAAAAGATAAAGCTGGAATAAAATACTGTTTAATTGCTTGCTTCAATTATTTCGATTGTTTGCACTTTTCTTAGATTGTTGTGATTAGGTTGAAATCCTAATCCTACTTTAATTAGGCTGAATTCCTAATTCTACCCTTTGATCGGCCTTCTATCTCTATTGTGCCACTGTGAGTTAGTCCCATCCTGTGGGTCCCACAGCAAAACGACACCTGTTTAGCGCTTTGGAACTTAATAGCGACTTATATCCCTGCACCGAGGCCGCACGCTCGGCCACCATTAGGCTCGCACTATCTTCTGCTCCCTCTTTTGACCTTTTACCTACCCTAAACAGCATAAGCGTGCCCTGCCTCACCTGAGTGTGTTGTGAGACCATCAGTTCCTGACTGAAGGGGAATGTTGCCCGTACGGGTCCTAACAAACAAAATCTAGTTGTGACCCTTGTCCAAATCCCCATATTTGGGCTTCTATCTGTTGACCACTTATCTACCCTAAACAACATAAGCGTGTCCTAGCCCCACCTAATCTATTATGAGACATCAGTTCCTGACTGAAGGGGAATGCTGCCGGTACGGGTTCTACTTCTATCTTAGCTTATTAACTTAGTGTAAGTCTTTTAAATAAGCCCCTTCTGTTAATTCTACTCTATTTGCTTATTAACTTATCCTAAGTCTTTAAAATAAGCCTCTTCTGTTATCTCTGCTATATTTTCTTATTAACTTAGTGTAAGTCTTTAAAATAAGCCTCTTTTGTTAATTCTACTCGATTTGCTTATTAACTTACGTCTAAGTCTTAAAATAAGCCTTTTCTGTTCTTTCTATTTAATTATATCTTTTTAGTTATAACTACTAGTTATAAACTTGCTTGCAAATGTCAAATTTGCCTATTTTAGTCTATATTCTTTTTATTACCGTTCTTCTCATTTACATCAAATTTTCTGTAAATTTAATGTTCTTATATTTTAGTCCATATTAGCGAATTATCCTCTTTTTATTATTTTATTCGCATAAAAAGGAACAAAAAGAAACTAACATTTACAGGTTGAATTTTAACGCAAAACAAATGTAAGTAAAATACAAATAACTGTAAATAACAGTAATTAACTGTAAATAAATGAATAAAATAGCTAAATAAAAATAGTTGGATAAAATAGATTGAAAAGAACTTTAAAATTTAACCGTAAACAACTTATATAAAAGCGGTCTCAAAATTGCAGAAAAACTACAACTATTGAGAACCCTATTATTTTAAATTACTTAAAAATCTAAAATAATTACTTAAACACTCACTTGTGGTCCTTAGGTCTTTTCCTTGGCCTTCCCGGATCCACTTTTAGGGTATAAAGTATTTCAATTAAAAAGATCTTCTCCTTGGAAAAATATTCCTTTTAGGGTCCAGCCTTAGGCAATGAACCCAGATGGAAAAAATCTAAATGAGAAAAATAGCTAGGCCTAGAGTCATATTTATAGTGTCACTTGGGGGTCTCAGGCCATTGGATTTGTAGATGAAATCCGGTGCAACCATGTCATAGGCTCATTGGGAACCGTCGGATGGAAGCATGGATGCACAGGACTCAAAAGAAATCGAAAAACACATCAGAAAATTAATCAGCATTCATTAATTATTCTCATTAATTGATTGTATTACAAAATTTCCATTTTTGTTGTTTGTTTGTATACATTACAATTTTTGCGAGATTATACTCTCCCTCTTAATTGACTTTACAAATTGTTTCCCATTCTATAAATCTCATTAGATCTTTATTTTAAATATTTGCATTTGTTAGCGATCAATCCATCTTAATTTGCCAAATTCACATCCATAATAGTTTCCTTTGTTATACATTCTCATTAATGTCAATTAATTTAGCCAATCAATTTATTCCCAATCTTTATCTGTTCATCAATTGGGTATGTTACACATTTATTTACACTTTGGAATGTGTACAATTAATTAGGATATATGTATATATACATATACAATTTAACAAATCAATCCCATGGTTAATTTTATTCATTCATAGTCGATTTTCTTAATTGATTGCTTACTAATTTTAACCATTCCCCATTGATTCTTGTCCGTTACAACATTTATTTGTTAACGTTTTATCCTCCTTTCTAAATCTTCTGTTTATAAACATTAAAGATTTAAACTTCAAGAATATATATTTTATAAAAAAATTAGTTTCCTCATCTTACATGTTTACAATCTACGTTAATTTCCAATTAACATACATTAGTAAATGTTGTAACTCATGTTAATTACAATTGTAACGTACAATAATTACTAATAATGTGCATTTATTGTCAATAAATATTTTTACCATTTTTCTCCTTATACATACGTGTGTGTGTGTATATATATTAATACAATACTCTTGTTTCCAATTAATTTCATTAATCAAATTCAAACGTTTAAATGTGCACATAAACACATAAGCTATTGAAATAATTCCAAACTTTGCGTATATAATATGTTTCCCTTTTTAATAAATTCTACTGACTCATTCCTGACTGTGTACATATGTAATTTAACACACATCAGCAATCAATCAATCAATTGTAATTAATGTATGTTACCAATTTCATACGTGTAATTGTTTCTGATGTCAAAACTTCAAATGGTCATAACTTCTTCATTTGAACTCCATTTGGAAAACATTATATATGAAAATTAATCAGAAAATTGCCACGAACACAATGGTATAAGTTTCGTGGCCAAATTCCAATATTTGCAAAATGTCATTTTTTCACTGTTGTTTAAGTTTATTAATTATATTTCTATTAATTAATTAGTGTAAAAAACGTGAGGTGTACTTTAATTTACACGTTCCTTTAAATTTTCCCTTAATAATAACTTCTTCTATTTTAATTCCTTTTTAATTATTTTTCCCCTGAAATATCGGGGTGTTACATTCTCCCCCCTTAAAGGATTTTGTCCCCGAAATCTCCAAAGATGAAAGAATGTAAATAACAACCATCATCCAAAAACTACATCCATCTACTCATCCATCATCCATTTCTACCATTGTCCTTATTTTTAACTAATGCAATTTATGATTTATATATGCAAATAGTGTAGTGTCAATGTCCCTAACTAATGCAAAAGATTAGGCGGTCTACTGATTCAGTCGACCTCCTTTTTATGCAATCATGCCCGTGCCATGTATCCAAATGAATGCAATTCCCTAATGATAGCTGATAGTTCTATATGTGTGCTAGAATCATCATCCAAATGCAACAATCATATAATAATCAACCATTTATAGCAATCATGAAAAATAAAATTAAAAATGCAAAAGGAAATATGCATACATCCATATGCATATGCTCTAGTGTCCTAGTTAGACCGATCCCTAAAAGATAATAGTGCCTAGTGTAAGTATATGCGTCCACTAGCATTCACTAGCAACCACTTGCAACCACTAGTATCCATCATACATAACATGTTCCAATAACATGTTTACATCAAATCCTACCATCCATATGTTAAGTCCTAAGATCTACCCTCCCAAAGGATAATAAAGGAAAGAACCTATTCAAAACAAAAGATGGAAATATGAAATTCAAAATTTACTATCAAAGAGGTGTGGATAAGAGGCACGCTTTTTCTCCTAATCAAATCAATCTTCTCCGAAGTCTCTCTAACCCTGTCGGGACCAAGTAGCAATCTCTCTGTAGACTCTAACCAACACGAAGGCGACTTGCATGGTCTTCCATAAAGAGCTTCGAAAGGTGCCATTCCAATGCTAGCTTGAAAACTATTATTTTATGCGAATTCCACTAAAGGAAGATGCTTCTTCCAAATTCCTCAAATTCAAGAATACACATCCTCAACCACATGTGTCTTACCATCTTACTAATATCACTTTACATTCTTCTATAGTCTACACAGATGAAGCAACAATCCTAGTTTCTCACTAGTGTCTTATACACTTTACGGAAGCTTCTATTATTACTTCTAAAAGTAATCACTACTATAGTCTTACACTATTTCCGTCACACCTAGGAAATGATTCCTATCTACTCCACATTTAAAAGTTTGGTTTGGTATTTATTATTTCAAAAACTAAAACTTCTAAATTTTTAAAACATCAAATCCCAAAGTTTTTTCCTTTAAAAGTGTTATTTTCAAATTTCTATTAAATTCAAAGGTACTTGGTTACTTAACATTTTATCTTTCAAGACTTGCATCCTTACAGCTTTTTGAATTTACATTATTCCCCAAACCTAGAGGGGAAAACTTACAAATTCTAAGTTCAAAACTAATTCCTCTTTTTCTTTTAAAGACCTTTACAGCTTTTCATAAAAATTTGGATTTTTAAATTTAACTATTACAAAGTTTTTTACTTCCAAAAACTTATTTACTTTTTCACCAAACCATATTTCTTTAAAATATCTTTATAATATCTTTATAATATCCTCATGTGTTTCCAAAACATCTTCTTATTACACCTAATGGTTTTATACTTTAATGTATTGGAACTACTTTCTCTTATGAGAAACTATTAAAGCTAAAACCTTCTATGAATCCTTTAAAAGAGGACTTCATGGTTTTGTGAAATTACAAGGAACTTATTTTATATTTCTCGAAATAGGCTACACAAGATATAGTGCTTCCCGTATCTTGTACATCTCCTTCACGTGTTCCTTATAACTTGCACAAAACATCTTTATTTGTGATTTGGTTTCATAGAAAATTATATCATTATTCATTTCATTCCAATAGATTAAAGTATGTTTAATCTATATTCTCTTTGATAGACATTTTCTATGAAATTTATTAATTTCCTAATATTTAACATACACCCCTTTTTTCAGAAGAAATCATTTTCAAAACAAGAAAACATTTCCTTATACTTATTTAAAAAAATAAGTGTACTTACAAACCAATTTATTTCTATACTTAGAAATTATCTTCAAGAAACATTTTTATTTGGGTCAAAACAGATGTTGCGTAAAACACCGTTACTACAACCCAAAAATACTTGTGTATGGATTTAATTAAAAATAAATACTAATAAATCTCATATACTATGTAAAAACATTTCTTTTGGGAGTCACCTGCTATAACAGTAGTACTATAGTCTATGCTTCCCTTATTTTTCATGAAAACATCTATTACAACAATAAATGTTGTAACCTATGTTTCCGATACTTAATACACTTTATGTTTTTATATTTAAAATCTTTGTTTACCTACAAAGAAACTAGCGAGCTATATATGCTCTATAATTCTTCAAAAAGAATTTCACTTTTAACATATAAAAACCAATTTAAATTTCATACCACTTTTTTTTCAAAAACTCAATATTTACTTTCTCAAAAATATTAACAATTATATTTTTTGCAATTATCTAAACATGGGCTTTCCTCTTCTCTTTCAACCGAATCAATTATACATCTCCAATCTTTGCCTACAACTCTTTGGATTTCCATAATCCGAACCTAAATGTACAATACCGTTTCTCAAACTCCTTCTATGTGTAGACCTTCTCTATGCCCCAAGAAATGCATTTCCTTACGCCAAAAGTGACACTTCAAGAATTTTGCATTCAACCGATGAATGCGAAGTGTACAAAGAACCCCCTCAAAATGGCTGGGAAATCTCTAACGACTGGAACGGAATCTAGCTCTCCTAGTGATGAATCAAGGGAATAAAGGAAGCTCACCATGACTGACCCCTGTGGGCCGTAAGAAACTTCGAGAGTCTGTCTACTACATGTCCCTAATCTGACGACTCTCTTCTCGCAGTCTAATATCGCACCCTAAGTGGATAACCAATCCATCTCCAAAATCATCCCATACCCCGAAAATCCTAATACATAGGCATCGCAGTCAAACTCTACGCCTAATATGAAAATTTTCAAACCCTTACAAACCATGGATAAATGTGCCGATCCTCCTATGGGGTTTGAAACAACTATGGGGTATACAACTAAGGAGATATCTAAGTGCAAACAATCAACCAAAGAACTAGAAATGAAAGATTCTAATTAGGAAAATCCGAAATAGAGATCAAAACCTTCTACAGAGACTTTCCTAGCTCTATCTGGTCCACTACTAGAAGGTGTTGCATCCAAAACCTGTACTTGCGCTTTAGTTGCGCCTGCTCTCTGCCCCATCCTACGAGGACAAGCTCTACTAAGGTGACCAGACTGCCCATAATTGAAACACCTCCCCTTCATCATTTTATTCTTACAGTCCTTTGCATAATGACCAACCAATCTACAGCTATGACATTTCCCGCTTTTCTTGATCCGCTTCTGAGGTCCTCCCTCTTTCCTCTTGTCCTTATCATTCTTGTTCTTCCACCATGGCTTCTTAGATCTTTTTGACTTAGGAAACTCTTTAAGCTCGCCCTTCAGCTGCCAAGATGCAGGCTGAACTTTATGTCGGTCCTCCAATCCTAACAGTCTAAACATTCGCTCGGTATCCTTCAACCTAGCTCATGCCTCCTTGATCCTCTATGCCAGAAAACGTTTTGCCTCCTAGACTAGCGAAGTCCTTGCATAGCTTAGAATAATTGGCTGCTGTAGGTGGATTAAAGGGACCTCCACCTACCGGTGTTGTATTGGGCGTTTGCCCTTGCACCTCTGGTACCATAGCTCTACGGAACTAGTCAGCCATACTATGCAAAGAAAAGGAAACTTAGGCTCAAAAAATCGAAAGAAGGTTGAACTGGACTTTGAGGGGATTTTTATAAAAACTCTTTTATACTTGAAAAACTATTTCTATAATAAGAGTTTCTTTCGGAAAAATACTTCTAGTTTAAAGATATGCTACTTTTCAAAAATAGGTCACCTTTTGGAAAAATACTTTATTTTTAGAACATTTTTTTAGGAATCCTGTAACCTTAGGCTCTAATACCAAGTGAAACACCCCACACCTCTTAGTATACCCAAAAAGGACACACTAAAAGATGTGGTGCGTTGTAGGTATAGCTAAAACTTTATAGAGACTAAGATTCACAAGGCAATTAAATAAAACAATGGAAACATTTAAAATTAAACTTAATTATTCCAGAAAATAAATCATCAAAACAGAATATGTCTTTAAAACCAAATACATATGTCTCGTGAAAAACACCATCAAAGTCATACCATCAGAGTACATGAAAATAAACATCCCTCCCAAAAGTACCGGTACATCAAATCCAAATGAAACAAAAACTGAAAAAGAAGAAGAATACATGAAGGAAAAACTCCGCAGCTGAATCTCCAAGAAAATCTGAAATCAGCTATCATTGCCTTTGCTGGCCTATAGGGGGAAAAAGGAGGAAATAGAGGAGTGGGTTAGACTAAAAGTCTGGTGAGTGGAAGTAATTACTAGTATTTTTAAGCAAGATAAAGATAATAGACTTAGCAATAGTTCTAGTATAAAAGGAAATAAAGGAAAAGATAATGCTGGAATAAAATACCGTTTAATTGCTTTCTTCGATTATTTCGATTGTTTGCACTTTTTCTTAGATTACTATGATTAGGTTGAAATCCTAATCCTATTTTAATTAGGCTGAATTCCTAATTCTACCCTTTGATCGGCCTTCTATCTCTGTTGTGCCACTGTGAGCTAGTCCCATCCTGTGGTTCCCACAGCAAAAGGAGACCTGTTTAGCGCTTTGGAACCCAATAGCGACTTATATCCCTGCACCGAGGCCGCATGCTCGACCACCGTTAGGCTTGCACTATATGTTGCTCTCTCTTTTGACCTTTTACCTGCCCTAAACATCATAAGCGTGCCTAGCCTCACCTGAGTGTGTTGTGAGACCATCGATTCCTGACTGAAGGGGAGTGTTGCCGATACGGGTCCTAACAAACAAAATCTAGTTGTGCCCCTTATCCAAATCCTCTTATTTGGATTTCTATATGTTGACCACTTATCTACCCTAAACAGCATAAGCGTGTCCAAACCCCACCTAATCTATCATGAGACCATCAGTTCCTGACTGAAGGGGAATGCTACCGGTATGGGTCCTACTTATATATTTGCTTATTAAATTAGTATAAGTCTTTTAAATAAGCCTCTTCTGTTAATTCTGCTCTATTTGCTTACTAACTTAACTCTAAGTCTTAAAATAAGCCTTTTTGTTCTTTCTATTTAATTATAACCTACGTTATAATTTCTCTTTTATCTTGTCTTTTTAGTTATTACTACTAGTTATAAACTTGCTTGCAAATGTCAATTTTTCCTATTTCAGTCTATATTCTTTTTATTACAGTTCTTCTTATTTACATCAAATTTTCTGTAAATTGAGTGCTCTTATATTTTAGTCCATATTAGCGAATTATCCTCTTTTTATTATTTTATTCGCGTAAAAAGGAACAAAAAGAAACTAACATTTACAGGTTGAATTTTAACGCAAAACAGATGTAAATAAAATACAAATAACTGTAAATAAAATAATAACATAGCTAAATAAAAATAGCTGGATAAATTTGACTGAAAAGAACTTTATAAATTAACTGTAAACAACTTATATAAAAGCGGTCTCAAAATTGCAGAAAAACAACTATTGAGAACCCTATTATTTTAAATTACTTAAAATTCTAAGATAATTACTTAAACACTCACCTGTGGTCCTTAGCTCTTTTCCTTGGCCTTCCCGAATCTACTTTTAAGATATAAAATATTTTAATTAAAAAGATCTTCTCCTTGGAAAAAAAATTCCTTTTAGGGTCCAGCCTTAGGCAAAGACCCCAGATTGAGAAAATCTGAATGACAAAAATAGCTAGGCCCAGGGTCTTATTTATTATGTCACTTGGGGATCTCAGGCCATTGGATTTGAAGATGAAATATGGTGCAACCACATCATAGGATCGCTGGGAACCGTCGAAAGGAAGCACGAACACACAGGATTCAAAAGAAATCTAAAAACATGTAAGAAAATAAATCAGCGTTCATTAATTATTCTCATTAATTGATTGCATTACAAAATTTCCATTTTTGTTGTTTGTGTGTATACATTACACTTTTTGAGAGATATACTCTCCCTCTTAATTGACTTTACAAATTGTTTCCCATTCTATAAATCTCATTAGATCTTTATTTTAAATATTTGCATTTATTAGTGATTAATCCATCCTAATTTGCCAAATTTACATCCATAATAGTTTCCTTTGTTATACATTCTATTAATGTCAATTATGTCATTAATTCAGCCAATCAATTTATTCCCAATCCTTATCTATTCATCAATTAGGTATGTTACACATTTATTTACACTTTTGAATGTGTACAATTAATTAGGATATATGTATATATACATATACAATTTAAATTAATCAATCCCATGGTTAATTTTATTCATTCATAGTCAATTTTCTTAGTTGATTGCTTACTAATATTAACCATTCCCCATTGGTTCTTGTCTGTTACAACATTTATTTGTTAACGTTTTATCCTCCTTTCTAAATCTTCTGTTTATAAACATTAAAGATTTAAACTTCAAGAATATATATTTTATAAACAAATTTAGTTTCCTCATCTTACATGTTTACAATCTACGTTACTTTCCAATTAACGTACATTAGTAAATGTTGTAACACATGTTAATTACAATTGTAACGTAGATTAATTACTAATAATGTGCATTTATTGTCAGTAAATCTTTTTACCATTTCTCTCATTATACATATGTGTGTGTGTGTATGTATATTAATACAATACTCTTGTTTCCAATTAATTTCATTAATCAAATTCAAACGTTAAAATATGCGCATAAACGCGTAAGCTATTGAAATAATTCCAAACTTTGTGTATATAATATGTTTTCCTTTTTAATAAATTCTACTGACTCATTGCTGACTCTGTACATATGTAATTTAACACACATCAGCAATCAAACAATCAATTGTAATAAATGTAAGTTACCAATTTCATACGTGTAATTGCTGATGTCAAAACTTCAAACGATCATAACTTCTTCTTTTGAACTCCATTTGGAAAACATTATATATGAAAATTAATCTGAAAATTGCCACGAACACAATGATAAAAGTTTCGTGGTAAAATTCCAATATTTGCAAAATGTCCATTTTTCACAGCGGTTTAAGCTTATCAATTATATTTCCATTACTTAATCAGTGTAAAAATCGTGAGGTGTACTTTAATTTACACGTTTCCTTTAAATTTTCCCTTAATAATAACTTCTTCTATTTTAATTCCTTTTTAATCATCTTTCCCCTGAAATATCAGGGTGTTTCACTTTTTATTATAAAATAATTCATATGGTGTTTTCTTTGTTAATGGTCTTATTAAAATTCTATTTAGTATATAACATGGAGTAACAACTACTTCCGCCTAAAATTTTTTAGGTAAATTACTATCATTTAGCATAGTTCTAGCGCACTCTTGAATCATCTTATTTTTACTGTTAGTACTCCATTTTGTTGTGGTTTTCTTGAAAATGAAAAATTATGAGCTATACCTTTCTTATTGTAGAAATTCTCAAAATTTCCATTTTTGAATTATCCACCATGATCACTCGGAATAGTTTTAGTTTTACTATTTATTTGATTTTGAATTAGTTTAACAAAGATTTTTAGCATTTCAAAAGCATCACTTTTAAGTTTTAAGAAAATCGTCCAGGTAAACCAAAAGTAATCATCTACGATTACAAATACATATCTACTGTGACTTATAGATTGTATCTGTGAGGGACCGAAAAGATCTAAGTGAAGAAGTTCAAGGGGTTGAGAGGTAGAAATCGTATCTTTTGATTTAAAGGAACTTTTTCTAAGTTTTCCTAATTGATATGCATTGCATAAATTATTAACTTTAAAATTTATTTTGGGAAGACCTCTAACTACACTATGCCACAAAGTGAATCAGATAACATTGATCACACAACATAAGGTAGATTTTCTATTATCCCACTTTTTCATAGAACACATGACAAATCCATTTGTTGTCTGAAAAGCCACAAAATCTTTCATCTATTGTCTGAATAGCCCGTGAAATCTCTATGTATAAGCTTGTTACTTAGATAACAGTTTATATGTCGTCTGATTTAAGTTATCAAAATTTTGTTTTGGCTCCTATTTGTACCAAAATTGGGTACAACACTCTTCGGAAGTTTTTGAAGAGATAAAGTGAAGAAATTAAATGGAAAAAGATGATTATCTAACAAAAACTCCAAATTTCAGAAATGAGAATAATCAAAATGCAAGGAGACACAAGAATTTAGAGTGGTTCAGCGTATCGCCTACGTCCACTATGAAGTTGATAGCTTTATTGATCTTTCTTTGAAGATTACAAGTGAATTCAATGAATTACAACAGATAATCATGATATGCAGCAGTGAATTTCGTTGTTGGCAGCAGCTTATGGAGTTCAGATCTGGATCCGGCAGAGTCTGGGTGTTCGAGAATTCAAAGGAGAAGAAGCCCCTTTTCTGTATGTACTTGGGCTCTATTTATAGGTGTAGGAGGCTGGTATTTCGGTCTGATCTTGGGTGACCCTCTCTGGAATGTGACCAGGCCCGCGCGCCCAAGCCCGTGAAGTTTCGGCCCGGTCCGTGATCGATACGAACAGATTTTGTATCGATCAAGATTTCATCCAATAGAGTCGAAATTTGGCGTGGACATTCTTTAGCATGTACCTAACCATCTGTGAAAATTTCATAGCATTTGGACTTGTAGATTAGGAGATATGACCGATACGAAATGGGATTCTCGGTTGGCTGTTTTGTTCGACTCCCTCATTTCAACTCGCTCTTGTTCGGCTCGGTCCTTTTTGACTTGATGACATGGAATTTATTCATATCGACTGTTTTGCCTTGCTTTTCATTGATGGACATGAAGTGGAGCGAGTCGAACAGTGGTTCTCTGATGGACACGAAGTGGAGTGAGTCGAAGTGGAGGGAGTCGAAGTGGAGCGAGTCGAACAGTGGAGCGAGTCGAAGTGGAGCGAGTCGAATAGTGGTTCTCTAATGGACGCGAAGTGGAGCGAGTCGAACAGAGGCTCTTTTTATTCAATTTTGCATCGATCATAACTTGAGTATACGAACTCGTATTGACTTGAAATTTGGAACGATGGCTCCCATAGCTTCGCTTGTCGTGTCATATCAATTTTGGCTCGACCAGGATCGGAGAAAATTCGTCGATATCCATAGTGAACCTGCGTATAACCGATTTTCTAGACGAACTGTCTTTGGTTTCTAGTCAAGTTCTTGGTGTCACGGCCTTGCCAAAAGGCGGGATAACATTTTCCCCCCAAAGTACGTCTTGTGGGAACATGATGTGCTTTGAAATGCCGCAATCTTCATTCTGAATAGTTATCGTCTTTTCGATGAAAGCTGTAATCTTCGATTGATTTCCAGTAATATAAATGTTGATTTGTTGACTGCCAATGATTATGTAGTGCATTGTTGTGACTGAGTGTCGAGTGCTAGAGATTTGTTGTTCACTGTTGTAATTGTCATCAGGTAAGCATTCAACTCCTGTAAATTTTGAAAATTGAATGTTAGTCTGTCATACATGCATGTATGTTAGCTTGACTCCCTTCAATGTTTGCACGTTCACGGGTCGTTGTCAAGTTTTTTTTATATCGAGTTTCGCAACGATCCTCTCCTGGATCAATGTGAAATTCGAGTTGTAACAACGTTCGATTGTTGTTTTTAAGTCCTTCCTTTGTATCGATCCTCTCCTGGATCGATCTGAGATGTTGGAATGTATGCTTCATATCGATGGATACGTCATAGTGGGTCTCGGATCGATGGATACAAAAGTAATGCTTTGTATCGATGGAGTCAAACGATCCAGACATAATCATGCAGTGATGCTTCACGGAGGATATGTCATTTCTTATTCCTTTATTCAATAAGAATCCCCGATTGTGGATAATCTTTGATAGGAGTCATCCATGACTCTTTTTCTAGATCCGTCTCCAAGATCTAGTTGATCTTCGTATGTCAATGCCTAGAATAATAAGCATTTCAACTGGGACAAAGTCTATTTGTCGTGCATCCCTAGAACTGACTAGCTTGGTGAGTGATTTGGCCTTTTCGTTTAGTTCTCTGAGGATTTTTGTAGTGGTGTAATAGTCGAAGCCGGCTAGTAGCTTTAGGACCCGGTTGAGATAAGGAGCCAGACATTTCCCCCTAATCAGAAAATCTTCCCTGACTTGGCGTACTACTAACCAGTAATCACATAAGACATGTAAAGTTTCCACTCGTAGTTTTCTTGCAAGTTTGAGCGCCAAGGCTTCATACTTAGCTTCGTTATTTGTTGCATGGAAGTTGAGTTTTAGGGCGTAGCAGATCGTTCGTTCCTCAGGAGTCATTAACGCAACTTCGATGTTAGAAAGCCGATTATTGGAAGTTCCATCGGTGTACGTTCTCCATCGGTTGGATGGTTCTCCACTGTTCTTCGAATAGTCGTCTGATGTGGTGGATTCAGATATGAAGTATGCTAATGTTTAACCATGGAGAGCCCTCCGAGGGAGATAAGTGATGTCAATTGGCTTAGCTTGATACTCCATTTGAGTAACTTTTCAGACATCTAAGGTTTCTGTTGGACCTATCGTAACGGTTGGTCGATATGGATGTTAACGAGGTGAGCTTGTCAATTGCCAGCCTTCATCATATACTGGTCTTTGGATTCGTTTCTCTTCACATAGCATTGGGACGCTTATGGCGTGTGTTGACACGGCCCAATTGATGTATAAATCTTCGCGATCCAAAGGTTTGGGTAAAATGGGAGGTCTCTTTAAGCAATCTATCAGAGCTGGAAGTGCATCAACGCAGTTGTTAGTTCATTCAAAAGTTCTCTTCCCCCTCTTGGTCAGGTTGAAGAAGAGAATGCACTTGTAGATGGTCCTAGAGTCATATCAACTTAGGACGGTAATCTTTCGACATAGGCTCCGTACCTGCTTGGTTGTTCTCGGTACATGGGTGTCTCTAATTGTCGGAATTTTCTAGAAATTAGTCTTGATTCGATGAGAATTGATGATGAAAACGAAGAGTCATTCTGATGTAATAGTGAAAGAGCATTTCAAAGGATCGAGTTTCATCCTGCATTTTTTAGAGAGCGCTGAATAGCTCTGTCAAGTCATCGATATGGTCGTTGATAGTCGTGATCTCACGAGTATATTAACCACATCTACTTTCATCGACCGGCCGACATGATTTTTGAATGATCTGTTAATCGTATTTTGTTAAGTAGCATAAGCGTTCTCAAGTTTGAATCCAGGGATTTCAGCATAACACTATAGGCCCAGGTCAATAATGAAACAGTTGTATTTCTGGTCGAGGGCATGCTTTAGTATCCGATTGTATCTGGAGTTTGCATTCATGGATGTGAGTAATGCATGTCTGATGGTCAGGTCCATCAGTTGGTTGATCATTGGAAGTGGAAAGCTGTGCTTTGTCATACCCCATGCAAATCTGAGTAGTTGACGTATGTCCTCCACTCTCTGTTCGTTTTTCTTATAAGTAA
This sequence comes from Allium fistulosum, assembly GCA_030737815.1. Classification (NCBI taxonomy): domain Eukaryota; kingdom Viridiplantae; phylum Streptophyta; class Magnoliopsida; order Asparagales; family Amaryllidaceae; genus Allium; species Allium fistulosum. The sequence continues at coordinate 519,215,505 of CM060901.1, read as the reverse complement.
AGGATTGGATACTCATTTTGGTTGGAGGGCATCATGGATAAACCCACTAGTTTTGAGCACATTCGCCTCCTATTTAAGTACAACAGATCTCTCCGGATCCATGTCGCATCGTTTTTTTTCACCGAGACATGCCTCGGGTCGACATTTGATGCAGGGTTCTTCATGGCTAGAGAGAGTCCATATATATATATGTATATGTATATGTATATGAGATCGAGTCCAAGCGAACACATCAAGATTCACTTGAAGTAAAACAGTTGACTCTTTCTTCATCATTGCGCAGAGTTGTGATCTGATCTGCAATACTCATGATGGGTTGTAGGCGCCTCATGTGTTTATTTGCAATGGTAAATGATCGGGCTTATAAGGACGTTGAATCAAAGGATTAGTAGAACTTAGCCTTGTACTGCATGCTGCTACATAGCTGGTTCCAGCTTTGATATTGAATTCACTTGTGTTTTTGAATGATGCGCTTTTCATTTAATGTACTCGCGATCCATTGCCCATTGCAAGGGTTGGAATGATGATCAGTCGCCCATGAGTTCGGGTATTGATCTGATGATTCTATCTCTAGGCATTCTTTCAGTTATAACCTAGAGTTGTTATGAATATCAGGCATGGGTCATAGGTTCAAATTGTCATAGTCAACTCTCGGATAATTACTCTTTTGCCCCCAGTCTCAGGTTGGCGGATGCATTACGCGGACGGTCTTGTCTCGTCCTAGCTGTGTCTATAATGTAGTTCAAGCTTTAAGAACCAGGGTTGACTGATGAATGGTTGAATCATATTAATCTTATATTCTTGTTCATGCCCCAAAGTCTGGGGAATATCTCGATAATTGGTAGGGCACACAATGTCCGCTTCAATTTTGTATTCTATCCCATTGTACCATGGGATCGAGTTAACCGATGGAAGTCTGAGTCGTGCCTATCTTGTATTATGTTCTAGTTCTTTCCTATTGGCGGAATACATTGTTAATTTGCCAACATTCGGACATAAGCTAGATTCTAGACGGTCAATGACATTCACTTTGCTGCTTATGTCGCCATACTTTGTGCAAAAACTGAAGAGTAAATTGTCCAGTCAAATCCAATGCAGGATTGATGCTTCCCTTGTTAAATCCTGGGTAAGAATCAATGTGCAGATGCTTAGGTTGCACTTGTTTTGAATTGCTCTTTTAGTCGGATCATGGTACGAGTCAATGAATGAATGGTCGCATTGCATTCATTTGGAGTTGGGTGATCAACCATGTCCATTTCGATTTATGTTCTCCTGTCAGATTTAGGGATATATTTAGCTCGAAAGCGGTCATGTCATGCTCATCTAGTCTCATGCTCTTCTTGACGGATCGAAGGAAGGTAATGGAGGACGAATGGTCAAGTCACACCCATTCGTGGTTTATTCTTCTATCCATGCTCTGTTGGTCAAAGGTATTCGATGGAGTTCAGGTCACATCGACTTGTAGACGAAGAGGACCGATATTGACCGTCGATTCAATGGTACGATGTGAAAGGTGCAGATCGATATTGCCCGTCGATCCGGCGGTACAATATAATTGGTTGCCCAGAACTTCGAGCATCATTCTGATTGGTTAGCATTAGGGTCTCCTTGTAGTCGTTGCCTTAAGTTGAAAAGGACGCTAAGCCGGAGATGTGGCGAGTCACCTTTCTCTTCTTTCGGTGATTTGTACTTCTACCTCCAGTCTTGAGTTAGAAGAGTTAGTTCATGGATGGTCTAATCGCACCTGTAGTGAGTTTATATTGCTCATGTCGAGTCTAGGTCAGAGTTGGTGAATGAATGGTCGAATCACATTCATTCGTTTGTCTATTCTTGTAGCCACACTTTGGGGATTAGAGTCAGTAGAAGGGCCATTCATCACACCTATTTGATGTTTATACCCCTGTCCACATTCTGGGGACTAAGAGTTTTAGTAGAAAATGGTCGGACCGCATTTTCCTCAATTAATCCCTCTAGCACTAGTCAGTGGTGAAAGTCGAAGTGTGGTTGATCATTACAACAACTTTAATTTGATGCTTCTCCCACTGAACTGTAGGAAGGAATCGATTGGCAGATGGCTAGGTCGCATCCGTCCATGTTGCACGCATTACCCGTCGGATCATAGGCGAGAGTTAGCAGATGAACGGTCATGTCACGTTCATTTGCGGTTGGATGGTAGTAATATCAATTCAGAATAGAATATCCAGTCAGGTCCCTTTTTCGAATCCACGCCTCCCTGTCGAATCAAGAAAGAAATTTTGTCTTGTAGGGTTGGAGTGCATCCCTATAAATTTATGTTACGGGTCCCGTGCCGGGGACAAGAGGTTATGCATGGACAGTTGGGTCACGCCCGCTAAGTGCTGGATGGTAGGATCGCATCCAATTTTGTGTGTTAAGTGTGCCCCCATGTCAGGGGAAGATTGGAAAGCAGACGGTAGAACCACATCCGCTTTTTGTGTGACAGAACTTGATGAGGAACCATAGCTGATAGATGGACAGTCAAATCACATCCCTTTCGGTGTTAATATTCCAAACCATGCTTAGAGGACTGGAGTTGGTTGATGGGTTGTTAGTCACACTCATTTGGTGTTTATAATCTAGCCTGCGCTCTCAGGACCGAAGCAAGTTGATGGATGGTCATTCGCACCCAATTGCTGTTTATACTCCAGTCCTCACTCTGGGGACTTAGAGTTAGTGAAGTTTATTCTCCAGTTCGCACTCTGGGAATCTAGAGTTAGTTGATGTTTATACTCCAGTTCGCACTCTGGGAATCTGGAGTTGTTGATGTTTATACTCCAGTTTGCACTCTGGAAATATGGAGTTGATGTTTATACTCCGACCCGCACTATGGGAGTTCGGAGTTGATGTTTATACTCTGTTTCGCACTCTGGGAATTTGGAGTTAGTTGATGTTTATACTCCAGTTCGCACTCTGGGAATCTGGAGTTGATGTTTATACTCCGACTCGCACTCTGGGAGTTCGGAGTTGATGTTTATACTCCAGTTCGCGCTCTGGGAATCTAGAGTTAGTTGATGTATATACTCCAGTTCGCACTCTGGGAATCTGGAGTTGATGTTTATACTCCGACTCGCACTCTGGGAGTTCAGAGTTGATGTTTGTACTACAGTTCACGCTCTGGGAATCTGGAGTTAGTTAATGTTTATACTCTGACTCGCACTCTGGGAGTTCGGAGTTGATGTTTATACTCCAGTTCGCGCTCTGGGAATCTGGAATTAGTTGATGTTTATACTCCAGTTTGCACTCTGGGAATCTGGAGCTGATGTTTATACTCCGGCTCGCACTCTAGGAGTTCGGAGTTTATGTTTATACTCCAGTTCGTGCTCTGGGAATCTGGAGTTAGTTGATGTTTATACTCCAGTTCGCCATCTGGGAATCTGGAGTTAGTTGATGTTTACACTCCGACTCGCACTCTGGGAGTTTGGAGTTGATGTTTATACTCCGTTTCGCACTCTGGGAATCCGGAGTTGGTGATGTTTATACTCCAGTTTGCACTCTGGGAATCTGGAGTTAGTGTTTACAATCCGACTCGCACTCTGGGAGTTCGGAGTTGATGTTTATACTCCGTTTCGCATTCTGGGAATCCGGAGCTGATGTTTATACTCTGACTCGCACTCTGGGAGTTCGGATATGACGTTTATACTCTGACTCGCACTCTGGGAGTTCGGAGTTGATGTTTATACTCCAGTTCGCGCTATGGGAATCCGGAGCTGGTGATGTTTATACTCCAGTTCGCACTCCGGGAATCTGGAGTTAGTGTTTGTACTCCGACTCGCACTCTGGGAGTTCGGAGTTGATGTTTATACTCCGTTTCGCACTCTGGGAATCCGGAGTTGATGTTTATACTCTGACTCACACTCTAGGAGTTCGGAGTTGATGTTTATACTCCGTTTCGCGCTTTGGGAATCCGAAGTTGATGTTTATACTCCAGTTCGCACTCTGGGAATCTGGAGTTAGTTGATGGGTGGTCAGTCCCACCTATTTTAGTGTTTATACTCAAGTCCACGCTCTGGGGACTTAGAGTTATTTAATGTTTATACTCCAGTTCGCACTCTGGGAATCTGGAGTTAGTTGATCAGGTAGGTGGACAGTTGTATCATATCCACCCTGAGTAGGCAAGCGAAGTCGTTAGATGGACGGATCCATCCTCTTCGAGCTTGTAAATATTGAAGGCGAGGTCGTTAGATGGACTGATCCATCCTCCTCAGGTTTAGGTTGAACACGGGCGAAGTCGTTAGATGGACGGATCCATCCTCCTCGAGCCCATGTCCGTAAGTTTATACTCCATCTCGCACTCTGGGAATCTGGAGTTAGCTAGAGGATTGTCGTGTATCAATCCCTTTTGGCCGCAGTGTGATGGCTTGTCCCTGAGCTTGGGGTTTCACTTAGCGAGTGATCGGTGGGTTCCCGACTACTTTCCACTTATCTGCCCTCAATGAAGGATGAGATTTAGTTTATGGACGGTTGGATCGCGTCCATGTTCATTTGGATTCCGCTTTTGCCAAGCCTAAGGAGTAAGATTAGTGTTCTGGCAAGCTTTGTGCTCGAGCATAGGAAGGGATGGTCGAACTACATCCACTCTGAGTTGTGTATTTTCCCTTAAGTCGGGTGCAAGAATTGGAGGGCAGACAGTCGAGTCATGTCCAATTTATACTTTGCATTCTTTCGATCGAGCTAAGGAAGAGAGTTGAAATGACAGCTTGTGATGGTTAGCGAGTAGGCAGTCAGTCGTTGATGACTTTAAATTGAGGGTTGGACCCTGATGAAGTTGTTTAAGGCATGACTGTTTTGCCGAATTACAGAAGCAAACTGGAGAGTGAACGGTCAAATTATATCCCTTTAAACATGTGTTCTCAAACAATGCCAAGTGTCTAATGTAGGATTGGATGCATGGATGGTGACGTCACGTCCACCCTTGGTGTGATTCCGATTTTATCGGGCATCAGAAGAAGCATAAGTATTTTGGCGAGCTTCAAGTACGAGATGGAGAGTACATTGTTGGGATATATCACTCCAAGTCTTTCCCAGGTCTCCAATTAAATTGCATAGGCGGATGAGTGGATGGTCGGTTACATCCACTTTGTACTAGAGTCTTGACCTTGTCGGTCTCTTCCGCTTTGATGCCTTGCCCCCAGTCAGGGGCATATAGTAGCCGATGAGTGGTTGAATCATGCTCGTCATGATTATACCTCAATGATTTGATCATAGTCCGCGGAGGTTGTTTTGCACCCAATCTTAAGTACTCGGTTACCTGCATCATTTGCAAGTAGTTTAATTCAAGTAGGTCATATTTCGCAACGTAAATGAAATTGAATTAGAAATAATTCAAAAGAGATCGGATCAAATCTCATTGATAAGTGAGGCAGCGTCGTATGCTCGCTATTGCACTTCAGTCCAGCCCTTCTCAGTTGGAAGTCTAACGCAAATGGTTCAATTTGATCAAAGTCCTTGATCGATAGGGGTCGGATGTTCCCGGTCTTTCGTTTTATGGAGCTTGCACATATTGTCGAAGCTATCCTTCCCGGAGCAGCCTTATGGCGTTGGCGTTCACGGTAGCCATCTAGAGAAGAGGAGTTTTCTGATTTAGAGTATGGAGTAGTACCCCTCCTTATCTTGCTATGTTGATCCTTCATCTGATTCACCAACTCAATATTAACCTAGACATGTTGATGGCATTCATCACCCTTGGAGAAATCCACGCGCCATTCCCACTTCATAGGGTAGTGTCGGGGGTTGTATTTCCATAGTACACCGACATAGTTAACATGTTTAATTTTCACTGGAAGTTCTGCATGTAGGATGGTTTCAACGAATAGGTCTCGATTGGGAAAGATTCTCCAATCGACATTATGATCAGGTCCATTTTATTGCCAATGGGTCTTGTAACACTGGTGAATATATTAGCTAGGTTTTCTAGCCTCTGGGAGCATCGGTCGAGTAGTATTCCTTTACCCATTCCTTGATTGCAACTCAGCATTTGTTGTTGTGATCTCCGATGTCTTGTTCAGTCATGGAACCATTAGAAGCGTGGATGGAATGTTCCTCCATTAAATTGAGCTTTGAATTCACTATGCGGGTGCTCTGCGCTTTAAGCTTATTAATTAATCTGAAAATTGCACCAATGCCTTCATTTGAAATCCATTTGGAAAACATTATATATGAAAATTAATCTGAAAATTGCCACGAACACGATGATAAAAGTTTCATGGCAAAATTCCAATATTTGCAAAATGTCCATTTTTCACAACGGTTTAAGCTTATTAATTATATTTCCATTAATTAATTAGTGTAAAAAAATGTGAGGTGTACTTTAATTTACATGTTTCCGTTAAATTTTCCCTTAATAATAACATCTTCTATTTTAATTCCTTTTTAATCATCTTTCCCCTGAAATATCAGGGTGTTTCACTTTTTATTATAGAATAATTCATATGGTGTTTTCTTTGTTAATGGTCTTATTAAAATTCTATTTAGTATATAACATGGAGTAACAACTGCTTCCACCTAAAAAAATTTAGGTAAATTACTATCATTTAGCATAGTTCTAGCACACTCTTGAATCATCTTATTTTTACGTTTTACTACTCCATTTTGTTGTGGTTTTCTTGAAAATGAAAAATTATGAGCTATACCTTTCTTATTGTAGAAATTCTCAAAATTTTCATTTTCGAATTCTCCACCGTGATCCCTCGGAATAGTTTTAGTTTTACTATTTATTTGATTTTGAATTCGTTTAACAAAGATTTTAAACATTTCAAATGCATCACTTTTAAGTTTTAAGAAAATCGTCCAGGTAAACCAAAAATAATCATCTACGATTACAAATACATATCTACTGTGACTTATTGATTGTATCTGTGAGGGACCGAAAAGATCTAAGTGAAGAAGTTCAAGGGGTTGAGAGGTAGAAATCGTATCTTTTGATTTAAAGGAACTTTTTCTAAGTTTTCCTAATTGACATGCATTGCATAAATTATTAACTTTAAAATTTATTTTGGGAAGGCCTCTAACTACACTATGCCACAAAGTGAATCAGATAACATTGATCACACAACATAAGGTAGATTTTCTATTATCCCACTTTTTCATAGAACACATGACAAATCCATTTGTTGTCTGAAAAGCCACAAAATCTTTCATCTGTTGTCTAAATAGCCCGTGAAATCTCAATGTATAAGCTTGTTACTTAGATAACAGTTTATATGTCGTCTGATTTAAGTTATCAAAATTTGGTTTTGGCTCCTGTTTGTACCAAAATTGGGCACAACACTCTTCGGAAGTTTTTGAAGAGATAAAGTGAAGAAATTAAATGGATAAAGAGGATTATCTAACAAAAACTCCAAATTTCAGAAATGAGAATAATCAAAATGCAAGGAGACACAAGAATTTAGAGTGGTTCGGCGTATCGCCTACGTCCACTATGAAGTTGATAGCTTTATTGATCTTTCTTTGAAGATTACAAGTGAATTGAATGAATTACAACAGATAATCATGATATGCAGCAGTGAATTTCGTTGTTGGCAGCAGCTTATGGAGTTCAAATTTGGATCCGGCAGAGTCTGGGCATTCGAGAATTCAAAGGAGAAGAAGCCCCTTTTATGTATGTACTTGGGCTCTATTTATAGGTGTAGGAGGCTGGTATTTCGCTCAGATCTTGGGAGACCCTCTCTGGCACGTGACCAGGCCCGTGTGCCCAAGCCCATGAAGTTTCGGCCCGGTCCGTGATCAATACAAACAGATTTCGTATCGATCAAGATTTCATCCAATGGAGTCGAAATTTGGCGTGGACATTCTATAGCATGTACCTAACCTTCTGTGAAAATTTCATAGAATTTTGACTTGTAGATTAGGAGATATGACCGATATGAAATGGGATTCTCGATTGGCTGTTTTGTTCGACTCCCTCATTTCGACTCGCTCTTGTTCGACTCGGTTCTGTTTGACTCGATGACATGGCGTTTATTCATATCGACTGTTGTGCCTTGCTTCGCATTGATGGACACGAAGTGGAGCGAGTCGAAGTGGAGCGAGTCGAACCGTGGAGCGAGTCGAAGTGGAGCGAGTCGAACAGTGGTTCTCTGATGGACGTGAAGTGGAGCGAGTCGAAGTGGAGGAAGTCGAACAGAGGCTCTTTTTATTCAATTTTGCATCGATCATAACTTGAGCATACGAACTCGGATTGACTTTAAATTTGGATCGATGGCTCCCATAGCTTCGCTTGTCGTGTCATATCAATTTTGGCTTGATCCGGATCGGACAAAATTCGTCGATATCCATAGTGAACCTGCGTATAACCGATTTTCTAGACGAACTGTCTTTGGTTTCTAGTCGAGTTCTTGGTGTCACGACCTTGCCAAAAGGCGGGATAACAGCTCCTTATTAAAATTTGGGTTTCCCTCTTAATATTCAGTACAATATTTTTTGGCCGCCTTCTTTCCAATTCATTCCCTCTCTTAATTCTTTCATTTGTAAAAGCAAAAAAATGGCGTTCCAGATCTTCACCGTCTTCGTTCCTCTCAAAGCGCTTGCTTCTCCCTCTCATTTTTAGAACCAAATACTCTCTCCCCCTCAAAACGTGGGTCAGTGAATTAGGGTTTCTTCTAAACACTTGCTTCAGGTCGCTCCTTTTATCTTCGAGTTGCCTTCAAATATTAGGGTTTCACAATCGATTGCTTTCGTGAGTCGATGATATATGAATTCAACTACTCGGTATGATTTTTGCCCCTTTTTGATTTGTTGCGTTCTTGACTTTTGATGCTGTGTGTTAAAATTGATATGCCAATGTTGATTTTGGGTTATTTATAGGGATTAAAACCCAATATTTTGTGAATACTGATATACTTGTTGGTTTGGTTGCTTTATTAGTGATTTCGAAATCTGATTGACGTTAGTATTATCTAATTTTCTAATTTCCGCACTTGAGTTTGTTATTCAAGTTTTTTGCACCTGAGCTTGTTAGTATTATCCGAGTTTGTTAACTGAGTTTTCGATGTACTTCCTGGCTAAGTTTCACTTGAGTTCATGTGTATATATGTACATATATGTGTATATATGTATATACCATGTTTGAGTTGCACTTGAGTTCATGTGCTTTGAGATATATGTGTTTTTAGATTTTTGTTTTGAGATATATGTGTATATATGTGTATATATGTACATATATGTTTTGAGATATATGTGTTGTGATGGTGAAAACTTTGGTTGCTGCTTTATTAGTTCATTTCTGAGTTAGTGGATATTTTGAACTTCCATGTATTTACATACATACATATGTATGTATATATGTGTGAATGTTCTTTTGATTCCTGTTCATTTGATTCTTGCACCTTACAAGTTCATGTGCTTGTTTTGTTGCCCCTTGCACTTGTGATTCTTTCACTTATCTGTTAGTGTTTTCTTTGAACTAAAATGAAATGTTATGCTTGATGCTTGACAATGAGTGATATACTTGTTGCCTTTCTACTCACAATGCCATATATACATATGTGTATATATGTATAAACAAGTTAGTGTACTCTTGAGTTAATGTTCGAGTTAGTGGATGTTTTGAACTTCCATGTATATACATACATATGTGTGTGTATATGTGTGAATGTTCTTTTTCTTGCACACTGCCTTTTTCATGTCCATGTCCGAGTTAGTGTACACTTGAGTTATGTGTGTTGTTCCGCTTACTTGTTGCTCATCTCCGAACATGTGTTGCATATATACATGTATATACATATGTGTATATGTGTGTTGCTTACTATACTTATACTTGAACTTATGTGCTTGTATATACTCATATGTACTTTGATACTTAAAATGTGGTTCAACCAAGTTATAGTTTCCTAGAACTTTGATGCTTATGTTGGCTGTTGGTTCATACTTGATTCTGCCATGAATCTAGTTTGCTGCTGCTCAACTTTGTGCATCTCCATGTGCATTGAATTGTTCATGTTTTCATATGTTTTATATATATATATATGTATACATGCATATACATACATGTATATACATGTAAAATCCCTTAACCAGATTTTGAATAGCTTTGAGCTGCTTTTGAATTGTTCATGTGTTCATGTATATATGTATATACATATGTGCTTTGAGCTGATTTTGAATTGCTTTGAGTTGCTTTTGAATTGTTCATGGGTTTATATATTGAATTTTTTATGCATTTTACTTTGATACTTGAATGGATTTTGCTTTGATTGCTTTCACTGAACCTTGAATGCAATTTGATACATGTATACATCCTTTTGTATGCATTCTGGTTTATACATATATACATGTACACATTCAAGGTTTATACATATATACATGTATGCATTTGGCTTTGAATGGTTTATATATATATATGTGTGTGTGTGTGTGTATGTATGTGTGTGTATGTATGTATACATGTATCAATTCAAGGCCATTAAAGTATCAAAGCAATCAAAGATTTATACATGTATATATGCTTTGATACCAAAATGCATTTTGCTTTGATTGCTTTCCCTGAACCTTGAATGTATACATCCTTCCCTTCTGTAAACCTTGAATGGCCTGAAATTAATACTTGAATAACCTAAACCTTGAATGGTCTGAAACCTTGAATGGTTGTTACTGCTATATGCAGTCTTCTTGCTTGTTACTTCCATGTATATACACATATACATATGTATTATATATGTGTGAAATATTGCCATGTTTTTCCTTGTTTTTATCTGGTTTATACATGTGCACTTTAGCTTTTTTCATGCTGCTCCTATGTGCACTATGCATAAACTGTTTTGAGATTTCTTGCCTTGTACTCACAATGTACTCTTGTGGTTGTTGAATTGATGAAATTTGTATTCACTATGTACTCACTGTGCACATTTGCGCTGCACTTATTTTATATCATAGTTGATCTTGTTGTAGTGTGTGGTTTTCCTTTTGTTAAATTCTGGTCGTCCTTCCTTTTGTTAAAACTCAAATAACCTTGCTGCACTACTGAAGTTGTTCATTATGTTCACTAGTAACAGTGGCATTGGTTACATTATGTGCACTGGTAACATTGCTTACACATCTCCTCTATATGCATGTAAAACTGGTTGGAGGACCTGAGTGACATTGGTTACATTATGTGCACTGGTAACTCAGGCTTGAGTGTGCATTTTCCTGGCTACACTTGTATATTTCTGGTTGGAGCACCTGAGTGTGCACCTAAGTTTGATGTTCTGGTTTGAGTTGCATTTCTTTGTGCACCTAAGTTGAGCCCAATGAGGCTTGGGCTTGACCTTGTGGACATTTGCACTGTGTTGAGCCTTCGGGCTTGACCTTTGCAATAGTCCGTGAGATTTAATCGATGTCCGGCCTTGTGATATTCATAGTGATACATTGTACATATCATAAGTTGTCTGTGCACATATATATTTGTCCGGCCATGTCTAAAACATGAAGAGAAAACAAACCCATAAGCTGAGGCAATATTAATATTCAAATTTTATTTTATTTTTGCAATTTAGGTTCCTTTCCTTTTCCATTTTACCGCGTTGTTTATTTGAAAGGTATAAGAGATGGCTGGACACCAGTTGGAGCAAGCAAATGAATATCAATATCAAAAATAAACTCGAGTTAGTGTAAGTGAGTGCTAGTAAAAAAATGTTATATGAGAGTGTAGAGAAAAGTTTTATATATGAGAGTAATAGTGAAAGTTGTATTGTATTTGAAAATGTAAGAATAGTGAAAGTTGTATTGTATTTGAAAATGTAAGAATAGTGAAAGTTGTATTATATTTGAAAATGTAAGTATAGCGAAAGTTGTATTGTATTTGAATTTGATTTGAAATAAAATATTTGTTTAAATGAAATTGTGATTCATTATTTCATTTTGCAAATATAACATAAGTGTAATTGTATGCATATTAGTCAATATTTGTATGTTGTCTAATAGAAAATTTTAGAAATGATACTATAACATCAGACAACGTATGGGTTTTTTTTTCTTTTGATGTGTTAGTGCATATCTGTGGTCTGATATGTAATGAGACGGCATAGAAATAGGCGACAGATAGGTATTCAATCAGACAACGGAGCATATATGTCGTCTGATTCATTTTTTCTCATAGTGCTGGATCATTTTTTAGCAATTTTAGATATTAGTTTGAAATTCAAATTACCAAATCTTTTATGCAAATCCAAAGGTCACTAGATTCAGCCAACTGACATAAGTTATCATTTGAGATTTTCATAATTAATATATAGATGTTTCATTTCTTAATGCCTTCAAAGATAATGTTTGACTCATTATCTTCAATAAGACAGTTGTCTTTTACGAATTTAATTTTGAAACCCTTTTCACACTATTGACTAACACTCAATATATTATGCTTTAAATTCCTAACTAACAAAACATTAGAAATAGTAGGAGTTTTAGAATTACCGACATTGCCGATGCTAATCACATATCCTTTGGAGTTGTCTCCAAAATTTACTAATCCACCATCTTTGTAAACTTATCTTTCAAAATGTCCAGATTTCCAATCAAGTGTCTTGAGCATCCACTATCCAATATCCATTTGTCCTTTTGATCTAAAGAATTTGATCGTCGGGTGTCTATTCATCAAATGCCATGTAAAACATCTGTTCCTGTAATTCATACTCTTCCAAAAGATCATGTGACGTTTTATAATGAATAGATGCAAATTTATGAAACAACATTATGATGATTTTGCAAATTATCTTTTCGAAAATAGTGTTAAAAATAAATTGCCATTGAAATCTTTTCAAAAATCAGATGATGAATACTTTGAAAACCAATGCTATAATACCAAATGTGAATCAACGGAATATGGACCTTAAGGCTAAATTAACAAGGATGGTGAATAGTATTTAATGGATTATATGAATATTGTAAACACCTGCTATTTCAAACCTTTCATATCGACAATCATCCACACATGTCAGACTTGAATTGCTCAAAACAACAGATTGTTAATTTATACTTATCAAAACTTAGCATATATAGTAAATAAATCAATCACAGAATCATAGACACATAGTAATATAACAAAAAGCAGCGGAAATAAATAAATAGTAGTTCATAAAGCAACTATAGAACATCAGAGTCTAAAATAAAATACAATAGAAATCCTGAATACACAGAAGTCTCAATACATAAGCAAATGACAAGTCTGAACATAAAACTGGAAATAACTGAAATTACTGAAAGCTGAATAGATAAAAGATAGATCTCCAAGCAAAGCTCTAAGCTCTAAAGGTGAGTCTCAAATGCCGTGACACTCAGTCTGACTCGAGCATAAAGCAAAACACAAAACACTCGAGTTCGGATTAACATTCTTATGCAAGTAAATCAACTCAAGTGAAATGTCCAAGTGAAATACAAATAACTTAAAGGATGTTGGGATTCCCATCCTTTAAGGATCCGTTAAACTATCTACATACATAGTACAATACGCTAAATAGATAATGTCTATAGTAAAGTAAAATATTAAAATAGCGTTAAGGCGTTATCCATATCCCCCTTAAAACATTTTTATATATTCACGTAGTCTATACAGAGACTGTAAGCTCCACCAAACCGATGGGCTATTAGGGAGCACTCCATAGGTACGACACAAACCAAACTTGTAGTGGGCGCGATAAGGCATGTGACAAGGCACACGATGCAATGTCAAGGTAGGATTCTACCGTTTGCAGAATCGGGTTGGTGGTAACGCACAGCAGCTACTACCGCCCACCTCGAGACACACTCCAAAAATCAAAGGTGCACCCAAATCAAATCACAAAGTAATAGATACGGTATCGAAGAAGCATGCTCGATCGAAGGTGCGACCTCACTTGGCCCAGGTATAGCTCCTATTTTAGTCATATCAAGCTGACTCGAGGGAGTCAGGGCCGCGTTCATACTTCATATAGATGTCACCAAACCATCCTAGTTTGTTCTGGATTCTCCACTAAGTGCACAGTTGTTAAAGTGGTTTTCGGTATTGGCAGAATGTAACGACCCACTATTTTGGACCATTCAAATTGACAATAATCCACACATGTCTGACTTGAATAATTCAAAATAACAGATTGTAATAAAATTTGGAGCAAATAAAATCATTCACAGAATCACAGACACAGAAATGTCAGAATAACTCGCAGCGGAAATTAAAATACCATAGTAGTTCATGAAGCTACTATAACAAACTCTCAAACAAAATACATAATATCATTCTGAAGACGTATACAATAGAAATCCTAAATACATAGAAGTTTTTAAATACCAGAGCTGAAATAGAACAACTGAACTGAAAGGAATAGATAACTAGACAAGCAGAATCTCCAACGATTCCTAGATCCAGAAAAGAAATCCAAAGCTGTGATTCTCAGGCTGACCCGAGCGTAAAGTAAAACACAAAACACTCGAGTCGGGACATATATACTTATACAATGTAAACCAACTCAAGTGAACTGTAATAACAATGCATAATAACTTAGAGGATGCTTGGGATCGCCCATCCTTTAAGGATCCATAAAACCATCAATTAAACAGTAGTGACAATATCACAGAAATGTCCATATCGAAGTAAACCATGCAACTAACAGTGTTAATGTGCATCAAACCATCACCAGGAAATCAAATGACATACAGAGAAGTATACCCATGGTTATAAAATTCCAAAATAACATTTTATACTTCAAAACAAAATTTCATTTCAAATTCAAATCTTCATCAAATTAAAGGTTAAATCATTTCTAAACCATTTAAATTTCTAAACCATATTTAACTATAAATACCTTTTAAATTCCAAGATATCATTCATTTATTCTCATTCAAATCACCTTTTTAATAGTTTATATTCCAATCAAATTAATTCCTCTAAACCATCTAAAAGTGAAGTTATTATACTTTCAACTTAAGTATTCAATTTCCAAAGTTTAGACCATTATGAGTTCATTTACTTAGTTAAAAACCATAAACATTGAAAATTTCAGCCTTTCCCAGCATTTAGAAAAAGCTGTTATATGTTATACTTGAAAACATTTTAATTCAGCAAAGACAGCATTTTAAAACTGCTGTTAAATCTCAGTTTTAGTTGAAATTTAGTTTAAAATAGCAAAGACAGCATTTCCAGAAATGTTGTAATATCTCAGGTTTCAAATGAAGGTTTTTAGTAATTTCAGCAAAGACAGCAGACCACTACAGCATTCACAGAAATGCTAAAATAGGCCTTTATTAAGTTTTTAGCCTTTAGTTCATATGCATCTACTACAGCATTTACAGAAATGTTGTAATAGCTCTTTTATTAAGCTTTTAGTTCATTTCAGAAACCATAGCATTTCTGAATGCTATAAAAATATTTTCCAGATTTTAGTGTATTTCCAGCAAACAATAAACTTGATTTAAACCTTTTTAACAATATAAAAATCATATTTTAACATTCAAAAATGTTCATCAACAACCCATTTTACATATGATTTTTATAAAGTAAACTTTACAATAAAATCCAATTTTTTTATAGTTTTACTTAACAATTCAAATATACAATTTTCCCATTTTTACCTTTAACAATTTTATTAACACTTACATTTTCAAATTACCATTTCACACATTAAACTAAATTTCCAATTTATTTAACTAATTAAAACCTTTAATTAGAACCAAATTTCCCATTTCCAAGTCAAGTTATATTTAAAATTTCACATTTAAGCATTTATTCATTTAACCATTTTTGTTCATAGAAAAATCAATAATACTTTATTAAATCTTTTAAATTCAAATTTAAATCAAATTATCATATTTCCCATTTTCCCAATAAAATTAAATTTCCATTTTATTCATAACTTAAATTCATTTTAAACCAAAAATCCAAATTTCCAAACTTAAGTTATATTTCCAATTTCAATTTAACTAGTCATTTATTCAACATTTTTAACTTATAGAAAAAATCATAATTTCTTTATTTAAACAATTTAAAATCCAATTTAAATCAAATTAGCATAAATTTACACTTTTAAACATATTTAAAATATTCAAAATACTTTGTAAAATAACCACAGGCATGTATATAGTTTTCTAACCTAGGTCAAGTGATACGAATATATATCATTTCAATCCGCAATTTACAAAGAAAAATTCGGGTTCTATCATTTCAAACCCGCAATTCCAAGTCAAAATAAAATAAATAAAACCCATTCAGGCCTATCATTTCAGCCCATAACGATTTTTCCCTATTCTAAAGTCCGTTCGGGTATGTATCTTTTCAACCCATAGTGATTCTATTCTACAGGGAACTTGCAGTGTGATAAACAGATATAAATAATAGCATAGCAATATATGGCAGTAACAGATGATATGCCAAGTTTATTAACAGGGTGAACATCATATGATCATAGCATAGGCAGTTATAACATGATAATAATATCTACAGATTCATAGGGTGTCAATTTACTAATTATGTAAGTACAAAATGTCTGGTGAGAAATACTCACCTCTACAAACTGGAGATAGCACAACAAGACACACAAACAAAGATCCAGAAAGCATGAAAGCACGAATACAGATTCAAGTGAGGGAAGAGCCAAATATACATATGATTTCAACCCAAATATACATATGAAAACAATTTAAAACAAAGCAACAAATCACAACATGATTTTCCCATGCCTCAACCATCATATGTGCTCGCCCTAGAGTCTTGTGTTCTCATTCAAAGTGGTGATTTGGGCTAGGATATAGGTTCAAATATGCACAGCTAGTAGGAGTTGAAGTTGTGGAAGTTATGACATAGGAATACTAAGGGTTAAGGCCAACAAATGGTTTTTGGTGCAGCCACATGGCTCGGCCTGAGGACAATTGGGCTCGGCCATGCTAGGGGGAGGTTAGGTGGGGCCTGGAGTGTCTGCCAGAGGTGGTGGAGGGACTGGTGGTGGCAGCCAAGGAGGTGGTTTAGGTGAAAAATGAAGGGTATGTGCATAAAGGGTCCGGCTATGCTAGTTTTAAGGTGATTTGTGAAGTTTTTGTGGTGCAAACAACTTAGTCGAGTCACGGCCTGGACAAGACTGAGGGAAGAAAGGTGAGATGGCGGTGGATGTGATGGTGTTGGATGGTGGAGGTGGTGGAGGAGCTAAGGCTGAACAATTGCAAGAAGAGGCAAGACAAACTACAAAGGAAAAATCAATAAAATGAGAAGAAAAGAGTGGAAAAAGAAGACATTTCCAAACTTTCTTCTTCAGATCTGAAACCGTACGTGAAAAGAGAAGGGAGAAGAGTGTTTTCACGTGAATTTCCAAAAAGAAAAGTCACGGCTAATGCTTGAGAAGGAACGGCCCACAAATTGAAGGGGTGTGAAGATGGAAGGTCAAAGGTTAAAAGCCAAAGTCTCTTTAAATTTCCTATTTTCTTTTATGAAAATAAATTAAAATAAAAACCATGTAAATAAAATAAAATTGAATACAAAATAAAGTGAAAATGAAGTGAATAAATAAATTTTAGAAAAATATAGAAAAATATAAGAAAATAGTTATTTATATGAAAACTAGTACTGAAAATTGGAAACAAAATATAACTAGTTTTAGAAAAATAACTACAATACTTTAAAAATGTTTTTAAAATAAAACATAAACATAAAATGACATATTACACACATATATACCACTTAGAACAAGATATGACAAATAAAAAAATATTATTTATATAAATTAAAATAGACAATTTTGTTAAATAAATCAATTTATACACAATATTGTAAAAAGCATAACTTTCACAATATTAATCCGATTTCAACGAAACGAAAAGCAGTATTCTTGAAATTTTATCTATTTTCAAAATAAAAGATAAAATTAAAAATTTCATATATTTAAATTTTAAATTTAAAAGGCAAAGTTTGACCATTTTGACCAAAAATCCACTTTTTGGAAATATTCCATTTATCCAGGTTTGGAATTATAATTCACACAAAAATCAAAATTTATATTGAAAATAACAAAATCTATTCATTTTAATAAATAAAATAAAGTTTCTTTTAAATAAAAATTCAAATAAAATAATCAAAATAAACAATTAAAATAAATCACAAAATTCAGGGTTGTTACACTCTTCTCCACTCAAATCTTTTCGTCTTCGAAAAGGAATGAGGTACGGAAAACATAGAAAAGATAAAATGGAAGAGGATTAAGACAAGATGACAAGAAGATTAAATTTTTTATACCTGATAACTGTTGTTATAGGTAAGTTTAACAAGGTGGAGAATAGGAATAGCTAGAAGGGAAAATAGGACGAAAGACAAGGATGAGCCATTAATTTAAAACCATATAAA
Organism: Allium fistulosum; assembly: GCA_030737815.1. NCBI lineage: Eukaryota > Viridiplantae > Streptophyta > Magnoliopsida > Asparagales > Amaryllidaceae > Allium > Allium fistulosum. Next base: position 519,197,216 of record CM060901.1, on the reverse strand, counting down.
TTTCAATTGGAATTCTTTAATACTTAATAATTTGGTTAAATCCATTTTATTATATCCATAAAAGTCATTTAAATTCAACTTGTTAGTTAAGAAGTAAACAATATTTAAAACACTTTAAAATCTTTTAGAAAGGAAATAACTAATCAAAATATCCTTTATATAATATTTTATAAAAATACTTTTATAACTCGATGTCTTAATAAGTTTATCCTCGTTCCTGCAGACTTTGGCAGTGCGTTGATCAGGCGCAAAGCTAGAATTCTCCAGGTACTTAGTAGACTGGTTTCAACACCTAGTGAAAATACTGGAAAACTTAAAAAAAAAGATATGGAAAGTACAATCCAAACAAAACCTTTGTCTAACCATGGATCGCAGATACACAAAGGTTACGCTTGGAACCCCCAGGAAACATCCATATCCGTAAGCTTTCTCAGCCCTGCGAATTGCGCCATGATGACTAGTAGACCGCAGATACACAATGGTTACGCCTGAATCCCCCAGGAAACATCCGTATCCGTAAGCTTTCTCAGCCATGTGGATTTCGCTACTAATACGACCTACATAGATGACAGGATACACAATGGTTACGCCTGAATCCCCCAGGAAACATCCGTACCCCTGGGCCATCCAGCCAGGTGAATTACGCTATGCACTCGCGCTCGTAAGACCATGGGTAACGCCATGGAATTCGATGGACACTCGAGTATCATATCCGGAAAACAAAAAATCAGAGAAATATTGATAGAATGAATCCACAATGTGGCCACAAAGCGGATATCAAGCAAAAGGAACTTTCCATATCTTTACTTCGAAAATATGTATCATATAGTACCTTTTCAAATCACTTTCAAATACCATACTTATATAAAGTCCATTATATATAAGATTTCATTTTCAAATCAAATACTTTCCAAAATCAATAGTATATCAAATCACACTTATATAGACTTCAATTTTATAAGATTTCACTTTTCAAATTGAGTACCTTTTCAAATCCATAGTTTTCGAATCAACATCATACTTATACAAACCAAATTTTATATAAGTTCGATAACTCCCAAATCAAGTATTTAGTAACACAAGGTTCTCAAATTTCAATTTGTTTCAATATCAATACAATTTTCAAAATCATATACGCTTGCACCAAATTATTCTTCCAAACCAAATATCTTCAGTTCCAAAGTTTCCAAAATAATAGGTTTAGAGAATAATCCAAGCTTCTAAATCAATATAATTTAAGTCAACCAATTCATTTCCAAAATCAATGTTTTTCAAAATCATCTTATATTTACATAAGGTCCATCTTATATCAAAGTCAAAATTTTAAAAATAAATTTCGCTCATGAAGAGCCATATGGGATTGAACATCTTTGCTTACTAAAAGATTTTTTTTATTTTAGAATAGTTTTGTATATAAAATAGTTTGTAAAATAGTTTGTATGTAAAATAGAATGAAACAGTTTGTTTGAGAAGAATAAAAGAAAAATAGTTTTGAAAAATGGTTTTAAATTGATAGTAGTTTTTCATTAAAGAAAGAATTCCAATTAAATTACAAAGATATCCAACCCAACAACTTCCAATTTCAGCGGCAAGTATATCAATGATATTAGAATATAAGATGTACATATGTCATCATTTCGCAAAGTCAAATACGATCGCTCGCTCGATCACACAAGTTCGCTTTCGAACTAGTATTGTCCATTCGACTTCCCTAATGCGGATTTCGATATGGTTTCTCGACTAGAAACCATCAGTCTCCTTGCATAGCCATATACTATGATAGAGAATTCTAGAATTAAGCCCAAAATCCATATCAAATATTCGCCATCAAGAATCAAATGAAAAATCCTAACGCCAAATGGTGTAATTCACCTCGAACTTGTGTACTCAAACTTGGATCAATTTAATTATGCGAATAAAACAACATACGTACAACCTATGTGTCTATTCCAACTTGTTCAATATATAGTTTTATAAAGATGTTACCCAGTTAAAACATTTAAACTAAATTTTATTCAAAATATTTTGAAGACCAAATTCTTTTCAAAACATTTCAAATCTAAATTTGATATTAGAAAAATTCAAAATAGCCTTATTCGTTTACTTAACAAAACAGTTTCAACTTATTTTAAATCATATTACTACATACTTTAAACATACATACGAAACTTATACTTTATACTTTTCAAAATTACTTAGCTTTGAAAAGTTAACCTTGATTTGGAAGTGCTCAAACCTTCAAAATAGTCGAAGAAATCATATTTCAATCCAAGAGTTGGGAATCACAATTAAATCAGTAAATCAATTCCAAAAATATGGTTATATCAAATCAAATCCAAACCTCAAGGACTGAACACCGGCTCATTTCAAATTGCTCAAATATATATACATATATCTTTCGAATATCACATCACACTTCGGAATTTGAAATCAAAATTAGTTTCACAAGTCGCCCGCATAACAAAACTACCGAAATGGCCTCTCCCCCACTCTGAAACTCGAAAATCAATGTCAATGATGCATGCATTCATCACCGAAATTATTTTCCAGCGACATAAGTGGGTTCTGGACTTCTATTTTTTCTCAAAAACTTCTTTCGAAATTTCTTCTAAATCATTTGAAACGCATTAAAATCATTTGAAACATTTCATATTCGGAAAAATACTTTCAAATCATATTATTTATTATTTCAAAATCTTAAAACCAATTTCACAAAAAAAAATGCCGGAGTTCAATCACTCAAATTCAGATTCAAAACCTTCAGTTATAAATCATTTTATATGGAACCATTTCTTATAAAATTTTCACAATTTCAAATCCTTTCAAAACTTCAAATTCTCATTTAAAAGGTATATAGATCCTTATAGAAAACAATTCACCTTTATTTATAAAATATGGTCATCCTTATCAAAATAATAACTTTGATTAATACACAATTTTCAAAAGACAATCAACCACAAATTTTTCAAGGGATGATTCAAGGATGGATTTCAAAGCAAAACAGAGATTCAAATTTAGAGGGACTCTAATCAAATAGAATTCTGATTCAAAGGTAAGCACAAATGAAGATAAGATCATTAAATTACCAAATAGAAGATGGATAAGCCTATATAAATCGCGGGCGACCATAACAGGGTCAACCGTGACTTTAGGAATATAATCGATGCGAAAATCTAAGGCAAATCGACCTTCGATCGCCAGAGATAGAATCTAAATATAGCAGAAGATAGAAAACATTTTAAACCGAGGATACAGAAATCTCCGGTGAATCAATGCCAATTATAAGGAAGTTTCACCCTTTTACAATCATTCAAAGATTGACGGAATCGCCACCCAATCAAGGTCATTCAAAGTGGAGTTACGGAATGCTCCATAGATCAAACGAATACAAATAGGGAAGGCATGAATAGATTTCAGAACAAGTGGGAGCATTCCAAAGTTCAAAGGAATCCTAATCGACAAAATTACTAACAAGGTGGATACGAAAGGAATGAAGTTTATAAAATTTTACTTTCAAAGCAAGAAAATTTTATATCAAAATAATCTTTGAAAATTCTTTAAAAATCATTTGTAAATCATTTTATACTTCGAAAATATGTCCTCTCACAAAGAAATGATTCTGAGATTGATTTCACTCATTCTAGGGTATTTCTACCCTATCTCTAATGAGTTTTTGCTTCGCAGGCTAAGGTTTGCCTAAAACCAAAGCTCTGGTACCAAATGTAACGACCCACTATTTTGGACCATTCAAATCGACAATAATCCACACATGTCTGACTTGAATAATTCAAAATAACAGATTGTAATAAAATTTGGAGCAAATAAAATCATTCACAGAATCACAGACACATAAATGTCAGAATAACTCGCACCGGAAATTAAAATACCATAGTAGTTCATGAAGCTACTATAACAAACTCTCAAACAAAATACATAATATCATTTTGAAAACGTATACAATAGAAATCCCAAATACATAGAAGTTTATAAATACCAGAGCTGAAATAGAACAACTGAATTGAAAGGAATAGATAACTAGACAAGCAGAATCTCCAGCGATTCCTAGCTCCAGAAAAGAAATCCAAAGCTGTGATTCTCAGGCTGACTCGAGCGTAAAGTAAAACACTAAACACTCGAGTCAAGACATATATACTTATACAATGTAAACCAACTCAAGTGAACTGTAATAGCAATGCATAATAACTTAGAGGATGCTTTGGATCGCCCATCCTTTAAGGATCCATAAAACCATCAATTAAACAGTAGTGACAATATCACAAAAATGTCCATATCGAAGTCAACCATGCAACTAACAGTGTTAATGTGCATCAAACCATCACTAGGAAATCAAATGACATACAGAGAAGTATACCCGTGGTTATAAAATTCCAAAATAATATTTTATACTTCAAAACAAAATATCATTTCCAATTCAAATCTTTATCAAATTAAAGGTTAAATCATTTCTAAACCATTTAAATTTCTAAACCATATTTAACTATAAATACCTTTTAAATTCCAAGATATCATTCATTTATTCTCTTTCAAATCACCTTTTTAATAGTTTATATTCCAATCAAATTAATTCTTCTAAACCATCTAAAAGTGAAGTTATTATACTTTCAACTTAAGTATTCAATTTCCAAAGTTTAGACCATTATGAGTTCATTTACTTAGTTAAAAACCATAAACATTGAAAATTTCAGCCTTTCCCAGCATTTAGAAAAAGCTGTTATAAGTTATACTTGAAAACATTTTAATTCAGCAAAGACAGCATTTTAAAACTACTGTTAAATCTCAGTTTTAGTTGAAATTTAGTTTAAAATAGCAAAGACAGCATTTCCAGAAATGCTGTAATAGCTCAGGTTTCAAATGAAGGTTTTTATTAATTTCAGCAAAGACGCAGACCACTACAGCATTCACAGAAATGCTAAAATAGGCCTTTATTAAGTTTTTAGCCTTTAGTTCATATGCATCTACTACAGCATTTACAGAAATGCTTTAATAGCTCTTTTATTAAGCTTTTAGTTCATTTCAGAAACCATAGCATTTCTGAATGCTATAAAAATATTTTCCAGATTTTAGTGTATTTCCAGCAAATAATAAACTTTGATTTAAACCCTTTTAACATTATAAAAATCATATTTTAACATTCAAAAATGTTCATTAACAACCCTTTTTACATATGATTTTTATAAAGTAAACTTTACAATAAAATCCAATTTTTTTATAGTTTTACTTAACAATTCAAATATACAATTTTCCCATTTTTACCTTTTACAATTTTATTAACACTTACATTTTCAAATTACTAATTCACACATTAAACTAAATTTCCAATTTATTTAACTAATTTAAACCTTTAATTAGAACCAAATTTCCCATTTCCAAGTCAAGTTATATTTAAAATTTCACATTTAAGCATTTATTCATTTAACCATTTTAGTTCATAGAAAAATCAATAATACTTTATTAAATCTTTTAAATTCAAATTTAAATCAAATTATCATATTTCCCATTTTCCCAATAAAATTAAATTTCCATTTTATTCATAACTTAAATTCATTTTAAACCAAAAATCCAAATTCCAAACTTAAGTTATATTTCCAATTTCAATTTAACTAGTCATTTATTCAACATTTTTAACTTATAGAAAAAATCATAATTCTTTATTTAAACAATTTAATATCCAATTTAAATCAAATTAGCATAAATTTACACTTTTAAACATATTTAAAATATTTAAAATACTTTATAAAATAACCACGAGCCTGTATATAGTTTTCTAACCTAGGTCAAGTGATATGGATATATATCATTTCAATCCGCAGTTTACAAAGAAAAATCCGGGTTCTATCATTTCAAACCCGCAATCCCAAGTCAAAATAAAATAAACAAAACCCGTTCAGGCCTATCATTTCAGCCCATAACGATTTTCCCTATTCTAAAGTCCGTTCGGGTATGTATCTTTTCAACCCATAGTGATTCTATTCTACAAGGAACTTGTAGTGTGATAAACAGATATAAATAACAGCATAGCAATATATGGCAGTAACAGATGATATGACAAGTTTATTAACAGGGTGAACATCATATGATCATAGCATAGGCAGTTATAACATGATAATAATATCTACAGATTCACAAGGTGTCAATTTACTAATTATATAAGTACAAAATGTCTGGTGAGAAATACTCACCTCTACAAACTGGAGATAGCACAACAAGACACACAAACAAAGATCCGGAAAGCACGAAAGCACGAATACAGATTCAAGTGAGGGGAGAGCCAAAGTAGTTATCTTGTACACAACCAATAGAACAAGATAATATAAATATGATTTCAACCCAAATATACATATGAAAACAATTTAAAACAAAGCAACAAATCACAACATGATTTTCCCATGCCTCAACCATCATATGTGCTCAGCCTAAAGTCTTGTGTGCTCAGCCAAAGTGGTGATTTGGGCTAGGATATAGGTTCAAATATGTACGGCTAGTAGGAGTTGAAGTGGTGGAAGTTATGACATAGGAATACTAAGGGATAAGGCCAACAAATGGTTTTTGGTGCAACCACACGGCTCGGCCTGAGGACAATTGGGCTCGGCCATGCTAGGGGGAGGTCAGGTGGGGTCTGGAGTGTCTGCCAGAGGTGGTGGAGGGACCGGTGGTGGCGGCCAAGGAGGTGGTTTAGGTGAAAAATGAAGGGTATGTGCATAAAGGGTTCGGCTATGCTAGTTTTAAGGTGATTTGTGAAGTTTTTATGGTGCAAACAACTTAGGGGAGTCACGGCCTGGAAAAGACAGAGGGGAAGGAAGGTGAGATGGCTGTGGATGTGGTGGTGCTGGATGGTGGAGGTGGTGGAGGAGCTAAGGCCGAACAATTGCAAGAAGAGGCAAGACAAACTACAAAGGAAAAATCAATAAAATGATAAGAAAAGAGTGGAAAAAGAAGACATTACCAAACTTTCTTCTTCAGATCTGAAACCATACAAGAAAAGAGAAGTGAGAAGAGTGTTTTCACATGAATTTCCAAAAAGAAAAGTCACGGGTAATGCTTGAGAAGGAACGGCCCAAAAATTGAAGGGGTGTGAAGATGGAAGGTCAAAGGTTAAAAGCCAAAGTCTCTTTAAATTTCCTATTTTCTTTTATGCAAATAAATTAAAATAAAAACCATGTAAATAAAATAAAATTGAATACAAAATAAAGTGAAAATGAAATGAATAAATAAATTTTAGAAAAATATAGAAAAATATAAGAAAATAGTTATTTATATGAAAACTAGTATTGAAAATTGGAAACAAAATATAACTAGTTTTAGAAAAATAACTACAATACTATAAAAATGTTTTTAAAATAAAACATAAACATAACATGACATATTACACATGTAACGACCCACTATTTTGGACCATTCAAATCGACAATAAATCCACACATGTCAGACTTGAATAATTCAAAATACCGAATTGTTAATTTAAATTTGGCAAAACTCAGCATATGCAGTAAATAAATCAATCACAGAATCACAGACACAGAGTAATACAATAATATGCAGCGGAATAGATAAAATAGTAGTTCATGAAGCTACTATATAAACATCAGAGTTAAAATAAAATACAACAGAATATCTCAAATACAGTGAAGTCTTCAGTACGAATAGATGACCTCTCTGAACAAATCAACTGGAAAGCTGAAAGCTGAATCGATGGTTGGATCTCCAAACGAAGCTCCAAACTCCAAAGGTGAGTCTTGAATGCTGTATCACTCAGTCTGACCCGAGCGTAAAGCAAAACACAAAACACTCGAGTCAGGATTAACATTCTTATATAAATGAATCCAACTCAAGTGAAATATCAATCGAAATACGAGTAACTTAAAGGATGTTTGGGATAACCATCCTCTAAGGATCTTCAGAACTATCTACAAGGTGGAAATATACATTATAACACCGTGGTCATTTCAATTAAATTTATACTTCAAAACCCAAATATCATTTCATTTCAAATATATCTATTTTACAAATAGTATATAGGTTAAATAATTTATAAAGTAAAGTATTTATAATTTCCTCAAGTCTCACAAATCGATTAACTCAAATTCCAAATTCAAATGTATTCAAAGCTCAATTCATCAATTCAATTCAGTTCTAAAGATACCATTTAAATTTTCAATAGATTTCAAAGCTTTAATATTCAACATTTTCAAAGTTCAATTTAACAGTTTCATATAGATCTTGATTTAACTTTATTATTATTTAATCAGGGAATATTCACTTAATAAATTCAATATCATTTAACTAGCCTTAAATTTCATTTTCTACTAAATATTTCTTTAAATTTATTTAAACAAGAAATATTCATTAAATTATTTAAATCAAACTCAAGCTATAAATCATATCTAAAATCCCAATTCCAATAAGTTTTAAATTGGTTTAATTAAACAAAATTTCTTTACTAAATTCAAATTACCTTCCCAACCTTAACTTATTCAAAATTTTTACCAAAATCTATTTTGAAATATAAATTTTATACTTAACATATTATATGTATTAAATCCATCTTAATTAAATTAAATATCATTATTAAATCAATATAAATCATTTCCATTTATATATAATAATTTAAGGCTCAATATTTAATAAAACCATATATTTCTTTCCAAAAACCATAGAATTCAATTTCAAAATATTTATATATATGGACCAACGGTATTTGTATATATATTTATCATATGGTTAAGTGATACGGATATTTATCATTTCAATCCGAAATCTAAATATATACGGGTAGATATCATTTCGACCCGTAATCCCAATTTCAATTCAAATGAAAATCGCTTGGGTTTATCATTTCAACCCATAACGATTTTCTCCTATTCTAAAGTCCGTTCGGGTATGTATCATTTCAACCCATAGTGAATTCTATACTAACAGGGAACTTGCAGAGTGATAACAGATAATATAAAATAAAACAACAGGCATATATCATCAATAACAATAGCATAAGAACAACGGGATATGGTGTCATATCCCACAGGTGAACAGTTATAGATAATAGCATATATAACAATGTAAATAACTACAGCAGCATATTTAAATTATTATTTCAAATGAAATCGAATTTAAATAATAAAAGAACGTTAATCGTGAGTGATTGCTCACCTTTCGAGGCTAGAGATATTTGACGATGAAATGAATTACGAACCCAAGCACGAATTCCAAAGTAAAGCAAGATTGGAACGAATTTCGAAGAAAAGCCCGATGGGTAGAAATTCAATAGACAAGCTGAGAAATCGAAATAAATCGAATCAGTTTGGTATAAATTTGAAACAGATTTATATTATCTACCTATCTTCCAAAAATCAATTTTTTTTTTTTTGAAATATACACTTAAATATATATATATATATATATATATCATTTCTAACTTTAAGAAAATAATACATGCAGACAAATACATGTACACTATAACTGAACATATGCAACTCTACATATCCAAGCAAATATGCAGACCAGACTTAATATAATGTATACTAACTAAAGCAGATCAGATATGAGATGAATTAACATCTATAATATACTTTATAAGATCTAACAGGTATACAATCAAATGTATATATGAACCTATATATGACTAACATCTATAATATACTTTACACGAAATACCAGCAACATCTCAACCTTGGAAAATAATACCGTGTATTAAATTAATATATAACTAACTATTTCTAATATGCTTATATATAGGACTTACATACATGCAACAATATATATGCAGATAGAAAATGTACGCAGGCAAAAATCTGAATGCGAACACTCAATTTGTATAGACCACTATGCAGACTTATATTGGTACATGTAAACAAATGTATGCATTTATAAATATAGGAATTGAAAAAATTACATATAACCAAAATATAATAGAGTATATAACACTTGTCTACTGAACCTTTAAAACAACAGACTATTATCAAATCATTTCATATAGCAGTCTTGTAGTAAACTGTATATATATACTTTTATATATCAAATCAGAATATAACTTATACTTGTTATATTAATATACAATATAACCTATGCCAACCTACAATTGTACAAAACATATATACGTATAGATTTATAACTATTTATATATATAACCAATCATGTACAAGCTAAGATAATATTATATGCATCTATATATACACGGAAATCTTGTACCAATATGTATGCAGATCTGATATTTGTATACTTATATATAAACAGAGCTTATAAATTAGCAAATAGACTTTTTATAAACTTTGACATATAAAAACTGCTATTCATACATAATAAACTAGTATATAATACATATATATATACCTTAGGATCAAATGTTAGGCTAAGCAGGCACAAAGGAGGACAGGCAAGCATGCGGGGAAGAGGCGGATCGGAGGGGATGTGGACCGAGGAAAGCGGGGTTTGGGTTCGGGCTTGGCAATGGGAAGACGCACGGTTGTGGGTGCTCGGAGGCTTGCTGCAGCAAGTCGAGGGTAGGGTGGAGATGGCTTACGCGCACAGGCCGATGGGGAGGTGGAACAGCTGTCATCGAGGTAGGCGGAGGAGGCTAAGCGGTGTTCGGGGCTATGCTTGGTCGGAGGTGCGATCATGGAGCTCGGTCGTGGAGGTCGAAGTCAGGGAGAGGGGACGAAATGGGTTGCTGGGCTGGCCGGACAGAGGGGAGAAGAACGGGCTGCTATGGTTGCAAAGGTCGGGTTTGTTGGACGGAAGTGGATCTGGGCGTAGAGTGTGGGTAGGCTGTTGGTGGCGGTTGCTGGCCAGGCGAGGGCAGGCGGAGGTGAGAAGAAGCGGTGGTATTGGAGATCGGTAGGGAAGAGATGATTTCGTGGGTTGAGTAGGGAGGAGGAACGTGAAGATGAGGTGAGAAGGGGCTTAGATATATTTCTCTGAGAAATGAAGAGAATGGGAAGAGTGGTATGAAGAATGCTACAGCTAACCAAGCTTGGTAAGTAATTAATAAAAATATAAATAAAGGGAATAAGGAAGGCCCAGAATGACTCAATTGAATTAAAAGCTAATAACTGTTGTTTTAAACCAGTAAAGTTGCACAAGGGAAAATAGAAGGTCAATGAAAAATAAATCTTTGTACATTGGCCACACGAGAAGGCAAAATATAAATACGTTAAAAGAATGGCAACGGCTAACTTTAGGAACGGATGAAATAAATATTAAAAATAAAAGCTAGCGGGAGCTGTTTGAAATTCGAATGGACACAACTAACAAGAGGCTCGAAACGTATCGATACGGTGAACTGTTTTATAGATTCCATTGTCCATCCGATGCCGAAACAAGCAAATGAATATACCGTGGAGATCAGCACGACGAGACGATCAAAACGGTATACAGATATTAGTGGTACGATCATCCGATCAAAAGTCGATAATCGGTACCAGAAATGCTGCTATTCTGTCAGAATTAAGATAAACGGAGCAATAGAAATCCAAATTTGGAAAAACGAATTTCGCAGTCTGATTCAAAATGATCTGAATAAATTTTCTCCTGTTGACATATTTTGATTTCGGAAAACTTTTAAATTCACTGTTATTAACCGGTTTGATTTGAAATGAAATTTCACAGGAAAATAAACTTCAATATTATCAGATGAAAATTTACCAGTTGTTATATTAAAATAGACGTATTCCAAATAATAAATTTTTAATTTCAAATTTTATTGTTTAAAATTTCACAAATTTCCAGTTAAATATACTTTTAAAACCATTAAATTTTACGGGTCGTTACACTCTCCCCCACTCAAAACTTTTCGTCCCCGAAAAGGAATGAGGTAGAAGAATAGAAACAACAAGACAGAAAAGATAGATTGAAAGTCAAGATTAAACAATTAATTTAAACTATATAAATTTTACTTAAAATTTTTGAAAACTTCATTTGCAATTCAATTATCTTATATACTTTAAAACCTTTCAAAAATCCATCTGTAAAATTTCTTGCTTCCTTTATAAATACCATTTATATGTTTAAATGACACCTTTAAATGTATGAAAACCATTTGAAAACAATTATTTACATTATTACTTATTTACAAAGAAACTATTGAAAACATTTAAATCCATAATTCATAAATTTATTAATTTATCTCAAGATACTTTCAAATATTATTAATAAATCAATAATCATTTCTTTAAATATGTTGTATTTAATTTATAACTTCTAAAATATTTAACACTAAAATTTTCTATTTATAACACTATATTTTTTTTTATTATATATAACCATATAGTATATAAATAAACGATACTTAAAAAGATATAGTCAATAGGGAAAAGAAGGAGGACTTGGAAAACAGAATATAGGTAAATAAATAAAGCTGAGCAGATAAGGTAGATTCAAGGAATAGAATCGGGCATGAATAATTAATTCAAACCATTAGAATTTCAATTTCGAATATTAATACAAAATTTCTTTGTTAGAAATACTTTTATAATAAAATATTTTTTTATAACGAAACAAATTTTATTTCGAAAATACTTTTATAACTCTATGTTTCAACAAGTTTATCCTTGTTCCTGTAGACCTCTGGCAGTGCGTTGATCAGGCGCAGAACTAGAATTCTCCAGGTACTTAGTAGACCTGTTTCAACACCCAGTGAAAATACTGGAAAACTTTTAAAAACAGATATGGAAAGTACAATCCAAACAAAACAAAACGAATCAAATCATGGATCGCAGATACACAATGGTTACGCTTGGGTCCCCTAGGAAACATCCGTACCTTTTAAGCATTCACTGCCTTGCGAATTTCGCCATGCAACAAAACGGTGGACCGCAGGATACATAAAAATGGTTACGCCTGGATCCCCCAGGAAACATCCATACCCCGTAAGCAATCTCTGCCTTGCGGATTACGCCACTAACACGACCATAGATCGCAGATACACAATGGTTACGCCTGGATCCCCCAGGAAACATCCGTACCTTTTAAGCATTCACTGCCTTGCGAATTACGCTATGCAGTCGAGTTCGTAAGACCATGGGTAACGCCATGGAATTCGAAGGACACTCGAGTATCATATCCGGAAAACCAAAATCAGAGAGAATAATATCGATAGAATGAATCCAAGATGTGGCCACAAATCGGATATCAAGCAGAAGGCACTTTCCATATCTTTACTTCGAAAATATGTATCATATAGTACCTTTTCAAATCACTTTCAAATATCGTACTGATATAATATCCATTATATATAAGATTTCACTTTCAAATTGAGTACCTTTTCAAATCTATAGTTTTCGAATCAATTTCATACTCATACAAATCAATTTTATATAAGTTCGACAACTCCCAAATCAAGTGTTTAGTAACACAAGGTTCTCAAATTTCAATTTGTTTCAATATCAGTTCAATTTCAAAAATCATATACAATTTCACCAAATTACTTCTTCTCAAATTAAATATCTTTAGTTTCAAAGTTTCCAAAATAATAGATTTAGAAAATAAATCCAAATTTCCAAATCAATATAATTTAAGTCAACCAATTTATTTTCAAAATCAAATGTTTTCAAAACCATCTTATACTTATGTAAGGTCTATCTTATATAAGGATCAAATTTTTCAAAATAAATTTTGCTGTATGAAGAGCCATATGGGATTTGAATATCTTTGCTTTTATGGGTTATATATCTTTGTAATTTAAATTGGAAATTTTCTTTTTAGTAAGCAAAGATATTCTAACATGACAGCTTCAATTTCAGCGTCAAAATATATCAATGATATTAGAATATAAGATGTACATACGTCATCATTTCGCAGAATCACATTTGATCGCTCGCTCGATCACACAAGTTCGCTTTCGAACTAGTATTGTCCATTCGACTTCCCTAATGCGGATTTTCGATATGGTTTCTCGACTAGAAGCCATCAGTCTCCTTGCATAGCCATATACTATGATAGAGAATTCTAGAATCAAGCCCAAAATCCATATCAAATATTCGCCATCAAGAATCGAATGAACAATCCTAACGCGAAATGGTGTAATTCACCTCGAACTTGTGTACTCAAACCTGGATCAAAGTAATTATGCGAATAAAACAGCGTACATACAACTTATATATTTATTCCAACTTGTTAAATATAGTTTCATAAAGATATTACTAAGTTAAAACATTTAAACTAAACTTTATTCAAAATATTTTGAAGACCAAATTCTTTTCGAAACATTTCAAAAATCTAAATTTCATATTAGAAAAAATTAAAATTTCCTTATTCATTTACTTAATAAAACAGTTTCCACTTATTTAAATCATATTACTACATACTTCAAACATACACACCAAACTTATATACTTTATACTTTTCGAAATTTCTTAGCTTTGAAAAGTTAACCTTGATTTGGAAGTGCTCGAACCTTCAAAATAGTTGAAGAAATCATTTTCAATTTCAAGAGTTGGAAATCAGCTCAAATTAGTAAATTAATTTTAATAGATAGCGTTATATCAAATCCAAAACTCGAGGAACGAACACCGGCTTACTTCAAATCATTTCAAATACACATATATCTTTCGAGTATCAAATCTTACTTCGGAATTTGAAATCAAAATGGTTTCACAAAATCACTCGCATAGCAATGCTATTAAAGTGGCCTTTCCCTCACTCTGAAACTCGAAAATCAATGTCGATGATGCGTGCACTCATCACCGAAATTATTTTCCAGCGACATAAGAGAGTTCTGGACTTCTATTTACTCAAACTTCTTTTGAAATTTCTTCGAAACTCATCAAAAACTTATTAAAATCATTTGAAACATTTATTATTCGGAAAATACTTTTAAATCATATTATTATATATTTCAAAATCTTAAAACCAATTTCAAAATACCGGAGTTCAATTCTCGAATTTCAAATTTAAAATCCTTCAGTTATAAATCAAATTTCTTATATAGTTTTTTTTTTCAAAATTACAAATCCTTTCAAAACCTCAAATTCTTATTTATAATCTTTATCGAAAACATTTCACTTTTATAAATAGGATATAATAATTTCGATATATAAAACAATTTCCAAAATACGAATAAACCCGATTTTTCAAAAGGATGATTCAAGGATGGATTTCAAAACAAAGATAGGGATTCAAATTAGAGGGACTCTAATCAAATAGAATTCTGATTCGAAGATAGGCTCGAACGAAGATGAGATAATTAAATTTCAAAATAGAAGATAGATATACTTATATAAATCGCGGGCGACCTTAACCGGTCAACCGTGATTTCAAAATAAGATCAGTGTAGAATTCTGAGGCGAATCGACATTCGATCGCCAGAGATAGAAATCGACATATCAAGAGATAGCAGCATCCAAACCGAGTGATATATAAATCTTCGGTGAATCAATGCCAATTGTAAAGGAGTTTCACCCCTTTACAAAACATTCAAAGATCGGCGGAATCCTATTCTTATAGAGATCATTCGAAGTGGTGTTATGGGATACTCCAGAATCAAAAGGATACCAATAGAGAGAAACAAGAATGAATTTTGGAACCGTAGGGAACGTTCCAAAGTTCAAAGGAAATCGAGTCAAAAGGAAGAGATTAAACTCGAACGAATGTGATTCTGTAAATAAATTTACAATATATGCTAAGTTTCGCCTAGAACCTGGCTCTGATACCAACTGTAACGACCCACTATTTTGGACCATTCAAATCGACAATAAATCCACACATGTCAGACTTGAATAATTCAAAATACCGAATTGTTAATTTAAATTTGGCAAAACTCAACATATGCAGTAAATAAATCAATCACAGAATCACAGACACAGAGTAATACAATAATATGCAGCGGAATAGATAAAATAGTAGTTCATGAAGCTACTATATAAACATCAGAGTTAAAATAAAATACAACAGAATATCTCAAATACAGTGAAGTCTTCAGTACGAATAGATGACCTCTCTGAACAAATCAACTGGAAAGCTGAAAGCTGAATCGATGGTTGGATCTCCAAACGAAGCTCCAAACTCCAAAGGTAAGTCTTGAATGCTGTATCACTCAATCTGACCCGAGCGTAAAGCAAAACACAAAACACTCGAGTCAGGATTAACATTCTTATATAAATGAATCCAACTCAAGTGAAATATCAATCGAAATACGAGTAACTTAAAGGATGTTTGGGATAACCATCCTCTAAGGATCTTCAGAACTATCTACAAGGTGGAAATATACATTATAACACCGTGGTCATTTCAATTAAATTTATACTTCAAAACCCAAATATCATTTCATTTCAAATATATCTATTTTACAAATAGTATATAGGTTAAATAATTTATAAAGTAAAGTATTTATAATTTCCTCAAGTCTCACAAATCGATTAACTCAAATTCCAAATTCAAATGTATTCAAAGCTCAATTCATCAATTCAATTCAGTTCTAAAGATACCATTTAAATTTTCAATAGATTTCAAAGCTTTAATATTCAACATTTTCAAAGTTCAATTTAACAGTTTCATATAGATCTTGATTTAACTTTATTATTATTTAATCAGGGAATATTCACTTAATAAATTCAATATCATTTAACTAGCCTTAAATTTCATTTTCTACTAAATATTTCTTTAAATTTATTTAAACAAGAAATATTCATTAAATTATTTAAATCAAACTCGAGCTATAAATCATATCTAAAATCCCAATTCCAATAAGTTTTAAATTGGTTTAATTAAACAAAATTTCTTTACTAAATTCAAATTACCTTCCCAACCTTAACTTATTCAAAATTTTTACCAAAATCTATTTTGAAATATAAATTTTATACTTAACATATTATATGTATTAAATCCATCTTAATTAAATTAAATATCATTATTAAATCAATATAAATCATTTCCATTTATATATAATAATTTAAGGCTCAATATTTAATAAAACCATATATTTCTTTCCAAAAACCATAGAATTCAATTTCAAAATATTTATATATATGGACCAACGGTATTTGTATATATATTTATCATATGGTTAAGTGATACGGATATTTATCATTTCAATCCGAAATCTAAATATATACGGGTAGATATCATTTCGACCCGTAATCCCAATTTCAATTCAAATGAAAATCGCTTGGGTTTATCATTTCAACCCATAACGATTTTCTCCTATTCTAAAGTCCGTTCGGGTATGTATCATTTCAACCCATAGTGAATTCTATACTAACAGGGAACTTGCAGAGTGATAACAGATAATATAAAATAAAACAACAGGCATATATCATCAATAACAATAGCATAAGAACAACGGGATATGGTGTCATATCCCACAGGTGAACAGTTATAGATAATAGCATATATAACAATGTAAATAACTACAGCAGCATATTTAAATTATTATTTCAAATGAAATCGAATTTAAATAATAAAAGAACGTTAATCGTGAGTGATTGCTCACCTTTCGAGGCTAGAGATATTTGACGATGAAATGAATTACGAACCCAAGCACGAATTCCAAAGTAAAGCAAGATTGGCACGAATTTCGAAGAAAAGCCCGATGGGTAGAAATTCAATAGACAAGCTGAGAAATCGAAATAAATCGAATCAGTTTGGTATAAATTTGAAACAGATTTATATTATCTACCTATCTTCCAAAAATCAATTTTTTTTTTTTTGAAATATACACTTAAATATATATATATATATATCATTTCTAACTTTAAGAAAATAATACATGCAGACAAATACATGTACACTATAACTGAACATATGCAACTCTACATATCCAAGCAAATATGCAGACCAGACTTAATATAATGTATACTAACTAAAGCAGATCAGATATGAGATGAATTAACATCTATAATATACTTTATAAGATCTAACAGGTATACAATCAAATGTATATATGAACCTATATATGACTAACATCTATAATATACTTTACACGAAATACCAGCAACATCTCAACCTTGGAAAATAATACCGTGTATTAAATTAATATATAACTAACTATTTCTAATATGCTTATATATAGGACTTACATACATGCAACAATATATATGCAGATAGAAAATGTACGCAGGCAAAAATCTGAATGCGAACACTCAATTTGTATAGACCACTATGCAGACTTATATTGGTACATGTAAACAAATGTATGCATTTATAAATATAGGAATTGAAAAAATTACATATAACCAAAATATAATAGAGTATATAACACTTGTCTACTGAACCTTTAAAACAACAGACTATTATCAAATCATTTCATATAGCAGTCTTGTAGTAAACTGTATATATATACTTTTATATATCAAATCAGAATATAACTTATACTTGTTATATTAATATACAATATAACCTATGCCAACCTACAATTGTACAAAACATATATACGTATAGATTTATAACTATTTATATATATAACCAATCATGTACAAGCTAAGATAATATTATATGCATCTATATATACACGGAAATCTTGTACCAATATGTATGCAGATCTGATATTTGTATACTTATATATAAACAGAGCTTATAAATTAGCAAATAGACTTTTTATAAACTTTGACATATAAAAACTGCTATTCATACATAATAAACTAGTATATAATACATATATATATACCTTAGGATCAAATGTTAGGCTAAGCAGGCACAAAGGAGGACAGGCAAGCATGCGGGGAAGAGGCGGATCGGAGGGGATGTGGACCGAGGAAAGCGGGGTTTGGGTTCGGGCTTGGCAATGGGAAGACGCACGGTTGTGGGTGCTCGGAGGCTTGCTGCAGCAAGTCGAGGGTAGGGTGGAGATGGCTTACGCGCGCAGGCCGATGGGGAGGTGGAACAGCTGTCATCGAGGTAGGCGGAGGAGGCTAAGCGGTGTTCGGGGCTATGCTTGGTCGGAGGTGCGATCATGGAGCTCGGTCGTGGAGGTCGAAGTCAGGGAGAGGGGACGAAATGGGTTGCTGGGCTGGCCGGACAGAGGGGAGAAGAACGGGCTGCTATGGTTGCAAAGGTCGGGTTTGTTGGACGGAAGTGGATCTGGGCGTAGAGTGTGGGTAGGCTGTTGGTGGCGGTTGCTGGCCAGGCGAGGGCAGGCGGAGGTGAGAAGAAGCGGTGGTATTGGAGATCGGTAGGGAAGAGATGATTTCGTGGGTTGAGTAGGGAGGAGGAACGTGAAGATGAGGTGAGAAGGGGCTTAGATATATTTCTCTGAGAAATGAAGAGAATGGGAAGAGTGGTATGAAGAATGCTACAGCTAACCAAGCTTGGTAAGTAATTAATAAAAATATAAATAAAGGGAATAAGGAAGGCCCAGAATGACTCAATTGAATTAAAAGCTAATAACTGTTGTTTTAAACCAGTAAAGTTGCACAAGGGAAAATAGAAGGTCAATGAAAAATAAATCTTTGTACATTGGCCACACGAGAAGGCAAAATATAAATACGTTAAAAGAATGGCAACGGCTAACTTTAGGAACGGATGAAATAAATATTAAAAATAAAAGCTAGCGGGAGCTGTTTGAAATTCGAATGGACACAACTAACAAGAGGCTCGAAACGTATCGATACGGTGAACTGTTTTATAGATTCCATTGTCCATCCGATGCCGAAACAAGCAAATGAATATACCATGGAGATCAGCACGACGAGACGATCAAAACGGTATACAGATATTAGTGGTACGATCATCCGATCAAAAGTCGATAATCGGTACCAGAAATGCTGCTATTCTGTCAGAATTAAGATAAACGGAGCAATAGAAATCCAAATTTGGAAAAACGAATTTCGCAGTCTGATTCAAAATGATCTGAATAAATTTTCTCCTGTTGACATATTTTGATTTCGGAAAACTTTTAAATTCACTGTTATTAACCGGTTTGATTTGAAATGAAATTTCACAGGAAAATAAACTTCAATATTATCAGATGAAAATTTACCAGTTGTTATATTAAAATAGACGTATTCCAAATAATAAATTTTTAATTTCAAATTTTATTGTTTAAAATTTCACAAATTTCCAGTTAAATATACTTTTAAAACCATTAAATTTTACGGGTCGTTACAACACACATATATACCACTTAGAACAAGATATGACAAATAAAAAAAAAAATATTTATATAAATTAAAATAGACAATTTTGTTAAATAAATCAATTTATACACAATATTGTAAAAAGCATAACTTTCACAATAGTAATCCGATTTCAACGAAACGTAAAGCAGTATTCTTGTAATTTAATATATTTTCAAATTAAAAGACAAAATTCAAAATTTCATATATTTAAATTTTAAATTTTAAAGGACCATTTTGACCAAAAATCCACTTTTTGGAAATATTCCATTTATCCAGGTCTGGAATTATAATTCACACAAAAATCAAAATTTATATTTAAAATAAAATTTTTTATTCATTTTTAATAAATAAAATAAAGTTTTTTTTAAAAATCAAAATTCAAATAAAATAATCAAAATAAACAATTAAAATAAATCACAAAATTCAGGGTTGTTACACAGAGAGTATGACAATATCCGATCCCGGTCTTTTTAACAACCAAACGCTTATTTCACACCGTGGTCATTTTCATTTCAAACAGTTAATACTTCATATCAAAATATCATATACATTTCAAAAATCATATCACTTTCGAAATCATATTCACTTCAAATCATATCACTTTTGAAATCATATTCACTTTCGAAATCATATCACTTTCGAAAGCATATTCATTTCCAAAAATCATAACCACAAAATAGTTTAAACCATTATATCAAAGTATTTTCATTTAAATCCATTAAATCTAAGTCATAATAGTTTCAACTTAAACGGATTGAATATTGAATGTAGTTTATATATATATATTGGAATAATTATACATTAAAAATAGTTTATATTTAAAAATAGTTTATAGATTAAAATAGTTTATATATTAAAATAGTTTATATATTAAAATATATATATCGAAAAATAGTTTCAAATTAGAATTGTTTCTTCCAATTTCACAAATAAATTCAAATCAACTTTAATTCCAAAATTCAATTTAAATCGATCTCAATTCAACAATTTCAATTAAAAAGGTTAAAGGTTCAATTCAAATTCTCATTAAAACCAATTTTAATTTATACCGATTTCAAATCCAGGTTTGAACTACAAATTTAAACCATTTCCAATTCAATAGGTTTCAAAGTTTACATATTCAAACATTTACAATAATTCAATTTGATAAATTTCATTTATCTTTCAAAATTCAACTTTAATTTTATTTAAATTTGAAAATATTCACTTAATCATTTTTTATAACCTTTAAATAAATCTATTATTAAAAATTTAAATCAATATTAAATATTCAGTTTCAACTATATTTAAATTTGAAAATATTCATTTAATCACCTTTAATCAAAATCCAGTTATCAAGTTATAAAAATCATATCTTTAAAATCTCAAAATCAATAAGTTCGATCAATTCTTAATTATATTCAATTCTCAGACAAATTAAATTACAAATTAACTTAATTTATTTTCCCAATCTTTATTTATTAAAGTTATTACAAAATATATTTCAAAATATTAATATAAATTTTAAATAAATATTTAAAATACAATATATATACTTATCCAATTAAGTTCTATCAAATTAAATTTTATTATATTAAATGTTACTAAATTAAATCTATTTTATTTTATATTAAACTATATTTTATATATTTAAAATAATAAAATTATAAGTAAAATCTTAAAATTTATCCTTTTCAAAACTTAACTTATAAACTTAAACTTTCCAAACATATAATTTTAAAATCTAAATTTTACTCATATATTAAAATATTATATCATAAAAATCAATTTTTATTAACCCCATATATTTCCTTTCAAAACTTTGGAAATCATTTTTCAAAAATAGACCAACGGTGTCCGTATATAATTTTCTACCCTATGGTTAAGTGATACGGATATTTATCATTTCAATCTGCAATAGTTTAATATTTACTGGTATATATCATTTCAACCCGCAATCCCAAAATTTCAAAATCAATAAAATCGCTTGGGTTTATCATTTCAACCCATAACGATTTTTCCTAATCTATAAGATCGTTCAGGTATGTATCATTTCAACCCATAGAGATTTTCTAAACTAAAAGGGAACTTGCAGAGTGAAAATAATAAAATAATAATGTAAAATGGCATACATATCAATTTCAAGCATATATCATAATTAACAATTTAAATATAATATATACAACAGGTTATGGTGTCATATGTCAATTAACATCGATAAACAATTTTAAATATTAACATATCCTACTTAACAATTTAATCACTAATCAATTTAAATTCAACAATACGTTTCAATCATCATTTCATGTGAATACAAATTTACTAAACATAAGAATGTTAATCATGAGTGATCGCTCACCTTTTGAGGCTAGAGAAACAACGAGAATTGAGATGCAGACAAACATGAATAAGCACAGATCGACAAACGATACAGCGACAAAGCTAGAACTGCTGTTGTAAATCTGGACAGCGGCGAAACAGAGCACAGTGAACAAAATTCGATGAAAAAACAAATATATATATATATATATATATATGATAGATATATATACCTTTTGTTCTTTTTTTATAGCGAAGGAGAAGGCTGCACGCTTAGGTGATGGGTTGCTCGGGGATTTGGGTGATGCGGCGGAGCACAGATGAAGGTGAATCGGTGGAGGCTTTCACAGGCAGAAGGTCAGGGGTTATAGGTGGCTATCACAGGCTATAGGTTCGGCAATAAAAGGGAAGGGGATAAGGTGGAGTCTGGCAGCGGGAAAGGGAGATGGCTGATGTGCTTGGCTATTGGTGTAGTGGTGGCGTTCGGCAGTGTGAGGGGAAGGTGCATGCTGTGTGTGGTGGAGATGTGTTGCACAGCCATGGAGCTGCTGTGATGGAGGCACTATCTCGGCTAATGGGGTGTGGTGGAGAAGTGGACGGATGGCCAGGGTTTGGCTCTAGCTCGAGTGGTATGGCGGCTGCGGCCATGAAGAAAGGAGGAGAAGTTTTTCTCGAATATACATGAGGCTTTGCATTTTTTTAGAATAGAAGAGGGGAAGAGCGGGAAGGGGTTGGACGGTGGATTGAAGGGTAACGATGGAAAGGGACGTGCTGCTTGCTTCGGTGATGGAGCAAAAAGCAGGGAACAAGCAGGTGCAAAAAGAAGAGGACGTGCAAAGCATATCAGAAATATATATGCTACTATATTATTTATATTTTTCTCAATTGCACGAATCAGAGACAAAGAGAAAGGAGAGAGGCAAGAGAATGAAAGTGAATCAGCGTGTAACAACCCGGGAGTTTGTAATTTTGAATCATCGTCAAAATGACGATTTAAATTGTTTGACAATTGCAGTTGGAAAATTATGCGGAGTTGAAGTTCTTTTATGATTTGGTAGGAGATGTGGGCTTTAAAGTTTTATATGGTAGTCCATAATTGCTTTTGTTATTTTGTAGTGATAAATATTCAAAGTGATGGTCGTTCCTTTCTCATACTAATAACCCGACCCGATCCCCCCTTTTTCATTCCTTTTCGTTTGAAACTAAGACAAAATAAACAAACCCTAAAAACCAAATTGAACGAGAATAAAATAATGGGGGCTTCAAATTCCTTCGTTCGATCGTTCGTTTCAAAAATTAGGGCTGATGGAACTCGATCGCGCTCGTCTTCTTGAGGGCTACGGCATCGACCCTTCTCCAATTCGAACGCTGCTCCTCGATTTATCGAGCCGCCTTCACTTCGATCGCTAAGGATTTAGCTTCACGGCCTCGTCGAGAAATGGTGAGTACTTCACTCACATCTAATTCCTACCTCGAGTGTATTAGCGTTCGAATTCTACTATTTTCGTTTGTGTTTGATTGTTGAATTCGTCCCTTGTTGGTCGGTCATTCGATTATGTGTTTCTTTGAGTATTGACTTCGTTGCTTGGACTATTGCTGATTTCGTGGTTTTCTCTGATTGACTTTGAACTCGAATTTTGTGATGACCTCCGGCTTGTTTCTCTGACCTGATTCATAATGACTTTGATCATTTGAATATATTTCTGACCTTTTCAAAAATACAGATACACACTTGATTTTTGGTTTCGCACTTGAATCCCCTTTTTCTTTCTGTTCGTCTTCGAGTACATTTCGAAACAAAAAAAATTTTGAATTTATAAAACTATTGTTTTACTTCTCTGGTTGCTTGTCTGAATATTTTGTATGTCTGCATTTTCACTGCTGTTCCCACTCGATTGCGGCGCTTCATTCCTTGAGTTATGTATCTGTTGGATTGTTGCATTGGATATTCATTGTTGTCATTTGATGGTCTTCACTTTTGTATAGTCTGCACCCCGCTTGTAGTTGTTCGTCGAGATTGTGTTTTGTTGACATGTTGTATTCCCAGTAACTGAGTTGAGTCTCATTGTTGCACTTCACCCTGGTTTGATACATTGTTTATCTGTGCCATTGCATTATTGTGCATTGAGCATTGTTTCATACGTATATGCATTGTGTGGTTTGATCTTGTTGTTCCAGTTCTAGTTGGATGTGATGGCACTGTGGTTGGTCTGTATTGCACTGGCCTCATCTTATAGTCGATTTCTTTGACGCCTGTTGCATGTAGGTTTGTTGTCTACTGAGTTCTTTGGTTGGTCTGCATTGTATTTTCTTTGTGGTCTTTGATTGACTATTTCATCCACACTGCTATGTTGTTATATTGAGTTGCATTTCAGTAACTTGATTTTGTTGGTACGCGGCCTTATACTGCTGCTTTCAGGCTTTGGCTTGGATTAGTTTTCTCAGCTCAGACATTTTGTATACTTGGTTACATTGTGCTTTGAGATGACTTTGTTCATTTATTGTAGTTGTTTGTCCTTGCATTTGATCTGTAGCATTCAGTTTTGATTATCAGTTGTATAGTTGTTGTCTGAGGCAGTTGATCATTAATTGCATTCATTGTGTTCCCATTGTTCTTCACCTGCCTTGCTTATTGATCATTTAGTGGTCTGCATCTGTCCATATCACCGTTGGCATTTTGTAGCTTGGTATTGTGCAGTATTGCTGTTGGATTGATGTTCTTCATGTTATTATGGTTCAGTTGAACTCGATAGTTTTGGGTTTCATGTTGCCTTGGTATTCAATGTTGTCCAGTCTGCATTCATTGTCCTCTGTTTGCTCAGTCTGGTTACACCTCTGTTGTATTGCCTTGACCATGTTTTGATTTGTTAGCTGTGCATTTTGTTTTGCGCATTTCATGTGTTGTATTGGCGAGGCCGTACACGCGTGCGTGTACGGCAGCCAATCGAACTTTGATGGTTTTTAAAGTGACAATTTCAATGGCTTTAAATTGATTTAGTCGATTTGATAAATTGTTTATTTATCTCTGTTGATGATTTAAATCTGCTGATTTTTGTTAAACACTGTTAAGTGTTATATTGACCGTTATCCGGTTTCTTTGTTTAAAGAATCGGATAGACGGGAATTATTGTGACAGTCGTCTATTAAAATTATTACTGCCTATATGCACTAATAAACTGGTTTGAATTAGACTGACCTTGGTATTATTTTCTTTTGAATGTAATACTCGGGTCAGACCCGAGTTATTTCAGGTAGTAGATTTCCTTCTTTGAGTTGCTGTTCGGGATTTGAAGACTTTTCATATCTTCTGAAGTTGTCAGTGTCACTTTGTAGTAGTCGTGTCATTGTATAGAATGATATGTATTCATGTATATTAGTCGATAATGTACTTGTATATATAACTTCTAGAGTCGACAGTTGTAGTTGTATCATATGTATTGTGTCAACTATGTATTAACTGACATCAGTTATATATATGAGACTTTTGTTTTTATCTGTGTTCGGCATTTATATTATCTATGTTATTGTTATATCTAATGTCCTAAACTATTATGAACCATCGTAGTTCGTTTTATACTAGTATTGGGAGTGTCGATGGGAGTAAATAAATAATAGATGAAAAATAAAAAGTATATACCACTCCTGTCGAGATAACCAATATTAGTGTAAGGCCAATTACGGATGGTCGCTCCTATCCAGCCTTATTCTTCGTAATAATAGACATTATTTCTTTTAATACTCTTTGTTATTATGAGCATAGAGGTGGGGCGTCACAGTTGGTATCAGAGCTTGGGGTTTATGGACATAATATTAAACTTAACTCGGATGGAACATATGTTACAACTATTGGTCGATGTTTAAATTGTGTTTGAGTCAAAACTAAAGTTTTGAAATTTGGATGAAATTTTTAAATATCTTTATTTAAAAATAATAGTGAAATTGTGTTCTGATGATTTGATTGATTTGTGTTCTGTTTATCGAGTGCGCAGCGGAAACAGTGAAACTGTCTTCGCTGAGTACAACTGATAATCTTTTTGATTTAAAAATCAAAATACGAAATTGATATGAATTTCATTTGTTGTTTACATAGCTGTAATTATTTTTTTTCTTTGGGAATTTCGAATCCGAATTGAGGATTCGAAGAAATTGCAGATATGTGATTTTTGTTGAAATTTCCGCTGGCTTTCTTTTGTACTAATCATCTAGTGATTAGATTTTTGCTGTTTTGAATTATCTTCATTGAAGATACATTTGAATGATTTCTTTGTTCATTTTGTAGTACGTGCAAAAATTTGAATTGCACGTCATTGCATTTATTTTACGTTGAACCGATGCTTGGTTATGATATGTATTTTGTTGCCGTTATTTTTATAACGGGATTTTTACACCAATGCTGAATTTTTGAGGCACGGTGTTTTGTTGACAATTTTAATGAATGAAAATTCACTGATGTCACATTTTGATGTGAATTCTTTTGATGAGATATTTGATGTTTTAAAATTACTGTCGCTTTGACTTCAGTAACAGCCAAATTTTTAAAAGTGGATTTTCAAGCGGTTATTCCGCAATACTGATGTGTAACCGCTTTTACGGTATTTTGAGAAGTACAATTTCCTTATCGAAATTGTTACTGATTTGCTGTTTTAATCACGTGATTGGAAAATCGTTTTAAAAATGAAAATTGTTTTATAAATTTTTAACAGTTTGCGTTTTCAAAAGAATGAGAAAGTGACTTAAACGATTCAGCAAAATCGAGGATTATGACCCCTTTCTTTTACTGTTTCGCTTAATTCCGGACTCGTCCGTTTGAGAATGTAAAGTGTATTTTTATAAAATACACAATTTTGCACTTTCAAGGAAACGATGAAGAGATTTAAACGATTTAGCAAAAGTGCGGAGTATGGAACCACACTTTTACTTTTTCGGTTAATTCCGGACTCGTTAATTGAATATCTGTTGTTTTGATGATTTTGATGAATTTTACACTTTCAAGGAAACGATGAAGAGAATCAAACGATTTAGTAAAACACGTGGTATGGGACATGTGCGTTTGCTATTTCGGTTAATTCCGGACTCGTTAATTGAAACATTTTGATGCTTTCGTGTGCTTTCGAGCCACTATGAGGACCTTCGGGTCATTTGTTGGGCTTTCGGCCACTCTGCGGACCTTCGGGTCATTTGTTGGGCTTTCGGGCCACTCTGCGGACCTTCGGGTCAAATACCAGTACTAGACCTTCGGGTCAATCTGCGGACCTTCGGGTCAATCTGATGGGCGCCAAAATTATGTTGAGTACTTGGTAGGCTTCGGCCACTCTGAGATGCACGTGCGGCGAATTAAAAACTCGCCATCTGATGGGATCGATCCAAGCTTTTATGTTGATTTTCTAGTCTTCTTAATTGATTTCTAGATATTTGTTGCTTCCAATTATCTGCAGGTAATTGGATATTTGTTGATATGAGTTCTGATTATCGTTTTTGATAATCAGATATTTGTTGTTTCTAATTATCGCTTGTGATAATTAGATATTTGTTGATATGAGTTCTGATTATCGTTTTTGATAATCAGATATTTGTTGTTTCTAATTATCGCTTGTGATAATTAGATATTTGTTGATATGAGTTCTGATTATCGTTTTTGATAATCAGATATTTGTTGTTTCTAATTATCGCTTGTGATAATTAGATATTTGTTGATATGAGATTTAATTATCGCTTTTGATAATTAAATAATTGTTGATTTGAGATTTAATTATCGCTTTAGATAATTAAATGTTTGCTGATTTGAGATTTAATTATCGCTTTAGATAATTAAATATTTGTTGATATGAGATTTAATTATCGCTTTTGATAATTAAATATTTGCTGATTTGAGATTTAGTTATCGCTTTAGATAATTAAATATTTGTTGATATGAGATTTAATTATCGCTTTTGATAATTAAATAATTGCTGATTTGAGATTTAATTATCGCTTTAGATAATTAAATGTTTGCTGATTTGAGATTTAATTATCGCTTTAGATAATTAAATATTTGTTGATATGAGATTTAATTATCGCTTTTGATAATTAAATATTTGCTGATTTGAGATTTAATTATCGCTTTTGATAATTAAATATTTGCTGATTTGAGATTTAATTATCGCTTTTGATAATTAAATAATTGCTGATTTGAAATTTGATTATCGCTTGTGATAATCGAATATTTGTTGATTTGAGAAATTTGATTATCGTTTTTGATAATCGAATATTTGTTGAATTTGAAATTTGATTATCGTTTTTGATAATCGAATATTTGTTGAATTTGAATTTGATTATCGCTTTTGATAATTGAATATTGGTTGATTTGGAATTTGATTACTATTTTTGGTAATTAGATATGTGCTGATTTGTTTTCTGATTCTCGTTTGAGATAATTCGATATTTGATTTGTCTTCTGATTATCGTTTGAGATAATTAGATAAATTGATGTTTGCTGATTTTGTTGATATGAGATTTTCTAGTCTCCAAGTGTTTCTAGAGTATGCTGATTTTATTGAATCGCTGTTTCTATCTATTTCTGTGAATAATTAGAGTTTGTTGATTATGGGATTTGTGGTTTCTAGTTAATTATTGAATGACTAGATATTTACAGTTGCGATTTGTGATTTGTGTTTCATAATTATCCTTGTTGATAATTATATTTTGTTGTTCTCTAATTATCGTATCGGTAATTAGATATTGCTGTTTTGAGATTTTCTGTATTTTAATTATCTAGTTGATAATTGAAGATTGCTGATAATTGTATTTATCCAATTTTGCTGTTTTCTGATTATCTATTGATAATTAGGCTTTGTTGAGAATTTGTAAATTTCTTTTATTGAAATTGAAAGATTTCTTTGGTGTTTGTGTTTTGACTTTTATTTTCTAGCTTAACCAGTTTAGGTTAGAAAATTTATTGTTAATGACGACCTTAATTATGAAAATTTCGGGGACGCAATTTTTATAAGGAGGGGAGTCTGTAACAACCCGGGAGTTTGTAATTTTGAATCATCGTCAAAATGACGATTTAAATTGTTTGACAATTGCAGTTGGAAAATTATGCGGAGTTGAAGTTCTTTTATGATTTGGTAGGAGATGTGGGCTTTAAAGTTTTATATGGTAGTCCATAATTGCTTTTGTTATTTTGTAGTGATAAATATTCAAAGTGATGGTCGTTCCTTTCTCATACTAATAACCCGACCCGATCCCCCCTTTTTCATTCCTTTTCGTTTGAAACTAAGACAAAATAAACAAACCCTAAAAACCAAATTGAACGAGAATAAAATAATGGGGGCTTCAAATTCCTTCGTTCGATCGTTCGTTTCAAAAATTAGGGCTGATGGAACTCGATCGCGCTCGTCTTCTTGAGGGCCACGGCATCGACCCTTCTCCAATTCGAACGCTGCTCCTCGATTTATCGAGCCGCCTTCACTTCGATCGCTAAGGATTTAGCTTCACGACCTCGTCGAGAAATGGTGAGTACTTCACTCACATCTAATTCCTACCTCGAGTGTATTAGCGTTCGAATTCTACTATTTTCGTTTGTGTTTGATTGTTGAATTCGTCCCTTGTTGGTCGGTCATTCGATTATGTGTTTCTTTGAGTATTGACTTCGTTGCTTGGACTATTGCTGATTTCGTGGTTTTCTCTGATTGACTTTGAACTCGGATTTTGTGATGACCTCCGGCTTGTTTCTCTGACCTGATTCATAATGACTTTGATCATTTGAATATATTTCTGACCTTTTCAAAAATACAGATACACACTTGATTTTTGGTTTCGCACTTGAATCCCCTTTTTCTTTCTGTTCGTCTTCGAGTACATTTCGAAACAAAAAAAATTTTGAATTTATAAAACTATTGTTTTACTTCTCTGGTTGCTTGTCTGAATATTTTGTATGTCTGCATTTTCACTGCTGTTCCCACTCGATTGCGGCGCTTCATTCCTTGAGTTATGTATCTGTTGGATTGTTGCATTGGATATTCATTGTTGTCATTTGATGGTCTTCACTTTTGTATAGTCTGCACCCCGCTTGTAGTTGTTCGTCGAGATTGTGTTTTGTTGACATGTTGTATTCCCAGTAACTGAGTTGAGTCTCATTGTTGCACTTCACCCTGGTTTGATACATTGTTTAGCTGTGCCATTGCATTATTGTGCATTGAGCATTGTTTCATACGTATATGCATTGTGTGGTTTGATCTTGTTGTTCCAGTTCTAGTTGGATGTGATGGCACTGTGGTTGGTCTGTATTGCACTGGCCTCATCTTATAGTCGATTTCTTTGACGCCTGTTGCATGTAGGTTTGTTGTCTACTGAGTTCTTTGGTTGGTCTGCATTGTATTTTCTTTGTGGTCTTTGATTGACTGTTTCATCCACACTGCTATGTTGTTATATTGAGTTGCATTTCAGTAACTTGATTTTGTTGGTACGTGGCCTTATACTGCTGCTTTCAGGCTTTGGCTTGGATTAGTTTTCTCAGCTCAGACATTTTGTATACTTGGTTACATTGTGCTTTGAGATGACTTTGTTCATTTATTGTAGTTGTTTGTCCTTGCATTTGATCTGTAGCATTCAGTTTTGATTATCAGTTGTATAGTTGTTGTCTGAGGCAGTTGATTATTAATTGCATTCATTGTGTTCCCATTGTTCTTCACCTGACTTGCTTATTGATCATTTAGTGGTCTGCATCTGTCCATATCACCGTTGGCATTTTGTAGCTTGGTATTGTGCAGTATTGCTGTTGGATTGATGTTCTTCATGTTATTATGGTTCAGTTGAACTCGATAGTTTTGGGTTTCATGTTGCCTTGGTATTCAATGTTGTCCAGTCTGCATTCATTGTCCTCTGTTTGCTCAGTCTGGTTACACCTCTGTTGTATTGCCTTGACCATGTTTTGATTTGTTAGCTGTGCATTTTGTTTTGCGCATTTCATGTGTTGTATTGGCGAGGCCGTACACGCGTGCGTGTACGGCAGCCAATCGAACTTTGATGGTTTTTAAAGTGACAATTTCAATGGCTTTAAATTGATTTAGTCGATTTGATAAATTGTTTATTTATCTCTGTTGATGATTTAAATCTGCTGATTTTTGTTAAACACTGTTAAGTGTTATATTGACCGTTATCCGGTTTCTTTGTTTAAAGAATCGGATAGACGGGAATTATTGTGACAGTCGTCTATTAAAATTATTACTGCCTATATGCACTAATAAACTGGTTTGAATTAGACTGACCTGGGTATTATTTTCTTCTTTGAGTTGCTGTTCGGGATTTGAAGACTTTTCATATCTTCTGAAGTTGTCAGTGTCACTTTGTAGTAGTCGTGTCATTGTATAGAACGATATGTATTCATGTATATTAGTCGATAATGTACTTGTATATATAACTTCTAGAGTCGACAGTTGTAGTTGTATCATATGTATTGTGTCAACTATGTATTAACTGACATCAGTTATATATATATGAGACTTTTGTTTTTATCTGTGTTCCGCATTTATATTATCTATGTTATTGTTATATCTAATGTCCTAAACTATTATGAACCATCGTAGTTCGTTTTATACTAGTATTGGGAGTGTCGATGGGAGTAAATAAATAATAGATGAAAAATAAAAAGTATATACCACTCCTGTCGAGATAACCAATATTAGTGTAAGGCCAATTACGGATGGTCGCTCCTATCCAGCCTTATTCTTCGTAATAATAGACATTATTTCTTTTAATACTTTTTGTTATTATGAGCATAGAGGTGGGGCATCACACAGCGTACTAGAAATATATATTAAATATAGGGAATAGAAAAAGCCAATATTTGGATTCATAGAATATTAAAAGCAATTGGCCATTTATTTTATTATGGTGGACAATTAAAGGACATGGGAAACCAAAAGGCTCAAATACGGAACCGATACGGCTAATCGTTTCACAGATTTCGTCACGTATCGGACACTAAAATGCACAAATGAATATACTGTAGAGATTAGCATGACGAGATGAATAGAATGGTACACAGGTATCAGCAACACGACCATCCTATCAAAACTCGATTTTCATTGCCAAACTACTGCTAAAACCCCAAAAATAAGATAAACGGGGCTATAACAGTCCAAATTTGGAAAAATGAAATATAACGTCTCACTTAGAAAATGATATATAATTTTCTTATGCAAAAATATTCAGATTTCAAAAATATTTTATTTTCATCAGATTTAACTAATTTTAAATTAAAATTTGAAATTTCACAACCAAACAACCTTTCATATTTTCAAATGAAAATCTGCCACTTGCTATGCTTCATTAGACGCATACCAAATATCAAATTTTCATTTCAAAAATTTTATTGTTTATTTTTCATAAAAATTTAGTTAATTACGTTATTTAAGTCGATAAAATTCTCGAGTCGTTACACTCTCCCCCACTCAAAACTTTTCGTCCTCGAAAAGGAATGAGGTACGAGAATAGAAGCAACAGAAAGGAAAGATAGATGCGAAATACATAGTATCAGATACAATAATTAATTTAAAACCATATAAATTTATTTACTTTATTTCATTTACATAGTAAATTTCCTTTAATGTCAATATCACATAATTAACCCTTTAACAAATTATTTAAGTTTAATATCAACGTTCCCTATTTATTTACTTACCATATCTTGCAACATATATTAAGTGCATAAAATATTTATTATAACCGCTCAAATTTTATTTAAAAACTCCCTTAACAAAATTTCATTTTATAACATATTATTACCTACATTTATATTGTATATTATTCAATTGCATGTTCTCATTACATTCAAACTTTTCCCAGGTAAGTTTTATTAATATTTCTGAGTGTAATTGAGCATTATACAAATTTAACTTTTATTTACAACAATTCTATTAAGAAAAATTTAGTTTGAACATTTTTATTACTTAAGTTCTCTTATATAACCTTCAATTACATATTCACAATACATTTAACTTTCTGAATATTTCAGGTAAGTTATATATGTTTCAGAATGCAATTGAGTATTATACAAATTAAATTTATCCTAGTTCAACTGTTTCAAGTTGTTTCAATTTCATTTCTCATTTTAGACACTCCAATTATTCAAAAATTTTGCTTCATTTCAATAATTGAAAACTGTAACAACCGTGATTTTAATTCCGTCGAAATAAAATTTTAAAATAGAAATTAAAAAAAAATGATGCAAATTCATTTGCAAAGTCAGTTGCATTGAATATAACTAAGTTGTGTTATATTTACATATAAGCCTTCACGTGTGAAAGAAATATGAGTCCAATGTAAAACTAATTAGCTTGTGCTGTCACTTTCAGTTTATAAAGCAAGTGAACACATTGCTTTTGCTATCACAAAGTTGGAATATTTTTGTCTATGCTGCCACTAATTTTGAAAGAACAACGTTGAGCAATTTGTTTTTACTGTCACATTAATGTTGTGTGTCCTTTTTCTTTCCTATTGCACGTTTGCATTTAATGAATGTGTACAAAGTATTGCCAGCACCTTATTTCTTTTGATTTATAAACATTTTGAGGAGAGAAGAGTAGCCTGCTCTGTTGGTGGTATCATTCGTTTGTTTTCAAAAATCTTTTCTGAAGCTCAAAGATAGAAACACATTAATGGCAGTCATTCTTGCTTTCTTTGGATTCCTTCTTGCTAGTTGTTTTGAAACAATCTAAGGTGAGTGCAACTCACATTTCTAATTTTTATCTTTGTGCCCAGATATTTTTGTTTCAAAGAAAAATGAGTTACAGGCCACATTGTCTTACTACCCATATACACGTGTAGCACAAGTTAGGTGAATATATGCATTCC
Organism: Allium fistulosum; assembly: GCA_030737815.1. Classification (NCBI taxonomy): domain Eukaryota; kingdom Viridiplantae; phylum Streptophyta; class Magnoliopsida; order Asparagales; family Amaryllidaceae; genus Allium; species Allium fistulosum. The sequence continues at coordinate 519,163,023 of CM060901.1, read as the reverse complement.
AGTTTTCGAAAGTGAGGACCTAGTCTTAAAAATTTTCAGTTGCAATATACATTCAGTCAGGTCATTTTATATTTTTGCATTTTTCGTTTTGGGCATGCATGAATTAAGTGTGCCCAGGCATTAAAACTTACCCAGATCGTTTTCAAATTTATACATTACTTGGGTGCGTATCGTTTTAAACGCATGCATACAATGAAAAATGAATTACAAGTCAGGCAGTATGTTTTAGTACATACATGGGAAAAATGTGTTTTAATTCATATGCAAGTGGAGTATGCTTAAGTATGATATGTTCAGACTAAATTGTCAACTCGTTTTCATGTGAAAGTGGTAATATTCAAAACTTTATACTTGGTTGAAAATACATTGGCCAAGTCATTATATTTGTTGAAATTTGTGTACGTGTATTCTACTGATGCACGTAAAAATGATATTGCAAAGTGTAGTGGTTGTGTTGAATGCACATGCATAGTGTGGTATGTGTACAGGTCACGTTGTTCATATTTATTTCATTCTTGCATGGGGTAGTGAAATTTTTGATGAAAATATAGTGGTGCAGTCCACTATTTAATTTATGTTGAACTGATGTTACTTTTTAAAACGTATTTTGTTGCTGTTATTTTTATAACGGATTTTTGCTCCGGTGATATATTTTGAAGCATGTTGTTTTGATGAGATTTTGACGTATGAATATTACTGTTGTTTTGACTTCAGTAACCGTCAATTTTAAAGTGAATTTTCAAGCGGCTATCCCGCAACGCTGATTTGATATCTGTTTTTACAGTATTTTGTGAAGCGCAATTTCTTTGTCGAAATTGCTATAGATGTTGCTGTTTTAATCACGTGTTTTTAAAATCGTTTTAAAATAAAATTGTTTCCAAAAATTTCACATTTTTCGCTTTCAAAAGAATGAGGAAACGATTTAAACGCTTCAGCAAAATTAAGGACTATGAACCCTTACTTTTACTGATTCGATTAATTCCGGACTTGTCCATTTGAGAACGTAAATTTTATTTTTATAAAATACACAGTTTTGCACTTTCAAGGAAACGACGAAGATATCTAAACAATTTAGCAAAAGTGCGGAGTATGGAACAACACTTTTACTAATTCGGTTAACTCTGGACTCGTTAATTGAAATATTTGCTGAGGATTTGCTGTTTGAAGATTTTGATGTTTTGTTGGGCTTTCGAGCCACTCTGCTGGACCTTCGGGTCATTTGCTGGACCTTCGGGTCAATTACCAGTACTAGACCTTCGGGTCATTTGTTGGACCTTCGGGTCATTTGTTGGGCGCCAAATATTATGATGACAGTACTTGGTAGGCTTCGGCCATATGAGATGCACGTGTAGCATAGCTTAGACTCGCCATATGCTGGGATCGATCCACTTTTATGTTGACTTTTATGCTGATTTTCTAGTCATCTTATTGATTTCTAGATTTTGTGTATTGATGTTTTGAATTCAATTGTGAATTTGAAATTTGATTTTGGTGATGTTTAATGGGATTTCTTCCTTTAAACTACGTTGATTATTTTGATGAATAGTCTCATTCGAGATTATAAATAATTTGCTTAAGTGTTGTTTATTATACACTTATTTCTGAGTTTAAATTAGACCGATTCGTTTATTATTTTATTTTAAATAATACTTGGGTCAGACCGAGTTATTTCAGGATAATCGCTATCTCTGATTCAGTTGCTGCTTCAGCTTTTGGGATTTCACATCATCTTTTGTCTAGTCTTCGAGGTGTTACTTTTGGTGTATTGACTCTCATCGCATGTATGTTGATGACATGCATATGTATATTTAGTTCATGTGAACTATCGATTGTTGTAGCATGTATCCAGACTTATCTTCCGCTATATATCTGATATTTTTGTTCTGTTGTGATTATACTTATCTGTGTTGTAATTATTATAAGTTGTTCTGAATTTTTCTTAAGCCACCGTAGTTTCGTTTTAGATTTGGATTGAATGTATATTGTTGGGAGTAATTTACACAACTCCTATCGATGTAATCAATACTCGTCTAAGGCATAACTTACGGATGGTCGCTTCTAACAAGCCTTATTCTTCGCAATAGCAGACGTTATTCCTTATAATAACCTTTGTTATTGTTAGCATAGAGGTGAGGCGTCACAAAAACCATCACTTACATAGAACTTAAGAGTTAAATTTTCGGTTTCACTTCAAACCATTTGAAATAAATACATACATACATACATATATACATATATTATGCATCAAATCATACTCAAGAAATTCAAATCAAATCCATTTTTCAAAACAAAAGTGTAGCAAAGCTACTAAGTGGTCTCCTCACTTTGAGACTCAAAAATGAATTTCGATGATGCTGCAGTCATCATCGAAATTATTTTCCAGTGACTTAAGAGGAGAGTATTGACTTACATCTTTTAAAATTCTTTGGAAACAATTTCCATTCGAAAATACCTTCAAATAATATATTTTTCTCAAAACTTTGAAAACCAAATTTTGAAAAGCACTGGAAATTAAATTCTCAAATCCTTAATTTAAATTCATTTCATTTGCAAATCTGATTTATAAACCAAATTTAAAATTTTCATTTCCTTATAACATACAACAATAGTTAATGGTTAAGCAATGTTGACAAAACAATAAATGATAATCTAGTATTATCATTTCTAACAACCAATTCATTTAACTATCTAATTTCAAAAAACTATACTTTTATATATATATATATAACATATAGTCATACATAAAATTATTTCATTTACCAATTTTGAAAACAATATTGTGTCAGTTTGCTCTGTTCAAGTGTTTTGGAATTCATAACGATAACGTTGGCCAGACGAATCAACCGAAACCCAAAATTCAAACTTAACAACTCAAACAACACAATATAAAACATTTTTTATCAATTACAAATACGCTCCCTAACCGGATGATTCAAGAATGAATTGAGATTCAAATTTAGAGGAACTCTAATCAAAGAGAATTCTAACCAAGATGATATGCTCGAAAGGATGATAAGATAATTAAATTACAAAAGAAGAAAGATGGATATACTTATATTAATCACAACGACCTTAACCGGGTCAACCGAGACTCCATTTTCAGAAACAATGTGCCCAAAGAATCGGACTTCATCCCTCCAGAAATGGCATTTAGAAAATTTGGCTTTCAACTGATGACTCCTAAGAGTTTGTAGAACATAGCTAAAATGAGATTCATATTCCTTCTCTGACTTTGAAAAGACGAGAATATCAACCATGAAAACTAGGACAAACTTGTTGAGAACATCGCGGAAAACACGATTCATGAGATCAACGAAGAAGGCAGGAGCATTGGTTATCCAAAGGGCATGACTAACCATTCCTAGAAACCATTCTCCGTTCGGAAGCTATCTTGGGAATGCTCTTCTCGGCTACACGAAAAACCATTAGCAAGATCGAGCTCCAGGAATAATATCGATGCAGAATTCAATTTCCCGCTTGGGAGGAAGAGAAGTGACTTCACCAAAAACATCAGGATAATCCCTGACTACCGAGGTGGAGTCAAGGTCACTAAGCTGAGAATCAAGTGAAAAGATAAAACTGCCTGCAAAATCCTAAGGCAATCGACATTCGATCACGAGAGAATTACCCTGGTCGTCTACTGAAGAAATGGTTCGGGCTTTGCAAGAAATAACAGCATCAAAACCAAGGACATAGAAATCTCCGGTGAATCGAAACCTGTTGTAAAGGAGTTTCACCACTTAACAAATCATACTAAGGTTGGCAAGACCGCCGATTGGATCAGTCACACATAAGGATGAAGTTGCCAATTGAGGTTGCAAGATGTGCTCAAATTTATTACAGAGATCAATAGAAATAGATCTATGGGATGCTCTAGTATCAAAAAGAACACGAACAGAAAACAAGAGTGGATTTTAGAACAAAATTAAAGTTCCAAAATTCAAAAGAAATCCAAATCAAAGAGGATCCGAACAAAGAATTTCAACCTCGAATGAACATGATTCTGTAATTAATTTTTACTCATTCTAGGGTATTACTACCATATTTCTAATGAGTTTTTACTCTATAAGCTAAGTTTTGCCTAAACCTGAGCTCAGATACCAACTGCAACCACCTACTATTTCGAACGTTTCAAATCGACAATCATCCACACATGTCAGAATTGAATTGCTCAAAACAACAGATTGCTAATTTATATTTGGCAAAACTTAGCATATACAGTAAATAAATCAATCGCAGAATCACTGACACAGAGTAATATAACAATAAGCAGCGGAAATAAATAAATAGTGGTTCATGAAGCAACTATAGAACATCAGAGTCTAAAATAAAATACAACGGAAATCCCGAATACATAGAAGTCTCAATACATAAGCAAATGACAAGTCTGAAAATAAAACTAGAAATAACTGAAATAACTAAAAGCCGAATAGATGAAAGATAGATCTCCAAGTAAAGCTCCAAGGTGAGTCTCAAATGCTATGAACTCAGTCTGACCCGAGCATAAAGCAAAACACTCGAGTCAGGATTAACATTCTTATGCAAGTAAATAAACTCAAGAGAAATGTCCAAGTGAAATACAAATAACTTAAAGGATGTTAGGATTCTCATCCTTTAAGGATCTGTTAAACTATCTACATACATATTACAATACGCTACATAGATAATGTCTACAATAAAGTAAAATACTAAAATAGCATTAAGGCGTTACTCATATGCCCCTTAACACATTTTTATATATTCCCACAGTCTATACAGATACTGTAAGCTCCACCAAACCGATGGGCTATCAGGGAGCACTCCATAGGTACGACACAAACCAAACTCGTAGTGGGCGCAATAAGGCATGTGACAAGGCACGCGAGGCAATGCCAGGGTAGGATTCTACCATTTGCAGAACCGGGCTGGTAGTAATGCATAGCAGCTACTAGTGCCCACCTCGAGACACACTCCCAAAATCAAAGGTGCACCCAAATCAAATCACAAAGTAATAGATATGGATCGAAGAAGCATGCTCAATCGGAGGTGCGACCTCACTTGGCCCAGGTATAGCTCCTGTATTAGCCACATCAAGCTGACTCGAGGGAGTCGGGGCTACGTTCATACCTCATACAGAATCATCGCCAAACCATCATACATCATTCAGGATTCTCCACCACGTGCACAGTTGTTAAAGTGGTTTTCGATATTGGCAGAGAGTAAGACAATATCTGATCCCGGTCTCTTTAACAACAAAACGCTTATTTCACACTGTGGTCATTTTCATTTCAAACAGTTAGTACTTCATATCAAAATATCATATACATTTCAAAAATCATATCACTTTCAAAATCATATTCACTTTAAATCATATCACTTTCGAAATCGTATTCACTTTCGAAATCATATTCATTTCTAAAAGTCATAAACACAAAATAGTTTAAACTATTATATCAAAGTATTCGGATTTAAATCCATTAAATCTAATTCATAACAGTTCCAACTTAAACAGTTTGAATATTAAAAGTAGTTTCTATATATTAGAATAATTATACATTAAAAGTAGTTTATTTAAAAATAGTTTATAGATTAAAATTGTTTATATATTGAAATAGTTTATATATTAAAAATATATATATTGAAAAATAGTTTCAAATTAGAATTGTTTAGTTTCAAATTAGAATTGTTTCTTCCAATTTCACAAATCAATTCAAATCAACTTTAATTCCAAAATTCAATTTAAATCAATCTCAGTTTAACAATTTCAATTAAAAAGATTAAAGGTTCAATTCAAATTCTCATTAAAACTATTTTTAATTTATACCGATTTCAAATACAGGTTTGAACTACAAATTTAAACCACTTCCAATTCAATAGGTTTCAAAGTTTAAATATTCAAACGTTTACAACAACTCAATTTGATAAATTTCATTTACATTTCAAAATTCAACTTTAATTTTATTTAAATTTGAAAACATTCACTAAATCATTTTTTATAACCTTTAAATAAAATCTCAAATTACAAATTTAAATCAATTTTATTCAATTTCAAATATATTTAAATTTGAAAATATTCATTTAATCACCTTTATTCAAAACCTAGTTATCAAGTTATAAAAATCATATCTTTAAAATCTCAAAATCAATAAGTTCAATCAATTCTTAATTATATTCAATTCTCAGACAAATTAAACTACAAATTAACTTAATTTATTTTCCCAACCTTTATTTATTAAAGTTATTACAAAATCTATTTCAAAATATTAATATAAATTTTAAATAAATATATTAAATACAATATATACTTATCCAATTAAATTTTATCAAATTAAATTTTATTATATTAAATATTACTAAATTAAATCTATTTTATTTTGTATTAAACTATATTTTATATATTTAAAAATAATAAAATTATAAGTAAAATCTTAAAATTTACCCTTTTCAAAACTTAACTTATAAATTTAAAATTATAAGTAAAATCTTAAAATTTACCCTTTTCAAAACTTAACTTATAAATTTAAAATATCCAAACATATAATTTAAAAATCTAAAGTTTACTCATGTATTAAAATAAAATCTTTATATTATATTTTAAAAATCAATTTTTATTAAAACCCATATATTTCCTTCTTAAACTTTGAAAATCATTTTTCAAAAATAAACCAATGGTGTCCATATATAATTTTCTACCCTATGGTCAATGATACGGATATTTATCATTTCAATCCGCAATAATTTAATATTTCACTACAATGGAAATAGGCTATTCCAACGGCTCCCAACCGTTGGCGGCCGTTGGGAGCCGTTGGAAATAGCGTTGGAATAGAGTACCACGCCTTCCAACAGCTTCCAACGGAAGCAACGGGGAATTAGCAACGGCTACCAACGGCTACCAACGGCAAAAAACTGACCAATAAGCCGTTGTTAGCCGTTGGTAGCCATTGCTAATCTGGGTGAATTTTTTTTTACAGCAGCACGCGATTCACCTTCCAGCCACACACAATCAATATATATCAATTTCCATTCCATTTCCACTCCATTTCACATATATATCACATATTCAACACATTATACCACAAACAATATAAACAACCAAAAATCAACATCAAACATTACATATTCAAGTCCAACTCCATATTCAAACATTACAACCAAACCCTCACCAACTCCAACTCCATATTCAAGTCAATATATACAATGCAAACACTTAAACCTCACCACCTCAAAGTCAATACATACACAATAACCATCAAACACAATCCTCACCACCTCAAAGTCAATATATACAATAACCAACCACAAAACAATAATCATCATACCTCTCAAGCATCATCATCACCTCCGGAAGCACCAGACGACGAAGGGAAGGAACCATGCCTCTGCGCGTACTCCGCTAAACGTTGATTCAGCTGCTCCATTTGTATAGCACGAAGACAGTCCTGCTCTTGCAACTGCTCAACCATGGTTCTAAGCTCTTTTATTTCAGCTTTGTCACACGCCTTTTGAGCTGCCCGAACCTGCAAATAGAATATGAGATGTTCACATTTGTATTATAATCATTTTCTTAAGCAATGTATATTTTAAAATATAGAAACGTAAATGACGTGGTCTTAAGCAATGCATATACCACAAATAAATGCATATTTTTATTACAATATATAGGTTAACTTATTAAATATATAGGTTAACTCAACTAGAAATCATCATATGTATAGTGTATCTATATGTTAATTTATTAAATATAATATTGCAATGTTTATAAGATTACCGCTTGGTTTCCATAGCCATAGCGCCTATTCCGCTGCGTCGGATCCATAATAACGTCGAAAATATTATCTTCCTCCTCTACCGTCAACTCATCGCGATCCGATTCTGAAAGCAGCTCTGCCCGTGCCTTCTGAAACTTTGCCTAAAATAAAAAACAATTACAGGTTAAAATTAGTAGAATATGATTTAAACATATCGATATTAATAAAATAAGTTTTAAAATATGCATACATATGCAGCCGTCGCCTTATCATCACCATCCCACTGATATGTAATATTGCCAGCATTGTCTGTTTGTCTTGATGCGTGGGTGCGGGTAAATACCTCCATCATAGACACGCGACGTCCAACCGATCTTTCCTGCAATAAATAATTTATATATTTTAATTTTTCATAGCTAATTACCGAACTAATTAATATACAAAATGTAATAACGGTTTAGATAAATTTACCAAGTCCTCGCGGTGATGCTGAAAAGACTTGGATCCGCCACGATGCGTTACAGGATTCCTACTTCTATTGGCAGAGTTCCTCTCCGACTCCATTTGCAATTTTATAAATTGAATATTATATTTATACTAATTGCAAAATAATTAACTATATATTAGGTAGAACATTTACCTTGAACTCGTCGGTCTCCCACCACCTCATCCAAGAATCCCATACGGAAGCGCCCATTCAGTTCGGTTTCTTCCCCAATTTTTTAAGAGCTGACATTACCTCCCTGTAATTTTTAGCGACCTTCGAATTCCAATGGCGCTGAACCATGACGACATCGGCCTCCACCAAGTCCACTTGCCCCTGTACAAAGAGAAAACATTACTAAGTGTTCATTTATACTTATTCATATAGTAAAGTAGTATATATAAACTCACCAGAAAATCCTGCCATATGGCCTCCCTGACATGGTCAGGGATCTTACTCCACTTAGGCCATCAATCTGTCATCCTGCTCATATATGATTGCTTGGAAATGCCAAGCACAACTCCTGAGGGCTCCAAATCAAATCCCCTGTGTTAAATAAAACAAAGCTTTAGACAAGTATATATATGTATGAACAAATTTATATTGTTATCATTTTAATTTTGATACTTACGCTCCATCAGCCTTCGGCTGCAAATATACAAGTGGTCGAGCTGGAGGCTCACCACTACTCTTGCCGGCCGAGCAAGAAGAGCTACGACGTCTGGAGCCTGACATAATACCTGTTGAAAAGTTTCATTTTTAATTATAGACATAGATAAAATGATGATGATATGTGGTGCATGTAATGATGATGAGATGATATATATGTGATGCGTGTGCGTGAATATATAATTGTAAAAATTACCGGATTTAACTCAGTCCTCGTTGTTTTCTGATTCAGACTCGATCTCGTGTTCTATATCGTTTTCCTCTACACTCTCAAATGCTTCGACTAATACATTTGTCTCATCATTTAATTGTCCAAAATCAGTTTGATCGTCTGTAATTGTGGTTTCAACATTTTCTTCGATATCTGCTTGATAGGCTTGTTCTTCTGGAATATTTTTTCCATCGAATGTAAATCTCGTCTTGGTTTTAAAAACCGCAGACCAATCCGCTTTATCTCTTTTTAGAGACGGATAAGGGGCGTAATAAACTTGTAGGGCTTGTTTGGCTAGTACAAACGGATCGTATGGCTGATAACGGGAGGTATGTTTTATTTCTATAAGATTATAATTTGGATGCACGTTAATACCAGAACCTAGAACATTGCTGAACCAGTTGCATCTAAACAAAAAAACTTCCTCTGCGGGTCTTATAAAATATGTCAATTGCAAAATCTGGGTTAACACGCCATAAAAATCATGTATATGATTATTAGGATCATCACTGCCTTTAACAAATACACCGGTATTGTTTGTTAATTTTTCAGCACTGTATTCTTTGGTGTTGAATTTATATCCATTAACGAAAAATATTGGATACGTTTTAACTTTCCTTTTCGGTCCCAACGCCAAATGTTTTAATCCTTCATCGACCACATTATTTGTAGGATCACAAACGTAGTTCGAAAACCAAGTAGCGAAATTTTTGCTTAAATCGCCGTTTGGATTTTGTGATTCATAAACACTGCAAACAAAAACAATATATTGCTTTATTATTAATTAACACATGCAGTATTAAATTAAATTTATCAAAACTTGTAATCTGATAATTACCTAATAAATGGTGCAACTTCTAGACAATTAAGAAGAATATACGTGTGTGCTGCATGGTAATCTCTATCATCTAACCATACTTCTACACATTTTCCAGCATGTCGACCATGTTGTTTAAAAATAGATAACATTGCTTCAGAAGAAAAATCTTGTTCGACGGCCTCATCATTACGCACAACACTTTGAAATGATAAATTCACATGATCATTGAAATAATGAGAGAAAAAGAACGATGCTTCTTCTTTGATATATGATTTGCAAATCGAACCATCAACTCGAGCTTTTTGTCTCACTTTTTTCTTTAAATGATTTAAGTACCTGATAAAAATTATTTCATATCAATATTGATTTTTAATTATACTTAAATTACATACTCAGTATTAACAACATACCTCTCGAATGGATACATCCATCCATATTGCACAGGACCTCGAAGACGTGCTTCAAATGGAAGATGAACAGGTAAATGCTCCATTACGTTGAACAAACCTGGAGGAAATATTTTCTCCAGTTTGCAGAGCAGTATAGGGATTTCTACCTCAAGTTTACGAAGACGGTCAACTTTTAACGTAGTTGAACAAAGCTCCTTATAAAATAAACTAAGTTCTGTTATAACCTTCCAAACTTTTACGGGCAACAATTCTTCGAAAGCGACGGGTAACAAATTTTGCATCATTACATGACAATCATGGCTTTTCATCCCACTCAGTCTTCCGTTCTTATAGTCGACACATCTACGAAGATTAGATGAAATTCCATCAGGAAATCGTAATCCTTCCACCCATTTTAACAGTACTTTAACTTGGTTGTTATCTAATTCATAACATGCTTTGGGTTTTTTAGTGTCATTTGGCTTCATATGAAGCTCAGGACGATTACATATTTCTTCTATATCACGTCTTGATTTCAGATCATCCTTAGTCTTTCCCTTAACATTCAAAAGTGTATTAAACACATTATCGAATACATTTTTCTCGTTATGCATCACGTCAATGTTATGATGGATTAAGAGATTTTTCCAATAAGGCAACTCCCAGAATATACTCTGTTTGCACCAATTATGAAACGTCGATTTACCTTGGATTTCAGTTTGCTGCCCGGTTTCATGTATCTTTGGATAATCTTTGACAAGTTCATATATATCTTCACTTGACCAAATCGTTGGTGGTTGTAAAGTCTCATGTCTATTAGCTATGAATTTTTTTTGTCTCTTCTAAAAGTATGATTAATATGGAGAAAACGTCGATGACAATCAAACCATGAAATTTTCTTCCCATGCCGTAAAGAAAATGCTCGTGTTTCTTCCATACAGTAAGGACAAGCAAAACGACCGGCCGTACTCCAACCCGAAAGCATTGCATATGCAGGAAAATCGCTAATAGTCCATAACAGAGAAGCGAACATCCGAAAATTTTTCTTTTTTGATATGTCGTATGTTTCAACTTCTTCGTACCACAATGTTTTCAACTCTTCGATTAACGGTTGTAAGTAAACATCGATACCCTGTGTTGGATCATCGGGGCCGGGGACGACAATTGTGAGAAACATATATGGAGTTTTCATACACATCCACGGGGGTAGATTGTAAGGTGTGATTATTATAGGCCAAGATGAATATTTAGAACCAAACTTATAAAACGGTGAAAATCCATCAGTACACAAACCTAGTCTAACGTTTCGGCTCTCCACTGCGAAATTGGGATATTTCTTATCAAAATACTTCCATGCTTCTCCATCAGATGGGTGTGTTAATGTACCTTCTTCAGGTGTTCTCACACTGTGCCATCTCATATGATGCGCTGTTACAGATGATGCATATAACCTTTGAAGTCTAGGAGTGATAGGTAAATAATGCATACGCTTGTATGGAACTTCTTTTCCCTTTTTTTTCCTTGGCTTGTATCTTTCTTGATTACATATTTTACAATTCCGAAGACTGACATCATCTTTCCAAAACAACATGCAACCATTTAGACATGTATCAATTTTTTGATACGGTAAACCGAAAGATGACATTAGTTTTTTCACTTCATAATAATTTTCGCACATTAAATTATCTGATGGCATATGGCGTTTAGCAGCTTGTACAACAGCCGTAAATCCGACTTCTGTGAAGTTGTACTTTGATTTCATCGCAATGTACTCTGCAGTTGCCGATAATTGAGTGCCGCTAGTACATCCATTCCAAAGAGGTTTCTTAGCAGCATCCAATAAATCTTATATTTTTTCGCTCCAACATTTGGTTCCTCTTCGACGTTAACATCTTCGTTATTAAATTCAACGGTAGGGAAAATTGATCGTGCTGCATCTTCAACCATATGTTCTATGAGATTCGTCGTACTAACTTCATCACTAATGACCTCTATTGACTGTTCTTCGTTACGGGTTATACTTTCTCCATGACGATCCCACACCAAATAATTGGTTACGAAACCATATTGGCGCAAATGAATCCTAACCATATTCGGTACTAAATGCTTCAACAATTTGCACCTACTACATGGACAACGAATTTCTACGTCGTTTCCAATATTACTTAAAGCAAATTCGACAAACACATTAACCCCGTTGAGAAAATGTGTACTTATCGAGCCTCCCAATTCTCTTCTTTGATACATCCAGCTCCGATCAATAAAATAATTGACCATTTTTCCTACTGTAAAACCTATGATCAATAGTAAAAAACTATTAATCAAATTCGATAAACACATTTTAGATTTTACTGTTTTTTATAATCCATTTTCGTTTATATACAAAGTTATATTTCTTGCTATTTTGTTTATATTTTTGTACCTTTTGTGATGGTCGGTTATCCTACTTCCCATTACAAACATAATAGTAATTACATTTCTTAAATCATATCTTTATAAACGATTTCCCAAAATTTCGGCAGCACTTCCCCCGTGTTCCTTGTATCGTACACAATGCATGTACACAAGGAACAAAAAGGAAATGCCGTCGAAATTTTGTGAACCGTTTATAACGATATGATTTACGAAACGTAATTACTTTATAGTGTTTTTAACTTGTCCAATACAGGGACAAATCCAACAGATATTGTATCAGATGAATATGAATACCCGTTTTGCAATAAAAATGAATATTCATACAACGATCATATACAATACCTGTCAGACGGGGACAAAAGTTCACTAAGGGATTTAAATTTGGTTTTTATGTTACCGTTTTATTAAATATATAAAATAAGGCATATTATGCATTATATTCTATTATTTTAATAAATACATATATAGTAAATTATATGATTTTTAATATTTCACAAAATATATAATTCATGTTCGTAAAATATTCCACTAATTCATGTTTTTCTAACATTTTACAAAACATACACAAAATAATTTAAATCAATCATAACTAATCTAATGCTAATTCACATGCGCATTTATACTAAATTATAAACATATTTACATATGTGCATAATATATACATACACAAACAATTTGGACATTTGGATGACAATAATTGTAATTAGCATTTAGTTTGGTGTAATAAACAAGCAATATGTCATTGGATACAAATATAACAGCAAATTAACACAAAATTTAAAAAGATAAAAATTGTAGGGTTTTAGGAAAACCTGATTTTGGAGACTTCTAGGAATGGAGAGAGGATGTTGGTGTTGAGTGATGGCGTTGGAGCAGCTGTTGGTTGCGTGGGGAAGGTTGGAGGTGGAAAAGAGGAGGGGAGGAGAAGGGTTTTGGTGGAATTGGGGAAGATGAGAATAATGTTTTGGTCTCTGTCTGGTTGCAGGTATACGCTAATTTCCAACGGTTACCAACGGCCGCAAACGACGTTATTTCCAACGGTTATCAACAGCTACCAACGGCAAGTTAAAAAAAACGTGCCGTTGGTAGCCGTTGGAAAATGCCGTTGGCGGCCGTTAGAAAGCCTTCGTGGCTATATACTGTATTTCTAGTAGTGTTTACGGGTATATATCATTTCAACCTGTAATCCCAAAATTTCAAAATCAATATAATCGCTTGGATTTATCATTTCAACCCATAACGATTTTTCCTAATCTATAAGATCGTTCGGGTATGTATCATTTCAACCCATAGGGATTTTCTAAACTAACAGGAAACTTGCAGAGTGAGAGCAATAAAATAATAATGTAAAATGGCATACATATCAATTTCAAGCATATATCATAATTAACAGTTCAAATATAATATATACAACAGGTTACGGTGTCATATGTCAATTAACACCGATAAATAATTTTAAATATTAATTTAGCCTACTTAACAATTTAATCACTAATCAATTTAAATTCAACAATACGTTTCAATCGTCATTTCATGTGAATATAAATTTACCAAACATAAGAATGTTAATCATGAGTGATCGCTCACCTTTCGAGGCTAGAGAAACAATGGGATTTGAGATGTAGACAGACACGGATAAGCACAGATTGACAAACGACACATCGACAAAACTATAACTGCTGTTGTAAATCTGGACAGCGGCGAAACAAAGCAAAGTGAAAAAAATTCGATGAAAACACAAATATATATATATATATATAAAATATTTATATGATATATATATATATATATACCTTTTGTTCTTTTTTTATAGCAAAGGAGAAGGCTGCACGCTTCGATGATGGGTTGCTCGGGGATTTGGGTGATGCGGCGGAGCACGGATGAAGGTGAACTGGTTGTGGCTGTCATAGGCAGAAGGTCAGGGGTTATAGGTGGCTGTCACAGGCTGTAGGTTCGGCAATAAAAGGGAAGGGGATAAGACAGAGTTTAGCAGCGAGTTAGGGAGATGGTTGATGTGCTCGGCTATTGGTGTAGTGGTGGCGTTCGATAGTGTGAGGGGAAGGTGCATGCTGTGTGTGGTGGAGATGTGTTGCACGGCCATGGAGCTGCTGGGATGGAGGCATTGTCTCGGCTAATGGGGTGTGGTGGAGAAGTGGAGGGTGGCCAGAGTTTGGGTCAAGCTCGGGTGGTATGGCGGCTGTGGCCATGAAGAAAGGAAGAGCAGTTTTTCTCGAATATACATGCTGCATTGCCTTTTTTTAGAATAAAAGAGGGGAAGAGCTAGGAAGGGGTTGGAGGTGGATTGCAGGGTAACTGTGGAGAGGAACGAGCTGCTTGCTTCGGTGATGGATCAAGAAACAGGGAACGAGCAGGTGCAAAAAGAAGAGGACGGGCAAAGCATATCAGAAATATATATGCTACTATATTATTAATTTTTTTTTTCAATTGCACGAATCAGAGACAAAGAGAAAGGAGAGAGGCAAGAGAATGAAAGTGAATTAGCGTACTAGAAAAATATATTAAATATAGGGAATAGAAAAAGCCAATAGTTGGATTTAGAGAATATTAGAAGTAATTGTCCATTTTTTTTCTTACGGTGGACATTGAAAGGACATGGGAAACCAAAAGGCTCAAATGCGAAACCGATACGGCTAATCGTTTCGCAGATTTCGTCACGTACCGGATACTAAAATGCACAAATAAGTATACTACAGAGATCAGCACGACGAGACGAACAGAATGGTGCACAGATATCAATGACACGATCATCCTATCAAAACTCGATTTTCGCCGCCAAACTGGTGCTAAAACGCCGAAAATAAGATAAATGGGGCTATAACAGTCCAAATTTGGCGAAACGAAATATGCCGTCTCACTTAGAAAATGATATACATTTTTCTTATGCAAAAATATTCAGATTTCAAAAATATTTTATTTCCATCAAATTTAACTGATTTTAAATTTAAATTTGAAATTTCATAACCAAACAACCTTTCATATTTTCAAAAGAAAATCTGTCAGTTGCTATGCTTCATTAGATGCATACCAAATATGAAATTTTCATTTCAAAATTTTTATTGTTTATTTTTCATAAAAATTTAGTTAATTACCTTATTTAAATCAATAAAATTCTCGGGTCGTTACAAATATTATTCAAATTCTTTAATATTTTACTTGGAATGATGGAATTAACAATCACAGAAATAATCAAAGAATCAAAGTACAAATAAATGTAAATGCAGTAAAAGTAAAATAGAAAGAACACACCAGGATTTTATACTAGTTCGTAGTTACCCTACATCCAATCCTGCATAATTCCTTATACGGACTTCTTTTCAACTAGTAAATGCAGATACAATCTTGATTTCAAGGCTACGAGACACACCCTCTAGATTCTCGACCTCTGAGTAGAGTCACTTGATTTCCGGACTACAAGCACACCCACTAGATTTACGGGCTACTAAGCGCACCCAATTGATTTAAGCAGGCTACAATGTAACATCCCTAATTTTTGATAACATTATTTTGAAAATTTAATTAGATAAATTAAACAGAATAATGAAGATAAGGATATTTGAATAAATTATGTATATAGGGTCATGCGTATTAACTAGATAAATGGGCTTAAAATTGGTTTATAATATAATTAACTTACATAAGGCCTTATTAGTAAAAATAGCCGCACTTTCTATTCACGGCTATACATTTGCCTTTGTCCATTCACGTTCATTTTATTTCTCAAATCAAAACAAACGCAAGTAACCCTAAGATAGCCGGCCATCATCAAGGAGGAAAAGAGGAATTTTAATCTAAAGCTAAGAACCAAAAGCTAGGGAGGATTAATCAACCACGAATCTCAAATTCCTTATCAAGTTTAAGGTGAATAATACTCTCATACCATCTCTATTTTTATTCTATGATTGTATGGTTTCATATTTAAGATTTAAATTCGTTTTTGTGATAAAATGGATGATGATATGCTTGAGTTATATTATGATGATTTATTTTAATTCATACGTATATGAATTTGTACGGTTTTAATGTAAAACCGAGAATCTATGATTTCAGATTGCCATGGAAATTTTTTATGTTAAGTAAAACATGATTTCGGAGATGGGTTTTAATTTTCAAAATTTTCCAAGCTATGGAAATTTTATTATGAATTTTTATTGAAAAATATGATATAATTGGGTTTAAAATTTATTTCGAGAATTTCAAGAAGAAATTGATTCTGAAATTTTAATATGTTTGATTAAATGATGAAATTGAATTTCTGTGATTGTTGGGGATTTTTCCTAATTGATTTAATAAGGAAAATAATTTAATTTAAAAGAAAGACTTTCCTGAAATAATTGTTTTAGTATATCGAAGGGCTTAAATGTTACATTTTAGTGGTTTTAACCTGATATAAATGCGGCAATTTCAAAGGTATTTGAAAAGTTTTTATGGCAGCCAATCAATGATTTACAAATAGGCAAGTTGTTAGAAAGTAATTACTAAAAGTTGCTATAATTCAGCCTTTCAATCAGAAAAAGGCGTTCCGCCCCTATTAGTAAGAGCCTTTCAACTCCATTGATTCCGCCTCATCCCAGTCGAAACCAACATAGTCGAAATGCATATAGTCGAAACCAATATACAAGATATCACTTAGATGGTATGAAGTGGATTGAAAGGAAGGCGAAAGCCTTGGTATCGAAAGGGTAGCTTCTGATGGGGTCGAATCTCTGTTTTGTTTTCATAAGTTAAAATTCTTGCCTTGTTTTATCTAAAGCTTTTGACACAGTCGAAACATATGTCTTCGAAAGGGTTTTATAAGGAACTTTCAAAGAAGTTTACCATATTATGTAAGAAGTTAGCTTTCGAAGGGGTACCTTTTCTTAAAAATCAGAGCTTTTGACTGGATATGTTTTGACCTAGTTAAAACCTAACTGCTACTCTACCTTTCGACTATATTTACCAGTAATGCTTTCAAAATTTTATCCATATTTTTACCAAACTCTAAAAATTGCTTTCGAAAGGGTTGAGGGTTTCGAAGGTGATAGAGTCGAAAGGGGTTTCAACTCTATCCTTCAAAGTTTTTGTTTTATAGGTTTTGCTTTTGACTAGATGGTTCCGACACCATCAATTTTTCCTAAATTAATTTTTGTTGGTTTCGAAGGAGATACTTTCATACATGACCATTTCGACCCAAATATTGTTTTTAAAGAGTAAACCCAATGCTTTCGAAAGGGGTACTTTCATTTATTTCGAAGCACTACATTTAAAAAGATGATTTGATACCATCGAAAGGTATAATAGGTTTCGAAAGAGAATGTTTACTAAGGGCTTTGAAAGGTATGTATACAATTTTTTGAAAAGAGGTCTTTGCTTTCGAAAAAGGCTATCCAGAGGTTTCGAAAGAGTTGTTTTTATGGTTTCAAAACATAAACCCAATCTCAATTTAAAGTAATAACCATGGCATAAATAATGATTTTGGAAATATTATTCACATGGTTATTAACCCATAACTGTATTTTGGGGAAAGGGCAGAATAACCAGTTAGGTTGACCCAGTAGTGAATATAACGTAACATATGTTACATTCTTAATTGAAGATATTGGCAGGGGCCAATAGGTTTACAGTAAGCCCATGAAAACTGTATGATATTGGCAGGGGCCAATAGGTTCATAGTCAGCCCATGAAAACTATGATTTGATAATGGCAGGGGCCAGTAGGTTTGTAGTTAGCCCATGAAAACTATATCCGGATTAAGATATTAGCAGTCAGTCAATAGGTTCCTAGTTAGCCCATGAAAACTAGGATAAGAAATAAGAAATTGGAGTTACCAATAGGTTCTTAGTGATCCCATGAAAACTAAGTAATTGGACATATAGTCCTTAACATGTAACAGGTTAATAGTAACCCTAGAAACTATAATTGAGACAGATAGTCAGAATGAATGGTGATGGGTAGAATTGAATTATTTGTTTTGCATATCATCATAATGTTTTGAAATACTATGTTTTAACCATTGTGGATGTAGGAGCATAATATATGGTTTTATAAATGTTTTATGATACTAGTGAGGGGAAAACCAGTTCTGCCAAGCGATTTGGTCTCACTAGATATTTAAATGATTTAAGATGGTAAATTATTATTCATACCGGGCTTTATGTCTGACTCAAAGTTTTTATTTTCCCCTTAAACTCTCGGGTACTCAATTGATTTTGAGTAGGTTGAGAGTTAAGGTTTCCATGTGTTCTTTTAGACGAATAAAGCTTCCAAAGACGTGCAGGTGGCAAGATTGTTATTAGAGTTCTTTTATTCGGCCGTGTGTTTTGTTTGTAAAGGGAAATTGTTTTCTTACTTATCTATATACTGTGATCTACCAAGGGGGAATCTTCATATGTCGCTCTTGGCGTATTTTTAATAATTATATGTTATCTAAACTTGGTCTGCGAATTGGAATTATGTAATCAACTTGCAATATTTTGAAATGGAATGTGGGATTTGTTTGCTGTTTAAATTTTTTCCATATTCTTATGTTTCTATGTATCAATGTATCTAATGTCGCCGTATTTGGTCACCGAGGATTAATAACTATAGATGACTGCAGCATCCGTAACCGTTAGTTTTGAGCTTCCAAGTAGAGGGATGTTACAAGTTGGTATCAGAGCATAGGTTTATGAAACTTTAAAAGAAACTTAAACCTAAAAGATTTTCAAACATAATCCAATGAATTTGAAATATGATCGGGGTTTGGGTTAACGCTATAGTAACATATATATATATATATATATATATATATATATAAGTATGTGTTCCCCTCTCTCTTAGACCGTTCTTGTTTTTCTTACTAAGGCTCGTATGTAGATTTATGAGAAAGGAGATATGGAAGCAAGAAACGGAAGAGGAAATCTCGATGGAGGAAGCACCACAATAAATGGAATGCTTAACTCACTACCAGGAGAAACTCGGATCGACTGGCTAATGCTAGTAACCAAAATGTTGAAGCCAATGTGGGTGCTAGAAATCCACCAGTAGATATGAGGGCGATGTATCAGTTCTTTGCCGGCTTGATGCAAGCTGGAGCCACTACTGGTGTTGTTGGAAATGTAGGAGGAGCTAATCTTGTGGCTCCAGTTGGGAATATTGCTTTGCTGAGTAGAGATTATACCAGTTTGGGTGGGAAGCCATTCTTGGGAATGGAGAGTGCCGTAGAAGTTCAGA
This sequence comes from Allium fistulosum, assembly GCA_030737815.1. Classification (NCBI taxonomy): domain Eukaryota; kingdom Viridiplantae; phylum Streptophyta; class Magnoliopsida; order Asparagales; family Amaryllidaceae; genus Allium; species Allium fistulosum. The sequence continues at coordinate 519,143,096 of CM060901.1, read as the reverse complement.
ATTTGTTGTTGCATTGTAAGCATATATTTACTTATTTAGGCCTGAATGATGGACAAAGGAGGAGGTTGGCCTCTAGGCAGTTACAGGGGTCAGCACTACATTGGTGAAATGGTGTCACTGCGGAGTGCTGGAAGAGTAGTTAACTAGGGTTGATTTTAAGACTGGATTTGAGCATAAGTTTGTATCTGAGTTAGCTAAGACTGAGCAGATGAGGAAGTTTATGGATTTAATGCAAGGAGAGATGTCAGTAGTCGAGTATGCTACTAAGTTTGAAGAGCTGTCTTGATATGGATAGGCTCTTATAGATACTGATATCAAAAGGAATAAGAAGTTCATTCGGGGACTAAGACTCGAGCTTTCTAGAATGACCATGACACATGTCCGTGATCCTTGTAATATAGTGGTGGAGATGGCAATTCGCCATGAGGAGTTACTTGTTGATCAGGCTAAGGAGAAGTCAGTGGAAACTCAAGTTTCTCAGGGGAAGAAGAGGAAGTTCTTTAAGAAGAAGGGAACCCAGAAGGGAGATACTGGCAAGAAGTCAAAGGCTGAGGTAGTTTGCTATAAGTGTGACAAGAAAGGTCACTTTGCTAATGAATGTCGGTTAGGCAATGGGAAGAAATCTGCAGTTAAGAAGAATGTGAAATGCTTCAACTGTGATCAGGTTGGGCATTACAAAAATCAGTGTCCAAAGCTATTTAGGGAGGACAAAGGAAATTTTTTTGCCATAGGACCAGCTAGGCCTACTGCAGCAGATAAGGGAAAGACTGTGATGGAAGGTACGCTTTTGATTCAGAGTATTTCAGTTAGAGTACTTTTTGATACCGGTGCATCACATTCATTTATATCTCAGTGTTTAGTTGATAGATTGTGTCTAGAACCCACCTACCTTCTTACTTCCTTAAGGGTTGCGAATCCAATAGGAGGGTATGCACACTAGGGTTAAGATGTGACTAGTTAGAACTTGGTTTGTTAGGTAATAAGTTTGCATGTAGTTTGTATGTGATTGATTTCGTAGATTTCGGGATCATTTTGGGTATGGATTGGTTGAGTAGGTATGAGGCTAGAATATTTTGCCAGGATAAGGAAATATCACTGAGACACCCTGATAGTCATAACCGAGTGATATTCTCAGTAGAGATTACTGACCGGAGTGTTAGTGCTATGCAAAATGCTACGGAGGTAGGAAATGATTTAAGTCAGGTTTGGGTAGCAAGAGAGTTTGCAGATGTCTTTGAGCTTGTCACTGGACTACCTCCGAAAAGAGCTGTTGAGTTTAGAATAGATCTTGTGCCCGTAGTTGAACCTATGAGTAGACCACCTAGCAGGATGACAACTAGTGAGATGAAGGAATTGAAGGTGCAACTAATGCATCTAGAAGGTAGGAATTTTATCAGACCAAGCAGTTCGCCTTAGGGAGCGGCCATGGTATTTGTGAAGAAACCGGATGGTCGCTAAGGATATGTATCGACTATCGTAAACTAAACGAAAGGAAGATAAAGAATAAATATCCTTTGCCGAGAATTGATGATCTGTTTGATCAGTTGAGTGGAGCCAGAGTGTTTTCCCAGTTGGATTTGGGGATAGGTTTCCATCAGTTAAGATTGGCGGAGGACAGTATTCCTTTGATAACATTTCAGACTAGATATAGTTCATATGAGTGGTTGGTAATGCCATTTAGATTGATGAATGCACCTGCTTTCTTCATAGATTTAATGAACCGAGATTTCTGAGAGTACTTGGATAGGTTCGTACTAGTGTTTATAGATGAAATTCTAGTATACTCTAAGGATAAGAGAGCATGAAGTTCATCTTAGAGTGGTGCTTGAGACGTTGAGGTAGAATCAGCTAAAGGCGAAGTTTACCAAGTGTCATTTTTGGAAGAAAGAGGTAAAGTTTTTTGGTCACATGGTTTTAGAGAAAGGGTTTTCAGCTGTGAATAATTAGAAGAGACCAGAGACGGTGACTGAGATCAGAAGTTTTCTTGGACTTGCTGGCTACTATCGGAGATTCATTAAGGATTTCTCGCAGATGGCAGCACCCTTAACTAAGCTAACCAGGAAGGAAGTGAGGTTTGTTTGGTCTGAAAAATGTGAGGAGGCATTCCTTAAGTTAAAGCATTTATTGACCAATGCACCCGTGTTAGTAGTTCCAGACAGAAACCAAGGATTGGTGGTGTATATTGATGCATGTGGAACTGGACTAGGAGCAGTGTTGATGTAGAATGGAAAGTCATTGCCTATGCATCTAGGCAGCTTAGACCGCATGAAGTTAGATATCCTACTCATGATTGGAGTTGGCGGTTGTGATCTTCGCATTAAAGATTTGGAGACTTTATCTCTTAGGGGAGAGATTTGAACTATATACCGATCATAAGTCTTTTGGTACTTATTCTCTTAGAAGGAGTTGAATATGAGACAGTAGAGGTGGCTGGAGTTTTTGGCTGCTTATGATTTTGGTATAGAGTATATACCAAGGAAAGGTAACAAGGTGGCAGATGCTCCTAGTAGAAAGCATCAGAATGTGGTGTTAGCTATGTTGGCGGAATGGAAAGATTTAGAGGCTTTAGCCAGTTGTGGTGTGCAGTTAAGATCAACTGCTGGTTCTAGCCAGAATACGGCCAGACTATCTTGTTTAGAAGTTCGACCAGTATTGATTGAGAGAAATGCTTCTAAGAAGAAGGAGGATCTGGTATTAGCTGAAAGGATCGAAAGACTTGAGGCTGGAACAGAGATCGATGATTTAAAGGATTTTAGCCTTGACCAGAGAGGATGACTAAGAAGGGACGGTTGTGCATTTCGAATACGGAGGACTTGAGAAAGGAAGTTCTTGGAGAATGTCATCGATCCAAGTTTACAATTCATCTTGGAGGGACCAAGATGTATCAAGATATGAAAATAAACTTCTATTGGGAAGGCATGAAGAGAGATGTTGGCTTGTGGGTTAGGCAGTGTGCAAACTGTCAACAAATGAATGCTGAACATCAGAAACCAAGTGTGTTGCTTCAACCTTTAGAGGTTCCAGTTTGGAATTGGGATTCGATATCTATGGATTTTATAGACGGGTTGCCAATGTCAAATAGAGGTAAAGAAAGTATATGGGTTATAGTGGACAGATTGACCAAGAGTGTCCATTGCATTCCAGTTAAGTCAACCAGAACGGCACATGTTTTAGCTAAGTTGTTCCTGAAGAACATAGTTAGACTGCAAGGAGTTCCTAGTAGTATAGTCAATGACAAAGATGCTTTGTTCACTAATGAATTCTGGAAGAGTCTACAAGAAGTGATGGGTACCGAGCTTAATATGAGTACTGCGTATCACCCTCAAATGGATGGGAAGACGGAGAGAGTGAATAAGGTACTCGAAAATTTATTGAGAGCTTGTGTACTAGACTTTGGTGGATCTTGGGAGGATCACCTACATTTGGTTGAGTTTTCCTATAATAATAGTTACCAGACCAGTATAGGAATGGCGCTGATTGAAGCTTTGTATGAAAGACCATGCAAATCACCATCATAGTGGTTGGAGACTGGAGATAGATTAGTCTTAGGTACCGATTTGGTTAGAGAGGCATCAAAGAAGATTGAGTTAATCCGAGGAAGGATGAAGGAAGCTCAGTCAAGACAGAAGAGTTATGCAGATAAGAGGCGTAAGGACCTAGAATTCTCAGTTGGAGATAAGGTTTTCATTAAGGTATCACCTATGAAGGGTGTGATACGATTTTGAAAGTCGGGGAAGTTAGCCCTAAGATATGTAGGTCCATTCCAGATTATAGAGAGGACTGGAAAGCTCGCATACATAATAGAGTTGCCGAGCAGTTTGGAAGGTGTCCATAATGTATTTCATGTGTCTCATCTACGCTAGTATGGGCATGATCCAAAGACTACTATTTCTCCGACAGGGTTGGATGACTTAGGGGTAGAGCCTAATTTGACTTTTGTTAGACAACCAGTTCGGGTTGTAGCTAGAGATGATAAAAGATTAAGGAACAAGACAGTCAGGTTGGTGAAAGTTCAGTGGGACAACGAGAAAGACTGTACTTGGGAGACAGAGGACAAGATTAGAGATACTTATCCTGATTTTCTTTGAGGGTATGTCTATATTAGATTTATATATATACTTTCTAGTCAGTTAGACTAGTATGGATGTTAGGTGTTGTTATAGATGATTGCTATATTTAGTATTTAGTCCTTACTAAATTTCGAGTACGAAATTCTTTAAGAGAGGGAGCCTGTAACATCCCTAATTTTTGATAACGTTATTCAGGAAATTTAATTAGACAAATTAAATATAATAATAAAGATAAGAAGATTGAGATTTAAATAAATTATGTATATAGGGTCGTGCTTATTAACTACATAAATGGGCTTAAAATCGGTTTATAAGATAATTAACTTACATAAGGCCTTATTAGTAAAAATAGCCGCACTTTCTATTCATGGCTATACATTTGCCTTTGTCCATTCATGTTCATTTTATTTCTCAAATCAAAACAAACGCAAGTAACCTTAAGATAGCCGGCCATTATCAAGGAGAAAAAGAGGAATTTTAATCAAAGCTAAGAATCAAAAGCTAGGGAGGATTAATCAACAACCAATCTCAAATTCCTTATCAAGTTTAAGGTGAATAATACTCTCATACCATCTCTATTTTTATTCTATAATAGTATGGTTTTAGATTTATAAAATAAATTCGTTTTTGTGATAAAATGGATGATGATATGCTTGAGTTATACTATGACGATTTATTTTAATTCATACATATATGAATTTGTACGGTTTTAATGTAAAACTGAGAATCTATGATTTTAGATCGCCATGGGAATTTTTATGTTAAGTAAAACATGATTTTTGAGATGGGATTTAATTTTCAGAATTTTCCAAGCTATGAAAATTTCACTACAAGAAGATTAATGATTTCCGACGGCTGAAAACCGTCGGCGGCCGTCGGAAGCCGTCGGCGGCCGTCGGAAAAAGCCGTCGGAAACTACTGCGTCGGGAAGCAGTATTTCCGACGGCTTCCGACACAGGATGTCGTGTGATTTTCCGACGGCTTCCGACGGCAGCCGTCGGAAGCCGTCGGAAATCTGCTATTTTTTTTTAAATTTTTCTGCAAATGTAGCCTTCCATCCAAATTTCTCTTCCAAACACAATTATATCAATATTGCACAATCATCCAGTATACAATATTTCAATCAAATATCGAAACTCAAACTACACAATATTTAATAAACACACAGATAAATAAAATTAAATCAACATAAAATATACATATATACAAGTTCGCTTTGAAAGTGAGCAAAGCATGAGTTTATAAACATACCGCCTTTAGAAGTGCCTTGAATGGGTTTCAATGCAGACAACATTTCTGATCTGTATTGTAACGACCCGACTTTCCAGACCCGGAAAATCGAACCATTTTAGTTAAGAAGAAGAGGTAGAAGAAGAAGAAGAATAGAAAACAACAACAGAATCTAACCATCGCAGCGGAATAAAATATAATATATATTAACAGATCTTTACACAAATCAAAACTGTATCAGTTTTATATAATATAACATCAGAGTATACACCAGAGAACACATAACATACAACTGGACAATAACCATATCATGTTCTCAAACTACAACAGAGTACAACAATCAACACAGCGGAATATATATATAAACAAGTACGGGAGATACGTCTCGCCATCCAGCTCATCTCCTGAGCTCCACAGCATCATATCCTGTAACCTATAATACTCGGTCTGACCCGAGCATCATATAAAACAATACCCGAGTCAGTCTGGAATACCAGCGTGAGAAAATCACACTCAATTGATTATTAAAGTTTCAAAATCCTTTTGAAAACAAAAGCATCTCGTAAGACCACGCCACAAATAAACATGTCGGGTTTTTACCTTACGATAGCTAAAACACTTTTTATCATAATCCTCTGATATTATAATAGTGTCTATTCACAAATACTTATTAAAATAGCTGAAATTGTTACATGATTAAATTCCAGCATACTAGCCACAACGTGGGTAATACAAACAAAACTCGTACAAGTCACGTAGGGAGAATGGATTTCCAACGAATGACTAGGCACTGGGGTACCACCTGTCACAGTACGTGGCCTAGATCACAGTACCGAGGAGTACGCCCGCTCCCCTGCAACACAAGACCGGAATCATCCCTTACTGGATAATTCCAAGTAAAATCACCCCACGGTTGGGATCAGCAACCGCACCACTAAGCCGAAATAAAAGGGACATCTAGACAGGGATGACCTTACTCTCAAGTGGGTGCTACCCACGAAGCCTTGCTGCATAACCCCTGATTTTCAGTCATTCCCGGTTGATGAGGCTTGAGGCTAAACGATACCCTTTCAGAACATATCCCTTAGAATGCCCATCGTCCACCTGACGATGTCTCGAAAGCATTCGTCCATACAAGTCCGTCCCGGGTCCGAACGGAACCGAAGGCACTATTCCTACTACATCCATTTTGGAAATATCCTCAGGATTAGTAGCGACTAGCCCTTGCACTTCACTGCTCCATCTTCGACTCTGAACACGTTACACGAAACGTAAAAACCGAATCGAAGTGGTATTCGAGTCTCCAGACCTAGAATCCCGGTATACGGAAACTCGATCCCGGTCTCTTCGAAACGATCAGCGCATTTGGCCAATATTGATAGTCGGTTATTTAACTATCAATTAACATCTACAAGCATCCATCAAACAATAAATAATTTCCCACATTATTTATTTACCCAAATATCTTTCCAAGATATATTTCTATTTTCAAACTCCTTTTGAAAACAATTTCAAACAGTTTCCGCTTACGGAATACATTTCCCAAATAATTATTTCCACTGAATCACCAAGTACAAAATACTTTAGATTTTAAAATAATTTTAAAAACACTTTATTTAAATATACTTTATAACATTGAAATTTAAAACTACTTTTAGTAACTTATTAAAATATATACTTTAAGAATATTTAAAATAAAACCACTTTGTAAATATAAACTTAATTTCTCCATTAAAACAGAATACCAAATCACTTTTATATAATTACTACAATAATAGATTTGAAAAATACTTACTTTAGAATTTAAACATTTAGAAAATATAAATTTTCTAAAACATGCCTTTTAAAAACAAAATTAGAACTTTTAACTTATATTTAAAATTGCTTTGAAAAACGTACTTGGCTATCCAGAGAAATACACTTCTCATTCCTATCTTCTAAAAATAAATCAACATTTATTTTTAAACCAATCCATATTCTTTTATAAATTCCCACCTTGAATTTATATTTTCAAATATCCACTGATATTTTATTTTACTTTATAACCCCAGTTTATAAATTCCAAAATCTCACTTCTCTTATAAAATTCCAATTTTAACAACTAAATCAATTTTCCAGTTGCTTTTCCAATTTACTTTACTTTGAAATAAATTTCCTTTGCTACTTCATTTATTCCAAAATACATTAACTTTTAGATTTGTATTCCTTATTACGAGTTAAACCCCTTTTACCAATATCAATTACAGATTTCCAAAACTCCTTATTTATTCTTTAATTAATTTTAATCCTTAATTTCAAAAAAAAAAAATACTTCTTTTATTCTTCACATAATATCACTTAAGTACAAAATTTATTATCCCTTGTAAATTCAAAATCCCCTTATTTCATATTTGTTAAAATTCCAAATCACTTTATTTTTATTTCAATTTGTTATAAATTTTATCCCAATTCCCCGAATTATTTTACTTAAACCTTTATTCTTTTATTTCTTTTCAAAAATTCAATTCCATAGATTTTATAATTTATTATACTGGACAATCCAAATCAACCACATCATCCAATATAAAATCATCACATGATATCAAATATTCAGAACACAGAATATTAAATAATCTAACAAATTTTGAGGAATCCAGTTGGATCCCTCCAACCTGTTTCCCTGCATCCACAGACGTTAGCACAATATAAAATACCAATTCCCCTTCAAGGTGGAATATTTCGGTATGTGGGATTTATATAAAATCATCCGCTATTATGCGGCGCATAGGGTCTCATCCGCTATACAATGCGGGAATATCAACAACTCCAATATACTACTATATATAATATAGCACATCCAAATCAAGTCAACCATTCAATCAATTATTTGAATTTAACCACTTAAATTTAAAATAAAATTCAACTGAGTGAGATTAACTCACCTTTATTTTAGTTTGCAGTCTATTCCACTCCGGTTCCCTTTTCGGATTTTGACCTTGAATAAATATTAGATGATTCTATTAATATTCGAACAATTTAAATAGTAAATTTTCATTTGAGAAATTTTAATTTAATTAACTAATAATTTATTTTGAACTAATGATTTTTAATCGAACAAATGATAAAGTTTTAAACTGATTTTTTTTTTTTCCTTATTTGCAATTTGATCCAATCTTGATTTGATTTCACAATTTCTGACTTTGTAAAAGCATTATATGGCTTAATAACATTTTTAAATAAAAACCCCATTTATCCTTTTAAATAAGTTAACTAACTAATAATTAAATTTAAACCAGTAACTTAAATTGTAAATAAATTTCCCTATGGTAACTAAATTTCCAGAAACCAAAATAACCGAATGAGTTAATTGAATCGTTTATAATCGAAAATCATACTCATAGTTGACCATTTTAAATTTCAAATCCAAGAAGAAGAAATAAGAAGCTGCTCACCCAAAATGTTGTCAACTCTTTCCCTCGAACTACAGTAGTTCACGCAAGTGTCCTAATCCCATGAAGCCGATACCACGAACTCGACCGCGACCACCAGTAGAGGCACCATCCAAATGTAGCAAAACCATCGCAACCCAAACAACTACCCACGTCGCCCCCTACTCGCGAACCCTTCCTGGCACCTCGTCGAACTGTACGACCTTCCCCGTTGAAGCCACGAAATCGCGGCACGAACTCAGTTCCCCAAATCGACGATCAAAAGAACTAAATCACGAACCCTATCGCAACCTCGACGACCACCTGCCCCATCACCACTCGTACGTGCCCACACCTACTGATGATCATCGCGAACGACGCGATTGCCACGAGGTCGAAACCCCCAACTACTCGAACACGCGAATCCCTATCTCGATTTGATGTTGCGATAGCCTAGATGGCCTGCAATTCTCTCGCGAATGCCATGACCTCCCTCGTTTGTTTTCGAATTGAATCGAATAAGATTTAACAATTTTTTTTTCTTTGAATCGAACTGCTTCGGTTCGAAGTGAAGGGGATTGGGAACTGGGTGCGTGATTTTGAGCAGAGGAATGAAGAAGAAAAAATCTCAGTTTGAATTCACGCGATCCCCCCCCCTTTTCCCTTCTTCTTTTTTTTCTACGATTTGAACTGAAGATTGTGAATTTATCGTGAAGGAAAAGAAGTAGCTTCAAAGGGAAGACAACAAGTACGAGACTGAGCGGAGAAAAAGTAAGTCGGCTGATGGAAAAGAAATTTTTGACTGATTAAATGATAAACGATACTTAAATTTAAAACGATTAATTGTTTCTAGGCGTTTTTATATCGTACGTTCACATAACGACTCAAAACGCTACAAAAACTGAAATTCAGTGATAATTTAATATTACGAACCCAATGGAACTGGTTTCGTCGAAATCCAAGACTGTGCCTCGGAAGGCTATTTTTAAATATTAATTTAAACCGTAAAATTTAAAACTGAACAAACCAAATGTTAATTTCAGTTTTACTTCTATTATCTTCAGTGTTATCAATAAAAATTTTACAAGCTTTCAAATTATTTTTAATAGGCTTGAAATTCCAGATTCAATAATTTACCCAATTCCGATAATTAAATTCAACAATTAATTATCAAATAAATACTGATATTTGAAATTAAAGTTAAAAATTAACCTTTGAATATTTTAAAATTTATTAAATATTCCAATTTCAAATATACAAAATTTCCGGGTCGTCACATTCCTCCCCCCTTAAAAGAATTTCGTCCTCGAAATTACCAGTTAGGAAGAATGATTCAATCCCCGTTTACTATTTTCTCAAATCCAAATAGTTTCAACAACCCCAAGACAATCTTTTATTAATGATACACTAATCATCTTTTAACTTTCCAAACTTATTCATAAGTTCAACCCAAATCACTTACTTATCAATTCAAATCTAAATTTGAATTCAAATTTTAAATTATCAAAATTTTCTCAAAATTTTTCTAACTCCCTAAATTTTCGAAAAATTTCGCCAGCGTCTCCTTTGCGCGGCTAGCTCGGTACAACTACAAAATGGCTCTACGGCCTCCCAATCTCAAAAAGAAAACAAAAAGCCAAGTGGCTGGATCAAAAACCCAATCAAATTTCATATAGAAGTTCAAATACATACCTTTTGTCGGGCCATTAAATTTTATCTTCTAAAATCAAAAATCCCAATTTATCCATTGCTTTTATACACCTGTATATCATGCTAAGCAATAATATTCACTCCCAATCCCAAAGTCATTTTATACTTTTCTTTTACAAATCTTCAATATTTGCTTTACTTAAGCCCGTACGATGCACATATATCATCTGTACGCAATATCACATTCGATCGCTCAATCGATCACACAATTTCACTTCCGAACTAGTATCGTCCACCCGACTTCCTAGTGCGGACTTAGATCTGGTTTCTTGATCAGAAACCGTCATTCTCCTTGCATAGCCACAAACTACGATAGAGAATATCCAGAATCAATCAACAATCCATATCCAGGTTCGCCGTTGAAAATCGAGTGAAAAATCCTAATTCGGATCGGTATAATTATCTCGAAATTCTATGCTCGAATTCTGGATCAATTAACTATGCGAATAAAATAATATACGTACATACTACGTATTAATTTCAATTGATTAACAGCTATATCAATTCTCTTTTATTTCGCATTCCTTTTTGATTGTTATCCACTCATTCACAATTATCCCATTTTACAATTTTCAATTTTAATCTCATTCAATTATTCATCTAGAATAATTTTCGTCAATACCAAATTACTTAAGAATTTCACCATACTTCTTAAGTTCAATATAAATATTTTACATACTGCTTATACTTATTTTCACTTCATTATTGAAGTTCATATCCATTTCTATTTACTTTTGTCTTTACAATTCCATTTGACTTCAATTTGGCTTCCACTCGAATATTTAATTAGTTGCACTTACTAATTAATTTAAATTTCGATTAACAGTCTATTCGCAAACTTCACTTCTTTAGTTCTTCAAATTCGCTTCACCTTACATTCACATTTGAATTAGTTTTCAATATCCAGTTTCAACCTTATTTGTTTAACAAATTTTAATTCATTTGTTGTTAGTGAAAATTTTCAAAAATTTTCTAACTCTCAAAATTTACGAAAAATTTTGGCAGAGCCTCCCTTGTACGGAGGGACTTCTGCGATATCGCAGGATGCACAAATATATATATACATCGGCCTCAGGCCGGAAATCACAATATATATCAATATATGCAGTTCATATCTCCTATTTTGAATTTTTGCGTAAGCGTACCTTATTTTAGCATTTTTAAAGCAAAGCGGTTATTTATTTTAGCATGTTGTGCCATCAGATTCGGCCAACCGACTTCCCTGAACCTGTACTAACTCAATTACAACATGTAAGTGCCAAATATACAAAGTTTATTTACATTTCACTAAAATTTAAATTGCTAAAACATGGATTCTACAAACAATGCATGTTATATGCTTCCATAAGCACATATGAAATGTTTCGACATTTATTTTAAATACTTCCAATCAATACATATGCCATTTCATTCAACTTAAAGGTTTACAATTCACTTCCCTTTATCCAATTCATTTTTAAGTCCACACAAACTCATATTCATATTCATTTATATCAAAATCAATTTTATTTCACTTCTATCAATCAATTCCATGTTATTTTACTAATTTAATTCAATTAGTACTCATTCAACCCATTTAAATTTATTTCACATTTCTATTCACTTACAAATTTCAAGTTGAATTTCTATTAATAAGTCCAGCTTCACTTTCAAATTTTATTATTTATTCACTATTCAAATTTTAATTAACCAATTCGAGTTCCATTTCTATATTCCATTAATAACTCACAACTCAACTTTTAACTTGATCACTTTAAATCTCATCAACCAATTTCAACTTACTAACTTATTCCAAGTTAGCTATTTCCAATTATTATTCAATATTTGATTTTATTTCATTACTCACTTTAACTATTTTTCTTGAGTTTTAATCTATTTTGCAAATTTAAGTTCTTGGAATTTTTATCCATTTCTCAAGATACAAAACAATTTTTATTTTGGCTTATTTATTTCATTTCTAAATTTTATAAGTCACAATTTGTTTATATCCATACTTCCATCTATTTAAAATCAATCTCATACACATTTTCTTTTTAACTCAGGATTATACAATTTATTTAGCCAATATATATTTACTATTCCATAAACAACTTTAAATAAGATTCCAGAGTTTTAAACAATTTTCCAAATTTTCAAAATCACTTTTGAAATCAACCACATCCAAACTCCTTTGGTAAATTCAATTATCCCTTTGAATTTCAAAACCAACCCAGTTCACAATCAATTCCAATTTAAAACAGTTTGGTAGCAATTTCTCTTTGGAAACTCGAAAATGATCATCGATGATGCTGCAGTCATCACCGAAATTATTTCCCAGCGACCGGAAGAGAATTAAATGCTTTTATTTCTTTAAACCATTTCAAATATTTTTAAATTTCAAATCCTTCCAGATTCCAAACTCAACTCAAAATATTCCTGAAATAATACCACTTATTATTTCCTCAAACTCTTTGAAAACTATTTCCAAATCTCAAGGAATTTCAAACCTTTCCCAACATTCCAAACTTAAAATCCATTCCGATTTATTTTCCACATTTCTCTGGAATTCTATTTTAAAGTACAAATCTCATTTGTATATGAAGTTTATTTCAATTTTATAAATTACATTTGTAATCTATATCTCAAATTTTATTTTATTATAAAATCTTATTCTTTGCTTTGGTTATAAATTTCAATTTCTAGTTAAGTTTCCATATATTAATGATAATAATTCCATATTATCACTTCTAACATCCAAACAACCATATATATCAACTAGAATAGTTTACAAAACTTTCCTTTTTATACAAAAATATTTTGGGTAAAATTATTTCATTTACCCTACTTTAAAACAATACTGTGTCGAATTGTTCTATACAAGCGTTTAGAGATCCCTATCAATGTTGTGGCGTCCCACACATCGACCAGAATCCATAAACTACTCAATAAACCAATCAACACAATATAAAACAATTTTATATTCACTAACAAATACGCGCTCATATTTATTAATACTCTCAAAATTCCCACCAGAGCCAAGGTTGTCGCCAACCTAAGCTCTGATACCACTGTAACGACCCGACTTTCCAGACCCGGAAAATCGAACCATTTTAGTTAAGAAGAAGAGGTAGAAGAAGAAGAAGAATAGAAAACAACAACAGAATCTAACCATCGCAGCGGAATAAAATATAATATATATTAACAGATCTTTACACAAATCAAAACTGTATCAGTTTTATATAATATAACATCAGAGTATACACCAGAGAACACATAACATACAACTGGACAATAACCATATCATGTTCTCAAACTACAACAGAGTACAACAATCAACACAGCGGAATATATATATAAACAAGTACGGGAGATACGTCTCGCCATCCAGCTCATCTCCTGAGCTCCACAGCATCATATCCTGTAACCTATAATACTCGGTCTGACCCGAGCATCATATAAAACAATACCCGAGTCAGTCTGGAATACCAGCGTGAGAAAATCACACTCAATTGATTATTAAAGTTTCAAAATCCTTTTGAAAACAAAAGCATCTCGTAAGACCACGCCACAAATAAACATGTCGGGTTTTTACCTTACGATAGCTAAAACACTTTTTATCATAATCCTCTGATATTATAATAGTGTCTATTCACAAATACTTATTAAAATAGCTGAAATTGTTACATGATTAAATTCCAGCATACTAGCCACAACGTGGGTAATACAAACAAAACTCGTACAAGTCACGTAGGGAGAATGGATTTCCAACGAATGACTAGGCACTGGGGTACCACCTGTCACAGTACGTGGCCTAGATCACAGTACCGAGGAGTACGCCCGCTCCCCTGCAACACAAGACCGGAATCATCCCTTACTGGATAATTCCAAGTAAAATCACCCCACGGTTGGGATCAGCAACCGCACCACTAAGCCGAAATAAAAGGGACATCTAGACAGGGATGACCTTACTCTCAAGTGGGTGCTACCCACGAAGCCTTGCTGCATAACCCCTGATTTTCAGTCATTCCCGGTTGATGAGGCTTGAGGCTAAACGATACCCTTTCAGAACATATCCCTTAGAATGCCCATCGTCCACCTGACGATGTCTCGAAAGCATTCGTCCATACAAGTCCATCCCGGGTCCGAACGGAACCGAAGGCACTATTCCTACTACATCCATTTTGGAAATATCCTCAGGATTAGTAGCGACTAGCCCTTGCACTTCACTGCTCCATCTTCGACTCTGAACACGTTACACGAAACGTAAAAACCGAATCGAAGTGGTATTCGAGTCTCCAGACCTAGAATCCCGGTATACGGAAACTCGATCCCGGTCTCTTCGAAACGATCAGCGCATTTGGCCAATATTGATAGTCGGTTATTTAACTATCAATTAACATCTACAAGCATCCATCAAACAATAAATAATTTCCCACATTATTTATTTACCCAAATATCTTTCCAAGATATATTTCTATTTTCAAACTCCTTTTGAAAACAATTTCAAACAGTTTCCGCTTACGGAATACATTTCCCAAATAATTATTTCCACTGAATCACCAAGTACAAAATACTTTAGATTTTAAAATAATTTTAAAAACACTTTATTTAAATATACTTTATAACATTGAAATTTAAAACTACTTTTAGTAACTTATTAAAATATATACTTTAAGAATATTTAAAATAAAACCACTTTGTAAATATAAACTTAATTTCTCCATTAAAACAGAATACCAAATCACTTTTATATAATTACTACAATAATAGATTTGAAAAATACTTACTTTAGAATTTAAACATTTAGAAAATATAAATTTTCTAAAACATGCCTTTTAAAAACAAAATTAGAACTTTTAACTTATATTTAAAATTGCTTTGAAAAACGTACTTGGCTATCCAGAGAAATACACTTCTCATTCCTATCTTCTAAAAATAAATCAACATTTATTTTTAAACCAATCCATATTCTTTTATAAATTCCCACCTTGAATTTATATTTTCAAATATCCACTGATATTTTATTTTACTTTATAACCCCAGTTTATAAATTCCAAAATCTCACTTCTCTTATAAAATTCCAATTTTAACAACTAAATCAATTTTCCAGTTGCTTTTCCAATTTACTTTACTTTGAAATAAATTTCCTTTGCTACTTCATTTATTCCAAAATACATTAACTTTTAGATTTGTATTCCTTATTACGAGTTAAACCCCTTTTACCAATATCAATTACAGATTTCCAAAACTCCTTATTTATTCTTTAATTAATTTTAATCCTTAATTTCAAAAAAAAAAAAAAAATACTTCTTTTATTCTTCACATAATATCACTTAAGTACAAAATTTATTATCCCTTGTAAATTCAAAATCCCCTTATTTCATATTTGTTAAAATTCCAAATCACTTTATTTTTATTTCAATTTGTTATAAATTTTATCCCAATTCCCCGAATTATTTTACTTAAACCTTTATTCTTTTATTTCTTTTCAAAAATTCAATTCCATAGATTTTATAATTTATTATACTGGACAATCCAAATCAACCACATCATCCAATATAAAATCATCACATGATATCAAATATTCAGAACACAGAATATTAAATAATCTAACAAATTTTGAGGAATCCAGTTGGATCCCTCCAACCTGTTTCCCTGCATCCACAGACGTTAGCACAATATAAAATACCAATTCCCCTTCAAGGTGGAATATTTCGGTATGTGGGATTTATATAAAATCATCCGCTATTATGCGGCGCATAGGGTCTCATCCGCTATACAATGCGGGAATATCAACAACTCCAATATACTACTATATATAATATAGCACATCCAAATCAAGTCAACCATTCAATCAATTATTTGAATTTAACCACTTAAATTTAAAATAAAATTCAACTGAGTGAGATTAACTCACCTTTATTTTAGTTTGCAGTCTATTCCACTCCGGTTCCCTTTTCGGATTTTGACCTTGAATAAATATTAGATGATTCTATTAATATTCGAACAATTTAAATAGTAAATTTTCATTTGAGAAATTTTAATTTAATTAACTAATAATTTATTTTGAACTAATGATTTTTAATCGAACAAATGATAAAGTTTTAAACTGATTTTTTTTTTTCCTTATTTGCAATTTGATCCAATCTTGATTTGATTTCACAATTTCTGACTTTGTAAAAGCATTATATGGCTTAATAACATTTTTAAATAAAAACCCCATTTATCCTTTTAAATAAGTTAACTAACTAATAATTAAATTTAAACCAGTAACTTAAATTGTAAATAAATTTCCCTATGGTAACTAAATTTCCAGAAACCAAAATAACCGAATGAGTTAATTGAATCGTTTATAATCGAAAATCATACTCATAGTTGACCATTTTAAATTTCAAATCCAAGAAGAAGAAATAAGAAGCTGCTCACCCAAAATGTTGTCAACTCTTTCCCTCGAACTACAGTAGTTCACGCAAGTGTCCTAATCCCATGAAGCCGATACCACGAACTCGACCGCGACCACCAGTAGAGGCACCATCCAAATGTAGCAAAACCATCGCAACCCAAACAACTACCCACGTCGCCCCCTACTCGCGAACCCTTCCTGGCACCTCGTCGAACTGTACGACCTTCCCCGTTGAAGCCACGAAATCGCGGCACGAACTCAGTTCCCCAAATCGACGATCAAAAGAACTAAATCACGAACCCTATCGCAACCTCGACGACCACCTGCCCCATCACCACTCGTACGTGCCCACACCTACTGATGATCATCGCGAACGACGCGATTGCCACGAGGTCGAAACCCCCAACTACTCGAACACGCGAATCCCTATCTCGATTTGATGTTGCGATAGCCTAGATGGCCTGCAATTCTCTCGCGAATGCCATGACCTCCCTCGTTTGTTTTCGAATTGAATCGAATAAGATTTAACAATTTTTTTTTCTTTGAATCGAACTGCTTCGGTTCGAAGTGAAGGGGATTGGGAACTGGGTGCGTGATTTTGAGCAGAGGAATGAAGAAGAAAAAATCTCAGTTTGAATTCACGCGATCCCCCCCCCTTTTCCCTTCTTCTTTTTTTTCTACGATTTGAACTGAAGATTGTGAATTTATCGTGAAGGAAAAGAAGTAGCTTCAAAGGGAAGACAACAAGTACGAGACTGAGCGGAGAAAAAGTAAGTCGGCTGATGGAAAAGAAATTTTTGACTGATTAAATGATAAACGATACTTAAATTTAAAACGATTAATTGTTTCTAGGCGTTTTTATATCGTACGTTCACATAACGACTCAAAACGCTACAAAAACTGAAATTCAGTGATAATTTAATATTACGAACCCAATGGAACTGGTTTCGTCAAAATCCAAGACTGTGCCTCGGAAGGCTATTTTTAAATATTAATTTAAACCGTAAAATTTAAAACTGAACAAACCAAATGTTAATTTCAGTTTTACTTCTATTATCTTCAGTGTTATCAATAAAAATTTTACAAGCTTTCAAATTATTTTTAATAGGCTTGAAATTCCAGATTCAATAATTTACCCAATTCCGATAATTAAATTCAACAATTAATTATCAAATAAATACTGATATTTGAAATTAAAGTTAAAAATTAACCTTTGAATATTTTAAAATTTATTAAATATTCCAATTTCAAATATACAAAATTTCCGGGTCGTCACATGTATCCTGATATAAACAAGTTTAACACAAGATCAATGATAGGTCATATAGGCTTTAATTTTATACATGGATTTTAAATTTTTAACAATGTAAAAGGGTAAAATAAACTATGAGTGTGCTCCTAAGTACCACTCTTACTATAAAAAAAGTAAAATAAACTAACCATGAAGGTGGAGAAACAACAACAACAATAGACCAAAATGACAAATATGTGAGAAATTATGTCATACAGTAATGAAATTTGGAGTTAAACCTGATTATCAGTACTTGAGAACCTTCGGATGTTTATGTTTTCCCTACTTAAGGTCTTACAATAGCAATAAATTAGATTTCAGATCAAAACCATGTACATTCTTGGGGTATGGAACCAATCAAAAAGGTTATAAATGTCTTGATGATAATGGAAGGATATATGCTAGCAGACATGTTGTTTTTAATAAGCAGGTATTTCCTTTCAGCAATTCCGCAATAAAAACAAGAAGAAAGATTTATAATCCAAATTTAACCATACCTGACATACCTATATATGCTGATGATCTGCAAACATGGAAGACTGAAAGGACTGTTGGAGCTGATGATTCTCAACACATAGTTCTTGATCAACCAGGTCATGAATCATCTGAGCAGTCCAACTATCACAGCCAACCTCCTGCAAATTCAAATATACAATCACAACAAGTAAGTGAAAGCTACACAGAAAATCAGGAAGATTAATCAGAAAATAGCAATACAAATAAAGAAGTACAACCATAAGCAAGAGCAGGTCATCCCATGATCACAAGAGCAAAAAGTGGTATTTTCGAACCGAAATTATTTACTGCTGTAACTAGTATAGAAGAGCCTGAAACTTTTGACCAAGCTATTGTTGACCAGAACTGGAAAGCAGCTATGGATAAGGAGTATAATGCTCTCATGAAAAACAAAACATGGAGTTTAGTATATCCTCCAGAGAATAAAAATATAATTGGATGCAAATGGATCTTCAAAATAAAAAAAATCCAAATGGAACAGTAGCTAGATATAAGGCCAAACTTGTGGCTAAGGGTTACACATAGGAGTATGGATTTGACTACAATGAAACCTTTTCTACTGTAGTCAAACCCACAACCATAACAATTATTTTGACTATTGCTTTATATGAACATTAGAATATTATACAACTTGATGTTAATAATGCTTTTTTGAATGGCGCTTTGCAGGAAGAAATATTTATGGAGCAACCTCAAGGGTATAACCAAGATATGAATCTTGTCTGTAAATTGAATAAGGCCAAATTAAACATGTTTTTCACAATTTCACGCTAAAAGATGAAATAAGTATATCATTGAATGCTAGAAACTATTGTAACACAATTAGAAACAATTTCAATCATCAATTAACCCTAATCTATCAATTTATGCAAATCTAGAATTAGGGTAAAAACTCAATTTTTCTCGAAAATAAGAGATTATACCTTAGCTGGAGAGCAATATACGTTGATTATGCAGCTGGGGAGGATCCGAATGCTCGAAATTGATGATTGGAAGCTTGGGGAAGAGGTTTGGGGATTTAGGGATTTTGATTTTCGTATGAAAAGTGAGGAGGAAGAAGGCTCGGCTGAGCCTGTAAATCGATAATTTCCGACGGCTTCCGACGGCCGCCGACGGCCCGTCGGAAACCGTCGGAAATAGGCCGTCGGAAGCCGTCGCCCCCCTCCGTCGGTATTTAGCTTTTTTCTAGTAGTGTTTTATTATGAATTTTTATTGAAAAATATGATATAATTGGGTTTAAAATTTATTTCAAGAATTTCATGAAGAAGTTGGGTCTAAAATTTTAATATGTTTGATTACATGATGAAATTGAATTTCTATGATTTTTGGGGATTTTTCCTAATTGATTTACTAAGGAAAATAAATTATTTTAAAAGAAGAACTTTTCTGAAATAATTGGTTTTAGTATATGGAAGGGCTTAAACTGAAGGTGTGTAAGCTGTGTGGCTAGTTAACACTTAGGATCGTGTAATATGGAATACTATTGTGACGCCCCACCTCTATACTCATAATAACAAAGAGTATTAAAAGAAATACTGTCTATTATTACGAAGAATAAGGCTGGATAGGAGCGACCATCCGTAATTGGCCTTACACTAATATTGGTTATCTCGATAGGAGTGGTATATACTTTTTTATTTTTCATCTATTATTTATTTACTCCCATCGACATATCCAATTATCAGTATAAAACAAACTACGATAGTTCATAATAGTTTAGGACATTAGATATAACAATAACACAGATAATATAAATGCGGAACACAGATTAACAAAAATCTCATATATATATAACCGATGTCAGTTACAATATAGTTGACACGATACATATGATACAACTACAACTGTCGACTCTAGAAGTTATATATACAAGTACATTATCGACTAATATACATGAATACATATCGTTCTATACAATGACACGACTACTACAAAATGACACTGACAACTACAGAAGATGTGAAAGGTCTTCATATCCTGAACAGCAACTCAAAGAAGAAAATCTACAACCTGAAATAACTCGGGTCTGACCCGAGTATTACATTTAAAAGAAAATAATACACGGGTCAGTCTAATTCAAACTCAGTTATTAGTGCATAGAGGCAATAATAATCAAACAGTCAAATAGACGATAATCACAGAAATCTCATATATCCGACTCTTTGATAAGAGAATCGGACAACGGCAGATATAACACTTAATAGTGTTAAACAACAAATCGGCAGATTTAAATCATCAACAAAGATAAGTAAAAAGAATATCAATGAAGATAATTTAAAAACATCAGAATTGCCTAATTGGCAATTTGCAACAAAATCCAATTATTAAAGAATAATTAAAAATCCCAATTATTGAATTAAACCCAAAGCAATTCCAACAATTAAAATATCGGTTAAAATGTCAATACCCGTGTGGCTGCAGTTCACGCATGCGTGCACTGCCTCGCCACTACAGTGATGAAGTACCCAAAAGCTTAAGAAATCAGAAATAGATGGC
Organism: Allium fistulosum; assembly: GCA_030737815.1. Taxonomy (NCBI): domain Eukaryota; kingdom Viridiplantae; phylum Streptophyta; class Magnoliopsida; order Asparagales; family Amaryllidaceae; genus Allium; species Allium fistulosum. The sequence goes on along the minus strand of CM060901.1, from coordinate 519,121,994 downwards.
ATCAAACCAAATTAAATTTCGGTGTGGCTGTAGTACACGCGCGCGTGCACTGCCTCGCCACTACCGTGCGTCGAAACTGCAAAGGTCAAGTCACACTAGCGCGACTCAACTCAATTGCGAACAAAAGCAAATCAGTATGCGACTGCCTCGATGGATCGAAAGCAATTGGTCCCAACATAATTCAAAGCGAAAAAGAGACATGTGCAAGTATGCACACATCAATGCAACATATGAACCAAGTTCATCAATACAACAAACCCAAAGTCAACAACAGTTCAAAGTAATTACCAAAACCAATGCCATCCAGTAATACTCATGAAATCAAAACCAGGCAGTAATAAACACATTGAAAACATGCACAAATGCTTAACCATGTAACTGTACTAATGTACAGGTAGGATGAAGACTACACAATGCTTGACAATGCAACTGGCAACTATGAACAGGTAGATCACCCAGGTTAATGATGCAACAAGATATGTAGTGAAAATGCACCTGAACCTAAAACTGTCGACAACAGATTCGTTGCCAAAATGCATGAGTTGAGATGCTACAGAGACCAGTAAATCACCAAACAACAACAAGGGATACAGAACACATAAAACAATACAAGTAAATCAAATGGGGATACCGCATGGAGCAACAGAACATGTATGCAGTGAACAGTGAACAGCTAAAGAAAACTGGACCAAGTTCAACTTCACTAGCAATTGCAGACCAGTGAACAATAAAATGGAACTGGACATTGTAATCTCAGGAGCGCAAAGTGATGGACAGTGCAAACACATGGATGATAATACCACTACGACAGACAGTGCCGAAGCAAAAATGTATTGCTTCTTCAAAACAAAATACTGGACTACATGAAGCAGTGCAGCACTTAAAACTACATGTTTAGCCAAGCTGTCACCAAATGAATCTCTATTGCAACGCAGGCTATCAAAGAAAACTAGACTACATCACAAAAACAACAATTATACAGCAAAAATGAAACATTGAAAATGACTCGGTGGGTCAACAACATCAAAGTACACTAGCAAGGCTACACAGACGAGACTCGAGCAAGTCCCGACCACACATAGAAAGAAAAAGATCGAAAACCATGAAATCTCAATGTATATATATATATATACACGGAACATCAAGTATAAAGAATTCATTGAAACCAGAAACAACATAGTTACCAAACTCGAAGTCAAACAAAGTCTAGTAATTTCAAAACAAGCTGAAGCCATGAACTACTGGCCGAAGTCAATTACGTAAGAAAACGCAAAACCAAATAAATTTTCATCAAAATAATTTCATGAAATTGAGCTTGCCATCGAAGACAACTACAGGTCGAATCAAGACCACAGCAAATGAACAAGACAGAGAATAGCATACACAAAAGCAGATGGCAAAAGTCAAATGAAATCATCAACATCGTATAACGTAGATCACTTCGAATGAACGAAGTTATTAAAAATGCCAGCGATCAAAACCGCAGATGGCCAAAGAAATCAGCAAAACTCAAAAAAACATAGCGAAACTGTGGTGGCCAATGAACTCGAACAAAGTACAAGTGACAAGTCAGTAACCATCTCGAACTTTCGAACGGAGATCGAATGGCATAGTAGTATTGTCAACCACGCAGACATCAACAAAATCAAAATGACTGTAGTCAATAACGAACTAGCAAGTCCACAACCGTGAGTATCGATTAAACAAACAACAAAAATCCCCAATTTGATTAAACCAGAAATCAACAAAAATCAAAACCAAATTACACTCGAGCATGAAATTAGATGTGAGTAAATAAATTTACTCACCTCTTTCCAACGAACTCAACCAAAATAGAAGCAGCTGAAAGCATTTTAAAGGCGAGCTTCTCAAAGCAAGGAGATCGAGTTGTAAACGAGCATTCGCGATCGGCCTCATCGAAGAAGAACGTAGCCGAAATCGACAAAAGCCCTCATTTGAACGAGACAGCCACCATTTTTGTTTTGTTTTCTTAGCCTAGGGTTTTCGAATGAATGAATGGAGGGGTCTGGGTTGCGAACGAATAAGAAAGGGGAAAGAATACAACCCTTATCTCAATCAAAAGGAAGCCGGTTGAATTAATAAAGAAAAGCCCATATAATTCTTTTAACAAATTTTCAAATGAATTTAAACTTGATTCAAATCTGCATTAGCAGTTAAAAATGATTTAATCGTCGTTTATAAACTGACGCGAAAAACCGGGTTGTTACAGACTCCCCTCCTTAAAGAAATTGCGTCCACGCAATCATAGGGAATAAATGGATAAAAGGTAACAACCAAAAGAGCATGGCAATGTCGAATGTATAAGCAAAGCAAGTGTCAGCGGGGAAGTATTAGATAAGAAATCGAAAGGTTCGACTGCTTCAAATCAAAAGAATCAACATCGTGGGAATCAGGGATCAAAATCAGACGACTACAAAAGCAAGAACAATCGAGTTCCAGCACTAAAAGAGAAAGAAAAACAGAGTAGAAATCCCATACAGAGCACGAATTGAATGTGAGTAAATCAAATTACTCACCTGAATCGCCAGAGAAAAAGACGAAGCTCAAATCTCAAAAGTCGCAAATATTCAATCATCAAAAACGATAATTGAATTTTCATATCGCAAATATTTACTTATCTCAAACGATAATCAGAAGACAAATATTCAATTATCAAAAACGATAATCAAATTTCTCAAATCAACAAATATTCGATCATCACAAACGATAATCAAATTTCAAATTCAACAAATATTTAATTATCAAAAGCGATAATTAAATCTCAAATCAGCAAATATTTAATTATCAAAAGCGATAATTAAATCTCAAATCAGCAAATATTTAATTATCAAAAGCTATAATTAAATCTCAAATCAACAAATATTTAATTATCAAAAGCGATAATTAAATCTCAAATCAGCAAATATTTAATTATCAAAAGCGATAATTAAATCTCAAATCAACAAATATTTAATTATCAAAAGCGATAATTAAATCTCAAATCAACAAATATTTAATTATCAAAAGCGATAATTAAATCTCAAATCAGCAAATATTTAATTATCAAAAGCGATAATTAAATCTCAAATCAGCAAATATTTAATTATCAAAAGCGATAATTAAATCTCAAATCAGCAAATATTTAATTATCAAAAGCGATAATTAAATCTCAAATCAACAAATATTTAATTATCAAAAGCGATAATTAAATCTCAAATCAGCAAATATTTAATTATCAAAAGCGATAATTAAATCTCAAATCAGCAAATATTCAATTATCACAAGCGATAATTAAATCTCAAATCAACAAATATTTAATTATCAAAAGCGATAATTAAATCTCAAATCAACAAATATTTAATTATCAAAAGCGATAATTAAATCTCAAATCAGCAAATATTTATTTATCAAAAGCGATAATTAAATCTCAAATCAACAAATATTCAATTATCACAAGCGATAATTAAATCTCAAATCAGCAAATATTTAATTATCAAAAGCGATAATTAAATCTCAAATCAGCAAATATTTAATTATCAAAAGCGATAATTAAATCTCAAATCAACAAATATTTAATTATCAAAAGCGATAATTAAATCTCAAATCAGCAAATATTTAATTATCAAAAGCGATAATTAAATCTCAAATTAGCAAATATTCGATTATCACAAGCGATAATTAAATCTCAAATCAACAAATATTTAATTATCAAAAGCGATAATTAAATCTCAAATCAGCAAATATTTAATTATCACAAGCGATAATTAAAAGCACAAATATTTGATTATCAAAAACGATAATCAGAACTCATATCAACAAATATCTAATTATCACAAGCGATAATTAGAAATAACAAATATTTAATTATCGATACGATAATTAAATCTCATACATCAAATATCTAATTACCTGCAGATAATTAGAAACAACAAATATCTAGAAATCAATTAAGAAGACTAGAAAATCAACATAAAAGCTTGGATCGATCCCATCAGATGGCGAGTTTTTAATTCGCCGCACGTGCATCTCAGAGTGGCCGAAGCCTACCAAGTACTCAACATAATTTTGGCGCCCATCAGATTGACCCGAAGGTCCGCAGAGTGACACAAAGGTCTAGTACTGGTATTTGACCCGAAGGTCCGCAGAGTGGCCCGAAATCCCAACAAATGACCCGAAGGTCCAACAAATGACCCGAAGGTCCTCATAGTGGCTCGAAAGCACACGAAATCATCAAATATTTCAATTAACGAGTCCGGAATTAACCGAAATAGCAAACACACATGTCCCATACCACGTGTTTTACTAAATCGTTTGATTCTCTTCATCGTTTTCTTGAAAGTGCAAAATTGTGTATTTTGTAAAAATACATTTCACATTCTCAAACGGACAAGTCCGGAATTAAGCGAATCAGTAAAAGAAAGGGGTCATAGTCCTCGATTTTGCTGAAACGTTTAAATCGCTTCCTCATTCTTTTGAAATCGCAAACTGTAAAAATTTTGAAAACAATTTTATTTATTTTGTAAAAATAACAATTCGCATTCTCAACTGAACAAGTCCGGAGTTAAGCGAATCAGTAAAAGAAAGGGGTCATAATCCTCGATTTTGCTGAATCGTTTAAGTCGCTTTCTCATTCTTTTGAAAATGCAAACTGCTAAAATTTTACAAAACAATTTTCGTTTTAAAACGATTTTCCAATTACGTGATTAAAACAGCAAATCAGTAACAATTTCGATAAGGAAATTGTACTTCTCAAAATACCGTAAAAACGGTTACAAATCAGCATTGCGGAATAACCGCTTGAAAATCCACTTTTAAAATTTGACGGTTACGGAAGCCAAAGCGACAGTAGTTTTAAAACGTCAAAATCACATCAAAACAATCTACATCAAAATGTAATGTCAGTGAATTCTCATTCATCAAAATGCCACAACACCGTACTTCAAAATATAGCATTGGTGTAAAATTCCGTTGTAAAAATAACGGCAACAAAATACGTTTCATAACCAAGCATCGGTTCAACGTAAAATAAATGCAATAACGTGCAATTTAAATTTTTGCACGTACTACAAAATGAACAAAGAATCATTCAAATGTATCTTCAATGAAGATAATTTAAAACAACAAAAATCTAATCAATAGATGATTAGTACAAAAGAAAGCCAGCGGAAATTTCAACAAAAATCACATATCTGCAATTTCTTCGAATCCTCAATTCGGATTCGAAGTTCACAAAGAAATAAAATAATTACAGCTATGTAAACAACAAATGAAATTCATATCAATTTCGTATTTTGATTTTTAAATCAAAAGGATTATCAGTTGTACTCAGCGAAGACAGTTTCACTGTTTCCGCTGCGCACTCTGATAAACAGAACACAAATCAATCAAATCATCAGAACACAATTTCACTATTATTTTTAAATAAAGTTATTTAAAAATTTCATCCAAATTTCAAAACTTTAGTTTTGACTCAAGCACAAATAAAACATCGACCAATAGTTGTAACATATGTTCCTTCCGAGTTAAGTTTTATATTATGTCCATAAACCCCAAGCTCTGATACCAACTGTGACGCCCCACCTTTATACTCATAATAACAAAGAGTATTAAAAGAAATACTGTCTATTATTACGAAGAATAAGGCTGGATAGGAGCGACCATCCGTAATTGGCCTTACACTAATATTGGTTATCTCGATAGGAGTGGTATTTACTTTTTTATTTTTCATCTATTATTTATTTACTCCCATCGACATATCCAATTATCAGTATAAAACAAACTACGATAGTTCATAATAGTTTAGGACATTAGATATAACAATAACACAGATAATATAAATGCGGAACACAGATTAACAAAAATCTCATATATATATAACCGATGTCAGTTACAATATAGTTGACACGATACATATGATACACAACTGTCGACTCTAGAAGTTATATATACAAGTACATTATCGACTAATATACATGAATACATATCGTTCTATACAATGACACGACTACTACAAAATGACACTGACAACTACAGAAGATGTGAAAGGTCTTCATATCCTGAACAGCAACTCAAAGAAGAAAATCTACAACCTGAAATAACTCGGGTCTGACCCGAGTATTACATTCAAAAGAAAATAATACACGGGTCAGTCTAATTCAAACTCAGTTATTAGTGCATAAAGGCAATAATAATCAAACAGTCAAATAGACGATAATCACAGAAATCTCATATATCCGACTCTTTGATAAGAGAATCAGACAACGGCAGATATAACACTTAATAGTGTTAAACAACAAATCGGCAGATTTAAATCATCAACAAAGATAAGTAAAAAGAATATCAATGAAGATAATTTAAAAACATCAGAATTGCCTAATTGGCAATTTGCAATAAAATCCAATTATTAAAGAATAATTAAAAATCCCAATTATTGAATTAAACCCAAAGCAATTCCAACAATTAAAATATCGGTTAAAATGTCAATACCCGTGTGGCTGCAGTTCACGCATGCGTGCATTGCCTCGCCACTACAGTGATGAAGTAACCAAAAGCTTAAGAAATCAGAAATAGATGGCATCAAACCAAATTAAATTTCGGTGTGGCTGCAGTACACGCGCTCGTGCACTGCCTCGCCACTACCGTGCGTCGAAACTGCAAAGGTCAAGTCACACTAGCGCGACTCAACTCAATTGCGAACAAAAGCAAATCAGTATGCGACTGCCTCGATGGATCGAAAGCAATTGGTCCCAACATAATTCAAAGCGAAAAAGAGACATGTGCAAGTATGCACACATCAATGCAACATATGAACCAAGTTCATCAATACAACAAACCCAAAGTCAACAACAGTTCAAAGTAATTACCAAAACCAATGCCATCCAGTAATACTCATGAAATCAAAACCAGGCAGTAATAAACACATTGAAAACATGCACAAATGCTTAACCATGTAACTGTACTAATGTACAGGTAGGATGAAGACTACACAATGCTTGACAATGCAACTGGCAACTATGAACAGGTAGATCACCCAGGTTAATGATGCAACAAGATATGTAGTGAAAATGCACCTGAACCTAAAACCGTCGACAACAGATTCGTTGCCAAAATGCATGAGTTGAGATGCTACAGAGACCAGTAAATCACCAAACAACAACAAGGGATACAGAACACATGAAACAATACAAGTAAATCAAATGGGGATACCGCATGGAGCAACAGAACATGTATGCAGTGAACAGTGAACAGCTAAAGAAAACTGGACCAAGTTCAACTTCACTAGCAATTGCAGACCAGTGAACAATAAAATGGAACTGGACATTGTAATCTCAGGAGCGCAAAGTGATGGACAGTGCAAACACATGGATGATAATACCACTACGACAGACAGTGCCGAAGCAAAAATGTATTGCTTCTTCAAAACAAAATACTGGACTACATGAAGCAGTGCAGCACTTAAAACTACATGTTTAGCCAAGCTGTCACCAAATGAATCTCTATTGCAACGCAGGCTATCAAAGAAAACTAGACTACATCACAAAAACAACAATTATACAGCAAAAATGAAACATTGTGTGACGACCCAACTTTCTACCACCAGAAAGTCGCATCATCATTAAGAAAAGAAAGAGGTGAGAAATAGAAAAGATAAAGAAGAAAGAACTAAACAACATCAGAATCTCACAGCGGAACGAATAAATTATATTAATCACATAAATATTACATAATATACAACATCAATCAGAGTTACACAGATAATACATCACAGACTAGACAGTTATAAACACCTGTCTAGTTAATACAACTCGATACAACACAGAGATACCAACATAGCGGAAAACTATATATCTATAACGCTGAAGCCTCCTGCTCCATTGCTCCTCCACAATTCGTCAAAGCAAACCTGAATCCCTTGGCTACCCGTAAAAAATTTGGGTACCCGAGAGTTTAGAAAAAACAGAAATAAACTCCGGGTCAGACATGGGTCTGGTATGAGTAACAGGTTAAAGTTGCTTAACTTTGAAAAACCTTTGAAAACAAAAGGTATCACGTAAGACTTCCCACACATAAACATGGAAAAGTTTTTCCCTTACGCTAACCAAAACTTTGATTGGAAATCCAGTGATATTATAATAGGTCTAGGGTTTTCAAGTAAATAAGAAATAGCTGAAATTGTTACATCTATTAAATTCCAGCATACTAGCCAACATGTGGGTAATACAATCAAATCCGATGGCGCTTATTGGATTTTGGATTCCATACAATGGCAGGGCTACTGGGGTACCGCCCGTCACAGTACCTGGCCTAAATCAGTGTACCGAGAACCCACCCTAAGTCCCCTGCAACACAAGGTCGGAACATCCCTTACTGGATAATTCCCGCACAAGACAACCCAGCAGTTGTTTGCAACCAACCGCCCACACAACCGAAATAAAAAGGGACATCTAGACAGGGGTAATCTTGTCCTACTTGGGTGCTACCCACTAACCTTGCTGCACCTCCCCTGTTTTAGCCATTCCCGGTTGATGAGGCTTGAGGCTACGATTACCTTTAGAGAACACATCTCTTAGAATGCTCATCGTCCACCTGACGATGTTCTGAAAGCATTCAATCCATACAAGTTCGTTCCGGGTTCGAACGAAACCGAAGGCATTATCTCGTTACACTCATTTTGGAATCACCCTCAGAGTTAACGACAATAACCCTTGCACTCTGAATCTTCATCTTCACTTGAGATTCACGACCTATCGTTAATTTGGATCGATGTGGTATTCGGGTCTCCAGACCTAGAATCCCGGTATACGGAAACCCGATCCCGGTCTCATCGAAATCCAAACCCTATCTTTTAAGGCCAAGTTGTTTTAAAGTTAAAACAATTCAATTCAATATTATCTATATACTCACAGATAGATAAATCACAATATAACAATGGATAATCACATTATCATCATAAACAAATAATCCATATTATCAACTCAAACAGATAATCAATATTATCATACTTAAAACAAGCATCCATATCACAATAGATGATCACAATCAATCAATGGGATAACAATATCATTCATCCATAAGCAATGATTTATCATTCACAACTGTAATTAATTTAAAATGAATTAAATTAATTACTTCTATCTCTAATTAATTTAAAGTAAATTAAATTAATTACTTCATCTATAAATCCTGCTTATACAACCATTAATTAAATATAAATCAATTTAATTAATTATTCTCTAAATATTCATCTTGATTAAACACCTTTGATTTATCATTCTCTAATTACAATAAGTAATTAGTCTTTTAATTAATTCCACAAATTAATTATTCTAAATCATTCATAGTAATTAACATTTAATTACTTCATTTATTAATTTACTATAATTAATTACATTTGTCCTTAATTAATCACTTCATTATTTATTCTTCAATTAGTCCATTATAAATTCATCATTTATTATATTAATTAATGATCTCTAATTTATATTTAGATTAAATTACTTCGTTTAAGTTAATTACATTAAGTAATTAAATCTTTAATTAAACACAATTATTAATCCCCTTGATTAATAATAAACCAGTAATTAACTATCCTTAATTACTTATTAAATAAATTAATTATCCCATAATTAATTATCTCCATTAATTAATCCCTTGATTAATTACATAAGTAATTACCCAAATTACTTACTTACAAATCATCTTATATTAATTACTTTAAGTAATTACCATTTAATTACCTTCCTAAGTAATTATGCTCCTTTAATTACACTAAGTAATTCTACTCCCAATTTATCAAATGACTATCTTTAAATTAATTAAACTAAATTAATTAACTTAAATTAATCATATTATCAAAATTAATTACAATAAGTAATTAATCCCTTAATTACTTTTATCAAGTAATTACATTTAACAACTTACACTAGTTTATTTAAATTCATCTAATTAATTATCAACATTTATCACCTTAATTAATTATTTAAATAATCCTTAGTTAATTATCTTCATTAATTAATAATATTTCTTAAAATTCCTCCTTAATTAATCTCTAATCATACATTAATCTACCTTATTAATTTATAATATAATTACATAAGTCATTCCTTAGTTATCGTATTAATTAATCCACTTCAATATTTTAATTATCTCTAAGGTAAATTATTCCTTTATTAATGACTTAACAAATATTTAAGTGTATTTAAAACATTCCTCTTCTAAATTTAGATTCAAATTTCATTTTGAATTCAAGATTCCAAATGATTATATATTCAAAATCCTTTTTATAAAAGAACTTTATCAAAATCCAATTGAAATATTCATTTGGAAACAAACTACTCTAATAAACTATTTGGTTTAAACTTGTTTAAACATTCAGATTTAAAATAAAAACTGATTTTAAAATTTCAGATTTGAATTCAAGAAAACTTGAATCCATATTTAACATTTGATTTAAACTTGCCTTTAAACTTTGATTTAAAACTTTACTTTAACATCCAAATTCATTTTAAATCCTTACATTCAAAAGTTCATTTGAATTTATACTTTAACTTGAATTTAAACCACTGTTTAAATTTTGTTTCAGATTTTAACCAAAATTTTAAAATCTGAAAACTGTCAGGCTTTAAAACCTGGGAAAAAACCCACTTGAATATTTTAACTTTTATTACATTTCAGGTTTGAATTCAAAATAAAATTGAATTCAAACTTCAAATCTGGATTTTTAAACTTTGTTAAAAATCTGGTTTACCAATCTAAGTTCATTTGAATTTGTTTTAAAACTCAAATCAACTTTGCTACCAGGTTCCATAGAAACTGGAACAACTTACTCTAGACGACCAAAATTCGCTTCGAGTCTTCACCTTCCTTGCTTCGAGTCACATACTCGTATGACTCGAGTATTTTCCCAGTTCAAAACTCTGCACACCAGACAACTTCCCAGAATTTCAACGACACGGTGCACGTGCACCGTGACTCTGGCCACCTCCGGCCATCCACTAACACTTCATTCCATCGCCGATCATCTCCAGAATCCAACTCGAGCATCAGATTGCCCCTGCATCAACTCGAACTCGAATTCGAGTAAAAACCAAAACCTGGAACTAAGCATCAGAACAACCCCCAACCTGGAAGTCAATTCGCCAGCACATCCCCGACCACCAAAGTGGCTGAAACTCCGGCCAGGCCATTGTCTACTTCCAAGCTTCAATCACCCAAGACCCCTTAACACTCGATCAACTGTGGGAGGTGGGGTACTCGAATTTCCTAGGCTTGTTAAAACTAGGGCCCCAAACTGAGAATCCACCACCGCTACCTCCTCAATAAAATGCAACACCATCAACCATTTTTCCCATCAAATACACTCACTCAACCATCACTTCCCAAGATTCCGACCCCTCCAAACATTTGAGTCACCAGAAAACCCCACAAATTCATTTCCAGTTCATCCTAGAACTACTCCTTCATTCCTCTGATTAAAAATTATGATTTTGGTGTTAAAAATCATGTTATAGTTTTTGTTTTCACTTTAATATACTGAATTCATAATTTACAAAGTTTGAGTTTTTCACTTTGTTTATTATACCCTGTTGTTTCCATTATTCAGAGATACTCAGGCTTGAAATTTAGCTTAATTAAGTTTTTAAACATTAGTCCATAACAAATCAAACAGCTTTTGTTTGTAATCCAAACCCTAACAACAATTGATTGAAGAGAATGTGAATTTAAATCCTAAAACATGAAACTGGAAAACTAAAAACAGAGAACATTCATATGGAAATAGACAGGCATACATCAGATTGCACTTACATGTATACATACTACAATGTTTACCACAGAAATAACAAGCAACCATATTAAATCTTAAGTTTTGAAAAAAAATATGTTACTCACCTCTAATATGAGAGCACCTTTGAAAAACAACAACTTGATTTTTCTTTGAAAACTGCTTTGAAATCTTAAAACTGGAATGGCCTTGATCTTGTTTTGAATTTGTTGAATGATGTTGTTTGAATTTGAAAAAAATACTTCAGTTTGAAAAAGAAGAAAGAGTGCTTGCTTATTTTATTTTCTCTGGTTTGCTATGAATAGAACAAAGAAAAAGACGAAGAAGATATACATGTATATATAGAGAATGGTTTCCTGGTTTTAAGCAAGATAGGTACAAACATACATATTTTCTTCGATCAGGTATTTAGTATATTGGAGCTGAGATAACAGTTTAAACAGTTCGAAATGACAATAAGCTTGCTTTCATTAAATGCTTAGAGTACTATCCTATGCTTTTGAAATTCTTTTCCCTGCATTTATGTTTCAGTCTACAACATTCCTACTAGCCTGCACATACATATTTACCTTACTTTGCATTAACTACACCATACTTATATTATACTTTACTAGTCTACAGCCTGCAACATATACCTATTTTATACAAATTCGAGATGATCATAACATTACTTTGTTTACTTGCCTTATTTTGTTTTCATACATGCCTGCACTACATATATACAAAGATAACTTATATTTTTACTTTGCATTTTTCTACATTCTTGCCTACTAACTTTAGCTATTGCATACTTGCCTTACATATTCTACAACCTGCACTATATATATATATTTGCCTAGTCATGTTTTAGTTTAGGCTCAAAGATATACAAAGTTGTATTGTCATCAAAGTTATAATATCAACCTATATATATATATATATATCTAGTGTTCATATATACACTCTTACCTTATAATAAAAATTGCTATAGTTATTTGTTGTAGAATTTAAACCTAAGTATTTAAATTCAAATCATAAATGTAGTTATTTTAAAGTTATCAATTAATTACTTACCTATCATTATTTCATTTTATACTTATATTAAGTATTTATAAGGTATCTTTTAATTTAAACAAATTTTAAAAGATTCATTTCTAATTTATAAATCAAAGTTTCTTATAAGATATATATATATATATATAACAATTTCTATTTATATTTAAGAATCTACTAAAATTTACACTATATTATTAATAGGGTTGAAAAATAACTCATTATTAAATTAGAACAATTTATAAAAGAAATTATCACTTATTACTTGTTTACTTATTTAAATTCAAACTATATTTAAAAAGAAGAACAAAGCAACCTAATTTATAAATCTTATCCAAATTTAAACTCAAACTAAAATAAATTTAAAACAATTAATATCTTCCTAAGTATTTAAACCATACAGTAATTTATTTTAAATAGCCTTAAAACAAATATATATATATTAATTCAAATTATAATTACCAAAAATATTTAAGTTAGAAAGCATATCTTAATTTATTAAATTTAAACAGATCCTGTCTATTCACAATATATATACAAGTATATAAATAAAACAATTTATTTAGCTTTTTAAAAGATAAATTATCAGCCCAATATTTATTCAAAAGAAAAGTATTAGTTCAATTCAAGTCTTATTATTAATTAAAATCAGATCAATTTAATTTTTAAAGCCGATTATTAAATTGATATTGTTCAAAATTTCCGGGATGTTACACATTGAAAATGACTCGGTAGGTCAACAACATCAAAGTACACTAGCAAGGCTACACAGACGAGACTCGAGCAAGTCCCGACCACACATAGAAAGAAAAAGATCGAAAACCATGAAATCTCAATGTATATATATATACACACGGAACATCAAGTATAAAGAATTCATTGAAACCAGAAACAACATAGTTACCAAACTCGAAGTCAAACAAAGTCTAGTAATTTCAAAACAAGTTGAAGCCATGAACTACTGGCCGAAGTCAATTACGTAAGAAAACGCAAAACCAAATAAATTTTCATCAAAATATTTTCATGAAATTGAGCTTGCCATCGAAGACAACTGCAGGTCGAATCAAGACCAGAGAAAATGAACAAGACAGAGAATAGCATACACAAAAGCAGATGGCAAAAGTCAAATGAAATCATCAACATCGTATAACGTAGATCACTTCGAATGAACGAAGTTATTAAAAATGCCAGCGATCAAAACCGCAGATGGCCAAAGAAATCAGCAAAACTCAAAAAAACATAGCGAAACTGTGGTGGCCAATGAACTCGAACAAAGTACAAGTGACAAGTCAGTAACCATCTCGAACTTTCGAACGGAGATCGAATGGCATAGTAGTATTGTCAACCACGCAGACATCAACAAAATCAAAATGACTGTAGTCAATAACGAACTAGCAAGTCCACAACCGTGAGTATCGATTAAACAAACAACAAAAATCCCTAATTTGATTAAACCAGAAATCAACAAAAATCAAAACCAAATTACACTCGAGCATGAAATTAGATGTGAGTAAATAAATTTACTCACCTCTTTCCAACGAACTCAACCAAAATAGAAGCAGCTGAAAGCATTTCAGAGGCGAGCTTCTCAAAGCAAGGAGATCGAGTTGTAAACGAGCATTCGCGATCGGCCTCATCGAAGAAGAACGTAGCCGAAATCGACAAAAGCCCTCATTTGAACGAGACAGCCACCATTTTTGTTTTGTTTTCTTAGCCTAGGGTTTTCGAATGAATGAATGGAGGGGTCTGGGTTGCGAACGAATAAGAAAGGGGAAAGAATACAACCCTTATCTCAATCAAAAGGAAGCCGGTTGAATTAATAAAGAAAAGCCCATATAATTCTTTTAACAAATTTTCAAATGAATTTAAACTTGATTCAAATCTGCATTAGCAGTTAAAAATGATTTAATCGTCGTTTATAAACTAACGCGAAAAACCGGGTTGTTACAACTATATTAGTGTGGAAATATAAACTAGATAATAGATAATAGTAATAAAGAAAATGAAATAAGCACACCAGGACTTTTTATACTGGTTCGAACTTCCCGTTCTACATCCAGTCCTAGACTACTCTCTGGATTTAAAATCTACAAATCCCTCTCTTAATCCGGAGGAATAGGTATACAACATTTGAGTAGTCGAATAGGATTTTTCCGCCTCAAACAGTCAAAGAGGAATTTTACCGCCTGAACAACTAAACAGGACTTCTACTGATACAAGTATATAGTTGACGCTTGTGTTCTGAATAACACGGACATGTCTTTAATAGTACACCCTTCCTATAATCAAATCCTCAAGTATATATTGTGTGTGCGAAGATATGAAAGGAAGATATTGCTTAGAATCGAAAAATATGTTAACTAATTCGGAGATTCAAGCAATATATAGATTGTGGTTGCTTTTAGATTGCAGAGATAGATAGTAGAGAATATAGTAAGAAATCAAAAATAAAATTCAGTGGTTTGAGAAGTGATTCTAATGTGTTTATATAGTGAACAAATAGTTACAACTATTCACAAAGAGTTTCAATCAAAAGGTGCAGCCATATCTCTTCAGTTTGGATCGAAACTCTTCGCAATTAGAAGTGACCCTTCAGAGAAAATAGCCGTTAGAGCCGGTCAGTCGACTGAGAAAAATCGACCAGTCAACCGAATATTCAAAAAGAGTGTACAATGGTGCATTTTTGTGCACTGAACAGGTTCAGTCGACTGGTGTTTTCGGTCAGTCGACTGACCTGGTCGTCAGTGCACAGTTTGCACATATTTTTTAAAATTTGACCTTTAAAACTACTTTAAATATGTGCAAACTACTTGAGGATAGATTTTAAAAATTATAAACCATATCTAAGACTAAAACTTCAGTAAATAATCATATTATACTTAGATTTGTAGTCTCATCTCCTTTGTAGTTTAATTAGCTTGCATATCTCATTCTCTTTTTGTCGCTTGATCGTATAGTCTCATCACTGATCGTTTAAGCTTTTTGTCATGAATCAAAACTCATGATTCAACATTCTCCCCCTTTTTGATTGATGACAACCTATTTTTGATGATGCTATATATTAAGAATTATATACCAGAAGTTACATATTTCTCCCCCTGAATATGTGGCGACATATCTAATCCTGCAAAAAAATTGGTTAGTCATACAAATTTCTCCCCCTTTGTCATCGACAAAAAGGAAATAAACAACCATATATATGTTATTACATAAGCATTGTGAACTAACAACATATTAAATAACAATCACAAACAAACATATATTTTTTAAATTCTACCGGGCTATTTATACAAGCCCATCATCATCAAAGAAATTAAACAATACTAGAATGTTTTTAATTAAAAAGAAAGTAACTTACTACCACCATCATGAATTACCGTCATCATTCATCAGAGTCTGATTCTGTTTCTTCTTCCTCTTCTTCTCATGCTGGTTCTTTTCCTCGTGAAGAGCTTTCCACATATTGTCTGCCACCACCATTTCCACTAGTGTTAGAACTTGTATGTTCTTCGGATGTAGACCAAGTAAAATAAGGTGCCGGGCATTTTCTCAGATCACGATGTGAAGGTTTTGTAATGGTCAAGGAGGAACAAGAGATTGCATCCCATAGAATCCTGAAAAAGCTATTGATCTTGTAAAACTTCCTGTTAATCTTCTTGTCGAGATTCTTAAAGCGAGAATCCAAAATTACTTGATTACATGCAATGAGATCAATGGACTCTCGGGTACTTTGGGATGGGCTGGTGGTGCGTATTTCATCTCCTTGTTGTTGTGGAGTAGCAGCTTGTTGGCGAGGCCTTGATTGCCAATCTTGGAATGACATGATAGTGAGCAGTCTTGGAGGCAATTTCATCAAACTAATTGTGCGGCTATTTAGTGTTTTAACCGTGGAGGTGTTGGATTCTGGAACTGGAACTTGTAGATTCATTAGGAGCCGCATAATATATTCGCCATAGTAAATGATGTTCATCCGTCCTTGGTTGAAGGCTAGGTTTTCGTCCAGTATAAGCTTAGGCCAATTAATTTGAACATCACCCCCAAATTGCATATAAAGCTCAATAATTCTCTGGGTAGACAAGCTCGTAAGACCCGGTACGAGGAAGGATTGTGCGCATTAAGTCTCGATGCATAATTCGGGCTGTAGGACGTAAGGTGGTAGATTTTAATCCGGTCATGTCATCCTCCAAAAATCTATGACTTACTTCATCTCGTTCTTCTAAAGCAACATTCAAATCTTCTAGTGGAATACCATTTGTTGGTGTTTGAAGGATATGTCCAATTCTATCTAATGACAAGAAGACTTGTTGACCACAAACTAAACTCCATACGCAGTTGTTATGGTTTCTTGGATTTTTATGACCCAAATTCAAGTTAGCGTAAAAGAGTTTTACCATTGTATGATTTATCTTGAGATTGTTACGGTTGTAGTCAAGGAGAGATTCTAGATGACTTCTTCTAGCAAGATCTTGAATTCTATATGCTACGAAGTTAGGAAATACAACAAATGATCCTTCTATAAAGTGAGATTCCTTCATATTGTTCCATCTTTGGATAGCGGTGGCATCATAAAACCATTGAGCTATTTGGGTGTCTATAGGTTCAGAGGCTGAGGATGAAGTATTTCTAGAGCGTTTTGGTTGTCTTGGAGCCATTAGAATGAATAATTGAGTAATGGAATTTGAAATTTTGGAGGGCTAGGGTTTTTGAAATTTTGGTGGTAGAAAGTAAAAGTGAGGAGTAAAAGTGAAGAAGATAGATTATATGGGTAAAAAGTAGGTGAAAAAGGAGTTAATAGGCCCAGATAAGCCGGTCAGTCGACTGATCGAATTTGGTCAGTCGACCGATCAATTTTCCCGAAACATTCTATTTCCAGATTCAGTCGACTGACCAAAATTCATCAGTCGACTGAATGCTCTTTTTCAGCATTATCAGTCTTTCTGCTTTAAAAATTAAACAAATATATATTAAACATAGAATGCGAACAAATTAGATTGAAATAAGAGAAAAGATATATAAAATTTATTTAGATGAAGAAGAAGTGGATGAATGTGGAGTCTTGCAATCTTTCGGTTCAACTTTAGTCTTCTCTTTGCATGGTTTCAATGGAGACCACTGATTTCCACATTCCCATGAATTTGGAGACACAGGAGGAGGTTGTGGTGACTGATCCCATGGATACTGATAGGAAGACGTTGTAGGTCGATGAACGTCAGATGTAGATGTCCTGTAGAATTTCCAGCCAAGTTGCTCCAGAAAGCTAAGTCGTTTTGAATTAACCTTTTGTTCATAGTACATTCTTGTTGTATTTCTATTGATTCCCGTTGATAATGATGTATATCATCAATCTTTTGTTTTGTTGATGGAGAACCAAAGAATAAGAAATGACGTGCCTTCTTCTTATCTGGAGTATAACCGGTATGATAGTTGGATGGTCTGGCAGGTTCATATCATGGAGTAGGTGTGGGTAAACTAGAAGAATCAGAGGATGGTGTGGAAAAATCAAAAGAAGAGTAAGCAGAGTCATTCTGGGAGTTGTTTTGTGAAGACATTGTTGCAAGGAATAATCAATATTTGAATCAAATAATCAAGGTGGAGAGAAAATAAACAAACAAATCTCAAATTTATATAAAATAGGTATTGTAAAAGTAGAGTAAATGATTGGTTAAACAAGAGATAACCAGTAAATAATGAAAGGAGTAGAATAAACAGAATTTTGCATGGTTTTTTAAAAAAAAAAAGCGTATTATAGAAATAGTTGTGAAATAACAAATAGAGAAATGGTAAAGACATAGGACTTCCAATCTAGAGGTGCTGAGTTCCAAGTGTTAGCAATTATAAAAAAAATTATTTTCATTTTATTTTCATTTTATTTTTATTTATTTTTTTTATAAAATTTCAAATATTATAATTCTTTAAAAGAAATTATACCTAGTTCTCTTCTTAGTTTTACAAAAATATTTTCATTGAGTGGTTTAGTGCAAAAATCAGCTAATTGATTTTCAAAATTTACAAATTCTAAATTTACTATATCCTTTTCAATATTATCACGAAGAAAATGATGACGAATGTCAATATGTTTAGTTCGTGAGTGATTGACCGGATTTTTAGATAAATTAATTGCACTTGTGTTATCACAGTATATTATAGATTTATTTAATTTTATATCAAAATCTTGTAGTGTTTGTTGCATGTAGATGACTTGAGCACATGTTAAAGCTGCAGATATATATTGTACTTCACATGTCGATAATGAAACGCAGTTTTGTTTCTTGCTAACCAAGATACTAAGGACCGTCTGATGAAATGACAAGTTCCACTTGTACCTTTTCTATCTGTCCGACTTCCTCCAAAATCAGCATCGCTATAGGATACTAATTCGAAAGAACATTCTTTCGGATAAAATAGTCTAAAATCCTTGGTCTTGCTAAGATAATGAATTATACGTTTTACTGCTTGCATATGTGATTCTTTAGGATTTGCTTGAAATCGAGCACATAAACAAACACTCATCATTATATCAAGTCGACTAGCAGTTAAGTAAAGTAATGATCCAATCATACTATGATATAGTTTCTGGTCGACATTGTTACCATTTTCATCTCTGTCGAGATGTATTGTTGTACTCATAGGAGTTGGTTTGGCAGAAGTGTTTTCCATACCAAATCGTTTAATTAGATTATTACAATATTTTTCTTGATTAATAAAAATACCATTTTGTAATTGTTTAATTTGTAATCCAAGAAAATATGATAGTTCTCCCATATGTGACATTTCAAATTCATTTGTCATGATAGTCGAAAATTCCTGACATAATTTTTCATTAGTTGAACCAAATATAATATCATAAACATATATTTGTATAATTAAAATATCTTGTTTAGTTTTCTTAATAAATAAAGTTTGATCAACCTTCCCAATTTCAAAACCAGAGTCTATTAGATAGCTCTTAAGTCGGTCATACCAAGCACGGGGTGCCTGTTTCAAACCATATAAGGCTTTCTTAAGTTTATAAACATGGTCTGGAAATTTTTCATGAGCAAAAAGAGGAGGTTGTCCAACATAAACATTTTATTTTATATATCCATTTAAAAAAACACTTTTAACATCCATTTGATATAATTTAAAGTTATGAAAACATGCAAAGGCCAGTAGAATACGTATAGCTTCTAATCTTGCGACAGGAGCAAACGTTTCTTCATAGTCTATTCCCTCTTCTTGGTTATATCCTTGTGCTAGTAATCTCGTTTTATTTCTAGTTATATTACCTAGTTCATCAGCTTTGTTTTTGAAAACTCATTTTGTACCAATGACCGATTGATCACTTGGTCTAGAAACTAATTCCCAAACTTCATTTCTTTCAAATTGGTTTAGCTCTTCTTGCATAACTATAATCCAATTGTCATTAGTGGAGGCTTCCTTAATATTTTTAGGTTCTATATTAGAGAGAAAAGCTACATGGCCCATTTGATTTAATTGATGTCTTGTTCTTACATTTGAATTTACTTCTCCAATTATATTTTGAACAGGGTGATCTCTAAGAATTCTTGGAGGAGATCTTACAATATTTTCATTATGAACAATGTTTTCATCTTCTCTAGTATTATGAACAATGTTTTCATCTTGAAAAATAATATCATCATCTTCTGAAATATTTGTTATGATTTTATTAGAATTATTTTCAAAGTTTGTAATATTAGAAGAAATTTTGAAATTTTCATCGAATGAAACATGAAGAGTTTCTTCGATTACTTTAGTTCTTTTATTAAAAACTCGATAAGCTTTGCTTCTCTCCGAATATCCTATGGGTATTCCTTCATCAGATTTTGGATCGAATTTGCCAAGCTGCTCTTTAGTGTTAAGTATAAAACATTTTGAACCAAATACTTTGAAATAAGATATATTAGGTTTTCTACCATTTAAAAGTTCATATGGTGTGTGTTTTGTTAATGGTCGAATAGAAACACGATTCAAAACATAACAAGCAGTTGCAACAGCTTCTGCCCAGAAATATTTTGGTAGAGTGCTTCCATTTAATAAAGTTCTTGCACATTCTTGTAATGTTCTATTTTTCCTTTCTACAACTCCATTTTGTTGTGGTGTTCGAGGAAAAGAAAATTTATGATTAATTCCTTTCTTGTTACAAAAATGTTCAAAAACTTCATTTTCAAATTCACCTCCATGATCACTTCTAATATTTTTAACTTTTAAACTCTTTATATTTTGAATTCTTTGAACAAAAATTTTAAAATTTTCAAAAGTGTCACTTTTATGTTTCATGAAAATAGCCCATGTATATCTTGAATAATCATCTACAATAACAAACACATATCTATTGTGATTAATAGATTGAACTTGAGTAGGTCCAAAGGGGTCCATATGTAGTAGTTCAAGTGGTTGAGTAGTAGATATGATTTTCTTAGATTTAAAAGAAGATTTTGTTAATTTTCATAACTAACATGCATCACAAATATTATCAATTTTGAATTTCATATCAGGTAGTCCTTTAACAAGTTTATTTTAGCTAATTTATTAATAGTACTAATATTTATATGACAAAATCTTTTGTGCCATAGCCAAGAATCATTTCTGTAGCTACTAAACACATGTTTGTGTTATGATTTACATTCATATTTAAAATATAAATATTTCTATCTCTTATACCTTCAAAAATTAAATTTTGATTTTTATCAGAAATATTGCATTTATTTTCCAAAAAAGATATATTAAAACCTTTATCACATAGTTGACTTATGCTCAATAAATTATGTTTTAAGTTTTTAACTAATAAAACATCAGAAATGAGAGGTAAGTTAGAGATACTGTTATTGCTCACATCACCTTTGCCGGTGATATAACCTTTTGAATTATCTCCAAAAGTGACTGATCCTCCATTTGAGTAGACAATGTTAGTTAATATGTCCTTATTACCAGTCATGTGTTTTGAGCAACCGCTGTCTAAGATCCATTTTCCTCTCTTTTTAAGTGGTACCTGCAAAAAATAAAGATTAAGTTGATACCCACTTTTCTTTTAGGGTCCTAAGAGTTAGGTCTTAGGAAACCAAACCCATGCGGGTTCATAATTCCCTTTATAAATATAATTCTTATTTGTATGAACAATTTCCGAAAATGTTTTGATATGTCTATTCCTAATTAAACTGTTATTTGTTTTAGAAATCCATATCTTAATAGTTTTAATATCTTTAGAAACTGTCTTCTTAATATCATTCTTAATTTTGTTTTTAATCTTATTTTTAAACTTTCCATATTTCTTTGGATTTTCAATTTTCTTATATCCTAGTTCCATTTTGTTTGAAGTGGACTGAAAATTTTCTATTATTGTAGAAAGATTCTCTCGTCCTTTATTGAAGTTTGAAATATTTTTATTAATATCTTCTAACTTGGTATTGAGACTAGAATTTTCTAACTCTACTACTTTAGTGTTAGATATTAAAACATTAATCTATACTGATAAATCATCATTTTTATTTTTCTGAATTTCTAATTCCTGAGTTATCATAGAAAGTTTAGATGTTAAATTTGAATTAGATTCTTGAGTCATTTCAAGTTCTTCTTCTAGAATTTCCTTTTCATCTCTTAGCATACTAACTTCTAATTCAGATCTATACAGTTTTCCTTGTAACTCTTTAATTTTCCTTTTAATTTGTTTTACTAAGTCTACTAGTTCTGAATTAATTTCAACCAGATCTTCAAATCTAGAGTACATGTCATTTATAGTTTCGTTTGGTTTCATTTTGAAATTCTGGAACTGATTTTTCAACATAGAGATTTTGCTTTGTTTGACTTTGTTAGTTCCTTCATGAGTTACTTTTAGAGTTCTCCATATATCATAAGCAGTTGTACACATACTGACCCTATTAAACTCATTTTTATCCAATGTACAAAATAACATGTTCATAACTTTAGCATTTGAAGTAGCATTAGTTTTTTATGCAGCAGTCCGAGTTGAAAAGTCTTCTGTTGGCATGGTATATTCTTTTTGGGTAATATTCCAGGTTTCAAAACCATTAGCTTGCATCTATTATCATTCAAGTAGACCGGTAATTATAGTTAAGACCATTAAATAGTGGTGGTCGTGCAGTTGACTGTCCTTCAGTGAAACTAGTGTTAATGTTAATGCTAGAGTTGGCGTTACTTTCCATATTGCTAAATATATCAAATAACTGTGTTACGGTTAAAGGATGTCCTTGCTCTGATACCAAATGAAGGTGTGTAAGCTGTGTGGCTAGTTAACACTTAGGATCGTGTAATATGGAATATTATATTAGTGCGGAAATATAAACTAGATAATAGATAATAGTAATAAAGAAAATGAACCAGGACTTTTTATACTGGTTCGAACTTCCCGTTCTACGTCCAGTCCCAGACTACTCTCTGGATTTGAACTTTATAAACCACTCTCTTAACCCGAAGGAATAGGTATACAACACCTAAGCAGCCGAACATGATTTTTCCACCTCAAACAGCCGAAGAGGACTTTTACAGCCTGAACAACAGAACATGACTTCTACTGATACAAGTAAATAGTTTACACTTGTGTTCTAAATAACACGTATATGTCTTTAATAGTACACCCTTCCTATAATCAAATCCTCAAGTATATATTGTGTGTGTGAAGATATGAAAGGAAGATATTGCTTAGAATCGAAGAATATGTTAACTAATTCAGAGATTCAAGCAATATATAGATTGTGATTGCTTTTAGATTGCAGAGATAGATAGTAGAGAATATAGCAAGAAATCAAAAATAAAATTCAGTGGTTTGAGAAGTGATTCTAACGTGTTTATATATTGAACAAATAGTTACAACAATTCACAAAGAGTTTCAATCAAAAGGTGCACCCATACTATTCAATTTGGATCGAAACTCTTCGCAATTAGAAGTGACTCTTCAGAAAAAATAGCCATTAGAGCCGGTCAGTCGACTGAGCAAAATCGACCAGTCAACCATATATTCAAAAAGAGTGTAAAATGGTGCATTTCTGTGCACTAAACAGGTTCAGTCGACTGGTTGTTTTCGGTCAGTCGACTGACCTGGTCGTCAGTGCACAGTTTGCACATATTTTTAAAATTTTGAACTTTAAAACTACTTTGAGTATGTGCAAACTACTTGAGGATAGATTTTAACAATTATAAACCATATCTAAGACTAAAACTTCGGTAAATAATCATATTATACTTAGATTTGTAGTCTCATCTCCTTTGTAGTTTAATTAGCTTGCATATCTCATTCTCTTTTTGTCGCTTGATCGTATAGTCTCATCACAAATCGTTTAAGCTTTTTGCCATGAATCAAAACTCATGATTCAGCATTAACGTTACATTTTAATGGTTTTAACCTGATATAAATGCGGCAGTGTCAAATGTAAAGTATTTGAAAAGTTTTTATGGCAGCCAATCAATGATTTACAAATAGGCAAGTTGTTAGAAAGTAATTACTAAAAGTTGCTATAATTTAGCCTTTAAATCAGAAAAAGGCATTCCGCCCCTATTAGTAAGAGCCTTTCGACTCCATTAATTCCACCTCATCCCAATCGAAACCAACATAGTCGAAACCCATATAGTCGAAACTAATACATAAGATATCACTTAGATGGTATGCAGTGGATTGGAGGGAAGGCGGAAGCCTTGGTATCGAAAGGGTAGCTTCTGATGGGTCGAAACCCTGCTTTGTTTTCATAAGTTAAAATTCTTGCCTTGTTTTAACTAAAGTTTTCGACACAGTCGAAACATATGTTTTCAAAAGAGTTTTATAAGCAGCTTTCGAAGAAGGTTGCCATATTATGTAAGAAGTTAGCTTTCAAAGGGGTACCTTTTTCTTAAAAATCGGAGCTTTCGACTGGATAGGTTTCGACCAAGTTAAAACCTAGCCGCTACTCTACCTTTCTACTATATTAAGCAGTAATGCTTTCAAAAGGTTTTCTATATGTTTACCATAAACTAAGCCTTTTTCGAATTGCTTTCGAAAGGGTTGAGGGTTTCGAAGGTGATGGAGTCGAAAGTGGTTTCGACTCTGTCCTTCAAAGTTTTTGTTTTAAAGGTTTTGCTTTCGACTAGATGGTTCCGACACCATCAATATTTCCCAAATTAATTTTTGTTGGTTTCGAAGGAGATACATTCGTATACAACCATTTCAACTCAAATATTGTTTTTAATGAGTAAAGCCAGTGCTTCCGAAAAGGGTACTTGCATTTGTTTCGAAGCACTACATTTTAAAAAGATGATTTGATACCATCGAATGGTATAATAGGTTTCGAAAGAGAATGTTTACTAAGGGCTTCGAAAGGTATGTATATAATGTTTTGAAAAGAGGTTTTTGCTTTCGAAGGAGGTTATCTAGAGGTTTCGAAAGAGATGTTTTTATGGTTTTATAACATAAACCCAATCTTAATTTAAAGTAATAACCATGACATAAATATATATTTTTGAAATATTATTCACAATGTTTTTAACCCATAACTGTATTTTGGGGAAAGGCAGAATAACCAGTTAGGTTGACCCAGTAGTGAATATAACTTAACATATGTTAAATTCTTAATTGAAGATATTGGCAGGAGCCAATAGGTTTACAGTAAGCCCATGAAAACTGTATGATATTGGCAGGGGCCAATAGGTTCATAGTCAGCCCATGAACACTATGATTTGATACTGGTAGGGGCCAGTAGGTTTGTAGTTAGCTCATGAAAACCATATCCGAATTAAGATATTGGCAGTCAACCAATAGGTTCCTAGTTAGCCCATGAAAACTAGGATAAGAAATAAGATATTGGAGTTACCAATAGGTTCTTAGTGATCCCTTGAAAACTAAGTAATTGGACCGATAGTCCTTAACATGTAACATGTTAATAGTAACTCTAGAAACTATAATTGAGACAGATAGTCAGAATGAATGGTGAAGAGCAATCCAGAATTGATTTATTTGTTTTGCATATCATCATAATGTTTTGAAATACCATGTTTTAACCATTGCGGATGCAGGAGCTTAATATATGGTTTTATAAATGTTTTAGGATACTAGTGAGAGGAAAACCCGTTCCGCCAAACGGCGAGGTCTCACTAGATATCTAAATGGTTTGAGATGGTAAATTATTATTAATACCAGGCTTTACGTCTGACTCGAAGTTTTTGTTTTCCCCTTAAACTCTCATGTACTCAATTGATTTTGAGTAGGTTGAGAGTTAAAGTTTCAAGGTGTTCTTTTAGATGAATAAAGCTTCCAAGGACATGCAGCAGGCAAGATTGTTATTGGTGTTCTTTTATTTCCACTGTGTTTTTTGTTTGTAAAGGCAAATTGTTTTCTTACCTATCTATATACTCTGATCTACCAAGGGGGCATCTTCATATGACGCTCTTGGCGTATTTTGTAATAATTATATGTTATCTGAACGTGGTTTACGAATTGGGATTATGCAATCAACTTGGAATATTTTGAAATGGAATGTGGAATTTGTTTGCTGTTTAATTTTTTTTCCATATTCTTGTGTTTCTGTGTATCTAATGTCGCCGTATTTGGTCACTGAGGATTACTTACTATGGATGACTGCAGCATCCATAACCATTAGTTTTTGGCCTCTAAGTAGGGGGATGTTACATATAATTACACCTACTTGGATTTCAGGGATACCAAGCACACCACAGAGTATAAGAGTATGATTTGATAGAGATTATAGACTTAGATCTTTGATCTTGATTACAATTGATCCTTTTACTCTTTGAATAGCACTTTGATCTTGATTATAATTGATCCTTTCACTCTTTGAATAGCACTTTGATCTTGATAGAGATGAGAGAAATAAGAGAGTATATGGAAGAGAATCAAACAAGTAATGATTGAGTTTGATTCTAGTTGAATTTCGGTGGAGTTTCGATAGAAAATAATTTAGAAATCAAAAGAGTGAAACGAGGAGAGAAAGATAAGAATGTAATTAATGAAAATTAGTTTGGAAGTCTGGTATATATTGGGAAACAACGGTCATGCCCATTTGCGAAGAGATATGACGAAAAGTCACTTCCATTCAAATTTGAAATTTGAAATTTACGGCTAGTATGTCGGCATACTTGCAGAGGATATGTCGATATATCCTTTTGTATTTCGAAAAATTACTTAATAAAAATTATTTTAAAAATATTAAGTTCTGTAAAATATTTTGAAACTTCGTACAAATATTTAAAAATAGTTTATACATACTTCAATTATATCAAAACTAATAAAACTTTATAAAACAATTTTGAAAGATATAATAAGAATATTCAATATAATGAATATATAAAATAAATATAGTTATAAATTATTAAAGTATAAACAAAAATTTAATATATAAACTTGAAATTTTAAAATAATATATGATATAAGAGATTGAAAATCATTTTGAGAAATATTTTAAAAAGAATATTTTAAATATAGAATATTTGAAAAATAATTTTAAAACAAAATTATAGAAGGTAAGGCAGATCAGTAAAGTGATGTCAAGGTTTTAACATAAATTCCATGACTCTACAACTTATTTGGAATATCTTTAAATCTTGAACTCTTCAATTCCTATGAGTCTTCATCCTTGAACTCTTGAAACTTTATATCAACATCTTGAATCTACTCTTAATATTAGCATCTTGATACTATATAGTCTTCTTAATCAATACATGTCTAATATCCTGCACTATATACTTTATATATCTTGATAAAACAGTAGTATCTATATTTTATATAATGTTCTATAGTTGTTATCATCAAAACCAATACCTAAGGTGCTAACAATTTTTAAATTATATGAGGTCGTATAACTCTATAATTTTAGATAATGTCTACTGGCGACATTTTATATCCTTAGAATTTTTATTAGACGGTTTTGACCCTAAAAGTATTATAAGGCACATAACTTTTGACAGGAGCCAAATTTAGGGTTGAAACTACATCCATTGAAAAGCTATAATGGTTTATCTTTCTATAGAGTGGTTATAATAGAAATATGGACTTATCATTTAGGAGATACGACCGTGTGAAGTTTGGATCGTTTCTGGCTAGACTAGTGGGCAACTAATTAGGCCTGGATTAGGCCCACTAACCCATTTCAGGAATTATGCCTAACTAGGGATGAAGGGGCAGTTTCTAATCACTTTCCCACTTCCCAAAACTGATCTAAACCTCTATTTTTTCATTTTCAATCAAAAAGCTCAATTTTTAGGTATTTAATTAGCTTAAACACATCATTAAAGGGTGATCATAAAGGGAAACCAAACAATTATTATTTGGACCATCGTGGAATCCATGTTATTGCTATTCAATCTTGGATTTGCATTGGAAATTGCTTAAATTTGGTATTGGGTGAGTGATATTGCTTCTATTACTATGGTTATTGATATAGTTAAAACTGTGGTTTTCGAAATGGTTTTCAAAGTTAAAAGGTTTTAAAACTAAGATCTAGTATAAATGACACCATAAAACCATGTTTAAAAAGATAGATTCGTATTTTAACTCATTTTACACCATTTACCAACCATAATTTTAATTTTATAGAAAATTAGATCTAGGATGATATATGCTGGTAAATCATGTTTGGATGAATTATATGTATTACTTGGATGTTATGTGATGGTGTTTGATGGTTGCATGATTTTTTTTTATGTGTTTGCTAGTTTTTTGCATAGTTAGGAATTCGGTACGTCATTTGGTACAAATGGCATTAAGAGTTAGTAATATGGTGTTGTTTGAAGTCCTAAGAGACCTGTAACAAGATGTGCCGAAACAGATCTAATTTCGACCAAACAAAAGTCGATCGAACCTTAGGCCCATCTCAAGGCGAGTTGTTAAGTTGATAAAACTTAAATAATACACAGTACACAAAGCTATCTATCTATACTTTCAGAATCTCACAGCGGAATAGATAAAATATAATATCAGAAATAAGTACCCATTTGATAAAAGAAAACCATTTCAAAAATATAGATGTTATTACCAAATCTCACAACATGTCTACATAAAATCTATATAGTACAATATTCCAAAATAATATAACTGTTCGAACTAGGTATAATAAAAATATTTAAAAGGCATAAATAGACAGACAACTGCCACAAGTCTTTGCCTTTATCGTCGTGTCCTAAATCAGCATTGTCTCCTCTAACCTGTGGGTTGTAATGAGGAGTGCGTAAAAATAAGCAATGTTTGGGGAAATGAAAATCTCAAGCTTTACCATGATTGTACTAGGGCAGTATTAATTAGAAAAGAAATATGTCTTACATATTTAAAACGTTACCATACTAATAATTTTAACTGTAAGCCTAAAGGCCTTTCCAGTCCAATTCCAAAACTCTAACGCAACTAACATCAACGATGCAAGAGAAAACACCCAAACCAACCCTTTATTGGAGATTAGGTTGACTCCAACCATTTAATACCTACAAAATAGACAGGTCCTTGTCACTCAATACCTAACCCATTTCCAAACTCTAACGCAACTTTCGTTAACAATGCAAGATTGAGAACCTCCAAACCACTGAATACCTCTTTCCTAGGAAATTAGGCAGACTATGACCATTTAAGACCTATAAAATAGGCCAGTCCCCATCATTAAGACCTAACCGAGGCGGGTCCCTATATGGTTCTCGCTGGCTGTCATCGTAAGAAATCTCATTAGGTCACTTAATAGTTCTCATAAGAAAGAGGCATACCTTACCATAGCCACTTAATACCTCTAACCCGAAGCGGATCCCTGCTAAAGATTTCTCCTATCATATCAATAGCGTAATTATGACCCATAACTCAAACCATGAAATCTCACATTAGTCCAACTACTCGGAGGTAATGGTAGCCATATTGACTTGACAGACTTACCCTACAGAATTGGGACTAACCTCGCATCCACTGAGGTTATTTATTATAGGTGATATCCCACATCAGTCCCCAAATTCGCACTACTGGTAGCCAGATTTAACTAGGCAGATTTCTATATAACTTTAAACTGACCTTGCATCCCTATAACTTAGTCATCCTTTATATATATACCAATTGTGTATATACATTGTCCTACATAAAGAATAATTAAGGCCATATAAGGTATCTCCTTATTACGCCTTTAATTATGGATTAATTCCCATAATTATCATTAACTACCTTCCTAAAAAATTAACATTATTTACTACCCTATTTATCCTAATCAATATGTTCAATACACTATAATTATTATGTTTTTATTGCTTTAATAATCAATACGTTAACATTATATATATAGACACACACACGCACACATGCACGAGATTCGAATAAAATACTTCCAATCACATGCAAAGAAAATGCTTATTGATTTAAATGTCAAAAACTCATACAAGTCCCGAACTCCTAACAAAAGAATAACTAATATCCTTAGCCAACAACTTGACTTATAAACAAAAAGGAATAATACCAAACTTATCACATGTTAATATAATAGAATTAACTCCTCTATGCAAGAACAAACTTTATAGTTTAAACATTTTATATTCTATCCAACTTTTGCAGTTACCACGGAGTGAAAAAGGGATTCATACTTTTTTTTAATTTATATAAATAGGTGGTGCAAACAACAAATAATCAAAAATCATACTTTGCACAAAATTTCTGACTTTATTTATTTTGTAATCCTTTAACAATGCAAGAGAAATCAACAGAGATGAAGTGGGATGGATTATGAATTGCTTAAATATCATCATAGATCTGATTCTACTATATTAATACAAAACAATTGAAATTCCAACATATTCAAAGATGACATTTATTTTGGGAAATTCTGGGGGTTTTAGATGTTTTTGTTTTTGTTTATCGAAATTTCCCAACCCATACATCAAATCCAAATAAATACTACTTAATTACAGAAATGTAAAAAACTTGATATTTCCACTCACAAAGAACTGTTTGCTTCCTATTTGGATTTGATTTCACCACGCCTAATTCCCTTTCAGATCTCCCTCTGTAATATACAATAAAGTAACTTGTATATAGAAATTAAATTTAGAATCAGAACTAGTGAGGAATAGAATTATAAATCAAAAGAATTAAACATCTAAGCCTCTTACCTGAAAAATCCTAACTAATTCTAGAATTTAAAGAAGAAGAAGAAGACGATGAGATCTAATTTATACCACTCCTAGTTCTCTGTTTGATCTTTCCCCTTTTTGAATATACAACGAGTAGATTGTATATATATTAGATTTTAGAAATCAGAAGATAGAGAGGAGAAGGATTGAGAATTTATTTTAAATTAGAGATTAGAAATTAGAATTACTTATCAAAAAATTTACTATCTCCGAAAACCTAAGGGAAAAGAATTTGATAAAGCTTCACCGTTGCTACAGAATTTTTTAAAGAAAAAGTGGGGGCCTAGGGATCTATTTATAGAGGTGAGAAGGAACCAAAACCGTTGGATTAAAAACAATCAAATCCAGGCCATTCTGGCCTAAGGTTTTCACCCCCGTAACCCCGAACCTATAGATCACTGTCTCCTGGGAAGCTGATCGATAGCGGTCGATCGGCCTAAGAAAGGCGATCTACCGGTTCATCCAATTTCGTCCAAGATTATTTGTTTTCGCTTTCTTTGATTTATTAAACTATTTAACTTTATACGTTAAAGGTTTATTTAATGTTTACTTAAATGTTAAGTACCCCTTAACATTAATTATATAAATTAAAATTTTAAACTTTTCAGAATTCAAATATTTAAATTTTAAAATTCAAACCAGTTTGAATTATTTTAAATTCAGAAATTTCAAACGTCCATAACTTCTCCGTTTAAACTCCGATTTCAACATACTATACATGGAAACTGATCAGAAAATCACAATGGACGCAATGGTGCAATTTCCATGGTTATATCATGATATTTACAAAATTTTCGGTTTTAACCTTATTATAGTTATTTAATTTCTTATTAAATTTTACGGGGTTATACAAGACCCCAAAACAAGTCAAAAATAGTTTGGAGTTGATTTCGTAGCTCAAATTATGATCATCGAAATATGGTCGATTGTGGTGAAAATCATGCCGCCATCGGGGTGCTTCGAGCTACCGTATGGTTTACTTCAAGTTTGGATGGGAAAACTTTGAGTCTTGCTTAGAGAATTATGGTTAGTGGTGGGAGTTGGATTTAGTCAAATTTTGGTGGTGAAATCATGTCACTATTTGTAGATGCTTCGGGTCGGGATAGGAAAAGCTCGAGTCAAAGGCGTGGTCGCTTCGACTTGGGCCAGGGAATGACGTAAGAGGGAATTTTGGAATTAGCCAATTTTCAAGCGTGGTCACATGGTTGGTACCGACCATGTGAAACTTGAGTAATTTGTGCGGCTTGCTTCAAGTTTTTAAGGGATGGCTTCAAGTTGACTTTGGGGAAGATGACAAGGTTTGTCCAAGCTTGGACCAACCAACATGGTTGGTAGATCGGTGACGACCATGTCAAAGGTCGAGGAATGGAGGCACAAACTCTAGGAGATATGAGTGATACCTAGGTGGATGTGTCGCGAGTGTTCATCGTTCGTTCCGCGTTCATTTTTTATGATGGTGGCATGATGTAGAACGATGATGAACGATGAGGCGAAGGTGTGACGCTTCAACGTGATTACTTCTAAACTATAATATGTGGATTCTAAAACTAATGTGGACGTCCAAAAGTATTTTGATAATGGTGACTCGATCGGAGGAGCCATGATGATGATCCATAAGGATATGTTCAAGGATGGGAACTTGTGGGTAGAATGATGAAGGGTTCTATGATGGAAAGTGGAACGAGGAAGGAATCTGTTAAGATGAATGGAAATTAATGGAGTGCGGAAGGGCTCTGATACACGTGCGAAGGGATTATTGATAATCGAAGTGTTTCTAATGTTCTCGTAAAGCATGGGTATGTGAAGACGCTCACTGGGTGATTAGTCTGCTACCCCATATCGAGGAAGGGTTCTATGTACCTTGGATCGAGGAAGGGATCTACTGTTGGGCATTTGCATAGCTAGTGTTCGAGTACCTAGAAACGAGGATTTCCCCATTAATCCTTGATAATGGAATGGTCGTACGAGTTATCATATATCCAAAGCACATTGAGTGACGGTGAGGTTGTTTGTTGGATGATATGTTTGCCATGTTTGTTTGTTGTTCTAGGGATGTCACGGGACATAGGTATCCCTTGATTCAGCCAAGCATAAGGAGTAACCAAGTTGTTTGCATGAAAAGTGGATAAACACCTCTAATCTATTTATTGTTGAGCTATGAATACATGATGTATAACACAACTGCTATTGTAACCACCCATAATTTTATCACATTGATTTGAATATTTAATTAATTTTAAATATTCGAATATATTTTTATTAAACATAAATAACCATGTTTTATGTGATAAATAATAATGGTGATTTTGTTTTGGAAAACTATTTACAAAAATATATTCTTTGGAAAAATATCCATAATACAATCAAAAATCATTTTATCCATAAATAGCTTTTTTTACCATAAAAATTCCCGCACGATTTTTTTACACTTATTTCTCCATTTAAGCAAGAATATGTAAAAAAATTATTAATTTTATTTTTGGAAATAAAATGTCTTTGTGACATCATCAATGATGTCATCATTTTTAAATAATTGATTTTTGAATTTAAATTGAGTTTAAATGATATAATGATTGTTTTGAATGATAAATAATTCATTTTAATTATTATATAGTGATAATAATTTATTTATAATAATTTTATAAATGTATAGACTTGTTTTATAAAGATATGCAAATTTCGTCGCATTTTGGTAATTCAACGGTGGAATTTTGCAACACTTGTTTAAATACTGATTTATATGGTTTTGTAATTTAAATGAGTACGTTTTTATGATTCTAAGATAATAAGAAATATATTTTCAAGATTTGTTCATATAAATATATGTATATATAGTTTAACTATAAAGTAAAAATATGACCAGAATTCGGATCCCGGAATCTCAAAGTTTGACGAATAGAGATTGTTTTAAGTTGTTGCAACATTGTTTGCACATGCACACACATGCATAAACATACATGTACATACACATATATGCATACAAAATTAGTCAAATCAGAGCTATAGAAAATATCTAACATATTTTTCACTAAAAAGCAAACATCAAATCCACCATTAATGCATGCCATTCCATGCTTAAGATATTTTTGCAATATGTCTTATCAT
Source organism: Allium fistulosum (assembly GCA_030737815.1). Lineage (NCBI taxonomy): Eukaryota > Viridiplantae > Streptophyta > Magnoliopsida > Asparagales > Amaryllidaceae > Allium > Allium fistulosum. Next base: position 519,087,988 of record CM060901.1, on the reverse strand, counting down.
ATTGCATCCCACTAATGCATGCACTTGAGTATTTTGGCAAAGATTTGATGTTGAGGTGACGTGGTGTAAAAGATATTTTGATAATATCAAAGGGTAGTTTAGTAAATTACCACATTTTCCTAAGGCCATAGATAAGACCCTAAGGCTTCACAATTTAACATATCCCATTTCAAGCTTTCTTCTTCCTCAAAGCTATAATGGCCTCCTCAAGATAGTTAAGCTATCACAAATATTCACAAAAATATATACATACTCTACACATTATCAAATCACCTCAAAACACAAGCTAAACAACTCCCCCTCCTCCTCAAAGTGCACGGCCACCCCATCTCCCCCTTTGGTCGAGAAACCTCCTCCCCTAAAGTACAAGGCCAAACACACTTAGGAGTCCCAAAGGAAGATTCATAAGCTTCGGTACAGGAATAGCGGAGCTATAGTCGATTTCGTAGCATTTAAAGTTAGATCGAAAAAGCTATTAAGTGAGAAACTCTACGAATTTATTTTATAAAATCTATGATGATATGATATGATTTCTATGCTTGTTTATGATGGTTGTTTATCATGTTTGGATATGATAATATGTTTGCTTGGATATGGAAATAATTTGTGTTAAATACACGTCGAATTTACACGAAGAAATCACTTTCTTCTTATGAATTATTAAAGTGTTACGGTATAGTTAAACCACTTTAAAGATGAATAAAATGGTTTATAATTTTTTTATAAACATTAAAACTCATTTTGGAAAATTTTAAAAGGATATTAAATTAGAGTCAAAATAGGCGCATTTCGTAACGGTAGTTTGCGATTTCGCGCCGTAAAAGTTAAATCAATGTGTAGAATGGAATATAGCTCAGAATTATTCGAAATAAGAATTTTCCTAACTCCTATGATTATAGTTTTCAAGTGAAGAAGAAAAATCAAGATTTCATCTTATAAATTTTGAGATATGTCCAAATCAAGTTTACAAAATCATCGCGTTTTGGCAGTTCATAAAATATGGATTTCAACTCTTTAAAATGGATGTTTTAAATCTTAGAAATATGAAATAAATTTCATAAATATGTTAAAATGTTTTAAAAATTATTTGAGTAATTAAAATGGACATAGATGAAAAGAAATTAGTGTTTGATCAAAGAAGCTTTAAAAACACTATCCGTAGCGGTTTTTGCAACGGTTTTAGTAACTTTTGAAAATCATGGTTTAAACTTAATTTTCCTTCCCAAATCTTTTGTGAATGGTTTTCAAATAACAAACTGAGCATTTTAAAAGAAATTTAAGGGTTTGGAGTTGAATAAATAACTTGATCGCCTTATGGGTGACAGAGAGATAGTCTCTAGACCAGAGCTTGGACAACCAATGTCTGGGTTCCGCTCTAGCTATCCGGACTAGCCTGGTGGAGGGGATAGTAAATTTGATTTACTCGGACCACATTTTCCTAAGATAAAAAGAGATTAGGAGATTTCCAAAAGTTAAACCAGATTTTAAATAGTAAGATTTTGGTGATATAAGAAACATATTGGTTAAACTCTGTATTAAATTTCGAGGAGGGAACTCGTTAAATTCGTGTGAATTTAAAAGGTGATTTCACTATTATTCGACGAATAGTACAAGTTGAATATGGAAATTAGTATTGAGTATAATTAGTATAATCTCTATGGATCCTTTTTACTCAACACTAACTGGTTTTGAATTTACCATCTTAGGTAACATGGTTTCAACCTAATAAAAAGATATGTTTTGGAAATATGAAACCTCTATTAAAATTTGAATAAAATATGGAAATATTTTCCTATGTAATTGATGAGAAATGATTTGGTGTTTCCAAAGTTATTATATGCTAAAAAAGAAATGATTTAAAGATGTATATCTCTAGGATATATTTTATTAGATAAAAGGATATTGACTAAGTGAATAATAATCACCCATATAATGGACATCTTTTTATAGATAGTTGGTTTGAAGAGACCGAGGTTGGATTTGGGCGATTCCTATCCGAAAACCACTTTGAACCAATATACGTTCAAAAGTGAAAACATATGTTGAAGAAAATGATTTTGAAGACGGAGATCTTCATAATGTAGAGCTGCTTGCCGCTAACCTCAGGGGTAATTCCCATATCATATATATGGTGGTAGTGATACCTTCATTTTCAAATCTTCGATGCAAGGACTACTCATTACTAATCCTAGGGGTGATTCCCAAATAGGAAATAGTAGAAGGAGTGAAGTTTTGTCCTATTCCTGGACAACTTGTATGGACGAGTATATAACATTGCACTTCTAAGACTACATAAATTAATTTTTCCAAACATACATCTGTTTGGTGGTGTAGGAGGTAACCCCTCGTACACTTAACACCCTTCCTTGAGGCATATAAACTTGGGGGTTGTGCTTCTGTAGAAATCAATACTGTGTTATTAGAAATGGCAATTTGACATTCAAAGTGGATTCGTTTTGTAAAAGGAAATACATTACCTCAGGCCTTACACCAAGAAATGGCTAAACAGAGTATGTTGTAAGGCTATGTGGGTCGCAACAACTATGGTATGGTCATCACCTTTGCAGAATAGTCTCTGTATATTGAGTATGTGGTGTATTCTATGGGATCCTGGTAAAGGTTGGTAACAACCGGGGTGATGTCGTATTTGGTACTATTCAAGATCATTGTGTTGATAACTAAAAGGAGTAGGTCGGTCTTGCCAGATGTAGAGGACTGTCTGTGAGTCCTCGGTACATTCCTCTAGAGATGTACTGTACGGAAGGTGGTCCCTTAACTGCCATTGTATGGAATCAATTCTCCAATAAGTGCCTTCGAACTTAGTTGTATACCTATTATGCTCGAATTTAATCAATGTAACAATTTCAACTATAGTTAATATGTATTTGTAATCTAGACACTGTTATAATATCATTGGATATTACGTAGCAATGTTTTGGTTATCATAAGGTAAAAACTCATCCTAATTTATGTGTGGCATGGTCTTAAGATATACCCTTTGTTTTCAAAAATATCCGTGTTTTGAGTTTTCTCACACCAGTCTTATGACTTATCCAGAGTTTATTTCTTTTCCTTTAAACTCTGCCCTATTTTTTTGAGCAGCCAAGTAGTCAGGTTTAACTTGGAGCATTTTGGAGGAGCATGGAGAATAAGATTCCTCTGTAGATAGTTATCCACTTCTATTTCCACTATATTTTGTATAAGTATTACCAGCACCTATGTGAGGATAGGCAGTTATAACTATCTCTAGCTGGGTTGGTACTTTCCATAACTCTAACATATCATTTTGAGATGGATTGTAGTACTATCTATATATAAAAATTTTAAGTTGTTCAATGCGATGTGAGAATCTGGTTTTCTATCTTCTATCTTTATTTTCTTTCACCCCTGATCATCCACCTCTCCGGCATATGAATTTGCTGCACGTGAATACCGTGGATGTACTAATGTTAATTTTCAAGGGTCGAAAAGGTAGGTCATCACAGTTATATTCATATTATGATTAATTTTCAAAAATCATATCACATATAGGTTATTCAGAAAGTAAATTGCAATAAAGTAAAGAATGTAAAGATTTATAGTGGTTCGGCCAGAATGTGCCTACATCCACTTTCTATTTTCATTATCCTCCATATAGATCTTTAGTACAATGCCTGGTGTACAAAATATGATGATCTATTATTAAGTGGCAAGTAAGATATAGACCAACGGAAGTTTGTTCAACAACTCATGTTCACCTATTCATGTTCATCTATTTCTACTTGCATATTCATGTTTGGTTGTTCATGTTATCCTATCCCCATTTGGCTATCTTTGTTCGGTAGTTCCTATTAGGTCGTTCCTATTAGGTAGTGAAACACCCCACACCCCTTAATGTACCCAAAAGGGAACAATAAAAGGCGTGGTGCATTATAGGTATAACTGAAACTAATAGAGACTAAGATTCACAAGATAAAAATAGGTAAAAATAGCGGAAACTAAAATAATAACCTATTCAAAACAAAAACTTCATAATTGCTTCATAAACCAAATATGTCAAATACCAAATACAACAAATATGTCTCAAAACTCAATATGTCTCATGAAATAAAAACTTGTAGTCTCAACAAAAATCAAAGTATAAATATCCCTCTTAAGTGCCAGTACAAAGAAAGAAAAACGGAAATAAAACTAGGGAAATACATAGTAGAATCTTCTCAAAGAAACCACCAAGAAACTGCAACCTACTGCCCTCTTCCTTGATTGCCTATGGGGGAAAAAGGGAAAATAGAGGAGTGGTTCAGACTAAAAGTCTGGTGAATGATAGTAATTACTAGAATCTTTAAGTAAAGTAAAGGTAATAGGCTTTACAACAGTTCTAGTATATAAAAAGAAACAAAGGAAATAGAAGAAGGAATAAGCTGGAAATAAATACGATTTAACTATTAAATATGATTGATTAACTTTGATTTTTTGCACTTGTCTTTGATAGCTGCTTGATTAGGCTGAATTCCTAATCCTATAATTAGACTGAAATCCTAATTCTACCCTTTGATCGGTCTGCTACTCCATAGACCTTACTGCGGACTAGATGCTATATAGTTCCCTACGCAGAAGGCAATGGTGTCTATGAAAGACACACATACTAAGCGCTTGGAACTCAATAGCGACTTATCTCCCCTAATCGATGCTGCACGCTCGGTCACCGCTGGTTCGCATTATCTATTGCTCCCCCTTTTGACCTTTTATTTACCTTACACAGCATAAGCGTGCCCTCGTCTCACTTCAGGCTATTGTGAGACACCGTGTCCATAGAAAATAGGGAATGCTGTTGGTACTGGTCCTTGTTAAACAAAATCTAGTTGCATCCCTTGTCCAAATCCCCATGATTTAGTCTTTTAATAATTGACCTCTTATCTACCATAAACAGCATAAGCATGTCCAAAGGGAAATGCTGCCGGTACGGATCTTTTCTTTTAACTATTGACCGCTTATCTACCCTAAACAGCATAAGGGAAATGCTGCCGGTACGGATCTTTTATTTTAACTATTGATCGCTTATCTACCCTAAACAACATAAGGGAAATGTTGCCGGTACAGATCATTTCTTTTAACTACTGACCACTTATCTACCCTAAACAGCATAAGGGAAATGCAGCCGGTACGGATCTTTTCTTTTAACTATTGATCACTTATCTACCCAAAAAGCATAAGGGAAATGCTGCCGGTATGGATCTTTTCTTTTAACTATTGACCACTTATCTACCCTAAACAGCATAAGGGAAATGTTGTCGGTACAGATCCTACTTTCAACTTTGCTTATTAACTTAGATAAATTATTTTAAATAAGCCCTTGTTATTATTCTTACTATCTGTGCTTATTAATTTATCCTAAGTCTTAAAATATGCCCCATTCTGTTCTGTTTTCTTATTATAACCTATGTTATAATCATGCCTATTACTTATCCCAATGTCTAAGTGTGAAAATAAGCTTCTTTCACCTTTTACTCTTTTTAGTTATAATTCTAAGTTATAACTAGGCCAATCCCTTTAATTTAGTCTAATTCTAACATCAATATCATAATTAGGCTCAATTTCAGTCTTAATTCCATTTTAATTACAGCCTTTACAATTTACATCTTATCTTCCGTTATTTCAGTATTCTTATAATTTTAATCCATGTTCGCGTTTAATCTATTCTAATCCATACATGAAGAAGAAGGAGAAATAAAAGAAAACTGAAAATAGAAGAAAATCCAATGCGTAGGAAAAAGGATGTAAATAACGCATAAATAACAGTAAATAAATTAAAATACTGTAAATAAACTATAAATAAATGGAAAAACTATGATTAACCGAAATAAACTAAAATTAACTAAAAATAATAGCCAAAAGAAATAGACTGAAAATAATTCTAAAAAATGTAAATATACTACTAAAAAGGTTATTCCAAAAATCATAGTAAAACTACAACTATTGGAAACCCTATTATTTTAAATTACTTAACAATCTAAATAATTACAATCACTCACCTCTGGTCCTTAGCTCTTCCCTTTGGGCCTTCACGGATCCACTTGGGGTTGTTAAATATTTTTATTAAAAAGATTCTGTCCTTGGAAAATTATTCCATTTAGGGTCCTTCCTGAAAAGGTGAATCCAAGCAGAGAAAATCTAAAATGAGAAAAGTGTTAGGCCTAGGGTCTTATTTATAGCGGTAGAAGTGGATCTCGGACCGTTAGATTTGGGGATTGAATAGGATGCAACCACGTCATAGGCTTAATAGGAGCCATCAGATGAACGAATGGAAGGACCGAATTGAGTGAAAAAATGCAAAACAATGCATAGGAGGCTTCTGGAACGAATTGGAACAAAGTATTTTTCTTCGTTCATCAAACGTTAGGCAGGTCGACCCTAAGGTCGACCGCCCATTGGGCACGATCGACCGGCCGGTCGACCGTTGCCTTGGGTTGGTCAACCTCTCGGTCGACCTCCCAATGTATATACATTATTATTTTTTCTTTTGATATCTTATTTATTTCGTTTCTTGCTCATATTAACTCGGATTCTGACGTTATATATATGGAAATTGACCAGAAAATTACCACGGACCCAATGGTGCAACTCTCGTGGCTCAATTCTGATAATTTCACAAAGTTATTTTATTACTTATTACGGGTTAAATTTCGGGTTGTTACATTCTCCCCTCCTTAAGGGATTTCGTCCCCGAAATCTCTAAGGATAAAAGAATGGACTAAATATTTTCATCCAAGTCCTACAACCAACTACTCAATCATCAACCATTCATCCATTGCCCTTAAGTTTTTCTAATGAAATTTACGATACTTATGCAATTAGTGTAGTGTTAATGTCCCTAACTAATGCAAAAGATTAGGCGGTCCACTGATTCAGTTGACCTCCTTTTATGTAATCATGTCTGTGCCATGTATCCAAATGAATGTGAAAATTTCCTAATGATAACTGATAATTCTTTATGCGTGCTACAAACATCATCCAAATGCAACAACCATGTGAAAATCATCCATATATAGCAACCATGGAAAATAGAATAAAATGTACACACATCCATATGCATATGCTCTAGTGTCCTAGTTAGGCCGATCCCTAAAGAATAATAGTGCCTAGTGTACATATATGCGTCCATTTAGCATCCACTAGCAAACACTTGCAATCAATAGCATACATCATTCATAACATGTTCTATTAACATGTTTACATCAAATCCTACCATCCATAGATTAAATCCTAAGTTCTACCCTCCCAAAGGATAATAAAGGAAAGAACCTATGCAAAACTAATGATGAAAATAGGAAGTTCGAAATTTACTATCAAAGAGAGATGTGGATAAGAAGTATGCATTTTCTCCTAATCAATTTAATCTTCTTCGAAGTCTTTTTTTACCTTTGTAGACTTTATCCAACACGAAAGCGACTTGCGCGGTCTTCCATAAAGAACTTTGGAAGGTGCCATTCCAATGCAAGCTTGAGAACTAATATCTTATGGGAATTCCACTAAAGGAGGATGCTTCTCTTAAGTTTCTCAAAACCAAGAATACTCATTCTCAACCATGCGTGTCTTACTATCTTACTAACTCCATTTTACTGTTGTTCTTTAGTCTGCACACATGAATCAACATTCCTAGGTTCTTACTAGGATCCTATATACTCTACGGAAACTCTATTATTACTTCCAAAAGTAATCACTGCTATAGCCTTGCACTTTTTCCATTACACCTTGGAAATGATTCCTATCTACTCCACAGTTAAGAGCTTGGTTTGGTATTTATTACTTTATGTTTATAAAAAAACCAAGGTTTCTAAATTTTAAAATCCCAAAATCTTTGTCCTTAAAAGTGTTATCTTTAAATTCTTCTTAAATTCTAAAATACTCGGTTGCTTAACATTTTATGTTTCTAGATTTGCATCCTTACATCATTTTGAATTTACATTATTTCCCAAACCTAGAGGGAAAAACTTTCAATTCTATGTCCAAAACTTATTCCTCGCTTTCTTTTAAAGACCTTTTCAATTTTATATAAAATTTGAATTTTCAAACTCTACTTTTATTAAGTTTTTCATTTACTTTTTCACCAAACCATTTCCTTTTAAAATATCTTAAAATATCCTTTTGTGTTTTCAAAACATCTTCTTATTACACCTAACGAACTCATACCCTAATGTATTGGAACTACTTTCTCCTATGAGAAATTATTAACGCTAAAATCTTCTATGAACCTTTTAAAAGGGGATTTCATGTTTATGTGAAATTACAAGGAACTTATTTTATATTTTTCGAAATAGGCTATATAAAATATGGTTCTCCCATACCTTGTATAACTCTTTCATACATTCCTTGTAACTTGCACAAAACACTTTTATTGGTTTCATAGAAAATTATACCATTATTCTTTTCATTCCAATAGATAAAAGTATGTTTAAATTATATTTTCTTACGATAGACATCTTTTAATATCTAACATTTTCTTTTCAGAAAAACTCATCTTCAAAACTGTTTTAATATATCCATAACCAAAAACATTTTCTTATTCCTATTTAATTAATAGGTGTATTCACAAATCACTTTTATTTCTATTCTAAGAAATTAACTTTTAAAAATACATTTTGATTTGGGTTTAAAATAGATGTTTCGTAAAACACTGTTACTACAACCTAAAAATACTACTGTATGAATTTAATTAAAAATAAATACTAATAAACCGCATCTACTATGTAAAAACATTTCCTTTGGGAGTCACTTACTATAACGGTAGCGTTATAGTCTATGCTTCCTTTTATTTTCACGAAACATCTATTACAATAACAAATGTTGTAATCTACGTTTTCGATACTTAATACATTTTAGGTTTTTATATTTAAAATCTCTATTTACTTACAAAGAAACTAGTGAGATATATAGCTCTATAATTCTTCAAAAAGAATTTCACTTTTTCAACAAAGATTTCCTCATATAAAAACCAATTTAAATTTCTTACTATATTCCCAATATTTACTTTAAAAATATTAACAATTAAATATTTTTTCATTTCTAATCATTTCAGTTTATTGGGTTAGACATAAAGTGGATTATTCTACTTACTACCCTTGGATTATCCTTCCTAAACCTTGGAAATCTCATTTCCTTACTTAAAGTATATTGTTCCTATACTCATATTTATTCTAAGGTACTACCTTTAAATCCACTTATACGAAACAATTATAATTTCTGTAATTATCTACACATGGGATTTCTTCTTTCCTTATCAACTGAATCTATTGTACACCTCCAATCTTTGCCTACCTCTCTTTGGATTTTCACAATCCGAACCTAAATGTACAAAATCGTTTCTCAAACTCTTTCCATGTGTAGACCTTCTCTATGTCCCAAGAAACACGCTTCCTTATGCCAAAAGTGATACTTCAAGAACTTTGCTCTCAACTGATGAACACGAAGTGTACGAAGAACCTCCTCAAAATGTCTGAAACTTCTTTGATGACTGGAACGGAATCTAGCTTTCCTAGTGATGGATCAAAGGAATAAAGGAAGCTCAAAATGACTGACCCCTGTGGATCACAAGAGGCCTCGAGAGTCCTACCACTAAATGTCTCTAATCTAACTACTCTCCTTTCATAGTCTAATATCGCTTCACAAGTGGATACCCCATCCATTACCAATTCATCCCATACCCCAAAAATCCCAATACATAGGCATTACAATCAAATTCTATGCATAGTATAAAAATTCTCAAATCCCTACAAATCATAGATAAGTGTGTCCATCCTCCTATGGGATTTGAAACAACAATAGGGTCTACTACTAAAGAAATGTCTAAGTGCAAACAATCCACAAAAAAACTAGAGATAAAAGAGTGTGATGCTCCAGAATCGAATAGAGTTCGAATGGGAAAATCAAAAATAGAAATTAAACCTTCAACTATGACTTTTCTACCTCTATCCGGAATGCTGCCTGAAGGTGATGCGTCTAACGCCTTAATCTGCGCGACCGGTGTACTATCTCCCTGTCTTGTCCTCTGGGGACAATTCTTACTCAAGCGACCGGGCTGCCCACAGTTGAAACACCTTCCCTTCATCATTTTATTCTTACAGTCCTTTGCGTAATGACCAACCAATCGACAGTTATTACATTTCCCGCTTTTTTTGATCTGCTTCGGAGGTCCGCCTTCTTTCCTCTTGTCCTTATCCTTCTTCTTCCACCATGACTTCCTAGGGCATTCTGACTTAGGAATATCTTTAAGCTCTCCCTTCAGTTGCCAAGATGTAGGTTGAACTCTGTATCGGTCCTTCAAATCTAATAGCCTAAACCTTCGCTCCATATCCTCCAACCTAGCTCGGTTCTCCGTGGAATCCTCTGTGCTAGAAAACGTTCTGCCTTCAATACTAGCGAAGTCCTTGCATATCTTAGAAAAATCGGCCGGTGTAGGTGGATTAAAGGGATTTCCACCTACCGGTGTTCTATTGGGTGCTTGCCCAAGCACCTCTGGTACCGTAGCTCTATGGAACCAGTCAGCCATACTATGCAAAGAAAAGAAAATTTAGGTCGAAAGAAGGTTAAACTGGACTTTGAGGGGATTTTTATAAAACTCTTTTATACTTGAAAAAATACTTCTATAATAAGAGTTTCTTTCTGAAAAATACTTCTAATTTGAAGATATGCTACTTAAAAATAGGTTGCTTTTGGAAAAATACTTTATCTTTAAAACAAGTTTTAGGAATCCTGTAAACTTAGGCTCTGATACCAAATGAAACACCCCACACTCCTTCATGTACGAAAAAGGACACATTAAAAGGCGTGGTGCGTTGTAGGTATAACTTAAACTAACAGAGACTAAGATTCATAAGACAAAAATAGGTAAAGATAGCGGAAACTAAAATAATAACTTATTCAAAACAAAAACATCATAATTGCTTCATAAACCAATTAAGTCAAATAAAAAATACAATATACATGTCTCAAAACCCAATATGTCTCATGAAGTAAAAATTCGTAGTCTCAACAAAAATCAGAGTATAAATATTCCTCTCAAGTGCCAGTACAAAGAAAGAAAAACGGAAATAAAAATAGGGAAATACATAGTAGAATCTTCTCCAAGAAACCTCCAAGCAACTGTAACCTACTGCCCTCTCCCTTGATTGCCTATGGGGGGAAGAAAGGGGAAAATAGAGGAGTGGGTTAGACTAAAAGTCTGGTGAATGATAGTAATTACTAGAATCTTTAAGTAAAGGTAAAAGGATTTACAACAGTTCTAGTATATAAAAAGAAACAAAGCAAATAGAAGAAGGAATAAGCTGGAAATAAATATGATTTAACTATTAAAAATGATTGATTAACATTGATTGTTTGCACTTGTCTCTGATAGCTGCTTGATTAGGCTGAATTCCTAATCCTATAATTAGACTGAAATCCTAATTCTACCCTTTGATCGGCCTGCTACTTTATAGACCTTACTACGGACTAGATGCTATATAGCACCCTATGCAGAAGGCAATGGTGTCTATGAAAGACACACATACTAAGTGCTTGGAACTCAATAGCGACTTATCTCCCCTAATCGATGCCGCACGCTCGGCCACCGCTGGTTCGCACTATCTATTGCTCCCCCTTTTGACCTTTTATTTACCCTAGACAGCATAAGCGTGCCCTCGTCTCACTTCAAGCTATTGTGAGACACAGTGTCCATAGAAAATAGGGAATGTTGTTGGTACTAGTCATTGTTCAACAAAATCTAGTTGCGTCCCTTGTCCAAATCCGCATGATTTAGTCTTTTAATTATTGAACTCTTATCTACCATAAACAGCATAAGCGTGTCCCAAGGGAAATTCTGCCGGTACAGACCTTTTCTTTTAACTATTGACCACTTATCTACCCTAAACAGCATAAGAGAAATGATGCCGATACGGATCTTTTCTTTTAACTATTGATCACGTATCTACCCTAAACAACATAAAGGAAATGTTGCCGGTACGGATTTTTCTTTTAACTATTGACCACTTATCTACCCTAAACAGCATAAGGGAAATGCTGCCGGTACAGATCTTTTCTTTTAACTATTGATCACTTATCTGCCATAAACAGCATAAGGAAAATGTTGCCGGTACGGATCTTTTCTTTTAACCATTGATCACTTATCTACCCTAAACAGCATAAGGGAAATGCTGCCGGTACGGATCTTTTCTTTTAACTATTGACCACTTATCTACCATAAACAACAAAAGGGAAATGTTGTCGGTACGGATCCTACTATCATCTTTGCTTATTAACTTAGATAAATTATTTTAAATAAGCCTTTGTTATTATTCTTACAATCTGTGCTTATTAATTTATCCTAAGTATTAAAATAAGCCACATTCTGTTCTGTTTTCTTATTATAACCTATGTTTTAATCATGCTTATTACTTAACCCAAGGTCTAAGTGTGAAAAATAGCTTCTTTCATCTTTTACTCTTTTTAGTTATAATTCTAAGTTATAACTATGCCAATCACTTTAATTTAGTCTAATTCTAACATCAATATCATAATTAGGCTCAATTTCAGTCTTACTTCCATTTTTATTAGTCTTTACAATTTACATCTTATCTTTCGTTATTTCAGTATTCATATAATTTTAATCCATATTCGCGTTTAATCTATTCTAATCCATACGCGAAGAAGAAGGAGACATAAAATAAAACTGAAAATAGAAGAAAATCCAAAGCATAGGAAAAAGGATGTAAATAACACATGAATAACAGTAAATAAATTAAAATATTGTAAATAAACTGTAAATAAATGAAAAAACTATAATTAACAGAAATAAACTAAAATTAACTGAAAATAATAGCTAAAAGAAATAGACTGAAAATAATTCTAAAAACTGTAAATATACTACTAAAAAGGTTATTCCAAAAATCATAGTAAAACTACAACTATTGGAAACACTATTATTTTAAATTACTTAAAAATCTAAATAATTACAATCACTCATCTCTGGTCCTTATCTCTTCCCTTTGGGCCTTCATGGATCCACTTGGTGTTGTTGAATATTTTTATTAAAAAGATTCTCTCCTTGGAAAATTATTCCAGTTAGGGTCCTTCCTGAAAAGGTGAATCAAGGCAGAGAAAATCTAAAATGAGAAAAAGTGTTAGGACTAAGGTTTTATTTATAGGGGTAGAAGTGGATCTCGGACCGTTAGATTTGGGGACTGAATAGGATGCAACCACGTCATAGACTGAATAGGAGAAATCAGATGCAAGAATGGAAGGACCGGATTGAATGAAATAATGCAAAACACCGCATATGAGGCTTTTGGAACGAACTGGAACGAAGTATTTTTCTTCGTTCCTCAAATGTTAGGCAGGTCGACCCTGAGGTCGGCCATCCATAGGGCATGTTCGACTGGCCGGTCGACCGTTGCCTTGGAATGGTCGACCTCCCAACATATATAAATTATTATTATTATTATTATTATTATTTCTTTTGATATCTTGTTTATTCCGTTTCTTACTCATATTAACTCGGATTTTGACGTTCTATATATGGAAATTGACCAGAAAATTACTACAGACCCAATGGTGCAACTCCCATGGCTCAATTCTGGTAATTTCATAAAGTTATTTTGTTATTTAGTTAATTAACGAATTAATTATTATGGGTTAAATTTCGGGTTGTTAGAGGTAGTTCATGTTATGCTATTCCTGTTAGGCTATTCCTGTCCGACAGTTCCTGTTAGGTTATTTCTATTAGGTTGTTTTTGTTCCTGTTAGGTTGTTCTCAGCTTTCTCCAACTTGTCATCCATTACTGTTGTAAGCTTGGCTCTCCAGAAAAATGTCCTGCAGTATTGTTGAAAGTTTGGGTATTTATAGGAGTGAAGGTATATGAAGGTTTGGTCGATAAAATAGACAGCTTCCCTGTATAACATGCTATGTTCGGTTATTTCCATATATAGAAGATACGTCCCAAAACTTTCATATATTCAAGATTTCCTTTCCATATATGCTCTGTTCGGTCTAGTGGTATTGGCTCGGTGTTAGTTGGCTCGGTGGTGCTTGTTCGTTCGGCAGTGCCTAGTTCGGTATTGCTTGGATAGGTGGTTTGTTGGTTCGGCAGTAGCTCTGGTTCGATAGGTAGTTGGTTCGCTGGTTCTCCAAGTGCCAAGCATATATTCTTGTCCAGTAGCTTTAATAGTAGACAAGAAATCTGTCCGGTAGTTGGACGACCATATAGGAATTTATGTCCGGTAGTTTGACAGTCAAACAAGCGAGTATGATGTGATTTCCCCTGCATTTTCCCACCCTTCACTTGCCTTAATTCAGGAGCTTCTTGCTTCTTTATTTGGGATAGTTAGACGAAGTGATGATGCTTCGATGTTCAACTCCTACAATGCTTGCTTGATCTCTAGGGATCACACATAACAATTATTGGTTCCTAGATCTGTGATTGGAAAAGCTCCAATGCTGCAAATCTTAGGGTCGGTCTGCCACAACTCGATGTTGGATGATAGACTAGATGATTGGATAAGTGTGAGATGACTCCTTGCTATTAAGAAGTGCTCCAATGATTCGGTTAGACAAGATTTTGTTAGGAAGGGATTTGGATAAGGAGTCGCTAAAGCTCCAAGCTTGCCTACCATTATTGCTCATCTACTCTTCTGTTCCATAAAAATAACGCATTTGTCAAGAATCAAACTCCTGACCTATCTGTTAGATGCTTGACACACAAACACTTGAGCTACACATTTTTGTCATAACTCATCCATTTTAAGTCAGAATTGGAATAAAGCTTGGACCAATAATTTTGCCGTTGAGTAGAACACTTCATTACCCCTAAATGTTCCATTTGCATGGAGCAAGGTGTAGCTCTCTGTTGGGTGCATTTCCACCACCACCGAACCAAAGGGAAGAAGGCACCACCGAATCACTCACTGCTGAACCAACATATTCTCGGACCAGAGCCACTGCCGAACCAACATATTCCCGGACCAGAGCCACTGCCGAACCAACGTATTCCCGAACCAGAGCCACTGCCGAACCAACATATTCTTGGACCAGAGCCACTGCCGAACCAACATATTCCCGGACCAGAGCCACTGCCGAACCAGCATATTCCCGGACCAGAGCCACTCCAACCACCTCTGAACCAAGGCGTTGCCGAACCAACCTGGCCAGGCCAGATTGCACCAGCCCAGGCCCACCAGCAGCTATATGCATCCAAGACCCCTACCCCCAACCTCACTCTATAAATAGAGGGGTAGGGGTACAACAATGGGGACAAGTTTGAGAGCTCAAGCACGGATAGAACTTTCAAAAAACTTTCATATACTTGTATCAAAGCTTTGTACTTGTAATCTGAACAAGAAAGGAGAAAAAATATATAAAGTGGACGTAGGCACATTCTGGCTGAACCACTATAAAACTGTGTGTCTTTTACAGTTTAGTCCCTTCTTTTTACATATTTGCATAAATCACCCAGATCACTAAAAACAACATAAAATCGACTAAATCATACGACTTGGAGGTGTTTGCCTATTTTTTGTGCAAACATTTTTGGTGCTTTCACTGAGAAGGCTGAACCCCGGACTTCAGCTTCCCCCACTTAACTTTCTTCCTATCAGCGTCGCACATTACTTGGAAGACATGCCTCCCAAGCAGAAGAAAGACGTTAACAAAGGAAAAAACATCGCAACCAGCAGTCGTCTAGATCCAAAGGTCACAGATCAAGTAAATCGTCCCCTTCCAGCAGCAGTACCAAATGAAGGTCAGGCAAATCCGACAAGCCCTGCCACAGAACAGTCGGCAGCAATTACTAGGGCAGATCTAGACAGGGTTGTGGCTGAAGTGACTAACCGCTTCACATCCCAATAGGAAGCCTTGGTGGACCAACTCATTTCACGCTTAAGGGATGCTGAAGAGTCCAACCGCAACACTGAATCATGGGGTGAGTCCAAGTCTGGAGGATCTCAGAGACAACAAAGATCTTCCTTCTTCGAAGGAGCTAACGATAGAAGCGGCCATAGTAGGAGTCGAGACCGAGCTCAGCCCGAAGTTAGACCTGAGGAAACGCTTGGAACCGAACCCAACGGGGGAGGTACCGGGCGGAGGTCAACTGTAGCCGAGCCTGTCGTACTGCCTAACCACGGAAACACCAATGAACGGGGCCGAGCTAGAGTCCAGCCCGAAGTTGGACCCGAGGAAGTGCTTAGATAAGAACCCAGCAGGTGAAGATCAAGGCAAGGGCCAACTGTAGCTGACCCTAGCATGCTCCTAGAAGACCAAAGACAGCCACTGGAAAATATCAGGAATGATAGACGATACCATCCCTACAGGTCATCTGGACGGAATCAATCCCACAGAGTAGAACCGAACTCATTTCTATCTGCTCCAAATTCTGATGAAAGGATGGCACGCTTGTTCAGAGAGTGCATCCAACGGGATCAAAGAGATCGAGGGATAGGCGCTAGGGTAACCAGCCCCTTCGCCCGCAATATCGAAATTACCATCACCCCCCGAGAATGGAAAATGCCAATAATGGAACCTTACAAAGGAACCTCCGACCCCGTTGTACACTTACAGAGATACACACAGCATATGCTCATGAGTGGAGCAATAGAGGGAGTACTGTGCAAATGCTTTCCGCTATTCTTAGCAGATCTAACTACCTTCTGGTTCTGTCATCTACCCCAAGGATCCATCAACTCGTGGGAGATGCTGAAAGAAAAATTTATCAGCCAGTTCCGCATTCATGTGGAACAACCCAAGGATGCTTATTCCTTATCCAGTATCAAATAGAAACCTGAAGAGAAGCTGCAGCAATATCTAACCCGATTCAATGCCGCAGCGGCCGCAGTCCAAGATGCCGATGAGAAGCTTATCCTAATGGCCCTCTGTAGTGGTGTGCATCCGGATACTAAATTTGCTAGAAGATTGACAAAAGAAAAACCAGCTACTTTACCCGATTTCTTCCATGAAGCCGGGAAATATATGAGGCTTGAAGACGCTGCCACTGAGGGGCAATCAGGGCAAAAAAATAAGACAGCTCACGGCAACACGCCCACTGTAGTAAAGGACGTTCGAAGAAATGATTCTAGAGACAATGCTGGGGGCAAGAAGGGAGAAAAGCGCCTATATCGGCCAGGACCGAGATTCGACACTTACACTCCTTTGAATGAAACCATCAAAAACATCTTCCTTGCCACCCAAGACGAAGTTAGATACAAACGCCCACCATACAAGAAGGAATCAGATAACACACTTAAATCTGGAAAGTTCTGCAGCTTCCACGAATCTCATGGGCATGATACCAATGAATGCCATCATCTCCGGGACTTGATTGAAGAACACATCAGAAGGAAGAAACTGGAACGCTATGTAAAAGGTCAGAACAGGACTCCAGCTCTTGCCAATGATAACCCAAGGCTACCCTCCCCAGAGATAGGCAGAGGAAATCGCAACACTAGCGGTTCCAGTCAAGAGAAGATAGTGGTCCATACCATCTCGGGAGGACCACACATCGCTGACAGAAGCTGGGCAGAGATGGAGAGATATGGAAAGTCACTTAGAAACAATGAAGGCTGCGTTAATTCTGTTATAGAAGAGCGCCACCCGAAGCGGAAAGAGAGTGATGACATCACATTCAGTAGGCTTGACCTAGAGGGAAGGCAGTACCCTCACATGGATCCCATGGTTATCTCTACCCGGCTCGGTCCAGCCGAAGTTTTCCGAATTCTAGTAGACACTGGAAGCTCAGTAAATATCCTATTCAAACATGCATTCAACAAAATGAAACTGTCAATAAAGGATGTTACTCCCTGCAATAAACCACTACACGGTTTCACTGGAGATGCGAAGATGCCCCTCGGGCAACTGGACCTCTTTGTTGAAATAGGAAGTCATCCCCGCTCCGTTGTACGGAAACAGACATTTGTACTGATAGAAAACCACTCGGCCTACAATGCCTTCTTAGGAAGGCCGGCCTTGTCTGACTTCCAAATTGTCCTGGCCCCATGGTGCCTAAAGATGAAATTTCCAACGAACAATGGAGTAGGGGAAGTAGAGGGAGACCAGGACATTGCTCGAGACTGCTATGTAACTGAACTTCACAACAACCACAGGAAGGATAAAGGGAAGAGTGTAGAGATTGCCATCTGCACAAAAAGTTCGGAAGCATAGCAACTAAAGAAAGCCCCTCCTCTTCGATATACCAGCGACCCTTTCAATGAATTAGACCCCAAGGACAAAGAGGAGGAGGGCACCGTCGAGCCTGCAGAAGCTATGGAATTTGTATCTGTAGACCGACACGACTCGAGTAGACTATTGAAAGTTGGGTCCCAACTAAAAGCAGAATTGAAGGAACAACTCATTGATTTTCTCCGCCACAACTTGGATGTATTTGCATGGTCACACGCTGACATGACCGGAATCTCACCTGACATAGCATGCCACGTACTAAAAATTGATCCTACCAAGGCACCAGTAAAACAGAAAAAGAGAAGTATGGGGGCATAACGATCATCAGCCCTCGATGAAGAAGTAAAGAACCTACTTGCCAATGACTTCATACGAGAAGCTATCTACCCAGAGTGGATCGCCAACCCGGTGCTGGTAAAGAAGGCTAATAGGAAGTGGCGAACGTGCATTGATTTCTCCAACTTAAATGATGCCTGCCCGAAGGATTGCTTCCCACTTCCCCGAATCGATCAGCTTGTGGACAGCACAACCGGGCACGAACTCCTATCTTTTTTGGACGCATACTCAGGATATAACCAAATTCCTATGCATGCTCCCGATCAAGACCACACTAGTTTCATCACTGATCGGGGATTGTACTGCTACAAGGTAATGCCTTTCGGACTTAAAAACGCAGGGGCCACCTATCAGCGCCTCGTCAACAAGATGTTTGCAGGGCTAATAGGAAAAACTATGGAAGTTTATGTGGATGACATGCTGGTAAAGTCAAGGGGAGCCGACGATCACGTAAGCCACCTGGATGAAATGTTTCAAGTACTTCGCCAATATGGAATGAAGCTGAATCCCCTAAAGTGCTCCTACGGAGTATCATCAGGAAAGTTTCTAGGATTCATCGTCCATGCTAGAGGGATTGAAGCAAACCCTGAACAAGTCCGAGCTCTGAGAGATATCAGGATACCTTCTACCCGAAAGGCAATGCAGAGCCTAAATGGGAAGGTGGCCGCCCTGAGCAGATTCATCTCCAAAGCGACCGACAAATGCATCCCCTTCTTCGAAGCTCTAAAGAAAGAGAAAGGAAAATTCGAATGGACTGACGAATGCTTAACAGCTTTCCTTAACTTAATCGAACACCTCCAGAGACCACCAGTACTCTCAACTCCGAAAAAAGGCGAAGAACTATACCTATACCTTGCTGTGTCATCTCATGCTCTAAGCGCCGCGTTGGTTAGAGAAGACGAATGCACGCAGCGACCAGTATACTTTGTAAGCAAGAGGTTTAGAGGGGCGGAAGCCAGATATCCTAAACTTGAGAAACTAGCTTACTGTTTGCTAATCACATCACGGAAACTGCGTCACTACTTCCAGTCCCATTCCATCAGAGTTCTGACCGATCAACCACTGAGGCAGGTACTCCATCGTCCCGACACTTCTGGGCGACTACTTAAATGGTGCATTGAACTAAGTCAATATGATATCACTTACCACCCTCGTACCGCCATCAAGGGACAAGCCATGGCCGATTTCATTGCCGAATTCACTACCAACGAAGGTAAGGAGCAATCGGAAATAGCAGAAGACATCAAGTGGAGTCTCTTTGTGGATGGTGCGTCAAACGAACAAGGCTCGGGGGCAGGTGTGGTAATAATCACTCCCAGGGGAAATAAGTTACACTATGCTATAAGGTTGGAATTCGCTGCCACCAACAACGTTGCAGAGTATGAAGTAGTGATAGCTGGATTAGAACTTGCCTTAGAAATCGGAGCCAATTCTTTGTGTCTCCATAGCGATTCTCAACTTATTGTAAATCAAATACTAGGAGAATTCCAGGCTCGAGAAGAACGACTCATGGCATATTTAAAGAAGACCAAGTTGCTTCTCAATCGATTGGATCGCTATTTAATCAAACACATCCCTTGGGAAGAGAACCAAGAGGCCGACGAATTAGCGAAGCAAGCTAGCATGAGAGACGACACTATCTCCGAAGCACTAGCCATCTCAAAGCAACTGACCCCAAGTTTTGAGCAAGTGAATCTGATAGCTGCAACCGAAGAAGCAACTTGGATGACTCCCATCCGAGACTACTTACAAAGTGGCACACTACCTAACGGGCATAACGAAGTCAAGAAAATCTTGAGGAAAGCTTCCCGCTACACAATACAAGAGGGCATCCTCTATCGGCGCGGTTTCTCTAACCCCTTATTAAGGTGTGTCGCTGGAAGAGAAGCCAAGGAAATCTTATCCAACATCCATCAAGGAAGCTGCGGAGATCACACTGGAGGGCAGACGTTGGCAAAAAAGATACTCCGATATGGATATTTCTGGCCCACCTTAAGCAAGGACGCCTTAGATTTCGTCAAAAAATGTGACAGATGTCAGAAGTTTGCTAAGATTCCGCGGCTACCAACAACTGAGATTACTCAAATGACTAGCCCTTGGCCCTTTGCAGTATGGGGAATTGACTTGATTGGTGAACTGCCAATGGGCCGAGGCGGGGCCAAATATGCTATAGTGGCAGTCGACTGTTTCACCAAATGGGTGGAAGCAGAACCCCGAAATAAAGTATCTTCAGCAAAAGTCATTAACTTCTTGATCAAAAATGTTCTGTGCAGGTACGGAGTCCCATTCAAAATCATATCGGACAATGGACTTCAGTTTGACAGCGAGGAGTTCGCCAACTGGTGCCAAGAGCACGGAATTCACAAAAGCTTCTCATCTGTAGCTTATCCCCAGGCAAACGGACAAGTCGAAGCCGTCAACAAAATTCTCAAAACTCTAATAAAAAAGAAACTCGAAAAGTCAAAAGGCGCTTGGGTGGATGAACTTCCTACGGCACTGTGGGCCTATCACACATCTTTCAGAACATCAACGGGGCATACTCATTTCTCTTTGGCATACGGATCGAAGGCTATGCTCCCAGTTGAAACTATAGTGCCTTCCCACCGTAGGATCCACTATAACCCAGAAGAGAACGAAGAACTCCTCCACATGTCTTTGGATCTAATTGAAGAGAGAAGAAACGATGCAGCACTCAAAACATCAGCTCATAAGCAAAAAGTGGCAGCACAATACAACTCCAAAGTCAAGCATCGTAGCTTACAAAAAGGAGATCTTGTCCTCAAGCGAATCTTCCCGTGCCCTAGAGCGCTAGATCCAATCTGGGACGGACCATATGTAATTCATAAAGATCTCCACAATGGAGCTTATATTTTGTCAACAGTGGACGGGGAGGTGTTCCAAAGGGCATGAAACATCCAACACCTTCGTCGATACTTTTCTTAACTTGCACTGCCCATATAAAGTGAATTAACAAAGAGAATCAGTGGACGTAGGCATTTTCATGCCGAACCACTTTAAAAACCTTGTCTCTTTTTTTTTAACTTGTTCCTTTATATCTTGGTTGCTTGTTAACTTTATCCTTTTCTGTTGAACAAAATCCTGTGCAAATAGCATTTTCATTCAAGGCGCTCCACAGCGCGACTTCTCCTGGACAAGACCTAACAGGTACTATACGAATCTATGCCCTCGCCAATGAGACACTTTTGCTCCAGCATCCCTCTGCTGCGAGTTAACTCATTGCTCGCGATGGCCCTCAAAACCAACTGTAATGAGCCGATTATAAGCCACCAAGAAGGCCGACTATAGCCAAGGCAGCTCATTACGGCGTTCGGCTCGCCGGCAACTGTGAACCTACTTTAAGCCCCAACATAAGGTGTGGCCAGCCAGGGGTAGTTAACGGTTGACGATCGGCACCCACGCTAGCCGGCCATAGTAAATCGAATAATACCCACGATTACGGGCCATAATGGCCCGGGTAGTTACTATGCACGATCTCAGCTCCGATGCGTCTTAAGTACGGCTGTGGTAAAAAAGATTAACTCCTCGCGGAGGCGTAAGATGGGTGGCAAATGTCTCCAAGACCCACAACTAGGGAAAGTGACTACAAAGCCCGTTTGCCACGAACTTAAGCACATCGAAGGCCTTCCGTGATTGGAAGTTTTATTATTTCTCATATTTCAATTTTATTTAAAAAACTTTCCTCCTATCCTCTATAACGATCCCTAAAGTACAGGACATAGAATAGGAGACATTCGCTAATGGGAGTGGGAACTCACAACTGGACACTCGGCAGCATTCCATACTTGGTCACGCAAGGCATTCAAAGCCACCATCTTCAACTAAAAAATAAAGGGCGGTACTTTCTTCTTTTGTGCATAAATACGTAGTTATTCACACATCACATTAACATTGCAAGATATGAAATTGTACTTTAAGCAAGAACTTGGCGTCAAACACAATTGAATTGCAGGCGTATGTATAGCTATATTTCTTATACAAAATGTCAAAATAACAAAAGCATTTGAATACGACAGAATCAGCTTAAGTTAAAAATTACACGTCAAGAATAATATTGTTTATTACAAGTAGCATAATTACAACCTAAAAGTTACATTACTGTTTTGGGACTAACATATACAACAATGTTAAGTCCACAAAAAGATATCCAGGTCAAGTCAAGGAGCCGGCTGCATCGGAGCTTTGCCCGTGTCCTATAGCCCACCTGTCCGGTCAAAGAAAGAATTCATTAGTGATAAGCAACCAAGTTAACGGAAAGACTAGGAGGGAAGACTTACCAGCGCCTGCTTCCTGACCATCCTGATCATCATCCTCTACTTGCACACCTTCCTCCTCAGCGGCAAGCAGCCGCATACCCTCCTTCACCGCCACCTTCTCCTCCTTAGTAAACTGGGCAGTAACCACATCCATTCTGAAGACCATGCCACCCTCCTTATCTGCATCAACCCTAGCCTCCTCTAGATCCCTGAGATAAATCCTGGCCATAACTCGGGGGTAATCATCCATCCAGGATAAGTTACCATGTTTCCAAGTGCGGAAATACATATCCTGGAGCATCTCATCCATCATCCCCTCGTTTTCCTCAAGCTCCCTCATTCGGGCCTCAGAAGCACGCAACTTTGCAACGGTAGCATCCCTCTTCGATCGATATCGTGAGCGGTCAGCCTGAAGAGATATCCTCATCGCCTCCATCTCCTCCTTCAACCTGGACTGAACAAGCTCCGCGGCCTTGAGTCTCCCCGATAATTCCTGTACCCGATCGAGGTCCGCTTGTCGAACCTCATCCACCGTCGCAATGGCCATGTCAATCCGCTCCTTGCAGGCCGCCTCCATTTTTCGCAACTCTGCCCTGCTGGCCTCTTCCATAGTCATCTTCAGTTGCCTGGATGCAGCCTCGTGCTGAGAAATTTGAATGGCTTAATCGGCAAGTTGCTTAGCTTGGTCGGAAACCATTAACCGTAACCGAATGTTCGCACTCCCAATTTCCTCCCCGGCCTTGACTAGTCGGGCATGATGCCCCATCAATTTCCTGGTCTCCTCGGCAACCCGGTCGATGTTCGCCTTAGCTTCATCCCCCAGAGTTACAACCCGGGTGGTGAGCAAATCAAGGTCCAGGGACTTAGCTTCGTCAAGCACCCGTACCATAGGATTGCGAGGGTGAAGATGCTCACCAGTAGCCTCATCGAAGGAGATGTCATGAGAAGCTGGGTCCAGGTCTGGATGACCCGCAAACGGATTACGAACCAAGCCAGGGTGATCTATCGGGGTGAAGGTTGGATTCTCAGATGGATGTGGGGAAGGCATCAACTCAGTATCATCCTCCGTAATATCGTGAATAGGTTGGAGTGGGGTCGGAGGGCCAGGAAGAGATTCAAACGAAGATCGACTCCTCGTCCTCTTTTGTATATCTTCTTCAATAACTCCAAGAAGAGGACGATAGCCGACTACGTCTCCAGGGCGGTTAGTAGGAGGCTTCGGTTTGGCAGAAGCTTTGAGGAGTTTGTATTGTTCAAGCCTGTGCCGAAGATCTGAGGTCTTGGCTGTTTTGCCCGCTCCTGGAATGAAAACCAAGTGTCACCAGCATGCATTGAGCCATCATTCAAGAATTAAAAAAAAATAAAGAGAAATTCACCTTGAATCGCAGAAGTTGCCCTAGTAGAAGCACTCCCGGAAGATAAATCGGCGCCGGTCCCGGCCTTATCAGCTTTCTTGGGATTCTCCGCCAAGGCCGGTCCTTCCTCTAACTCTTCGAAGGCTTGGCGGAGAGCATCATCCGTCCACTCTTGGATCACGCCTGCCTGCCCAGGAGGCAAAGCCCCGGTGCCATCACCGCCCTGTCCTTCGCCACCATCATTGCCATGACGATCACCGTCACCTTCTCTACCACTTCCACTCTCTGCCTCACCTCCTTCATCCTCGCCTTTTTCCCCCTCCACATTTTCCTCCTCCTGAACATCTGGATGTGTGCTGGGAGAGGGTCCATCAGACTTCTTGAGTTTCTTCCCCTGGCGACTGGATGTATCGAGAAGGGTCTCCTTTTGCTGCTCTTCGTCGTGGCCCCTCCTGTAGCTTTGGCAGCCCTCTCCTCCGCCGTGTCTCTCTGCTTGACCACGGACTGATGTGGTAGAATAAGGTTGTGCCCCAGAAGTGTAGCGTTCCTGATCAGGTAAGAAGCCGACCTATCCCTTCCCGTAATGGCTTCTATTTCCATAGCCATCTGAACCAGGCGATCGTTCTCCACGATCGCAAAACCACCTGTCGCTAGCAAGAAATAAAAGCACATGAGAAAAAGCATTGCAGTCAGAATGGAAATCATAAATAAGCTTCAACTTACAGCCAGAGGTGAAGCGACGAATAGAGACAGAGTCATCCTTGACGAAAAACCATTCTTTCTTGAACATACTGAACTTCGAATATAAGTCCAGGACCGGCTTGAAAGATACGGCTGATTCCAAGCTAATGTATGGAGACCCCTTCTTATAGCCTCTCAAATTGTACAAATACCGGATCTTCCGGTTGGAGGGAGGACGCCCGTATCTCCTCTGGAAAATGACAAAAAGGCTCACCAGGATAGCGTAGGAGTTAGGCTGAAGCTGAAATGGAGCCACCTTCAAGTAGGTGATGAAGCTGAGTATCCAAGCATTGATCGGGGGAATGGCCCCACACATACAATGGTACCTACTATAGGCGAAATATCCTTCGGGGGGATTATATGGCATCACTCCTTCCCCCGGCAATAGCATACGCGCTCTGTCAATCCCAAAGGAGCGAGAAATAATGTCAAGCTGTTCGCCTTTGAGAGAGCTAGGGAAGCAGTCGGGAGGTGAGTTAAGAAGCTCCTGAGGGCCATACCCATCTACTAGTGACCTCGGGGTGGGCCCATGACGTCCCAGTCCTGACTGAGTTGGGGGCACTGCGGAAGGATCTTCTCTGTCCTGAGATTTCTTCTTTTCTGATCGAGTTTCAACTTTATGAAACATTATCTGCAACACGAGAAAACACATTGTTAGAATAAGGATGTAGAGACATAAAAAAGCAAGTACATACGGCATGGAATATCGTTCATAATTCAAAACTTAAAAGCCCGATCGGTAGTTCGAGACTAAAGTTCATTTAGCACTCAAGGTCATCAGGTAGTTCAAGGCCTGGAATTCATTCGGTACTCGTGCTCTCCGATCCCATTCGGTAGTTTAATCATAACAGTTCATTCAGCAGAAGGAAAACCTCACCTGGTCTGGTGGTCGAGCCAGGTTCGGTACTTAGTTGATTCGGCAATTTCAAACAATCGAGTCTGGTTCGGTACTTAGTTGATTCGGCAACTTCAAACAGTCGAGTCTGGTTCGGTATGTAGTTGGTTCGGCTATTTTAGACGATGGAAGATGAACAGAAACATGAAGCCCGTATTTATAGGCAAACAAGGATGACTGAACCAACTGGTTCGGCACGTAGGACCGAATGAAACAAAGCACGACATATGCTGGCATATGCCCCACTTTGGGGGGAAAATGTTGGGTGCGTTTCCACCACCACCGAACCAAAGGGAAGAAGGCACCACCGAATCACTCACTGCCGAACCAACATATTCCCGGACCAGAGTCACTGCCGAACCAACATATTCCCGGACCAGAGCCACTCCAACCACCTCTGAACCAAGGCGTTGCCGAACCAACCTGGCCAGGCCAGATTGCACCAGCCCAGGCCCACCAGCAGCTATATGCATCCAAGACCCCTACCCCCAACCTCACTCTATAAATAGAGGGGTAGGGGTGCAACAATGGGGACAAGTTTGAGAGCTCAAGCACGAATAGAACTTTCAAAAAACTTTCATATACTTGTATCAAAGCTTTGTACTTGTAATCTGAACAAGAAAGGAGAAATAATATATAAAGTGGACGTAGGCACATTCTGGCTAAACCACTATAAATCTGTGTGTCTTTTACAGTTTAGTCCATGCTTTTTACATATTTGCATAAATCACCCAGATCATTAAAAACAACATAAAATCAACTAAATCATACGACTTGGAGGTGTTTGCCCATTTTTTGTGCAAACACTCTCTAAGGTAGGGTTCAAGTTGGTTAGGTGTGGACAAATTTTAAAATGATCATTCCAATTAGTAGCTCGGATTGAGATGTGGTTTCAACCTAGGTGCATGTCCTGACCTTGGGTATATTTGACAAGTGATTTAATTATGTTATTTGACTGTGCCAATTTTGCAACTAACACTTCGCCTTGCCGCTGTGATTACATGATGATGCCTTCATCACACACACACACACACACACACACACACACACATATATATATATATATATATATGGCAACGATCGGCTACACCTCATTCTTGCTACTCCTTTGTCCCCCATTTCCGATTTCAACCACACATTCCGAGTTTACTAATATAATAAGGTACAAAGAGAGAGAGAAAATATATTATTTAAATCAGAATGCGTGGTTGAATTAGTGGGAAAAAAGACTTCTATTCCTCCCTGATTTCAGCCACATTCTGATTTAAATAATATAATGAGAGTACAAAAAATTAAATTATTTAAATCGTAATGTGTAGCTGAAATTAAGGGGAATAGAGGTGTATCCAATCCTTGCCTATATATATAGACAGTAATGTAATATTATATGCACATATCCATTTACAATATTAAGTATGTTAACACTCATAATTATTGCTAAATTAAACTAATATTAAAATATACAAACAAAGATTTGAATTACTAAATAACTCTGAAATATTTTAAATATGTTTTAATACACAATTAAATATTTATTCATTATAACATAGATAATCTTGTGCAACTTTAATAAAAGATTTTTTTTGAAATTGCACCTTCTACTCCATATATCAGGTCCAACAAGGATGGGGATTGGGTTGCTAAAGATGGAGTGAATATTAATAAGTTAACATACATGATATATCATAATTTAATGATGTTGGCTTATGTAGTTTAATACAGTTCCAATAGATCAAAGCGCAATGCCAAGTTGGACGGGGATGCTCGTAATGCTAGTAGTTATGTAGGTCCAGACAGTCATTACATACTACGGTCTTTAGATGTGAATCTTGTGTGAATATTAACAAGTAATGCAAATTAGGGTGGTACAGTGCGAAAAGTAGGTTGTAAAAGTATAAAGTGTTATTAGCAAAGCAATATCGTGGTATAGAATACTTAGGAAATTATATTGATAACATGGAATTATAAATACAGGGATAACTTCTTGGGTTATAATGAATGGTTATAGACCTTACAGAATTTCAAAGGGGTTAATGACAAATTAACAATGTTTAATTGTGTACGACCATGACTATCGCCTTTACACAAGATTGATTGATGTTAACATGAATTAGGGATTTGAAACATGTACTGATTAAAACTTGACTTGATTTTATAATACATGCTCATTAGTGGATAAACATGATATAATCATTAAAAAATATAAATTGAATAATACGTTTTATTTCTTGGCTAAACAGACACCATGGTGATAGGTTAATAGTGATCCTGAAAATCTACATGTTTTTAGGTTGTTAGTGATCGTGTAAAAATAAAACGTGTTAGTTGTTAATTAGTATCCCTTAACCATATGTCATGCATCAGTGTAAGCAATTATAAGATGTTCAATTGTGAAGGATTTCCTGTGGATTCTCATTATGCTACAGATGCATGTCTATTTTATTGTTTCCTCATCATTTATTATTTATCATATTATTCATACAGATAGGATGCAAGTTATTAGGATATGAATTAAGGTGTTTTTCATATAATGTTTGTTATGATATAACATATATTATGCTTCCGCAAATTTTGCATAAAGTGATTATATCATACCATGCATAGTTTGACTCATATGTTATAAGCATGTTTTCTAATAATTCTTGGGTACTCTCATGTCTAGGTTGAGAGTCAAATGTGCTATTAAACAATATTTTGGATTTCGACATGAGCAATGTGTTTGGAGACTATTTATATTTTGCTTGGTGTAAGGCCGGCTCTTTTTTCTATAAAGCAGACCTGTATATGATATTTTGCTAAACCCGATGTATTTTTAGCCATAGTGAATTGTCACGTGTGCATGATAACCATACATCGTGGTAGACTTGTGTGGTATTACATTTATGTATTTGCATCATTGTGGTTATGAGGATAATGTATTGTTTCGAATTTATTATAGCATGAAAAGTATCTTAAGTCTTTGTGCCAATATTGATGTAATGCAGTTGAATCAATAGGGACGACAATGGAGGCGGTTATATGATCTAAACTTGGTAGATCTACTCTTGTTTTAACCTGTCAAAACTCATCTCATTTGGTCATCGGGACGGGTAGACCCATGATCCATTCTTGAGAGCTCTAGGTTTTGGATCGGGTCGGGGCTTAGCAGATCCACCCCAATCCGACCCGCACTACCGAGATCTCACAATATCGCTTGTTACTGTAATGATGATTTGTTAATCATTTTACATATAAATGGTTAATTATGACATCGATATCATAATATTCCATTCAATAAGCTATGTAAAGTTTATAATAATTAGTTGCAACACTGA
This sequence comes from Allium fistulosum, assembly GCA_030737815.1. NCBI lineage: Eukaryota > Viridiplantae > Streptophyta > Magnoliopsida > Asparagales > Amaryllidaceae > Allium > Allium fistulosum. The sequence goes on along the minus strand of CM060901.1, from coordinate 519,058,898 downwards.
TAATAATTATACAATAACATAAGTATATTTTTTTGAACTATTATTGTATACTTCATTTTTATTATCTTTCTTTATTATTGTAAACACATTGTTATTTATATTGAATGCATCAGTTAGTGACAATCCCTCTTACAAATAAAAATAAATAAATATATGTACATCATTACATATATTTTTAATTAATACATTAAGCCTCAACGGGTCTTGGGGCGAGTCGGGTCTATCCTGACCCGTACAGGTTCCAGATTCGGAGCAAAAATCCGGTCCTGCACCGGGTCTACGGGACCGGTCTAAGGCGGGTTTTAAAAAAACCCGAGGTGGGTCTGGGGCACAAAAAACACGTCCCAACCCACCCTATTGCCATTTCTAGGAATCAAGTTATTGCTGATCCGAAAGATTAGAATACTTGAAATGATAGTATACAATGCTCCATTCTGGTAAACTTGCTCTAATAGCATGAGTATAGAATGACATTATAACCCAACCAGAAGGTTTTGTGATATACGGGCAAGAACTCGAAGTAAGTTTTATAAGTCGCTCTGTGATCTTAAATAAACACCAAAATAGTGACATAAAAAGTTTGATGAACTATAATATCTAAAGACTTTAGGAGTTGTGTACTAGATAAATGCATCTATTTCAAGTTTCATGCTAGTAAAGGTGGGATTATACACCTTTAAATAGATGATATCACGAAGTTGTGGTACCCAAAGCTAGTTTTAAGTGAAGGCCCTATTACAAGTATTAACTAGATTAATAAAATTAAAGCATCAAAGTAGTTTTTATGTGATATAGATAACAAATGAAGCAACAAAAAGAAACAATTATCTTGGTAATAATATTCCAGGTCATCCAACATTTCAATAAAAATATATTTAGCAATTGATTTGTGTTAGAAATTTTAATCATTAAATTTCAAGGAAAGAAGCTTATTTATCATGAATTTTAACATTCAGATCATATTAACATTCTGTAAATTGAAATTCATAATAAAGTTAATAAAAGATATAAAAAAATGTCCATCTTTTTGTGCAAATTTGTGATTTCTGAAATTGATATGATGCTCTAATCTTTTCTTTCAATTTCTTCAGATGAAAGTAAAAGATGAAAATTAGAAATTTGTTGGATTTCTAAATGTTGTTATTTTTAAATTTAGGAACTATGAATTGAAGGAATAGAGAATAAATTGATGCTCATTTTCCTTGCGCCTATCTTCTACTTTTATTTTCATACATTGGTTTTTGTTGGTGTCTATTATAAATTTTTAAATCTTGATTTTAACTTTTTTTCTATTTTGGTGTGCTAGTGTGCGAAATGAACCCAAAGTGGTAGCTTTAGTGGATTTACCCCATGATCACTTTTGACGATATGTTTATATTTGAGACCGATACTTTGAAGTATTGAAGAAACCAAATGGTTTCTATCTTCATGCTTTGACATGATGGATAGGAGAGTGGCTTTAGTAGTTTCAGGAATAAGAATTGGAAAATTATTTGAAGGATTAACAATCACTCGATCTGTCATATTAAGAATATCTTGGAAAAGTTATATTGTTTAGACTCAATAAGTGTCCAATCCATTTACTTAATGTTGTAAATGGTCGGATATGGATTCAAATAGTGTCATATACGTATCCGAAATTATTTTTAGATACTCGTATATACGAATACAGATGGATATCAGATATTTATCGGATATTCTTCGACCAGTTCACAACTAATAAATCTAAAAAAATAAATAGAAATTTTGGTTCATTATAAATCCATACTTAATTTTTTATAGATATAAAATAGTAAATGATAATCATTTTATATACCGAAATAAAAAAAATATAATCTTGATAAAAACCAGACAAATAATTCTCGAATTTGGGTGTGGCTATATCCGCATCTGTTTCCATTTTTTGGATATCAAATAATGTTTCATATTTCGGATATGGATACGGACGATTTTGGATTTTTATCGTACTCGTTGACAGCCCTACATTTACTCAAATATTATTAGGCTATCTATATTAATTTGAATATGCTAGAGTTAGGCATGTAAATGGTCAGATACGAATTTAGATAGTGCCATATACATATATATATCCATAAATCAGTTTTGGGTATATGATATCTACATCCACAGATGCAGATGGATATTGGATATTCATCAGATATTCTTCAACCGGTTCACAAGTAATAAATTTAAAGAAATAATTAGAAAATTTTATTCATTATAAATCAATTTCAGTACAAAATATGTAATAAATAATAAATATGCTAATAAAAATAATTTAAAGCATCAAATATTAATTTTTATACACGTATTAAATTTGTTTACTTAGATAAAATATTAATGACAATCATTTTATGTACTAAAATACACATAAAAATGACTATAATCTTGAAAGAAAACTAGAGAAATAATTATCAAGTGCAGATGCGATAATATCCTTATCTGTATCCTTTTTTGGATATCGATTAATTTTTCATACTTCGGATAAAGATAGGGAAAGATTTCAAAATTTTCAAACACTCATTGAGAGCCGTAGCTTGAGTTATTAGCAACAAGAGCCTAACATAAGAGCTAGCAATGCAAGAGCAAGACAATCTAATTGAACAAAATCCTTGCAGTAAAAAACTGAGAAAGAAGTAAAGGCAAAAATTCAATAACAACTGTGAGGAAATTACTGTAACCAATGTTAAACAATGGCTCTTTGCTTATGCTTTACTTTCTTACTTGAGATAATATATTCAAGATAATGATCGTTTTTCATATTTTTGAACCTTTTCTTCTTTCAGTTTGTTTATCATATGTTTCTTGTCATTTGTCTTTAATGTTTTCCAATCTTTTTCCATCTCCCGTTTTTCTACCTTTTCCTGACATTATTTTTTTATAGATATTCTTCAAGATTTGTTTGTTAGCATCACTTATTTTGAACAATATCCAATTGCGAAATGTTTTCCTCATGCCTTATAAAAATGGTCCGATATAATTGAGTTTGTATTAACAAGTGCAATATAAATATAGTGGAAATGGCGAGATACCTTATTTTTAACTTAATACATGGTCGCCTCTCTCGAAAACATGTTTAAATTTATCTTTTTTTACAAGTATGTACGTTTGATAGTAAATATACAAATATTTGCAATTTAAACTAAAAATATTTATAGTTTAAACTGCAAATATTTCTAATTTTTTTGAAATTAATTGCATGAGTTATTTGTGAAATCTATTTTTAAAAAGGGATGGAAGTGTATTTTGAAATTAAAAGCACTTTAAATTGTAAATATTTCTAATTTTCCTGAAATTCTTTGTAGTAATGGTTCATGAAGTCTATTATTGAGAAAAAAGATGGAAGTGTAATTTGAAACTAAAATTAAGGGTGCATGGTAAATCTTCTCATAATTATATTTGTTTGGAGCATCCCAACTTGTACTGTCTGCCCTTTTAACAACACAAAATTCCTGTCATATGCACCAAAATTGTAAACAATATAACCTTCAAAAAGCCAAACCATGCAAGCTAGCTACCCGCCCACCTTATAACACATGAAATTCCTGAAGTCTAAAAAGAAAATAGAGAGATTATATACTCGTGATAGATAATGAAAGTATAACCACGTATCGAGTTGGATTGTTAAAGCTTAAGATTGACCATTGTTGACTTATGAAAATATCTTATATGCTATAATAATATAACAAAACAAATTTTAGTAATAATGTTTGTCAAGAGTGATAAGATTTCAAAGGATAATTCTTCCAATAATTACACTCCCCCGCTAATTCTCTACTCTCTCTCACCTTCTAATTCTAAAGAGAAACCTCCCAATAAAGATGATGAGGGTTCTACTTAGTGAGGAGCCATCACCACCTTTTATATCCCAAGAAAGCCCATGATTTCAACCGCAATACATCAAAAATGGCCTGAAGGATTTAAGAAATAGACCTAATATTGATGCAAAAATCAAGATAGCCAATACATATGCTAATGCGCAACCTCAGCCCCAAGCCAAAGATAGCACTCAAGTGAATAAATCATCTTCTTGGGTGGACATGATCGAAAATGGCAGTCTCAATTCTAATTTTGATTTAAGCTATGTTGCACCCATCACCATTAATAACTGGTAGTGGTAGTGAAAGAGTAGGTCAGTAAGAGGACCAAAACAAAATAGAGATGTTCTATGATTACTTGAAATTGTTCTTTTTATCATCTTTTGAAAGCACTTGTATCAAGAACTTGGAATCTAACAAGTAATTTTGAAATTTACATAAGAAATAATAGTTTTCTTATCATCAAATTTGCAAATGCGCCTGATTGTGAAAAAACTATTAATGGAGGACCATATTTTATCAATGTAAAACTTATAATCTTAAAAATGTGAGGTAACAAATTAAATTCTGATAAGGATTTTCTTTCGACATTACCGATATGGATTACATTGCCACAATTGAATTTAAAAGTATGGAATAAAGAAGCTTGCAGTTCTATTGCAAGTGTCGTCGGGATTCCATTAAAATTGGATGAGCCAACACCAAATGAAATCCGACTTAGTCATGCAAGAATACTGGTTGAAATTAAATTCAATTTAGAGCTACTACAGGAGGCTTGCATCACAATTCATGATGATGGAAATATAGTGCAGAAAGTCGAATATGAATGGATCCCACCAAGATATATGGTTTGTGCCACTACAAAAAAAATATCCTATTACAACGCCCTTTTTACAACGGGCATTGGCTGCCCGTTGTAATAGAAGTCTATTGCAACGGTCCATTTAGGCCCGTTGTAATAGATGCCCTATACAACGCCCTTTTTACAACTAGCAATGACTGCCCGTTGTAATAGAATGCTATTACAACAGTCCTTTCATGCCAGTTGTAATAGATGTCAATTTTACAACGTTCATAAAATGCCCGTTGTAATAGATGCCAATTTTACAACGGTCACAAGATGCCCGTTGTAAGTGGTGCCAATTTTACAACGTTCATAACTCCCATTGTAATAGGTGTCAATTTTACAACGGGCTAAAATGCCCGTTGTAATAGGTGCTTATTGTTTATTATTATTAATGTTTAAATAATAATATTTAATTTGAAATATGAAAAAATTACCATTAATAATTAATACTAATAATTACTATTCAATAATCAATAATTAATAATTAATAAATAATTATTTTATTAAGTAGTTAATAATTAATAAACAAGTATTAATGTTTAATAATTAATAATTAACATTAAAAGTTAATAATTAAGAAGTAATAATTAATATTAATAATAAGAATTAATAATTAGTAATTAATATTTTATAATTAATAATTAATAATATGGTAATTTATAATTACTAATATCAATATTTAATAATAGTAAAATATTAATTATTTGAATAATTAATAATTGATAATATTAATATTTAATAATAATTTATTAATGATATTAATATTTAATATTAATTAATATTCAATAATTTATAATATTAATAATTTATAATATTAATAATTTATAATATTAATAATTTATAATATTAATAATTTATAATATTAATAATTTATAATTAATTATTATTTTTCCCTCCACGATGATTTCAGCTTGGTTTTGAAATTTTAATGGCGTCCGCTTCTTCTTCTTTTTCCTCTTCCTCTTTCTCTATTGATTCCGCCTCTTTTCCTCCTCTCTCCTTCTCTTCTTCTTCCTCAGCTTCTGTTCCTTCATCTTCCTCCCTCTCTAATTCAGTTGCGTTTCAGTCTGTTTCTCACAAATTTTCCTCTAACATTGATTCTCATCCTTTGAAATCTAACTGGTCTTCCCTCTTCAAATCTTTACCTCGTAATGCTGGATCATACAAACCGATTCATTTTGATATTTTGCGTGACAAACCCTCTTTAGATTTACCTGATCTAGTAAGAGAGGAAGGTTTAAAGTATTGGAATAATCACTTAGTTGGTTTCTTCTTGGATGGTACGCTCTCTTTCTTGATAGTGGTTAATTTCTTGAAAAAGTTTTGGAAACTTAAAGGTGAAGTTGAGTTTAAATCGGATGATTATAATTTCTATTTCAACTTTTCCAATCAAGAAGATAAGGATCTTATTCTCAACTCGGATCCTATCTTTATTAGGGGTAGAATGTTCATAATCACAAAATGGGATCCATCTATTGGTTTATCTCAGGCTCAGATTAAAAAAGTGCCGGTGTGGATCCATTTTCATAGGATTCCAATCATTCTCTGGACGTTGGTTGGTATTAACTGGCTGGCCTGTCATGTTGGTAGATTAATCTGTTTTGATAGTAGCACTGAAAAGCTGCAAAGATTTAAGTATGCAAAAGCACTTGTGGAGATTTCGCCTGATTTTGAGTTACCTGATTCTATTCATATTCCACAGTTGGGTAGTAACTGTCCTGATGTTCAACTGTCTTATGATTGGAAGCCTAAAATTTGCACTCATTGTAAAATCTTTGGTCATGACACTGTATCTTGTGAATCTGCAAATAAGGCCACAGATACTGATGGTAGTAAAAAGCATGATTTGGGGGAGAATGTAAATAGGGTTCAAGGTGATAATGATGCTAATACAGTTGACCATACTTGGAGAATTGTTAATAGAAGGAATAAAGGGGTATGGAAGAAGAAAGAATTAGTGGTTAAGGAAAATAATATATCAAATGTTGATTCTATCAATAGTATGGAAGTTGGCAAGGCAGTTGAGACTGAAGTACATCATGTAAATAGTTCCTGCTCTACAGACAACTCATTTGCAGTCTTATTAAATTCCTCTCTTGATACAACTAAGGATAGTATATCTGTTAGTGATGCTATTCCTCCTATTTCATCTTTATCTACTCACAATCTTTCCAATCTTTCATCTGAATCTGTTTCTAAAGCTGTCTCATCTGTTAGTGATGCTTTTCTTTCTGTTACATCTTCATCGGCTGAAAATCTTTCCAAATCTGTTACTAAAGTTGTCTCACCTGTATTCTCTAATGCATCTATCTCTGTTTCAACTTCATGCAGTTCTCAATTTAGTTCTAAATCCCCTTCCTCACCATATCTGCATTTGTCACCTCCAAATCATATTTTACTTCCACCTCCTTCTGTAACTAGTGAGTGTTCAGTTGTCTTGTCGAATTCTGGTACTACTGGTAATGTGAACACTGTTGATCTCAATAAAGGTAAGGATTATAAACCACATGAGGTCCTTCCTTTATCCTCATCAAAAAATAATTCTCATCCAAGGCATACAAGGAAGAATCCTTCACCTTTGCTTCCTCCACTTCCTCTTAAATGAATAATATTGATTTTTGGAATATAAGGGGGGCTAACTTACCATCTAAGCAATTTGAGATTAAGAATCTTATAGAGGAAAAGAAAATTCATTTGATGTGTGTTTCTGAAACTAAGCTTGACATTCAATCTACCATTAAGGCTATGCGTTTGATTGCTCCATCTTGGTTATATGATAACAATTTTCTTGAATCTAATTATGGCAGACTGCTTACTTTATGGAATCCTCATACTTTTAAACTTTCCAGAATAAGTGCCTCCGATCAATATATTCATTACAATTGTATTCACTTGCCTTCCAATTCAATTTTTCATCTTACCTCTGTTTATGCTCAAAATTCATTATCTTTGAGACAGGTTTTTCTAGATTTTCTTCCATCTTTAAACTCTTCTTCTATTCCTTGGCTAATTGGTGGTGATTTTAATTGTATGTTTGCAAGTAATCAAAAACTGGGTGGCTGTCCTTTATCTCTTAAGGATATTTCTCCATTAAACAGTGCTTTATTTCAATCAAATCTTATCTCTCCTAAATATCTTGGTTCAGATTTTACTTGGTCGAACAATAATAGGAGTGGTTATCCCACTTTATGTAAGCTTGATCATATTTTTATAAATCTTCCTTTTCTTCATTTTTGGCCAAAATCTTTTTATCATATTTTACATCCTTCTTTATCTGATCATTGTCCATTAATTTTTCATTGGGGAGTTGATGATCTTCGTGGTGGGAAGCACTCTTTTAAATTTTTTAATTTCTGGACTAAACAGGTTGATTTTCATGTTATTTTAAAACAGGTTTGGAATGTGCAATATGGTAGGGATCCTCTAACAAATATTATTCTCAAGATGAAGGCTCTTAAATTTCAACTAAGGAATTGGTCTGCAGCTAATTTTGGTAAAGATTTTAAACTATCTACTCAGATTAGAAATGAGCTTATTAGAATTCAAGAAATTCTGAGTGCTAGACCATTTGATTCTTCTTTACTTCAAATTGAATTGCAATTAAGAAATGCTCTGGAGCAAGTTATTCAAAAGGAAGTTTCATCACTAAAGCAGAAAATTCATTTGAGAATGGAAAGAGAGGCTGATAGGAATACTAAGTATTTCCATAACTTCCTAAAAGTTAAAAGGAACCGTGAATGTATTTTTCAGATAAAAGATATGTTTGGTAACACGGTGAATTCTTTTGATGGAATTAATGAAGCTTTTGTTCAATATTTTACATCTATCTTAGCACCAACCAACTTATTCATTCCTGATATCAAACCACTTTATGACATCACTCTTCCAACCATAACTGTCTCTCAGTCTAATTCTCTGATTAGTACAATATCAGATAATGAAATTAAATCTGCAGTCTTCAGTTTGGATAGTGATAGTTGTGGTGGTCCAGATGGTTATAATGCTCATTTTATTCAGCAGAGTTGGAAAATAATTGGGTCAGATATTGTAAAGGCTATTCAACATTTTTTTCTTTATAACAAACTCCCTATTGGACTTGCTGCCACTGCTATTGCTTTAATTCCTAAGATTGTTAATCCATCTTCAGTTGATGATTTTAGACCAATTTCATGTTGTAATATCATTTACAAAATCATCTCAAAAGTTTTAGCTAATTGATTACAATTGGTTTTTCCATCCATTATCTCAAACAACCAAGCTGCATATATTACTGGTAGATCAATAAGTGATAATATTCTGCTGACTCAAGAATTGATGTATGGTTATGAGAGGAAAAACATTTCACCAAGGTGCATGTTAAAGCTAGACATTAAGAAGGCCTTTGATTCTATTGCTTGGTCCTCTATTTTAGCTATTATGTCAAGAATGAATTTCCCAAAACCTTTTCTAGCTTGGATTTACACATGCATATCATCACCTATGTACTCTATTTCGAGAGAGGGTGGGCTGTATGGTTATTTCAAAGGTGTTCAAGGTGTTAGGCAAGGTGATCCAATCTCTCCATATTTGTTCATAATAGTTATGGAACTTCTTAATCCTATTTTGATGGATCTAGTTGTGAAAAAAGATCTTCAGCTCCATCCCAAATGTAAAAATCCAACCATTACTCACCTTCTCTTTGCAGATGATCTTATCATTTTTACAAAGCCTACTTATCACAATATTCAATGTATTATTTCATCTCTAAAATTTTTCTATTCAATTACTGGCCTACAGATTAATCTTCATAAATCAAATATCTTGGTTGCTGGTTTAAATAGTATTCAAAGGAAAGATATTATTAAGTACTCTGGTCTTCAAGAATTGTCTAAAAATTCTTACTATTTAGGCTTACCTATCTTAAGTTCTAGAATCACTAAGCAAAATTGCTTGCCACTCTTTGAGAAAATTATTGAAAGGCTTCAGTTATGGCCAATTGATAAACTGTCACAAGCTGGTAGGCTTATAATCATCCAATCCATTGCAGTGGCTATAACTAATTATTGGACTAGACATTATATACTCCCTGTGAAGATTATTAATATGATTTCTAGTGCCCTCAATAAATTCCTCTGGCATGGTGATCCTTTTTCCAGAAAGCTCATCCCTATTTCATTTTATAAGCTGTTTGAATCTAAGAAGAATGGTGGACTTGGTATTACTAACATTTTTCTATGGAATAAGGCAGCTATGTCAGTTTATTTTAATAAGATCTTCGAAACAGATGGAAATTTATGGTCTCTATGGATCAATCATAATCTTATTGGTAAGAGGAACTTTTGGACTATGTCAATTCCACAAAACTGTAGTTGGAGTTGGAGATGTATTCTCAAGCTTAGGGAGACCTTTATTCCTTTCTTACAATGTAATTATGTTTTGATTAAAGGTCTATCTTTTTGGCATTCTCCATGGGCTAAACAAGGATTAATTTTAAGTTCTGTTGTTGATTATAATCTGAGAAGGAATTCTGGTATTTCTGAATTGGCAACAGTGGATGAATTTATACAGGATGACTGTATAGTATTACCTTATTCTAGTTCCTTTCAACTTCGGAATTTATGGAATATCATCACTAGTAATCCCATTAAGAATAATGGCAATGTTTTGATCTGGTCAGGCATAGGTAAGCTTCATTCTATCAGGCATGTTTATAATTCTCTCTGCAGAGTTGGTTCCCAATTTCCCTGGCATTCAAGAATTTGGAAAATTGGTGGAAGTGCTAAAGAAAACTTTTTGTTGTGGAAAGTGATGGCAAATGCATTAAACACTAAGGATAAGCTCTGTAAAATGGGTATTATTTCGGAGGATATATGTGTTCTCTGCAGATCAGAAACTGAAACCAATACTCATTTGTTTTTTGAGTGCACTTTTGTATATCAGATATGGTATAGGCTATTGTCAAATGGTGGATATTATAAACCTTCACCAGTTAGTTCAATTGAATGGTTTAATGTGTTTAAAGCAACAAGATGGAAGACCCGTGTGACCAGGTTTCTCCTGAAGCTTCTTAAGAGTCTGATATATGCAGTTTGGTCAGAAAGAAATAACAGAGTTTTTGGTATTGGTAGTAAGAATTCATCACAACTCTATAATATGGTTCATGGCAGTATACTCAAAGATTTGAAAACAGATTGTATCTGAAGTGTTGAAGCAATTTTATCACTTCTAGCAGATGGCTTTCTTCTGGAATGTTTGATATTACATAAATGGATTCTCAGGTTGTATGTAGTATACTGTAATACTTGGGTTGTTAGTTTGTATTTGGTTGTTTTATTATGTCTGTAGCTGTCAAGATGGTTGTAATTTTTGTACGCTGTCTAGATGCTTGTATCTTGTGGAACTGTAATTGTTAACTGGTTGTATTTTTACATAAGTCAATAAAATGAGTTCTTGCTCTTGCCTTTCAAAAAAAAATTTATAATTAGTCATCACCTTATAGTTTAATCATAATTAATACTTAATATTTAATGTTCATGTTAATAATTAATAATATTCCTACAAATTAATAATAATTAATATTTAATAATAATCCTACAAATTAATAATAATTATTAATAAATATATAGTAATTACTAACTAGTAATTTATAATTAATAACTAGTAATTTATAATTAATGAAAAATAATTAATACTTAATATTTCATAAATAAATGATAATTTATAATTTATAATTATGAATGACAGGTTATTTAATTTTATTATAGTAAATAATAATTTGATAGTAACTATTTAATACTAATTATTAATTGTTAAATGTAATAAATAAATATAACTATAATTTACTAAATATTAATAATTTACTAATTATTAATAATTATTTTTTATATCTAATTTTATAATAGTAAATTATTAATAATTAGTGAATTATTGTTAATAATGTCTAAATAACAATAATAATAATAATAATTAAAATAATAAATTACTCTAGGCTCCTTTCCCTACGAAAATTTCACAACTCGCCTTTTGTGCCCAAATATTACTTCTTCCCACTAAAACGCAATACTCTCTTCCGTGAAACCCTTTCCCAAACCTACCTCTCACGTTCCCAAGTTCGCCTCCCATGTTCCTAGACCCTCATTCTCAAAAACCCAAATTCCTAAATCGACACAGCCAAGTCCGCTTCTATAAGCTCCTCCGCTGCAAGCTCCTCCAGCTACAAGCTCCACCACTAGGGCCGGCCATTACCTAAAGCATGAAAAGCAACCGCTTAGAGCCGCATAAAATCTAGGGCACCGTACTCATACGCAACATGCTTCCAAAAAAAGAAATCACATCAGAACTCAGATCGACATCGACCAGCGAGCAGCGACTTGATCTCGCTCTAGGCATCTAATCGCGACGACGGGTAGCGGCGAACTCCAGCGACTGCGATGGCAAACTTGCAACTCCAGCCTCCAAGCTTTGTAGTCGGCACATCTGATCTAGGGCACGCAGTGACGCACGCACATCACAATTCACAGACATTCGAAATTTTTAGTTGTTGGCAATTGGGATTGCCTTGTCAGGTAATTAATTTTGGTTGTTGAATTGAAACTTTTGTGTTGGCAATGAATCTCAATTTTGATCGACATTTAGGTGTAGGCAATTGGAAATTTTTGGTTGTTGAATAGAAACTTCAAAAGGACCAGGTAGTTAATTTTATGTCTGTGTATTCTAATTTTTAGTTAGTTCTAATTGTATTGATGTTTGTAAACAGTAATGTATTTGGTAATAGTTAATGAGATTTTTTTTATAGTTAGTAAAGAAAAACTTACCGATAAATAACCAAGTTTTTTTCATAGGAATTTATAGCTAATGTTTATGGTTTTAAAATGTATGTTTATCTACTTGGATGATGGTTGCAAAGTTCAAATTATAATAATTTTTCCTGCAACTGTGCAGGTTGGATGTCATAGAAGGAATTTTATACCAAATTGTTTATTGATTGAAATATACATATGTTTAGCAAGACTTGTGATCCAAATTGTGAAGGTTAAAATGTATGTTATTTACTATATAGAATATATTATAAAAGATTGAGAAATTAGTTATTTACTATATAGAATATATTATTTGAATATAGTAAATTATCTAGTTATTTCTAAAATATATATTTATTATTTATTGTTCACCTCTTTTATTTTTGTGATACTTGCTTTTTCACTATCTTCCTTCTAATTTTTTTGAAGCTTTAGTTCTCGCTAATTTTATGTCTTTATCAATTGTAAAACAGGTGAAAATAGGTGGATCTTCTAGAGAAACAACAAATGATGATGAGTATGTGGAAGAAGCGGATGATGAAGAAACCAGGGACGATGAGTCCATCTCCATCATCGTTGTTTTCACCATGGTTAGTGTAACGTCCCAGATTTTCGCGTTCGAAAATCGACATCCATACTTTACATCGTACTCGAATGCCATAGATTCGACCGTTCAAATCCGAGTCGCCGGAGCTTATAACACAATTAAGTAAACAACACAACGGAAGAAAAGAATAATACATTGATATACAACACTGATACAATATCTGATACAACAGAGTGATACAATGAATATCAATATACATTAGAGATATGATACAAGAAATAGCAGCGGAAAAGAAAACGATATCATCAACAGCGGATAATCTCCATCTTCAAAGCACCAATCCAGAAATAGCTTGAACTCTCAATAACGATGCACAAAGATAAGCAAGTGCAGTCCATATCCAAAGACTGAACTAGCTCCAGAAAATCTACTAATCTGATTATCTGAAAAACCCAACTCTAGACTGCTCGTGTAGAAAAATTTTGAGCACCCAGAGTTTAGGAAAGAAACAATAAACTCCGGATCAGTCATGGAACTGGTGTAAGCAACAAAAACAGTTTATCTTTAAAACAAATACAAAAGAATTTTTAAAGTCAATTCGCAATGCTTTTGTAAAATGAAACTACCATAAGGCCTCCCGCCACACACACAATGCAAAATGCAGATTTGGAGGAGATTTCTCCTTATGATAGTCAAATATGCTTACTACGCAAAAATCAAATCATTTGATATTATTATTAGTGCATAGTGGAAAAAGTATTTCGAAAATAGAATATTAATCTTAGCCAACATACGACCATTATCGTATGCCTACTATAGCTACCATCTAAACAGTGGTGACCACCGTACGTAAATGGCAGGTTCTACAACTAATACCGTACAAAGTTCGTATTGGAAGATGGATTTCCAACAAATGGTCGGGCAAAGGAACTTCCCAAGTAAAATAGAACGCCTCTGGAGCAACGTTCCCGGATCCTAACCGGATCTCTGCTACACAAGGCCGGGTTACCTCTAGTTGGGTAACTACTGACACGAATATGTCATCCCCCGGTCATTTGCGACCTTTTTCCGAGGTACCTCTAATCCAACAACCACAAAGCAATCACAAAGTAATAGATTCGCAGCAACCACAAAGTAAGTATCTGGGCTCCATACCATGATACCACTCATAATCCAGAAGGAAATGACATAAACTAAGGGGTCGCTATCCCCTACTAACCTTGCTGCCACGATTCCTGTTTCGACCATTACCGGGTCGTGAGGTTCGACGAAGTCTCGTCCACAAAGCTACGCTTTGGCACAAAGCCATGCTTTGGGTCAACAGATGATCAAAGCAATGATCACAAAGATAAATGATCAAACAAATGATCATATCACAAATGATCAAACAATGATCATCACACAGCAACACTCAGCATGTCACATTACCAAATTGGGAATATATCGCTGATAAATTTCAACTACATAACCTTTGAGCTCGTACGTCTCAGAGAAGGGTGTTAAGCTAAGAGAATAAATTATCCGCCACCAACAGAAATGTATTTGAAAGAAATCGGCTTTATATCTCAAAGTGTAATGTCAGACATGCAATCCATACAAGTCTGTTCCGGGTTCGAACAGAACCGAAGGCACTTCTTACGAAGCCCTTGCAATTCCGGGTATTCACAATCCCGATCGGATTTCCTATCACAAATGGAGATCTCTATACCGGGGATCAGCCAGTGCAGAGACAATCGACAAGAAACCCTTTCGTTTTCGAAAATATCCAGTCTTCAACACCGGTCATCAAATGCCATCCATTACGACGTATCACATATTCGGAATGGGTTATACGACCCAAAGGTCCTTTCCCGGCTAACCCGAATAGTGAGCGAAATATTTAAAACATATGGATACTGGGGTCTTAGTTAAATCACAGCTTAAAACCCAAAACTTTTCATTCGAATGGTTAAAACAAATTACCATTTCCAATCTTTTAAACAAAAATATTCAATTCACAAAGTTAACCCCATTCACAAAGATCCATTTATGGATTTCAAAACAATTTCCATTTTAATTGAATTAACTCGTTAAATCTTTAAGTCAAGATTTAACTTATAGCTTTCAAAACTCGTTTCTAAAGATTCATTCTTAGCCTTTCAAAACAATTTTTATTCAAGTTGGATTAACTCATTCGGTCTTTGAATCAAAGACTCATTTCATAGTTTTCAAAACATTTCAATTTTATTTCAAACTTGAAACCTTTCAACACAATTTTGGAAATTCATTTCTTAAAATGAAAGCTATTATTATTTGAAAGCAAGTAGTTTTCGTTTTGGAAAAATCCAGTTATATTTACACGAGTTAAAACCCTTGAATTAAATTCAAATTCCCAAATCAAAATTCTTTAAAATGGTTTAACCAATATATAACTTGTACATCATCTTTAATCCCTAGTTTCAAATCATAGAATTCAATTTCAAACTTGAATTCAAATTTAAATCCAATTATTTAAATTTTCAAAACTCGATTAAGTTATTCAAAATAACTTTTATCTTTGAAATTCTATTTCAAAAGCTTTTCACTTTAAACCCAAATTTCCAATTTCAAAATCAATTGAAATTACAATTTCAATTTCAAAAACATCAAATTTAAATTATCTGTGACTTAACCGATTTCCACGTGAAATCCATATTTGTGTGTAACAGTGTGGTCTAGGGGTTTCACACACAATAGTGCAACATCATACAATCATCATAGATCAGAATACAGAAATATAGTTGATAAGAGATATAAACTATAACGCTCATCTTCATTCACAGATGACAGATATATATATCACAGATAAGTAAATTACAGATCACAACATAAATCAGGATGTATCACAAAGCATCATATATCAGGGATATCAAACGATCAAATCATCTAATAGAATCCAAACATTCATAAGTAAGGTCAGTTAATTATCTGATTAATTCAAATCGGATTAATTACTTATAAATAAACTACAAATCTTGGTTAATTAATCATTAATTAATTATAAACCATTTCAATTAATTAATCTTTAATCATTTATTAATTAACCTTTAATTAATTAATTAAACTTAAACCAATTACATAATTTATTAACCCCTTAATTGCTTTCATTAAGTAATTAACAATTTACAATTGATTATCTTAATTAATAAATCTGATTAATTATCAAATTTAATCACATTAATTTAATTACTTAATAATTTCTAGTTAATTATCTTTATTAACTAATAACATTTCTTAAATTACTTTCTTAAGAAATTATCTTAGATTAATTCATTATTAATCATTTCTAATTATAAATTAATCTAAATTTTATTTATTTATAAATTAAATAAATCATTCTTTAATTACCTTATTAATTAAATCATTTTAATTACCTTAATTATCTCTAAGATAACCCATTTCTTTATTAATGACTTAATTAACACTAACGTACATATTTTAAAACTTTTACTTTTGAACTTACAATTTAGTTCAAATTTGAATTTAAGTTTTAAATCAAATTATTTTAAACTTCATATGTTAAATAATATTAGTCTTATAAAAGAAATTTATAAGAGTTTGAACCTAATTATTTAAATTCAAATTATTGTATAAAGTATACTTGAACATCTTAAAGTTGTTTGAATACTTTAAATTTTATAAAACTTCATTTATTCCAAAAGTAAATTTGAATTCCATCTTCCAAAATCTGATTTTAAACTTATATAAAAATCTGTTTGAATTCAAGTTCTGTTTAAAACAAAACCAACAAGTTCAGGTTTTAAAACCTGGAACAAACATTTACCCGAGCCTTCCCTCTTTTTACTTCGAGTCCACTGCCCCACTGCCCCGAGCAAACTACCCAGTGCTTCGACTAATACACGAGAAAAGCACGAAGAAAACCCCAGACCAACTTCTTCTTCCCCAACCAATCACGCTGACACGCCACCAATCCTCGTGCACGTGCACAACTGGAATCGTCACCTCCGGCAGAACTGCTGGTCGCCAACACGTCCACGATGATGCTCTCGAATCTCTCGAACACTCAAAAGCTCGAACAAATCATGATTTCGAAATCTCGTCCCCAAACCCAAAACTGGAACGAACAGAACCCTCAAACAAACGCCTTGTCCCGCCTCCTCCGATCGTCAAAGGCCACGAATTTTGGTCCATGGCTTCGTCGACATGTGACGCTTCTAATGGTGCCGGTGACGTGAAGTCCGGTCGCCTATCAACGGCGCAGCTCCGATGTTTTTACCTTGAACGAAAATGGGTTCTTAAACCCTAGTTTAATCTCGTATTCAAAATTTATGCAATGGAAAAATAATTCGACAATTTTCTCGTAATCCTAAATGCTCAAACTTGCTTCAACCCAAATATTATCATTTAAGGTCTGTTCAATCGTCCCGACTTGATCAAAATGCAAATTTCGTTCAACCATGAACTGCACTCATACTACTTAACTAGAAATTTTCATTTTTGTTTTAAAAATCATATCATAGCATACGAATTCGGTTTGCATTCCTGAATTCGAAATTTAAAAAGTTTAAATTTTGACTTATTTGAATTTGTATTCGAATTTCATGCTTTCCAGAATTATTAACAAATTGATTTAACTTGAATAAGTTTTAATTCTTGAATATATATTATAACAAACCATTTTTGTTTTAGCACTAAGGCTTAATAGCAAGAAGAATCAGAGAAAATGATTTTTTATGTTGTTTTAGAGCCTATATATTTTTATCAGAGGTATATCCATCCCTTCTTACAAACATACATTATCAACCTATGCACAGATGATCACATATATATATGCATTCAAACAAGTTACAACATTTTTTTCTTTTATCTCATTATCACTACTGATCAACACTATCAAAATAGAAAACTAAAGAAAGTTTGCTCACAAGCATGCATTTTCAAACATGTTAAAACATTAAAAGAGTAGCAGTTTACTCACAGCTAAGTATTTAGCAGATTCATACTTTTAAGTTTTAAAACAAAAGTTACTCACCTGGAAATATTTGAA
Source organism: Allium fistulosum (assembly GCA_030737815.1). Classification (NCBI taxonomy): domain Eukaryota; kingdom Viridiplantae; phylum Streptophyta; class Magnoliopsida; order Asparagales; family Amaryllidaceae; genus Allium; species Allium fistulosum. Next base: position 519,040,882 of record CM060901.1, on the reverse strand, counting down.
AACAGAGATTGCTTTTGTTTTGTTTTGAAATCTGCAGTTGACTCTCCCTTGTTTTGTTGAAGTTGAAATTGTTGATAATCTTTGTTTTCAGATTTGCTTATTTACTTTAGATTTTGCTCAGCTTTTAGAAATGAAACTGAGGAGAAGAACGTGATGTATATAAAAGAAAAGTGTACAGAGTGATGTCTTTGTTTATTCAATAAGTAGGGTTGAGGTGATTTGTTTGTGCAAAGAGAAGATGGGTATTAAATGCATGTGTCTTGCTTTGCTATATTTTATTTTTATTTTGTAGGTGTACATACTTTTGTTTTGCTTAGTGGCCGAAGATACACTTTGCATTTATTTCTTTGTACCATAGTCAGTGATATTTCTTTCTTTACTTTTCTTTATCTGGCCAGGCAGATTTGTGGAGGCTGAGATGATAATGTGTTGGGTACTCAAGATCCAAACATTAATTGCTAAGTACTTTATGTTTACTTGTTTCATTTTTTATGTATGTTGATAATTTTCTCTTACTTTGTTTATTCTTACCTTGCTAATTTCGGCTGAGAAGATAGGGGTAGGTACTTTTGTTTCTTATTTTATTTACATACTTATTTTTAGTTACGTTATTTTATTTTGAATGTATATTTCTTTTTGCTTTGTTTTATCAATTTATATTTATTGTTTTTATTAAGTACAATTTTGTTTGTGTTTTATTTTTCTTTGTATATTTTTGTTCATACTCTATCTTTAACAAAGCTTACGTTGTTTTATTATAAATGAAGTTCTATTGTTAATATGTTGCCATAATTTTTCCAATGTATTCACTTTCTATTTTATAAAACTATAAAATTTATCTTAGTTCGGGGAAACTCGCATCTATTTAAAATTAATTTTACAAATTTTTATTCAAAAATTCATTTAATTATTAATTTAAATAAATTAAAATCTAGGGTCGTTACAGTTAGTATCTTCTATGTAGAATTTTTTTAACTTATGTTGTGATGTTATATCTTTAGTCATGTTATCCACTTTGACATTGAGAAAGATCAGTGCACAATGAACCTAGTATTTATTGGCAAACAATGGATAAACCTGAAATGAAGCTTGCTTGCATAATGAACTCAAATTGAATATATTAATTATACTTGAGCATTTTTTGGAAAAACTAAGTTATTGGAAAAGCGAATCTTTAAAAATGATTTAATTTTCGTTTAATTTATAGTTGAACATTTTTTGGAAAAACTAAGTTAACTTAGTGCAAATCAAAAAAGCAACTAGAAGTTGATTTGGAACACAAATTTCACTTAATGCATGATGGGAAAACATAGGACTAAGCATTTTGTAAAACCTCTCCTCGTTTTGGGTTTGAAAATATGTTGTTTGTAAACAATAAAGCTACATAGCCATTTAGCTTTCTGTTATTTTTTCCTACAACCCTTCCTATGAAATAAATATTGTTTTCCTATTATTTGTAAACAATATGTTATTTTTTCCTGTTATTTTGAGCATCCAGGGATGGAAATTAGATTTCAAAAGCAAGCTCTTAAGCAATGTTGTTTATATTTCATAATTATACCTAGAACATGGAGCTGATACGATTAAATATTTGAAAACAAACATGGACGATGCAGTTTAGACGACTCAATTAGATATGATAGTGTACGCCGTTGCATTGTATATATCATGGCTTAATTTGTTCCTACTCAGTCCATTTCAGTGTTATCTACAAACTGATGAATTCTTATTATTTTATTTTCAGAAAATGTCAAAGAATACGAGGATGAAGAAGAAGGTTCCATTTCAGTTGTAATGCTTGCTATTACTGTGTAACCTGTAATGTCAAAGAATTCTTATTATTCATTTGCTGTTCTTGTGCTATGTGCTATACTTACATAGTTACATGCTACAAATCTGTTTCATTTCGTATCTAGTTCAGATCTTGTCAGCCATGTCATTTCATTTTCCTAGCTTCATGACAGTAATTAAACATAGCCGGGGACTTCGGGTCTCTTATTTACATTATAATTATATATATAAATTAATGAACATACATCGATAGAACCTTTTATTTCCAAGCCTTTTGTTCTTATAATTATACATTTCCTTTTCTATTTCAGTTGTTAACATAACAAATATAGTTGAGACTCTTTAGTGAATCTCGTATATTATTTATTGAACTAAATGAGCCTGTTGTAATGGTAGTATGTTGCAATGGTCAAAAACCGTTGCAATATCATCTATTACAAAGGGCTATGCCAGTTGTATTATAGTCTATTACAACGGGCTATGCCACTTGTATTATAGGATATTACAACAGTCAGAACCCGTTGCAAGGTTCAACGTTTTACAACGGGCTTTAATTGTTGTAATAGAGTCTATTGCAAGGGCTGATGATCGTTGTAAAAAGGTGTATTACAATGGGCATTTACAACGTTTATTGCCCGTTGTAAAATATGGTCGACCTATTACAACGAGGCCTAATACAACGGGCGCATGCCCGTTGCGAAATCCATATTACAACGGGCATTGCCTGTTGTAAAAAGGCTGTCTTGTTGTAGTGTGCCTGTTTTGGGCACACCTTTGATAACTGCTTGAAAAAAAATTATGGAAGAAGAAATTGCATCCTCTATTATACATTTACATGAAGAAGTATTACTTTTAGATAATATGAATCTTAATAAAACTACAACTTCAAGAAATTCCAATGACTCAGTAAAGAATGCAGTTTCTAAAATTACGAATATTGACAAGAATGCAAATTCAGAAAAGAATTCAGTTTCTGAAAAGATGAATTTTGAAAGAACTACAATTTAAGAAAATAATGCAGCTTATGATCCTAATGGTGACAACGTTAAGTATATGTAGGTTATGTAAAACCAAATAGTTTCAGATCCCATAGTTTCAACTAGCAAGAGCCTGAATAACAGTAATTCAAATCAACACAGGTTTATGCAAGAACCATTTGAGAAAAATGAGGCAATTAACACTGAAAACATGCAAACAGCAGGCAAACAACAACAAATCGATTGGTATTATAATATATTGGTCGCTGAGCATCCCCAGAAGGATAACTCAAGTTTAACTACAGATACAGATTGCATTAGTATGGAAATTTGCTCAAAGATCGATAACGTGACCAAATCAACTCTAAGGGATGCATGTGCCAAGGCAACAGCCTTAACAGACTTATTAGAACCTATTCCAAAACTTCTATTAGAGAATGTTGTCTGATTGTTAACTGCTTCAGCTTCCTTGTACATAAAGGCAAAAAGAAAAGGAATAGACAAAAGAATCTCAATGATATTATATCCACTAATAATGCTGAAGCTAATGAATTAGGTGATTTTAGAGACAAGTATATTATGGTGAGAGATGATAGAAGCAGTTTCAGTGCTTCACCGTGACTGCTATTTGTATTCTTTATTAAAATTTTAATCTTTTTACTAATATATTAATGTCTATCATAGCTTGGAACATAAGATGATTAAATTACCCTAAGAGAAAACTTTATTAGCCAATATGTTAAACTCATATAAACCCAGTATTATAGGAATACTGGTGCATAATTGTATAATAATAAAATAGAAGATTATCATGTTAGAACTTTAAGCAACTGGGTTATAATTAATGACAACTTAATGGGAAGTAATGGTAGAATTATGTTATTATGGGACTCTAACATATGGGGCAATAAACAGTACTTTATAAATTATCAATATATACATTGTAAATGTTTAAACAAGGGGGATTTCATTTAAATATAACCTTTAATTTATTTCTACTTCCAACAGTGAAAATGAAATCTCTTTATGGAATCATTAGGAGCGATTTATTAAAAATCTTAAAAGCCATTGGATAATACTAAGGTATTTTAATTCTGTTTTACATGCGTTGCTAAAAGAGGGGGAGTCTTAATTTCTTTTAGAAAACTAGAATTATTAGATAATTTAATTTCGAAAATAGGGATAGTAGAACCCACTATTTTTGGAAATAAATACACCAGGAAGTCTAAAAAATTCAGAAACACACACTGTAAGCTGGATATAATTTTAGTAAATCAAGAATTTATCAAATGTTTTCCAAATTTAACTACAACACTTTACCTCAGGCATCAAGTGACCATACCATAGTACAATTCTTTATTTCTGAAAATAACTTAAATTGAATAAATTTTCCTTTTAGATTTGTAAATGGGTGGTCGTTTGAAAACAGCTACATGGATGTAGTTAAAAACAGCCTTAATGTTAAAGTATAGGGCACTACCTGGTATGTATTTAGTAAATTTCTACAAAAATCCAAGGAAGTTCTAAAAGTCTGGAAATATAAATAGAACCGTAATACGTAGTGTTTGCAAAGTTTAACAGATAATGATAGCTCAAACATTAATCAAATTAAAAAAAAATTCGAAACATAGAGTATGTTAATTAAGTCTCTTCTTATGCAAGCAATAAACATGAGGTAGAAAACAAAAGTTGATTGGCTAACTAACAGTGATGCAGCAAGCAAATTTTTCTATGCCAAAATGTCCAATAAAAGATTAAAAAATGATGTAGGAAAATTGCTTGATAATAATGAAGTTGTGAGAAATGAGGACTCTCAAATAGAACACAAGGCCATCAATTATTTCAACTCTCTATACAATTCTAATTCTTATTTGCAAAAATTCCAAAATATAGCCACCAATTATCAACTAATAGTCAAGATATCTAGCTAGCTCCTATTTGTATTGATGAAATTAAAAATATTATTTTTAATACAAATAATGATAAAAGCTTCGGCTTTAAGGATTTGGGGTTAAATTGTTGGAACTGGATCAGCCCACAGCGGATGTTATGGGTAGATTTAATTTTTTCCATTATTGGATCTATATTGGGTCTATGAAGTCTGATTTATTTTTTTACATTTTATTTAATAAAATCTCTTATTTTGTTTAAATTTATGAATTTATATAGTTTTATTTAATATATATATTAATACATATAAATATACACATATGTATCATATACATATTTGTATGTGTATGCATGTGTAACACTAAATCCCATTCAAGGTATAACATGCCAATGTATCTGTGCAGTAAAAGCACGGCTAAATCCCTACTATAGCGCATAGCGCACTTCGACCCCTACGCTATTTCAATTTAAATCTATTGAACAGTAGATCCATTTTAAGCCTCGCTATTTTCTACTACATCCATTAAATCGAGGTTTTTTATTACCCGCTTTAGCAACGTTAATATTAAAAGGTTGATTTGACTAGTTCTCTTTTAAATAAAATCAACAAAGTTATGGTAAAGATCTAATTTTAAGGCATAAGTGCTCAATATAAGTTAGATATCTCTTGTAGTCACCAAATCTAGTCCACATAAATCATGATATTCTTCAGTTTTGTTATACAAGATTAAATAATTATTCCTACGCAAATAATTTGAGAATAAGAATAAATTAACTATAAATATTTGGTTTTATATATAACGAAGCTTTCTACACCTTCACTATTTTCCGCTATATCCCTACTTTATCCCCACAATAACTTTTTGCACATCCACCGCTATAGAACTACTAAGCACTTTAACTGCACAGCCGTGTATAAATGTTGGGTTTTACATCGCAACAGACACGTTAGCTCATCTGATATGTACTGTATGTTGTCGAAATATATGTATGTATTTAAACTTGTTAATTATATAAATATTATAAATCTATGTATATATATATATATGTATGTATATGTTGATTTTGTTTAAATAATTATATTTAAATATGCGTGCGTGCGTGTGTGTGTGTATATATATGAAATTTATAAACATATATATAGTTAATAATATATTTATATATGCATATTATTATAATAAATATTATTATATATATATATACTTTTTTATTTTTTGTCAATAAAAAATGAACCTACATATAATGACAAAATAATATTTTTAAATAAATAAATAAGTATATGTATTTATTTATTTATTCATAAATATATTTATAATATCTAACTATATATATAAATATTTATATATTAACAAAATTTAAAAAAATATTTTTTTAAACTCCAGATCGTATGTATAGCACTAAAAATTTTATTATTAATTTTTATTATTTTAAAATATATATTAATTGAATCTTCTTTCGAAAATATATAAAATATTAATAAAAAACTATTTTCGAAACATTTTTAAAATTTAAAATTTTCAATAAATCTTATATGATAGTTTGAAGTATAAAATATTTTTTCATAATTATTCTCGATCGAATTATAAATTTTATTATTTTATTGATTTTCTATCAAATATTATAATACTTTTTAAAAATAGCAAAATTAAGTTTTTTAACTTTTAGTTTCTGGCCGAGAGCTTATCTTATATAAAATAATTATAAAAAATTTAAGAAATAATTTTTGAAACATATTTAATTTTACATAATTTATTTAAATAGTATATTGATTTAAATAATATTAAATAAGAATTACTAAGTACAAAATTATATTACTGCTGTCGAAAATTATTATTGCTATAAAGATACATTTATGAACTTATATTATCGATTTTTAACATAGAAATATAATGTATAATTATAAACTATATATGTATAATTAAATGATATACACATACATACATACATACATACATACATACATACATATATGACAAGGGGGCCTTATGCCCTTCCGAGTAGTTTAGACATTTTGTCTAGCTCCTGCGTTTTTCCTTTTGCTCTTGTACTAAGTGGTCTGGCCACTATAATACCAGATTTAGCTGTTCTGTGCATGTACAAAACACATGTTCCTTATTTATGTTCATAGTGGCACGGCCCGCTTTAAAGCCGGCTGGCTTTGCCAAAATAATAATTAATTATATCTAAAATACGCAACTGTACAGATATATCTTGCATATAAAATAATTGTTTTTTTGTTTATTTAAATGAATACATACATACATATAACCAATCTAGCTTGTGGCAACATTAATGCATATCAGAATCCTCACTTAACTAACAATGTAATAATAATAATATATATATAATGAAATATTATTCAGAAAATTATAAACTTTAATTCAATGTAAAACATACTTAATAACTAGTGCCTTGAAGCACATCTTGAGATGATGAATTCTCTACTTTGAAAAAATTTCAATTAGGTGGATTGCTAGTCCTTGAACCATTGACCTTTGACTATCGGATAATGATCGATTTTGAATTGATTTAAGCTTGATATGATGGAGCACCTGGGAGTGATTTTGGCCAGAGATAAAAGGAAGGAGTGGCAACCAAAAGTCATTTGCATTTAGGGTTAGAGTGTTTAAATAGTGGACGGAAGAGAGAAAATAGTAAATCACATCTCATACCAGTTCTCCCACAATTCGAGCCGTTCAAAACTAACAACTCTACCCTAATTGAGCAGCCGCTTATCTCCTTACTTTTAGCCAAAGCCCCATCATGATGGGCCAAGGTCCCATTTAAGCCCATAGAAAATATTATTTAATCAAATCTCATGTAATCGCTTATCGATATCGTATACCGATCTATATATTTATAACTATTATAAATATATATTTAATAATATTTATTCCTCAAATCATAATAATAAAATTTATAATTAATATTTCATAAATATTAATTAATTTATAACAATTATAAACTAATTAACTCATTTGGTCAAAAGAGAATTCATTATTTCGGTAATGTGACTAGTTGGGTGTAAATTTGGTCAGAGATTAATATCAAACTATTCGAATATTAATGTTCACATGTCACTTAGCAGGTGGTGTGACATTTTGGCCAAATTAATCGCTCACTTGGTTTGGGAAAAATCCAATTTAACTTGTTAAGCGTTACTCGTTTGTGACTTTTATCTACACTGACTCTCTTCGTCAAAACTATATCACTTTGAACTTATGGAATTTGTAATGGTCAAAATTCCAATACCGTTAATATTCAACTCTATAGTCCAAACCAAAGTCATTGGCACAATAATAACAATTATTATTAACTGAACTGCTATGACCAGAGACTTTGACTTTGAGTTGACCGGGATACTAACCCCATATAACTGAGGAGATGAATCGTCTCTTGAATAGTGCTTCATTCCAATACTTCCACTCGACCCAACAAAAGTCACTCGATGGACGACATGTCATAATTCGACTATAATCAAAGTACAACTTTCATATTGAAGATCCATAGTATTCTCAAGTCGAGAGAACTATGTAATCAATCACATCAATATTTTTAGTTTGATCTTAGTTATATTAATCAACATAAAACTATCGAGTGAGTCGTTCCATAGTTATCCAATAACTATCAGTATGTAACACTTTTGTGCCCCCAATAGCCATGAGTAATACACTATCCAACATTTGGAGAGTGTTACATACTCTAGTCTCAATGGATGCGTCGATACCCAGTTTCGATGCATCTTGAATAGGAACATTTATAATGGTATATTTGTTTTCATTGTGATAAATTACTCACGGTTATAGTTCTTTGTAACTACTATCACAAAACATACTATTTATGGATTTTCTATTAATTTTAATTTTAATTAAATTAATTAATTAAAATAACACATTATATTAACTATATAATAGAAAGAAAACACCATTTATTTCAAACAAGATTGGTTTTCGAGTTAGATATATGTAACAAATTACATAATTGCCCCTAGGGCATACCCCTAACTCTATCAATCTCTCACTTGCACTTAGGGTCAATTATGGAATCTTATTCCAACTTCTCCAATCGGTTTCCTCAAAACCAATTATGTCAGTCCTTCAGTAAACGGGTATGCTATTATGTTTCTATTATCTACTTTGTCAATCAACTTTCTCCAATGCTAATAAACTACCTTTATCATGAAGAACAATTCGGAGTATTTCTTTCAACTTCTAGTAATCTCTAAGTTTTGTTACAAACTATATTGTGGCATTATTATCATATAACAATGTCATGGGATTCTCAACATTTGGAATCACCCTCAGCTCGATTATAAATTTGTGTATATATAACTATATACATTGTTTTTATTGTCGTTCTATTCAATGGCGATGTACTCAGCCTTTTTTCATTGAATCGACCATAATCTTTCATTTGGAACATTTCCAACTTAAAAATTACTAACTTGAATTTATTATTGACATATTATACTCAGTATCACTTATGAAAATTGAGTCCAAACACTCATTCATAAGGAGTTCTTTATTTTTTGTAAACAATTATCTAGTATTTCATAAATACACGAGAACACTCCAAACTACCATCTAATGATATCAATTTGGATTTGGTATTTGCTTTATGTATCAAATACATAAATAAATTACGGTATCATATATAACATAACATGTATGGTGTTAACCTAAAAAATGGATCAACACCCTGATACGATTGTGAAAGCACCAGCCCTGTTTATCTAGACAAATAAGGTAGAGCTAAACACTCTAAAAATTGCAGAAAAGGCAAAATAAAGTAGAGAAATACAAGATTTTTATAGTGGTTTGGCTGTTAACGAAGCCTACGTCCACCTTATAAATTTTACTAATATATTGACTGTTGATTACAAGTACAAGCTGTTTACAATTCTAATAATTAAATAAGGAAATATCAAACCACCATTGATGGAGATAAAAAGGAAGGATTTCAATTGTTCCATGGTAGCCATTGTGGGAAGGAAGAAGGTTGAAGAATCTTGGTAGTAGAGTTTTTCAGTGATCAGAGCAGCCGGTCCCCATCCTGTTGAAGATAGGATGGTATTTATAGGATTTTAATAGCACTTGGATCGGAACCAGAGTACCAGAAGCCTGTAGATATCCACAGGAGGAGGCACGTAAAATTTAGGGTGATTTGGAGCTAACATTTTGGATCGATACCGATCCAAAATGTTGTGGCATTTTTGCACAACTCCTATTTCGTTGGCTTCCTTCCTTGCATGCAAGGTTCTCCATGTGATTTCATAGCTTATTGACTTGTTTTGATGATGGTTCGCCTGCAAATTAGATTGAACTATAATCCAAATCGGATAAGTCTTTCAACTTGGATGCTTGGAATGTTAATACTTGGTAAATAAGTTTAGGAGAGACGTAGGAATATAATGCATGTGGATTGGAGAATCCACAAGTCAATAATTTGGATCGGTACTGATCCAAATGCTCGGATCAGTGCCGATCCAAATACTAGGATTAACTTTGGTTCAAACTCCCGGGGTTTCTTTGTCATGTACTTTTAGGTCTTCCGATCAAGTTTCGAGTCGTTCTGGCTCAGTTTGAATGTTCTTACTCCTTCTGAACTCGGCTAAGTTAAAAACTCGGTTAACATTTGCCCCCCAGAGCATGATTTCATTGGAAACAAGGCGTGCTTTGGAATTATTTATCTTTCGATTTCCATTTCATGGAGCTTTATTGGTCGTATCTAGCTTCCTTGAGTAGATGCCTATGATGTTCCAGCTAAATATCCATTCCTTAGTGGAAATCTTCATTAGTCGTAATTACGGAACGATCTTGACTCGACAACTTCTAGAATGAATGGAAACATCGAGTTGGGCAAACAAGGAAAGTTTGAGGTCATTTGGGGAAAATAAATTGGATCGGATCGGTACCGATCCAAGTACTTAGGATAACTTTTCCACCTTTCTTTTCTTTATTTTTATAAGAGGGATCGGATCTCCATTTTTTCACTTTACATTTTCCAACCGAACCAGACCAAAACTCACGATGCTTTCATCGATCCATCACTTGTCATTGCCAAAGGGTCGCCGCCTTTAATCTTCTCCCCTAGCGCCACCTATTGCCACCTTCTTAAGCCACTGCCGCCGTGTTTACACCTGCCATGGAGTGCTACCAATCTAATTCGCTCATCATCCTCATTCGAGCTATCTTGAATCAAAAATCATCATTTTTCTCAATTTCGAAGGTTGGTGAAGCGGGTTTTGATGTAATATTACATCATTAATCGATGGTGTGGTTCGTCATTGCATAGTCGCTGTACCTGGAATAGGAAGAGCTTTCCATGTCGCTTCGGATAACGGATCGTTATCGATCGTTGATCGGTAACGGGTAAGTGTAGAAGGAAAGACATTAATAGCTGGTACGGATCACTTTTTCTGATGCGAGTGAGCCATCTACATAGAAAGGTCTGTTCATAGCATTCGGGATGTCGAGGCCATTCTCACATAGATTACACATCACACACACCCACATTTAATATTTAGAGTCCAATCGATGATTGGTACATGTCAATTACCTTTCGAATTCCAAGTATCAACCAGGTTAGGTGTTTATAGTTTAAGGATTTGGCACACCTGACCATTTTGAACATAAGCTTTCTTATATAGAATGACGCATAAATCCTCCCGGTGCAAATCAGTTGAAGGAAGCTCACCTATCACTGAAGTAGAGTCTTCGTCGATCCTGGCTGGACTTACTACTTCCAAGGCCTCGGGGCAATATGGTCGTCTGATCCCAGTTGGCCCATCGTTGACCGCACTCCCCCCAACTTTAGGGTTTTGATTGATCCTCCGGAGAAAGCCTCTTCGATCCTTACACACAGGGCGTTGCAAAGCATTTGCTCACAATATGGCATCCCGGAGGACGACGTGCTTCTGCCGTTAAAAGGGGAATTTACTCATAGGCCACCTTCCGGATATGTGGTTTGCCATCGCTACATGTGTATGTATGGTGCAATGCCCCCGTTTAATCACTTTCTTACGGCGACTCTTCGGAACATGAGGTTGGTTCCATTCCAAATCCTCCCGAATGGTTACGCTATGCTAACTTGCTTGTATATTCTGTTCATGCAAACACTCAACCGTGCCCCGAGCTTTGCCAAGTAACAGTATCTCCTGTTATTTAAAAAGAGGGAGGCTAACTCGTCACTCGTTTATATTGAGGCGCAACACAGCCGAAAGCTTATACTTGATCTTCCTAGCAAGTTTCCCTCATTCAAAAATCAGTTCTTTTTTGCCAAGTGTCCAGAGGGACTCATCCGTATGTGGACCACTGGGGGTATGCTTCTTTCACCACGCATGGAATTTCCTTTAGCTACTAATATGTCTTTTGAACGATTGTCTATTCTTTTACAGTTCTCCCAAAGATTAACAAAGATCCGACGCTTGGCCCCATTCTCAGTGCCTTGAAAGCAGCTGATGCTTGAGAGTGTAGGATCAAGTTTCTTCTTACAGATGAAAATCTTCACCGGTTTGGGCTCTCACACCCCAGGAGGTCAGTTGGATTCATTAGTGCCCCTTCTCACTCCAAAACCCGGAATCACTTAGTTTCCTCTTCTCATTATTCGGTAAAGGTGATGATGACGATGATGAGGAGGAGGAAAGTGACTCATTCGGTATGTCAGGGAAAACTTTTGAACATGCCCATGTTCAAGTTGTGGTTGACAGTCTAGCCAAGATGCCTTCGATCCTGGAGGAGAAAGAAGAAGAGTTTGTTCATCGAACGGGCAAAGCTTCGTTGATTGAGGGAAAGGAGGAAAGAGAGATCAGTGAGGGGATCCCTTTAATCGAAGAAGAAATAAATTAGGATACAGATACTAATAAAAGCAATGTCGATTTAGGTGACAAGGCCCTGAAGCTGAGTCCCAAACATACTCCCTCACCTCTTTCGAAGGAATGTTTTGAAGAAGATCCTCCCAAGAATGAGCCCATTCCCAACCCTTTGCCGTAGGACGCCGAATTTGACTTGGGTGATGCGAGCGACATTTTTGTAGATATGGGTGCCCTAATGGGTGACTTCAGTTCGGAAGGGTTGTCTTCTCAGCCTACCCAAATAATTCCTATAGAAATGGGTGTCCTGACGTTGGTTGGTGATCGATCCAATTTCTGTATTCTGCTGGGGTCGTTAGACTATAGCACACACTTCACTAGGATCACGCGTTTCACCATTATTCTCTTAGGATATTTTAATCCATCAAATGCCTTTTTTGAATTCGTTTTGTTATTTGATACAGGTATCATGTCTCATGGCTTCTACAGTGATCTTAACTGAGTACTTGAGTCTCAGCGTTCAGGAAGGTATTCATCAAGGTACTATGCCTCCCGTGGAACCGATGAAGGAAGAAGGAGGAGAAAACATAAGGAGGTGGAAGAGAGTTGTCAAACTGAGAAGGATCAACATCGCGATAGAGGAAGGGGCCACAAGAAAAGAAAAAGCTCGATTGAATGAGAAGATCTATCAAAGAAGCTGAAGAAAGATCAAGAACATGCAACCACCGTACAGCTTCCTACTTCTACTGGGATAGTCGTTCCCCCTTCCGACGTCGTGACCTCCTCTACTCACGCCGCAGTGGCCGCTTCTCTTCCAATTTCAAGGTGAGCTCCCTATATTCTCCATGCTATTCTATTGCTCCTACAGGCTGCATTTCCCATCTTGTTCTTAGGGGGGTTGTTTTCGATAAACCCGACTTGAAGTCAGTTCGCACAAAATCTTATTCACCCCATCTCCATGCGATTTAGAGCGGCTTGGAGCAAGCTGTGGGGTGGGAGAAATTGTGCAAGCAGCTTTATAACGTTAATCGAAACAATTACTAGGAGATTCTCTCATTCGAGTCTGAAAAAGATGAATACGAAAAGCAGCTTGCAGACCATAACTCGAAGATTGAAGAAGGAGAGGGATGATGCCTTGAAGAGAGAAAGTAGAAATGCTTCTTTATTGAAGGAGCTGAAGGAGTCTTCCATCCGAACTGCACCCATACTCAGAGACAAAATAAAGAAGTGCCACACCAATGAGGCAGCTCTGAAATAAAAACTGAAGGCAAGCGAGACAATGGTCAAGGTGGAGAAGAAAGTCGTCCTTGAACAATCCTAGGAAATTGCCTCTCTACGTATGCAAATTTTGACTTTGGATGCCGAGAAAAATCAACTGGCAGTAGAGAAGGCAAGCATAGAAGCCAGCCTTTCAGAGCTCCAAGATACTTTTGCTAAGAAAATGGAAGGCTTGGATGCTACCAATTTAGGGCTTTATGTTAATTCCATGCTTCATCAAAGTAGCCTTAATTACTTTGGTCCATTGTTCCCTCGCACACTCGCTGTAGTTTGGGAAGAGGTTCTGGCCCGATTTCAAGACATGGGCAGTGGTTACTTCAAAGAGGAGCTGGTCCAGGCCTACTTTAATGAAGAATCCCGCCTATTTCTCGTGGAAGGCCAGAAAATCCTAACGCTGGAGAGGGAGCATGAAACCATCGATGTCACGGCCACCATCGAAGAAGCTGCTACTGAACATTTTCCTTCGGGCCCAGGTGAGCCGTCTTCGCTTATACATACCAGTGAGGGGATCGTTGCCACTTCTCCTATAGTCGTGCAACCATCGAAAGAAGGCAATGGCGAAGGCTTCAAAGTCGTTACACATGAACAAACCCCCACAGCAGGTAACTTTCTTATCTCCTCCATGCTTGAAGATTTTCAATTAATGCCTGAAGAGATTGCCGAGATAACTGCCATTTATTCTGATATTGTAGATCAACCTTCTCTTCCCGTTGAATTCCCTTCTCATCACGATGCCGGCTGTGCCGCTATTTTAAATGCGTTAATCGTCATCTCCGCTTCTGGCTCGTAGCTTGGTTCGCATTCTGAACAAATCACGACGCTGCATGGTTTGGACAGCCCCTCTATTTCTCAAGAGGAGTGCTCGACAGCTGGTGATACACGAGAGCAAGCGGACTAAGGTAGCCAACCAGACAGAGCAGAGGCCGAGCAGCCGAAGACCGAGCAACATATGATCGCGATGAAAAAGGAAACGGTTGAAGCACAGAAAGTCATCGAAGGGCTCTCACCGATCCCGCAACCATAAAGGGAAAGGAGGATCCACAAGTGGCCATGCTTCAGAGAGTGAAATCATCCCGGGAAAGGAAAAGCTCGAGAAATTGCAAATTAGAGGCGGGAAAGGAGACCGGTGAAGTAGTTAGCAGACGTCTTGATTTTTCTTTTCCTCCTTTTGTTGTTTTTTAAGCACCTTTTGTACAAGTGCAGAGTCTGTACTTAGCACTTTTCTTGTTGTTGTCACAGTGATATTTTGTATTTTCCTATTTTTTGTCGACATTGTGTGGGCACGACACCCGCTATTTTTGTTGTACATTGAAAACATTATAAGTAATACAATGTTGACCTTTTGATTGTAACTCTATTTGTCTACTTATATATGTTTCATGCACATATGCCAATTTTATTTATCACTATTTTATCTAGTCCTATAATCACAGCCAAAATTCTTTGTTTGGAGTAACAAACCTATGAAGTACTTGGTTTTTTGGTTGGGTATTAGTGTTTGCGCCCCCCAGTTCACGGGGCTGTTTACTTTAAACACTTGACAAATGACTGGTTGATCCATGTGGTCCCTCGGATGTCTGTAACTGAGTTTGTTTTACGGTTCCTATCTTCAGGGACTTACGATTTAGGCATCTCGATTCCAAATATTTTGTCAGTCAACAATCAGAATTCTTTTCTGATTCATAGTCGTGCAACATTGCTGGATTCATGCCCATTACTCCTAATAGTGGGTGTGGATTGATTCTTGTTGGTCCTACAATAAAAGGGTTTCCCGGCATTGTCGGGACAGTACCAGTACTTAAGATTATGTGGCTTTTAAGGGTGTGTGCGGCTTATGGGATGCGTGGCTTTTGGGATTAATATGACCCGTCGTTCCGGAACGGTTTGGAATTTCTCGATGTTACCAATCTTCAGGTAACGTGAGGCGTTTGTGTTTCGAGAGCGTTGTTCCACGGCTCAAGGAGTAACGCACGACTTATGGGAGTGCATGGTTTTGATAACTATGCTTGCTTGGATGTGATTCCACAATCTCAAAAGCGGTGCAATGGCTTACGAAATATGCGGCTTTGATTTAGGCCATCCTGGTGTCATTGGAGCAACACTAGTTCTTAGAAGGTGGGGATTGGGTTCCGCTGATCCAATGGTTTGAGTCAATTTGCTTTAATCGACCCGGCAGGTAGGTGTGGCATACTTGAGCATGATTCCACTATCTTAAGCAATAATCAGATGATTTTGAGTCGATTTGACCCCCTCGACTCGGTCGATTACTTTTGTGAACACAATGTTATTGGTTCAAAAGGCAAAGCAATTTTGTTAATGAAATTTGGGAAAGTTTTGCCTATTTACAATGCCTCTGGTATTCCAAGATGGCTTATTTGCTGGAAATAGGAAATACATAAGATAGTCTTAGATACAGTAAGGATGCGGCGATTAACTGTTCCATGCTCGGAGAATTTAGGCTCCATCAACGGTTGTTAGCTTCAATGTGTCATCCCTTAGCTTTTGACCGATTACATAGGGTCCTTCCCAGTTTGGTCTGAATGCTCCCGATACAAGGCAGACCCCCTTGAGGACAAGGTCTCCCACCTCGAACGTGCGGTTATGAACTTTGGAGTTGAAGTACCATGCAACCCTTTTCTGATGAGAGGTAGTCCTTAATTCGGCTTCTTTCCTCTTCTCATCGACCATATCGAGCGACTAGAGTAGGAACTGCTCGTTCTGCCTTTGATCTGTTTCACCTTCGATGAGAAGGGACTTCTAGCTCAATCGGGATTATTGCTTCTGAACCATATGCCAGGGCGAACGGGGAGTGCCCAGTTACAGGTTTGTGTCTTGTCTTGTAAGCCCATAGTACGAGTGGAAGTTCATCGACCCAATTTCCTTTCACTTTAGTTAGCCACTTTTTGTTGATGATCTTGTTTACTCCTTCCACTTGCCCATTTGCTTGTGGATGTGCGATAGCGGAAAAGCTTTTCTCCATTAGAAAGCGTTAGCAAAAGTCTTTGAACTCAGCGCTTTCGAATTGAGTCCCGTTACCCGTGATGATTTTATGTGGCACACCAAACCTGCAAATAATGTTTTTAGAAACAAAGTTAATAACATTCTTTGTGGTAATAGTGGCCAGCGGTTACGCTTCGGCCCATTTGATGAAATAGTCAACAGTAACGATATCATATTTGGCTCCTCCTTTAGCCATTGGTGATACACCAATCATATCGATTCCCCAGATTGAGAATGGTTGTGGGCTAACCATCTGTGTTAGCTCCATCGAAGGAGTTCATTTAGTCTTGCTAAATCTTTGGCATTAATCGCACCGTCTGGCATAATCTGCTGTATCACGGTTTACTGTAGGTCAAAAGTACCCATACCGGAGAACTTTCTTTGCAAGGGTTTGCCCCTTGGTATAATGTTTGCAGTCTCCTTCATGAACTTCTCTTAGGATCCTTCGAGCTTTGTCATTGGTCACACATCTGAGCAAGGGGTAGAGAATCCCCTTTGATAGAGTATCCCATCCTATATTGCGAATCATGGTGCCTTTCGAAGAAGCTTTTTCCACTGTTTCTATCTACGGAGAGGGTTCCTATGAGCAGGTAGTCCTTAATTAGCATCATCCATGTCTCTGGTTCTTTGGTTGTCTCAAAAATCCAATCGATGTCCATTTCGCTTATGCTTGGAGTGGTTAGGGTTTCAACCGGGACTAGTCCCAATGACTGGGCTTCTCCGAAATTGGCCAGTTTGGCTAGATAATCTGCCTTCGTGTTTTGCTCCTTTAGGATATGAGTTATGGTTTAATGCTTGATGTTGTTTAGCAGTTCCTGCACTTTAGATAAGTACGGAACAAGATTCTCCCCTCAGGGCTGGTATTCGCCTTTCACCTGACAAACGACTAGCAGAGAGTCGCTATAGATGTGTATGAACTTTATCCCAAGTTCCTTCAAACTTTCAGCCCGGCTTTGAACATTTCATATTCTGCCTCATCACTTGTTGTAGGGAATTCCAAGCATAAGGCATAGCAAATGGATCATCCTTCAGAAGTCTCAAGCACTACCCCTACTCCCGAGCAGAAGTTGTTAGATGCACCATCGACGAACAACTTCCAATGTGTCTCTACTTCCGGAGTCATTTCTTCCTCGTTATCTCGTATTGTAAATTCGGCGATGAAATCTCCCAACGCTTGCTCGTTGATCGCCTTTCGAGGATGGTATGTGATTTCGTACTGACTTAATCCAATGTTATATTTGATAAGCCGTCTAGAGGTCTCGAGGCGGTATAACACATGCTTCAAGGGTTGATATGTCGGCACACTGATTGGGTGTGCCTGGAAGAATGGTCGTAACTTTCTAGATGCGATTAAGATGCAATATTCTAGTTTTTAAAATTTGGGATAGTTCTTTTCTGCTCTAGTGAACCGTTTACGGATGTAATATATTGGTCGTTGGATCTTAGCTTCTTCTCGTATGAGCATGGCACTCAATGCATGCGGGGAGACAGCTAAGTAGATGTACAAATCTTCTTCGTCTACCGGCTTGGACAGGATTGGTGGGGTTTCCATATGTCGCAGTAGCTCTTCAAACGCAATTGAACAAGCTTGATTCCATTCAAAGTTCTTCTTTCCCTTCTTTAGTGCGTCAACATTATCGGTTGCTTTTGAGATAAACCGGCTTAGTGCTGCAAACTTTCCATTTAAGCTTTGTAACTCTTTCATGTTCCTCGAGGCCTCGACTTCCCATAAAGTGGTAATTTGTTAGGGATTTGCTTCAATGCCTCTGGTTCTTATAATGAACCCCAAGAACTTTCCAAAGGCTGCCCCAAAGTGACACTTAAGTGGATTGAGCTTCATTCCATATTTGCGGAGTATTTCAAACATCTCAACGAGGTTGTCCAAGTGATTCGCAGTTATATGCGATTTAACTAACATATCGTCTACATAAACTTCCATAGTCTTCCCATTCTGATGTTTAAGCTAGCGTTCACTAGTCGTTGGTAGGTTGCCTCGGCATTCTTTAAGCCAAATGGCATCACTTTGTAGCAGGATAGTCCCAGATTAGTAATGCAATTGGTATTTTCCTGATCATGTTTGTGCATCATGATCGAGTTGTATCACAAGTATGCATCCATAAATGATAGCAATTCATGTCTAGCCGTCCCGTCCACAAGCTGATCGATTCTGGGTAGAGGAAAGCTGTCTTCCAGGCAAGCTTTGTTTAGATCCGAGTAGTTGATACAAGTTCTCCATTTCCTGTTGGACTTAAGAACTAAGATCAGGTTGGATACCCATTCGGGGTAGGTTGCATCATAAATAAAACCATTCGCCATTAGTTTATCCACTTCTTCTCTTAGTGCTTTGGACCGCTCGGGTCCAAAGCTACGTCTCTTCTGCTTCACTGGTGTATATTTAGGATCAATGCTCAGTGTGTAGCATGCAACCTTTGGTGAAACTCCCACATATCGAAACGCGTCCAAGCGAATACGTCCAGGTTGGCGTGAAAAAACTTGATGAGTTCAAGTCACATCCTGTATCCAAGATGTGATCCAATTTTCAAAACCCGTGCTGGGATATCCATATCAACTGAGACAGACACTGTTAATTCTACCAATGTTGCCCGTTCCTCCCCTGAACTCTTCTTTCTAGGGTCCAAAGCCTTGTCGAATCGGCAATGGTCCCCAAGCCAGGGGCAGTTCTGTAATTGCTCTGCATAAGGTTCACGAATGTGGAGAGTTTCCCCCACATTCTTCCCCTTTTCTCTTATTTTAGATTCACGTGACTCTACGATGTAGCATTCTTTGGCGACGCTTTGGTCTCCTTTGATCACTCCAACTCCATTCTATGTCGGGAATTTCATGGTTAGGCACCACAGGGCTAATGCAATCCTGAAATCTGCTAGGGCAGGCCAACCTAAGAAAGCATTGTAAGCGGACACTTCATCTATGATCACAAAGGTTTGTATGAGAGTGACTCTTTGGTCGCCTTCTCTAAGTTCTACGGGTAAATCAATTGTTCCTACGGATTGTCTGGGTTCACCAGTGAATCCTTGGATCCGTGTTTGACATGTGGACACGTCTTTCATACTAATCTTCATCTTATCAAAGGTGTATTTGAAAAGGATGTTCATAGAACTTCCACCTTCTACTAATACTCGTCGAACCATGGCGAGTCTGATTCCTATTGTCATGACCATGGGGTTGAGAGTTGGAGATTCTATCTCTTCAGTGTCTCTACTCTGGAATACTATGTCATCGTTAGCAGGGGTTCCATTTCCGATCGCAAAGCACGAATCTTTCGAAGCATGCTTTAGTGAGCTCGCATACCGCTCCATTTCTCCCTAACTCTTCTACGCGGGATGGGGTCCTCCATATATTGTTCCAATGATGAGTCTTTAGTCAGTCCGTCTGGGTCCTTCTTCACTGGTTCCAGCTTGATTCCCTCGATCTCTAGGAGTCAGTGACTCTGCAGGTTGATCAAGATTCTGTGTTTTCCTCATATACCGCTGAAGCTTATTTTTCTTTATCGGCTCCTCAATCAAGTTCTTCAGTTGATGACACTCATTCGTGTTGTGGCCATGTATTTCATAGAAGCGGTAGTACCTTCCAAAACGCATTTTCTATTCAATTGCTTCCTTTATAGGCGGCTTCCTGTACTCTTCCATCCTCTATGTCGCGTGATAGATGTTTTCTGGAGTATGGTTGAGCGGGTGTATTCTTCGGGCCTCAGACCTTTAAGTCGCTTGTTACTTCCGTTTTTCTTGTTGGAATTCTGGTTCTTTCTTTTCTGATTCCCATTTTTTCCAACTTTCCCTTTGATGGTTCCAAAGGTATTTATGTCTTGGTTTGTCGCCATACCACTCTACCCAATGTTGGTTGGTTGTAAGTTAGAAGATTTCCTTTCTAATTCATGTGCCTCTTTCAATCTCAAGTACCGGATTGCCTTTCGGTTGAAGTCCTTCCTAGTGGTAGGTTGTTTCATTTTGATCCATTTCCCGAATTCAGTTTCGGGGTGAATAGCGCGGATCAAGGCCATGAAACCATATCCTCGTTTGGATTACTGACTTCAGTCACCACGGTGTTGAACCTATTCATGAAGGAATTCAGAGATTCATTCCGTCCTTGGAATAGGCCGGATAAGGACATCACATCTTTTGGTTGTACCATGTGGAGCCTAAATTGATCAAGGAATCTTGTTGCTAGTTGATCGAAGGTGGAGACGGATTTTGGTGGAAGCCTGGTGAACCACATGGAAGCAATTCCCTCTAGGAAAATCGAAAAGAATCTACATTGAACAGCATTCGAAGCATTTTCTCCGTCCATGTAGCAACTGTACTTATACAAGTGGGGTTTTAGGTCTCTCATTCCATCATAAGACGGAATAGTTGGCATAGTGAACTTTTCAAAGTACCGCTCATTCAGAATGTCATCAGTGAAGGGAGTCCAACTTGAAGCAATCCCCATTCACCATCACTTCTATCTTTACTTTCATCCATTAGTCGCTTGACCATGTCCGTGATATATGCCTCAAATGTCCGGCAATCTACGGGTTGGCTGTCAGTGACTACACTAAGTGTTTGATTTTGCAAACAATCTTGGTAAGTAGGCTGATGCCTAGGCTCTCATGTCTTCGGTAGAGCCACTCCATCAGGGTTCCATTGGCTTGTGGTTGGTCTAGTAAGGGCAGTTTGGATCTCCCTAGCGTCATTGAGTGCATTGGTATTTCCTTCCAACTCATTATCATCAAGCCGTTCACCATCTTCTGAGTCGGAGAGATCCATAGCCATACCTTCCCTTGGGGTTTTCGCTCCTAGATTCAAGTTTGTAGCTGGTTGCCTCAAAGCTGGTGGAGTGTTTGCATTTCCTTCCATATTAATTCCTATGGTTCTACTTATCAGTACTTTCTACTGCTGCTTTCCGTTTCTCCTGTTTAGGCCCGAGACGGAAGAATTTTCTTATTCTATGGCAACCACGGGCTTTGTCATGGTTCTTGGAGCAGCATGTGACTGTAAGATCAATAGAGCATTCAAATTGTCTGCAAGACCACTTTGGCTGTTTTCCATGTTCTGATTAATTTCATCAACCATTTTATTTAATTCATCTCTAGTAACAACTTCACGTTGAATAGAGGATCCTGGCGCTTGACCTCCTATGTTGGCGCCATTGACTTCAATTTGCTGATAATTGGTCTCTTCTCCAGCAATTATAGATCCTATGGATCTTCCGAAAGGAGTTTTCCTTCTTCCTAGTGCCATTGATTTACAGCAGCAAATCTTCAGAGCAGAGATTGAGAATCTAACATCTGAACCTATCTGATTCAAAGTAGATAACTAGACTTAAGCCTGGATTTAGTTTTCTCAATGAAAGTACTAAAATGTTAACCCAAAAAATGGATCAACACCCTGATATGATTGTGAAAGCACTGGTCCTATTTATCAGGACAAATAAAGTAGAGCTAAACACTCTCCAAATTGCAAAAAAGGCAAAATAAGTAAACAACCACAAGATTGTTATAGTGGTTCGGCTGTTAACGAAGTATACATCCACTTTATTAATTTTATTGATAGATTGACTATTGATCACAAGTACAAGCTATTTACAATTCTAATAATTGACGAGGAAAAATCAGACCACCGTTGATGGAGACAAAATGTAACAAACTGGATTTTCGACCCTTGGAAATCGACAATAATACGTCCACTGTATCACATGCCGAACATTCAAGTGCCAGAAATACCGATTTGTTAGGGTGAAAGAAGAAGGTAGAAGTTAAAAGAAAACTAAACAACACAGAATCTCACGACGCAGCAAATAATATATAATACAATAATGATCTTTACAAAAAGGAAACATCTTTACTCATATATACAATATTAGAGTACACTAGACTTATCCTAAATTTGGACAGTTATAGAAACCTGTCCTTACGTTGACAAACATACAGACTCTATAATACAGTGGAAGAAAAATAAACGTGAATACGTCTTGACCATCCAGCTCCTCTCCAAATATGGAAGAAAGGTATTCAGCTAAACCTGGGAAAACATGCTCGGTCTGACCCGAGCATTACATGGAATAACGCCCGGGTCAGTCTGGTAAACCAGCGTGAGTAAGACTCGATAACAAGTAACAACCAAACTAATTTTTACATTTGAAAACTTTTCAAACAAAGGGTATCTTGTAAGACCACACCGCATATAAAAATGGACGAGTTTTTATCTTAGGATAACCAAAACATTTTATATCAAAATCCAGTGATATTATTATAGTGTCTAGGTTAAAAGTAAATAGATAAAATAGCTGAAATACTTGCATCTCATTTCCAACATACTAGGCTCTACAATCGAAAACGTAAGGCACGTATTGGAGAATGGATTCCAACTAATGATTGGGCAACTGGGTACAGTCCGCCATAGTACACCTCTAGAAAAATGTACCGAGGTTGTACCTAACGACCCCTGCCAACACAGGATCGACCTACCCCTTGTTGGATAGTATCGAATATATCATCACCCCGGTTGCTTTGCAACTTTTAACCGAGCGCTCCCACGTACACGAATTCATCAATGATTGTGTATAAATCTAGAAGGGTGATGATATACCCTAATGGGTGCGACCCACATAGATCTGCTGCATATCCTCTATTTTAGTCATTCTCGGTTAATGAGACTTGAGGCTACGTTTTACCTTTCTGAATAGCAATCCATCTTGGAATGCTAACACTGCCCACCAGGCATCAATGCAATGCCAACATTCATCCATACAAGTTCGTTCTGGATCTGAATGAAACCAAAGGCACTAACTCTACTATCCATTTTGGAATCACTCTTAGGATAAGTAGTAGTAGCCCTTACACTTCAAATAGCTCAGTCTTCTATCATCTTCGACATGCCATCCACTCGCACGCACATGTTGGATCGGAGTGGTTTTTCAAACATATAAATCTGATCTCGGTCTCTCTGTACCAACAACCGATAATTTCTGGTTGACTCATTCCCAGTTCTTTTGGAAGTAAGTATTCGAGTCTTCATTAGGGAATTCAAATTTACATTCATACTTCTTAAGTCAAATTGGGTCAAACTTGATAGTCGGTTATTTAACTATCAAATAAACAGACAACAACCAATTCCATTTGAGATTTATTTATCCATAGCAACCACTAAGCCTCAAAACATATCTTTGTTTAATAAACCTCTTTCAAAAACATTCATATACTTATCTTTTAGACATAAGTATATTCTCAAAACACTTGTAAGATTTCCTATTACCAAATCTCTAAAAAGGATTTAACTACATTATTTAAATTGGAGAAAAGGATAACTCTAAGCACTATTCCTTCAATGTAAAGTGTGGAACGGATGTTCCATTCCACCATTTTTTAAAAGGTCAACCTCAAGAAACCCAAACCTTGAATTCATGTTGTAATTATCTTCAATAAATCACTTTATAAATTTCCCTTACCCATGAAACCCAACCTGTTTACAAAACTTTTATCAACCTCCATACTCATTTATGAGATTCTTTATAAATATTCAAACCCGATTATATAAACTTATTTATAAACTCTCAAACCTTGTATAAAACTTCCCTTTATAGACATCCAAACCCTTTTATAAAATCTTTTTATAACATTCAAAACTATTCCTAAAACTCCTTTTATGAATACCCCAAAATTATTCATAAACTTCTTTATATAATATTCAAAACAATTTTCAAATCATTCTTCAAATATCTTGTTCAAAATAGAATAACCTTGAAGACCATTTTAAAAGAGAATAAAATATTAACTTTCCAAAACCAAACAGAGGCTTGATGACTACAATGGATCATTAAATTTGGGTTTACTTACCCAAGTTATATCATGGGTATTGCCTAACATCAGATATGTAAGGGATTCACACATAACATATAATCACTCATAGGTAGATGTCCAAGTTACAAATATAGATACATCCATTATCGTGTGTAATTTTTTTACATATAGAAGTATATTCTATATGCTTAAGTTACCATGAACCGCTTATTGAACTTAGCTTCCTTGTGTCTACCACGTTACCAATATTCGGCATTTATGCAAAACAAAAGTCACTTACTTCCTATAAAACGTGTCAACATTTTATAATCACTACTTTAATTCATTTGGCTACTTAATGGTCCAGGCGAGAGATCCTTTGATTTAAAATCAATTAATCTTAAAAAGAAAATTGATTTAGAACATAACCGATTAAGTTTAAAAATAGCTTTGAAAAGATTAAAGTATATTCAATTAACTTAAACCCTAATTATATCTTAATTAAATCAAGATTAATTCATAATTAAACATTAATTAACTTAATGAACTTAGTTAAGTCCTAATTAACTTCCTAATGTATCTTAGTTAAGGTTCAAATAATTCATTATTTGTTAAACCCTAATTAATTAAAAATTAATTTATAATCACTTAATTAAATAATAATTAATTAACCTACTTAACTTAATTAAATAATAATTAACCATTTAATTACTTCTTATCTTCATTAATCACTAATTAAAACCTTATTAATCAATAATTGGTCATTAACCTTCCTTTAGTGTTACTTAACCTCTAATCACTTACTTAATTACTAATTAAGTGTTAATTCCCTTTAATTATTTTATTAAATAAATAAATTATTAAATAATCTAAACTTAATCTCTTTTTATGTTACTAATTAAGTTTGGAAAACTTTTGCAAAACAATTCCAAAATGAATCACTCAAAGATAGAAACCGTGAATTTTTTCATCGAGCTGCATCCATAGCGACTATCGTTATGAGCCAGTTCGCTCTATCTTATTTTAAGTGAAATACTTCACTTAAATTATTTCCCCTACATGTTTTGAAATAATATTTAGAATGTTTTTAAAATCTTAAACCAAGATAAAACTTGAAACCATTTCCAAACTTTGAAACTAGAAATCATGGTTTTGATTTCAAATCGGATCTCACGTCCGTCGCAACACACAAAGTTGTTAACTTTGTTTCAACTTAACATACTTGATCCTTAAATCACAACCATACATCCATACTACCATACTCTTAACATTACAATGAAACATACATATAAACTAAGGTTATATGCTTACTAACTTGACAACATCACATTCAAATCTTAAATTCAATTCCAAACATAACATCCATCAAATCACCACCGATCAACATAATAACCATTCAATTTTATCATCATATTATCACCATAATAACACATCATAATAAAGTCAAAATATTTTTCGAAAAAAATAGTTTTACTCACTGAAAATCTTTGAAACTGAAATGCCTTAGATGCACCAAAAATATGTCATCTTCCACTTGATTTTTAGAGATTTTACTCTCGGATTTTGAAAAAGTGATCATAAGAAAGGTTTTAGAAAATTATTTTCTCTTAAATTTAAAAAAAGAATCACTCAAATCAGGTTTTGTTTGCGGTAGATATGGTCAAAAGAAGGAGAGCTATTTTCGAACCTAAATTTCCGAGTTTAAAATTATACTATAAAGAAATGAGATTTTAACAAACCTAAGCTTGAAATAAGAAAAAGTGGTAAAAAAGTTGTAGCTATTGAAATTTTATACGATTTTAATAAAATAAAATCTTGTTTTGGTGTAAAATAGAGGACGTTATGGCCGAATAAAGTGGGGGAAAAATGGAGAAGAAAGAGTTTAAAAACAAGTTTGCATCTTTAAAACAATTTAAATATTTTGATTAAAAAAAATTAAAACTAACAATGTTCCCAATATGGTGAAGGGGATGTGTATTTATAGATGAAAGAAAGTAGGAAAATTACCATTTTAACCCTGTTTTAAAATATCCTAACATGTCATTATTTTGACAAGTCACATCACCACCTTCCTCCCCTTCATATGTCACATCCCTCCCTCTCTAGATACATCTTTTAGGTCATGATGGATAGTGATGATAATGCTAAGATATGACAAGAGATGATGATATATACTTATATATAAGTTACTATTTTTAAAACCATAATTTGTCACATCACTTGCTAAACAAAATTAACATAAGGTAATATACTATTAGTTATTATTATTTGGTTAATTAACTATTATATATGTGTGTGTGTATAGTGCATAAAGGCGAACAATGTTCCCAATAACTTTCCGATGTCGAAAAGTCGAAATTCTAGAAATCGTTCTTCGGTCACATTTTCTATTTTTCTACGAACTATCTATTTGGTAAACAAATTTTTAATACTATTCTACCATCATTATTAAATAATTAAAATAGGTTTATTTGTAAATAAAGACCCATTTATGTAATATTTAAACTTAACTTGAATTTGCGAAGAAATATATGAAAACGGTGATATCAACTAAAGATGTCATAAATACATTTTATTTTCCAAAAATAAATAAGTTATTTTATTTCATAATCTTGTTTGAATACATATATTAGTGTATGAATCCAAAGCCATGCATGATCTTTATTATTTAAAAGCAGTTTTATTGATAAAACGATTTCCGACTGTTTTATCGATATTTTACCTAAGATATCTACAAATTATCAATATTTTACAATGGTAATTTTTCCGCAAATATTTTTACCAAACAAAATAACTACTATTATTTACCACTTAAACATGATTATTTCTTACTTTTAAACCCATATCTAAATATTTTAAAAACAGATATAATTTATCCACGTGATAAATTTGCGAGTGGTTACACAAAAGAAAGGATCTCAATTGTCCCATGGTAGCCATTGTGGGGATGAAGAAGGTTGAAGAATCTTAGTAGCATAGATTTTCAATGATCAGAGCAGCCAGCCCCTATCCTGTTGAAGATAGGATGATATTTATAGGATTTTGATAGCACTTGGATCGGAACTAGAGTACCAGAAGCCTATAGTTATCCATAGGAAGAGGCACGTAAAATTTGGGGGTGATTTGGAACTAACTTTTTGGATCGGATCGGTACCGATCCAAAATGTTGTGCAATTTTTGTACAACTCCTATTTCATTGGCTTCCTTTCTTGCATGTGAGGTTCTCCATGTGATTTCATAGCTTATTGACTTGTTTTGACGATGGTTCACCTGTAAAATAGATTGAATTGTAATCCAAATCAGATAAGTCTTGACTTCTTCAACTTGGATGCTCGGAATGTTAACAAACTTGGTAGATAAGTTTAGGAGAGACATGGGACTATAATGCATGTGGATTGGAGAATCCACAAGTCAATAATTTGGATTGGTACCGATCCAACTGGATCAGAGCGGTGCCGATCTACATACTTGGCGTATTTTTGGTTCAAACTCCAGGGGTTTCTTTGTCATGTACTTTTAGGTCTTCTGGTTAAGTTTCGAGTCGTTCTGGCTCAGTTTGAATATTCTAACTCCTTCTGAACTCTGTTGGGTTAAAAACCCGGTTAACATATTATAATTCCTATTGCTAATGCATAAGGAATGCATCTTACATGTTCCATATTAAACATTTTAATAAGGTGTCCTTGCATATCATTTTAGGACATTCCCAATATCTTTTATATTACTATAAAAGACATCAATTACAAATCCAATGTTGAGTGCTAAAACAACTAAAACCGATTTTAGCACAAGTACATCGTTAAACATCAACAGTGCATTATTTACTTATAATTTAGAAATATTTATGTACCTTTTTAAATTTCTTTCTTATGAGCACACGCTTCCTCTGCATTTGATTGATAGCCAAACTATTTTATACAACTATCAAAACACTTGTTCAATTTGTATGTTTTTCAGAATGATACTTTATATCCATTCTTGGATTATATCCGAAAACCCACAAACTCAATATCGCTCCCATTGACTTCGAGTCGCTTTGGTTGTTATATGCAAATAGACTTGTCTAAATCAACATTCAAAACTTTCTGTTTCAACACATATATACCAAAACATATAGTCATATTAGGTGATAATTTTGTGAGTAAAATCTGAACCAAATTTGAGCACATCGAAGGGTGAATCTGTTAGCTCACTATATTCCAACTGCATTTGTCTTTCTTATAAAAACATATTTTCAGCCGATAGATCATATCCATTTGGATACAACTATCAAATATTTTTTGATAATGTACTTGGAATCTATTTCGGATTAGCACATCGTAAAATATCATAGAGTCAATACTCTTAATGGTTTAATTAAACAGCCAAGGATTATTTATTCTTGACATTAATAAGAAATAGTTTCTCTTTAATGTACAAGAATACTCATTAGACGTTCTAATGTATTGTGTTCATTTTGGTTCGGTAAATTTCATTTCATCTCTTGTAATCATTTTTTATTATTGGATCATATCTAAATTCATTTTATATCAATAATTACTTAAAGAAATTCCTTCGCTACGAGGTTGGTATTTCTTGAAACAACATTTGTTTCTGAGTGCAACTGAACAGGCATACGTAAAAAATTTATGAATTTCCATGTATATAAAACTGATTTGGTTTTTAGTTTAAAAATTTATGTTCAAAACATGAATTGGACATCCAATGATAGTTGTCCCCAAATTTATTTTTGGGGTAATTCATACAAGATCTCTTACGAACAATTATTACGTGTAGTCTTTTAAATTGCACAATCTGCCAACTCCTTGGCCTAGGATATGTCAGGATTTCCTATAAACCCTTATCTTGTATGATTTTGTCACTATTCAATTTATGAAATTTTATTTAACCTTGTGTACTACCTTAAGTATGTGACTTCTATTGAAAGAGGTTAACTTAACTTCATGTACAATTAATCGTACTTCGTTCAACAAAAATTGATTACCCCTTATCGATACGTCATTATGTATCATAGGGAGGAATGACTCTTGAGGTTGAATCTTTATTCATTTTTAGGTACATACGGAACTCATTTCAATATACTCACCTATTCAATCAAATTGAATCATTTCTATCACATGTTATATTATTTACTTCTATTTTATATTCTATAAGCTTAGCATAGACTTATACATGTGTATCAAATACACATGTCTATGTCTATGGTAACTCATCTGTGAAAATGATGAAGTATGTGGAACCAATTTTGGTATTAATAGACTTGCAATTGCATACACCAGTATGTATTAATCTTAGGAGTTCATCAACTCATATGACACTCCCATTAAATGGGTACATAGCCCTTAATTGTTTGAGATAAAATTAACTAGTATCGTATGATTCATACATATAATAAAAATTATTTCTCAAACTGTGGCTTAGTCTATATTTATAAAATAATTGTAAATAATTTTAGATACTTCTGTATGTTCCAATGCATCACTTTTGTTATGAAAACAAATACCACATTATAGTTTTATTTCATAACGACTACTCATAATATTCACATTGACATTAAACTATGTATATTCTTTAGCCATCAACGAAGAACATATATTATTTCATAAATAATGCGTGGTACGTTTTACGAAAACAATTTTCGTAACTTGATGCAATCAATAAGTGTTATATGGCATGCTCCCACTATTTCCACCATTACTATAAAAGCGTAATAAATTCGGAGGTCCGTCATTCACATAATATAGATTATTTATTTTACATATCGTAACTAGTTTATAGTGGAGATTTCTTTGATCAAATATCTTGGATCAAAGAAATAAATCTTATAGAAAATAGTTTTCTATATGAAAATACATTTTGGAATAGAAATCATATTTCTTATTCCAATGTCAAGTACCAATTATTATTTCAATTCTCGTTTCTGATGTTTCCTTAGGAAGCAGTAGTGATTGTTCACTCTCTTCATCTCAATTGTACCTTAAATCACATCTACTCTTGTACATTCGTTTTTCTTTCTAAATAGTCGAATCATTTGAAAGAAACACCTTACCATAATATCATAACAAACTCTTTACAAAAATGCATTTCATGTTTAACATTTAAGAACATCAATTATGTTGCTCTTGGTGTAAACTTTTCAAATTGACATTTCAGTCATCGAGTTCTTAGATCTATCTTATAGTTTTGGTCTAGTGTTGCATTTAACACAATATGATCATTATTGTAATTAGTCAAATTGAATACTTAATCTTACAGTAAGGTTTATTTGTCTATTTTGGATGAACTAATTTCATCGAAATATAGTACAATACAAATTATGACCGTTCATCATATAACATTTATATGCGATTTTATATGGATCAAATATCCATAGTCTTGTATTGCTTCTGAGTTCGAAACTCATAGATGCAATACATAGTTTCGATCAAATAAACACATAAGCGACCAAATTACCAACGTGATTAGTAGTTGTAAAATTAGGCGCTTGCATGGGTGCTGAAATTTTACCATGCGATAAACATTTATTAGTAAGTGTATGTTATATTTCTATTTGTCAATCTTCAATTCAGTTCATTTGTATATCTTAATTGATAAACGTTTTAACAATCATATTATATGTAAAAATTTATTAATGTAAATTATTATAACGTTATATAGCATATGTTCTTACAATATTAGAAAGGGTAGATGTTATCGTTTCATTTTTCTAATGGAGGAATTTTAGCTAAAGGACAAACTTTCAAAGTATTTTAGCCTCTAGGACAGCTTCTTTAAAATTTAGTCATAAGGACACACCAGGTAAAATTGATATTATACATCAGGATAAAAACTGATATTACACAGTAGCACTGTCCTTCTCATCAAATTTTTGTCCTTCTGCTATATTTAATTGAAAATTTTGTCATTCACACTAAAAAATTGAGAGCCTGTCCTTAAAAAATACATGAATTTTGTCCTTCATACTATTTTTCGGTTTCGTATTTCTATTTTCCTGTTTCCTTCTAATAAGGGTCCCACTGTCTTTTATGTTTCACCAAACCCTAAGTTGAAACATAGAAGTCTTTCTACTTCGCTAGCGGGTTTTAGGACTCATATGTCTTGGGATTCTAACCTTGAGGAAAGGTGAACAAATCATAGGCCTTCATACGATGGATAACTCCTTATCAGTTGTATCCCATACAACTACTAACTCGTGGTACATTGTCCTAATCTCGCCTTTACCTTGATTACATGTACCCTAAGTATAATGCACGTACCTTACGGAAAGCTCAACAAAAACGTGCAGTTACCTTACCTCGTCTATTCAATATATTATAGTACTACACATAACATCCCTAGCTTGAGCAAAGCTCAACAACAAAAGAGTATGTAAGTAATCTATTAATATATGAATGATAGTGAATAATCTTCAATGTATTATATTGAGTGATATCGACTTATGGAATAATCTATTTCTTATAAAATACCCTTTTGATTCAAGTGTCAGACACATCTAAAATCACGGTATACATATAAATATTTATGTATTTGTCCCTTAAGCTTATTTAGGTTTTCTTTTAATGTTCCACATTTAGTTTATACATTCATATTATATAAGTTTTATTATTATATAACTTTTATATTTCATATTACTTATATAATGTCTTATGTATATATTATATCAATTATAATCTTTGTTAATTAACATTTTAATTACTTTTATATATAATAATTTAATATAACATTTATATTTAATAATTATTATATACTGTAACCTTTATAGTATAACATATATAAACACATATCATATATATGTATATATTATTTAATTAATTAACCTTTAATTAATTGTTTAATTAAAAAAAATTAATTAAATTAATATTAATTTGGAAATTCATTTATATACATACATGCATACTTATGTTAATATAACATTTTAAAACAATTTAACATATATCATAACATACAATACATATATATGTATATTTATTAATCAGTTAATTTAATTAATTTAGTTTATTAATCTATTAATAAATTTTATAAATTTTGAAATTAATTTATATTAATTTTTAAATATTTTGAAAATTTTCATTATATTATAACATTTATAACATGTATATATTATATTTTAAATTTAACATTTAAATTTAAAAATATTATATTTTAAATTTTCAAAACGATTTGAAAATTTATATTATAAAATTTATAATATTTTTCTTGTTTCAAATTTAACTTTTAAATTTAAAAATTTTACAAAACAATTTTGAAATTAGCCCAAGACCCAATTCAAATTGGGTGTTTTCTAGTAGGGATAACCTTTTGGGCTCACCTCATCATATCGGTCCAGGCTAGTAGCCAGGTAGGGTGGAGTACTTGATTATCCAACCTTAGCCAGGTGGTGATCGATTTTGAATTGATTTGAGCTTGATATGATGGAGCACCTATGGAGTGAATTTGGCCAAAGATAAAAGGAAGGAGTGGTAGCCACATGTCATTTGCAACTAAGGTTAGACGTATTTAAATAGTGGATAAAACAGTGAAAATAACGGATCACATCTCATACCAATTCTCCCTAAATCTGAGCCATCCAAAACCAACAACTCTACCCTAATTGAGCCGTCTCTTAGCTCCATATTTTCCCTAAAATAATACCATTATGATGGGCCAAGATCCCATTAAAGCCCATAGAAAATATTATTTGATTAAATCTCATTTAATCGCTTATCGATATCGTATATCGATTGATATATTTATAACCATTATAAATATAATTAATAATATTTATTCCTCAAATCATAATCAAAATATTATAATTAGTATTTCATAAATATTTATTAATTTAATTAATTTATAGTAATTATAAGCTAGTTAACTCGTTTGATCGAAAGAGAATTCATCATTTTTGTGGTGTGACTCGTCGGGTGTAAATTTGGTTAGCGATTAATATCGAACTATTCGAATGTTAATGTTTACACATAATTTAGTAGGTGGCATTACATTTTGGCTAAATTTATCACTTACTTGGTTTCAATAAAATCCAATTTCACTTATGATGCGTTACACGTTTGTTACTTTTATTTACACCAATTCTCTTCGTTAAAACAATACCACTTTGAACTTATGGAATTTGGTAAGGGCCAAAATTCCAATATCGTTAATATTCAACTCTATAATCCAAACACAAAGTCCTTGGTTCAATAATAACAATTATTATTAACTGAACTACTACGACCATAGACTTTGACTTTGAGTTCATTTGAGTTGACCGTGATACTAACCTCGTATAACTGATGAGACGAATCGTCTCTTGAATAGTGCTTCACTTCCAATACTTCCTGAGGTGACCCTCTCCAAAACACATAGATTTTTTTTAAAAGCATACAAAAGGAATTCACCACTAAACCCCATTTCTTCTATATTTGAATATTTATATAATTTCCAAATATTTTTCCCAAGACCCTGGATTTACCAATATAATCATATCAGTGCACAAACAAAGTAAGACAATTATATATTTGATGATATATAATTGTTTCCCTTTGCCATTAAGAGCTAAAAAATTTGCAAAGAGAGTTTGAATCAAACAGGAAACAAAATTACCATATGTGTTGACAACATAACCTTTTATTTCTTCCCTAATTTTTGTTCTACTACCAGAGATAGATTTTTGGCAATTATTATACTTATATGTACAATACTGCAATGCACATGGTTTCTAGAATTTTCTGCCTAAATAAGTCTATTGACATTAAAATGGCCTTTAATTGTTCTTATGATAATTATCAAGTACTTTTATGAAATCACTTCAGAAATTATACTTGCAAGCATGAACATTGGAACTAAATTCTATTTATCATTTTAGGATGAACAATTGAAGTCATTTTGCATTTTTAAGTTTAACATGGTGCAGACTTAAGTACTTGGTGTTTTATTGGAAATGCTTGGTGTTATTTGAGGGTTGCTTGGAGTTTTCTTTTCTTTTGTCCAGGAAGCACTTACACTTCATGAATTGAAATGAAATGGTTCCAGACTACAAGAGTTTGACCCATGGCCATCTAGGTCGGCCATAGTCCCTCTTTTACAACTTGCAAACCCATATCCCTCATATTAACAAGCTTCTACAAAGGTCCACTCCTAAAACAAGCATGTTTTTGCCTAGTTTAAATTTCCTGGAAATGCATCCATATATGTAATTATTCAGAATACAATTACTTCCAGGTTTATTTCTTTCATAATTTTTTTTAAATCAACCACCCTAGCTCTTTAATTTCCATAAAGTCAAAAATATAAATTCAAGCAATAAAAATCAGAGATTATCATATACACATATCATATTTATATGATATGTCTATCCCCTTATTTCTCCAAATCAGACATTCATAAAATCAGTAGTTAACCAAACATCATCAATAGTCTTTCATAGCAGGTTAACTTAAGTACATATTTTTAATCCAAATACTTAGAAATCTCCCTACAAGTAACTTCAATTACAACATGAAATCTGACTAATAAATTCATTACAAAGCAACTACAAATTTTAAAACTGGTTTCTTTTATTTATACTAGCAGCTAATTGCCCTCTTCATCCATCAAGCCAACTTCAATTTCCTACAAGCAATTCACTGAGCTGCCCCAATTTTAATGAGACACCCAGATGATTGCAAGGGCAACCAAAAGGGTCAGTTTTCACTGGTATGAGCATTTATCAAATTTGTATACATGTTCTTAATTTTTGGTGATCTTGCAATGTCTTCCTAGTTTAGCAGATTTCATACTTAGCATGTTTTTGGTCAATACCAAGTGATACAAAGACACATTCATTTATTCAATCAATACCCAGCAAACAATCAAAATAAATATATGTATTTCTTGATTCATTTTTCTCCATTTCTTAATAAGTAAACTCAGATTTTTATACTCCCAATTTCACCCAGTAATTAATCAAAGCACAAAATTTAACTTGATTAATTTATCTCCATGTCTGAATATTTATAATCCAGATTTTTAAACCCCATTCCCCATTTATTTTATGATCTTTATCTCCCTGTCAAATGAACACCATGTATGCATTGTGAAGGAAACTCCCAGGTTATTTAATTTATTCCAACACACAAAGGCCTCAGGGTGCAATTGCATCATGCATATACATACTCCCACCTGAAGCAAGCAGATCATTGACTATCTCCCAAATGACCAATTTAATTTTCTTTAATAAATCCCCCTCCAGATTCTACTTATTCTGTTAAGCTTCCATTTATGAATTTCAATCATAAAAAAACTCCCAATTCATTCATGTTTCAAAAGGGCTTAGCTTCTTTAATACTTTCTGGTTCAACCCCATGTTCCCCATTTATTTTCCATAATGCAGAAAATACCCCATCCTACCTATGGTATTTCCTAAAAATAATTTAAGCATCATGATCATACTATCTTTCCTTTATATTATTATGAATATATGAATAAGGGTTTTATTAAGGAAATCCCTCAAAAACCCAGAAATTCTCCTCTGACTTATGATTTTAATATTTAGTTTAATGCTTCATCATCATCCAAGAAATAAACATGAGCTAGATCTCTGTCTTGCTGCTTATTTCCTAAATAATTTAGATCCATACTTCATAATAAAATAGAACAGAAATGCTCAAACCATTTTAACTTTAAAAACCCACATACAGATTAAAACCCCAAACAAGAATGCACAAACAAACATCCATCCCATCCATAACAAATCATTTCAGAGGTTTTAAATAACTTATAACATTTTAGGCTGCCTACAAGAGGACTTAATGCCATTGCATACAAAGGGATAAATACTCACATAATGTTTTCCTTTTACTGCCTTAATCCCCTGAACAGCAAATCCCCCAAAGTCTCAAGCTAGTGTTTCTCCTAGTTTATTTTATTTTTGTTTTGATCCCGAGAGAATGGTGGATATGGTTATGTGTAGATGTTTATAAAACAATTCTAGGGTTTAAGAAGAATGGGCAGTTCCCTTGATGCCCTTAGATATTCATGCACAAATTATTTCCCTGTGTGGTCCTTAATTGGAAATGCACACTTTTGGTTACCCCAATTAGTTATTTCGGGAATCAAGCATTTTAAACACTTCATACTATTTTCATGACTCTATTTTACTCATGCCATATGCATGTGACCCTTTGTTTATTTATTTTTTATTTCTTATAAGTTTAAAGAAACTGAAAATCCCCTTTGTGTTTTCTACCTATCTACCATTTCCATTAATCATGTATACTATCATACATAATTATGTAATGTAAATCATTCACACTATGTTATTTTCTTGAAATAAATATAAGATATGGAAATTCTTATTTGATCCTGTATGTATATATATATTTTTTTCTGCCTTTAGTCAAAAAAGTAGCTCCTCATACATCTTTATGTGTTAAAAAATCACATATGTCATGCTAATTATTTCTAGCATAAATATAAGACATTTGAACCTTTTATTAAACTTCATTTTTATTCTGTCTTTAAATAAAACAGAAAACACCCCATATATTAAATGTGTGTATTTATATAATTCTTTGAACATAGAACTATATTTATTTTGAGTTCCAATTTTTAATCACCTTAACTCCTTGTATTTTATCAAACAGAAGCTCCTGTGCAAATTTTATTTATTAACAAATTTTCTTTTCTGTTTTAATGCATTATATATATATTTTATAATTTCAGAATTTCTTAAAATAAATTTAACTTTCATTTTATTTGATTTTATTTTCTTTTCTTTTAGGGTCATTACATACCCTCCCCCTTAAAGGAATTATGTCCCCATAATTTCTTTCTAATTCTTCAAATAAAAGCACTAATTCATAGTCTATTTTAACTCCATACTCACATTTTATGAAAGTAAGCAATATATAGAATTATTCAGAAAGCTATCATAATACTACTTAAACATACCTCTCCATCAGAAAACAAATTGGGGTATTTAGCCCTTATTTTGTCTTCAACCTCCCATGTACAATCATTGGGGTCCAAGCTCCACTGAATTTTCACCAGTTTAATCACCTTGTTTCTCAGCCTCTTTTCTTCCTTAGCAACAATCCCCACTGGCTCATTTGCATAGGCCAAATTCTTATGAATTTGAATTTGAGTAGGTGACTCTAAAATTGCTCCTTCATCATGTACCCACTTTCTCAATTGAGAAACATGAAATACTGGATGTACACCACTCAATTCTTCTGGTAACTTAAGCTTATAGGCCATGGTACCAATTCTCTGTATAACTTCATATGGTCCTACAAATCTTGGTGAGAGCTTACCAGATTTCCCAAACCTGAACACCTTCTTCATTGGTGATACCTTCAGAAAAACATACTCTCCTACTTCAAACTCCATTGGATTCCTCTTTCTATCTGCATAAGACTTTTGTCTTGATTGTGATGTCTTCATCCTATGCCTAACTAACTCAATCATGTTGGAAGTTTCTTTAACATGATCTGGCCCCAATATTACTCCCTCTCCCACATCCAACCAACAGGCAGGAGACATGCAGGGTCTCCCATACAAGGCTTTAAAGGGAGCCAATCCTATTGTTGACTGCTAGCTATTGTTGTAAGTGAATTCTGCCAAGTGGATATGATCCTCCCAATTACCCCCAAAATCAAGCACACATGCTCTAAGTAAATCTTCCAATATTTTATTCCCTATCTCTGTTTGCCCATCACTTTGAGGATGGTAGGCAGTGCTTAAACAAAGTTGAGTTCCCATTGCTTCTTGGAAGCTCTCCCAAAATCTTGAGGTGAACAAAGTGTCTCTATCACTTACAATGGTCTTTGGTATGCCATGCAATCTCACTACTTCCTTAATAAATAATTGTGCAAGCCTATGTGCATTTCTGTCTGACCCGACAGGGACAAAGTGAGCAGACTTGGTGAGTCTATCAACAATTACCCATATACTATCATTACCTTTCTTGGTCCTAGGCAAACCATCCACAAAATCCATGGAAATACTTTCCCATTTCCAATGAGGTACCTCCAAAGGTTGCAACATGCCAGAGGGCTTTTGATAATCTGCCTTGATTTGCTGACAGGTTAAACACTTTGCCACATATTTTGCTACTGCTTGTTTCATTCCTGGCCACCAGTAGCTCCTTTTCAAATCATGATACATTTTGGTACCACCAGGGTGTATGGTGTGCTTGGTTTTGTGATGCTCATTCATGATTTCTTCCTTTAATTCTGCAAAGTCTG
This sequence comes from Allium fistulosum, assembly GCA_030737815.1. NCBI lineage: Eukaryota > Viridiplantae > Streptophyta > Magnoliopsida > Asparagales > Amaryllidaceae > Allium > Allium fistulosum. The sequence goes on along the minus strand of CM060901.1, from coordinate 519,002,161 downwards.
GTACACAAAGCTTTTCATTTTTCCTCAAATATCCCTTGGGATCTATTTTAAATTTCTCTGACTCAATGTTATTTAATAACATTTCTTTCTTTTCCTTTAGATTTTGATCTTGATTTTGCATGCCACCAATTTTCTCCACCAGATTAGATTTCACTGTGATTAATCCCAGTGTACCATATTCCACCATATCACCATGTTCTTTAAAATTCACTCCATCCTTGCTATATATATCTGCCTCCCCAAGCACTGCAAGGTCTTTAAATTCATCAATCATCAAACTTGCTAATCTAATATGATTTCTACTCAAAGCATCTGCCACCCTATTAGCTTTTCCAGGAGTATACAAAATATCTAGATCATATGCAGCTAGAAACTCCAACCACCTTGCTTGCCTCATATTCAAATCTTTCTGAGAAAATAAATATTTCAATGCTTGATGATCTGTGAATAATTCAAATTTTGCCCCAAGCAAATAATGCCTCCAAAGTTTTAATGCAAACACTATTGCAGCTAATTCTAGATCATGAGTTGCATATTTGGTCTCATTGGGTTTAAGCTGTCTTGATGCATATGCCACCACCTTGCCATGTTGCATAAGCACTGCACCTAACCCAGACCCACTAGCATCAGTGTATACAACCATTCCTTCATTTACCTCTGGGATTTGCAAGACAGGAGCCTCCACCAATGATTGCTTCAATTTTTCAAAGGCCTGATCACACTGCTCAGTCCACACATATGGTTGGTTCTTCTTTGTTAGCTTGGTCATTGGTGTGGCTATTCTTGAGAAATCCTTGATGAACCTCCTACAGTACCCTGCCAAACCTAAGAATGATCTCACTTCAGTCACTGTTTTGGGTCTACTCCATGATTGAACTACAATGACCTTGCTTGGATCCACACTCACCCCTTGCTGTGACACTATGTGTCCTAAGAATTTGACTTCATGTTGCCAAAATATACACTTTGAATACTTGGCTTTTAATTCATTTTCTCTAAGCCTGGATAATACTAAATGTAGATGCATAGCATGATCATTTTCTGACTATGAATAAATTAAGATGTCATCTATAAATACCAAAACAAATTTATCCAAAAAGTCTCTAAAAATTCTATTCATCAAATCTACAAAATAGGAGGGAGCATTGGTTAAACCAAATGGCATTACTAGAAATTCATATAGGCCATATCTTGTGTTAAAGGCTGTGTACTCAATGCTTTCCTTTGCAACCTTCATTTGGTGAAATCCAGAGGCTAAGTCTAGCTAGCCTTGAAAATATTTTAGCTTCATGCAATTGATCAAATAGATCATCTATTCTAGGCAGTGGATATTTATTCTTGATGGTCACCTTATTTAAATCCCTATAATCCACACACATCCTCATTGTTCCATCATGCTTCTTAACAAAGAGCACTGGGGAACCCCAACTAGAACTGCTTGATCTTATGAACCCCTTCTCTTCTAACTCTTCTAGTTGGTGTTTTAATTCCACTAACTCTTTTGGACCCATTCTATAAGGCTTCTTAATGATTGGGCTAGTTCCTGGCATTAATTTTATTTTAAATTCAACTGGCCTGTTTTGAGGAATTCCCCTCACTTCTCCAAACACATCTATATATTCATTGACTACTGGAATTTCCTCTATTTTTAATTCCTTTTGAACTTCATTAATACTCCAGATTTTATTAAAACATGTATTCTTTGCTATTTCACTTAGAATGGTAATTCTTTTGCCTTCATTTGTCTCCAAAGAAATAGTAAGATTTCTAAATTTAAAATTGCTTTATTTTTCATTAACCAATCCACCCCCAAAATTACCCCAATACCAGGATAATTTAAAGTATATAGATCTGAATTAAATTCATAACCCCCTATAATTAATTTCAGACCCATACACTTCATCCCTAACATACAATGACTCCCTATGGGGCTGTGTACAGTTAAGGGTTGATCAATAGAAACACAAGCAAGTGCTAACTTCTTTGTAATTTCCAGAGATAATAGTGAATGTGAGGCACCAGTGTCATATATTACTGATATTGGTTGGGTATGAATAAAAATTATACCTTCAAGTTGCCCAACATTTCCAGTGTTGTTTGCTGCCAAAGCTCCTATCCTTGCTGTTCTTCTATTAGTCTCTGGGCAATCCTTCTTTAGATGACCCATCTTTCCACAATTATAGCAGCCTCCTCTAGGTATTTTAGGGTCAGGGCATTGGTTGCTATAATTTCCAGCTTTTCCACAATTAAAACAATGAGTGAGTTTCTTGCTTTCAGGTGCTACTGCTCCTTCCCCCTTCTTAACTCCTTTGTTTGCCTTATTCTTGTCATAAGGTTGCACCTTGTTCTGACCTCCCTTCTTCTTGTTGAACTTCATGTTCCTGAATTTCTCTCTGGTGGCATCATGTTGCTCAAATGAGAGAGTTAGATCAATTACTTGATCAAACGTTTTATCCTTATATGGCAACATTACCCTTGACAGACTAGGGTTCAAGCCTTGAATGTACCTTGCATTCTTTGCTTCTTCATTCCCTATTAACACCATTCCATACTTAGACAATCCTTCAAATTTCTAAGTGTACTCATTCACACTCATACCTCCTTGCCTTAATCTAATAAAGTCTTCTAGCAGTGTGGCCTTAGCAGATGCTGGGACAAACCTGGCCTCAAGCATTACCTTAAATTCATCCCAAGTGATGTCATTCTCTGGCCTTCCTGCTATCACAACTTCCCAACAATCCAGTGCAACCCCCTTCAACCTCCTTGAAGCTATCTGTCTCTTCCTTTGGTCACTGACTTGCATATCTGCAAACACCCTCTCCATGGTTCTTATCCAAGTTTGAAAACCCATAGCTCCTTCAGTGCCTTCAAAATCTTTTCCTCCCAAATTGGTGCATGTCTTGAGCAGTTTGGAGAGCTCCTCATGAGGGTTGTCATGCCTTGGTGTTATTCCATCTCTCAAAGCTCTCACAAAATCCTCCATATTTATCACAGGTGGCTCACGTGATGGTCCTGCACCTGTGTGATGTCTTGGTCCTACCATATTGCTATAAATATGATTTCTGTGTTAGTTTGTTTACCCCCATCATTCTTGGTGTCTTTACTTTGTTTATTTTATTTTATGTGCACACTGTGCATGTATCACATGCACACACATTTTTTTTTATTCAGACATAAAACAAAAGCAATCAACACCAATAATTCAAATAATGCATTCAAACATCCATATGCATACAATAATATTCACTATGTTATTTAAAACATAGCTCTGATACCAACTGTGGTGACCCTCTCCAAAACACATAGATATTTTTTTTTAAAAGCATACAAAAGGAATTCACCACTAAACTCCATTGCTTCTATATTTGAATATTTATATAATTTCCAAATATTTTTCCCAAGACCCTGGATTTACCAATATAATCATATCAGTGCACAAACAAATTAAGACAATTATATATTTGATGATATATAATTGTTTCCCTTTGCCATTCAGAGCTAACAAATTTGCAAAGAGAGTTTGAATCAAACAGGAAACAAAATTACCATATGTGTTGACAACATAACCTTTTATTTCTTCCCTAATTTTTGTTCTACTAGCAGAGATAGATTTTTGGCAATTATTATACTTATATGTACAATACTGCAATGCACATGGTTTCTAGACTTTTCTGCCTAAATAAGTCTATTGACATTAAAATGGCCTTTAATTGTTCTTATGATAATTATCAAGTACTTTTATGAAATCACTTCAGAAATTATACTTGCAGGCATGAACATTGGAACTAAATTCTATTTATCATTTCAGGATGAACAATTGAAGTCATTTTGCATTTTTAAGTTTAACATGGTGCAGACTTAAGTACTTGGTGTTTTATTGGAAATGCTTGGTGTTATTTGAGGGTTGCTTGGAGTTTTCTTTTCTTTTGTCCTGGAAGCACTACTGTCACAACCCTACTTCACATGCCTAGGAAGACGTATCGTTTTTAAGAAAAGAAAGAGGTGAGAAAGTAGAAAAGATAGAGAAGAAGAAGAAACAACAACAGAATCTCAACAGCGGAACGAATAAAATATAATATATCACATAAATATTACATAGTATCATATACATCAGAGCTACACAGACAATACATCACAAACTAGACAGTTATAAACACCTGTCTAGTTAATACAACTCACACATCACAAAGAATACAACACAACGGAATATAGAATAAACACTAACACAGCGGAACCAATATATATCTATACGCTGAAGCCTCCTGCTCCATTGCTCCTCCAGTATTCGTCAAAGCTAACCTGAATCCCTTGGCTACCCGTAAAAATTTGGGTACCCGAGAGTTTATGAAAAACAGAAATAAACTTCGGGTCAGACATGGGTCTGGTATGAGTAACAGGGTAAGGTTGTTTAACTTTGAAAATCATTTGAAACAAAGGTATCACGTAAGACTTCCCACACATAAACATGGAAAAGTTTTTACCTTACGCTAACCAAAACATTTTATAGGAAATCCAGTGATATTATAATAGTGTCTAGGGTTTTCAAGTAAATAGAAAATAGCTGAAATGCTTACATCTCACATTTCAACATAGTTGGGCACAATCAAAACGTACGGCGCTTATTGGAGATTGGATTCCATACAATGGCTGGGCTACTGGGGTACCGCCCATCACAGTACGTGGCCTAGATCACCGTACCGAGGAGTACGCCCGCTCCCCTGCAACACAAGGCCGGAACCATTCCTTACTGAACAGTTCCAAACGAAACAACCCCAGCAGTTGTCGCGAATCAACTGCCCACAAACCGAATAAAAGGGACCTCTAGACAGTGGTATATCCCGCTCTCAAGTGGGGGCTACCCACGAAGCCTTGCTGCACCTCCCCTGTTTTAGCCATTCCCGGTTGATGAGGCTTGAGGTCACGATTACCTTTATCAGAACTCATCACTTAGAATGCTCATCGTCCACCTGACGATGTGCTAAAAGCATTCAATCCATACAAGTTCGTTCCGGGTTCGAACGAAACCGAAGGCATTATCTCGTTACACTCGTATTGGAATCACCCTCAGAGTTAACGACAATAACCCTTGCATTCTGAATCACCATCTCGAATCTATAAGTACTATCTCCGTCAAACTCATTATGGAATCACCCACAGAGTTATACTGACGAATAGTTCTTATACCTCGAGTCTTCACTTGCTCCATTTGAATTTCACGACCTAACGTTAATTTGGATCGATGTGGTATTCGGGTCTCCAGACCTGGAATCCCGGTATACGGAAACCCGATCCCGGTCTCATCGAAATCCAAAACGTGTCTTTTAAGGCCAAGTTGTTTTTAAAGTTAAAACAATTCAATTCAATTATCTATATCAACACAGATAGATAAGTCACAATATAACAATGGATATCACAACATCACCATAAACAGATAATCAATAATATCTCAGATAAGCATCCAAATCACAACAGATATCACTCGTCTCATATCTGAGATCACAATCAATCAATCAATGGGATATCAGTACCATTCATAAGCAATGATTTATCATTCACAACTATAATTAATTTAAAATGAATTAAATTAATTACTGCTCTCACTGATTAATTTAAAGTAAATTAAATTAACTACCACATTTATAAATCCTGCTTATACAATCCTTTTCTAATTACAATAAGTAATTAGTCTTAATTTAATTCCACAAATGAATTATTAAATTTTTCATAGTAATTAACATTTAATTACTTCATTTATTAATTAAATATAATTAACTACATTAATTCTTAATTAATTACATTAATTAATTCCCTCATTATTAATTATTACTTAGTTAAACATTTTAAAATCATATCATTAATTTGTAAATTAAACTACTTTATTACTTTAAGTAATTTAATCTTTAAACTAAACAATTATTAATCACCCTGATTAATAACACCAGTAATTAACTCTCTTTAATTACTTATAAATTAAATTAATTATCCCATAATTAATTATCTTCATTTATTAATCCCTCGATTAATTACAAAAGTAATTTCCCACATTACTTTATCTACACATCAACTTACATAAATCACATCCAGTGATTACCCTCTAATTACTTCTCTAAGAAACTCTGCTTCATTAATTACACCGAGTAAATCTACTTATCAGGTTATTAAATGATTTATAAATTTGATTAAACTAAATTTATTCAATCAATCATATCTTCAAATTTAGTTCCAATAGATAATAACCCTTTAATTACTTTTGTTAAATATTCATTTAACAGTTTCAATGCATTATCCAAATTAATTCATCTAATTATTATCAATATTTATCACATTTATAAATCAATTTAAAATCCTTAGTTAATTGATTTATTAACTAAACAATTACTTGATTTCTCCCTTTAAAATTTCTTTTTAATTACAACTTAATATAAATAAGTCATTCTCTAATTAATTTATTAATTACTTCACTATTTAATTTATTTCTATAGTAGTTAATTCCTTAATAAATGACTTAATTAACATTTCCACATTTTAAATTCCAAATTCCTTTCTAAATTTAAGATTTAAAGTGATTAATGATTTAAACATTAATCTAGTGTAAATTCACTTTAAAATTTCTTTAAATAAATGTACATATCATCTATTTCCTAAAACAAAATTTATATAAAGGAAAGAGCTTTTTAAATTTGAAATTATTATGAAAATCAATTCTTTTTTTTTTAAAGTATATTTTTAATCTTGCAATACATTTCTTTCTCTCAAAACTTTTAATAAAATAATTTCTAAAAACTTCCGTTATCATTGGTTTAAAACAAATTTTACTTTTTATAAAACCGTTCGTTTAAAATACATTCAAAATAAAAATTAATTTAAATTTTAGATTTTGGATTCAAAGAAAATTTGAAACCATTCACTACTTAAATTTAAACAACTATTTAAAATCTTATTTAAATTTTTAACTTAGCTATAAACCTGGAAATCAATTTTATTTAAAAACTGGAAACATTCCTCTGTCTCGTGAGGAGCCCAGCCTGCTTCGAGTTCTTAACATCCCTGCTTCGAGACTAACTCGCGATCTACCCGAGAATTTTTCCCAGAACCATCCACGCAAACACTTAACAGTTTGATCTGAGGCATTCGAACACATTCCTACGCCAGCGAACTGCTTCGAGTAAAACACTCGAATAACTCGAGTACCTCCCGAGTCTCTCACGCAAAAATCTCGAGCACTCAAACGAAATCGACAGCCATCACCAAAGTACGTGCACGTGCACAGGCAAAATGTTCGCATGTGACCATCGACTCCGATGCCAGCACAACATCTCCGACCACCCCTCACGATCTCGATCACCAGAATCTCGAGCAATTGCCCCAATCGAAATCGAGTTACCTGTCACAAGAACAGGAACGAAACCCAACACCTAGTACCCCCTCGAACTCGATTCTCCGATCACCAGAACCTATGGGCTTCCAGCCACATCTTTGCCTCCCTTCCAGTCTCCAGTCCCTAAAATTTCATGGAACTCGATCCACCATGGAGGTCGAGACGAACACGTTTCTAAACTTACCAAAAACTAGGTTTACAGGAAAGACTTTGTCGCCGATTCCTCCATGACGAACTACAACGCCATTCACCATTTTTCCTCGCCTCTCCGTTCACCACTCCATCATCACAAAGAACGCCAGGCATTCCAATGTACTAGATCACCCCAAAATCAACGAAAACCCATTTTCGTTTTACCCAAAACTGCACCTTATATACTATGTTAAAAATGATGATATTTATTTTAAAAATCTTGTTATAGGGTAGTGATTTAACCTGTAACCCTGAATCAACATTTTTAAATGTTCGAATTTACTCATTATTTTAGTTTGTCTGTTGTTTATAAGATTCCAATGGCATTTAAACTTTAATTCAACTTAAATAAAATTTTAAAAACTAAACTATGATAAAACATACAAGTTTGTTTTAAACCTTAAACCCTATCTCAGACTAAATCGAGAGATTTGTTTTTTTTTTGAATCAAAGCTGAAATTTGAAAACAACCAGAGGAGCTACAAATATAGTCCCTGAACACACATACATTTATAATTACTCAGGCACTTTACATATGCAATCACATAAACATATCAATAGTCAGATATAAACATGCAACCATCTTGCATTTAAGTAGTTTTTAACCAAAAATTGTTACTCACCTTAGTTTTTGCAAAAGAACAGAGCTTTGCCTTGAAACAGTTTACATCTTGAAAACTGAGAAGGCTTTGCTTGATCTTCCCATCACCTTCCCTTTTGTTGTTTTGAAATTGTTGTTATAGTTTGCAAAAGAAATGGTTTACTATATTTTCTTTTTCTGGTTTTGCAGTGTTAAACGAAAACAAATATGAAATAATATAGAGGAGTTTGTATAGGGTAGGTGATATCTGGTCAAGTAATGCTTCAGGTACAAGCATTTTCATATTTGCCATAGATTTTCTTTTAGAATAGGAGGCTGAAATGATTTTGGAACCAGTTCGAATAGACTTTGGTATGCTCTTGAGATATGAAGCATTAAATGGTATTGTACTTATGTCTCCCATTTTGATTATTTTATACTACATATGTCATAGATATTTCTACTTTGCTTGAATCTTGTTTTACAAGCCAAAACATGTTGTATATTTACTTTAGCTTTTAAATTTTGTTGCCTGTACAAAATTTCTAAGTGTTGGTTTTACTTTTGTTATTCGCCTTGTTTTATTGCTTCAGCCTGCACACTTGTAATTTGTTATCTTGCCTAGCTTCGAATACTTTAGCTTGTCTGCATACTAACTTGTTTCATATTTTACTTGCTATTTTAAAAGAAAAGAAAAAGTTTAGTTATGTTCAGGTTACATACAAGCACCTTTACTTTTACTTGTTCTTTGCATTTCTATCTATCTGCATATTATTTCTATACTTTGTTTTAACCTTAGCATTTCAAACACTACAGGTATTTATTTGCCTACTACTTTACATAAGTTTTTATTTGAAAGTTGTTATGGTTATTATAGTTAAAATGTTAACTTGTATCTTTATATCTTATGTTCCTTTTTATACTTATGTTTTATAGATTTTTATTTTGTTCTTATGTTTATAGATTTTTCTTTCTATTTGTTAAGATCATACATTTGATTTATACTTAAGTTTAATATTTATAAAGCTTATTTTATTTTAAAACTTAAACAAAGATTTTACTTGAAACTTCAAACTATAGCTTTCCAATTATATATATATATATATATATATATGTATGTATAACAATTCCTATTTAAAAAATCTATTCACAAAAATATTTATCAAATTAAAATAATTTACAAAGAAATTATCTCTATAAAAATAAATAAACTCATTATCAAAAATAAAATGATTTTATAAAAGATATTATCACTATATAAATAAATTACTCATATTATATCAATTCTATATTTAAAAAGAACAAACCACCTTTGTTAAATTTAAATTTAAGTAAAAATCAATTTTAAACAAATTAACTTACCCTGTATATATATTAAAATCAACAGACTATTTATTTAATAGCTTTTAAAAAGATATATATATTAATTCAGACTAAAATTACCAAAATATTAAAATAAGAAAATATATCTTCTTTTATTAAAATTCAAATCAGATCTTATCTATTTACAATATATATAAATTTATATATAGATTATAAACAAAAAAACAATTTATTAGCCTTTAAAATATAAATTATCAGTTAAACATCTATTCAGAGGAAAATTATAAATCAAATTCACATTTTATTAACAGTTATTATCATATCAATTTAATTTCTACCGCAGATTATTAAATTGATATCGTCAAAATTTCCGGGATGTCACATTCCTCCCCTCTTAAAAGAATTTCATCCCCGAAATTTAAACAAAGGTAATTTAATAATCCAATTTAAAATTTAATTTTAAAGTACAAGCACATATCAATCATATGCTAACAACCATAGCATCAAATCAAACAAATCAAACTATCTAGAAAAATTCTGGATAGAATTCTTTCGAGTTTCCTGAGTATAAATACCAGGTTACTCGCTCTATAGAATCCAAACCATCACTACTACTAAACTACAGAGCTCCTACTCATCTAGATCTACTCAACTAGACAAGATATCAGACTATAGACAAGTCTGACTCAACAACCAAAACTCCCGATCTGCAGGTTCTATAACCAGAGATAGATCTCACACGTACTCCCTCAAAGATACGTGAAATACAACGGATCCCAATCATCCCAACTGACAATTCGAATCTGAAGACTCAACACTTATCCTCAGAAGAACAACAGAAAAGATCCAAAATATCTCAGAGTTGGCTTTCCACATCTTACCCAACTTATAGCTCCCTGAATCAGAGAAAACTTCAACAACAACGGAGTCTCCAACTTCGAATTCCAAATTTCCTCCGTTTCTTATCCGCAAAATTCTTCGGACGATCCTGGGTTTCCTACATCTTTTCTGATCAGCTCAACCCTGCTGATATCCTTCAGAAACAAACTGGACTCAACCAATCCAACAAAACGATCTTTTCCAAGATCAATCAAAACTCAAAACACAAACTCTACTCCGCAATCAGAAGACAGATCTCACATCTCCCATATGGAAGTGATAAACAGATGTACTCAAATCTGGCCTCAGATCCTAAAAAATCTGCTGTAAAAATTCTCTAATCCAAACACTACAACTTCCATTTGCTTCCACTCTAAAACTGCTGCCACCATGCTTCCACTACGCTACTCTGATATAGGTAGATGAAAACACAGATGATGTACACAAGCACAAACTTCCACTGATACCAATTGGGATGGACCTAGGCTTTGCAACCATCAGTCAGCAATCACAACTGGTAGGCTTCTCAATTATTCGGAAAATATGGCTTAATAGATCCATAAAGAGAGAACTCAGAAGATTCCCCAAAAATTTTAGAAGTTCCTCCAAAACTGAGCTGGTTCACCAACTCAAAAATCATCCTACTACTAAACTAAACTATCGGTATCACTTCTGAAGTACAGTCGATACCAACTCAAACTCCAGATGCCGACAAAATTCTGACTTCCAGAAGACACCAGAAAAAGAAGAATCTCTAAAACACTAGAGAACACTCAAACCATCGCAAGTCACTTTTGCGATCAATCCAGCTTAATCCCAAAGAAAACTGCTCTCTCGTCACAAATCAGAACAGCATATACTTCTATAGCCAATCCATCGAAGAAATGGATTCACCCTACTGCTCCTGAAATTTACCTCAAGAAAACTGTTAAGCCAGAAAGCTTCCCTGACGGCATAAAGGACACTCCGAGCTACACTGCTGACGTTGATGCCCACAGACTCTAATTTTGAATTTCCTCGAGAGACTCGGACCACACCAACAGAAATATCCTGCTGCACACAGCCGCAATATCTAAGCAGACACACTTCTTTAGCTTGTTCCAAAGAAATATCTTCGGAAACATCCCTGGTCACTGCGTCTCATCACACAGCTACAATATCCTGAAATATCAAGGTACCATCACCAACTTCTGTCCATCCGACAGATCTCAACTCTAGTTCATCCAACTTACACTCCAAAGATAAACTCCAAACTTAACAGATATCCTTCCAAGATCGATGGAAACCTTCATCACAACAAAACTAACCCGAGAAGGAAATTGGGCCTACAATCCTGACATACACATTTCCAATCTCAACAAATTCAACCATCAGTGATCGTGTTACACAGATCACTACCCTATCCACCTTTATACTTATATTGGATAACCTGAACAGGTAACCCAACCGATAGGTAGAAATAAATATAAATATATATATAAAAAAATACAAATACGCTCTCTCGGAATATACACCACTCCAGAGCCTAGGTATTCACTCAACCTAATGCTCTGATACCAACTGTCACGACCCTACTTCCCATGCCTAGGAAGACGTATCGTTTTTAAGAAAAGAAAGAGGTGAGAAAGTAGAAAAGATAGAGAAGAAGAAGAAACAACAACAGAATCTCAACAGCGGAACGAATAAAATATAATATATCACATAAATATTACATAGTATCATATACATCAGAGCTACACAGACAATACATCACAAACTAGACAGTTATAAACACCTGTCTAGTTAATACAACTCACACATCACAAAGAATACAACACAACGGAATATAGAATAAACACTAACACAGCGGAACCAATATATATCTATACGCTGAAGCCTCCTGCTCCATTGCTCCTCCAGTATTCGTCAAAGCTAACCTGAATCCCTTGGCTACCCGTAAAAATTTGGGTACCCGAGAGTTTATGAAAAACAGAAATAAACTTCGGGTCAGACATGGGTCTGGTATGAGTAACAGGGTAAGGTTGTTTAACTTTGAAAATCATTTGAAACAAAGGTATCACGTAAGACTTCCCACACATAAACATGGAAAAGTTCTTACCTTACGCTAACCAAAACATTTTATAGGAAATCCAGTGATATTATAATAGTGTCTAGGGTTTTCAAGTAAATAGAAAATAGCTGAAATGCTTACATCTCACATTTCAACATAGTTGGGCACAATCAAAACGTACGGCGCTTATTGGAGATTGGATTCCATACAATGGCTGGGCTACTGGGGTACCGCCCATCACAGTACGTGGCCTAGATCACCGTACCGAGGAGTACGCCCGCTCCCCTGCAACACAAGGCCGGAACCATTCCTTACTGAACAGTTCCAAACGAAACAACCCCAGCAGTTGTCGCGAATCAACTGCCCACAAACCGAATAAAAGGGACCTCTAGACAGTGGTATATCCCGCTCTCAAGTGGGGGCTACCCACGAAGCCTTGCTGCACCTCCCCTGTTTTAGCCATTCCCGGTTGATGAGGCTTGAGGTCACGATTACCTTTATCAGAACTCATCACTTAGAATGCTCATCGTCCACCTGACGATGTGCTAAAAGCATTCAATCCATACAAGTTCGTTCCGGGTTCGAACGAAACCGAAGGCATTATCTCGTTACACTCGTATTGGAATCACCCTCAGAGTTAACGACAATAACCCTTGCATTCTGAATCACCATCTCGAATCTATAAGTACTATCTCCGTCAAACTCATTATGGAATCACCCACAGAGTTATACTGACGAATAGTTCTTATACCTCGAGTCTTCACTTGCTCCATTTGAATTTCACGACCTAACGTTAATTTGGATCGATGTGGTATTCGGGTCTCCAGACCTGGAATCCCGGTATACGGAAACCCGATCCCGGTCTCATCGAAATCCAAAACGTGTCTTTTAAGGCCAAGTTGTTTTTAAAGTTAAAACAATTCAATTCAATTATCTATATCAACACAGATAGATAAGTCACAATATAACAATGGATATCACAACATCACCATAAACAGATAATCAATAATATCTCAGATAAGCATCCAAATCACAACAGATATCACTCGTCTCATATCTGAGATCACAATCAATCAATCAATGGGATATCAGTACCATTCATAAGCAATGATTTATCATTCACAACTATAATTAATTTAAAATGAATTAAATTAATTACTGCTCTCACTGATTAATTTAAAGTAAATTAAATTAACTACCACATTTATAAATCCTGCTTATACAATCCTTTTCTAATTACAATAAGTAATTAGTCTTAATTTAATTCCACAAATGAATTATTAAATTTTTCATAGTAATTAACATTTAATTACTTCATTTATTAATTAAATATAATTAACTACATTTATTCTTAATTAATTACATTAATTAATTACCTCATTATTAATTATTACTTAGTTAAACATTTTAAAATCATATCATTAATTTGTAAATTAAACTACTTTATTACTTTAAGTAATTTAATCTTTAAACTAAACAATTATTAATCACCCTGATTAATAACACCAGTAATTAACTCTCTTTAATTACTTATAAATTAAATTAATTATCCCATAATTAATTATCTTCATTTATTAATCCCTCGATTAATTACAAAAGTAATTTCCCACATTACTTTATCTACACATCAACTTACATAAATCACATCCAGTGATTACCCTCTAATTACTTCTCTAAGAAACTCTGCTTCATTAATTACACCGAGTAAATCTACTTATCAGGTTATTAAATGATTTATAAATTTGATTAAACTAAATTTATTCAATCAATCATATCTTCAAATTTAGTTCCAATAGATAATAACCCTTTAATTACTTTTGTTAAATATTCATTTAACAGTTTCAATGCATTATCCAAATTAATTCATCTAATTATTATCAATATTTATCACATTTATAAATCAATTTAAAATCCTTAGTTAATTGATTTATTAACTAAACAATTACTTGATTTCTCCCTTTAAAATTTCTTTTTAATTACAACTTAATATAAATAAGTCATTCTCTAATTAATTTATTAATTACTTCACTATTTAATTTATTTCTATAGTAGTTAATTCCTTAATAAATGACTTAATTAACATTTCCACATTTTAAATTCCAAATTCCTTTCTAAATTTAAGATTTAAAGTGATTAATGATTTAAACATTAATCTAGTGTAAATTCACTTTAAAATTTCTTTAAATAAATGTACATATCATCTATTTCCTAAAACAAAATTTATATAAAGGAAAGAGCTTTTTAAATTTGAAATTATTATGAAAATCAATTCTTTTTTTTTAAAGTATATTTTTAATCTTGCAATACATTTCTTTCTCTCAAAACTTTTAATAAAATAATTTCTAAAAACTTCCGTTATCATTGGTTTAAAACAAATTTTACTTTTTATAAAACCGTTCGTTTAAAATACATTCAAAATAAAAATTAATTTAAATTTCAGATTTTGGATTCAAAGAAAATTTGAAACCATCCACTACTTAAATTTAAACAACTATTTAAAATCTTATTTAAAATTTTAACTTAGCTATAAACCTGGAAATCAATTTTATTTAAAAACTGGAAACATTCCTCTGTCTCGTGAGGAGCCCAGCCTGCTTCGAGTTCTTAACATCCCTGCTTCGAGACTAACTCGCGATCTACCCGAGAATTTTTCCCAGAACCATCCACGCAAACACTTAACAGTTTGATCTGAGGCATTCGAACACATTCCTACGCCAGCGAACTGCTTCGAGTAAAACACTCGAATAACTCGAGTACCTCCCGAGTCTCTCACGCAAAAATCTCGAGCACTCAAACGAAATCGACAGCCATCACCAAAGTACGTGCACGTGCACAGGCGAAATGTTCGCCTGTGACCATCGACTCCGATGCCAGCACAACATCTCCGACCACCCCTCACGATCTCGATCACCAGAATCTCGAGCAATTGCCCCAATCGAAATCGAGTTACCTGTCACAAGAACAGGAACGAAACCCAACACCTAGTACCCCCTCGAACTCGATTCTCCGATCACCGGAACCTATGGGCTTCCAGCCACATCTTCGCCTCCCTTCCAGTCTCCAGTCCCTAAAATTTCGTGGAACTCGATCCACCATGGAGGTCGAGACGAACACGTTTCTAAACTTACCAAAAACTAGGTTTACAGGAAAGACTTTGTCGCCGATTCCTCCACGACGAACTACAACGCCATTCACCATTTTTCCTCGCCTCTCCGTTCACCACTCCATCATCACAAAGAACGCCAGGCATTCCAATGTACTAGATCACCCCAAAATCAACAAAAACCCATTTTCGTTTTACCCAAAACTGCACCTTATATACTATGTTAAAAATGATGATATTTATTTTAAAAATCTTGTTATAGGGTAGTGATTTAACCTGTAACCCTGAATCAACATTTTTAAATGTTCGAATTTACTCATTATTTTAGTTTGTCTGTTGTTTATAAGATTCCAATGGCATTTAAACTTTAATTCAACTTAAATAAAATTTTAAAAACTAAACTATGATAAAACATACAAGTTTGGTTTAAACCTTAAACCCTATCTCAGACTAAATCGAGAGATTTTTTTTTTTTTGAATCAAAGCTGAAATTTGAAAACAACCAGAGGAGCTACAAATATAGTCCCTGAACACACATACATTTATAATTACTCAGGCACTTTACATATGCAATCACATAAACATATCAATAGTCAGATATAAACATGCAACCATCTTGCATTTAAGTAGTTTTTAACCAAAAATTGTTACTCAGCTTAGTTTTTGCAAAAGAACAGAGCTTTGCCTTGAAACAGTTTACATCTTGAAAACTGAGAAGGCTTTGCTTGATCTTCCCATCACCTTCCCTTTTGTTGTTTTGAAATTGTTGTTTTAGTTTGCAAAAGAAATGGTTTACTATATTTTCTTTTTCTGGTTTTGCAGTGTTAAACGAAAACAAATATGAAATAATATAAAGGAGTTTGTATAGGGTAGGTGATATCTGGTCAAGTAATGCTTCAGGTACAAGCATTTTCATATTTGCCATAGATTTTCTTTTAGAATAGGAGGCTGAAATGATTTTGGAACCAGTTCGAATAGACTTTGGTATGCTCTTGAGATATGAAGCATTAAATGGTATTGTACTTATGTCTCCCATTTTGATTATTTTATACTACATATGTCATAGATATTTCTACTTTGCTTGAATCTTGTTTTACAAGCCAAAACATGTTGTATATTTACTTTAGCTTTTAAATTTTGTTGCCTGTACAAAATTTCTAAGTGTTGGTTTTACTTTTGTTATTCGCCTTGTTTTATTGCTTCAGCCTGCACACTTGTAATTTGTTATCTTGCCTAGCTTCGAATACTTTAGCTTGTCTGCATACTAACTTGTTTCATATTTTACTTGCTATTTTAAAAGAAAAGAAAAAGTTTAGTTATGTTCAGGTTACATACAAGCACCTTTACTTTTACTTGTTCTTTGCATTTCTATCTATCTGCATATTATTTCTATACTTTGTTTTAACCTTAGCATTTCAAACACTACAGGTATTTATTTGCCTACTACTTTACATAAGTTTTTATTTGAAAGTTGTTATGGTTATTATAGTTAAAATGTTAACTTGTATCTTTATATCTTATGTTCCTTTTTATACTTATGTTTTATAGATTTTTATTTTGTTCTTATGTTTATAGATTTTTCTTTCTATTTGTTAAGATCATACATTTGATTTATACTTAAGTTTAATATTTATAAAGCTTATTTTATTTTAAAACTTAAACAAAGATTTTACTTGAAACTTCAAACTATAGCTTTCCAATTATATATATATATATATATATATATAACAATTCCTATTTAAAAAATCTATTCACAAAAATATTTATCAAATTAAAATAATTTACAAAGAAATTATCTCTATAAAAATAAATAAACTCATTATCAAAAATAAAATGATTTTATAAAAGATATTATCACTATATAAATAAATTACTCATATTATATCAATTCTATATTTAAAAAGAACAAACCACCTTTGTTAAATTTAAATTTAAGTAAAAATCAATTTTAAACAAATTAACTTACCCTGTATATATATTAAAATCAACAGACTATTTATTTAATAGCTTTTAAAAAGATATATATATTAATTCAGACTAAAATTACCAAAATATTAAAATAAGAAAATATATCTTCTTTTATTAAAATTCAAATCAGATCTTATCTATTTACAATATATATAAATTTATATATAGATTATAAAACAAAAAAACAATTTATTAGCCTTTAAAATATAAATTATCAGTTAAACATCTATTCAGAGGAAAATTATAAATCAAATTCACATTTTATTAACAGTTATTATCATATCAATTTAATTTCTACCGCAGATTATTAAATTGATATCGTCAAAATTTCCGGGATGTCACAACTTACACTTCATGAATTGAAATGAAATGGTTCCAGGCTACAAGAGTTTGACCCATGGCCATATAGGTCGACCATAGTCCCTCTTTTACCACTTGCAAACCCATATCCCTCATATTAACAAGCTTCTACAAAGGTCCACTCCTAACACAAGCATGTTTTTGCCTAGTTTAAATTTCCTGGAAATGCATCCATATATGTATTCAATCCATTATTCAGAATACAATTACTTCCAGGCTTATTTCTTTCATAATTTTTTTTAAATCAACCACCTTAGCTCTTTAATTTCCATAAAGTCAAAAATATAAATTCAAGCAATAAAAATCAGAGATTATTATATACACATATCATATTTATATGATATGTCTATCCCCTTATTTCTCCAAATCAGACATTCATAAAATCAGTAGTTAACCAAACATCATCAATAGTCTTTCATAGCAGGTTAACTTAAGTACATATTTTTAATCCAAATACTTAGAAATCTCCCTACAAGTAACTTCAATTACAACATGAAATCTGACTAATAAATTCATTACAAAGCAACTACAAATTTTAAAACTGGTTTCTTTTATTTATACTAGCAGCTAATTGCCCTCTTCATCCATCAAGCCAACTTCAATTTCCTGCAAGCAATTCACTGAGCTGCCCCAATTTTAATGAGACACCCAGATGATTGCAAGGGCAACCAAAAGAGTCAGTTTTCACTGGTATGAGCATTTATCAAATTTGTATACATGTTCTTAATTTTTGGTGATCTTGCAATGTCTTCCTAGTTTAGCAGATTTCATACTTAGCATGTTTTTGGTCAATACCAAGTGATACAAAGACACATTCATTTATTCAATCAATACCCACCAAACAATCAAAATAAATATATGTATTTCTTGATTCATTTTTCTCCATTTCTTAATAAGTAAACTCAGATTTTTATACTCCCAATTTCACCCAGTAATTAATCAAAGCACAAAATTTAACTTGATTAATTTATCTCCATGTCTGAATATTTATAATCCAGATTTTTAAACCCCATTCCCCATTTATTTTATGATCTTTAACTCCTTGTCAAATGAACACCATGTATGCATTGTGAAGGAAACTCCCAGGTTATTTAATTTATTCCAACACACAAAGGCCTTAGGGTGCAATTGCACCATGCATATACTTACTCCCACCTGAAGCAAGCAGATCATTGACTATCTCCCAAATGACCAATTTAATTTTCTTTAATAAATCCCCCTCCAGATTCTACTTATTCTGTTAAGCTTCCATTTATGAATTTCAATCATAAAAAAAACTCCCAATTCATTCATGTTTCAGAAAGGCTTAGCTTCTTTAATACTTTCTGGTTCAACCCCATGTTCCCCATTTATTTTCCATAATGCAGAAAATACCCCAGCCTACCTATGGTATTTCCTAAAAATAATTTAAGCATCATGATCATACTATCTTTCCTTTATATTATTATGAATATATGAATAAGGGTTTTATTAAGGAAATTCCTCAAAAACCCAGAAATTCTCCTCTGACTTATGATTTGAATATTTAGTTTAATGCTTCATCATCATCCAAGAAATAAACATGAGCTAGATCTCTGTCTTGCTGCTTATTTCCTAAATAATTTAGATCCATACTTCATAATAAAATAGAACAGAAATGCTCAAACCATTTTAACTTTAAAAACCCACATACAGATTAAAACCCCAAACAAGAATGCACAAACAAACATCCATCTCATCCATAACAAATCATTTCAGAGGTTTTAAATAACTTATAACATTTTAGGCTGCCTAGAAGAGGACTTAATGCCATTGCATACAAAGGGATAAATACTCACATAATGTTTTCCTTTTACTGCCTTAATCCCCTGAACAGCAAATCCCCCAAAGTCTCAAGCTAGTGTTTCTCCTAGTTTATTTTATTTTTGTTTTGATCCCGAGAGAATGGTGGATATGGTTATGTGCAGATATTTATAAAACCATTCTAGGGTTTAAGAAGAATGGGCAGTTCCCTTGATGCCCTTAGATATTCATGCACAAATTATTTCCCTGTGTGGTCCTTAATTGGAAATGCACACTTTTGGTTACCCCAATTAGTTATTTCGGGAATCAAGCATTTTAAACACTTCATACTATTTTCATGACTCTATTTTACTCATGCCATATGCATGTGACCCTTTGTTTATTTTTATTTTATTTCTTATAAGTTTAAAGAAACTGAAAATCCCCTTTGTGTTTTCTACCTATCTACCATTTCCATTAATCATGTATACTATCATACATAATTATGTAATGTAAAATCATTCACACTATGTTATTTGCTTGAAATAAATATAAGATATGGAAATTCTTATTTGATCCTGTATGTATTTTTTTTTCTGCCTTTAGTCAAAACAGTAGCTCCTCATACATCTTTATGTGTTAAAAAATCACATATGTCATGCTAATTATTTCTAGCATAAATATAAGACATTTGAACCTTTTATTAAACTTCATTTTTATTCTGTCTTTAAATAAAACAGAAAACACCCCATATATTAAATGTGTGTATTTATATAATTCTTTGAACATAAAACTATATTTATTTTGAGTTCCAATTTTTAATCACCTTAACTCCTTGTATTTTATCAAATAGAAGCTCTTGTGCAAATTTTATTTATTAACAAATTTTCTTTTCTGTTTTAATGCATTATATATATATTTTATAATTTCAGAATTTCTTAAAATAAATGTAACTTTCATTTTCTTTTCTTTTCTTTTCTTTTCTTTTAGGGTCATTACACTTCCACTTAACCCAACTATAGTCACTCGATGGACGCCGTGCCATGATTTGACTATAATTAAAGCGGAGCTTTCATATTGAAGATCCACAGTATTCTCAAGTCGAGAGAACTGTGTAAATTTGTCACATCATTATTTTCTATTTGACCTTAGATATATTAATCAATAGAGAACTATCAAGTGAGTCGTTCCATAGTTATCTAATAACTATCAGGACGTAACCACTTGGTGCCCCCAACAGCCATGAGTAATACACTATCCAACATTTGGAGAGCCTTATATATTCTAGTCTCAATGGATACATTGATGTCTAGTCTCGATGCATCTTGACTAGTAACATTGAAAATGGTATATTTGTTTTCATTGTGATAAATTACTCACGGTTACAACACTTTATAACTACTATCACAAAACATACAATTTATGGATTTTTATTAAATATACTTTTGATTAAATTAATTAATTAATCAATATAACACATTATATCAAGTAAGAAAGAAGCACCTTTTAATTTGAACAAGGTTGGTTATCGAGTTAGATATATGTAACAAAATACATAATTGCCCCTCAAGCATATCCCTAACTCTATCATATATTACACTGGGAGGATATAAAATATAATTTGTATGTTGCAATAAATGAATTTTTGTGTCTAGAATTTTTTTGAGGAACATTAATTATACTTTCATTACCCTTATAACGAAGCTAAAATTCCTAATTTAGTTGGGGGTATATAGGCCAATTGCATGTTGTAATTTCATATATAAAATAATAGTTAAAGTTTTATGCAATAGAATAATAATCTTCTTAAAATATTTGATTTCTGAAAATCAAAGTGCATTTATTCCAGTTTACTTATTGCTGAAAATACACTTTTGCACATGAAAGAATAAGGAATTTCGACCAGGGCATAAAAAATAAAATTTTCATCAAAATTGATTTGCATAAAGCTTTTGATAAAACTAACAGATGTTATCTTTTGCATAGGATGAATCGACTTAGGATTCATTACAAATTTTGCAATCTTATTAAAAAATGTATAAATAATGTTACTTATTCCATTTTCATTAATGGATCTCATAGTGGTTTCATTTATAGAAATAGAGGAATTAAACAAGGGGTCCTCTTTTCCCTCCTCTATTCACTATTGCAATGGAATTTTCTCTTTACAAATGGAAATTGAGCAGATTAATGGAAATTTAAAATCCACAAATAGAAATAAACCTTGCATAATACATTTATTATATGCTGATGATTTATTGATATTTTTAATGAAAATGAATTAAATGCAAACACCATTGTAAAGATTTTTCTTGAAAACTAAATGAATTTGCTGGACTATAAATCAATGAATGCAAAACCAAAATATACTTCATCAAGGCATGCACAAGAAAAGTAGAAATTCTAAACATTTCAAATTTTCAAGAGGGAACTCTACCAGTTAAATACTTGGGGCTACAACTTAGTATGAATCGGATCAATAACAGGGACTAAATAAGGTTATATGATATAATTCAAAGCAGACTAGAGGGGTGGCCATGAAAGTTGCTAACACTAGCTGGCATATTAGATCTAATTCATATACTCATCACAACTATCATTATGTATTGATGACAAACACACAACATCCCATCAAAAGCAATTCGTAAAATAGAAATGATATTTGCAAACTTTATTTGGAGAGGAAAATTTCACTAAGTTTCATGGGGTAACAGTATGCAAATAAATAAAAAAGAAGGTTTGGGTTTAAGAAACTTTAAAACTTAAGTGAAGTTTGTAATCTCAGATTATTTTGGAAATTCTTGAAAGGAGAATCTTTATGCGAAAAATGGATGAAGGAAAAAAATTATATAAAATAAGAATTTCTGGACCATGCCAAGGGAAAATCATTATTTATTTACATGGAAAAACATACTAAATTGTAGAGAAACAAGTATCAAGCTAATTGAAAGAAAATTCAAAGAAGGAAAGCAAACAAGCTATCCATGGATCCATGGAAAATCACTTTTCAATCTACGGGATGGTACAACATTTATCAATTTGAAGAAGTTAAGGCAAAAGTGGATTGCATAATACAAAATTATAATTTGAATACAAATAAAAATCTGACATCTTTAATTTTCAAATCAGCAATTGGAAAAATTACAATTGATCCAAGCTTACAAAAAGATGTATGGAGTTGGTAGTTATGTTCAAAAGGCAAATTATCTTTTAAAAACACTTAGGGGTACATAAAAGGTGCGGAGGTTGAAATTGATTGGTATGATGTTATCAGGAATAGAATAAACTATCCAAAATGGCACATTGTGCTTTTTTGCATTACTAAATAGGCTGCTAACCAGAGAAATATGCAAAAAAAGGAGGCATACAATCCTTACTTTGTAAAACTGAACTAGAAAGCAGAGATCGTATATACTTTGATTGTATATGCACAAAGCATATATGGTCAATAACAAAAGCAAATTTAATTTCATCCAATTTCAAGCACTGCAGAGCATAAGAACTAGCATACAATACATACAACAAAAATTCAGAGCTAAATCTAAAGTTTTTGACTTAGCTTGTATAGTACTAACAGCAGTGGTTTATAGATATGGAAAGGAAGGAACACAAGTTTGCATAAAACAAGGAAACATGTAGCTTGAAACCGTGAAAAGTAATTGAAGATGAAAGTCAAATCCTATTCAAAAATCAAAGCATCTAAGCACTTATGAAAAAATCCAAGAATTATGGGAACTGAATAACTTTGAAGAACAAATGGAAGCATACTTACAAAATTTGAAATACACCATTCATATTTAACGTAGGAGATTATACCAATACAGAATCGATTCTTTCAGGATTGTGCATGATGGTGGCTGTTTACATCACCAAATTAGAAGCAACTCCTATACAAATATGAATATATTATCTCAATTGATATAGAGGCAAGAGTGAAAAAAAATAGAGGAATACTCACTTGATTTGGCAATGAACTACCGCTCATATGATGCGCAGCCAACTGAGAACCAATTCTTGCAAAATAATGCGGAATTAAGTCAATTTGCTAATAACCTAATCTTTAAAGGTAGTTATTATAGAAGAAGGTTAAATCAAAGGATATATCACTCATCTACTTGGCAAATGGGTGAAAGTAGTAAAGAGCAAGACATAATCAGTCAGATCTCGAGGACGAAGAAGCACCAAGCATCAAAAAAGGGAATATCTAAAGAAACGGAGGAATAGGAGACTATGAAAATATGAAAGCTTCCATAAGTTGAGAAAAGAAGAGAATTTGATTTCGCTCACAAATCTAATATATATTCCGCCATTTTTTTCTTTCTCTCCTACCATCGAAAGTAATGCAGTAGTTTGTTTGCGGCCAGGGTTTATAACTCCAAGTGGGTGTATTGTTTAAAATGAAGCGGGTATAACCCCGATTTTGTAATACATTGTAACTTTTATGATCCTTGGGCATATTTCTCATCAGTTTTAGAAAAAAGTAATAAAAAACTATACTAACCATATTATTTATTACACTTTCATGCCCACTTTCACTTGCATGTCCTTTTCTACACCATAACCAACATCACAGAATTATAACGGTTTAACAATATACTAGCTTTAGTCTGCTTAATACACAACTAGATAAAACTTTTTTCCCTTTATCTTTTTCTCTACCTACCCTTTCTTAACTTGCTTATTAATAGGAGAATCTCTTGCTTATGTTGGTGTTGGTTTCACGACATTGGATCAAAATTCGAATCTACTGAAGATGGCCATCGTCGAACACTAGGACTTAAGACCTTTGGTGACTGATAATAACCTCCATAAGGTGGGGTTGATGAGTTTGGACCAAACAATGGCCAGTAAGCGGGCTGCCCTAAAGAAGGTGACAAAGAGGGCGGCTACGACGAAGCAAGACTATTCCAAAGTCCATTTCTTAAATCCCAATTTTGATTCGTTCACAAGAGAGAGCCAAGGATACGACAATGTTGTCATGGGTGAGGGGCTCAAAGAGTGGCAACATGTTGATCTTGATAAACTAAACAATGTTGTGTCAACATTGCCGTGGGAAGAATTTGACCTACAATAATTAGTTGATATCCCAGTTGCTTGTTATGAGACGTCGCCCGTTGACTGGGATACGGAGGCAGGCTTTGAGGAAAGAAGTGTTAGGGTAGGGTTATAAAGGCCAGGCATCGGTAAGTACATTGGTCCATCCTTCAATTAAATTCCAACATATGACCCTTTGTATCCTGGATACAAAGCTGGGGCTTTGGGTAAGCCTCATGTCGGGATGGAACAAACTGATGTAAGTAGCTCGGCCTCATCATTCCCGCCTCTTGTCAGAAGGTAGGGTTGGGCCAGTACAAATGGTAGCTTACTTGCACTTGGCTTTCTTTTACCTAGCATTTAACTAACTCTTGTTACTTCTTTGTTGTTACAATAGCCGACGATTTTGGTTTTGATGCTTTTGATGACAGAGGGGGTCCTTAAGACCGTCGAGACTCAAGTCACCAGTACCTCTATTACAACTGTTGCACCTACTGCACACCAAGCCCCTTCTCGGCCGAAAACTAGAAAATGAGTATATAATAACTCATCCTCGTTGGTTAGCCTGGGCTGCTTAAAGTTTCTCCATGGCGACACGCTGCTAGTTGAGAGTGGTAGACGGGCCCACCTCGAACCTGAACAATAAGTTGATAGAGTTAGGGGTATGCCCTTGGGACAGTTATGTAAATTTTTACGTATATCTAACTGATAACCAATCTTGTTCGAAATAAAAGGTGTTTTCTTTCTAATATATACTTGATATAATGACGTTATATTAATTAATTTAAGTAGAAGTATATTTAATAGAAAATCCATAAATGGTATCTTTTGTAATAGTAGTTACAATGTGTTGTAACCATGAGCAATTTATCACAGTAAAATAAACATATCATTTTAAATATTCCTAATGAAGATGTATCGAGACTGGAAATTGATGCATCTTTTGAGACTAGAGTACATAACGCTGTCCAGATATTGGGTAGTGTATTCCTCATGAATGCTGGGGGCATCAAGAGGTTACGTACTGATAGTTATTGGAAAAATATGGAATGATTTACTCGGTAGTTTTTTATTGGTTAATATAACCAAGGTTAAAAAGAAAATATCAATATGAAAAAATTACATGGTTCTCTTGACTTGAGAATACTATTGATCTTCAATGTGGATGCTCCACTTTGATTATAGTTAAATCATAGTATGGCATTCATCGAACGACTGTAGTTGGGTCTAGTGGAATTATTGGAAGTAAAACACAATTTAAGAGAGGATTCGTCTCCTCGGTTATATGAGGTTAGTATCATAGTCACTGAAGTCAACTCAAAGTTAAATTCTCTAGACATAGTATTTCGGTTAATAGTAATTCTTATTATTGAACCAAGGACTTTGTATTTTGGACTATAGAGTTGAATGTGGATGATATTGGAATTTGACCATTACCAAATTTCACAAGTCCAAAGTGATATAGTTTTGACAAAGAGAAGTGGTGTAAATAATTGTCTCGATCTGGTAACACTTAATAAAGTAAATTTTGATTTAATTAAACCAACAAGCGATAAATTTGGTCATAATGTCAAACTATCTCCTAAGTGACGTGTGATCGTTAATATTTGTATTGTTTGGTATTAATCACAGACCAAATTTTCACTTAAGAGTCGCACAACTGAAACGATGAATACTCCTTTTATCACCTGATTTAATTAATTTGTAATTGTTATAAACTAATTAATTTAATTTAAGAAATTTTAGTTATAAAATTTTGTATTTAATATGTTGAATAATGTTAAAAAGTGTATTTACAATAGTTATAAATATATTAATCGATATACGATATCGGTACGCGTTTAAATTTCGATTTAAATGCAACAAACATTGTTTGGGATAGAATTGGCTTATAGACCCATATGAGGCATGAAAATTTCAACCAAAATAGCTTAGATAGGCCAACCAAATGTTGGCAATAGAGGGAGGCTTTTAAATGGTTTGAAAGAGAGGAATTGGTATGAGTGGGATAAGGATAAGATCCATTTGCTCTCTATTTAATTTCCTATTTATACATCACTCTCTACACTAATATTTTTGATACTTTTTCTCTCTCATCCCTATGAAAATATCAACTAGAAAGCACCATTTTAAACCCAAAAGAAATCCAAGCTTAAATCAAATCAATGTTCTTCAATTCGATTGTCGGTGGTAAAGCGGTTCCGAAGCCAACAACTCTCGAACTTGGAATTTGATTCAAGCAGCCATTTCATCATTCTAAAGTGATATCTCTATGCCTGGGGGAAAGGTATTCAACATGTTTACTAATTCATTTAATATTATTGTAATATATTGTAGGTTATCAGATCATATTACGAATCTAGTGTATCGATGTTCTGTCATATATTAGATGGTTGAACATATTAGTGCATCTACATATATGTTAGTTAAATTTTTTTTATATAAATGCTAGCACTAAACTCATAGACTAAAATTTAAAAAATTATTTTTTTAATTAAATAATATTATATATGTCATTTTATTCATTAATATATTATATCTTAAATATAAAAATCATATAATAAACATTTTAAAATTTATAAAATTTTGTTTTTGTACAATATTATTTCGACGACAATGAATGTTCAATTTTAATATATTTTATATTTAATTAATAATATAACTATTTATTGAACTAGAATTTGATTATATATTTATGTATATTTATTATAATCTGAAATTAATTATAAAATTTTACATTAAAATATTACATAATTGTCATATCACAGAAATGATTTTTTATAATTTCAATTAGTTTTATTATATTGGTTTTTAAAATGATTTCATAATTATTTAACTAAAAAATCATTCTAAAATCCAAAAAAAAATTAAATTTATTTTTTCTGTCGTGGCCTTAAATTCGAGAATTATTAAAAAATTGGTATATATATATATATATTTATCTATATGCACATATGTATATATATTTATAAATATTTAAAATTAAATATTAAAACAACTGTACACAATTTTAGAACAACAATTCGAATAAAAACAAATTTAAATTTTTTTATATTAATTATTAAATGATTTTTTATTTAATATAAATGAACATATGTTCAAATATATTTTAAAATATTATATGTAAATTATTATGATTATTTTTTCTATATATCTGTATATATATATGGTTATATTTTACATAAGTATAATTATATATATATATATAAATTTGATGCACATACACACGCAGATATATATATATATATATTCATTTAGATAGCTCATGGAATACTAGAGGGGCTAACTTATCCGTTACAGTGTAAATCCCAACACCTATACACCGGCATGTCAAACCACATACACTTTATGTTGCACGTGCACGTACGCACATATGTGTACATGATACACATATTGAAATATAATACAAAACAATATAAAGTAAAACTTTATTTATAAAATAAAATAATGATTGTATTTAAAAGAAATTTAGAAACGTTCTATATAAATTAGATTTCATAGGCCCAATAAAGATCCAAAATGGTAAAAATATTCAAAATTCTTCCATTTCTTCCGCTGCGGGCTAACTTAGTTCCAACATAAGTGGCGGTCCCCGAACACGAAAGTGAATGCATTGTAATTCAGCCTCATTGGATAGCTGATCGACGAGGAAGAGAGCGTAGCCCACATAGTCATTGGTGGTAAAGGTCGGCAGTCCTCAAATAAAGTAATATGCATATAATAACTCATCCTTGTTGGATAGCCTTGGTGAATGTGTTGAATAATGTTGGTTATGGGGTCTTCGATGTATTCTTCACAAAAGACACATCCTTATAATCATGGTCGGCTCTTATATATGTTAGGCCTGAAGGTATCTAGGGTTCCAAATGCGGGAAATGTTGGTTCCACCTCAGTGAGAAAGGCAGTAAGAACCATTTATTAGGATGATGCTTATGACATACAACCCCTCCTAGTTTGGGTCAGGCACTCCTTAGGTCGGGTTTTATGTATTGGCGAACGCCCGCCGTAGAGTTAGGTCACCAATAATGAATTGTTGGAGTTTTACTCTTGAGTTGTGATGCTTGATTATCTTCCTTTTGTAGGCTTCAGTGCGGAGTTTGGCTTCGATTCTTTGTTCTTCTATCGTATCGCACCCGAACTTGAATAGCTCATCATTTTTCTCGGGCTCGAAGGTTAGATGTTGAGATGAGGGGACCTCTACTTCTATTGGTAACATGGCCTCGTACCTATATGACAATGAGAAAGGTGTATAGCCGGTTGAAGTGTGGCTGGAAGTGCGATAGAACCAAAGAACGAGCAGTAGCTCTTCGGCTCGATTCCCTTTAGCTTTTGTGAGGTTTTTCTTGAGTGTAGACTTGATGATCTAGTCGATGACATCGCCTTGTCCATTAGCTTGAGGATAGGCATCAGAAGAGAAGTACTTATCGATTTCGTTCCTTGCACGGAAGTCTTGAAAAGGCTGCTCTCAAATTGAGTGTTATTGTCGCTATTGATCTTCTTTAGTAAGTTGAAATGATAGTTGATGTTCTAGATAATGAATTTGGTATGTTTAGGGCGGTGACCCTAGTAAGAGGGTTGGCCTCGACTCATTTGGTTAAGTGTTGAAATATAGTAACGTTTTGGGCACTTCGTCTTTGAATTTCGTAACATTTTGAAATATGGCTAAGTGTTATTAATTTTATTTTATTACCTTGTTAAACATCTTTTAATTTATTAATAATGATAAGGAACTTGTTTTTGAATTTTTTTTACAAATATATATACTTCGAAAAAATATCGATATTGTGATCGAAAATCGGTTTATCGATCGGCAGCTTTTTAATCGATATAAGTTGTTCGAACTCTTTTGTACATAGCTAATTAACATATGAACACATTATCAACTAATTAACACACTTTTCTTCATAAATTAAGTGGAATCTTCTAGAAGATTCTAAGAAATAAGAGATATTCGTATGTAGGAGGTATTAAGGTAATTTGCTTAAGGTAAGAGGTGTAAAGAAGAAGTGATGGGCATGTGAAGGGGTGAGCCTTCCATTACAAGCTAAAGTGGTGAGAACTAGGTTAGGGAACACCATGTGAAGCCTATAAAAGGATGTGCATACCCCTTGAATCCATTACATATTTTTACACAAAAAAGTTACAACTCTTTCACATCTTTCTCTTCATAATTTCCTAAAAGAAAATAATTTAACATCGAAATCAACTCAAACTTGGACTAGCGACTCAGGAAAACATCTCAACACCTTCCATAAAGTTAGATCCTGAAGAAATTAAGCAAATATTCCCCCCTTTAAGCAAGGTCGTGAGCATATATTAGGCAATATTGCCAAAATACAAGAGCAAAGCAAAGGAAGAGGTAGGAAGTGAGGTGTTAGCAAAGTTGAGGTAGGACGTGGTTGCTCGGACTTTCTTATTTATTTACTTACTTAAGGGTGAACTGGCTCATGATTGAATGGAATTACATTGCGTATATGTGCTAGTGATTGTTTGTTTCTTTATGATTGAATGGATATTGACATATGTTGTAATATTCATTCGATTCTTGCTTTGAAAGCAAATGGTATATGTAATCCATTTGTATGGACTTGAATGGACTTATATGACTTGTAGCATATCGTAGAAACAAAGCACATAGGTTGTAGTTGAACATAGGTTTGAATTGGACTTGGATTTGAAAGTGCTCTTATAGCGATAGTCGCTATAGATGCACTTAGGAATTGCCTTGTGTTTGGTGAATTCTAAAGAACATTGTAGAGAGAATCTTAGGGATTTCTCACCATATTTTGATTTTTTTATGTAAGCTTGCTACCATAAAAAGTTTGAATGACAAAAGGTTGAGTAACGTATCGAGAGGTGGCCAAACTTCCACTTATGCAAAACTGCCTCATTTAGCCTTTGTTTTTGAACTTCAAATGTCTAGAAAGGATTTTAAATTTAAGTATTTTGTTTCATTCTTCTTACAAGTGTTTACTAACTCATGTTCGAGTACTTTAAAAGTGGTTTGAGATTTCTTTAAAATTTTAAGAGGTTTGAGATTTTTTTGAATTTTTAAGAATTAGTTATGAATTTTTAAGAATAGGGTTTATTTTCAAATATAAGGAAAACAAGGATTTTCCAAGTTTTTGGATAATTTATAAACTTGTTATTTTATAGTAATATTTTGAATGAGTGTTTTAGAACCTATTATATGTATGTTAAAATATTTTAACAGTATTTTAAAGTATGTGTAGTTTTAGAAATTGTGTTGACTATTTTATTGAAGTATAAATATCGTATGTAATATAATATCTCTTAAATTGTTTTATTGTGTATCTAGTTTTATAAATAAATTACTATATATATAATTTGAAAAAGGATTTTAAAAGTATAAAAAAATGATTTCAAAAGGGGTTAGGAATTGCTTAGTGGCTACGTGATTATTTGTTTAGTTATTGTTTGAAAAGTAATTAACTATGCTTAACACTAAAAGCCGACGAACTAGGCTTATCTATTTTTGAATGTTATGATTGATGTTCGAGTAGTGATAGAAGCAATAGTGCTCTAACCTACCGTCTTCACTCTTAACTAAGAAATAGTTAAGTTGGGAAGGTCGGAAATGTATTAATTGTGTTGATTTCTTACTCGTTTATAGAAGTCATTAATATTATACTTAACACTAAAAGCCGACAAGGTAGACTTGTCTATCTGTGAGAGTTAAAAATGAAGTGTCTACGCAAGGCTTTGATATGCAACCAATGCTCTAACTTACCTGGCTTCACCCTTAACGATGGATAGTATAAGTTGGAATGTCAAAAACGTGTCAATTATACGAACCTTGATTTCTATAAGCGATCGTTTTTAACTGGATATTTGATTGGTCAACTATTGAACTTGACCAAATATAACTTAAGAAGTATTTAAAAGCTTCGCTGCATCATACCCTTTGAGAACCCTTGAGGAGGAACAGTGGTATGAAATGTCTTTAGCTTTAAGAGCTTATATATATATGAGACCCCCGAGGAGGGAGGACTCCTCTTTATATAGTTTTCTTACTTCTAAAAGAACCAGAATTGCGTTTATCGAAAATTCATCGAATTAGTTTTGATGAGTTCGGGATCGGTAAGTGTTTTACTTACCAAATACCACTTCAAAACTAGTATATGAGCTTTTTTTTGGAAGAGGTTGTGAAGTGGATTGTTATAGAAATGAACTGTCTATCCTAAAGTTAAGTCCAAGGGAGAGGTCAGCATAAACATTTTATACTTATGCTATAGAGTTGGACTGTCTACCTTGAGGTTAAGTCCAAGGGAGAGGTCAGCATTAACATTTGTCAAACAAGCTTATGCAAGAATCACTAGAGTGATTGGTATTATGTTCAAGTGATGAAGACTTGTGTGAGAGATGATGTATGTGACCTCGACATCGGAAATGATAGAAAATAGAGTAGGACGCATAGCCTGGGGTTTAGCTAGCCTATGACACGGTATATCAACTCCATATCTTGATTTTGCTTACCGATGTTTGCAAGTGGGATTTGATGATACTTGGTTCCACGTGGTTCCATAAGTTCCTACGTGGGCTACTTGTGTTTACCTTATGGCATATATTCTATCTAGAGATATACGATGCTCAGATGTACTTTTTGACCCTTATCAGGAGATTGGCCTCAGTTTATCTGGGGATGTCTCCAATGGAAAATCCATATACAAACACACCTTAGCAATTTTAGATGTACTTCTAATATTATTGTGGTGTGGTTAATGTAAGCATCACAGCTATTTGATCTAATTTATATTCCCCACCCTAGACATTATCTATTATATCATTATATTAACGTAATGAATGGTTGGTTTCTTTTCAAGGAAAAACTGTTACGGTACTCCGTACGGTCTTAATAGTTACTACTATATGTTATATGTATCACGGGTTTTCTTATACCAGAATTATGTCTGACACGTGGTTTTTATTTTCCCTAAATTCATTGTGTACTCTTTCGAGTAAGTTGAGTAAAGCAGAATTTACTTTGGATACTTCACTATTCAGGGGACGAACTGGAGGCTTCCATATCTATGTATTTTTATTTTTGTTGCACTGTATTATCTATGTATATACCATCATTGTAAGGATAGGCAGTTGTAACTGTCCAGGCTGATGATAGTACTTAGGTTTAGTAACTATGAAATTTTGTATTCGAAGTAACCCTTTGTATCGTTCCTTTGATATTATATATTATGTTTCCACTGTGAGATTTCGATGTTGTGTTCTTTTTCTTGTTCTATTCCTTTTTTCTTTTATTTTACCTTAACAATTTGTGGCCACTTGGGTGCTTGGCACACGAATATCGTGAATGTATTTACTATCGACATTCGAGGGTCGAAAAGTCGGATCGTTAACTTTGGTATCGAAGCTAGGTTGAGTGAACACCTTAGCTTTGGTTGGGTATGGCTCATTAGAGATAGGGCAAGTGACAACCAATAATGAGTCAAGAGTATTACACATTTGAGAGTGTATTTATATTTTTCTTTAAACCTACACCCCTTTTCAGCTTTTCTTGAGGAATAAACTCTTTCCTTGAAATAACTCTACCCGCATGTAGCCTAAAGATATTTTTTCTATGTCTAGGTAGTACAAACCATGATTACTAGAGTTGCCAATGCCCGATGAGGTAAAGGTGGTCGGGTTAGTACTCTCACAAACGACGGGACTCAAACACCGAGGAATATTGCTTTGGTTAAGGAACCGAGGGTGACTGTCATAGACGAGGTCATGTAGGTCATGCCTTAGATGAGTTTTGCTTCACTTTGTCATGATTATGATGGATTGGGGGTAAGAGGTTTAGTGGCTCGAAGACGATCATAGAAGTTCGGTCTTGGCTCAGATTATATGATCACATATTCAAGGATATGGAGCTGGATGACGCGATAAAGCATCGATTGGCATCGCGACATTCGATAGATGTAGCCATGGATTGATGGAGTTCTATTACAGTTGATGTCCAAGAGAATGACCTCTTCTAGGCCCAATTTAAGGAGATTTTTGAAATGAAGTTTGTGTTGAAAGCTAGGAATACTTTATTGTTTAGGAGCTCCTTGGATCTGAAGTAAGGGGCCATGAATGTGGCAGAGTATGAGAATCGGTTCACTGCTTTGTCTCGGTTTGGGTTGGGATTAGTTGATATGACGTTGAAGAAGAACAATATGTTCATCATGCATATGCATCTTGAGTTCCAGCGGGATATGAATAATCACATCATGGGGTCTTTTGTGGGTTTGGTGAACATGACTTTAAGGTTTGAGAGCTTAGCACCAAAGCCCTCTATTTCTGCACCAACTAGGGACAACAAGTGGAAGTTTCAGCTGTTGAGAGATGTTTCTGGTTTAGCTTGTTACATGTGTGGAAAGAAGGGGCATCTTGTTCGGAATTGTGTATCGGTTAGTGGAGGATAGGTGGTGAAAGCACCATTAGTGAAGGCACATATTGCTAAGATACAAAGATAGAGCCGCCGACAGCCAGGACTCGGTTTAATCCGAGGCAGAGTTACTATAACTGCCATCAGCTAGGTCATTTTTCTAGGGAGTGGCTAATGCTCCAGAAAATGTAGCAGCCTCGAGCTTTTGCACTAGATCCAATACCTTCTACTTTTGCCGCTGCAAAGAGGAAGCAGGTTCTGAAAGGTATCCTATCTATTATTGGTATTCATATTCTTGTCTTATTTGATACTGATGCTTCTCTTAGTTTCGTATCTCGTACTCTTGTTGATAAATTGAGAATTGAGCTAGTTATGGCCTTACAGTCTATTTGTGTATGGAACCTTGTTGGGGGCTTATTCAATCTTTATATGATATATTTAGGAGTTTCGATTTCTTATTTTGACCAACTATTTTATTGCAATCTATATGTTTTTGGTTTTATGGGTTTTGATGTTTTGCTTGGGATTGGATTAGTTATCTCGGTACTGTGTAGTTCTTTATTATATGAAGAGAACTATGTCATTTAAGACCAGTGGAGGGAAAATTATAGTAATAAATTACGGAGAGCCTAGTGCGCTTATGTGTGGTTTTCTTTATTCTTTGGATGTGGCGGAAGGAGAGTTGGGTTGATCATGGTTATTCAGGAGTTTCCGGACATGATTGAAAGAGGTTTCAAGTTTACTACCTTTCCATGAGATAGAATTTTGCATTGATTTGGTTAATGATGAAAATCCTATCGTGTTGCCTGTTCGTAGACTTGCACCGAAGGAGAAGTTGGAGCTGTCTAATCAAGTTAGTGATTTGTTATAAAAGGGCTTGATAGAACCAAGTCATTTGAGTTGGGAAGCACCTATTGTCTTTGTTACGAAGGCAGATGGTTCCCTAAGACTTTGTGTAGATTACCGCAAGCTCAACAAGCAAACTATTAGGAACAAGTATCATTTGCCTAGGATGGATGACTTGTTCGATCAGCTTCATGGAGCTAGACTGTTTCTCATCTTGATCTTGCTACGGGGTTCCATCAGTTGAGGGTGGCAGAGGAGAGTGTAGACATGATAGCTTTTAGATCCAATAAGTTTTATAAGTGGTTAGTTAAGTCGTTTGGACTAACTAATGCTCCAGCATATTTCGTGGACCTAATGAATCGAGTTCCAAGACGTGATGAATAAGTTTGTCCTTGTATTTATCGATGATATTCTGGCCTACTCCAAGATCGAGGAGGAACATATAAGCCAACTAAGGATTGTATTAGAAACACCGAGAGAGCATATATTAAAGGCCAAACTCCCGAAGTGTCACTTTTAGCATTCAGAAGTTACATTCTTAGGTCATGTTGTTTCAGTAGAGGGTATTTCAATTTATCCTGCTAAGGTTGTAGTCATTTGGGACTGAAAGAGGCCTAAAAGCGCAATTGATATTTGGAGCTTTTTGGGTCTAGCAGGTTATTATAGGAGATTCATATAGCATTTCTCAAAGATCGCTTCTCTCTTAATGAATTTGACGAAGAAAGACGTCAAATTTTTTTGGACAAATAAATGTGAGCAAGCATTCTTAGAGCTAAAGGCAAAGTTAACTAGTGCTCTTGTTCTTACCGTCCCAGATGGAAGTGAGGGTTTGAATGTTTACTCTGATGCATGTGGAACAGGTTTAGGTGCTATGTTAATGTGGTATAAAAGGAGAATCATCCAATAAAGTATTCCAGTTTGCATTGGTGTATCCTTTAAGTATAGCTAGAAACTTTCCATAATGTAATCCGAAGTTCTTGGTTCGTTTTAGGTATCTCATGACCATTTCAATAGATTATCAATGCTCAATACTAGGCCTACTTGTAAGCCTGCATAATAATCCCACAATATATGCTATGTCGGGTCTAGTACAATCAGTGGCATACCGAAGGCTAT
This sequence comes from Allium fistulosum, assembly GCA_030737815.1. Taxonomy (NCBI): domain Eukaryota; kingdom Viridiplantae; phylum Streptophyta; class Magnoliopsida; order Asparagales; family Amaryllidaceae; genus Allium; species Allium fistulosum. The sequence goes on along the minus strand of CM060901.1, from coordinate 518,966,180 downwards.
CAATGATGCCTTGCATAGTCAGATTGCTTATGGCTGTCAGCTCAAACCGCATGAAACAATATATGCAACTCATGACTTGGAGTTGTTAGTGGGGGTATTTGCATTGAGGATGTAGAGACATCATTTTCTAGGTGATAGGTTCGAGTTGTATATGGACCATAAATCCTTGAAGTATCTTTTTACGTAGGACCTAACCATGAGGCAACGGAGGTGGTTGGAGTTTCTTATGGCCTATGATCTAGATGATTATATACACCAAGGAAAGCTAATGTCGTAGTTGATGCGCTCAGTAAGAGGTATGGAAAAGTGGAAAATGTTGAGGTTCGTCCGACCATAATTAGCCGTATCGAAGGGAATCAACTTAGAGACCCTCGTATTGCTAGGATAGCGAAAGCTATGAGCGAGAATGAGGCCTCAGAGTGGTGGCCAAGTTTCGAGGTGGATAGCCATGGCATTTTAAGGATGAACGGTAGGGTGTGTTTTATGAATATTGATAGTATCAGACAGGAAGTTCTGGTAGAGAGTCATCATTCTAGACTAATGATACATCCGGGGAGCACTAAGATGTATCATGACATCAAACATACTTTCAGTTGGAAAAGTATAAAGAGAGACGTTTCTATATTTCTATGCAGGTGTGCTAACTGCCAACAGGTAAATGTTGTCACCGAAAGACGGCTAGACTGCTTTAGCCACTCGAGATTCCTAAGTGGAAGTGGGAGCAGATATTCATGGACTTCATTGACAGAATGCCTAGGTCAAGGAGAGGTAATGAAGGTGTATGGATTATTGTGGATCGATTGACTAAGAGTGTGCACTTCTTACTAGTGAAGGCAATGAGGACTGCTTCAAGTTGATAGAGTTAGGGGTATGCCTTAGTGGTAATTCTATAATTTATTGTAAATTAATTAACTTTGTAATCAATTCTCGTTCGTAATAAAGGTATTTTTTCAATTCTCTTTCGTAATAAAGGTGTTTTTTTTCTGTTATATATTTGTTATAATATGTTATAAATAATTAAATGTTTAATTAGAATATATTTATTAGAAAATGTAAAAAATGACGTGTTTGTGATAGTAACTACAAAGAGTTGTAATCATGAGTATTGTATCACAATATTATAAAACACATCATTTTAAATGTTCTTAGTCAAGATGCATCGAGACTAGATATCATTGTATCCCTTGAGACTACAGTATGTAACGCTCTCCAAATGTTGGGCAGTGTATTACTCATGACTGTTAGGTGCACCTAGAGGTATTAATAGTTATTGGATAACTGTGGAATGATTCACTTGATAGTTTTCTGTCGGTTAATAAAACTATGGTCAAACTGAAAATTCCGACATGACTATTTTATATAGTTCTCTCGACTTGAGAATACTGTCAATCTTCAATATGAAAGCTCCGCTTTAATTATAGTCAGATCATGGCACTATGTCCATCGAGTGACTATAGTTGGGTCGAGTGGACGTATTAAAAGTGAACCACTATTCAAGAGAGAATTCATCTTCTTAGTTATATGGGGTTAGTATCACGGTCAACTCAAGTCAACTTAAAGTCGAAATCTCTATCCAGAGTAGTATGGTTAATAATAATTGGTATTATTGACCCAAGGACTTTGTGTTTGGAATATATAGTTGAATAGGGACGATATTGGATTTTTGACCATTACCGAATTCCACAAGTCCAAAGTGTTATAGTTTTGATGAAGAGAATTGGTGTAAATAAATGCCACAACCAGGTAATGCTTAACAAAGTAAAATTGGATTTTACAAAACCAAGTAAGCGATAAATTTCACCAAAATGTCACACCACTAGCTAAGTGGCGTGTGAATATTAATCTTCGAATAGTTTGATATTAATCGCTGACCAAATTTACACTCGACGAGCCACACAACCGAAATGATGAATTCTCTTTCGACCAAATGATTTAACTAGTTTATAATTGTATAAATTAATTGAATTAATTAATATTTATGAAATATAAATTATAAAATTTTGAATATGATTTGAGGAACAAATATTATTGAAAATATTTATAATAGTAAATATATCGATCGATATACAATATCAACAAGCAACTAAATTAGATTTAATTAAATGATTTTTCTTTGGGCTTAAATGGAATATTGGCCTATGATGATGGGTTGGTATTTTCAACTGTAATGAGGGCTATAAGGGGCGGCTCAAAAAGGTTAAGTTATTAGAATTGGATGGCTAGATTTATTGAGAGTTGGTATGAGATATGATCCATTATATTCTCTCTTCCCTCCACTATTTAAACACCTCTACCCTAATTGAAATGAACTTTTTGGTTGCCATTATTCCCATCCATTGTTGGCCGACTTCAACCCCTAGGAGCTCAAGCAAATCAAACTCAAATAAATTCAAAAGACGAGTGTCATTTGATAGTCAAAGGTCTATGATTCAAGGATTACCAATCTGCCAAATCAAAAAGTTTCCAAAGGGGAGAGAATTCATCATTACAATGTGTGCTTTGAGGCATTGGTTTTAGGTATGTTTTTACTGTATTATATAGTTTAAAATTTCTAGATAATATTCTATTATTAATATATATTATTATATTTTAGTTATGTTTCTTATATGTATTGATGTTGTCACATACTAGATTAGTTATATGTATGTAACCATTTTAAAAAACGATTTTTTTCACATATAGATCATATATGCACAACCGAATATTTTAATTATTATTATTATTATTTTATGAATTGATATACACATATAAATATATCATTTAATTATACTTATAGGGTTTATATTTAGTTATAACATCATTTCATGGTAATACTTGAACATATATTTTTTTACAAGTATATTTATAGTAATTATTATTTCCAACAGCTGTTATTCTTAATAATTATTTATTGTTATTTAATATTATTTAAATCAATATACTGCCTAAATAATTCACATAAAATAAAATATATTTTGAAAATAATAAATTTTATAAATTATTTTATCATAAAATAAGCTTTCTGTAACGACCCACTTTTCTGTAAAGTCTAAGCTGACAATTAACCACACATGTCAACTCAAATTGAACAAAAAGGTGGATTGTTAGGGGTGAACAAGAAGAAAGAAGATAAGAAGAAAACTAAACAACACTGAATCTCACAGCAGAACGAACAATCTATAATATATCACAAGTCTTTTACACAAAAGCAAAACTATATTATGTATATATACAAACACCAGAGTATACTAACCTATCTCAGCCTGGACAGTTATAACAGTCTGTCCTCACAATGGCTGATAACACAACAATGAACACAGGGGAAAATAACCATCTATGTAAATACGTCTCTACACCTCCAACTCGTCTCTTGAAGCTCCAAGCATCCAAACTAATATGTAATATACTCGGTCTAACACGAGCATTGTAATAAAATAACACCCGAGTCAGCCTGGAAAACCAACGTGAGAAAACACACCCAATTTGATTTAAAGTTATATGAAATTTTTTGAAAACAAAAGGTATCTCGTAAGACCTCGCCACACATAAATACGACGGGTTTTTACCTTACGATTACCAAAACCATCTATATCAAAATCATCTGATATTATAATAGTGTCTATAGAAAACAAACTAAAAAATAGCTGAAATGCTTGCATCTCACGTTTTAGCGTATTGGTATACAACTAAAACCATACAGTGCTTATTGGAGAATGGATTCCATACAATGACTAGGCACTAGGGTACCACATATCACAGTACATCTCTAGAAAAATGTACCAAGATCGAACCTATCGATCCCTGCCAACACAAGGTCGGCCTACCCCTTACTAGATAGTACCGAATATGTCATCACCCCGGTTGTTCCTAACCTCTGAGATCTCATGCACAACCAATCCATAAATATGTAGATGTAGGGCATCTAGAAAGGTTACAACATACCCTAATGGGTGCGACCCACTTAGCCTTGCTGCATTTCCCTGATTTTCAGTCATTCCCGGTTGATGAGGCTTGAGGCTATGTTTTACCTTAAGGATAGCATTCATACTTGGAATGCTAACACTGCCTTCCAGGCAAGCAATGCAATGATAGCATTCATCCATACAAGTAGTTCTAGGACTGAACAAACGGAATCTCCAAAATCACTGTCTTCATTATCTTCACAATATCACAATTTTTAACGCACAAAGCGGATCGAAGTGGTTTTCGGATAATTAAATCTGATCCCGGTCTCTTCGAAACGATCAACGAAGTTGGCCAGATTTGACAGTCGGTTATTCAATTATCAAATTACACACACATAAGCAGTCACTAGGCCCATATTATCAACCTTTCAAACATTTATTTCAAAATATCTTTACAAAGATATATATTCAAATCTCTTTCAATATTTCAATATTTGAAAACACTTTCGAATACTTATATCCATAACAGGATATTTTCAAATCATATCAACAATTAGAAATATTTCTAAATCCAACTTATAATTCATTATTTAGAAAAATATTTCTATATTAATCATTTCATCGCTAAAATATCTCCAAATCTTTAATTCCAATACTTAAGAAAATATTATAAATCTATTTCTCCAAATCCTTTCTAATATCCATATTTAGGAAATATTTCGTGCTTGTCTCGTAAATCTCCAAAATTTTTATTAATCCCTTTTGCAATTTCCAAAAATTATCGATTATACTTATTTATAATCCAACTAACAATTTATAACTCCTTTATTGAATTCAGATTCATTCTCGAAGTTCTCATATCTAAACAATTTGGAAATTTCCTTTTCTCAAATTTTTCTTAAGTTCCCGAAATCCATTATAAGATTTTCACTTATAAAATCACATCCATTAGATAAAACCTGGTTCACAAATCTCGAGATCATTTATAAATAAATTGCAATCACTTACTTTTTAACTATATATATTTAAAATAATAAATTTCAAAACATAGTTAAATAATTATTTAAAATATCAAAGCACTTTTTAAAATAAACATCAATAACTAATTTCAATTCATTTATAAAATTTCTAATCGATTTACAAAACTTGTTTATAAAACTTAGAATTCATTTCAATAAATTTAAATATTTAAATAACTAACTTGTTGAAATATTTTAATCTAATTAATAGTTTTAAATCTACATAGTTTAATAAATAAAAATCATATTCTAAAACAAACCTTAACTTCTTGTGAAAAAACATTTTTAAAATTCACATTCCCTATTTTTATACTTATAAATCTCTCTCGATTTATCACAAATAAAATTACATTTCCAATTTCATAATTATTCCCAAATTCCAAAATAGAATTTATTATTTCTTTCTAAACCGATTTCCATATGTCATTTTAAATTCACAGTGTGAATTTATATTTGCAATTTATTTAATGATAATCATTTCACTTTATTTATAAATTTACAAACTCATTCGAGTTTCACTTGTTTATAAAATATTCGCATTTATAAAATTTCATTGATAAATCCATCCCTTTATAAATCCATTATATTTTCTAATTATTTTAAATCTCGATTTCAACTCCTTTTCTATATTTTTAGAAATATCACTTAAAATTTCTTATACAAATACTTTATCCATCACTTTAAAATCTCTATTTAAAATCCTTTAGGAAATAGTTAAGTAAAAATCCAAAATCAAGTCATTGATTTTATACAATCAGTTTCATTTTAAATAATCCAAGATTTCTCCGAATCACTTATTATTTTCAAAATTTTACTTTTTTTTTTAAAACTCAAAATATCACTTAGTATTCCAAAAATCAATCTTTTCTTTAATTTAAATTCATCCCTTTAAAATAACCAAAATTCAAGATCAGTATTATTATTTCCAAAATCACCATTGAAATTCTTTTTGAAATTCAAAAATATTATTTATCGTATTTATAATACCAAAATTAAGGCCAGTGCTACTATAGCATCTAATAAGTCAAATCATTACATAATCTATAATAGATTATTCTAACACGTCATATATCGCTATATATGAAAACTATCAATATATTTGAGGAATCCAGTTGGATCCCTCCAATATATTTCCATACAACCACAGATGTTATATAACATAAAATACCAGTCCCGCTTCGAGGTGAGATATCACGATAATATAGGGTCATCCGCTATTATGCGGGGCACATAATGTCTCATCCGCTCCAATCGGCGGGAAATATATCCAACTAATAATATATATACTAATATATATATAATATAACATCCAATTGATAATAATATATCAATTTAACCAATCATCCAAAAATTAATTTTAATTATTATAAATTAAACCCAGTAATCCAAAATGAGTGAGATTTACTCACATATATTTCAGTTGTCGCTGAAGTGTTCTGGTTCGTCAAAAATCAAACAGACTTTTGATTTTAGTGCAAAATTCCAATAGCTTAGATCTTGACCAATTCAATTCCATATCATAGATCTCGTAGATACGAACGTCATGCAACTTGTTTCGTTCAAATTTGATTTCGTATGAAGAAGATATCACATATATAAGTTTTACAAATTTAAAAAATATATAGGTATCTTAATTTAATTACAAATTTTAAAACTCCATTACCCTAACAGAAATAGCCTGGCCCAAAGAAGAACAGCCCAACCCTACTTCTACTTCTTCCCCAAACCAGAATCTTGTGCACAGAGATACGACCCTCCCCTTTGTAGACGCATGGTCAACCACCACCTCCCTTCCATCGGAGCACTTCCCATTGCCACCACCGTTCATCTCTCCGAGAGTTGAACCCAACGCCTTGATTTCCGACCTGCCATGCCTCGTTGCTATAGTATGAAGTCGTGATTCATACTAGAGGTTCGAACCTCCAACTAGAAATGATTTTAGGTGCTCTTCGACAACCAAAACTCAACTGCGATCTCCAATTCGTGAAATACTACTCCAAATTCGAGCAAATCGAAACCCTAGGCACAACACCCATTCGACACTACTGTTGAAATCCCCAAATCACTGCCGCACCCTCTAATTCGAGTATAGAAGAGAAGCTCTTAGTTAAACAATATTTTTAAAGCCTGTTTCACAATTTTTAGCTTAGTATTCGATTTGATTTTTGTTTGTTTCTTCTTCTTTAAACAAGAGATGGTTATATAGCAGGGAGATAATGTAATGGGAATATGGCTTTGTACGAGAATGGACCGAAATGTGGGCTTCCTTCAGGAGTAGGGTGGCTGTTCAGGGGTAGGGTGGCTTGTTAAATTAAATTTGATTAAAAATATATTATATAAAATTTCAAAATATCTGGATATTAAATTTCGAACCCCGATCGAGGCGTACCGCTTGGCGTTCCTAATGTTATACCTATATTCTAAACACAATGGAACAAGTTTCAGGACCTAATTCGATCGTATGCAGAAGATAGCTTTTTGAACTCAATTATAATATTAAATTTTCGATATTGATTTCAACCCGTTTCTACCGCGTACAACCAAACGGTAAGTCCAAATGCTATGAAATTTGAAATTCGATAATATTACACTATTATGGATCCAATGGCACTGGTTTCATCGAAATCCGAGACTGTGCCCCGGAAGCCAGTTTTTATATGTTAATTTAAAATGAGTTAATTTCAAAATTAGCTAAATCTCTTTTAGATCAAATTTAAAAGCTTTATTACCTTTATTCCTATTAATAGAAATTTAATAAGCCTTTAAATCATTTTTATCCAAATAAAAATTCAAGATTCCATTATTTAACAAATTTTCAATTATTAAATCCAGCAATTAAATTATCCAATAAATCATTATAGTTGAAATTTATGATATTAAATCTAAAAAATTAACTTTTAAATATTTAAAATACATTAAATATTCCAATTTCAACTAACCAAAATTCTGGGTTGTTACGCTTTCGGCTAGAAAATTAGAATTAAAAAACCAGTTTTTATATTTTAAAAAATTATTACAATATACGATCAAAAAAATATTAACTAGTAAAAAATAAATTTTGATAGAGAAAAACTATAAAAAAAAATTCAAACCTCAAAATATCATTTTTGATTTTCTAGAAATTTAAAATTTGAATAAAATGCTTTGAAATATTGTATTGATTTTGGACTAATAAATCAATTTATATATTTCGTAATGTAATAAAATTTTATTGTGCAATGCATACGATTTGGAACTATATAAAAATAAAACAACTAAATTTTTTAATTAATATATATACACACACATTTAGATTTTATAAATGTGCTTATGAATATATATACATTTATATATGTGTGTGTATGTGTGTGTGTGTATATATATATATTAGCTGAATTTTTTATATATTATGTGTGTGTGTATTTTATTTTAAAATTTACTACCATAATACATACATATATATAAATTATTAATATTTTACATATATTTATATATATATATAAATTGTGTGTGTATACATAAATGTTTAAATATTTTCATGCTCATAACATTATTTAAGTAAAATTAACATATATATTTATATACATTTATTAGATTTATATAAATAATAAGTTTAAATACATACATATATTTGGACAACATTCAATACATATCGGATGAGCTAATGTATTCGTTGCGATGTAAATCCTAACATCTATACATGAGCATGTTATACCTTAAACGGATTATCATGTTATATATGTACACACATACATGTATGTATATGACACATATGTATACATTTATATGTATAAAATATAAATCAAATAAAATTGCATATAATTTATAGATTTAAATAAAATAAGTGATTTTATTTAAATAAAATTTAGACATGTTCTAAATAAATTAGACTTCATAGGCCCAATATAGATCCAGTAAGAGAATTTTTTTGAAATTCACCCATAACTTCTACTGCGGGCTAGCCTAGTTCCAACAATGGTATCAAAGCCCAATAGCTTATACGGTCTAAATTAGTCATATTAGGGTTAACTAATTAAGCTCCCAGCCCAAATGTTGCACCTAATAGAAGAGGCCCAATTTGAATTGGGCCTTAGGCTAATTTTTAAAATTGTTTGAAAACTTAAAAATATAAAGTTATAAATTTAAGAGTTAAATTTAAAATAAAAAATATTAATATATTATACAAATTATAATATAATAAAGTTTTCAAAATGTTTGAAAATAATTAAAATTAATTTCAGATTTTTAAAAAAAATTAATTTTTTTAACAAGACTAATAAAATAAATTTATTAAATAAGTTAATTAATAAGGAATATGTGTGTTATATATTATGGTATATGTATGGTATTTTAAATTAATTGAAATAACATAAGTATACATGTATTTATATGAATTAAATTTTGAAATTAATCTAATTTAACCAAAATAGTTTAATTAAATAAATTAATTATAAGTTAATTAACTAAATAATATACATATGTATATGATATATGCGTCATACTATAATTATAGTATATAATAAATATTGAATGTAAATGTTAATATAAATACATTTAAATGTGACATTCCCTCAGTTATTAGTTCTGCTCTTTTCATATTTTAAATAGGCACAAAAAATAACAAACACGGACCGGTACAACAGGCATACACAAGGACCAGCACAACATGTTCATGTGGGACAAAAACTTAAAATCAAGACAAAATGTGCGCAAGCAACTTAAGACATGCATAGTGTATCACTGTACATGCCTTAAGGTCGAGGTATTTAAAATAAACAAGCACATTAAAAAAGCTATGCATGTGCACATATGCACATATCACTTGTATACAAAGCATATAAAAGCACATATAACACTTGCACACATGCATAAAAACAAATCAAAATACAGGAATTACACATATGTGCACAAACAAGCAAGTCAAGCTCAAATGGTTCGGGCTCAACATAAGGCAATAAAGAAATGCACAATATCAAAAGTGCAAAACAAGTCAAGGTCAGGTGTGACAAAAAAAAGAATAGCCCAAATAAACAGTTCATGTCTATACATAAAAATGCACGTTATAACCAGGCACACAAGACAAGAGCAATCTAGCCAAGTGCATGCACTCAAACTAGCAAAAACTCTAGCTAAGGCAAGCCCACATGTTACTAGGCAAAGATTCAAATATAAAAGGTGTGCACAACCAAACCAGAACAACAGTGCACATATAGGCAAGAACACAAGGGCATTCAAACATATATGCATACAACAGCACACAAAGGCAAGCTTGAAGTCAAGCAAGCACATAGGTAAGGCAAAGTACACAAGAGTGCACAAATCAGTACAAATCTAGGCAAGTGCACAATCAAATTCGGACCAGAAGGTGTGTAATGAAGTGCATGAATAGTCCACTAAATCAAGTTGCATTCATACCAGGCAAAGCAATAACAGAATGGGTAAAACAATTCAAGTGCAGACACATTGCAAAATACAATTTTAGCACAATCAAAAATGGACAGCCAAAGCAACTTTTCAGTAATACATCTACATACATACATACATACATACATACATACATACATACATATGTACATAAGCAATATATTGGAATTCAAGTCAGGTTCGACTGGTTCAGACAATAATTACTTGTACAAAGAAACATAGGATGATGATTCACGTGAAGAAAAATATCAAGGTTGAAGAAGTCCATGAAATAAAGCCAAAGCCTAGTCAGAAAATCCAAGAAATTAGAATCAAATTAAAAGCCCTATATTTTCTGTTGATCGATTCAAATTTCTTGAACCGCAAGTGTTATCCACATATTTTCTAACTATCAAATGTACTCGAGGAATCAAGGGAAAAGAAAGCATGAGAAGATATTGAAGCAAGGGGTATAGAGCATCTAATAAGGAAATATTTTTTGGGCCCCCATTTAGGAATTAAATTCAAATTGGGAATAACTAAAGATATTGAAGTACAAAAGGTTGTCGAACCTCTACAAATAAAGAAGAGGGTGTTAAACCTATTAAACCATAAAAGTTATAAAGAAAAGGGGATATCGAGCCTCGACAACTATAAAAGTTGGCGAGTGTCTAAAGCAAAGAGTGTAACAAACCTTTAGCATAGTTATGATGTCGAACACTAAATAAGAAGGAAAAGAGATAACGATCCCCTAAGGGGTATTGAACCACAACAATCGAAAGTATTATCAAACGACCATAAGTAAAAGGATATATTGGGCATTAACAAAGGTATCAAACGCCTAATAATTAGAAGGTATTGAGTTTCTAAAAAGCGAAAAGATGTCGAACTACTATAAGGTAAGGTGCCGTAAAAGTAAAATTAAAGAAAAGATGTCACACCACTAAGGGATATCAATCGTATAATCATAAGAGAAGGATGTCGAGACTTTTGAAAACGTGTCTTAGATACGGAGCCTAGTAGTTATAAAGCATATTCAAGCAGTAAATGATACTGAACTTCTACAAGAGTGACGGGCTTCAATACTAGCAAAGAAACCCGAGTTTTCATAAGAAGCAATGGATGCCGAACGATATAGAATGTCGAGTATCACCAGTTGTACAGATTGTCTGTTGGTACCTTAGGTATTGGTTTTGATGATAACAACTATAGGACATTATATAAAATATAGATACTAATGCTTTATCAAGATATATATAATATATAGTGCAGGATATTAGACAGGTATTGATTAAGAAGACTTCACAGTATCAAGATGCTGATATCAATAGTAGATTCAAGATGTTGATATAGAGTTTCAAGAGTTCAAGAATGAAGACTCATGAGTATTAAAGAGTTCAAGATTTCAAGATATTCCAGGTAAGAATTTAGAGTCATAGAATTAATGTTAAAACCTTGATAGCACTTTCCTAATCTCTCTCGTCTTATCTAATTTTGTTTTACAATTGTTTTTCAAATATTCTATTTTTAAAATATTCTTTTCAAAATATTTCCCAAAATGAATTTCAAATCTCTTATACTTATAAAGATATTATTATAGTGTCTTTAAGTTTATATATCTTGATTTTTTGTTTATACTTTAATAATTTATACCTATGTTGATTTAATATATATTACTTACATTATATTGAATGTTCTTATTAAATATTTCAACATTATTTTATAAAGTTTTATTAAGTTATATTTTGATTAAAATTTGTATAAACTATATTTAAATGATTCTACAAAGTATTAAATTATTTACAAAGCAATGGATTTTCAAAATAATTTTTATAAAGTATTTTTCAACTCTGTGAAGTATATGTCGACATATCCAAATCCCATATGTCGACATACAAGCCGAAAATTTCAAATTTCAAATTTTTAAAGGAAGTGTCTTTTCTTCGTATCTCTTCGCGAATGGACATGACCATTATTTCGCTATACATACTTGACTTCCAAACAAATTTTCATTAACTGCTTTATTATTTTTCTCTCCCTTTTTCACTCTCTTGAATTCTAAAACAATTTTTATCGAAACCCGGCCAAAATTCAACCAGAATCAAATACAATCATTTCTAGTTTGATTCTCTTTCGTATACCCTCTAATTTCTCTTATCTCTCTCAAAATCAAGTGCTATTCAAGAATTACAGGATTAACTTTAATTAAGATCAAAGATTTGAATCTGTAAACTCTATCAAATCATACTCTTATACTCAGTGATGTGCTTGGTATCCCTGTAACAACCAGGATTTTTGTAAATTTCAATTATCATCAAGATGACGATTTAATTTGTTAGACAATTGCAATTGAAATTTATTCGAGTAAAATTCGTGCATAAATTGTTAAGTGCTGTTATCGGTTGTAAATTCTTTTATAAATGGTAATTGGGGGTGTATATCAGGCAGAAATTCTTTTGAAAATTTTGGTAAAGTAGTGGACTTTAAAACTTGTTTTGACCCATGTTTTATGTGGTTGCCGAGTTGTTATCACCCATCCTCCATTTTATTCGTTCAACAACTGATTTCCCTTTCATTTTTAGAAAACCCTAAGTCAAAAAAAAAGAAAGAAAGAAAATGGCGGCCTCGTAGAAAACTAGGGCTTCAGGCTGCTCAATCATTCCACTCACGCGTTCTTCAATTCGATAAGTAGGGATTTGAAAAAAAATCAAAGGCGCCAACTTCAATGAATCGATCGAATGATGCCGTTTGGTCGATCGTTCGTGCTCCGATAGCAAGGTGAGTGACATTCTTCACTCACATCTAGTTTAATCTCGGTTATTGGTGAATCTTGAACTGTTTCGACCCCTAGGCCACTACGGCTTCAATTTCATCTGATTTCAGTATGGTTTTAGAGTGTGTGATTCCATGATTTTGTTCAGTAGCTTACGTCTTCAGATTGATTTGGTAATTACCAGGCTTTAACTCGATTTTTAATCTTCGATTTCGAGTTTGAAAATTTGGTTGCTTTTGGTTTCGTGGTTGTATTGGTTGGTTTCAATGATGGAAATCGTTTCGCCCTTGATTACTGATTTCCCTTTTTGCTTGAATACTACAGTCTGATTTCGGTCGGTTTCTCTGTTGTAGGTTTAACCCGATGCTTGAATGCAGTTTTATCACCATGTTACCTCGATGCCTTTCCCTTTAACTTACTGTTGTACCATGATTTGTGAACTTGCCTTAAGTATAATCTGGAGTTAGTTGACATGATGATAATCAGTTGTTTTTGTTTGATGCTTCACTGCTGTCTGCATTTTGATAACTCATAGCTTGATTGAGTTGTTGCCATCTGTTGGCACCAACTTCTTCATGTCTGCATTTTTATAATCTAGTGGTTGTTGACCCAGTGTGCTTCGACTCTGGCCATTTGTATGTGCATCCCTGAGCATTTGCGACATACTGGTTGCACATTGCTTCTACTACTGCCACCCACACTTGGGTACCTTTTTCTTTTAACAATTTAAAGGGATGTTTAGAGTTATAGCAGTTTTTACCTTGTACATGCTTCATCTACATATTGTACATGCAGAGTATTGATTGTCTGCACTTTTTCCGGTATCACTTGTGTCACTTCATTTTCATGTAGCCTGGTTCATGTGCATACTGTCTATACAGGCTTTGGTTCTTCTTTAGTCCTGACTGTATGGAGTACTTATGAGTTGCATTGGTGTTATTGTTGGCAGTGGTTCATCATGTTCTCTGTCTAACTGATCTTGTACATGCTCGATCAGTTTATCCCTGACCTGTACTTCACCTTGATCTGTTGTTACATTGCCTCACTCATGTTGTTATATAGGTGTAGCATGTCTTGAGTCTTTTCTCAGGACATTCTTTGGTCTCTGACATTGTTAATGCATTAATTGGTTGAAACTGGTCATTCGTATTTTAGTTTGCATTGACCAGTTTGTAGTTTGAATGCTGTAGCTTACTTTGATAATCATGTTGCCATATTAGTTGGTTCATTTCTTCCTGTTGTTGCTTGGTATTGAAGTGTTTCTTGCTTCCCTTTGATGTTTGCAGTTTCACTGGACCTGACCTCTTTGCACTTTTGGTAGTTTTCTACTCCTTGAATTTGCAGTGTTATTATATTCCCTTGGTGGCATTGGGTTTGCATACTATTTTCACTGTGCAGCTTTATCCGCAGCTGCATTTGTTTTGATGTGGCATCATTTTGTTTTACTGGTATATGATTGCCATTTGTAGTAGTAATCTTGAGTCGGGTTGATGGCCTTGGTTTTACTAGAGAATTATTTGCATCTGAGTTTCATTTGTGTTGTTATCACACTTGATTTGAACTTGGGCCGAGATTTAATTTTATGTCTTGACCATTTATTTGAATTGTATTTGAGTTGAACCCGACTTTCTCTGGGTTTGACCTTATGCGCGTTTCGGGAATTTCCGTTGATCTTTTATACATTTCGTATGATAAGTGGCGAGGCAGTACACGCGTGCGTGTACTGCAGCCCTATCAGATTTGACAGTTTTAAATTGATTTAGTCGATTTGATAAATTGTTTATTTATCTCTGTTGATGATTTAAATCTGCTGATTTTTGTTAAACACTGTTAAGTGTTATATTGACCGTTATCCGGTTTCTTTGTTTAAAGAATCGGATAGACGGGAATTATTGTGACTGTCGTCTATTAAAATTATTACTGCCTATATGCACTAATAAACTGGTTTGAATTAGACTGACCTGGGTATTATTTTCTTTTGAATGTAATACTCGGGTCAGACCCGAGTTATTTCAGGTTGTAGATTTTCTTCTTTGAGTTGCTGTTCAGGATTTGAAGACTTTTCACATCTTCTGAAGTTGTCTGTGTCATTTTGTAGTAGTCGTGTCATTGTATAGAACGATATGTATTCATGTATATTAGTCGATAATGTACTTGTATATATAACTTCTAGAGTCGACAGTTGTAGTTGTATCATATGTATCGTGTCAACTATGTATTAACTGACATCAGTTATATATATATGAGACTTTTGTTTTTATCTGTGTTCCGCATTTATATTATCTGTGTTATCGTTATATCTAATGTCCTAAACTATTATGAACCATCGTAGTTTGTTTTATACTGATAATTGGGTGTGTCGATGGGAGTAAATAAATAAGATGAAAAATAAAAAGTATATACCACTCCTATCGAGATAACCAATATTAGTGTAAGGCCAATTACGGATGGTCGCTCCTATCCAGCCTTATTCTTCGTAATAATAGACAGTATTTCTTTTAATACTCTTTGTTATTATGAGCATAGAGGTGGGGCGTCACAATCCCTGAGATCCAAGTAGGTGTGATTGTAGCCTGTTTAAATCAATTGGGTGTGCTTAGTAGCCCGTAAATCAAGTGGGTGTGCTTGTGGCTCGGAAATCAAGTGGCTCTACCTAGAGGTCGAGATTCTAGAGGGTGTGTCTCATAGCCTTGAATTGAGATTGTATTTGCATTTACTAGTTGAAAAATAATATGTACAAGGAATTGTGCGGGACAGGATGTAGGGTAACTCCAAACTAGTATAAAATTCTGGTGTGTTCTTTCCTTTTTACTTTTACTGCATTTACTTTTACCTATACTTTGATTATGTGATTTTTAATTCCATCATTTCAAGTAAAATCATAAAGAGTTTTAATAATATTTACATAATCCATTAAACATTATTCACACCCGTTTAGTGTTAATTTAGCCTTAAGATCCATATTCCGCTGATTCGCATTTAGTATCAGAGCATTGGCTTTCAAAATATTCATAACCTGATTTTGAAAAAGTTTTAATGGCAATTTTTGATAATATTTTTAACAATATTTTCGAAAAGATAATTTGCAAAATCATTATAATGTTGTCTCATAAATTTGCATCAGTTCATCATAAAAAGTCATGTGATCTTTTGAAAGGGTATGAATTGCAGGAACAAATGTGTTACATGAATTTTGACGAACAAACGCCTGATGATCAAACTCTACAGATCAAAAGGGACAAATAGATATTGGATAGTGGATGCTCAAGGCACATGACTGGAAATCCAGAGATTTTGAACGATATAGTTTACAAAAATGGTGGATCGGTAAATTTTGGAGACAACTCTAAAGGATATTGGATTAGTATCGACACTGTTGGTAATTCTAAAACCCCTATTATTTCTAATGTTTTGTTAATTAGGAATTTAAAGCATAATCTATTGAGCATTAGTCAATTGTGTGATAAGGTTTTCAAAATTAAATCATAAAAGATAATTGCCACATCAAAGATAATGAGTCAAACGTTATCTGGTATTAGGAAATGGGACTTTTATATATAATTTAAGTAGAAAGACATTTTAATTATTCTTCTATGTTCCAAATAACCAATACGGTTTAAATAAGTAGAAAAAAATACCTCTAAAAGAAATTAATGGATGGTTTTCAAATTGAAAAGACACTTTAACTTTTGAAATGCCTTATGATTTTATCTTTAAAAATATCCTTAATTATTTATCTATTAAAAAATTATATTTTTATTATAATTAGTATTATATATTAAAAGTTTAGAAAATGATTTCAAAGAAAAATACTAATTTTTAAATTTTGTATTTTACCAAATTAACTATATACTTTGAAAATGGGGTAAAAAATACTGAATATAATAGTATGTTTTAAATCTTTGAGAATATAAATTAACAATGAAATTTCTTACATAAATATAAGACATATGTACTTGATTTTATAAAAAAAATTGAGCCAAAATTTGAATTATAACTATTTTATTATTTTTGAACGAATAGACACTTAGTGAGTTACAACTACTTTATTTTTTTGAGCCAAAATTTGAATTTTTATGATCATTTAAATTAAATAATTTTTCAAAAATGAAAATATATTCCAGATAACTACTAGTATATATAACTACATAAACTAAATAAATAAAAATTTGAGTAATTTAAATTAATGAAACATATTTTTTGTAAAATTCAATCGACACTTCAACTACCAAGTTTTGCTTTCAATTTTTAAATTAAAAAAAAACGGTCATGCCTATTCGTGATTGGTTATATCTTTTCCCTGATGACTTTTATAAAGTGTTTCCTTTCAAATGACATCTCACTAATCATGTATCATGAATATATTAAATAAAAAAGAACCTTCATCCGTGATTTTAACTTTTCTAAATGTTGTTTTTGCTTCTTTCACTCTTATTTTTTACTAACTTTACGATGAGATATTAACTTTATGGTTTCATGAAATTAATTAAATGATTTCAGAACATGTGACTAAGGCTCTATTGATAGATTCTTTCTATCAATAAGAATGTACCACATAATATGACACTTGTCACATAAATAAATAGTAACACAAATGCAAAATGACATGTGTCATTACACTTGTCATTTTAGAAATCATTATATACATGCATGATGCTAAGCATCTTTACACATGTAATTCTTTAATACACTTATAATTTAAACACTTAATATGACAAAATGCATTATGTCACATTATATTACATATAATAGTGTCAGGAATGAATTTTAGAACTCTACTTGTGTTTAAAATAAAAGGTTTAGTAGAGTATCTCGTTTTTTTAATTTTCTTGTGTTTCATTATTTTTCTTCATGGTTTTAAAGTTATCTATAGGATCGTTTTCACTCTAGAGGGGAGGAGGGTGAATAGGGTGATACTAATAATAATAAAAATTAAAGCGGAATTAAAATCAATCACAGATAATAAAACAGTAGAGATCACACACAAATTTACCCAGCTTCGGCAAAACCCTGCCTACGTGCTGCCCCCAAGGTTTCTACTAGAAATTAAGTAGTCAGACGCTTATACACGTAAACTTGCGACACCCGCTAATGACTAACCTAACTCTACGTTCAAAACCATGCCACAACTCAGCCACTGAGTTGCGAATTCTCGAACTACACCACCGTAGTTCGTAACCTAGTCACACGACTAGAAAGTTACATAGTTTAAAAAAGAAAAAGTTAAAAATAAAAACTAGACAAAACCCTATTTATATATTTAAGCCCAAATACAAAATTAATAAAAGCCGGCCTAATTTGTAAATAATAGAAGAGTCTTCCTCTTATCTTTAATTCGTTTGCTCTGTGAATTATTCTCTAGCCTATTTCCTTTTATTTTTCGTGGCCGCCTCTTTTGCTTTGCGAAATCGATGTCCGCCTCCTTTTTCCTTTGCTCGCGAATACTAGGGCTTTGTAATTGAATTGAAGCGCCGCTTGTGATAACGATTGATTGTAGTGGCTATTACGTTGATTGGCTTCGTCAATCGATCTCGGGCTTTGACTTACCTCGGCCGCTTCAATTTCTCGAGTTCGACTGAATATAATTTGGTATGTGATTTTTTCTTTTATTTCTCTGTTTGATATGCTTGAACTCCACTTGCTTCCGAACTTGATTGGAGTTATTAGTTTTTGTTCAAAGCATGCTTTTTGGATTTTCTGTTTCGAACTCCAATGAGTGCCGATGATGAATTTAGGTTTGATTTATAGGGGACGAAACCTTATATTATTGTTTCTTATATTTGTATTTGAATTCTTCAAACACTTTCTTGGCTGTTCAATTACTGATCGTATGGTTTTGTTATTTGCTAACTTGTTCATCGTATACGAGTTAATCCATGAATTCGAATTTGTTGAGTCGGTTCCATTATTTGCTCCTTTGACTTCGGCATTTGAAGTTTTGAGATAATATATTGGCTTGTTCAATTCACTGACTTAATCATATCCGTTGCTCGGCTTCTGACATTATTTGAACTGCTACTTGCACTGTTTTGTAAAACTATAAACTGCTTTATTTGGCCTTTGTTGACTGGTTCATTGAACTGATATATGTGTATACATGTATATGCATATATGTATACATGTGTATGTACTTCATGTTGTCTCTAGGGTAGTTCTCGTAATCTGGTTTCTTTATCTGGTTACATTGGGTGGTGGCATATGTATTTGTTCATGTTGATTTGAGTCTTGTTCGAGTTCAATGATGGTCTCCATGCATCTACTCTATCCTTGTAGTCTGGTTCCACATGTTGGTCGAGTCTGCACTTTCTTTTGGTTGTATAGACTTGTTCAATTGTTGACTGATTTTGCTCGATACTTGAATTGGAGATATTTCATTTAAGTCTGATTTGGTTCACTCGAGTCTACATGTGGTTCATTGTTGCCTTTGGTCATTGCATTTCTCTGGTGCCATATTTATTGTCACTGGCTTGTCATTGTTTTGTGTGCACTACTATTGCTCTGTCCATTGTGGTCTGGTTGAAATAAACTTGGTTGCATTCACTTGTGTTTGTACTCGATCATTCTGTGATGAGTGTATTCATTTGAAGTGTGTTGTTCATGCAGTCTTGTTGTCATGTGGTCTCGTCTGAGTTGTGTTGCATCCCATTTTCATTTTGGAGTATGGTCTTTGTATTGCACTGGTGGTCTTCATGTTTAGTTGTTGTGCACTTGTTTTCGGTTGCTTTGTACATGGTTGTTTTGTCTTGACCCATTGCCCTGTTGTGTTCATGTAAGGTCTGGACTTCATATTGATCTTCATCTCTCCAATCTGGTTAGTTCCAATCCTTGTTAGCCTTGCATTGTATTCTCAGTGCATTGTTCCATTTGAGGTCTTGTTACTTGTTAGTAGAACTGCTGTCTTGGTTGAGTACATTTGTATGCATGTGTATAGGACTGGTCTTGCATTGCGAACAAATTGGTCTCTGGAGTTTTGCATTTCTTTTGATTCATACTTGCTTTTGTACATTTCTTCAAAAATAATGTCTGATTTGCCGTGTTGCATGTGGACATTTTCTGGTTATCTCCATTTGGATACATACATTCATTGTTTTATATATGTGTGTGTTAGATCATGTCTTCATAACATTGCAGTTGCATGTGTGGTTGTACATGAATTTGCAGTTGCATACATACTTTCTGGTTTTGTGTTGCAATGTTGATTTGTGTGCACCAGTACTGTTCCACTTGAATGCTTTGTATTGCTTCGAGTCAAATTGCTTCATTCTAGTGTCATTTTCATGACTGTATTTTGTTTGCACCTGAGTTGAATCCAGCATCGGCTTGGGTTTGACCTTGTGCTCACCTGTCCCTGCGATTTTAACAAGCAAGTGTATATCGGTGTGCATGACCTTGTGGCATGTACAGTGATACACTGTGCATGTCACAAGTTGTTCGTGTATGATGATTTAAAAGAATATGATGACGAACAACCCAAATAACTGAGGCAAATGATATTTTCAAACACACACTTTTATTGTACACTACAAAATATTTCTTTTTCAATTTTATTGCATCAGTGTTTATTTTGCAGATAATTCAGATGCTGGATACAGGCTGGAACAAAGTTAAAGATAAAATATGAGTGTGAGTGAATATATATAGTGAGGTCAAAATTGTAAACTGAAATTTGTGATGTAATCGAAATTGTAATGTAATTGAAAAATGTATATATGTAGTGAGAGCTCAAATTTGTACTATTTGAATTTGTAGTAAAATATTTGTTTGAATAAAATATTTATTTGAATATGAATTTTGTGTTATTTATTTTATTCATCAAATATTTATTTAATTATGTGAAAAATAAAATAGTACAATAACAAATATATTTAAATGAATATATATATATATATATATATATATATATATATGTTTATTATCATCAAATAAAAATCATATACTAGCATATTCTACATTATCTATGTATACTAACTATTGTAGAAAAATGAGATCAAAAATTAATTATTTAAGTGCCAAAAACTAGTTGCAAAATTGGTACAAAATCATATTAAAAACAGGCCTAGAACTTTACATAGCATTGCTGAAATGCAGTCTCTGCTTCTGTAACACTTTTTGCTTATTGTGAATTGTTTAAATAGCATTTCAGTGCTTTGAAACATACTAAGGTGTTTCAGAGACGTTTTGCAGCACTTGATAAATGCTCCAGTTCCAGTTTAGAACGTTTTGAATACATTTTGCAATAGAAACTTTTTACAACATTCTAGAAATGTCTTTTCCTTTTGAAAACTTTAGTTGTGTAAAAATGATATTTAATTTAAGAATCTTCCTCCAGTCTTTTTAGAGTTATTTTCTAACTTATATTAGAATGTTTTAAAGTTGATTCATGTTTAATGCATTTTTAATAGTTATTATACAATTTTCAAGTAAAAAGGATTTTAATACAAAACATTTTTATTTTTAGTTTTCCAATCTTTGTTATTTTTTTATAATATTCTATTATGATATATTTTTAAGTAAGTTAAAAGTGTTTTAACATATTTATAAGTATTTTTAATTTTTTTTGTAGGTTAAGTATTTTATAAATGTAGTAATGGAAGTTTGGATTTTTATCACTTAAGATGAATTATTTTAAACAAACTAAATAAAGAGGTTAATAAGTTTATAAAATCATATTTGAATGGTTACACTTATCAAACATTGTTGTTCGTCTACAATTAAATTTTGTAATTTATACAATTTGTTATGTAAATATATAAATTTATATAATAAATCTAATATACAAATTTCTTTGTAAATATTGGATGCTTAGGTTTATGCAATAATAACATTTATATTAAATCATCTTCCATACTCTCCTAATTGAATTTTTATTATACATACACACACATCATCCTCTAGTTTATATTATTTTAAATACATTAGGTATTAATTTTGATGTATTTATCATCTTACTTAGGAGTTTATTCCTAGTATTTTTTTAATGATTATAGTATCCAACAATCATATTTGATAGTAATTAAATAAATAGTTTAACTTATATTTGGTTTGTCTTATTTAATGACTTTAATATCTATTATTAATCATCATGCATGTATATAGTTAAATCTATATTAGTTCGCATTCTAATATAGTTTATATTATCATATTTAACATTATATATTTTAATATATGTCATAATATATCACTTGTATCTTATATTAATTATCATTTATATCACATGTTAATCATCATTCATATCATATATTAATCATCATTTATATGTCATAATTTCTCATTATATATCACATATTACATCTTTATAATATCATATTCAATGTCTCTGTAACGACCCGGATTTTTAGCCATCGGTTATTAGAATAATTAACAAATTTTAAATATTGAAATATTTATTTTTATAAGATGAATAAATTGATTTTTCTGATATTGGAAGATCTGAATATATAAATTAGATTATATAAATTTTTAAACGTCAATTTCTGAGAATAATAAATGTAACGACCAAGATTTTTCGTCGTTTGATTTTGAATATTCAAATGGTTTTAAATATTGAATTTGGGAATTTAATTTAGTAAGATTTTAAAACTGAAATTTCAAGCGATTTCGCTAATTTTTGAAATCGTCAATTTAATCGACGCATTAAAACAGCGATCCGGGACACAGTCTCGGAATTTGACGAAACTAGTTCCTTGGATTATTAATAGTGTATTATTATTGGATTTCAATTTTCGTAGCATTTGGAGTTACCATTTGGTCGTACGATCTGAAAACGCCTAGATATAATTTTAATCGAATTTAATTTAAATAGTCGATTCAAAAAGCTATCTTCTCCGTATGATCGAATTGGGACTCGAGACTAGTTCCATTGGGTTCGGAATAGCGGTATGTCATTAGGAACGCTGGGCGGCATGCCTTGATAGGAGTTCGGAATTTTAAGTTGCCATATACGAGATATTTTAATATTATAATATATACATTCAAGGTCAAATGGTCAATCCCTTACTCGAGACGCTTGTCGATGTAAACGCGTACATATTATCCTTCTTCCTTTCTTCAAAACAGTGTCTTCCCTTTTCCAATCGAAATCATCTCATATATTAAAAAAAGAAAAAAGAAAAGAGAAATCAATATCGCGATCGAAATCCCGATGTCTGGAGAGCATTATGGGAGCGTTGAAAGGAATTGTGCTCGTGTGGAGGGAGAGAGGCATCATCGAGCTTTGGTTGCTCGCGTAGGCGCACACAGTTATAGTGATGAAAGCACGAGGCGACGACAGCGACCAAGGATGGCGAAGTCTGCAGCGGTTTTGGGTGGGTCTTGATGGTGATCCGCGGCGCATTGAGGGGTCGAGCTAGCAGCATAGGGTAGAGGGAGGTCCAGGCTTCCTCTCGACAGCACAGCAGAGGCGGGTGGCGCCACATGGCGGCAGTAGGAGGTGGTCAACGATGGGGTAGGGTTCATGAACGTGAACCTAGATTTGGCTCGAGCGAGAGAGAGGGTAGGTGAGGAAATTTAGTTTTTATTCAATTAAGTTAAGTTAATTATAATCTAATTATTTCGAAAGTTTATTAATTCGTAAACCTTTTATACGAGGTCCAAAAATTAACGTAACGAGTCACGTTGGATTCGTGATGGCAAATACTATGCATTGGAATGAATTTGGAATTGGATCGATTAACAATTTCAAGAAATCAAGGTGAGAAATTTTCACTCATTTGGATTGCCAGTTTAATTTTAAATAGTTAAAATAAATTATTGGTTGCTTGGTTGAATTTAGAAATTTTTATCTGTTGAATGATATGTTAAATATTTATAGTAGTATATATATATATATATATATATTAGTAGTTGGATTGATATTCCCGCATATTATAGCGGATAAGACCCTATGCGCCCCGCATAATAGCGGATGACCCTATATACCGCGATATCCCCCTCAAAGTGGGATTGGTACTTTTATATGGTATTAACATCTGTGAATGCAAGGAAACAGGTTGGAGGGATCTAATTGGATTCCTCAAAATGTTGAATTTAATTTCATATATTGTGATATAGGGATTGTGTAAAATAATCTATTATAGATTATTGTAGTGATTGGAATTTTTGGATGCTATTGTAGCACCGGCCTGAATTTTAATATTTTAAATACCATAAACATATTTTTGATATAAAAATATTTATATTGGGATTGGGGTTATTTTAAAGAAATTGAGTTAGAAAAATATATATGATTTTTGGTTATACTTAACTATTGTGAATTATTAAATGGAGATTTTTTTTAAAATGAATTATATAAAAGAATTTATAAATGATATTCTAGAAATATAAAAAGGAGTTGGATTCGATATTAAAAATAGATTGGAAGTTATAAATGGGATTTATAAAAATGGAATTTTATAGATGAGATTAGTTTTTATAAAAAGTGAAACTCAAAGGAGATATTAAATTTATAAACGATGTTTGTAAATAAGGGAAATCAATATGAGATGATAGCTTGGAAATATAAATTTACAGTGAGAATTTATATTAGAATATGGAAATAGTTTTGGGAAAAATAGTAGGATCTATTTTGGAAAGTGAAATGGCTAGGAAATTGGAAAGGAATCGACGTATTCTGATTCGAGAGGAATTTATAAATTTGAATTGGTTATTGAGGTTTCTAAAAATATACTTTGAATTCTAAGAAGTTAAGTTTGTTTTTAAAGGAAAATTTTGTTATTTAAAACTATGAAATGTTAAACTAGTTAGGATTGAAATACTTCGGTAAGTAGATTTTCAAATATTAAGTATTTATTTTAGTAAATTCTAACTTTTAAAATCAGCTTTAAAAAATTATTTGTTTATCTAAAAATGGGTTATTGATGTTTATAAAAGTATTTTTCAATATTTTAAATAATTACTTGAACATGTTTTAAAAATAAATTATTATTCTTTTAAATACTTATTTTATATATATATAGAGAGTTTGAAGTGATTGAAAATTTTTATTTATAAATTCTCTCGAGATTCGTAAATGAGGCTTATAAATGGATATGATTTTGAGGAGAGGAATTTTGTAAAGGATTTGGAGGAAATGGAATTTCAAAATGTATGAATATGGGAATTTTGAAATGAAATCTGAATTTATAAAAGAAGTTATAAATTGTTGAATGGGGTTATAAATAAGTATACTGGTTTTGGAAATTGAAAAAGGGAATTTATTAGTGATTCCGAAGACTTATGAGATAAGCTACGAAATATTCTCTTAAGTGTTGGTATTTGAAAAGATTTTGGAAAATAAGATTCATAATAGTTTCCTAAGTATAAAAATGAAAATTTGGAAATATTTCTAAGTGTTGAGATTGTTTGAAAATATCCTTTTACGGATTTAAGTATTTGAAATTGTTTTCAGATATTGGAATATGGAAAGGGATTTGGATATATATCTTAGTAAAGATATTTTGAAATAAACGTTTGAAGAATTATAAAATAAGGCCTAGTGTCTACTTATGGATGTTTTATTGATAGCTAAATAACCGACTATTAATATTGGCCAATTTCGTTAATCGTTTCGAAGAGACCGGGATCAGATTTGATTATCCGAAAACCACTTCGATCCGGTTGGAACGTAACGAATGAATACCATGGAGATGATGAAGACAGTGATTCGGTTTGTCCAGACCCAGGACAACCTGTATGGATTAATGCTATCAGAACATCGTTATTGGAGGACGATGAGCATTCTAAGTAGATTTGTGTTCTTGAAAGGTAACACTTAGCCTCAAGCCTCATCGATTGGGAATGACTAAAACAGGGGAGATGCAGCAAGGCTAAGTGGGTCGCACCCAATTAGGGTATGCTATCACTTTTCTAGATATCCTCGGAAACCTATATATTATGGATATGGTTGTGCATGAAAGAAGGAGCGCTCGATTGTAAGGGTGGGAACACCCAGGGTGATAACATATTCGGTCTATCCAGGTTAGGGGTAGGCCAGTTTTGTGTAGCAGGGAATCCCAGCGAGGTCCTCGGTATATTGTTCTAGAGGTGTACCGTGATGGGCGGTACCCCAATGGCCCAGTCATTGTATGAGATCCATTCTCCAATAAGCGCCGTACGGTTTTGATTGTGCCCAACTATGCTGAAACGTGAGATACAAGCATTTCAGCTATCTTCTATTTACTTTCTATAGACACTATTATAATATCAGATGATTTTGATAAAAATTGTTTTGGTTATCGTAAGGTAAAAACCCGTCGTGTTTATATGTGACGTGGTCTTACGAGATACCTTTGTTTTCAAACGATTTTGAGAAAAGTTAATAATTCAAATTGAGTGTGTTTTCTCATGCTGGTTTTCCAGACTAACTCGGGTGTTATTTTATTATAATGCTCGGGTCAGACCGAGTATTACAGATTCAGGATAGGGTGTTATGAAGCTCAGGAGACGAGCTGGATGATAGAGACGTATCTCCGTACTTGGTTATATTTCCACTGTGCGAGGACAAGTTATTAAACTTTCCAAATTGATTGTTGTATATTATACTCTGATAATGGTATGTATATAAACAGTATAGATTCTTTTTGTATAAAAATCTATGATTATGTATTATATTTTGTTCCCCTGCGTTTTTGAGATTCTGTGATGTTGTTTTCTGTTTCTTCTTCTACTTTTTCTTCTTCACCCCTAAAGATTCGTATTTCCGTTCAATTTGAGTTGAACTGGTGTGAATTATGGTTGACTCAAAAAGGTACGGATTTACGGGCCTTTACAATAAAATATATATGTATGTATGTATATAAACTTCATCGTTTCAAAACTTATGATAATATAAAATAAAAGCTTCACGATGGAAATTTCAAACTTGGGATAAAATATATATATATATATATATATATATGAATAAAAATGTAAATGTGTATATGATAAGAAAATCTATATGTAAATATATATAAAGCTTGGTGATGTTTAAGAATATATATAAGTATGTGAGTATATATATATATGTATATATGTTTATATAATAGTGTACATGCATAGGTAAGTATGTAATTTTATATATGGTCAAAATAGAGTACATGTAAATCTATATATATATATATATATGAGTGTATATATATACATGGGAACAACATGATGGCAAACATCAAATTCAAGCACATAATAAATCCAATAACACACAAAATATCACATCACTTACAAAATCAAATCAGCCCAAACATAAGATCAAATTAGCCCACATGGAAAAAATAAAAAGAAAAGAAAAGAAAATAATATGAAAGATGAAAGCCTGCACATGTATATATCTCAGCCTCTTATTGCTTGCCTTATACACTTCCCTTCTCTTATATATATGCGGCCATACTTGTTCATTATTATAAATAAAAAAAAAGAAGCAAACAACATATCTGCCATTTAAAACAAAATATGGTTAAGTTGTTCAAAGCTTGAAGAAAAGTAGGGTGTTCATCTGTTTTTAAACTGTGAGTAAACATTTTGTTTATTTTACTGGTTATTGTATATATATTTATAAAAACTGTTGATTTTGGATAAATCTTTGTTATGTTTCTAAGTGTATATATGTATATATGAATGTGTTTGACCTGCTCAATTCCACCTACAACACAATAATATTGTACTTCTTTCAGGAAGCCTCTCTATGCATGTTTTCCTGTTAAAACAGTTTTAACTTCCAACTTTATAAATCAATATCTCCACATCCATCTAGTTTTAAAACATGATCCCAAAATAAAAATTGTCTGTTTTTGAGTTTGAAATATTTAAAAATTTATCTCGTTAAATTTCATCAAGAAGAGGCCGAGGAAAACCTGTATAACCATGAGTATGTCAGTGATGGACGAAAACAAAATTTCTTAATTTAATCAATGGATTGCATAGTGGTGTTCGTGGTGGAACAACATGATTTTTAAGGGTAAATTGGGGATTTCTAGTGGCGCGTGGAGGGAGAAATGTGGAGATGATTTGAATTGGGGGTTTTGCCAAATTTAGGCGACGTAGTTGATTTCGAGGTAAGGCGTCTGGTGTGGAGGAAGGTTGGACGATGGCACATCCATGAAAAATCGTGCGATGATTTTTAGCTACGCGAGTGGGTTAAACGAGGTGGACTTAGGGTTTAACGAGTGTATGGGTTGGTCTCGGTTTCGAGGAGAATGGCGAAGAGGATGGGACGTGCACACAGGGTGGGGATGGAAGAGGGTCTGATGGCGGAGCTGGGTGTGAGTTTTGGTGGTGGATAATCAACTGGGGTGGTGCGGCAAGGTGGTTAAGTGGTACAGCTTCGTACAGTTTTTGGGGTTGGAAGTTCGAATTTCAAACCCAATTCGAACCTAAGCTTTTGACGTGGGTTCAGGTGGGCATTTGTGTAGCAGTGGTTGTAGGCGATTTCGAGGTTGGTCGATGGCCAAGTTAGTTGGTTGGAGTTGTGTGCATTTGCACACCTTCATGTACGTGTACGTGCATATGAATTTAAGAGAAGAGAAGTGAGGGAGCTGCTGTGAGAAGAAGGTAGGGGTTTGGGCCGGTCGAGTTTGCATCTGCATTGGTCGGTTAGTTTATATTGGGCTAGATTGTTAATTAAAAGAAAAATCAAATTAGTTTTTATATTTAATAACCTATAAATTTATAAAACATAATTTCTGCATCATTTTAAATTTACCTGATGCGCCGAGATCCTATCGCAGAGTGCTATCATCTGATCTAATATTGTAAAGATTCTGCAATGTGAAAATTTAATGATTTAAAACAATTTAAGAAAACAAAAAGAAATTTCTTATTTAATTAATTATATGTTAATTAATCAGTTTAATTTTTGATGAGCCGCTTAATTTCAATTGGTTAAGAAGAAATCATTTTTCAATTCCTTCGACTAACAAGTTGTAACAACCCTAGATTTTGTATGTTATTTAAAATTGACTTTCTTTTATTTTTAAATTATTTTAAACTTGTTATATTTCAAACATTTCATTTTAAAAATATAAATGTTGATTATTAAGTGAATTATAGTTTCAAACTAGCATAAATTGAATATTTTATTGAAAAGTGAATTTATATGCAAACTGTTCAATCTTTGGCTTCTAAACTTAAAATTTTAAATATTCAAATTTTTAAATTTTATCTTTTATTATGAAAATAGATTTAATAACTTGAATACTGCTTTTTGTTTCGTTGAAAACGGAGTTAAACTGTAAAAGTTATGTGTATTTCAATATTGTGTGTAAACTGATGTATTTAGTAATATTGTCTATTTTAAATTATATTTTTCTTGGTCATATTTTATTTTAATATGTGTTAATATGTTATTTTATGTATATTTTTATCTTTTAATAATTTTAAAGTGATAGTATAATTTTTCTAAAGTTTATTGAATTTATTTTCTAATTTTAAAACCTAGTTTCCATTTCTTTGCTATTTTCTTAATTTAGTTATTTAATTAAAATTTAATTATTTATTCACTTTGAAAATGTTTTAAAGGTCATTTTTATTTCAAATTTTGTCTTATAATATTTTTAAAATGGAGTAAATAATTTTCCAAAGCCATTGGTAATTTTCTTGTAATTTTTATGTCCTGTTTGCTATTTTTAAACAATTTCTTTATTCCTTTTTCTATTTTTCTCCAATTTAATTATTTATTTTATGTTGGAAATGATAAATAAATTATTTTATTTCAAATTTTCACTTCATAATATTTTTAAAATGAAGTGGATATTTTTCCAAGACTAGTAGTGATTTATTTGTAATTTCCGGACACTGTTTTGTATTTTTAAGTAATTTCTTTCATTCTTTTTATATTTTCCTTAAAATTAATTATTTATTTTCTTATATTTTTACTTAGTTTCGGCTTGTAAAGCATATTTCTGAGTTTATTTTGTTTATATAAAATTAAAAAGAAAAGGAAATGTCAATGGTTTAAAAAGTTACAAAACTTAAGGCTTTTCTCCTTCAAAACTCTTCATTTTCTAAACTCCTCATTTATGTGCATTTTTGCCGTACAATATTTTTCTTAGCTGTGTATTTTCATTATCTTTCATGTAAAAAATACCTCAGCTCCTCATTTTTCATGGCTTGAGAGATTTGGTAATGGCTTCACTACCTTTTTCTACGTTTTCTTCTTATTTTCTATGAATTTTGCCTTGCTTTCCCTTGCTTTTTGATAGGTCTCCCAGACATTTATACTTATACAAATGTGAATTGACACCATTTGAATGTGTAGAACTATTATGTGAAGTTATAACTGCCTGTGATCATTTATTTATGATGTTAAATTTATTTACCTATCATATCATCTGTTATTTTTATATGTTATTAACTGTTCATTTATATCTGTTTATCACACTGCAAGTTCCCTGTTAGTATAGAAATCACTATGGGTTGAAATGATACATACCCGAACGGACTTTAGAATAAGGAAAAATCGTTATGGGCTGAAATGATAGGCCTGAACGGTTTTTATTTATTTATTATATTACTTGGGATTGCGGGTTTGAAATGATAAAACCCGGTTGTCTTTGTAAACTACGGATTGAAATGATACATATCCGTATTACTTGACCTAGGGTAGAAAATTATATACAGACCCGTGGTTTATATATTTTTCTAAAATTTTTAAAATATTTTAAAAATGTAAATATTATGATATTTTGATTTAAACTTTATTAAAATGATTTCTATAAAATATTTTTGATTTTCTACAAATTAAATAAGTGAATTAAGTAAAGGGTGAAGTAGAATTTGAAATATAAGTTAATTTTGGAATTTATGATTTTGTTTATAAATGGAATTTATGTAAAGTAAGAATATATGACAAATTTGATTTAAAAATGAATTTAATGATTTTATTAAGAAATAATGATTTTATAAAGTGTTAATTATTTTGTATAACTTAAAATATGAAATAAATGAATATTTAAGCTGAATTTGGAAATATAACTTAAATTGAATTTTTGTGAAATTTGTTTAAAAGTGAAATATTAATTAAGTAAAATAAATGGAAATAAGTTATATTTTGGAAATTTAAACTTAGTTGTTAAGTTAAGAATTTAATTAAAGAAATGAAAATTTAATTGTTATTTAATTTGATTTTTGTATGGAAATTTGACTTTAAAAAAAATCATAGAAATATAGGCATTTAAATGATTGTTTTTAATGTGAAAATATATGATTTTATAAGTTAAAATGATTTATAATAAAAGTTAATTATGTGTGAAATTGTAAATAAAACTCTGAATTTGATTTGACAGCATTTTTGAAATGTAATTTAAAGATATTACAGCATTGGAAAATGCTGTAGCTGTTTTAAACGAACCAAATAGCAAATTGAACTAAGGGTTATTATAGCACTTTGTTATGCTATAGTTGTTAAATTTAACTAAAATTTTAATTGAAACTAAATTAAGATATTACAGCATTTTAAATGCCGTCTTTGGTTAATGAACTGTTTTTAAACGTAACGTTCTCGTAGCATTTTCTAAGTGCTGCGAGAGTTGAATTTTCTTTGTTTAATAAATTCAAATGAATAAATGATCTTTGAAAAAGATTAAATTTTGGAAATTAAATATTTAATTATTAAATATAATGAATTGACTTTAAATGATTTAAATGGAATAGTTGATTGGGGAAATACAACTATTTTGAAATATGATTAAATGGTATTTAAATTTAAATTCAATAGATGATGTTTGAAATGATATTTTGACATTTTGAAATGAATTTGAAATGATATTAAATCTTGGAATAAATAATTGAAGTTTATATTAGTATGAAAAATATTTGGTTTACTTGTAATTTGAATCTATTTAAAAGATATTGGACTTATGAAATATAGGATAATAAAGCTTTGGAATTTATTTTATAATTTGAATAGTTATTTTGTGGATTAAATCTATATTTGAAATTTATAAAATTTGAAATGGACTATGGAAATTTAATTGAAATAAATGATTGAATAAAATTGAAACTTTGGAAATTTTAATACTTGATTTGAAAGTATAATAATTACACTTTTAAATGGTATAAATGAATTATTTTGATTGAAATATAAACTATTTTAAAAGGTGACTTGAAATGATAATAAATTAATGATATCTTTAAATTTAAAAAGTATTTGAAGTTGAATATTTAGGTTTGTACTCAAATGATATTTTGGTATATTAAAATGATTTGAAATGAAGTTTTGGAAAGATTTGATATTTTGATATATTAAAATGATTTGAAATGAAGTTTTGGAAAGATATGATATTTTGATATATTGAAATGATTTGAAATGAAGTTTTGAAATGATATGATATTTTAAATATATTGAAATGGTTTGGAATTGATTTAATCTTTATTTTTGATAAAGATTTGGATTTGAAATGATATTTGATTTGAAATACAAACTATTTTTAAATTTATAACCACGGGTTATAATAATGATTGGTTGTTAAAGAGACCGGGATCGGATATGGACATACTCTCTGTCGATACCGAAAACCACTTTGACAACGTGTACGCGGTGGAGTTTCCAGAATGAAGTAGGATGGTGGCGACGATCCTAAGGTATATACGTGGACCCAACTCCCGTGAGTTGGCATAAGGTGGCTAAAACAGGAGCAATTGACGGGCCAAGGAGGTAGCACCTCTTATCGGACACACTTCTTCGATACCATTCTATTACTTGTGATTGATTTGGTGCGCACCCTTGATTTGGGAGTGTTGTTCGAGGTGGGCAGTAGTGGCTGCTATGCGTCACCACCAGTCCGGATGCGTAATTGGTATATCTACCCTGGCATTGCCTTGTGTGCCGTGTCACCTACCATATCGAGCCCACTACGATTTTGGTTTAAAGATCTGACCGCGTTAAGGTTCACCATCCCCTTAACGCTATTTTCTATATGATTATACTTTACTAATTAGACACTACTGTAT
Organism: Allium fistulosum; assembly: GCA_030737815.1. Lineage (NCBI taxonomy): Eukaryota > Viridiplantae > Streptophyta > Magnoliopsida > Asparagales > Amaryllidaceae > Allium > Allium fistulosum. The sequence continues at coordinate 518,933,226 of CM060901.1, read as the reverse complement.
ATAGCGTATATTACTACATAGTAAATAGTTTAACGGATCCTTAAAGAATGGGCGATCCCAAGCTTTCTTTAAGTTACTTGTACCTTTATTACAGTTCACTGTAGTTGGTTTACATTATATAAGTATATATTGTCCTGACTCGAGTGTTTTTTGTTTTGCTTTACGCTCGGGTCAGCCTGAGTTATTCACAGATTTGGATTTCCACTCTCTTGGAGATTTGAATCGCTGGAGATTATCTACTTGTCATGTCCTATCTATTTCAATTCCGTTGTTCTACTCAGCTTGTACTTTGTTATTTTATTGAGACTTCTGTTGTACTCTATTTCTTCTGTTGTATCTTTTTTAACTCTGGTATATTTACATAGTAGCTTCATGAACTACTATTTCTTTTACTTCCGCTGCATTATTTTACTCTGTGTCTGTGATCTGTGATTATATTTATTTACTGTATATTCTGAGATTTGCCAAATTTTATTTACAACGTGGTATTTTGAGCAATTCAAGTCCGACATGTGCGGAGGCGAATGGTTGAAAATATCGAGTCGTTACAGTTGGTATCAGAGCTTAGGCTTTGAGGCAAAACTTAGAATATAGGGTAAATTTATTTACAGAATCACTTTCGTTCGAGTTTGAATCTCTTCCTTTTTGACTTGATTTCCTTTGAATTTTAGAATGTTCCCTGTGGTTCCAAAATCCATTCGTGTCCCTCACTATTCATCTTCTTTTGATTCTGGAGTATTCCATAACTCCACTTCGAATGATCTTTATAGTGAATGGGCGGTCTCGCCAATATTCTAATTTTCTTGTAAAGGGGTGAAACTCCTTTACAAATTAGCATCGATTTACCAGAGATTTATATCTATCCTTGGTTTAGATGCTAATATCTTTTATTACTCCAAACTCTATCTCTTGAGATCGGATGTAGATTTACCCCAGAGAAAAATATACACATTTGATCTTATTCATTAAGTCACGGTTGACCCGGTTAAGGTTGCCCGCAATTTATCTAAGCTTATCCATCTTCATATTTTGTCAATTAATCATCTTGTCCTTTGTTTCCAAAATATCTCCAAACATTTTGAATTGTACTTGTAAATCTATGTTTGTTTATATATTGTGTTGTTTGAGTTGTTGATGTTGATTTGGGTTTCCGATCGATTCGTCTGATCAACGCTATCGATAGGATTCCTAAAACACTTTTACATAACAAACTGACACAATATTATTTTAAATTTGGTTAATGAAATAAATTTTGATATATAAGTAAATTTATGGAACTTAATAAATTGATTTAAATTGATTATTTAAAATGATAATACTTGATTTATCATTTATTGTTCTATAAATGAATTTATAAATAGTTGTTTATAAATTGATTTGAGAACTGAAATGAATTTAAATCAAGAAATTTGAGAATTTAATTTCCGATGATTTCAAACTTTGTGTTTAAAGCTTTAAAAAGATATATTATTTAAAGTATTTTTGAATAGAAATTTGTTTCCAAAGAATTTTAAAGTTTAAAAATCAGTGCTCTTCCCTTTGTCGCTGGAAAATAATTTCGGTGATGACTACAGCATCATCAATGCTCATTTTTGAGTTTCGAAGTGAAGAGACCGTTCTGTAGTCTTGCTATAGTTTTGTTTTGAAAAAAAAAATAATTGATTTGAATTTCTAAAATATGACTTGATTTATAATATATATAGATATATGATTTAAATTTGATTTGACAAATTATGTACATACATTTATTTATCTCTAAATGGTTTGAAAGGAATCGGAAATTTTATTCTTAAATTCTATCTTAAATAGTAACTTCAAGTATAAAAAGAAAATCAAAATTTTGAATAAATATTCAAGCTTGAAATGATTGAATTAGAATGTTTATATTGTATATTAATTTTAGAAAGTTTTATTTGTATAATTCTCAATTGCATTCCAGTATAACTTACCTTAATTTTTGAAGTTAACAATGTAACTGGATAATATACAATATAAAAGATTTTTATAAATAAAATTTGAGTGGTTATAATAAATATTATACACTTAAATTTTAGTTATAAAAAGATTAACATAGGTAAATAGACTAAAAGGTTAATGGAAAAATTTGCACAATAAAATGATGTTAAAGGAGCTAAGAATAAATTAAAGTAGTTATAATAGGTGTAAGTATATTTAACATAGGTGATAAAAATATTGAGAGGAATAAATTTAATTTTAATTAGGAATAAAGAAGAATTAAATTTATTGAATGTTATACACTTAATTTTAATCAAATCCATGATTTTTGAAATTGTTGGTTTAAGAAAATTGGATGATAAGGTAATGAAATTTGAGATAGTTAAGATTTATTTAACTTGTGTAAAATTAATTATCTATTTAAGTTGAAATTTCCATGGTTTCAAACTTATCATCTTATTTTGTTTTTAAACGATCTGTTAGTTGTCCTTATTTTTCCCTCCTATAATCTTTCTGTTTAGAAATCTTTCTATAAACTTTAATAATCTTTGCTACTCATTTTGAATCCGAGCACAGCTTTCATCCACAGGCCGTCAATCAAGCGGAAAGAGTGAATCAGATTCTAGAGGATCTTTTCGTACTCGTGTTCCTGATTCTGGAGAATCTTGGGAAGACCATCACCACCTTGTTAAACTTACCTATAACAACAGTTATCAGGTATAATTCTAATCTTCTTTTCATCTTGTCTTAATCATATTTCACTCTATCTTTTTCTTGTACTTTCCCATACCTCATTCCTTTTCGGGGACAAAAAGTTTTGAGTGGGGGAGAGTGTAACAACCCTAGATTTTGTATGTTATTTAAAATTGACTTTCTTTTATTTTTAAATTATTTTAAACTTGTTATATTTCAAACATTTCATTTTAAAAATATAAATGTTGATTATTAAGTGAATTATAGTTTCAAACTAGCATAAATTGAATATTTTATTGAAAAGTGAATTTCTGTTCAAACTGTTCAAGCTTTGGCTTCTAAACTTAAAATTTTAAATATTCAAATTCTTGAATTTTATCCTTTATTATGAAAATAGATTTAATAACTTGAATACTGCTTTTTGTTTCGTTGAAAACGGAGTTAAACTGTAAAAGTTATGTGTATTTCAATATTGTGTGTAAACTGATGTATTTAGCAATATTGTCTATTTTAAATTATATTTTTCTTGGTCATATTTTATTTTAATATGTGTTAATATGTTATTTTATGTATATTTTTATCTTTTAATAATTTTAAAGTGATAGTATAATTTTTCTAAAGATTATTGAATTTATTTTCTAATTTTAAAACCTAGTTTCCATTTCTTTGCTATTTTCTTAATTTAGTTATATAATTAAAATTTAATTATTTATTCACTTTGAAAATGTTTTAAAAGTCATTTTTATTTCAAATTTTGTCTTATAATATTTTCAAATTTTGTCTTATAATATTTTTAAAATGGAATAAACATACATAAACATATAATTCAACATAAGAAAATAAAATAAAACAATGTAAAAATATGGATCAAAAGGAAGATAAAATGACTTAACCAAGTCAAGAAAGCTCGGCCATTACACACATGGAACCGACCATCATCAATGCATGCTCGACCATCATGGTTATGAAGCATATATGCACGGCTATGGTTAGAAAAATGGAAGGCAAAGCATTGGAATAGGAAAAGGTAGGGGTTGGAAGGCAAGGAGGCAAGGCAATTGAAAGATCAAGGGCTAATTAGGTTCGGCCCTAAGCAAATGGGCTCGGTCTGGGTTCATGATTCAGGTCAGGTCTGATCACGGCCTGGAGATGGGTCTGGTCGTGGCAAAGCAAGGAAAGGGAGGTGGAGTTTGTGGTGGAGGCCAAGGTAAACAAGAAGAAGGTGGTGATGATCATATAGGTGCTCAGCTAGGGTTTCAAGCAAGGGGATGTGGTGATTGTTTGGATCAAGGTGGTCACGGCCTGACTAGGATTGTGATGGTGGATGGAGGCCGGTCATATGGTGGTGCTTGGGGTGGAGATGAGGTCGGACAAGGCATGGTGATGGTTGAGGCCGAACTAGAATAGGAGGAAAAGAGAAAACGAAAAGAGAAAAAGGAGGAAGGATTTACTATAAAGTTTGTTTTGAGGAAATGAAATGAGAAGAGATGAGAAACAAAAGTGTTATGAACGTGAAAAAGGATGTGGGGAGGAGTTGTACGGCTAAAGAAGTGGATGGCTAGAAAATGAAAAGGCTAGAGAATGAAGAGGCTTCAATTGAACACAAGTAACTTAAGTCTTTTGAATTTTCAAGCCAAAAGTCAAATAAAAGAAAAATAGAAAGTAGAGAAATGAAAATAATAAAATGGAAAATATAGACCAAAGAAATGAAATAGAAAACAACAATGAGATACTGAAAATAATTGCGTGTATAACGCTAAAATTTCATTCAATTTAAAAAGTATAAAATAGAATTTGACGAAACGAAAAGCAGAACGAATATCAGGACTAAATACAGTTTAAAAGAAAACGATTAGAAATTTAAAATTCAAATTTAAAAATTTCAACTGGAAGTCAAAGTTTGACCAAAGTTGACCAAAATATAAAATTTTCAGAAAATCATTATTTATATTGGGAAAATAAATTATAAACAAAATCCAAAATTTTATGGGAAAATTCCAATATTTCAATTTAAAATGATTTAAAAATCAAAGTTTTCGAATAAATTAAATTTAAAATATTTGTTAAAAATATGGGTTGTTACACTCTCCCCCACTCAAAACTTTTCGTCCTCGAAGAGGAACTGTAATGCCCCAAAAATTCATGAAACCTTATTTTGGTTGAATTTTGAAAATATATGAATTTATTTGTATAGTAATATATGGAATTAATTGGGTGCAAGTGTGTGTGCATTTGTGCACGTGCACACTGATATGGCACAAGGAAGAACTCCAAATCTCCTGAAATTAAAACAAGAATTAAAAAGCATTACAAACATGATTTTGTAATGAAAATTATTAAACCAAATATGGTTATTTTATTTCTGGAATTATATGAATTATCCAAAAAAATAAGAAAAAGTAAGTTTTGTTTTGAATCAGTAAACAGATCTTACTTAAAACCCAGAAGAAAAAAATGTTATAAGGATTTGAAACCTGTATGCACATATATTTGCATGTCTTTCTGAAATTAAGGAGGAGTTAAATAAGCCTAGATAAGATATGTATGCATATGTACATTTCTATAAGTACTGAAAATATTAAAAAGAAATAAGCAAGGAAAAGTGTAAAACTAAAATAGCAAGAGACATATTGCAAGCAAAACAATTGCTATAGGCAGAAAATAGAAAGGGGGATTTTTAGAAAATAAACAAGTGACAATGTCACACAATTATCATGACCTAAGAAGAATATAATATATTCTGGAAAAGAAAAAGGGGAAGTAAGCATCACATATGGCCGGGGTATTAAGGGTGAAAAATAAGCAAATCTGAAATGCAAAATGCATGAGTTTTGGCCAGGGTAGAATGGGATTTTACAATGATAAAACCCTAGAAAAACCTCTCTTATAAATCCAAGTATAAACCAGAAAAATCATTGGCTACCCAAGACATTTAAGAAAACAAAGAAGAAAAATATTTGTAAGCAGAAAGGCAAGTTTTAAAAGGTTTCTTTTCTGGATTAAGCAAGAGAAGCATTCTTCTGTGAGTAATCTCACTAAACCCATGACATTAAGTCATGTTATGAGGCAGCCAAGTTCATGTTGTTTTTCTACATATTTCTGATTTTATTACTATGGTTTTAATGGATGCTTTAATGGGTGTTTATGAATGCTTTTGATTGCTTTGATGGTTGAGTATTTTTCTCTGTTTGGTTACACCCAGAAATGTTAAAGTATGAAATCATGAAAGTAAATAGAGAATACTTGTAACTGGTTCAGATATGGCATGAAAAATATAGAAATCAAAATGTATATGAGTTGCATTACACTTGTGTAAGTGCTGAGGCTCAAATGAAAGATTCAAGGTTGCAATGGAAATATCCAAAAGTGTCGAACCCTTGATCAAATAGAAAACCATGAGCTAGAAATCTTGTTTAAGCTAGATCTTGAATTTAGTTCAAACATGGTTGCTTATGAAACAATAATAACCCACATGCCTAGTCTCTATTCACAGTTGTAAATATTCTTGTATTTTCTTTAAGCCAGAATATTTGAAAATATGATTTCCCCTTGATATGAATGTTAGCTTGTTTTTGAATTATGCTTGTGAGTTTTATGTAATGTTTCATGCACACTGTGATTCAGTCACCTAGCTATCTCATGATAGGATCAAACATGAACACTTAGTAAATAAACTAAGGATTGTGAGCCAAGAAGACTACTGGAATGCTTGTTGTATTTAAAGTATGCAAGTTGGCACATGGCTTGTTTAAGCCCTGAGATCTTTGTGCAATATTGTGAATTATTTTATTGCAATGTGTCCCTGTGATTCCTTTATGGCAGATGAGGCTAGGAATTAATTTGGTAAATGCAACCTTAAATTGATGAAGTAGGAACTTGAGTTATTCCTAGATAAGTTGGACTGGAGCTATGATAGTTCCTGAGTATCTCTGTTCGATATGTATGTTTGCATAGTTGAAAGTGTGTACATAATTAGTTTTAATACTGATCATATATGCACAATATATCATAAACAATTCAGGCAAATTGATTAAAGAAGTTATGCCAACCTATACAAAATGCTTATGTCTCACTTATCTACTTAATATCATGGAATTTTTGATATTGATCATACCAGATCTTGTATCTGACCCTTGTTTGCTTATGGCATCTGGGGTGTCTCATTTAAAATGGGGCAGCCTCTAATGCTCTTTCAGGGAATGCTGGTTCTAAATAGGAAGCTGTTATGGCTAATGAGAATGATTGGATAAGCATGCTAAATTAGAATTAAATAAGAACTTAGAATGAATTATTTGCATGTAATCTTGGAGGTTTTTATAGTTCTGCTTTAATTGTTATGTAATAATCTTGAATGTTTGGATTTTATTTAGTTGTTTCAATTGAATCTGGTAATGAATTAGGGTTGGGAAAAAACCAAAGACTTAGTTGAATCTATGCAAGAAAATATATTTGAGTATTATGGTGGAAATCTGTAGATGATATATGCCTGTATTTGAGAAATGGATATATATATATATACATATATTGTATTAGTTAATTTCAAGTTATTTAAAAACTTTGAGTTTGAAGGTTAAAAATATGAATTTTAGCTAGAAGTAATTTAACAAGAATTTAGTAACAATAGCCAGGCACTAATGTTTTGATGATCTAGTCATAAGGTTAACCCACTTCAAAAATAGTGAGGTCTGGGTTGATCAAGATGACCAGAGTTTTTGGGTCTAAAGAAAGAAAATGCAATTGTAAAATCTGAAGCTTTCTTTGTAAATGCATGTACAAAGACATTTTCAAATACTTGAGCAATTCACTTTTATTTTTGAGTAGCTTTCTTAGTCCAGAAAGCACAATACATCTGATATGCACACATATTACTTAATTATTACTTTTGTTAAATGACCATAAAATCTGGATTTTCTAAACCCAGTAAAGCAACCTGTAAATTAGGATGCAAGCTGAGGTAACTCAGGGATTAGGGAATGAATTTGGTTCAGAGAAATACAACTATATAGATTATGAAAGAATTACTCAACTGACTTGGTTATAAGTAAAGGAATTTGTGATAAAATCACTTATAGTGAAAATGATAAATGAGTATATCATTTTTCCTTTTTGGCTTTGATCAAATATGAAATAATTAAACAAGAAAAATCATGATGGCTTGCTACATTCTGAGATCACTTTGTTAAGACAAACTAACAGACAATCACCACAAGACTGATCAAAAATTAATAGGTATAAATTATATATGATCATGGGAATTCACTCCCATGATTCATATATCAAACAGAGAGGAAAGTGAGCTATGTACTGGTTGACTAGAAACTCAAATTCAATCAGGATGCACTCTTGCTTACCAATACTCTGATCCAGGCAAGAGGGTCACATACATCTTCACATGTATGTGAATATATTTATCAATGAACTGATATAAATATATTAGTAGAAAAATTAGGATCTTGGATAATTTAGTAGAAAGGCGAATGACTCTAGGAAACTTATTAATGTAAAAAAAAAATCCTAGTAAAATTAGGTAAAATAAATAGGGTCATTTCATTTGGATCAGAGCTATGTTAAAACTATACCTAGCTAAGAATGATTGTATTGATTGATTGAAGTACTATAACTATATGTATGTACTGATTGTTTGTTTGAGTAAAATAATAATTCAGATAGAAAGTTATAGCAAAAGAAAATACTCATGATAAACTAACCCTATTTACCCATACTCTAGTTATCCAATCATGGTAGGAAGAGGATCTCATCACAATGCAGGATCAAGTACACCACAAATGCTTGATATGCAAGACTTTATGAGGGCTTTGAAGGATGGAGTAGGGCAGAGACTTGAGAACCCACATGAGGAACTTTTAAAACTATTAAAGACTTATACCAATTTGGGAGGCAAGAGCTTTGAAGGGACTGAAAATGTGATGGAAATTCAAGCATGGTTGAGAACACTGGACAGAATTTTCAATGACATGCAATTGGATGATCAAAGCAAGAGGCAAGTGGCCTCAAGACAACTGAAAGGTGTGGCTTTAAGCTGGTGGGAGGTAGTCATAGCTGGGAGAATTGAGAATGAAATCACTTGGAATCAATTCAAGGAGATGTTGGAAGCTAGATGTGTTCCAGCATCAGCCAAAACTCTATTGCTTGAAGAATTCATCAGACTTAGGCAGGGAACCTTTAATGTGACTGAGTATACTCATAGGTTTGAGGGCTTGTCTAAGTATGGAGCTATGCTTATGGCTGATGAGGCATCAAAGAATGATAGGTATATTAAGGGTTTAAACGCAGGGCTTAGTAGGGCTATGTTCCCATATGCAGATAAAACCTTTGATCAAGTCATTGATCTGGCCTTAAAGTTTGAGCAACATGACAAGGAGAGGGAGAAGTATAGGAGTTTTAAGAACAATAACAACAAGAAAAATAAGGGAAGGTATCACCCCTATGACAAAAAGAAGGAGGAGACAGAAAGCAAGAAAACCAATGATACTAAGACCACTGATACAAAGAGGAAAATAGTGTGTCATTATTGTGGAAAAGAAGGACATATCAAACCAAGGTGTCCAGAATTGAAGGGAGGAGCTTTCAACTGCTACCTATGTGGTAAGGAGGGACATATCAAGAGAAATTGCCCTGAGTATAAAGAGCAAGGGAAGCTAGCAAGTTTGGAGAGCAAAAGCAAATCCACAGTAGAGGCCATTGCAGAAAATCATGGTCAAGTGGAAGTTACCTTATTTATTTGTACCCTACCTATATCAGTAGTGTATGATACAGGGGCCACACATTCTCTGATTTCCCATGAATTAGTTTCATTACTTAAATTAAATTGCATACTGGTTGAAACCCCTTTGTTAGTGCAAAGCCCATTGGGAAGTTCTAGTGTTTTAAACATGATTTGTGTGGATGTGGAATTAAACATAGGAGGAAATGTTTTTATTTCCAATTTATATGTTTTAAATTACCCAAATATAGGTGTTATATTGGGTGTAGACTGGTTAAGGCAATACAAAGCCATAATTAATTTAGACTCATCCACCATATCATTACAAAAATCTAGAGGCCAAAGAATCACAATTTTGTGTGAAGTAGCCAAAGAAAGAAAATTATATCATTTAATTGACTTAAATAAGGATCCCAGTGAGCCTTCTATTGAAGAAATCCCCATAATTAACAAATACTTGGATGTGTTTGGAGAGGTTAATGGTGTTCCACACCATAAACCAGTGGAATTTCAGATTAGTCTGATACCAGGAGCAAGTCCAATTATTAAGAAACCCACTAGGATGGGGCCAAGTGAGTTGAAGGAATTGAAGAAACAGTTAGAAGAATTGGAAAGCAAAGGATTTATAAGACCAAGTAATTCATGCTGGGGTGCTCCAGTAGTGTTTGTAAGGAAACATGATGGTACTTTAAGGATGTGTATAGATTACAAGGAGCTAAACAAAGTCACTATCAAAAACAAGTACCCCTTACCTAGAATTGATGATCTTTTTGATCAACTAAGTGGAGCAAAAATGTTTTCTAGGTTAGACTTGGCATCTGGATTCCATCAGATGAAGGTTGAGGACTCAAGTGTTAAGTATACAGCCTTTAATACTAGGTATGGTTTATATGAGTTTCTTGTCATGCCATTTGGGTTGACAAATGCCCCATCATACTTTGTAGACTTGATGAATAGGATATTCAGGGATTATTTAGACAAGTTTGTGTTGATTTTTATTGATGATATTTTGATTTATTCTAAAATAGTAGAGCAACATGAAAATCACTGATTCACTTACACCTTGTTTTGTCTAGATTAAGAGAAAAAGATTTAAAAGCAAAATTTTCTAAGTGTGCATTTTGGAAAGAAGAAGTGCATTTCCTTGGGCATGTTATATCTTCCAAAGGCATTTCAGTGAACCCCAATAAAATTGTGGCAATCCAAGCATGGAAAAGGCCAAGCACAGTAGGAGAAGTTAGGTCATTTATGGGAATGGCAGGGTATTATAGAAGATTTATAAAAGATTTTTCTAAGATGTCATCACCTCTTACCAACCTAACTAGAAAGAACTAACCCTTTATATGGACTGAGAAATGTGAACAAGCCTTTAGTAGAATCAAGGAGGCCTTAGTCAATGCACCAGTGTTGAGAGTACCAGAAGGAAATGAGGATTTGATTTTTTATACTGATGCAAGTGGTTCTGGGCTAGGAGCTGTATTGATGCAGCAAGATCAAGTTATAGCCTATGCATCAAGACAATTGAAGCCACATGAATCAAAGTATGCAACCAATGATCTTGAGTTGGCAGTAGTGGTATATGCACTAAAGCTCTAGAGACATTATCTTCTAGATGCTAAGTTTATTTTACACACTGACCATAAGGCATTAAAATATCTCTTTTCACAAAAAGATTTGAATATGAGGAAGCATAGATGGGTTGAGTTTCTAGCAGCATATGATTTAGACATACTTTATACTCCAGGAAAAGCTAATAAGGTTGCAGATGCTTTGAGCAGGCAGCATGCAAAAGTAGCCATGTTAATGATAGAAGAGTTTAGAAATTTATCTGATTTGGAAATTGAGGAAAACAATGAGGTAAACATGGAGATGATTGAAGAAGGGAGTAAAGGAAAATTAAGTTTGATAACTTTGCAATCAGATTTAATTTTGAAAGTGGGGAAAATGCAAGAGGAAGATCCAGATTTACTTAGTTTCGGTTTGTAAAGCATATTTCTGAGTTTATTTTGTTTATATAAAATTAAAAAGAAAAGGAAATGTCAATGGTTTAAAAAGTTACAAAACTTAAGGCTTTTCACCTTCAAAACTCTTCATTTTCTAAACTCCTCATTTATGTGCATTTTTGGCCGTACAATATTTTTCTTAGCTGTGTATTTTCATTATCTTTCACGTGAAAAATACCTCAGCTCCTCATTTTTCATGGCTTGAAAGATTTGGTAATGGCTTCACTACCTTTTTCTACGTTTTCTTCTTATTTTCTATGAATTTTGCCTTGCTTTCCCTTGCTTTTTGATAGGTCTCCCCTACATAGCCACGGCCACCACACTCTACACTTCCTTCCAGCTATTACCACCACCTATACTCCAGACCATGACCAAGGCCGAGCCATCCATGGTGACCAAACCCCTCAAAAATGCAACCTATTGCCAAAAAACAATGCTATTTGACCACTACTTGTTCATATCCTTCAACCACCACCCTAACCATCACCATAGCCGCCACCACTCCTCTGACCTGACCTCTACACACCCCTTTCCACCACTGACCAGTCATGGTGCACCCAGGCCGAGCCATAACCCCAAGGTCGAGCCTTTGTTTTGACCAAAAATCACACTATTTGCCTTAAAACTCTTCACATCTTCATATATAAACTTAACCACCATATTCCACCCCTAGGAACAGCCAAATAGTAGAGAAGGCAAGGCAAAAGACTGTGTATTTGTATCTCTTTTTATTTCAAAGTTATTGAGTTTTAAAGTGTATTGAATTGTGTTGTTTTGATTGTTTGTTTTGGGTTGTACACAAGAGTTGTAGCTTGGATTCGCTCTCCACTCAAGTCCGTAATCGTGTCATCGTGCTTTGTTTTCTGTTGTGCCTATGGTTTTGAAATCTTCAGCAATTAGAGGTGAGTAAATCTCACCAGACATTTATACTTATAAAATGTGAATTGACACCATTTGAATGTGTAGAACTATTATGTGATGTTATAACTGCCTATGATCATTTATTTATGATGTTAAATTTATTTACCTATCATATCATCTGTTATTTTTATATGTTATTAACTGTTCATTTATATCTGTTTATCACACTGCAAGTTCCCTGTTAGTATAGAAATCACTATGGGTTGAAATGATACATACCCGAACGGACTTTAGAATAAGGAAAAATCGTTATGGGCTGAAATGATAGGCCTGAACGGTTTTTATTTATTTATTATATTACTTGGGATTGCGGGTTTGAAATGATAAAACCCGGTTTTCTTTGTAAACTACGGATTGAAATGATACATATCCGTATTACTTGACCTAGGCTAGAAAATTATATACAGACCCGTGGTTTATATATTTTTCTAAAATTTTTAAAATATTTTAAAAATGTAAATATTATGATATTTTGATTTAAACTTTATTAAAATGATTTCTATAAAATATTTGTGATTTTCTACAAATTAAATAAGTGAATTAAGTAAAGGGTGAAGTAGAATTTGAAATATAAGTTAATTTTGGAATTTATGATTTTGTTTATAAATGGAATTTATGTAAAGTAAGAATATATGACAAATTTGATTTAAAAATGAATTTAATGATTTTATTAAGAAATAATGATTTTATAAAGTCTTAATGATTTTGTATAACTTAAAATATGAAATAAATGAATATTTAAGCTGAATTTGGAAATATAACTTAAATTGAATTTTTGTGAAATTTGTTTAAAAGTGAATATTAATTAAGTAAAATAAATGGAAATAAGTTATATTTTGGAAATTTAAACTTAGTTGTTAAGTTAAGAATTTAATTAAAAAAATGAAAATTTAATTGTTATTTAATTTGATTTTTGTATGGAAATTTGACTTTAAAAAAATCATAGAAATATAGGCATTTAAATGATTGTTTTTAATGTGAAAATATATGATTTTATAAGTTAAAATGATTTATATTAAAAGTTAATTATGTGTGAAATTGTAAATAAAACTCTGAATTTGATTTGACAGCATTTTTGAAATGTAATTTAAAGATATTACAGCATTGGAAAATGCTGTAGCTGTTTTAAACGAACCAAATAGCAAATTGAACTAAGGGTTATTATAGCACTTTGTTATGCTATAGTTGTTAAATTTAACTAAAATTTTAATTGAAACTAAATTAAAATATTACAACATTTTAAATGCCGTCTTTAGTTAATGAACTGTTTTTAAACGTAACGTTCTCGTAGCATTTTCTAAGTGCTGCGAGAGTTGAATTTTCTTTGTTTAATAAATTCAAATGAATAAATGATCTTTGAAAAAGATTAAATTTTGGAAATTAAATATTTAATTATTAAATATAAAGAATTGACTTTAAATGATTTAAATGGAATAGTTGATTTGGGAGATACAACTATTTTGAAATATGAGTAATGGTATTTAAATTTAAATTCAATAGATGATGTTTGAAATGATATTTTGACATTTTGAAATGAATTTGAAATGATATTAAATCTTGGAATAAATAATTGAAGTTTATATTAGTATGAAAAATATTTGGTTTACTTGTAATTTGAATCTATTTAAAAGATATTGGACTTATGAAATATAGGATAATAAAGCTTTGGAATTTATTTTATAATTTGAATAGTTATTTTGTGGATTAAATCTATATTTGAAATTTATAAAATTTGAAATGGACTATGGAAATTTAATTGAAATAAATGATTGAATAAAATTGAAACTTTGGAAATTTTAATACTTGATTTGAAAGTATAATAATTACACTTTTAAATGATTTAAATGAATTATTTTGATTGAAATATAAACTATTTTAAAAGGTGACTTGAAATGATAATAAATTAATGATATCTTTAAATTTAAAAAGTATTTGGAGTTGAATATTTAGGTTTGTACTCAAACGATATTTTGGTATATTAAAATGATTTGAAATGAAGTTTTGGAAAGATTTGATATTTTGATATATTAAAATGACTTGAAATGAAGTTTTGGAAAGATATGTTATTTTGATATATTGAAATGATTTGAAATGAAGTTTTGAAATGATATGATATTTTAAATATATTGAAATGGTTTGGAATTGATTTAATCTTTATTTTTGATAAAGATTTGGATTTGAAATGATATTTGATTTGAAATACAAACTGTTTTTAAATTTATAACCACGGGTTATAATAATGATTGGTTGTTAAAGAGACCGGGATCGGATATGGACATACTCTCTGTCGATACTGAAAACCACTTTGACAACGTGTACGCGGTGGAGTTTCCAGAATGAAGTAGGATGGTGGCGACGATCCTAAGGTATATACGTGGACCCAACTCCCGTGAGTTGGCATAAGGTGGCTAAAACAGGAGCAATTGACGGGCCAAGGAGGTAGCACCTCTTATCGGACACACTTCTTCGATACCATTCTATTACTTGTGATTGATTTGGTGCGCACCCTTGATTTGGGAGTGTTGTTCGAGGTGGGCAGTAGTGGCTGCTATGCGTCACCACCAGTCCGGATGCGTAATTGGTATATCTACCCTGGCATTGCCTTGTGTGCCGTGTCACCTACTATATCGAGCCCACTACGATTTTGGTTTAAAGATCCGACCGCGTTAAGGTTCACCATCCCCTTAACGCTATTTTCTATATGATTATACTTTACTAATTAGACACTACTGTATATAGCGTATATTACTACATAGTAAATAGTTTAACGGATCCTTAAAGAATGGGCGATCCCACTCTGAGACCCACTCTGAGACCCACTGTAACAAAGAGTATTACGGAAGTAATACTGTCTGTTAAAGCGGAGAATAGAGTATAGTGGAAGCGACCATTTGTAATCAAGCTATAACTATCTATCGAATACGTCGAAAAGTGGAATCTATTTAAATTTTTCAAGTGGTTCGACATATCCATTAAATATTTATAACGAAATTACAATGGCTAAAGACCTATCAGAAACAAGCATAGTAATAAATGATAAAAACATCACAGAACAGAATCACATAACAGATATAAAATCCCAGAACAATACATCATCAATACAGATCCAAATATCATAAGTGGGTACAAAGCCACTGCTCACACATGTGAGTCAAAAATATGTGCATATCAGAGTCTGAATAATAACATAAGCGGACACTAAGATAAGCTATCTCAAAAGCATAGCAGATAAGTCCAAAGCGGAAGCACAGAGCAGCTAAGTCCAGAGACCTTACCTGAAACAACTCGGTCTGACCCGAGCGAAAACACTCGGGTCAGGCTAGCTAAACAATCAGTAATAACTGAGATATATAATAATGCGGTACATAAGTAAAACAGTACTTATCCAAAGAGAAGTATATTATGAACCACATGAATATAATGACGATCCCTAATCATCAATAAACAATAAAAATCTCCAAAGAGAAATCAACACCAAAGTGTAGAATAAATAAAATTGCCTCATATCATCGGCGTAGCCAAAGCTATAAAAAGATGCCCATAGGCAATAATCCCAAGAGTGACCAGAGTCTGTAATCAATGCCCAAGCAAAGATCGATGCTCCAAAGAGCAATGGGGATATACTGAAAAATCAATGAAATCAAACACTGAAAAGCAGTGTCCAGAGACACTGTGAATCCACAAGGTAATCGCACTTACATCGTATGGTTCCATAGAACCAATGACGAATGGCGGTACTCGAATGGATATAAAAATCATCAGATAATACAAGTTTTGCACGTGCACCGACCAGAGTCGTTGTTGCCAAGTACTGTAGAGTTGTGATCGATCACTCGCACAGATGCGGAACGCGCGAGACGGCAAGATCCTTCCCAGAAGGATAAAGGCCCAGAGGCGCATGCCGAAAAATAAACTGCTCCATAGAGCAGGTGTCCAGAGACGGTTGCCCAGAGGCGTGGTGACCCAAAGGTCCAGTACTGGCCGCCCAGAGACTAATGTGTCACTAACTTCTTGGAGAGGAACCCGTAAAGTGTTAACAATGAGTCCCATACCCCACGTTCGCACTAAACGGTTTCCTAACCAATAGCAAGCTCACACTCCAAACAATAAAAAGTCCACCTCGTATCATCGGTAAACTAGACCCAAAGGTCAAAACGATCAATCGAATGGGTCTGGGATTAACCGGAAAGAAAATACACACGGTTCCATAAGCCGGAGATTTCCTAACCGTTTAAGCACCTTTCCACTTCGCTCGACGTGCTAAAAAGTGAGTGTGAGGTTTTTATTATAGAAAATAATGGTGCGAAATGGATTTATAATTGGTTTTTGAAATCACTTTAAAACGGCTTTTGAAAACTCTCCTATTATGGAGTAATTAATTTAATAATTAAAAATATTATTATATAATAATTTCGAAAGCCATTTAGGAGTGAAAAATCTTTTGAAAATGATTCATAAAACCCGTGTACGAAATCTAGAGACAAATCTCAAAGAAATCAATAAAACCAGAAAATCACTGAAAAATATTCTAAGTGTTTGTAAACATTCAAAAACAGCTACGAACCCAAGTTCGGCAATTTATTTGGACCAGAAAACTGTGTCCAAATGTCATGAAAATTTGCAGGAATGTAGTCCAACATCCCTACTTTAATATGCAAAAAGAATTTCTGGATTCCGAGTTGAGACGAAGCAACAACGACGTCTCAAAGTTGGACCCAGAACAATATTCACACTGTTTACCAACAGCGACCAGAGTTCAACTTCGACACGAAATTCGAAGTACCAAACGAACTCCAATGTTGTCCAAATTTTTTCAGAGATGGAGTTCGAAACTCCACCTTTCCAACGAGACCAAAAATGTCGAATTCCGACTTCGGATGCGATCGTGGCGGCATCACGAAGTGAAGGTAAAAGAATCTGAAAACAGAATTGAACAATTTTTTTTTTTTAACACGGGCTTCGGCCCGCATCAGCCTGCCCCAGCCCGCTCGGGCTAGGGAGATTTTTTTTTTTCTCCATCCCAGCCCGCCTGGGCTGGGAATTAAATCCCAGCCCACGCGGGCTGGGATCCATTATGTCCCAACCCGCCTGGGCTGGGAGTAATGTCCTAGCCCACGCGGGCTGGGATCCGTCCCAGCCCGCCCGGGGCTGGGAATTAAATCCCAGCCCATGCGGGCTGGGATCTTGGGATCCGTCCCAGCCCGCCTGGGCTGGGAATTAAATCCCAGCCCAAGCGGGCTGGGATCCGTCCCAGCCCGCCCGGGGCTGGGAATTAAATCCCAGCCCAAGCGGGCTGGGATCCGTCCCAGCCCGCCTGGGCTGGGAATTAAGTCCCAGCCCACGCGGGCTGGGAGGGTTAAGTCCCAGCCCGCCTGGGCTGGGAACCTTAAGTCCCAGCCCATGCGGGCTAGGGAGTTTAGCGGGCCGCCTAGTGCGGACCCGCGAGGTTCACTGTGTGCCAGCCCATTAGGGGCTGGCCTGCTGCGTCTGGGCCACAGCCTGGGTGCAACCCAGGTCTGTTCTGGGCTCTTAGACCAAATTTTCAGCCTGTTTTCAGGCTGAACCAAAACAGCCAACATAAAATGCAGTTTTTATGTGATTTGGGGTGTTTTTTTCAATTTTTAGCATCAAATTTTCACCAAAATTAACTAGCAATTATCACTAATAGGTATAACTAACAGTAATTACTAATAGATAGTAATTACCTTAATGAAGCAATGGATCAAATAGCTTGTGTGCAATATCAAGCAAGCCAATTCCTCAATCTCAAAGCAAAGATCAAGAGACTTCAAGGACCCAAAATCAACAAAAAAATAAAACAATAATTACAACATGAAGGTTGAGATAAATATGGGTTAAGAAGGAGGATTAGATAATAGGAAAGATTGCATTACCTTTTTTTTTCTACGATTAAACTAATTTATGAAGAGAAGGAGATGGAGCTTCTAAATGGAGGCCATTAATTTTGTTTAGATCTTGGTTTTGAAGTTATGAAGAGGAGGGTTAGGGTTTGGATGGGTTTGAGATATTATAAAGGAGTGGGTTAGGCTAATGGGTAATGGTAAGAGGTTTTAGAAACCCATTAGGACTTAGCTTATTTTCTAATGTTATCATGTGAACCAAAATCCTAAGAAGCATTCTATTTTTAATTAAAACCTTATAATTGTCTTATTTAGCCCATTAGCCTATAATCACTTTTTATTTAAAAATTCCTCATTTCAACCCAAAATATTTTAATTTGCAAACAAATTGTAAATTTAACTTCTCAAAAATTTGTTTAGCCCCTTTTTAACTTAAAATCATAATTTTACTCCATCATTCGGTAATTGCAATCTCAGGGTTGTTACAGTTAAGGTTCACCATCCCCTTAACGCTATTTTCTATATGATTATACTTTACTAATTAGACACTACTGTATATAGCGTATATTACTACATAGTAAATAGTTTAACGGATCCTTAAAGAATGGGCGATCCCAAGCATTCTTTAAGTTACTTATACCTTTATTACAGTTCACTTGAGTTGGTTTACATTATATAAGTATATATTGTCCTGACTCGAGTGTTTTTTGTTTTGCTTTACGCTCGGGTCAGCCTGAGTTATTCACAGATTTGGATTTCCACTCTCTTGGAGATTTGAATCGCTGGAGATTATCTACTTGTCATGTCCTATCTATTTCAATTCCGTTGTTCTACTCAGCTTGTACTTTATTTCTTCTGTTGTATCTTTTTTAACTCTGATATATTTACATAGTAGCTTCATGAACTACTATTTATTTTACTTCTGCTGCATTATTTTACTCTATGATCTGTGATTATATTTATTTACTGTATATTCTGAGATTTGCCAAATTTTATTTACAACGTGGTATTTTGAGCAATTCAAGTCCGACATGTGCGGAGGCGAATGGTTGAAAATATCGGGTCGTTACAGTTGGTATCAGAGCTTTGGCTTTGAGGCAAAACTTAGAATATAGGGTAAATTTATTTACAGAATCGCTTTCGTTCGAGTTTGAATCTCTTCCTTTTTGACTCGATTTCCTTTGAAATTTGGAATGTTCCCTACGGTCCCAAAATCCATTCGTGTCCCTCACTATTCATCTTCTTTTGATTCTGGAGTATCCCATAATTCCACTTCGAATGATCTTTATAGTGAATGGGCGGTCTCGCCAATATTCTAATTTTCTTGTAAAGGGGTGAAACTCCTTTACAAATTAGCATCGATTTACCAGAGATTTATATCTATCCTTGGTTTAGATGCTAATATCTTTTATTACTCCAAACTCTATCTCTTGAGATCGGATGTAGATTTACCCTAGAGAAAAATATACACATTTGATCTTATTCATTAAGTCACGGTTGACCCGGTTAAGGTTGCCCGTGATTTATCTAAGCTTATCCATCTTCATATTTTGTCAATTAATCATCTTGTCCTTTGTTTCCAAAATATCTCCAAACATTTTGAATTGTACTTGTAAATCTATGTTTGTTTTATATATTGTGTTGTTTGAGTTGTTGATGTTGATTTGGGTTTCCGATCGATTCGTCTGATCAACGCTATCGATAGGATTCCTAAAACACTTTTACATAACAAACTGATACAATATTATTTTAATTTTGGTTAATGAAATAAATTTTGATATATAAGTAAATTTATGGAACTTAATAAATTGATTTAAATTGATTATTTAAAATGATAATACTTGATTTATCATTTATTGTTCTATAAATGAATTTATAAATAGTTGTTTATAAATTGATTTGAGAACTGAAATGAATTTAAATCAAGAAATTTGAGAATTTAATTTCCGATGATTTCAAACTTTGTGTTTAAAGCTTTAAAAAGATATACTATTTAAAGTATTTTTGAATAGAAATTTGTTTCCAAAGAATTTTAAAGTTTAAAAATCAGTGCTCTTCCCTTTGTCGCTGGAAAATAATTTCGGTGATGACTGCAGCATCATCGACGTTCATTTTCGAGTTTCGAAGTGAAGAGACCGTTCTATAGTCTTGCTATAGTTTTGTTTTGAAAAAAAATTAATTGATTTGAATTTCTAAAATATGACTTGATTTATAATATATATAGATATATGATTTAAATTTGATTTGACAAATTATGTACATACATTTATTTATCTCTAAATGGTTTGAAAGGAATCGGAAATTTTATTCTTAAATTCTATCTTAAATAATAACTTCAAGTATAAAAAGAAAATCAAAATTTTGAATAAATATTTAAGCTTGAAATGATTGAATTAGAATGTTTATATTGTATATTAATTTTAGAAAGTTTTATTTGTATAATTCTCAATTGCATTCCAATATAACTTACCTTAATTTTTGAAGTTAACAATGTAACTGGATAATATACAATATAAAAGATTTTTATAAATAAAATTTGAGTGGTTATAATAAATATTATACACTTAAATTTTAGTTATAAAAAGATTAACATAGGTAAATAGACTAAAAGGTTAATGGAAAAATTTGCACAATAAAATGATGTTAAAGGAGCTAAGAATAAATTAAAGTAGTTATAATAGGTGTAAGTATATTTAACATAGGTGATAAAAATATTGAGAGGAATAAATTTAATTTTAATTAGGAATAAAGAAGAATTAAATTTATTGAATGTTATACACTTAATTTTAATCAAATCCATGATTTTTGAAATTGTTGGTTTAAGAAAATTGGATGATAAGGTAATGAAATTTGAGATAGTTAAGATTTATTTAACTTGTGTAAAATTAATTATCTATTTAAGTTGAAATTTCCATGGTTTCAAACTTATCATCTTATTTTGTTTTCAAACGATCTGTTAGTTGTCCTTATTTTTCCTTCCTATAATCTTTCTGTTTAGAAATCTTTCTATAAACTTTAATAATCTTTGCTACTCGTTTTGAATCTGAGCATAGCTTTCATCCACAGGCCGTCAGTCAAGCGGAAAGAGTGAATCAGATTCTAGAGGATCTTTTCGTACTCGTGTTCCTGATTCTGAAGAATCTTTGGAAGACCATCACCACCTTGTTAAACTTACCTATAACAATAGTTATCAGGTATAATTCTAATCTTCTTTTCATCTTGTCTTAATCATATTTCACTCTATCTTTTTCTTGTACTTTCCCGTACCTCATTCCTTTTCGGGGACAAAAAGTTTTGAGTGGGGGAGAGTGTAACAACCCTAGATTTTGTATGTTATTTAAAATTGACTTTCTTTTATTTTTAAATTATTTTAAACTTTTTATATTTCAAACATTTCATTTTAAAAATATAAATGTTGATTATTAAGTGAATTATAGTTTCAAACTAGCATAAATTGAATATTTTATTGAAAAGTGAATTTCTGTTCAAACTGTTCAATCTTTGGCTTCTAAACTTAAAATTTTAAATATTCAAATTCTTAAATTTTATCTTTTATTATGAAAATAGAGTTAATAACTTGAATACTGCTTTTTGTTTCGTTGAAAACGGAGTTAAACTGTAAAAGTTATGTGTATTTCAATATTGTGTGTAAACTGATGTATTTAGCAATATTGTCTATTTTAAATTATATTTTTCTTGGTCATATTTTATTTTAATATGTGTTAATATGTTATTTTATGTATATTTTTATCTTTTAATAATTTTAAAGTGATAGTATAATTTTTCTAAAGATTATTGAATTTATTTTCTAATTTTAAAACCTAGTTTCCATTTCTTTGCTATTTTCTTAATTTAGTTATATAATTAAAATTTAATTATTTATTCACTTTGAAAATGTTTTAAAAGTCATTTTTATTTCAAATTTTGTCTTATAATATTTTTAAAATGGAATAAATAATTTTCCAAAGCCATTGGTAATTTTCTTGTAATTTTTATGTCCTGTTTGCTATTTTTAAACAATTTCTTTATTCCTTTTTCTATTTTTCTCCAATTTAATTATTTATTTTATGTTGGAAATGATAAATAAATTATTTTATTTCAAATTTTCACTTCATAATATTTTTAAAATGACGTGGATATTTTTCCAAGACTAGTAGTGATTTATTTGTAATTTCCGGACACTATTTTGTATTTTTAAGTAATTTCTTTCATTCTTTTTATATTTTCCTTCAATTAATTATTTATTTTCTTATATTTTTACTTAGTTTCGGTTTGTAAAGCATATTTCTGAGTTTATTTTGTTTATATAAAATTAAAAAGAAAAGGAAATGTCAATGGTTTAAAAAGTTACAAAACTTAAGGCTTTTCACAATCAAAACTCTTCATTTTCTAAACTCCTCATTTATGTGCATTTTTGGCCGTACAATATTTTTGTTAGCTGTGTATTTTCATTATCTTTCACGTGAAAAATACCTCAGCTCCTCATTTTTCATGGCTTGAGAGATTTGGTAATGGCTTCACTACCTTTTTCTACGTTTTCTTCTTATTTTCTATGAATTTTGCCTTGCTTTCCCTTGCTTTTTGATAGGTCTCCCCTACATAGCCATGGCCACCACACTCTACACTTCCTTCCAGCCATTACCACCACCTATACTCCAGACCATGACCAAGGCCGAGCCATCCATGGTGACCAAACCCCTCAAAAATGCAACCTATTGCCAAAAAACAATGCTATTTGACCACTACTTGTTCATATCCTTCAACCACCACCCTAACCATCACCATAGCCGCCGCCACTCCTCTGACCTGACCTCTACACACCCCTTTCCACCACTGACCAGTCATGGTGCACCCAGGTCGAGCCTTGGTTTTGACCAAAAATCACACTATTTTCCTTAAAACTCTTCACATCTTCATATATAAACTTCACCACCATATTCCACCCCTAGGCCGTGCCAAATAGTAGAGAAGGCAAGGCAAAAGACTGTGTATTCGTATCTCTTTTTATTTCAAAGTTATTGAGTTTTAAAGTGTATTGAATTGTGTTGTTTTGGGTTGTACACAAGAGTTGTAGCTTGGATTCGCTCTCCACTCTAGTCCGTAATTGTGTCATCGTGCTTTGTTTTCTGTTGTGCCTATGGTTTTGAAATCTTCAGCAATTAGAGGTGAGTAAATCACACCAGACATTTGTACTTATACAAATGTGAATTGACACCATTTGAATGTGTAGAACTATTATGTGATGTTATAACTGCCTGTGATCATTTATTTATGATGTTAAATTTATTTACCTATCATATCATCTGTTATTTTTATATGTTATTAACTGTTCATTTATATCTGTTTATCACACTGCAAGTTCCCTGTTAGTATAGAAATCACTATGGGTTGAAATGATACATATCCGAACGGACTTTAGAATAAGGAAAAATCGTTATAGGCTGAAATGATAGGCCTGAACGGTTTTTATTTATTTATTATATTACTTGGGATTGCGGGTTTGAAATGATAAAACCCGGTTTTCTTTGTAAACTGCGGATTGAAATGATACATATCCGTATTACTTGACCTAGGCTAGAAATTTATATACAGACCCGTGGTTTATATATTTTTCTAAATTTTTTAAAATATTTTAAAAATGTAAATATTATGATATTTTAATTTAAACTTTATTAAAATGATTTCTATAAAATATTTGTGATTTTCTACAAATTAAATAAGTGAATTAAGTAAAGGGTGAAGTAGAATTTGAAATATAAGTTAATTTTGGAATTTATGATTTTGTTTATAAATGGAATTTAATGAAAGTAAGAATATATGACAAATTTGATTTAAAAATGAATTTAATGATTTTATTAAAAAATAATGATTTTATAAAGTGTTAATGATTTTGTATAACTTAAAATATGAAATAAATGAATATTTAAGCTGAATTTGGAAATATAACTTAAATTGAATTTTTGTGAAATTTGTTTAAAAGTGAAATATTAATTAAGTAAAATAAATGGAAATAAGTTATATTTTGGAAATTCAAACTTATTTGTTAAGTTAAGAATTTAAATAAAGAAATGAAAATTTAATTGTTATTTAATTTGATTTTTGTATGGAAATTTGACTTTAAAAAAAATCATAGAAGTATAGGCATTTAAATGATTGTTTTTAATGTGAAAATATATGATTTTATAAGTTAAAATGATTTGTATTAAAAGTTAATTATGTGTGAAATTGTAAATAAAACTCTGAATTTGATTTGACAGCATTTTTGAAATGTAATTTAAAGATATTACAACATTGGAAAATGCTGTAGCTGTTTTAAAAGAACCAAATAGCAAATTGAACTAAGGGTTATTATAGCACTTTGTTAGTGCTATAGTTGTTAAATTTAACTAAAATTTTAATTGAAACTAAATTAAGATATTACAACATTTTAAATGTCGTCTTTGGTTAATGAACTGTTTTTAAACGTAACGTTCTCGTAGCATTTTCTAAGTGCTGCGAGAGTTGAATTTTCTTTGTTTAATAAATTCAAATGAATAAATGATCTTTGAAAAAGTTTATATTTTGGAAATTAAATATTTAATTATTAAATATAATGAATTGACTTTAAATGATTTAAATGGAATAGTTGATTTGGGAAATACAACTATTTTGAAATATGATTAAATGGTATTTAAATTTAAATTCAATAGATGATGTTTGAAATGATATTTTGACATTTTGAAATGAATTTGAAATGATATTAAATCTTGGAATAAATAATTGAAGTTTATATTAGTATGAAAAATATTTGGTTTACTTGTAATTTGAATCTATTTAAAAGATATTGGACTTATGAAATATAGGATAATAAAGCTTTGGAATTTATTTTATAATTTGAATAGTTATTTTGTGGATTAAATCTATATTTGAAATTTATAAAATTTGAAATGGACTATGGAAATTTAATTGAAATAAATGATTGAATAAAATTGAAACTTTGGAAATTTTAATACTTGATTTGAAAGTATAATAATTACACTTTTAAATGGTTTAAATGAATTATTTTGATTGAAATATAAACTATTTTAAAAGGTGACTTGAAATGATAATAAATTAATGATATCTTTAAATTTAAAAAGTATTTGGAGTTGAATATTTAGGTTTGTACTCAAACGATATTTTGGTATATTAAAATGATTTGAAATGAAGTTTTGGAAAGATTTGATATTTTGATATATTAAAATGATTTGAAATGAAGTTTTGGAAAGATATGATATTTTGATATATTGAAATGATTTGAAATGAAGTTTTGAAATGATATGATATTTTAAATATATTGAAATGGTTTGGAATTGATTTCATCTTTATTTTTGATAAAGATTTGGATTTGAAATGATATTTGATTTGAAATACAAACTATTTTTAAATTTATAACCACGGGTTATAATAACGATTGGTTGTTAAAGAGACCGGGATCGGATATGGACATACTCTCTGTCGATACTGAAAACCACTTTGACAACGTGTACGCGGTGGAGTTTCCAGAATGAAGTAGGATGGTGGCGACGATCCTAAGGTATATACGTGGACCCAACTCCCGTGAGTTGGCATAAGGTGGCTAAAACAGAAGCGATTGACGGGCCAAGGAGGTAGCACCTCTTATCGGACACACTTCTTCGATACCATTCTATTACTTGTGATTGATTTGGTGCGCACCCTTGATTTGGGAGTGTTGTTCAAGGTGGGCGGTAGTGGCTGCTATGCGTCACCACCAGTCCGGATGCGTAATTGGTATATCTACCCTGGCATTTCCCTGTGTGTCGTGTCACCTACCATATCGAGCCCACTACGATTTTGGTTTAAAGATCCGACTGCGTTAAGGTTCACCATCCCCTTAACGCTATTTTCTATATTGTTATACTTTACTAATTAGACACTACTGTATATAGCGTATATTACTACATAGTAAATAGTTTAACGGATCCTTAAAGAATGGGCGATCCCAAGCATTCTTTAAGTTACTTGTACCTTTATTACAGTTCACTTGAGTTGGTTTACATTATATAAGTATATATTGTCCTGACTCGAGTGTTTTGTGTTTTGCTTTACGCTCGGGTCAGCCTGAGTTTTTCACAGATTTGGATTTCCACTCTCTTGGAGATTTGAATCGCTGGAGATTATCTGCTTGTCATGTTCTATCTATTTCAATTCCGTTGTTCTACTCAGCTTGTACTTGGTTATTTTATTGAGACTTCTGTTGTACTCTATTTCTTCTGTTGTATCTTTTTTAACTCTGATATATTTACATAGTAGCTTCATGAACTACTATTTCTTTTACTTCTGCTTCATTATTTTACTCTGTGTCTGTGATCTGTGATTATATTTATTTACTGTATATTCTGAGATTTGCCAAATTTTATTTACAACACGGTATTTTGAGCAATTCAAGTCCGACATGTGCGGAGGCGAATGGTTGAAAATATCGGGTCGTTACACAAGTAATCTGGACTAAGAATATAACTTGTCTCGGTAAATTGAAACTAATTCAGTTCTGATTTGTGAATTGATTTAATATTAATTATAAATCGTTGATTATAGTTAATGACCTATGCTTTGACTTTTATTAGATATTGATTCAATTATCTGTTAACTGTGCCATTAAGTAGCCAAATAAATACTGTTGAGTTAAATTGAATTGAATGTAGTTAATTGGACATTTGTTTAGCGGAAATGAATCACTGTTCCGCTAATCAAAATAATTGGACCCTGTTTAGCAGAATAAATCACCGTTCTGCTATTATTAATTGGATAAGTTAATTTGGACTTTTATTAGCAGAAACAAACCACGTTCTGCTATTAAAATTGTGTGGACACTTAATTACATCCAAATTGGTTAGTATTGGATAAGTGTGGTATTAACAATTAATTGTTAATGGTGAGTTTAATTTACATATTTGATGTTATGTAAATGCTGGAATTATAACTTAGATAGTTATTGAAATTAATGGTGACTTGATTAAGTACCATTGGAGTTACTAAGGCTCATTCCAAATTTGAAAGTTGATTTTGAACCAAAGTTGTTTTAAGAATGATTAATAATTATTAATGACATTTTAAAGATAATAAATAATTATTTGATAATGATTTAAAGATAATTATTTTATGATTACTAAAAGTTATTTAAAAGTATTAAATTATTGTTCTTAAAGTTATTTAATTATTTAAAATGTTTAGATTATATTTTAATTATTTATATAAGGTTATTTTCTAGTAATTGGATTAAAAGTTAATTTTATTTAAGAGTTAATTAGTATTAAGATATTATTATTATATCAAAGACAATTTATTCAAATATTAATAAGGTTCTAAAAATAATATATTGTATAGTAAACTTTATAAAAGGGTGTTTTCCTAAATTAAACTTGGAAAATTTATATAGAAACTTTATAAATGTTAGTTTGAGAAAATTATTAAATAAAGTTTTCGGAAAGTAGTGGTATGCTTTTATAGCGTAATCGGGAGGCAAAGATTGCCTACAGGTAAGTTAGCATTTCTCTGGGATAGAGACATAATCATCGAGCTGCGAATCCATGGTTGATACCGCAGAGTACTTTCCTTATTATTTAAAAAGGTTTTCTAATATTTTTGAAGGAAATGGTTTGTGAATATACTTATCCAGTGAGATAAGTATATACTGTTTTGATTAAGTAATTTAATTTATTGAAATTTAAAATTAAAATTAAATAAGGCTTAGTGATTTCAGTGGGAAATGAAATCTTTGGTTGAATGATTGTTTATTTGATAGTTAAATAACTAACTATCAAATTTGGACTAACTTTGGAAATATCTAGAGGAAACGTGGGAATTATATGGTACAGTTACTGTCGGAAGGTGCTATATTATATGTATAAACTCGTTTCGTTCTTCTAGGATGATTATAAGGAAATCCACCCACTAACGGTTAGGAGATGATCTTCGATCTTATTTTCGTCTGTTTATTTCCTAAAGAACCGGGGTTGAGTTTACCAGAAATATCGAACGCTGTTTCGAAGAGACCGGGATCGGATATGTTATCCGAAAACCACTTCGATCCAACGAATACGTTTTCGAAGTGAAGACAAAAGCATGGAATTGAAGATGGAGCATTGAAGTGCAAGAGATAATCGCTACTAATCCTGAGGATGATTCCCAAATGGATGTAGTAGGAATAGTACCTTCGGTTTCGTCCAGACCCAAAACAGACTTGTATGGATGGATGCTATCAGTACATTGTCATTGGAGGACAATGAGCGTTCCAAGTGTAAATTCCCTAAAGGTAATCGTAGCCTCAAGCCTCATCAACCGTGAATGGCTGAAAATCATGGGAGATGCGGCAAGGCTAAGTGGGTTGCTCCCAATTAGTATGTTTATCACCTTTCTAGATACCCTCAGATATTATTACTACGCTGCGTTGAAGAACTCGGTAATGGCGGGAACACCCGGGGTGATAGCATATTCGGTTCTATCCAAGTTAGGGGTAGATCTTGTGTTGCAGGGGATCCCGACGAGGTCCTCGGTAAATTTTTCTAGATGTGTACTGTGATAGGTGATACCCTAGTGCCTACTCATTTGTATGGAATCCATTCTCCTATACGTTCCTTTACGGTTTTGGTTGTAGAGCCTAGTATGCTGGAATTTGATTAATGTAACAATTTCGGTTATTTGCTTAAACACTTTTATAATATCACTGGATTTTCTATAAAAAGGGTTTTGGTTATCGTAAGGGAAAAACCCATCATGTTTATGTGTGGCGTGGTCTTACTAGATACCTTTGATTTTAAAAGGATTTTTTGGAAGTTATAATGAATAAAATTCCTTGTGATTTAAATTCTCACGCTGGTTTTACCAAACTGACCCGGGCATGGTTTTTTCTAAATATTCAGGTCAGACTGAGCATATTTCCAGGTTTACCTGGAAGGATTTGTAACACCTCGAATTTCGGTGGGTTCGGATTTTTCGCAAAAATGCTAAAACCCAAGCCCACTGAAACCTGAGTTGGGAATCTAGTATCCTGCAAATAGGCAAAGACAAATATATCAGAGCTCAATTAAATATCTCACAACGGAATTGACTAAAATATAATAGTAAGTAAATTCTCACCCAAATAATAATACTTTCTAAGCAAGTGTCATAAAGCTGAGAAGTCTCTTCCATCTACCTAACCTGTAGGATGTTATGAGGAGGGGGTCAGAACAAAAGTTCTGGTGAATGAATAAATTATATACTTCTAGGCTTAATTCTACATATATCGTTTAATTTCCATTTACTCTTATAATAGGTTCATTAGGTTACAATACTCTCGCCTCTGTTCGTGAACCGTGCCCATCTACTCCATAGTAGATTAAAACCTAATAAGTAATACATATATGTAGCTATATGCCCAATGACCATATTGGTCCTAGGTACCACCCATGGCACCTTCCGTATCCTCCTTGAAAAGGGCTCCATCTTCTTGCTTCGAGAGCGTTCGATGACTACATCTATAAAGAACTGCTTCGTAACGCCTACAATACAGATGCTCCATCGTCTTGCTCCGTAGCTATATCTGTAAAGGACTTCTTCATAAGGCCTACAATACAGATACTATAACGACCCGTAATTTTCGATAATTAAAATTTGTTAATTTAATAAGATTTTGTGATTTAATATTGTAAGAAATAAAATTTTGTGATTTAATAATAAGAATATAACTGGAATGAAATGTAATAGTATTAATTTAAGGTAATTGATAACTGCTTTGAATGTAATTCCAATTAATTGAAATGATTAAAGATTTTTAATTGATTATAGATTGTAAATTAATTGTAATAATGTGTGTATTAATTGATAATTGGATTAAAAGAGTAATTGATAATTTAAATGTAGTATTAATTAATGAAATAGTAAGTAATAAATTGTAATTGAATAAAATTTGTGTTGAGTAATATACTATAACATTTGTTTGTAAATAATAAACATACAAATGTGATTAAATATAGAAAAGATGATGATTGTCATTTGTTACCAATTTATTTAATCTGTTGAATAAAATTTAAAAACAATTGCAATTAAATGTAATTAAATGTTACTTTAATATGAGTTAAGACGATAATTGTAAAAGGGTGAATGCTATAAAATGTATAGAAATGTTAATTATATTTACAAAGCAATAATTGGTGTAATAAAAACAAGTGAAATAAGGATAAATTGATTTATTGGGATTTTAAATTATAATAAAATTGACAAATTCAATGTAATTGAAATATTGCAACTAATATGGTAAAAGATGATGATTGTAGAATATTAGTGTAATAAGATATAAACAAACATTAACTATGTCTATAGAGTAATCATTGATTGAAAAGAAGGATTGAAATCAAATTTAATCAATTTATTGGAATTTAATTATAATTGATTGGATTTAATTACAGTTGAGATTGAACAGTGAAGTTAGTGAAATATTTAACACAGAATTGATATGTAAATTTGTATTAAATCATTGTAAATGTCTAAGTGATCAAAATGATGAAATTTGTTAATTACCAAATTTTAATGGAAAAAGTGATTTAATTAATTTAATATTAATTTATTAAATTAACATGAAAATAGCCACTTTGGCTATTGTCTTGGATTTCAACAAAACCAGTTTCATCGGATCTGTAACGGTAAATCATTATAGGATTTCAAGCGACGTAGCGATCAGACTTGTCGTTTGATCGTATGGGCTCGAAACATGTAGAAATCGATTTAATTAAATTCTATTGAAATCAATTTGAAATGAGCTGATTTTAAGATAACTTCTTTATACGATGGAATTCGGAAGCGAAACGGGCTTTTCGGGTCGTTTATCGTTTCAATCCAAATTGATCCAGTCCATTCATTCTATTTTTCAGCTTTGCCTATATATATGCCGTTATAAGACCTAATTCTTTCTCATATTATCATTTCAGTACGTACAATTCTATCTGCTTCTCTCTTGTCAATGGCCGAAACCAATTCAAACTCAAAACCCTAAAATCCAATTTCAAATCAACTTCAAAATTCAAACTCCTCCAAACCCTATCATATTATGTACCGATTCGAAGCTCTCGTCGAGAGCAATTCAAATCTGAAGTTTGTTTTTCTATTTGGCTCTATGTGTGGCCAGAAGTTGGTGATTAAATCTCGGTAA
Organism: Allium fistulosum; assembly: GCA_030737815.1. Classification (NCBI taxonomy): domain Eukaryota; kingdom Viridiplantae; phylum Streptophyta; class Magnoliopsida; order Asparagales; family Amaryllidaceae; genus Allium; species Allium fistulosum. The sequence goes on along the minus strand of CM060901.1, from coordinate 518,901,900 downwards.
TTCATCGTGTTATAATCAACTTCCACTACGCCATAAATGACCTTCTGCAACATTTTTGCAAGGTGTTGCCAGCTAAAATGTTGCGATAGCTATAGAATTTTGGTCCTACTGCAACGTTGTATTTTTGGTGTTACCTTAGCCATAGAAATGTGTTGCTCTAGCTAAACAAGTGTAACACGATGCAACATTTTTATATAGTGTTGCCATAGATGTTTTCAGATTAAAAAATTAAAAAAAAAATTACACCTCAGCGATCCACACCACCATTTAAAACAAAATCTCAACCGTCGATTCACACCATCGATCCACACCTTACCAATTTCCATTTCCCGCTTTACTTTTCACTCATCCGCTTTCGTTTCTCACCCCCAATTTTCCAATCCCTAATTTTTATTCCGCTCCTCCTTGTTTCTTCGATCTGGAGAATAACTGGCTTTGCTTTTATCCCTTGTCGGCCATATCAATTTCCGTTATTTTCTTTCGCCTCGCGTCAGTTTTCCTCACTACTTCCGGATTTTCGATTTTGTTCAGGTTTTTGGCGATTCTGGTGATTCGAGGTAAGGTTGTGGGATTGCGATGGTTCAGGGAGTTGCTGATTTGGTCGCAATTTCGTGGTTGGGGCCTGATGTCAGAGTGGCAGGGGGTAGTCGAATTGGTTTCGGTGAAAACTAGGGCACGCGATTCTAATTGCTTTGATGCTCTGATTGATCGAATCTAGTGTGAGAAACGTTCTTGGTAGCTTGCTCCTTCGTTCTCCTTGATTGATTGCTCGAATTGCTTTGACTTCGTCGTCGGGTGCGATGTGATATTATTTGGTATGTTTTCTGCCTTCAGGTTTACTTGAATATTCTTGATATTGGTTACACTCGCACGCTTTTGCCGATGATGAATTGGGATTTATTTATAGGCTTTATTTCCTATAATCTCGAGTTTAATCTTTCTGTTGGACTTTGAGAAATCTGGTATGTTGGATTGCAATGATGAATACAAACATATGTGTGTTGAGCTTTGTTGGTTTTGCTTGGTCTGGACTGAACTGGTACCATGCTAACCTTGTTCTTTAACATGAACTGATGCTCCAAGTCCTCTGTATATCATGTTACTACCTAGGTTTCTCTTGTACATGCCTGATGCATTCACTGTTTTTGCTTGATGGGCTGCCTATGTGTACTGCTGTGTTTCTTGCAATGGCTTGTCTATATTTTGCTGAACCTGGTTCTTGTTTGTTTTGTTGGTTGCTTGGCCCTGAGTTGAATCCAGTCGATGACTCGGGTTTGACCTTGTGCCGTGTCTGTTTTTTTGGCTTGTCTACATATCTGGCTGCACTTGAGTATGAACTTGCACTTGAGTAGTTGCACTTGAGTAGTTGCACTTGAGTAGTTTCTTGTACCAAGCCTTATGATGCATGTATGTTCATCCATGTACATGCATTTCTTGGTCATGTTATGTTGCTTGCTGTGTTGAGTACTACTTTGTGCACTTGGCTTCTCTTTTGTGCATTTTTGCCTGAACTGTTGCTTGCTGTCTTCCATACTGCCTTGTATCCATGTGTTGCATTCATGTTTGGCTTATGCACTTATGAAAAGAAACAACCCAAATACCTGAGGCAAATAATATAACAAAAACATTTTCATTTTCTGTTCGAGTTAAATATTATTTTCCAGATTACTGCTTTTGAATTATATGTGACAGGTATTGAAGACTGGACAGCTGGATATAAGCTTGAAGACAGAGTCAAATCAAATGTGCATGAGCTTGAAGACAGGTTTCAAAGAAGGTCGATCCCCGCCGGGACTGCGGTGCCCCGGACCCCCGCCGGCGCTGCGCCCAGACCCGCTTCTCGGCTCGCCTTCGGCTCGGCACTCGGCTCGCCTTCGGCTCGGCATATATTTGTCAGTGTCGGTGTCTGTATAAATTGAAACTGCATATGTAATGAGTGAACTGAGTGATGTAGTGAGGTATATCTGTATATGTGAATATCAGTGTTATACATCATGGAATTGTAAAATAGTGGAGTTTGGAATTTGTACTATTTCAAATGTTGAAATAAAATATTTATTTAAATAAATTACTGTTTAAATATAAAATTCTGTGCAATAGCATTTTATTAAATAAAATATTTATTTTTATTAAAAAATCAAATATGCTCTACATTGTGGGCCCCACAAATTCAAAAAGTTCATATCTATAGCAACATTTTGGAATGTTGCTATAGATACCTATGGGTGTTGCCATAGACCCAAATAGGGTTCTATTGCAACAATATTACTTATGTTGCCTTAGATAGTCAAAATGTTGCCTTTGAGGTCTAAGGCAACGGCAAAAATTGCATCACCCTAAAAGTGTTGCCATAGACCTATGGCAACATTTTTCGGGCCTGAGCCAACATTTTTTTTGTGTTGCAGTAGGCCATTTATGGCGTAGTGTTCAACCGATCGTCGAATCAAGGGTACTGGGTTGTGGAGAGTGTCGTGCGTTGTTCATCGATGTGGCTCGTTCGTCGAATTGATGGCCAGATCGACCGGAAAAATTCAATTATGTCATGAAATTCAAGGTGGCGGCTGCTCATTTCGTGCTCAACCGGTGGTGTTAGGTTGGTCGTGGGTTGGTCGAGATGCGTGGGGGAAGGTCGGCGATGTCAGGGGTGGCTTCAGGCGCGCGTGCGACACCGATGGTAGAGGGCGGCGGCATGTGCATGGTCGCAATCGTGTTTAGGGTTTGCTAGTGTTTGCTTGAGGAGGGTATAGGTGACGTGGCTTCTGACTTGTTTTTTTTAAATTTCAAATTCAAATGTTCTACCTAGCATATCGTTTGCATACAAACTCAGATTGTGACGTGATTTGTTTCGTTGAGATCATATCGAAATTCCAAACATTTTGGCACTAGTTTGGATGAATTCCGAGAGAGTTAAATTTTGGGCCTTAATTTGGATTTCAAATCGATTTGAAATCAAAAGTGAGTGTTTTGACCCACTCACAACTACTATATTATCTTATGTTAGTTAAATTAAATTTATGATGTGAATAGAAATTAATTGATTGACGGATGGTATGTTTAAATTGTCATTCTAGTTAAATTTGACCTTTATTGTATTTAATCATCGTTTAATTTAGTGTTGAATTTAATTGTCATTTTAATACATGTTAATGATAATCAGTTATCTATTGATGTCTATTGGTTGATTTGGATGATGATTGTGATGGATGTTTGATTGTTGATATTGGATGACTGGATGTTGTATTTTTGTATTGTTATAACACTGCAAGTTCCTTATGGGTTGAAATGATACATACCCGAACGATCTATAAATTAGGAAAAAATCGTTATGGGTTGAAATGATAGACTCGAGCGATTTTATTAATTCGACATTGCGGTTTAAAATGATATATAACCGTAAAATTTTAAATTGCGGATTGAAATGATAAATATCTGTATCACTTGACCATAGGGTAGAAAATTTATATACGGACACCGGATAGGTTAAACTAAATGATTTTTAAATCTTTAAATTTTTAATTTAGTTAAATAGTATTTTGAAATAGAAATTGATTTATATAACCTGAATTATTTTCGAAAATCCAAATGTAAATGTTGAAATTGGAATTGATTTAATGAATTGTTCAAAGGATTTAAATTGGAATTTGAAAGTTGAAGTGTCAAATATAATTGAATTTATCGGAATTGAGTTATTGAAAATGTTTGGATATAACTTTCAAATCTATTTTAAACTATTTAAATTAATTTAAACTATTTTAATCAATTTAAAATATTTTAATTTATTTTAATCTTTTATAACCTATTTAATCCAATTAAATCTATTTTACATTTTTAATATAATTTAAATCTATTTAATCTATTTTAAATTTATTTAATCTATTTTAAATCTATTTAATATAATTTAACTCTATTTAATCTATTTTAAATTTATTTAATCTATTTTAAATCTATTTAATATAATTTAAATCTATTTGATCTATTTTAAATCTACTTAAATCATTTTTAAATCTAATTAAATCAAATTTAAATTTATTTAAACTATTTTTACTATTTATACTATTTTAATCTATTTTAAACTATTTTTAAAACTATTAAAACTATTTAGGACTATCTAAACTATTTTCTAAAATTTTAGACTGTGCAAAGTTGAAGTATCTATATTTAAATCCTTGATGATGATACAACCTAAGCTGGAATTTGGAATTGATACCTTTTTGTGAAATGACATATTTTAGTAAACATGATGGCTTTGGAACGAGGATTTAATTAACCTATCTTATCGATAAATTCAAAAGTGAATATGATTTTGAAAGTGAATATGATTCGAAAGTGATATGGTTTTGAGAATATGATATTTTGATATCAATTGTGAATTGACTTTTGAAATGTAAAAGAACCATCCGGTGTGAAATAAGCGTTTGTTTATTAAAGAGACCTGGATCAGATATTGTCATACTCTCAGCCAATACCGAAAACCACTTTAACAACTATGTACGGTGTGGAGATTCCAGAAATGAAGTAGGATGGTTTGGCGAACGATTCTGTATGAGGTATTTAAGTGACCTGACACCCGTGAGTCAGCTTAGATGTGACTAAAACAGGAGCTATATCGGGAGGTCATTCCTCCTATCGGGCACATTTCTTCGATACTATATTTTAACTTTATGATTGATTTGGTGGCCACCCCTCGGTCTGATTATGGGAGTGTGTCTAAGGTGGGCGGTAGTAGCTGCTATGCGTTACCACCAGTCCGAGAGTGCAATTGGTATATCTACCCTGGCACACTACACCACAAAAGGCTTTTAACAGCGTTTGATAAACGCTGTAATATGATACAACAGCGTTATTACAAACGCTGTATAACGACATGCTGTCGTATATACATACCTTACAACAGCTTTTATATAAACGCTGTTGAAACATCTCTGTGACAGCGTTTATTACGAGCTGTCAATAATCTTTTTACACCGTTTTCATACATGCTGTATTATGTTTCAACAGCGTTTATAATTTAGTTGTCGAAGATGTTCAAATTCTACTTTAACTGTTTACAACAGCTTTTTCTAAACGCTGTTACTGAATCATCAACAGTTTCGACAGCATGTTAAAAACGCTGTGATTGAATCATCAACTATTTCGACAGCATGTAGTAAACGCTGTTATTGACAGTTTCAAGATAATTACAGCACGAATTAAACGCTGTTGTTTCTTCATTGACAGCATTAATCAAACGCTGTCTTATATTTATATAACAGCTTTAATATTCCACTCTATTTTTGAATATTCCAAAACTATATTTTAAGCATATTCAAGCAACTAGTATATATAACAGGTTCTAATAACTATTAATTGGTTACATAAACTAGTTAAGAGAATATTAATAAACAAAAGACATCCATAAACCAAGTTTCAATAATATCCATAAACAAAAATAACAAAGTAAACCAAGTTGCCACAAATTCTGTTAAACAAAGACACGTTATATGTTAAGTAAAAGTATAATATCAATACAGTAAGTCCACACCAAATGCCAACAACAAAACGTGCATCTAAAAAGTTTCATATGCTTGCTACTTGCTACTTGATACGGAAGAAGAATGTGTCATCGCCATCTTTAATTACCTGCAATGAAGAAATTTGAAATGATCAGTGAGTAAACGCCATCTAAAAATTTGAAGTTTCATATGCTTAAATGCTTAACTGCGCCAAAATTTATATCCAGTGGATAAAATCCATTTTTAGAAAAGATGGAACAGAAATAATGATTTAAGAAAGTAATAGATGGATGGTAGATTATATACGACTGTAGATGTAACAGATGGTGACCTTTGGTAGTCTGATGAAATAAATGTAGGAAACTGTTCAGTTTCAATTTACGATACTTTTTGTCTTCGGTTGTATGTTGTAACTGGTAGGAATTTAAACAGGTAGAAGTCATTTACGTAACTTAAAAACTGTGCACGATTTGTATTATTTTTCTGCGGACAGTAGATGTGTTCAACGTTTAAATGTTCAACTCATCCATCAGCCAATATTATCAAACTGTAATGCCAAAATGGAATAGAACTAATAATAGCTTGGCAACAGATACATAAGAAATAATAGTGTAGATATGGTGAAAACACAGTTTGCACAATTCTAAAGGACCACCGTATGTATTATACAGTTAGACAGTAAGTGTGTGCAAGTCTGCACAAATATAGTAACAGAATAAAAGGAGCAAATACTGCGGTTAATTATTATTTTTAGCTTGCTATGTATAAGTTGCAAGCATGTAAACACATGTTACTGGTAAAAAAAAGGCAACGTTATGTGCACGTGCTGCTGCTAAACCGCCATATTAGTAAATACAATTTTAACTTAGATTTCAGTGAGAGCCAAATAACTTATCTGAACACCGATATGCGAACAACAGGAAAACGGTTGGAATAGTTTATCCCGTACCACCCTTTTTGATGGAAGTTGGAAGAGTGTTAGTTGTGAATTTTGATTGTATTTTGATTGTTTGTTTGTTTTCTAGTTTTAATTGCATTTGCATTCCTTCATAACTGCCTTGCTTGCCATCAACGTATTTCTGCGTCAATCAGTGAACACCTTCTACCACTGCCAGTCAGCACTTCATATACCTGTGAACACTGCCTCTCAACCAAAACTGCAACATTCACATATTAGTGAACACCTTCTACAAACAACACTCTCTGTCATCCCAAACACACCTCTTCACTGCCTTGCCATTCCCCACATCCTCAACTTGTTTTTACGTTCTCAACTGTACATTTACATTATCAACTATGCATACATATAACTTGCAGTGCTACTGCTCCTCAAACCCCCTCAACCATCTCCTTCATAAACTGTCAACATCTCACCACCAAACTTTTCTGACCACCATCAACAAACAACCCACTGCTGCACATCCCCTTCAACCCCTTACTGCCTTGCTCTCAAATCTCTCATATACCACCACAAATCACTTCAATAAACCACAAAAAACTTCACTCCCCCATCAGCAAACTTCTCTGTTCAACCTCCAACTGCACATATCATCTCTATCTCGATCACAACCATCCCTCACATACAGCCTTCATACCAACCCTCCCTCTCATACAAACAAGCTGCCTGCCAAATACCCACCAGTATATTGGCACATTAACAAACATTTACAATTTCAAAACAGTTGCATTTTCTCTTTACATTTCATATATTTCCTGTTTTTCCTTGTTACAACTGCCATACTTCATTGCTGCCTGCACATCATAGTGCATACCCTTGCACAATTCTGTCAACAAAACCAAATCCCGTTATTTTTACCTTTCTCTGTACATAGATTAAGATTTTAGGATACGAGTCCAAGTCTCACCAAAACTATTTCAATATATTTTTATATCTCAATATTTATGACATTTGGTCTACCGTCACTATTCCATGCAGACAGTCCAACTTGGGTTTGATAAGTTGCACATTCAGAGTCCACTGCCTTCTTCTTAGTTCTCTTATTTTCTTTAATTAACATTCAAGTACATATAAGTTTTAAATTCCAATTCAAATTAGTCTATCTACTTTTATATTCAAATCACTCATTTTTGATCTCCTCGTTAATATTTTAATCTAAGCTCTCAATATTTTCAAAAATCTCAACTTTTCAGCTCACAACCATTTATCTCAATACAATTAACATGTATCCTATAATATTTCAAATTTTATTTAATGTTTCAACAAAATCAATTGATTTGAATTTTAAATAAATGAAACTAAATTAAAATAAAGGTTACAAAATGAAAATATATTATTTTACAATATTATTATCTGCAATTCGATGGTACATGTATACACACTACTTGATAGATAAAAGGGTTTTGTTTTGTTTTTTAGTTTTTAAGTTACGTGAAGAATCAAGTTTCGTTTGCAAATTTTAAAAAAGATCTGACAAACACATACTTCAACTTTTTATTTCATGATTGATGGTTTTGAGATTTGACTTGCAATTTGCAAAATCAGCAGTTTATCTCGTGAACCGATGGTTCAACCATAAAACAGTCGAAACCGTGTTGAATCAAACCCTTATTTGAACCATCATCTTCAAACTTAAGCAAAAGAAACATATATATCTACCCACTTTTCAATTATTGTTTTCACATAATGGTGTATCTAAATTTAGAGCCATGAACGTCAGTTTGAGAGCCACCATCTTATAGTTAACCAAAGAATAAATTGTTAAAATCAGGAGAGTTAACAATGGATTTGAATTTATGAGATTTAATAAAACCGCTCACAGCCAATCAATGCTCATTTACACTAGCATATTTAATCAAATGAAACTATAGTAGTTTTTTATCTTGTCTATTGCATATAAACAAGATGTGAAACTTACATGAAAGTTGAGCCAATTCTAACATTCGCAACAAGCCATGCTACAGTCGAGCCAATAGCATCTGATAAGCATTCTATGAAGGATGTAGGCCGCCATATAGGTGCATTTGGGACTTTTACAACATCCACCCAAACTCTTATCGCATTTGGTCCCAGTGGAACAGAATGTACCAAAGCATTTGGATCTGTTGAAGACACGGTTCCTTCTGCTACTATTTTTCCCGTACCCTCTAAATCAATCAACTTGCATTTGGTATTTGCAGAAAAATTTGCACTCTATCACATAACAAAAAAAATGGTAATACGATATCAACAATTCTTTGAGAGAAATATTAGCAATATGAACATGTTACCGTAAGAGATGTTGGAGCATTGATCATAGGAGCAGGACATGTGCTAGCGTTAACCGTTTCAACAACCACTGTTGATTCTGGCCATGCTATTTTCTTACCAATAGCTTCTCCAATACATGTCATGCCAACTATAGGCCTCCAAAAAATGCATCTTCTTTTTTCGGATTGTCCACCCAAACTATCTTGGCATCTGGTCCAAGAGGAATACCATTAATTATCTGATTTGGATCACTCGAGTACACTCGTCCTTCAGCAACCAGTTCTTTGCTCCCACCCCAATCATACAGCTTGCAATTGGTTTCCATGCTATTAGTTTTACTCTATTAAAAAAATACATTTGTTTAAGTTGAACATAGAAATATACAAAAACATTGCACAAATTTCAGTAACACATCTTTAAAGCGTTGTAGCAATAGAAATATACAAAAAAATGCTAAACCATACTACCATACTACCATAAAATGCTAAATTTATGGATAGAGATTATTATCCACAATGGCCCTACATATTAAAAAAAATGCTAATTAGTGTTAAACTTACCTTGTTTTGTTTTCTGGAGTCCTCACTCTTGTGTATAACAACTTTATCAGCTGGCCATGCTACTATCTCATCCTTGGCATCTCTTATATATACCAAACCAGGAGAAGGCCTCCATAAGAAAACATCTAATTTTCTTGGATGGACAATCAAATTTTTTTTGGCATTTGGACCTAAAGGGACTTCATTGCACAGTTCTTTCGGATCGCTAGACACAATTTTTCCTTTGGCGACAACCTCGTCATCATCTCCATGCCAAGGCAGTAAACTACAATTATCACCTGTTTGACTATACTTACTCCGCAATTAACCAAAACTATATTATATTGATTATTGATTTAGATATCAAATTATGTATGATGTTGCAACCGTTGGATTTTTACCACTATGGATGTGTTCTCTTCTCCCCAACTTCCTTTATCCTGCCAAATCAATAATATTGCAAATTAATGGTAAAAATAAATAGACGTTCATTTAACCAAAGAATAAATGGTTTAACATGTTTGTTTTTACCTTTTCAGATGTAAAGAAACAGTGAGTAATGAATAGTTTTCTATATTACTTATTTTAATAGCTGATGTATAACATTTGTCATGGGCCAAATGTATTCCAAAAAAATCCAGTACTATTAAATATGTACTGTATATAAGTTCGTCATTCACATTATCCATTTTTCATGAATTAGTTTTTCATCCATCATTGTGTTATTTGTTAAATATAATATAATTACTCAATATCTGATGTTTTTGGTAATTAGCAAAATTATTATTTTGGATTAAGAAATATTTGGGACCAAGAAAAAATAAAAAATAAAACTGTAGAATATATATGATCAGTTAGTAATTATTTTACCTTAGACAACTGGTAAGTTTTGCAATAATTTCTTTATTCATGCTATCTCTCTCTCTCTAGTGAAAGCATATTAAAGGAAAATCAAAGAAACATTTGATTCGTTTGGATGGACTTAATAAGACTTTTTGAAAGTGAAGATTAATTGGTTTTATCTTTCAAAAAAGCTAAAAAGCAGAAAGGGAACGGGAACGCAAGGAAGTAGTGAGAAGCCAACAAAAACACGAGACAAGAGTATTGCTAATTAGTATTTGCTGGATTACATGTACTTTTTCTGAAAGTTGCGCTTGGTTCCATTAAAAATTTTGTCTTAAGAAAAGAAAAAACTTGTAATTATTTGTTAACAAAATTCTAAATGCTTGTTAGCAACCTTTTATAAAAAAAGTGTTGGTGAAATCTCGTACCAGACAGTGATCATTCAGATGTATGTATCAGTAAAGACAAAATGAAGAAAAGAAAAGGAATAAAACCTGAGTCCATGGTGCATAAGCAACACCAACCACCTCCCCAGAATAGAAAAAAGTGGTCAAACTACTGTCAAACTGGAGAAGGGCTGCATTGGGATTGCCAATAATAATATTGAGGCCGAGAGCAGTAGAATGTAAATGGTTGTGTACAAAATGTAATTTAAGGCAGGGTTTAACAAGGCAGGGGATGTATGTGAAGGTGAGAATGTTGACAGCAGTTAGGTTGTGGAATCAGTGAAGAGAGAAGTGGATGTGGTCGGGAAGAATGTGCTGCGCTGTTATGGGAGAGTTTGATAGTGGAGTATGCAGGGGGTTTGTAAATGTAACAGGCAGAGAGTAGTTTTGTAACACTGAGTGAAATGTAAAACAAAAAAACAGTGTAAAAAAATTGAAAGGAGAGGAAGAAGAAAAATGTAAACCAATGAAAATGAAATGACCTTTTTTTGGGTTTTGAATTGTAATGTGTTTTTTTGTTAAATAGCAATGCAAATGCAAAACAAATATAGACCGGAAAAACAAAAACACAACAAAATGAGCACAAAAATCACATAAAAATCACACAACAAAATGGTTTTTTTAAATGCAAAACACACACAAAACAAAACAAAAAGAAAAACCTCACTCTCACCAACACCCTGTTCTATTGTAAATGCTCTGTATAAGAGTTGAATTACAATGGCAAATGTTTTGGCTGTTTGTTCATCCAAGTAGCCAGATTTGTAACCATGCATAGAGAAATCTTTTTTTAAGGACAATGGACGCCAAAACATAGATATCTTGTTTTGTCATTTAGGTTATCTCCATGAAATTGAAAATCATTCTCGAAATTTCTAAACACCAAAAACATTTAAATTATAAATTAAAAGTCGTACCAGACGCTTCATTAACATGTAAACCACTTGCTTTAGTTCTGAGACACTATGTTGACATTGAGCTACTTGAGTATCTTTGATTTGTGAGAGAACCGCCTTGGTCGCAGTCATGCCTCTTCCCATTCCACGTAGTCGTCCCGGTCTATCTTGTCCCAACACTTGTGAGAGAGCATCATCTTTGAAATTACATGTTAAGCTAGGTTGTGATTCATTTTCCACCTTTTTTATTTTCTCCTACAAAAAATATATTTTAAATATGAGTTCTAATTTATATTATTTTCAAAATAATTACTTTAAAAAAGGTCAAAAGCACTTACAACAATTTCGGCAACATGTGCATTCATGGGTTCGCCATTCTTATGAGTGTGAGATTTAACCCAAACATCAACTCTAGAAATGGAAGAAGGCTTTACACTTTACTCTTTCTGCATTAAAAATGACATAACATTAGATAAAACAACTAATCATAGTAAATTAATCAAATATTTTTTCTCACCATATCTTCAGTTAATCGTGACATTCCTCGACGACTACAAGTATGTGGCATTTGTTTACCCCTCATGGATTTGAATTTTTCGCTTCGTAACTATGTATAAAGATTTATCACATTTATTAGTTAATTTGCATTCTTTGTGCACTTATATTTTATATATAGAAATGATTAAAACAATTACTATATAATTACCTTAAACTCATTACTAGTTCTGGACTCAACAAACCTTTTCCATTCCTTCATAGTTTTGACATTATCTGGTTTTAGTCGAAGCCGTTCCTCCGTGTTTTTTGCCTTTAATAACTTGTCAACTAGTTTTCTTTTTGAACACCTCCAAATACATCTCATTTGCCGAAGAATGGGAACCTTTTGCCATTCTTCATCTAGTTTAAATCTAGCTTGTAACAAAGAAAAATATCAAAATATAGTAATTTTATTTAAAAACTGAATAAAGAAATTAATAAGATCGCATAGTCATCGAGAAGACAGACAATGGAAACTGATAAATTTCCGCAATGTCCAAAACCCCAACCACTAATCAGGCAAACTTTCGTACAAGTTAGGTACTGCATATTACAGTAAGTTGAAATAAATATATCGACAAAGGGAAGTTTAGGCCAAGTATCAGGGTGAAAAGACATATAGTGTATGAACCAACAACAAATAATGTATTATTGTGCACACATGTAAAACTGAAAATTATAGGGACATCAGATGTATTAGCTAACAACTGGGTTATCAAAATTAAAGAACAAACGGTGAACATAACAAACCAACTGCATTTCAAAACCTAAGTAAACTAATCCACAACATACAAGTACATCCAGGTTGCCAAAATTTTAAGATTAGTAAAAGTTACAGTAAACTACCTGGTTAACCATTTTAGAAAAAGGATAATTTCAAAATTGAATTAGTAACAGCCCTGGGACAAATGCGGACAAACATATTGCAAGAGTAAACACTTTAAAATAAATGTGAAGTGGTGTAAGGAAACAAGGGTAAAATCCTTCTTGTTCTACCAACATTCAAGGACTAACAGGAGTTTGAAAAGGATAATTGTGCAAGTCTTTTAAAAGCTTTAGCAGTGGTTGTATGCAGAAACTATCAGTAAGACATAAGCAGCTACAACCACTAAAATTTTAGTAATTAGGACAGGACAAAACTTGTGGAAAAAGTAACAATTTGCTATACCAAATCACATCAGACATATAAAAAGGTAAATCAATCCTCAAAAACTACCATTCGAAGAATTACCACTGAAGTCATAAAGCATAACAAACTATTGCTTTTACTTTATTTCTCAGTGTCCTGAAAAACACAATGAAGAATTACCACTGAAGTCATAAAGCATAACAAACCAGTTACATTATATTACCTTATCATCAGCTCAACCTTTTGAATTTGATAAAACGAAGGAATGAACTTTTGACATAGAAATGCCTATCGAAGCAAGTATAAAGCTAGAAGCATCCAAAAATTAACTATGTTTCTTAAAGATAACCTTCTCCTAACTTTGGCTATACTAGTCTATCTTATTGGGTAATCATATTAGTAATATTTTTTTTTCTGACATGGCTATTCAACTTTAAGATTTGATCGGTGTCTTATCCTAACTTAGAGATGTTGACATATTTTACCACTTGATACTAATTTGGTACTTAATGGGAGTTTTTTATTGGTTATATTAGTTGGTAATTTTGTATTAAGTTGAATTAATATTGCTTAAATAATTGATGCACTTGTTATTAGCAAAATATATATCAACAAGCAAAAAGGTGAAACTTCAGATGTCAGAAATATAAACACGACTTTTTGAAAAATCACATTATTTATATGAGGTATAACTGAGTACAGCTCAAGTATTACTACATACAGATCCAGCAATTTAGAAACTATTTTTTTTAATGTTTACATTGTTTTCTATTCTTGTTATTTTGAACCATTATATTAGACCAAGACACATAGCAAATAACAGTTTCAAGTTTCAACTGAATATCAATAAATTCAATAAACTTAAGGGGGTTTGTTTTCATTTTTTGATGTATAACGTCCTGGAGAAAGCCAGTAATTGGAGGATCGTAAGCCAAATGATGAAAGATTTGAGCTTTAGAGATTGATGATATGTTATACAGTAACTAAGAACATTGCAAGAACATTGCAAGATAAGCAAACCTGAACGGATCCCCATAGAACTGATTTCAATTCTTCACCAAGTTGCCTCCAGTCCTCAAGTGTAAATGGAACATGCTCGCGCACAAGTGGCCCCAGATAAGAAGATAGCTTCACCGACCCTTTTCCTATCGGTTCGCCCGATGAGTTAAACTCGACTTCGATTCGGCTTGCAACATCTAAAGGAAGTCTTTTCACTTTGGTTGGGCCTCTAGTCTTCTTTTTCGAAATCTGATTTGCATCAATGTCTTCAATTGTTCTCTCGATTTCCATTGTTGTTTCAGGATTTCCATCGACTTGCATAGCAGTGTCTGCGATTGAGTTGTTTGCATTCCCAACATCATTGTTTTCCAAAGGTAGCTCAATATGCTCTTCTATTGCATTAGACCCATCGACTGTGTAACGACCCGGAATTTTCGAACCCGAAAATTCCAGATAGTTAGGAGAAAAAGAAAAGAGATAGAAGAAAGAAACAGAAAGAAGAAAGAAAAACAGAAAACACAACATCTCACATTCGCAGCGGATAAAATATAATATCAAATAATAATATCAGTTATACAATGAAAACTGTATTTGTTAATTTACATTTAATACATCAGAGTTACAACCATTTACAAATAGACTAGACAGTTATCCACCTGTCCCAGACTACTATCAATAAGCTCTCAAATACACAGCGGAATACACTCCATACGTTCCTGCCATCCAGCTCGTCTCCTGAGCTCCAGAACGTCCTTACCTGAAATCTGTAATACTCGGTCTGACCCGAGCATTACATCAAAGTAACACCCGGGTCAGGCTGGAAACCAGCGTGAGTAAACTCATCTAACATGAAATTTCAATTCATAGAACTTATTTAAAACCCGGGGTAACTCGTACTTTACTACAAGTAAACAACTTATATAATCAACACTTATTTTCACAAACAAAATCTAAGTACCGTTACTTAGTTTAAATAGTCATGATACTTAATTATTCCATTCCAGCCTATTGATTTCACTAATCAAATCTATATAGAATTATAGCAGAACACTAATCGAAGTGGTTTCGGGTATTAACTGATACCCGACCCCGGTCTCTTCGATTACAATATCATCTTAATCCAAGTTATTAAGTGCATACAACTAAATTTTTAAATACAGGGTACCATATTCACACAGTAATTCATTATCGATAGATAACCCATAATATTACTGTTCAACCCATCATATCATATCACAGTACATCACAATTCATATTTCAGAGATATTCAGACAAACCAAGGTATTCAATTCAGGTTTATCATCTATGAATAACTACATTATCATTGTCCCCCTATATCAGTCTGATTAATTAATCTTTCTTTAATTTCATCTTAATTAATCACCTTTGATTGATTATCCTTTAATTATATTGAGTTATTAACTCTCAATTACTTACATTAATTAATTATCCTTTAATTAATCATCAATTAACCTTTAATTAATAGTTAATTCTTTGATTAATTATTCTTAATTAATTTCATTAACCATTTAATAAATCAATTTATGATTTATTAATATAAGTGATTAGTTAATTAATTACTAATTAGCAGTTAATTACTCTTTATTAAATTACCAAAATCTTAGTTATCTTTAACAAATCATTTTCCTTTGTTAATCACTAAATCACATTATTAAACTTAACCTTTAATTAACATTTAATTATATTTAAAATGATTAAGTTTTTAAAACATTTATTTATGTTTTAACAAACTTAAATTTAATCAAACATATCATTAAAAATAAAGCTTAAGATCATAAAAAAAAAAGTTTAGAAAATTTTAAACAGAGAATCATCTTTAAAATTTCAAACTGTTATATATTTTTTTTTAATAAAAATCTTTAAAAACTGGCTTAACACTCTCTCACTATCTCTGCTTCGAGTCATCCCACCTTCCTACTCGAGACAGTCTTCGAGTTTCCCTTTCCAGCTTCTTCTTCCTCCCCTAGCTTCTTTTATAAAACTAAACTGCTAATGTTTCCTCTTCGAACACGAGCGAAAACTCGAGACTAACCCTAAAATCCCCGATACCCCTACGAGTCGCCCACGCACTCAATTTCCTGACACACCATCAACGTTGTGCACGTGCACAGACGATCTAGCCATCTCCGACGAACTCGACTACCTCCGGCAAGTCGTAAAACATCACGTTATTCGACTTCGATCATTCAAATGACAGTATCTATTCTAAAACAAAATCGAGCCTTTCACTCGAACAGAAGTTCGACAACGCCTGGAAGAACGCCTCGCCATCGTGCCTCCGACCACCGGAATTCACGCCGCCTCGTCCAGAGCAGTGTCACGAACCCAAACTTCGATCCCCCATGCTCCGATCGTTCCCGATTCACTCTCGACATCATACGAACTCGAGAATCAACGTCTACCAAACTGTTCGATTAGACCCTAATTCGACGCCGATACGACACCACGGCGAACTATAAATCCCTTCACCATTTTTCCTATGATCCTCTATACTCCAACCTCCTCCAGTATCAAACACGACGATCATCTCTGTGCCAATCGTCGGAAATCGACAAAAAAGCAAATATCGATCAACTCGAGAAATCTCGACATTCCCAAATCTTAAAATTATGAAATGATTATCAAAATTCATTATTTTCCAACACAAAACAAATTTTAAACTCAAAACTTGATTTCCAGACATTCGATTTGTGACTTATATTTGATCATCACTGTTATTTTCTTGTTCCAGTAATATTTCTTGTTAATTATACTTTAAGAATATTTTAAATGTTGAACCTGGTAAATACAAACAATCTTCCTTTTAAGGATCATAAGCTATAAGAGATTAGAAAAGAAGAAATTGATTTTTAAACCTGTTTTTAAAACTTGTAGACTTAGAAAAGAGGCATGTTTGCCTGCACACAGTCATCTACATATATACCGTCATTCAAGCACATTTTACATCCATACAAACACATTTCACTACATACTTCAAATTATTTTCACATGCAAACCAAGCTTTAACAGATTTAAGCCTTTATAAAAGTTGTTTAGTTTACTCACCATTATTTGAGGAAAACAGAGAACAGTTTTGGTCTGGACTTGATTTCCAGAGTTTGATCTGAAGTCTGCTCTGTTTGATTTGAAACCAAAGCTTGATTGTTGAATACTTGGAAGAAAAATACTTGATCGTTGAACCGAAATCTTAGTTGAGTTGCTCCTGCTTGAGATGATCTTATTTTGATTTTGAAGTTGAAATATTGCTTGATGATTGTAAAGAGTTGTTTATTTTCTTTTCTGGTTTGATTTTCTTTCTTTTACAGGCTTTTGATTCTTAGTTTTAAAAATAAGATAGGAAAGAAATAGAGGAAAGAATTGTACAGATATATTTTTAGCTTGATTAAATCTTTTGTATAAAAATGAAAAGAAAACACATTTGATGACACTTGTAATTTGCATGAAAATTTTGCTTACATTTGTTAAACTATATGCTAAAAATCTTACACTTGTATTTAGTATGATTTTATAAATTTACATTGTACTTCTTATTTTATAAACACATTTATGTATATTCTTTTAATTGCATTTTCTATTTATATAATCACATCCCTTTGTTATATTTATACAATTTTAAAAGAAAAAGTTTTAATACTAATTTATAAATAAAATCATACACATATGTTAATATTTTGAATCCAGATATTTTTAAGATATTTTATATTTAAATTTAAATTCAAATACAAGTTCAAATTCAAATTCAAATTAAAATTTAATTAAAAATCAACTCAAACATATATTTTTAAACAAACACAAATTCAATTTGTAAATAATAATTTTATTAAAAATCCATTTATATATAAAAACAACACATTATTATTATTGTTTTGAAAACACTGTTTCACCAATTTTAAATAATTTATAAAGGAGATTATTACATTTTATTTGTTCAATTTACAAATAAGTATTTTAATAAATTTAATCCTGTTAATTTCCAATTAACAGATGCCCAAAAATTCGGGTTATCACAGACTGCATATGTGGATTGTTCGAGTCTTTTTTGATTGCGCGTAATCCTCTTATCCATTGTCTTTTTCATACTTATAACCATTTTCTGCAAGTATAACATATCAACATATGAATTTCAAGTTATAAGAGCATATTCTAGGTAAAACTTTTAAGGTACAAATAAAAAAGACTTTGTCAGAGCATGCAGTATGCACTATATATTGCTGCATGACGTAACATTTTTGACTTGTATCACTTGACCTAGTCAATGTTATTTCTGGTTCAAATTGGTGATCATCCTTGTAATTAAACTAATTATTTATTTCATTACGTTACTAATTCTTTGCACTGGTACAGTGCACTTGATTGTCAAGGGAATCTAGTACATAATTATCAGGAGTGTTTTTTTTTAAATTAATCGTCCACTATATTTTCATAACCAAAAATCAGTTTGCCTTACAAAAATTGTAACATATAGAAAGTACAAATTGGCCTGCGTCTTACCAAAATCAGAACTCAGGTCCAACTTCGAT
Organism: Allium fistulosum; assembly: GCA_030737815.1. Taxonomy (NCBI): domain Eukaryota; kingdom Viridiplantae; phylum Streptophyta; class Magnoliopsida; order Asparagales; family Amaryllidaceae; genus Allium; species Allium fistulosum. Next base: position 518,883,270 of record CM060901.1, on the reverse strand, counting down.
CATGCGAGGAGCAGTTAAGTCTTTGAGCAGTAGGCCTTGTAAAAAATGCAATATATAAAACAAACAATATTTGCAAGAATATACAACTGCAATTAGTATACACTATACATTTGTGTAGCCATCTTAGGAAAAAAAATCACAGGCTTTGTGTTGATTATAGCAATTAGCAAGAAAACCATATGAAACATATATACTACTATAATTTTAATATATTGGTGGGTCATCTGCATCCATATCGTTTCCAAAGTTGCTACTGACATCACCATATACATACATCAAAGTTCAAAACAAAATTTCAAATTTCAACATTTAATAAGACTTCATTATCTAACTTAAACTTCTCATAAGAAAACAAGACATCAAAACTACTCAAGTATGCCTTCGCAATCCTCCCTGACATAACTAACATTCTCAACTAAATCATCTGCATCCATATCGTTTTCTTCAGGGCCGCTCGCAACATAGTTAGCTTCTTCAACAAAATCATCTATCTCTAATTCATGAAAACCTCTTGGCGGTGCTTTCATTACAACATACCAATTAGAAGAATCATTTTCTCTTGAATAAAAGACTTGTTTCGCTTGAGATGCGAGGATATAAGGATCTTTTGAAAATGAAACCTGACTTTGATGTAAATTAACAAGAGTGAATCCATCTTCAACTTTTATCCCGTTTCCTATGTTCGCCCAATGACACTTAAAAACAGGAATATAAAAAACATTATAATCTAGTAAAATTATTTCAGTCAGTATCCCATAGTACGTAACCACATCAACCACTTGAGAAATGTCTTTTGCACTTGCTCTACACATGGTAGTCGCGTTATAAGTTACTCCGCTATTCTGGGTTTCTCTATCAACATCTTTTGTATGAAATCGTTGTCCATTAATAATATATCCTTTGCAGGAGAATGCCGTCTTTTTAGGACCGTATGCAATCCATTTTAATATTTTATCATGATCCTTTGAGTCAATAGGTATCTAAAAAAATATTCAAACTTATTAAACAAGTAATTTCATTAATTCATATATGAAAATATTGAAATTCTTTAACAAACCTTCCTTTTAATCCAATCAGCGAAGCTATCTCTATGGGTTTTCCACAGTAAGGTCGCATTTTTTTCTAAGCGCTTGTTTGAATTTTGCAACTCCTCCAAATGCAAACTAGTACAGTAAAAGTGATGTTAAATTATAGTTGACAATGCAAGCACATCAAATCAATGAAAGTGGGACATAACATATACTCACTCTAAAAATGGTTCCACCATAGCCATATTCATTAACATAGCTAAATGAGCAATTTCTTTCTCATTGGAAGACAATGTAATTGATTTGGACATTGAAATTGGACGCCCTTCAAGTATTGCGTTATCTTCATAATCTTCATTTCGATCTTTTTTTTCAATATCTACCGACTTACTCAAAAATTCACTAAAAAATTTCATGCATTCTTCGGCAAGATATGATTCTGCAATGCACCCCTCAGGTCGTGCATAATTTCTTACGTAGTCTTTGAGTGTTTTCATATACCTTTCAAAAGGATACATCCAACGAAAATGAACTGGTCCGCACAATCGTGCTTCTCTTCCAAGATGAATTGTCAAGTGTATCATAATATCGAAAAATGAGGGTGGAAAATATCTTTCAAGTTCACACAATATTTTAACGATATCATCATCAAGTTGTTGCAACTTCTCCCTATCAAGAACACGTTGACATATTTTATTGAAAAATGAACATAGACAAATTATTGCATTTCGGGGTCTGGTTGGCAATAAACCTCTTACTGCAACCGATAATAATTGTTGCATTAAAACATGATAATCATGAGACTTCAAACCACTAATTTTACAATCCACCAACGACACACATTTTTTGAAATTTGAACAATAACCATCGGGACCTTTGAAATCATACAACCTTTTGCAAAATATTTTTTTCTCCAATTTTGATAATGTATACGGAGCTGGTGGAAGATATGTTTTGGTTCCATGGGGTTGTGCATAAAGACCATGCCGAATACCCCAATCCTCTAAATCATGTCTACAATTAATCCCATCTTTTGATTTGTTATCATGCAACATTGTACTTAGTGTGCTTTCACAAACATTTTTCTCAACATGCATTACGTCCAAATTATGACGCAATGGAAGTTCCTACGAAAAAATTAACATTTAAATTTTCTATATATTCTTTTTTTTAGATTAATAAATAAAAAAGAGATTTGAATACTAACCTCCCAATATGGCAAGTAAAAAAAAATTGATCTTTTTTTCCACCTTGATAGCTCCTTTTTTACAGAATTATCATCTTCATTATCTTCATCCTCACTACTGTCATCGATCTTCCTTTTCTTACTTTTTCCCTTAATCTGCTCTTTTCCAAAATCATTTGGAAAGTCCTTCAAAATAAGAAAGATGTTTTTACCTGTTAGAATTCTAGGCATCTTTCCATCCTCTATAGTGTTATCAAACCAAGCTTTTTTTTTCCTCAACGGATGTGAAATAGGCAAAAATCTTCTATGACCCATATAAACATTCTTTCGACTATATTTCAACCATCGACGATGAGTATTGACACCACATAATGGACAAGCCTTTTTACCCTTTACACAACATCCAGCAAGATTACCATAAGCTGGAAAATCATTTATCGTCCATAATAAAATAGCTCTCATATTAAAAAAGTGTCTTACTAAATGCATCGTACGTCTCAACTCCACTACTCCACAAGTAATGAAAATCCTCTACTAATGGCGCCATATATACATCAATATCATTCCCCGGTTGCTTTGGACCTGGAATTAGAAGTGTTAGCATAATATTTTCCTTCTTCATGCACAACATAGGCGACAAATTATATGTCACAAGCATTACTGGCCAACAACTATATTTGGAACTCAACATGGAAAATGGATTAAACCCATCTGTAGCAAGACCAAGTCTGAGACTACGTGGATCGGCTGAAAATGATTCCCAATTTTCATCAATTGTGCTCCATGTTACAGAATCTACGGGTTGTCGCATCTTTCCATCACTGCTTTTATTATTGAAATGCCACCTTAATGCTTCTGCCATCTTTTCAGATCTGAACATTCTTCTGAATCTTGGAATTATTGGAAAATATCTCAACACCTTAACCGGGATACCCTGCATAATCTCAATTGTATCCTGATTCATTTTCCATCTTGAGGAACCACATTTCGGACAGTCATTCAAATTTTTGTACTCTTTACGAAAAAGACAACAATCATTCTCACATGCATGAATCTTTTCAAACCCCATATCAAATAGTTTGAGGAATTTCTTTACTTCATATAAAGTCTTAGGAAGTACATTATTCTTTGGCAAAAATAGTTGTTGCACATTAAGAAGCTTATCAAAACCAGAATCGGATAATCCAGTTTCGCATTTAAGGTTATACAAAATAGTGATGGCAGATAACTTTGTATGATCTATGCAACCAGGATATAATGGGGTTTCTGCATCTTCCAAGTTCTTGAGTAAATCATCGTGTCGTCTCTGTGCATCATCCTTATCTTTATCATCATCAAAAAAATTATGATTAAAGTAGTCTTCATCTTCATAGTGAATTGCTTTGAGTAAGTCATATGCCTCACTCTTTTTATTATTATTTTCAACATCTACTTGCTCGCCATGATTATACCACCTACCATCTTTGTACTTAGGATCCATTCCCTTTATAATTAAATGCTCAATGACGGTTTCACCATAATGATGACTAAGATTTCGACAATCTAAACAAGGACACAAAATTTTCTCTACATCCCCTAACTTTTTCTTCGCAACACGTACAAAATTTTGAGCTCCTTTTCCATACTCTTTACTGGTTCTATGTTTAAAATTGAAAGCAACAAGAATGTTAGCTTTCATTTTCAAAACATGTTAAGTCTAAAGTTATGTGTAAATTTACTTGTATATGATTACCTGTGTAGACGCAACCAGTCTTTCTCCATCATCATATATAATATGGAAGCAATCAAGTATCTAAAATGCTAAAATAGTAATTGGAAATTATACTATTTAAACAAGTAGAGATTACCGATACTAAATCTAGTAAAAAAATGCATAAATTTCCAAAGCAGGCATCACCAACAAATGAGTGTAACACTACGACATGACAATAGGAACATGAAGCCAGAAACATAAAACATACAAGTAACCAACAGAGGCATGACACAACTAAAATGCATATACAATGATTCAAAATGTATTGGTTAACGCGTTACCTTCTTACATTTAGTTGTTATGTATAAACATTGCAAAGCTACACTGGGAAACATCCACATGAATTTAGGCCACAAACCAAAAGGAATTATGTAAGCCAACCTGTTTCCAAAAAAATTGCCATTACAACGGCGCTATTTTGTAGCACCGGAGTAATGTCTATGCATTACCCCTCTCCTGATACTTGGCTTGCGCCATTAACAATAAATTTGGTTCCTGATACTTGATGTCAGTAAAGAGTCTGATCATTTGCTTCCATTTACATAATTCTTCATTAATGAACCCTTTGGTTGAACATCATCAAAAACTTTAAGCAGGTACTTTTTCATACCTAATTTAGATCTTATATTTACATGTTCACATTACTTATTCGAGACTTTTTGAAGTACATCATAGCTAAATTGTACTCCATATTGTACCTTTCGAATATTCAAAAAACATGTTAACTGCAATGCGTAATGTGGTGAAGCAAAATTTTAAATAAAGACTACAGATAGTAGTTTTAAGTTTTAACTTTCAATAACATCTTGTCAGCAGAGGCGGTAGATAATTTAGTGGGTCATTGAAGAATTTGCAACAGTAAGAAACTTCAATTCTATTTTCATGAGAAGGAAAAGTTTCTTTGTTATTGAAATGAGAAGGAAAGATTTCAAAAGTTAAAAATAGGAAAGTGCTATACAATTGAATATACTAACAATACCTATCTCAAATTAAAATTGACAAATAGACATGGACACATTATCACCAATTAAGGGGAATATCCAAAATCAGCTACTACAAATATGTAAACACAACCGTGGTAAATATGTAGCAAAAAAATTCATGAAATCTAAGATGTAGTAATGTGATTCATCTTATCTCAGACAAACATTTATCCACCCATGCTCCATGTCAAAAAAATAGAAAGAAAAAAAAATCAGAATTCACTCCATTTATCAATTTACAGTGAATAGAGATAAATAGTTTCAGGTATAAATTTGTAGTTTCACTCCAATGAATTTATATGACAAAATTCAATTAGTTGTTATGATTGTAAGTACGAAAACAAAATGGTTTATTCAGGAAAAAAGAGTCTCCTTACTCATAGCCACAATTCCTACTATACACATTCAAACCATCAACAGCCATTGTACAACTCCTACTGTACATCAATTACGGCTACTGACCATTAGACTTCACCAGTTCATCCACTTCGTTCACCAATTCACATCTTCCAATCTCTGTTCAAACTGTCACATAACCACTGTCTACATGACTCTGCACTTCCACCATCAGTCTTGCATCAGACCACATCCACATATTCACTTCATTAACTTCCCACATAACCACTGTCTACATATCAACAACTCTAAATCTATATTAAACAACTCTAAATCAACATCAGACCGTCGAGATTTGACCGTATATAAACAACTCTAAATCTATATTTTTGATGTTATAAGAAAACTTCAAGCTGATTTGCGTTTTCTAATTTAAATAATTTAGAATCTGAATTATATATTTAGTAAGCAGTCATTCAAAGCTATTAAACTCATTAATTCTCTCAATTCAATGGCGCCGGTTATTAAATATAATATGACACTTTCTGTTTGTTTCATAGTACCTTGCTCGAAACAAGCTGAACCTGCCAGCTATTCTAACGTCAACCCTAGCTATATCTTAATCATCGTCCTCACCATAAAACACTAAGAATTTACAGCCAAAGATTCCATAATCAACTGATTTTTTCTTCTTCTTCCAAATTCGCAATCATATGGACTAAAGACTGGGTAAGAGATGTCATTGTGAATTAAGTTCCAAAAATAAACAGTTTGATATTTACAAATTCACACTTTAAAAGTTGGAAAGGGAAATCATTAATGGATCAAAGAGGCAGCAAACATTCTAATAATCCACGTTCATATTTAGTTAATTTTTTTCCTTCTCGATCTAATAACCGAAATCGTTTGAAACTTTAAACTTGATCAGATAAGCAAGATATGATACTTTGCAATGTTTCAAACTTAACTGAAAACTAGAGTTAAGAAAAAACGCTCACCAGTTCCACCAAGTTTAGGGCAATCAATTCCAAATCGATGCTGATAGAAGAGCCGGTGACAGAGACGCTCAATCAAAATCGACACGGAAGATGAATGATGCTGCAATCTGGTGGTAGGAGAATTGAAATCGAAATGGACAGTTGGAAAAATGAAAAACGATGGAGAGGGAAATGAATTATTAAGAGACGAGGGAAAATGAATTTTCTCTGGAAGTAAACACGTGAGTTGGCGGCAAACCAAAATAAACACAGCGACACTATTTTCAGCGTTTATCCTCAAAAAAACTCTCTCAAAAACATTTACTACAGCATTCAATGTTTAAACGCTGATAATAAATGTTGTCAAAACAAACTTTTGTTGTAGTGGCATTGCCTCGAGTGCCATGTTCACATGTCGTATCGCGCCTTCTACGAGTTTGTTTTATACCATACCTATGGAGTGCCCTCTGGGTAAGCCTCACGAAGGAGTTTATGGTACTGTATAGACTATGGGAATATATAAAATGTGTTAAGGGGGATATGGGTAATGCCTTAACGCTATTTTAATATTTTACTTACTGTAGACACTATTATAATAGTGTATTGTACTGCATAGTAGATAGTTTGATGGTTCCTTAGGAGAAGGAAATCACGAACATCTCTTAAGTTATTGCACTCACGTTGACACTGGATAGGAGATGTCAAACCTCGTAAACATCTCTGATGCCGTTACACTCATATTCAGTTACTGTTGATTTAACTTACATAAGATCTTTTAGTTCTGACTCAAGTGTTTTGTCTTTTCAATTCGCTCGAGTCAGTCTGAGCTTTTCAGTTTATCGAAGACTGCTTTCTAGAGGATGAAGACGAAGATTTTGTACTGTTATGTATCATATTTATTCCACTGCATCATGTTGTTCCGCTGCATTTATTTATCATTATTCCTATTGTATGCAACTCTGATCTGTATTATAAAATTTTAATCAATGTTATTTGTAAACAGCTTCATGAACTATTTATTTGATTATTATATTTTTTCCATTCCGCTGCGAGATTCTGTATTTCTCTTTCTCTGCTTTTTCTTATTTACCCCATAATAATCTGCCCTTTTGATTGGTTTGAGTCTGACGTGTGTGTCTTATCTCTGATTTAACCCGTCCAAAAAGGCTGGTCGTTACAAATACTCCATCGTCTTGCTCCATGAGATTTCCATAGCTACATCTGGAAAGGACTGCTTCGTAAGGCCTACAATACAGATGCTCCACTACTTACTATGAAAACTTAAATCGCGTTCGCACTAGTCTATGTTAGTGCTCGGACATCCACAATGTACCACCCAGTGCTTACATTGAGGACTACGTAATCGTTCTGTCTACTATCTTTGTAACGACCCACTATTTTGGACCATTCAAATCGATAATAAATCCACACATGTCGGACTTGAATAATTAAAAACAATATATTGTAAATAAAATTTGGAAAAACTCAGTATATACAGTAAAAATAATCACAGAATCATAGACACAGAGTAATATAACAATAGTGCAGCGGAAACAAAAGAATAGTAGTACATGAAGCTACTATGTATATAACAGAGTTAATCAAGATACAGCAGGTTTTATGAATACAAAGAAGTCTCAATACAATAGTCAAATACAAGATCTGAATACATCACTGGAATCAACTGAATGACTAAAAGCAAAATCAATAGATGGATCCAAGCAGAACTCCAGCTCCAAAGGTGAGTCTTGAATACTAGAACAGATCAGTCTGACCCGAGCGTAAAGCAAAACACAAAACACTCAAGTCAGGACATACATACTTATACAATATAAACCAACTCAAGTGAACTGTAATATAAAGGTACAAGTAAGTTAAAGGATGCTTGGGATCGCCCATCCTTTAAGGATCCGTTAAGCTATTTACTATGTAATAATATACGCGATTATTATAGTGTCTAATTGTAAAATAAACTTACTTTAAAATAGCGTTAAGGCTTTACATTTTCCACCTTAACACATAAATAGTCCTAGTAGTCTATCCAGTATCAGCATACCTCCAGATCGGGAGGCTACCCTAAATATTCCACAGGCTACGGCACAAAACCAAACTCGTACAAGGCTCGCTAGGGTAGGTGACACGGCACAACTAGGCAATGCCAGGGTAGATATACCAATTACGCATCCGGGCTAGTGGTAACGCATAGCAGCCACTACCGCCCACCTCGGAACACACTCCCAAATCAAAAAGCGAGGATGGTCATCAAATCAATCACAAAGTAATAGAATGGTATACGATGGAATGTGTCCGATCAGAGGAGCTACCTCATTGGCCCGTCAATCGCTCCTGTTTTAGCCACCTTATGCCAACTCACGAGAGTTGGGTCCACGTATATACCTCAATAGGATCGTCACCGCCATCCTACTTCATTCTGGAATCTCCACCGCATACATAGTTGTTAAAGTGGTTTTCGATATCGACAGAGAGTATGTCCATATCTGATCCGGATCTCTTTAACAACCAATCGTTATTATATCACGTGATTATAATTTCAAAATGGTTTATATTTCAAATCAAAACATATTCATTTTAAGCCATATCAAAACAATACCATTTTCTCTTCAATTATCCATTTCAAGAATCATATCACTTTCCAAAGTTATAATGCTTTCAAAATCATAAGTCTTAAATGAAATTCATAACACTTTGAAATCATAACATATTCATTTAAACCATTTAAACTTGAAGTCAATATACTTTCAATTCTATTATTCAATTTCCAAAAATTGTAGCATTTCTAAGTTCATTCATTCAATTATAACAATTTCAAAACATTGTAATTTCAGAAATAGCAGCACTTATAAAGTGTTACAGTAGCTATATTATTATTTCAAAAACAGTTCAATTTCAGAAACAACAGCACTTATAAAGTATTACAGTAGCTATATTATTATTTCAAAACAGTTCTATTTCAGAAACAGCGGGACTTATAAAGTATTACAGTAGCTATATTATTATTTCAAAACAGTTCTATTTCAAAAACAGCAGCACTTATAAAGTATTACAGTAAGTATAGTGGTAGATTGGAAACAGTACATTAAAATCACAGCATTTTTGAAACGCTACAATTTCTGTTATAAGTTAATTATAACACTTTAAAACAATATATCTTCAACTTTTCTCATTTTTAACTTATCAAACTTATTTCACTTTTCAAAATTATTTATTTGGATATTACTTAACTTATAATTTTTTTCTTTATAAAATAACATTTATTCAATCAATATCCGATTTAAATTATAATTCTTTTATCAAGTCAAAATACATTAATTTACTTAACTTTTATTTTAACAAATAACTTAATGCTTTATTTAAAATACCCATTTCATAAATAAAATATTCTTATCACTAAGTTAAGCTTATAATTCCATTTAACACTAAATTTTCAATTATTAAGTCAAATCAAAATTTACATTTTCAATCATTAATTTGCTTATACACTTTAACTTACATAAAATCACTATAAAATTTATTTAAATCATTTAAATCCAATTTAAGTTAAAATCTCAGATAATTGAAATTCCAAATACTTAAAAAAATTCAGAAAACTATGATATCAAACTTAAGTTCAAAATCACATATATTTAGTATTCCAAGTTACTTAAAGTTTTAGAAAACTATTTTATCAAACTTAAGTTCAAAATCACATATATTTAATATGTCAAAATACTTAAAATTTCAAAAAGCTATTATATCAAACTTAAGTTCAAAATCACATATATATAATATTTCAAAATACTTAAAATTTCAGAAAACTATTATATCAAACTTAAGTTCAAAATCACATATATTTAATATTTCAAAATACTTAAAATTTTCAGAAAACTATTATTTAAAATAAACCATGGGTCTGTATAATATTTTCTAGCCTAGGTGAAGTGATACGGATATGTATCATTTCAATCCGTAATTTAAAACAAAAAAATCCAGGTTCTATCATTTCAAACCCACAATCCCAAGTCAAATAAAATAAAAATCGCTTGAGCCTATCACTTCAGCTCATAACGATTTTTCCCTATTCTAAAGTCTGTTCGGGTATGTATAATTTCAAACCATAGTGAAAGGGAACTTGCAGTGTGAGAAACATAAAATAAAATAAACAGTATAGCATATCATATGATGTCAGGTGATGTAACAGGTATATAAACAGGTTATATCATCATATAATGTCAGATAACAGGCAGATGTGAGCATATAACATAGCATATCAACCACTACAATTCAAGTGGCATTGTTTCACATTTATATAAGTACGATTTGTCGAGAGTGATAAACTCACATTTTTAAAGCTAGAGACGACAAATATGAGACACACAACCAAACTCCGAAAAGCACGACCAAGCACGAATAGATTTGAGTGGATGGAGAGCCAAGATTCAATCTTGTAACAAACAAAAATACAACATACATAAACATATAATTCAATATAAGAAAATAAAATGAAACAATATAAAAATATGGATCAAAAGGAAGATAAAATGACTTAACCAAGTCAAGCAAGCTCGGCCATTACACACATGGACCCGACCATCATCAATGCATGCTCGGCCATCATGGTTATGAAGCATATACGCACGACCATGGTTAGAAAAATGGAAGGCAAAGCATTGGAATATGAAAAGGTAGGGGTTGGAAGGCAAGGAGGCAAGGCAAGTGAAAGGTCAAGGGCTAATTGGGTTTGGCCCTAGGCAAATGGGCTCGGTCTGGGTTCATGATTCAGGTCAGGTCTGATCACGGCCTGGAGATGGGTCTGGTCGTGGCAATGCAAGGCAAGGGAGGTGGAGTTTGTGGTGGAGGCCGAGGCAAACAAGAAGAAGGTGGTGATGATCACATAGGTGCTCGGCTAGGGTTTCAAGCAAGGGGATGTGGTGATTGTTTGGATCAAGGTGGTCACGGCCTGACTGTGATGGTGATGGTGGATGGAGGCCGGTTATATGGTGGTGCTTGGGGTGGAGATGAGGTCGGCCAGGGCATGTTGATGGTGGAGGCCAAACTAGAATAGGAGGAAAAGAGAAAAGGAAAAGAGAAAAAGGAGGAAGGATTTACTGTAAAGTTTGTTTTGGGGAAATGAAATGAAAAGAGATGAGAAACAAAAGTGTTATGGACGTGAAAAAGGATGTGGGGAGGAGTTGTACGGCTAAAGAAGTGGATGGCTGGAAAATGAAAAGGCTAGAGAATGAAGAGGCTTCAATTAAACACATAGAATAATAAAATGAAAAATATAGACCATAGAAATGAAATAGAAAATAACAATGAGATACTGAAAATAATTGCGTGTAAAACGCTAAAATTTCATTCAATTTAAAAAGTATAAAATAGAATTTAACGAAACGAAAAGCAGAACGAATATCAGGATTAAATACAGTTTAAAAGAAAAAGATTAGAAATTTAAAATTCAACATAAAATTTTTAACTGGAAGTCAAAGTTTGACTAAAGTTGACCAAAATAAAAAAATTTCAAAAAATCATTATTTTATTATATTGGGAAAATAAATTATAAACAAAATCCAAAATTTCATGGGAAAATTCCAATATTTCAATTTAAAATGATTTAAAAATCAAAGTTTTCAAATAAATTAAATTTAAAATATTTTTTAAAAATATGGGTTGTTACACTCTCCCCCACTCAAAACTTTTCGTCCTCGAAAAGGAACGAGACACGGAAGAACAAAGAAAGATAAGATAGGATGGAGAATAATACCTGAAACAAACAATTCCGGATTCGAAGCACGTATGCTCTCCTCCGTCTCCAGGTACAATTCCAATCATCAATACAACACTGCACTATGACCAGGTTGATAGATTACCTTCTCAGCTGCTTCGTACCTCAATCGACAATACGAAGTGGCTTCCTCTCAACAGTAAGGTTTGATTCAATATCCAAACTCTCGAGAGCAGAAGGAGAAACAATAAGAGATGGATCATGAAGATACCGACGAAGATGAGAAACAATGGAATACATTATGCACTCCAGAAAACTCCTCGGGCAAATCCAGGTGACAAGCTAAAGAATCAATCCTCTCTAAGATGTGGAAAGGGCCAACAAACCAAACGATTACCGGATTCAATCCAGCAAGATGGAAATCTGCAAGGTCGTCCGTAAGGGCAGCAAACTGAGACATTGCAATACTAGCTTGGATATAAAAGGTAAAGAAGATAGATAGAGGATTAAGACAAGATAAACAGAAGATTGAAATTATACCTGATAACCGTTGTCATAGGTAAATTCGACGAGATGGATATGATCTTTCCAAGATCCTCCAAAAATCATGAACACAAGAACAAAGAAGATCCTCCAGAATCCGATTCACTCTTTTCGTTTGACCGTCGGTCTGTGGATGGTAAGTAGTGTTCAGATTCAAGTGAGTATCCAAGGATTCTAGAAAGACTCTCCAAAACTGACGGATGAATATGTGATCTCTATCACAAACAATACTGATAGGAACCCCATGAAGATAAACAATCACTCTCAAATAGATCTCAGCCAGACTAGAAACAGATCGAGTAGACTTGTGAATGAAAGGAGTGGACTTGGTCAGTCTATCCACAATAACCCAAATATTCTCGTAAAACTTAACATTCTTACGAGTCAAAGCAAGGAAAAGTGCAGCCATCCAAGCAAAATTCTCAATGAATCTCCGATAATAATCGGCGAGGCCCAGAAAACTACGAATATCAATTGAAGTCCTAGGAGTTTCCCAATCCTTTACAGAATAGGGAGAGATATAAAGACAACATAAAAGATAGAGTGATTGAAGGATAAAGAGAAAAGGAAAGGAAAAGAAGATTCACATTGATCGCAGCGATCAAAACTGGATCAACAGAAACTCCATTACCAGAAATAATAAGCCCAAGAAATCGGACTTCATCCTTCCGGAAATGGCATTTCGAGAATTTAGCTTTCAACTGATGACTCCTAAGAGTCTCCAGAACAAAGCTCAAATGAGATTCATGCTCTTCCTCAGACTAGAGAAGACTAGAATATCAAAACAAAGACAAGATCAAAAAGAAAACAGAAGCATTAGTCAAACCAAAAAGCATGACTAACCCTTCATAGAAACCATTCTCAGTATGGAAAGCAGTCTTGGGAATACTTTCCTCAAAAATTCTAAGCTGGTGAAAACTGAGGCAAGATCAAGCTGATAGAAGACAATAGCTCCATAGATCTGACCAACCATAGGATATCTACTTTTCATAGTGAGCTGGTTCAGCTCCCTATAATCGCATACATCCTCAAAGAACCATCGGACTTGGTGATGAAAACCACCATTGTTCCCCATTCAGAATGGCTAGGCCTGATCAGACCCTTGGAGAACAAGTCCTTAATTTTCTTCCTCGACTCAACCCTCTCGCGGAGTGCCCTTCTTCTGGGAGGAAGAATTACAGGTCGAGTTCCGGGAATAAGATCGATACGAAATTCGATTTCCCGCTTAGGAGGTAAAGCAGTGACTTCACCAAATTCATCGGGATAGAGTTTGACCATAGAAGTCGAGTAAAGATCACAAGGAGAAGAATCAAAAGAATAAATAAAGCTGCCAGAAAAAACCCTGGGCATACAGCACAGAATAACCAAAGAGTTACCAGAAAACGATAGCAAAAAAAGAAGAGTTTCACCCTTCTACAAATCCTACTAAGGTTTGCGGAACCCAACAGGATTAGAAACACACAAAAGTTCAGGAACATACTCAAGAGAAAGGAGATATTCAAACTTATCACAAAGATCAATAGATAAAACTATGGAAAGCTCCAAAATCAAATGAAACATGAACAGGATACTGAAAATAAAGGAAAGGTGCCCCGAAGAGTACCTTAGGTATCACTAGGAGCAGGAGTAGAAGGAAGAACGATAGTACTAACTGAAGTAGGGAAACAATTAGCATAGTGCCCCTTCTGATCAGAATAATAATAACCACTCAAATTTATTTAAAAAATTCCTTTAACAACATTTTATATTGTATTATATTCAGTTACATAGTTAACTTTTGAATAACTAAGGTAAGTTATATTAGAATGCAATAGAGGATTATACAATAAAAATTTTCCAATTCAAATATTCATGTTTAAATACTTATTCAAATTTTTTGGATTTATCAATAATTAAAATTGTCCTTTAACATATATTTAAGAATTAAATTTCCGATTCGCTTCAAACCATTTAAAGATAAATATATTTAATGTATATAGCAAATCAAATTAAATTTAAAATAATGTACCCATATATATATATATATATAAATCAAATCATACTTAAGAAATTTAAAAATTTATTTTCGAACAAAAGTGTAGCAAAGCCACAGAATAGCCTCTCCACTTCGAAACTCGAAAATGAATGTCGATGATGCTGCAGTCATCACCGAAATTATTTTCCAGCGACAAAAGAAGAGAGTACTGATTTCAACATTTTATAATTCCTTGAAACGAATACTTTAAATAGTATACCTTTTAAAATTTAAAACCCGAGTTTGAAATTATCGGAAATTAAATTCTCATATTCTAGATTTAAGTTCATTAAACTTCAAATCACTTGATAAACCATATTTATAAATTCATTTATAGAACAAATGAATGAAAATCAAATATTATCATTTTAAACAACCAAATTAATTAACTTATTAAATTCCATAAATTCTACTTATATATTTAATATAATCATACAAATTAATTTCATTTATCAAATTTTGAAAACAATATTGCGTCAGTTTGCTCAGTTCAAGTGCTTTGGAAATCCTATCGATAGCGTTGATCAGACGAATCGATCGAAAATCCAAACCAACATCAACAACTCAAACAACACAATATATAAAACATTTTAATATTAATAACAAAATACAAAATACACTCCCTCTTCCGATGATTCAAGGATGGTTTCAAATCAAGGATAGAGATTCAAAAATAGAGGGATCCTAACCAAAAGAGTTCGACTAGAAGGTAGGCTTGATAAGAAGATAACTAGATTTAGAAGAGAATGGTTAGACTTATATAAATCACGGGCAACCTTAATCGGTCAACCGAGACTTCAAAATAAGATCGAGGTAGAATTCAGATGCAAATCGACATCCGATCGCCCAAGATAGAATTTGAGAACAACAAAAGATAGCAGCATTGTAAACCGGGGAGACAAAAATCTCCGGTGAATCAATGACTATTGTAAGGAGTTTCACTTCCTTACAAATCATATAGAGGAGCAATGGGATACCCAAAATCCAGAAGAAAATTGAGGGAACATTCCAAAATTCAAAGGAAACTGGATCGAAGAAGAAGGAGTTCAAGCTCGAACGAAAGTGATTATGTAATTACATCTACTCTATATGCTGAGTTTTGCCTAAAACCAGAGCTCTAATACCAAATGTAACGACCCACTATTTTGGACCATTCAAATCGACAATAAATCCACACATGTCGGACTTGAATAATTCAAAACAATATATTGTAAATAAAATTTGGCAAAACTCAGTATATATAGTAAATAAATAATCACAGAATCACAGACACAGAGTAATATAACAATAATGCAGCGGAAACAAATGAATAGTAGTTCATGAAACTACTATGTATATAACAGAGTTAAACAAGATACAACAGGTTTTATGAATACAAAGATGTCTCAATACAATAGTCAAATACAAGATCTGAATACATCACTGAAATCAACTGAATGACTGAAATCAGAATCAATAGATGGATCCAAGAGGAACTCCAGCTCCAAAGGTGAGTCTTGAATACTAGAACAACTCAGTCTGATCCGAGTGTAAAGCAAAACACAAAACACTCGAGTCAGGACATACATACTTATACAATGTAAACCAACTCAAGTGAACTGTAATATAAAGGTACCAGTAACTTAAAGGATGCTTGGGATCGCCCATCCTTTAAGGATCCGTTAAGCTATTTACTATGTAATATACGCTATTATAATAGTGTCTAATATTAAAATAAACTTATTTTAAAATAGCGTTAAGGCTTTACATTTTCCATCTTAACACATAAATAGTCTTAGTAGGCTATCCAGTATCAGCATACCTACAGATCGGGAGGCTACGGTAAATACTCCACAGGCTACGGCACAAAACCAAACTCGTACAAGGCTTGCTAGGGTAGGTGACACGGCACAACCAGGCAATGCCAAGGTAGATATACCAATTACGCATCCGGGCTGGTGGTAATGCATAGCAGCCACTATCGCCCACCTCGAAACACACTCCCAAATCAAAAATCGAGGATGGCCATCAAATCAATCACAAAGTAATAGAATGGAATACAATGGAATGTGTCCGATCAAAGGAGCTACCTCATTGTCCCGTCAATCGCTCATGTTTTAGCCACCTTATGCCAACTCACGGGAGTCAGGTCCACGTATATACCTCAATAGGATCGTCACCACCATCCTACTTCATTCTGGAGTCTCCACCGTGTACACAGTTGTTAAAGTGGTTTTCGATATCGACAAAGAGTATGTCCATATCCGATCCCGGTCTCTTTAACAACCAATCGTTATTATAACCTGTGGTTATAATTTCAAAATGGTTTATATTTCAAATCCAAACATATTCATTTTAAGCCATATTAAAACAATACCATTATATCTTCAATTATCCATTTCAAGAATCATATCACTTTCTAAAGTTATAATGCTTTCAAAATCATAAGTCTTAAATGAAATTCGTAACACTTTGAAATCATAACATATTCATTTAAACCATTTAAACATGAAGTCAATATACGTTCAAATCAATTATTCAATTTCCAAAAATTGTAGCATTTCTAAGTTCATTCATTCAATTATAACAATTTCAAAACATTGTAATTTCAGAAACAGCAGAACTTATAAAGTGTTACAGTAGCTATATTATTATTTCAAAACCAGTTCAATTTCAGAAACAGCAGCACTTATAAAGTATTACGGTAGCTATTATTTCAAAACAGTTTTATTTCAGAAACAGCAGCACTTATAAAGTATTACAGTTGCTATATTATTATTTCAAAATAGTTCTATTTTAGAAACAGCAGCACTTATAAAGTATTACAGTAAGTATAGTGGTAGATTGGAAACAATATTATAAAGTATTACAGTAAGTATAGTGGTAGATGGGAACAGTACACTAAAATCACAGCATTTCTGAAACGCTACAATTTCTGTTATAAGTTAATTATAACACTTTAAAACAATATATCTTCAACTTTTCTCATTTTTAACTTATCAAACTTATTTCACTTTTCAAAATTATTTATTTGGATATTACTTAACTTATAATTTTTTTCTTTATAAAATAACATTTATTCAATCAATATCCGATTTAAATTATAATTCTTTTATCAAGTCAAAATACATTAATTTACTTAACTTTTATTTTAACAAATAACATAATGCTTTATTTAAAATACCCATTTCATAAATAAAATATTCTTATCACTAAGTTAAGCTTAAAATTCCATTTAACACTAAATTTTCAATTATTAAGTCAAATCAAAATTTACATTTTCAATCATTAATTTACTTATACACTTTAACTTAAATAAAATCACTATAAAATTTATTTAAATCGTTTAAATCCAATTTAAGTTAAAATATTATATAATTTAAATTCCAAATACTTAAAAAATTTCAGAAAACTATGATATCAAACTTAAGTTCAAAATCACAAATATTTAGTATTCCAAATTACTTAAAGTTTCAGAAAACTATTATATCAAACTTATATTCAAAATCACATATATATAATATTTCAAAATACTTAAAATTTCAGAAAACTATTATATCAAACTTAAGTTCAAAATCACATATTTAATATTTCAAAATACTTAAAAATTTCAGTAAACTATTATTTAAAATAAACCACGGGTCTGTATAATATTTTCTAGCCTAGGTCAAGTGATACGGATATGTATCATTTCAATCCGTAATTTAAAACAAAAAAAATCTAGGTTCTATCATTTCAAACCCGCAATCCCAAGTCAAATAAAATAAAAATCGCTTGAGCCTATCATTTCAGCTCATAACGATTTTTCCCTATTCTAAAGTCCGTTCGGGTATGTATCATTTCAACCCATAGTGAAAGGGAACTTGCAGTGTGAGAAACAGAAAATAAAATAAACAATATAGCATATCTTATGATGTCAGGTGATGTAAAAGGTATATAAACAGGTCATATCATCATATAATGTCATATAACAGGCAGATGTGAGCATATAACATAGCATATCAACCACTACAATTCAAGTGGCAATGTTTCATATTTATATAAGTACGATTTGTCGAGAGTGATAAACTCACCTTTTTAAAGCTAGAGACGACAAATATGAGACACACAACCAAACTCTGAAAAGCACGACAAAGCACGAATAGATTTGAGTGGATGGAGAGCCAAGATTCAATCTTGTAACAAACAAAAATACAACATGAAACGACCCGCCACTCATTTCACAGAATGACGCATCGTCGATAAGAAAGAAAGGGATAGAAAAGAGAAAAGAAGAGAAGAGAGAAAGAAACAACATCAGAATCTCAACAGCGGAACGAATAAATTATATTAATAACATAAACTATTACATAGTATACAACACTTATCAGAGTTACACAACATATACATCACATACTAGACAGTTATAAACATCTGTCTAGACATTACAACTCAAATACATACAAGACATTATCACATATCAATACAGAACTAACACAGCGGAATACTACATATCTACGAACGCCGAAGCCTCCTGCTCCATTGCTCCTCCACAATTCGTCAAAGCAAACCTGAATCCCTTGGCTACTCGTAAAAATTTGAGTACCCAAGAGTTTATAAAACAGAAATAAACACTTGGGTCAGACATGGGTCTGGTGTGAGTAAACGGTTTAAATTTGCTTAACTTCAAACCTTTGAAAACAAAAGGTATCACGTAAGACTCCCCGCACATAAACACGGAAAAGTTTTTACCTTACGATAACCAAAACATTTATAGGAAATCCAGTTATATTATAATAGGGTCTAGGGTTTTCAAGTAAAATACAGAAATAGCTGGAATGCTTACATCTCACGTTCCAACATAGTTGGGCACAACTAATACGTACGGCACTTATTGGAGTTTGGATTCCATACAATGGCAGGGCTACTGGGGTACCGCCCGTCACAGTACGTGGCCTAGATCACCGTACCGAGGATCACTCCCAATCCCCTGCAACACAAAGCCGGAACCATCCCTTACTGGATAATTCCAAATAAAATCACCCCACGGTTGTGTACATCAACCGCACCACTAAGCCGAAATAGAAAGGGACATCTAGACAGGGATGACCTTACTCTCAGTGGGTGCTACCCACGAAGCCTTGCTGCACCTCCCCTGTTTTAGCCATTCCCGGTTGATGAGGCTTGAGGTCACGATTACCTTTAATCAGAACACATCACTTAGAATGCTCATCATCCACCTGACGATGTGCAGAAAGCATTCAATCCATACAAGTTCGTTCCGGGTTCGAACGAAACCGAAGGCATTATCTCGTTACACTCATTTTGGAATCACCCTCAGAGTTAACGACAATAACCCTTGCACTCTGAATCTTCACCTTCACTTGAGATTCACGACCTATCGTAATTTTGGATCGATGTGGTATTCGGATATCCAAATCTGGAAACCCGATCCCGGTCTCATCGAAATCCAAAACGTATCTTTTAAGGCCAAGTTGTTTAAAGGTTTAAACAATTCAATTCAATTTAATACTTGAATTCACATAGCATTAACATAGATAAATATCACACATTTATCACAGATATATCCAATATCATATCACAGAATATCATAGCATATCATCCAATAGATATAACCAAATCAGACATTCTACTCAAACAATCATCCATAAGCAATCATTTATTAATCTATATTATAATCAATTTAATCAACTTAAATTAAATTAATTACTTAAGAATTAATTTCTAACCTTGCTTAATCAATCATTAATTAATTTCAATCCATTTAATTAATTAATCATTAAATATTAATCACTCTTGATTAATTCTTCATTAATTACATAAAGTAATTATTCTTTAATTAATTTCACAAATTAATTATCTTTAATCCTTTATAGTAATTAACCTTTAATTACTCTTATTAATTTCATTAATTAATGATCCTTAATTAATTCCTTTCTTTAATTAATTAACTATAATTAATTACATTATTCCTTAATTAATTACATTAATTAATCATGCATTAATTAATTACTTCCATAACTCAATCTTAAATAATCATTAATAGTAATTAACTATTCTTAATTACTTCTTAATTATTTATCATTTACTTTCATAAATCCTTTTGATTAGTTACCCCTATTACATCCAGTAATTCATTTATCAATTACTTACACTAAGTAATTACATTTAACAAATCTTATTAAGTAATTATACTTAATTAATTACCATGTGACTATCCTTAATTAATTAACAAATTAATTAACTTAAATAAATCACATTCATTTCATAAATCATAACTGAGTAATTCATCCTTAATTACCCTTTAAACAAATTAATTAATCCCTAATTATAGATTAATAATTCTTTAACTATTAATTAATAAACCTTAATTATTAATCAATATCTTTTAATACAAAGTAATTAATCTCTAATTACTTTTATAATAAATTAATTAACCTTAATTAACTAATTAATTACCTCTTAATTATTAATTAATAAAACTTAATTATTAATTAACAACTTTAATTACCAATTTAATTAATCCATAATTACCAATTTATTAATCCTTAATGATAATTAATTAACCCTTAATAACAGTTAATTAATCCTTAATTAACTTTAATTTTAGATTAATAATCTCTTAATTATTAATTAAGAAAACTTAATTATTACTTAATAAAACTTTATTAAGTACTTCTTAATTACTAGTTTAATTAACCCTTAATTATTTAATTAATCCTTGTTAATTAAATTAATTAATTAAACTTAAATTCTTAATTAAATTAATTAATTTCAACTCATTGAAAATCTTAATTAATCTTGAGATAAAACATTATCATTAAACATTTGATCTTAGTAATTAAATTTACTTAATTAAATCATTAATTTAGTTTTAAAATAAATAACCATTAATTAATTCAATTAATCAATCATTCTTTATTTATTCCATTTATTATCAACTTAAATTAAGTTTTAAGATAAAACATTTTCTCAATAATTACCTTATTACATTTTCAATTAAGTTTGAAAGTAACTTAAGATTTTAACTTAATATAATTAAGTTAATAAATTCATACAACTTAAATTTATTTAAACATTTATTACAAAGAAATGAATTTCCAAGACAATTTGATTTACTTGCCTATTTTAAAAATTTAAAATCTTACCTTTTATTTAAATTTTTAAAAACTGATTTAACAATAACCTTGGGTTTAACCCATCTGTACTTGATCAAAACAAAGTAATTCTTCTTCTTATTTTCCTCTTTGTTTTATAACTGTTTAGTTTAAACTTTTAAACTGTTTAAAAACTTAACAGCTCACTCAAGAATCTCGCGTACAACCTTACAAAAACCCCGAGGCAAAACCTTTTCTTCCCGAGTAATTTTTAAACTGTTTGTTTAAATTTTTTTAAAACTGTTAAAACTTTTAACAGTTATCACTTCCTCTCTCGCGTACTACCCTAAAACAACCCGTGCCAAAGCCTTTCTTCCCGAGACCCACTTCGAGAAAAAAAACTCACGAACCCAAACTCATCAACACTGACACGCTGTGCCACTGTGCACCATGCACCGCCAACGGTGATCCTCCGACCATCGCCAAAGCTTCCCACACACCCACGAACTCTCCAGCAACCCATCGCAATCATCCAAACACTTCCAGAAGCCACGATTCCAAATCGAACCCAACGCTTGAAAATCTGGAAACAACCACCAATGGAAATCCTTCCTTCACCGTTGATCTCGATCACGATGAACCTCGCCGACTTCACCAAAGATGCCTCGAGCTCCAATCTTTAGTTCCCCCTCCATGCGATCACTTCTGATTCACCATAACTGTCGCCATTACCCCATAAACATTGACAACCAAAACTGCCACTAAACCCTAGATCAACGACGCCACGCCTCACCATTGATCAGAAAATTCGACCACCAATTTTCCTGAGTTCACTAACCATCAAGCTTCCCTCGACACCAACCACAGCCTTCCACAAAATGCCGTTCGTCAGAAAACGTCGATAAACTCAAATCCGTTCAACTCAGAAATTCTCACTATATACTTGTTTAAAAATCATGATTCCTTCCTCTAAATTCATTATTTCCAAGCATAAATCAGATTATAAAATCAAAGATTTAAATTAATATTTTTGAATTTTACCCATTTCTTTGATTTCTACTGTGATCTTTAAATTTTGAGTTAAATATTTATTACATATCATTGAATTTATTTTTAAAATTTAAAGTACATTGTTAGAAACCCTTTTTATTTACAAATCCTAGACTAAAATCAAATGGATTTAAAGATATGAATTTTCTAATTAAAAATTTGAAGCCTGTCCTTAGATAAAACAGAGACAGATATATGTTCAGACATGCATATCTTTATATCTACATATTTATAAACATGCAAACCAAAATTCACTAAATCATTCAAGTACATCTCATGGCATACTACTGGAATCAAGATATATAAGTTTAAGGTCTTATAAAAGAGAAGTTTACTCAAATTAAAAATGAACAGAGCAATTAACAATTAAATCAGACATGCACACTTCAATTCTCACATACATACAGAGTACACACATATAAATGAACATGCAAATATACTCCATTCAGAAATCATTCGAAAGCAAAATTTAATTTCATTTTTAACTTTTGAAAAAATGTTTACTCACCTTTCAAAGGGGCAGAGAGTTTTTGAAAGAAAACAGGAAACTTTTGAACTGCACTTGCTTTCAATTTGACTCCCTTGATTTCTTTTAAAATTTGAGAAGCTCTTGAAAACTTCAGATTTACTTGCATGAATTCTTGACAATGTTACAGGCTTTGAAAAACATTGCAGGTTTGTTTTGAGGAAGGCTACAGGGTTTTTGAACTGGAAATGATTTTCAGGTTGTATATATTTTTTTTGTTTGAGAAGATTTCAGTTTGGTTTGGAGATCATTATTTCGGTTTGAATGTTTCTGGTTTTGGTTGTCTTTGAGGATGTATGAATTTAAAAACAGGAAATGAAAGAGAGGGATAATATTGTCTTATATAAATTCATTTAGATTTGCTTTAAAATTAAAGAAAATAAAAATGAACCATGACACTTGTCTCATACAATGGTTAATTATCTCACACATGTATTTAAGATGTTTTAAAAATTTAACACTTGTCCTTAATTGTTTTTATATTATTTTTAAAAAGAGTTTAAAAGCTTTTATATTTATTTCCTAAATAGATAAATACATTTATTAATTATAAATGCTTTTCTATATTATAAATAAATGAATCCTTTTAAAAGAAAATAAAATAGAAACTAATCATATTCTAATAAAATCATATCTAATATATTTAATTCATTTTTAAGTGTAAATATACCTTTTATATTTATTACTATTAAATAAACACTTCCTTAATTTATATAAATAAAATTTCTTTTAAAGAAAATATTGTAAAACAAATCTTATTTTAATAAAAACTTTATTCATACATTTCATATCAAAATATATTAAAATAATTATCTTTTAAAGATTAAAATTTAAATCCATATTCAAATTCAAATTTTACTTTTAAAATCAAATTTGAAAATCAACTCAACATTTATATTTTTAAATAAACACATTGTTAAGTTTGAAATTAATTATTTCATTTAAAAACAACTCAAGGCATATATATACATATTTAAACAATACTTATTAAATTTGAAAATGATAAGTCAATTTAAAAATCAAATTTATATCATAATTTAAATAATTATTCTTATTAAAATCAATCTATAACCATAATTAAAACATCACATTATTATTATTTGGTTATTGATATTTGAAAATATCAATTTTATCAATTTCAAATAATTTAAATTAAGAGATTATCACATTTTACACTCCTTGAAATTCCGGGATATCACACAACATACATAAACATATAATTAAACATAAGAAAATAAAATAAAACAATGTAAAAATATGGATCAAAAGGAAGATAAAATGACTTAACCAAGTCAAGAAAGCTCGGCCATTACACACATGGAACTGACCATCATCAATGCATGATCGACCATCATGGTTATGAAGCATATATGCACGGCCATGGTTAGAAAAATGGAAGGCAAAGCATTGGAATAGGAAAAGGTAGGGGTTGGAAGGCAAGGAGGCAAGGCCGGTGAAAGGTCAAGGGCTAATTAGGTTCGGCCCTAAGCAAATGGGCTCGGTCTGGGTTCATGATTCAGGTCAGGTCTGATCACGGCCTGGAGATGGGTCTGGTCGTGGCAAAGCAAGGAAAGGGAGGTGGAGTTTATGGAGGAGGCCAAGGTAAACAAGAAGAAGGTGGTGATGATCATATAGGTGCTCGGCTAGGGTTTCAAGCAAGGGGATGTGGTGATTGTTTGGATCAAGGTGGTCACGGCCTGACTAGGATGGTGATTGTGGATGGAGGCCGGTCATATGGTGGTGCTTGGGGTGGAGATAAGGTCGGACAGGGCATGGTGATGGTGGAGGCCGAACTAGAATAGGAGGAAAAGAGAAAAGGAAAAGAGAAAAAGGAGGAAGGATTTACTATAAAGTTTGTTTTGAGGAAATGAAATGAGAAGAGATGAGAAACAAAAGTGTTATGAACGTGAAAAAGGATGTGGGGAGGAGTTGTACGGCTAAAGAAGTGGATGGCTAGAAAATGAAAAGGCTAGAGAATGAAGAGGCTTCAATTGAACACAAGTAACTTAAGTCTTTTGAATTTTCAAGCCAAAAGTCAAATAAAAGAAAAATAGAAAGTAGAGAAATGAAAATAATAAAATGGAAAATATAGACCATAGAAATGAAATAAAAAACAACAATGAGATACTGAAAATAATTGCGTGTATAACGCTAAAATTTCATTCAATTTAAAAAGTATAAAATAGAATTTGACGAAACGAAAAGCAGAACGAATATCAGGACTAAATACAGTTTAAAAGAAAACGATTAGAAATTTAAAATTCAAATTTAAAAATTTCAACTGGAAGTCAAAGTTTGACCCAAGTTGACCAAAGTTGACCAAAGTTGACCCAAATATAAAATTTTCAGAAAATCATTATTTATATTGGGAAAATAAATTATAAACAAAATCCAAAATTTTATGGGAAAATTCCAATATTTCAATTTAAAATGATTTAAAAATCAAAGTTTACGAATAAATTAAATTTAAAATATTTGTTAAAAATATGGGTTGTTACACTCTCCCCCACTCAAAACTTTTCGTCCTCGAAAAGGAACTGTAATGCCCCAAAAATTCATGAAACCTTATTTTGGTTGAATTTTGAAAATATATGAATTTATTTGTATAGTAATATATGGAATTAATTGGGTGCAAGTGTGTGTGCATTTGTGCACGTGCACACTGATATGGCACAAGGAAGAACTCCGAATCTCCTGAAATTAAAACAAGAATTAAAAAGCATTACAAACATGATTTTGTAATGAAAATTATTAAACCAAATATGGATATTTGATTTCTGGAATTATATGAATTATCCCAGAAAATAAGAAAAAGTAAGTTTTGTTTTGAATCAGTAAACAGATCTTACTTAAAACCCAGAAGAAAAAAAATGTTATAAGGATTTGAAACCTGTATGCACATATATTTGCATGTCTTTCTAAAATTAAGGAGGAGTTAAATAAGCCTAGATAAGATATGTATGCATATGTACATTTCTATAAGTACTGAAAATATTAAAAAGAAATAAGCAAGGAAAAGTGTAAAACTAAAATAGCAAGAGACATATTGCAAGCAAAACAATTGCTTTAGGCAGAAAATAGAAAGGGGGATTTTTAGAAAATAAACAAGTGACAATGTCACACAATTATCATGACCTAAGAATAATATAATATATTCTGGAAAAGAAAAAGGGGAAGTAAGCATCACATATGGCCGGGGTATTAAGGGTGAAAAATAAGCAAATCTGAAATGCAAAATGCATGAGTTTTGGCCAGGGTAGGAATGGGATTTTACAATGATAAAACCCTAGAAAAACCTCTCTTATAAATCCAAGTATAAACCAGAAAAATCATTGGCTACCCAAGACATTTAAGAAAACAAAGAAGAAAAATATTTGTAAGCAGAAAGGAAAGTTTTAAAAGGTTTCTTTTCTGGATTAAGCAAGAGAAGCATTCTTCTGTGAGTAATCTCACTAAACCCATGGCATTAAGTCCTGTTATGAGGCAGCCAAGTTCATGTTATTTTTCTACATATTTCTGATTTTATTACTATGGTTTTAATGGATGCTTTAATGGGTGTTTATGAATGCTTTTGATTGCTTTGATGGTTGAGTATTTTGCTCTGTTTGGTTACACCTAGAAATGTTAAAGTATGAAATCATGAAAGTAAATAGAGAATACTTGTAACTGGTTCAGATATGGCATGAAAAATATAGAAATCAAAATGTATATGAGTTGCATTACACTTGTGTAAGTGCTGAGGCTCAAATGAAAGATTCAAGGTTGCAATGGAAATATCCAAAAGTGCTGAACCCTTGATCAAATAGAAAACCATGAGCCAGAAATCTTGTTTAAGCTAGATCTTGAATTTAGTTCAAACATGGTTGCTTATGAAACAATAATAACCCACATGCCTAGTCTCTATTCACAGTTGTAAATATTCTTGTATTTTCTTTAAGCTAGAATATTTGAAAATATGATTTCCCCTGGATATGAATGTTAGCTTGTTTTTGAATTATGCTTGTGAGTTTTCTGTAATGTTTCATGCAAACTGTGATTCAGTCACCTAGCTATCTCATGATAGGATCAAACATGAACACTTAGTAAATAAACTAAGGATTGTGAGCCAAGAAGACTACTGGACTGCTTGTTGTATTTAAAGTATGCAAGTTACCACATGGCTTGTTTAAGCCCTGAGATCTTTGTGCAATATTGTGAATTATTTTATTGCAATGTGTCCCTGTGATTCCTTTATGGCAGATGAGGCTAGGAATTAATTTGGTAAATGCAACCTTAAATTGATGAAGTAGGAACTTGAGTTATTCCTAGATAGGTTGGACTGGAGCTATGATAGTTCCTGAGTATCTCTGTTTGATATGTAGGTTTGCATAGTTGAAAGTGTGTACATAATTAGTTTTAATACTGATCATATATGCACAATATATCATAAACAATTCAGGCAAATTGATTAAAGAAGTTATGCCAACCTATACAAAATGCTTATGTCTCACTTATCTACTTAATATCATGGAATTTTTGATATTGATCATACCAGATCTTGTATCTGACCCTTGTTTGCTTATGACATCTGGGGTGTCTCATTTAAAATGGGGCAGCCTAATGCTCTTTCAGGGAATGCTGGTTCTAAATAGGAAGCTGCTATGGCTAATGAGAATGATTGGATAAGCATGCTAAATTAGAATTAAATAAGAACTTAGAATGAATTATTTGCATGTAATCTTGGAGGTTTTTATAGTTCTGCTTTAATTATTATGTAATAATCTTGAATGTTTGGATTTTATTTAGTTGTTTCAATTGAATGTGGTAATGAATTAGGGTTGGGAAAAAACCAAAGACTTAGTTGAATCTATGCAAGAAAATATATTTGAGTATTATGGTGGAAATCTGTAGATGATATATGCCTGTATTTGAGAAATGGATATATATATATATACATATATTGTATTAGTTAATTTCAAGTTATTTAAAAACTTTGAGTTTGAAGGTTAAAAATATGAATTTTAGCTAGAAGTAATATAACAAGAATTTAGTAACAATATGCAGAAGTGTTTTGATAAAAGAAAATATATATATATATATATATATATATTTGTGCATTATATAAAGAGGTGTACATGTTCTAAGAGATTTTTCAAGTATCTTGTATCTGAATTCACATTGCAATAGCCAGGCACTAATGTTTTGATGATCTAGTCATAAGGTTAACCCACTTCAAAAATAGTGAGGTCTGGGTTGATCAAGATGACCAGAGTTTTTGGGTCTAAAGAAAGAAAATGCAATTGTAAAATCTGAAGCTTTCTTTGTAAATGCATGTACAAAGACATTTTCAAATACTTGAGCAATTCACTTTTATTTTTGAGTAGCTTTCTTAGTCCAGAAAGCACAATACATCTGATATGCACACATATTACTTAATTATTACTTTTGTTAAATGACCATAAAATCTGGATTTTCTAAACCCAGTAAAGCAACCTGTAAATTAGGATGCAAGCTGAGGTAACTCAGGGATTAGGGAATGAATTTGGTTCAGAGAAATACAACTATATAGATTATGAAAGAATTACTCAACTGACTTGGTTATAAGTAAAGAAATTTGTGATAAAATCACTTATAGTGAAAATGATAAATGAGTATATCATTTTTCCTTTTTGGCTTTGATCAAATATCAGATAATTAAACCAAAAAAAATCATGATGGCTTGCTACATTCTGAGATCACTTTGTTAAGACAAACTAACAGACAATCACCACAAGACTGATCAAAAATTAATAGGTATAAATTATATATGATCATGGGAATTCACTCCCATGATTCATTTATCAAACAAAGAGGAAAGTGAGCTATGTACTGGTTTACTAGAAATTCAAATTCAATCAGGATGCACTCTTGCTTACCAATACTCTGATCCAGGCAAGAGGGTCACATACATCTTCACATGTATGTGAATATATTTATCAATGAACTGATATAAATATATTAGTAGAAAAATTAGGATCTTGGATAATTTAGTAGAAAGGCTAATGACTCTAGGAAAGTTATTAATGTAAAAAAAATCCTAGTAAAATTAGGTAAAATAAATAGGGTCATTTCATTTGGTATCAGAGCTATGTTAAAACTATACCTAGCTAAGAATGATTGTATTGATTGATTGAAGTACTATAACTATATGTATGTACTGATTGTTTGTTTGAGTAAAATAATAATTCAGATAGAAAGTTATAGCAAAAGAAAATACTCATGATAAACTAACCCTATTTACCCATACTCTAGTTATCCAATCATCGTAGGAAGAGGATCTCATCACAATGCAGGATCAAGTACACCACAAATGCTTGATATGCAAGACTTTATGAGGGCTTTGAAGGATGGAGTAGGGCAGAGACTTGAGAACCCACATGAGGAACTTTCAAAACTATTAAAGACGTATACCAATTTGGGAGGCAAGAGCTTTGAAGGGACTGAAAATGTGATGGAAATTCAAGCATGGTTGAGAACACTGGACAGAATTTTCAATGACATGCAATTGGATGATCAAAGCAAGAGGCAAGTGGCCTCAAGACAACTGAAAGGTGTGGCTTTAAGCTGGTGGGAGGTAGTCATAGCTGGGAGAATTGAGAATGAAATCACTTGGAATCAATTCAAGGAGATGTTGGAAGCTAGATGTGTTCCAGCATCAGCCAAAACTCTATTGCTTGAAGAATTCATCAGACTTAGGCAGGGAACCTTTAATGTGACTGAGTATACTCATAGGTTTGAGGGCTTGTCTAAGTATGGAGCTATGCTTGTGGCTGATGAGGCATCAAAGAATGATAGGTATATTAAGGGTTTAAACGCAGGGCTTAGTAGGGCTATGTTCCCATATGCAGATAAAACCTTTGATCAAGTCATTGATCTGGCCTTAAAGTTTGAGCAACATGACAAGGAGAGGGAGAAGTATAGGAGTTTTAAGAACAATAACAACAAGAAAAATAAGGGAAGGTATCACCCCTATGACAAAAAGAAGGAGGAGACAGAAAGCAAGAAAACCAATGATACTAAGACCACTGATACAAAGAGGAAAATAGTGTGTCATCATTGTGGAAAAGAAGGACATATCAAACCAAGGTGTCCAGAATTGAAGTGAGGAGCTTTCAACTGCTACCTATGTGGTAAGGAGGGACATATCAAGAGAAAATGCCCTGAGTATAAACAGCAAGGGAAGCTAGCAAGTTTGGAGAGCAAAAGCAAATCCACAGTAGAGGCCATTGCAGAAAATCATGGTCAAGTGGAAGGTACCTTATTTATTTGTACCCTACCTATATCAGTAGTGTATGATACAGGGGCCACACATTCTCTGATTTCCCATGAATTAGTTTCATTGCTTAAATTAAATTGCATATTGGTTGAAACCCCTTTGTTAGTGCAAAGCCCATTGGGAAGTTCTAGTGTTTTAAACATGATTTGTGTGGATGTGGAATTAAACATAGGAGGAAATGTTTTTATTTCCAATTTATATGTTTTAAATTACCCAAATATAGGTGTTATATTGGGTGTAGACTGGTTAAGGCAATACAAAGCCATAATTAATTTAGACTCATCCACCATATCATTACAAAAATCTAGAGGCCAAAGAATCACAATTTTGTGTGAAGTAGCCAAAGAAAGAAAATTATATCATTTAATTGACTTAAATAAGGATCCCAGTGAGCCTTCTATTGAAGAAATCCCTATAATTAACAAATACTTGGATGTGTTTGGAGAGGTTAATGGTGTTCCACACCATAAACCAGTGGGATTTCAGATTAGTCTGATACCAGGAGCAAGTCCAATTATTAAGAAACCCACTAGGATGGGGCCAAGTGAGTTGAAGGAATTGAAGAAACAGTTAGAAGAATTGGAAAGCAAAGGATTTATAAGACCAAGTAATTCATGTTGGGGTGCTCCAGTAGTGTTTGTAAGGAAACATGATGGTACTTTAAGGATGTGTATAGATTACAGGGAGCTAAACAAAGTCACTATCAAAAACAAGTACCCCTTACCTAGAATTGATGATCTTTTTGATCAACTAAGTGGAGCAAAAATGTTTTCTAGGTTAGACTTGGCATCTGGATTCCATCAGATGAAGGTTGAGGACTCAAGTGTTAAGTATACAGCCTTTAATACTAGGTATGGGTTATATGAGTTTCTTGTCATGCCATTTGGGTTGACAAATGCCCCATCATACTTTGTAGACTTGATGAATAGGATATTCAGGGATTATTTAGACAAGTTTGTGTTGATTTTTATTGATGATATTTTGATTTATTCTAAAACAGTAGAGGAACATGAAAATCACTTACACCTTGTTTTGTCTAGATTAAGTGAAAAAGATTTAAAAGAAAAATTTTCTAAGTGTGCATTTTGGAAAGAAGAAGTTCATTTCCTTGGGCATGTTATATCTGCCAAAGGCATTTCAGTGAACCCCAATAAAATTGTGGCAATCCAAGCATGGAAAAGGCCAAGCACAGTAGGAGAAGTTAGGTCATTTATGGGAATGGCAGGGTATTATAGAAGATTTAAAAGATTTTTCTAAGATGTCATCACCTCTTACCAACCTAACTAGAAAGAACCAACCTAACTAGAAAGAACCAACCCTTTATATGGACTGAGAAATGTGAACAAGCCTTTAGTAGAATCAAGGAGGCCTTAGTCAATGCACCAGTGTTGAGAGTACCAAAAGGAAATGAGGATTTGATTTTTTATACTGATGCAAGTGGTTCTGGGCTAGGAGCTGTATTGATGCAGCAAGATCAAGTTATAGCCTATGCATCAAGACAATTGAAGCCACATGAATCAAAGTATGCAACCAATGATCTTGAGTTGGCAGTAGTGGTATATGCACTAAAGCTCTAAAGACATTATCTTCTAGGTGCTAAGTTTATTTTACACACTGACCATAAGGCATTAAAATATCTCTTTTCACAAAAATATTTGAATATGAGGAAGCATAGATGGGTTGAGTTTCTAGCAGCATATGATTTAGACATACTTTATACTCCAGGAAAAGCTAATAAGGTTGCAGATGCTTTGAGCAGGCAGCATGCAAAAGTAGCCATGTTAATGATAGAAGAGTTTAGAAATTTATCTTTACTTACTGATTTGGAAATTGAGGAAAACAATGAGGTAAACATGGAGATGATTGAAGAAGGGAGTAAAGGAAAATTAAGTTTGATAACTTTGCAATCAGATTTAATTTTGAAAGTGGGGAAAATGCAAGAGGAAGATCTAGATTTATTAGAAAAGAAAAATCTAATAGAAAAAGGAGAAGAAGTAGCAAACTACCACATTGATAAGAATGGTTACTTAAGGAATAAAGGTAGGATATGTGTTCCAAAGGATATATGATTGAAGGAAGAGATACTTAATGAATATCATAGGAGCAAATATTCTATACATCCAAGCAGCACCAAAATGTACCAAAACCTAAAAAGGGATTATTGGTGGAGAGGGATGAAATCAGATGTGGCCAAACGGGTTGCAAAGTGTATGACTTGCCAACAAGTCAAGGCAGAAACCCAAAGACCCTCAGGCCTATTACAACCTCTAAGCATATCACAGTGGAAGTGGGAAGATATATCTATGGATTTCATAGATGGTCTTCCTAGATCAAAGAGAGGAAATACAAGCATTTGGGTAGTAGTTGATAGATTGACAAAAGTAGCACACTTTATATCAGTGAAGGCAGAAAGAAATGCACCTAAACTAGCTCAAATATTCATGAAAGAAGTAGTAAGGTTGCATGGAATTCCTAAAACTATAGTGAGTGATAGGGACACAATCTTTACATCCAGATTTTGGAAGAGCTTTCAAGAAGCCATGGGAAGTGAGTTATGCTTGAGTACTGCATACCACCCCCAATCAGATAGTCAAACTGAAGTAATAAATAAAGTTTTGGAGGATTTGTTGAGGGCATGTGCATTGGACTTTGGAGGTAATTGGGAAGATCACCTCCATTTGGCTGAATTTACATATAAAAATAGTTATCAAAGCAACATAGGCATGGCACCATTTGAAGCCTTGTATGGAAAACCATGTTTGTCACCAATATGTTGGGTTGAAGCAGGAGAAAGGGCTGTCTTAGGGCCTGAGTATGTTAAAGAGACTACAGAGAAAATTGAACTTGTGAGGAGAAGAATGGCAGCAGCTCAAGTTAGACAAAAGAAGTTTGGAGATGTAAGGAGAAAGCATGTAGAATATGAAGTTGGTGATTATGTTTTCATCAAAGTTTCACCTATGAAGAAGGTGTTGAGGTTTGGCAAGCAGGGAAAACTTACCCCAAGATATGTTGGACCTTACAAGATTTTGGAAAGAGTAGGTTCATTAGCATACAAGTTGGAGCTACCAGAAGAGATGAGTGCAATGCATAATGTATTTCATGTATCACAACTTTGGAGATGGGTGCATGATAAAGAGGAAATTCTAGAGAAACCAACTCAAGTTCAAATAAATCCTGATTTGGTCTATGAGAAAGAACCAGTGGGGATTTTGGCTAAAGAGGAAAAGAAGTTGAGGAGCAAAACTTTGAAATTGGTAAAGGTTCAATGGAGCCTAGACCCTAATAATTGTACATGGGAGTTAGAGGATAAGATAAAGATGGATTACCCTAAGCTTTTTGCAGCGGAAGGTAAATTCTAAATTCCTAAGGAGTTTAATATGTATGGTTGTTTTGACTGAATTGTTTGCTTGTGCAATGTTTGATAGATTTTATAAAAATCTGGAAATATTTAAAGTAAAAATGAGAAAATTGTGAGGACATAATTCCTAAAAAGGTGGGGTGATTGTAATGCCCCAGAAATTCATGAAACCTTATTTTTGTTGAATTTTGAAAATATATGAATTTATTTGTATAGTAATATATGGAATTAATTGGGTGCAAGTGTGTGTGCATGTGTGCACGTGCACACTGATATGGCACAAGGAAGAACTCCAAATCTCCTGAAATTAAAACAAGAATTAAAAAGCATTACAAACATGATTTTGTAATGAAAATTATTAAACCAAATATGGGTATTTGATTTCTGGAATTATATGAATTATCCCAGAAAATAAGAAAAAGTAAGTTTTGTTTTAAATCAGTAAACAGATCTTACTTAAAACCCAGAAAAAAAAAGTTATAAGGATTTGAAACCTGTATGCACATATATTTGCATGTCTTTCTGAAATTAAGGAGGAGTTAAATAAGCCTAGATAAGATATGTATGCATATGTACATTTCTATAAGTACTGAAAATATTAAAAAGAAATAAGCAAGGAAAAGTGTAGCACTAAAATAGCAAGAGACATATTGCAAGCAAAACAATTTCTTTAGGCAGAAAATAGAAAGGGGGATTTTTAGAAAATAAACAAGTGACAATGTCACACAATTATCATGACCTAAGAAGAATATAATATATTCTGGAAAAGAAAAAGGGGAAGTAAGCATCACATATGGCCGGGGTATTAAGGGTAAAAATAAGCAAATCTGAAATGCAAAATGCATGAGTTTTGGCCAGGGTAGGAATGGGATTTTACAATGATAAAACCCTAGAAAAACCTCTCTTATAAATCCAAGTATAAACTAGAAAAATCATTGGCTACCCAAGACATTTAAGAAAACAAAGAAGAAAAATATTTGTAAGCAGAAAGGCAAGTTTTAAAAGGTTTCTTTTCTGGATTAAGCAAGAGAAGCATTCTTCTGTGAGTAATCTCACTAAACCCATGGCATTAAGTCCTGTTATGAGGCAGCCAAGTTCATGTTATTTTTCTACATATTTCTGATTTTATTACTATGATTTTAATGGATGCTTTAATGGGTGTTTATGAATGCTTTTGATTGCTTTGATGGTTGAGTATTTTGCTCTGTTTGGTTACACCCATAAATGTTAAAGTATGAAATCAAGAAAGTAAATAGAGAATACTTGTAACTGGTTCAGATATGGCATGAAAAATATAGAAATCAAAATGTATATGAGTTGCATTACACTTGTGTAAGTGTTGAGGCTCAAATGAAAGATTCAAGGTTGCAATGGAAATATCACAAAGTGTTGAACCCTTGATCAAATAGAAAACCATGAGCCAGAAATCTTGTTTAAGCTAGATCTTGAATTTAGTTCAAACATGGTTGCTTATGAAACAATAATAACCCACATACCTAGTCTCTATTCACAGTTGTAAATATTCTTGTATTTTCTTTAAGCTAGAATATTTGAAAATATGATTTCCCCTGGATATGAATGTTAGCTTGTTTTTGAATTATGCTTGTGAGTTTTATGTAATGTTTCATGCACACTGTGATTCAGTCACCTAGCTATCTCATGATAGGATCAAACATGAACACTTAGTAAATAAACTAAGGATTGTGAGCCAAGAAGACTGTTGGAATGCTTGTTGTATTTAAAGTATGCAAGTTGGCACATGGCGTGTTTAAGCCTTGAGATCTTTGTGCAATATTGTGAATTATTTTATTGCAATGTGTCCCTGTGATTCCTTTATGGCAGATGAGGCTAGGAATTAATTTGGTAAATGCAACCTTAAATTGATGAAGTAGGAACTTGAGTTATTCCTAGATAGGTTGGACTGGAGCTATGATAGTTCCTGAGTATCTCTGTTTGATATGTATGTTCGCATAGTTGAAAGTGTGTACATAATTAGTTTTAATACTGATCATATATGCACAATATATCATAAACAATTCAGGCAAATTGATTAAAGAAGTTATGCCAACCTATACAAAATGCTTATGTCTCACTTATTTACTTAATATCATGGAATTTTTGATATTGCTCATACCAGATCTTGTATCTGACCCTTGTGTGCTTATGGCATCTGGGGTGTCTCATTTAAAATGGGACAGCCTCTAATGCTCTTTCAGGGAATGCTGGTTCTAAATAGGAAGCTGCTATGGCTAATGAGAATGATTGGATAAGCATGCTAAATTAGAATTAAATAAGAACTTAGAATGAATTATTTGCATGTAATCTTGGAGGTTTTTATAGTTCTGCTTTAATTATTATGTAATAATCTTGAATGTTTGGATTTTATTTAGTTGTTTCAATTGAATCTGGTAATGAATTAGGGTTGGGAAAAAACCAAAGACTTAGTTGAATCTATGCAAGAAAATATATTTGAGTATTATGGTGGAAATCTGTAGATGATATATGCCTGTATTTGAGAAATGGATATATATATATACATATATTGTATTAGTTAATTTCAAGTTATTTAAAAACTTTGAGTTTGAAGGTTAAAAATATGAATTTTAGCTAGAAGTAATATAACAAGAATTTAGTAACAATATGCAGAAGTGTTTTGATAAAAGAAAAAAAATATATATATATTTGTGCATTATATAAAGAGGTGTACATGTTCTAAGAGATTTTTCAAGTATCTTGTATCTGAATTCACATTGCAATAGCCAGGCACTAATGTTTTGATGATCTAGTCATAAGGTTAACCCACTTCAAAAATAGTGAGGTCTGGGTTGATCAAGATGACCAGAGTTTTTGGGTCTAAAGAAAGAAAATGCAATTGTAAAATCTGAAGCTTTCTTTGTAAATGCATGTACAAAGACATTTTCAAATACTTGAGCAATTCACTTTTATTTTTGAGTAGCTTTCTTAGTCCAGAAAGCACAATACATCTGATATGCACACATATTACTTAATTATTACTTTTGTTAAATGACCATAAAATCTGGATTTTCTAAACCCAGTAAAGCAACCTGTAAATTAGGATGCAAGCTGAGGTAACTCAGGGATTAGGGAATGAATTTGGTTCAGAGAAACACAACTATATAGATTATGAAAGAATTACTCAACTAACTTGGTTATAAGTAAAGGAATTTGTGATAAAATCACTTATGGTGAAAATGATAAATGAGTATATCATTTTTCCTTTCTGGCTTTGATCAAATATCAAATAATTAAACAAAACAAAAATCATGATGGCTTGCTACATTCTGAGATCACTTTGTTAAGACAAACTAACAGACAATCACCATAAGACTAATCAAAAATTAATAGGTATAAATTATATATGATCATGGGAATTCACTCCCATGATTCATATATCAAACAGAGAGGAAAGTGAGCTATGTACTGGTTGACTAGAAATTCAAATTCAATCAGGATGCACTCTTGCTTACCAATACTCTGATCCGGCAAGAGGGTCACATACATCTTCACATGTATGTGAATATATTTATCAATGAACTGATATAAATATATTAGTAGAAAAATTAGGATCTTGGATAATTTAGTAGAAAGGCTAATGACTCTAGGAAACTTATTAATGTAAAAAAAATCCAAGTAAAATTAGGTAAAATAAATAGGGTCATTTCAGGAACGAGACACAGAAGAACAAAGAAAGATAAGATAGGACGGAGAATAATACCTGAAACAAACAATTCCGGATTCGAAGCAGTATGCTCTCCTCCGTCTCCAGGTACAATTCCAATCATCAATACAACACTGCACTATGACCAGGTTGACAGATTACCTTCTCAGCTGCTTCGTACCTCAATCGACAATACGAAGTGGCTTCCTCCCGATAGTAAGGTTTGATTCAATATCCAAACTCTCGAGAGCATAAGGAGAAACAATAAGAGATGGATCATGAAGATACCGACAAAGATGAGAAACAATGGAATACATTATGCACTCCAGAAAACTCCTCGGGAAAATCTAGGTGATAAGCTAAAGAATCAATCCTCTCTAAGATGCGGAAATGGCCAACGAACCAAATGATTACCGGATTCAATCCAACAAGATGGAAATCTGCAAAGTCGTCCGTAAGGGCAGCAAACTGAGACATTGCAATACTAGCTTGGATACAAAAGGTAAAGAAGATAGATAGAGGATTAAGACAAGACAAACAGAAGATAGATAGTGTCATAGTCTATGCTTCCTTTATTTTTACTGAAAACATTTATTACAACAATAAATGTTGTAACCTACGTTTTCGATACTTAACACACTCTAGGTTTTTATATTTAAAACCTTTGTTTACCTACAAAGAAACTAGCGAGCTATACATGCTCTATAATTCTTCAAAAAGAATTTCACTTCTAACAAAATTTACATCATATAAAAACCAATTTAAATTTCATACCACTTATGTTTTTCAAAAACCCAATATTTACTTCCTCAAATATATTAACAATTATATTTTTCAACTTTTCAATTCAAAAGTTTCATTTTTGGGTTAGACATAAAGTGGATTTTCTTTTTACTAAAACCTCCTATTCCTTCCAAAATAAAACACTCTCCCCGCTATCCCTAGGGGAATTCCCTACTTCCTATAACATATGGATACAAATTTCTTCTCAAAACATGGCTTATTTGTATGCTATAAATCGGTAGTAACATAGGGCTCAACATACTTGGGTCATCCCAAACCCAACTAGCAAACTAAGCACAAATATACTTCTAAAAAATTTCCATATTTTAAAATCTATTATTGGGGACTATTTGGATTTTTGTACATAATATATTTATATTTTATTCAAAAATACAAATACGTTCACTCACTATCTACCTAGAAATCCTAAACCTAGGCTCTGATACCAAATGTAACCACTTGATTTCCAGTAGGTCTGGATTTTTTGCAAAAATGCTAAAACCCAAGCCCACTGAAGCCCGAGTTGGGTATCTGGCATCCTGCAAATAGGCAAAGACAAATATATCAGAGCTCAATTAAATATCTCACAGTGGAATTGACTAAAATATAATAGTAAGTAAATACTCACCAATATAACAACACTTTCTAAACAAGCGTCTTAAAGTTGGTAATTCTCTGCCATCTAACTTACCTGTAGGATGTTATGAGGAGGGAGTTAGAACTAAAGTTCTGGTGAATGGATAAATTATACACTTCTAAGCTTAATTCTACATATACCATTTTATTTCCATTTACTGTTATATTAGGTTCATTAGGTTTATAATACTCTTGCCTCTGTGCGTGAATTGTACCCATCTACTCCTTAGTAGATTAAAACCTAATAACTGATATATATATATATAGCTATATGCCCAATGACCATATTGGTCCTTTATAGATGTAGTCGTAGACCACTATGGAACAAAGACGATGGAGTCCTTTGCGAGGAGGATACGGAAGGTACTATGGGTAGTACCTAGGAACCAAGCCCACTGAAATTCAGGGTGTTATAGGATTGGAGTTTCAGGAGAGGAGCTGGAGGCCCCGAAACGTATTCACATAGATGATTATTTTCCGTTGCATTTAGTTGTGTTTATCAGCGATTATAAGGACAGGTGTTATAACTGTCCATGCTGAATAAGTTAGTATACTCTGATTGATATCTATACTATAAACATTACAGTTTTTGTTTTATATAAAGATTTATTCTATATTATAGATTATTCATTTCTACTATGAGATTCTTTGTTGTTTGGTTTTCTTTC
Source organism: Allium fistulosum (assembly GCA_030737815.1). Lineage (NCBI taxonomy): Eukaryota > Viridiplantae > Streptophyta > Magnoliopsida > Asparagales > Amaryllidaceae > Allium > Allium fistulosum. Next base: position 518,843,658 of record CM060901.1, on the reverse strand, counting down.
TATCTTCTTTCTACTTTTCTTTTTCTTACTATCTGCCTTTCTGTTCAATTTGGACTGGACAAGTATGGTAAAGTGTAAGTTCGAACTGTACGGAAAAGTGGGTCGTGATAGTATCATTTATGATTCATTAGCATATCATTCAAATCTTAGTTATTGAATTTAACTCCCTAGTTTGTAAGAATTTTATTTAGTTAGATTTAGAAATAGAGTAAGAGTTAGTGTTAGAATTATAGTTTTAGTTGGTTATTTTTGTTGATGGCAAAGAGGGAGAACTATATAAAATCTAGGCATAGGTTAAGGGGGAGTTTTGTAACCTAGGGGGAGTTATATTATAAATTATATACACAGTTGTCATCATCAAAAGGGGGAGATCGTTAGTACCTTGGGTATTGGTTTTGATGATAACAACCATAGGACATAGTATAAAATATAGATACTATTGTTTTTATCAAGTTATATATAGTATATAGTGCAGGATATTAGACATGTATTAATTAAGAAGACTGCACAGTATCAAGATGCTGATATCAATAATAGATTCAAGATGTTGATATAGAGTTTCAAGAGTTCAAGAATGAAGACTCATGAGTATTGAATAGTTCAAGATTTCAATATATTCTAGATAAGAATTTAGGGTCATAGAATTATTGTTAAAACCTTAGCACTTTCCTAATCTCTCTCGTCTTCTCTAATTTTGTTTTACAATTGTTTGTCAAATATTCTATTTTTAAAATATTCTTTTCAAAATATTTCCCAAAATGATTTTCAAATCTCTTATACTTATAAAGATATTATTATAGTGTCTTTAAGTTTATATATGTTGAATTTTTGTTTATACTTTAATAATTTATACCTATGTTGATTTAATATATATTGCTTACATTGTATTAAATGTTCTTATTAAATATTTCAACATTATTTTATAACGTTTTATTAAGTTATATTTTGATTAAAATTTGTATAAACTATATTTAAATGATTCTACAAAGTATCAAATTATTTTACAAAGCAATGGATTTTCAAAATAATTTGTATAAAGTAATTTTCAATTTTGTGAAGTATATGTCGACATATCCAAATCCCATATGTCGACATACAAGCCGAAAATTTCAAATTTCAAATTTTTAAAGGAAGTGTATCTTCGTCGTATCTCTTCGCGAATGGACATGACCATTATTTCCCTATACATACTAGACTTCCAAACGAATTTTCATTAACTGCTTTCTTATTTTTCTCTCCTCTTTTCACTCTCTTGAATTCTAAAACAATTTCTATCGAAACCCGGCCAAAATTCAACCAGAATCAAATACAATCATTTCTAGTTTGATTCTCTTTCATATACTCTTTGATTTCTCTTATCTCTCTCAAAATCAAGTGCTATTCAAGAATTACAGGATTAACTTTAATTAAGATCAAAGATTTGAATCTGTAAACTCTATCAAATCATACTCTTATACTCAGTGATGTGCTTGGTATCCCTGAGATCCAAGTAGGTGTGATTGTAGCCTGTTTAAATCAATTGGGTGTGCTTAGTAGCCCGTAAATCAAGTGGGTGTGCTTGTGGCTCGGAAATCATGTGGCTCTACCTAGAGGTCGAGATTCTGGAGGGTGTGTCTCATAGCCTTGAAATTGAGATTGTATTTGCATTTACTAGTTAAAAAATAATCTGTACAAGGAATTGTGCGGGACAGGATGTAGGGTAACTCCAAACCAGTATAAAATTCTGGTGTGTTCTTTCCTTTTTACTTTTACTACATTTACTTTTACCTATACTTTGATTATGTGATTGTTAACTCCATCATTTCAAGTAAAATCATAAAGAATTTTAATAATATTTACATAATCCATTAAACATTATTCACACCCGTTTAGTGTTAATTTAGCCTTAAGATCCATATTCCGCTGATTCGCATTTAGTATCAGAGCATTGGCTTTCAAAATATTCATAACCTGATTTTTGAAAAAAAATTAATGGCAATTTTTGATAATATTTTTAACAATATTTTCGAAAAGATAATTTGCAAAATCATTATAATGTTGTCTCATAAATTTGCATCAGTTCATCATAAAAAGTCATGTGATCTTTTGAAAGAGTATGAATTGCAGGAACAAATGTGTTACATGAATTTTGATGAACAGACGCCTGATGATCAAACTCTACAGATCAAAAAGGACAAATAGATATTGGATAGTTGATGCTCAAGGCACATGACTGGAAATCCGGAGATTTTGAACGATATAGTTTACAAAGAGGGTGGATCGGTAAATTTTTGTAGACAACTCTAAAGGATATTGGATTGGTATCGGCAATGTTGGTAATCATAAAATTCTTATTATTTCTAATGTTTTGTTAGTTAGGAATTTAAAACATAATATATTGAGTATTAGTCAATTGTGTGATAAGGTTTTTAAAATTGAATTCGTAAAAGATAATTGCCACATCAAAGATAATGAGTCAAACGTTATCTTTGAAGGTATTAGGAAACAGGACTTATATATAGTACTTTAAGTAGAAAGACATTTTAATTATTCTTCTATATTCCAAATAACCAATACGATTTAAATAAGTAGAAAAAAATTTACCTCTAAAAGAAATTAACGGATGGTTTTCAAATTGAAAAGACACTTTAATTTTTGAAATGCCTTATGATTTTATCTTTAAAAATATCCTAAATTATTTATCTATTAAAAAAATTATATTTTTATTATAATTAATATTATGTATTAAAAGTTCTGAAAATGATTTCAAAGAAAAATACTAATTTTTAGATTTTGTAAAATTTTTACAAAATTAATTATGTACTTTGAAAATGAGGTAGAGAATACTGAATATAATAGTATGTTTTAAATCTTAGAGAATATAAATTAACAATGAAATTTCTTACATAAATATAAGATATATGTACTTGATTTTATAAAAAAAATTGAGCCAAAATTCAAATTATAACTATTTTATTATTTTGAATGAATAGACACTTAGTGGGTTACAACTAATATATTTTTTGGAGCTAAATTTAAATTTTAAAGATCTGTTAAATTAAATAATTTTTCAATAATGAAAATATATTCCAGATAACTATTAGTATATATAACTACATAAATTAAATAAATAAATAAAAATTTGAGTAATTTAAATTAATGAAACATATTTTTTGTAAAATTCAATCGACACTTCAACTACCAAGTTTTGCTTTTAATTTTTAAATTTTTTAAAAAACCCGGTCATGTCTCTTCGTGATTGGTTATATCTTTTCCCTAATGACTTTTATAAAGTGTTTCCTTTCTAATGACATCTCACTAATCATGTATCATGAATATATTAAATAGAAAATAATACCTTTATCCATGTGACGACCGCCCATGACCCCTGCACCGAATCTAGAGATAGTGCGCTGTAAAGTGTGCCAGGCGACCATGGACGATTGTCAGGGTAGATCAAAATAACAGGATCTATCGTATTACTCACAGCGCATGGACAAAATACAATAGAACATATGTATAGTGAAGCTTTACAGAATAAAATGCCATCATATAAAACTCCATAATAGTTGAATACAAGCATCCAAATAGTCAATACATCAAGCCTCACTACATAACACTCAGAGATTACACAAACAGCGGAACATCCAGTACATATAAGAAGATAATATGCAACCCTCTAGCTCGTCTTTGATATCATCATCGTGAGAAGAGAACAGCACCTGTCACCTGCTACCTAGTCTGCCCGTCCCAAAATGGACGAACAGCCCAAGGCAATAAGAATTAAAACATAAAGCCTTGAGTCAGACAACAGTCTTAGTGAGCAGTAGATTAACTAACAGCATACCAAAAGAGCATAAAGGAAAAAGGAATAGGAATACAACCCTCCCACTCCAACCTCATTCTACAGTGATAGCCCCCAGACACACACTAAGCAGAAGCAAACATAGCAGAGCATACAATTTAAAGTAAAGTAATTATCACTCGAGTCAAGGGCGATATTTTCCAAGCACAAACCCCCAAGGCCTAAACCAAGATCAGATAAGCACCCGGAAAACACTGCTCTTGAGACCGAATGACGATACAACCAACCATCCATGACTCTGGCTATCACTGTTATCATTGCTTCGATATCACCGTTAATTGAATGACCGGCACATTCTTTCAGCCGTCCGTCAAGGGCTAATGGAAACCCCGGTTCTAGACATAACTCCCGCACGTCGTCGCAGCCCGTGCCTAGGACTATCGAATCTGCCCAGAGTACTCGACCATCAACAGTTAGTCGTTGGGACTATCGAATCTGCCCAAACGTACTCTTGCTTAGAGCATGCTAGAACCTTCAACAACGATGCTATCCAAGCCTCCTAGTCATCCTCCTCGACGACTATTTCCATACTAGCTCAAGCGCCTCTCAAGCACCCATTACCCTTAACTCGAATCATATCACCGAGTTACCAACGTGCTTGGAATGATCCCGTCTGGATTAGACCAAGTCTTCATCACATGATGCCTCGCTTCATTACATCCTCGCAAAGCCTCATCTCAACATCACATCATCAAATCTATGCATAAGAGCTTCATCATCCCGCTACATATGCCACGAGCAGCTTTCCTAATTCAAGAGCCTTTCCCTTAGCTTTTGAATCGTCTTCGGTCTAAATCAAATCATCTATCATCTAATCCATAGCAATCAATCAGGTCAAACATTAATCCAAGCAATCAAACATTCAAATATGATCTAAGTAGACAATTATAACAATAATGGCATTTTCGTAATTAAAGAGTTAAAAGTCCCACAAGCATGAAAACATGAACAATATCTTTATAAACTTGATGAATGAACTTGCATAGGTTAACATGTGATAAAATGGATGTAACATCATCATGAACAATGAATCTATATGGATCTACACTTAGGATGAAGAAAATGCATGGAAACCACTACTTTAACACCAAATCGAGCCAACAATCCGATATACTCCTTTGGATCCGTGTGAGAGATAATCACCACTCACCAAATCTCCAAAACAAACCCAAATCAACACGCTTCAGATCTGGACAGCGAAGGATCAATCTCGATCTATCACTAATCCGCTTCAAACGATGAAATCTAACTTCAATGGATGAAGATCTTCAATCTAAGCTCTTGAATCTTCAACTTGGATGAATGGAAGCACTAGATTAGAGTGGAGAAAAGAAGTGAAGAAGTGTAGAAGTCGAGCTCTCAAAATGGCAGCACTTCGTCGCTTCGAAATCCGGATCCCAAAAAGTGAGAAAAACCCTTCCTATTTATAGCTGAAAATCTCTCTAAGTCGTAACTCGGCTATCTCCATAAGTCGTCTCCGACTTACGACCTAAGACCCCTCCGACCTAAGGACTACGACTTAACAACCTAAGCCACATCGACTTACGACTTAACAGAACTACCTATCTACGGCTTAGTGCTTCGCGACTTAACAGGTAGGCTACGACTTAGCAGATCAACTCTTAACTCGCTCACGACTTAACAACTACTAAGTCGCTCACGACCTAACACTTAGGCAAAAACCCAGCGACCTAACACCTTAACATTACAAAACTACTCACGCGACCTAACTGGGTTATGACTTAACTCCTTAAGTCGCTAACACGCTAACCCTCTAACTCGCTAGCTCGCTATCTCGCTAGCTCGCTAACTCGCTAGCTCGCTAGGTCGCAGACTTTCCTTAAGTCGCTCATGACTTACCACTTAACTCGGTCATGATCCTATAAGTCGCCAACTGTTCTTAAGTCGGCTACGACCTAAGCCTTATCCTGCGACCTACTTCCTACACGACATATGCTACCTAACGACATATCTCAAGGCCGTTAACTCTTAGGTCGTCTACGACCTAAACCCTTACCATCCATCATACGACCTAACTCCAAATCTTTAGGTCACCAATCCTAACATCCTATAGGTCGGTCACGACTTAGCTCTTAGGTCATTCACGACCTAGGACTTAGACAAATCATGCCTAAAATCTGAAACGACTAAAATGCTGAAACTTCCAGATTTTACGAACTTTTCGATCCGTAAAAATACGGGTCGTTACAATCCATGATTTCAACTTTTCTAAATGTTGATTTTACTTCTTTCACTCTTATTTTTTACTAACTTTACAATGAGATATTAACTTTATGGCTTCATGAAATTAATTAAATGAATTCAGAACATGTGACTAAGGCTCTATTGATAGATTCTTTTTATCAATAAGAACGCACCACATAATATGACACTTGTCACACAAATAAATAGTAACACAAATGCAAAATGACATGTGTCATTACACTTGTTATTTAGGAAATCATTATATACATGCATGATGCCAAGCGTCTTTACACATGTAATTCTATAATACACTAATAAGTGAAAGACTTAATATTACAAAATGCATTATGTCATAATATATTACATATAATAGTATCATGAATGAATTTTAGAACTCTACTTGTGTTTAAAAATAAAAGGTTTAGTAGAGTATCTCATTTTTTAAATTTTTATGTTTTTCATTATTTCTCTTCATTGTTTTTAAGTTATCTATGTATACTAACTATTGTAGAAAAATTAGGTCAAAAATCAATTATTTAAGTGTCAAAAACTAGTCGTAAAATTGGTGCAAAATCATATTAAAAATAGGCCCAGAACTTTACATAGCATTTCTGAAATGTAATATATGCTTTTGTAACACTTTTTGCTTGCTGCGAATTGTTTAAATAGCATTTCAGTGCTTTGAAACATACTAAGGTGTTTCAGAGACGTTTTGTAGCACTTGATAAATGCTGCAGTTCATGGTTTAGAACGTTTTGAATACATTTTGCAACAGAAACTTTTTACAGCATTCTAGAATTGTCTTTTCTTTTTGAAACTTTTAATTGTATAAAAATGATATTTAATTTAATAATTTTGCTCTAGTCTTTTTAGAGTTGTTTTCTAACTTATATTAGAATGTTTAAAAGTTGATTCTTGTTTATTGCATTTTTAATAATTAATTATAAAATTTTCAAGTAAAAAGGATTTTAATACAAAACATGTTTATTTTTAGTTTTCCAATCTTTGTTTTTTTATAATATTCTATTATGGTATATTTTTAAGTAAGTTAAAAGTGTTTTAACATATCTATAAGTATTTAAAAAAAAATTTGTAGGTTAAGTATCTTATAAATGTAGTAATGGAAGTTTGGATTTTTAACACTTAAGATGAATTATTTTAAAGAAACTAAATAAAGAGGTTAATAAGTTTATAAAATCATATTTGATCGTATACATAGTTACACTTATCAAACATTGTGGTTAGTCTACAATAAATTTTGTAATTAATATGGTTTGCAATGTAAATATATGAATTTGTATAATAAATCTAATATAAGAATTTCTTTGTAAATTTTGGATGCTTAGGTTTATGCAATAATAATATTTATATTAAATCATCTTCCATACTTTCCTAATTGAATTTTGATTATACACACACACATATCATCTAGTTTATATTATTTTAAATACATTAGGCATTGGTTTTGATGTATTTATCATCTTACTTAGGAGTTTATTCCCAGTATTTTTTTAATGATTATAGTATCCGACATTCATATTTGATAGAAATTAAATAAATAGTTTAACTTATATTTGGTTTGTTTAATGACTTTAATATCTATTATTAATCATCATGCATTTATATAGTTAAATACGTATTAGTTAGCATTCTAATATGGTTATATTATCATATTTATCATTATATATTTTAATATATATCATAATATACCACTTATATCTTATATTAATTATCATTTATATCCCATGTTAATCATCATTCATATCATATATTAATCATCATTTTTATGTCATAATTTCTCATTATATATCACATATTACATATTTACAATATCATATTCAATGTATCATTTATGATTCATTGGCATACCATTCATATCTTAGTTATTGAATTTAATTCTCTAGTTTATAAGAATTTAATTTAGTTAGATTTAGAATTAGAGTAAGAGTTAGTGTTAGAATTATAGTTTTAGTTGGTTATTTTTGTTGATGACAAAGGGGGAGAAATATATAAAATCTAGGCATAGGTTAAGGGGGAGTTTGTAACCTAGGGGGAGTTATATTATAAATTATATACATAGTTCTCATCATTAAAAAAGGGGAGATTGTTAGTACCTTAGGTATTGGTTTTGATGATAACAACCATACGACATTATATAAAATATAGATACTAATGTTTTATCAAGTTATATATAGTATATAGTGCAAGATATTAGACATGTATTGGTTAAGAAGACTGTACAGTATCAAGATGTTGATATCAATAGTAGATTCAAGATGTTGATATAGAGTTTCAAGAGTTCAAGAATGAAGAATCATGAGTACTGAAGAGTTCAAGATTTCAAGGTATTCCAAGAAAGTTATAGAGTCATAGAATTAATGTTAAAACCTTGATAACACTTTCACGTTCTCTCTCGTCTTCTCTAATTTTGTTTTAAAATCATTTTTCAAATATTCTATTTTTAAAATAGACTTTTCAAAATATTTCCAAAATGTTTTTCAAATCTCTTATACTTTAAATTTTTATTTTAGTGTTTTTAAGTTTATATATATTGAATTTTTGTTTATACTTTAATAATTTATAACTGTATTGATTATATATATATATATTATTTACATTATATTGAATATTCTTATTAAATCTTTCAAAATTATTTTATAAAGTTTCATTAAGTTATATTTTGATTAAAATTTGTATAAACTATATTTAAAAGATTCTACAAATTATCAAATTATTTTACAAAGCAACGGATTTTCAATATAAGTTTTATAAAGTATTTTTCAATTTTGTGAGGGATATGCCGACATATCCAAATCCCATATGTCGACGTACTAGCCGAAAATTTCAAATTTTGAAAGGAAGTGTCTTTCATCGTATCTCTTTACGAACGGACATGACCATTGTTTCCCTATAAATCTAGACTTCCAAATGAATTTTCATTAACTGCTTTCTTATTTTTCTCTCCTCTTTTCACTCTCTTGAATTCTAAAACAATTTCTATCGAAACTCTGCCGAAATTCAACCGGAATCAAACTCAATCATTAGTAGTTCGATTCTCTTTTATATACTCTCTGATTTCTCTCCTCTCTCTCAAGATCAAGTGTTATTCAAGAGTTATATGATCAATTGTAAGCAAGATCAAAGATCTGAGTCTGTGAGCTCTATCAAATCATACTCTTGTACTCGTTGGTGTGTTTAGTATCCCTGAAATCCAAGTAGGTGTGATTGTAGCCTGTTTAAATTAATTGGGTGTGCTTGTGGCTCAGAAATCAAGTGGCTCTGCCCAGAGGCCGGGATTTTGGAGGGTGTGTCTTGTAGCCTTGAAATTGAGATTGTATTTGCATTTACTAGTTGAAAAGAAACCGTACAAGTAATTGTGCTGGATTGGATGTAGTGTAACTCCGAACCTATATAGAGTTCTGGTGTGTTCTTTCCTTTTTACTTTTACTGCATTTACTTTTATCTGTTCTTTGATTCTGTGATTGTTGCTTTGATTGTTAATTCCATTATTTCAAGTAAACTCTTAGAGAATTTGAATAATATTCGTATAATCCATTAAACACTATTCACCCCCCTCTAATGTTAATTTAGCCTTAAGATCCCTATTCTGGTTACTCACATTGTCTTCATGAAAGTTATTAAGAAATTACTATAGTGCAGAGTTTCGAATATCAACTGCTATGTGAGTTACCCAGTCTCTACACATGATGTCGAGCCACTAAAAAAGCGCTACCGAATTATAATCAAGATAGGGTTAACGGAACCCTCTGATTCGAACTCAGGATACGTGTCAACCATCTCACGTAGTTGACACCACTATAAATAGGCGCCCATCGCTACCAACACTAGGGAAAATTCTTCCTTTCTCATTTCTTACATTTTCAAAGTTGTAACCCTAAATCAAAATGGGGATTTTAGAGTCGATTGTACATTATTGACTTTTTGCGCATAAGGACTTGGACAATGAACTTTGCATAGCACACTGCAATGGAATAAAGATAATTGTACGATTATGGAATTTATGACATACATATGCTTGTACTTAACTTGGACTATGGACGTGTATATTTCATCCTTTAGGACTTGGACTTGAATTCAAACGTGCATATCATTAATTTGAACAAGGCCACATAAGCCCTTTGCCTAAACGAATGTTTGCCTTGCATATGACTATTATACCCATTGGTATATGGACAAAGGATTATGATATAAGTAAATTGCCTATTTCGCCCATTAAGCAATGGCTGTTGCACATTCAAGCGACTTGCCTATTTTACCCTTGGGTATATGACTTGATTTTTCAAACAACTTCATCACTTTATTTAAGCTCATGGGATATATTGAGTTCACTTCAAATAATACCATCTTATGCAACATCTCAGATGTTGAACCAATTTTTGGTTCAACATTTTTGCGCTAGAAGGAGGGCTCGAACCTCTATGTCATCATTTCCTTGCTTTAAGAGTTAACAATGTGATATTTATTTCAGGAAAATAGTGAAGACCAAGAAAGTTAATGTTCTAAATAAAGTTGTATAACAGACAGCCCCGGATGACACCATCACTCAAAACTTCAACTTGGAAAATACAGAGATTGTGATCAGTTGAAGCTCAACACTTGAAATTGATCGGAAAGAGGCAAAAGAATTAAAAGGTGAAGATTAGAAAGATGTAAATTATTTTGATGAGCTTTAGAATGATTTATATATAAAATTGAAATTATTCTTAAGAAAGTATGTGAATAGTGATTATTTAGAAAGTGATGATTTCTGGGATTGTTTAAGCCAATATACTTTTAAAAATGTATGTGTGTGTATACACACACATACACGGTTATAGAATATTTGAAGGATTTTTATAGAAGGGTGTCTAAAATATATATGTAAAAGTGATGGTTTATTGGGAAGTTTAGTAAAAAGAAAATATTTTGGAATGATAGTAAGATAAATGTGTTTTGTTTACTGTATAATAATTATTATTAACAAAATTGAAAAAGTGTATTTTGTCAAAATGATTTTGGAAGTAATATACCTTTAGTAATTAATTATTTTTAAAAACAAAAGGGAATTTGTTTTTTCAAGTTATTTGGGTGTATATGTTTAGAAGTATCTGAAGTGAATTATATAGAAAGGGAAATTTTGGTATTTTGTTATATAAATGAATTTAGCAAATCGATATTTTAATGATAAATATTTGAAGGATTATTATAAAAGATAACTCCGGGTTGGTTAATCATTTCTTGATAGTAATATTTTAAAAGGAAAAATTGATGGTGAATAAAAGTTTCAAAATATTAATTTTGGAATTTCAAGTCATGGCTTTGGGAAATATTTTAGAGTTGAAAATCCTTATGGGAAAAGTAAGATTATTTAGATTTGTTGTGTAACGACCCAGTATTTCGAACCATTCAAATCGACAATCATCCACACATGTCGGACTTGAATTGCTCAAAACAACATATTGCTAATTTATATTTGGCAAAACATAGCATATAAGTAAATAAATCAATCATAGAATCACAGGCATAGAGTATTACAACAATAAGCAGCGGAATAGATAAATAATAGTTCATGAAGCAACTATATTAACATCGGAGTTTAAAAAAATACAACAGAAATCTCAAATATAGAATAGTCTCAAATACAAATGTAACTAACAAGACTGAACATAAATAACTGGAAATGTAATGACCCACTATTTTGGACCATTCAAATCGACAATAATTGTAACATTCCCCCTTTTGACCGCCTCCAGTCGGTAATTAAACCAACTCGAAACGTTCAAAAAGACGAATTGTTATTTAGTTTATAAGGTTTAAATAGAATCAGCCACAGAAACACAGATAATAACAATCAATTAAAACAAATGAATCTTTATTTCATTACTATAAATCTTTTTATATACATCAGAGTTTATACAATTTTAATACTGATACAGCGGAATATCTTAAAATACAATTTTCTCGAAATAAATGATTCTTTACTCTCTCTCTAACTTCGCTGCTCGAAAATCTTCAAGCTGTAGAAATACTCGGTCTGACCCGAGTATTATATTCAAAAGAAAATAATACACAGGTCAGTCTAATTCAAACCAGTTTATTAGTGCATAGAGGCAATAATAATTTAAATAGATGACAGTCACAATAATTCTCGTCTATCCGACTCTTTAAACAAAGAAACCGGATAACGAAAATTTTAACACTAAACAGTGTTAAACAATAAATCAGCAGATTTAAATCATCAACAGAGATAAATAAACAATTTATCAATCGACTAAATCAATTTAAAACAATTGAAATTGTTACTTTAAAACCATCAAAACTCGATTGGCTGCCGTACACACGTGTGCATTCATACACGTGTGCACTGCCCCGCCAACTCGTGTGCATAGATAACGGTGCAACATGCAACTGCTACAAAATATACAGAGGCAACGTCACATAACCAAACTGCAACAAGATCAATATGTCCAAACTGTATGCAATGGATGCAGACGTACAAGTGCAGCTCAACACAGTGAAACAAGTTCAAGTGGCAACATGAAACTTCGAACATGAATATACATGTATGGTGATACAGCAACACATGGATGCAACTCGACAACAGAGTAACAAAAGATTAGCGTCAATGCATACTGGAATGAATGCATCAAAGTGACAATACAGAACAGCATATATTGAAGTACATCAACCAATCAACAACAGCTACAACAACACAGTGAACTCAGGCATGAACCAGTGATGTGCCACGACAACAAATTGAATGCAGACAGGTCTAACAAACTGGACAATATACAAGATCATCAAAGTGTACACAGTGAAGTACAACAGTGAAGGCTACAGGTCACAGTGAAATGAATATCAGACTTCAATATCAAATGGAACAATGAATCAATTCATATGCAATCAGGACTAGGTGGTACAAAGAATGGCCATACACATATATACATACAAGGATGTAAGTATACAAATGATCAGCCCCCAAGGTACAATGCAACTACAAAGAAGACAGAACACATGCACAACTTCAAATATGTGCAAGCTACTTGTATGAAATGCAGACAGGTCAAAGTTAAGTGCAAATATCAACTTGGATACACATGGAAATGCATATGCAACTTGACAGTAACAGGGCCACAAGACCACCAAGTTCACAGTCGAATATCATATCAATAATACAACATGGCAATGCAGACTCTAGAATGAAGACCACTTCATATAAAAGAAGACTCCAAATAATACAATTTGGCAACAGTTAGGGTACCCCCAAAGCAATGCAAACATGAAGTACAGGTAAACAAAATTATGCAACAGATTGCCTGAACTAACTCATTTACATCAAAACTTTATATGGCAAAACAAATTGAATTCCACTATATAGGAAACCACACTCACGTGTATAATAATGCACTATCTCTTTTAAAAATGTGATGACTTCTACAATCTCAAGTGAACAGGAATGCAACTACAATGCAAACAGTGAATAGCATGGAAATGTCGAATGCATGAACAATGAATCTAACAATGCAACAAGCCCCAAGGGTTAGACTAATGATCCATGTATTCGAACTCAGAAAAGTACAACACCATACAAACTACCAATACATGAGGGATATGACGATGAAGACTGCAAGTCAAGTGCCAGTGGACCATATATAAGGAATGCAAATTTTGACACACGCAAAAACTACACACTGGACAGCATGTCAAAGAAACAAGTGATACCCCAGAGTACACGTGAACTACATGCCTCGAAGAACAGGCGGTAAAGGAGACAAACACGTGATATACACTTGAGTGCAACAGTGGATAAAGTAAGTGCAGATTAACTTAAATAATGCAAGCAAAGCTACCACTACAGGGCTGTTTCGAAGACCAGTGAACAACAAAGGAAACCAAAATTCGACAGATTATGAGTGTGAACAAGTACATATATGAATGCAGTAAAACTCGAGATAACAATATATGCAAAGTACCCTACTGGGATGAACTTCCAAAAATCAACACTGATATCACCATTCGAATAGTACGAGTAAAATGATCAGGAGTAATATCAGTGGTGAACAAAACAACTGCAGTGGAATGCAACTCAAAGTCATAGACGAAACGTGTTCAAATATCGTGAAATAGATTTTAAACCAACAATTTAAAACGAACGAAAAAAAATCACAATTTAAACAAGCCAAAACCAAACAGTGGTGACTACGAAAAAACAAGCAGCAAAAATCATCTCTAGCATCTGAACAAAATCGTATGGCCGAAGCCCAAAAGAACGAAGTCAACCAGTTACTCAAGCAACAAAACCCCAAATTGGAACATCCAGGAGATCAGGGTCTCTAATTTAGATGTGAGTAGATAGTACTACTCACCTTAGATCGGAGAGGTCGCGCGCGAGATAATCGAAGACGAAGCCCTAGCAAGCATCGAAAGAACGAACGAAAGCCCCAATTTTTTTCTGAAGCCCTAAATTTCCAAATCGGAGGAAGAAAGAAACTCGTGGCCGCCATTTTTATTTCTCGTCGTATATTTTTTTTCCGATTATTTGTGAAGTGAGGGGGCGTGGGTTTTACAGAAGATAAGGGAAACGGGTATGGGTTGTATGTGATTGAAGTATGGGCTGAGATATGGGTTAGACGTGGTATAGGGTATGGGGTATATTATTGTTTTTATTATTTCTCTTTATTCAAAATTTGTTTTGTTTACCTTCTTTACTTTGTTTTGTTTTTAAATTATCATGTTAAAATTTAGCTATGTGTATTTATTTTATTTTTGTATTAATAAAATTTAACAAAAGAATTTCAATCGATTTACAATTTCCAATTCAAATTTAACAACCAGTATTAGTTTGTCAATTGACGAAGATTTTATCGTTATAAAAATTCCAACAACAAACAGAAATTTAACTGTCAACATAGATCGTTTATTGATGATTAAAATTTTGGGCAAAACCCCAGTTGTTACAGAAATTCAAATTGAATTCAATTAAATTTTTATACGCGTTTATACGTCGTGTATTCACGAAACAATTCCGATAAATACGAAATTTGAAATCCTGTAATAATTCAATATTACAGACCCAATGGAACTGGTTTCGTTAAATTCCGAGACTGTGCCTCGGAATGCTATTTTTAAATTCAACTTAAACGATAATATTTCAAAATTGAACAAATCGCTTTTAAAATCAATTCTGAAGCTTCTATTATCTTCAGTATTATCTATATGAATTTTTTCCAAGCCTTTAAAATATTTTTAACCGGCTTAAAATCGAAGATTCAAATTTTATTCAACTTTCAATAGATTAAATTCAAAAAATTAAATCGCCAATTCATTCTGATAATTTGAAATTCAAGTCAAACCATCATCCAAATATTTAAAATTAATTAAATATTTTCAATTTAAATTGTTCAAAATTCAGGGTCGTTACAAACTCCCCTCCTTAAAAACTTTTCGTCCACGAAAAGGAAAGGTTGCGAAAATTTCATCGATATTTATACTCTACTCAATTTTTCTAAGCTTGAAACTCAATACAAATAAATGAATATAAGATTCATTCCATTTGTTTAATCTCACTAGTTCTGTTTATCTTCTCTTTTATTCAATGATTTCTACAATCATTGATTTCTAAAATCAAAACGCAAAAGTCTTTTGCTATATTTTTAATTTACAACACTCAGATTCAAACTTAAAATTCTTCACGTTAGAGATTTATATAATATATCTCTTCCAAAGCTGTGGACTTTCAAAACATTACAAAGATCCTCTTCCTTAGTTTATTAGGTAGGAATTTTGTAATTTTAATTTCAAATCATTGATTTGCTATTTACAGTCTGAAAATACTTGCTAACTCGAAATTTAACAAGTCCATCTTCGTTCTCACAGACATTAGACATACGCTGGCCAGGCGCAAGTCTAAAAATCTCCAAGTACTAAATATACTTGCTTCAATTCCCAGTGAAAATACTTTTAAAAATTCTTTTAAAAATGGATATGGAAAGCACGTTCCCCCATGGATTACAGTTCCACCCGGCGGTTACGCTACTATCCCAGTAGAGTCGCTTGTGGCTGTAGATTTCTCATCTCTTAAATTTCGCCATGGTTGTCGCCATAGATTGTAGTACACACGGCGGTTACGCTACTATCCCAGTAGAATCGCTCGTGTCTGTAGGGATCACGCCCCTCAAATTTCGCCTGGCATTAGATTGCAGTTTACCCGGCGGTTACGCCACTATCCCAGTGGAATCGCTTGTAACTGTGGGCATCTCGCCCCTCAAATTACGCTAATCATCAATCAAATCTAATCTCATCGCGATGATCTATCGCGAAGGATTTCCGATTCAAATAGTCACTCTGACTAAATGTAAATTCTACGTAGCTACGAATTTCAAATGGACACTCTTCACGAGTTCCAATACCTTCTCTAATAATAAATGGAAGGTACTTTTCCACATCCTCAGTTTAGAAAACATAATATCATATATGTAGTACTTTCATTTCACATTTCGTACATATAACATCTATGTAAACATACATAAGATTTCCATAACAATGTCTTTCTAAACTAACAGTTTCAAATTTACCGCATTCATATATATAAGTTCTGAAAACTTACATATCTCATATTCATAACAAAATAGAGGATTTCAAAATTTTCCTCTAAGTCGATTTGGAAATTTAAGGTTCTCTCAAACCTAATTCATATTCATAATTCCATTTATTATCGACTTTCACATTCAATTTGGATTACACGCTACATCGTCAATTCTCAACACAGAATTGATGTCTATCGATATATAACCTCTGAGCTCGTACGTCTCAGAGAAGGGTGTTAAGCTAAGAGAATAAATTCTCCGCCACCAACAGATATATATTTAATAGAGATCAATTGCTATGTCATCAATTCACAATGTTAGACATACAATCCAAATCATCATCTGAAATTCAAAGCTCAACTTATATTGTCTTTGATGTCGAAGTTAAACTCAATTTTAACTTAACGATTCAATCCTTTTGAAATATTTCAAATTGAACAAATTGTTCAAATTTCTCATTTAACTTTTCAACTTCGACTTCAAAAATGAATTTCAAATCATTTATCCCTTACGGAATATATTCACAACATTTCATATTTGGAAAAACATTTCCATACTTATTTAAAAATAAGTAATTCACAAATCCATTTATTTTCAACATTTGAAAATATTCGATATACTTTAATCAAAATTAAGTATATATTTCATCTTTTAAGGAAATCATTCTCTTTCACATTTTCATTTGAGTTAAAACGAATGTTACGTAAAACATCGTTACGACAACTCAAAATCACTAGTATAGGGATTCGAAATTTAGATAAATGTATAAATCCCAATACTATACAAAACATTTCCTTTCGGAAATCATTTACTATAACAACAGTGTTATAGTCCACCATTTCCTTATATTCGAAAACGTCTATTTCAACAATGAATGTTGAAATCTATGGTTTCGATATTCAATGCCTTTGAAAACATCTTTTTAAAACAATTACTTCGTTTTAAAATATCACTTTCCCAAAACATGTCCATTTTATTCAATAATATATTCACTGTCCAAAATTGTGAATATACATCTTTTAACAAACTATACAGAATTTTACTTATCAAAATAAGTCAGTTTCGAATTTATAAACAACGTTTATAAATTCTATTCCTATTCATAAAAACTTCAATTTATAAAAATTGCTTTATTAACCCATTCCTTTATAACTCAATTTTATATCAGAATTTTAATTTACAAGTAAATTACTTATAAATTCTTTTATTTTGCAACTTCGATTCATTTTATAACTTCACAATTTTAATTCTGAAACTTTTCATCCACTTATGAAATCCATTAAATATTTCACTTTTAACGCTTATACAAATCATTTTATAATTCCAATATAATATCAATCTTTTCAAATCTTCTATTTAAACCGTTTATAATAATTCAAAAATTCCAATTTAAACTATTATATAAATTTATCAGTTTTCCATTTCCAAGATAATCTACTAGTTCTTTAGTAAATCATTCATCGACTTGGTTTCCAATTTAATCACATTTGATTCATTCACATTGGATTTTCTACTAACATTCATTCATATTCAATTAGTTCACATTCACTAATTTATATTCAAGTTAGTTTGCTTCAATTCAAATCAAATTTGGTTCTATTTAGATTTCTTACCTTTCAATTTGAATTCAATTTACATAGCTTTCAATCCATTAATACAATTTCATTAACACTTAATGAATTTCTATACGATCAACTGGCAACCAATGCACATTTAACCAAATTTATTTACTTTGCTTATATTCAATTTGGTTCAACACACTTAATTTTAATTGGTTTATATTCTAATTCAGATTGAATTCTTATACTCATCATATTCACAATTCACTTTTACAATTAAAGTTGAATTTCGTTTATATAACTCAAATTCATATTCATTCTTCACTTTATCAATTCATTTTGATATCAAATTCAACCTCATTCAACATTACTTAAGTCATGTTTCATTTTATCTTCACTTGGCTTATTTTCACCATAAAACTTAAGTTCGTCTCTAAGTTATTTGAAATTCTATTTTATTTAACTTTAGTAAAAGTCAAATTCATATCACATTTCAAAATTCAGATTTTGTTTTACTTAACAAAACCGTTTAACCATTTAAAAACTAGTTTGACTTAAATTTTCTCATTTTATAAGTTAAACAACTTATAAATTTAAACTTTCCAATTCATATCATATAATCACTTATCTTTTAAGTTTAAATTTCCATCTCAATAATTTATCTAATCCAGTTCAATTTATTTAACTTCCTTTAGTTAAATTTCAAATCATATATTTATTAATACTAATTCAATTCAATTTAACTATTCTTTTAGTTAAAAATCTTAATTTTCAAAAACAATTTTATACTTCTTTGGATTTGAAAACATTTTCTTTTCAAAGTGTTTCTAGTAACTATTCATATTAAACATCATAAACTAAGCTTTGTGTAAACCAAAGCTCTGATACCACCTTGTAACATTCCCCCTTTTGACCGCCTCCAGTCGGTAATTAAACCAACTCGAAACGTTCAAAAAGACGAATTGTTATTTAGTTTATAAGGTTTAAACAGAATCAGCCACAGAAACACAGATAATAACAATCAATTAAAACAAATGAATCTTTATTTCATTACTATAAATCTTTTTATATACATCAGAGTTTATACAATTTTAATACTGATACAGCGGAATATCTTAAAATGCAATTTTCTCGAAATAAATGATTCTTTACTCTCTCTCTAACTTCGCTGCTCGAAAATCTTCAAGCTGTAGAAATACTCGGTCTGACCCGAGTATTATATTCAAAAGAAAATAATACACAGGTCAGTCTAATTCAAACCAGTTTATTAGTGCATAGAGGCAATAATAATTTAAATAGACGACAGTCACAATAATTCTCGTCTATCTGACTCTTTAAACAAAGAAACCGGATAACGAAAATTTTAACACTAAACAGTGTTAAACAATAAATCAGCAGATTTAAATCATCAACAAAGATAAATAAACAATTTATCAATCGACTAAATCAATTTAAAACAATTGAAATTGTTACTTTAAAACCATCAAAACTCGATTGGCTGCCGTACACACGTGTGCATTCATACACGTGTGCACTGCCCCGCCAACTCGTGTGCATAGATAACGGTGCAACATGCAACTGCTACAAAATACACAGAGGCAACGTCACATAACCAAACTGCAACAAGATCAATATGTCCAAACTGTATGCAATGGATGCAGACGTACAAGTGCAGCTCAACACAGTGAAACAAGTTCAAGTGGCAACATGAAAATTCGAACATGAATATACATGTATGGTGATACAGCAACACATGGATGCAACTCGACAATAGAGTAACAAAAGATTAGCATCAATGCATACTGGAATGAATGCATCAAAGTGACAATACAGAACAGCATATATAGAAGTACATCAACCAATCAACAACAACTACAACAACACAGTGAATTCAGGCATGAACCAGTGATGTGCCACGACAACAAATTGAATGCAGACAGGTCTAACAAACTGGACAATATACAAGATCATCAAAGTGTACATAGTGAAGTACAACAGTGAAGGCTACAGGTCACAGTGAAATGAATATCAGACTACAATATCAAATGGAACAATGAATCAATTCATATGCAATCAGGACTAGGTGGTACAAAGAATGGCCATACACATATATACATACAAGGATGTAAGTATACAAATGATCAGCCCCCAAGGTACAGTGCAACTACAAAGAAGACAGAACACATGCACAACTTCAAATATGTGCAAGCTACTTGTATGAAATGCAGACAGGTCAAGGTTAAGTGCAAATATCAACTTGGATACACATGGAAATGCATATGCAACCTGACAGTAACAGGGCCACAAGACCACCAAGTTCACAGTCGAATATCATATCAATAATACAACATGGCAATGCAGACTCTAGAATGAAGACCACTTCATATAAAAGAAGACTCCAAATAATACAATTTGGCAACAGTTAGGGTACCCCCAAAGCAATGCAAACATGAAGTACAGGTAAACAAAATTATGCAACAGATTGCCTGAACTAACTCATTTACATCAAAACTTTATATGGCAAAACAAATTGAATTCCACTATATAGGAAACCACACTCACGTGTATAATAATGCACTATCTCTTTTAAAAATGTGACGACTTCTACAATCTCAAGTGAACAGGAATGCAACTACAATGCAAACAGTGAATAGCATGGAAATGTCGAATGCATGAACAATGAATCTAACAATGCAACAAGCCCCAAGGGTTAGACTAATGATCCATGTATTCGAACTCAGAAAAGTACAACACCATACAAACTACCAATACATGAGGGATATGACGATGAAGACTACAAGTCAAGTGCCAGTGGACCATATATAAGGAATGCAAATTTTGACACACGCAAAAACTACACACTGGACAGCATGTCAAAGAAACAAGTGATACCCCAGAGTACACGTGAACTACATGCCTCGAAGAACAGGCGGTAAAGGAGACAGACACGTGATATACACTTGAGTGCAACAGTGGATAAAGTAAGTGCAGATTAACTTAAATAATGCAAGCAAAGCTACCACTACAGGGCTGTTTCGAAGACCAGTGAACAACAAAGGAAACCAAAATTCGACAGATTATGAGTGTGAACAAGTACATATATGAATGCAGTAAAACTCGAGATAACAATATATGCAAAGTACCCTACTGGGATGAACTTCCAAAAATCAACACTGATATCACCATTCGAATAGTACGAGTAAAATGATCAGGAGTAATATCAGTGGTGAACAAAACAACTGCAGTGGAATGCAACTCAAAGTCATAGACGAAACGTGTTCAAATATCGTGAAATAGATTTTAAACCAACAATTTAAAACGAACGAAAAAAAATCACAATTTAAACAAGCCAAAACCAAACAGTGGTGACTACGAAAAAACAAGCAGCAAAAATCATCTCTAGCATCTGAACAAAATCGTATGGCCGAAGCCCAAAAGAACGAAGTCAACCAGTTACTCAAGCAACAAAACCCCAAATTGGAACAGCCAGGAGATCAGGGTCTCGAATTTAGATGTGAGTAGATAGTACTACTCACCTTAGATCGGAGAGGTCGCGCGCGAGATAATCGAAGACGAAGCCCTAGCAAGCATCGAAAGAACGAACGAAAGCCCCAATTTTTTTCTGAAGCCCTAAATTTCCAGATCGGAGGAAGAAAGAAACTCGTGGCCGCCATTTTTATTTCTCGTCGTATTTTTTTTTTTCCGATTATTTGTGAAGTGAGGGGGCATGGGTTTTACAGAAGATAAGGGAAACGGGTATGGGTTGTACGTGATTGAAGTATGGGCTGAGATATGGGTTAGACGTGGTATAGGGTATGGAGTATATTATCGTTTTTATTATTTCTCTTTATTCAAAATTTGTTTCATTTGGTTCAAATATTTAGTATAATTTAGCCATTTGGTTCATTATTATCAACTACAGCATTTACAAATGTTGTATTATCATTTACATTAGAATTTATAGCATTTCAGAAATGCAGTTAATTAACTTCAAATATTTAGTATAATTTCACAAAAAATTATATTTTTATATAAATCATTTTTAACTTATAAAATCATATAATTTCACTTTTAAAACAATCATTTAAATACCCTTATATTCATGATTTTATAAAGTTAAACCTCCATTCAAAAATCAAAATTTAATAATAATTCACTTATTAAATTCCAATATTAAATTATAAATTCATTAAATTAAATTAACTTAACACTTAAGTTTAAATTTTCAAATATAACTTAATTTCATTTTTATTTACTTAACTTAAAATTCACTTTTAAGCTGTAACGACCCAGAATTTTTGATAATTAAAATTCGAATATTTAATTGATTTTTAATATTAATAAATGAATTTAATTAGTCGAATAATTTATTTAAAGGATATTGGATTTAATTTGGTCAATTAAATCGATAATTTAATGATTGAAATTCCAGAGATAATTGAAAATCGAGTTTAAAATGATTGAAATTGATTAGGAAAATTTTATTTAATCATACTGGAGTTATATAAAGGTTATAGAACTTTTAAAATTGAATTTGGAGTTAATCTGTGAAAATTGAATATTTTAATATTTAATTATCGACTGAAACATAGCCAATTTTTGAACAGTCTCAGAATTGAACGAAACCAGTTTCATCGGATCCGTAATGTGATATTATTGCATGGTTTCAAATTTCGTAAATATTGGATTTACCATTTGTCCGGTACGAATTAAAACGCCTTGAAATCGATTTAAATCGGTTTAATTTAAATTGATCGTTTATTGTCATATCTCACACAGACAATCGAATTAGCTTCCGAAACCTGTTCCATTGTGTTCGGAACGCGGGGTAAACCCTAGAAACGTTAGCCGGCACGCTCGATTTGGAGTTCGGAAAATCCGGGGTGAATAGTGTTTTGAGACGTTTTCTATAAAAGCCCTTCCTATCTTCAATTTTGCAACCAAAATGAAAACCTAACCCTAATTTTCGTTCCAGCTGCCATTCACAATTTCAATGGCCAGAAAACTCCCAATCTCTTCCTCCGATTTCTCAAAATCTATACATTGAATTGAAAACTTATCAACTAGCAAAATGTAGAGGACTACGAGATCTTGTATATCAACGGTGGTGATCGAGTATTACGCGGCAGATCATCGGCAAATTGCCTTCAAAGGCGATGGCTTTAGGTCACGTTTTCTGGCCGGTGGTGGCGCTAGGGGGGTGCGGTCGGAGGCTGGGGGGAGCTCTCGCGAGGGCGCACGTAATGGCGCCATCTGATCGTCGGAGGAGTCGTCGTGGCTGCGTGCGACATTAGGGTTTAAGGGCGGCAGTTCGATGTTCTTGAACGCGACCTGGAAGAAACGCGCGCGCGTGAGGAAGAAGCAAAGGGACGGTGATGATGTTAGGGTTTGGAAATAAATGGCCAGATCTGATTGGGGTATAAAAGTATTAAAATAAATTTGTAAAATTTGTTATATTTAAAATTTGATAATCTTTAAACTATCATATCTACTTGATACGAGGTCGGAATTCGACGAGATTTTTTGCGTTGGAATCGTTTCGACGAGCACTTCGCGATGCAACTAGATTGGAGTCGTTTGGAGCTAGTTTGAATTTCGGGTAAAATTAAACGCGCGTTTAATTTTATTCGAAATAAACGCTGGAATCAGAATTAAAATCAAGGTGAGATCTTCCTCACTCAAAATTAAATTTGAATTAACAGTTATTGATTGATGATTGACTGTTTGGATGTGATATTAGATATAGTAGGATATATATCTATATATAGCAATATATACATATTGGCATATGTATATATTGAATTGATTGATTTCCCGCCTCGTATAGCGGATGAGACCCTATTGCGCCGTTAGTAAGCGGATATTTTTAAAAAACCCATATACCGCGATATTTCACCTCGAAGTGGAATTGGTATTGTGCTAACGTCTGTGGATGCAGGGAAACAGGTTGGAGGGATTGTAACGACCCGTAAATTTTAATAATTTTTATGACGTAATTAATTGAAATTTTGTGAAATTTTAAACAATAAAATTTGAAAATAAAAATTTACTATTTGGAATACGTCTATTTTAATAGAGCAACTGGTAAATTTTCATCTGATAATATTGAAGTTTATTTTCCTGTGAAATTTCATTTCAAATCAAACCGGTTAATAACAGTGAATTTAAAAGTTTTCCGAAACCAAAATATGTCAACAGGAGAAAAACTATTCTGATCATTCTGAATCATACTGCGGAATTCGTTTCTCCAAATTTGGACTTATACTGCTCCGTTTATCTTAATTCTGACAAAATAGCAGCATTTCTGGTACCGATTATCGACTTTCGATCGGATGATCGTACCACTAGTATTTGTATACCGTTTTGATCGTCACGTCATGCTGATCTCCATGGTATATTCATTTGCTTGTTTCGGCGTCCGATGGACAACGGAATCTGTAAAACTGTTCACCGTATCGGTACCGTATTCGTGACCTTTTGTTTTCTATTGCCTTTCAAACTTTAGCCGTGCTGTCCAAGCATCACAATTAATTGCTTTAAAACTTTTGCGGAATCAATGGATAGTGCACGTTCCTTTGGCTTTTGAATTTATATCTAAAATTAAGGTGGAACGTTTCTTTTGCCCCTTTCTCTCCTATTCACACTTCCATATATTTATTTCTTTTCCTCTGAAACTCTTTCTTCTTCCTCCCAGATCTATTTCTTCCTCCTCTCTCTCTTTTTTTTTTTTTTTTTTCGTTTCTTTCTGCTATTCTTCAAACCCCGGTGCACCATCTCCACACATCCGCCTCAGCAAAACCCAACCGCATTTCCACACTCGGGTTCCTCCTCCCCACGACCAGCAACCACCACGACCTCCTCTCCCAACCGAAGCTTCACCTCCTCCCCACGTCACCACTTCCACCTTCACCACTGCCCACAGCCTTGCCTCCCATCAGCCTCGCCAACACCATCGCCTACTGCCCCTACCTATCACCACCTCCGAGCCCACAGTTCCAACCCAAAGCTCCAACGCCGAAGGCACGCAACCACCACCTCGTTCACACGCAGCAGCCACCGCCATACCACCTTCCTTCATGTGATCCACCCGAGCTGCTACCCCTGTCCCCTCAACCATGACCAACGACCACCTCACAGCCGAGCTCCAGCTTCTACCCCACCATCCTCCGCCTTCTCTTTGTATAGCTTATCATCGCCGAAGCCATCACCTCCCTCACCGCCTAGAACTCATCTTTGTAACCGATCTCTGATAGTACTTGAGGTTCATGTATGTATTCTTAAATTTATATTTGAACATAAAACATATATGAAATTTGTTCCTGCTTGTATTTTTCGTGAATAGATATATGTATCTAAAACTGTTTTCAAAGTATATAATTATACTATATTTGCGTTCAAATGTTTAAATTATATGATATGTTAAATCATAACATATTTTGGTATTAATATATTTGTAAAATATAAGGCTTATATATATTAGTTATACATACTGTCAGGTTTAGTCTATATATTATACTACATAAGTTTATATGATCCGTGAGTTATGTATATGTGTAATATAAATTTTACTTAGAGTATTATTATATCGAAGGGTTATAATACATGTCTGTTAGGGTATAAGATCTCTATATCAGCAACTTATATATGTTTATAAGGTTTCATTTTGTTTTTTTAAAAGTGTTTTAATATATGTTATGTATATTAATATTAGTATAGTGAACTGTGTATACATTTTAAGTTTGATTGTGGTTACACATATAGGATCTAGTACAAAAACTTTATAACCTATTATTTATATTATAATATAAGCTGATTAGTTATATGTATGATGCGTATATTTTAAAATGTGTATGGAGGTTTATAAATTTTACTGTTCGTATGTGTGTGGGTTTCACATATAATATATATATGTAGTGTTTCGGCTTTATAGGTTATATCTAGTTACAGTAATATATATGTTGTTCAAAGTATTGCATATTGTTGTTAATTAAGTTACTGACCTATTTGTCTAATGGTATTTACATATAAATGATACTAGTTTAGTATACATATAAGCTGCTGTATAAAATTTATAATGTACGTACATATAAGTTTGGCTTGTATATAAGTAAAATGGTCTGAAGTTTTAAAAAAAAAAAGTTATACAGTTTTATATTTTAAGTTATTCGCATTTATATGTACTTTCCTCATACTCCTAGTCCTATTTGCTTATATATATTCTCTACCAGTTTCAAATGACTATTTTAAGTTTAGTAAACAATTTTATATAAGAGGATATGTTACATTTTTATAAATATATATAAAAAAAATATAGTCAGACATCCAATATAGGTGTCTGCATAGGTTGTCTGAAGGTAGGTATATATATTTAACACCTATTTGGTTGTGAAGCGTGGTCTGCATTTGTTTCGTAATTATTGTTCACATTTTTGTCTGCATATACATGTTGATAGTCTACGTATTTAGATGCTTTACCTTATATTAAGCTTAGTATAACCGTTTTATATTAATATTGTATTTGCAACTTAGATATAACATTGTTTTATATTAAATATATATACGTTACCTTATATTTGGTTATAGTTATAAGTTCACTTATACCAATTATCTTCATCGATCTAGTTCTGACTCGATTTCATCGATTCTTATCTCTCAGCTTTTCCTTCGAATTTGTGCCAATCTAGCTTTGCTTTGGAATTCGTAGCTTGTCGTGTTATCTACTCTCTCTAGCCTCGAAAGGTGAGCAATCACTCACGATTAACGTTCTTTTATTATTTAAATTTGATTTCATTTGGAATAGCAATTGAAATATGCTGCTGTAGTTAATTACATTGTTATATATGCTATTATCTATAACTGTTCACCTGTGACATCTGACACCAGTATCTAGTATTATATGCCTGTTATTACTATTACTTATATCTGTTCACCTGTGACATCCGACACCCGTATCTGTTATTTATACTGATGATATATGCCTGCTGTTATATATTTTTAGTATCTGTTATCACTCTGCAAGTTCCCTGTTAGTATAGAATTCACTATGGGTTGAAATGATACATACCCGAACGGACTTTAGAATAGGAGAATTTTGTTATGGGTTGAAATGATAAACCCAAGCGATTTTCATTTGAATTGAAATTGGGATTACGGGTCGAAATGATATCTACCCGTATATATTTAAATTCGGATTGAAATGATAAATATCCGTATCACTTAACCATATGATAAATATATATACAGACACCGTTGGTCCATATATATAAATATTTTAAAAATGAATTCTATGGTTTTGGAAAGAAATATATGGTTTTAATAAATGTTGAGCCTTAAATTATTATATATAAATGGGAATGATTGATTTAAATACATATAATATGTTGAGTATTTAAAATATATTTCAAATTAGATTTTGGTAATAATTTGAATAAGTTAAGGTTAGAAAGATAATTTGAATTTAGTTGAAATTGTATTCAATAAAGAATTTTATTTAATTAAACCGATTGGAAACTTATTGAAATTGAGATGTAAGATATGATTTATAACTTGAGTTTGATTTATAAGTAATCTAATGAATATTTCTTGTTTAAATAAAGTTTAAGGAAATATTTAGTAAAAATGTAATTTAAGGCTAGTTAAATGATATTGAATTTATTAAGTGAATATTCCCTTATAAAATAATAATGAAGTTAAATCAAGAGCTATATGAAACTGTTAAATTAACTTTGAAAATGTTGAATATTAAAGCTTTGAAATATATTGAAAATTTAAATGATCTGTTTAGAAATGAATTAAATTGATGAATTGAGCTTTGGATAAATTTGAATTTGGAACTTGAAGTGATTTGAATCGATTTGCTAGACTTGAGGAAATTAAATACTTTACTTTTTAAATCATTTAATATATTTATATACTATTTTGGAAAATAGATATTTGAAATGAAATGATATTTGGGTTTTGAAGTAAATAAATTTAAAATGACCACGGTGTTATAATGTATATTTCCACCTTGTAGATAGTTCTGAAGATCCTTAGAGGATGGTTATCCCAAACATCCTTTAAGTTACTTGTATTTCAATTGATATTTCACTTGAGTTGGATTTATTAGTATAAGAATGTTAATCCTGACTCGAGTGTTTTGTGTTTTGCTTTACGCTCGGGTCAGACCGAGTGATACAGCATTTGAAACTCACCTTTGGAGTTTGGAGCTTCCTTTAGAGATCCAATTATCGCCTCAGCTTTCAGCTCTTCTAGTTGATTTGTTCAGAGAAGTCATCTATTCGTACTGAAGACTTCACTGTATTTGAGATATTCTGTTGTATTTTATTTTAACTCTGATGTTTATATAGTAGCTTCATGAACTACTATTTTATCTATTCCGCTACGTATTTTTGTATTACTCTGTGTCTGTGATTCTGTGATTGATTTATTTACTGCATATACTGAGCTTTGCCAAATTTAAATTAACAATCTGATATTTTGAATTATTCAAGTCAGACATGTGTGTCTGCCTATGCACTTAGAGGGTGCAGCATGATAGGGGGTTCTCGCATTTGGTTTGGTAGCGAGCGGATGACTCTTACTCCTACATGTCCCTGCGGGGTTGGTGCAGTCGAGAGGCTGGTCGTAAAGGCAGAACACAGGTACAGCTGTATGCTACGGTGGGCGTTACCCCACTGACGCGGTCCGTTACAGTTGGTATCAGAGCCAGGTTCTAGGCAAAACTTAGCATATATAGTAAATTTATTTACAGAATCACTTTCGTTCGAGTTTGAATCTCTTCCTTTTGACTCGATTTCCTTTGAACTTTGGAATGTTCCCTACGGTTCCAAAATTCATTCTTGTCTCTCTCTATTGGTATTCTTTTGATTCTGGAGTATCCCATAACTCCACTTCGAATGATCTCTATAAGAATAGGATCCCACCAATCTTTGAATGATTTGTGAAGGGGTGAAACTCCTTCAAAAATTGGCATTGATTCACTGGAGATTTATATATCACTCGGTTTAGATGCTGTTATCTCTTGATATGCCGAATTCTATCCCTGGCGATCGAATGTCGATTTGCCTTAGATTTCCACATCGATTATATTATTGAAGTCACGGTTGACCCGGTTAAGGTCGGCCGCGATTTATATAAGTGTATCCATCTACGGTTTTGTAATTAATTATCTCATCTTCGTTTGAACCTATCTTCGAATCAGAATCCTATTTGATTAGAGTCCCTCCAAGTTGAATTTCTATCTTTGTTCTGAAATCCATCCTTGAATCATCCTTCGAAAATCGGGTTTGTTTGTATTTTGGAAAATGTTTTCTAAACTGAAGTTATTATTTTGATAAGTATTATTATTTTCTATATATAAAAGTGAAATGTTTTCGATAAAGATTATAAACCCCTTTAAAATAAGAATTTGAGGTTTCGAAAGGATTTGTAATTTTGAAAAAAAAACTATATAAGAAATTTGATTTATCTAAAAATGATTTATAACTGAAGGATTTTAAATTTGAAATTCGAGAATTGAACTCCGGTATTTTGAAACTGGTTTTAAGATTTTGAAATATATAATAATAGTATGATTTAAAAATATTTTCCGAATAAGAAATGTTTCAATGATTTTAATGAGTTTCGAATAAAATTTCAAAAGAAGTTTGAGAAAAATAGAAGTCCAGAACTCACTTATGTCGCTGGAAAATAATTTCGGTGATGAGTGCACGCATCATCGACATTGATTTTCGAGTTTCATAGTGGGGGAGAGGCCACTTTAGTAGCATTGCTACTCGAGTGATTTTGCGAAACCGATTTTGATTTCAAATTCCAAAGTATGATTTGATGTTCGGAAGATATATGTATATATATACTTGAAATGATTTGAAGTAAGCCGGTGTTCAGTCCTCGTGTTTCGAATTTGATATAAGCCTATCTTTTGAAAATTGACTTACTGATTTGTTGTTGATATCCAACCCCTGAATTTGAAAATGATTTCTTCAACTATTTTGAAGGTTCGAGCACTTCCAAATCAAAGTTAACTTTTCAAAGCTAAGAAATTTTGAAAAGTATTTTGATAAAGTATATAAATTTGTTTTGAATGTTTAAGTATGAAGTAATATGATTTAAATAAGTTGAAACTGTTTTGTTTAGTAAATGAATAAGGCTACTTTGAAATTTTCAAATATGAAATTTAGAATTGAAATGTTTTGGAAAGAATTTGATCTTCAAAATATTTGAATAAAGTTTAGTTAAATGTTTTAACTTAGTAACATCTTTATGAAACTATATATTTAACAAGTTGGAATAAATATATGAGTTGTACGTATGCTGTTTTATTCGCATAATTAATTTGATCCAAGTTTGAGTACACAAGTTCGAGGTGGATTGCACCATTTCGTGTTAGGATTTTTCATTCGATTCTTGATGGCGAATATTTGATATGGATTTTGGGCTAAATTCTAGAATTCTCTATCATAGTATATGGCTATGCAAGGAGACTGATGGCTTCTAGTCGAGAAACCATATTGAAATCCGCATTAGGGAAGTCGAATGGACAATACTAGTTCGAAAGCGAACTTGTGTGATCGAGCGAGCGATCAAATGTGATTCTGCGAAATGATGACGTATGTACATCTTATATTCTAATATCATTGATATATTTTGACGCTGAAATTGAAAGCTGTCGAGTTAGAATATCTTTGCTTACCAAAAGAAAATTTCCAATTTAAATTACAAAGATATATAACCCATAAAAGCAAAGATATTCAAATCCCATATAGCTCTTCGTACAACGAAATTATTTTTGAAATTTGATCCTTATATAAGATAGACCTTACGTAAGTATAAGATGATTTTGAAAACATTTGATTTTGGTAATGAATTGGTTGACTTAAATTATATTGATTTGGAAATTTGGATTTATTTTCTAAATCTATTATTTTGGAAACTTTGAAACTAAAGATATTTAATTTGAGAAGAAATAATTTGGTGAAATTGTATATGATTTTGAAATTGAACTGATATTGAAACAAATTGAAATTTGAGAACCTTATGTACTAAACACTTGATTTGGGAGTTGTCGAACTTATATAGAATTTATTTGTATGAGTATGAAATTGGTTCGAAAACCATAGATTTGAAAAGGTACTCAATTTGAAAGTGAAATCTTATATAATTGAAGTCTATATAAGTATGATTGGATATCCTATTGATTTTGGAAAGTATTTGATTTGAAAAATTAAATCTTATGTATAATGGATTTTATATAAGTACGATATTTGAAAGTGATTTGAAAAGGTACTATATGATACATATTTTCGAAGAAAAGATATGGAAAGTGCCTTCTGCTTGATATCCGATTTGTGGCCACATCTTGGATTCATTCTATCGATATTATTCTCTCTGATTTTTGGTTTTCCGGATATGATACTCGAGTGTCCTTCGAATTCCATGGCGTTACCCATGGTCTTACGAACTCGACTGCATAGCGTAATTCGTAAGGCAGTGATTGCTTAAAAGGTACGGATGTTTCCTGGGGGATCCAGGCGTAACCATTGTGTATCTGCGATCTATGGTCGTGTTAGTGGCGTAATCCGCAAGGCAGAGATTGCTTACGGGGTATGGATGTTTCCTGGGGGATCCAGGCGTAACCATTTTTATGTATCTTGCGGTCCATCGTTTTGTTGCATGGCGAAATTCGCAAGGCAGTGAATGCTTAAAAGGTATGGATGTTTCCTGGGGGATCCAGGCGTAACCATTGTGTATCTGCGATCCATGATTTGATTCGTTTTTGATTGGATTGTACTTTCCATATCTGTTTTTAAAAGTTTTCCAGTATTTTCACTGGGTGTTGAAACAAGTCTACTAAGTACCTGGAGAATTCTAGTTTTGCGCCTGATCAACGCACTACCAGAGTCTACAGGAACAAGGATAAACTTGTTGAAACATCGAGTTATAAAAGTATTTTCGAAATGAAATTTGTTTCGTTATAAAGGTATTTTATAATAAAAGTATTTCCAACAAAGAAAATTTTGTATCAATATTTGGAATCCAACCCTTATGGTTCTAAATTAACTATTCATGCCGATACTATCCCTTGAATCTACCTTATCTGCTCAGCTTTATTTATTCACCTATATTCTGCTTTTCCAGATCCTCCTTCTTCTCCTTGTCGACTATATCCTTTTCAAGTATTGTTTATTATATACTATATGGTTTAATATATATAAAAAAAATATTGTTATAAATAGAAAATTTTAGTGTTAAATATTTTAGAAGTTATTTATTTAATAATACATATTTAAAGTAAATGATTATTGATTATTAATAATATTTGAAAAGTATCTTGAGAAAAGAAATTTAATAAATTATGAATTATGAATTTAATGTTTTCAAATAACTTCTGTGTAAATATAAGTAAAAATGTAAATAACTGTTTTAAAATAGTTTTTATATATTTATAAAGATATTATTTAAACATATAAAAGGTATTGATAAATGAGGCAAGAATTTACAAATGGATTTTTGAAAGTATTAAAGATAATTGATTGCAAATGAAGTTTTCAAATGAATATTTCAAGTAAAATTTATATAGTTTTAAATTAATTGTTTAATCTTAACCTTCAATCTATTTTTCTTTCTGGTTGTTTCTATTCTTCTACCTCCTTTCTTTTCGGGGACGAAAAGTTTTGAGTGGGGGAGAGTGTAACGACCCGTAAATTTTAATAATTTTTATGACGTAATTAATTGAAATTTTGTGAAATTTTAAACAATAAAATTTGAAAATAAAAATTTACTATTTGGAATACGTCTATTTTAATAGAGCAACTGGTAAATTTTCATCTGATAATATTGAAGTTTATTTTCCTGTGAAATTTCATTTCAAATCAAACCGGTTAATAACAGTGAATTTAAAAGTTTTCCGAAACCAAAATATGTCAACAGGAGAAAAACTATTCTGATCATTCTGAATCATACTGCGGAATTCGTTTCTCCAAATTTGGACTTATACTGCTCCGTTTATCTTAATTCTGACAAAATAGCAGCATTTCTGGTACCGATTATCGACTTTCGATCGGATGATCGTACCACTAGTATTTGTATACCGTTTTGATCGTCACGTCATGCTGATCTCCATGGTATATTCATTTGCTTGTTTCGGCGTCCGATGGACAACGGAATCTGTAAAACTGTTCACCGTATCGGTACCGTATTCGTGACCTTTTGTTTTCTATTGCCTTTCAAACTTTAGCCGTGCTGTCCAAGCATCACAATTAATTGCTTTAAAACTTTTGCGGAACCAATGGATAGTGCACGTTCCTTTGGCTTTTGAATTTATATCTAAAATTAAGGTGGAACGTTTCTTTTGCCCCTTTCTCTCCTATTCACACTTCCATATATTTATTTCTTTTCCTCTGAAACTCTTTCTTCTTCCTCCCAGATCTATTTCTTCCTCCTCTCTCTTTTTTTTTTTTTTTTCGTTTCTTTCTGCTATTCTTCAAACCCCGGTGCACCATCTCCACACATCCGCCTCAGCAAAACCCAACCGCATTTCCACACTCGGGTTCCTCCTCCCCACGACCAGCAACCACCACGACCTCCTCTCCCAACCGAAGCTTCACCTCCTCCCCACGTCACCACTTCCACCTTCACCACTGCCCACAGCCTTGCCTCCCATCAGCCTCGCCAACACCATCGCCTACTGCCCCTACCTATCACCACCTCCGAGCCCACAGTTCCAACCCAAAGCTCCAACGCCGAAGGCACGCAACCACCACCTCGTTCACACGCAGCAGCCACCGCCATACCACCTTCCTTCATGTGATCCACCCGAGCTGCTACCCCTGTCCCCTCAACCATGACCAACGACCACCTCACAGCCGAGCTCCAGCTTCTACCCCACCATCCTCCGCCTTCTCTTTGTATAGCTTATCATCGCCGAAGCCATCACCTCCCTCACCGCCTAGAACTCATCTTTGTAACCGATCTCTGATAGTACTTGAGGTTCATGTATGTATTCTTAAATTTATATTTGAACATAAAACATATATGAAATTTGTTCCTGCTTGTATTTTTCATGAATAGATATATGTATCTAAAACTGTTTTCAAAGTATATAATTATACTATATTTGCGTTCAAATGTTTAAATTATATGATATGTTAAATCATAACATATTTTGGTATTAATATATTTGTAAAATATAAGGCTTATATATATTAGTTATACATACTGTCAGGTTTAGTCTATATATTATACTACATAAGTTTATATGATCCGTGAGTTATGTATATGTGTAATATAAATTTTACTTAGAGTATTATTATATCGAAGGGTTATAATACATGTCTGTTAGGGTATAAGATCTCTATATCAGCAACTTATATATGTTTATAAGGTTTCATTTTGTTTTTTTAAAAGTGTTTTAATATATGTTATGTATATTAATATTAGTATAGTGAACTGTGTATACATTTTAAGTTTGATTGTGGTTACACATATAGGATCTAGTACAAAAACTTTATAACCTATTATTTATATTATAATATAAGCTGATTAGTTATATGTATGATGCGTATATTTTAAAATGTGTATGGAGGTTTATAAATTTTACTGTTCGTATGTGTGTGGGTTTCACATATAATATATATATGTAGTGTTTCGGCTTTATAGGTTATATCTAGTTACAGTAATATATATATGTTGTTCAAAGTATTGCATATTGTTGTTAATTAAGTTACTGACCTATTTGTCTAATGGTATTTACATATAAATGATACTAGTTTAGTATACATATAAGCTGCTGTATAAAATTTATAATGTACGTATATATAAGTTTGGCTTGTATATAAGTAAAATGGTCTGAAGTTTAAAAAAAAAAAGTTATACAGTTTTATATTTTAAGTTATTCGCATTTATATGTACTTTCCTCATACTCCTAGTCCTATTTGCTTATATATATTCTCTACCAGTTTCAAATGACTATTTTAAGTTTAGTAAACAATTTTATATAAGAGGATATGTTACATTTTTATAAATATATAAAAAAAAAATATAGTTAGACATCCAATATAGGTGTCTGCATAGGTTGTCTGAAGGTAGGTATATATATTTAACACCTATTTGGTTGTGAAGCGTGGTCTGCATTTGTTTCGTAATTATTGTTCACATTTTTGTCTGCATATACATGTTGATAGTCTACGTATTTAGATTCTTTACCTTATATTAAGCTTAGTATAACCGTTTTATATTAATATTGTATTTGCAACTTAGATATAACATTGTTTTATATTAAATATATATACGTTACCTTATATTTGGTTATAGT
Organism: Allium fistulosum; assembly: GCA_030737815.1. Classification (NCBI taxonomy): domain Eukaryota; kingdom Viridiplantae; phylum Streptophyta; class Magnoliopsida; order Asparagales; family Amaryllidaceae; genus Allium; species Allium fistulosum. Next base: position 518,808,150 of record CM060901.1, on the reverse strand, counting down.
TATAAGTTCACTTATACCAATTATCTTCATCGATCTAGTTGTGACTCGATTTCGTCGATTCTTATCTCTCAGCTTTTCCTTCGAATTTGTGCCAATCTAGCTTTGCTTTGGAATTCGTAGCTTGTCGTGTTATCTACTCTCTCTAGCCTCGAAAGGTGAGCAATCACTCACGATTAACGTTCTTTTATTATTTAAATTTGATTTCATTTGGAATAGCAATTGAAATATGCTGCTGTAGTTAATTACATTGTTATATATGCTATTATCTATAACTGTTCACCTGTGACATCTGACACCAGTATCTAGTATTATATGCCTGTTATTACTATTACTTATATCTGTTCACCTGTGACATCCGACACCCGTATCTGTTATTTATACTGATGATATATGCCTGCTGTTATATATTTTTAGTATCTGTTATCACTCTGCAAGTTCCCTGTTAGTATAGAATTCACTATGGGTTGAAATGATACATACCCGAACGGACTTTAGAATAGGAGAATTTTGTTATGGGTTGAAATGATAAACCCAAGCGATTTTCATTTGAATTGAAATTGGGATTACGGGTCGAAATGATATCTACCCGTATATATTTAAATTCGGATTGAAATGATAAATATCCGTATCACTTAACCATATGATAAATATATATACAGACACCGTTGGTCCATATATATAAATATTTTAAAAATGAATTCTATGGTTTTGGAAAGAAATATATGGTTTTAATAAATGTTGAGCCTTAAATTATTATATATAAATGGGAATGATTGATTTAAATACATATAATATGTTGAGTATTTAAAATATATTTCAAATTAGATTTTGGTAATAATTTGAATAAGTTAAGGTTAGAAAGATAATTTGAATTTAGTTGAAATTGTATTCAATAAAGAATTTTATTTAATTAAACCGATTGGAAACTTATTGAAATTGAGATGTAAGATATGATTTATAACTTGAGTTTGATTTATAAGTAATCTAATGAATATTTCTTGTTTAAATAAAGTTTAAGGAAATATTTAGTAAAAATGTAATTTAAGGCTAGTTAAATGATATTGAATTTATTAAGTGAATATTCCCTTATAAAATAATAATGAAGTTAAATCAAGAGCTATATGAAACTGTTAAATTAACTTTGAAAATGTTGAATATTAAAGCTTTGAAATATATTGAAAATTTAAATGATCTGTTTAGAAATGAATTAAATTGATGAATTGAGCTTTGGATAAATTTGAATTTGGAACTTGAAGTGATTTGAATCGATTTGCTAGACTTGAGGAAATTAAATACTTTACTTTTTAAATCATTTAATATATTTATATACTATTTTGGAAAATAGATATTTGAAATGAAATGATATTTGGGTTTTGAAGTAAATAAATTTAAAATGACCACGGTGTTATAATGTATATTTCCACCTTGTAGATAGTTCTGAAGATCCTTAGAGGATGGTTATCCCAAACATCCTTTAAGTTACTTGTATTTCAATTGATATTTCACTTGAGTTGGATTTATTAGTATAAGAATGTTAATCCTGACTCGAGTGTTTTGTGTTTTGCTTTACGCTCGGGTCAGACCGAGTGATACAGCATTTGAAACTCACCTTTGGAGTTTGGAGCTTCCTTTAGAGATCCAATTATCGCCTCAGCTTTCAGCTCTTCTAGTTGATTTGTTCAGAGAAGTCATCTATTCGTACTGAAGACTTCACTGTATTTGAGATATTCTGTTGTATTTTATTTTAACTCTGATGTTTATATAGTAGCTTCATGAACTACTATTTTATCTATTCCGCTACGTATTTTTGTATTACTCTGTGTCTGTGATTCTGTGATTGATTTATTTACTGCATATACTGAGCTTTGCCAAATTTAAATTAACAATCTGATATTTTGAATTATTCAAGTCAGACATGTGTGGTTTATTGTCGATTTGAATGGTCCAAAATACCCGGGTCGTTACAGGGATCCAACTGGATTCCTCACCAATATTATTATTTGCAGATATTTGTTGTATATGCTGTTATCATATTGATATATGATATTGAATGTTGTGATTGACTAATTGGTGTTGTTGCATCATCGGATTCAAGTTTTAAAAATAACGACTTTTACTTTAAAAGGTTTTTTAAAGTGATTTTTGAAATAGACGTTTTATTGAATTTTTGAATTGATTTAATTTAAATAAATAAACGTTTAAAATTTTAAAGTTATAAAATTTAAGATTTTTGTGAATTATGACCGTAAGGTGATTTTTGAAATAAATAGTTTAAGCAATTTATAAAATGGTTTGAACTGAGATTTTCGAATTTTTGTGAACAGTTTATTTAAAAAAAATTAAAAAAGTTGATATTTATAAATTTAAAATATTGGAATTTTAAAACGAGTTTATAAGTGTTAAAAATGAAATTTATAGAATTATAAATCGTGAAGATATGGAATTTATAGATTTATAAATTGTGAAGTTATAAAATGGATGAAACTGTAGAATAAAAGATTTATAAGAGATTAACTTATAAATTGGATTTTTGCCTTTAAATGGAATATTGATCGAATTGTTAATAAAGAAGACTTATAAATCGAAGTTGTTAGAAAATGGAAATAGAATTTATAAACGTTGTTTTATAAATTCGAAAATCAATCAAAATTGATGAATTTAATATAGAAGGATATTAAGAGAATTTTATCCACGATTTTGGATAGTGGATAATTCTTGAAATAAAATGTGTAGAGATTACTGAAATTTGGTTAGTGAAGTATATTCACGATTTTGGACAGTGAATATATTGTTAAGTAAAATGGATTTATTTTTGAAGTGAGAGAAAAAAATGAAGTTAAACATTTTAAAAATGTTTTAAGATGTATTATGAATCGAAAGCATAGATTTCAACATTTATTGTTGAAATAGGCATTTTCGAGAAATAGAAGGAAATGATGGACTATAACACTGTTGTTATAGTAAATGATTTCCAAAAGGAAATGTTTTATATAGTATTGGGATTCATATATCTATCTTAATTCCGAATCCCTATACTAGTGATTTTGAGTCGTCGTAACGATGTTTTACGTAACATTCGTTTTGACTCAAATAAAGGTGTTAAAAGAATGTTTTCCTTAAAGAATGAATATATACTTAATTTGATTTAAGTATATCGAATATTTTCAAATGTTGAAAATAAATAGATTTGTGAATTACTTATTATAAAATAAGTATGGAAATGCTTTTCCAATATGAAACGAAGGATTTGAAACTTTATCTTTTAAAGATAAATTGAAAAGTGAATATTTGAAATTTGTTTCAAACGGTTAAGTGTGGAAATTTTATATCTTGTAAAGATATTTTTGGAAAATAAATAATTTGGAAAATTATTTGGAATCTAATGATGTTGCGCATCTTTATTGATAGTTAAATAACCGACTATCAATAATTACCTTTATATAGGTATTTGTTGTGAATTGGATGGATTTGAATGCCACACTTATTTTTGAATAAGCGCTCACTATTCGGGTTAGCCGGGAAAGGACCATGGGGTCGTATAACCCATTCCGAATATGTGATACGTCGTTATGAATTGCATTTGAAGACCGGTGTTGAAGACCGGATATTTTTGAAAACGGAAGGATTACCGTCGAGTTACTCTACATCGGCTGATCTCCGGTTTAGAGGTTTTATCACCCTTAGTGACGGGAAGTTCGGACGTGATTAGAAAATTATCCGGATATGCAAGGGCTTCGTGAGAAGTGCCTTCGGTTCTGTTCGATCCCGGAACAGACTTGTATGGATTGTGTGTCTGACGTTACAATTTGAGATATAAAGCTGATTTCTTTCAAATACATTTCTGTTGGTGGCGGAGAAATTATTCTCTTAGCTTAACACACTTCTCTGAGACGTACGAGCTCAGAGGTTATGTAGTTGAAATGTATCAGCGATATATTCCCAATTTGGTAACGTGGCATACTGAGTGTTGCTGTGAAATGATCAGTGTTTGATCATTTGCGATATGATCATTTGTTTGATCTTATATCTTTGTGATCATAGGTTGATCATTTGTTTGACCCGAAGCATGGCTTTGTAGAAAGCGTAGCTTTGTGGACGAGACTTCGTCGAGCCTCACACCCCGGAAATGGTCGAAACAGGAAGGATGCAGCAAGGTTCTAGGGAGTAGCGCCCCTTAGTGTATGTCATTCCTTCTGGATAGAGGTGGTATCATGGTATGGAGCCCAGATACTTAACCTATGTGGTTGCTGCATTATTATTTTGATGTGGTTTGTTGGAAATCGGGGATCCTCGGGAAGATCGGTTACGATCGGGGGATGACATACGCGTGTCAGTAGTTACCTATTTTTGCAGAGGTAACCCGGCCTTGTGTTGGCAGAGATCCGGTTAGGTTCTCGGGTCGTCTATTCCAGGGACGTACCCATCGTGGATAGGAAGTTCCTTAGCCTAACCATTTGTTGGAAATCCAAAGAAACAATACGTGACTTGTACGGTTTTAGTTGTATTACCTGCTATGGAATGTGGCGGTAACCTGCTATTGAACATAGTAGCTATAGTAGGCATACGATACTGGTCGTATGTTGGCTAAGATTAATATTATACTTTCGAAATGTTTTCTACACTATGCACTAATAATAATATCAAAAAGGATTTGATTTTGCGTAGTAAGCATCTTTGACTATCATAAGAAGAAATCTCCTCCAATTCTGCGTTTGCATTGTGTGTGTGGCGGGAGGTCTTATGGTAGTTTCATTTTCCAAAAGCATTGCGAATTGACTTTAAAAATATTCCTCTGTTTATTTTAAAGATAAACTGTTTTACGATCTCACACCAGTCACCATGACTGACTCGGAGTTTATTGTTTCCCTTCTAAACTCTGGGTGCCCACCAATTTCCACACGGGCAGTCTAGAGTTATATTATCAGGATATTCTGGATATTCTGGAGCTTTGGAAGCAAGCTGGATGGCGAGACGTAGTATTTGTATCTGATATATTTATTCCGCTGTGTATTCTGTATGAGGACAAGTTTATATAACTGTCCATTGTTGTATATTGACTCTGATGATTGATGTATGTATAAACTGATATAGCTCTTTGTTTTAAAAGACTAGTGTTTATTTATTATATATTGTTCCGCTGCGATGTGTAAGATTCTGATATTATTTCTGTTCTGATGTTGTCCTGTTGTTTTTCTTCTCTTCTTTTCTTCTTTCTTCTTCTATCTTCTTCTTCTTCCCCCTTTTTCTTTTTCTTAAAACCCTCACTATTGGAGTTTCCGGCACTCGATTGCTCGACAGTCGATAAAGTGAGTATCGATGTCGAATTTTCAAAAGTCGAAAATTTCTGTACGTGACATAAGCCAAATTCACAAATTTCCAATTTTAGTTATATTTCAAAATTTCAACTTAAATATTCATTAATTTCACATTTTAACTTTATTCAAAATCATTAATATAATATAAAAATCATTTAAATTCACTTTAATCCAAATTATGATGAATTTATCACATTTCATATTTAATTTAAATTCCAATTATCACCAAATTAAAATTTCCCAAAATAACTTACATTTCAAATTTTCTAATTTTACCATTAGTTTATTTCACTTATAAATTTTCAGAAAATAATAATGCTTTACAAAAATCATTTTTATTTAGTTTAAATCAAAATATTATAATATTTACATTTCTAAAATATTTTAAAAAATTTTATAAAACATATTTTAACAACGGGTCTGTATTTCATTTTCTAGCCTAGGTAAAGTGATACGTGTAATTTATCATTTCAACCCGTAATTTACAAAGATACCCGGGTTTGATCATTTCAAACCCGCAATCCCAAGTAAATGAAAATAATTGAAAATCATTCAGGCATATCATTTTAGCCTATAGCAATTTTCTCCTATTCTAAAGTCCGTTCGGGTATGTATCATTTCAACCCATAGTGATTCTAATCTAAAGGGAACTTGCAGTGTGATAAACTGATAAAAATAATAGAACAGCATAATATAATAGTAACATATAATATAATAGGTGTTTAAGCATGGGTGAACATCATAAAATCAAAACATAGCAGGTGTAACATGATAATGCATTTTACAGATTCAAAAGGGGTCAATTCACTAGTTATATATGTACATATTGTCTGGTGAGAATAACTCACCTGTATAAGCTGGAGATGACAACCAAATGCACAAATAAGGAACTTCAAAAGCACGATAACACGACAATGATTTGAGAGTGGGAGAGCTAAGGCTAATTGCCTTGTTAAATATCAAACAAAACAAAAACAAACATGAATTACAAACCAAAATATTTGTAACGACCCGGAATTTTCGATCTCGAAAATTCGAGATAGTTTGGAAAAGAAGAAAGAGATAGAAGAAGAAGAAATAGAAAACAAGTCACAGAATCTCACATTCGCAGCGGATCAAAATATAATATCATATAATACTATTTATACAAAGAAACTGTATCAGTTAAATTACACTTTAATACAGCAGAGTTACAACATATACACAATCACTGGACATATATAATCAACATGTCCCAATATACAACAATATATCATAGAGGAAAACACTCCATACGTTCCTGCCATCCAGCTCGCTTCCGAGCTCCAGAACGTCCTTACTTGAAAAATCTGCAATACTCGGTCTGACCCGAGCATTACATCAAAGTAACACCCGGGTCAGGCTTGAAACCAGCGTGAGTAACCCATCTAACAAGAAATACTATTGCATAAATCTTACTTAAAACCCAGGGTAACTCGTACCTTATTACAAGTAAACAACTTGTATAATCAACACTTATTTCCTCAAATCCATATTTAAGTACCCAATTTAGTTTAAATGGTCCATATTATCCCATTCCAGCCTATTGATTTCACATATCAAGTCTATAAAGAATTATTGTAGATTTCAAATCGAAGTGGTTTCAGGTAATAACTAATACCCGACTCCGGTCTCTTCGAATCCACTGTCACCTTAACTCAAGGTATTCAAGTGATTAAATTTTTAAATACTGCCTTTACACAGCGATCCATCATAGGTAACCACATTATCTCTATTTAACCCAACTAAACATTTTATTTCACAAAGCATCACTATCCTATATCAGGGACAACAAATAATTCAAGGTATTCAAATATCATTCATAATCAAGACAAGTTAGTCATACCCTTTCTGATTTATTTAACTAACTACCAACAAATTATATTAATTACTTTATTACTTATAAATCTTGCTTATTTAACACTAATTAATTATATTCAATTTATTAATCATCTCTTATTATTCATCTTAACTAATCATCCTTGACTACTCATTCTTTATTTAAGTAATTTGCCTTTAAATTAATTGCACAAATTTATCATTCTCAAACCATCACCTTACTTAACCTTAAATTTACCACCTTGATTAATTTTCCCAAATCAATTATCTGACCATCACATTGATTACTTATTCTTTAATTAATTCCCACTCGCTAATTAATTAATCCTTAATAAATTTCCTTAATTAATCAATTCTTTTAATTAGTTACACTAAGTAATTATTTCTTGATTTCTTCCCTTAAGTAATTACCCTTTAATTACTTTTATCAAGTAATTTTCCTTATATTAATTTCATCCACTACTTATCCCTAAATTCCTCTGTTAAGTAATTATACCTCATTAATTACCCTAAGTAATTATACTTATGTAACGACCCATGAAATTTAATCGGTTTCAATAACGTATTTAACTGAATTTTTGTAAAATTTTAAATAATTGAATTTTGAAATAAAAATTTAATATTTGGATTACGTATAATTAAATATAGCAAATGGTAAATTTTCAATTTATAATATTGAAGTTTATTTTATTGTATAATTTTATTCAAACTCAAATTAGTTAATAATTGTCGGTAATAAAATGTTTTCCAAACTTGAATATTTTTATACAGTAAATTTCTAAATCTTCTTCTGAGTGAGAGGTCATCTTTCGGTTTTCCAAATTTGGATTTCTATTGCTCAGTTTATCTTAATTCTGGCAAAATAGCAGCATTTTCGGTACCGATTATCGACTTTTGATCGGATGATCGTGCCACTGATATCTGTATATCGTTTTGATTGTCTCGTCGTGCTGATCTCTACGGCATATTTATTTCCGTATTTTGAAGTCCGATACACAACGGAAACGTTGATAACGATCCGTTGTAACGGTACCACTTTTAACTTTTCGCTTTCCTTCGGTTCCAAACTTTGAAGCGTGCTGTACAAACATCATAATTAATTGCTTTAAATTCTAGTTGTATCATAGGGTGACCATTGATGTTGCATTCTTTTGGTTCGTTCAAAACTTTTGACGTTTCATTTGGTCACACGTTACACACAAATTTTTTTTTACATTCTTCTGACTGTTCTTCTCCTCTACCTATTTGCATACACTTCTTCTCTTAGTTCCTGAAGCCATCCCCTCCTCTCTTTCATTTGCCTACCAACGTTTCTTCCTGTAGCCTAAATCTTCCCACTTTCCATCTCCATTTTCCATAACCAAGCACAGCCTCACATCCACCTCCAACCCACTACCGTGTCCACCACCCCAGACCCGCCTTCTTCCCTCTCCGCCGTGCCCGCCTCACAATAGCAACTGCTCCTCCCTCTCACCTCCGCCTCTTCCTCGTGTGACCAACACCTGTACCATATCCACCTCTAGCCGCGACCACTTCCTCCACCTGAAGCCGAACAGCGTGTCACCCCACACAACCATGACCACTCCCCTTTAGCTGAACCGTCCTTCAACCTTGCCAGCTTGAGCGCAGGCTTCGGCAACCACCACGCGAGCTCTCCACCTCCTTCGCGAACCCCAACGAAGCCTGTCATCATCTAAGCCTATCGCCTATGTCGGTGCAACATCTCCATCAACAACTTGTTCGTTTGCAATTTTTAAGTAAAATATATCTATAGCAGCTACTTTTATAATTATCTATATATGGGTTTTAATAATAATTTACGTATATATTGTTCATCTATGATTTGCTGGGTTAGCATACATCTATGTATATTTTTTTACGTTTGTTTATTTTTGTTCACAGTTTTATTTGTTTTAGATTTACTTTGTTATTTTATTAGATTCTGTAATAAATTTTGTAGGTATGTTGTACCTATTGTTTATAAATATATACACTGTGGATATGCATTGCATAAAATTTTAATTGCTGCGAGCTTATCATTTTATATTATATTATATAAGCATATTTGTTTGCAATTTTTATATGTTTTTAGTCTGTTTAATTGTATAAGTATATAGGTATATACGTGGTGTGTATATGATATTTTGAAAGTATTGTATTTGTTTTAGTAAGTATTGATTTTTCCTTTATGTTATACATATACATGCGTGGGTTTATGGCTGAAGCCATACTGTTTTACACGTGTGTGTATATATATAGATATTTTGCATATTGATATATAGATATTTTGCATATTGATATACAAAGACTTATATACATATATATTTGTTTATAAGGTTACAAACCAGTCATATATATTTTATATATTTATATTGTTAGGTTTATATATTTTATATTTCGAAAGATTTTTTATTTTTTATTTTTTTTATTTTGCTGGTATCTCTCACTGTTTAGGTTTATATATGATTTCCCATGAGTTGTGTTCCCAGATCCTATATTTCTAATTACTATGTATATATGTTATCTGACCATTAAATATATATATACCGTATTATATTATATAAGTCAAATATACATGTTTTCAGTAATGATTTGGCATTATACTTTTCTCTTTTAGAGTTAAGTTCATACATATATATATATGTGATTTTTGAAATATATATCAGTTATGTAAGCATATGGATAGGATACATATAATATAATATGTTATGCAGTTGCGCATGGATAAGGTTTACATGAATAAGCATAGGTTATTATACATATTATATAGTCTTGTTCCTTAGTTTTAAGTATTGTCTTTGAAATTATAAAATATTTTGATTTTGAGTCATGCGTGTTTAAAATTCAATATTGTTTTTTTTTGTGTTTTAAGGATTGTGATTTTAGTTATATATATGTATATGTATATACATTATTTTTATATTTGTCCTAATTCAAGTGTTGATTTTATACAATAATGATAATAATAGTGTATATGTTTTCCGGTTACATCAAGCAGTTTCTGATTTATTTCCATCGATTTCTTATGTATCAGCTCTATCCGTCGAATTCGTGCCAATCTTGCCCTGATTTGGAACTCGTGCTTAAATTCGTAGTTTGTTTTGTTGTCAATCTCCCCTAGCCTCGAAAGGTGAGTAATCACTCACGATTTAACGTTCTTTTATTTATTAAATTTGATTTCAATTGAAACGACAATTGAAATATGCTGCTGTAGTTATTTAAATTGTTATATATGCTATTATCTATAACTGTTCACCTGTGGGATATGACACCATATCCTGTTGTTTATATTATATTGTTATTTATGATATATGCCCGTTGTTGTATTTTATATTATCTGTTATCACTCTGCAAGTTCCCTGTTAGTATAGAATTCACTATGGGTTGAAATGATACATACCCGAACGGACTTTAGAATAGGAGAAAATCGTTATGGGTTGAAATGGTAGACCCAAACGATTTTCATTTGAATTGAATTTGGGATTTACGGGTCGAAATGATATCTACCCGTATGTATTTAAATTTACGGATTGAAATGATAAATATCTGTATCACTTGACCATAGATAGGAAATTATATACAGACACCGTTGGTCCATATATAAATATTTTTGAAATAAATTCTATGGTTTTGAAAAGAAATATATGGTTTTAATAAATGTTGATTCTTAAATTTTTATATATAAATGGTAATGATATATATAGATTTAATAATGATATTTAATTTAATTAAGATGGATTTAATACATATATTATGTTAAGTATAAAATTTATATTTCAAAATAGATTTTGGTAATAATTTGAATAAGTTAAGGTTGGGAAGATAATTTGAATTTAGTTGAAATTGTATTCATTAAAGAATTTTATTTAATTAAACCAATTTGAAACTTATTGAAATTGAGATTTAAGATATGATTTATAACTTGGGTTTGATTTAAATAATTTAATGAATAATTCTTGTTTAAATAAATTTAAGGAAATATTTAGTAAAAATGAAATTTAAGGCTAGTTAAATGATATTGAATTTATTAAGTGAATATTCCCTGATTAAATAATAATAAAGTTAAATCAAGAACTACATGAAATCGTTAAAATTTAACTTTGAAAATATTGAATATTAAAGCCTTGAAATATATTAAAAATTTAAATGGTCTATTGAGAACTGAATTGAATTGATGAATTGAGCTTTGAATAAATTTGAATTTTGAATTTGAGTTAATTTGAATCGATTTGTGAGACTTGAGGAAATTATAAATACTTTACTTTTAAATTTTTAAACCTATATATACTATTTTGGAAAATAGATATATTTGAAATGAAATGATATTTTGGTTTGAAGTATAAATTAATTTGGAATGACCACAGTGTTATAGTGTATATTTCCACCTTGTAGATAGTTCCGCAGATCCTTAGAGGATGGTTATCCCAAACATCCTTTAAGTTACTTGTATTTCAGTTGATATTTCACTTGAGTTGGATTTATTGATATAAGAATGTTAATCCTGACTCGAGTGTTTTGTGTTTTTCTTTACGCTCGGGTTAGATCGAGTGATACAGCATTTGAGACTCACCTTTGGAGTTTGGAGCTTCGTTTGGAGATCCAACTATCACTTCAGCTTTCAGCACTTCCAGTTGATTGGTTCAGAGAAGTCATCTATTGCATTGGAGACTTCACTATATTCGAGAGATCTTGTGTATTGTATTTCTATTATGATATTTGTACATAGTAGCTTCATGAACTACTATTTATTAATTCCGCTGCATTATATTACTCTGTATCTGTGATCTGTGATTATTTATTTTCTGTTTATGCTAAGTTTTGCCAAATTTTATTTACAATGCGGTATTTTGAGCAATTCAAGTCCGACATGTGCGGATTCGAATGGTTGAAAATACCGGGTCGTTACAGTTGGTATCAGAGCTTTGGCTCTAGGCGAAACTTAGCATATATTGTAAATTTATTTATAGAATCACTTTCGTTCGAGTTTAATCTCTTCCTTTTGACTCGATTTCCTTTGAACTTTGGAACGTTCCCTACGGTTCCAAAATTCATCCTTGTCTTTCTCTATTGGTATTCTTTTGATTCTGGAGTATCCCATAACTCCACTTCGAATGATCTCTATAAGAATAGGTGATCCCGCCGATCTTTGAATGATTTGAAAAGGGGTGGAACTCCTTTACAATTGGCATTGATTCACCGGAGATTTATATATCCCTCGGTTTTGATGTTGCCATCTCTTGTTATGCCGAATTCTATCTCTGGCGATCAAATGTCGATCTGCCTTAGATTTCCGCATCGATTATATTCTTGAAGTCACGGTTGACCCGGTTAAGGTCGCCCATGATTTATATAAGTGTATCCAACTACTGTTTTGTAATTAATTATCTCATTTTCGTCCGAACTTATTTTCGAATCAGAATCCTATTTGATTAGAGTCCCTCTAATTTGAATTTCTATCCTTGTTTTGAAATCCATTCTTGAACGATCCTTTGAAAAATCAAGCTTGTTTATATTTTAGAAATTGTTTTATATATCGAAATTATTATATTCTATATATAAAAGTGAAATGTTTTCGATAAAGATTATAAACCCTTTTAAAATAAGAATTTGATGTTTCGAAAGGATTTGTAATTTTGAAAAAAACTATATAAGAAATTTGATTTATCTAAAAATGAGTTATAACTGAAGGATTTTAAAATTAAAATTCGAGAATTGAACTCCGGTATTTTGAAATTGGTTTTAAGATTTTGAAATATATAATAATAATATGATTTAAAAATATTTTCCGAATAAGAAATGTTTCAAATGATTTGAAATAAGTTTCGAATGATTTCGAAGAAATTTCAAAAGAATTTTGAGAAAATAGAAGTCCAGAACTCACTTATGTCGCTGGAAAAATAATCTTGGTGATGAGTGCACGCATCATCGATATTGATTTTCGAGTTTCAGTGTGGGGGATAGGCCACTTTAGTAGCATTGCTACGCGAGTGATTTTGTGAAACCATTTCGATTTCAAATTTTGAAGTATGAATTGATATTTGAAAGACATATGTATATATATATTTGAAATGAATTGAAGTAAGCCGGTGTTCAGTCCTCGAGTTTCAGATTTGACTTGGTATAACCCTATCTTTTGAAATTGATTTACTGATTTGTTGTTGATTTCCAACTCTTGAATTTGAAAATGATTTCTTCAACTATTCCGAAGGTTCGAGCACTTCCAAATCAAGGTTAACTTTTCAAAGCTAAGAAATTTTGAAAAGTATAAAGTATATAAGTTTGGTATGTATGTTAAAGTATTTAGTAATATGATTTAAATAAGTTGAAACTGCTTTGTTAAGTAAATGAATAAGGAAATTTTAAAATTTTCTAATATGAAATTTAGATTTGAAATGTTTTGAAAAGAATTTGGTCTTCAAAATATTTTGAAATTTTTTAAATGTTTCAACTTAGTAACATCTTTATGAAACTATATATTTAACAAGTTGGAATAAATATATAAGTTGTACGTAGGCTGTTTTATTCGCATAATTAATTTGATCTAGGTTTGAGTACACAAGTTCGAGGTGAATTACACCATTTCGTGTTAGGATTTTTCATTCGATTCTTGATGGCGAATATTTGATATGGATTTTGGGCTTGATTCTAGAATTCTCTATCATAGTATATGGCTATGCAAGGAGACTGATGGCTTCTAGTCGAGAAACCACATCAAAATCCGCATTAGGGAAGTCGAATGGACAATACTAGTTCGAAAGCGAACTTGTGTGATCGAGCGAGCGATCAAATGTGATTTTGCGAAATGATGACATATGTACATCTTATATTCTAATATCATTGATATATTTTGATGCTGAAATTGAAAGCTGTCGGGTTAGAATATCTTTGCTTACTAAAAGAAAATTTCTAATTTAAATTACAAAGATATATAACCCATAAAAGCAAAGATATTCAATTCCTTATGGCTCTTCATACAGCGAAATTTATTTTGTAAAATTTGATCCTTATATAAGATGGACCTTACGTAAATATAAGATGATTTTGAAAACATTTGATTTTGGAAATGAATTGGTTGACTTAAATTATATTGATTTGGAAATTTGGATTTATTTTCTAAATATATCATTTTGGAAACTTTGAAACTAAAGATATTTAATTTGAGAAGAAATAATTTGGTGAAATTGTATATGATTTTGAAATTGAACTAATATTGAAACAAATTGAAATTTGAGAACCTTATTGTTTACTAAATACCTGATTTAGGAGTTATCGAACTTATATAAAAATTTGGCTGTATAAGTATGAGGTTGATTCGAAAACTATAGATTTGAAAAGGTACTCAATTTGAAAAGTGAAATCTTATATAATTGAAGTCTATATAAGTGTGATTTGATATACTATTGATTTTGGAAAGTATTTGATTTGAAAATGAAATCTTATATATAATGGACTTTATATAAGTATGATATTCGAAATTAATTTGAAAGGTACTATATGATACATATTTTCGAAGTAAAGATATGGAAAGTGCCTTCTGCTTGATATCCGATTTGTGGCCACATCTTGGATTCGTTCTATCGATATTATTCTCTCTGATTTTTGGTTTTCCGGATATGATACTCGAGTGTCCTTCGAATTCCATGGCGTTACCCATGGTCTTACGAGCGCGACTGTATAGCGCAACTGCCTGGCTGAGTCTTGCCTAGGGGTACGGATTGTTTCCTGGGGGATCCAGGCGTAACCATTGTGTATCCTGCAATCTGTATAGGTCGCGAATAGTAGCGCAACTGCTTGGCTGAGTCTTGCCTGGGGGTACGGATTGTTTCCTAGGGGATCCAGGCGTAACCATTGTGTATCCTGCATTCTACTAGTCATCATGGCGTAACTCGCAGGGCTGAGAAGGCTTACGGATATGGATTGTTTCCCGGGGGATCCAGGCGTAACCATTGTGTATCTGTGAACCATGGTTGGACAAAGGTTTTGGTTTGTTTGTTTTTTGTTTGGATTGTACTTTCCATATCTGTTTTTAAAAGTTTTTCCAGTATTTTCACTAGGTGTTGAAACAAGTCTACTAAGTACTTGGAGAATTCTAGTTTTGCGCCTGATCAACGCACTACCAGATTCTACAGGAACAAGGATAAACTTGTTAAGACATCGAGTTATAAAAGTATTTTCGAAAAGAAATTTGTTTCGTTATAAAGGTAATTTATTATAAAAGTATTTCCAACAAAGAAATTTTGTATTAATATTTGAAATTGAAATTCTTATGGTTTGAATTAATTATTCGTACTCGATACTATTCCTTGAATCTACCTTACCTGATCAGCTTTATTTATTCACCTATATTCTGTTTTTCCGAATCCACCTTCGTTTCATTGTTGACTTAATTAATCCTTTTTAAATATTGTTTATTTATATACTACCTGGTTTAATAGAAAATTTTAGTGTTAAATATTTTAGAAGTTATTAATTAAATAAAACATATTTAAGGTAAATGATTATTGATTATTAATAATATTTGAAAAGTATCTTGAGATAAAATTAATAAATTTACGAAATATGGATTTAATGTTTCAATAGCTTCTTTGTAGATATAACTAATGATGTAAATAATTGTTTCCAAATAGTTTTCATATAATTATAAAGGTGTTATTTAAAACATATAAAAGGTTGTTATAAAGGAAGCAAGAAATTTTACAAATGGGTTTTGAAAGGTTTTAAAGTATTAAATATAATTGAAATTGCAAATGAAGTTTTCAAATGAATATTTCAAGTAAATTTATATAGTTTTAAAATTGTTTATCCTTGTCTTTTAATCTATCTTTTCTATCTGGTTGTTTCTATTCTCCTACCTCCTTCCTTTTTGGGGACGAAAAGTTTTGAGTGGGGGAGAGTGTAACGACCCATGAAATTTAATTGGTTTCAATAACATATTTAACTGAATTTTTGTAAAATTTTAAATAATTGAATTTTGAAATAAAAATGTAATATTTGGATTACGTATAATTAAATAAAGCAAATGGTAAATTTTCAATTTATAATATTGAAGTTTATTTTATTGTATAATTTTATTCAAACTCAAATTAGTAAATAATTGTCGGTAATAAAATGTTTTCCAAACATGAATATTTTTATACAGTAAATTTCTAAATCTTCTTCTGAGTGAGAGGTCATCTTTCGGTTTTCCAAATTTGGATTTCTATTGCTCCGTTTATCTTAATTCTGGCAAAATAGCAGCATTTTCGGTACCGATTATCGACTTTTGATCGGATGATCGTGCCACTGATATCTGTATATCGTTTTGATCGTCTCGTCGTGCTGATCTCTACGGTATATTTATTTCCGTATTTTGAAGTCCGATACACAACGGAAACGTTGATAACGATCCGTTGTAACGGTACCACTTTTAACTTTTCGCTTTCCTTCGGTTCCAAACTTTGAAGCGTGCTGTACAAACATCATAATTAATTGCTTTAAATTCTAGTTGTATCATAGGGTGACCATTGATGTTGCATTCTTTTGGTTCGTTCAAAACTTTTGATGTTTCATTTGTTCACACGTTACACACAAATTTTTTTTTACATTCTTCTGACTGTTCTTCTCCTCTACCTATTTGCATACACTTCTTCTCTTAGTTCCTGAAGCCATCCCCTCCTCTCTTTCATTTGCCTACCAACGTTTCTTCCTGTAGCCTAAATCTTCCCACTTTCCATCTCCATTTTCCATAACCAAGCACAGCCTCACATCCACCTCCAACCCACTACCGTGTCCACCACCCCAGACCCGCCTTCTTCCCTCTCCGCCGTGCCCGCCTCACAACAGCAACCGCTCCTCCCTCTCACCTCCGCCTCTTCCTCGCGTGACCAACACCTGCACCATATCCACCTCTAGCCGCGACCACTGCCTCCACCTGAAGCCGAACAGCGTGTCACCCCACACAACCATGACCACTCCCCTTTAGCTGAACCGTCCTTTAACCTTGCCAGCTTGAGCGCAGGCTTCGGCAACCACCACGCGAGCTCTACACCTCCTTCGCGAACCCCAACGAAGCCTGTCATCATCTAAGCCTATCGCCTATGTCGGTGCAACATCTCCATCAACAACTTGTTCGTTTGCAATTTGTAAGTAAAATATATCTATAGCAGCTACTTTTATAATTATCTATATATGGGTTTTAATAATAATTTACGTATATATTGTTCATCTATGATTTGCTGGGTTAGCATACATCTATGTATATTTTTTTACGTTTGTTTATTTTTGTTCACAGTTTTATTTGTTTAAGATTTACTTTGTTATTTTATTAGATTCTGTAATAAATTTTTTAGGTATGTTGTACCTATTGTTTATAAATATATACACCGTGGATATGCATTGCATAAAATTTTAATTGCTGCGAGCTTATCATTTTATATTATATTATATAAGCATATTTGTTTGCAATTTTTATATGTTTTTAGTCTGTTTAATTGTATAAGTATATAGGTATATACGTGGTGTATATATGATATTTTGAAAGTATTGTATTTGTTTTAGTAAGTATTGATTTTTCCTTTATGTTATACATATACATGCGTGGGTTTATGGCTGAAGCCATACTGTTTTACACGTGTGTGTATATATATAGATATTTTGCATATTGATATATAGATATTTTGCATATTGATATACAAAGACTTATATACATATATATTTGTTTATAAGGTTACAAACCAGTCATATATATTTTATATATTTATATTGTTAGGTTTATATATTTTATATTTCGAAAGATTTTTTATTTTTTATTTTTTTTATTTTGCTGGTATCTCTCACTGTTTAGGTTTATATATGATTTCCCATGAGTTGTGTTCCCAGATCCTATATTTCTAATTACTATGTATATATGTTATCTGACCATTAAATATATATATACCGTATTATATTATATAAGTCAAATATACATGTTTTCAGTAATGATTTGGCATTATACTTTTCTCTTTTAGAGTTAAGTTCATACATATATATATATGTGATTTTTGAAATATATATCAGTTATGTAAGCATATGGATAGGATACATATAATATAATATGTTATGCAGTTGCGCATGGATAAGGTTTACATGAATAAGCATAGGTTATTATACATATTATATAGTCTTGTTCCTTAGTTTTAAGTATTGTCTTTGAAATTATAAAATATTTTGATTTTGAGTCATGCGTGTTTAAAATTCAATATTGTTTTTTTTTGTGTTTTAAGGATTGTGATTTTAGTTATATATATGTATATGTATATACATTATTTTTATATTTGTCCTAATTCAAGTGTTGATTTTATACAATAATGATAATAATAGTGTATATGTTTTCCGGTTACATCAAGCAGTTTCTGATTTATTTCCATCGATTTCTTATGTATCAGCTCTATCCGTCGAATTCGTGCCAATCTTGCCCTGATTTGGAACTCGTGCTTAAATTCGTAGTTTGTTTTGTTGTCAATCTCCCCTAGCCTCGAAAGGTGAGTAATCACTCACGATTTAACGTTCTTTTATTTATTAAATTTGATTTCAATTGAAACGACAATTGAAATATGCTGCTGTAGTTATTTAAATTGTTATATATGCTATTATCTATAACTGTTCACCTGTGGGATATGACACCATATCCTGTTGTTTATATTATATTGTTATTTATGATATATGCCCGTTGTTGTATTTTATATTATCTGTTATCACTCTGCAAGTTCCCTGTTAGTATAGAATTCACTATGGGTTGAAATGATACATACCCGAACGGACTTTAGAATAGGAGAAAATCGTTATGGGTTGAAATGGTAGACCCAAACGATTTTCATTTGAATTGAATTTGGGATTTACGGGTCGAAATGATATCTACCCGTATGTATTTAAATTTACGGATTGAAATGATAAATATCTGTATCACTTGACCATAGATAGGAAATTATATACAGACACCGTTGGTCCATATATAAATATTTTTGAAATAAATTCTATGGTTTTGAAAAGAAATATATGGTTTTAATAAATGTTGATTCTTAAATTTTTATATATAAATGGTAATGATATATATAGATTTAATAATGATATTTAATTTAATTAAGATGGATTTAATACATATATTATGTTAAGTATAAAATTTATATTTCAAAATAGATTTTGGTAATAATTTGAATAAGTTAAGGTTGGGAAGATAATTTGAATTTAGTTGAAATTGTATTCATTAAAGAATTTTATTTAATTAAACCAATTTGAAACTTATTGAAATTGAGATTTAAGATATGATTTATAACTTGGGTTTGATTTAAATAATTTAATAAATAATTCTTGTTTAAATAAATTTAAGGAAATATTTAGTAAAAATGAAATTTAAGGCTAGTTAAATGATATTGAATTTATTAAGTGAATATTCCCTGATTAAATAATAAAGTTAAATCAAGAACTACATGAAACCGTTAAAATTTAACTTTGAAAATATTGAATATTAAAGCCTTGAAATATATTAAAAATTTAAATGGTATATTGAGAACTGAATTGAATTGATGAATTGAGCTTTGAATAAATTTGAATTTGGAATTTGAGTTAATTTGAATCGATTTGTGAGACTTGAGGAAATTATAAATACTTTACTTTTAAATTTTTAAACCTATATATACTATTTTGGAAAATAGATATATTTGAAATGAAATGATATTTTGGTTTGAAGTATAAATTAATTTGGAATGACCACGATGTTATAGTGTATATTTCCACCTTGTAGATAGTTTCGCAGATCCTTAGAGGATGGTTATCCCAAACATCCTTTAAGTTACTTGTATTTCAGTTGATATTTCACTTGAGTTGGATTTATTGATATAAGAATGTTAATCCTGACTCGAGTGTTTTTTGTTTTTCTTTACGCTCGGGTCAAATCGAGTGATACGGCATTTGAGACTCACCTTTGGAGTTTGGAGCTTCGTTTGGAGATCCAACTATCACTTCAGCTTTCAGCACTTCCAGTTGATTGGTTCAGAGAAGTCATCTATTGCATTGGAGACTTCACTATATTCGAGAGATCTTGTGTATTGTATTTCTATTCTGATATTTGTACATAGTAGCTTCATGAACTACTATTTATTAATTCCGCTGCATTATATTACTCTGTATCTGTGATCTGTGATTATTTATTTTCTGTTTATGCTAAGTTTTGCCAAATTTTATTTACAACGCGGTATTTTGAGCAATTCAAGTCCGACATGTGCGGATGCGAATGGTTGAAAATACCGGGTCGTTACAACTTAACCCAACATCAAATGATTACCCTTAATGGAAAGAAAAACACATTAAATTTTTAATTATCTTTGAGATAAATCTTTATTTATTTCATAACTAGGATTCAGACTTAACTTGAATTCAGATTTAAACTTATTTAAACTCTGTTTAATTCTTTAGTTTTCAGAATTTAAAATAATTTTATAAGATACTTTAACAAATTAAAGTTGTTACAGACATTTCATTTTTTTTCTTTTATAAAACTTAGTCATTTAAAACTGGGATTCAATTCGTTTGAATCCTCACTTTAAACTTACCTCCAAAATTTTGATTAAAACTTGCTTTCCATTCTTAAATTCAGTTTACTCTCAAAATCAAAACACTGACAGGTTTCGAAACCTGTAACAAAATTTACCCGAGCACATCCTCGTTTTCCCCTAGTAACACACGAGGACCTCACCTCCTACATTTACTTCGAGTCCCACAAGAGGCTACGCGAGGGAAAACCCGAGACTCACATCATCATCCTGAAATTAAATGTTTCCAGACTCCGGTGCACGCGCGTGCACATGCACCAGGCAACGGAGCCACTCCGGTCAACGTCGACATTACCAGCAAGTCGACGTCGATATACTGGTTCGACTCGACCACCCTGAATCCTGAATCGATCACCAGATCAAAATCAAGCAAAACTAAAAACCCACTGGAACGTATCCGATCATCAAAACTATCTTGCTGTAACAACCCTGTATTTTACAATTATTTTTAAATTGATTTCCAGATTTAAAAGCTTTATTTATGAAAAAGAACAAATTTTGTTATTTTAAATATAAACTTTGATTTTGATGTGGATTAGAATTCCAAATATGACTAAATTTAATATTTCCAAAAAATGTGAATTTTGGTTAAAGTAGTCAAACTTTGACTTTTAAATTTAAATTTTAAATATTTGAAATTATAAATTTTATCTTTTATTATAAAAATAGATGTAATAACTTGAACACTACTTTTTGTTTCGTTGAAAACGGAGTTAAAATGTAAAAGTTATGTACATTTCAATTTTGAGTATAAACGGTTTATTTAACAATTTTGTCTATTTTAAAATTGTATAAATTACTTTTTCTTTGTTATATTTTATTTTAATATGTGTCAATATGTTAATTTATGTATATTTTCATCTCTAAATATTTTCAAAAATAATAATAGAATTTTTCCAAAATTTACTATGATGATTTCCTATTTTTAAAGGTTGTTTCCCTATTTTCTGCTATTTTCTTCATTAAAAATTATATGTAAATTAAATTTTAAATATTTATTTTGTGAATATTTTTTTATTTTATGTTATTATTTATGTTTAGAAATATATTACAAGCTCATATGAATTTTTCTAAAATTTATTCTATTCAATTTCAAATTTTCTAGACTAGTTTACTATTTTTAGCTATTTTCTTAATTTAACTTTATATGATTGATAAATATTTATATAAATTATTATATTTTGATAAAATTTCGAAATTTTATCTGGGATTATTATTATTTCCAGAAATATAAAGTTATATAATTAAAATAAAGTAATATGAAAGGCCCTAAACCTTCTATCTTCCTAAGGCCCTTTTATATTACACCCTTTTACCTTTTAACCTAATTTTTCAAGCAAGTGGCCCCATCTCCTCATTTGTTTCAGCCGCCACTTCCATTTGTTTCTCACGTGAAAAATGTTCCCTCAAACCCTAAAACAAAGTCACGGCTAAGAAAAGTGCAATGGCTTCCTCTTTGCTCACTTTTCTTCCTCCTTTTTCCATTGTTTTCTCTTGAATTTGCATTGATCCTTCTTGTGTTTTGCTAGGCCTAGCCTCTACCACCACCACCACCATCCTCTCCACCATCATCTGCAGCAGCTCCTCCTCCAATCCCTCTGACCATGTCAGGCCGTGCCATCCAATTGAAGCCATCACCACAAAATCAATGCAAAACTCCTTAAAACATTGCCTAGACCACACATATCATCACCTACCCTCCATATCTTGCTTTGGCCACCCCCTTAGCCACCACCACCACTTGCTACATGACCTTTGGCTGCTGCTGCACCATCACCCTCCACTGTCCAGACCTGTACCATGCATGGCCGAGCCAAACAATGACCAAGTCGAGCCTTGTTGTGACCAAAACTTCACCTATTTGCCTTGTCCATTGATATTCTTCATGTTGCATCTCCTACCCTTCACATCACTTCATGTTGCCATGCTTAGGTGTGCTAAACCTGACCTATATGATGCTAACCTGAGCCCAAACACATCATGGCTGAGCACTTGATCCCCTTGTTCGAGCTTTTGAATGGTAAAGGCAAAAGTCTTGTCTTTATTGCTTTGTATTTCAATTTGTTCGATATTGTTTTGGTTAATATTCACATGTGTATATTGTCTTGTTTTGGGGTTGTTTACAAGATGATATCTTGGCTATTTCTCTCCACTCAAATCAAAGGTCGTGCCTTCTGGATCCGTTGTGTCATTCTAATTGATATCTCCAGCATAAAAAGGTGAGTTATTCTCACCAGACAATATGTACCTATATAACTAGTAAATTGACACCCTGTGAATCTGTAGAAATATATTATCATGTTATACTTGACTATTTTATGATCATATGATGTTTATACACCTATTATATCATATGTTACTGTTATTTAATGTTATTCTGTTATTTATATCAGTTATCTCCATTGCAAGTTCCCTGTAGACTAGAATCACTATGGGTTGAAATGATACATACCCGAACGGACTTTAGAATAGGGAAAAATCGTTATGGGCTGAAATGATAGGCCTGAATGGTTTTTATTTAATTTATTTTAACTTGGGATTGCGGGTTTTAAATGATAGAACCCGGATTTTTCTTTTTAAACTGCGGATTGAAATGATACATATCTGTATCACTTGACCTAGGCTAGAAAACTATATACAGGCCCGTGGTTATTTTATAAAGTGTTTTCGATATTTTTAAGTAATTTTAAAAATATAAATTTATGAAATTTGATTTAAATAGATTTTGAAATGTTTCAAAATAAAGAAATTATGATTTTTCTATGAGTTAAAAATGTAATTAATGAATGGTTAAATTGGATTATTGAAATATAACTTAAGTTTGGAATTGGAATTTTGGTTAAAAATGATATTTAAGTTATATAAATAAAAATGAAAATTTAATTATATTTGGAAAATGGTAAAATATGATAATTTGATTAAATTTGAATTTAAGTGATTTATTAAAGTATTATTGATTTTTCTATGAATTTAAGTGGTTAAATAAATGAATGTTTAAAAGTGATCTTTTAAAATATAACTTGACTAGGAAATGTGAAATTTGGTTTTAATTAAAGGTTTAAGTTAATTAAATGAAATTGGAAATTTAGTTAAATTGTGAAATGGTAATTTAAATTTGAAGTGTTAAGTTTATTTGTTGAAATGTGAAGAATTGCACACTTTTACACTAAAATTTATTAAGTAAATTATTGAAAATTGGATTTGATTATAAGAAATTTATTGTGAAAAGATATATGTTAAATGATATGTAAATGAACATTTTAAATGTTAAAAATATGATTTTAAAAATGTTTATGTGTTTTAAATTAAAGTTATTTAATTGCTGGAAATACACTAAACTTTTAATAGCATTCAGAAATGCTATAGATTCTGTTTTGAACTAAAATTGTGTAAAAAGGAGCTATTACAGCATTTCTGGAATGCTGTAGTTGCTGTAGTTGAACTTATAGGCTAATATTGAACTCAGGCCTATTATAGCATTCTCTGGAAATGCTATAATGGTCTGCAGTCTATGTTGAAATCAAATTTAACCCTTGTTTTGAAATCTGAACTACCGCAGCACTTCTGAAATGCTGTCTTTTCTGGTTTGAACTATAATTCAACTAAAACCGAGTTTTAACAGCAGTTTTAAGTGCTGTCTTTGCTGAATTAAAAATGTTTTCAAATATAACTTATAGCAGTTGTTTTTAAATGCTGTGAAATGCTGAAATTTTAATAATTAGGGTTTTTGACTTAGTAAACGAACTCAGAATGGTTTGAAACTTTGGAAATTGAATACTTGATTTGAAAATATAATAATTACACTTTTAAAAGGTTTAAATGAATTATTTTGATTGGAATATAAACTATTTAAAGATGATTTGAAATGATAGTAAATGAACGATATCTTTGAATTTAAAAGGTATTTAAAGTTGAATATTTGGATTTGAAGTGATAGGATATTTTATTTTATTAAAATGATTTGAAATGAAGTTTTGTAAGGATATGATATTTTATTTTATTAAAATGATTTGAAATGAAGTTTTGTAAGGATATGATATTTTATTTTATTAAAATGATTTGAAATGAAGTTTTGTAAGGATATGATATTTTATTATATTAAAATGATTTGAAATGAAGTTTTGTAAGGATATGATATGTTATTATATTAAAATGATTTGAAATGAAGTTTTGAAATGATATGAAAATTTAAATATATGGAAATGGGTTGGAATTGATTTAATCTTTATTTTGATAAAGATATGGTTTGAAATGATATTTTATTTTGAAGTAAAGTATTGTTTTTAAAAGTTATAACCACGGGTTATAATAACGATTGGTTGGCAAAGAGACTGGGATCGGATATGGACATACTCTCTGTCGATACCGAAAACCACTTTGACAACCATGTACGCGGTGGAGATTCCAGAATGAAGTAGGATGGTGGCGACGTTCTTAAGGTATGTTACGTGGACCCAACTCCCATGAGTTGGCATAAGTTGGCTAAAACAGGAGCGATCTCGGACCAGTGAGGTAGCACCTCTTCTCGGACACATTTCTTCGATATTATACTCTTACTTGTGATTGATTAGATGGCCATCCTCCGATTTGGGAGTGTTGTTCGAGGTGGATGGTAGTGGCTGCTATCCGCTCCATCAGTCCGTGTGCGTAATTGGTATATCTACCTTGGCATTGCCTTGTGTGCCGTGTCACCTACCATATCAAGCTTTAC
This sequence comes from Allium fistulosum, assembly GCA_030737815.1. Taxonomy (NCBI): domain Eukaryota; kingdom Viridiplantae; phylum Streptophyta; class Magnoliopsida; order Asparagales; family Amaryllidaceae; genus Allium; species Allium fistulosum. Next base: position 518,782,702 of record CM060901.1, on the reverse strand, counting down.
TACGATTATGATTTTAAGATCTGACTGCGTTAAGGTTCTCCATCCCCTTAACGCTATTTTCTATATGATTATACTTTACTGATTAGACACTACTGTATATAGCGTATATTACTACATAGTAAATAGTTTAACGGATCCTTAAAGAATGGGCGATCCCAAGCATTCTTTAAGTTACTTGTACCCTTATTACAGTTCGCTTGAGTTGGTTTACATTATATAAGTATATATTGTCCTGACTCGAGTGTTTTGTGTTTTGCTTTACGCTTGGGGTCAGCCTGAGTTATTCACAGATTTGGATTTCCACTCTCTTGGAGATTTGAATCGTTGGAGATTATCTGCTTGTCATGTCCTATCTATTTCAATTCCGTTGTTCTACTCAGCTTGTACTTGGTTATTATATTGAGACTTTTGTTGTATTCTATTTCTTCTGTTATATCTTATGTAACTCTGATATATTTATATAGTAGCTTCATGAACTACTATTTCTTTTACTTCCGCTGCATTATTTTACTCTGTGTCTGTGATCTATGATTATATTTATTTACTGTATATTCTGAGATTTGCCAAATTTTATTTACAACGCGGTATTTTGAGCAATTCAACTCCGGCATGAGTGTCTACCTATACACTTATAATGGATGCGAATGGTTGAAAATATCGGGTCGTTACACTTGCATCGCCACCTCCGGTCACCAGAGGCCCTGACTTCACGTCCTGACCTTTGCCGCGGTTCCATCTTTCTTTTCCCCCACCTCCAGTCCCACTCGACGTCACCTCGACGACGTACTGGCCACGAGATCAACCTCGTCTCTAACCAGCTCTAAAACCCTACTCCTCCTTCTACCGATCACCATGATGATCGGAGAAATCACTACCATTTTTCCCAAGCTCCATGATCTTCATGCTACCTCTAGCAAAGAGCACGACACTCAACCTTTCCCCGATTGCCAGAAATCGACGAAAGTTCGATTTCCGTTCATCTCGCAAATTCGCAACAACCACAAACTTAAAAATCAAGAAATCTTTATTAAAAATCACCATTTCTAAGCACGCATCAGATTATAAAATTAAAACGTGGAATTTAATCCATCAATTTTCTGACTTGATTTAGCTTTCACTGTGATTTCTTATTTTCTAAATAGTTACTCAACATATTCACTTGAACTACTTTTAAAAATAATATTACATCCATACAAACATCTTTCCTTTAGAGATCATAGCCTAAAAATGATTTTGGTGAGGAGATATGAATTATTTTGAGTGTTCCTGAGCCTGTAATTCAAGATCAGAGGACTTATGTATCTAAACACAGACAGGCACACATTATTCCATACATATAAACAAACAAAACATATTTATACTTTAAAAAGTGATGTTTACTCACATGGTTGAAGAACAGAGTTATAAAGTAAATTTGGATTTCAAAAGAATAGATTAGCTCACCTATTAGCAGATTGAACAGAGAACTACCTGGATTTGAAAAGTAACAATCTGCTCTTGATTGGTTTGCTCTTTTCCAGTTCATATTTTCCTTATTTGTTTTAATCCTTGAAGTTGAGTTAACTGCTTAATATATTTGTTGTTGTAGGTTTGTTTGTATTTTTATTTTAGGTTGATGAACGAACTGGAAAATAGAAAGATAATATATAAGAGAGTGTTGTACAGGTTGAAGAATGATGTAGATGCAAGATTTTTCTTTGCATGATGTACTATATATCAGAGATTTTCTTGTTTTGGTGGGCTGATATCTTTCGTATGGAGGCTGATGAGATATAGTGTGGTATGCCATAGGACATAGCATTAATTGTTTGTACAAAATATATATTTTATCTTGTTTGTTCATACCTATCCATTTTTGCTTGTACAGGTTGATATAAAAATTTTCTTCTTTCAACCTGTATTCATTTGATCTTTGCCTTGTCCTAGAAGCCTATATATATATATCTTTTGGTTTTATATTATGTTACTTGATCATAGTGTATTTTGGATATTTATTCCTATTTCTACTTAACTACCAAATACTTATGTTCATTTATAGTTCACATGTTTTAATATATATATATATATATATATTCATATAGATTTTATAACCATATATTTTGTTTTATACTTATGTCTATATTTTAGTTTCTTATGTTACATATATTTATTTTATACTCCTGCTTCACATTAATAAGATTTACTTCATTTAAGGTGAATAAGCTAAATTTAACCTTGAATATTTTAAAACTCTTTATTTTCTATTTCCAGATCATAATTTCTTCCAAATATACATATATATAGTTGTTTTTAAAATGATAAGTTTGTATTTCAATTTATTAGATTAAATTCTTATTAAAATAATATTGTCAAAATCCCGGTTGTCACAAATATATTACTTACTATAAGATTTACCATCTCCAGAGATTTCATAATTCAATATTTATTATAGCTTAAAAATCAATTTTTATATATCTCGATATTTTAATTATCAAAAATTTACTCGATTAACTAATTAATATTAATATCTTAAAAATAAAATCAGTTAATTTCCCGACCAACAGACGTCCAAAATCCGGGTTATCACAATATTACAAACAATGCTAGGAATAACTACACAATTCAAAGCTAGAGCTTTTGCACTTGCATTTAACCACTTATACTTCAGCTATGGCCTGGAAAGACACTGTAATGGGATTGTTTTGGATCAGGTTTGGATCAGGTTCAGGTCATATAGGGGTCGCCATAGCAATATAAAGAGGAGATGAAGGATATGTGCTTGAATTTCAAAACAAGGCAACACAACTACAAGCAACAACATAGATTTCAAGGCATAAATGGGTTCGACCAAGGGACTATTGGGCATGGCCTGATCTGGAAGGATAAACTACAGGTGCTACAGAGGTCCAAGGCTCAGGTTGTGGCTAGTGGTGGTGGTGTTTGGCCGGCCAAAGTGGAGGAGAGAGGTGGTGGAACAAGTTAGGCTAGGCTATGAACATTAAGGTGGAGTTTTGTTTATTTTTAGGTCGATCTTCTTCATCAAGGGGCATGGCCATGGCTTGGGGCTGGGCTGGAGGAGGTGTTGAATAGATGTGGTGGTGGTGGAGGAGGCCAAGGTGGAGGAGGAAGGAGGAGCTGAGCATAGAAGGTGAGAAAACAAGTGCAAAAATCATTATCAAAAATCAATAAAAGTAAACAAAAAGAAAAAGAAGTTTACCAAAATCATTCACAAGCTATGGCCGAAATTTTCTTTCAGGAAATGAGAAACAAAATTTTACGTGAATGACAAAATGATAGTCGGCTGAAAGAAGTGAGAAGTAATGGCCAATTGAATGAAAAGTTAAGTTACAAATATGAAAAGGTGGAAGATAAAAGGCCATAGGAAAATCAAAAGTCATAACCTTTTCAAATTTCTTTAATTTCATTACATAAATTTAAATAACTGAAGATACTTATAAATTCAGTTAAAATTCGAAAATATAACAGATAAACAAAATATAAATAAATAAATATTAATTATATATGATTAAAATAAGAAAATAGTACAGGAAATGAAAACTAGTCTAGAAAATTTGAAAATAAATGAAATAAACTTAGGGAAAATTGTATGGACTTGGAAAAATATTTATAAATAAAGATAAGAACATAAAATAAAAATGAATTCACAAAAATAAATAAATAAATTTTAATTAAATATAATTTAAATGAAGAATATAGTAGAAAAATAGAAACTAGTCTTTAATAAATGCAATAAATTTTGGAAAAATTTTATTATCACTTCAAAAATATTAAAAGACAAAAATATACATAAAATAACATATTAACACATTTTAAAATAAAATATGACAAAGAAAATATGATTTATAAATTTTAAAATAGGCAAAATTGCAAAATAAAACAAATTATACTCAAAATTGAAATGTACATAACTTTTACAATTTAATTCTGTTTTCAACGAAACAAAAAGTAGTATTCATGTTATTAAGTCTATTTTCATAATAAAAGATAAAATTTAAGATTTTAAACAATTTAAATTTGAAGTTTTAAAAGTCAAAGTTTGACCAGTTTGACCAGAAATCCCTTTTTAAGGAAAATGTTCAATTTATACCAGTTTGAAATTAAAATTCACATAATAATCAACATTTATATTTAAAAATGAAATGTTTGAAATAAAACAAGTTTGAAAATAGTTTTCAAAATATAATAAAGTCAAATAAAATATATACAAAAATCTAGGGCTGTTACAGGAAATAACTGAAAGCTGAATATAAAAAGCAGATCTTCAAGCAAAGCTCCAAGCTCCAAAGGTGAGTCTCAAATGTGGTGACACTCAGTCTGACCCGAGAATAAAGCAAAACACAAAACACTCGAGTTAGGATTAACATTCTTATACTAGTAAATCAACTTAAGTGAAATGTCAAGTGAAATACAAATTAACTTAAAGGATGTTTGGGACTCCACCCTTTAAGGATCCGTTAAACTATCTACATACATAGTACAATACGCTACATAGATAATGTCTACAGTAAAGTAAAATATTAAAATAGCATTAAGGCATTACCCATATTCCCCTTAACACATTTTATATATTCCCAGAATCCATATAGATACTGTAAGCTCCACCAAACCGGTGGGATACTCAGGAAGCACTCCATAGGTACGGTACAAACCAAACTCATAGTGAGTGCGATAAGGCATGTGACAAGGCACGCGAGGCAATGCCTATGGTAGGATACTACCATTTTGCAGATCTTGTCTGGTGGTAACGCATAGCAGCTACTACCGCCCACCTCGAGACACACTCCCACAATCAAAGGAACACCCAATCAAATTACAAAGTAATAGAATGGTACCGAAGAAGCATGCTCGATTGGAGGTGTGACCTCACTTGGCCCGGCGTGGCTCCTGTTTTAGTCACATCAAGCTGACTCGCGGGAGTCAGGGCTACGTTCATACCTCATATGGACGTCGCCAAACCATCCTACTTCATTCTTGATTCTCCACCACATACAATTGTTAAAGTGGATTTCGGTATTGGCAGAGAGTATAACAATATCCGATCCCGGTCTCTTTGACAACCAAACGCTTATTTCACACCATGGTCATTTTCATTTTAAACAGTTCATATTCATATCAATATCATATTCATTTCAAAATTATATCACTTTCGAAATCATATTCACTTTCGAAATCATATTCGCTTCCAAAATCATAACCACAAAATAGTTTAAACCATCATACCAAAAGATTCGCATTTAAATCCATTAAATCTAAATCATAACAGTTCCAACTTAAATAGTTTAATTATTGAAAATAGTTTATATATTGAAATAATTATACATTAAAATAGTTTACAGATTAAAACAGTTTATATATTAAAATAGTTTATATATTAAAATAGTTATATATATTAAAAATAATATATATCGAACATAGTTCCAAATTAGAATTGTTTCTTTCAATTTCCCAAATCAACTCAAATCAACTTTAATTCCAAAATTTGACTTAAATCAAGTCTCAGTTCAACAACTTCAATTAAAAGTTAAAGGTTCCATTCTAATTCTCATTAAAACCTTTTTATATCGATTTCAAATCTAGGTTTGAACTACAAATTTAAACCACTTCCAATTCAATGAGTTTTGATATTCAAACAATTTACAATAACTAAATTTGATGAATTTCATTTATATTTCAAAAAATTCAACTTTAGTCCTAATAAAATTTTCAAAATATTTGCTTAATCATTTCTAATAACATTTAAATAAAATCTCATATTATCAATTTAAGTTAATATTAAATATTCAATTTCAATTTTATTTAAAGTTGAAAATATTTAATCACTTTTTATCAAATCAAGTTATAAAATCATACCTTTCAAAATCTCAAAATCAATATGTTCAAATCAATCCTTATTTAAATTCAATTCTAAACAATTTAATTATAAATCAATTCCTATTTAAATTCAATTCTTAACAAATTAAATTACAAGTTAATTCTTATTTAAATTCAATTCTTAAAAAATTAAATTACAAGTCAATTCTTATTTAATTTATCATTCCAACCTATATTTATTTAAGTTATTACAAAACCTATTTTTAAAATATTAACATAAATTTAAATAAATAGTTTAAAACATATTATATATATATTAATTAAATTAAATTTTTAATAAATTTATTATATTAAATATTATTAAATTAAATCTTATTTTATATATATTTAAAAGAAAAAAAATTATAAGTAAAATCTTAAATTTTACATTTTTCAAAAATAAACTTATAAATTTAAAATTTCCAAACATATAAATTTAAAAATCTAAATTTTACACATATATTAAAATAAAATCTTTATATTATATTTAAAAATCAATATTATTAAAACCCATCTAATTTTTTTTCAAAACTTTTGAAATTATTTTTCAAAAAATAGACCAACGGTGTTCGTATATAGTTTTCTATCCTATGGTCAAGTGATACGGATATTTATCATTTCAATCCGCAATAATTTAAAATTTACGGTTATATATCATTTCAACCCGCGATCCCAAATTTCAAGTAAATAAAATCGTTTTGGTCTATCATTTCAACCCATAACGATTTTCCTTAATCTATAAGATCGTTCGGGTATGTATCATTTCAACCCATAGTGATTTCCCAAACTATTAGGGAAATTGCAGAGTGAGAACAATATAACAATAGCATAAATGACATGGCAAATCAATGGCTAGGGTTGTTATGGTGACGGTAAATTTACCATTATTATACCATTACCAGTCAATCGGTTACCATTTTAAAGTAAAGTCGGTATACCAGCATAATAGGTATGGTATGGTAACGGTAAATTTACCTTTTTTTACGGTAAAATAACGGTAATATTGTTTCAAAACCTGCGGTAACGGTAATTTACTAGTCCATTCATAATGCATTGATATTCATGTAAGATGTTGTATTATGGGCATTTAGAAGCAAGAAAACAGTTCAATTTATTTCAGTAATTCAACTCAAATGATGATAAATACACTTCTTTTGTATGTCCTTTATTAAGTGACCTAATGAGATATATAATGAATCATCATTCAGTGTAAAAATATATCAACTTATTATTTTTCTAAATAAACGGTAATTTACCATTACAAGTGTAACGGTTACCAATTTATCGGTATACCAATCATCGGTATACCAGTCAATCGGTAACGGTAACGGTAAACAATTTTAGTTTACCAGTAAAAACGGTGCGGTAACAGTATTTACAAACTGGTAATGGTAACCATTACCATAACGGCCCTATCAATGGCAATCATATATAATCATAATTAACAATTTAAATAAAATATATATAATAGGTTATGGTATCATATGTCAATTAACATATGTAAACAATTGCAGATAATAACATATCATACTTAAAAATTTAAATTACTAACCAATTAAATTTAACAACATATTTCAATCATCATTTCATGTAAATATAAACTTACTAACATAAGAATGTTAATCGTGAGTTATCACTCACCTTTCGAGGCTAGAGAATGATGGAAATGAGAAGCAACTGACACGGACATGGGCACGACACATCAAAGAGCTGCGATAAGCAAAGAGCGGATTTAGAATGAGAACTCGATGAAAACAAATATATTTACATATGATATATATATATACATTGTTTTTATAATATTAAAGGAACCAATATATGTATATATGACATATATATCTTTTTGCCGACAAGACATATAGGTCCAATATATATATATAACATATATAAGCTTGGATTGAAAAGCAAATAAATTTAACTTTACTGCCAACATGTACACATGCAACAACAACCTATATATGAGCTGTCATATATATATATATATATATATATATATATATATATACCTATTGGCTATGGCAGAAATCAAAACAAAGCTCACGGCAAAATATATATATGTGCAACACAAACTGCTTATATATATATTTTATAAAACAAGAAGAGGAAAAAGTTCAGATTGCTCGGCCAGGAAAAGAGCAAGTCGGAGGCTCGGGTCTACTTGGGGTCAATGGATGGGCTGCATCGGGTGGTGCTTCGGGTCAGAGGGAATAAAAACTCGGGTACGGCATGGGTTCAGGGGAGAGGATGTTGGATTAGGTTTGACTTTGGGTCAAGTAGGGGAGAAGCACGGGTACGGCTTCGGGTTTGGCTTCGAGTCAGGTGGTGGGTGCTTGGGTGGTGGCGATGGGTTCAGGGCAAATGATGGTGAGTTTTTGCTATCAGGTGGGTTGTGGCGCTTGGGGCTCCTAGAGGTGAAATGCGGAGCTTTGGGTCAGTTGTGGTGTGGATCGAGAGCCGCTTTAGGTATGGCTTCGGGTCTGCCAGTACATGGCTTCGGGTTTGGTCTCGGGTCAGAGGGAGAGGAGAGAGAAGATGGTAAGCTTGGGGATGCTTCGGGTCAGAATAATGGAATAGACGGCGGGTCAGGGAAACCACGAGCTATTCTGGCATGAAGACTAGCAGCTTTTTCCACAAAGCAAATATACATGTGCTTACCTCTTTTCTTTTATATTTTGGTTATTATATTCAGAGCGCAGAAAACAAAACGTAGGGAAGGAAACAAATAGGAGTAGAAGATGTAAATGAAAGGACAACAGAGAATATAAATATCAAAATCAAAGGATAGCAAAGGGTCAAACGTTGGTTTTCAGAAATTAATAAAGGCAACAGGCTATAGGTTACACGGCTGGCAATTGAAAAGGCAAGGGAAAACAAAGAAACTCGAATACGGAACCGATACGACAAATCGTGTAACGACTCGATTTTTCGACGCTCGAAAGTCGACATTAATACGTCCACTGTATCAAATGCCGCGCAATCGAATGCCGGAAAACCGAACCATTAGGGTTAAAAAGAAGAGGTAGAAGAAGACAGAAGAAAAGAAAGAACAGAAAAAAAAAACAATATCAGAATCTCACATATCGCAGCGGAATAATATACAATAGATAAATCAATAATCTTTAAAACAAAAGACTATATCAGTTTATACATACATCAATCATCAGAGTTTACAACAATACACATCACTGGACAGTTATATAAACTTGTCCACATACAGAATACACAGCGGAAATAATAAACAAGTACGGTAGTACGCTTCGCAATCCAGCTTATCTCCAAAGCTCCAGAATATCCAGAATATCCTGATAAAATAACTCTAGGCTGCCCGTGTGGAAAATTATGGGCACCCAGAGTTTAGAAAGGGAACAATAAACTACGAGTCAGTCATGGTGACTGGTGTGAGATCGTAAAACAGTTATTTTCGCAAAGAAAATAAAACAATTTCGCAATGCTTTTGGAAAATGAAACTACCATAAGGCTTCCCGCCACACACACAATGCAAACGCAGAATTGGAGGAGATTTTCCCTTATGATAGTCAAAGTTGCTTACTATGCAAAATCAGTTGATATTATTATTAATGTCTAGTGTGGAAAACATTTCGAAAGTATGATATCAATCTTAGTCAACATACAACCATTGTTGTATGTCTACTATAGCTACTACGTTCAATAGCAGGTTACCTCCACATTCCATAGCAGGTAATACAATTAAAAACCGTACAGGGTTCGTATTGTTTCTTTGGATTTCCAACAAATGGTCAGGCAAAGGAACTTCCTTATACCGAAATAGAAATGCCTCTGGAAAGACGCCCCGGATCCTAACCGGATCTCTGCAAACAAAAGGCCGACGCTACCTCACGTTGTACAGCTGTAACTAGGTAACTAACACACTGACGCTACCTCACGTTGTACAGCTGTAACTAGGTAACTAACACACAAGTATGTCATCCCTCGGTCGTAACCAACCTTTATCCGAGGATCCTCAATCACAAAGCAACAATCACAAAGTATAATCAACATAGGTAAAATATCTGGGCTCCATACCATGATATCACCTTTTATCCAGAAGGAAATGACATACCCTAGGGGCGCTACCCCTAAAAACCTTTGTCGCAACATTCCTGTTTCGACCATTACCGGGTTGTGAGGCTCGACGAAGTCTCGTCCACATACACTACGTTTTTTCACAAAGCCACGCTTTTTCACAAAGCCACGCTTTGATCAACAAAAGATCAACAACACTTCGTATGCCACATTACCAAATTGGGAATGTATCACTAGTAACCATCAACTACATAACCTCTGAGCTCGTACGTCTCAGAGAAGGGTGTTAAGCTAAGAGAATAAATTCTCCGCCACCAACAGAAATGTATTTGATAGAAACCAGCTTTACATCTCAAAGTGTAATGTCAGACACACATCCATACAAGTCCGTTCCGGGATCGAACGGAACCGAAGGCACTTCCAAAGAAGCCCTTGCAATCCGGATATTTACTAATCACGTCCGGACTTCCCATCACAAAAAAGGGTGATATAAATCTCTATACCGGAGCAAATCGGTCCAGAGACATTCGACCGGTTGTCCTTTCATTTTCGAAAATATCCGGTCTTCACCACCGGTCTTCAATTACGAACCATATCGTCGTATCACTAATTCGGAATGGGTTATATGACACAAAGGTCTTTTCCCGGCTAACCCGAATAGTGAGCGTTTGTTTAAAAAAAACAAATCAAGTGCCATTTCAAAGGCCATATTGATAGTCGGTTATTTAACTATCAACAACATTCACACAAACATCCAATTTAAATAATTTTTCCCAAATTATTAAATTCCAAATCTCTTCGCGAGATACGGTTTAACACTTCAACCATTTGAAAACAATTTCAAATCACTTTCATTTAACCCAATTAAATAAATCCTTATCGATTTATTTCAAATTTACATTTCAAATCTGTAAATTTATTTCCATACTTCATAACTTTGAAAACCGATTTCAAATCATATTTTCCACACTTCACATTTGAAAACCAATTTCAAATCATATTTCCCACTTCACATTTGAAAATCAATTTCAAATCATATTTCACACTTCACATTTGAAAATCAATTTCAAATCATGTTTCACACTTCACATTTGAAAATCAATTTCAAATCATATTTCACACTTCACATTTGAAAATCAATTTCAAATCATATTTCACACTTCACATTTGAAAATGGTCCATTTAAACCAATTAAATAAATCCTTATCGATTTATTTCAAATTTACATTCCAAGTTTGTAAATTTACTTCCACACTTTAAAAATAAATCAATGTTTATTTTTAAAACAAATTTCCCTTTCCTTTATAAATTCTATTCTGAATTTACATTCTCAAATATTCACTTTTAACACCAAATCAACTTTCAAATTGATTTCTCAATTTATTTCAAATCCCAAATCGAATTCCAAATTGATTTCTGAATTTACTTCAACACCGAATCACATTTCAAATTGATTCTAATTTTAATCCCAAATACCAAATCATTTTACCAATCAATTTTCAAATTTATGCTCAACACCAAAAATCAATTTTCATTCAAACACTAAATAAACTTTCATATCGACTTCCCAAAGATTTATTTCAAATACCCACTCAATTATCAGTTTGATTTCAAACAAATTTATTTCCTTTTAAATAAATTCTTTTATTCTTCCAAACCATCTAAAATTCAATTTTTAATTTCAGAAATCCAATTTCATTTATTTCTGGTATCCAACGATACCAAAAATACATTCGGCTAAATTTTAGCCTTCACACATTTCATTCACAGATATAATCATACACAGATTATAAATAATCAATCACACAACATATGAAATCAATTCAAATGTTTTGAGGAATCCTGTTGGATCCCTCCAACCTGTTTCCCTGCATCCACAAATGTTAGCACAATACCAATTCCACTTCGAGGTGGAATATCGCGGTATATGGAATTTATAAAATATCATCCGCTATTATGCGGCGCAATAGGGTCTCATCCGCTATATAATGCGGCAAATCACAACTGCAATATATACATATGCCAATATATATATTGCTATATATAGATATATCCTACTATATCTAATATCACAATCCAAACAACAATCAATCAATAACTGCAAAAAAATCCACTTTTCATTTGAGTGAGAAGATCTCACCTTTGCTTTTTAATTTGCAATCCAATTACTTTTCCGGGTTGTTTTCCATTCTTAACCTTGTATAAGCAATTATACAATTTGTTAATATTCGAGATAACGAATAACCAATTTTCGTTTGGTAATTTTAATTATCCAATAAATTAAATTTCTAACAAATCTCCTTTTACAAAATATTTTTCATTTGAAACTAAAATTTTAATTCAACTAATAACTCAGTTTTAAACAAATAATTAAATTTTAAACAAATTTTCTTTACTGTAAATTCTCTAAATTCTTCTTTTCCATCTTGTATATATATATATATATATATATATATATATATATAAATTGAAATATCTGCATATATTTCTCACTGTCAAATTTCCTTTTCTGTTTCTATATGTAAAAAAATTAAATTGGAAAATAATTTGTAAGCATATACCTCTCTGACTTCCAGTCCAACGCGCACAAATCAAAATGTCGCAACCTCGATTCCCTACTGCCTTCGGCCACTGATTCGAATACCCGCCTCGTGACAGTCGAAACCCCACAAATCTCTCGCGTTCGAACATCGCGAACCACCAATCACGTCGCCGCCATCATCGAGTACCCACGCCCCTCAGACCATTCACGACCCTCCACCTCGAACCCCTGCCGTCACCGCCTCAGGTTGCCACGTGATTTACATCGCGACCTCCCTCGCGAATGTCTCTTCCAGTCGCAGTCGCGAGCCCCCATTCGAGCGTCCATTCGCGAAACCCTAGATACCACGACTGTCGAACGACTCGTCTCCCTCGCGATCGCCACCATCACGTCTCTGCCATCGCGATCCCTACAGGCGATGCGGCTTGCAAATTCACTTGCGAGTGAGACAAGTCTCGCGATTTCAAACTGGTGGCTTCGGCCATTTGATTTTTTTTTCCCGATTCGATTTTGAGAAAGGGAGCGGCCATGGATTATATTTTGAAGCTTCTGTTTTTAATTTGAACGAAATGTTATTTTCTTTGAATTGCTCGCGTGATAGAGAAACAGAAGGGGACAAGAGTACGTGATTTTGCAGGGGGTAGGTTGGCTTGCTCAGGAGTAGGATGGCTGAGTTGAAAGAAGTGCAGCTGAAGTTGACAAATAAAATTTTAATTTAAATTCAAATTCAAATTCAAACTGTTCGATAAATACAACTTAAAAACTTGACCCCCTATCGAGGCGTGCCGCTAGGTGTTCGTAATGTTATACGCCTATTCCGAATGCAATGGAAAAGGTTTTGAGTCCAAATTTGATCGTATGGAGAAGATAGCTTTTTGGACCTTTTATAATATTAAATTTTCAATTTAATTTCAGCACGTTTGCTTATCGTACGGCCAAACGATCACTCCAAACATTACAAAAATTGAAATCCGATAATAATACAATTTTACAGATTCAATGAAACTGGTTTCGTCGAATTCCGAGACTTTGCCCCGGAACGCTATTTTTTTTTTAAATATCGATTAAACGATAAAATTTCAAAACTGAACAAAACAATTCCCAATCCAATTATGAAGCTTCTATTATCTTCAGTATAATTAATATGAATTTTTCTAAGCCTTCAAAATATTTTTAACAAGCTTAAAACTGGAGATACAAATTTTTACCCAGATTTAATAATTAAATTCAATAATTTAATCGCCAAATTCATTCTGATATTTGAATTTCAAATTAAACTATCATTCAAATATTTAAACTCAATTAAATATTCACATTTGAAATGTCAAAAATTCAGGGTCGTTACAATCTTCCCCCCTTAAAAGAATTTCGTCCCGAAATTACAAGTTAGGAAAAATGCTCCAATTCCCATTAACTATTTTCTCAAATCCAAATAGTTTTATCAACTTATCAAACCAATCTTTTTATTACAAAAGATTCATTATTACTTTAGCTAATTTTCCAAAATCAACCATAAGTCCCAAATAATATGGCTTTCTTAACAGTTCAAATTTAAATTCAAATTCAAATTTTGAATTCAAATTTTCTCAAAAATTTCTAACTCTCTAAATTTCCGAAAAAATTTCCCAGCGTCTCCTTTGCGCGGCTAGCTCGGTACAACTACAAAACGTCCCTACGGACTCTCAAATCCCAATAGAAAACAAAATGCCAAGTGGAAAATTAGAATCTCATCAAATTTCATACTGAAATTTAAATACATACCTTTTGGTCGAGCAATTTAAATTATCTTCAAAATCGAAAATCCAATTCCATTTTCCTTAGCCTTTACAACCCCTGTATAATTTACTTGACAACAATTGGCCAAATTCACTTATTGGATTTCCCAATACCAATTTACTTAAGAATTTCATTCATTCATTTCTTAAGTGCAATCTAAGTATTACATACTTCTTATATTTGTTTTCACTTTACTAATAAAGTTATATATTCATTTCCATTCAACTTTGCATTTCAATTCCATTTGAATTCAATTTGACAATTTAAATTCTATTTGGAATTTATTTTATCTTCAAAAACCAAAAATTCATTTTAGTGAAAATTCAATATTCACTTTTTCCAAAACATTCAATTTCGACCAAAAAAATGGTTTTCAGTTCTACGTTTCCCTTAAAATTTGAAAATCAATTTTTCCCGTTAACAAAATTTTCCAATTTTTTTTTCTTCTAACTCCCAGTGAAAACACTTAAAAATCCTTTTTTTAAAATGGATATGGAAAGCACGTTCCCCCATGGATCACAGTTACTCGGCGGTTTCGCTACTATCCCAGTAGAATCACTTGTAACTGTAGATTTCACATCTCTTGAATTTCACCATGGTTGTTGCCATAGATCGTAGTTCACACAGCGGTTACACCACTATCCCAGTGGAATCGCTTGTAACCATAGGCATCTCGCCCCTCGAATTTCACTATGGCATCTAGATCGCAGTTTACACGGCGGCTGCGCCACTATCCCAGTGGAATAGCTTGTAACTGTGGGTATCACACCCCTCGAATTACGCTAGCATACATCCCGATCAAATGGACACCCATACCGAGTTCCAACACCTTCACAATTTTTCAATGGAAGGTACTTTTTCATATCCTTAGTTTAGAAAACATAATATGTCATATATGTATAGTACTTCATTTCCAATTGATTCCATTCAATTTTAATTGGCATTCCATTAATCAAACAAATCTCATTGAAAACCATTCAAATCTATTCCATCTACTAATTTAATTAGTATATTCACTCATCCATTTTAAATTTCAAATTTCCATATTCAATTCGCCTCGAATTTAATTTATCAATAACAAAGGAAATTTCAATTTATTCTTCTTTCTTACTTACTTGAATTTATATAAAGATTCAACCCATTTCATTCAACTCACAATTCAATTTCGATTTACTAACTCAACTTCCAATTCCCTATTTCATGAATTAATAATTTATCAAGTTAGTTTACTTGAACTCAATCCATTTTGTTTTATTCCTTCAAGTTTGGATTTTTATTCAACTTGATTCAAATCAATCTCATTTCATTATTCAATTCCAATTCATTTATAAATCCACATTACCAATTTCATTCATTTTCGATTTGAATCTTAGTCCAATCAATTTCAAATATTTTATAAGTTATCAACTTATTTACATTCCATTGATGAATTTATTTTCAAATACTTCCTTGGAATTCTATTCCAAATTATAAATCACATTTACAATTTACAATTACAAATTTCATTCGTATATGAATTTATTTCCTTATCTTTTCAAATCATATTTATAAATTTCATCTGCCAATTGAATTTATCTCCAAATTTTTGGTTATTAATTTAATTTCTTATTCGATTCCATATAACAATGATAATACTTCAATATTATCTCTTCCTAACAACCAAACATCCATATACTATGATAATTCATAGAAAATCATTTCTTTTCTATACAAAAATAGTTTTGGGCAAAATTATTTCATTTACCCTATTTTAAAACAATACTATGTCGGTTTATCTTGTTCAAGAGTTTAGAAACCCCAATCGATTACAGTTGGCCAGACTGCACCGAACAGAATCTATAAACAATCAACCGATAAGTCAACACAGTACAAAACAAATTTTGTATTCACTAACAAATACGCGCTCATATCTATTAATACACTCACACTCATTCTAGAGTACTACTGACTCTATCTCCAATGAGTAATACCCAACAGAGCCAAGGGTTGTCGCTTAACCGGATGCTCTGATACCACTTGTAACGACTCGAATTTTCGACACTCGAAAGTCGACATTAATACGTCCACTATATCAAATGCCACGCAATCGAATGCCGGAAAACCGAACCATTAGGGTTAAAAAGAAGAGGTAGAAGAAGACAGAAGAAAAGAAAGAACAGAAACAGAAACAATATCAGAATCTCACATATCGCAGCGGAATAATATACAATAGATAAATCAATAATCTTTAAAACAAAAGACTATATCAGTTTATACATACATCAATCATCAGAGTTTACAACAATACACATCACTGGACAGTTATATAAACTTGTCCACATACAGAATACACAGCGGAAATAATAAACAAGTACGGTAGTACGCTTTGCAATCCAGCTTATCTCCAAAGCTCCAGAATATCCTGATAAAATAACTCTAGGCTGCCCGTGTGAAAAATTAAGGGCACCCAGAGTTTAGAAAGGGAAAAATAAACTCCGAGTCAGTCGTGGTGACTGGTGTGAGATCGTAAAACAGTTATTTTCGCAAAGAAAATAAAACAATTTCGCAATGCTTTTGGAAAATGAAACTAACATAAGGCCTCCCGCCACACACACAATGCAAACGCAGAATTGGAGGAGATTTCCCCTTATGATAGTAAAAAATGTTTACTACGCAAAATCAGTTGATATTATTATTAATGTCTAGTGTGGAAAACATTTCGAAAGTATAATATCAATCTTAGCCAACATACAACCATTGTTGTATGTCTACTATAGCTACTACGTTCAATAGCAGGTTACCGCCACATTCCATAGCAGGTAATACAATTGAAAACCGTACAGGGTTCGTATTGTTTCTTTGGATTTCCAACAAATGGTCAGGCAAAGGAACTTCCTTATACCGAAATAGAAACGCCTCTGGAAAGACGCCCCGGATCCTAACCGGATCTCTGCAAACAAAAGGCCGACGCTACCTCACGCTGTACAGCTGTAACTAGGTAACTAACACACTGATGCTACCTCAGCTGTACAGCTGTAACTAGGTAACTAACACACAAGTATGTCATCCCCCGGTCATAACCAACCTTTATCCGAGGATCCTCAATCACAAAGCAACAATCACAAAGTATAATCAACATAGGTAAAATATCTGGGCTCCATACCATGATATCACCTTTTATCCAGAAGGAAATGACATACCCTAGGGGCTCTACCCCTAAAAACCTTTGTCGCAACATTCCTGTTTCGACCATTACCGGGCTGTGAGGCACGACGAAGTCTCGTACACATACACTATGTTTTTTTCACAAAGCCACGCTTTTTCACAAAGCCACGCTTTGATCAACAAAAGATCAACAGCACTTCGTATGCAACATTTCCAAATTGGGAATGTATCACTAGTAACCATCAACTACATAACCTCTGAGCTCGTACGTCTCAGAGAAGGGTGTTAAGCTAAGAGAATAAATTCTCCGCCACCAACAGAAATGTATTTAATAGAAACCAACTTTACATCTCAAAGTGTAATGTCAAACACACATCCATACAAGTCCGTTACGGGATCGAACAGAACCGAAGGCACTTCCAAAGAAGCCCTTGCAATCCGGATATTTACTAATCACGTCCGGACTTCCCATTACAAAAAGAGTGATATAAATCTCTATACCGGAGCAAATCGGTGCAGAGACATTCGACAGGTAGTCCTTTCATTTTCGAAAATATCTGGTCTTCACCACCGGTCTTCAATTACGAACCATATCGTCGTATCACTAATTCGGAATGGGTTATATGACACAAAGGTCTTTTCCCGGCTAACCCGAATAGTGAGCGTTTGTTTAAAAAAACAAATCAAGTGTCATTTCAAAGGCAATATTCATAGTCGGTTATTTAACTATCAACAACATTCACAAAAACATCCAATTTAAATAATTTTTCCCAAATTATTAAATTCCAAATCTCTTCGCGAGATACGGTTTAACACTTCAACCATTTGAAAACAATTTCAAATCACTTTCATTTAACCCAATTAAATAAATCCTTATCGATTTATTTCAAATTTACATTTCAAATCTGTAAATTTATTTCCACACTTCATCACTTTCAAAACCGATTTCAAATCATATTTTCCACACTTCACATTTGAAAACCAATTTCAAATCATATTTCACACTTCACATTTGAAAATCAATTTCAAATCATATTTCACACTTCACATTTGAAAATCAATTTCAAATCATATTTCACACTTCACATTTGAAAATGGTCCATTTAAACCAATTAAATAAATCCTTATCGATTTATTTCAAATTTACATTCCAAGTTTGTAAATTTACTTCCACACTTTAAAAATAAATCAATGTTTATTTTTATAACAAATTTCCCTTTCCTTTATAAATTCTATTCTGAATTTACATTCTCAAACATTCACTTTTAACATCAAATCAACTTTCAAATTGATTTCTCAATTTATTTCAAATCCCAAATCGAATTCCAAATTGATTTCTGAATTTACTTCAACACCGAATCACATTTCAAATTAATTCTAATTTTAATCCCAAATACCAAATCATTTTACCAATCAATTTTCAAATTTATTCTCAACACCAAAAATCAATTTTCATTCAAACACTAAATAAACTTTCATATCGATTTCCTAAAGATTTATTTCAAATACCCACTCAATTATCAATTTGATTTCAAACAAATTTATTTCCTTTTAAATAAATTCTTTTATTCTTCCAAACCATCTAAAATTCAATTTTTAATTTCAGAAAGCCAATTTCATTTATTTCTGGTATCCAACGATACCAAAAATACATTCGGCTAAATTTTAGCCTTCGCACATTTCATTTATAGATATAATCATACACAGATTATAAATAATCAATCACACAACATATGAAATCAATTCAAATGTTTTGAGGAATCCTGTTGGATCCCTCCAACCTGTTTCCCTGCATCCACAGATGTTAGCACAATACCAATTCCACTTCGAGGTGGAATATCGCGGTATATGGGATTTATAAAATATCATCCGCTATTATGCGGCGCAATAGGGTCTCATCCGCTATATAATGCGGGAAATCACAACTGCAATATATACATATGCCAATATATATATATATATTGCTATATATAGATATATCCTACTATATCTAATATCACAATCCAAACAGCAATCAATCAATAACTGCAAAAAAATCCACTTTTCATTTGAGTGAGAAGATCTCACCTTTGCTTTTTAATTTGCAATCCAATTACTTTTCCGGGTTGTTTTCCATTCTTAACCTTGTATAAGCAATTATACAATTTGTTAATATTCGAGATAACGAATAACCAATTTTCGTTTGGTAATTTTAATTATCCAATAAATTAAATTTCTAACAAATCTCCTTTTACAAAATATTTTTCATTTGAAACTAAAATTTTAATTCAACTAATAACTCAGTTTTAAACAAATAATTAAATTTTAAACAAATTTTCTTTACTATAAATTCTCTAAATTCTTCTTTTCCATCTTGTATATATATATATATAAATTGAAATATCTGCATATATTTCTCACTGTCAAATTTCCTTTTCTGTTTCTATATGTAAAAAAATTAAATTGGAAAATAATTTGTAAACATATACCTCTCTGACTTCCAGTCCAACACGCACAAATCAAAATGTCGCAACCTCGATTCCCTGCTGCCATCGGCCACTGACTCGAATACCCGCCTCGCGACAGTCGAAACCCCACAAATCTCTCGCGTTCGAACATCGCGAACCACCAATCATGTCGCCGCCATCATCGAGTACCCACGCCTCTCAGACCATTCACGACCCTCCACCTCGAACCCCTGCCGTCACCGCCTCAGGTTGCCACGCGATTTACATCGCGACCTCCCTCGCGAATGTCTCTTCCAGTAGCAGTCGCGACCCCCATTCGAGCATGCGTTCGCGAAACCCTAGATACCACGACTATCGAACGACTCGTCTCCCTCGCGATCGCCACCATCACGTCTCTGCCATCGCGATCCCTACAGGCGATGCGGCTTGCAAATTCACTTGCGAGTGAGACAAGTCTCGCGATTTCAAACTGGTGGCTTCGGCCATTTGATTTATTTTTTTCCCGATTCGATTTTGAGAAAGAGAGCGGCCATGGATTATATTTTGAAGCTTCTGTTTTTAATTTGAACGAAATGTTGTTTTCTTTGAATTGCTTGCGTGATAGAGAAACAGAAGGGGACAAGAGTACGTGATTTTGCAGGGGGTAGGTTGGCTTGCTCAAGAGTAGGATGGCTGAGTTGAAAGAAGTGCAGCTGAAGTTGACAAATAAAATTTTAATTTAAATTCAAATTCAAATTCAAACCGTTCGATAAATACAACTTAAAAACTTGACCCCCTATCGAGGCATGCCGCTAGGTGTTCGTAATGTTATACGCCTATTCCGAGCGCAATGGAAAAGGTTTTGAGTCCAAATTTGATCGTATGGAGAAGATAGCTTTTTGGACCAGTTATAATATTAAATTTTCAATTTAATTTCAGCACGTTTGCTTATCGTACGGCCAAACGATCACTCCAAACATTACAAAAATTGAAATCCGATAATAATACAATATTACGGATCCAATGAAACTGGTTTCGTCGAATTCCGAGACTGTGCCCCGAAACGCTATTTTTTTTTAAATATCGATTAAACGATAAAATTTCAAAACTGAACAAAACAATTCCCAATCCAATTCTGAAGCTTTTATTATCTTCAATATAATTAATATGAATTTTTCTAAGCCTTCAAAATATTTTTAACAAGCTTAAAACTGGAGATACAAATTTTTACCCAGATTTAATAATTAAATTCAATAATTTAATCGCCAAATTCATTCTGATATTTGAATTTCAAATTAAAATATCATTCGATTATTTAAACTCAATTAAATATTCACATTTCAAATGTCAAAAATTCAGGGTCGTTACAATCTTTCCCCCTTAAAAGAATTTCGTCCCGAAATTACAAGTTAGGAAAAATGCTCCAATTCCCATTAACTATTTTCTCAAATCCAAAAAGTTTTATCAACTTATCAAACCAATCTTTTTATTACAAAAGATTCATTATTACTTTAGCTAATTTTCCAAAATCAACCATAAGTCCCAAATAATATGGCTTTCTTAACAGTTCAAAATTAAAATCAAATTTTCTCAAAAATTTCTAACTCTCTAAATTTCCAAAAAAATTCGCCAGCGTCTCCTTTGCGCGGCTAGCTCGGTACAACTACAAAACGTCCCTACGACTCTCAAATCCCAATAGAAAACAAAATGCCAAGTGGCAAAATCAGAATCTCATCAAATTTCATACTGAAATTTAAATACATACCTTTTGGTCGAGCAATTTAAATTATCTTCAAAATCGAAAATCCAATTCCATTTTCCTTAGCCTTTACAACCCCTGTATAATTTACTTGACAACAATTGGCCAAATTCACTTATTGGATTTCCCCATACCAATTTACTTAAGAATTTCATTCATTCATTTCTTAAGTGCAATCTAAGTATTACATACTTCTTATATTTGTTTTCACTTTACTAATAAAGTTATATATTCATTTCCATTCAACTTTGCATTTCAATTCCATTTGAATTCAATTTGACAATTTCAATTCTCTTTGGAATTTATTTTATCTTCAAAAACCAAAAATTCATTTTAGTGAAAATTCAATATTCACTTTTTCCAAAACTTTCAACTTCGACCAAAACAATGGTTTTCAGTTCTACGTTTCCCTTAAAATTTGAAAATCAATTTTTTCCGTTAACAAAATTTTCCAAATTTTTTTTCTTCTAACTCCCAGTGAAAACACTTAAAAATCCTTTTTTTTAAATGGATATGGAAAGCACGTTCCCCCATGGATCACAGTTACTCGGCGGTTTCGCTACTATCCCTGTAGAATCACTTGTAACTGTAGATTTCACATCTCTTGAATTTCGCCATGGTTGTTGCCATAGATCGTAGTTCACACAGCGGTTACACAACTATCCCAGTGGAATCGCTTGTAACCGTAGGCATCTCGCCCCTCGAATTTCGCTATGGCATCTAGATCGCTGTTTACACGGCGGCTGCACCACTATCCCAGTGGAATCGCTTGTAACTGTGGGTATCACACCCCTCAAATTACGCTAGCATACATCCCGATCAAATGGACATCCATACTGAGTTCCAACACCTTCACAATTTTTCAATGGAAGGTACTTTTTCATATCCTTAGTTTAGAAAACATAATATGTCATATATGTATAGTACTTCATTTCCAATTGATTCCATTCAATTTTAATTGGCATTCCATTAATCAAACAAATCTCATTGAAAACCATTCAAATCTATTCCATCTACTAATTTAATTAGAATATTCACTCATCCATTTTAAATTTCAAATTTCCATATTCAATTCGCCTCGAATTTAATTTATCAATAACAAGGAAATTTCAATTTATTTTTCTTTCTTACTTACTTGAATTTATATAAAGATTCAACCCATTTCATTCAACTCACAATTCAATTTCGATTTACTAACTCAACTTCCAATTCACTATTTCATGAATTAATAATTTATCAAGTTAGTTTACTTGAACTCAATCCATTTTGTTTTATTCCTTCAAGTTTGGATTTTTATTCAACTTGATTCAAATCAATCTCATTTCATTATTCAATTCCAATTCATTTATAAATCCACATTACCAATTTCATTCATTTTCGATTTGAATCTTAGTCCAATCAATTACAAATATTTTATAAGTTATCAACTTATTTACATTCCATTGATGAATTTATTTTCAAATACTTCCTTGGAATTCTATTCCAAATTATAAATCATATTTACCATTTACACTTACAAATTTCATTCGTATATGAATTTATTTCCTTATCTTTTCAATTCATATTTATAAATTTCATCTGCCAATTGAATTTATCTCCAAATTTTTTGTTATTATTTTAATTTCTTATTCGATTCCATATAACAATGATAATACTTCAATATTATCTCTTCCTAACAACCAAACATCCATATACTATGATAATTCATAGAAAATCATTTCTTTTCTATACAAAAATAGTTTTGGGCAAAATTATTTTCATTTACCCTAATTTAAAACAATACTGTGTCGGTTTATCTTGTTCAAGAGTTTAGAAACCCCTATCGATTACAGTTGGGCAGACTGCACCGAACAGAATCTATAAACAATCAACCGATAAGTCAACACAATACAAAACAAATTTTGTATTCACTAACAAATACGTGCTCATATCTATTAATACACTCACACTCATTCTAGAGTACTACTGACTCTATCTCTAATGAGTAATACCCAATAGAGCCAAGGGTTGTCGCTTAACCGGATGCTCTGATACCACTTGTAACGACTCGATTTTTCGACGCTCGAAAGTCGACATTAATACGTCCACTGTATCAAATGCCGTGCAATCGAATGCCGGAAAACCGAACCATTAGGGTTAAAAAGAAGAGGTAGAAGAAGACAGAAGAAAAGAAAGAACAGAAATAGAAACAATATCAGAATCTCACATATCGCAGCGGAATAATATACAATAGATAAATCAATAATCTTTAAAACAAAAGACTATATCAGTTTATACATACATCAATCATCAGAGTTTACAACAATACACATCACTGGACAGTTATATAAACTTGTCCACATATAAAATACACAGCGGAAATAATAAACAAGTACGGTAGTAAGCTTTGCAATCCAGCTTATCTCCAAAGCTCCAGAATATCCTGATAAAATAACTCTAGGCTGCCCGTGTGGAAAATTATGGGCACCCAGAGTTTAGAAAGGGAACAATAAACTCCGAGTCAGTCATGGTGACTGGTGTGAGATCGTAAAACAGTTATTTTCGCAAAGAAAATAAAACAATTTCGCAATGCTTTTGGAAAATGAAACTACCATAAGGCCTCCCGCCACACACAAATGCAAACGCAGAATTGGAGGAGATTTCCCCCTATGATAGTCAAAAATGCTTACTACGCAAAATCAGTTGATATTATTATTAATGTCTAGTATGGAAAACATTTCGAAAGTATAATATCAATCTTAGCCAACATACAACCATTGTTGTATGTCTACTATAGCTACTACGTTCAATAGCAGGTTACCGCCACATTCCATAGCAGGTAATACAATTGAAAACCGTACAGGGTTCGTATTGTTTCTTTGGATTTCCAACAAATGGTCAGGCAAAGGAACTTCCTTATACCGAAATAGAAACGCCTCTGGAAAGACGCCCCGGATCCTAACCGGATCTCTGCAAACAAAAGGCCGACGCTACCTCACGCTGTACAGCTATAACTAGGTAACTAACACACCGACGCTACCTCACACTGTACAGTTGTAACTAGGTAACTAACACACAAGTATGTCATCCCCCGGTCGTAACCAACCTTTATCCGAGGATCCTCAATCACAAAGCAACAATCACAAAGTATAATCAACATAGGTAAAATATCTGGGCTCCATACCATGATATCACCTTTTATCCAAAGGAAATGACATACCCTAGGGGCGCTATCCCTAAAAACCTTTTATCCTGTTTCGACCATTATCGGGTTGTGAGGCTCGACGAAGTCTCGTCGACATACACTACGTTTTTTTCACAAAGCCACGCTTTGATCAACAAAAGATCAACAGCACTTCGTATGCAACGTTTCCAAATTGGGAATGTATCACTAGTAACCATCAACTACATAACCTCTGAGCTCGTACGTCTCAGAGAAGGTTGTTAAGCTAAGAGAATAAATTCTCCGCCACCAACAGAAATGTATTTGATAGAAACCAGCTTTACATCTCAAAGTGTAATGTCAAACACACATCCATACAAGTCCGTTCCGGGATCGAACAGAACCGAAGGCACTTCCAAAGAAGCCCTTGCAATCCGGATATTTACTAATCACGTCCGGACTTCCCATCACAAAAAGAGTGATATAAATCTCTATACCGGAGAAAATCGCTGCAGAGATATTCGACAGGTTGTCCTTTCATTTTCGAAAATATCTGGTCTTCACCACCGGTCTTCAATTACGAACCATATCGTCGTATCACTAATTCGGAATGGGTTATATGACACAAAGGTCTTTTCCCGGCTAACCCGAATAGTGAGCGTTTGTTTAAAAAAACAAATCAAGTGCCATTTCAAAGGCAATATTGACAATCGGTTATTTAACTATCAACAACATTCACACAAACATCCAATTTAAATAATTTTTCCCAAATTATTAAATTCCAAATCTCTTCGTGAGATATGGTTTAACACTTCAACCATTTGAAAACAATTTCAAATCACTTTCATTTAACCCAATTAAATAAATCCTTATCGATTTATTTCAAATTTACATTTCAAATCTGTAAATTTATTTCCACACTTCATCACTTTCAAAACCGATTTCAAATCATATTTTCCACACTTCACATTTGAAAACCAATTTCAAATCATATTTCACACTTCACATTTGAAAATCAATTTCAAATCATATTTCACACTTCACATTTGAAAATCAATTTCAAATCATATTTCACACTTCACATTTGAAAATGGTCCATTTAAACTAATTAAATAAATCCTTATCGATTTATTTCAAATTTACATTCCAAGTTTGTAAATTTACTTCCACACTTTAAAAATAAATCAATGTTTATTTTTAAAACAAATTTCCCTTTCCTTTATAAATTCTATTCTGAATTTACATTCTCAAATATTCACTTTTAACATCAAATCAACTTCCAAATTGATTTCTCAATTTATTTCAAATCCCAAATCGAATTCCAAATTGATTTCTGAATTTACTTCAACACCGAATCACATTTCAAATTAATTCTAATTTTAATCCCAAATACCAAATCATTTTACCAATCAATTTTCAAATTTATTCTCAACACCAAAAATCAATTTTCATTCAAACACTAAATAAACTTTCATATCGATTTCCCAAAGATTTATTTCAAATACCCACTCAATTATCAATTTGATTTCAAACAAATTTATTTCCTTTTAAATAAATTTTTTTATTCTTCCAAACCATCTAAAATTCAATTTTTAATTCAGAAATCCAATTTCATTTATTTCTGGTATCCAACGATACCAAAAATACATTCGGCTAAATTTTAGCCTTCACACATTTCATTCACAGATATAATCATACACAGATTATAAATAATCAATCACACAACATATGAAATCAATTCAAATGTTTTGAGGAATCCTGTTGGATCCCTCCAACCTGTTTTCCTGCATCCACAGATGTTAGCACAATACCAATTCCACTTCGAGGTGGAATATCGCGGTATATGGGATTTATAAAATATCATCCGCTATTATGCGGCACAATAGGGTCTCATCCGCTATATAATGCGGGAAATCACAACTGCAATATATACATATGCCAATATATATATATATTGCTATATATAGATATATCCTGCTATATCTAATATCACAATCTAAACAGCAATCAATCAATAACTGCAAAAAATCCACTTTTCATTTGAGTGAGAAGATCTCACCTTTGCTTTTTAATTTGCAATCCAATTACTTTTCCGGGTTGTTTTCCATTCTTAACCTTGTATAAGCAATTATACAATTTGTTAATATTCGAGATAACGAATAACCAATTTTCGTTTGGTAATTTTAATTATCCAATAAATTAAATTTCTAACAAATCTCCTTTTACAAAATATTTTTCATTTGAAACTAAAATTTTAATTCAACTAATAACTCAGTTTTAAACAAATAATTAAATTTTAAACAAATTTTCTTTACTATAAATTCTCTAAATTCTTCTTTTCCATCTTGTATATATATATATATATAAATTGATATATCTGCATATATTTCTCACTGTCAAATTTCCTTTTCTGTTTCTATATGTAAAAAAAATTAAATTGGAAAATAATTTGTAAACATATACCTCTCTGACTTCCAGTCCAACACGCACAAATCAAAATGTCGCAACCTCGATTCCCTACTGCCATCGGCCACTGACTCGAATACCCGCCTCGCGACAGTCGAAACCCCACAAATCTCTCGCGTTCGAACATCGCGAACCACCAATCACGTCGCCGCCATCATCGAGTACCCACGCCTCTCAGACCATTCACGACCCTCCACCTCGAACCCCTGCCGTCATCGCCTCAGGTTGCCACGCGATTTACATCGCGACCTCCCTCGCGAATGTCTCTTCCAGTCGCAGTCGCAACCCCCCATTCGAGCGCGAGTTCGTGAAACCCTAGATACCACGACTATCGAATGACACGTCTCCCCCGCGATCTCCACCATCACGTCTCTGCCATTGCGATCCCTACAGGCGATGCGGCTTGCGAATTCACTTGCGAGTGAGACAAGTCTCGCGATTTCGAACTGGTGGCTTCGACCATTTGATTTATTTTTTTCCCTATTCGATTTTGAGAAAGGGAGCGGCCATGGATTATATTTTGAAGCTTCTGTTTTTAATTTGAACGAAATGTTGTTTTCTTTGAATTGCTCGCGTGATAGAGAAACAGAAGGGGACAAGAGTACGTGATTTTGCAGGGGGTAGGTTGGCTTGCTCAGGAGTAGGATGGCTGAGTTGAAAGAAGTGCAGCTGAAGTTGACAAATAAAATTTAAATTTAAATTCAAATTCAAATTCAAACCGTTCGATAAATACAACTTAAAAACTTGACCCCCTATCGAGGCATGCCGCTAGGCGTTCGTAATGTTATACGCCTATTCCAAATGCAATGGAAAAGGTTTTGAGTCCAAATTCGATCGTATGGAGAAGATAGCTTTTTGGACCAGTTATAATATTAAATTTTCAATTTAAATTCAGCACGTTTGCTTATCGTACGGCCAAACGATCACTCCAAACATTACAAAAATTGAAATACGATAATAATACAATATTACGGATCCAATGAAACTGGTTTCGTCGAATTCCGAGACTGTGCCCCGGAACGCTATTTTTTTTAAATATCGATTAAACGATAAAATTTCAAAACTGAACAAAACAATTCCCAATCCAATTCTGAAGCTTCTATTATCTTCAGTATAATTAATATGAATTTTTCTAAGCCTTCAAAATATTTTTAACAAGCTTAAAACTGGAGATACAAATTTTTACCCTGATTTAATAATTAAATTCAATAATTTAATCGCCAAATTCATTCTGATATTTGAATTTCAAATTAAACTATCATTCGAATATTTAAACTCAATTAAATATTCACATTTCAAATGTCAAAAATTCAGGGTCGTTATAAATCGTTTCGTTGATTTCGTCGCGTATCGGACACCGAATTATAGAAATGAATATACTATGGAGATCAGCACGACGAGACGAACAGAATGGTACACAGATATGAGTGATACGACCCACCGATCAAAACTCGATATTCGCTGCCAAAACTGCTACTAAAACGCCAAAAATAATATGGACATAGCTAGAGCAGTACAAATTTAGCGAAACGAATTATGACGTCTCACTCAGAAAATGGTTTATAAGTTTATTATGTAAAAATATTCATATTTCAAAACTATTTTATTTCCATCAATTTAACTAATTTTAAATTGAAATTGAAAATTACTCAATAGAACTAACTTTCATATTTTCCAATGAAAATCTGGCTCTTGCTATGTTTAAATAAATGCATCTCAAATATCAAATTTTCATTGCTAAATTTTAATTGTTTATTTTCATGAAAAATTTAGGTAATTACGTTATAAAAATCATTAAAATTCTCGAGTCATTACACTCTCCCCCACTCAAAACTTTTCGTCCCCGAAAAGAAACGAGATAGGAGAATAGAAGCAACATAAAGGAAAGACAGATTCAAAATAATCAGTACCAGATACAATAATTAATTCAAGACCATATAAATTTCATTTATTTTATTTCATTTAGTGACAATATTACTAAATTAACCATTCAACAAATTTATTTAAGTTTAATATTAACATTCCATATTTATTTACTTAAATAGCATTCTCTTTTTATTATTCAATTTATTTCACTTGACATATCTTGCAACATATATATTAAGTGCATAAACATTTATTATAACCACTCAATTTTTATCTAAAATTCCCTTAACAAGATTTCATTTTTGGACATCTTATTACTTATATTTATTGTATGTTATTCAATTACATGTTCTCATTACAGTTTAACTTTTTGAATATTTCAAGTAAGTTATATATGTTTTAGAATGCAATTGTGTATCATATAAATTAATTTTATCCAAGTTCAATCGTTTCAAGTTGTTTCAATTCCATTTTCCATTTTAGACAATCCAATTATTCAAAATTTTGCTTTATTTAAATAATTGAAAACCATCACTTAACATAGAATTTAAGAGTTGAATTTCCAGTTTCATTTCAAACCATTTTGAAATAAATATATACATATATATATATTATACATCAAATCATACTCAAGAAATTCAAATCAAATCCATTTTCCAAAACAAAAGTGTAGCAAAGCTACTAAGCGGTCTCTCCACTCTGAGACTCGAAAATGAATGTCGATGATGCTGCAGCCATCATCGAAATTATTTTCCAATGACATAAGAGGAGAGTACAGACTTATTTCTTTAAAAATTCTTTTGGAAACAATTTCTACTCGAAAATACTTTCAAATAATAATATTTGTTTCAAAACTTTGAAAACCAAATTTTAAAGAGCACCGGAAATTAAATTCTCAAATCCTTAATTTAAATTCATTTCATTTGCAAATCAGATTTATAGACCATGTTTATAAAATTTCATCTTCTTATAACATACAATAATGGTTAATGGTTTAGGAATGTTGACAAAACAATAAATGATAATCTAGTATTATCATTTCTAACAACCAATTCATTTCACTATCTAATTTTCAAAAAATTATACCTTTATATATATAATATAATCATACATAAATTATTTCATTTCCAATTGCTCGAACGAAGATGACTCTGTAATTAATTCTACTCATTCTAGGGTATTACTACCCTGTCTCTAATGATTTTTTACTCCATATGTTAAGTTTTGCCTAAACCAGAGCTCTCATACCACTTGTAACGACCCACTATTTTGAACCATTCAAACCGACAATCATCCACACATGTCGGACTTGAATTGCTCAAAACAACAGATTGTAAATTTATATTTGGCAAAACTTAGCATATACAGTAAATAAATCAATCATAGAAATCACAGGCACAGAGTATTACGACAATAAGCAGCGGAATAGATAAATTGTAGTTCATAAAGCTACTATATAAACATCAGAGTTTAAAATAAAATACAACAGAAATCTCAAATACAGAGTAGTCTCAAATACAAATGTAACTGACAAGACTGAACATAAATAACTGGAAATAATTGGAATAACTGAAAGCTGAATTGAAAAAGCAGATCCTTAAGCAAAGCTCCAGGCTCCAAAGGTGAGTCTCAAATGCGGTGACACTCAGTCTGACCAGAGCATAAAGTAAAACACAAAACACTCTAGTTAGGATTAACATTCTTATACCAGCAAATCAACTCAAGTGAAATGTCAAGTGAAATACAAATTAACTTAAAGTATGTTTGGGATTCCACCCTTTAAGGATCTGTTAAACTATCTACATACATAGTACAATACACTACATAGATAATGTCTACAGTAAAGTAAAATATTAAAATATCATTAAGGCACTATCCATATCCCCTTTAACACATTTTATACATTCCTGTAGTCTATACAGATACTGTAAGCTCCACCAAACCGGTGGGATACTCAGGGAGCACTCCATAGGTACGGTACAAACCAAACTCGTAGTGGGCGCGATAAGGCATGTGACAAGGCACGCGAGGCAATGTCCAGGGTAGGATACTACCGTTTTGCGGATCCGGACTGGTGGTAACACATAGCAGCTACTACCGCCCACCTCGAGACACACTCCCATAATCAAAGGTGCACCCAATCAAATCACAAAGTAATAGAATGGTATCGAAGAAGCATGCTCGATCGGAGGTGCGACCTCACTTGGCCCGGCGTGACTCCCGTTTTAGTCACATCAAGCTGACTCGCGGGAGTCAGGGCTACGTTCATACCTCATATAGACGTCGCCAAACCATCCTACATCATTATGGATTCTGCACCACGTATACAGTTGTTAAAGTGGTTTTCGGTATTGGCAGAGAGCATGACAATATCCGTCTTATTTCACACCGGTGTCATTTTCATTTTAAATAGTTCATAATTCATATCAAATATCATATTCATTTCAAAATCATATCACTTTCGAAATCATATTCACTTTCGAAATCATATTTACTTTCGAAATATATTCACTTCCAAAATCATAACCACAAAATAGTTTAAACCATCATATCAAAATATTTGCATTTAAATCCATTAAATCTAAATCATTACAGTTCCAACTTAAATGGTTTCAATATTGAAAATAGTTTATATATTGAAATAATTATACATTAAAATAGTTTATATTTAAAATGGTTTATAGATTAAAATAGTTTATATATTAAAAATAGTTATATATATTAAAAATAGTTTATATCGAAAATAGTTCCAAATTAGAATTGTTCCTTTCGATTTCCCAAATCCACTTAAATCAACTCTAATTCCAAAATTCGACTTAAATCAAGTCTCAGTTCAACAACTTCAATTAAAAAGTTAAAGGTTCCATTCAAATTCTCATTAAAACCATTTTATATCGATTTCAAATCCAAGTTTGAGCTATAAATTTAAACCACTTCCAATTCAATAAGTTTCGATGTTCAAACAATTTACAATAACTAAATTTGATAAATTTCATTTGTATTTCAAAAAATTCAACTTTAGTCCTATTAAAATTTTCAAAATATTAACTTAATCATTTTTAATAATATTTAAATAAAATCTCATATTACCAATTTAAGTTAATATTAAATATTCAATTTCAGTTTTATTTAATGTTGAAAAAATTTAATCACTTTTTATCAAGTCAGGTTATAAAATCATACCTTTCAAAATCTCAAAATTGATAAGTTCAAATCAATCCTTATTTAAATTCAATTCTAAATAATTTAATTATAAATCAATTCTTATTTAAATTCAATTCTTAACAAACTAAATTACAAGTCAATTCTTATTTAAATTCAATTCTTAACAAATTAAATTACAAGTCAATTCTTATTTAATTTATCATTCCAATCTCTATTTATTAAATTTATTACCAAATCTATTTTTAAAATATTAACATAAATTTAAATAAATAGTTTAAAACATATTATATATATATATTAATTAAATTAAATTTTTATTAAATTTATTATATTAAATATTATTAAATTAAATCTTATTTTATATATATTTAAAAAAAATTATAAGTAAAATCTTAAATCTTACATTTTTCAAAACTTAACTTATAAATTTAAAATTTACAAACATATAAATTTAAAAATCTAAATTTCACACATATATTAAAATATCTTTATATTATATTTAAAAATCAAATATTTATTAAAATCCATCTAATT
Organism: Allium fistulosum; assembly: GCA_030737815.1. Taxonomy (NCBI): domain Eukaryota; kingdom Viridiplantae; phylum Streptophyta; class Magnoliopsida; order Asparagales; family Amaryllidaceae; genus Allium; species Allium fistulosum. Next base: position 518,749,988 of record CM060901.1, on the reverse strand, counting down.
TCTTCTCAAAAATTTGGAAATCATTTTTCAAAGAAATAGACCAATGGTGTCTGTATATAGTTTTCTATCCTATGGTCAACTGATACGATATTTATCATTTAAATCCGCAATAATTTAAAATTTACGGTATATATCATTTCAACCTGCAATCCCAAAGTTCAATTCAATAAAATTGCTTGGGTTTATCATTTCAACCCATAACGATTTTTCCCTAATCTATAAGATCGTTCGGGTATGTATCATTTTAACCCATATTGATTTCCTAAACTATCAAGAAACTTGTAGAGTGAGAACAATATAATAATAGCATAAATGACATGGCATATCAATTGCAATCATATATAATCATAATTAACTATTTAAATAAAATATATATAATAGGTTATGGTGTCATATGTCAATTAACATAGGTAAACAATTGCAGATAATAACATATCATACTTAAAAATTTAAATTACTAACCAATTAAATTTAACAACATATTTCAATCGTCATTTCATATGTATATAAACTTACTAACATAAGAATGTTAATCGTGAGTGATCGCTCACCTTTCGAGGCTAGGGAACGATGGAAATGAGAAGCAACTGACACAGATATGCACACGGACACGAGCACGACACTTCAAAGAGCTGCGACAAGCAAAGAGCAGATTTAGCACGAGACTTCGATCAAAACAAATATATATACATATGTGATACACACACACACACATTTGTTTTTATAATATTGAAGGAACCAATATATGTATATATGACATATATATCTTTCTGCCGACAAGACATATAGGTGCAATATATGTATATAACATATATAAGCTTGGATTGAAAAGTAAATAAATTTAACTTTTCTGCCAACAAGTACACATGCAACAACAACCTTTATATGAAAAGAAGCATGAAATAGAAGAGGAAAAAGTTTAGATATATATATCTTTTGGCTATGACAGAAATCAAAACAAAGCTCACAGCAAAATATATATATGTCCAACACAAACTGCTCATATATATATTTTATAAAACAAGAAGAGGAGAAAGTTCATATTGCTCGGGCAAGAAAAGAGCAGGTCGGAGGCTCGGGTCTGCTTGGGGTCGATGGATGGGCTGCTTCGGATGGTGCTTCAGGTTAGAGGGAGGAAAACCTCGGGTATGGCATGGGTTCAGAGGAGAGGATGTTGGCTTAGGTCTGCCTTCGGGTCAGGTAGGGGAGAAGCATGGGTACGGCTTCGTGTTTGGCTTCGAGTCAGGTGGTGGGTGCTTGGGTGGTGGCGATGGGTTCAAGGCGGATGATGTTGGGTTTTTGTTGTCGGGTGGGTTGTGGCATGTGGGGCTCTTGGAGGTGAAAGGCGGAGCTTTGGGTTGGTTGTGGTGTGGATCGAGAGCCGCTTCAGGTACGGCTTCGGGTCTGCCAGCACATGGCTTCGGGTTTGGTCTCGGGCAAGAGGGAGAGGAGAGAGAAGATGGTGAGCTTGGGGATGTTTCAGGTCAGAAGAATGGAATAGACGGGTCAGTACTCGGGTCAGGGATACCACGAGCTATTCTGGCATGAAGACTAGCAGATTTTCCATAAAGCAAATATATATGTGCTTACCTCTTTTCTTTTATATTTTGGTTATTATATTCAAAGCGCAAAAAGCAAAATGTAGGGAAAGAAACGAATAGGAATAGAAGATGAAATGAAAGGACAATAGAGAATATAAATATCAAAATCAAAGGATAGCAAAGGGTCAAACGTTGGTTTTCAGAAATTAATAAAGGCAACATGCTATTGGTTACACGACTGGGAATTGAAAAGGCAAAGGAAAACAAAAAAACTCGAATATAGAACCGATACGACAAATCGTTTCATCGATTTCACCATGTACCGAACACCGAATTACAGAAATGAATATACTGTGGAGATTAGAACGATGAGACAAACAGAATGATACACATATATGAGTGATACGACCCACCTATCAAAACTCGATATTCGCTGCTAAAACACCGAAAATAATATAGACGGAGCTAGAGCAGTCCAAATTTGGCGAAGCAAAATATTACATCTTACTCAGAAAATGGTTTACAATTTTATTATGTAAAAATATTTAGATTTCAAAACTATTTTATTTCCATCAATTTAACTGATTTTAAATTGAAATTGAAAATTACACAACAGAACTAACTTTCATATTTTCCAACGAAAATCTGGCTCTTGCTATGTTTAAATAGACGCATCTCAAATATCAAATTTTCATCGCTAAATTTTAATTTTTTGTTTTCATCAAAAATTTAGTTAATTACGTTATAAAAACCGTTAAAATTCTCGGGTCGTTACATGTTGTTTAAAGAAAATTATGAATTATAAAAACTTCTTTGGTATTATCATTTTGAAACTATTAAGAAGAGTTTTGATGTTTATGAATTATTTTTGAATGAAATTTAAGGAATTTGAAATTAAATAAATGCTTAAAATATAAGTTTTTTGGGAATTATATAAGAGGATTTTAAATAAAGATTTTAGAAGGGAATAAAATTTTATTATTTAAACCATTTTGGAAATTAATATCTTTCTTTTCAAAATTAAATTAATGGTTTTGAAAATGGATATTTTATTAGAAAACCTTTATGAATCAAATAATAGTTGAAGTATGTGGTTTGTGTGAAATTTTATATTGTGAAATTTTTTGGGTAAAATGATTAGATTGCAGAAGTGAGTAAGAAAGAATGAAATCTTTTGAAGGTCTAGAATAGGTGAACCAAGATTTTCTAGATTCAACCAAAACAATAAAAATGGGAAATGAACTAAGCATAGTCTCATAAGAGAGCTTACCCGACTCCCCTAATCTAGCAAAGATTCATTTGCCGAAACTCACTTAGACATGGTCAGGATAGATCCAACAATTGTGAGCCATACTCAAAATACAGATGCAAATATAATCCATGTTTGACAAAACAAGACGCAGTTTGATAAAATTTAGGCTAATAAGAAATAAATTAAAGGTTACTTGAGAATGGATTCATTAGAAAAGTCTTTTATCCCAAATGGTCGACTAATCCTTTACCAGTTAAAGTATGCAAAGGAAAAGGGAGAGCGTACCTAGATTATACTGATCTAAATAAGGCATACTCTAAAGATTCCTATTCTTTACCCAAAATAGATTCATTGGTTGATGCCACAAGTGGGCATAAGTTGTAATCCTTTATGGATGCATACTTAGAGCATAATCAAATCCCCATGTTCAAATCAGATGAAGAAAACACGGGTTTTGTAACAGATTGGGGAACTTACTACTACAGAATCATGCCTTTTGAGCTGAAGAATGCAGAAGTTACATATCAAAGGATATATCATCAATGCTCGATGAATTGAGGCCAATCCAGACCAAATCAAGATGATTAAGAGTAAGGTAGAGCCAAAAACATGTAAAAATTGTGATGGGACGAAATGGAAGGATGACTGTTTTAAGCAGATTGACTCCTACAGTCCAAGCTTACCATTCCCAACATGGTAACTGATATAACTTCTCAAGTGAAAGATATCCCCAGACTCACCTATTGGATCAATTCCTAAAGGGTTACTTTCATAGCCCTCCGGCTTTTTGAAAATCACTCTTCAAAGTTCAATGATTTTCTTGAATCTATTACCCAACCAAATAAGGTGGGATAATACAAACCACCCTTTATTTTGATAAAATATTTTCATTTTAAATCCTGATCGTCCAAAAGAAAAAAAAAAGGAGTTTAATTACTATTGAATATTTCACTAATTGAAGAAAATTTAAACATTACTATTAAAAAGAAGTTTGCAAAATAATATATAGTTTTTATCGCGATTACCACAGTTTTAACCTAAGGATGTTTTAGTGAGGTCATCTTTAAAATTTTCTAAAAAGGAATTGCATAATACCAATATTGACCAAAAAAGAGTGTCTAATTGCAACAGCAGCTTAAGGGATTTCAAGGCCAAGATTCGGATTTCGGACAATAGATACAAAATCTCTTAATTGAGGCAACATATTTCGTTAATTGTTCAATTAGCTTATGAGAAGTTGAAAGATAGAGGAGTCCTCATTGAAAACCATGGTTTTGAACAATCGAAAGGACAATTGGTATGAAAGTTGAATTTTAGTCTTCAAATCTCGAGTACCGATAACAAATTCTTATCCGTAGAGAAAGGAAAATCCAGTAACCTAAATGGATCACCTCATAGTTTTGGCATAATAATGATTAAAGTTGTTACTTCTACTTTAAACAAGGAAAGATTCGAGAAGGAGTAAGTAACCACCATCATCAACATATGGGAAATAAAGTGGTGATGGCGATTGAGTAAATGACCGCTGTTTGCGTCAAAAATGGTTACAAACACCCTGTTCTAAGTGAAAGAAACAATATCCAATATTTAGATCCAAACAGATAAATATGGATTCACAGATCATAGAATAGATTGCAGAAAAGTAAATGAACATGCAAGTTTTATAGTGGTTCGATAAACTTCAGCCAACGTCCACTCTAATAATCTTTTATTTATACTGCAAGATTATAAGTACAATTGTTTTTTGTCTTAGCAAATTAATGGAGGAAGAGATCAAAAGTGATGAAGGAGAGCCAGCCAAAATTTCCCTTGCAATGAGCCAAGTCCGCTATATTTATATGTGAAGACGTGCATGGATCGGGCTGAAATTTCGGCAGAAGAACCTCCAGACCCATACGACCGAAGCCACAATATTTGGGATCGATCGGACATATAAAATAATTTAGACCGACCATTTCATACTAAATTCAATGGGGTTGCAAACGCTCATGTAGGTTACCTATGATGTTATCTACTTGCTTTCCAAAATTCGTGCAATTCCGACGTGCCATTTGTGAGATATTGCTTTTACCGTGAAATGATGGATCGTTCTAGCTGATTTGTACGATCGTTCCAATCACGATCGGCCTCTTTTTCCAAGATTAGGGAGTTTTGTCATGCGGTTATTTTTGTGGGTTCCACTCTTCAATATTGATGCTCTGAAAGTTTCAAGTGCACTGGCTTGGTAGATTTTGAGATATCGATCGATCTTCGTTGATTTACGGTGTTTTATGGATCGTTCCCGATCGATCCATATAAGTTCTTCCTTTGCCTATAACTCAAGCATACGAACTCTGATTGACTTGTAATTTGAAATGTGGCCTCACGGGGTCTTCCTTGTCACTTCATATTGATTGCACCTTGATTGGGACCCGGTTCGAATCTGCCCAACTATTGTCCATAGTTCCAAATATCATCAATTTCCGAGTCCGACAACCTTTTCTCAGGGCTTCCTGCCTTGATGATCACAGAAGCCATTTAGCCAACTTTTATGATATACTACCTAGTCAAAAGGTGGTATAACATTTTCCCTCCAAAACATGCCTTACGGTAGGAAACCATATTTTGAATTACCTTAAGTCCAATGTTCAAAACCCATTGATGACCTGTGAACAAATCTGTGCTCTTGCCTGATTGTTAGTAACGGCCATTCAGGACCGTTAATCAAATTCGTAGTCATCCCAGGCTGATGATGATCGCATGGGATCGGGTGTCTGTTTGAGGCAAAATGCGATCGTTCGAGATCGAATGCCTGTTTGAGGCAAAATACGATCGTTCGAGATCGAGTGCCTGTTCGAGGCGTGATGTGATCATTGGAGATCGAGCGCCTATTCGAGGCGAAATGTGATCGTTCGAGATCGAGTGCCTATTCAAGGCAAAATGTGATCATTCGAGATTGAGTGCCAATAGAGGCAAAATGTGATCATTCGAGATCTAGTGTCATTCGAGGCGAAATGTGATCGTTCGAGATTGATTGTCGTTCGTGCGAAATGTGATCGTTCGAGATCGAGTGCCGGTCGAGATGAAATGTGATTGTTTGGATGGGACTCAAAATTATTAATATCAGATTTCACATTCGGGTGAGTTTTGTAATCAAAATATTCAACTAATAAAATAAGTCCAAGTACTAAAAGAAAAACAAAACCTAAAACTAAACACTACAATGCATGCCTCTCCGGGTGTGACGGTTCATTGTCATCTCAGAACATGCCTAGGGACCGTTCTCGTTCCCGTACATGTGTATGTGACTTAGCCATTTTATTGTGGAGTTTATTACTTATTTCTTGCCATCTCGATCAATTGATGACAAGTTGACGCCTCGATCTAAGGCAGTTCCCGTTCGATGCGGATGGTGGCTGCTTCCGTTCCACCGCCGCTGCCCAAGTTCTTACGTTTTGTGACACCCTGCTGTTGGGTGTGTTTCCACCGAATCAACTCCATCCCATACCAACCGAACCAGCTCCTTCCCCATGACTACCGAACCATCGCCCTAAACCAACCCACTACCGAACCAAGTGCCTACCGAACCAACCAAGACATCCCGGACCAAGCTCCTACCGGACCACCTGCCGAACCAACCAAGACATCCCGGACCAAGCTCTCACCAGACCACCTGCCGAACCAACCAAGACATCCCAGACCAAGCTCCTACCGGACCACCTACCACCGGACCAAGACATCCCGGACCAAGCTCCTACCGGACCACCTACCACCGGACCAACACTACCAGGCCAGATCGCGTCAGCCCAGGCCCATCAGCAGCTGTATACATCCAAGACCCCTACCCCCAGCCTCACTCTATAAATAGAGGGGCAGGGGTACAACAATGGGGACAAGTTTGAGAGCTCAAGCACGGAGAAAACTTTCAAACAACTTTCAGATACTTGTATCAAAGCTTTGTACTTGTAATCTAAACAAGAAAAGAGAAATAATATATAAAGTGGACGTAGGTACATTCTGGCTGAATCACTACAAATCTGCGTGTCTTTTACAGTTTAGTCCCTGCTTTTCATATATTTGCATAAATCACCCAAATCACTAAGAACAACATAAAATCAATCAAATCATACGACTTTGAGGTGTTTGTCCATTTTTTGTGCAAACATTTTTGGTGCTTTCACTGAGAGCTCGAAGCTTGAAGCTTCAGCTTCTTCCACTTAACCTTCTTCCTAACAGCGTCGTTCATCGCTTGGAAAACATGCCTCCCAAGCAGAAGAAAGATGTTAACAAAGGAAAAAACATCGCAACCAGCAGTCTTCCAGATCCAGTGGTCACTGATCAAGTAGATCGTCCCCTTCCAACAGCAGTACCAAATGAAGGTCAGGCAAATCCGACCACCCCTGCCGCGGAACAGCCGGCAGCAATTACTAGGGCAGATCTAGACAGGGTTACGGCTGAAGTGACTAACCGCTTCACATCCCAGCAAGAAGCCTTGGTGGACCATCTCATGTCACGCTTAAGGGATGCTGAAGACTCCAACCGTAACACTGAATCATGGGGTGAGTCCCAGTCTGGAGGATCTCAGAGACAACAAAGATCTTCCTTCTTCGAAGGAGCTAACGGCATAAGCAGCCATGGTAGGAGCCGAGATCGAGCACAGCCCGAAGTTAGGCCTGAGGAAACGCTTGGAACCGAACCCAACGGGGGAGGTACCGAGCGGAGGTCAACTGTAGCTGAGCCGGTTGTACTGCCCAACCACGGAAATGCCAGCGAAAGGGGCCGAGCTAGAGTCCAGCCCGAAGTTGGACCCGGGGAAGTGCTTAGATCAGAACCCAGCAGGGGAAGATCAAGGCAAGGGCCAACTGTAGCTGACCCTAGCATGCTCCCAGAAGACCAAAGGCATCCACTGGAAAATGTGAGGAATGATAGACGATACCATCCCTACAGGTCATCTGGACGGAATCAATCCCACAGAACAGAACCGAACTCGTTTCTATCTGCTCTAAATTCTGATGAAAGGATGGCACGCTTGTTCAGAGAATGCGTCCAACGGGATCAAAGAGATCGAGGGATAGGCGCTAGGGTAACCAGCCCTTTCGCCCGCAATATCGAAATTGCTATCACCCCCCGAGAATGGAAAATGCCGACAATGGAACCTTACAAAGGAACCTCTGACCCCGTTGTACACTTACAGAGATACACACAGCATATGCTCATGAGAGGAGCAATAGAGGGAGTACTGTCTAAATGCTTTCCACTATTCTTAGTAGATCTAGCTACCTCCCGGTTCTGTCATTTACCCCAGGGATCCATCAGCTCGTGGGAAATGTTGAAAGAAAAGTTTATCAGTCAGATCCGCATTCAGGTGGAACAACCCAAGGACGCTTATTCCTTATCCAGTACCAAACAGAAACCTAGAGAGAAACTACAGCAATACCTAACCCGATTCAATGCCGCAGCGGCCGCAGTCCAAGATGCCGATGAGAAGCTTATCCTAATGGCCCTCTGTAGTGGTGTGCATCTGGATACTAAGGTTGCTAGAAGGCTGACAAAGGAAAAACCAGCTACCTTACCCGACTTCTTCCATGAAGCCGGGAAATATATGAGGCTTGAAGATGCTGCCACTGAGGGGCAGTCAGGGCAACAAAATAAGGCAACTCACAGCAACGCGCCCGCTGTGGCAAAAGACGTTCGAAGAAATGACTCCAGAGACAATGCTGGGGGCAAGAAGGGAGAAAAGCGCCTATATCGGCCAGGACCAAGATTCGACACTTACACTCCCTTGAATGAAACAGTCGAAAACAACTTCCTTGCCACTCAAGGCGAAGTTAGATACAAACGCCCACCATACAAGAAGGAATCAGATAACGCACAGAAGTCTGGAAAGTTCTGCCGCTTCCACGAATCTCATGGGCATGATACCAATGAGTGCCATCATCTCCGAGACTTGATTGAAGAACACATCAGAAGGAAGAAACTGGAACGCTATGTAAAAGGTCAAGATAGGACTCCAGCTCCTGCCAATGAGAACCCAAGGCTACCCTCACCAGAGATCGGCAGAGGAAATCGCAACACTAGCGGTTCCAGTCAAGAGAAGATAGTGGTCCATACCATCTTAGGAGGACCGCACATCGCCGACAGAAGCTGGGCAGAGATGGAAAAATATGGAAAGTCGCTTAGAAACAATGAAGCCTACGTTAATTCTATTATAGAAGAGCGCCACCCGAAGCGGAAAGAGAGTGATGACATCACATTCAGTAGGCGTGACCTAGAGGGAAGGCAGTACCCTCACATGGATCCCATGGTCGTCTCTGCCCGGCTCGGTCCAACCGAAGTTTTCCGAATTCTAGTAGACACTGGAAGCTCGGTAAATATCCTATTCAAGCATGCGTTCGACAAAATGAAACTATCAATGAAGGATATTTCTCCCTGCAATAAACCACTACACGGTTTCACTGGGGATGCGAAGATGCCCCTCGGGCAACTGGACCTCTTTGTCGAAATAGGAAGTCATCCTCGCTCCGTGGTACGGAAACAGACATTCGTGCTGATAGAAAACCACTCGGCTTACAACGCTTTCTTAGGAAGGCCAGCCTTGTCTGACTTCCAAATTGTCCTGGCCCCATGGTGCCTAAAGATGAAATTTCCGACGGACAATGGAGTAGGGGAAGTAGAAGGAGACCAGGACGTTGCTCGAGACTGCTATGTGACTGAACTTCGCAACAACCACAGGAAGGATAAAGGGAAAAGTGTAGAGGTTGCCCTCTGCACAAAAAGTTTGGAAGCATAGCAACTAAAGAAAGCCCCTCCTCTTCGATATACCAGCGACCCTTTCAATGAATTAGACCCCAGGGACAAAGAGGAGGAAGCCACCGCCGAGACTGCATAGGCTATGGAATTTATATCTGTAGACAAGCATGACTCGAGTAGACTATTGAAAATCGGGTCCCAACTAAAAGCTGAGTTGAAGGAGCAACTCATTGACTTTCTCCGCCACAACTTGGATGTATTCGCATGGTCACATGCTGACATGACCGGAATCTCTCCTGACATAGCATACCACGTACTAAACATTGATCCTACCAAGGCGCCCGTAAAACAAAGAAAGAGAAGTATGGGGGCAGAACGATCAGCAGCCCTCGATGAAGAAGTAAAGAATCTACTTGCCAATGACTTCATACGAGAAGCCATCTACCCAGAGTGGATCGCCAACCCGGTACTGGTAAAGAAGGCTAATGGGAAGTGGCGAACATGCATTGACTTCTCCAACTTAAATGACGCCTGCCCGAAGGATTGCTTCCCACTTCCCCGAATCGATCAACTTGTAGATAGCACAGCCAGGCATGAACTCTTATCCTTTATGGACGCATACTCAGGATATAACCAAATTCCTATGCATGCTCCCGATCAAGACCACACTAGTTTCATCACTGACCGGGGTTTGTACTGCTACAAAGTAATGCCTTTTGGACTTAAGAACGCAGGAGCCACCTACCAGCGCCTCGTCAACAAGATGTTTGCCGGGCTAATAGGACAAACTATCGAAGTGTATGTGGATGACATGCTGGTAAAGTCAAGGAAAACCGACGATCACGTAAGCCATCTGGGCGAGATGTTTCAAGTACTTTGCTGGTATGGGATGAAATTTAATCCTCTAAAATGCTCCTTCGGAGTATCATCAGGAAAGTTCTTGGGATTCATCGTCCACGCCAGAGGGATTGAAGCAAACCCTAAACAAGTCCGAGCTCTAAAAGATATCAAAATACCTTCCACTCGAAAGGAAATGCAAAGCCTGAATGGGAAAGTGGCCGCCTTAAGCCGATTCATCTCCAAAGCAACGGACAAGTGCGTCCCCTTCTTCGAAGCTCTAAAGAAAGACAAAGGAAAGTTCGAATGGACTGACGAATGCTTAACCACTTTCCTTAACTTAATCGAACACCTCCAGAAACCGCCGGTACTCTCGACTCCAAGCGAAGGCGAAGAATTATACCTATACCTTGCTGTGTCATCTCACGCCCTAAGCGCTGCTTTGGTAAGGGAAGACAACCACACGCAGCGGCCAGTATACTTTGTAAGTAAGAGGTTTACGGGGGCAGAAGTCAGATATCCTAAACTTGAGAAGCTAGCATACTGCTTATTAATCACATCACGGAAACTGCATCACTACTTCCAGTCCCATTCCATCAAAGTTCTGACCGATCAACCACTGAGGTAGATACTCCATCGTCCCGACACCTCTGGGCGACTACTTAAATGGTGCATTGAACTAAGTCAGTATGATATCACCTATCACCGTCGCACCGCCATCAAGGGACAAGCCATGGCCGATTTCATTGCAGAATTCACTACCAACGAAGGTAAAGAGCAATCGGAAATAGCAGATGACATCAAGTGGAATCTCTTTGTGGATGGTGCGTCAAACGAACAAGGCTCGAGGGCAGGTGTAGTAATAATCACTCCTAGGGGAAATAAGCTGCACTATGCTATAAGGTTGGAGTTCGCTGCCACCAACAACGATGCAGAGTATGAAGCAGTGATAGCTGGATTAGAACTTGCCATAGAAATCGGAGCCAATTCTTTGTGTCTTCATAGCGATTCTCAACTTATTGTTAATCAAATACTAGGAGAATTCCAGGCTCGAGAAGAACGACTCATAGCATATTTAAAGAAGACCAAGTTACTTCTCAATCGATTGGACCACTATTTAGTCAAAGACATCCCTTGGGAAGAGAACCAAGAGGCCGACGAATTGGCAAAGCAAGCTAGCATGAGAGACGGCGCTATTTTCGGAGCAGTAGCCATCTCAAAGCAACTGACCCCAAGTTTTGAGCAAGTGAATCTGATAGCTGCAACTGAAGAAGCAACTTGGATGACCCCCATCCAAGACTACTTACAAAGTGGCACACTACCCAACGGGCGTAACGAAGTCAAGAAAATCTTGAGGAAAGCTTCCCGCTACACAATACAGGAGGACACCCTCTATCGGCGCGGATTCTCTAACCCCTTATTGAGGTGTGTCGCTGGAAGGAAGCCAAGGAAATCTTATCCAATATTCATCAAGGAAGCTGCGGAGATCACACCGGAGGGCAAACTTTAGCAAAAAAGATACTCCGATATGGATATTTCTGGCCCACCTTAAGCAAGGACGCCTTAGATTTCGTCAGAAAATGTGACAAATGCCAGAAGTTTGCTAAGATTCCACGGCTACCAACAACTGAGATTACTCAAATGACCAGCCCTTGGCCCTTTGCAGTATGGGGAATTGACTTAATCGGCGAACTGCCAATGGGCCGAGGCGGGGCCAAATATGCTATAGTGGCAGTCGACTATTTTACCAAATGGGTGGAAGCAGAACCCCTGAATAAAGTGTCTTCAGCAAAAGTTATTAACTTCTTGATCAAAAATGTTCTGTGCAGGTACGGAGTCCCATTAAAAATTATATCAGACAATGGACTTCAGTTTGACAGCGAGGAGTTCACCAATTGGTGCAAGAGCTCGGAATTCACAAAAGCTTCTCATCCATAGCTTATCCCCAGGCAAACGGACAAGTCGAAGCCGTCAATAAAATTCTGAAAACTCTAATAAAAAAGAAACTCGAAAAGTCAAAGGGCGCTTGGGTGGATGAGCTCCCTACGGCACTGTGGGCCTATCGCACATCTTTTAGAACATCAACAGGGCATACTCCTTTCTCTTTGGCATACGGATCGGAGGCTATGCTCCCAGTTGAAACCATCGTGCCTTCCCACCGTAGGATCCACTATAACCCAAAAGAGAACGAAGAGCTCCTTCACATGTCTTTGGATCTAATTGAGGAGAGAAGAAATGATGCAGTCCTCAAAGCAGCAGCCCACAAGAAAAAAGTGGCAGCACAATACAACTCCAAAGTCAAGCATCGTACCTTACAAGAAGGGGATCTCGTCCTCAAGCGAATCTTCCCTCGCCCCGGAGCACTAGATCCAATCTGGGATGGACCATATGTAATTCATAAATATCTCCACAATTGAGCTTATATTTTGTCAACAGTGGACGAAGAGGTGTTCCAGAGGGCATGGAACATCCAACACCTCCGTCGATACTTTTCTTAACTTGTACTGCCCATATGAAGTAAATTAACAAAGAGAATCAGTGGACGTAGGCATTTTCGTGCCGAACCACTTTAAAAAACCTTGTCTCTTTTTTAACTTGTTCCTTTATATCTTGGCTGCTTGTTAACTCTATCCTTTTCTGTTGAACAAAATCTTATGCGTATAGCATCTCCATTCAAAGCACTCCACAGCGCAACTTCACCTGGACAAGACCTAACAGGTACTATGCGAATCTATGCCCTCGCCAATGAGACACTTTTGCTCCAGCATCCCTCTGCTGCGGGTTAACTCATTGCTCGCGACGGCCCTTAAAGCCAACTGTAATGAGCCGATTATAAGCCACCGAGAAGGCCGACTATAACCGAGGCAGCTCATTACGGCGTTCGGCTCGCCGGCAACTGTGAACCGACTATAAGCCCCAACATAAGGTGTGGCCAGCCAGGGGCAGTTCACGGTTGACGATCGGCACCCACGCTAGCCGGCCACAGTAAATCGAATAATACCCACAAATACGGGCCATAATGGCCCGGGTAGTTACTGTGCGCGATCTCGGCTCCGATGTGTCTTAAGTGCGGCTGTGGTAAAAAAGAATTAACTCCCCGCGAAGGCGTAAGATGGGTGACAAATGTCTCCAAGATCCACAGCTAGGGAAAGTGACTACAAAGCCCGTTTGCCACGAACTTAAGCACATCGAAGGCCTTCCGTGATTGGAAGTTTTACTTTTTCACATATTTCAATTTTATTTAAGAAATTTTTCTCCTATCCTCTGTAACAATCCCTGAAGTACAGGACACAGAGCAAGCGGATACTCACAGTAAGATACTGGACCGCATTCCATACTCGGTCACTCAAGACATTCAAAGCTGCTATCTATAAGCAAAATATAAAGGGCGGTATTTCCTTCTTTCATATGTAAACACGTGACTATAATCAATTCAAACCTCACGCTAACATTGCACGTCATGAAATTATGTTTTAAACAAGAACTTGACGTCAAACACAATTTAATTACAAGAATATGCATAGCTATATTTCTCATACAACATGTCAAAGTAGCAAAAATATTCGAAAACGACAGAATCAGCTTAATTTAAAAATTACACGTTAAGAATAATGTTGATTATTACAAGTAGCATAATTACAACCTAAGAGTTACGTTACTGTTTTGAGACTAACATATACAACAATGTCAAGTCTACAAAAAGATATCCAGGTCCAATCAAGGAGCCGGCTGCTTCGGAGTTTTATCCTTGTCCTGATGTCCACCTGTCCGGTCAAAGAAAGAATTCATTAATGATAAGCAACCAAGTTAATGGAAAGACTAGAAAGGAAGACTTACCAACATCTGCTCCTTGATCATCTTGGTCATCATCCTCTACTTGCACACCTGCCTCCTCAGCGGCAAGCAACCGCATGCCCTCCTTCACTGCCACCTTCTCCTCCTTGGTGAACTGGGCGGTAACCACATCCATCCTGAAGGCCACACCACCCTCCTTATCCGCCTCAGCCTTGGCCTCCTCTAGAGCCCTGAGATAAATCCTAGCCATAACCCGGGGATAATCATCCATCCAGGATAGGTTGCCCTGCTTCCAAGTACGGAAGTACATGTCCTGGAGCATCTCGTCCATCATCCCCTCGTTCTCCTCAAACTCCCTCATCCGGGCCTTGGAAGCCGACAGCCTTTCAACGGCAGCTTCTCTCTCCAATCGGTATCTCGAGCAGTCAACCTGAAGGGATTCCCGCATCGCCTCCATCTCCACCTTCAGCTTAGCTTGAGCAAGCTCTGCGGCCTCAAGCCTCCCAGATAAATCCTCTATCTGCTCTAGATCCGCTTTCCGAACCTCATCCACCGTGGCAATGGCCATATCGATCCGTTCCTTGCAGGTAGCCTCCATTTTCCACAGTTCGGCTCGGCTAGCCTCTTCCATAGTTTTCTTTAGTCGTCTGGAGGCGGCCTCGTGCTGAGAGATCTGGATGGCTTGGTCGGCGAGTTGCATGGCCTGGTCGGAAACCACTAACCGCAATCTTATGTTGGCACTCCCGATTTCCTCCCCGGCCTTGACCAGTCGGGCATGATGCCCCATCAACTTCCTGGTCTCCTCGGCAACCCGGTCGATGTTTGCCTTAGCTTCGTCCCCCATAGTGACGATCCGAGTAGTGAGCAAATCAAGGTCCAGGGACTTGGCCTCATCAAGCACCTTTACCATAGGATTGCGAGGGAGAAGGTGCTCACCGGTAACCTCGTCGAAAGAAATATCATGAGAACTTGGATCCAGATCAGGATGACCCGCAAATGGATTACGAGCCAAGCCGGGACGATCAATCTGAGTAACGGTAGGATTTTTAGACGGATGCGGAGAGGGTATGAACTCAGTATCCTTCTCCGTGATATCATGAAGAGGCTGGATTGGTGGCTGAGGACCAGGTGAAGGCTCGGATAGGGAGCGACTCCTCTTTCTCTTCTGAATATCCTCTTCAATAACCCTGAGAAGAGGACGGTAGCCGACTACGTCCCCGGAACGGTGGGTCGGAGGCTTTGGTTTAGCGGAAGATTTGAGGAGTTTGAATTGTTCGAGGCGGTGCCGAATATCCAAGGTCTTGGCCACCTTGCCCGCTCCTGGAATAAAAACCAAGTGTTACAAGCACACATTGAATCATAATCCAAGAAATATATCAAGCAAAAAAGAGACGGGAACTGGCCATGAAATATCCCTAAGTACATATCATAAAGGGAGTCGGCGGGAGTTAAAAATTTACCTTGAATCGCCGGAGTTGCCCTGGCTGAAACGCCCTTAGAAGATGGATCGGCACCAATTCCGGCCTTGTCAGTTCTCTTCGTCTTCTCCACCAAGGCTGATCCTTCCCCCAACCCCTCGAAAGCATGGTGGAAAGCCTCATCTGTCCACTCTTGGATCTCACCTACTTGCCCAGAAGACAAAGCACCGGCGCCATCACCGCTCTGCCCTTCGCCACCATCATCACCGTGACGATCACTGTCCCCTTCTCTGTCACTTCCACTCTCCGCCTCACCTCCTTCGTCCTCGCCCTTTTCCCCCTCCACTTTTCCCTCCTCCTGAACATCCGGATGTGTGCTGGGAGAGGGTCCATTGGACTTCCTGAGCTTCTTCCCCCCGGTGACTGGATGCGCCGAGAAGGGTCTCCTTTTGCCACTCTTCGCCGGGGCCCCTCCTGTGGCTTTGGCAGCCCTCTCCTCCACTGTGTCCCTCTGCTTGACCACAGACTGATGTGGTAGGATCAGGTTGTGCCCTAGGAGTGTAGCGTTCCTAATCAAATAATAGGCCGACCTATCCCTTCCCGTGATGGCTTCTATTTCCTCAGCCATCTGAACCAGGCGATCATTCTCCACGATCGCAAAGCCACCTGTCGCTAGCAAGAAATAAAAACACATAAGATGAAGCACTGCAGTTATAACGGAAATTATAAATAAAGCTTCACACTTACAGCCGGAGGTGAAGCGATGGATGGAAACAGAGTCATCCCTGATAAAGAACCATTTTTTCTTAAACATACTGAACTTCGAATATAAGTCCAGGACAGGCTTGAAAGATACGGCTGATTCCAAGCTGATGTATGGAGACCCCTTCTTATAGCCCCTCAAGTTGTACAAATACCGGATCTCCCGGTTGGAAGGAGGACGCTCGTATCTCCTCTGGAAGATAACAAAGAGGCTCACTAGAATGGCATAGGAGTTAGGCTGAAGCTGGAATGGAGCCACCTTTAGATATGTGAGAAAGTTGACTACCCAGGCATTGAGAGGCGGAATGGCACCACACATGCAATGGTATCTGCTGTAGGCAAAATATCCTTCGGGAGGATCATACGGCATCACTCCCGCACCCGGCAATAGCATGCGCGCTCGGTCGATCCCAAAGGAGCGAGATATAACGTCAAGTTGCTCGCCCTTGAGTGAGCTAGGGAAGCAATCAGGAGGCAAGTTCAGAAGTTCCTGAGGACCATACCCGTCCACTAGCGATCTCGGGGTGGGCCCATGTCGTTCTTGATTCGGCTGAACTGGGGGCACGACAGGAGATTCTCTTCTATCCGTAGATCTCTTCTTTTCTGATCGGGTTTCCACTTTGTGACACATTTATCTGCAAACACAGGAAAGCACATTGTTAGAATACGGGATATAGAGATTCAAACGAACAAGTGTATATTGTCTATAGTTCCACTTATAAACACGTAAAATCATTCGGCAGTGCAAAGTGCAAGATCACAAAGTCATTCGGCAGTGCAAATCATTCGGCAGTGTAAATCATTCGGCAGTTCAAATCATTCGGCAGTTCAGAGTCATTCGGCAGTACAAAGTGCAAGGTCACAAAGTCATTCGGCGGTCAAGTCATTCGGTAGTTCCAAAAACATTAAAATCATAATCATCCGGCAGTTACCTGGTTCGGTAGACAGAAGGTTTCAACAGTATAATTGATTCGACAGAAAGAAAAATCTGGTCCAGCTATATCGATTTGGTAAAGGATATCAAAGGTGCATAGCTCCTACTTATAGGCAGATATGGGATACCGGACCAATTGATTCGGCACTCAGGAATCGAATGGAAATGGCCAAAAAGACAAAGCACGCCATATACAGGCATATGCCCTACTTTAAGGGGGCAAGTGTTGGGTGTGTTTCCACCGAATCAACTCCATCCCATACCAACCGAACCAGCTCCTTCCCCATGACTACCGAACCATCGCCCCAAACCAACCCACTACCGAACCAACCAAGACATCCCGGACCAAGCTCCTACCGGACCACCTACCACCGGACCAAGACATCCCGGACCAAGCTCCTACCGGACCACCTACCACCGGACCAACACTACCAGGCCAGATCGCATCAGCCCAGGCCCATCAGCAGCTGTATACATCCAAGACCCCTACCCCCAGCCTCACTCTATAAATAAAGGGGCAGGGGTACAACAATGGGGACAAGTTTGAGAGCTCAAGCACGGAGAGAACTTTCAAACAACTTTCAGATACTTGTAATCTAAACAAGAAAAGAGAAATAATATATAAAGTGGACGTAGGCACATTCTGGCTGAACCACTATAAATCTGCGTGTCTTTTACAGTTTAGTCCCTGCTTTTCATATATTTGCATAAATCACCCAAATCACTAAGAACAACATAAAATCAATCAAATCATACGACTTTGAGGTGTTTGTCCATTTTTTGTGCAAACACCTGCCGTTCGGGACATGTTCCTCGGTCTCATCCCTTAAGTTCCTGTAGCCATTTGTACTATGCCCGTCCAACCCATGAAATAGACAGTCTTTTTCTGATTTCTTTTCATTGTTTAAAGGCTCTCTCCTCATTGGCCTTCGATAGTTAATATGCCCCCTAGTATCCAAATATATCCATTCCAATGTCTCTGTCAATTCCATGTAAGAGGTGAATCTTAATTCCCTTCGTGGTCGCTTCGATCCATCAGAGGCATCCTCTGCTTTCCATTTTCCTTTATCCTTGTTTGAACCTTCCCCAGACGGGCCTCCGCCTTTAACCGCATAAACTTCCACTTTCTTTGTTCCCTCTCTATCAGCTTTCGCATCTTTCTATCGCAGAAACCATTTTGCTTCATGGTAAAATTCCCCGAGATCCACTGGTGGATCCCATTCCAACGACATCTTAAAATCTGAGTTATCTGCAATCCCTGACACAGCTGCCATCAAATCCATCGACGGATCCAATCGATCCACCGAAGCTACTACCGCATTGAACCTGGTTAAGAAATCCCTAAGTAATTCTCCTTTCCATTACTTCATCGACGTTAAAGTCATCACACTCTTTGGTCTCGTGATGTGGACCCGAAATTGCCTCATAAACCTTTCGATTAATTCCATCCATGTGTTAATAGAGCCGCTTTCCAACAGTCCAAATTATAGTGCAACTATATTCGTTTAGTACAAGTGGAAGCACCATGACTTCATCTGATGCCCCCCAATACTTCCATGTGTCTTATGTATCTCGTCCGATGAACAGCGGGATCCATTTTTCCATCATATGTCTCAAGCATTGGTAGTTTGAGCTCCAGTGGATTCCTAGCTTACCTGATATTAGAGCGAAGGGATACCTATTTACATCTTCCATATCCCTATTTACCAATCCTCCTCTCATGGCCCGTTTGATCATTTCCACCAACCTGTCGTTGTCATCCAGTGGTAGTCTTCGATCATTGTCTCCAACCTACCCCCCGAGTCCACAAGGGAATCCTTAAATCTACTCTTCTGGACGAGAATCCACATTCCAATCAATGCAAACTGCATAGCACCACCTGGGATCCTGTCTGGGATCGATCCAATGTGACCCGGGGGCAAGCCCCCAATTATGGATCGATCGACACCGATCGATTTGGAACGATCGGCCCCGATCGTTCTTGGTTTTTCAGGGGCTGCTCCTGGCTGTTCCACTCCATCCCGCATCCTGTTAGCTTCGTTTCCTTGGTCCTGATTCTGGTTTTCCTCAGCTCATGCTGCTCCAACTTCGTGGTCCATATTTACAATGTTTCCTACTACTCTATTTCCTTGGTTTTGCTCTCCAGCTTGTCCAATCTGTCGGAGTAGATCCTGCATTATCTCCTCCTATCATTTTAGCATCCTCTCCTGCATAGCATCCATCTTTGTTTCCATTTCATCTATGGTGATGTAGATAGATGTCTGATTTGCTCCAGCTCCAGATGAAGCCTCTTGGCTCCCTCCATGATGGGTCCTATCTGTTAATGGTCCCCTTATTGATTGTCTAGCCATTGCTTCCCAGATATAAGTAGCCAAGCTTCCAAATCCAGGATCCTAACTTCCAAATCTGCGAGTGCAAGTCCTTCTCAGTGAAAGCGCCAAAATGTTTGCGCCAAAATGGTTACAAACACCCTGTTATAAGTGAAAGCACCAATATCCAATATTTATATCCAAACAGAGAAATATGGATTCAAAGATCACAGAATAGATTGCAGAAAAGTAAATTAACATGCAAGTGTTATAATGGTTCGGCAAAATCCGACCTACGTCCACTTCAATAATCTTTTATTTATACTGTAAGATTACAAGTACAGTTGTTTTTTGCCTTAGAAAATTAATGGAGGAAGAGATAAGAAGTGATGAAGGAGAGCCAGCCAAAAAGTCCTTTGCAATAAGCCAAGTTCGCTGTATTTATATGTAAAGATGTGCATGGATTGGGCTGAATTTTCGACAGAAGAACCTCCAAGCCCATGCGACCCGACCCATGAAATTTGGGATCGATCGCACAACAAATAATTTAGGCTGATCATTCTGTACTAACTCCAATGAGGCTACGATTATTCATGTGGGTACCTATGATGTAAGCTACTTGCTCTCTAAATTTCGTGCAATTCCGACGCACCGTTTGTGAGATATTGTATTTTCCATGAAACTATGGATCATTATGGCTGATTTGTACGATCGTTCCAATAACAATCGACCTCTTTTTTTAAGATTTGGGGGTTTTGTCATGCGATTGTTTTTGAAGGCTACACTTTTCAATATATTGATACTCTGAAAGTTTCAAGTGCATTGACTTTGTAGATTTTGAGATATCGATCAATCTTCATCGATTTACGCTGCTTTATGGATCATTCTCGGTCGATCCATATAAATTCTTCCTTTGCCCATAACTCGAGCATACGAACTTTAATTGACTTGAAATTTGAAATGTGTCCTCATGAGGCCTTCTATGTCACTTCATATTGATTGCACCTTGATTGGGACTCGGTCCGAATCCGTCCAATTATTGTCCATAGTTCCAAATATCATCGATTTTCGAGCCTGATAACTGTCTCTCCGGGCTTCCTGCCTTGATAATCACAGAAGCCATTTAGCCAACTTTTATGATACACTGCCTAGTCAAAAGGCGGTATAACAACTGCCAAACTAAGATCAAGGAACATTGGAAAAATTGGAATGATAGATATGTATTACCATACAATGACCAAGAATAATCTTACATCTATAAGAAGTGGCTCAAGAGAAATGAGAAGAGCTATGAAAGGAAATTTAAAAAGGATTTTTATATGGATCATTCCAGCCATAAGGAGTAAGGTAAAGAAAGTAACAAGGCAAGAAATCATTAGCCACAAAGCAAGTCAAGACAAAATAGTTAATACCTTAAGATGAAAAATGTTCTCTATAATTTAAACGTCGCTCTAGCTCGAACTCGCATCCTTTGATGGAATAGAAAACCACTATTTGACTCAAAAGGAAGAAAAATTTAAGTAACAACCAATTATTCATCCAACCAATGGAGATTAAATCGTCATCCAATGCAATAATTTTTAAACACCACACCGACTTATACATAAGAATGTTGTTGTTCATGGAATTCAGTCTAAACTCAGAAAGATCATCTGAAAATGAAACAGCCAAAGTCCTATCTCGGAAATCTCAAATAGTAACAAAGCAGTAGGACCGATATGGAATTTCCTAAATAACTATTGGATTTCAGCAAAGATTAACATCAATGGTATGTAAGTTCAAGATATTGATAGCATGATCTTTACATAACCTCAACTTGGATTATCAACAAAGTCATGAAATGTATTCAAAGGAATTATCCACAACGCTGGAAAAGAGAATCAGGTGGAAGAATTACCACTGATATCTTGAACTTAACAAAGAATCACATATATCCTAGTATTTATCAAAAGGAAAGAAAATGAACCAAGAAGTGATAATGGTGAAACATAAAAGGAACCATTCATATGGAAATAGATAATCAATATGAAAATAATTGGATGACGCCCATTGTTAAATACTTTGTAGAAGGGAAATTACCAGAAGATAAAAAGGAAGCTAGAAAGATAAGGCACCAAGCTCCAACTTTTATTATGATGGATGGAACACATTATAAAAAGGATATTCACTCCCTTACTTAAGATGTGTTAGTCTGGAAAGTAGCACAAAATTGTTAAGAGAAGCCCATGAAGGGTATTGTAGAAATCATTCTAATGGCATAAATTGGCGAATAAGGTCATTAGGCAAGGTTTCTATTAGCCCCATATGAATAACAATTTAGTGAATTACATAAAGAGATGGAAGAAATGTCAGAGATTTTCAACAATTCCACGTACGACCCCTAGTGAGTTAACCTCAATCTCAAGTTCGAAGCCCTTTGATGTGTGAGGAATCGACTTAATTGGATTGTTGCTTATATCTAAAGGTTGAGCAAAGTTTGCTGTCATAACTTTCAACTACTTTACCAAATGGACGGAAGCAGAACCATTACCAAATATAACATCAAGGAAAGTATTAAAGTTTGTGACTAAGAACATAATCATCGGTTTGGAATACCACATAAAATAATATCCGGCAATGGAACTTAATTTGAAAGTGAGGAATTCACCAGATTTTGCAACAAGAACTAAATAATCAAAAGTTTTCAACCATATTCATCCCAAGGCTAATGAAGCCTTTAAAGGTGCTAACAAAACCATTAAGACTATCCTCAAGAAATGATTGGATAAAGCAAAAAGAAATTAGGTAGAAGAATTACCACTCGTGCTTTCAGTGTAACAACCCTAATTCTAATTAACATTATTTAGGATATTTAATTGGGTAAATTAAATAGAATAATGTAAAATATTAAGGAGATTGAGATTTGATAATTAAAAGGGGTTGTGCCTTAATGAATGAGTCAATAACTTAATAAGAAGGAGGAATGTATGCTTAGGGCGAAATGGAAATAAATCTAAATACCTAAACATAAACCCTTATTTCCTTATTTCCTACCTTATTTCATTCATTATAAACAAACTAAAAGAAACAAGGCCGACCATTAACAAGGTTTTAAGGGAAGTAAAGCTAGGGAAAACATGATCAAAGCTTAGGAGAATCAAAGCAAATACAAATCTCAACATTCTTAAACCATTCAAGGTGAATAATAGTTACGCACTTCATGTTTTAATTGTTATTTTCGGTTTTAAATATAAATCCAATTCTTTTGCTTATATTATGCTATGCTATTATAGTTGGAATGATTATATGTTTATTGTGAATTTATGGACTTTATTTATGAAATTGAGTGATATGTTTGAGTTAGAAAACCTATCTTATAACACCCAAATGACTTGATATTTTAATATAATGTTAGAAATGGTATTTTGGAAGTGGGTTTTTAATTTCGTAATTTTTTGGTTTAATGACGATATTTGGTGAATTTTCTAAGATTAGAAATGAGATATTTCGGGGTTTAATTATTTAAAATAATTAAATATGTTTTTGGTCCCGAAATTTTTATATTAAAGGATATAATTAGTTGGATTTATTATGATTTTTTGGTATTTTTACCATGAGTTTATGATTTTATATAAATTTATTGGACTAGAAAATCTTAATATTTATATTAAAATATTAATATAAGTTAATTGTTTGCAAATATGTTTTGAGAACGATAAATCTGTCCTGTGGTAGTTTTTTGGAACAGATTTTGATAAACAAATTTATTATCCAATAGTATTTTGACAAATACAAGGAGTTGGTGAAAAGAAATTATTTTGGAAAGCAAAATTGCAGTTTTTAGATTATTTATGACATCGCCACTTCGAAGTCATGGTCCCCGAAGTCCATGATGCCGCTGTTATACGTTGCTGGCCTTAATGGATACGTAGGATATCATTCTAGATGATATGGAATAAATTCAAGAAGGTTGGAGTCGACGTCAGCATAGATACCATCGACATCATGAGCTTCGAAGAGAATGGCATCGCTTGATTCTCTCAAACACTTTAACTATGCCGCTTTTATCCTTATCGACGTCGACGAAAGCCATGCCACTTATTTTTATTAAGGACATCGATTCCATTGGTTTCGAAGTAGTTTAAAGCAGTGATAATGATGCCGCATGTTTTAAACATATCGACTTCGACTTTATAGGCAACTATGCCGCTATTAATGACTTCGGCAATATAGTGTCGTGTGTTATAACTTCGACTTTAATGATTGCCGCTTTTAATCCTAATAACTTGTTTTCGAAGAGGGCTAAGTTTCCTCATGATGTGCACATAAAAATGTACATTTTTACTCCACACTTAATCTCATTTTAGTAAAATAAATGTAATAATTGGGTGTTTTTACATGTTTAAAACCAAATTTCAAAAATGCTTTTCAAGTCATCATTCATGCATCTACATGGGGGCAAAATGATAATTTTCGATTGGGAATTAATTTGGAAAAAAATTACTTGCACATTTTATTTTATTTTGTAGGAATTTGGATTCAACTTGAAGTGGCTTTATGAAAATATGCATATACAAGAGTTGGAAGCCAAAGAAATGAAGAAATAAAGGAATTCATGTAATCATAGAGAACCTCACCTACCCACTAACCATGAACCATAATTAAGAGCTAATGCACATGTTAGTGGGGATTAAAGGCACATGCACATTTAATGGAGGATTAATTTCATGCTAATGATAACTTGGAGGCCACACTACCTCAAGGGCATTTTAGGGAGTTCCCTAAAAATGGATTAGGGTTTTAATCATGTATAAATAACTCTCTTATGTTCATGTAATGGAGTTATTTATAACCTTACATTTTATGCAAATTGTAGTACAAATCAATGAGAAATAAAATGGCTACTTAAGCCTCTACTTCTTTGTCTACATGCTTTTCCATTTCATGCTTGCTTTTATTTACATGCTTTCTTCTATTTCATTTTAGTAGATTAGCTTTCTTTTCATTGCAATTAGTTTGGATTTAATTTATGCTAGTAGCTTAGTTCTCTTTTCTTTTAATTAGCTCTTACTTTCCTTTTTTGTTCTATGTTGCAATCTACATGTGTTGAAATGATAACAAAAATGAGAGCTAAACCCCTTCAATTTACAGGTAATGAAGATCTCTTAAATCATGTAGATTCAACATATTTTCTAACTTATGATCTCTTTTTATGCTTCATAGATAATTAGATGTTGATGTAAGTTTATTAGTGAATTTGATAGCCTATGTTGTTTATCACAAATAGGCTATTCTTACTCAAATATAAACACAATTTACATTAACATCTAACTAAGTGATTTTGATCATGGAATTAAAATAGAATCAAAATTTGATGATCTATGTTACTAATCAAAAATAGCTTAAAATAGATTTTTTTTAGTTTCATATTCATTTTTATGACATTTAATAAGTGGTTTTAGTTGTTGTATTAAAGTTTGATGGTTTAAGTTGTGTTAATTAATAACACAAATAGACCATACTTATGATAAATACATCACAAATTCTACTTAGATTAAATGAGAGAACATTGA
Source organism: Allium fistulosum (assembly GCA_030737815.1). Taxonomy (NCBI): domain Eukaryota; kingdom Viridiplantae; phylum Streptophyta; class Magnoliopsida; order Asparagales; family Amaryllidaceae; genus Allium; species Allium fistulosum. Next base: position 518,724,859 of record CM060901.1, on the reverse strand, counting down.
TTGATTTTGTTTTGATTTTATGTGAGAGTATGAGAGTGGATTTGCCTCAAAATTGTCTCTTAATCTCATATTTTTATTCACTTTTGTTTTAGTTAGTTTTTACATTTTTTTTAGTTAAAACAATTTCAAACTCTTTGGGTTAATTTGATTGAGTAGAATTTAAAATTTAATTCATATCCCTATGGATCGACCTGTACTAGCATACGTATTACAATTGTACGCCGTGCGCTTAGAGTATTTTAACAATTATATTTTAAATGCGATTTTCTAACCGATAGATATTTTGCCGTTATAAAGCAAGTTTTTGGCGCCGTTGCCGGGGATTTGCAATTTGATTTTAATTATATTCTTCGAATTATTTTATTTGATTTTATTGTGTGTTAATTTTATGTGTTTAATTGCATTTTAAAAAAAAATTATTTCATTTACATTTTATATATCTCTCTGTTACACATCAAACAATTTTTCTTTGTTACATTTATGTTTAGTGTTATTTCCGTTTTCTAGATTGCACTTGTTTCCACCTCTGTTGTTCATTCAATGCTCTGTTGTTCTTATCTAGGTTGTTTTCTAGATTGTATCTATCATCAACCTGCTACTCCAACCATCTCCAATTCACCAACCACTCCATTCATCGTCATCAAATACATTTTCTTCCAGCAAAATGCATTCACCCCTACCAGCAAACTGCATTTTCTTCCAACCCACCACCCACTTCTATGCATACATACAAACATTTCTTTATACCAGAAACCTGTACACACTTCTGCATAATCCATCATCAATACTACCAGTAGCTATGCACATAACATTGCCACTGCTTCACCATATTCATTCATCCACTGTGCACAAAACATTTCCACCACTTCACCTCCTTAACTTCTTCAAGCATACCATCCCTCTTCCATCTTCCCACTTCCTACAACATTGCAAACTGCCACTAACACTTCACTACTGCTACTGTTATATCATCAACTTGAACATAAACCACCACTCCAAACGGTGCACCACTTCTCTGTGTATCACCTATGCAACTCCTTCAACTGTCAAAACTAAGCATCTTCTCTATGCACAAAAACTGCCATTGCAACTGCACCAACTTACTACCTTCACCATATCAATAAACCGAAGCATACAACACTTCACCCTCCACCACAACAATTGCAACTGCAACCTACCACCGCTGAAACAGTTTCACCACCATCCACACTGCTGCAACAACCTCTAACTCTTCAGCCACTTCCTCAACCAGCTGCTATCCATCTCCAAAATAACCAACTGAACTCCTCCATTCATCACCTAATTGCAACTTCCCTGCACTCCCATCAAACTACCCATCATCTCCTGCTTCACTACAGTCACAACCTCCCTGCACAAAACTACCATCAACTTGTACAACTTGTACAACCTGCAACACCATATCAACCTGTACAACTTTTTGCATCACATAAACCATTACTTCATACTTGCCAACTACAACTTTCTACTACCACATTGTCAACAACCCTTACCTCCATAGCTTCACATTCAATTCCACTACCCAAAACATTCACCACTACCATCACCATTGAAACTGCAACAACCAAATTCACCGACTGCAAGTTCAGCAACCCGTCGACCAAAACAACCTCAAATCACCCAAACCTCTTCCCATCGAAACCAACCCAAATCCGGCGAACTCTAGAAATCCAAGAACCAGTAACCACAGCCCAATCACCAACATTGTTTGAAGCAAGATTTGAGAATTTATATTTGGAATTAACATGGGGTGACACGAGAATTTATTTTGATCGAAAAAAATTTGGTTAAGAATTTTGGTTTGAGGGCTCGCATGTGTTATAGCATTGCTGAGTTGTGTTTTGAGAAGTTTGATTCTGAAATTTGTTAAGAAATGTTTTAGTTAGGTTTAAAGCTATGGGTCCGGCTCGTGTTAAGTTTGATTTCTTCTTGATGGAATTAGTTTTTTTGTTAATTTTGTGTTGTGCTGTGTGTGTGAATTTTGTGTTTAGCTTTTCTTTTGTTTAAGCTTTTTTTTTAAAGTTTGTGTTCAGATCTTTAAAAAAAATTGTGTTTTGTTGTTCTTTGTTATAATTTTGCTTCTGTCTTCCTTTGAAAAAAAAAATTCTTTACAACAAAATCCTTAAAAAAAGAATTTTCTTTTGTGTAAATTTATTTCCTATTGTTTTTATTCTCTTTAAAAAAAATAGTTCTCAAAACTTTTTCAGGTTGCAAAAGAGGAAGAAAAAGGAATTGCTTGCTAAATAACAGCGCTGATTTACTTGCTTGTTAAAAAATAATTTTGCCGCTTAAAAATAAATTGCTAATAATTCTGCACACTTTGGCATCATGCCATTATCACTTGTTTTTATTTTATTTCCATTGTTGATTGCTTGCATTTAAAATAAATTTAAAAAACAAAATTAAACTTCATTTGTAGTTGCATTGTTAAAATCACATTTAATTTTTGTTTTGCATTCATTTCATCTTATTTTCTTTTCTAATGGCAACACCCAAATCCACATAAGGTGGGGGATTTCATCACCCCTTCCTTGGCCTACAAATTGCATATCATTGTAGAATTTGCTAATAATAACAGTTAGGCTTTGGACTTAAGGGAGTCACGAGCTTACCTAGAGCTTAATTGTATCTTGACAAGTTCTCTTCTTTCGACAATTTATATTGTCGATGTCTAGGCTAAGGCAGAGCAATATTCATATATAAATATTACGGTGATTCGTAAATATTATAGTGATTGTTTCTCTGAAGGTACTTAAACCTTCGGCTGCATTAATAAGGTGATTCGTGGTGCACTGATAACTCCCATCTGTTACCTGGCTAAGAACTATCTTGTTGGATTAAGACAAAGTGTGATTATACAATTTTGGGTTAGGAGCTACTAAGGACAGAAAATTTGTAATTAAGTCATTGCATTCATTTAGTTGCATTAGTTCATGCATATATAAAAAAAGGAAAAATATCAAAACCAAAATCCTAAAAAAATTGTAAATTTTACCTAACTTAGTTCTTTATTAATCTTAAAAAAAATCTTTTTAAATCTTTCTTTTAAAAAAAATTCAAACAAAATCAAAAATCCAAAAACTAGTTTTTTTTAAGTTAGAAAAAAAAAACTGTTCAAAAACAAAAACAAAAAAACTTAAAAAAAACTAAAAAAAGAAAAAAAGAAAAAAACTCAAAAAACAGGCATTTTTCATAAATTAGTTTTTTTACAAAAATCGAAAGAAAAAAAAAGCAAAAATATAGAGGAAAAAAGAAAAAATTTGAAAATCCAGAAAAAACAAAACAAAAATCAATCTTCCTTTTTGCAAAATAAATCCTTTTTGGTAAATATTTTTCCTTTTTTAAAAAAAAAATTAAAAAATAGTTTTTCACTTCATTTTCTAAACCTTGCTTCTTTCTCTTAAACACAATTCTCATTTCTTTCTCTTCTCGACTTTTCTTGTACTTGAGTTCTTGGACTCGTGACACAACAACAAATCGTTTAACTCGAACAAACGATACTCCAACAATGGCAAACGAAAATGCCTCACGAACTCTCATGGATAGAATCTTTCTCGATAGAGTTTGTATCCCTTCTTGTATCACTTTACCGGTCCCAAAGGGTAACCATTTCGAAATTCATTCCAATTATATTGCCACGCTCGCAAAATTTAGCAATTTTGAACTCGATGACCCATACATTTTCTTAACATAATTCGAACATGTGACGACCGCCCATAACCCCTGCACTGAACCTAGAGAAAGTGTGCTGTAAAGTGTGCCAGGCAGCCATGGACGATTGTCAGGGTAAATTAAAACAACAGAATCTATCGTATTACTCACAGCGCATGGACAAAATACAATAGAACATATACATAGTAAAGCTTCACAGAATAGAATTTCATCAATAAAACTTCATAATAGTTGAATACAACATCTGAATAGTCAATACAACAAGCCTCACTACATAACTCTCAGAGAGAATACAAACAGTGGAACACCCAGTACATATAATAAGAAGATAATATGCAACCCTCCAGCTCGTCTTCGATATCAACATCGTGGAAAGCAAGAACATCACTTGTCACCTGCTACCTAGTCTGCCCGTCCCAAAATGGACGAACAGCCCAAGGCAATAAGAGTTAAAAACATAAAGCCTTGAGTCAGACAACAGTCTTAGTGAGCAGTAAATTATCAAACAACATACCAAAAGAGCATAAAGGAAAAGGAATAGGAATACAACCCTCCCACTCCACCTCTTTCTACAGTGATAGCCCCCAGACACACACTAAATAGAAGCAAACATAGCAAAGCACACAATTTAAGGTAAAGCAATTATCACTCGAGTCAAGGGCGATGTTTTCTAAGTACAAACCCCAAGGCCTAAACCAAGATCAGATAAGCACCCAGAAAATGCCGCTCTTGAGACCGAATGACGATACAACCAAACATCCATGACTCTGGCTATCACTGTTATCATTGCCTTGATATCATCGTTAATTGAATGACCGGCACATTATTTCAGCCGTCCGTCAAGGGCTAATGGAAACCCCGGTTCTAGACATAACTCTGCACGTCATCGTGACCCATGCCTAGGACTATCGAATCTGCCCAAAGTACTTGACTATCAATCATTAGCCTTCAGGGACTATCGAATCTGCCCAACGTACTCTTGCTTTGAGCATGCTAGAACCTTCAACAACGATGAGATCTCAGCCTTCTAGTCATCCTCCTCGACGACTATTTTCATACTAGCTCAAGCGCCTCTCGAGCCAACCATTATCCTCAACTCGAACCATATCACCGAGTTATCAACATGCTTGGAATGATCCCGTCTGGATTAGACCAAGACTATCTCATATCATGCTTCGCCTCATCGTCATCATAGCAAAGCTCCATCTCAACATCATCATCATCAAATCTATGCATAAGAGCTTCATCGTCCGCTACATATGCCACAAGCAGCTTCTCCAATTCAAGAGCCTTTCCCTTAGCTTTGAATCATCTTCGGTCTAAATCAAATCATCAATCATCTAATTCATAGCAATCAATCAAGTCAAACATTAATCCAAGTAATCAAGCATTCAATTATGATCTAAATAGACAATTATAACAATAATGGCAATTTCGTAAATAAAGAGTTGAAAGTCTAACAAGCATGAAAACATGAGCAGTGTCTCTATAATCTTGATGAATGAACTTGCATAGGTTAACATGTAGTAAAATGGATGTCAAATCATCATGAGCAATGGATCTATATGGATCTACACATATGATCAGGAAAATGCATGGAAATCTCTACTTTAACACCAAATCAAGCCAACGATCCGATATACTCCATTGGATCCATGTGAGAGATAATCACCACTCACCAAATCACCTAAACAACCCAAAAGCAATACGCTTCAGATCTGGACAGTGAAGGATCTAACTTGATCTATCACAAATCCGCTTCAAACGATGAAATCTCTCTTCGAAGAATGTAGATCTTCAATCTAAGCTCTTCGATCTTCGATTTAATCTTCGATATGGATGGAAGGAATCACTAGATTGGAGTGGAGAAAAGAAGTGAAGAAGTGTAGAAGTCGAGCTCTCAAAATGGCAGCACTTCGTCGCTTCGAAATCCCGATCCCAAAAATGAAGCAAAGCCCTCCTATTTATAGCTGAAATCCTCCTTAGGTCGTCCACTCGAAGTTAGGTCGTCCACGACTTACGACCTAAACCCCACGACCTAAAATCTTCGACCTAACTAAAGCCAGCCGACCTAACTCAAAAGCGCTTAGCGACCTAACCCAGATCACGACCTAACGCATGTGCCTCTTCGACCTAAGACTTAGCGCATCAGCGCACGACCTAGCGACTTAACAACACGAGTCCTCATGCGACTTAACACATGCCGATCTAACTTCTAGGTCGCTCACGACTCAGCAACCTAACTCCTTAACCCTTCACGCGACCTAAAACAATGCGCATTCATGACCTAACTATGTCACGACTTACGACTTAGTGGGCCTGCGACTTACGACCTATCGAAATTCACCTGTCTACGACTTAACTAATCTTAGGTCGTCTACGACCTAACAAATCAACCACTACGCGACCCAACACTGACACGCTTCCTTGCGACCTAACAACTCACGCGACCTACGACTTAGCAAACACGCGACCTAACACACACTAACTCGCTAACAACTGTGCTAACCCTTAGGTCGCTAATTCCTATAGGTCGCTCACTGCTACCACCATCTTCTTAGGTCGTTGCCAACCTAACTTCCTTAGGTCGCTAACTCGCCCCAGTTTACTTATGCCGCAACTCTTAGGTCGGTCAAGTCCTATAGGTCGTCCCAAACCACCCTACGACCTAAACCAATACACTAACTACTAAGTCGGTCATTTCCTTAAGTCGTTCACTCGACCTAAGCCACCCCATACGACCAAATTTTCCCCCGACTTATCCCAATGCCTAGGTCGCTACAAACCTTCCTACGACTTAAGACTTAGTCTCTAGACGACTCATCATCAATGCGACCAATTGTCAACTGTTTTACGATGTTTCGATCCGTAAAAATACGGGTCGTTACATTCTCTCCCCCTTAGGAATTTCGCCCCCGAAATTCCAAACAAACAGAGCAATCAAAGACTATTCTGCATGCCTACCATCCATAGCAATCAACAAACCATGCATCTAATTCTAGCTTAGCATGCAGAATTCTAAGACTTAGAACAAGTTACAATGTCGTTAGATGACACGACACCCTAGGGCCATACCTTGAAGAGTTCGGGATGAGCTGCTTTCATCCTCTCTTCCACCTCCCACGTACAGTCGTTATCATCATCACTCCATTGTATCTTGAGCAACTTAACTACCTTCCTCCTAAGCTGTTTCGTGTCGGTTTCCACAACACGAAGCGGCTTACGAGGTCTCCTATCGACTGGATCAACTTCAAAATCTTCACAGCTATCAGCAGAAACCACTGTATTCGAGTCGTGCACATACTTCCGTAGATACGATACCTGAAAAACATTGTGCACACTCGACATCTTCTCGGGTAACTCCAATCTGTAGGCGAGCTTTCCAATTCGCTCGATGATCGGGAATGGTCCAACAAATCTCGGAGTCAATTTTCCTTTCTTCCCGAATCGAATAACATTCTTCAGTGGAGAAATCTTCACAAAAACCATATCTCCAACGTCGAATTCCAAATCCTTACGACGTTTATCGGTATAACTCTTCTGAAGGTCTTGGGCTGCCTTCATTCGTTGCCGAATGATCTCTATGCACTCCGTAGTCTGTCGAATCATCTCTGGCCCAAGCATCAGCTTTTCTCCGGCCTCTAACCAACATGTCGGAGAGTTACACGGTCTTCCATATAATGCCTCATACGGTGCCATACCAATGCTTGATTGGTAACTGTTGTTATGCGAAAACTCCACCAAATGAAGGTGATCTTCCCATGATCCTCCGAAATCCAAAACACAAGCTCTAAGGAGATCTTCCAAAACTCGGTTGACTCTCTCGGTCTGACCATCTGTCTGAGGGTGATAAGCTGTACTCAAATACAACTCGGTTCCCAAAACTTCCTGGAAGCTCTTCCAAAATCCACTAGTGAACAATGGGTCTCGATCGCTCACTATACTCTTCGGAATACCATGGAATCGAACTATCCACTTAACATACAACTCTGCCAACTTTGATGCAGTCCTAGTCGATCGAACAGGAATGAATCTTGCACTCTTAGTCAAACGATCTACAATGACCCAAATCCCTTCGTTTCTCGCTCTTGTTCTAGGTAACCCATCAATAAAATCCATCAACACTTGCTCCCACTTCCATGTAGGAACTTCTAATGGCTGAAGTAATCCACTTGGCTTCTTCTGTTCGGCTTTTACCAACTGGCAGTTCATGCACTTGGAATTAAAATTTCCAACATCCTTCTTCATACCTTCCCAGTAGTAAGTTCTCTTCATATCCCGATACATTTTATTTCCACCTAGATGAATTGTCAACTTCGAGTGATGACTTTCCTTCAGAACTTCATCTCTCAATCCATCTATATCGGGAACAACTAGTCGTCCTTGCTTCCGAATCCAACCCTCTCGATCGACCTCGAATCCTTTATCCTTTTCTGGATCCAATCCAAATTCCAATTCACGGATAATCTTAACAAGCTTATCGTCTCGCTTTTGGCTCTCGCCAATCCTTTCCACAAGAGTCAGTCTTATCGATAAGTTTGCCAACATCTCAGGTTCCAATTCGCATCTGGGCCTGAAGTCAAATCCAGCTAAATACTCGAGATTCTTCCATTCAGAAAACATGGCTCCCAATCCTGCATGTCTTCGACTTAACGCATCTGCTACTGCATTACCTTTTCCCGGAGTATAAGCTATACCAAAATCATATGATGCCAAAAACTCTAACCAACGTTGCTGCCGAAGATTCAAATCCTTTTGGGAGAAAAGATACTTCAATGACTTATGATTCGTAAACAACTCGAATCGAACTCCCAACAGATAATGTCTCCACATCTTCAGAGCCAAAACAATCTCCGCTAACTCCAAATCATGTGTCGGGTAATTCCTTTCATGCGGCTTCAGTTGTCGACTAGCATACGCAACAACTTTATCCTTCTGCATTAGCACTGCTCCAAGTCCAGTGCCACATGCATCGGTGTAAACCACCATCTCTTCATTCCCACTTGGAATAGTCAAAACAGGAGCACTTGTCAATCGCTCTTTCAGGATTCTGAAAGCTTGCTCACACTTATCATCCCATCTAAACACTTGGTTCTTCTTCGTCAATCCTGTTAACGGTGCAGCCACCTTGGAGAAGTCTTTGATAAACCGTCGATAATATCCTGCTAATCCAAGAAAACTTCTCACATCAGATGCATTCTTAGGTCTAACCCAATCCTGCATTGCTGCCACCTTAGCGGGATCAACCGCTATTCCATTTCCAGAAATAACATGGCCTAAGAACCTCACTTCACTCTTCCAGAAGTGACACTTTGAAAACTTAGCCTTCAGCTGATGTTTCCGCAAGATTTCCAAAAAATATGCAAGTGTGTCTTGTGCTCTTCTTCAGTTCTGGAATAAATCAGAATATCATCCATGAACACAAGCACGAACTTGTTCAACTGATCTCTGAACACTCTATTCATAAGATCCACAAAATATGCTGGCGTGTTAGTCAATCCAAACGGCATTACCAGCCACTCAAAGAAACCGGATGGTGTCCTAAAAGCAGTCTTCGGTACACCATCCTTAGCCACTCTCAACTGGTGAAATCCCATTGCCAAATCCATCTGAGAAAACACCTTAGCTTCGTGAAGCTGATCAAACAAGTCATCTATTCTCGGCAATGGATACTTGTTCTTCTTGGTCATCTTATTCAGCTCACGATAATCCACACACAACCTCAACGATCCATCTGCTTTGGTTGTGAACACAACTGGTGCACCCGATTCGGACACACTACGCCGAATGAATCCTTTCTGCAAAAGGTCATCAACCTGCACCTTCAACTCTTGTTGTTCCCTAGGCGCCATCTGCCTAAGAGGCATCACAATAGGTCTGGCTCCTTCAACTAGATCTATACGAAACTCGATCTCTCTATGCGGCGGTAACCCTTTGACTTCGTCAAAGACATCCTCAAATCCATTAGCGATTGGCATAGATGACAGTCCATCCTATGGAACAACCATCGAATACATGAAGCTCATGAAGACGCCTTCTTCATGTTTACAGCGTATCACAATCCTTCGCCCCTCCACATTCTCGACTGTCACCTCCAACCTCTCACAATCAACCTTTGCCGCATACTTCCTAAGCCAGTCCATACCCAAAATAATTCTGAACCCCGCAAAGTTCAGAACAAAGCAATCACAAACAAAAGACCAATCATGACTCGATACAATCAGACCACGGCATAACATACACAAACAAGACAAACCCCCAACTGGATTAGTCACAACCAATGGCCTATCAATAATATCCGGTTCTAAACCCAACCGGCCTACAAGTTCATTACAAACAAACGAATGCGACGCCCCAGTATCAAACAAAACTCTAACTGGAACACCACATATGGAAAGAGTACCTTGAACCACCACACTCTTTCCTTTCTCTTCAGCGGTAGGAGCTTTCGAAGATGATGGAACAGCCCCCAAAGCATGAGCTTGCACAATCTGCTTGTCCCTCCTCGGTTCTGGACAATTCTTCCTGATATGCCCCGGCTTGTCACAGTTGTGACACTTCATCGGCACCTTCGGATTCTTACAATCCTTAGAGAAATGGCCCTTCTGTTGACAATTGTAGCAAGTCACCTCGCCTTTCGGCTTCTTCTGGCCATCCTTACCCTTTTGCTGCTGCTGCTTCCTCTTCTTGTTTCCACCCTGCTGGGGTTTAGACTCTTCCCTGGTTACAGCAACAACAGATCCTTCCTTAGGAAACAGACTCTCATGCCTGAGAGCTTTCTCCACAAGCTTCTCAAATGAATCATCCAGATGATCCACCAACTGCCTCCCAAGATAACTGTCCAAGCCTGTCACAAACTTCTCATTCTTCTGATATGCAGATTCAATATATGACCGGACATACTTGGACAAAGCTTCAAACTCAGAAACATACTCAAGAACTGGTCTTCCTCCCTGCTTGAGCTCCATAAACTTCTTGAACAGAACAGACTTCTGAGCTGTAGAAATGAACTTAGCTTCAAATCTGACTTGGAATTGCTCCCAAGTAATCTCTTCCTCCGGAGTATTGATGGTAATAGATTTCCACCAATCAGAAGCTCTCCCTTGAAGCTGTCTTGATGCTAACTTCCTCTTAGTTGCATCCTCAATTCCCAAATCACCAAAAATCCTTCTACAAGCATCTATCCACCTTTGGACTTCAATGGTCGATTCTGTCCCCAAGAAAACCTTTCCTCCAAGAGCAGTATAATCCTTACACAGCTTAGCAAAATCCACCAGTCTTGGAGTCTGAACTTGAACTCCAACATCCTCCGATGGCCCTGGAGCTGGCATCCTTCTCATGATCGAAGTCATCATTGCTTCGAACATAGCAGCGTAATCAGCAGCCCCTTCAGTAGCATGGCCTTCCCTAGAAGCTGGTCTCCCTCTTCGACTCATTCTCAATATCTATAAAAAGGAATGATTAGCACACCTAGAGAAACAGCTGCATAAAGGACTTAAACTCTACTAAGCTACTATATTATATATAGTAATCATCCATCAAAATACAATTACGTCTCTCATACGTAGTTACGTCAGCGAGCGTTGGGTAAAATCGATTAACCAAAGCTCTGATACCAAATGTGACGACCGCCCATAACCCCTGCACTGAACCTAGAGAAAGTGCGCTGTAAAGTGTGCCAGGCAGCCATGGACGATTGTCAGGGTAAATTAAAACAACAGAATCTATCGTATTACTCACAGCGCATGGACAAAATACAATAGAACATATACATAGTGAAGCTTCACAGAATAGAATTTCATCAATAAAACTTCATAATAGTTGAATACAACATCTGAATAGTCAATACAACAAGCCTTACTACATAACTCTCAGAGAGAATACAAACAGCGGAACACCCAGTACACATAATAAGAAGATAATATGCAACCCTCCAGCTCGTCTTCGATATCAACATCGTGGAAAGCAAGAACAACACCTGTCACCTGCTACCTAGTCTGCCCGTCCCAAAATGGACGAACAGCCCAAGGCAATAAGATTTAAAAACATAAAGCCTTGAGTCAGACAACAGTCTTAGTGAGCAGTAAATTAACAAACAACATACCAAAAGAGCATAAAGGAAAAAGAATAGGAATACAACCCTTCCACTCCACCTCTTTCTACAGTGATAGCCCCCAAACACACACTAAATAGAAGCAAACATAGCAAAGCACACAATTTAAGGTAAAGCAATTATCACTCGAGTCAAGGGCGATGTTTTCTATGTACAAACCCCCAAGGCCTAAACCAAGTTCGGATAAGCACCCAGAAAATGCCGCTCTTGAGACCGAATGACGATACAACCAAATATCCATGACTCTGGCTATCACTGTTATCATTGCCTTGATATCATCGTTAATTAAATGACCGGCACATTCTTTCAGCCGTCCGTCAAGGGCTAATGGAAACCCCGGTTCTAGACATAACTCTGCACGTCATCGTGACCCATGCCTAGGACTATCGAATCTGCCCAGAGTACTTGACTATCAATCATTAGCCTTCAGGGACTATCGAATCTGCCCAACGTACTCTTGCTTTGAGCATGCTAGAACCTTCAACAACGATGAGATCTCAGCCTTCTAGTCATCCTCCTCGACGACTATTTTCATACTAGCTCAAGCGCCTCTCGAGCCAACCATTATCCTCAACTCGAACCATATCACCGAGTTATCAACATGCTTGGAATGATCCCGTCTGGATTAGACCAAGACTATCTCATATCATGCTTCGCCTCATCATCATCATAGCAAAGCTCCATCTCAACATCATCATCATCAAATCTATGCATAAGAGCTTCATCGTCCGCTACATATGCCACAAGCAGCTTCTCCAATTCAAGAGCCTTTCCCTTAGCTTTGAATCATCTTCGGTCTAAATCAAATCATCAATCATCTAATTCATAGCAATCAATCAAGTCAAACATTAATCCAAGTAATCAAGCATTCAATTATGATCTAAATAGACAATTATAATAATAATGGCAATTTCGTAAATAAAGAGTTGAAAGTCTAACAAGCATGAAAACATGAGCAGTGTCTCTATAATCTTGATGAATGAACTTGCATAGGTTAACATGTAGTAAAATGGATGTCAAATCATCATGAGCAATGGATCTATATGGATCTACACATATGATTAGGAAAATGCATGGAAATCTCTACTTTAACACCAAATCAAGCCAACGATCCGATATACTCCTTTGGATCCGTGTGAGAGATAATCACCACTCACCAAATCACCTAGACAACCCAAAAGCAATACGATTTAGATCTGGACAGTGAAGGATCTAACTTGATCTATAACAAATCCGCTTCAAACGATGAAATCTCTCTTCGAAGAATGTAGATCTTCAATCTAAGCTCTTCGATCTTCGATTTAATCTTCGATATGGATGGAAGGAATCACTAGATTGGAGTGGAGAAAAGAAGTGAAGAAGTGTAGAAGTCGAGCTCTCAAAATGGCAGCACTTCGTCGCTTCGAAATCCCGATCCCAAAAATGAAGCAAAGCCCTCCTATTTATAGCTGAAATCCTCCTTAGGTCGTCCACTCGGAGTTAGGTCGTCCACGACTTACGACCTAAACCCCACGACCTAAAATCTTCGACCTAACTAAAGCCAACCGACCTAACTCAAAAGCGCTTAGCGACCTAACCCAGATCACGACCTAACGCGTGTGCCTCTTCGACCTAAGACTTAGCGCATCAGCGCACGACCTAGCGACTTAACAACACGAGTCCTCAGGCGACTTAACACATGCCGATCTAACTCCTAGGTCGCTCACGACTCAGCAACCTAACTCCTTAACCCTTCACGCGACCTTAAATAATGCGCACTCACGATCTAACTATGTCACGACTTACGACTTAGTGGGCCTACGACTTACGACCTATCGAAACTCACCTGTCTACGACTTAACTAATCTTAGGTCGTCTACGACCTAACAAATCAACCACTACGCGACCCAACACTGACACGCTTCCTTGCGACCTAACAACTCACGCGACCTACGACTTAGCAAACACGCGACCTAACACACACTAACTCGCTAACAACTGTGCTAACCCTTAGGTCGCTAATTCCTATAGGTCGCTCACTGCTACCACCATCTTCTTAGGTCGTTGCCGACCTAACTTCCTTAGGTCGCTAACTCGCCCCAGTTTACTTATGCCGCAAATCTTAGGTCGGTCAAGTCCTATAGGTCGTCCCAAACCACCCTACGACCTAAACCAATACGCTAACTACTAAGTCGGTCATTTCCTTAAGTCGTTCACTCGACCTAAGTCACCCCATACGACCAAATTTTCCCCCGACTTATCCCAATGCCTAGGTCGCTACAAACCTTCCTACGACTTAAGACTTAGTCTCTAGACGACTCATCATCAATGCGACCAATTGTCAACTGTTTTACGATGTTTCGATCCGTAAAAATACGGGTCGTTACAGAACAAGTATGTGCAACCATTAAACTCCAACAACTTTGTGATGATGGAATCAAACTTCGATTAATTCCATTCGCCCCCACTGATTATGCTGAAAAATGGTTGTACAACTTAACTTCAAACTCGATCAAAACTTGGGAAGAATTCGTTGAAGTTTTTTTAAAAAAGTTCCACCTCTTGGAAAAAACAACTAAAATCCGAAACGAAATTGTCAATTTTCATCAATTCAGGGGTGAACCATTCGGAAAATATTTTGAGAGATATAAAGAGCTTTTGATAAAATGTCCACACCATAATTTCTAAAAATGGACCCTTTGCCAAATCTTATATGATGGACTTGAAAATAGCTCATGAACCATGCTTGAATATATGTGCCAAGGCAACTTTCCCAACATCATGACGATGCTTGGCAATTTCTTGAAAACCTAGCCGAAAAGTCATCTCAATGGGAACGTTCTAATGAAAAATCCATTTACTCACGATCGAGTGCACACTCGATAGGATCATCTTTGACTCTGGAAGCTAAAATCGATGCAATGATCAATAAATTCGATAACGTTTTCTCATCCAACCAAATGAACCAAGCTTCCTAACTAATGTGTTATAAATGCAATGATCCGAATCACATAGCCGATCAGTGCCCTAATTCGATAGAACAACTCAATACTTTCAATAAGGTTAAGAATGACCTGTTTTCTCCAACGTACAATCCTGGTTGGAGAAATCATCCGAACTTTGCATGGAACCAAAATAATTCCAACACAAATTTAGTTTGTCCAAATTTTCAAGCATTTCTGTATAATGCTTCGAATCCTCCCTTTCAACCTAATCACTTTCAACAAAATTTGCGGGTCTGTCTCAAAATTAATCGCAACAATCTTTTGCTCTCAAGATGATAAACGATTAAGTTCACTTGAGAAAAGTCATGATACTTTGGCTAAAGCAACCACTTAAAGCCTCCAATCAAACCGTAAATTTACAAAATTTGTTAACCTCGCAAGCGCAGAATACGAGTCAATCAATTGCTAAACTTGAATTGTGAATGAGTCAATTAGCCACGTCTGTAAGTGAACGTGAACGAGGTACATTCCCAAGTCAACCAGTTTCGAATCCCAGAAATCAAAACACGAATTTGAATCAAGCCCATGTTGTTCAGGATAGCAACGTAACCCAAATGAATGTTATCACGACTTTACGTTCCGGTAAACAAATCGATAACCGAGTTCATAACCCAAACGATTTGTCGAAAACTCCCCTCGACACTTCCAAAACAACAAACGAATATGAACAAAACATTGAGCCAATCATTGAATCAAACTCCAATCCAAATTCTTTTTCTACTCAAGTAGACCCACCTACTGAGTATCGTGTTCCATTTCCATATCGTCTTCATCCCAAGAAACATTATGACCAAATGGAAAAGATGTTGAAATTTTTTAAATAAGTGAAAGTTAACATCCCGCTCCTTGATATCGTTCAACAAGTCCCAACTTACGCTAAATTTCTCAAGGAGTTATGTACTCAAAAATGACACACTCATGTACCCAAGAAAGTTTTCTTATCCGCCAAACTTAGAGAAGTCTTATCCTAATCAATTCTTGTCAAATACAAAGATCCTGGATGTCTGATGATCTCGTGCACAATAGGAGACAAAAAAATTAACAAATGCTTACTCGATTTGGGTGCGAGTGTCAATTTGATTCCTTATTCAGTTCACCAGCAGCTTGGCTTGGGAGAACTAAAACCAACGAAAGTAACTCTTCAATTTGTTGATCGTTCGATAAAAAAAACCCGTAGCAGAAATCAAGGACGTACTCATCAAAATCGGTCAATTCATATTCCCCGGCGATTTCATTGTTTTGGAGACTCAACCCGTGAATAATCTGTGAGTCATATTCCATAAATTTAGGCCGACCCTTCTTGGCTACTTCGAATGCTCTAATAATTGTCAAAACAGTTCTATGAAAATTTCTTTTGGAAACATGACTTGTGATCTTAACATCTTCAATCTTGAAAATCAATCGAATGAACCACATGACCTAATGCTGGAAGTTAGCTTCATTCAAAAAAAATTGTTAACGAAACAGTTGACCTTAACAACGAAAGCGAGACCAAATATGAACAATTGTTTTAGGATAAACCTAACGAAATTGAAAATGCGCTTCTGTTTGATTCCCTTACCATTGAATCAAAACTTCAACCGAATCTTTCATTGAGCGACCCCCGAGGTTAGACCTTAAACCCCTTCCCAATCACCTTAAGTACACATACTTAGGTGACAATGGAACGTTTCCCGTCATAATCTCTTCAACTCTCTCTCTCTCTCTCTCTCTTGATCAAGAAACTTCCTTACTTTCAATTATGTCGAAAAATAAAGAAGCAATTGGATGGTCAATCACCGATATAAAGGGAATTAGTCCCACTCTGGTTAAACATCGCATCCATTTAGTTGACGATGTCAAGCCTATTCGTGATGCGCAACGAAGGCTTAACTCAAAAATGAAGGATACAGTTCAAGACGAAATTCTTAAACTCCTCGATAACAGAATCATATACCCAATCTCTGATAGTTCGTGGGTTAGCCCAATTCATATCCTGCCAAAAAGTCTGGACTTACCATTATGAAGAACGATTCTAACGAACTCATTCCAACTCGTACTCAAACGGGCTGGCGTGTTTGCATTAATTATCGAAAAATTAAATGCTGCAAAACATAAGGATCACTTCCCTCTTTCTTTCATTGACCAAATGCTTGAACGTTTAGCCGACCACGAATTCTATTGCTTTCTTGATGGTTATTCCGGTTATAACCAAATTCCAATCGCTCCCGAAGATCAAGAGAAAACGACTTTCACGTGTCCCTTTGGCACTTTTGTGTATCGACGTATGCCATTTGGCCTTTGCAACGATCCTGCTACTTTTCAAAGATGCATGGTCAGCATCTTTTCCGATATGATCGAACGCTTTCTTGAAGTGTTTATGGACGATTTTTCCATCTTTGGAAACTCTTTTTTTGAGTGCTTACACTATCTCGAGTTGGTTCTGAATCGATGGAAGGACAAATACTTAACGTCAAATTGGGAAATATGCCATTTTATGGTCAAACACGGCATTGTCCTTGGGCATCTCACTTCAAACAAAGGCATTGAGGTAGATAAAGCAAAAGTTGATGTAATTGTGAATCTACCCATTCCTAAATCTGTCAAAGACATTCATTCATTTCTTGGACATGTTGGCTTTTATCGACGCTTTGTGAAAGACTTCGGTAAAATCGCTTGACTTCTGACGACTCTTCTTGGAAAAGACGTTCCATTTGACTTCAATTTTGATTGTGTTTCTGCTTTCGAACGTCTCAAAAACGAACTCATTTCTGATCCCATCATTTGCTCACCTAATTGGGATCTTCCCTTCGAAATAATGTGTGACGCTTCTAACTTTGTAGTTGGTGCATTCTTAGGACAACACATCAACAAAATTCTTCATGTCATCTACTATGCTAGTATGACTTTAAGCACTGCTCAACTCAACTGCACAACCACTGAAAAAGAGCTTCTAGCAGTAGTCTTTGCCTTCGAAAAATTCCGACCTTATTTGATTGGCTCACACATTACTGTTTACACTAACCATTCTGCTCTTAGGTACCTTTTCGCCAAAAAGGATGCTAAGTCTCATTTGATCCGTTGAATCTTGTTACTCCAAGAATTCGACCTTACGATCAAAGACAAAAAAGGATCCGGCAATGTCATTGCTGATCATTTATCACGTCTTCCAAATGCACCATCTTCTTTACTGATCAATGAGAACATTGCTGATGAACAACTCCTTTCTATTTCTGTAGATCCATGTTATGTCGACATAGTGAACTATCTAGTCACTAAGGAAACTCCTTCATTTTTGTCGAAACAAGATAAATATAAATTTCTTTCCCAAGTCAAATACTTCTATTGGGATGATCCATACTTGTTTAAATACTGTTCCGACCAAATCATTTGATGTTGCATTTCGAATTGTGAAATCAAAAGTGTTCTTTCATTTTGTCACGACCAAGCTTGTGGTGGTCACTTCAGTCCTAAGAAAACTACGGAAAAGGTGCTTCAATGTGCTTTTTATTGGCTTACGCTTTTTAAAGATGCATTTGAGTTTTGTAAAACTTGTGATCGCTGCCAAAAATTAGGAAGAATCTCTCGACAAAATATGTGCCTTTGAACCCCATTCTTACGATCGAAATCTTTGATGTTTGGGGTATTGACTTTATGGGACAGTTTCCCAACTCTTTGGGAAATTTATACATTCTTCTTGCAGTTGATTACGTCTCTAAATGGGTCGAACCCGTTCTGTGTAAAACCAACGACCATGGGATTATTGTGAAATTATTTAAAGAAAACGTCTTTTCAAGGTTCGGCACACCTCGCACAATAATAAGTGATAATGGAACCCATTTTTGCAATCGATCATTTGAAACTCTAAAGAAGAAATACTCGATAATCCACAAGCTATCCACTCCGTACCATCCTCAAACTTGTGGTCAAGTTGAAGTTTCAAATCGCCAAATCAAACAAATCTTGGAGAAAATCGTTAATAAAAATCGTAAAGGTTGGTCTCAGAAATTGACTAACGAGCTTTGGGCTTACCGTACCGCTTTTAGAACTAACCTTAGGATGTCCCCATTTCGTTTAATTTACGGGAAAGCATGCCATTTACCAGTTGAAATTGAACATAAAGCATTATGGGCAATTAAGAACATAAACATTGATCTTGAAAAAGCTGGCGAAAATAGAAAATTACAAATCAACGAATTAGAAGAGATTTGGAATGATGCGTATGAAAACAAGAAGATTTACAAAGAAAGAACAAAAGTTTTTCATGACAAGTCAATCCTAAGGAAAACATTTTCACCAAATTAAAAGGTTCTTTTGTATGACTCTAGACTTCACTTATTCCCATGAAAATTAAAATCAAGATGGATTGGACCATTTGTGGTACGAACTGTTTTTCCATACAGTGCCATAGAAATACAAAACCCTAGGGATGGAACAATTTTCAAAGTCAATGGTCATCGCTTGAAGTCTTACTTGGAATTGGCGAGTGATCGAGAGGAGGCGCTCATGACTCTTCATGAGCCATACTACGTCTAGTAAGAAATGTTAACTCTCTCTTGTAAATATGTACATATTTTTCCCCTTTACACTCATTATATCATGCATTGACTGTGAGAACATAGTCAAAATTAAGTGGGGGGAGTCTCATGTTCATTTTTGATTTTTAATGGTTTATTTTTTTTCATTTTCTTTCCAAAAATCAAAACTTAAAAAAAACAAACAAAAAAAATCCAAAACAAATTTTCTTTTTAGCATATTTATTTACTTTTGAAGAAACACAATAGGTTAAGTATATTTTTTTGTTG
This sequence comes from Allium fistulosum, assembly GCA_030737815.1. NCBI lineage: Eukaryota > Viridiplantae > Streptophyta > Magnoliopsida > Asparagales > Amaryllidaceae > Allium > Allium fistulosum. Next base: position 518,705,288 of record CM060901.1, on the reverse strand, counting down.
TTAAATTGAAAGTTCTAAAAATTTATTTGTCTCAACAAAAATAAAAATAAAATTTGATTACAAGTAACTATGATTTAACTAGTATATAGGAAGGTTCATGGGTGTTAATTATGAAGTATATCCTAATTGTAATCTTCGTTTAAAAGAGTTGTTGATTTAAAGTAAATGCGATAACGTTTTTGATCTTCTAAGTTAAGTGGTACTAAGATGATTTTGCAAAACTCTCTCTTTAAAAAAAGAAAAAAAAGCTTTTATTTAAATAAAAAACACCTAGATTCAGGTGTTCACACATAAGTGTGTACACTCGCCAGGCTCTATACCCTTCTCACGTAAGTCCGAAAGGCAGTGCATAATCGGTATATTTGGCCTCAGTTTATCTAAGTTAGGTGTATGTAAATAAATTTTTAATAAGAATAACCACCTAGAGTCATGTGTTCATACGCAAGTGTATACACTCACCATGCTCTGTACCCTTCTCACATAAGTCCAAAAGGCAGTGCATGATCGGTATATATGGCCTCGGTTTATCTGAGTTAGGTGTGTAAATAATAATAATGTTAATGATTTTCAAAAATAGAGAGAGCAAGCAATTGAAATCCAAGCACTATTTTTACTTAGTTGATTCGACTTGTTGTTCAAAAGAAATAAAAATACCACTTTGAAAAACTTTGATAATCAACTAAGGATCCATTTCATAGTTGCACTATGTTATCAATCGAAATAACTAGCCAAACTAGAGTCTAACCGTGATGATAAATTAATTTTTGTTGGAAGTTTTGATGAGTAAAAGGACTTAAATTTCTTGATGATGACCAGAACTTATATTTAACTTATTCGTGTCAATTTAAAAGTAAATTCTTTATTTGTAAATATTTTCAAAAACTTGCATTCATATCTTTGTAAATAATTCTTGCATTTAGGAATTTTTTGCATTTGGATTTTGTGGGTAGTGTCCGCTGATAACCCTCATGAGACAACACTCGTCCTACTAGTGACACCTAGAGGTTTAACGGCTTGTTGCATACACTCAATGCAATCGTGCTCCCTACGAAAGTGGATTTATCTTAGTTTTTCTTAATTTGAGGATGAATAAAAAGATAAGTGTAGGAGTATTTAATGTGCACAAAAAATGTATATTTTTACTCACACGCTTAATCTCATTTTAGTAAAATAAATGTCATAATTAGGTGATTTTACATGTTTAAAACCAAATTTCAAAAATGCTTTCAAGTCATCTTTCATGCATTTACATGGAGGCAAAACAGTAATTTTCGATTGTGAATTAATTTGGAAAAAAAATTACTTGAACATTATAATTTGTTTTGTAGGAATTTGGATTCAACTTGAAGTGGCTTCATGAAAATATGCATATATAAGAGTTGGAAGCCAAAAAATGAAGAAATAAAGGAATTCATGTAATCATGGAGGACCCCACCTACCCACTAACCATGAACCACAATTAAGAGCTAATGCACATGTTAATAGGGATTAAAGGCACGTGCACATTTAATGGAGGATTAATTTCATGCTAATGATAACTTGGAGGCCACACTACCTCAAGGGCATTTTAGAGAGTTTCCTAAAATGGATTAGGGTTTTAGTCATGTATAAATAACTCTCTTATGTTCATGTAATGAAATTTTATAATCTTGCCTTTTATGCAAATTGTAACACAAATCATTGAGAAATAAAATGGCTTCTTAAGCCTCTACATTTTTTTCTACATGCTTTTCCATTTCATGCTAACTTTTATTCACATGCTTTCTTCTATTTCATGTTAGTAGATTAGCTTCTTTTCATTGCAATTAGTTTGGATTTAATTTATGCAAGTAGTTTAGTTCTCTTTTCTTTTAATTAGCTCTTGCTTTCCTTTTTTGTTCTACGTTGCAATCTACATGTGTTGAAATGATAACAACAATGAGAAGCTAAAATCCTTCAATTTAGAGGTAATGAGGCTCTCTTAAATCATGTAGATTCAACATATTCGTTAGTTTATGATCTCTTTTTATGCTTCATGGATAGTTAGGTGTTGATGTAAGTTTATTAGTGAATTTGATAGCCTATGTAGTTTATCACAAATAGGTTATTCTTACTCAAATATAAACACAATTTACATTAACATCTAACTAAGTGATTTTGATCATGGAATTAAAATAGAATCAAAATTTGATGATCTATGTTACTAATCAAAAATAGTAAATAGATCATGCTTAAAATAGATTTTGTTTTAGTTTCATATTCATTTTCACGACATTTAATAAGTAGTTTTAGTTGTTGTATTAAAGTTTGATGGTTTAAGTTGTGTTAACACAAATAGACCATACTTATAATAAATACATCACTAATTCTACTTAGATTAAAATGAGAGATCATAGATTGATTTTGTGTTGATTTTATGTGAGAGTATGAGAGTGGATTCGCCTCTAAATTGTCTCTTAATCTCATATTTGTGTTCACTTTTATTTTAGTTAGCTTTTACACTTCTTTTTAGTTAAACCAATTTCAAACTCTTTAGGTTAATTTGATTGATTAGAATTTAAAATTTAATTCATTTCCCTGCGGATCGACTCGTACTCGCATACGTACTACAATTATACGCCATGTGCTTGCGGCATTTTAACAATTATATTTTTAACGGCAATTTTCTAACCGATAGACATTTTGCCGTTATCAAACACCACACCTAATGACTTCGGCTCTAATGAAGCTACTTATTTTCCTTAAGGCAATGACGCCAAGGTTTAACTATGTCGACCCTATCCTTTTAAGACTTATTCATATGCAAACCAAGATTTATACTTAAGATGCTGACATTTTATGAAATGCGACGTCCCTATTATCGACCTTATGTCCTCATGTTTTAAAAGTTAAAGGCTTTAATATATTTTATATTAAAGAAGGGCAAAGACCCCTAATGGCTTTGAGGTCGTCGAGCTTTATCACTACATAGGGTTTATTGTTTCGACTCCATGGCCTATAGGTTCAAAGTGAGATAACTTCCATGTGTTTTTGAGATTAATCAATACTGTTTTATAAAAGCGTATATCATGGCATAATTATTTTGGATAAAGCAAATGGCTATGTTTTTCTTGTTTTGAAAGTATGATTTCAAGGGTTAAATCATTTATAAAGAAAGTGCTTTCAACGAAATAGAAAAGTGTATTTAGCCTAGAATTTTCTTACGAAATTATTGTTCTTATCACTTTTAGATAGATTGTGATAGGATGAATTGACTCAAAGATTAGAAAACCAAATGGGACTGGTGCATGGTAGCATCCTATACTTCAGCTGTTAGCCCCAAGTTGATAGAAGTCCAAAATTCCAGTGTGTGGGGCTTTGTCAAGGGTAAGACAAAGGTAGGTTTACGCATAGAAAGGAATCATAAAGATAAGATGGGTTATAGGTTGTCCTGCAAAACCTTTAGGTTCATAGTAAGCCTAGAAAAACTATGAGATTGACAGATAGTCGGGTAAACATTAAGATAAGTGTATTTGGACAAGCCATCTAGTTTTCTTCTAACAATCAGTTAGAAAATTTGGTAGATTTGGTAGGCCTAAGTCAGCTATGTAGGTTGGTAGTTACCCTTTGAAAACTAAACATTGGGACGGATAGTCCACTGATTTGACGGATAGTCATGATTACCTATGTAGCATGCAAGAACATTATTGTTTATATTGTTTATTATAACCAGTTTGGTTGCAGGACTTTGATTTGCAAAAGATATATTTTAAAGGGATATTATTGAGGGCAAAACCCGTTCCCCTCAGTGGCATGGTCTCACTGAATATCTATAAACTGAGGTGGCATATTATTATTCGCACCATACTTTTTGTCTGACTCGAATTTTATGTTTTCCCCTACTCTCAGGTGCTAAAAAATTGATTTGAGTAGGTTAGGAGTAAGGGCTTTACAGATAAAGTAGGTTTTGACGAATAGAGCTTCCAGAGACGTATAAAAGGCAAAGCTAGCTATGTAGGAGTCTATTTAGTACTATCATCCACTGTGTTATGTCAGTTGTTGTATAAATGTATTGATAGTAGATGTATCTGTCTATTTAGTAACTCTGATCGACCAAGGGGGCATCTTTATATGTCGCTCTTGAAGTATTTTATTATAATTATATTTTATCTGAACTTGGAAAACATTTGGGATTATGTAATGAATATGAAATATATCTTTGAAATATAATGTGAAGGTTGGCTTTGGAATTGTGTTTAAAGTTATTTCATATATATTCTTGCGCTTTTGATATTATGGATACCATTAACCTGACCGCATTTTGTCGCTAGAAATTAACATTATAGATGACTGCAGCATCTGTAGCGCTTAGCTTTGGGCCTCAAAATGAGGATGTTACAACTTGGTATAAGAGCATAGGTTTATGTAAAAACTAAAAGAATATTTGAACTTAAAAAAGAGTTTTGAAAAAACATAATCCAAATGAATTAGAGAATAAGATTGGCTTATGAAATAACGCTATAGTAACGTACTTGTATTTGCTATATATAAGTATACGTTTTATCTCTATTCTCCCTCTCCCTTAGAACATTTTTTCGTATCTTACTAAGGCTCGAATGCAGATTTAAGGAAGTTAGATATGGAGGCGAGAAACAGAAGAGTGAATCTCGGTTGAGGAAGCACTACTACTAATGGAAATGTTAGGCCCAATACTAGAAGGAATCTAGGTCAGTAAACGATTGCAAATGTTGGTGCTGGAACACCACCGGTTGATATGGGAGTAATGTATCAGTTCTTTATCAACATGATGCAAGCAGGAGCTACTGCTGGATTAGCTGGCGGAAATGCTGGAGGAGCTAGTCAGGAAGTTCCAGCTGTCAACAATTATGCCGTTTTGAGTAAAGACTATAGAAGACTTAGAGGGAAACCCTTTATTGGAACGGAGGATGCAATTAAAGTGGAGAATTTGTTGCTTCATTGTGAAAGTATTTTCGCTGATCTTGGTTTGAATGATGAACATAAGAGGAGATTGGCATCCAGGCAATTGCAAGGAGCTTCTTGAACTTGTGGAATGGTGTGGCTGTTGGGGTAGCAGAAAAGCTCTGACTTGGTAGAGTTTAGGAGAAGGTCAAAAGAAAGATTTATGTTTGAGATCGCTAAGTCAACCATGTTGAGAAAGTTTGCTAAGTTGATACAATGTGATATGACAGTACTTGAGTACGCAACCGATTTGAGGAGTTGTTCCGATATGGGTATGCTACCATGGATACTGTGATCAAAAGGAATGAGAAGTTCATCCGTGGACTGGGACCTGAGCTTGCTAGAGCGGCTGTACCACATCCCAAACAACTCTAGGGATGAGATGTGACCATTTATAGTTTGCATTATTAGGTCATGCATTTTCCTACATTTTGCATGTGTTTGACTTCGTGGGCTTTGAGATTATTTTGGGTATAGATTGGTTAAGTAAATATGATGCTAGGATATTTTTCCAAGATAGGAAAATATCACTAAGACACCCTAATAGTAGCAACCGAATTATATACTCGGTAGAGAATCCAAAATTTGATATTTGTGCTTTATTAGGTGTAATTGAGGGGGAAGATGAATTGAATTGGGTTTTCGTAGTTAGAGAATTTGCAGATGTTTTTGAGCCTGTTACAGGACTACCACAGAAACGAGCTATTGAGTTTCGAATAGATCTTATACCTTGAGCTGAACCCATAAGTAGACCACCTAGTAGAATGACACCTACCGAGATAAAGGAGTTAAAGGTGTAGCTAGTGGATTTAGAAGGTAAAAGTTTATTAGACCAAGCAGTTCGCCTTAAGGAGCGGCCATGGTGTTTGTGAAGAAACTGGACGGGTCATTAAGACTGTGTATCGATTATCATAATTTGAATGAAAAGATGATAAAGAACCGATATCCCCTGTCGAGAATTGACGATTTATTTAATTGGTTGAGTGGAGCCAAAGTGTTTTCCCAGTTGGATTTGGCGACTGCGTTCCATTAACTAAGGGTGGCGGAAGACGGTATTCCATTGACAGCGTTTAGAACAAGCTATAGTTCGTACGATTGGTTAGTAATGCCATTCAGATTGATTAATGCGCCTACTTTCTTCGTAGACTTAATGAACCGAATTTTCCAAGAGCACTTAGATAGGTTTGTATTGGTATTCATAGACGACATTTTGATATATTCTAATAATGAAAGAGATCATGAGATTCATCTTACAATAGTACTTGAGACGCTGAGGTAGCATCAGCTAAACGCAAAATTTTCGAAATGTCGTATTTGGAAGAAGGAGGTGAAGTTTCTTGGTCATGTAGTCTCGGAGAATGGGTTGTCAGTAGATCCAGCTAAGATAGAAGTAATTGGAAGAGATGCTAGAAGACGACTGAGATGAAGAATTTTCTTGGACTAGCTAGCTACTATCGGAGATTTGTAAAGGATTTCTCTCATATAGCAGCACCAATGACTAAACTAACAAGGAAGGATGTGAAGTATGTTTGGATCGTAAATGTGAGGAAGAAATCCAGAAGCTGAAACATTTATTGTCCAATGTGCCTGTGTTAGTTATTACAGATGGAAATCAAGATTCGGTGGTGTATACTGATGCATGTGGAACAGGACTAGGAGCCGTGTTAATGTAGAGTGGTAAAGTGATAGCCTATGCTTCGCGATAGCTCAAACCACATGTAGTTAGATATCCAATACATTATTTAGAGTTGGCTGCCATAATATTTGCTTTGAAAGTGTGGAGACATTACCTTTTGGAGAATGATTCCAGTTGTATACAGATCACAAGTCTTTAAGGCACTTATTCTCTCAAAAGGAGTTGAATATGAGACAACAGAGATGGTTGGAGTTTTTAGCTGCTTATGATTTTGGAATTGAGTACACACCGGTGAAAGGAAATAAAGTTGTAGATGCACTTAGCAGGAAATATCATAATGTGGTGTTAAGTATGTTGGCTAAATGGAAAGATTTGAAAGCATTGACTACTTGTAGTATGCAATTAAGATCAATTGCCAGTTCTAGTCAGAATATCACAATGTTACCTTATTTGGAAGTTTGATTGGTATTGATCGAAAGAATTGCTTCTAAGCAAAGAGATGATCCATTGCTAGCGGAAAGAATTAGAAGATTGGAAGGTGGAACTGAGAATGATGATTTGAAGGATATTTATCTTGAGCATAATGGATGGTTGAGAAAAAAGGACGGATATGTGTTCCAGATGTTCGAGACTTAAGAAAAGAAGTCCTTAGGGAGTGTCATCGATCAAAGTTCACTATTCATCTTGGAGGGACTAAGATGTATCAGGATATGAAGAGAAGTTTCTTTTGCGAAGGTATGAAAAGAGATGTAGGCTTATGGGCAAAACAGTGCCTAAACTACCTCCAAGTGAAAGTCGAACATCAGCAGCTGAGTGGATTGCTTTAGCCTTTGGACATACCGGTATGGAAATGTGGTTTGGTATTTATGGATTTCATAAACGGGTTGCCCAGGTCAAATAGAGGAAATGAAAGTATTTGGGTTATAGTGGACAAACTAACTAAAAGTGCACACTTTATACCAGTTAAGTCGACAAGAACGGCACATGTTTTGGCTAAGTTCTTTATAGAGAACATTATTAGAATGCATGGAGTTCTTAGTAGTATAGTCAGTGATAGAGATGCCTTGTTCACTAGTGATTCTGGAAGAATCTACAGGAAGTGTTAGGTACCCAGCTTAAGATGAGTATCACTTATCACCCATAAACAGATGGGCAAAAAGAGAGAGTTAATAAGATGATCGAAGATTTGTTGAGAGCTTATGTACTAGACTTTGGTGGGTCGTGGGAAGACCATTTGCACTCGGTTGAGTTTTTCTATAATAATAGTTATCAGACTAGTATAGGAATGGTAGCTTTGGAAGATTTATACGGAAGGTCGTGTCAATCACATGTATGTTAGTTAGAGACCCGAGGTAGATTAGTTCTTGGTCTGGATATGGTAAGAAAAGCCGTGGAAAAGATTGAGTTGATTCAAGCTAGAATGAAGGAAGCTCAATCTAGGCAGAAAAGTTATGCAGATAAGAGACAGAAGGACTTGGAATTATCAGTTCGAGATTATGTTTTCGTCAAAGTATCACCGATGAAATGTATAGTAAGATTCGGGAAGTCACGAAAATTTGTATCTAGGTTCGTTGGACCATTTCCTATCACCAAAAGGATTGGGGAACTCGCTTACAGGGTAGAATTACCGAGCAGTTTGGTAGGAGTCCATAATGTTTTTCATATTTCTCACCTAAGTAAGTGTGTTCGAGATCAAGAGGCTACTATAATTTCGACTGCAATGGAAGGTTTAGTAGTGTAGCCGGACATGAAATAGTTAGACACATCTAGTTCGAGTTGTAGCAAGGGATGATAAGAAGCTAAGGAACAAGACAATCAGATTAGTAAAAGCCTAGTGGAGTGGCTAAGGGAGAGACTGTACTTAGGAAACGGAGAGGAGGATTAGGGACACATATCCTGAATTGTTTGAATAGTACACTTTACATCTATGTTTTATGTTTGATGTGCCTTATCGTAATTTCGAGGATGAAATTCTTTAAAGAGGAGAGTCTGTAACAACCCTAATTCTACTTAACAATATTTAGGATATTTAATTGGATAAATTAAATAAAATAATGTAAAAGGTTAAGGAGATTGAGATTTCATAATTAATAAGGGTTGTACCTTAATGAATGAGTTAATAAGAATGATTTAAAAACATAATAAGGAAGAAGAATATATGCTAAGGGCGAAATGGGAATATATCTAAATTCCTAAACATAAACCCTTGTTCTCTTATTTTCTCCCTTATTTCATTCATTACATATAAAACTAAAAGAAACAAAGCTAGTCATTAAAAAGGTTTCAAGGGAAGTAAAGCTAGGGAATCCAAGGTCAAAATTTAGGGAAATCAAAGAAAATACAAGTCTCAACCTTCTTAAACCAATCAAGGTGAATAATAGTTATGAATCTCAAGTTTTAATTATTATTTTCGTTTTTAAGTATAAATCTAATTCTGTAACATCCCGCCTTTTTGTACGCTTTAAGCAGACACGCATGCCGACTCAAACCATACATAAGGGTGGATTGTTATTGAGGTGAATAAGAAAACACAGAGAAAGAAATAAAACAAAACAGAATCTCGCAGCGGAATGACAAAATATAATAATCAAATAACAGTTCATGAAGCTGTTTACAAAACATTTGATTATACTTATACAATACAGAAATTAGAGTTACACATATCAGAGATAAATACATAACATTGCAGCGGAACAGTATGATGCGGTGGAATAATATAGTAAATAATAGTAGTACAAATCTTCGTCTTCGTCCTCCAGAAATAAAGTCTTTAAATCCTGAAATCCTAAAGCTGACCCGAGCGAATTGAAAAGACAAAACACTCGAGTTATAACTAAAAGATCTTATGTGAGTTAAATCAACGGTAAATAAATATGAGTGTAAACGGCATCGGAGATGTTTATGGGGTTTGATATCTCCTATCCAATGTCTAACGTGAGTGCAGTAACTTAAGAGATGTTCGGGATTCACATCTCCTAAGGATCCGTTAAACTATCTGCTATGTAGTACAATAGGCTATTATAATATGTCCACAGTAATATAAACTATTAAAATAGCATTAAGGTGTTACCCATATCCCCCTTAACACATTTTATAGGTATGCCAATAGTCTATATAGTACCGTAACTCTCCATAAACTGGGGCTGCCAGAGGATACCACATAGGTACGACATAAAACAAACTCGTAGAAGGCGCGCTAGGGTAGGTGACACGGCACAACTACGCAATGCCAGGGTAGATATACCAATTACGCATTCGGACTGTTGGTAATGCATAGCCGCAACTACCGCCCAACTCGAAACACACTCCCAAGTAAAAATCGAAGGGTGGCCACCAAATAAATCACAAAGTCGGAATATAGTATCGATGGAATGTGTCCGATCAGAGGAGCTACCTCATGGCCCAAAATCGCTCCTGTTTTAGCCACCTTATGCCAACTCACGGGAGTCGGGTCCATGTATATACCTCATATAGGGTCGTCGCCACCATCCTACTTCATTCTGGAATCTCCACCGCGTACACGGTTGTCAAAGTGGTTTTCGGTATCGACAGAGAGTATGCCCATATCCATCCCGGTCTCTTTAACAACCAATCGCTTATTACACACCGGATGGTTCTTTTACATTTCCAAAATCGTTTCATAATTGATACCAAATATCATATTCAATTCTAATCATATCATTTTCGAAACCATTACTCATATTTAGCTTTGAAATCATATCACATTTGAAATCATAGTTCGAAATTATATTTCCTTTCAAAAGTCATGTTTCCAAAATAGGTTAAACTCTCATTTCAAAATTATCATATTGAACCAAATATATTATTTAATTCCTAACGTAGGTTATAACATCATTAACCGTATTCACTTAAAAATCGAGAATTTGAATATAAACCCATCCATTTTACTTAGTTTGGAATTTAGAAGAAAGTAGTTTTAAATAGTTATAAATAGTAATAAATAGTTAATATAGATTTAAAATAGATTAAATATAATTAAAATAGATTAAATAGCTATAACATAGATTAATTTGATTTAACAATAAGTTAAAATAGGTTAATTAGTTTAAAGGTTTGAAAATCATAATAATTAAAGTCTTTTAAATTAATATAGTTTTAAAACAGTTTATATTAAAAACACAAATTTGAAATTTGTATCAATTTAAACTATTTATTTCATTCCAACACATTTGGGTCATTTCAATATCCCAAAAACCCAATTTCAAATTTTCCAATTCAAATTCTAATAAAATATTTAATTCAATATCGCTTAAATCCATGTTAAAACATTGATTTAATTACTCTAATTTCAATATATTTCAAAGTTATACTTCAACGATTTTAATAACTCAATTTCGATAAACTTCACTTACATTTCAAATTCACAACAAAATTTCAATTTTATTCCTTTAACAAATCTTTCAAAACAATTCGATTTTAATATAAAACTCGAAATTCGATAAAATTTTAATTTATATAACCCAATTTTATTTCAAAAATATCATTTAACTAAATGCAAAATTTAAGGATTCAAAATCATTTAAATTTAACCAATCCGTTGTCCGTATATAATTCTCTACCCTAGGGTCAAGTGATATGGATATTTATCATTTCAATCCGCAATTTACAATATTACGGTTATATATCATTTCAAGCCACAATCCCGAATAATAATAATAAAACCCATAAAATCACTCGAGTCTATCATTTCAACCCATAACGATTTTCCTTAATCTAGTGATCATTCGGGTATGTATCATTTCAACCCATAGTGAACTTGCAGTTTATAACGATATAAAATAAAACATTCATTCATCCAATATCAACAATCAACATCCAAATCAATCAATAAATATCAATATAGAATTGATAATCAATAACAGGTATTTAACTGGCAATTTATATTCAATAATAAATTAAATAACGATTTAATTCAAATAAATTCAAATTAACTGAGATGATGATTTAAAATATACCAAACAGTCACAAATAAATTTCTAATCACATCAAAAATTAATTTAACAAACATAAGAAATTTTAGAAGTTGTGAGTGGGTCAAAACACTCACCTTTGAATTTAAATTGAACTTAAATCCAATTTAAACCCAAAATTCAAACAGTCTCAGAATTTGTCCGAACCTGCGTTAAAATGTCTAGAATTTTGATACGATCCCATAGGAACAAACCGAGCATAAATCGGACCTCACATGTGAAAGTTATACGAGTAATAAGATTATACAAATTTAAATAAATAAATAAATTGGTAAAACAAATGAACCAATCGTACGAAGCCATGTCTACCTTCAGCAACTCAAGCCATGCTCCCCAGGTTCAAGCCGAAGCCCTAGCCGCCGCTACTTTGCTCGAATATTCCGACCACTAGTCGCGACTTCACCTTGATCGGACCCAAGCACCGTCGCCCCAGGCTCCACTCGCCGTCCCTTCCTTCCCTCACGAATTCCGGCGAACATCGACAACCAGGAGATGAACGAACCCTATGGATGTGACCTGCTCGACCACCCCTACCCAATGGCGTCGCCCGATCGTCCCATAGACTCAGATCCACCGTCGAAAACACAAAAGCCAAAACGAACGGCCGAAACTAATTCGTTGATTCCAGGACAACTGATAATCCAATTTGAGAAACGAGTTGCAAATCTGGGTTACGCTCATCGAGAGCTTCAAATCGATATAAAATTCGATATATATTGAGGAGTTTAAATTTTTGGATTTGGATTGGATTTGAAATTGCAATTGGAAATTAGGGTTTTGTCTGCCATTGGAATAAGGAGAAGCAAATGGAATTGTATGTACAGACAAACTGAGTTGAGGAGTGGCTTGGGTTTATAACGAGATATTTATAGGCGAAGCTGAAATAGAAGAGAACGGATAAGATTTGATTATAACGTTGAACGATAAATGGCCCGAAAAGCCCGTTTCGACTCCGGAACGCAAATGGGTCAACCCATATATCAAAATAGATGGTTTCAAATATTTTAAATTCAATGGAACGGGTTTCAAGTCCTAATTCCATCTTATGAAGAAGTTACGTTAAAATCAGCTTATTTCAAATTGATTTCAATTGATTTTAATTAAATTAATTTCTAGGCGTTTCAAGCTCGTACGATCAAACGACAAGTTCGATTGTCACGAAACTTGAAATACTATAATAATTCACTGTTATGGATCCGATAAAAGTAGTTTCGTCAAAATCCGAGTCAGTGGCCAAAATGGTTATTTTCACATTAATTACACGAATTAATATAAAAATAAATTAATCACTTTTTAATTCAAAATTTATACACTAACCAATTTCATCATTTTTAATCACTTAGACACTTATAATAATTCAAAACAAGTTTACATATCAATTCAATGTTAATTATTTCAATAATTACAATGTTCAATTATTATTGTGATCAAATCCAATTAATTATAATTAATTTCAATAAATTGATTTTGACTCAATTCCAATCTTTTTGTTAAGTCCAATATTGACCTATAAACATAGTTAACATTTGTTTTATATTTCATTACATTAATATACTCCAATTTTCATCTTCTATTTGTATTAACTATTATATTTCCATTTTATTGAATTTTGGTCAATTTCACAAATTAGTTATAATTAAAGTCCCAATTAATTTATTTATATTGGTTTCATTCTCTTATTAAGTCAATTATTATCTTATGAATAAAATTAACATTTCTATTCCTTTGATTTACGTTCACACTACAGTTATTGTCTTATTCCACATTAATGTAACATTTATTGCAAATAATCCATTTATTATAATATAAACTCCAATAAATTGATCAAACCTGATTTCCATTCTTTTTAATCAAATCAATAGTTATGTTATGATTAAAATTTTCATTGGTTACATCCTATTGAATTAATATTCTACAATAATCAATTTAATTTACATTAATTGCACTAATTAAGGGAATTAATTGCAATTGATTTCCAATTTAATTTTAATAGGTTAAATAAATAGGTAACACATAATAATTGTTTCCTTTTTACTTTTTATCACACTTGTAAGGGTTTATAATTTACAATCAACTATTTTAATTACTTACATAATATTGATTTTATTCAATTACCATTTATTATTAATTAATTCCATATTTACATTTGTTTGCCTATATTTACTATATAACCAAGTGTAACACTTAAATCATTTCAATTAATTGAATTTTCATTATAATTGTTAATAAATGACTTAAATTAACATTGTTACATTTAATTCTAATTATCATTTCATAACTAAATTACAAATTTTTATTCTTTCCAATTATTAAATCACAAATCCTATTAAATTAACTAATTTAAGTTATCAAAAATTACGGGTCGTTACACTCTCCCCCACTCAAAACTTTTCATCCCCGAAAAGAAAAAAGAAGGGAAAAGGAGAAATTAAATAGTCAATATATCTTATTCAAAATATTAAATTTATAAACAATTAATTTAGAAAATTAAATAATTTAAATAAAATATATCAATTTATAACCATTAAATCCTTTTATATTCAAGTAACAAAATTTCGAAAAATATTTCATAATATTTTCAAAGTCCAAAATTCACGAAAAATTTCGGCAGAGTCTCCTTTGTACGGAGAGGCTCGGGAGAAAATATAATATCAAATATAACTATATATTTCATAATATCTCAAAATAATATATCCCAACAACGGGAAAGTATATATAATACCGCTAGATAACCGTAATCCGAGAACGTACCTATTTGTCGGGCAAACAACGCTTAATTATGAAACCAAAAGCAGTAGAAATTGCTTCCATAACCTGTATTTCACTTATATAATCCAAAGGGGTTAATAATTATATAAAATGAAATATGTAAAGTTGTTTCAACCACTAACAAACAAATCAATATAAAACAATAGTCACCTGCAATCATAGCATACAATCATCATATGAAATCAATACAAATCAATTATCCATCCATATCAACCAAAGCAAATAGTTTGTTCGGGTTAAGACACTTTTAATCACATAGAATGACAAATAACTAACAAGTATACCATTTACTCAACAGTCCTAGATAAAACGCAATAGATTATTCATACGTTGAAATAATTAGAAGTATCATTTCCCAAATAATCCATAAACCAAACAAACAACAGATCCTAACATTATTTAAATTTGTAACGACCCTGAATTTTTGGACATTTGAAATAGAATATTTAATTGATTTTAAATATTTGAATGATGGTTTAACTTGAATTTCAAATGTAAATATGAAATTGATAATTTATTTAGCAAATTTATTTGTTGCAATTGGGAAAAAAAATTTGAATCTTCAGTTTTAAGGTGATTAAAAATAATATGAAGGTTTAGAAAATTCATATTGATTATACTGAAGGTAATGGAACTTTCAGAGTTGAATTTGAAAGTGTTTTGTTCAGTTTTGAAATTTATCGTTTAAATCGATATTTAAAAATAGCGTTCCGAGGCACAGTCTCGGAATTCGACGAAACTAGTTTCATTGGATCCGTAATAGTGTATTATTATCGGATTTCAATTTTCGTAATGTTTGAAGTGATCGTTTGGCCGTACGATAAGCAAACGCGCTGAATTTAAATTGAAAATTCAATTTGATAACTGGTCCAAAAATCTATCTTCTCCATACGATTGAATTTGGACTCGAAACCTTTTCCATTTCGTTCGGAATAGGCGTATAACATTACAAACGCCTGGCGGCATGCCTCGATAGGAGGTCAAGATTTTGAGTTGCATTTGTCGAACGATTTAAATTTGAATTTGAATTTAAATTTAATATATATATTCATTCCAGTCAAATTTCTTTCCTTTCAGCTGTTTTTCTGTCATCCATCAAGCCATCCTACTGCATATTCCCTTCTGATCATGCAACCATCTCTTCAGTTCTTCTTTTCATAACCAGAATCATCTCTCGAAGAAAAGAAAAAAAATATCTGTCGTTCAAATTAAAAAGTTAATGGCCGCGAGAAAACAACTTAGTTTTATCCAACGAAATTGAAATTATTTCGAAAACCCACAGTTAACCAAATCGAGATTTTCCCTCTCGTCTAATTCATTCGTTCAAGAAAAAAAACCCACCTAGATGAAAACCGCTCCTCTAATTTCCCATTCGTATCCATTCGTTCCTGGTAATCAAGGTGAGGGTTTCGCGAAGTTGAGGTCGGCGGCACGACAATTGGCGTCGATCGACAGGGAGGTGACGTGTTCTGGAAGCTAGCGCGATGGTATGGCCGCGAGTTCAGTTCGCGTCTGGGTTTGAGGGTCGAGGGATTCGATCGTAGAGGAGGGGAGACTCGGTGATTCGAGCTAGTTTTGCGATGGTCGGGGGTCATTTGCGAGTGGTTGTGGTCGCGAATGTCAGAGGCTCATTGGAGGAGGCCGCGAAAGCAGTCGCGTTGTCAAGTGAAGTCGACGATAGACAGTGGAGGCTAGGGTTTCGCAAGCTCGATCGCGATGAGGCGGCGACATTTGCGACAGTGAGCAGTGAGGTATTTTCTGAGTTTGTTTAAGTCATTTAAAAAAAATTTGAGTAGTAAATTTTGTTTTACAGAAAATATATGGACAGTGAAGAAGAAAAGTTTTTTTTCTTACAGTAAAGGGAAATTTCCATTTTGTTATCAGTAACAGTAGCAAAGAAAGGGGCAGTTCTATTTTAATTTGATATAGGTTAGAAAGGGGTTTTTATTTTCTTTGGGATTAATAAATGTATAAAGGTAAACGACAAATGTATATATAAGATTTGGGAAAATATAGAAATTGTAAAAAGGTTGTAAAGTTTATATAAAAGAAAATTAATTTAAAATAATTTGTTAAGTAAATCATTAAATGGGAATTTAATTGTGCGATTTATTCGAATATTAATAAATGATATAATTATTTATACAAGGTCAAAATCGTGAAGAAATGGTCAAAATGGAAATGGACTGCTAATTAAAAGCAAAGGTGAGATCTTCTCACTCAAACAAAGGGTTTTGTTTAACTTTAAATAGTTATATTTAAAATTATTGATTGGGTTGATTCTATGCTTGAATGATAGTATATATATAGTAGTATATAGCAATATATATATATATATATTGGAATATATATATTGGTGATTGATTTTCCCGCATTATATAGCGGACGAGACCCAATGCGCCGCATAATAGCGGATGATATTTTATAAATCCCATATACCGCGATATTCCACCTCGAAGTGGAATTGGTATTGTGCTAACATCTGTGGATGGAGGGAAACAGGTTGGAGGGATCCAACTGGATTCCTCAAATTATATGAATTTGTTTCATATTATTGTTTGTTTCATATGCTGTGTGATTATTTATTTATAATCTGTGAATGATTATATTTGCGATTGAATGTGTTGAAGGCTAAAATTTAGCCGAATGTATTTTTGGTATCGTTGGATACCAGAAATAAATGAAATTGGATTTTTTGAAAATTAAAATTGGAAATTTTAAGTAAATTCTTTTGAAACAATTGGTTGAATTTCAAAGAAAGAATTTAAAAGCATAAAATTGATTTTTATAATATTATCAAATTTATTTTCAAAATATAGGAAAGGATATTAATAAAAGGATTTTGAATAATATTGTTAAAAGTTGAAGAATTTCTTGAAAATGGAATTTTAGATGGTTTGGAAGAATAAAGGAATTTATTTAAAAGGTGATAAAATTGTTTGAAATCCAATTGATAATTGATTTCGTATTTGAAGATAAATCTTTGGGAAATCGATATGAAAATTTATTTGATGTTGAATGAAAAATTGATTTGTGTTGAAATAAATTGGAAATCGATTTGTAAAATGATTTGGAATTTGAAATAAATTGGAAAACAATTTGTAATTGATTTGGGGTTGAAATAAATTGGAAATCAATTTGTAATTGATTTGGGGTTGAAATAAATTTAGAAATCAATTTGTAATTGATTTGGTGTTTGAAAGTGAATATTTGAGGAATCGATTTGGACAACGTATAAAAAGTGAATATTTTGGAATGTAAATTCAAAAGGGAATTTATAAAGGAAAGGGGGATTTGTTTAAAAAAAATAAACACTGATTTATTTTTAAAGTGTGGAAATAAATTTACAGATTTTGGATGTAAATTTGAAATAAATCGATAAGGATTTATTTAATTGGTTTAAATGGACCATTTTGAGATGAAGTGTGAAATATGATTTGAAATTGGTTTTCAAATGTTAAAGTGTGGAAAAATATATATCTTGTGAAGATATTTTGAAATAAATAATTAGGGAAAAATTATTTAAATCTGATGATTGTTGTGATATGTTGTTGATAGTTAAATAACCAACTATCAATATTTTCCTTTGAAATGGCACTTGATTTGTTTTTAAAACAAACGCTCATTATTCGGTTAAGCCGGGAGAGGACTTTGTGTCATATAACTCATTCCGAATAGTGATACGTCGTGAATGGACATTATTTGAAGACCGGGTATTTTCGAAATGAAAGGACAACCTGTCGAATGTCTCTGCACCGAGTTGCTCCGGTATAGAGATTTATATCACTCTTCTTGTGATGGGAAGTCCGGATGTGATTAGTGAATACCCGGATTGCAAGGGCTTCTTTGGAACTGCCTTCGGTTCCGTTCGATCCCGGAACGGACTTGTATGGATGTGTGTCTGACATTACACTTTGAGATGTAAAGCTGGTTTCTATCAAATACATTTCTGTTGGTGGCGGAGAATTTATTCTCTTAGCTTAACACCCTTCTCTGAGACGTACGAGCTCAGAGGTTATGTAGTTGATGGTTACTAGTGATACACTCCCAATTTGGTAATGTGGCATACGAAGTGATGTTGATCAAAGCGTGGCTTTGTGAAAAAGCGTGGCTTTGTGAAAAAGCGTGGCTTTGTGAAAAAAGCGTAGCTTTGTGGACGAGACTTCGTCGAGCCTCACAACCCGGTAATGGTCGAAACAGGAATGTTGCGGCAAGGTTTTTAGGGGTCGCGCCCCTAGGGTATGTCATTTCCTTCTGGATAAAAGGTGATATCATGGTATGGATCCCAGATATTTTACCTATGTTGATGCTGCAAATTTATTATACTTTGTGGTTGTTGCTTTGTGGTTGAGGATCCTCGGATAAAGGTCGGTAACGACCGGGGGATGGCATACTTGTGTGTTAGTTACCTAGTTACAGCTGTACAGCGTGAGGTAGCATTAGTGTGTTAGTTACCTAGTTACAGTTGTACAGCTGGAGGTAGCGTCGGCCTTGTGTTTGCAGAGATCCGGTTAGGTTCTCGGGGCGTCTTTCCAGAGGCGTTTCCATTTCGGTGTAAGGAAGTTCCTTTGCCTGACCATTTGTTGGAAAATCCAAAGAAACAATACGAACCTTGTACGGTTTTAGTTGTATAACCTGCTATGGAATGTGGCGGTAACCTGCTATTGAACATAGTAGCTATAGTAGGCATACAATAATGGTTGTATGTTGGCTAAGATTGATATTATACTTTCGAAATGTTTTCCACACTAGACATTAATAATAATATCAACTGATTTTTCGTAGCAAGCATCTTTGACTATCATAAGGAGAAATCTCCTCCAATTCTGCGTTTGCATTGTGTGTGTGGCGGGAGGCCTTATGGTAGTTTCATTTTCCAAAAGCATTGCGAATTAATTTTATTTTCTTTGTGAAAATAACTGTTTTACGATCTCACACTAGTCACCATGACTGACTCGGAGTTTATTGTTCCCTTTCTAAACTCTGGGTGCCCATAATTTTCCACACGGGCAGCCTAGAGTTATGTTATCAGGATATTCTGGATATTCTGGAGCTTTGGAGATGAGCTGGATGGCGAGACGTACTCCCGTACTTGTTTATTTATTCCGCTGTGTATTCTGTATGGGGACAAGTTTATATAACTGTCCATTGTTGTATTGAGTTGTATATTGACTCTGATTGATGTATGTATAAACAGATATAATTCTTTGTTTAAAGACTAGTGATTATCTATTATATATTGTTCCGCTGCGAATGTGAGATTCTGATATTGTTTCTGTTCTGTTTTTTTGTTCTTTCTTTTCTTATGTCTTCTTCTACCTCTTCTTTTTAACCCTAATGGTTTGGTTTTTCGGCATTCGATTGCGTGGCATTTGATACAGTGGACGTATTAATGTCGACTTTCGAGCGTCGAAAAGTCGAAACGTTACAAGTGGTATCAGAGCTGTTGGTTAAGCGACAACCCTATCTCTGTTGGGTGTTACTCATTGGAGATATAGTCAGTAGTACTCTAGAATGAGTGTGAGTGTAATAATAGTTATGAGCACGTATTTGTTAGTGACTACAAAATCTATTTTATATTGTGTTGACTCATTGGTTGATTGTTTAAAGATTCTGGTCGGTGCAGTCTGGCCAACTGTAATCGATAGGGGTTTCTAAACTCTTAAACAAGATAAACTGACACAGTATTGTTTTAAATAGGGTAAATGAAATAATTTTGCCCAAAACTATTTTTGTATAGAAAAGAAATGATTTTCTATAAATTATTATGGTATATGGATGCTTGGTTGTTAGGAAAAGATAATATTGAATTATTATCATTGTTGTATGGAAATTGAATAAGAAATTAAAATATGGTATAACCAAAGATTTGGAAATAAATTCATTTAACAAATGAAATTTATAAATATGAATTGAAGATAAGGAAATAAAATTCATATACGAATGGGATTTGTAAATATAAATTGTAAATGTGATTTATAATTTGAAACAGAATTCCAAGAAAATATTTGAAATTAAAATTCATTAATGGAATGAAATTGGTAATGTAAATTTGTGAATGAACAAATGAGGTTACATTTGTAAATAAATGAATTGGAATTGAATAATGGAATGAAATTTGATATGAATCAAGTCGAATAAAAAATCCAAACTTGGAGAAAAAATAAAATAAAATGGATTGAATTCAAGTAAACTGACTTGATAATTTATTAATTCATGAAATAATGAATTGGAAGTTGAATTAGTTAAATTAAAGTTTAGTTGTGAGCTAAATTTGAAGATAAATTTGAATTTGTATATAAATTCAAGTAAGAAGTAGGGAAATAAATTTGAAATTTCCTTGTTATTGATAAAATAAATTTGAGATGAATTGAATATGGAAATTTGAAATGATGGAAAAACTCTGGAATCTAATAAAAATAGTTATGGAATGAAATTTATTAAGGTGGAAAATAAATTCGTGAATAAGTAAATTAATTTACAACTGCAAGTAAATGAAATTGTAAACTGAAATGTTGGAATTCATTTTAAATTTGTAAGTAAATGAAAAAATTAGTCAAGTGGACTAAGTATTGAAATAAAAATTAGCAAGTGAAACTAATTGAGGAATGACAAATTTAATATGCTTTATAATGAATTGAATTCAATAATTATATATGAAAGATAAATTGAATTATATGGAATTTGAAATCCAGTTTAAATATAAGTGGTTATGAACCAAAGGGATAAAGTGAAATAAAATGAAATGTAAGTGAATGGATTCGAATTTTAAATGTAAGAAAGTGTGTTGTGACCCATTGAAATTGAATGGAAATGATGTTCTGTGGTTGTAAGCAATTAAAATGTGTATTGAAACTTTATAAATTTCTAATGGAATTAGTTTTGAATGTTTTACTTATGAAAACTACTTGTTTGTTATTGAAAACAAGTGAAATGTGAATAGATTTCTTATATATGTCACTTACACGTTTAAATTGGGTAAGTACAGGTTTATAGAAGCCGTTTGGCTGCATTTAGTCATGCAAATGCTAATAATAAGCCGCTTTGCTTTAAAATGCTAATAAAGGTACGCCTACGCAATACAAACTAGGAAATATGAACTGTTTTTGCTTTTCCGACCGAGTGGGTCGATGTATATATATTTATATCTTTTGTCAAATTGCAAAAGCTCCTCCGTACAAAGGAGACTCCGCCAAAATTTTCCAAAAATTTTGGGAGTTAGCAAAATTTGGAATTTTTGAAATTTTTCACTTAACGACAAGTGATTTCAAATTTGAATTTGAGATAACGGTGAATAAAACTCAGTATTCAAAGTTAGAAGATGAATCAAAAGCAAGTAAAATTTGAAATGAATTAGTAAATTGAAGCAAATTGATTTTATATCGAAGTGGATTTCAATTTGAATATAAACTTTAGTAGCAAAGTAAGAAAAAATGAACTTAAGAAATGAATGGAGAAAATTCTTAAGAAATGGATATTGGAATTCTTAAGTAAAAATTTAGAATTGATGAAATATTATAAGTTAATAAGTGAATGAAAATTTAACTGGAAGTAGTAAAAATGGTGATTGTTAATAAGTGGATAGAAATCAAAATATAAAATGATTTGGAAAGCTATGATTGGAAATCATTGCTAGTAGTATACAGGTGTTATAAAGGTAAAAGGAAATTTGGATTTTGATTTCGAAGATAAATTTGAATTTCCTCGGCAAAGGTATGTATTTAAAATTTCAGTATGAAATTTGATGAGTTTCTGATTTTGCCACTTGGCATTTTGTTTTCTACTGGAATTTGGGAGTCCGTAGGGACGTTTTGTATTTGTACCGAGTTAGCCGCGCAAAGGAGACGCTGGCGGAATTTTTCGAAAATTTCGAGAGTTAGAGAATTTTTTGAGAAAATTTTGAATTCAAGATTTGAATTTGAAATGAAAATTGAATTGTTAAGAAAACCATATTATTTGGACCTTATGGTTGATTTTGGAAAATTAGTTAAAGTAATAATGGATCTTTTATGATAAAAAGATTTAGGTTGATAAGTTGATAAAACTGTTTGGTTTTGGGAAAATGATAAACGGGGATTGGATCATTCTTCTTAACTTGTAATTTCGGGACGAAATTCTTTAAGGGGGGGGGAGATTGTAACGACCCTGAATTTTTGGACATTTGAAATAGAATATTTAATTGATTTTAAATATTTGAATGATGGTTTAAATTGAATTTCAAATGTAAATATGAAATTGGCAATTTAATTAGTAAATTTAATTGTTGCAATTGGGAAAAAAATTGAATCTTCAGTTTTGAGCTGATTAAAAATAATATGAAGGCTTAGAAAATTCATATTGATTATAGTGGATGTAATGGACTTTCAGAATTGAATTTGAAAGTGTTTTGTTCAGTTTTGAAATTTATCGTTTAAATCGATATTTAAAAATAGCGTTCTGAGGCACGGTCTTGGAATTCGACGAAACCAGTTCCATTGGATCCGTAATAATGTATTATTATCGGATTTCAATTTTCATAATGTTTGAAGTGATCATTTGGCCGTACGATAAGCAAACGCACTGAATTTAAATTGAAATTCAATTTGATAACTGGTCCAAAAATCTATCTTCTCCATACGATTGAATTTGGACTCGAAACCTTTTCCATTGCGTTCGAAATAGGCGTATAACATTACAAACGCTTGGCGGTACGCCTCGATTGGAGGTCAATATTTTGAGTTGCATTTGTCGAATGATTTAAATTTGAATTTGA
Source organism: Allium fistulosum (assembly GCA_030737815.1). Taxonomy (NCBI): domain Eukaryota; kingdom Viridiplantae; phylum Streptophyta; class Magnoliopsida; order Asparagales; family Amaryllidaceae; genus Allium; species Allium fistulosum. Next base: position 518,682,202 of record CM060901.1, on the reverse strand, counting down.
ATTTAAATTTAATATATATATTCATTCCAGTCAAATTTCTTTCCTTTCAGCTGTTTTTCTGTCATCCATCAAGCCATCCTACTGCCTATTCCCTTTTGATCATGCAACCATCTCTTCAGTTCTTCTTTTCATAACCAGAATCATCTCTCGAAGAAAAGAAAAAAAATATCTGCCGTTCAAATTAAAAATTTAATGGCCGCGAGAAAACAACTCGGTTTTATCCAATGAAATCGAAATTATTTCGAAAACCCACAGTTAACCAAATCGAGATTTTCCCTCTCCTCTAATTCATTTGTTCAAGAAAAAAAAAGAAAAAACCCACCTAGATGAAAACCGCTCCTCTAATTCCCCATTCGTATCCATTTGTTCCTGGTAATCAAGGTGAGGGTTTCGCGAAGTTGAGGTCGGCGGCACGACAATTGGCGTCGATCGACAAAGAGGCGACGTGTTCTGGAAGCTAGCGCGATGGTATGGCCGCGAGTTTAGTTCGCGACTGGGTTTGAGGGTCGAGGGATTCGATCGTAGAGGAGGGGAGACTCGGCGATTCGAGCTAGTTTCGCGATGGTTGGGGGTCATTTGCGAGTGGTTGTGGTCGCGAATGTCAGAGGCTCATTGGAGGAGGCCGCGAACGCAGTCGCGTTGTCAAGTGAAGTCGACGATAGACAGTGGAGGCAAGGGTTTCGTGAGCTCGATCGCGATGAGGCGGCGACATTTGCGACAGTGAGGTATTTTCTGAGTTTGTTTAAGTCATTTAAAAAAAATTGAGTAGTAAATTTTATTTTACAGAAAATATATGGACAGTGAAGAATAAAAGTTTTTTTTCTTAGAGTAAAGGGAAATTTCCATTTTGTTATCAGTAACAGTAGCAAAGAAAGGGGCAGTTCTGTTTTAATTTGATATAGGTTAGAAAGGGATTTTTATTTTATTTGGGATTAATAAATGTATAAAGGTAAACGGCAAATGTATATATAAGATTTGGGAAAATATAGAAATTGTAAAAAGGTTGTAAAGTTTATATAAAAGAAAATTAATTTAAAATAATTTGTTAAGTAAATCATTAAATGGGAATTTAATTGTTCGATTTATTCGAATATTAATAAATGATATAATTATTTATACAAGGTCAAAATCGTGAAGAAATGGTCAAAATGGAAATGGACTGCTAATTAAAAGCAAAGGTGATATCTTCTCACTCAAACAAAGGGTTTTGTTTAACTTTAAATAGTTATATTTAAAATTATTGATTGGGTTGATTCTGTGCTTGAATGATAGTATATATATAGTAGTATATTGGAATATATATATATATATATTGGTGATTGATTTTCCCGCATTATATAGCGGATGAGACCCTATGCGCCGCATAATAGCGGATGATATTTTATAAATCCCATATACCGCGATATTCCACCTCGAAGTGGAATTGGTATTGTGTTAACATCTGTGGATGCAGGGAAATAGGTTGGAGGGATCCAACTGGATTCCTCAAATTATATGAATTTGTTTCATATTATTGTATGAATTTGTTTCATATGTTGTTTGATTATTTATTTATAATCTGTGAATGATTATATTTGCGATTGAATGTGTTGAAGGCTAAAATTTAGCCGAATGTATTTTTGGTATCGTTGGATACCAGAAATAAATGAAATTGGATTTTTTGAAAATTAAAATTGGAAATTTTAAGTAAATTCTTTTGAAAGAATTGATTGAATTTCAAAGAAGGAATTTAAAAGCATAAAATTGATTTTTATAATCTTATCGTATTTATTTTCAAAATATGGGAAAGGATATTAATAAAAGAATTTTGAATAATATTGTTAAAAGTTGAAGAATTTCTTGAAAATGGAATTTTAGATGGTTTGGAAGAATAAAGCAATTTATTTAAAAGGTGATAAAATTGTTTGAAATCCAATTGATAATTGATTTCGTATTTAAAGATAAATCTTTGGGAAATCGAAATATGAAAATTTATTTGATGTTGAATGAAAAATTGATTTGTGTTGAAATAAATTGGAAATCGATTTGTAAAATGATTTGGAATTTGAAATAAATTGGAAATCAATTTGTAATTGATTTAGGGTTGAAATAAATTGGAAATCAATTTGTAATTGATTTGGGGTTGAAATAAATTTAGAAATCAATTTGTAATTGATTTGGTGTTTGAAAGTGAATATTTGAGGAATCGATTTGGAAATCGTATAAAAAGTGAATATTTTGGAATGTAAATTCAAAAGGGAATTTATAAAGGAAAGGGGAATTTGTTTAAAAAAAATAAACACTGATTTATTTTTAAAGTGTGGAAATAAATTTACAGATTTGGGATGTAAATTTGAAATAAATCGATAAGGATTTATTTAATTGGTTTAAATGGACCATTTTGAGATGAAGTGTGAAATATGATTTGAAATTGGTTTTCAAATGTTAAAGTATGGAAAAGAATATACCTTGTGAAGATATTTTGAAAATAAATAATTTGGGAAAAATTATTTAAATCTGATGATTGTTGTGATATGTTGTTGATAGTTAAATAACCGACTATCAATATTTGCCTTTGAAATGGCACTTGATTTGTTTTCAAAACAAACGCTCATTATTCGGTTAAGCCGGGAGAGGACTTTGTGTCATATAACCCATTCCGAATAGTGATACGTCGTGAATGGACATTATTTTAAGACCAGTGTGAAGACCGGGTATTTTCGAAAATGAAAGGACAACCTGTCGAATGTCTCTGCACCGAGTTGCTCCGGTATAGAGATTTATATCACTCTTCTTATGATGGGAAGTCCGAACGTGATTAGTGAATACCCGGATTGCAAGGGCTTCTTTGGATGTGCCTTCGGTTCCGTTCGATCCCGGAACGGACTTGTATGGATGTGTGTCTGAGATTACACTTTGAGATGTAAAGCTGGTTTCTATCAAATACATTTCTGTTGGTGGTGGAGAATTTATTCTCTTAGCTTAACACCCTTCTCCGAGACGTACGAGCTCAGAGGTTATGTAGTTGATGGTTACTAGTGATACATTCCCAATTTGGTAATGTGGCATACGAAGTGTTGTTGATCATTTGTTGATCAAAGCGTGGCTTTGTGAAAAAGTGTGGCTTTGTGAAAAAAGCGTAGCTTTGTGGACGAGACTTCGTCGAGCCTCACAACCCGGTAATGGTCGAAACAGGAATGTTGCGGCAAGGTTTTTAGGGCTCGCGCCCCTAGGGTATGTCATTTCCTTCTGGATAAAAGGTGATATCATGGTATGGAGCCCAGATATTTTACCTATGTTGATGCTGCAAATTTATTATACTTTGTGGTTGTTGCTTTGTGGTTGAGGATCCTCGGATAAAGGTCGGTAACGATCGGGGGATGGCATACTTGTGTGTTAGTTACCTAGTTACAGCTGTACAGCGTGAGGTAGCGTCGGTGTGTTAGTTACCTAGTTACAGTTGTACAGCTGGAGGTAGCGTCGGCCTTGTGTTTGCAGAGATCCGGTTAGGTTCTCGGGGCGTCTTTCCAGAGGCGTTTCCATTTCGGTGTAAGGAAGTTCCTTTGCCTGACCATTTGTTGGAAAATCCAAAGAAACAATACGAACCTTGTACGGTTTTAGTTGTATAACCTGCTATGGAATGTGGCGGTAACCTGCTATTGAACATAGTAGCTATAATAGGCATACAATAATGGTTGTATGTTGGCTAAGATTGATATTATACTTTCGAAATGTTTTCCACACTAGACATTAATAATAATATCAACTGATTTTTCGTAGCAAGCATCTTTGACTATCATAAGGAGAAATCTCCTCCAATTCTGCGTTTGCATTGTGTGTGTGGCGGGAGGCCTTATGGTAGTTTCATTTTCCAAAAGCATTGCGAATTAATTTTATTTTCTTTGAGAAAATAACTGTTTTACTATCTCACACCAGTCACCATGAATGACTCGGAGTTTATTGTTCCCTTTCTAAACTCCGGGTGCCCATAATTTTCCACACGGGCAGCCTAGAGTTATGTTATCAGGATATTCTGGATATTCTGGAGCTTTGGAGATGAGCTAGATGGCAAGACATACTCCCGTACTTGTTTATTTATTCCGCTGTGTATTCTGTATGGGGACAAGTTTATATAACTGTCCATTGTTGTATTGAGTTGTATATTGACTCTGATTGATGTATGTATAAACAGGTATAGTTCTTTGTTTAAAGACTAGTGATTATCTATTATATATTGTTCCGCTGCGAATGTGAGATTCTGATATTGTTTCTGTTCAGTTTTACTGTTCTTTCTTTTCTTCTGTCTTCTTCTACCTCTTCTTTTTAACCCTAATGGTTCGGTTTTCCGGCATTCGATTGCGCGGCATTTGATACAGTGGACGTATTAATGTCGACTTTCGAGCGTCGAAAAGTCGAAACGTTACAAAATTTATTCTTATTAATTTCTTTTCCCAAAATTTGTTGTTCATTCATTTTTTTTCATTCATTCAGTGATTACTTCCTTTAATTTTACATTTATTTCTTACAAAAGTTTTATTCCCGTTTATTCATTCAACACTTATTTTCATTTACTTTCATTCATTGCTTAATTTCATTTATTTACATTCACTTATTTATAGTATTCATGTTAAATTCAATTACCTGGCATATCAATTCATTAACTTAAGTTTATAATCATCAACTTACAATACTTACTTTCTATCACAATTTATATAGTAACATTTCAATTATAACTTAAGTTTATAACAATTGTAACATTAAATTCTTATTTATAAAAGTAATCATTGAACACTTTCATTAAATAAGTTTTTTTTACTTGTATAATTTTCCATTACATTTTCTTATTAAACATTACAAATTTTAATATTTGGTAAGTGATGTATATGCTTTTAAGAATGCAATTGAAAGTTACACAAATTTATCTCATTTCTTTTAATTAACTTAATGTTCAATAATCATATCCCTTTTTTTATAGGTTACAAATTTCAACTTTCTTGTAATTTCGTTTATAACCTAGCATTTAATCTCTTATTTCATTTAGAGGTTCCAATTATTAATTAGTCAAATTCCATTTCATTAATTAAAATCTCTAATTCATAGAAATTTAAGAACTAAATGCCGGGTTCCATTTCAAATCATTTTAAACAAAAGATGGATGTATATACTCATTACTTATATATCCAATTATATTTAAAGAAATTTGAATTTTATATTTGTTTATCAAAAATAAATCTGCAGTACAACTACTACAGTGGCCTTCCCACTTAGAGACTCGAAAATGAATGTCGATGATGTGAACACTCATCACCGAAATTCTTTTCCAGTGACAGAGAGGGGAGTACAGAACTTATTTCTTTCCAAAATTTCATTAAAACAATTCTTTCAAATCATATTGAAATATTTATATCAAAAAATACTTCTAATAATATTATTATTATATCCCAAAATCATTCGAAAGAAATTTTCAAAAAACCCCAGAACTTAAGTTCTAAATTTCCAAATTTCATTTATTTTATTTTCAAATCTTATTTTCAAGTTATATTTATAAATTTCACTACCTAACAACCAATATATTACAACAAAATATATATCATTTATAAATCATTATTTTATATATAAAAATATACAATAGGTAAAATTATTTCATTTACCTACATTTTAAAACAAATATTGTGTCCGTCTATCCTATTAAGTGTTTAGAAATCCCAATCGATGTCATAGCGTCCTATGCACCAACCAGAATTTATAAATACAAAACGGAACAAATTAACACAATATAAAACCTTTTTATAACACTAACAAGTACGCTCTTTCATATATATACACTCAGTGACTCATTCAAGGGTATTACTACCCTATTTTTAAAGAGTCAGACCCCATAAAGCTAAGGTTATCACTAAACCAAAGCTCTGATACCAACTGTAACATCCTGCCTTTTGTACGCTTTAACCAGACACACATGCCGACTCAAACCATACATAAGGGAGAATTGTTATTGGGGTGAATAAGAAAAAGCAGAGAAAGAAAAAAACAAAACAGAATCTCGCAGCGGAATGACAAAATATAATAATCAAATAACAGTTCCTGAAGCTGTTTACAAAACATTTGATTATACTTATACAATACTGAAATCGTAGTTACACATATCAGAGATAAATACATAACATTGCAGCGGAACAGTATGATGCGTTGGAATAATATAGTAAATAATAGTAGTACAAATCTTCGTCTTCGTCCTCCAGAAATAAAGTCTTCAAATCCTGAAATGCTCAAGCTGACCCGAGCGAATTGAAAAGACAAAACACTCGAATTAGAACTAAAAGATCTTATGTGAGTTAAATCAACGGTAAATAAATATGAGTGTAAACAGCATCGAAGATGTTTACAGGGTTTGACATCTCCTATCCAGTGTCTAACGTGAGTGCAGTAACTTAAGAGATGTTCGGGATTCACATCTCCTAAGGATCCGTTAAACTATCTACTATGTAGTACAATACGCTATTATAATATGTCTACAGTAATATAAACTATTAAAATAGCGTTAAGGAGTTACCCATATCCCCCTTAACACATTTTATAGGTATGCCAATAGTCTATACAGTACCGTAACTCCTTGTAAACTGGGGACGCCATAGGATACCACATAGGTACGACATAAAAAAACTCGTAGAAGGCGCGCTAGGGTAGGTGACACGGCACTACTAGGCAATACTAGGGTAGATATACCAATTATGCATCCGGACTATTGGTAACGCATAGCCGCAACTACCGCCCAACTCGAAACACACTCCCGAGTAAAAATCGAAGGGTGGCCACCAAATAAATCACAAAGTCGGAACATAGTATCGATGGAATGTGTCCGATCAGAGGAGCTACCTCATTGGCCCGGAATCGCTCCTGTTTTAGCCACCTTATGCCAACTCACGGGAGTTGGGTCCACGTATATACCTCATATAGGATCGTCGCCACCATCCTACTTCATTCTGGAATCTCCACCGCGTACACGGTTGTCAAAGTGGTTTTCGGTATCGACAGAGAGTAAGCCCATATCCGATCCCGGTCTCTTTAACAACCAATCGCTTATTACACACCGGATGGTTCTTTTACATTTCCAAAATCATTTCATAATTGATATCAAAATATCATATTCAATTCAAATCATATCATTTTCGAAATCATTACTCATATTTACCTTTCAAATCATATCACATTTGAAATCATAGTTCGAAATTATATTTCCTTTCAAAAGTCGTGTTTCCAAAATAGGTTAAACTCTCATTTCAAAATTATCATATTGAACCAAATATGTTATTTAATTCCCAACGTAGGTTATAACATCATTAACCGTATTCACTTAAAAATCGAGAATTTGAATATAAACCCATCCATTTACTTAGTTTGGAATTTAGAAGAAAATAGTTTTAAATAGTTATAAATAGTTAATATAGATTTAAAATAGATTAAATATAATTAAAATAGATTAAATAGCTTTAACATAGATTAATTTGATTTAAAAATAAGTTAAAACAGGTTAATTAGTTTAAAGGTTTGAAAATTTTAATAATTAAAGTCTTTTAAATTAATATAGTTTTAAAATAGTTTATATTAAAAACATAAATTTGAAATTTATATCAATTTAAACTATTTATTTCATTCCAACACATTTGGATCATTTCAATATCCCAAAAACCCAATTTCAAATTTTCCAACTCAAATTCTAATAAAATATTTAATTCAATATCGCTTAAATCCAAGTTAAAACATTGATTTAATTACTCCAATTTCAATATATTTCAAAGTTATACTTCAACAATTTTAATAACTCAATTTCGATAAACTTCACTTACATTTCAGATTCACTATAAAATTTCAATTTTATTCCTTTAACAAATCTTTCAAAACAATTCGATTTTAATATAAAACTCGAAATTCGATAAACTTTCGATTTATATAACCCAATTTTATTTCAAAAATATCATTTAACTAAATGCAAATTTTAAGGATTCAAAATCATTTAAATTTAACCAATCTGGTGTCCGTATATAATTCTCTACCCTAGGGTCAAGTGATACAGATATTTATCATTTCAATCCGCAATTTACAATGTCGGTTATATATCTTTTCGAACCGCAATCCCGAATAATAATAATAAAATCCATAAAATCACTCGAGTCTATCATTTCAACCCATAACGATTTTCCTTAATCTATTGATCATTCGGGTATGTATCATTTTAACCCATAGTGAACTTGCAGTTTATAACGATATAAAATAAAACATCCATTCATCCAATATCAACAATCAACATCCATTACAAACATCATCCAAATCAACCAATAAATATCAATATAGAACTGATAATCAATAACAGGTATTTAACTGGCAATTTATATTCAATAATAAATTAAATAACGATTTAATTCAAATAAATTCAAATTAACTGAGATGATGATTTAAAATATACCAAACAGTCACAAATAAATTTCTAATCACATCAAAAATTAATTTAACAAACATAAGAAATTTTAGAAGTTGTGAGTGGGTCAAAACACTCACCTTTGAATTTAAATTGAACTTAAATCCAATTTAAACCCAAAATTCAAACAGTCTCAGAATTTGTCCGAACCTGCGTTAAAATGTCTAGAATTTTGATACGATCCCATAGGAACAAACCGAGCATAAATCGGACCTCACATGTGAAAGTTATACGAGTAATAAGATTATACAAATTTAAATAAATAAATAAATTGGTAAAACAAATGAACCAATCGTACGAAGCCACGTCTACCTTCAGCAACTCAAGCCACGCTCCCCAGGTTCAAGCCGAAGCCCTAGCCGCCGCTACATTGCTCGAATATTCCGACCACCACTCGCGACTTCACCTTGACCGGACCAAAGCACCGCCGTCCCCATGGTCGGCCGACCCTACGCCTGAGCTCCGGCGAACTCCAGTCGCCCCAGGCTCCACTCGCCGTCGCCGCCTTCCCTCATGAATTCCGGCGAACGTCGACAACCAGGAGATGAACGAACCCTACGGATGTGACCTACTCGACCACCCCTACCCAATGGCGTCGCCCGATCGTCCCGTAGACTCAGATCCACCATCGAAAACACTAAAGCCAAAACGAACGGCCGAAACTAATTCGTTGATTCCAGGACAACCGATAATCCGATTCGAGAAACGAGTTTCAAATCTAGGTAACGCTCGTCAGGAGCTTCAAATCGATATAAAATTCGATATATATTGAGGAGTTTAAATTTTTGGATTTGGATTTGATTTGAAATTGCAATTGGAAATTAGGGTTTTGTCTGCCATTGAAATGAGGAGGAGCAAATGGAATTGTACGTACAGAAAAACTGAGTTGTGGAGTGGCTAGGGTTTATAACGAGATATTTACAGGCGAAGCTGAAATAGAAGAGAACGGATAAGATTTGATTATAACGTTGAACGATAAATGGCCAGAAAAGCCCGTTTCGACTCCGGAACGCAAATGGGCCAATCCATATATCAAAATAGATGGTTTCAAATATTTTAAACTCAATGGAATAGGTTTCAAGTCCTAATTCCATCGTATGAAGAAGTTACGTTAAAATTAGCTTATTTCAAATTGATTTCAATTGATTTTAATTAAATTAATTTCTAGGTGTTTTGAGCCCGTACGATCAAACGACAAGTCCGATCATTATGAAACTTGAAATCCTATAATAATTCACTGTTATGGATCCGATAAAACTGTTTTCGTCGAAATCCGAGTCAGTGGCCAAAATGGCTATTTTCACATTAATTAAATCAATAAATATAAAAATAAATTAATCACTTTTTAATTCAAAATTTATAAACTAACCAATTTCATCATTTTTAATCACTTAGACACTTATAATGATTCAAAACAAGTTTACATATCAATTCAATGTTAATTATTTCAATAATTACAGTGTTCAATTATTATTGTAATCAAATCCAATTAATTATAATTGGATTTCAATAAATTGATTTTGACTCAATTCAAATCTTTTTGTTAAGCCCATTATTACCCTATAAACATAGTTAACATTTTTTTACATTTCATTACATTAATATACTCCAATTTCCATCTTCTAGTTGTATTAACTATTATATTTCCATTTTATTGAATTTTGGTCAATTTCACACATTAGTTATAATTAAAGTCTCAATTAATTTATTTATATTGGTTTCATTCTCTTATTAAGTCAATTATTATCTTATGAATAAAATTAACATTTCTATTCCTTTGATTTACGTTCACACTATAGTTATTGTCTTATTCCACATTAATGTAACATTTATTGCAAATAATCCATTTATTATAATATAAACTCCAATAAATTGATCAAACCTGATTCCCATTCTTTTTATTCAAATCAATAGTTATATTATGATTAAAATTTTCATTGGTTACATCCTATTGAATTAATATTCTACAATGATCAATTTAATTTACATTAATTGCACTAATTAAGGGAATTAATTACAATTGATTTCCAATTTAATTTTAATAGGTTAAATAAATAGGTAACACATAATAATTGTTTCCTTTTTACTTTTTATCACACTTGTAAGGATTTATAATTTACAATCAACTATTATAATTACTTACATAATATTGATTTTATTCAATTACCGTTTATTATTTATTAATTCCATATTTACATTTGTTTGCCTATATTTACTAAATAACCAATGTAACACTTAAATCATTTCAATTAATTGAATTTTCATTATAATTGTTAATAAATGACTTAAATTAACATTGTTACATTTAATTCTAATTATCATTTCATAACTAAATTACAAATTTTTATTCTTTCCAATTATTAAATCACAAATCCAATTAAATTAACTAATTTAAGTTATAAAAAATTACGGGTCATTACAAATTCTTTTGTTCATATTATGACATGCTATGATAGTTTGAATGATTATATGTTTATTGGTGAATTTATGGAATTTATTTATGAAATTAAGTGATATGTTTGAGTTACAAAACCTATCATATGACACCCAAATGACTTGAGATTTTCATATAATGTTTCTAACATTATTTTGGAACTGGGTTTTTAATTTCATAATTTTTTGATTTAATGAGAATATTTGGTGAATTTTTTAAGGTTAGAAAATGAGATATTTCAGGTTTTAATTATTTAAAATAATTAAATTATGGTTTTGGTCCTAAAATTTTTATTTGTTAAAGGATATAATAAATTGGATTTATTATGATTTTTTTGGATTTTTCCCATGAGTTTTAATCTTATATAAATTTATTGGGCTAGAAAGGCTTAATATTTATATTAAAATATTAATATAAGTTAATGGTTTGCAAATATGTTTTAGGAATGATAAATCTGTCCTATGGCAGTTTTCTGAAAATATTTTGATAAAGAAGTTTGTTATCCAATAGTATTTAAACAAATACAAGGAGTTGATGAAAAGAAATTACTTTGAATATCAAAATTGCAATTTTTAGATTATTTTCGACGTTGCTACTTCGAAGTCTTGGTCGCCGAAGTCCATGATGCTGCTATAATAGGTTGCCGACCTTAATGAATACATAGGATATCATTCTAGATGATATGGAATGAATTAAGGAAGGTTTGAGTCGACGACGACATATATACCATCGACATCATGAGCTTCGAAGAGAATGATGTCGCTTGTTTCCCTCAAACACTTTAACTATGCTGCTTTTATCCTTGTCGACATCGACAAAAGCAATGCCGCTACTTTTATTAAGAACAATGACTCCATTGGTTTCGAAATAGTTTATAGCAGCGATAATGATGCCGCATATTTTAAACTTATCGACTTCGACCCTATAGGCAACTATACCGCTATTAATGACTTTGGCAATATAGTGTCGTGTGTTATAACTTCGAATTTAATGGTTACCACTTTTAATTCTAGTAACATATTTTTAAAGAGGGCTATGGTGAAACTTTTAATGACTTAGGCCCTAATGAAGCGGCTCATTTTCCTTAAGGCAATAACGCCAAGATTCAACTATGTCGACCCTATCCTTTTAAGACTTATTCATATGCAAACCAAGTTTTATACCTTAGAATGCTGACATTTTATGAAGTACGATGTCCCTGTTATCAGCCGTATGGCCTCATGTTTTAAAAGTTAAAGGCTTTAACATATTTTTTATTCAAGAAGGGCAAAGACCCCTTGTAGCGTTAAGGTCACCGAGATTTATCACTACATAAGGTTTATTGTTTTGGCTCCACGACGTATGGTTTCTAAGTGAGATAACTTCTAAGTGTTTTTTAGATTCATCAATACTATTTTATAAAAGCATATATCATGGCATGATTACTTTGGATAAAGTAAAGGGATTTGTTTTCCTTGTTTTGAAAGCATGATTTTAAGGTTTAAATCATTTATAAAGAAAGTGTAATCAAGGAAACAAAAAAAGGTATTTGACCTAGAATTTTACTAAATAAATTATTGTTCTTATCACTTTTGGATAGAATGTGATAGGATGAATTGACTCAGAGATTAGAATACCAGATGGAACTGGTGTAGGGTAGCTCCTTATACTTCAGCTGTTAGCCCCTAGCCAATATAAGTCCAAAATTCCAGTGTGTATGGCTTTTTAAGAATAAATCAAAACGTAGGTTTACGCATGATACATAAAGATAAGATAGAATATAGGTTGGCCTATAAAACCTTTAGGTTCATAGTAAGCCTAGAAAAACTATGAGATTGGCAGACATTTAGGTAAACACTAGGATAAGTGTATTTGGACAAAACATCAAGTTTTCTTCTAACAGTCAGTAAGAAAATTTGGTATATCTGGTAGGTCTGAGTTAGCCGTGTAGGTTGGTAATTACCTTGTGAAAACTAAATATTGGGACGGATAATCCACTGATTTGATGGATAGTCACGATTACCTTTGTAGCATGCATGCGCATTATTGTTTATATTATTTATTATAAAGTTTGGTTGCAGGACTTTAACTTGCAAAAGATATATTTTAAAGAGATATTAACGAGGGAAAAACTTGTTCTGCTTAGTGGCGTAGTCTCGTTGAGTACCTATAAACCGAGATGGCATATTATTATTCACACCAGGCTTTTTTTCTGGCTCGAATTTATGTTTTCCCCTTGGACCCTTGGGTGCTCAAAATTTGATTTGAGTAGGTCTAGAGTAAGGGCTTTATAGTATAAGTAGGTTTTGGTGAATAAAGCTTTCGGAGACATGCAGGAGGCAAAGCTAGCTATGTAGGAGTTTATTTAGAACTATGATATGTTGTGTTATATCAGTTATATAAATGTATTGACATAGATGTATTTGTCTATTTAGTAACTCTGAACAATCAAGGGGGCATCTTCATATGTCGCACTTGGAGTATTTTAAAATAATTATATTTTATCTGAACCTGGGCAATGTTTGGGATTATGTAATGAATATGAAGTATATCTTTGAAATGTAATGTGAAGGTTTGCGTTGGAATTATGTTTAAAATTATTTCATATTCTTATGCTTATGATATTATGGATACCATTAGCATGACCGCATTATATCGTCGAAAATTAGTACTATAGATGACTGCAGCATCTGTAGCGCTTAGTTTTCGGCCCTAAAATGGGGGATGTTACATTAGGCATATCAAATTTCTACTAAGACTGCAACAGGACATACTCCATTTCTTTGATATATGGATGCAAAGCAATACTATAAATCGAAGTTGAAATATTATTCCATCGGAGGATTGCGTATGTTTTCAATCCCAATCAAGGGCTGAAAAAAGAATCCCTAGATTTAATCAATGAGTTAAGGGATGAAGCGGCCATATGAATGGCCAAATACGAATGAGTATATCAAAATACTACCACTCCAAAATTAAGGAAAGATTGTTCCAAAAAAGAAACTAGGTACTCCGAAAGGTCATGGCAAATGCTAAAAATCTGACAGAAGGGGAATTGGAACAAATTGGGAAGAACCCCTTATTATCTACAAAGTATTCCCACCAGGGACTTATCAACTATGCTGACTTGATGGCAATGTAATGGAAAGAATATGGGAAATTGAACAATTGAGACCGTACTTTCCTATAATGGATGAATAAAGAAATCAAGACAAGTATACCCATGGAAGCGATAATCAAATGAAAGAAAGGAATTATAAGAAAATTAAAGCCTAAATCATTACCAATAAGGTAATAAAGGGCGAGGGAAAAGCCTTTGATCCCGCCAAAAGGGCCTGATCAAAGCACCTCCTAGAAGGAGGTTAGAGTAAGCATTTGGTCCCGCCTAAGATGGCCTGGCCAAAGCACTGCAAGCCTTTGGTCCCGCCTATGTGGCCTAGCCAGAGCGCCTCCAAGAGGGAGGATGGAGTAAGTCTTTGGTCCTGCCTAAGATGGCCTGGCCAAAGCACCGACCAGCCTTCGGTTCTACCAATAAGGCCTGACCGGAGCACCTCCTAGAGAGAGGACGGGTAAGACTTTAGTTCAGCCTAAGATGGCAATCCAAACGCATCGACCAGCCTAAATCATTACCTATAAGGTAATAAGAGGCTTAGTCAAAGCAAAAATCATCACTTATAAAGTGATAAGGGGCGTAAGTGATCAATCAAAGCTTAAATCATCACCTATAAGGTTATAAGGGGTAAAAGAGACTAATCAAAACCCAAATCATTACCTAAAAGATAATAAGGGCAAAGGAAATCAATCAAACAAGTATGATTTCGTCCTAAGGAATGGATCAAAGCAATCTCCTAAAAGGGAGTGTAATTTAGCATGATCAATTTGACACTACACTAAGAATAAAGCAACCTTCAGTGGAAGGAAAAAGAACTCTCTATTACTCAGAACCAAGGATCTCATTATCAAACATGGATGTCAGAGAAGTTGTGGATCTCTTAGTCAGAACAATTCTAGTAAATAACGAGAATCTCCTTTATCGCTCAAATTTCCGATCTCTTAATAGTTGAGACATAAAATTACCAAATGGATTTCTGGTCTTCTATTCAAATGAAGTTACGATATTATTACCAGATTGATTTTTGGTCTTATATTCAAATGAAATTATGGTATCATTACTAAATGAATTTCTGGTCTTATATTCAAATGAAATTATGATGGATTTCTGGTCTTTTTATTAAGGGAGAGCTTATGGATTTCTTGCCAGATAGATTTTGGGATTTCAAACCAGATTGATTTAAGTTCTTCTTACCAATTTAATTTCTGGACTTGGGTTATTTCCAGATGAATTTATGGTTTTTTTATCAAGTGAATTTATGGACTTTTTACTAGATGGATTTTTGGTCCTCCTACTATTTGAATTTATAGTCTTCTTATCGAGCAGATTTCTGATCTTCTTAGTTAAACTTTGCCTTCATAGTGAAGTACAAAAGACCCTTTATATGAAGAAGAAAAATTAAACTTGGCTTCACAGTGAAGAAAAACTCATTTATATGAAGAAGACAAATTAATCCATATCTTTACCAAATCTGAAAGGGTTTGTCTAAAACTCAATTTAAAGCAAATAATGAAAGTCATCATCGTTTTGCTTTATGTTTTCAGGAAAACGAGATTGAAGAGAAAATCTCACAAAAAGTCGGAAAGGTGAGGAGATACTTGGTTTTACACTAAAGTGTAAAAGACTTCCTTTATACAAGGAGAAGGGCAAATGTTATCCACATATTTTCTAACTGTCAAATGTACTTGAGGAATCAAGGGAAAAGAAAGCATGAGAAGATATAGAAGCAAGGGATATCGAGCATCTAACAAGGAAATAGTTCTTAGGCCCCTATTCAGGAATTGAATTTAAATTGGGAATAACTAAAGTTATCAAAGTACAAAGGGTTGTCAAACCTCTACAAATAAAGAAGAGGATGTCAAACCTCTTCAACCATAAAAGTTAGTAAGCAAAGGGGATATCGAGCCTTGGCAACTATAAGAGTTGTCGAGCATCTAAAGCAAAGAGTGGTGACAAATATTTAGGATAGTTGTGATGTCGAACACTACACAAGAAGACAAAGAGACACTGACACTCTAAGGAGTATCGAACCATAACAATAGAAAGTATTATCAAACGACCATAACTAAGAGGAGATATCGGGCATCAACAAGGGTATCGAACACCTAATTGAAAGGTATCAAGTTTCTAAAAAGCGGAAAGATGTCGAACCACTATAAGGAAAGGTGTTGCAAAGTAAAAAAATAAAGAAAAGATGTCGCACCACTAAAGGATATCGATCGTATAATCATAAGGGAAGGATGTCATGCCTCTATTGAAAACATGTCTTAGATACCGAGCTTAGTAGTTATAAAGCATCTTTAAGCAATAAATGATATCAAACTTCTACAAGAGTGATGAACTTAAATTCTAGCAAAGAAACTCGAGTTTTCACAAGCAGCAATGGATGTCGAACGATAAAGTCGAGTATCACCAGTTGTACAGATTGTCTTCATGAAAGTTATTAAGAAATTACTATAGAATAGGGTGTCGTATATCAACTGCTATGTAAGTTATCGAATCTCTACACATGATGTCGAACCACTACAAAAGTAGTACCGAAGTGTAATCAAGATAGGGTTAGCGTAACACTTTGATTCAAACTAAGGACATGTGTCAACCATCCCACGTGGTTGACACCATTATAAATAGGCGCCCTTGCCTATATTAAGGTTTACCTTGCATATGACTATTATGCCCATTGGCATAAATACAAAGGATTGTGATATAAGTCAATTTCCTATTTCGCCCATTAAATAATGGACTATTGCACATTTAAGCAACTTGTCTATTTTACCATTGGACATATGACTTGAATTTTCAAACAACTTCATGACTATATTCAATCTCATGGGTAGTATTGTGTTCATTTCAAATAATACTATTTTATGCAGCATCTCGAATGTTGAACCAATTTTTTGTTCAACAGCAAGAATAGGAAAATTCAGAGAGAATTTTTTAAAATCAATCACTATAATAAACAAAGTCATTATCGGAAATTTAGAAGTCAAGCGAAAACAAAAATTCAAATATAATCAGAGGATAAAATTCATTCCTAATAATCAACAGCAAAGGAGCTCGATAATGGAAGCAACTGCAACCAGCAACCGTAATACTGTTGAAGGGATAAACTATAAAGGCATAAATGCATGAATTCAATGATCAATTTTGAAGTTGCTGGCTTCCAGAATCGAAGGGGTGAAACCCTAAGTAGAATAAAAAAAGGGACAGTCGATAATAAAAAGAGAAGTGTTTTATAGGCCAGCCTATATATTTTATTATATAGATTAGGGTTTTTTCTTTTTTATTATTGTATTTTATTTCTAATTTATAAAACTCTAGTTTTTCACTAGGATTGAACTATAGTGTGTAGTTCGGGAAACTCTCAATTCGAGGATAAAGTTTAGGCGGGGCTTCTAGGATTAGGGTTAAAACAATCGGGTAAGCGATAGTCACAAATTTATAGGTTTTTTGTTAGTGGTTGATTGTTTAATCTTAGTAAAAATCTTGGAGGCAGCAGTAGATAAGTATTGCCGAAGCTGGGTAAAATTTATGTTATGCTTTTATTTCCGTGTTTACTCTATTATTATCTATGCAGTGATTTTGTTATTTTGTGAATTCAATATAAACCCTATTCACCCTCCCCTCCAGGGTTAATTCGATCCTACACCATGGCCTGACCCTTGGTACAAGTATGAGGCCATAATGAGATGTGAGGCTACCCAAGCTCGACAGACCACTTTAATAGCCATCTGACGGTATCTAACCAGCTAAGGACTAGCTTCATAGTTTGGTTGGTCTGAAATTTGATAGAATGATCCTAAAAGTACGACCAAAGTTTTCAGGCTGCCACGAGAAGGCAGAAGGCGGGCTTCTCCAGCCTTGTATATCTCATTTCTAGGCCTGACGAACACTTGTTGACATAATAGATTGGCCATCGAGTCATTTTTTCTTCTTTAATCAGGGTAGGGATGATCATTTATTTAGTCACTGCCAGGTACAGATAAAAATCCTTCCCATCGATGGACTTGGATAGTATTGGTAGCCAAATGTTGCTTCAACTCCTTAAATGCCTTAATCATTCATCATTCCAAGTAAATGACTTTCCCTTCTTGACGAGGTTGAAGAAAGGGAAACACTGGTTGATCGCCTTTGACATGAACCAGCTTAGTGCTACAACCATCTCATTCAAGTTTGTACTTGCTTCACAGTTTTGGGGACTTATATGTCTTGGATGACTTAGTTATGTTGAGATTAGCTTCAATTCCCTTAGTTCTCACAACATAACCAAGGAATTTAGGGGACCAGATAGTAAAGGAGCACTTCTTTGTGTTCAACTTCATGCTATACTGGAGCGGTATGCTGAAAGTCTCGGTCGGGTTCTGTATATGCCCCAGCCATTTAAGACTTTACCAGCATGTCGTCTATATATACTTTCATAGACCAGCTGATCTATCTAGAGAACATACGGTTGACAGGATGCTAGTAGGTGGCACCTGCATTTCACAGGCCCAATGGCATGGCGCGATAGCTATATAGGCTGAATTTGTGATGAAGGAGGTATGCTCTTGGTCTGAGCTATGCATGGAAATCTGATTACACCCAAGGTAGGCATCCATGAAAGTAAGAAGCATGTGTCCACTAGTCGCATCTACAAGTTGATCGATGCGAGGTAAGAGAAAGCTATCTTTGGGGTAGGATTTGTTGAGGTCAAAGAAGCCAATGCAAGTTCTTCAAGATCTATTTGGTTGTCTGACCTGTGCTGGGTTAGCTACCCAGACCACATATTCTGCCTCCGAATAAAGCCATTGGCTACAGCTTCCCTACCTCTTTTTTAAGACCTTTCCGGGTTAAGTGGTCAACGGTTTTGATGGACGAGGTGGCTTTGGGGTCAATGTTGAGTGCATGGCAAATGATCATAGGATCAATGCTAGTCATATCAACATGCCCCTTTGCGAAGACATCTCTGCTTTGCTATAAGAATCTAATCAAATCCTCCCTAACTCTAGGGCTAAATTATGAGACGATTTGAATAACTATTATAAGTCGATAGAGGTTATATTGAATGGAGTGGCTAGCCCGCCTTAAATGTTTTGAATACTTCGTGCAAAGGTCGAGCGAGTTGTCATCATGATCTGGGCTTGTTTCCAAGTCGCATTGGTCCAATATGTAAATTATGCACTCTATCGAGCAGGACAGACGTTTGTGCTCATGTTGGAGTATTGATGTTTCCCTTGACTCTCACATATGGGTTTTCCGGCATTAAGAGGGTGGGAGTTGCAATATTGGATGTCCATGCTTACCAACTGGGTGCAACTTGCTCATTTCATGCTGATATGAGTTTTTTCATTCTTTGGGGAGTGGCTAAGGATATAGAATTCCTACCATCCCTGTCTTTATTATGGTTAGCGATCCTGGCTCGACCCCGAGTGATGTTGGGCTCGAGGTACTCTTGGGTGACACACAACTAGTTGATGCATCTTCGAGGCCTAGGGTGGTCCCGGTTCAGCTGTGAGTATTTTTAAGATTAAGGGTACTCTCAGGTGACACAACGTCGGTAGTTGTATCTTTAATGGCAAGGACCATCTGTGAATGTAGGTGTTCAAATTTTTTCAGAAAATAGCTCACCATTCTCGTCATCAGAAAAAGCTTCGGCCTTGGGATTGCGGGCATGCATTTTATTGAGCTGTCGATGAAGGATGTTCATTTCTTCTTAGAGACTGGCATCGGTCTGCTGAGGGATAGTCTGGCTAACGATGGGCCGAGGACTCAGCCTACATCTAGGTGGAGTAGGAGATCGATGACGGGACAAGAATGGTGATGATGAAAAGCCAAAGAGGGCGATCTTAAATGTCCAGTCCACCTTATCCTTGATCTATTCCTAGCCACACCCCTATGAGATCTGGAGTGTATAGAGGTAGCCCCATGCTCCCTAACGGTGGCAAGAGCACAGTCGTTGAGACGTTCAAAAGCAAACGTTCACAGACGCTCAAAAGTAGATGGTCATTCTATTGAAGGGGAATGGCAGTGTCTTGGTTCTCTAGATACGACTGCATTTGGAGCAATATCTACAACATGGCTAGGCATGCATACATCTAAAATTTATTACTTCTTTCCTTTAATCCAATTGATTTCTTCTCTAAAGCATGAACCTTGAATCTAGAAAGTTTATTAAGGAGGAAGAAAATTGATAGAGTTCTGCCAACATGCTTATTTTTCTTGTGAATAAAAGTGAGGGGGATAGCCTCTAACGATTTGAACTGTCAGATCGAGAATCTTTTAGTTAAATTAATTAAGGTCATTCGGGCCCAGGCAAACCCTAGTCGCCTCTCAACCACCGGTTGATCGGCCCCATTAAGGGTGTCGACCGACGTCCTTAACATTAGTTATATATTTATTGCCCTTATTAAGTTAGTTAACGATTTCTTAACGTTAAATTTTTTTTAAATTATTTCCTTAATTTATTTTCGAATTATTTTCAATTCGAAATTTTTCAACATCGAAAACTTCTCCATTTGAACTTCGATTGCGAAACTTTATGTATGAAAGTTTCTCAACAAATTGCCACAGACACAATGGTGTAACTTTCATGGTCAAATTCTAACATTTTCTAAATTTTCATTTTTAGCCTTGTTATTAATTAATTAAATTTCTTAATTAAATTTCATGTTTATATTTATGGGATACTACAAATATGTACATATAAAACTATGATAAATATATTACATCAAAGAAAACAAAGTAATTTAGAATATACCTTTCAGATCTAATTAATAAGTGACCCTTTGATTTAGAAATCCCAATTTAGGTTCTTGAATCTACACCCAACTTTGTAGAAGAGGATAACCACGTTGTATAATTTTATTTTATTTAAGTTTGAGAATATGAAGGGAATTTTTTTGGCCATGGAAGGATAAGGAAGTCGACCATGAGAAAATAAGAAAGGAAAAATGATAAATGAAAGAATTCAAATGGGAGAATATATGAGGATTTGTTTTAATGGAGAGAATGAAACCTTTCCTATTCTTTCTGTTAAAACTTCCCCTTTATTCTCGTTTAATTTTCAATCAACCCGAACATTAACTCCCTTTTATCATGGTCGACCATGTATTACCTTATATGGAACAAAATTTTCAAAACCCCATTCAAGTAATTATCTCTATTTAAAACCATGTTTAAAAGTATATTGATATAGTATATTGATATGCGCAAATGAAATTTTTATATATTCATTCAAGTAATTACAAACAACCCCAAAACATCAAATAAATTAATAATAATTTATATTTCTCAAATATTAGTTAACTTAATCAATTTGCAACATTTTATAAACTAACTAAATTATGAGGTTTTTCCGGAGAATTCACAAATGCAATTGTGAGACTCAGAGGTGTGAATTCAGTCAATGACTAATTTTGAACACTTCAAATATTAATGTTCACACGTCATCTTAGCTAGTAGTGTGAAAATATGGCCGAACTCATCGCTTATAGATCTTCTTGGTAAAAACCGATTTCATATTTTCTTAAGTGGTCCCTTTTAGTAACGACAATATACACGCGTTCTCTTCGTAAAAATTATATCACTTTAGAATATATGGAATTTGATATTGGTCAAAATTCGAATATTATCTACATTCAACTTAGTTTGTCCATCAATAAATTCCTTGGATTAATAACATTTATTATTAACCGTAATACTCTGGCAAGAGATTTTGACTTTGATTTCGCTATAGTTGACTATGATACTAACCTCATACTACTCAGGAGACGAATTCTCTATTGAACGGTATTTAACTCCTCATGCTTCAACTCACTCAATTATAGTTGCTCGTGTCATGATTTAACTATAATTAAAGTGAAGTATTCACTAAAGTTTACAACATTCTCAAGTCGAGGGAACTGTGTAACATCATCACGCTGAGATTTTCTGTTTAACCTAGTCATCATCAACCAATAGGAAACTCTCGAATGAGTCATTCCATAGTAATCCAATAACTACAAATACATAACCCTTTGGTTCCCCAGCAACCATAAGTAATATACTACCAAACATTTGGAGAACGTTGCTCACTATGATCTCTCGAGTATCTTGACCAGGATTATTTAAAACAAAATATTATTTTATTTTGTGATTAATTACTCATGATTGCAACTATTCCAACTACAATCACATAACATATTTAAAGGATATCCTTATTAATATACTGTAAATTAACCACTTAACTAATTGTACCATAATATAACAAAGTATATAAAAGAAAAAACACCTTTACTATGAACAAGATTGGCTAACGAGTTAAATAAATGTAACAAATTACATAATTTCCTATAGGGCATACCCCTAACTCTTTCAATCTTCCACTTGCACTTGGATTCAACTATGGAATCTTAATCCCATTCCTCTTATCAGTTTAGAAATGGTTAAGCTAGTCCCTAAGTGAATAGATATGTTATATTGTTTTACTATCTACTTTTCAACCAACATGTCTCCATCGTTGATTAACTCCCTCTATCATGTAGAACTTTGAAGTATGTGTCCAGGCATCTTATGATCCGTAGGTTCTTCTATTCTCTGTATCGTGGCATTGTTTTCTCAAAACAATGTTAAGGGAATCTCAACTTCTGGAGTCACCCCTAGCATATTTATTAATATGTGCATTTAATTATACTATTTTTATTGCAGTGCTATTCAAGATGATGTACTTGGCCTTTGCTTGAATATTCCACCACCTCTTTTTTTGGATTTCAACTAAAAGCTGCTTAATCAAGTCTGAATTTGAATTCAGGATTGAAACACTATATTCGATATAGCTTATGAAGTTTGAGTCTAAACACCCTTTATGCAGTTTGTTGTTTCCATAAACAATTCTCTAGTATTTTGTAAATATTTGAGAATAATATGAACTAACGTTTAGTGATATTAAATCAGATTTGATATTTTCTCAATTCATCAAATACATAAGTGAAATATGATATTGTAGAATTATAGCATATATGATAATTCCTGTTGTCGATGAATAAGGAATCCATCTCATATGCCATAAAAATACATTTTAATATGGTGTCTATGTATATCATTCGAGACAACCCTAACATCCTTTTATACTAGTACTAAAAGATGCTTTTTTAGACCCTACATAGGCATCCAAACTAAAACTGATTTTAACACAAGTACATGTTAACAATCAATAATATGTTGTCTTACTTGTAGTTCAGAAATATCTTATTACTCTTAATATTCTTTCTTACAGACATATGCTTCCTCTGCATTTTGGATGAAAATCAAACTATTTGATTCTTTATCAAAATATTAACTCAACTCTAATGCTTGTCGAAAGGTACTATCATATCAGTCCTTGGATCTTATCCGACACTTAAAAACCAGACATCATTCCTACCAACGTCATGACATTTTAGTCACCATGTTTAAACAGTCTATTCTAAATCATTATTCAAAATTCTATTCTAATCAAGATGTATTAAAATTCAAAGTCATATCAGGCGATAATTTTTCAAGTAGAATCTAAATTAACTTAAGTACTTTGACTGATGAATTGTTATGCTAATTTCAACTATTAAAATTTGCAAGGTTATTCTCATCAATGTTACTTACTGCATTCCAATTGCAACGGTCTTCCTTTCAAAGCTCACCTACTACTGATGGATCATATCCCTTTGGGCACATCTATTAAAATCGTATTTTGATAAT
Organism: Allium fistulosum; assembly: GCA_030737815.1. Taxonomy (NCBI): domain Eukaryota; kingdom Viridiplantae; phylum Streptophyta; class Magnoliopsida; order Asparagales; family Amaryllidaceae; genus Allium; species Allium fistulosum. The sequence goes on along the minus strand of CM060901.1, from coordinate 518,658,532 downwards.
GTACTTGAAATCTATTCCAGATTTAAGCATCATGCAATATGCTAGAGTCTATATACTTTATGGCTTATTGGCAATTGTGGAAATTATTACTACTAACAATTCCTTTTCTCGACATTGAAATGTGACTCATAGTTTCTCTTTAATATTAAAGAATTTGTATTAAACGTTCTAATGAAAAGAATTTGTATTAGAAGTTCAAATGAATTGTGTCTATTTTTGGCTCAGTTAATTTCATTTCATCTTACATAATCAAATTCCATGTTATAGTGTTTATATTGTATCCAATATTTACATAAAAATGATTTGGTTTTGAATTTACGAAATTTATGTTCATAACATAAATTAGTCCATTGTTTTCCTTGGTCCCAAATTTCATTGGGGTGGTTCACACAAGATACGTCATGATTGAATTTTATGTGCGGCCTCTCAAATCACATAACCTATCAACTTCTTGACCTAGGACATGTAGGGATTTCTTATCAACTCATATCTTATACGAGCCTATAAAATATCCTTTAGATGTAATAAAATTTAACACACGGACTTACTCTTAAGAATATAACATTAAAGAAAGATGTTAACCCAACATCACTCATCATCAATCATACTTTATCCACCAAAGTCTGACTACTCCTTATCGATACATTATTATGTATCATAAGGAGGAGTGACTCTTAATGTTAAATATCATTCTTTTTTTGTACTTTTGGAACTCTTTCAAATATACTGACCTATTTGATCAAATCCAATTATATTATTTCTTTTGCATGTTATTATTTTCTACTTCTGTTTTATATTCTATGAAATTATCATACACACACACTGCTTGTGTATCAAATACACAAGTTCATGTCTATGATAGTTCACTAGTGAATTTAACGAAGTAATTGGATCTTTTTTAATATCATTAGACCTCAGATTTAATACATCAAAATGCGCCAATCTAAAGAGTTCATTAGCTCTTTTGTCACTCCTACTAAATGAGTGCTTTTCCCTTAATCACTTGGGATATAATTCAGCAGTGTCATTTGATTCATAAACATATGATCAAAGAATTATATATTAAAGATATGGCCTGGTATATAATTCCAAAAAAATTATTAAAATTTTAGATGCATCTGTATTATCTATCACTAATGCATCACTATTCTGAAAAACAAATACCATTGTAGATTTATTTTATAACAAATATTCATACTAAAATAAAACTATATTTATTTTTAGTCAATATTGAAACAATTCGTAAATAATACTTGATGTGTGTGTCTATATATATTGAAAGACAATCTTTCATAATTTAATGCATTCACTGATCAGTGTCATATGGTATACCCAATATTTCTGCCATTACAATAATAGCTCATGAAATACGAGGATCCATCAACCACTTATTATGAGCTATTTATTTCATCCATTGTAACTGTTTTACAGTTGAGAGCTTTATATCAAATATCTTGAACTCATGGAAATATCTTTTATAGAAAAAAATTTCTATAAAAAAATACATTTGGGATGGAAGCCGCATTTCCCATTCCATATTAAGTATCTTATTAAATTTAATACAATTCTTGCCTCTGATGTCTCTTTATGAGGTAAAGGTGATGATTCACTATCTTTATCCTAACTGTGTCTACTTTACATTCACTCTTGAACATTTGCTTTCTTTTCAAATGTCGAACCATTCAGAAGGTAATTATACTACAACATTGTACCAAATTCTTTACAAAAGCATATTCTAATATTCTTAACATTCTGAGAATAAAAACAAGTTGCATTTATGTAAATTGATCGAAGCCGACATTTCAATGATCGAATTCCTAGGTCGGCCTTTAGTCCTTGGTTTTTATTGTTTTCTACGTAACATATCTAATTCCTTGGTTGGCCTTTAGTCCTTGGTCTTTATTATTTTCTACGTAACAAATTCTCATCATATTCAATCATATTGAACACGTGATTTTGCACTATTGTTTACTTGCTCATCTCAAGTGAACCAATTTCATCGATATTTTGTATATTACAAACAATACTATTTGTGACGACCGCCCTACACCTTCGGTACCCAATATATATGTATAGTGCACTGAAGTGGTACCCAACCGACGTAGGATGATTGTTAAGTGAAAACATATCTAAATAAATCACAAAACCTGTCCTATATCTCATAGCGCATCAAATAATATGTAATACCAATCATGGATATAAAACAAATGAGAAAAATATAACTAAATGTACCATTACAGATTATGTCACGGGTTCAATAAAGTTACACAAAGTAGTGATCGAGTTTATATAGCTGATAAATAAACCCAAAAAATATCTCTCTAAATAAAATAAGTCAAACACTGTCAAAGCTTCATAGTGTCGCACAGGGTTAGTAATAAAAGCTCCAAAAATATAGTATACATGAAAGCGTCATCCCTTACTAGTCCATTGTACCACGTTGTGTGTTATGCTACCCCTACTATCAAGTCTACTCATTTAAGAATACCCGAGATAATAAGAAGCAAAGCATAAAACCTCAAGTCAAACAACAGTCTAGTGTGAGCGATAACCATATCTCAAAATAATATGAAAGTAGATACCGTATAGGACATAGGTTATAGAGAATCATACCTTACATGTCCCTACATCTAAAGAGCTAGCACATAATAATATATGCTAATCTATAGTCATCGTCATCATATAGGTGTACCATAAATCTAAGTACAATGTTGGGTGTCGGGTGTCCCAGTAAACTATACCTAGGTCATGAACATCCCTAGAGTGATAGAACATCCATGGTAATCATAGAAACCATCAAACAATCCTCACATCACTCAATTGTGTTGGATACAAGATAACTCATATGACACCATCATATGCCAGAGACTAATGGAAAAGTCTCGGTTTCTCAATGCTCCAATCCACGCCACTTTGCACGGTTGGGAATTAGACTCATAATCATAAGTCTAGGGTAATCTACCACTCTAGAAACCTCTAAGTATCGACGTTCCCTTTTCACATGTCCTCATAGTTGAACCCATCATCATTCCATCTTATTCCATTAACTTAATAGTAGAACACACCATCATTCCACCCATGAGCTCCCCTTATTGAACTCGTCCTTAACTATCATCATGACTCCCACTATCAAGTTGTCATCTTCAGAACACATTTAGACATCCCTCGTAAGTCGTATAATCCTCATATCAAAGTTCCAAAGTCATTACGTCAAAGCACCTAATCATTACCTCCTCATCAACCATCATTCCTATTTGGGCCACAACGTCGAAATGGGGCGTCAAATGAATGATCAAGCACATACAGAACGGTCCCTAAGGCACCATCGTCGCCACCATGAAGTTTGACCTTGATTGGCCAACCTTCGATAACGTTGCTGCCGACATGATTTACTTAGCCAAAAATATGTCTAAATAATTCTCCACTCAAACCTCTTATCGAATCTTGCAAGCCTGGAGTTATCTTGTCTACGTCCCAAAGCAACCACCCAAACCTTTATGGTCACATCATGTCAGTGTCGATCCCTTTTCCTCAGCTGAATTTTTCCTATGTCCAAAACAAGGACCTCTCGTCCAAACCTCCATGTAACAACCATGATTTATTCGCCATATAAATAAATAAATTTAACTAAATCTAAATTATTTTAATTCGAAATTTGATAATGAATATTTAAAAAACAAAATTTTAGTTAACTATATTCTATTTAATAAAAGATTTTGATTTAATAAATTGAATTAAATTTATAAATTCTTTTCAAATAATATACTGAAATTGAATAAATTGTTTTAATTGAATATAAAATATTTTTATAAGTGTAAATAATTGTTTATGATTAAAATAGTGAAAAAATAATAAATGGGCATCGATTGAATTAAATTGGGCGGTTATTGATATATATTCAGTATAATGAAATGTAAATTAATTTAAATTAAATTGAATTTATTTGCAATTAAATTAAAAGAAGTTGTGGAAAGGAAAGAAATGAAATAGTTTAAAACTATAATGAATTAGAATTAAAGGCCCAAGCCCATTTCCTTTCTCTCATTGCTTTTGGAATATTATCCATACTTCCTCCCCAAAGCCTGAACTTCTTTTGCCTTAATCCCCCAATCATAAAATTGCATGGAAGTGTAGGAGAGGATGGAAGTCGCATGGCAAGCGAAGTTGTAGCATAGTTGGTGATGCAGGGATAGGGGCACGATGACCTAGTTTGCTGGCGCGGGAACTGAAGTGGTGACGGGAGAAGGTAGCATGTGCGACCTATGGCTGAGTGCTATAAAACTTTAGTGACTGACTGCACGTGACTCGGTGAAAGGCATGGTTGATGGAGCTGATGTGCATGTTTTAGGCAGCGATTAATTCGGAGATTTTGACGAAGACTTGCGCAAACATCGTTTGAGGCGAGTAAAACTCTTCTTACTCACAACTATAGTCTAATTTGTGCATTGGCATTGGATGGTCGATTGAGATTATTTGCATGTTTGTGTGAGTTATTTTGGATAACTCACCAATATGATCTAGACCCTATTTTCTATATTTTGTTGAATTTTTGGTGATGTGTGTTTGTTGATATAGATTGAATTGGATGGAATTAAATTGCATATTTTTGATCGATTGTTGTTCTGATGAGATCACATATTTTTGATCGATTGATGTTGTGTTGAGATCACATTAGTAATTGATCGAAAGGGAATTAATTAATTAAAATGGAAGGCTTTGAAAAATGAAATATTTGGGAATAAATAGTGTATTTTTGAATGATTTTTATTTAAGATTTGAAATATTATTCTTTATAGAAAATTATTAAAGTGAATTATTTTGGGTGTTTTATAAATAGAAATTATTTAGGAAATGATGAATTCAAAAATTAGATGAAATAAGTTAGATTTGATTATTTATATTATTATTCATTTATCGTTGATTATAAGAAATATTTAAATAATTTATATAATATGGGATTTCAAATTTATACTTTTTTTAGTAAATAGCTAATTCTGTTTGAATTTAATAAATTGGAAGTTTGTAAAATAGTAGTTTGAAAGAAATGTTCGTAGTACTGGTTATCATTATTTGAAATAAAAAGGAAATCGTTTTATAAAGCTTCTTGGTGTAAATATAAAAGAATTTGAATTAATCCATCATGGAATGTATAGTTATGGAGATTTGAAAATTGAATTTTAATTTGTAGATTTCCTTGTAATTAAATGAGAGGATTGTAAATATTTATTTTTGAAATTATAAATGGATTTTTAAGAAAGAATGAGAATTTTATAAATTGATTTCCTTTTAATCAAATATTGATTTTTGGAATTGTTTTGAAGATTTTGGGGAAAAGTGTATTTTAAAACCCCTTCCGAATAAATAAATTATAGAATTGTATGCTTTGACTGCTTTATATTTCTATGTAATGAGGAATCAGAATAAACAAAGCTATACTATCATCTGGTATGAGACTTTTAGTAATATCTCTCTAGTTATTTTTTGGACTTATTATATAAAATAATTATACGATGATGAGTGCAATTTACGAACATTGAGTAAACGGGCGAGTAACACTAGGTTGTATGGGACGCCTAAGTTGATATTTATTCGATTACTTTTTATAAGTAGATATCACTCTATCAGGGTCGAGTATATGGGGTATTATATTACAGTGATGCGCATTAAGTGTGTTCAAGCTAAGAGCCATAAGTGTGTCTATTTATTATGTGTATTCCTATTATATATCAGGGAGTAAACCAGATTGAATAATATTCATCCTAGCTGCCTGATTGCAGGGTCGCTCCCTAAATCCATGGCACGCCTTTTGATGTACATGGCTGAGCCACTACCCATGTGTCACTTAGGCCAGCAGTTTGTTACCATTAGGGGCACTTGTAGGGTCGTGATCAATGCATAGCATAGTCTTGCACTTGATCGATATTAGGTCACGATGGCCGTCGAGGTAACTAAGACTGTAGGAGTAGCACTGAGAGCTTGTGAGGAACGCTCCTAGAGCAGGCTGAGAGCTATCAATCTCTCGTCTGGTTATTATTAATAAGATAACATGAGATGCTATAACAACTCCTTGTTCACCTATATGAGATCATTGTGTTTACGTTGAGAGCCGATCTAATTATTTGTCAAGTCCAATACAGAAATAGATATTTATGATGTTGAGAACATATAGGAATGAGAGTCCCGATGATTATCTACAATACTGAGAGTTGAGTGGATTGGTAGGGGTCTGAGAGACCATATGATTATTTCATTGGTTGAGAGCCAAGTTGATTACTATAAGGTTGAAGGTCGAGATTATTATTATGTGGTTATCAATCTCTTGGATTATTTATGAGAGTGAGAGTCTACGCAGTTGTGTAACCCCGTACACATCGATTATACAGCTATCAAGGATAGCTAGAGATGCTGAGAGCATGGAGTGGGACCCTGTACATATCTTTTACATAGTTATCTGAGAGATGACCTAGGCTACCTAGGGTATGCCATATTTAAATTTTTTGTATGTTTGATTTGGGTGATATTATATGTTATATATATATTGAGTAAGATGGACTTAGGGTATGTATACTTAATGATTATCTTAGAGACAATCTTGGGCATTGCTGAGAGCATGTCCTGTATTATTGATGAATTTTATACCTGATGTAGTTAGATTATGGTTGTTTCATCCACTTGGTTATTATCCCATTTGGTGTGTTGATCGACTTTGTTTGGAAATGGGTTATCTTTTGTATACATGGTTTTGAGATATGTGACACTTTGGATATGCACGTGCCACTTGTGGTGCACTTGTTTATATAATGCTTGTTGATATTTCATACTGACATCTATATTCTAGACATAGTCTGACCCGTGTGTTATTTATATAATACTCAGGTCAGTCCGAGACACAGGTTCAGGGCTGAGTTAACAGTTTGTGGATGTTGGTCATAGATGGTGGATAAAGTATTTGTATATCATTTTGTATATTATAGTTATATGTGATCGTGCGTTGATGAGATGTGTATATTGGACATGTTATGTATATTTTTGATGACAATGAGCATTTGACTATTTGTAGACCCACTTGGACTCATGTATATTATTTAGTACATATTATCACTGCGTTGATGACACTATGTTCTATATGATTTATTTTATATATATTGTTCTATCCTAGAGGCACATGTGTTTATTGTTTTATGCTGATACTATGTACGTATATGTGAGTTGTTTATGATTTTGAGATACGTACCAGTGTTAGCCTACGGGAATATTCATCTGTGTACCACATACAGCCTCATTCTCTATATTATTTGATAGTATTACCTAGTAATACTCTTGGGTAGAGAGGTGGGGTTTTGCATTCCATGCCATGAAGTTCTTTATCATGCGGCCTGAAGTTAAGCATACAATTCCACCAAGTTTCCAACCACCGACTTGTTCTATATCTAATGTGATCTTTACACATCAAAACTCCACCAAATATCATGCAACTTGTTTTGCAGCTCCTATAGACCTCTAGAAACAACATACTTCAGCCATATCACATTTTGAATGTTTTTGACATCGATTTGCACAAAATGATGACCACTCTTTAACTACACTAAAATGAACTAAAACACATCAAACAATCACATACAATCATCATATATCATCCAAATAACATATATAAGCAATCCAAATGCAATTCAAAAAAAATTTATCCTAGATCTAACCTCTCACAAAGATGACGACTTGATTTATAAAATAGTGGAAAACGAATTAAAATACATATTTATCTTTTTAAACTCAATTTAAAGAGGTTACTAAAGTTAGATCTAGGTTTAAAAACATATGAACATTAAAGATCATCTTAAAAACCATTATTCTATCATATCAACATGCATAGAATAGTGAGAGATACAAAAACACTCACCATAATCAATGAAATGCACACCAAAAGTGAATAGTAGATACTTGAATCCCATGGCATCTAGATTTGTAATTTCTCTAATCGCTTTGATAATCACCCTTTAATGATGTGTTTAGGCTAATCAAAGTTAGAAAACTTGGTTCTTTCACTACAACAAAACGACCCTTTAATAGAGTTTAAAAAACGCTATAAAAGGCTTTTATAGCGTTTTTATAAAAGCTATAAATCACAAGTTGTAATAAGTCAATGACCTATTATTGCAACATGAGAAACTCTATAAAATAACACATCATATTAAGACCCATGCAAGTGCTAAAGAATTATACAACCACTAAATGTGTTCCTAATTTGGTCATCTAATTATTTATTTAGCCGAAACTATGAATTGTCTTCTATGATTTTTGAACTCCAAAGCAATACAAGGATAGGGATATTTGATCCATATTAGATCACATACATAATTGGTATGGTAAATAGTGCAATAACCTATATTTTACATATCGAAGGATCATAAAATATTATTTTTAAATTCCTATTAGATTCGTATAACTCTATAACTTTAGTGAATGTTGAATAGTGATATTCTACTGACTATTTCGTAGCCAAAAATTAATAGAGGTTTGGATCAGTTTTGGGAAGTGGAAAAAGTGACTAGGAACTGTTTCATTTCCCCACTTAGGCACAATCCTGAAATGGCTTGGTGGACCTAATCTGGGCTAATTAATTACCCACTGTTCAAGCCAGAAACTTTCCAACCTTCAAATGACCATATCTCCTAAATGTTGAGTCTAGCTATTATGACCACTCTAAGAAAAGGGAAACCAGCATATCTTTCTAATGGAAGTGGTCTCAACTCCCAATTCGTCTTCTATCAAAAGTTATAGGCCTTATAGGTTTTCATGGTTGAAATTGTCCAATTAAATTTCTAAGGGTTGAAAATATCACTATTCAACATTCACTAAAGTTATAGAGTTATACGAACTAATAGGAATTTAAAAATATATTTTGCGATCCTTCGATATGTAAAACATAGGTTGTTGCACTATTTACCATACCAATTTTGTATGTGATCTAATATGGATCAAATAGCCAAATCCTTGAATTACTTTAGAGTCCAAAAATAATAGAAGACAATTCGTAGGTTCGGCCAAATAAATAGTTAGATGACCAAATTAGGACACATTCAGTGGCTGTATAATTCTTTAGCACTTGCATGGGTCTTAATATGACAACATGCTAAAATTTACTGGTAAGTATATTCTATATTTCTTTATCAATCTTAATTCAGTTCGATAGTATTGGTAAACAATTTTATCAATTTAGTTGCATAAATTTATCAATGTAGATAATTTTAATTTGTATCTCATGTGTTTGCAACCAAATTGGCCACAAACACCCAAGAATAAGTTTGTGTAGAGAGGTAAATGAAGAAAGCTAAATCAAAATAGAGGAATATAGCAAAATAATTATAACATTCATATAAAATCCACATTAATTCCAAAAATTCTGAAAATTTAAACCCATCTCCAAAATAATATTTCTAAGCTTCATAAAATTCACCAGGCATAAAGATGTCATTTAATAGGGTTTTTCTCTTAAAACATATCATAAAATCAATATGAACATGTATAAATCATCAACAAGTATATGTATAAACATTCCATCATTCAAAATATGGCAAATCATTGCAAAATATTCGGAATTCATCTTAAAACCGAAAGCACAATCAAAAATGAGATGTAAACATTATTCACCTTAGCTTTAGAGATTAAGGAGCATGAGATTTGGATGAATTAGATTTATATTAGCTTTTCCTACTCTTCTTCCCCTTTTCCTGGTTAATGGTGACCGGCCGTGAGTTATAAAAATTTTCAAATGAAACGAACGTGTGAATTATACATGGCTATGGGATAAAGACATAGGAATGGCATGTTTCCCATTCTACCCCTCCTCTAATTCATTTTAAACCCCTCTTTAATTCATTATTAAATGGCACGGCTACCCCTTTAATAAAATCAAATCTCAATCCTCTTATCAACACATTATTTTATTTTATTTATCTAATTAAATATCCTAAATAATGTTATAAAAAATATGGGGTGTTACAATAATAAGCAAATCAAAACAGAAATCAAGAACAACAGGATTTATAGTGGTTCGGCTTCAATTGCCTACGTCCACTTTGAATATTCTCTTTATTGATTCACTATAATCTTGATTATAGTAGCAAACAGCAAGAATAAGGGAGTAATGAAAAAGTTGATTACAATAAAAGAGGTATGTAACCAGTAGCGTAAGATCTCCAGAATGACCCCATGGGCCAGTATTTATAGGTGAGGGCGACCGCCAATCTCCCTGAAACTTCGACTATAGGACCTACTTATCCATATGGGCCCACCATAGGGGTCGCTAGGCCCAAATCCCTATGGAGAGGGATCGGTACCGATCCCTCCATTTGTTGATTTTGGGGCAACGATCCCTATGATAGCTTCTTCATGCTTAGATATGATGGTTACCCAAATATCATGTTGTTTGGACATATAGAGCTCGTTCTTTCGATCGATCTTGGATTCAAATCTACTTTGAAGTTATTCCTGCCGAACCCCTCTAATAGATTATGTCGATCCCTTCTACTCGGCTTCATACTTCGCATGTCGACCCCTATTATACGCCATAGTGATCCATTTAATCATGCTGAACCATGCTTGCATATTCAAGCTTATCCCTTGAATTCCCTTATGTAATGTCAATCCCTCCATTTCCATAATGCTATGCCCAATCCTCGTCCTCCAGAATGTTATGCCAATCCCTCCTTATCCTGAATTCTATATCGATCCCTTGAGTACTAGCAAGTCATGCCTGACCAGGCAACATCACTTATGTCGATCCCTCTAATACTTCATCCATGTTACTATTCATCCAAATGACTATGCTGATCCCTCGAGTACCACCCAGTTATGCCGATCCCTTGTCTATCTAAGCTAATTTCCATATTCCTAACATCCTGCGTCGTCCATTTACCAACTCCGTTCAATTTTGGCTTTATATAACCATTTGGACTCTACTTTCGGGTCGTATAGCCATTGTTCCATGGTCATCCTTCTTGACAACAGTCGAATCTGTCTTGTGCAATCAGTCCAATATAGCCAGGTCAGGATACCGGGTAACACTTGCCTCCCAAAGTATGTCTTGCAAGTAACATAACGAGCTTTGAATCGAAAAAATTTTGAATTGCCAAAAAGAAGTCCATCCGGTTTCCCGATTGATTGCTATGACGACTTTCAATAATATAAGTCTAATGTCTTATTCTGTCAGCATGTACAAATCCGGTCATGCGGGACATATACGCCTTTTATTATCCGATCCAGCCTCGAACTTGAGAGTTTCAGGTTTGATTGTGATTTCTGTTGATATCAAAAGGTAAAACTTTTAAATCGTTCCCGTGCATATTCATATATACGTTTCCATTGTTGGATCCCGAACGTGTTCGAACGTTCACAAGTCTTTGCCAATTTTTATAATATTCTGTATCTTCGCGTTTGCAGTCAAACCTTTATGATAACGATCGTCATTCACTTTTCACTTGTCCATCATTTCTTCTTTTTCATTTTCCACTTTTTTTTTATGGAGGGATTGGCATTTGCCGATCCCTTGCTAAGACCACGCGAATAGGGATCGGTAGGTCCCAATGTCGATCCCTCTTCATTTTTGACTTGCTCAACCCCTTGTGACCGGTTCCTACTCCACATCCTTATATATATACAAGCCTTCTTTCTTTTCTTCCTTCGCTTTCTTACTTTCTCCATTTTATCCCACTTGCCTTTGCATAAACCCTTCTGCCGAACCCAGGATATCAAAAACCTCCTTGACGAACGAAAGCTCCTCGTTATTAGATCTTAAATCAAATGCAACCCCAACCAATACCCCAAACTCGCTCTTCCTTCGTCTTCAATTCCATAGTCCTCGATCGTTTGTCTCTGATTTGATTCGAAATTCCACGTTTCCACATAGGTATGGACTTGTAATATTCCATTGAATTACTTTACTAGATCATCAAACTCGAGTTGCCAGTGTGCTTATGAGGTAGCAAATGATTTTAGGGTGGTTGATGATTGTTAGGTCGAAGGTTCTATGGGTTTAATTACATGTAGGAAGAAGAGATGAGGGTAGAGAAACATATGGTTCGGTGGTGGTGTAGGTTTTGCTTCGATGGAGGGATCGGTATTGATTCCGGATTTGAAATGGGAGAAGGATAAGAAGAATGAGGATTCGGCGAAGTGTTTCGATAGTGGAAAGGCTAGATGTTGAGTGTCCTAGGGATTGGTATAGGATAGGGATCGGTAGGTATAGTTGTGGAGAGGAGTCGATGAGGGTAGGGATCGGTGTGAGATGGAGTTATAAGATAAGGATCAGTGTTGCTTGATTTGGTGTAGAGACTTTAGGCTGAGGGATCGGTACGAGGTCTTGGGGAAGGGATCGGCAATGAAGTTATGGGATCGGCATTTGACAGTATGGACCAATTCAATACAACTCATTTGAACACTTAAAGCTAATTTTCCTTGCTGAACTCGAACATAAGATGACAATGGACAATATGACATGCATGCTTGAACTGTCGAACTTGAGATTAGACGACCAAACTTCCAGAATTCTCAATATGGACTAAGTAATAAACTGGCAAATGAACTTAGGTAATAGATTTCATAATGCAAAATGCCGATAGTCGATCCCAAAGCCTTCATTACCGATCAACTTTCTCACCAATTGAGACGGTCAGCGATGACGGTCTCTCTAGCCAAAAGTCTAAGCCTCATCATTTTATTTTTGTCTTTCTGATATCAAACTGTTTATGTTTGTTACACACTGCACTGCACGGCACTAGTTCACACGTAACACGGGGGAACAAGTTATTATTTCTAATCTCGATTATCTATTGAGCATAGCTGATATAGATTCCAAACACACAAAGCATTCAATTAACATGTCTTCCGATTCGGCGAGGAGACACATCGGTTCTGAAGCGAAGTCAAGTTCTACAACTATATCTGGAAGGCCTTCTCCAAGCAACCATATAGAACAAATAGAAGCTTCTAACCTACAAATCGATCTCTTTTCTGACATTCCAGTTCTTCCAACGGAAATCATCAGCCCTGCTCCCGATGCTATTGAGGGCGCCATTCTCCTTAATAATCCCGTAGATTCACAAGCTTCTCGAATCGGTGAAGCCACTCTTCGTCGGTTATGCTCAATCCATGGAATTCCGTTTGAGGATGTCTTAGTTCCAACAAGACAAGATAGACCTCACTTGGCCCCAGCCGGATATACAGCATGCAACAAATTTATGTGCTAGGCTGGATGTGTTCCACCTTTTAATTCCTTTGCCTAGGAGATGTTAAGATATCTTAGGATCGCCCCTACACAACTACATCCTAATAGTTATGCTTTCATCCATGGGACTTTCCTCCTATTCATGAATGTTCTATTCTATCCGCCCACTCCTGAAGATAACAGATTTATTTACAATTTCAAAAGACGATCGAGAAGTCCTTCTTACGTCTTCCTTGAACCTTCACCAAATTTTCAAGTCTTAACGGGCGCCTGGAACAAGCTTTCACTGTTTAAGCATGAATGGTTCTACATACGATGCCTTTTGGGGTTCGCAAGACAATGGTTAGAAGGACTTAAGTGTTACTTCCACTTTTCTCTTAAGTTCACTGACTCAAGTCATGACTTTTCCCTTGAATTTACTAACATCCGAAGTTCTTTCAGGCGTTCGTCCACGTCCTAAAGGCGCTGATTTCTCGAGAGCCATTGCTACCATTCGTGCTACCGCCGTTGAGGACCGGGACATAAAACTTCTCATAACTAATGAACTGCTATCTTTATTTGGGCTGTTGGAAGACGGTCGCAGAATCGGACTTCCCGGAAGCACGACAGTTCCAAAGATTGTTCCAGAACGAAGAGAGGAAACAATTAATCCCATCATGCCCCATGCTGAGGGGACTTGGTAAGATATCGAGGAGGGTGAATTAAAGATTCTCATGTCGAAAAACCGAGAGATGACGATGCAGGCCTTGGAAAAGCGCTGATGGCTGGATCGTCGCAATTCGGGCAATCGCAAATACCTCCAAAGTGAAAAAAGGGGTTGGCATATAGGCTACATAGAAGAAAGACTGCATCAGACTCGGAGTTCGTTACTCATCTCGAATAGGAATCATATTCTCAGCATTTGGAAAGCTCGTTAAAAGGATTCTACAATCTTCTAATTCCGGATGATATTATGTCCTACGACTTTCCAAATATAAACATCGAAGGACTTAACTCTCCTACAAGAAGTGGCGAAGGCATCCAACCATCTAATAAAGGGGAGAACACTCCGATGAGCAAAGCTACTGTTACCTGTCCGTTGGGGGGAACACTAGGACACTCACAATCACTTGCACTCCACTATACACTTGTTATTGATCTCTCGTATGACAAGTTCTAATACGCTCTTATTTGGTCTTTACAGGTACAATCTCTCAATCGCGAGCCTTCGATCATCTTAGAAGCTCTTTTGCCTATCATTGTCCAAGCCAGGACTTTGAATCCACTCGACGTAGAGAATAAGATGAAGGATGAGACAAAGATTATCATTCGAGGGGGTCTTCTTCCTCTTCTAAGCGAAAGTCTCAATCTCATGCATCTCGTCAGGGCGAATATTCTAATCTTCCGGTTCAGAGTGGAGAAAAATCTTCTTATCGCAGCCCTCACGTCGCTGCGTCTCACGAGTAACAGTCTGGCTCTTCAAGTTCAGGACAGTCTCGTGTGCCCCGATCTGGCAAGCACCTACTCGCCACTTCTGATCCACCCTTTTCGGCTACTGCTCCTGACTCTTCTACAGTAGAAAAGTTGGCTGAACTTAAAGCCACTTTCCCAAAGATTTGATTCGACGATCTCAAATTCCTCCCTTCTATCCATGTTATCCCTGGGCATGCCAGGGAAAGCTCTTTAGCGTGTGTGAATGACGTATTCGTCCAACACGAATCATTCATTCATTTGGTAGAGAAAATTTCTGAAGTTTCCATACAACATCAACACGAAATAGATCGTCTAAAGTTGGAGGCTATTCACGCCAAAGATATAATCAAGCACCTGGATGCTGAGTTGCTTGAATTCAAAACCCAACTTGCCGAGCTTGAAAAGAACGCCAAGGAGACGGCAGAGGCGGTAAGTCGTCTGGAAACTTCCCACAAAAAAGAACTCGATGCGGAACTTCAGCGCAGCGAAACACTTTCCTTAGAAAAGGACTCCTTGTAAAAGGAGAAAAACGCTTTAGCTCGCCGCTTTGAGGAGCTCGAAGAATTGTTGATGAAGGAGAGGGAGGAGAAGATTGAGGCCTAGGAGGAATCGCAGAAATACTGCAAAGAAGTCGTTGAGGCAAGGAGCTTGAAAATAAAACTCGACGAATAGTTTGCCAAAATTGAAGCTTCGAAAGAAGAAGCCCGAGAAGAGGGCAAAAAAGAGATGCTTGAACAAGCCAACTCCCGGGTGGAAGCCGCCATGGAGTCCGATAGGAACGAAATCAAGGACTTATTTGATCTGTTGATTATTGAATACAATGTGAAGGTCCTACTCTACCGCGACTTAAGCTTTCTCGGCGAGTGTTGCCTCGAACCGCTTGTTGAAGCCTGGAAGCATATTGTTAAGGTAAATAAAGAAGAGTTGGGAGAAGCCGAATTCAATAAGGAAGAACTAGTAAGAGAAGTGCTTCGAGGAAACGAGCCTTCGGATCTGGCTGCTACTAAACTTTAATTTTTCAAGGCTCCTGCACCTACTAAAGAAGGAGAGGATGTTGTTGAGTCTTCCGGAACTGATCTAAGGGTTCCTCTCCAACCCAAGTAGCCGGACCATCAGCTTCTCATGACATGGAGCAGACTCTGGGACCGGATAAGCCTGGCTTTGAGTCAAAGATGCTATCTCTCATCCATGATGAAGGCACCCCGACGACTACAGAGAGTCAACAAGATACTAGTATCGTGCTTTACTTCTTAGTGTTTGAGGAGTTTTGTTTTTCGCATGTAATGGTTTTAGGCTAATTCCACTACTTCAACAATTTTTGCAGGTCTTCCTGGCTCTGGCCAGACTCCTAAAAGTGGTGTAGCTGCAAAACAAGAGGAGAAAATGACCGAGGATCCAGCGGGAGTGATGTTCCGGGGCCTGATGCTCAAGTCATTGAAGCACTCGATGATGATAAAACTGAGAATCGGTTCATGCTGACAACCCCGATGACGTCACGATCACTGGTGCCTTCGAACATACCACCAAACTCAGCATAAAAGAACATATTGAAAAGGAGGAGTTTCTAAAGAAAAAGGCCAAGTCCAAGCCCATCGAGGTGGATATCGATGATCCTTATCCCATACCATTGCAAGTTATTCCACTCGGTGGGTCTGTCCCTGGTGAACTCCCCTCAGCTTTAGAAAGCTCTCCCGCCAAAGGTGGCAAGGGGTCCTGGAAAAGAAGCATAAGTAGCTCTAACCCTAAAAAATCCAAAAGAAAATCGAAGAAGTAGTCATTGTTTCATGTCACTATATATTGTTTGCGTAGTTATTTCTTTCACTAGTCGTAGTTGTATGGGTATGAATCTCAGTTTTTTGAAATAACTTGTACTGGAATTTTGGCACTTGTGAATAAAAGTTTTTGTTTTCGTTTAAGCATCGTGTGAATTGTTATTTAAATAGTTGAACGACTACTTTCCATTCAATATACTTGTAATTCATTGATTGAAAATTCTGTTAACAATTCACTATCTTCATCTCAAGGCCTCTTTGCGGTCGTAGCCTCGAGTCGTTGTAAACCCTGGATATGAATCATAGTATTGAGCTATCACATTCATTCTTTGGATGATCACGCTTCTGCCCTCGGTCTCGGGGTGATAAATTTACTGCATGGACTGTCAAGTCCTGTCCCATTTGTTTTTATACTCCCACCTAAGCTCCAAAGACTTAGAGTTAATCAATGAATGGTCGGTTCACATTCATCTTGTTTCTTCTATTCTCACTTCGGTGATCAAAGTTTTTCGAAGGATGTCCGAGTCACATCTGTTTGTTTTTGTTGTGGTTCGATATTGACCGTCGACCTAGCGGCATGATATTTTGGTGGGGATCGATAATGACCGTCGACCCAGCGGCACGATATTTTGGTGTGGATTGATATTAATCGTCGAACCAGCGGCATGATATTTTGGTGTGGATCGATATTGACCGTCGACCCAATGGCACGATATTTTGGTATGGAACGATATTGACCGTCGACCTAGCGGCACGATATTTTAGTCACCCATAACTCCAGACGTCATTCTGATTAGTTTTGTATTAAGGCCTCCTTGTGGACGTTGCCTTAACTCATAAAGAACATTTAGCTGGAGCTATAGTGACCCGTCGTATTCATCTTTTTGTAGTTTGTAATCCTGCCCCAGTGTTGGGCTAGTGGAGTTAATTCATGGATGGTTGGATTCCATTCGTAGTTTGTTTATACTCCTTCTGTCGGTTTCAGGCCAGAGTTTATAAAATAGAGAATGGTCGAACTCCACTCATCTATTCATTCATGTTTGTATCCACACTCTGGGGATATGACTAAGTTAGTGGGTGTTCAAATCACACCCAATTTGAGTTTATACTCCAGCCCATGCTTCAGGGACTTATAATTATTTCGGGAGCAATTAAGTCGTACTCTTTTTGGTTGCCTTGATTTCGTTTCAGTCCTACAGTTCGAGCAGGAATTTTTCAATCTCCAGATTATCGGCCATATTCGGTCCTCATCACGTGTCCCGTTCTTTGGATCATTTATGGGAATTGTTAATCAAGCAAATTAATGGAGCTCATCTTTTTTGATACCATCGGGTACTAGTATGACTGATCGATTCAAATTCGGGAGCCTGTTCACACATATCGATACCGATCAGTTTCATTATGTACTTAGCATACAACGCAATAACAATCATATGAACAAAGGAAGATTGAAACTTTATTCATTAAATGGAAAGGAACAAACTAATATGTTTTATTACATATTCAGAAAATCAAATGCTCAAGCCAAGTTTTAAAAGTAAATAGAAATGAAACGTAAAGGAAATAATCTAAATGAAAAAACATCATAAATGCTCATTATTTCACGCTCTCGGAAGTGTGATGCCATCGACAGTCGCTAGCTAGAAAGTTCCTTCTCCATGCCTCTATTCAATAACATACGGTCCTTTCCAAATCTGATTCATGTGTGACGGGGTAGGAAAAACCCGTTTTAGGATGAGATCACCAACTTCGAAGTTTCTTGATCAGACTTTAGTGTTGTAATATCGGGCGACTCGATGTCGTTGTGGCTGCTCTCAAATCGGCTTCCTCGCGCTTCTTGTCTATAAAGTCCAAAGATTCCAAGAGAAGATCTTGGTTCGTTTTGGGATTGTAGTAAGTCACTTGATGAGAAGGGACTTTGAGTTCTACTGGAATAATAGCTTCGGAATGGTAAGCAAGGGCGAATGGAGTATGGCTATTCGCGGACTTATGAGTGGTTCTGTATGCCCAAAGTGCCGTAGGAAGTTCATCCACCGACTTGCCTCAAGCCTTCTCCAAACGCTTTTTCAGAATAGACTTAATAATTTTAATTATGGCTTCATCCTGTCCATTTGCCTAAGGGTGAGCGACCGCTGTAACCTCTTTTCAATACGATATCTTCGACAAAAATCTTTAAATTCGGCACTATCGAATTGAGTCCCATTATCCATTACAATAGTTAGCGGAAGACCAAAGTGACATATGATGTTTCGAACAACAAAGTTGATTACTTTCTTAGTTATGATAGTAGCTAACGTTTCTGCCTCGGCCTATTTGGTGAAGTAATCAACCGCAATAATAGCGTACTTCGCGCCACCTTTAGAGATTGATAAAGAGCTGATGATGTCAATACCCCACATAGCGAATGGCCACGGACTGACCTTTTGCGTGATTTCTTTTGGTGGAGCTCTCAGGACTTTCGCACATATCTGGCATTTGTCACATTGTCTCACATAGTCAGCAGCGTCCCGGTTTACAATTGGCCAATAATATCCATAACGGAGTATTTTCTTCGCCAGAGTTTGCCCTCCAGTGTGATCGCCGCATTCTCCCTCATAAACCTCTTTCAGAACACGCTTTATCTCGTCATGAGCGATACACCAGAGTAAGGGAACTGAGAAACCTTTCCTATACATAGTTTCCTCTTGCATAATATACCACGAAGCTTTGCGAAGAACTCGTCTCCTTTCATTTCTTATTTCAGGCAAGATTCCATGCAGTAAATAATCTTTAAATGGAGTCATCCATGACTCCCTTTCAGATTCTGCCTCAAGTGTTTGATCGGTTTCTAACATGTTTATACCTAGGGTATCTAATATCTCAACTAGAACTAAGCCCATCTGTTCCGCATCGCCGGTACTAGCGAACTTTGCCAATTAATCAGCCTCTCCATTTTGCTCGCGTGGGATATGTGAAATGTCATAGTATTTGAATTCTTCCTCCTAAACTCGGGTAAGATATGGGGCAAGTCGTTGTCCCTTAGCTTGATAGTCCCCTATAACTTGATACACCACCAACTGCGAGTCACAAAAGAATTCAAGAGACTTTACTCCGAGTTCTCTAGCAAGTTTAAGTTCGGCAATCAATGCCTCAAACTCAGCCTCGTTGTTTGTAGCAGGAAAATCAAGCTTAAAAGCATAACAAATTGATCGGTTTTCAGGGGTTACAAGCACAATCCCAGCTCTAGAACAATGAGCATTGGATGCTCCATCGGTATACAATTTTCATCTTACAGTTGGGATTTCGCTTCGTTCTGGAAGATCATCTTGCACGATAAAATCTGCTATAAAGTCCGCCAACGCTTGACCCTGAATAGCTCTTCGAGGAAGATATGTAATGCCAAACTGGCTGAGCTCAATGTTCCATTTAAGCAACCTTCCAAACGTCTTAAGTCGTTGTAGGACCTGTCGTAACAACTGGTCGGTGTAAATGTTGATCGAATGTGCCTGGAAGTATGGACGAAGCTTCCATGATGCAATTAGCAAGTAGTATGCCAATTTCTCTATCTTAAAATAGTTCCTTTCTGCTCATGTTAATCGTTTACTGACATAATACACCGACCTCTGAATCTGATTCTCCTCACGAAACAATGCGGCACTTATAGCGTGTGCTGATACAGCAAAATAAATGTATAACTCCTCATGATCTACCGTCTTACAGGGGGTCTCTCCAAATGATTCGCCAGAGCTCGAAACACGTCTTCGCAATCCTGCGTCCATTCCAAATTACTTTTTCCCTTCCTAATAAATTCAAAGAAAGGATTGCATTTGTCGGTTGCTCTGGAGATAAATCGACTTAAGGAACAACCTTTCTATTCAGGCTTTGCACTTGCTTAATAGTCCTTGGTGCTTAGATATCTTGAATTGGCCGGATCTTCTCAGGATTGGCTTCTATTCCACGAGCATTGACAGTAAAGCCCAAGAATTTTCCTGACGCAACACTGAACGAACACTTCAAAGGATTGATTTTCATATTTTAACATCGGAGGATGTCGAACAACTCCGCCAAGTCTCGAATGTGGTCGTTTGATCATCGTGACTTCATGAGCATATCATCCACATAAACTTACATTGTCTTTCCAATCTGATCTTTAAACATCCAATTAACTCAGCGTTGATAGGTTGCACCGATGTTCTTCAATCCAAATGGCATCACCATTTAACAATACAGTCCAACATCTGTAACAAAACTAGTGTGCTCCTGATCGGGGACATGCATTGGGATTTGGTTATACCCCGAGTACGCATCCATAAAAGATAACAACTCATGTCCTGCAGTCGAATCAACTAGCTGATCTATCCTTCGAAGGGGAAAAATGTCCTTAGGACATGCCTTGTTCAAATCTGAATAATCGATGCACGTTCTCCATTTCCCATTCGCCTTCTTCACCAGTACGGGACTGGACATCCATTCGGGATAGTGGGCGTCGCGGATAAACCCATTGACTTTTAGTTTATCCCCATCCTCTTTAAGAGCGACGGATCTCTCCGGATCCATGCCTCGTATCTTTTGCTTCACCGGAACATATTTCGGGTCAATGTTTAATGCATGGCTCGCAATGGCAGGCGAGATCTCACACATGTCAGAATGAGTTAAAGCAAATACGTCTAGATTTTCTCGAAGAAAACCAGCAAGTTCTTTCATCATTGAGGGGCTGAGCTGTGACACAATCTTCAAGACCTATGATGGGTCATCGTGGATGATCGTAATATCAATCCTCGGCTCAACTGGAGCAGCCTTGGTCTCTTTAGGCCCTTCTTCATCATCCCTCGGATCTATATTTCTATAGAACTGACTGTGGCGCCCAAGCCAAGGCTCAAGCGCCAATTGTCAATCTTCAGCAACTTGGATGTGGATAGATTTGTCCACACCCTTGCCCTTCCCCTTATGCTGAGCTTCCCTCAACTCAGCTACATAATAACCACGTCCAGTCACCTGATCACCATGAACCACTCCTACACCATTATCAGTTGGAAACTTTAATGTTAAACACTACGGGGCAAGAGCTGCACGAAATTCAGCCAGGGTCGGTCAGCACAGAAAAAAACATTGTACGGTGAGTCAACATCCAAAACAATAAACGGTAGTATCCACACTCTCCTACATTCATCTTCTCCTAATTCAATAGGAAACTCTACATAACCAACAGCCTTAGTCGCCATGCCAAAACCATGTATGCGAGCATTAGATGGTTTTAAATCTTTGGCCTTCATTCTCATCTGATCATACGCCTCCTTGAAAATAATATTTACCGAGCTTCCACAATCAATTAAAATCCTTCTCACCAAAGCAGGGCCGATTATGGCAGAAATGACCATCGGGTCAATTGTAGGGGCCTCTACTTTATCTACATCCCTGCTCCTGAACACAATTTCATTTGCTATCGTGCGTTGTCGCTTTGTCGGAGCTCCATCCACCGTGTTTGAACACTTTTCAAAGTCCACATGCCTTATCGTGCTAGCATAACGCTCCATTTCTTACCAACTCCTATCCATAGGGTGTGGTCCTCCGACTATTGTGTTAATCACTAGTCTTCCACCGGTCCGCGTAGGCTCCTCAGCCCTACGTGGAGCTTGTCCTCGATTGGAGTCAGATGTCCCATGTCCGCCCTTCTACGGAGCTTTCACAAACTGGTGCAATTTCTTTTCTCGAATCAACTTTTCGATAGCGTCCTGAAGATGCCTGCACTCATTTTTATTGTGCCTATAACACTCGTGAAACTTACAGTATTTTTTGGTCTGTTACTATTTCTCTGTCAACTCTTTTGAAAGCGGCTTACTATATTATATGGTATTGCAGGTGGATAGATAAATATTCTCCAGGGATGCATTTAGTGGTGTGTAGTTGTCATACATAGGAATCCTAGGTCTTGGTCTCCCAGACTCCCTCTTCCGGTCTTGATTCCTATCCTCATTTCTCTTTTGTTGATTCGGCTTGTTCTGAACATTAACCTGAACTTTCCCAGAACTATCATCAGACTGCTTTATTGCAATGTTGCTTTGTACTGCTTCTCCTCTCTGCCCCACGACAATTTTTTTCCTAGAGGACCTGGCTTCCTCCTTCCTCAAAAACTGAGCTGCCTTTGAATAGAAGCGCTCCAACGTGGCCGGTGGTTTTCCAGCTAGCCAATCACCAAACTCAGATTCCAAATCAATCCCTCTCGTCACAGCCATAAGTATAGCATGATCATTTAGGTTACTGACTTCCATAGCGGTGGTATGAAATCTTTCCAAATAGTCCTTCAACGATTCCCCTGGAGCCTGGATTTCTTTGGAAAGTGACATTACGTCTTTAGGTTGAGTAGCGTGCGTTCAGAACTACTCCACAAACTTGGTTGCTATCTCATCAAACCTTGAAATTGACCGTGGGGTAGTCTCATGAACCACATCATCGCTATTCCAAATAGGGTTATAGGAAAGCATCTACATTTGGTTGCGTCATTGGCTCTCATAGAATCCATCAGCCATTCGTATCTCATAATGTGCTGTCTGGGGTCGGTTTTCCCTCATAGGTGGGCATTGAAGGCATGTTGAATCTTCTCGGATATTCTGCATGCAAAACGTTGTCAGTAAATGAGGCATGGCTTCTTGAAATTCCCTAGTCATCATTAATCAAACATTGGTTTTCTCTCACCAACTATCTAACCATCGCCTATAGGTCTGGCGTTTGGATGGGTAGTGCCAAGCGGTGGTCGTGCTCCACCTCGCATGAATGGTCCCATCGACATCTACAGGTTGTTCGATGCCTTCTTGGTCCACTATCCTCTTGATGTGCACCTTGGACATTCATCTCGTCGTCTTTCTGGTATGGTACCCAGTCAGCATTTAATCGAACTCCAGCATCCAAGCTTCCAGAAGCAGCTTCTGCTCGATTCCCTAAGTGTAGCGAAGGAATCCCTCCTCTGGAGAAGGGATCAGTACCGATCCCTAAGAAGGGATTGGCACTGATTCGTCTTGGCAGACCATATTGGTCTGCCAAGCGATGCTCCGATGGTTTTGCTTGTTCTCCTTCGACCCTGCGACACCTACGCATATGGTATTCATCTGATGAGGTTGAACTCTCTGATGCCGAGTAAGAGGTGGGATTCCTTCTGGCATTCTCACGCTGTTGTTGAGCAATCTGGTTCATTAGGCTAGAATTAGTCATAATTTTCTTATTCAGCTGTTTATGGCTTTCCATCAACTCCCTCATCAAGTTATTAAATTCAGCTCTAGTTATAGAATCAACAGGGTTCTGGACTTTAGCAGGATCAACATTCAGATTTGCAGGTTGGTTGCTCGGAGCTCCTTGTTGAATGCTGGCAGTTTCATTCCCATCCACATTCTGAGAAGTTGATCTGGTATGCCTCACCATTATCGATCTCCTTGCTTAGATTTTGGTAAATCTGAATAGTATATGCAGATTTATGAAGATGGCTATGGATCTCCTTCGGGGGATTTGCTCAACCCAGTAGCAACAAAGGGGATCCTAACGCGTTGAGAATCAGGTTCTCGGTGAAAGCACCAAAATGTTTGCAACCAAATTGGGCACAGACACCCAAGAGTAAGTTTGTGTAGAGAAGTAAATGAAGAAAGCTAAATTAAAATAGAGGAATATAGCAAAATAATAAGCAAATCAAAACAGAAATCAAGAACAACAGGATTTATAGTGGTTCGTCTTCGATTACCTACATCCACTTTGAATATTATCTTTATTGATTCACTATAATCTTGATTATAGTAGCAAATAGCAAGAAATAAGGGAGTAATGAAAAAGTTGATTTCCACAAAAGAGCTATGTTACCAGCAGCGTAAAGATCCCCATAATGACCCCTGGGCCAGTATTTATAGGTGAGGGCAACTACCAATCTCTCTAAAACTTCGGCTTAAGGACCTCCTTACCCATATGGGCCCACCATAGGGGTTGCTAGGCTCAAATCCCTATGGAGAGGGATCAGTACAGATCCCTCCATTTGTTGATTTGAGGCGGCGATCCCTATGACAGCTTCTTCATGCTTAGATATGATGGTTCCCCAAATATCATGTTGTTTGGATATACGAAGCTCGTGCTTTCGATCGATCTTGGATTCAGATCTACTTTATAGTTATTCCTACTGAACCCCTCTAATGGATTATGCCGATTCCTTCTACTCGACTCCATACTTCGCATGTCGACCCCTATTATACGCCATAGTGATCCATCCAATCATGTCGAACCATGCTTGCATATTCACGCTTATCCCTTGAATTCCCTTATGTAATGCTGATCCCTCCATTTCCATAATGCTATGCCCAACCCTCATCTTCCAGAATGCTGTATTGATACCTCCTTATCCTGAATGCTATACTGATCCCTTGAGTACTAGCAAGTCATGTCTGACCAGGCAACATCACCTATGCTGATCCCTCAAATACTTCATCCATGTTGACTATCCATCCAAATGACTATGCCGATCCCTCAAGTACCACCCAGTTATGCCGATACCCTGCCTATCTAAGCTAATTTCCATATTCCTAACATCATGCGTCAACTATCTACCAACTCCGTTTAATTTTGGCTTCATATAACCATCTGGACTCTACTTTTGGATCGTATAGCCATTTATCTATGGTTATCCTTCTTAATAATAGTCGAATCTGTCTTGCGCAAACAGTCCAATATAGCCGAGTCAGGATACCGGTAACATCATGCATTCTTACAATATTAGAAATGTTAGATTTTAACATTTTCTTTTTCTAATAAATCTCCCACTAGATTTTTTTATTCCTCAAAACCTTATGATAAACATAAAACTCTTTTAGTACCTCTAGTGGGTGTTAGGAATCGTTTTCCTTGGGATTTTGACCTCTAGTATGCTCAAAGAATAACTGATCCACAAGCAATGGATAACCCTTTATCGGTTGTATTATATACAACTCCTAACTATGGTCTTTGTCCTAATCTTAATCTCGACCTTGAGTTTGCTCAAAAAATCGAAAGAGATTATTCACTTGTACTTATCATTTTGTGATGGCTTAAGTATAATGTATGTACCTTAAATTTACTCAACAAATACATGCATGTATCTTACCTCGTTTAGAAAATATATTAATAGTACTACACGTAACATCTCTAACTGGAGATTGCTAAACTATTAGTGACTATGCAAGTAATAAATCAATATATAAATGTTAGAGGATAACTTTATATATTTAAGATTCATAATCTTTAATATATACATTATAGTGATGTTGATTTAAGGAATAATGTATTTCTTATAAAATACCATCGTGATTCAAGTGTCAAACACATCTGAAATCACGGTATACGTACCAAATATATGTATTTACTCCAAAAATTTGTTTTGGGTTTATTTTAGTTCCACCTTCACTATATTTATGCATATAAAGTTATATAATTTTAATTACTTATATAATGTATACATGTAATTAAATCATTTTTAATTATTTTTAATTCATATTAATTAAATCATATTTAATTAATATTCAATTGTATTAAATTAACCAATTTTATTAAAATTTCAAAAAAATTATATTATTCGCTTAAACTATTTAAGTTAAATAACCCATTATAACATTTATATGTATACATATCAATATATGTGTTTAATGACGAATTTTCTATCGGTTTAGAAAACTGCCGATAAATTTCAAATTAAAATAACCGCAAGCGCACGGCGTACAAAAGTTAGTACGTGGCGAGTACGGGTCGATACGCAGGGAATTGTTAGATTTTAAAATTTTCTAATCAATCAAATTAAACCAAAAGTAGAGTTTGTTTTGAAAACTAGAAAGCTAAGAAAATGTTGAGATTAAAAACTATGTGATTAAAATTCAATTTAGAGGCAAATCCACTTTTTTATATTTTTCACATAAATCAACATAAAATCAAATGATGATCTCTTTTTAATCTAAGTAGGATTAGTGATGTATTTATCATAAGCATGGCCTATTTGAGTTATTAATTAACACAAATCAAACCATCAAACTATAATACAACTCTAGTCCTACTTTTCATATCTTATGAAACATGGCATAGAAAATGAAACCAAAATTTAGTTTAAGCATGAACTATTTACTATTAATTAGTAACATAGATTATCAAATTTTGATTAAAACTTCACTTCATTTCCATGATCATATTTAGATAAAGAGGCAATTTGTGATTAATGAGATAAGCATAGCCTATTTGTTATGAACAAAGTAGGCTATCAAATTCAACATAAAACACAAACAAACATAAACATCCATTTTCTCATAAAGCACAAAAGAGATCATACATAGAAAATTTATGTTGAATCTACATGATAAAAGAAAGCTTCATTACCCCTAAATTGTAGGGGTTTAGCCTCTCATTTGTGTTATCATTTCAACACATAGAGATTTCAACATTGAAAATAAAATAAAGTAGAGAATAAACAAAGAAAAAGAAGATTAACTACTAGAAGGAAATGAACTAAACTAGTGCATAAATGTAAATCTAAACTATGAACATGAAATGAAAGAGAGCATAAGAATAAAAATGAGCATAAAAGTAAAGAAAAACAAGTAGAAAAGAGAAGAGAAAGAGGCTAGGAAGTCATTTTTATTTCATGAAACATAGAGCTTACAACTTGCATTTCTAATTTCAAAGAGTAGAAGATCCTTTACATGTACATAAGTGGGCTATTTATATATGCATAAAACCCTAATTCAATTTTTAGGGTGCTTCCCAAAATGCCCTTTAGGAAGTGTGGCCACCAAGTAACCATTAGCCACTAATTAATCTATCATTAAATGTGCATGAAGCTTTAACCTCCACTTAGTTGTCCATTAGCTTCTAATTTGATTTAGGTAAGTGGGTGGGGTCCTCCATGATCATGAGTTTGAATTATTTCCCTCTTCATTCCTTTGTATTCATTTGTGCATGCATGTATCTTCATAAAAGCCTCTTCCATATGCATCCAAATTCCTATAAAAATCATAAAAAATGTCCAAGTAAAAATTCTCAAATTGACACATGCACAAAAATGACCATTTTGCCCCTGAATGAAGATGAATATATGATGATTTGAAAATAATGGAATTTTGGTTTTAAACATGTTAAAATGCCCAAATATGATATTTATTTAAATAGAAATAGATAAAATATAGATGTAAATATATGCACATTTACGTGCACATCAAATACCCCCACACTTATCTTTTTATTCGTCCTCGAATAAAGGAAAACTAAGATAAATCCGTTTTTGTAAGGAGCACGATTGCATTGAGCATATGCAACAAGCCGATAAACCTCTGGGTGTCCCCAGTAGGACGAGTGTTGTCTCGTGAGGGTTTTCAGTGGACACTACGTACCCACAAAATCCAAATGCAAAGTGAAAATATTTACAAAATGCAAGATTTATTTATAATGGGATGAATGCAAGTTTTTGAAAATATTTACAAATGAAGGACTTACTTTCAAATTTACACTAGTAAGTTAAATATAAGTTCTGGTCATTATCAAGAAATTTAAGTACTTTTACTTGTCGAAATTTCAAACAAAAATTAAGTTGTCATAACAGATAGACTATAGTTTGGCTAGTTGTTTCGGTCGATAACACAATGTAATTATGAAATGGATCCTTAGTTGATTATCAAAGTTTATCAAAGTGGTATTTTCATTTCTTTTCAATAACAATTTAAATCAACAAGTCAAAATAGTGTTTGGATTTTAATTGCTTACTCTCTCTTATTTGAAAATTTATTGATATTAACAATATTTACATATGCCTAATTCAGATAAAATGAGACCGGATATATCACCCATGCACTGCCTTTCGAGCTTACGTGAGGGGAATACAGAGCGTGGTGAGTGAACACACGAGTGTGAACACTTATTGACTGTAGGCGTTATTAGTAAAAGAATTTTTATATACTTACACCTAACTCGGATAAACTGAGGCCAGATATACCGATCGTGCACTGCCTTTCGGGCTTATGTTAGAAGGGTACAGAACATGGCGAGTGAACACACGAGTGTGAACACATGACTCTAGGTGTTAAAAATATATATACATATATATAAATGTTTTTTTTATATACTTATATACATATTATTTTATTTTATTTTTTAAGAAGAGAGAGTTGTGCAAAATCATCTTAGCACCATTTAACTTAGACGATAAAAATGTTATGTCCTTTACTTTAAATTTACCACTTTTTAAACAAAGATTTTCAACTAGAATATACTTCATAATTAAGATATATGAACCTTCCTATATACTAGTTAAATCATTGTTATTTGTAATCAAACTTCATTTTTATTTTTGTTAAAACAAATAAATTTTCAAAAATTTCAATTTAATATCCAGAACTTATACTCATCCTTTAGTGTTTCTTCAAAAATAAGTTGAAATGCTAAAAAGAAAATGTTTTTGGGATTTTTTTATTTTGAAAATTTTGGGTTTAAAGAAAATGAAATTCAAAAATGCCATGGAAATTTAAAAATAAAATAAAAATGACTCCCCCCCACTTAATTTTGACTGTGTCCCTACAGTCAATGCACGATATAATGAGTGTAATGGGGAAAAATATGTACATATTTACAAAAGAGGGTTAACATTCTTACTAGACGTAGCTTGGCTCATGAATGATCATGAGCTCCTCCTCTTGGTTACTTGGCAATTCCAGGAAAGGTTTCAAATGATGACCGTTGACTTTGAAAATCGATCCATCCTTGGGATTTTCTATTTCTACGGCACCATGTGGAAAAACAGTTCGTACCACAAATGGTCTGGTCCATCTCGATTTAAGTTTCCCAGGGAATAAATGAAGTCTTGATTCATATAAAAGAACTTTCTGGTTAGGTGAAAACGTTTTCCTTAGGATTGACTTGTCATGAAAAACTTTTGTTCTTTCTTTGTAAATTTTCTTTCATACGCGTCCTTCCTAAGTTCTTCTAGTTCGTTGAGTTGTAGTTTTCGGTTTTCGCCAGCTTTCTCAAGCTCAAAGTTTAAGTTCTTTATTGCCCGCAATGCTTTGTGTTTGATTTCAACGGGTAAATGGCAAGCTTTACCGTAAACTAAATGAAATGGGGACATCCCAAGGTTAGTTTTAAAAGCGGTAAGGTAAGCCCAAAGCGCGTCGGTCAATTTTTGAGACCAATCTTTTCGATTTTTGTTGACAGTTTTCTCCAAGATTTGTTTTATTTGACGATTTGAAACTTTAACTTGCCCACAAGTTTGAGGATGATATGGAGTGGATAACTTATGGGTTATCGAGTATTTCTTCATTAATGTTTCAAAAGATCGATTGCAAAAATGGATTCCGTTATCACTGATTATTGTGTGAGGTATGCCGAACCTCGAAAAGATGTTTTCTTTGAGAACTTTCACAACAATTCTATGGTCGTTGGTTTTGCAAGGAACGGCTTCGACCCATTTTGAGACTTAATCGACATCGAGAAGGATATACAAGTTTCCAAAAGAATTGGGAAAAGGTCCCATAAAGTCGATACCCCAAACATCAAAGATTTCGATTGTAATAATGGGGTTTAGAGGCATCATATCTCGTCGAGAAATTCATCCCAGCATTTGACATCGATCGCAAGTTTTGCATAATTCGAATGAGTCTTTGAAAAGAGAGGGCCAATAAAAACCACACTGAAGCACTTTTCTGCAGTTTTTCGAGGACCGAAATGTCCACCGCACGCTTAATCGTGGCAAAACGAAAGAACACTCCTGATCTCATTATCCGGAATTGAACGTTGGATGATTTGGTCGGGACAATATTTGAACAAGTATGGATCGTCCCAATAGAAATATTTCACTGGGACATGAATTTGCATTTGTCCTGTTTGGACCAAGATGAGGAAGTTTCTTTAGTGACTAAGTAGTTCACTATATCAGCGTACCATGGATCGATAGAAATTGAAAGAAGTTGTTCATCGGGGAAGTTTTCATTGATTGGAAAAGAAGACGGTGCGTTCGTAAGATGAGATAAGTGATCAGCTATGACATTATTAGATCCTTTTTTGTCCTTGATTGTAAGATCAAACTCTTGTAATAAAAGGATCCAACGAATTAAGCGAGATTTAGCGTCCTTTTTAGCGAAGAGATATCGAAGCGCAGAATGGCCTGTGTACACAGTAATGTGTGACCCGATCAAATATTGTCGGAATTTTTCGAGAGCAAAAACTACCGATAGAAGCTCTTTTTCAGTAGCTGTGTAGTTAAGTTGAGCGTCGTTCAAAGTCATGCTAGCGTAGTAGATAACGTGAAGGATCTTGTTGATGCATTGTCCTAAGACAGCACCAACTGCAAAGTTTGAGGCATCATACATTATTTCAAATGGGAGATCCTAATTGGGAGCGCAAATGATTGGAGCAGAAATGAGTTCATTCTTAAGACGTTCAAAAGAAGAGATACACTCAGAGTTGAAATCGAATGGAACGTCTTTTCCGAGGAGAGTCGTCAAAGGACGAGCGATTTTGCTGAAGTCTTTCACAAAGCATCGGTAAAAGCCAACATGTTTTAGAAATGATCGAATGTCCTTAACATATTTGGGAATGGGTAGGTTTGCAATGACATCGATTTTCACTTTATCTACCTCAATGCCTTTATTTGAGATGATATGTCCAAGGACTATGCCTTGTTTGACCATAAAATGGCATTTTTCCCAATTCAAAGTCAATTGTTTTTCTTTGCATCGATTTAGAATTAACTCAAGATGATATAAAAAATTGGAAAAAGAATCACCAAAGATAGAGAAATCGTTCATAAAAACTTCTAGAAAGTGTTCAATCATGTCGGAAAAGATACCAACCATGCATCGTTGGAAGGTAGCAGGAGCGTTACAAAGTCCGAATGGCATACGTCGATAAGCAAAGGTACTGAATGGAC
Source organism: Allium fistulosum (assembly GCA_030737815.1). Lineage (NCBI taxonomy): Eukaryota > Viridiplantae > Streptophyta > Magnoliopsida > Asparagales > Amaryllidaceae > Allium > Allium fistulosum. The sequence goes on along the minus strand of CM060901.1, from coordinate 518,627,205 downwards.
ACGTGAAAGTCGTTTTCTCTTGATCTTCGGGAGCGATTGGAATTTGGTTATAGCCGGAATAACCATCAAGGAAGTAGTAAAATTCATGGCCGGCTAAACGTTCGAGCATTTGGTCAATGAAAGGAAGAGGGAAGTGATATTTTCATGTTGTAGCATTTAATTTTTGATAATCAATGCAAACACACCAACTAGTTTGAGTTCGAGTTGGAATAAGTTCGCTTGAATCGTTCTTGACAACAGTAAGCCCAGACTTTTTCGATACAAGGTGAATTGGGCTAACCCATGAACTATCAGAGATTGGGTAAATGATTCTATTTTCGAGAAGTTTAAGAATTTCATCACGCACCGCATCTTTCATTTTTGGATCAATCCTTCGTTGTGTGTCACGAGCAGGCTTGGCATCGTCGATTATATGGATGTGATGTTGGACAAGAGCGGGACTAGTTCCCTTAATATCGGTAATCGACCATCCAATCGCTTCCTTGTTTTTCGAAAGAATAGAGAGAAGAGAAGCTTCTTGGTCAAGAGAAATATCGTTAGAAATTATGACAGGACAAGTTTTGTTTTCACCTAAGTATGCGTACTTAAGGTGATTGGGAAGTGGTTTGAGGTCCAACTTAGGGAGTTGCTCGATCAAAGAATTGGGTTGAGATTCAGACTCAACTTGAAGCGATTCAAAGGGAAGAGTATATTCAATCTCGTTGTGGATTTTGTGAAACAATTTTTCGTATTCAGCTTCGCGTTCGTCGTTAAGGTCAAGTGTCTCGTTTTCAAAATTTTCGTGAATGGCACTAACTTCCAATGTTTGGTCACGAGGTTCATTTGATTGGCTTTCAAGATTAAAACTGTTGAGATCCAAAGTCATGTTTCCAAAAGAGATTTTCATCGAACCGTTATGACAATTGATTAAGGCATTTGAGGTGGCTAAGAATGGTCGGCCTAAAATCAATGGAATTTGACTTGCGGGATTTGTCACGGGTTGTGTTTCGAGAACGATAAAATCAACGGGGAATATGAATTGCCCTACTTGAATGAGCACATCCTCAATTTCACCCACAGGCTTCTTAATGGAACGATCGACGAATTGAAGCGTAGCTTTTGTGGGTTTGAGCTCACCTAAGCCTAATTTTTCGTACATGGAGTATGGAATCAAGTTGACACTCACGCCTAAGTCTATCAAACATTTGTTAATCGTCTTGTCTCCAATTTTACACGAAATCGTAGGGCAGCCAGGATCTTTGTATTTAACGGGAATGGATTGGGACAAGACTTCACTCAAACTGGCGGCTAAGAAGACTTTTTTAGGCACTTGAGTTTGTCGCTTTTGGGTACACAAGTCCTTAAGAAATTTCGCGTATGTTGGGACTTGCTGAACGATGTCAAGAAGCGGAATGTTAACTTTGACTTGTTTAAAAATTTCCAACATCTTTTCCATTTGGTCCGAATGTTTCTTTGGTCGAAGACAATGTGGAAATGGAACACGATACTCGGTAGGCGGGTCTACTCGAGTAGAAGAAGAATTTTGATTGGCATTCGATTCAACGTTTGGCTCCACGTTCTGTTCAGATTCGTTCGTCGTTTTAGAAGTGTCGAGAGAGGTTTCCGGTAAATCGTTTGGGTTAACGACTTGATTATCGATTTGTTTATCGAAACGTAAAGTCGTGATAGCATTCAATTGGGTGACGTTGCTATCTTGAACAACATGGGCTTGATTTGAATTTAAGTTTTGATTTCTGGGATTTGAAATGGGCTGGCTTGGGAATGTACCTCGTTCACGTTCGCTCAAAGACATGGCTAATTGACTCATTTGCATTTCAAGTTTTGCAATCGATTGGTTTGTGTTTTGCATATAGGAGGTCAATAAATTTTGCAAATTGTTGTTTTATTTAAGGCTTTAAGTAGTTGCTTTAGCCAATGTTTCAAGAGTTTTCTCAAGTGAACTTAAACGTTTATCGTCTGGGGGAGGATGAGCAGAATTTGGTTGAAAATTTGATTGTTGCGGTTGATTAATAGACGGACCCGCAAAGTTTGGTTGAAAATGGTTGGGCTGAAAGGGAGGATTCGAAGCATTATTTGGTATGATTGAAAATTGGGATGAATCGTATTAGTGTTGGGATTGTTTTGGTTCCAAGCAAAATTCGGATGATTTCTCCAACCAGGATTGTACGTTGGAGAAAATGGGTCATTTTTGGCTTTATTGAAAGCATTGATTTGTTCGACAGAATTGGGGCACTGATTGGGCATATGTTTAGGATCGTTACATTTATAACACATTGGTTGGGAAGCTTGGTTCATTTGATTTGATGAGAAAACGTTATCGAATTTTTTAATCATTGCGTCGATCTTAGCTTCCAAAGCAAAAGAAGATCCCATCGAGTGTGCACTTGATCGTGAGTAAATTGATTTTTCATTCGAACGTTCCCATTGGGATGATTTTTCGGCGAGGTTTTCAGGAAATTGCCAAGCATCGTCATGATGTTGGGCAAGAAAGTTGCCTTGGCACATTGATTCGAGCATGGTTCGTGAGCTGTTTTCAAGTCCATCGTATAAGATTTGGCAAATCTTCCATTTTTCGAAGTTATGGTGTGGACATTTTATCAAAAGCCCTTTGAATCTTTCAAAATATTTTCCGAATGGTTCTCCCTTGAATTGATGAAAGTTTACAATTTTGTTTCGGATTCTACTCGTTTTTTCCAAGGGGTAGAGCTTTTTTAAGAAAGCTTTTACGAATTCTTCCCATGTTTTAATCGAGTTCGATGGTAAACTGTACAACCGTTTTTCAGCGTAATCCGTAAGAGCGAATGGGATTAATCGAGTTTGATTCCGTCATCGGAAAGTTGTTGGAGTTTAATGGTTGCGCAAACTTGTTCGAATTTAATCAAGAAAATGTAGAGGTCATCATGCTCGAAATTGCCAAATTTCGGAAGTGTGGCAATATGGTTCGACTGAATTTCGAAATGGATACCCACAGGGGCGGGTAACGTGGTGCAAGATGGAATAGAAACTCTATCGGGAAAGATTCTATCCATAAGAGTTCGAGGGGCATTCTCGTTCGCCATTTCGGGACGATCATTTGTTCGAGTTAAACGGTTAGTTGTTGAGTCACGAGTCCAACGATTTCTTGTTGTGCCACAAGTCCAAGTACTCATGCACAAGTGAAATTCGAGAAGAGAAGGAAGTTAGAATCGAGTTCGGAAAATGAAACAAGAGTTGGAAAATGAAGTGAAAAATTGTTTTTTTTTCCATTTTTTTAAAGGAAGAAAAATATTTACCAAGTGAAATTTATTTTTCAAAAGAGAAGATTGACTTTTTTTGTTTTGTTTTTGACTTTTCAAAATAAAATTTATATGTTTTTGTTTTTGTATTTTTTTGTTTTTGAATTTTCAAACTTTCAAATATTTACCAAAAGGAATTTTTTTTATAAAATGGGAATTTGATTTTTTTTATGTTTTTTTTTTAATTTTTAATTTTTTTTTCTTTTGAAAAGATCTTATATTTTTTTTTGGATTTTTGTTTTTGATTGAAAATTTTCAAAGGAAAGGAAAAGGGATTTTTTTTGTTAAAAACGAAGTAAAGTTAAATTTAAAAAAAAATTGGATTTTTGATTTTTTTTGTTTTTATTAAATATGCATGAACTAATGCAAATAAATGAATGCAAAGGACTTAATTACAATTTTTTATCCTTAGTAGCTCCTAACCCAAAATTGTATAATCACACTTTGTCTTAAACCAACAAAAATATTTCTCAGCCAGGTAACGGGCAGGGGTTATCGGTGCACCACGAATCACCGTAGCAATGCAACTGAAGGTTTAAGTACCTTTAGAGGAACAACCACTATAATGTTTATGAATCACCGTAATATTTATAAATTGTTATTACTCTGCCGTAGCCTAGATACCAAGAAATAAAATTGTTCAAAGAAAACAATTGTGAAGATACAATTAAGCCCTAGATGAGCTCGCAACACCCTTAAGTCGAATGTCTAACCTTTATTATTAGTCAAATTCTACGGTGAAATGCAAATTGTGGGCTAAGGAAAGGGTGATGAAATCCCTCACCTTATGTGAATTGGGGTATTGCCCTTAGAAAATAAAACAAGATGAGATGAATGCAAAACAAAAATTAAACGTGAATTTACAATGCAACTAAAATGAAGTTTGTTTTTGGATTTTGAAATTTTCTTTTTTTTAATATATATAAATGTAAATGCAAACAATCAACAATGCAAAGCAAATAAAAACAAGAGATAGAGGTACGATACCAGAGCATACAAAATTTATTAGCAATTTTTTATAAGTAAGCAAAGAAATTTATGTTTAGCAAGCACTTTTGCTACCTGCAACTTGAAAATTAAAAACAAGATATATATATATATACAGTTTTTTTTATCAAGGAAGAAACTAAAACAATGGAAAAAAATCAATACAAATGAAGAAATAAACAAAACAAAAGAAAAAACTTACTTGTTTATTTTTTAAATGTACAAAACCAAAAACAAGTAGATCTATAACAAACTCACAACACCATCATAAACTAAAGCAATTTCTCTTCTTTTTTTGGAATCTTTTTTTAATAAAGTTTTAGAAAGAAAACAACACAAAATGAAACAAACTAAACTAGTTCTCTCTCTCTCTCTCTTTTAAAAATAAAATAAAATGAAATCACTCAATCAATTTCACTTAAATAAAAATAAAGTAAACCCGGCCCATGTAAACAAGAGATACAACAACATTTCTTTAATTAAGTTCACAAATTAAAACCAAAATAACAACCACTGTTCTCAAAACTTCAAAAGAAATTATCTCTAAATTGCAATTCAATTCGATGCAAGCCAAAATTCACAAATCTCTTGCCAATTCCCAAATCAAAATTCGATGCAGCAATTAAAAACTTGTTCGCGTTTGTTGATAGTTGGGTTGATTATGAGAAGTTGTTCCAATTGCATAAGTTCGTGTGTAGTTGTCGATGGTTCAAGGGCAGAGGTGATGTTCTGGAAGTTGTCAGAGGTGGTTTTGGTTTGAGGCAAATTTGAGGGGAATGTTGATAGTTTCTACCGTAATTTTTTTTCTTGAGAATGTTGGTTGATTTGGTTACAAAAGTGGCTGTTGCTTGTGTATTTGTTACGGCCAAGTGATTTGTGTGGATGTACGCAGTGGAGTTCGATTGGGTGATGATGTTAGTGGTTGAAAGGAAGCTGTGGGAAGTTTGAGCAGATGGTTGCAGTGGAGTTATTTTTGGTGGTTGATTGAGTGGTCAGTTGCAATGCAGGTATATGAATGGTTTCAAAGAATGGTGGTTTGTTGAATGAAGGAGGTTGCTTTGGTGTTGTACATAGTGTTGTCGAGTTGAGGCAAGCAGATGGTGGTGATGGCTGTTGCGTGATGCAGAGGTTCGACAGAGACTATTGCTCTGGTGGTTATTGTTTTTTATTGTGGAGGTAGATTAAATTGTATGTGAGTGTAATGAAGGGAAGCTTTATACTGAAGCAGTTGAAGGCAGTGAAGAAGATAAGAGGTGAAAATTGGTCGGGGTGGTTGATAGGTTGAGTAGAGACAGAGGAATTATATGGTCAGAAGTGTAGTCAGTTTTGTGTGGTTGGGGTAGCTGCTGTCAGTGGTAAGGAGTGTATTGTTGGAAGATGACAGCAGTGGGTAAGGTGTAGTGGATGTAAGAAGATGTGAAGAGGCACTATGCAGGGTTATGTGATGGTGAATTTGAGTAGTTGAAGACTGTGCAGAGAGTATGTCAGTAGTAATGCTTGGAGTTGATGAATATTGGTGAAGAGGAGTTGCAAGCAATATTGTAATGTGATGTGAATGTCGAAGCAGAGGTGGCAATGTTGTGGTAGCTGTTTTCGTGGAAGTTGTGAAGGAAAGTTGGTGGTATATATGTTGTATGGATGTAGAGGTACTGGGTGGATGCAGGGAAGTAAAGTGGTTAACTGCTGTAGTGCAGTGGGAAGTGCAGCGGTCTGTTGCGGTGATGATTGAGGCAAGGCGGCAAGTGGCTACTGATGAAGTTCGGTAGGAGGATGGTGTTTGAAGTAGTGGATGTTGTTGGTTGTGGGTTGTATCTGTTTTGAGATGAGATGGAGTGGTTGTGGCAAGTCTATTCACTTATGAAGTGGTAATGATGTGGTAAGTGTCTGGTCAAGTGTAGTGAGAAGGCAGGAAGAACAGCAGGGTAGTAGTGCAAAAGTTTGGAGGTTGTCTGGTAGCAGTTGCAAGGGGGATTGTTGCAGAAACAGTGACAGAGGGGGGAAATGCACAGAACAGATCTGGCAATCAAGTTTGTAAAAGGAAATTGAGATGTAAGTTGAATTGAATATTGTAATTGAAAATTGAAATGTAAATTGAGAAATGCAATAAAAAAAATTCAAATGAAATTGTGTATATGTTTTTTTTAATGTATATGTAAATGCAACTAGAAAACAAGAAACACGATCAAAATGCAAGTAACAAAATCAAACAACACACACAATTTTTTTTTAAATGCAAACAAACACACAAAATAAAAACACAAATAAGATCACACAAAAATAATCCATAGAATAGAAAATCAAAATCAAAAAAAAATCCTGGGCAATGGCGCCAAAAACTTGTTTAACGACGAATTTTCTATCGGTTTAGAAAACCGTCGATAAATTTCAAATTAAAATAACCTCAAGCGCACGGCGTACAAAAGTTAGTACATGGTGAGTATGGGTCGATCCGTAGGGAATTATTAGATTTTAAAATTTTATAATCAAACAAATTAAACCAAAAGTGGAGATTGTTTCGAAAACTAGAAAGCTAAGTAAATGTTGAGATTAAAAACTATGTGATTAAAATTCAATTTAGAGGCAAATCCACTTTCTTATATTTTTCACATAAATCAACATAAAATCAAATGATGTTCTCTTTTTAATCTAAGTAGGATTAGTGATGTATTTATCATAAGCATGGCCTATTTGAGTTATTAATTAACACAAATCAAACCATCAAACTATAATACTACTCTAGTCCTACTTTTCATATCTCATGAAACATGGCATAGAAAATGAAACCAAAATCTAGTTTAAGCATGAACTATTTACTATTAATTAGTAACATAGATCATCAAATTTTGATTAAAACTTCACTTCATTACCATGATCGTATTTGGATGAAGAGGCAATTTGTGATTAATGAAATAAGCATTGCCTATTTTTTATGAACAAAGTAGGCTATCAAATTCAACATAAAACACAAACAAACATAAACATCCATTTTCTCATAAAGCACAAAAGAGATCATACATAGAAAATTTATGTTGAATCTACATGATAAAAGAAAGCTTCATTACCCCTAAATTGTAGGGGTTTAGCCTCTCATTTGTGTTATCATTTCAACACATAGAGATTTCAACATTGAAAATAAAATAAAGTAGAGAATAAACAAAGAAAAAGAAGATTAACTACTAGAAGGAAATGAACTAAACTAGTGCATAAATGTAAATCTAAACTATGAACATGAAATGAAAGAGAGCATAAGAATAAAAATGAGCATAAAAGTAAAGAAAAAAAAAAGTAGAAAAGAGAAGAGAAAGAGGCTAGGAAGCCATTTTTATTTCATGAAACATAGAGCTTGCAACTTGCATTTCTAATTTCAAAGAGTAGAAGATCCTTTACATGTACATAAGAGGCCTATTTATACATGCATAAAACCCTAATTCAATTTTTAGGGTGCTTTCCAAAATGCCCTTTAGGAAGTGTGGCCACCAAGTAACCATTAGCCACTAATTAATCCATCATTAAATATGCATGAAGCTTTAACCTCCACTTAGTTGTCCATTAGCTTCTAATTGTAGATTTAGGTAAGTGGGTGGGATCTTCCATGATCATGAGCTTGAATTATTTCCCTCTTCATTCCTTTGTATTCATTTGTGCATGCATGTATCTTCATAAAAGCCTCTTCCATATGCATTCAAATTCCTATAAAATCATAAGAAATGTCCAAGTAAAAATTCTCAAATTGACACATTCACAAAAATGATCATTTTTCCCCTGAATGAAGATGAATATATGATGATTTGAAAATAATTGAATTTTTGTTTTAAACATGTTAAAATGCCCAAAAATGACATTTATTTAAATAAAAATAGATAAAATATGGATGTAAATATATGCACATTTACGTGCACATCAATATGCATATATGCACACACACATGCTAATTAATTAACTTTTAATTTATTTATTTAATAAATACTTTTATTTAGTTAAATAATTTAATTAAATTTAATCTAAAGTTTAATATTATTCATCTTAAACAAATTAAAGAAAAATATATGTTATATCAACTATAGTTACATACACATATCACTATATATGTATACGTTTACATGAATTAACATTTAATTAGTTTATTTATCAAACAAATTATTTATTCAATTAAAAAAATTAGTTATATATTTTTAATAAATTCAAATTTTATATTTATAGTTTACCTTAAAAAATTTAAGATAAATACATATATAAATATATCATTATATATGTTTATTTAATTAATCAACCTTTAATTAATTAATTATTTTATTTAATTAATTAGATATTAAATACTTTCATAAATATTAAATTTAAATTCATGACCATTTTGAAAAATATTTTACAATTGTTATAAAATTTCATTTTATATTTTTAAATTTAACTTTTAAATTTAAAAATATTTTAAATTTTCAAACGGAATTTTGATAATCAGCCCAATGCCTAAATAACTTTAGGCTAATCATCCGGGCCAACCTTCTGGACTTCTCCACCCATTGGGCCAAGCCAGTAGTTAAGGAGGGGAGAATACTTGATTATTCAACCCCAAGCCTAGACACTATTATTTTAGACACCCATAGGGTAAGTAAGTCTTATTAGTTGGCCCTAAATGTTGACTAAATAGACCGCATACACCATTTAGACTCTAATACCACTAAAGGAACCCGATCCATTTCACAGTTGGTGAAATGAGTAAATTTCAAAAAAAATCCCAGTTTGGATCGTAGTAGGCTTATGAATTTTAATTGGTGCGACTAAATCCAATCTAGCTATTTTTAATAAAATCATATTTTATTAATATTATCTTATTCTTATTGATTAAATCTATGTTAATTAAATATGAAATTTGAAAGGGTATGAATATATCAAATATATTCATATTTTAAAAGGATATGATAAACATGTGAAACATATAGTGAGAGTAATTGTTCGGTGTTCAAGGTTGATAATAAACATGAAATTATATCTAGATATAATCACATCAAGGTCTAAAAGGAAGGAGATAAAAGGGGAACCATTGATTCATTCCACCTTTCTTCTTTTTCAAACATTTAACTAATATTACACCTAATCAATATACAAGGGATGATATGTTACAACTATATATTTAAAATAATAAAATAATAAACAATAACATGATCAATATATATAGGTGTTGATATTGGGATTTATATCTATCATGTATATATTCTCTATTTATATATGCATATATTATTACTTTAATTTTAAATTGATCAACAAAAAATAAATTTATAGAAAAACCGTTTCTAAAACACACCTTAACAATATAAAATATAAATATAAATGTTTAAATCACACACCGTGAGGGCCCGGGTCCCACGATCAAAATATCAGAGGGAGTATACCATCTGATAACTCGGACACAAAAGGAGCGATCTCTTGTATACACTACTTTAGATCAACACAGATGTGTTTCAATACCTGAATACATCTAAAATAATATGTATCTCTTCTTGACACAAGGCAATGTACACGAGTTATAGACTTAAATAATATAAGATTAGAGACATAAATGAAAATTTCCTAATTAACAGAATCAAAGTGAATAAAAATGATAAATTTTATATCATATTAATTTAATACATCATCTCATATATATACAACTCATCACATCATATTGACCAATACAACGACAATTTAATACAAGTACAAACAGAGAACTTATTCGTCATCGTCATCTGCTCCAATTCCATATCGCAGCCCACAAAGCACATACGGTCATAATATTGACCTATAGAACAACCTCGGTCTGACCCGAGGAGTTGTCACAAAACAAAACCTCGAGTCAGGATGGACATCTAGCTGTGAGTATAATCATGTAATAGAATATAAATGAATATGTCGTGTCGGGTTCTATGGGGCATATAAGTTACACATAGGGTCACACATGCCTAGCAAATTACTCAATCCCAATTTTCATGAATCGGTTATAACACACATTTCGTGGAACTATTCAATATAATATACAAAATTGCAATTCTAATCAACCAGGATATCATAGCGTATCATTTTACTTATGAATTGCCTTATGTTGTGTAAATTCAAATTAATATTTGAAAAACAATCATTTTCCAAGTTAAACGACATTTATACTAATACTTATGAGAAGGCTTAAATCATCTTCCTGTCCTATGAATCCAAGATGATTGCATGCTGATAAATCTCTTATGTGGATTTATCCTCTACATGGACTAATCTCCCCCGGCAGGTCATCTCGGTATATTTCACCTGTACACTTTCGGTCAGTTGTGATGTGCACTTCACACTATCCCTTTTTTGTTGTGCCCTTCAGGTATCTGGAGGCATGATAAATCTTAATGGTGTCGTAGTCCACTACATCATATCAACATCAGTGGAGCTACTTCTCTTCATTTGCACTACGTCACCGAAAATCTTTATTATCCTTAATAGCTTTATATGTCCGGGCAACAGATCGTTTGGACAAAGTGATGAGAGACAAGGTCGTCACGATTTGGGTTGTGACCCTTGAAAAGTTCGTTAGGATGGATATTAGCAATCTAGTAGTCAAATCCTATGCTGAACTCAAGAAATGTTAAATTTATTACTTTTAAGTCATTTGGTCATCCCAATCGACATTCATTCCTACAATGTCATTTTGAACCCATCATATAGCCCATTGAATCAGTCATGTTCATGTAGTATAGTTTAACTTGCACATAACATCATTATTTATACCATAAACAATTTTAAACACGACATTAAATATTAATAATCGGGCTAAAATAAAGTAATCAATTTGAAATGATGGAAGTTCAGACTAAATAAACATGTACAATATCCTCCATACAAGCATATAACCATACAAGTTAAGTTAATTTAAATTATTTAAATATGATTTATTCTTGAACTTAAATCATAACATATAGTTATAACTCGAGTATACTTGCAATACAGTCAATATAATATTTCAATCATTAACATCCACATATTATCCTTATCATATACTCTCATATATTCAAGAAATCAGACAATTTTTCAAATTAAATTTTGTGTAGTGCATGGTGTGTCATCGTGCATGTGCACATAATTTTTTCCTAACAAATGAAGTTAGTTTAATATAAACATATATATATATATATATTATTATATATTTTATTTCTATATTTTTTCTCGCGCACTTGTGCAAAAACATATGCACCATCCTTTCTTTCTCATGTGCATTGTACATGCACATGACCCTTATTTTTTATTTCTTTCGCTTTTCTTAATTCTTTGATTCCCTTCTCCGTGCATGGTTTCATGAACACTTCTCTTTTCTTTCAATTTTTTTCATTTTTTTCATATATTTTTTTCATGTGCTGGAGACCTGCAAGCACGCACGCCACCTAAACTTACCGCCTCCGATCATCTTGGACCCGCCGCGACTCCATCATCAGCTATGCTACCTCCTAACACATTGCCAGCAGCCAACTCGCCTCTTATTTCTTTCTGTGTATACTAGTTTCCTATTTCCTTGTTAGTTGTTTGTCCATGGCTCTGCAACCTCAAGCCATCAGCGACCGAACCAAACACATCGTTGCATTCTGCTATGCAATATGATCCTAACGGTAACATGTGCACCAAACTGAGCACATCCATTCATAATACGAATGCTGACATGATGGTGTTCATCATGGACTTCGAAAATAAGGTGAAAGCTAGTCGATTTGTTTATATCACTTTCCTTTACAATTTCTCTTTTGGTTGTATGCTCAAATTGATATTAGATTTTGATTTATAAAGGATTGAAGTTTTGAAGAGAAATGTGTATATATTTGTGGACACTTTTTCTTTCTTTTCAAAAGGCTTATTCTAGTTATGCGTGCCTACTAGGCTACTACATGCAAGTTTATATATATTTAATCAAATGTACATGAATATTAAAGTTACATGAGCGTTTTACAGGAATGCCTATGTTCATTCATGTGCACATATTAATCACATTTTGGTTGCCAGTCAATTGTTTAGACACAAGTAATGAAGGATGTGGACACTAAAGCTATACATACACACTACATATGTTTTAATATTTCGGTTATTGTTCATTCTAGTGAAATATATAACTGAAACAAAGAATAATTACTAAAAATACATATGTTTTGGTAGATGATATACTCACCGACAGCGTTTACAAGCCATGAAGTGGACTGTTTAATAATACAAATTTAACTTTAGCAAGGTAAGCAAGGGGCGAAGAAGTATACTTACTACTGAAACATAAAGGAGAGGCAGCGAACTAAATAGTTACATGCAAAAATAAATAATTAACAAAAGAAAATTATACTCATTGATGATATTCGATGAAGATGAAGATGGATAGGGTATGAAATAGTCTGTGTCTGCTTGTATAGAATGATCTTTGCATAAAAAGAATTTTACGCACCTTAAATAAGTTTACACCCTTAACCGCGTTATTACCCTACCGCGATTCGATCTCCGATTAAAACTCCGTTCAAGGCGTCCTGGTTCAAATTTTAATTTATATCTATAAGGATTTTTCATTTACTAAAATATCACTTTTCAATTTTCAACAATTATAATATAACTGTTTTATTTTCAAAATAAATTTCAAATTTTCACAAATATTATTTATTTTTCCAAAATAATTTTTCAAACAACACTTGGATTTTATTAATGTAATTCAAATTTCAAATTTGAATTTTAAACTAATATTCTTTTTTTTATTAAATAAATCCAAAAATTCAATTTATTGAATTAAATTCAATATAATACCCAAAATAAAATTTTATTTTATTTTATTTTAACTTGGGAACAAGATGTTACACAAACACACAGATATATATATATATATATATATATATACATATATGTTTGTTTGTACGTACATATCTGTATATATAATGATTAAGACAAAATAATTTCAGTTGATTAAAAAATAAACATCTAAAATACATTAAATCCTTTTCATGTATTTGTAAATACACACACACATATTTATATATATAATATGTATACATATAAAGTTTCAGCCCAAAATTAATTTTTTTTTAAATAGTCAGAATATTATAAAACCAAAATTACATACATCAAATCAAACAAGATATCAATAATCTCTATATTTTAGGATTGATTAAAAATTCAGACAAAAGCATTTAAATAATTAAACTGTATAATATATTTAGAATGTTATTATTGGTAATTTGAAAACATAGATTCATAGCCTTAAACATGTTTTATGCATATATAAATTTTGGTTTTAATTTGCCAAGTTGAAAGACATCAAATCATTTAACAAATTGTTGAAATTATATTACTAATCCTAAATATGATGAGGCGATAATATTTGCATATAAAATTCTGATAAGTGTATTACATTTAAGAAAACAAATTAAATATAGAATATACCCTTTAAGTCTAGCCAATAAGTGACACTTGATTTGAAAATCCCTTCTTAAATTCTTGAATCCACACCCAACTTTATAGGAGAAGGATGAACCGTGTTGTATAATTTTATTTGCTTTAATTTTGGGAAAAGAAGGGCAAATATTTGACCATGGAAGGGTAGGGAGGCTAGCCTTGAGAGAACGAGGGAGGAAAAAGAGAAAAGAAAGAATTCAAATGGGAGAACACTAGAGGATTTGTTTTAATGAAGGGAATGAAACATTTCATATCCTATCTATTAAAACTTCCCTATTTATCCCATTTAATTTTCGATCAATCCAAACATTAACCTCATTTTATCATAGTCTCCTATGCTTTCCCGTCTGTGACCAAAATTTTGAGAGAAAAAACCCATTTAAGTAATTATCTCTATTTAAAGCCCTATCAAAAAGTATACGGATAATGTATATCGGTACGCGTAAATATAACTTTTATATACGCATTCAAATAATTACTAACAATCCAAAAACAACAAATAAATTAATAATAATAAGTATTTCTCAAATATTAATTATTTTAGTTAATTTAGAATATTTTATAAACGAAATAAATCGTGTGGTGCTTCGGAGAATTCACAATTGAGGTTGTGAGACTTAGAGGCGTGAATCCGATTAGGGATTAATTTTAAACAATTCAGATGTTAATGTTCAAATTTCACCTCTGCTAGTGGTATGACTATTTGGTCAAATTCATCGCTTATAGATATTTTTGGTAAAATCTAATCTTACGTTTTCTTAAGCAGTACCTTTTGGTAACAATAATATACACATGTTCTCTTCATCAAAACGATATCACTTTGTGATATATGGTTGATAGTAAAATTTCTAATATTATACACATTCAACTTATTTAGTTCATAAACAAAGTCCTTGGTTCAATAATAACATTTAGTATTAACCATACTACTCCAACCAGAGATTTTTCTTTGAGTTGACTAAAGTTAATCTTGATACTAACCTCATACAACCAAGGAAAAGAATTCTCTATTGAGTAATGTTTAACTCCCAATGCTTCAACTCATACCCAACTATAGTTGCTCAATAGATCGTCGTGCCATGATTTAACTATGATCAAAGTGAAGTATTCACATTGAAGTTCCACGGTATTCTCAATCGAGGGAACTATGTAGCATCGCCACACTGAGATCCCCTGCTTGACCTAGTTGCAATCAATCAACAGGAAACTTTTGCATGATTCGTTCCATAATTATCCAATAACAACAAGTACATAAGCCCTTGATGTCCCCAATTGTTGGAACTGGGCCACAATGTAGCGGGGTAAATGGGTAGATTTTCAAAAAAGTTATTTCGTTTGGATCTTTATTGGGCCTATGAAATCTAAATTTATTTTTCTCTTATCAAAATTTTGTTTTAAATAAAATCAATATTTTATTTAATTTATAGATAGGTTTTATTTATTGTTATTTAGTATTATATATTATAATATGTGTATCATATATATGTGTGTGTGTGTGTGAGCACGCGCAAGTGCAAATATAATTAGGTGCATATAGTTTAACATGCACGTACATAGATGCTGGGATTTACACTTCAACGGACATGCTAGTCTCTCTATATGCATAAATTATGTCAATTTATATATGTATATGAAAAGTATGTATGTATACATATAGTACCATATGTTATAAATAATAGTTGCAAAGTGTAGAATATTATAAAATGGTACATATATGTATTTATACATTAAATAAAGATTATTTGATTTAATAAATATAATTGTAAATATTGAATGTATTTTAAAACAACTTTAAGTTTATCGTAATAAATTAATTTTAATATTTATATATTTATACATATATACACTTAAATGTATTTTGAAATTTATATAATATTTTTAATATACGTATATATATTTATTAAATAATATTTAAATGTTATATATATGACATAAATAAATACATATATATATACAATAAAAAATAAAAATTGCTTTTTTTAATACAAGGCTATGTAAAAAAAATATTTCTTAAAATTAATTTTTTGTATGAAAATTATAAATAAAATTAAAAATTAACGTAAAAACCAAAAACGACTTTTAAAATTTTACACTTTGTATTACAGTAATAAAGTTATATGTAATAGAATTTTAAATGCATCTATTTCAAATACATATTTGTATATATATATATATTTAACCAATGTATTTATATATTTAAATATTCGAAATAATATTATATATAAATAAATAAATTTATTTATTTATTACTTTCGAACACTACAAATATTTATATGTAAATATTTACGAAATAAAACATGCATTATGTTTTATTTATATTATATCCATTATCCATTTATTAAAATAATTTAATTATATATATACATACAAAATTCGAAATTATAATATTTTTTTATAAATCTGGCCGTGAGCCATATGACAAAAAAATTAGGCAAACATATATACATATATGACCATCGTATTTGACAGCACTGAAAAATACAGATTTGTGATATTGGATTCCTAACTAAAGCATATATGAAATTATAGCTAATATAATCAATATATATATACACGTGTGTATGTGTGTATATAAGAGAAGATACCTCTGCCTCATGCCTGGAAGATACATGCTGAAACGAAGTATCTGAACTCCTTGAATTTAATCTTGTATCCAGAAGTTGCAAGCTCTCGAACACAACTACCACCGACATTCGAATGGACTTTAATTTGGTGTTTAAAATGCTTGAATGATTAGAGAAAGAGGTTGGAGATTTTTGGCCAGAAATATGATGGAGGAGGAGGCTAAAAAAGATCAAGCAAAAATGAGGGTTAAGGGGATTAAATAAAGGAGATCTAAAAGAGTAAAAACTGGATCTAAGTCCCTTTATTTCTCTTACTATTTCTCCCTTTCTTTTAATTCAATCTTCCCTTCACCACGTTAAACATGGCCGGCCTAACCATTCTCCATAATTTCCAAAATTGCAAGCCTTATATGGACCTCAAAACCATTTCACGCTCGAACAGTATTTGACACATTGAAATATATTTATAGCTATTACATATACACACATTCAATATTGATCAATAAACATCAAATAAATTTTATAATTAATATTTCATAAATATTAATTGATTTAATAATTAATAACAATTATAATTAAATTAAATCGATTGGGTGGTAACAGGATTATTCAACGTTATGGTTGTGTGACTCTTAGGTGTAAATTTGGTCAGCAATTAATATCGAACAATTCAAATTTTGACGTTCACACGTTACTTAGCAAGTGGTCTGACATTATAGCCAAATTTATAGCTTACTTGGCATCAGTAAAATCCAATTTTACATTATTAAGAATTATTCGGTAGTAACAATTATTTATACCAATTCTCTTCATCAAAACTATATCACTTAGGACTTATGGAATTTGGTAACGGTCAAAATTCCAATATTGTCCATATTCAATTTTATAGTCCAAATACAAAGTCCTTGGTTCAATAATAATTATTATTATTAACTGAACTGCTCTAGCTAGAGACTTTGACTTTGAGTTAACTTCAATTGAATTACTAACCTCATATAACCGAGGAGACAAATCCTCTCTTGAATAGTGTTTCACCTCCAATGTTTCCGCTCGACCCAACTATAGTTGTTCGGTAGACGTCGTGCCATTATTTTACTATAATCAAGGCGGATTTTCCACATTGCAGCCCGATAGTATTCTCAAGTCGAGGGAATTGTGTGTTATTGTTACATCGATATTTTCTGTTTGACCTTAGTTATATTAACCAACAGAAAACTTTCGAGTGAGTCATTCCATAGTTCCAATAACTATCAGTATGTAACCCCTTGATGCCCCAAGCAGCCATGAGTAATACATTACTTAACATTTGGAGATTGTTACGTACTCTAGTCTCAATGGATGTATCGATATTCGGTCTCTATACATCTTGACTAGAAATATTTAAAATGGTATTTTTAATTTCTTTATGGTAAATTACTCATGATTACAACACATTGTAATAATTATCACCACAAAACATACCATTTATGGATATCTATTAAATATATTGTTATCCCACCTTTTGACAAGGTAGTATACAGACAAACCCGACAAGTCAGACTTTGAAGTTATCGAGGCAAGAAGCCCAAAGAGATAGTCTAGGAGTCCAAAAAACAAGTGCAGACAGAGTCGCAGGACAAAAGCTAAAACAACTCGAGACAACAAGAAAATGGGATCCCCTAAGTTGGGGATCGGTACAGACTCCCACTTGGGGATCGGTACTGTTTGCGCCAAAAATGGTCACAAACCCCAAATATCGTGAAAGCACCAAGTTATGAATGTAGATCAGCAATATTCCAAACAAATCACAGATCTAAGAAAACGATAAACAGCAAATCCAGAAATAATGAATAGAAACACGCAATTTATAGTGGTTCGGCTATCTCCGGCCTACGTCCACTTCAAGATTTTATCTTTTATTGATTATCCTTGCTGGTTACAGGTGATTACAGCAGTTACAATGAAGAATTTCGAGTACAACAGCAATGAAAAGAAGTAGAAGTGAATCCGGCAGAGTCTGGACGTTGGATCGCAAAAAGATCCCTTTTCTGTAGGCTTCAGGGGGCTATTTATAGGCGTAGGAGGCTGAGATCGCGCCCAAACTTCGGGAGACTTCTTCTGGCATGTGAGGGGGCCCACGCGACCGACCCCACCAAGTTTCGACTCGATCTGCGATCGATACAAAGCAATTTCGTATCCATCAAGAAATGATCCAATTGAGCTGAAACTTGGCAGGATTGTTCTTTACCTTGCACGCAAGCTCCTGTGAAAATTTCGTTGCATTTGGATCAGCGGTTTGGGAGATATGATCGATACGGAATTGTATTTTCCGTAGCTTGCTGCCTTCGAATCCATTGGTTCGAATCCGTCCTCCTCGACTCAATAGAGGCATGTGAACATGTGATGACGTGGCGCGAGCGATCCATCTTGTGCGCCGAGTTGAATGCTTCTTCCCTGGATTCGTGGATATTCTTCATTCGCATCCGCATTTCATGCCTATTCATATTCATAACATGGTATGCTTGCACCCATCGATTCGTGTCCTTCTTCGTGCCGATCCCAGAAGTACATTTCCTACCTATTCCATATGTGTTGATCGATACGAAGTGAACAGGGGAGGGTACGATACGAAGTGGTCATGAAGAGAGAATGGACACGAATCTTACCCTTGGGATGGATACGAACGAGACCTTACCTGATCGATACGAAAAAGGCTTTGCCTGGTGGATACGAACAAAGCTTTACCTGTTTACTTACCTGATCGATGCGAAATTACTGAGTCAAGTCCATGCCGATCGATACGAATGCCATCGATGCGAACCTGAACCAACCAATATGAACAAGATGCTGCTCCATGGATACGAACAGCCGAGCACGCGTGAACTGCTGATCGATACGAACCTGATGAAGTCGAACCGCGCCACACTCGATGGATACGAACAGTGTATTCTTCCTATCTTGTATCGATTGTATCTCATTCATATGAACTCCGATTAACCTGAGATTTGAAACACAGCCTCTCCTAATCCTCATCATCGTCTCCAATCGATTCCGTCCTAATCGGGGCTCGGCCAAATTTTGATGATATCGATTGCAGCCCTGTTTCCAATCGATCTCCAATCCTGATATCCATCATTTCTCGCCAATCTGTTGATATTCCAGCCTTGACCAATGGGTGGGATAACAGGTACCAACTCCCAAATATGCTTTGGGTGGACTCCATTTCTACCTACATGCATAGCTTGATGCCAAAGCCTATTTCTAAAGTCGATTTGTTGATTCGATGCAATTCTCCAACGATCTCCATGGACGCTTGAAACTACAACTTTGTTCTATCAGAACTCCATCATTTGAACACGAAAACAAGCTAATATTGGTGCAAACAACTATGTATTCTTGAATCTTACTACTAGACAATCCGAGGTCAGGGGTTGAAGACTCCAAGAATGAAAAATTTGAAGAACGATACCGACTCCCACTTGGGGATCGGTATCGACTCCCAGCTCTTGCTAAGGTGGTGCCTATTATTTTGGGAGAATGAGTCTAAATCCGATACAGTGGCTTGGAGATATTTTTGAGCGAGACTTTAGCTCCCTAACTCTATAAATAGAGGGGTAGGGCTCATTTTTGAGGATCTTTTGGCTCTATCTCTTCTCCACTCTATATTCTTGTAACTTTGAAAATTTAAGCGTGGGAGTTGTAACGAGTCCTATGAACTTTTTCCCCCAAGTCAGAAATAAGCAATAAAATCAATAAGTGGACGTAGGCCAGAGTTTGCCGAACCACTATAAAACTTTGTGTGTTCTTTTCTTACCTGTTTTACTTTACTTTCTTTACTTTTATTCTTTACTACATTCATTTGGGTGTTCGGGCCATTTTAATTGTAAACATTTTGGCATGCCAGGTAGGGGGCACACCTGAACTTGGTGATATAAGAGGTTGGATATTGAAGATGGTTAGACAATCAATTAGGAAGGTTATGACCATTGGAAATCAACAAGGGGCAGCCAGGAGGCATCCTCAGGATCTCACTCTCCATCGATCTATATAACCAAGGGTGAAATGGAAACTATGATAAATGGATTACAGGTAAGGATGATAGCATGATAGGAAGAGATGATGGAGAACTTCAGAAGGATAGGACAAACAGGAATAGCCGGAGTCGCTGTAACTCGGAATTAGAGACCAGAAGCTGGAGCACTAATAACTGGAAATGGGGCAGAATAGCCTAGGATGAACACCGAGCCAAATTTGGGGATCAATATCGACCCCCGAGCATGAGTCAATACCGACCCCCAAGAACTCGGAGGCATGGGTCGTCTTGCCTTAGGAAGGAATGATACACTTCCGGGAATTGATGCGGAGCATCTGAATGAGGATCAAAATGCAGGAAATCAACCGAAGGAGTACGTACCGGAATTCCCCGCGAAGTCGAGGGCAAGCTGGAAATGCAAACTTCGGAGTTCCTTTGGATGACAAAATTAGGCTTGCTAAGATGGTAATGCAAGTTATGTAGGGTGGATTTTCCAATCAGAATATAGAAGATGTGAATAGAAGTTTGTTTACTCCGAACATCCGATATGCACGGAATACACCAGAATTCAAACTTCCAACATTAGAGACATATGATGGAACGTTAGACCCTACAGTTCATTTGATGAGGTACATCCGGGACATGGAGATGTGGGGGCATCTGAGGAAGTCATGGGATGATGCTTCCCTTTATATCTTATAGGTTTGGCAGCACAATGGTTTAGGCAGTTGGAAAATGGTTCCATTAGTACGTAGGCCGAGTTGGTGAATAGATTTGTGAAGTAATTTCGGGTACATATCTCATGATCCAAGAATGTAATAACATTGGAAAGCATGAAGCAGAGGGCTGGAGAGACCCTCAGGAGTTTTCTGACAAGATTCAATGCGACGGTGGCTGCGGTGGATAAACCGGATCCTTCAATGATTTTGATGGCAGCAGTTTTGGAAATAGCCACGAAGACTAATTTTAAAATTGCTTTGGAACGAGATCCACCAATGGCTCTCGCATAATTTTATCATGAGACTGAAAGGTTTTTGGGGCAGGAGGATGCTGAAACTGACAAGGAAGAAGTTAATGTTATGGATGGCAGAGGACCATCCGGAACAGGATCTAGCAAGGATAAAGGAAAGTGAAAGACACACGATAGCTTTGAAAGATCAAAGCGACAGAGGAGAGAACCAAGATTCACTTCTTACACTGATTTAAATGAGACCCCGGAGTGGATTTATCAAGATACTAGGGGACAAATCCCCTATCGGAGGCCGGCAAGGAGAGTGCCAACAGACAATAACAACAAATCAGGAAAATACTGTCTGTTCCATGAGCTGGATGGGAACAGTATGAGTTACTATAGGCATTTGCAAGATCTGACAGAGGAATATGTTAGAGATAACTATTTACAATAGTATGTTAGAAATCTAACTGCAGTGATGGAATGGGAACAACCATCAATCGCAGTAAATGAAAACGGCCCTAGATCAGGGGCAAGGCTGGTCATCTCTTGATCCGATGGCAGGGAATCAGGTTCAGTCTCGCACTCTAGTTTCCTTTTTTAATAAATCACGCAATAATGCTGTCTAGACACTTACTCATGCATGGGATCTTGAACAGGCTCTAGGGACGCTCTGAGCTGGATGCTAGACTGTAACACCCGGAGAGGCAATCATCTTGATATTAGACTTTGTGTTTTTATATTTGAACTTGATTTTGTTAGATGAACCTTTGATTATGAAACCCACTTGAATGTGAAAACTCACATTAGTCGCTTTAAGTCCTTTTCGGAGAGATAGGACCATAATGCAAGAAGTAAGTCCTCTCACTGGAGAGTGAGCGGATTGGCTTACTCGTCGTCGAGTCCCATCGCCGAAGAGCGAGCGGATTGGGTTGGGCAAGGGCCTGAGCCAGCCATCAGCCTCAAATGGGTATGAATTTAAATATTGACCTCGAACAGTCATCCTCCACGAACGGTTATCGGTCCCGAACGACCACCATCTGCCTCGAACGGTCATCCACCGCGAATGGCTATAGGTCTCGAACGACCACCATCCGCCTCGAACGGCTATATCGACCTCGAACGGTCATCCATTGCGAACGAATATTGGTCCCGAATGAACACCTCAAATGGCTATATCGACCTCGAACGGTAACCCGCCTAAGATGGCTATATTAGTCCCGAATGACCATCATCCGCCTTGAACGGCTATCAGGCTTGAACGACCAAGGATTTGATAATCGGTCTAGAATGACCACAACTTTGATTATCAACCTTAATGGCTACGGATTTAACTTTCCACCCTAAGCGGTCACGAAAGTGATCGCTAATCCAGAAAGATCGTGCATTAACTAAATATAAAGCGATCCGAAGAGATCGAACTCGAGACTGAAAACAAACTTGATGTTGATAAAAAGGACTTGAACGCCTTATAATTGGAATAGAATTGAAAAATCCCAGATGAACACGAGATAAATTTTGATATGTAATAACTCTAAATGAAGTCAGAGAGATAATGATGTAAATCCCAGATGAACATGGGATGTTCTTGATTTGTGATGTATTGACTCAGAATGAAATCGGAATTTTAATAATGTGTAGATTATACTTAGACATAGCTTAGAGTCTTAGGCTGTAACGAGTTTGGAACGACCCATGATTGACAAGAGAATCTAAAGGAACTTAATGATTCAACAGGATTGAAGTAGCTAGAGAGCTCAACAGTCGAAGATAGGCATTACATATGTTCTTAAACAAAGCGCACCTTCCATTCGCAAAGCATGCTTTGGGGGGCAAATGTTATCCGGTCTTTTGACCAGGTAGTATACAAACAAACCCGACAAGTCAGACTTCAAAGTTATCGAGGCAGGAAGCCCAAAGAGATAGCCCAGAGTCCAAAAACCAAGTGCAGAAAGTGTCGCAAGACAAAAGCCAAAAAAACTCGAGACAACAAGACAATGGGATCCCGCAAGTTGGGGATCGGTACCGACTCCCAAATATGACTTGGGTGGACCCCATCTTCTACCTACATGCCTACCTTGATGCCGATAGCCTATTTCCAAAGTCGATTTGTTGATTTAATGCAATTCTTCGTCGATCTCCATCGACGCTTGAAACTACAACTTTATTCTCCCACAACTCCATCATTTGGACTCGGAAACAAGCTAATAATGGTGCAAACAACTATGTGTTCTTGAAGCTTACTACGAGATGATTGAAGGTGAGGGGTTGAAGACTCCAAGAATGACATATTTAGGGATTGGTACTGACTCCCACTTAGGAATCGGCACCAACTCCCAGCTCTTACTGAAGTGGCACTTATTATTTTTGGAGAACGAGTCTAAATCGGGTACAATGGCTTGGAGATATTTTTGAGCGAGATTTTAGCTCCCCACCACTATAAATAGAGGGGTATGGCACATTTTTTAGGATCTTTTAGTTCTATCTCTTTCTACTCTAAATTCTTGTAACTCTAAAAATCTAAGTGTGGGAGTTGTACCAAGTCCTAAGAACTTCCGCCCCCACGTCAGAAATAAGCAATAAATCATTAAGTGGACGTAGGCCAGAGTTTGCCGAACAACTATAAAACTTTATGTGTTCTTTTCTTACATGTTTTACTTTACTTTCTTCACCTTTATTCTCTACTACATTCATTTGGGTGTTTGGGTCATTTCTAGTTCAAGCATATACTTTTAATTAAATTAATTAATTAATTGATATAACATATTATATCAAGTATATAATGTAAAGAAAACACCTTTTATTTCGAACAAGATTGGTTCGAGTTGGATATATGTAACAATTACATAATTTCCTCTAGGGCATACCCTTAACTCTATCAATCTTCTACTTGCACTTAGGGCCAGTTATGGAGTCTCTATCCCAACCCTTCAATCAGTCTGATGAGAACTAATTGAGTTAGACCCTTCGTAAATGGATCTGTTATGTTGTTTTAGTTATCTACTTTGTCAATCAATTCTCTCTGAGGTTGAAAAACTACCGTTATCTTGTGGAACTAGTCGAAGTATGTTTCTCGACTTCTGATTGACTCTTATCATTACATTGTTATCATATAACAATCATGTAGTATTCTTAATACTTTGGAATCACCTCTAGCTCAGTTATAAATTTATGGATTTATATTTATGCATTGCTTTTATCGTGACACTATTCAAGGCGATGTACTTAGCCTTCTCGTTGAACCAGCCACGATGTTTCATTTGGAACATTTCCAACTTGAAGCTTCTTAATTAAAATTTGAACATGAATTTAATATTGACATATTATACTCAATATCACTCATGAAGTTTGAGTTTGTACACTCCTTCATAAGGAGTTCATTATTTCTATAAACAATTCTCTAGTGTTTCTAAATACTGGAGAATACTCTAAACTACCATTTAATGATCTGAATTTGGATTTGATATTTGCATTATGTATCAAATATATAAGCAAAATACGTTATTGTAGACAATACAACGTGCATGATAATTCCTATTGTCAATACATAAGGAATTCATTTTACATGTTCCATATTAAACATTTTAATAAGGTGTCTTTGCATATTGTTTAGGACATTCCCAATATTATTTATACTTATGTTAAAAGATATTACTTACAAATCCAATATCGAGTACTAAACAACCAAACAAGAGCTGATTTTAACATAAGTACTTCGTTAATAATCATCAATATGTTGTTTACTTATATTTCAGAAATATCGATGTATCTTTAATGCTCTTTCTTATGGACACACTCTTCCTCTGCATTTGGATTGAAAATCAAGCTATTTGATATTTCTATCAAAACACTTGTTCAACTTTGATGCTTGTCGAATGATATCTTCATATTCGTTCTTTAATCATATCTGAAAACCCCTAAACTGATATCTCTTCCATTTACTTCGAGACTCTTTGGTTGTTGTGTACAAACAGTCTATTCTAAACATTATTTAGAATTTTCTGTTTCAACACATTTACGTACCAAAACATAAAGTCATATCAAGCGATAATTTTGTGAGTAAAATCCGAATTAACCGAAATACATCTAATGTCGAATCTGTTACACTATTTTCAACAATTAAAATTTACAATATTATTCTTATTAATGTTGCTCGCTATATTCCAACTGCATTAATATATCTCTTGAAGACACATTTGAGGCCGATGGATCATATCCCATTCCGGTACATCTATCAAAATCATATTTGATAATGTACTTGGATTTTTTTTCAAACTTGCACATCATACCATATCGTAGAGTCAATACTTTTAATGGTTTGGTTAACAACTGAGGATTATCTATTCCCAACATTGATAAGAAACTCATTATTTTTCTTTAACGTGCAAGAATGCTTATAAGACATTCTAATGCGTTATATTCATTTAAGTTTGGTTAATGTTATTTCATCCCTCGTAATCCAAATCCATTTTCCTATCAATAGTTTCTAAAGGAAATTCTTTCGTTATGAAGTTGGTATTTCTTGAAACAGCAATTGTTTCTCAGTTCAACGGAAGAGTATTCACAAACATTTTACGAATTGCCTTATACATAAAACAAATTTGGTTTTTAATTTACCATACTTATGTTCAAAACAAAAATTGGTCATCCAAAGACTATCGTTCCCAAAATTCTTTTGGGGCGATTCATACAAAATCCTTCACGTAGAATTATTAGGTGTAGTCATTCGACTCGTACAACCTGCCAACTCTTTGGCCTAGAATATGTTGTGGTTTCTTATAAACCCTTATCTTGTATGATTTTGTAAACTATTCTTTAGGTAAAATTAATTTTAACCTCGTGTACTACTCTTAAGTATACGACATTATTGAAAGAAGTTAACTGAACTTCACTCACCATTAATCATACTTTGTTCAACAAAGTTTGATTACTCCTTATCGATACATCCTTATGTATCATAGGGAGGAGTGACCTTTTGAGATTGGATCTTTATTCATTTTTAGTTATGTTTGGAACTCTTTCCAATATACTTTCCTATTCAATTAAATTGAATCAATTTTATTTTCAATTGCATGTTATTTTATTTACTTCCATTTTATACTCTATGAGCTTATCATAGACATACTACATGTGTATCAAATACACATGTTCATGTCGGTGATAACTTATCGGTAAAGATGAAGTACATGGAACCATTTTGGTAATAATAGACTTGCAATTGCATACATCTATATGCATCAATCGGAAGAGTACATTAACTCTTATCACGCTCCCACTTAATTGGTAGTTTGCCCTTAATTGTTTGACATGTAATTAACTAGTATCATATGATTCATAATCATATAATCAAATTATTTTTGAAAACTACAGCTTAGTCTATAATTCCAAAATAATTGCAGATAATTTCATATACTTCTGAATTTTCCAATGCATCACATTTGTTACGAAAAAAATACCACATTATATTTTTAATTTATAACAAATATTCATAATATTCATACTAAAATAAAACTATGTCCATTTTTCAGTTAACAGCGTATTAATTCATAAATAATGTTTGGTATGGTTTACAAAAACAATTTTCATAACTTGATGCGACTAATAAGTGTTATATGGAAGCTCCCACTATTTCTTCCATTGCTATAATATGGTACAAAATACGGAGGTCCATTCAACCACTTAATGTAGGTTATATATACCATCAACTATAACTATTTTTACAATAAAGGGTTTTCAAATCAATATCTTGAACTCAAAAGAATAAATCTCATATAATACAATTTTCTATATGAAAAATAAATTTTGGAACAGAAGTCATATTTCTCATTCAAATGATAAGTATCAACTATTATTTTACAATTTATGATTCTGATGTTTCTTTATGAAGTAGAAGTAACCTTTCACTCTTTTTATCCCAATTGTGCCTTAAGTTACATCTATTTCCGTACATTTGTTTTCTTTTCTAATGGTCGTACCACTCAAAAAGAAAACCCTTACTACAATATCATAAGAAACTATTTACAAAAGTGCATTCAATCATTCTTAACATTTAAGGACATCAAATATGTTGCGCTTTATGGAGACTAATCAAATTGACATTTCAGTGATCAAATTCTTAGATCTATCTTGTAGTTTTGGTCTAGTGTTATATTTAACAAAATATGATCTTTACTGTAATCAATCAAATTGAATACTTGATCACATGCTACAGTTTATTTGGTTATTTCGAATGAACTAATTTCATCGAAGTATTGTACATTACCAACTGTGACCGTTCACCGTATAACATTTATATGTGTTGGTATATGGATCAAATATCCACAGTTTTGTATTGCTTTTAGAGTTCGAAACTATTTCTATAAAAGGAAATACACGGTCTCGAGAAAATAAACACGTAAGTGGCCAAATTACAAATGTATTTAGTAGTTGTAAAATTTAGAGCTTGCATGGAAATCGAAACGATAACATGAAAAAAAATTAATAGTAAGTATATTTTATATTCCTATTTGTCAATATTAATTCAGTTCATTTGTATATTTTAATTAATAAACATTTTATCAATTATATCAATTCCACAAATTTATTAATATAGATTATTAAAACCTTATATAGTATATATTCTTATAATATTAGAAAGGTTAAATGTTACCATGTCATTTTTCTAATAAGGCTCTCACCAGTCTTTTATGTTTCTCCATACTCTAAGATGGAATATAGAAGTTTTTCGACTTCACTAGTGGCTGTTATGACTCATTTGTCTTAGGATTCTGATCTTGAGTTTGCTCAATAAGTCATAGCCCCACAAACGGATAACTCCTTATCGATTGTATCATATACAACTCCTAACTGATGACTCCTTGTCCTAATCTCATTTCGACCTTAAGTTTGCCCAACAAATTGAAAGAAATTATTCACTCATACCTAGTATTTTGCAACGGCCTAAGTATAGTATATGTACCTTGACTTTTCTCATCAAATACATATAGTTATCTTACCACGTCTATTCATTATATTATTAATACTACACATAACATCTCTAGTTGAGCTCGCTCGACAACCAAAGAGTATGCAAGTAATTTATTAATATATAATGGTAGAGGACAACACTTATATCAAAGATTCATAATCTTCAATATATTTAATTAAGTGATATCGACTTATGGAATGATATATTTCTTATAAAATACCCTGTGATTTAAGTGTCGGACACATCAGAAATCACGGCATGCGTACATTTACATATTTATTTATTCCTTAAGTCTATTTAGGGTTTCTTTAATGTTCCACCTCTATTTTATACATTTATATTGTTTAAGTTTTATTATTATATAACTTTTATACTTTATTTAACTTATATAATATTTTATATATAACATTATATTAATTAAATCTTATTTGATTAATTTAATTAATTATTATATTAGTCAAGTATAAAATATTACATTGAATATATATATATATATATATTATAATCTTTATAGTAATACACACATATCTTATATATATATATATTGATTTGTTAATTAACTTTTTATTTGTTTATTTATTTAAACAATTTAAATAAACTTTTATTAATTTTGAAAATCTTTTATACATCTATTTTATTAATCTTACTAATAATTAATATTTCAAAATTAATTTTACAACATTTTCAAACTTTTGAAAAATTATTATAACTTTTATAAAATGTGTTTTATTTCAAAATTTAACTTTTAAATTAAAACATTTATTTTAGTTTTCAAAAAAATTGAAAATCTATATTATAGCATTTATAATATTTCTCTTATTTTAAATTTTACTTTTAAGTATAAAACTTTAATTTTAATTTTGAAATTAGCCCAAGGCCCAATTTAAATTGGGACTTTTCTATTATGGATAACCTTCGGGCTTACATCATCTTTTCGGGACAGGTCAGCGGCCAGGTAAGGCAAAGTACTTGACTACCCAAACCCAACCTTAGATGTTACTTTTTTAGACACCCTACTATATAGGTCGGCTTTAATAAGTTAGCTCTAATACTGCTAATTTAGACCGCATAGGCTATTTCGCCCTTAAAACATTGTTGGAACTAGGCTAGTAAGCAGTGGGGAAAATGGGTAAATTTTAAAAAAATTATTCCACTTAGTCCTTTATTGGGCCTATGAAATCTAACTTTATTTAGATCTTATCGAAACTTTGTTTTAAATAAAATCAAAATTTTATTTATAAATAATAATTTATTTATTATTTTATTACATAATATATGTATCATATGCACATATGTGTGTGCATGCACATGCATACACATTAGGGTGTCCATGGCTTACATGCCCGTATATAGATGTCGGATGTGATGACCATCCTACACCACCGGCACCCAATATACATAAGATAGTGAGCTGCTGTCGTGTCGATCGATGTATGGTAACCATCAATGTTTAAAAATGAAACAAAATATCACAATACATGTAGTATATATCACAATGCATGGAATAAAATATAATATCATAGATATATAACAGGAGAGACGGTAATAACTAAGTGATCCAAATATCAGAGTATAGATACACAGAGTTATACATCATGAAATAGAGTTTATACAACAACAAAAAAACTCAAATAACTGTCTCATACTACTAATAAAAGGTGAACACTTCCAAGGCCCACAGTGTTGCACAGCGGAATAAGCATAAAAATACATATATAATAGGAGATAGCTCCCTCTAGATCATCTTCTGCACAGCTACTATATCACACTTAGACCTGCTATCTAGTCTACTCATTTAAGAACACACGAGATAATAAGAAGAAAAGCATAAAACCTAGAGTCATACAACAGTCTAATGTGAGCGGTAAATGAATCAAAATACTACATAAGTAGATATAATAAGGAGCAAGGTATATAGATCATACCTGACATGTCCCCACAACCAAAGAGTTATCACATAATGACATAATATGCTACACTACATATCATAAAGACGTAGCACAACCAAGTGTGATAAAGGATATCTAGTATCCCTATCTCCACTACCTATTTCCAATGACAACCCTAGAGTGGTAGGTGACTAGTGAAGCAACCATAACAGACATAGCATCCATCAAACAATACTAACTATCACTCAGTGTACTCTAGATATATGACAACTCGTATGACCATTCTTCTGCTAGGGAATAATGGAAATCTCGGTTTTCAATTGTATTCTCTTTAGCCTGAAGCTGGTACCAAAACCACCCTTCCGGTCCAGGCTACATGGATCCATTCTTCCGATCCGGGGTAGCCATTCTTCACTACCCATGAGCGTCCTCACGATACTCCCGCTTTGAGTACAAAAGTAAACACTCAAAGTATCAACGATCCCTTAGTACGTGTATTTGAGCCCTTTCTTTGCTTCATTTAACTTCCATTATCTTGGAGGAACCATTCTTCATTCCTCCACATAACGACTCCTTTCTTCATCGAGACGTTATTCTTGAGGAACCATTCTACATTCCCCACTCTATGACTCCTTTCTTCATCAAGTTGTTATCTTCGAAACCTAACTCCATTCGTTATTGAGTTACTATCCAAAGACTCTTACTTTCATCATTCTGTTGTACTGTTATCAATCATCATATGAACAAGCCAACACCTCCAGCACGACCTCTAGAACTCTAGAACCATACTCCAGAAATTAGGTCCCCATTAGACTAAGGATGAGAACTAGGAACCGACTTCAAGAGGTCGGCACCGACTTCTGTACTTGGCTAACCAGTGGCCAAGTCTCTCGCCATTCGACATCTAGCACTCAATGCCCAAATTCTCGAACCTTGACTTCTCTACTCTAATTCAAGTCGTCATGTCTTCCAAACACCTAAGTCGAAATCCTAGAATCAAGTCGTCATAGCCTTAAGTACTAATCCAAATTCCAGTCCGTCGCCTTGGAAAACCCCTACTAGTCGACATCTTCTTCTCCACCAAGTCGTTTCCGACTTGGAACAAGCCATAAATGTTGGTGCCGACCTCTGATGTCGGTGCCGACTTCTGTACTTAGTGAATTGGGCTTGTGGTTTGAACTGCAAGCTCCACCTATTCTCCAGGTTCTGCCTTCCAAGTCTTGTCCAATTCCGACCAGTTTTGCCTCTAATTTGCCCGATTCCTCAACCTGTCTACCTAACATCCAAAACACTAGCAAACAACATCAAATCACAACATACAATCATGGGATAACATGCATATACATTCATTCGTACAATCGATATATGAAGATATGATAATCAAACTAGTTTTTCCCTAAATCTAAGTTTTACACTAACATGTGCATGAGTGATAAAGATTACATTAACAAGTGAATAGGTATTGATAGTTTGCAAAACCCATTTCTAAAATTATTTAAAAATCTTATATTTCTAGTCACAAACATACATGAACAAGTGGTTAAAGTTTGGAAACCATTTAGATCAAAAACATATTTAAAATAATCATTTTAACTATATAAACAAGTATAGGAGAGTGAGAGGCTAAGAACCACTCACTAAATACCTAAAATACCAATTTTCTACTCAAATCTAAAGTAGACAGCAAAGGAAATGAACCCAAATCAGAAAAAATGATAATCTTAAGTCTCCTTATGCTAATCCCTTTTCTAATAAATGATTTAGCTAATATTAGTAAGGAAAAGATGTGATTTTTGATGAAAGTAGGACTAATGGACGTTTAAATCTATTTTGGGGAAGAAGAAAATGACTTAAGTCAGTTCCTACAGCCTCCTATTAGCACAAAATTTGTAATAGGTTAGTGGCCTAAGAATGGGCTTAGTTAATTACCCACTAAAACTGACGAGCAACTGCCATAACTCTCAAATGACAAATCCGTTTTTCTATAATGACCACTTTATGGAATGGGATATCATCATCCTGAAGCAATGGAAGTGGTTTGAGACCCTATGTCGGGTCCTATCAAAACTTATAGTCCAAACAAGATTTTTAGGGTCAAAATGGTCACATAGAAATTCGAGAAAAATTGTAGATGTGAAAAATATCCTTAGGAGTCACTTTCCCAAAACTTAGAGTCATACCACCTCATGTGAATAAAATAAAAATATATTACGATCCTCCAATACGTAAAATACAGATTGTTACACTCTCCCTCTTTAGGAATTTCGCCTTTAAAATCCCCAAACAAACACAGAAAATCAATCATAGCTAACCTGCATGCCTAACAATCATGTACATCGTCATGAAACCATGTAATCAATAATGTAGGTAAACCTATCCTAGCATGCGGGATACTAAACTATACTATATGACATCAAAAGTGAAAGTAAAATGCGATACCCAATGGGTCTTACCATGTGAAAAGCTCCGGATGTGTGGCCCTCATACTCTCCTTTGTTTCTCATATGCAATCGCCTTCACTTTCGCCCCACTAAACTTTCACTAACTCCAATGTCTTCCTACTAAGTTATTTCATGTCATGTCTGACAATATGAACTGGCCTATGAGGTCTCGAAGCTTCTGGTTCAATCTCGATGTCATCAAGTTGATTCGGTGCGATATTTATGCCTGAGTCATCCCAAATTTCCACAAATGGGAGACGTGAAATACATTGTGCACTTCGGCCATTCTTTGAGGTAAGTCAACTCTATAAGCTAGGTTCCCAATCCTTTCTAATACCGGAAAAGGACCAACAAATCTCGGTGCCAACTTTCCTTTACTACAGAACTAAATAATGTTCTTCAAAGGAGAAATCTTCATGAATACCATATCTCCGATGGAGAATTCTAAATCTCTACGTCTTTTATCAACGTAACTCTTCTGCCTATCTTGTGCAGCTTTCATTCATTGTTGAATGATCTCTATCTTTTCTGAGGTCTCTCTAACCATATCCGGCCCAAGTATCAGTTTCTTGCCCGCTTCCCACCAACATAAAGGGGCATTACATGGTCGGCCATATAATGCTTCATATGGTTCCATACCAATACCAAACTGATAATTATTATTGTATGCAAACTCTACTAAATGCAAGTGTTCGTCCCATGAGCCTCCGAAATCAAGGATGTCATCTCACAAGAGATCTTCGAAGATACAATTCACTCTTACTTGGTTTGACCGTCGGTTTGAGGGTGATAAGATGTACTAAGATGTAGCTTGGTACCCAAACGGCTGTTGTCAGCTCTTTCAAAGTCCACTAGTGAACAACGGGTCTCAATCGCTAACAATGCTCTACGGGACACCATGAAATCGTACAATCCATTTCACATACAATTAGGCCAATTTGGTTGTCGTTCTACTTGACTTGATTGGTATAAATCTAGCGCTCTTAGTCAATCTATCTACTATGAACCAGATGTTGTCGTACCCTGCTCGAGTCCTTAGCAGTCCATCTATGAAATCCATCGATATCTACTCCTACTTCCACTCGAGAGCTACAAGTGGATGAAAAAGACCACTTGGTTTCTTTTGTTCTTACCAAATTGGAAGTTCACACACTTCGATATGAATGTCCCGACGTCCTTCTTCATCCCTTCCCAATAATAGTTCTGTCTCTTATCATGGTACATCTTATTATCATTGGGATGTATGGTCAATTTGGAATGGTGGCACTCTCTGAGCACCTCATCTATCAATCCGTCAACATTGGGAACAACCAATCTCCCATTCTTACAAAACCAACTGTCTCGGTTGAGTCCATACCGTCTCATGTCCTCAGACTCCACCCCCGCTTCAATCTTGGAAATGATCTCGGCTAATCTGGCATCACGCCTTTGACTAGTACCAATCCACTCTATAAGAGCAGGCCTGATGGTCAAGCTTGCTAACATCTCTGGCTCTAACTCGCAATAAGGTCTGAAGTCATAACCAACAATATACTCCAACTGTTTCCACTCTAGGAACATTGCTCCCAAAGTGGCATGTTTTCTACTCAGTGCATCGACAACCGTGTTCCCCTTACCAGATGTATAGGAAATGCTAAAGTTGTAGGAGGCTAAGAATTCCAACCATCGCTGTTGTCGAAGGTTGAGATCCTTCTAAGAGAAAAGGTAGTTCAAAGATTTGTGGTCCGTGAACAGCTTGAACCTCTCCCCTAATAAGTAATGCCTCCAAATCTTCAATGCAAATACTATCGCCGCCAACTCTAAATCATGAGTTGGATACTTCCTCTAATGCGGCTTCAGCTGTCGACTTTCATAGGCAACAACTTTTCCCTTATACATTAATATTGCACTCAATCCAGTACCACAGGCGTTTGTGTATACTGTCAGCTCCTCATTCCCGCTCGGAATGGTCAATACAGGTGCGCTCATCAACGTCTCCTTCAGACTCACAAATGCCTACTCACATCTCACATCCTAAGTAGAAGTCTTATTTTTCTTTGTCAAATTGGTTAACGGCATGGCTGCCTTCGAGAAGTCCTTCATAAAGCGTTTATATTACCTCGCCAGTCCTAAGAAACTCATCACATCGGTAGCATTCTTGGGTCAGTTCCAATCCTAAACTGAGGCCACCTTGGCAAGGTCTACTGCGATACCCTACTCAGAGATGGCGTGACCCAAGAATATCACTTCCCTTCTCCAGAAGTAACACTTTGAAAACTTTGCTTTCAACTTGTGCTTCCTCAACACTTCGAGCACAATCCTCAAGTGCGTCTTATGTTCCTCCTCTGTCCTAGAATAGATCAAAATGTCATCCACGAACACAAGTACGAACTTTTTGAGCAGATCCCTAAAGGCACGGTTTATGAGATCAACAAAATATGCTCGGGCATTGGTTAACCTGAATGGCATAACCAACCACTTATAGAAACTAGATGGTGTACGAAACGTGGTGATCGATACACTCTCCTTTGCTACTCTCAACTGGTGAAATCCTGTCGCCAAATCCAATTGAAGAATACCTTCGCACCATGGAGCTGATCGAACGAGTCATCAATATGTTGGAGTGGGTACTTGTTCTTCCTTGTCACTTTATTCAGCTCACGTTAGTCAACAAATAATCTAAAAGAGCCATCTGTCTTAGTGGCGAATACTACAAATGCATCCCACTCAAATATACTCCTACAATAAATCCTTTTCTCAACAGGTCATTCACTTGCACCACCAACTCCTTCTGCTCTCTAAGATCCATACGCCTCAATGGCATAACTATAGATCTGGCATTCCTCATCAAGTCTATATGAAAATCGATCCCTCTATGCAGAAGTAATCTGGTCACCTCTTCAAATATGTCCAGGTACTCTGTAAGCTCCATACGCCTCAGAGGCATAACTATAGGTCCGACAACCTTCATTAAGTTTATATGACAACTCATGCTGTGGAATCTCAAGTGAATATAGAAAGCAAACTATAACCCCATCCTCCAATAGGCAGCCAACCACTACCGTCCACCCTTCCAGATTCCCAATTGTCACCAACGGCTTCTTGCAATCTACTACCGCCACATACTTTCTTAGCTGGTCCATTCCCAAGATAATCTTGAACCTAATGAAATTCAGAACAAAACAATCATAAACAAAAGAGCGTCCATAACTCGATAAGACCAAACCACGACAAACCATACAAAGGTTAGTGGAGCCTCCTACAGGATTCGTTACAATCAACGGTCGGTCAACTATTTCGGGTTTCAATCCTAGCCTATCTACTAGGTCACAAAATACAAAGGAATGTGAAGCCCCGGTGTCGAATAAAACACGTATGGGAACATCATAAAGGGAAAACATACCTTGAAAGATAACGCCCTTTCCCTTTTCTTTCGCCAAGGGAGCACTAGACAAAGTTGGAACAGCGTCTAAAGGCATATGCCTTCATAACTTTTCTCTGCTACAGCGGTTCTGGACAATGCTTCGGTATATGCTCGAGATTGCCACAGTTGTAACACTTCCTCTTCCCATCGACTTTGCAGTCTTTGATCATTTGACCCTTTTCTCCACAACCATAACAAATAGGATTCCATTTACCCTTCTTCTGAGCATCCTTCCCCTAAGACTGCTTCCTCTTTCCAAACCACTTCTTCTTCTTACCTCCTCCGCGCTGTTGTGGTTTCGGCTCTTTTTTAACAACAACAACTAATTTGGACTTGCGGTATAAACTCTTCTCGCAAAGAGCTTTTACGGCAAGACATTCAAATGGCTCATCGATGTGATTTACTAGCTTCTCCCCCAAGTAATCGTCCAAACCAATGATAAATTTCTTGTTCTTCTTCAATGGAGTGTCAATGAAGGACATCCCATACTTCGACAGGGCATTGAACTTAGCAATGTATTTAGTAACGGACATATCTCCCAGCTTTAAATCAGTGAATCTCTTGAACAGTACCAACTTTTGAGCAGCTGGAACAAACTTCTCCTAAAACCTAGCCTTGAATTGAACCCAATGAACAGATCCTTGGGTGTAGCGGCAGTGATAGCATTCCACTAGTTCATGGCCCGCCCTAGAAGTTGTATAGAGGCTGACCTCCTTTTTATGGCATCATCAATCTCTACCGCCAAAAATATGCTCGCAGGTGTCCACCCAATCCTGCACTTCGATGGCAGACTCCGTTTCAAGGAATAACTTGCCTCCCAAAGTAGAATAATCTTTGCATAGCTTGGCAATGTCAGCCCTCGATGCTTGTACTTGAGCACCACCACCAAAAGCAAAATTCGAGGCGGCCGTTTGGGCATTTTGAAGCATATTCGCCATTATCATGTTGAATATAGCTTGCAAGCCAAGATTAGCAGCCCCCGAACCCACTCCTTCCTCAACTCCTGAGAGGGAGTTCCTAATAGTGTGTTTTGTTTGTCAGCTCATGCTCGATCTGTAACAAGAATGATCAGTCCCTCAGAAAGAAAATTATGTCAATGGTACTCATTTATGCATGCGATTTATATTCTCTATATACTACTATATAGTTTTCAAAATCAAAATATATAACAAGTACATGCTCTTGTATATATATACACACTCTCTTGATTCAGGCTAAGGTGAGAACTCGTTTCCTATCTCTACCAAACCACAGTATCCCTTAGGTTAAACAACGTAACCTAAGCTCTGATACCAAATGTGACAACCATCCTACACCGTCGGCATCCAATATAATAAGATAATGCGCTGATGTATTATCGATCGATGTAGAGCGACTATCAAGCTTTAAAAATGAAACAAAATATCATAGAACCTATAGTATATCCCACCGCACATGGAATAAAATATAATATTACAGATATAAAACAGGAGAGATAGTAATAACTATGTGATCCAAATATCAGAGCATAGATACATAGGGTTATATATCATGAAATAGAGTTTATACAACAGAAATCAAATAATTATCTCATGCTATTAATAATAGTGAACACTTCTAAGGCTCTACAGTGTTGCATAGTGGAATAAGCATAGAAATCCATATATAATACGAGGTAGCTCCCTCCAGCTCGTCCTTTGCACAGCTACTACATCACACGTAGACCTGCTATCTAGTCTACTCATTTAAGAGCACCCGAGATAGTAAGAAGTAAAGCATAAAACCTCGAGTCAGACAACAGCCCGATGTGAGCGGTAAATGAATCAAAATACTACACAAGTCGATATAGTAAGGAGCAAGGTATATAGATCATACCTGACCTATCCTTGCAACCAAAGAGTTAGAACATAATGACATAATATGCTACTCTACATATCATAAAGATGTAACACAACCAAGTGTGATAAAGAGTGTCTAGGTATCCTTATCTCCACTATCTTTCCCATGATAACCCTAGAGTGACAAGTGACTAGTGAAGCAACCATAACAGACATAGCATCCATCAAACAATACTAACTGTCACTCAGTGTACGATGGATACATGATAACTCGTATGTCCATTCTATTGCCATGGACTAATGGAAATCCCAGTTTTTAATTGTACTCTCTTTAGCCTAAAGCTGGTACTAGACCCATTTCTTCTATTCTAGGGTACACAGATCTATTCTTCCAATCCGGGGTAACCGTTCTTCACTACCCATGAGCGTCCTCATGATACCCCTGCTTTGAGTACAAAAGAAAACACTCCAAGTATCAACGATCCCTTAGTACGCGTATCCGAGCCCTTCCTTTGCTCTATATAACTTCCATTATCTTAGAGGAACCATTCTTCATTCCTCCACTTAATGACTCCTTTCTTCATCGAGATGTTATTCTTAAGGAACCATTCTACATTCTCCACTTTACGACTCCTTTCTTCATCGAGCCGTTATCTTCGAAACATAACTCCATTCGTCATCGAGTTACTATCCGAAGACTCTAACTTTCATCATGTTGTTGTACTGGTGCCAGTCATCACATGAACAAGCCATCACCTCTAGCACGACCTCTAAAACTCCAGAACCATGCTCCAGAAATTCGATCCCCATTGGACCAAGGATGAGAACTCGGTATCGAATTCAAGAGGTCGGCAACGACTTCTGTACTTGGCTAACTAGTGACCAAGTCTCTCCCCATCCGACATCTTGCTTCTAGTACTCCATAACCTAGTGCTCGAACCCAACTTCTCTGCTTTAATTCAAGTCGTCATGTCTTCGAAACACCTAAGTCGAAATCCTAGAATCAAGTTGTTATAGCCTTATGTACTTAGCCAAATTCCAGTCCATAACCTTGGAACACCCCTACTAGCCGACATCTACTTCTCCACAAAGTCACTGCTGACTTGGACTAAGCCATAGATGTCGGTACCATACTCTAATGTCAGTGCTGATTTCTATACTTAGTGAATTAAGGCTTGCGGTTTGAATTGCGAGCTCAACCTATGCTTCAGGTTCCGCCTTCCAAGTCTCGTCCAATTCCGACCAGTTTTACCTTTGATTTGCCCGATTTCTCAACCTATCAACCTAACATCCAAAACACCTGCAAACAACATCAAATCACAACATACACTCATGCGATAACATGCATATACATTCATTCATAAAATTGATATATGAAGATATGATATTCAAACTAGTTTTGCCCTAAATCTAAGTTTTACAGTAACATATGCATATGAGTGATAGAAATTACATTAGCTAGTGAATAGGTGTTAATTGTTTCCAAGACCCAATTCTAAAATTATATAAAAATCTCATATTTCTGGTCATAAACATACATAAACAAGTGTTTAAAGATAGAAAACTATTTTAGATACAAAAACATGTTTAAAACAATCATTTTAACTATATAAACAAGTATAGGAGAGTGAGAGGCCA
The DNA here is from genome assembly GCA_030737815.1 of Allium fistulosum. Classification (NCBI taxonomy): domain Eukaryota; kingdom Viridiplantae; phylum Streptophyta; class Magnoliopsida; order Asparagales; family Amaryllidaceae; genus Allium; species Allium fistulosum. The sequence continues at coordinate 518,587,840 of CM060901.1, read as the reverse complement.
AGAACCACTCACCAAATACTTAAAATACCAATTTTCTCGTCAAATCTAAAGTAGACAGCAAAGGAGATGAATTCAAATCGATAAAAATGATAATCTTAAGTCTCCTTATGCGAATTCCCTTTCTAATCAATGATTTAGCTAAGTTTAGTAAGGAAAATGTGTGATTTTTGATGAAATTAGGGCTAACGAAGGTTTAGATCTATTTTTGGGAAGAAGGAAATGACTTAGGTCAATTCCTACAGCCTCCTATTAGCACAAATTCGTAGTGGGTTGGTGGGCCTAAGCATGGGCTTAGTTAATTACCCATTAAAATTGGCCAATGGCAGCCAAAACTTTAAACTACCATAACTCTCAAACGACAGGTCCGTTTTTCTATAATGACCACTCTATGGAATGTGAAACCATCATCCTGAAGCAATGGAAGTTGTTTGAGACCATATTTCGGCTCCAATCAAATGTTATATTACAAACAAGAATTTTAGGGTCAAAATGGTCACATGGAAATTAGGAAAAAATCGTAGATGTAAAAAATGTCCTTAGGAGTCACTTTCCAAAAACTTGGAGTCATACGACCTCATAAGAATAAAATAAAAATACATTACGATCCTTCAATACATAAAACACAGATTGTTACACTCTCCCCCATTAGGAATTTCACCCCCGAAATCCCCAAACAAACACAGAAAATCAATCATAGCTACCTCGCATGCCTAACAATCATGTACACCATCAAACATGTTAAACATGCAACCATGAAATCAATAATATAGGTAAACGCATCCTAGCATGCGGGATGTTAAACAATGCTATATGATATCGAAAGTGAAAGTAAAATGCGATAACCAATGGGTCTTACCATGTAAAGAGCTCCAGATATGTGGCCCTCATACTCTCCTCGGTTTCTCATGTGCAATCGCCTTCACTTTCGCCCCACTGAACTTTCACTAACTCCACCATCTTCCTTCTAAGTTGTTTCATATCGCCTCCAACAATACGAACCGCCTTATGAGGTCTCGAGGCTCTGGCTCAATCTCATTATCATCAAGTTGACCTCGTGCAATAATTACGCCTGAGTCATGCACAAATTTCTATAAATGGGAGATGTGGAAGACATTGTGCGCTCCCATCATTCTTCGAGGTAAGCCAACTCTATAAGCAAGGTTCCCAATCCTCTCTAATATTGGAAAGGACCAACAAATCTCGGTGCCAACTTTCCTCTACGACCAAACCGAATAACGTTCTTCAAAGGAGAAATCTTCATGAATACCATATCTCCGATGGAGAATTCTAAATCTCTACGCTTTTTATTAGCGTAACTCTTTTGCCTATCCTGTGCGGCCTTCATTCGTTGCCAAATGATCTCTATCTTTTCTGTGGTCTCTCTAACCATATCCGGCCCAAGTATCAGTTTCTCTTCCGCTTCCCACCAACATGAAGGGGCATTACACGGTCAGCCATATAATGCTTCATATGGTACCATACCAATATTAGACTGATAACTATTACTGTATGCGAACTCTATAAATGCAAGTGATTGTCTCGCGAGCCTCCGAAATCTAGTTAGCCAGTTGGTAAGAGATCTTTTAAGATACGATTCACTCTATCTCGGTTTGGCTGTCAGTTTGAGGGTTATAAGCTGTACTAAGATGTAGCTTGGTACCCAACGCCTCTTGTAAGCTCTTCCAAAACCCACTAGTGAACAACGGGTCTTGGTCGCTCATAATGCTCTTTGGCAAACCATGAATTCGTACAATCCATTTTACATACAACTCGGTCAGTTTGGCTGCCATTCTACTTGACTTGATGGGTATAAATCTAGCGCTCTTAATCAACCGATCTACCATGACCCAGATGTTGTCATACCTTGCTTGAGTCCTTGGCAGTCCATATATGAAATCCATTGATATCTGCTCCCACTTCCACTTGGGAACTTCAAGTGGTTGCAAAAGACCACTTGGTTTCTTTTGTTCTGCCTTTACCAATTGGCAGTTCATACACTTCGCTATGAATCTCCCAACATCCTTCTTCATCCCTTTCCAATAATAGGTATGTCTCATACCGTTGTACATCTTATTACCATTGGGATGTATGGTTAACTTGGAATGGTGACACTCTTTGAGCACCTCATCTCTCTAGCCATCAACAACGAAAACAACCAATCTCCCATTCTTATGAAGCTAACTGCCTCGGTCGAGTCTATACTGTCTCATGTCCTCAAACTCTACCCCCGCTTCAATCTTGGAAATGATTTTGGCTAATCTGGCATCATGCCTCTGACTAGTACCAATCTGCTCTATAAGAGTAGGCCTGATGGCCAAACTTTCCAACATCTCTAGCTCTAACTCACAATGAAGTCTGAAGTCATAACCAGCAATATACCCCAACTGTTTCCACTCAAGGAACATTGCTCCTAAACTGGCATGTCTTCTACTTAGTGCATCAATGACTGCATTCCCTTTACTAGATGTATAGGAAATGCCAAAGTCATAGGAGGCTAAGAATTCAAATTTATTAATTTCAAAAATCTTTTATACACATATGTATATTCATATTGTCTTAAACAATTCAAGACAACATAACATATATCATTATATATATTATACATGTATATATATTTAATTAATTAAGTTATTTAATTAATTCTTCGAATTTATTAATCTTATTAATAAATAATATTTTTGAAATTAATTTTACAACATTTTCAAATATTTTGAAAATTTATATTATAACTTTTATAATATGTGTTTTATTTTAAATTTAACTTTTAAATTTAAAACATTTATTTTAATTTTCAAAAAAATTTGAAAATCTATATTATAACATTTATAATATTTTTCTTATTTTAAATTTAACTTTTAAATATAAAAATTTTATTTTAATTTCGAAACAATTTTGAAATTAGCCCAAGGCCCAATTTAGATTGGGTCTTTTTTACTATGGATATATTTCAGGCTTACATCATCCTTTCGATCCAGGTCAGCAGCCAGGTAAGGAAAAGTACTTGATTACCCAAACCCAAGTTTAGACGTTATTTTTCTAGATACCCTGCTATATGGATCGGCTTTAATAAGTTAGCGTTAATACTTCTAATTTTGACCGCATAGGCTATTTGGCTCTGAAACCATTATTGGAGCTAGGCTACCAAGTAGCCGAGTAAATTTCAAAAAATTTATCCCATTTGGTTCTTTATTGGGCCTATGAAGTCTAATTTTATTTAGATCTTATCTAAATTTTGTTTTAAATAAAATCAATATTTTATTTTATTTATAAATAATGTTTTATTTATTGTTATTTAGTATTGTATTATATAATATGTGTATCATATACACGTATGTGTGTACATGCACGTGCAATATAATAGGGTATACATGGTTTACATGCTCGTATATAAATGTCAGTTGTGAAGACCGTCCTACACCACCGGCACCCAATATACATAAGATAGTGCGTCGTTATCGTGCCGATCGATGTGGGGTGACCACCAAGGTTTAAAAATGAAACAAAATATCACAGAACTTGACGTATACCTCACAGCACATGGAATAAAGTACAATATCATAGATATAAAACATGAGAGACAGTAATAACTAAGTGGTCCAAATATCAGATGACAGATATATAGAGTTATACATCATGAAATAGAGTTTATACAACAGAAATAAGCTCAAATAACTGTCTCATACTACTAATAATAAGTGAACACTGCCAAGGCTCCATAGTGTTCCACAATGGAATAAGCATAGAAATCCATATATAATACGAGATAGCTCCCTCCAGCTCATCCTCTACACAGCTACTACGTTGCACCTAGACCTGCTATCTAGTATACTCATTTAAGAGCACCCGAGATAATAAGAAGCAAAGCATAAAATCTTAAGTCAGACAACAGTTTGGTGTGAGCGGTAAATGAATCAAAATACTACACAAGTCGATATAGTAAGGAGTAAAGTATATAAATCATATCTAACTTGTCCCTACAACCAAAAAGTTAGCACATAATGACATAATATGCTACTCTACATATCCTAAAGATGTAACACAACCAAGTGTGATAAAAGGTGTCTAGGTATCCCTGTCTCCACTACCTATTTTCGATGACAACCTTAGAGTGACAAGTGACTAGTGAAGCAACCATAATAGACATATTATCCATCAAACAACACTTACTGTCACTTAGTGTACTCTGGATATATGCTAACTTGTGTGACCATTTTTCTGCGAGGGACGAATGGAAATCCCGGTTTCCAATTGTACTCTCTTTAGCCTAAAGCTAGTACTAGACCCATTCTTTCGGTCCAGGGTACACAGATCCGTTCTTCCGGTCTAGGGTAGCCGTTCTTCACTACCCATGATCGTCCTCGTGGTACCCCTGCTTTGAGTACAAAAGAAAACACTCCAAGTATCAACGATCCCTTAGTACGAGTATCCAAGCCCTCCCTTTGCTCCATTTAACTTCCATTATCTTGGAGGAACCATTCTTCATTCCTCCACTTAACGATTCCTTTCTTCATCGAGATGTTATTCTTGAGGAACCATTCTACATTCTCCACTTTATGACTCCTTTCTTCATCGAGCCGTTATCTTCGAAACCTAACTTCATTCATCATCGAGTTACTATCTGAAGACTCTAACTTTCATCATGTTGTTGTATTGTTGTCAGTCATCATATGAACAAGCCAACACCTCCAGCACGACCTCTAGAACTCCAGAACCATGCTCCAGAAATTCGGTCCCCATTGGACCAAGGATGAGAACTCGGTACCGACTTCAAGAGGTCGACAACGACTTATGTACTTGGACAACCAGCGGCCAAGTCTCTCCCCATCTGACATCTTGCTTCTAGTACTCCATGACCTAGTGCTCAAACCCGACTTTTCTGCTCTAAATCAAGTCATCGTGTCTTATAAACACCTAAATCCTAGAATCAAGTCATCATAGCCTTAAGTACTTAACCAAATTCTAGTCCATCGCCTTGGAACACCCCTACTAGCCGACATATACTTCTCCATCAAGTTGATGCCGACTTGGACTAAGCCACATATGTCAGTACCGACCACTGATGTTGGTGCCGACTTCTGAACTTAGTGAATTGGAGCTTGTGGTTTGAACTGCGAGCTCCACCTATGCTCTAGATTCTGTGTTCCAAGTCTCATCCAATTCCGACTAGTTTTGCCTCTAATTTGCCCGATTTCTCAACCTATCTACCTAACATCCAAAACACTAGCAAACAACATCAAATTACAACATACAATCATGGGATAATATGCATATACATCCATTCATACTATTGATATACAAAGATATGATAATCAAACTAGTTTTTCCCTAAATCGAAGTTTTACACTAACATATGCATATGAATGATAGAGATTACATTAGCAAGTGAATAGGTGTTAATAGTTTGCAAACCCCATTTCTAAAATTATTTAAAAATCTCATATTTTTGGTCATAAACATATATGAACAAGTAGTTAAAGTTAGAAAACCATTTTAGATCCAAAAACATGTTTAAAACAATAATTTTAACTATACAAACAAATATAGGAGAGTGAGAGGCAAAGAACCACTCACCAAATACCTAAAATACCAATTTTCTCCTCAAATCTGAAGTAGAGAGCAAAGGAGATGAATCCAAATTAGCAAAAATGACAATCTTAAGTCTCCTTATGTTAATCCCCTTTCTAATCAATGATTTAGCTAAGATTGTTAAGGAAAATGTGTGATTTTTGATGAAATTAGGGCTAATGGAGGTTTAGATCTATTTTGGGGAAGAAGGAATGACTTAGGTCGGTTCCTACAGCCTTTTATTAGCATAAAATTTAAAGTGGGTTAGTGGACCTAAGCATGGGCTTTGTTAATTACCCACTAAAACTAGCCAACAGCAGCCAAAACTTGAAACTGCCATAACTCTCAAACGACACGTCTGTTTTTCTATTATGACCATTTTATGGAATGGAAAACCATTATCTTAAAGCAATGGAAGTGGTTTGAGATCCTAATTCAGATCCTATCAAAAGTTATAGTCCAAACTAGATTTTTATGGTTAAAATGGTCACATAGAAATTTAGAAAAAATCATAGATGTGAAAAATGTCTCTAAGAGTCACTTTCCAACATTAAGAGTCATACAACCTCATGCGAATAAAATAAAAATATTTTGCAATCTTCTAATACGTAAAACACGGGTTGTTACATCTGGATTTACATGGCAACGTGCATGCTAGCCCCTCCGTAAGTGTTGTCAATTTATGTATGTATATGTAAAGTATGTATGTATATATATAGTATCGTATGTCATAAATATTAGTTGCAAAGTGTAAAATATTATAAAATGTTATATATGTATATATACATTAAATAAAGATTATTTAATGTAATAAAATCAATTGTAAATATTTACATGTATTTTAAAACAACTTTAAATTTATTGTAATAAATTAATTTTAATATTTATATATTTATACATATATATACTTAAAATGTATTACAAAATTTATATAATAGTGTATATGTGTATATATATATATATAAGTTTTTTTTTCTAATATATGTATATATGTTTATCAAAAATGTAATATATGACATAAATAAATACATATATATACCAAAAAAAATTAAACTTCTCTAGTCAATACAAAGCTATATAGATTTTTTTTTCAAATTAATTTTCCGAACGAAAATTATAAATAAATTTAAAATTAATTTAAAAACCGAAAATGACTTTCAAAATTTTACACTTTATATTACATTAACTAAATTATATGTTATATAATATTTAATGCATTGTTTTAAATACATGTTTGTATATATAATTTAATTAAATTAAGTAATGTATTTATAAATTTAAATATTTAGATTTAATATTATATATAAATAATTTTTATTCATTTATTTATTACTTCTGAACACTACGAATATTTATATGTAAATATTTACGAAATAAAACATACATTATGTTTTATTTATATTGTATACATTATCGATTTATTAAAACAATTTAATTATATATATACTAAATTCGAATTTTTTATTTTATAAACCATGTTATAAGCATATGAATTTTTTTTATGCAAATATATATACATATATGATAATTGTTATCCCACTTTTTCACAAAGTTGAGATATCAAGAAATTGGCTGAAAAACAATGATTAGCCTTCCCGAATATCGATTATGAATCGCAGGTTCACTATGGATATCGATGAATTTTGTCCGAGTCCGGATTAAGCTACAATTGATATGACACGACGAGCAAAGCCATAAAAGTCAGCGTTCCAAATTTCAAGTCAATCCGAGTTCGTATGTTCAAGTTATGATCGATGCAAATTGAAGGAAGCGACCCCATTTCGAATCCATCAGCAGGCCACATTTCGAATCGATCAGATTCGCCTCCATCGGCGAACCATTGTTCGTATCTATCAGGAGATCCTTGTTCGAATCGATCTGCTCACACTGTTCATATCCATCGAGTTCGCTCACTTCGTATCGATCGAAGCTCATCTTCGCATCCATCTGACCATCACCATTTCGTATCGATCCACTTGGCGCCGTCCTATTCGAGCCCATCCTAAAACAAGCCTTCGTCGTATCCGTAAAATGTGTTGATTCGTATCCATGTAGTGCACTTCTTCGTATCCATAGATAGCTCGTGTTTCGAATCGATCCTCCTCAACATGATCGATACGAAATGCTTCTGAATTATTTATACGAACAGCGTCACATGCGTGGATGCGAGTCAATGCTCAGGTGATCGATACAAACAAGGCAGCAGCATCGATATGAACTAGGCGAAAATATTGGGACGAATTGGCCAACTCGGAGAAGAAAGTGGATCGATACAAGGAATGCTCGCCACGTCATCACTTGAGCACGCGCAGCCATCGAGTCGAACAAGATCGAGTCGAACAAGATCGAGTCGAACAAGATCGAGTCAAACAAGATCGAGTCGAACAAGATCGAGTCGAAATGATCGAGTCGAACGAAGCAGTCAACCGAAAATCCCAATTCGTATTGATCATATCTCGCGATCCACAAGTCCAAATGCCACCAAATTTTCACAGGAGCTTACGCATGTGCTGGAGAATGTCCACGCCAAATTTCGACTCCATCGGACACAATCTTGATCGATATGAAATCTGTTCGTATCGATCACGGATCGAGCCGAAACTTCGCGGGCTTGGGCGCGCGGGCCTAGTCACGTGCCAGAGTGGGTCTCCCAAGATTTGAGCAAAATATCAGCATCCTACACCTATAAATAGAGCCCCAAGGCATACAGAAAGGAGAGACGGTTCTTCTTCTTTGAATTCTCCAACGCCCGATCCAGTTCTAAACTCCATTGCTGCTGCTACTAACGAATTTCACTTCTGTAAATCATCATTATCGACTGTAATCTGCTGTAATCAATTGAAATCATCAAAGTGAACATCAATAAAATCATCAACTTCAGAGTGGACGTAGGCAAGATCGCTGAACCACTATAAAATCTTGTGTCTCTGTCTACTTTTTTCCGTTTTAAGTTTATTATTCTTCATTTTCTATCTTCTACATTACTTAGATCTGTGATTTGTGATTACATACTGCTGATTTGTGTTCATAAACTGGTGCTTTCATGATATTTGGGGTTTGTGGCCATTTTTGGCGCAAACACTTTGGTGCTTTCACTGAGAAGGCTAATTCTGGAATCTTATCGTTTGGAAGTTGAGTTTGAAGGCTTAGAGATTCAGGTCTGAAAAGTTATGACAAGGCAATCAAGTAGAAGACAGAGGCCAGAGAGAAGTCAGCATAAAGGGAGTCAGGAGGCCTCTTTAGGTGCAAATCAGACATCGATCTTCATCACCAGGGATGAGATGGAGGCAATGATGAAAAGACAAGAGGAAATGATCCGGAGTTTGTTTCTTCAAATTGGGCAGCTTGGAGCGCAAGATCAAGGAGCGACCAGAGTTCAGAACGAAGCAGGACCATCTGGCGCAGCACTAGAACTAGGGGCAATAATCCAGAGCATGATGGCCCAATCCCGGGCGGAGTACCAGGTGGAACCGCGCAATGCGACATTGACATAGAAATGAATGCTCCGCCAGGAGAGCAGATTCCAAGAATCCCTCGTGAACTCGGGGGGCAAATCAGAAGAAATAAACAAGGACTACAACTTGGAGATAGTGACAAATTGGCGGAGATGGTCAGACGAGCCATGAGAGGCGGACTAGTGAACAGAGATCTGGAGGATGTGAATAGGAGTCCCTTTGCTCCTACAATCAGGCAAGCTAGGAATCCACCAGAATTCAAGTTACCAACATTGGACATGTATAATGGGAGGACGGATCCTACGGTTCATCTAACGAAGTACATGAGGCACATGGAAGTGCTGGGGGCATCACAGGAGGTCATGGCCCGCTGCTTCCTACTGTACCTGGCAGACATAGCAGCATTATGGTTCAGACAACTGGAGAGCGGTTCCATTGGAACATGGACCGATTTGACTGAAAGGTTCATGAGGCAGTTCAGGGTTCACATTTCAAGACCAAAGAATGTGATGAGTTTGGCGACATTAAAACAGAGAACCGTAAGTCTTTGAGGAACTTTCTGACGCGATTCAATGCAGCGGCAGCATCAGTGGATCAACCCGACCCATCCATGGTTTTGATGGCAGCTGTATCTGGCATAGCCGATGGCACAGAGTTCAAGTATTCGTTAACAAGGGATCCTCCTATGGATCTAGGAGAATTTTATCATAAGGCTGAAGGATTTTTACGATTAGAGGATGCAAATGCTGAAAGAGAAGAAGGAGAAGGAGTTGATGTTTATGCCGTCAAGAGTGAAAATCTTCCTAAAGTAGATTCAGGAACTGACCGAGGGAAACGGAAGGCCAAGGATAACGATGATGGACCAACGCGACCACGAAAGGAACCGAGATTCACCTCTTATACGGAATTGAATGAGACTTTAGAGTGAATCTACCAGGACACCAGGGGGCAGATTCCTTATCGGAAGCCAATGAGAAGGGATCCGACCAACAATGAAAGAAGGTCGGACAAGTACTGCTTATTCCACGAGCTGAATGGCCATAGCACGAATGATTGTCGACACTTGAAGGATGAGGTTGAGGGACATATCCGGAATGGTCTGTTATCGTAGTATGTAAAAAGGGGAACAACAACGGTAGAGCGGGAGTGACCACCACCTGCACCTACTGGGGAAGGCTCAGGATCGAGGCGTCAGCTTGTCATCAATTGGTTGAGATAATGACGAATAAGTAGCAAACTCCACACCAACATGACTTAGTCTTTTTACACATGTACAGGACCGCGAACGATCCTCAGGCATGCTCTGATATGACTATAAACCGCATCGATGTAGGTGTTTGCACTTTGACGTCCCTGTTTTGCTTTTGTTTTCTGTTTCTCATGTTTAGACTCGATTTTGTTTAAGATTTCTGTTGGAAGACTTATTTTGGATAAAAGCATGCCATTTGTGATTCCATAACGGCTAAGCCACTTACACATGCACAGGGTCGCGAACGGTCCTTAGGCATGCTCTGAGATGGCGATAAACCGTCATAACAAACAAGTTCAGAAACTCACTCGAACGTGAAATCTGGCACTAATGATACTAAGCCCCCCCCCCGGGCACACACAAACCGTCTCGAATGGCACCCAATCGCGAACGGTCACAATTCGCCTTGAACGGCACCCGACCGCGAACGGTCACAAACCGCCTCGAACGGCACCCGATCGCGAACGGTCACAATTCGCCTCGAACGGAAACCGATCGCGAACGATCACAAATCGCCTCGAACGGCACCCCGACCGCGAACGGTCATCATTCGCCACGAACGGCATCCAACCCCGAACGGTCATTTACTACCTCGAATGACGTACGGTCCCGAACGATCGTCATTCGTGGTCAAATAAAACTATCAATTTCTTTGCAGGTCATCAACAGGATATGAACATCCAGCTTATGGCATTACAAAACACACCTTCCTACCGCAAGGCGTATTTTGGGGGGCAAAGTGTTATCCCACTTTTTAACAAAGTTGAGATATCAAGAAATTGGCTGAAAAACAATGATTAGCCTTCCCGAATATCGATTATGCATTGCAGGTTCACTATGGATATCGTTGAATTTTGTCCGAGTCCGGATTAAGCTACAATTGATATGACACGATGAGCAAAGCCATAAAAGTCAGTGTTCCAAATTTCAAGTCAATCCGAGTTCGTATGTTCAAGCTATGATCGATGCAAATTGAAGGAAGCGACTCCATTTTGAATCCATCAGTAGGCCACATTTCGAATCGATCAGATTCGCCTCCATCGGCGAACCATTGTTCGTATCCATCAGGAGATCCTTGTTCGAATCGATCCGCTCACACTGTTCGTATCCATTGAGTTCACTCACTTCGTATCGATCGAAGCTCATCTTCGCATCCATCTGACCATCACCATTTCGTATCGATCCACTTGGCACCATCCTGTTCGAGCCCATCCTAAAACAAGCCTTCGTCGTATCCGTAAAATGTGTTGATTCGTATCCATGTAGTGCACTTCTTTGTATCCATAGATAGCTCGTGTTTCGAATCGATCCTCCTCAACATGATCGATATGAAACGCTTCTGAATTATTTATACGAACAGCGTCACATGCGTGGATGCGAGTCAATGCTCAGGCGATCGATATGAACAAGGCAGCAGCATCGATACGAACTAGGCGAAAATATGGGGACGAATTGGCCAACTCGGAGAAGAAAGTGGATCGATACAAGGAATGCTCGCCACGTCATCACCTGGGCATGTGCAGCCATCGAGTCGAACAAGATCGAGTCGAACAAGATCGAGTCGAACAAGATCGAGTCGAAATGATCGAGTCGAACGAAGCAGTCAACCGAAAATCCCAATTCGTATCGATCATATCTCGCGATCCATAAGTCTAAATGCCACCAAATTTTCATAGGAGCTTATGCATGTGCTGGAGAATGTCCACGCCGAATTTCGACTCCATCGGACACAATCTTGATCGATATGAAATCTGTTCGTATCGATCACGGATCGGGCCGAAACTTCACAGGCTCGGGCGCGCGGGCCTAGTCACGTGCCAGAGGGGGTCTCCCGAGATCTGAGCGAAATATCAGCCTCCTACACCTATAAATAGAGCCCTAAGGCATACAGAAAGGAGAGAGGGTTCTTCTTCTTTGAATTCTCCAACGCCCAGACTCTGCCGGATCCAGTTCTAAACTCCATTGCTGCTGCTACTAACGAATTTCACTTCTGTAAATCATCATTATCGACTGTAATCTGCTGTAATCAATTGAAATCATCAAAGTGGACATCAATAAAATCATCAACTTCAGAGTGGACGTAGGCAAGATCGCCGAACCACTATAAAATCTTGTGTCTCTGTCTACTTTTTTCCATTTTAAGTTTATTATTCTTCATTTTTTATCTTCTACATTACTTAGATCTGTGATCTGTGATCTGTGATTACATACTGCTGATTTGTGTTCATAAACTGGTGCTTTCACGATATTTGGGATTTGTGACCATTTTTGGCGCAAACAATAATCATATGGTGACCGCACTTACAAATACATTATGATATTGGATTACTAACTAAAGCATATATGACAATATAATCAATATAATCAATATATATGGGTAGGATGTGTGTGTATTTGTATGAAAGAACATACCTCTGCCTATTGCCAGAAGATACATATTGAAACGAAGAATCTGAACTCCTTGAATTTAATCCTATATCCAGAAGTTATAAGCTCTTGAACACATCTACCATCGACAATCAAATCAACTTTAATTTGACATTTGAAATGCTTGAATGATTAGAGGAAGGGGATGGAAATTTTCAATCAGAAATATGAAAGAGGAGGAGGCTAAAAACGATCAAGTAAAAATGAGGGTTAAGGGGATTAAACAAAGGAGATCTAAGATAATAAAAAGTGGATATAGGTTTCTCTTACTATTTCTCCTTTTCTTTTAATTCAAACTCCCCTTTACCATGTCAAACATGGCCGACCTCACCATGTGCCACCAATTGCCAAAAATCATAAGCCCCATATAAGCCTCAAAACCATTTACGTAGGTTGTAGATTGTGGATCTTAAGGTAATTAAACACTAGAGAGGGGTGAATAGCATTTTCTAACTTATGTAAATCTTTTAAAAATCTTTCAAGTTAAATATTAAAAATAAGATTAACAATAGAAAATTATACTACCAAACAATCACAAATGTAGTCACAGATAAAAATAAAAGCAGTAAAGCAAAGTTAAGAGTTAGAGAGATGATATCAGGGATTTTATAATGGTTCGAATTTTTTCTACATCTAGTCCCATATAATTTCTTGTACATATTTCTTTTCAAATGCTAACCTTTTACTGGGAAGAAGGCAAACCCAAATACAATCTTGATTTCGAGGCTGCGAGATACACCCTCCTGAATTTCTGAGATCCGAGTAGACTCACTTGATTTGAACGGGATACAAGCACACCCACTAGATTTTTGAGCTTCTAAGCACACCCACTTGATTTGAACAGGCTACAAGCTCACCCAAGCAAATGCAAATAGAGTTAATAGTTTTTCCAAAGATAATTTCTTGAACTTTGGATACAATGAATCTTATAGCCTCATGGACAACACTTTGATCTTTGAATGGAGAGAGAGATGTTTTTAAAACAGTAAGAAAGTGGTATTGAATCAATACAATGAAGTATGAATTGATTATAAGTTATTTTGAATAAAATATAGTATATTTTCAATGTGAGTTTTCAAGAGAGTGATGTAGAATACAATAGCCTATGATTTTTGTATGATGATACTAAACATATATATAATCGTTTAAATGTATTTGTTGTACTATTTTATTTTTCCACATAATTAAATAAATATTTGTTGAATAAAATAAATAACTCAGAATTCATATTCAAACAAATATTTTTATTACAAATTCAAATAGTACAAATTTGAGCTCTCACTACATTTTCAATTTCAAATACAAGTTTCAATTACAACACAATTTTCACTTTACAATTTCACCTCACTACATATTCATTCAACACTCGTATTTGATCTTCAACTCTGTTCCAGCATGTATCCAACATCTAAACTATCTGCAAAATAAACACTGACGCAGTAAACTTGAAATAGAAAATATTTTGCAGTGCTCAATAAAGTGTGTGTTTTGAATATATTATTTGCCTCAGTTATTTGGGTTATTCGTCATCATTTTCTTTTAATTCATCTTACACGAACAACTTATGACATGCACAGTGTATCACTATACATGTCACAAGGTCGTGCACACCGATATAAACTTGCTTGTTAAAATTGCAGGAACAGGTAAGCACAAGGTCAAACCCAAGCCGAGGCTGGATTCAACACAGGTGCAATCCAAAATACAAAGCAAAATTCAGTTCAGAATGCAACAAAGTTTCAGGCATGGTCAAGTGCAAATGAAAACAACATTTCAACCCAACATGTCAACAAGCTCCTAACAAGACTCAAAACAACAATATGCAAGCACATGACAACAAGTCTGACCACAAAATGTACAAAGACATATGCATATATATACATACACATGTATTAGTTCAGAACAGAAAATGAACCAGACATGTACAAAGAACCAGTCATCATCAACATGAAACCAGACTACTTGAAAAACAAGTCGGTGCACATGAATCAAAGGAAACAACAAAGACGTGTACAAAGTTCTCATGCAACAAGACTTCAAAATGACCCAAACCAAAATTGGACTCAATGCAACAAGGAACCAGACCACCAAATGGAACAAGGCACGAGATCACATGAGAACAGTGCAGACTCAAAGTGGTGAACCAGATCAACATACCAACCAGACTCAAGTGAAACATTCAAACATCAAGAATCAACATGAATGCAAGGCATCATATATGTAACGACCCGCTATTTCATGCCATTCGTATCCGCACATGTCGAACTTGAATTGCTCAAAACAACATATTGTTAATTTTATATTTGGAAAAACTCAACATATACAGTAAATAAATAAATCACAAAATCATAGACACAAAGTAATATAACAATAAGCAGCGGAATAGATAAATAGTAGTTCATGAAGCTACTATATAAACAATAGAGTTTGAAATAAAATACAACAGAATATCTTAATTACAATGTAGTCTCGAATACAAATAGATGACAAGACTTAACAAAACAACTGGATAGCTGAAGCTGAATAGATATAGATGGATCTTCAAGTGAAGCTCCAATCTCCAAAGGTGAGTCTCGAATGCTATGGCACTCAGTCTGACCCGAGCGTAAAGCAGAACACAAAACACTCGAGTCAGGGTTAACATTTTTATATTAATAAATTCAACTCAAGTGAAATGTCAACTGAAATACAAATAACTTAAAGGATGTTTGGGATTTCCATCCTCCAAGGATCCGTGGAACTATCTACTATGTAGTAATATACGCTATTATAGTATGTCTATAGTAAAGTAATATGCGAATGGCACGAAATAGCGGGTCGTTACAGTTGGTATCAGAGCTCTGGTTTTAGGCAAACTTAGCATATATAGTAAATTTGATTACGGAATCACCTTCGTTCGAGCTTAAGTTCCTTCCTCTTTGATTCGGTTTCCTTTGAATTTTGGAACTTTCTCCTTCGTTCTGAAATCCATTCTTGTTCTTTCCTGTTCGTGTTCTTGTGATACTGGAGCATCCCATAGCTTCAACCTCAATTGAAAACTTCATCCTTGTGTGACTCGTTCCATCGGCGGTCCCGCCAACCTCTATATGATTTGTAAAGGGGTGAAACTCCTTTACAACAGGCGTCGATTCACCGAAGATTTCTATGTCTTCGGTTTTGATGCTGATATCTCTTGCAAATCCCAAACCGTCTATAGTAGACGATTAGGGTAATTCCGTTGTAATCATGACTCTACTTCGATAATCAGAGATTATCCTAATATTGGGTGAAGCCACTTCTCTTCCCTTCAAGCGGGAAATTGAATTTCCGCATCGATCTTATTTCTGGAATCTCGGTTGACCCGGTTAAGGTCACTCGCGATTAATATTAGTATATCCATCTTTTCTCTTTTGCTATTTGATTATCTTTTCTCCCTTTCGAGCCTATCTTCTACTTAGAATTCTTTTGATTAGGGTTCCCCTAATTTGGATCTCTATCCTTGTTTTAACATCTATTCTTGTATCATCGAGTGAGGGAGTGTATTTGTAATTAATATAAAAATGTTTTATAGTGTGCTGTTTGAGTTGTTAAGTTTGAATTTTGGGTTTCAATCGATTCGTCTGATCAACGCTATCGATAGGAATCCCAAAACACTTGAACATAGCAAACTGACCAATATTGTTTTCAAGATTAATAAATTTTGTATGATTATATTATATATATATATATGTAAATTTTATGAAATTGAATAGCTAAATGAAATGGTTGTTAGAAATGAAAATGCTAAAATTTTCATTTATTGTTTTATTAACATTTCTAAACCACTAACTATTATTGTATATTATGGGGAAATGAAATTTTAAAGCATGGTTTATAAATTAGATTCGAAAATGAAATCAATTTAAAATAAGGATTTGAGGATTAAATTCCCGGTACATTTCAAAGTTTGGTTTTAAAGTTTTGAAAAGTATTATTATATAAAAGTATTTTCGAATAGAAATTGTTTCAAAAGAATAATTTTAAGTTTAAAAACCTATACTCTCCTCCATTGTCGTTGGAAAATAATTTCGGTGATGACTGCACATCATCGACATTCATTTTCGAGTCTTAAAGTGGAGAGGCTATTTAGTAGCTTTACTACACATTTGTTTTGGAAAATGGATTTGATTTAAATTTCTTATGTATAATTTTATTTATAAAATATATATGTATATTTATTTCAAAATAGTTTGAAGTGGAGCCGGAAATTGGAATCTTAAGTTTTATATTAGGAAATGGTTTCAATTATTGAAATAAAATGAATTTTTTTGAATAATTGGAATATCTGAAATGATAAATGAAATTAAACCAACTTGAAATAGTTGGATTATGAATAAAACTTGTTTGTATAACACTAAATTGCATAACTTGCGTAAAATATTTAAAAGGTTAACATGTTAGGGTATAATAAAGAGTTATACAAGAAGGAAACTTA
Organism: Allium fistulosum; assembly: GCA_030737815.1. Lineage (NCBI taxonomy): Eukaryota > Viridiplantae > Streptophyta > Magnoliopsida > Asparagales > Amaryllidaceae > Allium > Allium fistulosum. The sequence continues at coordinate 518,570,691 of CM060901.1, read as the reverse complement.
AGTAATAAATTGTCCAAACCAAAATCTGTCTTAATATAAATGTTGAAAAAAAAAGAAATTTGTATAGTATTTAATTGCATTCAGAAACATTTATATAAATTACATAGAAAGTTTAAATGTAATTAGAATGTAATTGGATAATATACACTAGGATATATGCAATAGGATATCAAAATGATATTTTGTTAAAGGAATTTACTGATAATAAATTGGATAATAAAATGGGATAATAAAAAGGGAAAATTATTTGTTGAATAATAAATGGTTATAAAATATATACACCTAATATATGTTGCAAAAATATGTTAAGTGAAATAATTAAATAAATTAAGAGAAAATACTATTTAAGTAATTGAAATCTGAATTTTAGTGGAATCAGCTCAACTGAAGATAAATGGATAAAATAAATGAGTTAATTTAAAAATGAGGTTGTTGGAAAGAAATGCTAATAAAATGAAAGAAAATAAATTTTAAAATTGAATGACTATTTATTAGTTGAATAAAATGGATTGAACCAAATTGTTGAATATTAATTTATTTAAAAATCGAAATCTATATGGTTTTGAATAGTTGAATGTTGAGGTGAAATTAACTATGGTTGATCAAATAGATTTAATAAATGAGTAAAATAAAACAAACTTTGTTGTGAAATTTTTTGTAATGAATGCTAATAAATCTGAAACAAATCAATTGAATAAAAATATATGGAAATGAAATCAATCAAATGTGGATACAATAAATTTGATTGATTAAATAAAATGAAAAGGAATCAACTAATTGAATATAAATCAATTTAAAAATAAAGGAAATTTATATGGTTTTGGATTAATTGTTTTATTTTGTATTTCAATCTATTTTTCTTTCTGGTTGTTTCCATTCTCCTACCTCCTTCCTTTTCGGGGACGGAAAGTTTTGAGTGGGGGAGAGTGTAACAACCCGAAAATTTTAATGGTTTTATTAACGTAATTAACTGAAATTTTGTGAAATTTTAAATAATTGAATTTGGAAATGAAAATTTGATATTTGGGATACGTCAATTTTAACATAACAAATGGTAAATTTTCATCAGATAATATGTAAGTTTATTTTCTTGTGTAATTTTATTTAAAATTTAAATATGTTCATACTTGATGATAATTAAATATTTTTTAAACCTGAATATTTTTATATAATAAATTTGTAAATCATTTTCTGAGTGAGACGTCATAATTCGTTTCATCAAATTTTGGACTTCTCTAGCTCCGTTCATCTTATTTTCGACGAATTTGCAGCAGTTTAGCCGCATTTTCGGTACCGGATAATGACTTTTAATAGGATGATCATATCGTTGATATCTGTGTACCATTCTATTCGTCTCATCATGCTAATCTCCGTAGTATATTCATTTGTGTATTTCGGAGCCCGGTACGTGGTGAAATCCGGGAAAACGGTTAACTGTATCGGTACCACTTTTACACTTTTGATAGTTGTGTCCATTCAAATTTCAAACGGCTAAAATAAAAAGCCACTAGCACTGATTATCCGTGGAATTCAATGGCCAACTGTTACCATCCCCATCACTTCAATTTATTACTTTGCTGGTTGGTTCATATTTTGGTTCTGTATTTATTTCTCTTCGTTTCATTCAGCTTAATAAAAATAATATAAGATGAAAGCTTTCACCTGAAGCTAGTCTTAGCTGTACATTTAAAGCTTAACATATATATATAGATATGGGTATTCGTGCTCATATCCCTAAGCATGTTCATTTTCTTCCATTTTTATTCTTTTGAAACCTGCTCATCTTCTTGGTTTTCATTCTGTCCAATATATATATATATATATATATATATATATATATATATATATATTTGCTGCATATATTTTTGCCTGAAGAAAACCCTTTTTTTTCTCATGGCCGATCAAACTATGCTTGCGCCTCACCTCCGACCACCACCACATCGTCCACCTTGCTCGGCCTCTCTCTCATCATATCTCCTCTAACCACCAAAGAACCATCCACTCCTCGCTTGGACCCCACTGGCCTACCTGACCCGAACCCAACAGCAACCAATCCACCCTGCCCCATGTTCGAACCGCCACCAGTGACCCTGCCTTCACCTTGCACTCTCCGACCCATCCACTCCTGCCACCTTTAACCCGCCGAACTCCACCTGGCTACTCCCCTTCGACCACAGCTTCCCCACATATTTCCTCACTTCCTTCTTCCCTCCATTCCACCTTTGCTTGCACTCCACCACCGAAGCTACTTCTTCCCTCTCTGTTCAACTGCCCCAATCCTCCATTTTCTTCAGCCGAGCACCACTTTTCTCCTCCCCAGTCAGCCCTTCCATTCCTTTTGTGAGTACAGGTATATATATTTTACATGTCACCGTATATATTGGTTTTAATTTATAGATATGAGTATATATATAGTTTATTTTATTTTGGTTTGGTCGATAAATCTGTTGAAAAGGAAAATATATATATTTTTCAGAACTGTATATATATTGTTAGAATACATAAGCATACTTAATTTTAATATATATATATATATGTTAAATATATATAAAGTAAATGTCAGTTATATATTATATAATAAAGCAGGATTATACTGATTTATATATATGTTATAATAAATATTTTTATAAGTGTTGATACTTTGGAAATTATACATATGTAATATGTTAAGAATATGAACAAAACTTATCAATTGAAATCTAGGGTTTTCTTCTACCATGGGAGAAAAAAAATTTCCTCTCAAATCCCAATCTAATCCTCCTCTCTCTCGTCCTTCTCCTCAGGATATGCCACCTGAATCTCATTTCAGAAAGCCGAACAATGTCATCATGGATAACGAGGGCTTCCAATTGGTTCAGCCAAGATCACAAAGAAGATATCAGCCTAGAAATGATCAGATCCGGTCTCATACTAACGATGATCAAAGGAAAAAGGAGGGCCATGTGACCAACTCCTTTCAAGAAAAGACCAAACTGATGCAAATCAAAAACCCGACAAAGTTCTCTTTGAATAAAGAACTAGGAAAAAAATCCTGGGCTAACATCGTCTCAGAGCAATCAAAGGAACCAAGGGATGAAGAATGCAGTCTTGAAACCATTTCTCCTATTCAGATCAGTAACAAGAAATATGGTGTGGTAAAGGAGGCAGTATGTAAAAGAGCCATGGAGTGTTGGAATAACTCCATTTTGGTTTATGTGGTTAGTAGCAAACCATATTTCTTGTTCTTCAAAGAATATATAAAAAGAGTATGGAAACTGAAAGGTGAATTCAAAATCTATTCAAGAGAAAATGGGTTTTTTCTTATCAAATTTAATGATTCTCAAGGCTGCAACTTGATTATCCAGAATGGCCCTTATTTCTACAACGGCAAACTCATCATCATGAGAAGATGGACTGAATCACTGAAGTTGGACAGAGATCTTCTGTCAACTATGTCGATATGGGTTAGATTACCCAGTGTAAACCTCAAGTTATGGGATAGAGAGGCGTTCAGTATTATGGCAAGTATTATCGGAAAACCCCTAAAAATGGATGCAGCAACAACCATGAAGACGAGAATGAATTACGCTCGGCTTCTTGTGGAAGTTTCTACGACTGATGAACTTCCAAATGAAATCAGTCTCAATCTTTATAATGGTGAATTCATAACACAAAAAGTTGAATACGAATGGGTTCCACCAAAGTGTAGCATCTATAAGTGTTTCGGTCACACTAGAGAGCAATGCAACCCGAAACAAATGTGGATCCCCAAAAATAGTGAAAAAGAGAGAGATATTACTCAAGAAAATAGATCTGAAATGATTCAAGAAATGAGTATCAGTAAAAGCACAAAAAACCAATCAAGAACCCAAAAGAACAATGATCGAATCTATCAAGAAGATGTCATCTCCGATCAAGAAAATAAAATAAGAGAGCTCACTGACCAAAGTGATCAGATCACGGCAATGGAAGTTCATCAGCCTAAAGGACGTGAAGAAAAATCAAATGTTCTGATTTCGACTAATAGAGAGGAGGGTAAAAATAAAAAGTTTTTTAACTCTGAAAACCCCCCTATTTCAGAGTCATGTTTAATTACAGACCATTATGCTACAAAAATAGTCAACAATCTTCATCAGAATAAAATTCTGAACAAGGAAACTGATATTGAAGAAGAATCTTCTTCAAAGCTTGCTGTAGATGCTGAGAGAAGCAATAACTCAACATTGCCTCGCAAGGGTGATCCTCCCACAGAACAGGCTGCAGTGACTGACTGTAATGAGTCAGCCATGCCTCGCACAGTTTTGGTTCCTCCCCCAGAGCAGGCTGTAGTGACTGACTGTAATGAGTCAGCCATGCTTCGCACAGCTTCGTTTGATATTTCCTTAATCAAGATCCCATAATCTGCACAAATGGAGGAAGATAAATCTGAGAAAGTAGATAACATAGAAGAATTCGACTTATCTGAACTACATATTACCAAAACAAAAGCATCAGGTAAGCTAAAGAGCAGCAAAGAGAAGAAAGCTTTCAAACAAAAATACATTTCGATCAATCCAGAATGGGACCAAATGTCTACCATATTGAAAGCAAAGGGTGTTGATACTAAAAGGAGAGGTAAAGGCGCTATAGTGTCAGGTACAATTTAAATACTTATGTTTTTTATTAATTATATATGACTTTATTTGCTTGGAATGTCAGGGGGATGAACACCCCTGTAAAACAAACTGATATCCTTTATATGATTAATGTTTACAAACCTTCCATTATTGCTTTAATTGAGAATAAAACGAATGAAGAGAATTTCGAAAATTTTTGCCTTAAGATGTCCGGTAATTGGAAAGCTATTCATAACAATGATTGTGGTTGTAAAGGTAGAATCATAGTTATTTGGGATTCTAATATCTGGACTAATATAAGCATTAACAAAGATAGTCAATTTATAGACTGCAAATTTAAAAACATTGGAGGTTTTTCTTTACAAGTTACTAGTGTTTATGGCAGTAATTTTGAAAATGAAAGAAATGCTTTATGGCAAAAACTTAAATCTTTAAATTTCACATATGATTTCCCCTGGATTGTGTTAGGGGATTTTAATACAGTCTTTCATGCTAATGAAAAATTTGGTGGAATTTAAATCCTTCAAAATAAATTGGATAGGGCTAATAAATTTTTATTAGAAACTGGTCTCATTGAACCAATTATCAGTGGGAACAAATTTACTTGGAAATCTGGTATAGCAAAAAATATTCATTGCAAATTAGATAGGATTTTGTATAACAAAGTTTTTTTAGAAAGATTTCCTAACTGTATTTGTTCCACTTTAGAACAAAACTTAAGTGATCACACTCCTTTATTGGTTAAGCTCTTTATCAATGAGGATATCAATAGTAAAGTTCCTCCTTTTAGATTCAAAAATAGCTGGGTATTAGAACAAGATTATAAAACTTTAATGGAAAACAGTCTTAATTTTTCTTGTGAAGGAACTAAGCAATATCAGTTTTATATGTTTTTGAAATACACTAAAAATAATCTTAAAAATTGGAACAAAAATAACCATTTGAATAAAAATAAGATTATTGGATTAAGAAAAGAAGGTAAACTGTTACAACTGAGCTCTGATAATAAACCTGATGATATAAGTACAATCAATAAATTTTTTCAAAATCGGAATGAACTGTCTAGTGAATTGTATAAAGAATCTGTCAATGCTAGACAAAAAGCTAAGGTTGATTGGCTTACTCTTGGTGATGACTGTACCAAATTTTTCTATGCTAAAATGAGTAATAGAAAACATTTAAATAATATAAGTTGTATTACAGATACAGAGGGTAATTTATCTAATGCATATAATAAAGTTACTTCAGAAGCTATCAATTTTTGTAAGGAACTTTATTTTTCTGAATTTAATGAAAAGGAATTTCCTCATATAACTTGTAAAAATATATTAAATCAGAATGCATCTGAAATCCTGCTTGCTCATGTTAGTTTAGATGAGATAAAAGTTATTGTTTTTAATGCTGGTGATAACAAAAGTCCTGGCCCTAATGGATTCAATGCAAAAAAATTCAAAAATAATTGGGAAAAAATTAAATAGCATGTGAAGGAAGTGGTTGACGAATTTATGGACAAAGGTAAAATTCTTAAGAGTCTAAATCACACCTTCATTACCCTTATCCCAAAAAATAAAAATCCCACTGATATTGGTAGTTATAGACCTATTTCTTGCTGCAACTTTATTTACAAAATTATTGCTAATGTTCTTAGTAATAGAATAAAAGTGTTTTTGCCTTTTCTTATTTCTGAAAATCAGAGCGCATTTGTACCTGGTAGACTTATTTATGAAAACTCCCTTTTAGCACATGAGATGGTCAGAAAATTCAACACAAACAGGGTGAAAATGTATGTATTAAAATTGACCTACAAAAAGCATATGATAAGGTAAACAGATACTTTATTCATCATATTATGAAATGCATGGGTTTTCCTATAAAGTTTTGTGATTTGGTGTTTGAATGTATTAACACTCCTACATTTTCTATTCTGATTCAAGGTAGGGTAGAAGGGTTTATTAAGAGTAACAGGGGTTTAAGACAGGGTGACCCCTTATCACCTTATCTTTTTGCTATTGTTATGGAGTATTTTTCCATTCTTATGGAAATAGAAAATATTAAAGGCAATGTTCATCCTATAAATAGAATTCAGCCATGTATTAACCATCTGATATATGCTGATGATCTCATGGTGTTTATAAAAGCTAATGAAGACAATGCAGACTCTATAAAAACAATTTTTGATAATTTAAAAACCTATGCTGGGCTTCAACTTAATGTAAATAAGTGTAAAGCTTATTTAAGTAAGTCTTGTAAATACAAAAAAAATTTCTAAATGTATTACAAATAGCAGAGGGAGTTCTTCCAATCAAATATTTAGGGCTGCCTCTTTCTACAAATCAGATTAAGGATTCAGATTGCTCTATTTTATTTGAAAAAATCCAGGATAGAATGGAGACTTGGTCTTGTAAGTTACTTTCCATTGCTGGAAGACTTGAACTTATTAAGACTGTGATTTATGCTATTATCCTATACTGGCTTCAAACTTTTCATATACCAGCTGCATCTATTAAAAAATTGGAAAGTAGATGCGCTGACTTTTTATGGAGAGGAAGGTATCATAAAATTAGCTGGGCTAATGTGTGTAGACCTAAAAATGAAGGGGGTCTTGGCATTAGAAGTATTAAGGATCTGTGTATTACTTGCCACCTAAAATTATTTTGGAGATTTCTTAACTCAGACTCTTTGTGGGCTAGATGGATGAGATCCAAGTATTTGAAACAAAATTTTTTTTGGACTTATGTGTACAACAGTAATCAATCGAATACTTGGAAGCAAATATTAAATTGTAGAGAAATTGGCAAGTCATTAATTGAAATAAAATTTAAAAGTGGTAAAGAAACCAGTTTGTGGTTCAATCTTTGGTTTAAAAATGAATCCTTTATAAATAAGGTTGGGTGGAATAGTTTAGTTATATGTGGTGGATCAAATGATAAAGTATCTGATATTATTGTAAATAACTAATCGCAACCACAATTACACCCAATTACTAACCCACATAAAGATGAAATATGTAATATTCAATTTGGTAGTTATGCAGAGAATGACTATTGGGAATGGAAAGCAAGCAACAGAGGGAAGTTTTCTTTTAAAACAACTTGGGATTTTATAAGAAACAAATTCCCAACAGAAGAATGGTATTATTGCATATGGAATAGAGTGAACTGTCCTAAGATGGCATTTTGTACATATTTTGCAATTAAGAACAGATTGCCAACTTGGGATAGACTTAATAAATGGGGAAATAATATAAATTCACTCTGTTCCTTGTGCAATTTATGTGATGAAAATGCTAATCACCTATTTTTTGAATGCAGTTACTCCTACTTCATCTGGAATCAAATTAAAGTCATTTTGGGTATTGATGACAACAAGCAAATGGACCTGATGCATATTATCAAAATGATCAACAACAAATTCAGATCTAAATCTAAGGAAACTGATTTTGCTCACATTCTATTGACTACTGCAGTGTTCAACTTATGGAAAGAAAGAAACTTGCGTGTGCACAACAAAGGTAGCAGAAGTAAAGAGCAAGTTTGGCTACTTATTAGTACGAACAGCAAAATAATTCTGCAAAAATCAAAGAAAATATTGAAAAACCAAAACGAATTTGCTTCCCTTGCTGATGACTAGAAATCTGAAGCTGGTAGCAAACATTTAGAAGCTTATATGTTGCATTTGAAAAGCTTTCAGACCGACAATCACGTTCGTGAGTCGTGCTCTATCAACCAACAAGAGCTAGTTGATAAAACTGATAAGATCTACTCCCAAGAGGCTCAGAACAACTGCCTTAACCCACACCAATCAAGCATCAGAGCCAATTTGGGTAGGTATAGCAATTCGCAGGTGACATCATTAGATCTAGGTCACGATGACGCTAGATCTAACAATTATTTCAGAACTGTTTCTTATAAGGCAGAGAACATCCCACAGCAAGCTACAGCAGTCAGTTTCTCGAGCGTCAGAGCTAATTTGGGAAGTAACTACATCTCGAAGAAGACATCGTTAGATCTAGGTCGCGATGATGCTAGATCTAACAAGGGTATGAGAGATGGTTTTAACAAAGCTCTTTCATACTGGGAGCGTGGCGAAACAAGTGGGATGAAGAATGAAGGAGAATCGGCGAAGTTTTGATTCGATCGCCATTTGGTCGCCATAATTTTTTTCTGTGAGCTTTGTAAAGTGGTTTGTATTTATCGGCAGCCCTAAACCTAGGTTTAGGTTTGTAAAGAGAAGCGGTGGCTTTGGGTGTTTTACCCGTTTCATGTAATTCGGCTAGGCCTTTTTAACTTTCTTCAAAAAAAAATATGTTAAGAATACTATATTATATGTTGAAGGTATTTACATGGGATAGTTTTAAAGAGGATATTATATATGTGAGTTCCTAAATTTTGTTCACAAATTAGTCCATATACATAGGTATAAGTCTATACATACTAGTGTCACCTATATTCGCATATTACAGTATAGCAGATGTGAGATGAGAGCTTTGGCTTCTTTGTTCTATATACGTATATTTGTTCTACAACGCAGATAAGAATCTATGAGTTGGCTCTTCAAGTATACATTGTCTATATAAGAAATATAAGGTCTGCTCTCTCTCTATATATATTTGTTAGTTTATTTTTATATATAAATTTTTGTTATCTAATTTATATGTATATAATAAGTTTGTTTTGCTTGGCAATATCTTAGCTGTACTCGTCTCTTTGAAGGTATATATTACATTATATATATATATGGATGGTTATCAGTGTTGTTTTAAAACAAGTATTTGCTGTATATATATATATATATATGATAATGAAAAATATATGCCTGTATTTTATAAGTGATTTATATATCACGTGTGTATATATATATATATATAATGTGATGTTAGTTTGATGTGAATGACTTAGTAATGTATGTGAAGATTTCAAATGATAAGTTTGTTGTTGTTGAATATATATTATGTTTGTATATCTACATAAGTATTTATTTCAAAAAAAATATTATGTATATATATATATATGATTTTAGTATATGTGTTCTAATTTAAAACAATGATTTTTAAATACATATATATTTAAATTTAAAATGTGTTTGAATTTAAAATATGATTTTTATATGTAAATAGTTATATATGGTTATATATATATATATAAGTTCACTTATACCTTTTAGCTTCATCGATCCATTTCTGATTTGATTTCATCAATTCTTATTTATCAGCTTTGTCCATCGAATTGTGTCCATCTAGTTTTGCTTTGGAAGTCATGCTTGCATTTCGTAACTCAATTTCATTGTATATCCTCTCTAGCCTCGAAAGGTGAGAAATCACTCACGATTAATTTGAAATTTATTTGAATTTTTCTTAAATAAAACCGATTTGAAACTTATTAAATTTGAGATTTTAAAGATATGATTTATAACTTGATTTTGATTTAAAGTGATTAAATGAATATTTCAAGTAAATAAATTGAAGGGAATATTTAGTTTACATAAATTGTAATTTAAGGTTTTATTTAAATGATATTGGATTGACTAAGTGAATTTTCAATATTAAAAAAATGGTAAGGCTGAATTTGAAATATAAATGAATTTAAGCTTTGAAATCTATTGAAATTGAAATGGTTTAAATTGTAGTTTATATATGTACTTGAAATCGATATAAATTTTAAATGGTTTGAACTGAATTGAAATTGGTGAATTGAGATTAAATTAAATTGAATTTTGGAATTCGAGTTGATCTAAATCGATTTGTGAAATTTGAGGAAACTATTTTATTATATAAAGTATTTTAAAATATATTTAAAACTATTTTAATATTTTACTTCATAAATTAATTAAATATAAACTATTTTAATATTTAACTATTTTTAATATACAATTATTTATTTTATAAACTACTTTATTTTATAAACTATTTTATTATATAAACTATTTTATTATATATACTATTTTAATATCTAAACTGTTTAAGTGGAAGTAATATGATTTCAAAGTGCTATGAATTTTCAAAGTGTTATGATTTCCATGTGTTATGATTTCCTAAGTGTTATGGTTTCAAAAATGTTATAATTTCAGGAGTGTTAAAATTTTGGAAAGCATTATGATTTTGGAAATGAATATTATTTGAATGAATAATGATATCGTATTGGTATGGTTTTGAAATAGATATGATATTTTGGTTTTGAAATATGATTTGAAATGAAATGACCACGGTGTTATAATAACGTTTGGTTGTTAAAGAGATCGGGATCGGATATTGTCATACTCTCTGCCAATACCGAAAACCACTTTGACAACTGTGTACGTGGTGGAGATTCCAGAATAAAGTAGGATGGTTTGGTGACGATTTTATATGGTATTTATGTAACCTTGACTCCTGTGAGTCAGCTTGATGCAGCTAAAACAGGAGCCACGTCGGGCTAAGTGAGGTCATTCCTCCGATCGGACACATTTATTTGATACCATTCTATTGCTTTTGTGATTTGATTGGGTGCGCCCTTTGATTTGGGAGTGTGTCACGAGGTGGGCGGTAGTAGCTGCTATGCGTTACCACCAGTCCGGATACGCAAACGGTATATCTACCATGGCATTGCCTTGAGTGCCTTGTCGCATGCCCTATCACGCCTTCTACAAGTTTGGTTTGTACCATACCTATGGAGTGCCCTCTAATAGCCCTCCAGTTTACGGGGGGAGTTACGGTACTGTATAGACTATAAGAATATATAAAATGTGTTAAGGGGGATATGGGTAACGCCTTAATGCTATTTTAATACTCTTACTTTACTATAGACAAACTATAATAGTGTATATTACTACATAGTAGATAGTTCCACGGATCCTTGGAGGATGGAAATCCCAAACATCCTTTAAGTTACTTGTATTTTAGTTGACATTTCACTTGAGTTGAATTTATTAATATAAGAATGTTAATTATGACTCGAGTGTTTTGTGTTTTGCTTTACACTCGGGTCAGACTGAGTGTCACAGCATTCGAGACTCACCTTTAAAGATTGGAGCTTTACTTGGAGATCCATCTATATCTATTCAGCTTCAGCTATCCAGTTGTTTTGTTCAGTCTTGTCATATGTTTGTATTCGAGACTACATTGTAATTGATATATTCTGTTGTATTTTATTTCAAACTCTGTTGTTTATATAGTAGCTTCATGAACTACTATTTATCTATTCTGTTGCTTATTGTTATATTACTCTATGTCTGTGATTCTGTGATTTATTTATTTACTGTATATGCTGAGTTTTGCCAAATATAAAATTAACAATCTATTGTTTTGAGCAATTCAAGTCCGACATGTGCGGATGCGAATGGCACGAAATAGCGGGTCGTACAATATATATACAGACAAACACAGTCAGTTTCAACATATATATGAAATTCACTTTCAAGTGCAACAAGACATCAAACTGAATCAAGCAAGCAGTTCAAAATCAAGTTCTCCAAATCAAGTGCAGACTCAAAATGTATAAAGACTGGAGCACACATATATATCAGTTCAAGTAGAAGACATCAAGTGCACTAGTTCTACACATGAGACAGAGCATAGGCACATCACATCACACACATATATACATACATATATGTATGTATATACATGGAGATGACACACATTCGCAAACATAGTTTACATGTGTATATCAGTGAAGCAGTTTACATATTTATAGTAAATAACGGTAGCAGTTTGAACCAGTCAAGGAGTAGAAAAATATTGCAGTGAAGTCAATCAGAGTAACACAAATTGAACAAATCAAAATTCATTAAGTCCAGAAATTCAAAATGACGAAGTCAAAGGAGCAAAAAGAACAGAACTGACTCAAGCAATTCGAGCAGATTCAAATTCATCAACTATTGAACAAGTCAGTATCATCACCATCGTTCAAGCACAAATCAACGCAAATGATAAAATCAAGACAGATTCAAACAAAAATTATACGAATGTAAATATAGGGTTTTTATCCCTATTTAACCCAATCTCATCATCGGCAAATTAATCATCGAGTTCGACCCCAAGCAAATTAACTGAGCAATCAAGTCGAGCTTAATTAAAATCGAAAAGGGGCAAAAAATCACATACCAATTTCTATCCATTCGAACTCGAAATTGGAGCAGCCGTGAGAAATCATAAGCAAGGAAATCGATTGACGAAGCAATTCAATGCAAAATCATAACTTCAATCAATAAATTTCAAGCTGCGGCTTCATCGCAGCAAAACCCTAATTTGTTAAGAGCAAAAGTAAAAGAGGATATCGGCCGAAGAGATTACACTGAAAAGGGAAACTTGTCTTCATTATAATTTTATTTGGGCTGGCTTTGTTATTTTGTATTGGGATTAATTTTTTAATTAGGGTTTTGTTTTTTTTTAGCTTTTATTTCATTTGTAATTTTCTTTCTTTTAAAATTGTGTAAACTTCTAGTTGTTTAACTAGGTTACGAACTACGTGGCATAGTTCGGAGAATTCGCAACTCAGTGGCTGAGTTGTGGCAGGGTTTTGAGTTTAGAGTTAGGTTAGTCAAGTTAGCGAGTGTCGCAAGTTTATGTGTGTTTGTAAGCGTCTGACTACTTAATTTCTAGTAGAAACCTTGGAGGCAGCACGTAGGCAGGTTTTTGCCGAAGCTGGGTAAATTTTTGTGTGATCTCTACTGCATTACTTTCTGTTATTATTTTTATTTCCGCATTAATATACTTGTACACCCTATCCACCACACCTCTAGGGTGAAAACAATCCTACAAGTGAGAGGAAGGAAGAAATAAGTAATTAGTTGTTAAAAATTCATTTGAACTCCCATTTATATAGTAAGTTAACAGATGTGTCTGTTCACGAAGAGTTGCAATGAATAGACACTTTCTTTCAAAATTTGAAAAACTACTTGGCGGTATGTATGTCGGCATACTATATGTCTGTATGTCGACATATGCTAGTGTATTTTGAAAAAACTTGTTTCTTTTAAAATGTTTTGAAAATTCTATATTTTGTAAAATAATTTCACACTTTGTAAAATAGTTTGAACATAGTTTATAAACATTTTGAACTTTGAAAAACTTTTATAAAATATTTTGAAATATATTTTAAAATTTTATTTTGTTTAAAAATATAAAAGATAGAAAATCGAAGATAGAGATCAAAGATTGCTATCAAGGACTTTAACAATATAAGCTAAGACTCTATACACTAAATTATAATCTTGAGATCTTCATATCTTGGTCTTTGAACTCATGAGTCTTCATGTCTATCTCTTGAGTCTTTATACTGTAAAGTCTTTGATTCAATACTGTGTAATTTTCTGCACTATATACTATATAACTTGGCAAAACATTAGTATCTATATTTTGTATGATTATATGTTGTTGTGTATGGTTGTTGTCATCAAAATCAATAGGTATTAATAATTTTAAGCCCGAACAATATTTGACAAATTTAAATCCAATTTAAACACGTATCAATATCATACATCAATTAGTGTATTTATAGCTATTACATATACACACATTTAATATTGATCAATAAACATCAAATAAAATTTTATAATTAATATTTCACAAATATTAATTAGTTTAATTAATTTATAACAATTATAATTTAATTAAATCAGGTGGCAATAAGAGTATTCAACATTTCAGTTGTTTGACTCATAGTGTAAATTTGATCAATAATTAATATCGAATAATTCAAATATTGACGTCCACACGTCACTTAGCAGGTACCATGACATTATGGCTAAATTTACCGCTTACTTAGCATCGGTAAAATCCAATTTTACTTTATTAAGCGTTACTTGGTAGTGACAATTATTTACACCAATTCTCTTCATCAAAGCTATATAACTTAGGACTTACGGAATTTGGTAATGGCCATAATTCCAGTATCATTCATATTCAATTTTATAGTTCAAACACAAAGTCCTTGGTTCAATAATAAAAATTATTAATAACCGAACTGCTCTAATCAAAGACTTTGATTTTGAGTTAATTTTAGTTGACTGTGATACTAACCTCATATAACCGAGGAGATGAATCCTCTCTTAAATAGTATTTCACTTCCAATGCTTCCACTAACCCAACTATAGTCATTCAATGGACCACGTGCCATGATTTAATTATAATCAAAACAGAGTTTCCACGTTAAAGCTCGATAGTATTCTCAAGTCGAAGGAATTGTATAATATTTTCATATCGATATATTTTGTTTAACCTTAGTTATATTAACCAACATAAAACTATCGAGTGAGTCGTTCCATAATTATCCAATAACTATCAATACGTAACCCTTTGATGCCTCAAGTAGCCATTAGTAATACACTACTTAACATTTGGAGAGTGTTAAGTAGTGTAGTCTTAACCGATGTATCGATACCCAGTTTTGATACATCTTGACTAGGAATATTTAAAGTGGTATGTTTAGTTTCATTATGATGAATTACTCATGATTATAACACATTTTAATTACTATCACAAAATATACCATTCATGGATTTTCTATTAAATATAATTTTAATTAAATTAATTAACTAATATAACATATTATATTAAGTATATAATAGAAAGAAAACACCTTTTTTCGAAGTTATGGATGAATTTCAATTTTTTTACCATATTATATCTTCGTTGGGCCAATGAAGTCTAATTTATTTAGAATACTTCTAAATTTCTTTTAAATAAAATCTTTATTTTATTTAGATTTATAAAATAATATAGCATTATTCAATTTATGTTATATTATATATACACATGTATTATGTACACATATATGTGCCTGTGTAACATATTAATCCGTGCAAGGTGTAATATGTCCATGTATGGATGTTGGGATTTACATCGCAACAGATACGTTAGCTCATCCAATATACAAATATATTATCCAAATGTATGTTTATATACTTTTATTTATATATATAAAATACTACAAATAAGTGTGTGTGTGTGTGTGTGTAAACTATAATTTTTATTTAAATAATTTTGTATAAATATATATAAACATGCACATATAAACATTAATATGAAATATTAACAATATATATTTATAACTATATAAATAAGTTTAAGTCATTTATAAAATATATTAAATATAATCTTTTTTGTTATAAAGCCAAAAGCAGTACTTGTATAAATATAATTATATATATATATATATATATATATTTAAATACTTATACATATAGATGTATAATAATAAATATATATTAATACAAATAAAAACATAAAATAATTTATAATAAATATATAACTACCTGGTCATGTGCATGGCTTTGTTTTTTTTAATTTTTAATTTTGAAATATGTATATTATAATAAAAATCGTACGCAAATTATTAAAAAATATATTTTTCGAAACTAATTTGAATATTGAATTTTTAGTGAATGTTAGATGAAAATTTTGTAATTTTAAATTTTATTATATAATTTAAAAAAATTTAAAAATCTAATTTTTAATTTTCGGTTTACATATAAATATTTTAAAAATATAAAAAAAATGTTTTTTTTAGCCGAAAGCATAATGTGTATTAGTCTAATTTTATAAAATATTACACAATTTATAATACATATATGTATTCATATTATTATTTATACTATTAATTGATTTAAATGTTATTTAAAAATAATATATAAATAAATAAAATATTTTGTTCCAGCCGAAAAGGTTATATCTATTAAACATTATGTATAAAACTATATGTTCTTATTTTATATAACTATAAATTAGTATTTACATTATAATATATATATATATTATATGTCAAATTATTTAAAATAATAAAAAGTTGTTTTATTTGAAAAACATATACATACATAAAACCAATCAAAATTATGAAGATATATGTATATGTTGGAATTGTCACGTAACTAGTAATATAATATATAAAATAAACATTATAAATATAGATTAATATTTATAAACATATTAGGAGTATACCTTATAGTCTAAGCCTATATGTACACCTTGAAACGATGTGATCTAATCCTCGAACCGATTTCCAATTCAGAAGAGTGCTAGTCCCTGAACCGTTGATCACCATATATCAAATAGAGCTTGATTTGATTTTAACTCGATATGATGGAGGATGGTAGAGTTATAGTTCGGCCAGAATTAAGTCTAAATGGAGGCTTTAAAAAGTTCTACAAAGGTTGAGGGTAGAGATGCTTATAGAGAGGAGAATTAAGAGATGTTTTAGGATCAAGATCCTACATCATCTCTTACCAATTCTCTTCTATCTTAGCACTTTATCTCAATGCCTCTTTATCACCATCACATGGCCGCCTATTACCCTTATTGGGGCCAAACAAACCATCCCCCTTTATGAGCTTTAAACCCATTTATGGCCCGAACAAATACTTTGCATTTAATTCTAATTTAAACACTTGTTGATATCGTATATCGATTAATATATATATATATATAATATTATAAATACATTTAATATTTGTTTATCATAGAAAAATCAAATTTATATAATATTTCATAAACATTAATTAATTTATAACAATTAAAAATTAATTAAATCGTTTGGTCAAAGGAGTATTCATCGTTTCGGTTGTGTCACTCTTTAAGTGTAAATTTGGTCAGCGATTAATATTGAATTATTCGAATATTAACATTCACATGTCACTTAGCAGGTGTTGTGACAATTTGGTCAAATCAATTGCTTACTTTGGTTTCGGTTAAATCCAATTTTACTTTGTTATGCTTTTCCAGGTTGTGACTATTATTTACACTAATTCTCTTCGTCAAAAATATATCACTTTGAACTTATAGAATTTGGTATTGGTCAAAATTTCAATATCGTTCATATTCACTCTGTAGTCCAAACATAAAGTCCTTGATTCAATAATAACAATTAGTATTAATCAAACTACTCTAGCCA
The DNA here is from genome assembly GCA_030737815.1 of Allium fistulosum. NCBI lineage: Eukaryota > Viridiplantae > Streptophyta > Magnoliopsida > Asparagales > Amaryllidaceae > Allium > Allium fistulosum. The sequence goes on along the minus strand of CM060901.1, from coordinate 518,553,233 downwards.
GAGACTTTGACTTTGACTTAAGTTAACCATGATACTAACCTCATATAACCGAGGAGACGAATCCTCTCGTGAATAGTGTTTCACTTCCAATACTTCCACCCGACTTAACTATAGTCACTCGATGGACAATGGGCCATGATTTTACTATAATTAAAGCGGAGGTTTCATGCTGAAGATCAATTGTATTCTCAGCTCGAGAGAACTGTGTAAATCAATTACATTTATATTTTTTGTTTGACCTTAGTTATATTAACCAATAGAAAACCATCGAGTGAGTCATTCCATGGTTATCCAATAACTATCAGCACGTAACCCCTAGGTGCCCCAGTAGTCATGAGTAATACACTGCCCAACATCTGGAGAGCATTACGTATTCTAGTCTATATGGATACATCGATATCCAGTCTCAATGCACCTTGATTTGGAACATTTAAAATGACGTGTTTTATAATATTGTGATACGATACTCATGATTACAACTCTTTGTAATTACTATCACAAACACACCATTTGTGGATTTTCTGTTAAATATGTTTTAATTAAATATTTAATTATTTATAACACATTATTAGAAATATATAACAGAAAGAAAACATCTTTATTGCGAACAAGAATTGATTACAAAGTTAATTAATGTACTATAAATTACAGAATCACCCCTAGGGCATACCCCTAACTCTATCACAAACGAGATTGGTTACCAAGTTAGATATATGTAACAATTACAGAATTGCCACTAGGGCATACCTCTAGCTCAATCACCCACAACCATGAGTAATACACTACCCAACATTTGAATAGCGTTAAACGCTCTGATCTCAATAGACATGTAACGACCGCCCTACACCTACGGTGTAGAACAGTTGTTAAAGGAAAGAATAGAAGTAAATAAGAGAAAATAGAAGAGAAGAGAATGAAAAAGAAGAAAAGGAAAACATCAAATAATCACACAATTTGTCATATATTTCACATCACATCAGATAATAAAATATAATAGTCAACACAGATATAAAACAGTCGAGATGGTAATAACAATGTGAACTAATCATCAAAGTACAAGATCCATGGAGTTATACAACATAGTAATAGAGTTTATATAACTGGAAAATAAACTCAACCGATACACTATCTCTAATAATAGTAAGTCAAAAACTATCAAGGCTCTACAGTGTCACATAGCAGAATTTACAATAACAAACTCAAATATAAGTATAAGTAAACGTCACCTCCTGCTAGTCCATCTATAGAACTCCATATATCATCCACACCTGCTCTCTAATCTACTCGTTTAAAAGTATCCGAGATAATAAGAAGCAAAGCATAAAATTTTGGGCCAGGCAACAATCTGGTATGAGCGATAAACTGTAACATCCCCCTACTTGGACGCCCAAAACTAACGGCTACGGATTCTGCAGTCAACCATAGTTATTAATCCTCGATGACCAAATACTGCGACATTAGATACATTGATACGCAGAAACACAGGAGTATGGAAATTTTTTTAAAAGCAAACAAATTCCACATTCTATTTCAAAATATCCCAAATTGATTACATAATCCCAATTTGCAGACCACGTTCAGATGACATATAATTATTACAAAATACGCCAGACATATGAAGATGCCCCCTAGGTAGATAAGAGTATATAGATAGGCAAGAAAACAATTTGCCTTTACAAACAAAACACATAGCGAAAATAAAAGAACTCTAATAACAAGCTTGCCTCCTGCACATCCTCGGAAGCTTTAATCGTCTAAAAGAACACTTGGAAACCTTAACTCTCAATCTACTCAAAATCAATTGAGTGCCCGAGAGTTTAAGGAAAAAGCAAAAAACTTTGAGTCAGACATAAAGTCTGGTAAGAATAATAATTTACCATCTCAAACCATTTTGATATCTAGTGAGACCACACCGCTTGGTGGAGCGGGTTTTCGCCTCACTGGTATCCTAAAACATTTATAAAACCATATACCATGCTTCTTCATCCACAATGGATAAAACATAGTATTTCAAAACATTATGATGATATGCAAACAAATAAATCAATTATGGATTACCCATCCCCATTCATTCCGACTATCTATCAAAATTATAGTTTCTAGGGTTACTATTAACTAGTTAAATGTTAAGGACTATCTGTCCAATTACTTAGTTTTCATGGGATCACTAAGAACCTATTGGTAAATCCAATATCTTATTTCTTATCCTAGTTTTCATGATCTAACTTGGAACCTATTGGTTGATTGCCAATATCTTAATCCGAATATAGTTTTCATGGGCTAACTACAAACCTACTAGCCCCTGCCAGTATCAAATCATAGTTTTCATGGGCTGACTATGAACCTATTAGCCCCTGTCAACATCATACAGTTTTGATGACCTTACTGTAAACCTATTGGCCCCTGCCATTATCTTTAAATTAAGAATTTAACATCTGTTAAGTTATATTCACTACTGGGTCAACCTAACTGGTTATGATGCCCTTTCCCCAAAATGGGTTGATAACAATGTGAATAACATTTCCAAAAACTTTATTTATGTCATTATTATTCCTTAAAAATGAGAAAGGATTATTTTTTTTGAAACCTTAAAACATCACTTTTGAAACCCTTGGATGACCTCCTTCGAAAGCATAGAAAACCTCTTTTCAAAACTCTAAGTATATACCTTTTGAAACCAATGAAACCTTTTCGATGGTGTCAAGCAAACATTCTTTAAAACATAGGTTCGAAACAAATAAAATACCCTTTCGCAAGCATTGGGTTTACTCTTTAAAAACATTAATTGGGTCAAAATGGTTATATACGAAAGTATCTCTTTCGAAACCAACAAAAATTAGTTTGGGGAAAAATTGATGGTGTCGGAACCATCTTCGTCGAAAGCAAAGTCCTTTAAAATCAAAACTTCGAAAGACAGTGTCGAAACCCCCTTTCGACTCCATCACCTTCGAAACCCTCAACCCCTTCGAAAGCATTCAGGAAAAAGGCTTAGGTTAAAACAGAATTAACCCCCTCGACAACATAGATGACTTCAATGCAGTCGAAAGGGAAATTAGTGGCTTGGTTTCGACTTGGTCGAAACCAGTCCTTTCAAAAGCTCTTATTTAAGGAAAAAGTACCCCTTCGAAAGCTAGCTCCTTTCTATTGTACAGCAACCTTCTTCGAAAGCAATTCATAAAACCTTTTCGAAAGCATGTGTTTCAGCTATGTCTAAAGCTTTTAGTAAAACAAGGCAAGACTGTAACTTTTGAAAACCAAGCAGGGTTTCGACTCCATCGAAAGCCAACCTTTCGACACCAAGGCTTCCGCCCTCCTTCCAATCCACTGCATACCATCTAAGTGATATCTTGTGTATTAGTATCAACTATGGTGGTTTCGACTGTGTTGGTTTTGACTGGGATGAGGTGGAATCAAAGGAGTCGAATGGTACTTACTAATAGAGGCGGAACACCTTTTTCTGATTTAAAGGCTGAAATATAGCAACTTTTAGTAATTACTTTCTAATGACTTGCCTATTTGTAAACCATTAATTAGTTGCCATAAAAACTTTTCAAATACTTTACCTTTAAAACTGCCGCATTTATATCAAATTAAAACTATAACGTAAGGTTTAAGCCCTTCCATATACTAAAACCAATGATTTCAGAAAAGTCCTTCTTTTAAAATAATTTATTTTCCCTAGTAAATCAATTAGAAAAAATCCTCAAAAACCACAAAAATTCAACTTCATCATGTAATCAAACATATTAAAATTTTAGACCCAATTTCTTCTTGAAATTCTGGAAATAAACTTTTAAACCCAATTATATCATATTTTTCATCAAAAATTCATAATAAAATTTCCATAGCTTGGAAAATTCTGAAAATTAAAACCCATCTCCAAAATCAAACATAAGCATTTATATCAAATTAAAACCATAAAAACGTAAGGTTTAAGCCCTTCCATATACTAAAACCAATGATTTTAGAAAAGTCCTTCTTTTAAAATAATTTATTTTCCTAAGTAAATCAATTAGGAAAAATCCTCAAAAATCATAGAAATTCAACTTCATCATGTAATCAAACATATTAAAATTTTAGACCCAATTTCTTCCTGAAATTCTCGAAATAAATTTTTAAACCCAATTATATCATATTTTTCATCAAAAATTCATAATAAAATTTCCATATCTTGGAAAATTTTGAAAATTAAAACCCATCTCCAAAATCATGTTTTACTCTACATAACAATTTTCCATGGCAATCTGAAATCATATATTCTCGGTTTTACAACAAAACTCTGCAAATTCATATGCGTATGAATTAAAATAAATCAACATAATATAACCCAAGCATATCATCATCCATTTTATCACAAAAACGAATTTAAACCTAAATCTGAAACCATATAATCATAGAATAAAAATAGAGATGGTATGAGATTATTATTTACCTTAGATTTGATAAGGAACTTGAGATTTGTTGTTGCTTAATCCTTCCTAGCTTTGATCTTATCTTTTGATTGAAATTTCCTCTTTTTCCTTCCTTGTTAATGGCCAGCTATATTAGGGATCTTGCGTTTATTTTTTATTTTGAGAAAAATGAACATGGATGGACAAAGACGTGGAGTGTATAGTCGTGTAATATAAAATGGCTATTTACTAATATGCCCATGTGTAATTTAATTAACCAATAAACCAATTTAAACCCCATTTATCTTATTAATAAGCACGGCCCTATATATATAATTTATTCAAATCTCAATCTTCTTATCATCATTATCATATTTAATTTATCTAATTAAATTTTTTGAATAATGTCATAAAAATTTAGGGATGTTACAGGCTCCTCCCCTTTAAGAATTTCGTCCTCGAAATTCAGTAAGAACTAAATACTAAACATGACAATCATCTGTAACAACACCTAACAACCATACTTGTCTAACTAACTAGCGACTATCTATATAAATCTAATGTAGACATACCCTCAAAGCAGATCAGGATAAGTATCTCTAATCATGTCCTCTATCTCCCAAGTACAGTCCTCGTTGTCGCTCCATTGAACTTTCACCAACCTGATTGTCTTGTTCCTTAATCTTTTCTCATCTCTAGCTACAACTCGAACTGGTTGTCTAACAAAAGTCAAATTAGGCTCTACCACTAAGTCATCCAACCCTGTCTGAGGAATAGTAGTCTCTTGATCATGCACATACTTGTGAAGAGAAGACACATGAAATACATTATGGATACCTGCCAAACTAATTGGCAACATTATTCTGTATGCGAGCTTTCCAATCCTCTCTATAATCTGGATGGACCTAGATATCTTGGGGTTAACTTCCTCGACTTTCCAAATCATATCAAACCTTTCATAGATGATACCCTAATGAAAACCTTATCTCCAATCGAGAATTCTAGGTCCTTATGCCTCTTATCGGTGTAACTCTTCTGTCTTGATTGAGCTTCCTTTATCCTTCCTCGGATTAACTCAATCTTCTCTGACTCCTCTCTAACCAAATCTGGACCAAAGACCAATCTGTCTACAGTCTCCAACCAACATGCTGGTGATTTGCATGGTCTTCCATACAAAGCTTCAAAAGGTACCATTCCTGTACTAGTTTGATAACTATTATTATAGGAAAACTCAACTAAATGCAGGTGATCCTCCCAAGATCCACCAAAGTCCAACACACAAGCTCTCAACAAATCCTCGAGCACCTTATTGACTCTCTCTGTCTGCCAATCCGTCTGTGGGTGATATGCGGTACTCATCTTGAGCTTAGTGCCTAACACATCCTGTAGACTTTTCTAGAATTCGCTAGTGAATAAAGCACCTTTGTCGCTGACTATGCTACTAAGAACTCCATGAAGTCTAACTATGTTCTTCATGAACAACTTCGCCAAAACTGGTGTCGTCCCGATCGACTTCACTGGAATGAAATGGGCACTCTTGGTCAACCTGTCCACAATAACCCATATACTTTCATTTCCTCTACTTGACCGTGGCAACCCATCTATAAAATCCATAGATATCGAATCCCATTTCCAAACTGGAATATCTAGAGGCTGAAGTAACCCACTCGGCTTCTGATGTTTGGCTTTCACTTGTTGACAGTTTACACATTGTGTAACCTACAAGCCAACATCCCTCTTCATGCCTTCCCAATAAAAGCTCCTCTTCATATCTTGATACATCTTGGTCCCTCCAGGATGAATCGTAAACTTGGATCGATGACATTCTCCAAGAACTTCTTTCCTCAAGTCCTACACATTCGGAACACACAATCGTCCCTTCTTTCTTAGCCATCCTTTCTGGTCAAGGATAAAATCCTTTAGATCATCAATATCAGTTCCAACCTCAAGCCTTCTGATCCTTTCAGCTAATACAGGATCCTCCTTTTGCTTAGAAGCAATTTTCTCAATCAATACTGGTCAAACTTCTAAACAAGACAACCTGGTGGTACTCTGACTAGAACCAACAGTTGATCTTAACTGCACATCACAACTGACTAAAGCTTCTAAATCCTTCCACTCCGCCAACATAGCTAACACCACATTCTGATGCTTCCTACTAAGAGCATCAGCCACTTTATTACCTTTTCCTGGTGTATATTCTATACCAAAATCATATGCAGCTAAAAACTCCAGCCACCTCTGCTTTCTCATATTCAACTTCTTCTGAGAGAATAAATACCGTAAAGACTTATGATCAGTATATAACTCAAATCTATCCCCTAAGAGATAATGTCTCCAAATCTTCAATGCGAAGATCATAGCTGCCAACTCCAAATCAATGGTAGGATATTTAACTTCACGTGGTCTAAGCTGCCTAGATGCATAGGCAATGACTTTACCACTCTGCATCAACACCGCTTCTAATCCAGTTCCACATGCATCAGTATACACCACCAATCCTTGGTTTCCATCTGGAACTACCAACACGGGTGCATTGGTCAACAAATGCTTTAACTTAAGGAATGCCTCCTTACATTTGTCGGACCAAAAAAATCTCACTTCCTTCCTGGTTAGCTTAGTTAAGGGTGCTGTTATTCGCGAGAAATCCTTAATGAAGCTCCGGTAGTAGCCAGCAAGTCCAAGAAAACTCCTGATCTCAGTCACCGTCTCTGGTCTCTTCCAATTATTCACAGCTTCGATCTTATCTAGATCGATTGACAACCCTTCTGAAACCATGTGACCAAGAAACTTTACCTCTTTCTTCTAGAACTAACACTTGGTAAACTTCGCCTTTAGCTAATTCTACCTCAGCGTCTCAAGCACCACTCTAAGATGAACTTCATTCTCTCTCTCATCCTTAGATTATACTAGAATGTCCTCTAAAAACACTAGTACGAAGAAAGCAGGTGCATTTGTCAATCCAAATGGCATCACCAACCACTCATTTTAACCATATCTAGTCCGAAATGTCGTCAAAGGAATACTGTCCTCTTCCACTCTCAACTGATGGAATCCTGTTGCCAAATCCAACTGGAAGAACACTCTGGCTCCACACAACTGATCAAACAGATCATCTATTCTTGGCAAAGAATACTTATTCTTAATTGTCCTTTCGTTTAACTTACGATGGTTAATGCACATCCTCAACGACCCATCCGGTTTCTTCACACACACCGCGGCCGCTACCCAAGGCGAACTGCTTGGTCTAATAAAATTCCTTCCTTCTAGATCCACTAGTTGCACCTTCAATTCCTTCATCTCAGTTAGTGTCATCCTGCTAGGTGGTCTACTTACAGGTTCAGCTCCTAGCACAAGATCTATTCTAAACTCAACAGCTCTTTTCGGGGGTAGTCCAGTGACTGGCTCAAAGGCATCTGCAAACTCTCTTGCTACCTAAACCCGACTTAACTCATTTCCTACCTCCTTAGCATTAAGCATAGCACTAGCACTCCGGTCAGTATTCTCTACTGAGAATATCACTTGATTATGGCTATCAGGGTGTCTCAGTGATATTTCCCTATCCTGGCAAAATATTCTAGCCTCATACCTACTCAACCAATCCATACCCAAAATGATCTCGAAACCTACGAAATCAATAGCATACAAACTGCATGCAAATTTATCAAGTTCTAACTGGTCACAGTTTAACGCGAGTGTTGCATACCCTCCTATTGGATTCGCAACCCTTAAGGAAGTAGCAAGGTAGGTGGGTTCTAGACATAATCTATCAACCAAACACTGAGATATAAATGAATGTGATGCACCGGTATCAAAAAGTACTCTAACTGAAACACTCTGAATCAAAAGCATACCTTCCATCACAGTCTTCCCTTTATCTGCTGCAGTAGGCCTAGCTGGTCCTATGGCAAAAACTTTTCCTTTGTCCTCCCTAACTGGCTCTGGACACTTATTTTTGTAATGCCCAACTTGATCACAGTTGAAGCATTTCACATTCTTTTTAACTGCAGCTTTCTTCCCATTTTCTGACCGACATTCATTAGCAAAGTGACCTTCACACTTAAAGCAAACTACCTCAGCCTTTGACTTCTTGGCAGTATCTCCCTTCTGGGTTCCCTTCTTCTTAAAGAACTTCCTCTTCTTCCCTTGAGAACCCTGAGTTTCCACTGACTTCTCTTTAGCTAAATCGGCAAGTAACTCCTCATGGCGAATGGCCATCTCCACCACTATATTACAAGGATTACGAACATGTGTCATGGTCATTCTAGCAAGCTCGGGCCTCAGTCCCCGAATGAACTTCTCATTCCTTTTGATGTCAGTATCTATAATAGCATATCCATATCTAGACAGCTCTTCAAACTTAGTAGCATACTCGACTACTGACATCCCTCCTTGCACTAAATCCATAAACTTCCTCATCAGCTCAGACTTGGCAACTCAGATACAAATTTCTGTTCAAATCTCATTTTAAAATCAACCCAAGTTAACCGCTCTTCCGGAACTCCGACAGTGACACTATTCCACCAATGTAGCGCTGACCCTTGCAACTGTCTAGAGGCCAACCTTCTCTTTTGTCCATCATTCAGACCCAAATCAGTAAATATATGCTCACAATGCAGCAGCCAATTCAGAACTTCTACGACACTCTCTGTTCCCAAGAATGGCATCCCACCCAAGCTGGTGTAATCTCTACTTAGCAAAGCAATATTCCCAACTGGAGCCATAGGATTAGCTCCTCCTACATTTCCAGCAACTCCAATAGCAGCTCCAGCTTGCATCAAATTGGCAAAGAAATGATACATCGCCCCCATATCAATTGGTGGATTTCCAGCACCCACATTAGCTTCAGCATTTTAGTTACTAGCATTAGCCGGTCGACCCGGGTTTCTCCTGGTAGTGGGTCGAGCATTTCCATTAGTTTTGGTGCTTCCTCCATCGAGATTTCCTCTCCCGTTTCCTGCTTCCATATCTCCTTTCTCGTAAATCTGCATACGAGCCTTAGTAAGATACAGAAGAACAGTCTAAGAGAGCTGGGAATACACACTTATATATATATAACTATATATAGAAAATACAAGTATGTTACTCTAAAGTTATTTCAAACCCCAATCTTATTATCTGATTCATTGGATTATGTTTGAAAAATCTTTTAGGTTTAAGTTTCATTTAAAGTTTCATAAATCTATGCTCTGATACCAACTTGTAACATCCCCTTACTTGGAGGCCCAAAACTAACATTTACGGATGCTGCAATCATCCATAGTTATTAATCCTCGATGATCAAATACGGCGACATTAGATACATTGATACGCAGAAACACAAGAGTATGGAAAATTTTAAACAGCAAACAAATTCCACATCCTATTTCAAAATATCCCAAATTGATTACATAATCCCAATTCCCAGACCACGTTCAGATAACATATGATTATTACAAAATACGCCAAGAGCGACATATGAAGATGCCCCCTTGGTAGATCAGAGTATATAGATAGGCAAGAAAAAAATTTGCCTTTACAAACAAAACACAAAGTGGAAATAAAAGAACTCTAATAACAAGCTTGCCTCCTGCACGTCCTCGAAAGCTTTATTCGTCTAAAAGAACACATGGAAACATTAACTCTCAACCTACTCAAAATCAATTGAGTACCAAAGAGTTTAAGGGGAAAACAAAAACTTCGAGTCAGACATAAAGCCTGGTATGAATAATAATTTACCATCTCAAACCATTTTGATATCTAGTGAGACCACGCTGCTTGGCGGAACGGGTTTCCCCCTCGCTGGTATCCTAAAACATTTATAAAACCATATACTGTGCTCCTGCATCCACAATAGTTAAAACATAGTATTTCAAAACATTATAATGATATGCAAAACAAATAAATCAATTCTGGATTACTCATCCCCATTCATTCTGAATATCTGTCTAAATTATAGTTTTTAGGGTTACTATTAACCTGTTAAATGTTAAGGACTATATGTCCAAATACTTAGTTTTCATGGGATCACTAAGAACCTATTGGTAACTCCAATATCTTATTTTTTATCCTAGTTTTAATGGGCTAACTAGGAACCTATTGGTTGACTGTCAATATCTTAATCCAGATATAGTTTCCATGGGCTAACTACAAACCTACTGGCCCCTGCCAGTATCAAATCATAGTTTTCATAGGCTGACTATGAACCTATTGGTCCCTGCCAACATCATACAGTTTTCATGGGCTTACTATAAACCTATTGGCCCCTGCCAATATCTTTAAATTAAGAATTTAAAGTTATATTCACTACTAGGTCAACCTAACTGGTTATTCTGCCCTTTCACGAAAATGGGTTGATAACAATGTGAATAACATTTCCAAAAAATTTATTTGTGCCATGGTTTTTCCTTAAAAATGAGAATGGGTTATTTGTTTTGAAACCTTAAAACATCACTTTCGAAACCCTTGGATGACCTCCTTCGAAATCATAGAAAACCTCTTTTCAATACTCTAAGTATATACCTTTCAAAACCAATGAAACCTTTCGATGGTGTCAAGCAAACATTCTTTAAAACATTGGTTCGAAACAAATAAAATACCCTTTTGAAAGCATTGGGTTTACTTTTTAAAATAATCAATTGGGTCAAAATGGTTATATACAAAAGTATCTCTTTCGAAACCAACAAAAATTAGTTTGGGGAAAAAATGATGGTGTCGGAACCATCTTAGTCGAAAGCAAAGCCCTTTAAAATCAAAACTTCGAAAGACAGAGTCGAAACCCCCTTTCGATTCCATCACCTTCGAAACCCTCAACCCCTTCAAAAGCATTCAGGAAAAAGGCTTAGGTTAAAACAGAAGTAACCCCCTCGACAACATAGATGACTTCAATGCAGTCGAAAGGGAAATTAGGGGCTTGGTTTCGACTTGGTCGAAACTAGTCCTTTCGAAAGCTCTTATTTAAGGAAAAAGTACCCCTTCGAAAGCTAGCTCCTTTCTACAGTATAGCAACCTTCTTCGTAAGCAATTCATAAAACCTTTTCGAAAGCATGTGTTTCAGCTATGTCTAAAGCTTTTAGTAAAACAAGGCAAGACGTTAACTTTTGAAAACCAAGCAGGGTTTCGACTCCATCGAAAGCCAACCTTTCGACACCAAGGCTTCCGCCCTCCTTCCAATCCACTACATACCATCTAAGTGATATCTTGTGTATTGGTATCGACTATGGTGGTTTCGACTATGTTGGTTTCGACTGGGATGAGGTGGAATCAAAGGAGTCGAAAGGTACTTACTAACAGAGGCAGAACACCTTTTTCTGATTTAAAGGCTGAAATATAGCAACTTTTAGTAATTACTTTCTAATGACTTGCCTATTTGTAAACCATTAATTAGTTACCATAAAAACTTTTCAAATACTTTACCTTTAAAACTGCCGCATTTATATCAAATTAAAACCATAACATAAGGTTTAAGCCCTTCCATATACTAAAACCAATGATTTCAAAAAAGTCCTTCTTTTAAAATAATTTATTTTCCCTAGTAAATCAATTAGAAAAAATCCTCAAAAATCACAAAAAATCAACTTCATCATGTAATCAAACATATTAAAATTTTAGACCCAATTTCTTCTTGAAATAAACTTTTAAACCCAATTATATCATATTTTTCATCAAAAATTCATAATAAAATTTCCATAGCTTGGAAAATTCTGAAAATTAAAACCCATCTCCAAAATCATATTTTACTTAACATAAAAAAATTCATGGCAATCTGAAATCATATATTCTCAGTTTTACATCAAAACCGTGAAAATTCATATGCGTATGAATTAAAATAAATCAACATAATATAACCCAAGCATATCATCATCCATTTTATCCCAAAAACGAATTTAAATCATAAATCCGAAATGCTATAATCATAGAATAAAAATAAAGATGGTATGAGATTATTATTCATCTTAGATTTGATAAGGAACTTGAGATTTGTTGTTGCTTAATCCTTCCTAGCTTCGATCTTATCTTTTGATTGAAATTTCCTCATTTTCCTTCCTTGTTAATGGCCGGCTATATTAGGGTTCTTGCCTTTATTTTTGATTTTGAGAAAAATGAACGTGAATGGACAAAAACGTGGAGTGTATAGCCTTGTAATATAAAATGGGTATTTACTAATATGCCAATGTGTACTTTAATTAACCAATAAACCAATTTAAAGCCCATTTATCTTATTAATAAGCACGGCCCTATATATATAATTTATTCAAATCTCAATCTCCTTATCATCATTATCCAATTTAATTTATCTAAATAAATTTTCTAAATAATGTCATAAAAATTTAGGGATGTTACATAAACAATCTCAAAATACAATAAAAGTCGATATAGTATATGGAATAGAGGGTATACGAATCATACCTGACTTTTCCCTACAACCAAAGAGTTAGCGCATAACATGGGTAATATGCTACTCTATAATATCATAAAAGGGTACTCCATACTCAGTATCTGTCGAGGTGCCTAGGTATCTCCATCCACAATACCTACTCCAAACTAAGTAAAATCAAGGGTGTCTAGGTAACCCTACGCACAATACCTACCTCGTGTGACATCCCTAGGGTCACAGGTGGCTAGTGAAGCAACCATAGCAAACATATCATCCATTAAATAATATTATTTGTCACCTAGTGTGCTCTAGGTATATGATAACACGTATGGCCTTCTTTTTACCAGGGAGTAGTGGAAATCCCGGTTCTTCGTTGTACACTCGTATCTTGCAGTGTAAAGATAAATGTGTGTATCGCATCCCAAAGCTGGACGCTATATCCAAAGGATCCAGGGTATATGAATCCTCATTACCAATCTATGGACGTCCTACTATATAATATCCTTGCTTTGAGTACAACAAAAAACACTCTGAGTCATCAACAATACCTACTACCCCCATGAGACATATATCTTCAATACAAATTGTCTAATCTTCGGTGTCTGTTACCCCCACAAGCCATAAACCGAAGACACAAGACTTTCCATCATGTTGTACATCACCATCCTCCATTATACTAACGAGCCAACACCTCTAGCACGATCTATAGAGTCCTGAAACTATCAACCTTCGCACCTACTCCCAACACGAGCCAATATCCAAAGTACCAACTCTCATGTCGAAGCATCAATCATTGCCTCGCCATCTAAATCGCTCGCCGTAGAGCAACAACATCAAGACTCTAAGTCGGTCGCATGAACAAACCATCACATCACGTACCACGAAATCTTCATAACCTCCAAGCCAAAGATCGGTCAAATCGGCAATCAATAGTAGTGATGGACATTAACCACTCTACAATAGCCAATACCAACCACCTTGGTCTTGTACTTAACCAAAACGGGTAAGTACAAACCAAACGGAAACGTCTGGCATCCATCCTGAAGTCCGAAGCCTTGTCTTCCACCTCAGATCTGTCAGCACATATCATAACCCTCCTCTACAATTTATCTCACTTGTTAGGCTTTTGCGTGTGCGTACAAGATATTCCCCTAACACCCGATCATCGCTAATCCGCGTTTTCAACTAAAAACAGCCAAACAAACAACCATGCAACCAACAACAATGTATACATCGAAAATAACATCCATACAACATGTATAGTACATCCATATCAACCAATGGGGAAATTATATCAAAAATAGCGCAAATCTAATAATTCCCTAACAATGGATCGTCGATGGAAAATATGTGATATTCGATATAAATAATTTAAAAATATTTTTATTTTCTTTATAAAAATCTAGTAGGTATATAAGTATAGGAAAATCACATTTCAAAACCAAAAATCATTCCAGAATGTCGATCTAATACTATACAATTAATCATAGTATGGTGAGAGACAACATCACCCACCTCCAAAAATATGTCCAGACTAGTGCCAAAGTGTATATCTCTCCATTACGAGCGCAATGCAAGAAACCGCAATCAAAACAGACCTCGTAAGCAAAAGATATGACCAATACAAGAATCGAGATTATTTAAATAATAAATTTACTAGTTACAAATACTAATTACCTCTCTAATCCTTCTTCCTAAATGCATGTACATATACAAACATACCAGGTCGTGCACAAACCCACTCTTTCCCTCCTCTCTTCAATTTCTCATCCGATACTCGACGAAACGACAAAGGGATTTTGCCAAAATTCTCCACTACGCGATCTCCCTGCCTTGAACCCAAAGAGATAGAGCTCAATCAACCACATGAAGAAGTGACTTGGTGCGTGCTCTCGACCCAAGCAACGAACGCTTTTTGACATAGATGCTCAGATTTGATGAATATTGGTAGAGAGATGTCGTTCGCTAAGAGAAATCCAACGACGATCTCCATTTCGCCTACCGTCAACCATAGCTCTGCCATCTCAAACCCTAGATCCAACCATGAAGAGGTCGACATCGCTAATCACCATCGATCAAAATTTCGCCACGGTCATCGCACAGCTCTCATCGATACGAACTCATTGGATCTGGTTTTATGATTTTTAGTGGAGCAGATCTCAAGATTTTGATTTTTGACTGAGATTTGAAAGGAGGCCATGAATATTTGTTCTTTGGAATGGAACAGTGGAATGAAATCAATTGAGAGAGAGGGATCTAATTTGAGGATATTCATAATAATATTATATTTCATTTATTTATTTTTCTCAAATAAATGGTCGTATGTTTCGAGCTCGCATGACCACACAGTATGTTTGACCACAACGGAACTTGTTAGCGTACATCACCTCATTTTTTTAGGATCCAACGGTATAAATCTTGTCGCTATCTAAGGCTGCATTCGGGATGTTAATTTCGCGCATTTCGAGATCGTTTTGACCATCAGATCGTCCAATCTCCAAATTTAGCGATCCATATACTCATTTTAATTCACAACGTCAATCCGAACTCAATGGAAATGGTATCGAGTCCTGATTCGACCGTATGTGGAAAATTATATTTTTGGACCTTCATTTAATAAACGACTAAATATTTAAATCAATTATTTAAATATCCGATCGTTAAAAATACGGGTTGTTACAGGACATATCGATATTCTTTCTCAAAACATCTTAACCAGGAATATTTAAAACAAAATGTCATTTTATTTGTGATTAATTACTCACAATTGCAACTGTTCACAACTACAATCACCTAACATTTTATTTAAGGATTTTCTTATTGACATATATTTTAAATTAATTACTTAATCAATTATATCACAATATATCAAAATATATAAAAGAAAACAAATACCGTTACTACGAACAAGATTGACTATGGAGTCAAATATATGTAACAAAGTACATAATTGTTCCCAGAGCATACCACTCTTTTGGTACGTGTCCTAGCTACTAATCATAGTAATTTTTAGTCTGCCATAGGTTGTTTGTGTGTTAGGTCTTATTGAAGAAGTATCGGTGGCATCGTGAGTTTGTTATTCTTCAATATTGTGCTCCTCCATATTTTGCTCTTCGATATTTTTCTCCATATTTTGTTCTTCCATATCTCCTTTTGTTTTTTCTGACTTTGTTTCTTGCTTTTGCACGTCTACTTCTTTTTGATGCTTTTAGACGAGTTCGAGTATATGTATCTTCAGATATAGCTGTAGAGAAACAAATTATGCTTGAAATATTCAGTGGTTGTGGAAAAAAACTAAGTAATTCAAGAAAGGTGGAATTAAGCATGGATAAAAATAAATCATTGTTGGAATTGAGCATGAGTCATACCCACGCTCAAAATCAACGTTATATGATTCTAACCCACGTTAGCTCTTGGCGTGGGTGGGTTCAAATCAACACCAGCTTCTATCGTTAATGTAAATAACCCACGCCAACTCTTGACATGGGTGGGTTTAGATCAATGTCGATCTTGCATTGATTTAGACTATTGACGCTTGTAGTTTGCGTGCTTGGTTCATTGTTACGTTGTTTATGGCTATCTAGGGTCTCAAACCCGTGCTTCCATCAAAGTTTAAGTAGAAAGAAAATGAAAATCCATGGCATGTGAACCTTAATCAACTAATTGAAGAACATCGAAGATGAATAGATTAGAGATTTACTATGTTATTGCTTTGATCATTTCTCTTGTTCCTCTCTTCGGGTGTGTTTGCGGACATCTATGATTAAAGGTTGGAGCTTAGAGGTTGCGGCGTTCATGGACGATCAGATTTAGGTTAGAGGTTTGGTAGAAAGTAATGTAAAAGTAGTTTAATTTTTATTTTATAGTAATTAATTAAAAATTTATGATTAATAATTAATTTTAAATAATTTAATATTTAATAGCTCATATTTCAAAATTAATAAGCAGTTATCTTCCAATAGACTCCCGTTTTAGGTTTTTTAATATTTATTGCGAATTCTTCCAAACATATCTTTGCGAATAGAGTTGATAGTTCGACATTCTAGTTAACTGTTTGTTTTTTACTTGGACCAACAGTAGTGGAAGCCATCGTTGAATAAATATTAAGTAGAGTAGAGAAGATTGGAACATGTGAATAAAATGTGAACTTGGAGTATGGATTTATAGGGAGAACTTGAATGTAAAATTACGTCCGACTTAACTATTTACATCTGACTTATTGGAGATACATTAGACGTAGTTCCCGCCAAAGTTAAACCAAGAACGTTTTCTATGTCCATGGATAGGACCTCTATTGTTTGGTAAGCTAGAGTTTTGCAAATTTGTTATGGATTAGCGAAGAAAAGAAGAAAGCACTAAAAGTAAAGTGGATACAAGAAAGAAGATAAAAATAATAACAGTGCTTTTGAAATAGGGGAATTAAGGAAAGTGAAAAACTTTGAAAAAATTAGATTAAAAGACATCAAGTTTTATTTTTAGGCTGAAGGAGAAATGCTAATTATAATCAGCATTATGTTTAAACCGTTGGGTGAGCTTGTGTAGGCTTATCAACTTTCACATTACACAAAATGCTAGTTATAACTAGCATTATATTCAGTTTTACACTATACAAAATGTTGGTTATAACTAGCATTGTTCTTCAGCAAATAAAAAAACTTGCAGTCCTCCAATCTAATTTTTTTTAAGCTTGTGCCTATTTTGTTGTTTTGAAATATACTCCATAAAAAAATCAGCGGGAGTGAGAAGTTAATTTTAAAACTCACTAGGTGCAAAGTACATCTTGGGATGAGATTCAATAGACCCAAAAAGAAAAGGATGTATGTTTACTTCTAATTTTTCAGAAATTAAATACTTCGACAGCAATGAAGCAACAATGAAAGGAAAAAAACCATGAATCGAATTTGTCACTCTTCCGAAGTGAACGACGACCACGCAAATCCTAGTTAGGGTTTTCTAAATTCGAGTTTTGAATGGTAATTTTATTTTATCTATTTAATTCTTTCTTTAGCTTTGTTTGAATTGCAGTTCAGAATATTCGATTCAGATAGATAAACATAGTTACCCCTATATCATTGAGTAGCTTAGTTAGTTTCCCAATGATATAAGATTATGGTTGGAGAATAGCTAAAAGTTATGCCTGGTTTTTTTGAAAATATTTTTCAAACACAGTCATTTCAACTGTTGCTTAATATTTTTTGTGTGCAGTGGTTACGTTTTTCATATCAAGCTATCGTATAATGATTTGTTAATAGCCTGTTAAAATAAAGTTTGCAGTGATTGCCGTATTTTTAAGCGATCGGGACTACTAGAGTTGACAATAATAGAAGAACCTGTAAATAAGTGGTTGTTGTGATGATATTTTCAATCTTCCTTATTGCCTCTGGAATTATGTGAAGCAGATTTGCAATATTTGTCTCTTGAAGGTTAGGGTCCTTTTCTTCTTTGACTAAAACTAATTTATATGATTTGGACTTGAATTCTGCATGAGTAATGATTATCTCGATTCGCTTGCTCATTTCAATTTATATAAAAAGAATCATCAACTAGAAACTAGAAAGCTATATTCTTCTTTGCTAAATTCTTGATTAGGGCACACGTCATGTGTCACTTAAGCAGTGATTATGATGTATTGGAACATTTGAAGCTGAATTGTGAAATGAATCTTCGGTATGATTGAAATATCAAACAACTGGATTGGTATTGGAATATGATTTTGATATGGATAACATATGCACAACATTATGGAGTCCCAAATTAATGCATAAGCATAGGATGCTAAGCTACTTCTAGAAGTTTCAATTATTTATCATATAGTCTTTTGTTAAAAGTTGTTTTTCTTATTAGTAACTAAATGAAGGTGCTAGAATCATGTAATATTATATAATATGGTATTGATGTAATGAAAAATAGGGAATGTTTAATGAAATGTTATCATTCTCTCTTGTTGGGAGCGTTTTCGCCCCTACCAAGCCAAGAGAAGGGAAGGCACAACCGGACCAACACACTCATTCCCCACCGAACAGAACAATTACCGAACCAACCCACCTTCATACCCTGCCGAACCATCACCAACCCCACACCGGTCCAAGTACCACCGGATCGAACCCAACACACCTCGCCGAACCAACCTCCCTCCAAAGCCCTGCCGGTCCAACACGCCTCACCGAACCAACCTCCCTCCAAAGCCCTGCCGGTCCAACACACCTCGCCGAACCAACCTCCCTCCAAAGCCCTGCCGGTCCAACACGCCTCACCGAACCAACCTCCACCGGTTCAACCTCTACCGGACCAATCCACCTCTTCATCCACTACCGAACCAACATCACCAGGCCAGATCACGTCAGCCCAGGCCCATCAACAGCTATATACTTCGAAGACCCCTACACCCAGCCTCACTCTATAAATAGAGGGGCAGGGGTACAACAATGGGGGACAAGTTTTGAGAGCTCAAGCACGGAAGGAACTTTCAAACAACTTTCTTTTACTTGTATCAAAGCTTTGTACTTGTAATCATAACAAGAGAAGAGAAATAACATATAAAGTGGACGTAGGCACATTCTGGCTGAACCACTATAAATTTGCGTGTCTTTTTACAGTTTAGCCCCTGCTTTTCATATAGTTGCATAAATCACTCAAATCGCTAAGAACAACATAAGATCTACTAAATCATACAACTTTGAGGTGTTTGTCCATTTTTTGTGCAAACATTTTTGGTGCTTTCATTGAGAGGGGAGAAGCTCGAAGCTTCAGCTTCATCCACTTAACAGCTTTCCTAACAGCATCGTTCGCTACTTGGAAAACATGCCTCCCAAACAGAGAAAAGATGTTAACAAAGGAAAAAACATCGCATCCAGCAGTCTTCCAGATCCAGCTGTCACGAATCAAGTAAATCGTCCTCCTCCAGCAACAGTAACAAATGAAGGACAGGCTAACCCAACCACTCCTGCCACAGAACAGCCTACAGCAATTACTAGGGCAGATTTGGACAGAGTTGTGGTTGAAGTAACTAATCGCTTCACGTCCCAGCAGGAAGCCTTGGTGGACCATCTCATGTCACGCTTAAGGGACGCTGAAGAATCCAACCGCAACACTGAATCATGGGGCGAGTCCCAATCTGGAGGATCTCAGAGACAACAAAGATCTTCCTTCTTCGAAGGAGCTAACGGCGGAAGTAGCCGTGGTAGGAGCCGAGACCGAGCACAGCCCGAAGTTAGGCCTGAGGAAACGTTTGGTACAGAAACCAACGGGGGAGGTACCGGGCGAAGGTCAACTGTAGCTGAGCCTGTCATGCTGCCTAACCACAGAAACGCCAATGAACGGGGCCGAGCTAGAGTCCAGCCCGAAGTTGGACCCGAGGAAGTGCTTAGATCAGAACCCAGCAGGGGGAGATCAAGGCAAGGGCCAACTGTAGCTGACCCGAGCATGCTCCCAGAAGATCAAAGGCAGCCACTGGAAAATATGAGGAATGATAGACGACACCATCCTTACAGGACATCTGGACGGAATCAATCCCACAGAACAGAACCAAACTCATTTCTATCTGCTCCAAGTTCTGATGAAAGGATGGCACGCTTATTCAGAGAGTGTGTCCAACGGGAGCAAAGAGATCGAGAAATAGGCGCTAGGGTAACCAGCCCTTTCGCCCGCAATATCGAAATTGCTATCACCCTCCGAGAATGGAAGATGCCAACAATGGAACCCTACAAAGGAACCTCCGATCCCGTTGTACACTTACAGAGGTACACGCAGCATATGCTCATGAGTGGGGCGACAGAGGGAGTACTGTGCAAATTCTTTCCGCTCTTCTTAGCAGATCTTGCTACCTCCTGGTTCTGTCATCTACCCCAGGGATCCATCAGCTCGTGGGAGATGTTGAAAGAAAAATTTATTAGTCAGTTCCGCATTCATGTGGAGCAACCTAAGGACGCTTATTCCCTATCCAGTGTCAAACAGAAACCTGGAGAGAAGCTGCAGCAATACCTAACCAGATTCAACGCCGCAGCAGCCGCAGTCCAAGATGCCGATGAGAAGCTTATCCTAATGGCCCTCTGTAGTGGTGTGCATCCGGACACTAAATTTGCTAGAAGGTTGACAAAAGAAAAACCAGCTACTTTACCCGATTTCTTCCATGAAGCCGGGAAATACATGAGGCTTGAGGATGCTGCCGTTGAGGGGCAGTCAGGACAGCAAAATAAGACAACCCATGGCAACGCCCCTGCTGTGGCAAGGGACGTTCGAAGAAATGCTGGGGGCAAGAAGGGAGAAAAGCGCCTATATCGGCCAGGACCAAGATTCGACACTTACACTCCTTTGAACGAGACCGTCGAAAATATCTTCCTTGCTACCCAAGGCGAAGTTAGATACAAACGCCCACCATACAAGAAGGAATCAGATAACGCACAGAAGTCTGGAAAGTTTTGCCGCTTCCACGAATCTCACGGGCATGATACCAACGAATGCCATCATCTCCGAGATCTGATTGAGGAACACATCAGAAGAAAGAAACTGGAACGTTATGTAAAAGGTCAGGACAGGACCCCAGCTCCTACCAATGAAAACCCAAGGCTACCCTCACCAGGGGCCGACAGAGGAAACCGCAACGCTAGCAGCTCTAGTCAAGAAAAGATAGTGGTCCATACCATCTCAGGAGGGCCACACATCGCAGACAGAAGCTGGAAAGAGATGGAAAGGTACGGAAAGTCGCTTAGAGACAATAAAGACTATGTCAATTCGGTTATAGAAGAACGCCACCCGAAGCGGAAAGAAAGTGATGACATCACATTCGGTAAGCATGACCTGGAAGGAAGGCAGTACCCTCACATGGATCCCATGGTCATCTCTGCCCGACTTGGTCCCGCCGAAGTTTACCGAATCCTGGTAGACACTGGAAGCTCAGTAAACATCCTGTTCAAACACGCATTCGACAAAATGAAGCTATCAATGAAGGATGTATCTCCCTGCGATAAACCACTACACGGCTTCACTGGAGATGCGAAAATGCCCCTCGGGCAACTAGACCTCTTTGTTGAGATTGGAAGCCATCCCCGCTCCGCTGTACGGAAACAGACGTTTGTACTAATAGAAAACCAGTCGGCCTACAACGCCTTCTTAGGAAGGCCATCCTTGTCTGACTTCCAAATTGTCTTAGCCCCATGGTGCCTAAAGATGAAATTTCCAACAGACAATGGAGTAGGGGAAGTGGAAGGAGACCAGGACGTTGCTCGAGACTGCTATGTGACTGAACTTCGCAACAACCACAGGAAGGATAAAGGGAAGGGTGTAGAGATTGCCCTCTGCACAAAAAGTCTAGAAGCATAGCAACTAAAGAAAGCCCCTCCTCTTCGATATACCAGCGACCCTTTCAATGAATTAGACCCTAGGGACAAAGAGGAGGAGGCCACCACCGAGCCTGCAGAGGCTATGGAGTTTATATCTGTAGACAAGCACGACTCAAGTAGACTATTGAAAATTGGGTCCCAACTAAAGGCCGAATTGAAGGAACAACTCATCGATTTTCTCCGCCACAACTTGGATGTATTCGCTTGGTCACACGCTGACATGACCGAAATCTCCCCCGACATAGCATGCCACGTATTAAACATTGATCCTACCAAGGCGCCTGTAAAACAAAGAAAGAGAAGTATGGGGGCAGAGCGATCAGCAGCCCTCGATGAAGAAGTAAAAAATCTACTCGCCAATGACTTCATACGAGAAGCTATCTACCCGGAATGGATCGCCAACCCGGTGCTGGTAAAAAAGGCTAATGGGAAGTGGCGGACCTGCATTGACTTTTCCAACCTAAACGACGCCTGCCCAAAGGATTGCTTCCCACTTCCCAGAATCGACCAACTAGTAGACAGCACAGCCGGGCACGAACTCCTATCTTTTATGGATGCATACTCAGGATATAACCAAATTCCTATGCATGCTCCCGACCAAGACCACACTAGTTTCATCACCGACCGAGGTTTATACTGCTATAAGGTAATGCCTTTCGGACTTAAAAATGTAGGAGCCACCTACCAGCGCCTCGTCAACAAGATGTTTGCAGGGCTAATAGGACAAACTATGGAAGTATATGTGGATGACATGCTGGTAAAGTCAAGGAAAGCCAAAGATCACGTAAGCCACCTAGGCAAGATGTTTCAAGTACTTCGACAATATGGAATGAAGTTGAATCCACTAAAATGCTCCTTCGGAGTGTCATCAGGAAAGTTCTTAGGATTCATCGTTCATGCCAGAGGGATAGAAGCAAACCCTAAACAAGTCCGAGCGCTAAGGGATATCAAGATACCTTCCACCCGAAAGGAAATGCAAAGCCTAAATGGAAAAGTGGCCGCCCTAAGCCGATTCATCTCCAAGGCAACGGACAAGTGCGTCCCCTTTTTCGAAGCTCTGAAGAAAGACAAAGGAAAGTTCGAATGGACTGACGAATGCTTAACCGCTTTCCTTAACCTAATCGAGCACCTCCAGAAACCACCGGTACTCTCGACTCCAAGCGAAGGCGAAGAATTATACATATACCTTGCTGTGTCATCTCACGCCCTAAGCGCTGCCTTGGTAAGGGAAGACAACCGCACGCAGCGGCCAGTTTACTTCGTCAGCAAAAGGTTTATTGAGGCAGAAGTCAGATATCCTAAACTTGAGAAGCTAGCATACTGTTTACTAATCACATCACGAAAGCTGCGTCACTACTTCCAGTCCCATTCCATCAAAGTTCTGACTGATCAACCACTGAGGCAGGTACTCCATCGTCCCGACACTTCTGGGCGACTACTTAAATGGTGCATTGAACTAAGTCAGTATGATATCACCTATCACCCTCGCACCGCCATCAAGGGACAAGCCATGGCTGATTTCATTGCAGAATTCACTACCAACGAAGATAAGGAGAAATTGGAAATAGCAGAAGATATCAAGTGGAATCTCTTTGTGGATGGTGCATCAAACGACAAGGCTCGGGGGCAGGTGTGGTAATAATCACTCCCAGGGGAAACAAACTGCACTACGCTATAAGGTTGGAGTTCGCTGCCACCAACAACGATGCAGAATATGAAGCAGTGATAGCTGGACTAGAAATTGCCATAGAAATCGGAGCCAATTCTTTGTGCCTTCACAGCGATTCTCAACTTATTGTTAATCAAATACTAGGAGAATTCCAAGCTCGAGAAGAACGACTCATAGCATATCTAAAGAAGACCAAGTTACTTCTCAGCCGATTGGACCACTACTTAGTCAAACACATCCCTCGGGAGGAGAACCGAGAGGCCGACGAATTAGCAAAGCAAGCAAGTGTGAGAGACATCACCATCTTCGGGGTAGTAACCATCTCAAAGCAACTGGCCCCAAGTTTTGAGCAAGTGAATCTGATAGCTGCAACCGAAGAAGCAACTTGGATGACTCCCATCCGAGACTACCTACAAAGTGGCACTCTACCCAACGGGCGTAACGAAGTCAAGAAAATCTTGAGGAAAGCATCCCGCTACACAATACAAGAAGACATCCTCTATCGGCGCGGATTCTCTAACCCGTTATTAAGGTGTGTCGCTGGGAGAGAAGCCAAGGAAATCTTATCCAACATCCATCAGGAGAGCTGCGGAGATCACACCGGAGGGCAAACATTAGCAAAAAAGATACTCCGATATGGATATTTCTGGCCCACCTTAAGCAAGGACGCCTTAGATTTCGTCAAGAAGTGTGACAGATGCCTAAAATTTGCTAAGATTCCACGGCTACCAACAACTGAGATTACTCAAATGACCAGCCCTTAGCCCTTTGCAATATGGGGAATTGACTTAATCGGCGAGCTACCGATGGGCCGAGGCGGGGCCAAATATGCTATAGTGGTAGTTGATTATTTCACCAAATGGGTGGAAGCGGAACCTCTGAATAAAGTATCTTCAGCAAAAGTTATTAACTTCTTGATCAAAAATGTTCTGTGCAGGTACGGAGTCCCACTCAAAATCATATCAGACAATGGACTTCAGTTTGACAGCGAGGAATTCGCCAACTGGTGCCGAGAGCATGGAATTCATAAAAGCTTCTCATCCATAGCATATCCCCAGGCAAACGGACAAGTCGAAGCAATCAACAAAATTCTGAAAACTCTGATCAAAAAGAAGCTCGAAAAGTCAAAGGGCGCTTGGGTGGATGAACTCCCTACGGCACTGTGGGCCTACCGCACATCTTTCAGAACATCAACGGGGCACACTCCTTTCTCTTTGGCATACGGATCAGAGGCTATGCTCCCAGTTGAAACCATTGTGCCTTCCCACCGTAGGATCCACTATAACCCGGAAGAGAATGAAGAGCTCCTCCACATGTCTTTGGATCTAGTTGAGGAGAGAAGAAATGATGCAGTCCTTAAAACAGCAGCCCACAAGCAAAAAGTGGCAGCGCAATACAACTCCAAAGTCAAGCATCGTACCTTACAAGAAGGGGATCTTATCCTCAAGCGAATCTTCCCTCGCCCCGGAGCACTAGACCCCATCTGGGATGGACCATATGTAATTCATAAAGATCTCCACAATAGAGCTTATATTTTGTCAACAGTGGACGGAGAGGTGTTCCAGAGGGCATGGAACATCCAGCACCTCCGTCGATACTTTTCTTAACTTGTACTGCCCATATGAAGTGAATTAACAAAGAGAATCAGTGGACGTAGGCCTTTTCATGCCGAACCACTTTAAAAAACTTTGTCTCTTTTTTAACTTGTTCCTTTATATCTTGGCTACTTGTTAACTTTATCCTTTTCTGTTGAACAAAATCCTATGCGTATAGCATTTCCACTCAAAGCATTCCATGGCGCAACTTCACCTGGGCAAAACCTAACAGGTACTATACGAATCTATGCCCTCGCCAATGAGACACTTTTGCTCCAGCATCCCTCTGCTGCGGGTTAACTCATTGCTCGCGACGGCCCTTAAAGCCAACTGTAATGAGCCGATTATAAGCCACCGAGAAGGCCGACTATAGCCGAGGCAGCTCATTACGGCGTTAGGATTGCCGGCAACTGTGAACCGACTATAAGCCCCAACATAAGGTGTGGCCAGCCAGGGGCAGTTCACAGTTGACGATCGGCACCCACGCTAGCCGGCCACAGTAAATCGAATAATACCCATGATTACGGGCCATAATGGCCCGGGTAGTTACTGTGCGCGATCTCGGCTCCGATGTGTCTTAAGTGCGGCTGTGGTAAAAAAGAATTAACTCCCCGCGGAGGCGTAAGATGGGTGACAAATGTCTCCAAGACCCACAGCTAGGGAAAGTGACTACAAAACCCTTTTGCCACGAACTTAAGCACATCGAAGGCCTTCCGTGATTGGAAGTTTTACTTTTTCACATATTTCAATTTTACTTAAAAAGCTTTTCTCCTATCCTCTATAACGGTCCCTAAAGTACAGGATGCAGAGTAGGAGATACTAGCCAATGGGTGTAGGGACTCACGTTTGGATGGCAGGGCACTCGACTGCATTCCATGCTCGTTCATACAAGATATTCAAAACTGCCATCTACGATTAAAACATGAAGGGCGGTATTTTCTTCTTTTGTGTACAAATACATGACTATAATTTGTTCACACCACACGCTAATATTACAAGTCATGAAATTATGTTTTAAAACCGGAACCTGACATCAAACACAATTTAATTACAAGAATATGCATAGCTATATTTCCCGTACGACATGTCAAAATAGCAACAAACATTCGGAAGACAACAAAATCAGCTTAAGTTAAAGAATTACACGTCAAAAATAAGGCTATTTATTACAAGTGGCAAAATATTACAACCTAAGAGTCACTTTACTGTTTTAAGATTAACATATACAACCCTGTCAAGTCCACAAAAAGAGTTTTTTCCAGGTCTAATCAAGGGGCCGGTTGCATTGAAGTTTTATCCTTGTCCTGTTGACCACCTGTCCAGTCAAAGAAAGGATTCATTAGTGATAAGCAACCAGGATAATGGGGAGACTAAGAAAGGAAGACTTACCAGCACCTGCTTCTTGGCCATCCTGGTCATCATCCTCAACTTGCACACCTGCCTCCTCAGCAGCAAGCAACCGCATACCCTCCTTCACTGCCATCTTCTCCTCCTTGGCAAACTGGGCAGTAACCACATCCATGCTGAAAGCCACACCACCATCTCTATCCGTATCAGCCTTAGCCTCCTCCAGAGCCCGAAGATAGATCTTGGCCATGACCCTAGGATAATCATCCATCCAGGATAGGTTGCCCTGCTTCCAGGTTCGGAAGTACATGTCCTGGAGCATTTCGTCCATCATCCCCTCATTCTCCTCAAACTCCCTCATCCGGGCCTCGGAAGCCGACAACCTTTCAACGATGGCATCTCTCTCCAACCGGTATCTCGAGCAATCAGCCTGAAGGGACCTCCGCATCGCCTCCATCTCCTCCTTCAGCCTAACTTGAGCAAGCTCTGCGGCTTCAAGCTTCCCCGACATCTCCTCTACCCGCTCAAGATCCGCCCTCCGAACCTCATCCACTGCCGAGATGGCCATATTTATCTGCTCCTTACAGACAGCCTCCATCTTCCGCAGCTCCGCCTTACTAGCCTCCTCCATAGCCTTCCTCAGCCGCCCGGAGGCAGCCTCATGCTGGGAAATCTGAATAGCTTGATCAGCAAGCTGTTTCGCCTGGTCCGAAACCATCAACCGTAATCGGATGTTGGCACTCCCAATTTCCTCTCCAGCCTTAACCAGCCGGGCATGATGCCCCATCAGCTTCCTAGTCTCCTCCGCCACCCGATCAATATTAGCCTTGGCCTCGTCTCCCATGGTAACTATCCGAGTAGTAAGTAGATCAAGATCTAAAGACTTAGCCTCATCGAGCACCCGTACCATGGGATTGCGGGGAAGAAGGTGCTCGCCAGTAACCTCGTCAAAAGTAACATCATGGGAACTTGGATCCAGATCAGGATGACCCGCGAATGGATTACGAGCCAAGTCAGGACGATCAATCTGAATAACGGTCGGGTTTCCAGACAGGTGCGGAGAGAGTGCGAACTCAGTACCCTCCTCTGTGATATCATGAACGGGCTGAATTGGGGGCTGGGGACCGAGTGAAGGTTCGGATAAGGGATGACTCCTCTTTCTCTTCTGAATACCCTCTTCAATAACCCCGAGGAGAGGACGGTAGTCGACTACATCCCCGGAACGGTGAGTCGGAGTCTTCGGCTTGGCGGAAGCTTTGGAGAGCTTGTACTGTTCAAGCCTGTGCTGAAGATCTGAGGCCTTGGCCGTTTTACCTGCTCCTGATATGAAGAAAAAGTGTCACAAGCATACATTGATCTATAATTCGAGAAAACACGGCAAATTAAAAGATAAAAAGAAAGGAAACACATTTGTGGTTGTACAAACCCTGGGGAGGAGTAGGATACTGCAATAAGTCCTGGATTTCATTCCAGGACGGGAGCGGGTCATAAAATATTCCTAAGTCCCTATCATAAATGGAGCCCGCAGGAATCAAAAGTTCACCTTGAGTCGTCGGAGCCACCTTGGCTGGAATAGTCTGAGGAGGCTCGCTTGCGCCAGTTCTAGCCTTGTCAGCTTTCCCGGTTTTCTCTCTCAAAGCCGGTTCCCC
Source organism: Allium fistulosum (assembly GCA_030737815.1). Classification (NCBI taxonomy): domain Eukaryota; kingdom Viridiplantae; phylum Streptophyta; class Magnoliopsida; order Asparagales; family Amaryllidaceae; genus Allium; species Allium fistulosum. The sequence goes on along the minus strand of CM060901.1, from coordinate 518,524,888 downwards.
GTCCAGCCCCTCAAAAGCTTGGTGGAATACATCATCCGTCCACTCCTGAATCTCGCCCGCTTGCCCAGGAAGCAAGGCCCCGATGCCATCACCACCTTCCCGGTCACCTCCACTCTCGCCTCTTTCCTCCTCTATGTCTTCCTCCTCTTGGGTAAGTGGACAATTGCTGGGGGAGGGACCATCCGACTTCTTAAGTTTCTTACCGCCGACGGCTGGAGGTTTTGTGAAAGGTTTCCTCTTGCTACTCTCTACCGTGACACCTCCCTTAGCCTGAGCAGCCGCCCTCTCCTCCGCCGTTTCCCTCAGCTTGACTACTGACTGCCGTGGAAGGATTAAGTTATACTCCAGAAGGGTGGCGTTTCTGATCAGGTAGGCAGATGATCTATATTTCCCGAGAATAGCTTCTATCTCAGCCGCCGTCTGAACCAGGCGATCAGTCTCCACAACTGCAAAGCCACCTGTCGCTAGCAAAAATGAAAATGTATGAGGAGAAGCATCGCAACCAGAATGGAAATTATAGATAAAGCGTCGACTTACATCCAGAAGTAAAACGCCGAATAGAAACAGAGTCGTCCCTAACGAAGAACCACTCCTTCTTGAACATGCTGAATTTGGAATACAGATCCAAGACTGGCTTAAAAGTCACAGCTGACTCCAAGCTGATGTATGGGGACCCCTTCTTATAGCCTCTCAAATTATACAAGTACCGGATCTCCCGGTTAGAAGGAGCACGACCATACTTCCTCCGAAAGATGATGAAGAGGCTCACCAGTATAGCATAAGAGTTGGATTGAAGCTGGAACGGGGCCACCTTTAGATATGTGAGGAAGCTGGCTACCCAAGCGTTAAGAGGAGGAATGGCACCACACATGCAGTGGTATCTGCTGTAGGCAAAGTACCCTTCAGGAGGGTCGTATGGCATAACCTCTCTCCCTGGCAACAACATTCGAGCCCTATCAATTCCGAAAGAACGGGAGATGACATCAAGCTGCTCTTCCTTAAGGGAGCTAGGAAAGCAATCGGGCGGGGAGTTCAGAAGCTCCTGAGGGCCGTACCCATCCACTAGTGATCTCGGGGTAGATCCATGACGTTCCGGACCTGGCTGAACAGGGGGCACTGAGGAAGTTTCTCCTTCGCCCTGGGACTTCTTTTTATCCGAGCGAGTTTCTGCTTTTCGAGACATTTATCTACAAACACAAAGAAGAACATCGTTAGAACAGAGGATGTAAACAAGTATGTGTGTAATATGAAATTTCACTCATAAAATCAAAATGCTCAGACTCTCATTGACATTCGGTAAAGTAAATGTAAAATCCCATTCGGCAATCTCAACTAAATCCCATTCGGCAATCGTACTCCACCATTCATTCAGTGCTTGGAAACCCGAAGCTCATTCGGTAGTGCAGTATACAAGTTCATCCGGCAGTAAAAGGGTCTCACCTGGTTCGGCTAACGCAGCTGATTCGGCGAAGGGTAAAAGCTTTGGTTCGGCAATCAGTCGGTTCGGCAATCTCAAATGGTAAGGAGCAACGGTGGCATAACTCTGATATTTATAGGCAAGGAAGGAGCCACCGGACCGATCCATTCGGCACGCAGGATCGAACAACGACAGCCAGGCTTAAACAAAGTAAGCTATATACCAGCATATACCTCACTTTGGGGGGCAAATGTTGGGAGCGTTTTCGCCCCTACCGAGCCAAGAGAAGGGAAGGCACAACCGGACCAACACACTCATTCCCCACCGAACAGTACAATTACCGAACCAACCCACCTTCATACCCTGCCGAACCATCACCAACCCCACACCGGTCCAAGTACCACCAGATCGAACCCAACACACCTCGCCGAACCAACCTCCCTCCAAAGCCCTGCCGGTCCAACACGCCTCACCGAACCAACCTCCCTCCAAAGCCCTGCCGGTCCAACACACCTCGCCGAACCAACCTCCCTCCAAAGCCCTGCCGGTCCAACACGCCTCACCGAACCAACCTCCACCGGTTCAACCTCTACCGGACCAATCCACCTCTTCATCCACTACCGAACCAACATCACCAGGCCAGATCACGTCAGCCCAGGCCCATCAACAGCTATATACTTCGAAGACCCCTACACCCAGCCTCACTCTATAAATAGAGGGGCAGGGGTACAACAATGGGGGACAAGTTTTGAGAGCTCAAGCACGGAAGGAACTTTCAAACAACTTTCTTTTACTTGTATCAAAGCTTTGTACTTGTAATCATAACAAGAGAAGAGAAATAACATATAAAGTGGACGTAGGCACATTCTGGCTGAACCACTATAAATTTGCATGTCTTTTTACAGTTTAGCCCCTGCTTTTCATATATTTGCATAAATCACTCAAATCGCTAAGAACAACATAAGATCTACTAAATCATACAACTTTGAGGTGTTTGTCCATTTTTTGTGCAAACATCTCTATTTTCTTACTCTTTGTCTAGAATCTCAAACTCATTCTCCTTTTATCTTCTTCTTAAGCATCTTTATCTCTAACATTTGGTGTTTTTACTCTTGTTCTCAGATCCTTCATCTATATTATCTTCTCATTTTCATCATTTAGCTCGCCCTCTACTTTCTTCAAACAAGATCTCATCTCTAGCCATGGATGAAACCCAACTGTACAACAACTTCTCGACATCGTCAACCAACAATTTACTCTTCTTGTTCGTAAAGTCGACATGCTCCAAATCCAAAATGCATGGGTCTAGTCTCTCTTTCATTATTTAAGCTCTCCACCAAAATCTTTTCCATCTCGCCACTAATACCAAAACCCTCCACTAACACTCCAATCGTAACCACACAAAATCACCGATCCACACTCAATTCTACCCACCTTTAATCTACCACCATCCCCACAAATCATTCAACCACCTCCATTTCTTCCTACTCCCATTTTTAAACCCGCCCTTTTACAAAAACTTCTACATAAATTATCCACTTGAAAAGACACACTCACAACACTCACAACAATCTCTTCAACCACTCATCTAACAACAATAACACCACCACCAATCCATAATCCACCCCAATATTCATTAAAGATATTTCCATTGGTGAAGTTGATGCTAAGTCTAGTGAGAATAATTTGATTTTTAACAACTTATCTGATTATGACGATGTTTATTTTAGTTATGGAATTGCTAAGGATCCATACTTTAGCATGCTAAAGAAGTTCATTTTATCGGTTATTCCTAGTTTCAATCCAACTATAAAGTGGGAAGAGAGTGATTGCACTCCTTTTGGTGAATTTAGTGAAATGTGTAAAAACGTCAAGTGAAAACTATATTTTCATTTTTGATTCCGGTGGAACGTTTGATGTATTGAGCTTCTTCGATCTTGAGGACAAGGTCAATTTCGAAGGAATGGTAATGATATGGCTAACATGCACAACATTATGAAGTCTTAAATTAATGCATGAACGTAGGATGCGATGTTATTTCTAGAAATTTCAATTATTTTTCATGTAGTCTAGAAGTTATGAGTCAGCAGAATAGGGATCTTAAGGCTAAATTAACACTAGAGGGGGTTGAATAGTGTTTAATGGATTATATGAATATTTTTCAAATTCTTTAAGATTCTACTTAGAATGAGGTAATTAACAATCACAAAAACAATTACAGAATCAAAGTACAAATAAAAGTAAATGCATTAAAAGTAAAAATGAAAGAACACACCATGATTTTATACTAATTTGGAGTTAGACTACATCCAGTCCCACACAATTTCTTATACGGATTTCTTTTCAACTATTAAATGCAAATACAATCTCGATTTCAAGGCTACGAGACACATCCTCCAGAATCCCGACCTTTGGGTAGAGCTACTTGATTTTCAAACCACAAACACACCTACTAGATTTACGGGCTACTAAGCACACCCAATTAATTTAAACATGCTACAACCACATCTACTTTGATTTCAAGGATACCAAACATACCACAGAGTATAAGAGTATGATTTGATAGAGTTTATATACCCCGATCTTTGATCTTGATTATAATTGATCCTATAACACTTGAATAGCACTTTGATCTTGAGAGAGATGAGAGAAATCAGAGAGTATATGAACGAGAATCAAACTAGAAATGATTGAATTTGATTCTGCTTGAATTATGGTAGAGTTTCGATAGAAATTGCTTTAGAAATTAAGAGAGTGAAAAGAGGAGAGAAAAAAAAGAAATTAGTTAGTTAAATTTTTTTTGGAAGTCTGATATATATAGGGAAACAACGGTCATGTCTATTCGCAAAAAGATACGATGAAAAGACACTTTCTTTCAAAATTTGAATTTTGAAATTTACGGCTAGCATGTCGACATACTTGCAGAGGATATGTCGACATATCCCTTTGTATTTTGAAAAATCACTTAATAAAAATTGTTTTGAAAATATTAAGTTTTGTAAAATATTTTGAAACTTTGTACAAACATTTAAACATAGTTTATACATATTTTAATCATATCAAAACTTAATAAAATTGTATAAAATTATTTTGAAATATTTAATAAGAATATTTAATAGAATGTAAATAATATATATATATATAATCAATATAGTTATAAACTATTAAAGTATAAACAAAAATTCAATATATATATGTATATATATAAACTTTAAAAACATTAAAATAATATCTTTATAAGTATAAGAGATTGAAAATCATTTTTAGAAATATTTTAAAAAGATTATTTAAAAATAGAATATTTGAAAATAATTTAAAATAAAATTAGAGAAGACGAGGGAAATTGGGAAAGTGCTATCAAGGTTTTATAACATAAATTTTATGACCCTATAACTTATCTGGAATATCTTGAAGTCTCAAACTCTTCAACATTCATGAGTCTTCATTCTTGAACTCTTGAAACTTTATATCAGCATCTTGAATCTACTCTTGATATCAGCATCTTGATACTGTACAGCCTTCTTAATCAATACATGTCTAATATCCTACACTATATACTATATAAATCCTAATAAAACATTAGTATCTATATTTTATATAATGTCCTATAGTTGTTATCATCAAAACCAATACCTAAGGTACTAACAATCTCTCCTTTTTTAACGATGACAACTCTGTATATAAAATAAAATATAATATAACTCCCTCTTAATCTATACCTAGATTTTATATATTTCTCCTTCTTTGTCATCAACAAAAATAACTAAAACCATAACCTCCCTAACTAAGATACTATAGTAATAATGATAAGAATGATATATAAGAAATGATGAGTGATAACACAAATCATTAATAGTAACCATACAAAACTATATATTTATTCAATATCATAATACAAAGTAATCATAATCCAATCAAATCCTAAACTAATATATGTACAAAGTAAAACTGTCAAATCAAATCAAATATACATACCACATTTTAAGCAATTAAAGAAAATCAACTACTATCCTAACGTGATTTCCTAATGATGAGGGATTTGTGAATAGGGCAGTGAGGATAATGAAGACAAAAGTTCCCTTTTTGTTCGACGAGATTTTCATCTCGACCGAAACATACTTCTCTGATGCATTGAACTTCATCATCTTTGTCCATGTGTTCTTCCTCTTCTTCCTCGCATCGCTCCCTTGAATGGGGTTATGAATAGCCAAATTTGCAGACTCATCTTTAATAACTATTGGATTCGTAGGATCATCCAATAGATATTTTTGCAAATTGCGAAGAATTATGCTTTACTTCTCTTGTTCCTTTATCATATGAAGTTGCACCACTTGAATTTCGGTGAGCATTTGTAGAATATTCTTCATTTCACCCTCCATTTAAGTGATTTTGGCCATAGTAGTGCTTTGGAAGGGGCCTTGGGTAGGAGAAGGAAAGGAAAACGACAGATTTTCCTCTCTAGAACATTTGGGATTAGAGGTGGCCATGGTTTGTTTGCTTCAGAAATTTAAAACAGAGGGAATACAAAAAAAATAAAGAAGAAAATCGAAATTTGGTTATTATATAACCAACAATTTGAATTTTGGAGGGAAAATAAAAAAATAGGATTTACCGTTATATATCGACATATGAGGGTAGAGTATGTCGACATACATAGTATTATTTTGATTATTTTATTTTTCTTTATATTTTGTAATTTTTACTTCATTATTTTTATATTTTTGACAGAGAACAAATTCCTAACTCTCTTTTTAACTTGGTAAATGATGTTTGATTCAATGGTTTTGTTAATACATCAGCTATTTGATTTTCATTTTTTATAAATTCAAGTGATATTATTTCTTTCTTTACATTATCTCTTAAAAATGATGTCTTATACCAATATGTTTAGTTCTAGCATGATGAGTTGGATTTTTAGATAGATTGATTGCACTTGTATCATCACAATATATTAGCGATTTAGTAAAATTTAAACCAAAATCTTTTAAAGTTTGTTGCATATAGATAACCTGTGAACATGCTAATGCTGCTAAAATATATTTTGCTTCTGTCGTAGACAGAGATATATATTTTTACTTCTTTCTAAACCAGGAAACCGGAGAGTGTCCCAAAAAGTGACAAGTTCCACCTATACTTTTTTTGATCTGATTTGCAACCAGCATAGTCAGCATCACTATATGAAATTAATTCAAAGGAGTCTTCTTTTGGATAAAAGAGTCCATAGTCTAATGTGTTATTTACATATCTCATAATTCATTTTACTAATTTTAAATGAGTTTTTTTAGGTTGAGATTAATATCTTGCACAAAGACAAACACTGTGCATTATATCAGGTCTACTAGCAGTTATATAGAGTAGTGATCCAATCATTCCACTATATAATTTTTGATCTGCATCTTTTGAATTTTCTTCTTTATTATATTTTTTATTAGTTGCTATGGGAGTTGGTTTACCACAGGTATTTGACATACCAAATTTCTTAACTAAATCTTTAGCATATTTTTCTTGACAAATAAAAATTCCATTACTTAATTGTTTTATTTGTAGTCCTAGAAAATAATTTAGTTCTCCCATATGACTCATTTCAAATTCCTTAGTCATTATTTCTGAAAACTCTTTATTTAGTTTATTGTTGGTAGATCCAAAAATGATATCATCTACATATATTTGTATCATTTGAATATCAGTTTATCTCTTTTAATAAAAAGTGTACTATCTACTTTGCCTATTTCAAAATCTGATTGTAATGAATGTGATTTAAATCTGTCATACCAAGCCCTTGGAGCCTGTTTCAGACCATACAAAGCCTTCTTTAATTTGTAAACATGTTTCATCTTCAAAAAGTGGGGGTTGTTCTACGTATACATCTTCTTTAATAAAACTGTTTAAAAATGCATTTTTAACATTCTTTTGATATAACTTAAAATTATTATGATTAGCGAAAGCAAGTAAAATTCATATAACTTCTAATTTCTCTATAGGTGCAAAGGTTTCATCAAAATCTATTCCTTCTTCTTAACAATAACCTTGTGCAACTAATCGAGCTTTATTTCTCACAACCTCTCCTTGTTCATTCATTTTGTTTCTATATATCCATTTTGTTCCTATTATGGATTTATTCTCAGGTCTTGGGACTAATTCTCATACATCATTTCTTATAAATTAATTCAATTCCTCTTGCATGACTAATATCCATGAATCATCAGTTGACGCTTCTTTTGAATTTTTAGATTCAATAGTTAAAATAAAAGCAACGTTACTCGTTTTATTTAATTGATTTCTAGTTTTAACAACAAATTCAATATTTCCAAGTATATTTTCTGTAGGATGATCTTTCAAGTATTTTGTTCTTTTATTTGGATGTGAATTTTCTGAATTATTATTATTTTCGTTTTCAGTAATCTCATTATTACTAATTTCGTTTGAGTTACCAATGTTTTCTTCTTCATCAATATTTGGATCATAAACTTTAAACTTTTCATCAAATGAGAGATGTAATGTCAATTCAATAATATTAGTTCTAGTATTGAAAACTTTATAAGCTTTACTTTTATTTGAATATTTGATAAAGATTCTTTTATCTGATTTAGCATCAAATTTATCCAAATTATCTTTAGTATTTAAAATATAACATTTACTATCAAAAAATTTAAAGTATGATACTTTAGCCTTTTTATTATAGAATAATTCATATGGTGTTTTTTTAGTTAACGGTCTTATTAAAATTCTATTTAATATATAACATGCAGTACCAACTACTTCAGCCCAAATTTTTTTAGGTAAATTAATATCATTCAACATAGTTCTAGCGCACACTTGAATCATCATATTTTTACGTTCTAATATTATGGTGTTCTTGAAAATGAAAAATTATGAGTTACACCTTTCTTATTACAGAAATTATCAAAATTGTCATTTTCAAATTCTCTACCATGATCACTCCAAATAGTTTTAATATTACTAGTCATTTGATTTTGGATTCGTTTAACAAAGATTTTAAACATTTCAAAAGCATCACTTTTAAGTTTTAAGAAAATCGTTCCGGTAAACCTAGAGTAATCATCTACGATTACAAATACATATATGTTGTGATTTATATATTGTATTTGTGAGGGACCGAAAAGATCTAAGTGAAGAAGTTCAAGGGGTTGAGAGGTAGATTTCATAAAAGAATTTTTTCTAAGTTTTCCTAATAGGCATGCATCGCATAAATTATTAACTTTAAAATTCATTTTGGGAAGACCTCCAACTAGATCATTTTTAGCAATTTTTAGATATTAGTTTGAAATTCAAATGACTAAATCTTTTATGCCAAATCCAAAAGTCACTTGATTTAGCAAAAAGACATAAGTTATCATTTGAGATTCTCATACTTAATATATAGATGTTTCGTTTCTTATTGCCTTCAAAGATAATATTTGACTCATTATCTTCAATATGACATTTATCTTTTAGGAATTTAATTTTGAAACCCTTGTCACATAATTGACTAACACTCAACATATTATGCTTTAAATTCCTAAATAACAAAACATTAGAAATAGTAGGAGTTTTAGAATTACCGACATTGCCAATGTCAATCACATATCCTTTAGAATTGTCTTCAAAATTTACTGATCCACCATCTTTGTAAACTATATCTTTTAAAATCTCTGGATTTCCAGTCATGTGTCTTGAGCATATACTATCCAATATCCATTTGCCTTTTTTGATATGTAGCGTTTGATCATCGGATGTCTGTTCATCAAAAGAAATGTAACACATCTGTTCCTGCAATTCATACCTATTCAAAAGATCATGTGACTATCTATAATGAACAAAAGCAAATTTATGAAACAACATTATAATGATTTTGCAAATTATCTTTTCGAAAATAGTGTTAAAAATATTATCAAAAATTGCCATTGAAACTTTTTGAAAAATCAGATTATGAATATTTTGAAAACCAATGCTCTGATACCAAATGCGGGTCAATGGAATAGGGATCTTAAGGCTGAATTAACACTAGAGGGGGGGAGGGGGGGGGTAAATAGTGTTCAATGGATTATATGAATATTTTTCAAATTCTTTAAGATTCTACTTAGAATGATGTAATTAACAATCACAGAAAAAATCACATAATCAAAGTACATATAAAAGTAAATACGGTAAAAGTAAAAAGGAAAGAACATACCGGGATTTTATACCGGTTCGGAGTTATCCTACATCCAGTTTCACACAATTCCTTATGCGGATTTCTTTTCAACTAATAAATGCAAATACAATCTCGATTTCAAGGCTACGAGACACGCTCTCTTCAATCCCGGCCTCTGGGTAGAGCCACTTGATTTCCAACCACAAGCACACCCACTAGATTTACGGGCTACTAAGCACACCCAATTGATTTAAACAGGCTACAATCACACCTACTTAGATTTCAGGGATACCAAGCATACCATAGAGTATAAGAGTATAATTTGATAGAGTTTATATACCATGATCTTTGATCTTGATTACAATTGATCATATAACACTTGAATAACACTTTGATCTCGAGAGAGATGAGAGAAATCAGAGAGTATATGAACGAGAATCAAACTAGTAATGATTGAATTTGATTCTGCTTGAATTTCGACAGAGTTTCGATAGAAATTTCTTTAGAAATCAAGAGAGTGAAAAGAGGAGAGAAAAATAAGAAAGTAGTTAGCTAAAATTCGTTTGGAAGTCTGTGCTATAATGAGAAACAATGGTTATGTCCATTAATGAAGAGATACAACGAAAAGACACATCCTTTCAAAATTTGAATTTTGAAATTTACGGGTAGTATGTCGACATACTTGCAGAGGATATGTCGACATATCCTTTTGTATTTTGAAAAATCACTTAATAAAAATTGTTTTGAAAATATTAAGTTTTGTAAATATTTTAAAACTTTTTACAAACATTTAAACATATTTTATACATATTTTAATCATATTAAAACTCAATAAAACTTTATAAAATAATTTTGAAAGATTTAATAAGAATATTCAATAGAATGTAAATTATATATATATATATATATATATATATAATCAATATAGTTGTAAATTATTAAAGTATAAACCAAAATTCAATATATATATATATATAAACTTTAAAAACATTAAAATAATATCATTATAAGTATAAGAGATTGAAAATCATTTTTGAAAATATTTAAAAAATAGAATATTTTAAAAATAACTTAAAACAAAATTAGAGAAGACGACATAGATCAGGAAAGTGCTATCAATGTTTTAACATAAATTTTATGACTCTATAACTTATCTGCAATATCTTGAAATGTTGAACTCTTCAATACTCATGAATCTTCATTCTTGAACTCTTGAAACTTTATATCAACATCTTGAATATACTTTTGATATCAGCATCTTTATACCGTACAGTCTTCTTGATCAATACCTGTCTAACATCCTGCACTATATACTGTATAAATCTTGATAAAACATTGGTATCTATATTTTATCTAATGTCGTATAGTTGTCATCATCAAAACCAATACCTAACGTACTAACAGAAGTTGTTTAGATCAGTGTTTCAAATCTTGGATATTTCGGCCGATATCTCAGTCGACGATTCCCACGAAACGAAACATGAAATATCGACCGGTATCTCGTTTCTAATATATCGACCGAAATTTTCGTATAACGGCCGATATTTCGACTGAAACGATATTATGATATATATATATGAGTCGATTTAATGATTTTTTTAGATTGGGCCATCTTAGCCCATCATCAAAATTTGGAGCTTAGCGTTTTCCTCACTTCTCCTCTAATTCCACCCTACCTTGTAACCTCTCTCTCTCCCATCGCTGCTCTCTTCATGAAACAACAAAATTCAAATCGATCACCCTCCACTGCATAGAAAAAATCGAACCTGCCTCTTGTCCTTCTCCCAACAGCTCGCTTTCAACCTGCAACAGCAAAAAATTCACCGTCGACTGTTCTCTCTACAGGTCTGTAAATTAGGTTTTTTTTTTAATTTTGAGTGAAATTCATTATTTTATGAAATTGAGGTGTTGTTCTTAATTATTATAGTAATAGTTTATATGGTAAGTTACTTTGTTGTCATTATGAAGTTATTATAGTAATAGTTTAGAGATTTTTCATGAAGTTGAGATGAATTCAATCCGCAGCAGGCTAGCAATAACAAATTCCATTTACGTTGTTGTTAGAGCCCATATCATGTTTGTAAAATGATGCATAGTGCCTTTTGAGTGAATGCAGTAACTAACGGTCCCATAGCCCATAACATGTTTTAATGATTAATTATTTTGATTGAATGCAGTAACTAACATGATGCGAGTTGTTTTAATGATTATCGTTTTGATTGGATGCAGTAACTAACAGGAGGCGAGTTGTTTTAATGAGTATCATTTTGATTGAATAACTTGTGTGTTACTTATTTGCATATTATTGTAAAACAGTGCTTTTTTTGCTATAAATTTTTTGATGTGTTAATTAGGAGAAGCACTACTAGGTTTTTAGTTCAACAGACAGTGATGATAACATATGCAAATAGATGTGTGTGGGTGCTATGCATAAAAGCTTGAATATACTAACTGTCAGGTAGCTGAAAACTTAAACACAAGAAAATAAGTGGATATGCTCACTATATATATTAACAGGATATTAGTATACTCATGATAAGAAATAAAGGATAGTATGTTATACTCACAGATGGTAAAGATGGAGATGTTGTAGCTAGTGGAAACTAGTGATGAATATGTTGATGCACCAGCAGCTAATGGTGATGAGGATAGGAAGTTTAATTATGTAAGGTTGTTTGAATATACCGCTGAGGAAGGAATGAAAGTAAGCAAAGGGTTTAAATAGGTAATATTTTGGTTTCTCTTCAGGATAAAGTCATAGATATAGGTTAAAAGTAACTATGAAAATGATAAGCATGAAAATAGCGGTCAAATAGAAAATATTTGATTTATTTTAATTTTAAATAATTTTACACCCTTAACCGCGTTATTGTCCTACCGTGATTCGGTGTCCGATTAAAATTTTGCCTATGACATTTTAACACAAATTTTATTTTATATTTATAACAATTTTTATTTTATTATAATATTACCTTTAAATTTTCAAGAATTATAAAATAATTGTTTTATTTTAAAAATAATTCCGAAATCCCTCAAATATCATTCATTTTACCAAAATAAATTGGATTTCAAAAATATAATGCAAGTTTCAAATTTGAATTTTTAAATCATTGTTTTTCAAATAAATTCCAGTTAAAAACAAAAAACAAAAAACAAATATAATTATAATTACTCAAATAATGGGATGTTACAAATTTCCACCCTTAAAGAAATCGCGTCCTCGCAATTTAATGGAGAGTACTGTAATCATTATAACCAATAACTTCTAATAACAAATATAATTATTATTTTCCATGTTTTAGCGGCGCTACTCTGATAAAATCTCATATATTTATTAATTTCTTTTTAAAGAGTAATTTCAACTTTTAAATCTTTACCACAAGTACGACCGTATAAATATTCTACCCCGATTATCGACCCATTTGATCATTTAACAACTCGCACATCACTAGTGAGAGTCGTACAAAAATAGATAAACATCCTAGGTTTCACTCCTTTAAGGCCAAAACATCCTAGGCTTGAATATACTAACTGTCAGGTATCTGAAGGCGGGATAAATCTTATTGATGTTGTAGTCCACTGCTTCCTATCTCCATCGGTGGCACTACTTCTCTTTATTTGCACTACGCACTGACGATCTTCATTATTCTTGATAGCTTTAAATGTCCTGACAACAGATCATTTGGATACGAGGACAAAGTCGTCACGATTTGGGTTGCGATTCTCGAATCAGTCCGCTAGGATGGATATTCGCAGCCTAGTAGTCAAATCCTATATCGAACTCGAGAATTGTTAAATTTATTATTTTTAAAATTGTTTGATCCAAATGACATTCATTCCCAAAATGTCGTTTTATATAGTCCATTTGATTGTCGTGTTCGTGTATCATAGTTTAACTTGCAAATAACAACAAATTTATAACAAAACAATCTTAAACATGACATTGGATTATAATATTTGGATAAATTAAAGTAGTCAACTTAAAATGATGGAATTCATGAATAAACAAACTCGTATATCATCGTAAACTCCAGCACCTATCAAATTAAGACATATTAAGACAAAGTTAATTTAAATTATTTAAACATGATTTATTCCTTTAAATTCAATTTAAATCCCAAAATATAGTTATAACTTGAGCATACTTGCAATATAACATTTTAACCGTTTACACACACAAATCATTCGTAGCATATACTTTTGTGTATTCAAGAAATTAGATAACATTTCAAATTAAATCGTGTATAGTGCACGGCGTGTCATCGTGCACGTGCACACACTTTTTCTAATTAAACGAGGTAAAGTACCTTTTGTGATTGCACACATACACATACACACATATATATTAATATATTATTATATATTTTATTTTCTTTTGTTTTTTTTATTGTGCATGAAAAATGGGTACATTCATTTCCTTCTCCTGTACGCACACTTCCACGTCTTCTTTTTTCTTCCTTGCCACTGCCACGTCATCCTCACCTCACACCTTCTCCTCTTTTATTTGGTGTCACCTCGTCCTTTAATATTCCCTTTTCCTGTGCATGAATCTATGCATATGTTAAGTTTCTTGGCCACATTTTTTTTCCTTCTCTTCTTTTCCATTTCGTTTTTTTCATTACCTACTTGTCCATGGCTTTGCCATTCCCAGCCATCAACGACCGAACCGGTACCTTGTGCGAACCGATACCTTGTGTTTCTACCATAGTGCACCCGTTCATGATACAGACGCGAACATGACAGTGTCATTTCCGATCACCACAGGATATGACGATAACGACAAGGCGAAAGCTAATCGATTTGTTCATCTCGCTTCACCCTACAACTTTGCTTCTTATGTCAGGTCTTAACTCTCCCTGGTTTAAGAGATATTAACAATCAAAGTTTATAAAACATATGATTTTATATATGTTTATATACACAAAATCAAACATTACGCTGCGTTGTATATTTTACCGACTAACAATGAGCAAGACAACACCGAGGAGATGATTTAACTGTAAGTCTGAAACAAAATGGAAGATGCTTGCTGCTAGAGATCGAATTAAGGGGATGTTAATTAGGAGAAGCACTACCGGGTTTTTAGTTCAATAGACAAGGATGATACTCAAACATATGCAAATAGATATGTGTGCACGCTGTACATAAAAGCTTGAATATACTAACTGTCAGTTTGCTAAAAACTTAACACAAGAAAATAAGTGGATATGTTCACTCTATATATTAACAACATATTAGTATGCTCATAAGAAATAAAAGAAAGTATATTATACTCACAAATAGTAAATATTTGTACCAAAATGGGGCATAACACTCTTCAGATATGTTTGAAGAGATAAAATGAAGAAATTAAATGTAAAAAGAGGTAGATCTAACAAACACACCAATCAACAGATAAGAAAATGCGCAGAAACACACGAATTTAGAGTGGTTCGGCGTATGGCCTACGTCCACTATGGAATGGCCGACTTTTATTGATTTTTGCTTGCTGGTTACAATGAGTTACAACAGTATAATCCAAGTACAACAGTAATTTCGGCAAAGTCTGGACGTTCTAGAGCCAAAAGTCCGTTTTCTGTAGGTCCAGGGTCACTATTTATAGGCGTAGGCAGCAAATATCTCGTCCGGATCTTGGAAGATTTCTTCTCACACGCGGGTGGGCCCACAGGATCGAGTTCAGGTGATTTCAACTCGATCTGGGAGCGATACGAATTGAGTTCGTATCGATCCATAAATAGTCCTTTGAGGCTGAAATTTGTCAGGTACATTCTTGAGGTTGTACGCAAGCTCCTGTGAAAATTTGGTGGCATTTGGACTTGTAGATCTCAAGTATGATCGATGCAAGTTTGGATTTGTTAAAGGCTGCCGAGTTCGCATCACTTCTATTCGCATCGTTTCTAGGCACGTGATGACCGATGACGCGGTGCTAACTTTTAGGATCAATCCACTTCTTATGCCGAGTGACCGAGTCATCCATCTTTACGTGTCTCCTTCGCATCGCTCTAAGCTTTGTTTCATTCGTGTCGCTCTCATTCGCATCGGTCCCTTGTTGCTTACTTCGTATCGATGGTCAACCCTCCTTTCGTATCAGTCGACCATGCTCCACTTCGTATCGATCCGAATCTATTCTCTTCGTGTCACTCGTTTGAGTTCGTTTCGTATCGATGGATCGATACGAATGAGGTAAAGGTGATGGATACGAAATGGCTCTCTCTGAGTCGATACGAAGCAACACATACTCGATGGATACGATTATCTAGGATACGAATGGGATGGACACAAACTTGATCGATTCTAATGGACTGCTTCTTCCCATGGATACGAATATGTTTGATTTCGATAGTTACGGAGGAGGCCGCCTTGGATGGATGCAAATTGATGATTTTGATGGATTCGAACGAGGCCTGCGAGCTTGGATGGATACAAACGAGATTATTGCTTGATTTTGCATCGATCATATCTTGAGCATACGAATCTCGATTGACTTGAAATTTGGAATGTTGGCTTTCATAGCTTTGCTTGTCGTGTCATATCAATTGTAGCTTGATCCGGACTCGGACAAAATTTATCAGCATCCATAATGAACCCGCGTATAAATGGTCTTCAGGATGAACTATCTTTGGTTTTCAGTCAGTTCCTTGATGTCGCGGTCTTGCCAAAAGGCGGGATAACATCCCCAAAGTACGTCTTGTGTGAACATGATGTGTTTTGAAAAACTACCATCTTTATTCTGAAAAGTTCTATTCGATTCGCTGAATAGTTGTTGTCTTTTTTTGTCAAGTGATGCAACCTTTTGATTGACTCCTAGCAATATAAATACTATATTGCTGACTGTCGACGATTGCATAACGTACTGTTGTAACTGAGTGTTGAGTGCCGGAAGCCTGCTGTTCGTCGTTGTAATTGTCGTCAAGTAAGCATTTAACTCTTGTGAATTTCGAAAATTAAATGTTGATTTATGGCACATAAAACGTATATAAACCTGACTCTCGTTAACGTTCGTTCGTTTACGAGTCGTTGTCAGTTTTCTTGGATCGAATCCCGTATCGATCCTCTCCTGAATCGACGTGAAATTCGAGCTGTAACAACGTTGGATGGTGGTTTTGCCGTATCTTTTCGTATCGATCCTCTCCTGGATCGATGTGAGAAGTTAAAAAATTATGTTCGTATCCATGACGATCGATACGAATTTGGTTGTCGTTGCAATGCCGTTCGTATTAATGGACACGAATCTTAGGATCTTCAAGTGGAGGGATACGAAATTAGCATTCCGTATCGATGGAGTCGAGTAGGCCAAACTGGGCTTGGTTTGTATCGATAGGATTTAAGGGATACGAACTTGCTAGATACACTTGAGGTGAGGGATACAAGGCTTTGTTTTCGTATCCAAGAAGGTTGACATCGCTTCGGTTAGTCACTGGATACGATCTTATTGGCACTAAACGGATGATGGGCGGATACGAAGTAGGCTTCAGAGTGATGGATACGAATGAATGTTGTTCTGGATAGAAGATGCATGGATTCGAATTGTTCTCTTCGTATCGATTAGGGAGGAGGCTCGTTCCAACTGGTCAAAGCTATAGGGGGTCGAACCGTCATTTCTCTTTTATCTCTCGAAACCATATAAAAGCTTTTCTGCACTTAGAAAAATTTACTCGTTTTCATCTGTTTTCCAGCCCTTTCGCATCGTTCAAAGCTTGAGAGAAGAAAAACCATCCTTGCTTTCGAATCGAACAATATTTTAACCCCTCGCATCGATACTTTAACTAGGTAATTTATTAATTAATTCACATCAAAACGACGAGATTCGATATCTAATACTATCCCACTCGAAGTTGGCTTCTTTCCGGAGGCGTTGACGCCGGAGGTTGGATGGAGTAATGCCGGAGTCTGATGGAAGGTGGTAATGGCGCTTGTGTTGATTGGAGAAGGAGTAAGGAGGGATACGAAGGAATTGGTGGAAGGTTGCTCGGCCTTAATTTCGTATCGATGAAGGAATATGGAAACTTGATTTCGCATCGAACCTCAACCGGGAACTTCGTATCGGTCACCTGCCTTGGATTTCGTATCGATTGTTGATTCTTGAATTTTATATTGATCACTTTGAATCGATATGGATACAAAGCTAACTTGTGATGGATACGAACTCCGTTGTAACCCGATCGATACGAAGTCAATGTGACCTGATCGATACGAAGTCAGTGGATTTCGATCGATACGAAGTTAAGGCTTTCTTGATCGATACGAAGTGAATGTTTTTGATCAGTACGAAGTGATGGTTCCTTGATCGATACGAAGTGATGGCATTTGCGAGGAATGATCCAAGTTTGGACTTCGATGGATACGAAACTTCATGCATACTTGAACACTTGACTCCGGCGAGCTTTGCCTTGCATAATTGGACTTAATCATTTCATTACATATTTCACTGCCTTTCGAAGCTTGTCGATGGAACTGTAACTTAACCAATTTGACGAACTTTAACTTGGACCGATCGCCAAAGTTAGGATGACACAGTTGTGACGGTCAGCGATGACGGTCATTCCGATTGGATTTCGAAGTCTCGTCGTTCGAACACCTTGTTAATCTCTATAGAACTTTCTTAAGTACTTTACAATATTGCATTGCACAACACACTCATGCACTTCACACTAGGGCAAACACGGGATTATTGTCATCTAACGATGATTTTTGATCAGTTGATTAGTTATGGAATCCGGGAATTCACAGCAACATGAGGTTCAGAGTCCACCTCCTTTGATAATAGAGATGCCGGCCATCGCGGCCGAAGTCATAAGTCCAGCTCCGGACGAGCTACCAGGAGCAATCTTTATTAGGAATCCACAAGATTCTGTACCATTTAATGTCTTCGAAGATATGTTGGGGATAATCTGCTTAAGACATGGGCTGTCGCTAGATGATGTTCTGCTACCAGGGCCGAACGACAGGCCACATACTCCCTCGGAAGGGTACACTGCTTTCAATCGATTTTCCTTCACAGTCGGGACACTTCCACCATTCAATCAGTATATCCAGGAGGTGCTATCTTACCTAGGAATTGCTCCGTCACAATTGCATCCAAATGGATACGCGTTGTTGAACAGCTTATTCATTGGTTTAATGGAGCATCTCTTACGGCCCCCGACCCCGGAGGAAGTCAGATTATTGTTCAATGTCAAGAGTCGGGGAGATAATCCCTCGTTCACATTCTTAGAGGCGGTCAGGAATTGCCAAGTTGTGACCGGAACCTGGACCAGACTTAGCTACTTTAAGACCGAGTGGTTCTATGTTCGGTGCCCGCCAGGGTTTGCCAGACGGTGGCTAGTTAGACGTAAGTACCGCAATTTCTCTGGTGACTAACGAGATAGTTGTAATCGATGTTGAGTCTAACATTTTCTTTCCTTTACAGCCACAATTCCACGACCCGAAGGTGCCCGATTTAAAGAAATAGTGCGGATTCTTCAAGAGGTACCGGGCGAGATCGACTCGGTACTTACGGATAAAAATTTTAGGGCCGTTGGGCTGATTGATAAAGACCAGAGCATAAGGCCTGAAGGAACTCTTAGGGCAGCTCCGACAAGACGGGCTGGGCGTAAAGCGCCCGGGATTGTAATTGCTGAGCAAGGTGTTGAAGAGGATACGCCCACCGAAGACGAACCCATAGCCGGGCCATCAGATAGCCCTCGACATTCAGTGGGAAAGAAAAAAGGCAAGACGATTGCTCATAAGCTTCACAAGTCTTCAAGATGGAAATCCGTGGTTATGTCCCTGCCAGCCGTCGGTGTTAGAATCTCGGAGGCTCCTCTCCCACAAATGGAGAATCCCTTCGAAGGACTCGCTGACATTCCAATTCCGGACTATGTGTCGCTCCAACAAGACACCGGATTAGAAGGGCTTCAATGCGCTTTAGATTTAGACGAGTTACTTCCTACGAGTATGACCGATATAACCGGTTGGTCGGAGGGTTTTGCACATGCATACATACACTTCATGACACTACACGATTTTCAATCATAAGCTATTCATTTCTGGAGATTACCAACTCTGCTTCTCTTTTTATTTTACAGGCACGACGTCAAAGCGAGGATCTATGTTTGGCAGCCTCTGTTCTGCACGTCATTCCTTTAGTTCATATTATGAGTCTCGCAGGCGTGAGGCCGATAGATACCGCGATCGCGGCTACTCTAGCCAGGAGAGGGAGCGATATGAGAGGGAAAAGGATAGAGATAGGGAGTACATGCGCCGTTCCCGGTCACGCTCCCCGCCACCTAGGAGTCCGACACAACCTTCAGGCTCCGGCAAACAACCCCTGGAACCTTCTCAAGCACCAATGCTCGACCCACAGCGTCGGAGGACCGAAACCGAAGTCCCCGTCGTTGCTGAACAACTATCACAGAGCCCACCAGGAAGGAGCGATTAGAATCGCTAAGCTGAAAAAAGATTTTCCAAACATTTGTTTTGGCAGCTTCGTCTTTCCCCCGCACTTAAAGCGAATTCCTGTCGAGGCAGAACAAACAATGCACGACTATATTCATGATGTCTATGGCCAATACCGGGAATGGATGAAGACCGCGAACAAAGTATTAGCGGTGGCCTTTGAGCGGGCGAAGACAATCGAAAAATTAGGGACCGATCTCGCTCAGGACCGCATAATCCAGGTGCTCAACGATGAGAATGAGTCCGCGAGAAATTCAGAGACAGAGGCCAATAAAGGGGCTGATGTGGCAACTCGGCGGATGTAAGAGATGAGACGGACACACTTAGCCCTGGTTGAGGAGATGAGACGTCGGACCACCACAGTTATGGCCGAAAGAGACGGGGCGCTTAAAGAGCTTGAAGAGCTTAAAGCCAAATTTTCTGAAATCGTCAAAGAGAAAGACGATGCAAACAAAGCCGTCCAGGAAGCATGTGAACAAGCTGTGGTGCTTAGAGATGAAAGGGATGCGGCAACGCTCAAAGTCCAGGAAGTCGAAACCAGGGTTGAGAATGAAGTGAAAGCGGCGGAGGCCAGGTTAGAGACTGACATCGAAGATCTTCTTATCACATACAACGCCAACGTCTTGAAGCATCGAAATCTGACCTGGCTCGAAAACTATCCGTCACACCTATACAATGCTTGGTGCCGCTTGGTGGAAGATGAAAAAGCTGAGCATCAAGTCGAATCTATAGATGAATTTGAATTGGAGAATCGGGTGCTGAGCGAGAATGAGAGAAGAGTCCTCCACGATATCACCATTATATACGAAAAGGAGAGACTCGCTACTCAGCATTCGGAGGCTGGAGAAGGTTCTGGCGTTGAGCATCATGATGCGGGTTCTGAAACTCTTATGCCAACCCCGCCTAAATCTACATCTGCGGTTGATCCTCAGTTTGTTCCTGCATATAATCCCGATCAACCACAGTTGTCTCCAGCTCGTGAGCAAGTCTCTGAAGCTGCTCCACCACCCGCGAGCCAATATGAGGAAGGTATTCTGAATATTTCTTGGGCTCATTCAAAGTCGGAAGCGTTGCTTGAAGTAATCACTAACAGCTTCTTTCTTTGTTTCTATTCAGTGATAGGAGCTACATTAGTCGTGCCCCCGCGATCCAAGAGACGCATCATGTGCAGGAGGCCCTCATAACAGAAGCGACAACTACAACGGCCACTGCACCAACCGACCGAGCATAGGGGAGCACGTTTACTTTTAATGAGCAGATGATGAAGAAGCTTCTTGGCTACCAAAGCGACCCTTTTGCTGATCTGCCATTTGTTATGAGCGGAGGTGCACCTGTGGTTAGCTCCTCGGGTCCAACCGACAGCATCCCCGCGGACGCCCAAACAGTTCATGAAGAAGAGATAATAGCCGAGATTAATGCTGAAATGGAAGCGGCCGCGCGGGCTAGTGGCATTGGAGGTGGGATGGGGGGCTCTGGTCCGGCCCCTCTACGGATGATTTCTCCAGGAGGCACGGTCGTCGACATCGGTGTGCCTCCCCTGCCTTTCAACATCGATCCTGTCCCTCCGACTTCGCCTTAAGAAAGTATTTCAATTCATGTGAGTTCGGAGGAGGACATTATCATAATGCCCCCGGCGGGAGATCCACCGCCGAAAAGCAAGGGCTCGAAGAGGCATCCAAGCGGTTGTTTCAGCGGGTCGACACCGAGGAGGAAGAAGAAGACGAGAGAGTAGACATGTCTTCTCGCCTCATTTTTGGTAGATAGATAGGAATTTCTTTTTGCTTCTTGTAGGCCGTGTATAGATGCGGGTTCGACCTCTGCTAGTAGGATTTTTTGGAATGACTTTGTGTTTATCCTTCTTTTTCAAAGAATAGTTGAAATAAAATTCCATTTTGTCTTCAGCGCAGTTTGTATTTATTTGCTTGAGTGTTTCAGCGTTCAAACTTTCATTCAATGTACTTGCGAAGTTTTAGCCTTTAATTGGACCTGAGTTTAGTTGTTAAGTTCTGACGCTACAGCTTCGGGTCATGGCCGAAAGTTAAGTCGAGTTTCAATATTGCACTGTCTCGATCAGTAGCCGGTACTCAAGTTTTGCCCCCAGTTCCGGGGATAAATTGAAAAGATCGGTTGGTAGTTGCATTTCGCCTTCAATACATCGAGCTTAACTTTGTTGAATCGAGGCTGAAACAAAATGAGTTCGGGTGGTCGAATCACACCTGCTCATCTATTGGTGATTGCATCCACGCGTTGGGGAAACACTTGTTCGTCGACGGTCGGTTACGCCCGCTTAAGATTTACAGATATGTCCGCGCTCCGGGGACTCAAGTTATTTTATGGATGGTCAGTCACATCCGTTTGATATTTAGAGTTTCGTCCGCACTCTAGGGACTTAGATTGATTCATGGGTGGTCAGCCACACCCGATTTGCGTTTATACTCCGGTCCGCACCCGGGGACTTGGAGTTGTCCTACGGGTGGTCGTTTTACACTCGGTTTGTGTTTATACTCCAATCCGCTCTCTGGGGATTTAGAGTTAGTTGATATTTATACTCCAGTCCATACTCTGGAGACTTAGAGTTAGTTGATGTTTACACTTCAGTTCGCACTCTTGGAATCTGGAGTTAGTTAACAGACGGTCAATCACATCTGTTGTGGGTTTTAGAATTTCGTTCGCACTCCGGAAACGATAGATGTATCAAGATCGTGGATGGTCGGATCACATCCACCCTGTGTTAACAAGCGAGGTCGTTAGATGGACGGGTCCATCCTCCTCGAACTTGGTTTAAACACGAGCGAAGTCGTTAGGTGGACGGATCCACCCTCTTCGAGCCCGCATTTGCAAGTTTATACTCCAATTCACACTCTGAGAATCTGGAGTTAGTTAGAGGATTGTCGTGTATCAATCCTTTTTTGGCTTCAGTGTGATGACTTGCCCCCGAGCTCGGGTTTCACTTAGCGAGTGACCGGTCATATCACAATCACTCCCTATTTGAATAAGTCCCACCGTAGGATGGAACTTAGCTCTCCGTGCATTGTGATGGTCGTATGACGCATTTAGAAATCACTGCTCTGGCTCGAAGAGATTGCATTTTATTGCTGAAATAAGAAAATACGGCAAAATCAGTTGCCTTATTACAAATTCAAATTTCGAAATGCATAAACAAATTGCAAACGAAAAGCAGACTGAATGAATAAATAAAGCCTGTTATGTATAGTAGCGACGAAGACTCTCGCTGTTTCAAGCCCCCGGTAAAGTGAGACCATCAACGGTCGATAATTTAAATGTGCCGTCTCCGAGTCTTCGTTCAATGACATACGACCCTTCCCACGTTGGTTTCATATGCGAAGGAACCGGGTAAATTCTCTTAAGGACAAGATCGTCGAGTTCAAAGGTTTGGGATCAGACCTTGACATTGTACAATCGGGTGATTCGACTTCGGTACGCGGCTGCCCTCAAATCAGCATCTTCTCGCTTCTCATCCAATAAATCAAGGGATTCAGCAAGTAATATAGCATTCGTTTTCGGATCATAATACGTCACACGACGAGAAGGTACTTCCATCTCGATTGGAATAACGGCTTCTGAACCGTAGGAAAGAGAGAATGGAGTGTGGCCGGTCGTGGATTTGTGGGTTGTCCGATAAGCCCATAGAGTCATAGGAAGTTCATCGACCTATTTGCCTCCGGCCGTTTCCAGTTGTTTCTTCAGAATGGACTTTATAACTTTATTAACAGCTTCAACCTGCCCATTCGCTTGAGGATGTGCAACTGCAGAGAACTTCTTCTGGATGTGGAATCGTTGACAGAAATTCTTAAATTCAACACTGTCGAATTGTGCTCTGTTGTCGGTGATGATGGTATGTGGGAGACCAAATTGAGAAATAATGTCACGTACCACAAAGTTGATCACTTTCTTCGTTGTGATAGTAGCAAGGGGCTCAGCTTCTGCTCATTTGGTAAAGTAATCAACTGCAACGATGGCATACTTCGCACCACCTTTGGCTAGAGGTAGAGAACCAATAATGTCGACGCCCCATACTGCGAACGGCCATGGACCGACCATCTGAGTTATTTCGGTAGGCGGGGCTTTTGGAATCCGAGCATGTTTTTGACATCTGTCACATTTCCTAGCGTAATCCGATGCATCACGATTTATAGTCGGCCAATAGTATCCATATCGGAGCACTTTCTTGGCAAAAGCTTGTCCCCCGGTGTGATCGCCACATTCTCCTTCGTGTACATCATGCAATACTCGTTTGATTTCATCCTGGACGATACACTGGAGTAAAGGAACAGAGTACCCTCTTCTATACATGACTCCATTCTGAATAGTGAACCGCGAAGCCTTTCGAAGAACTTGTCTTTTTTCACTCCTGCGCTTCGGCAGGGTCCCATACTCAAGATAATTTCTGAACGGAGTCAGCCATGACTCCTTAACGGGAATGATTTCAAACACCCAGTCTGTTTCCACCTGATCAATGCTTGGGGAAGATAATGTCTCTACAGGAACGAGTCTCATATGCTGTGCCTCACCGGTACTGGCTAACTTAGCTAGAGAATCAGCTTTCTGATTGTGTTCTTGTGGTATGCAATAGATTGCATAATAATCGAACTGATTCAATATTTCCTGAACCCGAGTAAGATAAGCAGCTAGCCTTCGGTCCTTGGCCTGGTACTCCCCCGAACTTGGCACACAACCAATTGTGAATCACAGTAAATCTCCACAGCGACAATTCTCAAATCTTTGCAAATCTCAATCCAGGGAGTAGGGCTTCGTATTCGGCCTCGTTGTTGGTCACACGGAAATCGAACTTTAAAGCATAGCATATAGATCGACCTTCAGGAGTTTCAAGTACAACCCCGGCGCTTGAGTAACGGTCATTCGATGCACCATCAGTATGTAACTTCCAGACATGTTTGGGAGATCCACTGGTTTCGGGCAAGTCTTCCGAGATAGTGAATTCAACGATGAAGTCTGCCAGGACTTGTCCTTGGATAGCTCGCCTTAGAGTGTAAGTGATGTCGAACTGACTCAATTCGATATTCCACTTGAGTAACCTACCAGACGTCTCAGGCCGCGTAAGAACCTGTCGTAACGGCTGGTCGGTGTAGACAGTGATAGGATGAGCCTGAAAGTATGGACGGAGCTTACTCGAGGCAATGACAAGACAATAAGCCAACTTTTCCAACTTCGGGTAGTTTCTCTCTGCTCCAGTCAGTCGTTTGCTAATGTAATATACTGGCCGTTGTATCCGGTCTTCCTCCCGAAGTAAGGCATCACTGTTTGTGTTTTCTGACACCGCCAAGTAGATGTACAATCTCTCATGATCAATAGGCTTTGACAGAATGGGTGGTGTGGAGAGGTGTTGAACCAGTGCTCGGAATGCGCCCTCACATTCCGCAGTCCATTCAAAGTTCCATTTCCCTTTTCTTATCAGATCGAAGAAGGGAATACATTTGTCGGTGGATTTTGAAATGAACCTGCTCAGTGCTGCTACTTTCCCGTTGAGGCTTTGAACCTGCTTTATAGTCCGTGGAGTTTCAAGATTCCTGATTGCCCAGATCTTCTTGGGATTGGCTTCAATTCCTTCAGCATTGACGATAAATCCAAGGAATTTTCCAGAAGCGACCCCAAAGTGACACTTCAACGGGTTGAGTTTCATTCTGTACTCTCGGAGGATTCTGAACATCGTTTCCAGGTCTTTGATATGATTGGTAGAGAATCGCGACTTCACAAGCATGTCGTCCACATATACCTCCATGGTTTTTCCAATCTGGTTAGCAAACATTCAATTAACTAGTCGTTGGTAGGTTGCTTCAGCATTCTTGAGTCCAAATGGCATGACTTTGTAGCAGTAAAGTCCCAGATCGGTGACGAAGCTGGTATGCTCCTGATCGGACAAGTGCATAGGTATCTGGTTGTAGCCAAAATACGCATCCATGAAGGATAAGAGTTCATGTCCAGCTGTTGAGTCTACGAGCTGATCGATTCGGGGAAGTGGAAAACTGTCTTTAGGGCAAACTTTATTCAAGTCTGAGTAATCAATGCATGTTCTCCATTTTCCGTTAGGCTTTCTGACAAGTACAAGATTGGACACCCACTTTGGATAACACATCTCGGATAAACCCGTTCAACCTGAGTTTATCTACTTCTTCCTTATGGGCGGCAGATCTCTCTGGATCCATACCACGCCTTTATTGCTTGACCGGGACATGCCTCGGGTCAATATTCAATGTGTGGCTCGCGATGTCCGGGGAGATTCCACACATGTCGGAATGCGTCCAGACAAACACGTCGAGGTTTTCCCGGAGAAATTCAACCAATTCCTCCTGCATCTGTTGGCTTAACTGAGATCCGATCTTTACCATTTTAGAGTCGTCATTATCATTGATCGGAACATCGATCGTCAGCTCGGCCGGGGAAGCTTGACTGTCTTTACTTTCGTCTTCACTTTCGGTATCTCTCGGGTCAAGATCCCTTGGGAATTGGTTGGGGTGCCCGGGCCTTGGTCTAGGCGTTATCTGTCAATTCTTAGTAAAGCGGACGCAAAGAGATTCCTCTACGCCCTTTCCTTTTTCTTTTCGCTGCACTTCCCGCAGCTCAGCAACATAACAAGCTCGTCCAACAACCTGGTCTTCCTGAACGACTCTAACTCCATTGTCAGTAGGGAATTTCAAAGTCAGACACTAATGGGCAATAGCAGTCCTGAATTCAGCTAGGGCCGGTCGGCCCAAGAAAACATTGTATGACAAGTCTATACAACAAACTGTAATATCCGAACTCTTCGGCGTTCTCCAACTCCCAACTCCATTGGTAGCTCCACCATCCCAGTGGGTACAGTCGCACTTCCATTGAAGCCATGAATACGAGACTGACAAGGCTTCAAATCCTTTGCTTCCATCTTCATCTGATCATAAGCTCGCTTAAACAATATGTTCACTGAACTTCCACTATCCACTAAGGTCCTCTTCATCCAAGCATGACCTATCTGAGCTGAAATGACAAGTGGATCAATAGTTGGGGCTTCGACTCTGTCGGCATCCCTGTCTCGAAATACGATGTTGTCTGTCATCGTTTTCTGTTGCTTGGCCGGAGCCCCGTCTTCCAAATTACTACAACATTCGAAGCTCGCATGCCTAATAAAGCTGGCATACGACTCCATTTTCTTCCAGCTCCGATCTGTTGGATGAGGACCACCACTGACAGTATTAATCACTAACCTTCCGCCGGTACGAGCGGGTTCCTCCGATCTCGCCTGATTTGGTATTTGGTTTTGATTCGATGGGCCCACACCTTCAGACTGCGGCACCCGAACAAACTGCTCCAACTTTCTCTCTCATATTAACTTCTCGATAATATCCTGTAGATGACGGCGCTCGCTTGTGTTGTGACCATAGCTATCATGAAATCTACAAAACTTTCCTGTTTGAATCTGTTTTTCCGATGATTGCTTCGGAGCAGGTTTCTTGTATTGAATAGTATTGCAGGTCTGCAAGTACACATTTTCCAACGACGTATTTAAAGGAGTATAAGTGTTAAACATAGGAGCCCTACGTCGCGGCCCACGATTCTGATCCCGTTTCCTATTTTGATTTCCATTGCCTATCTGTTGATTCTATTCATTTTGTATGTTCAATTGCACCTTTCCGGAACTCTCCCCGGTTTGTTTAACA
Source organism: Allium fistulosum (assembly GCA_030737815.1). Taxonomy (NCBI): domain Eukaryota; kingdom Viridiplantae; phylum Streptophyta; class Magnoliopsida; order Asparagales; family Amaryllidaceae; genus Allium; species Allium fistulosum. Next base: position 518,497,227 of record CM060901.1, on the reverse strand, counting down.
ACATTGCTTTGGATTCCTTCTACACTAGACCCTGCGTCATCCTTTTTCCTAGACTGTTTCGCATCCTCCCTTCTCAAGAACTCGGCTGCCTTGGAATAGAAATAGTCCAATGACGCAGGAGGTTTTCCGGTCAACCAGTTGTCAAATTCGGAATCGGGATCGATCCCCTTAGTTAGTGCCATCAAAATTGAGTTGTCATTGGGATTACTAATCTCAGCGCATGCAGTATGAAACCTCTCCAGATAATGTCTGAGTGTCTCTCTGGGAGCTTGAGTGACACTAGACAAGGTATTAACATCTTTCGGCCTCGTGACATGCATGCGGAACTGTTCAACAAACTTCGATGCCAACTGGTCGAAACACGAGATAGGTCGGGGTGGTAAATGGGTAAACCACATAGTCGCTATGCCCCCTAGGAAGATCGGGAAACTTCGGCACTTGACCGCATCATCGGCTCGTGCAACATTCATCAACCATTCGTACTTTAAAATGTGCTGGTTAGGATCGGAGCTCCCTTCATAAACGGGTAGAGTTGGCATTCTGAATCGCCGAGGTGGTTCAACGTAGAGTATATCATTGGTGAAAGGAGTATGACTTCGGGAGATTCCCCAGTCGTCATTGGTGAGACCTTGGCTTTCACGGATCATCTGACAGATCATTGTCGGGATATCCGACATTTGGACGTTTTGGGCATGCTGAGCCAAGGTGTGGCCGGGTTCCACAATGCGAGGATGGGCCGGTCGCGGTCGACGGTCCATATCTCGCCTCATTGGTTCTAGGTCTTCAGGAACATAAGGCTCAGGAGTATAATCACGTTGACGGTGGGTCGGATCTGCTCGGTTTCGAATGTCAACTCCCAACTCAATAGCAGTGGTAGCAGCGCGATTGTCAGTAGTATGATAAGGAACGGTAGCTCATCAGGAGGAGGGTCCGGTCTGATGGCTGGTTGATGAGCCAACTCTCGGTTGCCCAAGATTCAAGGTGCGCTAATGTCCAGTAGCCTGTGTATAGCTTCCATCCAGCCGTGGGCGCGTGGACCGGTAATTGTAGTCAGAAGAGGCTGAACTCTCAGTGGATGAATAGGAAGCCCGACCCCTTCTGGATCTCCTTCGTCGTTGATGATTCAGTTGATTGGTCAATTCCGCGTTAGCACGGAGTTGCTGAGTAAGCTGCTGGTGGCTTTGAGTCAGCTCTTGCATTAGCAGTTGAAACTCTTCCCTGGTGATGGGGCCTTGCGGATCTGAAGGTCCGACAACATTCTGGTCGGTAGGAGGAAGTTGTGCGGGGTTCTGTCTGTCCCATCCTTCTGGATCTGAAGCTGTTGAAGTAGTCCTAGTGTTGACCATTGTGGATAGCGAAACTCTCTCCTAGACTTGGTACAAATCTGAATAGGATCAAAGAACTTCTGGACTTGAAATCTGGATCTTCTCCTTAGATTTTCGCAATCCAATATCGGCAGTAGATCCAATGAGCAGGAGAAAAACTGGGTTTTCTCAGTGAAAGCACCAAAGTGTTTGTACCAAAATGGGGCACAACGCTCTTCGGATGTGTTTGAAGAGATAAAATGAAGAAATTAAATGTAAAAAGAGGTAGATCTAACAAACACACCAATCAACAGATAAGAAAATGCGTAGAAACACACGAATTTAGAATGGTTCGGCGTATGACCTACGTCCACTATGGAATGGCTGACTTCTATTGATTTTTGCTAGCTGGTTACAATGAGTTACAACAGTATAATCCAAGTACAAGAGTAATTTCGGCAGAGTCTGGACGTTCTAGAGCCAAAAGTCCATTTTTTGTAGGTCTGGGGTTACTATTTATAGGCGTAGGCAGTAAATATCTCGCCCGGATCTCGAAAGACTTCTTCTCTCACGTGGTTGGGCCCACGGGATCGAGTTCAGGTGATTTCGACTCGATCTGGGAGCAATACGAATTGAGTTCGTATCGATCCATAAATAGCCCTTTGAGGCTGAAATTTGTCAGGTACATTCTTGAGGTTGTACGCAAGTTCCTGTGAAAATTTGGTGGCATTTGGACTTGTAGATCTCGAGTTATGATCAATGCAAGTTTGGATTTGTTGAAGGCTGCCGAGTTCGCATCGCTTATGTTCGCATCACTTTTGGCCCCGTGATGACCGATGACGCGGCGCTAACTTTTAGGATCGATTCACTTCTTATACCGAGTGACTGAGTCATCCATCTTTACGTGTCTCCTTCGCATCGCTCTAAGCTTTGTTTCATTCGTGTCGCTCTCATTCGCATTGGTCCTTTGTTGCTTACTTCGTATCGATGGTCAACCCTCCTTTCGTATTGGTCGACCATGCTCCACTTTGTATCGATCCAGATCTATCATCTTCGTGTCGCTCGTTTGAATTCGTTTCGTATCGATGGATCGATACAAATGGGGTAAATGTGATGGATACGAAATGACGTTCTCTGAATCGATACGAAGCAACACATACTCGATGGATATGATTATCTAGGATACGAATGGGATGGACACGAACTTGATTGATTCGAATGAACTGCTTCTTCCCATGGATACAAATATGTTTGATTTCGATAGTTACGGAGGAGGCCGCCTTGGATGGATGCGAACTGATGATTTTGATAGATGCGAACGAGGCCTGCGAGCTCGGATGGATACGAATGAGATTATTGCTTGATTTTTCATCGATCATATCTTGAGCATACGAATCCCGATTGACTTGAAATTTGGAATGTTGGCTTTCATAGCTTTGCTTGTCGTGTCATATCAATTGTAGCTTGATCCGGACTCGGGTAAAATTTACCAGCATCCATAATGAACTCGTGTATAACTGGTCTTCATGATGAACTATCTTTGGTTTTCAGTCAGTTCCTTGATGTCACGGCCTTGCCAAAAGACGGGATAACAGTAAAGATGGAGATGTTGTAGCTAGTGGAAACTAGTGATGAATATGTTGATGCAGCAACATCTAATGGTGATGAAGGTAGGAAGTTTAATTATGTACGGTTATTTGAAGGACGGAATGAAAGTAAGCAAAGGGTTTAAATAGGTAATGTATTGGATTCTCTTCGGGATGAAGTCATAGATATAGGTTAAACGTAATTATGAAAATGATGATAAGCATGAAAATAGCAGTCAAATGAAAAATATTTTATTTGTTTACTTTTCTTTTAAATAATTTTACATCCTTAACCGCGTTATTGTACTACCGTGATTCGGTCTCCGATTAAAATTTTGTGTGTGACGTTTTAATACAAATTTTATTTTATATCTATAACGATTTTTATTTTATTATAATATTACCTTTAAATTTTCAACAATTATAAAATAATTGTTTTATTTTCAAAATAATTTCAAAATTCCTCAAATATTATTCATTTTGGTAAAATATTTTTTCAAACATCTTTTGGATTTCAAAAATATAATTCTAGTTTCAAATTTGAATTTTTAAGTCATTGTTTTTCAAATAAATTCCAGTTAAAAATCAAAAATAAATATTATTATAATTACTCAAATAACGGGATGTTACACGTTGCCAACTCCTCCATGTTACTCTTTCTTTTGGAGTATTCAAAATGACAATGCGCAAGCTTGACTATCAAACTATGAGAAGCAAACTGCACATTATCAATCTCTTCGAGCAACAAAAAATGTTAATTGATGTTACTTACGAGTTATGTATTTGTAAATTGGTAATTGCATTCAACGTATCTTACATTTTTAAACGATTTTGTTTGTATGCAATAGATATTTTGATGAATGAAATATTGTTTAAACGATTGCTTTTCAAATTTGAATGAAACATGCATTGAATGATTGTTATGATTGATGAAGTATATTTGTCTTCAATGAATGTTACCCGGGTATGAATTTCTATTTGTGTTGATTAAATGTTACTACCATATCTTAGCATTTTTTTTTACTTCATAGAATTTCGATGGTGATTTCTATATAAATGTTAAAATTTTCGATGGTCACATCGAAAATACACTAAGTTTGTGTATGGAAATTAACAAAAAACATACGATTTTGCTGGCAATAACAGAATTTTGACAGCATATTTATCATAGTTTTAAATATTTTGGATGACACCGTCGAAAATTTGTTTTTGTACCAAAATGTGCCATCGAAAATTTGTTTTTGTACCAAAATGTGCCATCGAAAAACCATGGATCGATATGGAGTTTGGGATGGAAATAATTTCGACAGCATAATTATGAGAAGTTTAAACAATTTCAATGTCTTCATACGTGAATTGTACTTTGGTTCATATACAAAAAGTAATATTTAAACAACCAAGCATACAAGTAAAGTAATTTCAAACCAATATTAGCAAGAAATGATTTTACCCCGTTTCCCATATTGCTTTTGCGATGTGATCTATAAAAGCGAGCAGCATATAAGGATCTTGTGGAGTAGGATCAACGATCTCTTCTTCCTCTTGAATTTCCTTTTCAGATTGATCATCACTATTCTCATTTTCGTCTGTGTCATTCTCCTCCCTACTAGCATTGTCACCATTACTTTCAACTTCATTAACATCTTCACAGTCATCGTTATCATGATGACTATCTTCATTACCATCCTCGCTCACTAACATCGTCACTAGCTCTATTTTCATTACCATCTTCAGTAGAATTTCCTCTTTTTTATTTTGACAGATCAAATTTGAATTTCTTGTACCACATTTTACCCGTTCAGTTTTTTCAATTCCAATTGCTTCTTTGCCTCCCTCTATCTTTGTTCTAAGAGTTTTCGTCAATTGGAATGCTAGGAGGAATAAGTTGGGAATCGGCGATCACAATATATATATATATATATATATATATATATATATATATATATAATATAAAAGAGCGTTCAATGGCAACTCAAATAATGCAGCACTCCTGTAGCCCTCTGATTTCCAACACACAATCCAAATTAAATAATATGGTTTTCTCTCTCTTCCCACTAGTCGTATTCTCTTATTCGGATTGTGTGGTGGAAAATAGGGGTGTCAATAAGCGCTTCTACACACACGCATGAACACTGTCTACAATTTATGCAATTATTTCAAACCAACTACAATCAGTATATCAATATAAAAAACCATATTCATATTAAGATCAACATTTCTACAACCTAATTACCAACATATTTTTCAAAACAACTATAACCATTATCTACAACAACACCAACTTTCAAAAATTAATATCAAGTTCTACCATAAACAAATCAATTTTACAAAGATTATCACCTTTCTATGAAAACAAAAATTATAAACAAGAAAATGAATTCACACACATGTTCTATGGATGAAGAAACTTCAACATTCTTTGTTTTAGGCATCTTCAAAATCAATTTAGGGATCATGGTTACAATTGAGTATGAATATGTAGAGGAATTGGGGTTTTGGAGCAAGCAACCGGAGAGGGCACGGGCGGAGCAGCTGGTGGCTATGTTTTTATCAGAGTACGCTGCACGGTTCAATTAGGACGGCGGCGATGGCTGATTTTGGCAGTTGCAGGGTAGATTAGGCCTGCGGCGTGCAAATTGGAGAGGTCGCGTTTTGATTTTTAGGTGAAATGAAAAAGGGGGAAAAAAAACCGTACCAGTAGGGTGCAGATGAAAGAGTGATAAATAATTTTATATAAGAAAATGATTATGGGTTGAACTATTCTCCCCTTTTAAATTCTGGTTGTATTTAAAATTTGCCCCTTATCATCTATTCCCCTTATTTGAAATAAAAATCCCTTTAGCAATTCCTTTTTTTTATTAGTAACTAAATGAAGGTGCTAGAATCATGCAATCGTATATAAAATGGTACTGATAAGGTAAGGAATGTTTAATGCAATGTTATCATTCTCTCTATTTTCTTGCTTTTTTTCTTGAATCTCTAGCTTGTTCTCCTCTTATCTTCTTCTTAAACTTCTTTATCTCTAGTAGATTTTCAAATGTTTGCAACCTATATTTCCTTGATTAGCGAAATAAAAACAGTGTCATAGTAGCGGAGATGAATGATTATGACTCAATGCAAATGCAGGATTCTGAAATTCAAGTTGAAATATGAAAGATTAGGTACGAAATAAGGCTCAGCTTATTTATAAATAACCCAAGTATTTATTTGTTGGAATACAAAGTATTTCCCCATCCCAGTATGCATGGAACTGACAATTCAACAATGTAAGCTCACAATTTTGCTAGATTGTGCAAGTACAATTAGTATTTGTATAATCTTGGACATGGTATTAGGATGATTTTGATTACTTTTACCAATCAAAACAGTAGCAGGCGTACTGCAATACTGCATAAGTATACTCATGAACAATGGAGTTCCCTCGTGCAATTGTTAGCTGCCATAGGAACCTGGCATCTGTCAGTATTTCCTACTGTTTAAGTGTGAGCAATCTGTTATTGAGAAAGATTAGTTCATTTGCTTGGTTCAACCATTCAAGGGATCAAAATCAGCTCCTGTTTCTATTTTTGTATGCATGAAATATTTGCAATGGAACTTTGAGGCTTGAAAGCTGCACATCATTAGTGGGGACTGCAAATGTAACGTTCTCTTGGGAATTAACATAAACCTCTAGGAGAATCTTATTGAAATAAAATATCATAATTACTTGAACCGTGCAGCGTACTCTGATAAAAACATCGTTTCTTGCAGAAGAGATGAGTACTATGTTTTATTTTCTAGCGCTCTTGTATGAATTTGGCACCATGTACCCTGACCCCCAAGAAGGGTCAGAGTGTGCAACTAGGATTAAGGATGAATCATGTAAATCAAAATATGATTATTTTCAGTTACTTTTTCCCACTTTTCATTTAGCAGATAATTTTGAATTTGAGAGGAATATTATGTTTGCAAAACTTAAAAATGATCTTATCCTGTTATGTTAATGCTCTTTCTAAAGTCTTTGGGACCAGTGATGTTTGCCGAACAACGGAGATGCTTTTACCTAAGAATTTTATTTTTTAACTCGTGCACATTTAACTAAATGCATTGCATTCACAGGAAACAGATGGCTTCAAATTCTATGCAAAACATGTTAATCCCTATTACCTTTAGATTGGCTAAGGTTTTATGTGGTTTTATATTTGACTTTTATCTGATAAAAGTGTTCGAACCTGACAAGATATCTCTCATAAAATGAGGCTTGTAACCTTAATCACCTGAGGTTGAAAATAGAATAAAAAGAAATTAAGCTGTGTAAACCCCATCGCACACACTCTCTTACACACGCCTTATACAGAAAAAACTTTCACGTGCACACACACGCACACACCTTATACAGGGAAAAAAAACTTTCTTGATATATTTTATCCTTTAAAACATATTTAATATACAAGTGAGGGAAAATAGTCAATCTGTTGGTAGCAAGTCTTATTCGTTTATCTCGTCAACTACTATATTATTTCAGGCAACTTATTTCTGAAGTGCGTCACCCATAAAATTTTACCTGGATAATCTTTTAAGGTTGGATATTTTGTATAACTCATGTTTCTTTGAGAATTGACACTGCCTTTGAAAACAAATTGTGATGTTTTTTGTAATATACTGTTATGCCGTGTTATCAAACAATTGATGCTATCTTACTAAATCAGATTACCTTTATATGCCTTGTGTTTCTTAATGTAAATGAACGACATAGAAATGCAGATTTGTGATTCTCCATCCGCATAGCAAGATGGGATTGTTCTTTAGTATACCAATTAGCAGAACTCAAGCACAGGGGCATCAAGAACCCTCTCATGTAGAAAGCAACAAGAGGATGAAAATGACATCATCAAGCTATCCCGAAATCGATCCAAGACTAATCCCTTACCTCCCCGATGAAATCTCACTACAAATTCTTGCCCGAGTACCTAAAATCCACTATCTACAACTAAAGGGGGTTTCATGTAAATGGAAATCTGCTCTCACCAGCTCTGAACTATTCGAAATCAGAAAAGAACTCAAAAAAACCGAAGAATGGCTGTACATATTAACCCACTCAAACCAGTATAAGCTCTCATGGCATGCCCTAGACCCTATATCGAAGATCTGGCAAAAACTACCTCCAATGCCCGATCTGGTTTGTACGGAAGAGTCTAAACGGGTTTCGGGTCTTCGAACATGGAACCTCATGGGTTCAAGCGCAAGGATCGCTGGTGCCATTAGAAGCTGGCTTGGTCGTAGAGATTCATTAGACAGAATGCCATTCTGCGGTTGCTCTATAGGTGGCATTGATGGCTGCCTCTATGTTATCGGTGGTTTTTCTCGATCATCAGCCATGAACTGTGTTTACAAATACAACCCCATTCTAAACACATGGCATCAAGTGACCTCCATGAATGTAGCTCGAGCCTTCTCTAAGATAAGCGTTCTGAATGACAAGCTTTACGTTGTGGGTGGCGTTAGCAGAGCAAGAGGCGGTTTGACACCTTTACAGTCTGCAGAGGTGTATAATCCGAAAGCTGATAGCTGGAGTGAAATCCCGAATATGCCCTTCTTGAAAGCACAGATTCTGCCTACTGCCTTTTTGGCTGAGATGCTGAAGCCTATAGCCACAGGGATGACTTCGTACATGGGGAAGTTATGCGTTCCTCAGAGCTTGTATTCATGGCCTTTCTTTGTGGATGTTGGAGGAGAGGTGTATGACCCAGAAACGGATGCATGGGCCGACATGCCACCGGGCATGGGTGAGGGCTGGCCCGCTAAGCAAGCGGGTACGAAACTGAGTGTGGTGGTGAATGATGAGCTATACGCTTTAGATCCTTCAAACTCCGTACATACTAGTAAGATAAAGGTTTATAATCAGCAGGAGGATATATGGAAGGTGGTTATCGATGAAGTGCCTTTACATGATTATACTGATGCCGAATCTCCTTATTTGCTTGCGAGTTTGCATGGAAAGCTGCATTTGGTAGTGAAGGATGCAAGTACTTTGACTTTGGTGTTAGAGGCTGATGTTAAGAAAAATAACGCCGGAGAGGTGAGTCCTGAGGTAGAGAGAGAGGTTTGGAGAGTTGTAGCCAGTAAGAATTTTGATGGTGCAGAGTTGATAAGCTGTCAAGTTCTTGATATGTAGGAAAATGGACTCTTTTATGTATGTTGGGTGCTGCTGATGTATACCCATGTAATAATAGTGAAGTGATATGGTTTGTATAAAGTTTAAACCCACCCAGCAATGCTGGGGCTTCTGTTTGTTAGTAAAGTAACCATGAGTTCTCATGTTCATATATAAATTATATAATTGCTCTCTTATTTTTACACACACATATGTGTATGTGTATGCATGTATATATTATCTTGAAAGAAAGGAAGTTCTAAGTACCTTATTTGATTTTTATGCGATCAGACCAAAAGTTTCCTTGCCGTGAATTATTGTTATAAGAGGTTAAAAGTTCAACCGTCTAATATCTAAATTTCTGAAAACCAAATATGCGTTGCACAAAAAACTCACGGTATTCAACCGCAATCTCTCTTTTACAATTTAAAATATTGTTTAGGTTGAAAACGGATTGCATACTGCATCAAAAGCAGCAAGATTTTTCCTGAATAGTCTCTAAAGATTTGATTCTTTTTTTCGAAATTTTAAATTTAAATTCAATTTTTTTTTAAAATTAGACCCTTCTGATAAAATTGGTTTTATTTATTTATTTTTTTACAATTTAAAAAATTGTTTAGTTTCAATTAACATGGTTGACCGTTTTTGATAATTTTAGAATCATTCAAAAGTTTTCCTTTTTGAATTTTTTTCACTTATTCACAAGTTTCTAGCATATTAGAAAAGCTGAACTTTCAGAAAAAATATGTTTTTATAGTGATTTGAGCTTTTCTTATTTACAAAAATTTATTATTTTAAAAACAAATTTAAACTACTTATACAAAGATCAAATTTCTTTGAGAAAAATCCATTTTTTGTTGAAAAAAATGGTTTTAAATGAAATTTTTGTGAATATATGTATTTTTTGAAGATATTTTATTTTTGGTAGAAGTTCAAAGGAAAAAAAAACTTAATTTACTGTGCACACTTGAATTTTATGTTTATTTCTTTGCTTAGATAACCATGAAAAATAATATGAATAGAAATTTTATTGTAGCAATTAAGCTGAAAGGATAAACTTTGGAAAAGAATTTTTTATAAGCCACACGTTTTGAAAATCAACTTAAAAAATGGATATGCCCCATACCTTCATGGTCTTTTTTTTACAACTTAAAATATTCTTCAGGTTGCAAACAGTTTGTTTGTATATTATTTTGATAAACATATTTTTTGGTATATTCTATAAAAAAAAAATTATTTTCCGTTAATATAATCATCTATTTTCTGAAAAAACTAGTATTCAAAAGTAATTTTTTGAATTTTTCACTACTTTTTTAACATATTTGAAAAGATTGAATTTCCAAACAAAATTTGGTTTGTCATGTAGGAATTGAACTTTTTTATCTGAAAATATTTATTATTTTAAAAACAAATTTGAAAAACTCATTACAAGGTCGAATGTCTTTGAGAAAATTCAAATTTTATTGACAGAAAATTGGGTAAATCATTTTTTTTATTAGAGGAAGTGTACTTTCAGAGATATTTCATTTTTTATTAAAATTTAAAGAAAAAATTATTTAATTTACAATAAATACTTGAATTTTATATTTATTCATTTGTTTAAATAACTACAAAAAATAATATGAATGAAAATTTTATCGTAGTAATTAAGTTGAAGGACAAACTTTGAAAAAGAATTGTTAACATGCCATATGTTATTTGTAAATTAAGTTGAAAGGACAAGCCGCATACCCCTCTAACTGTAACGACCCGCCAATTTATCACTTTGATAAATTATATTTATTTTTAAATTTATGCAAATAAAAGGTTGATAATTCGAATAATATTGTTTTAAGTGATAATAAGTAATAGTAATCTTGTTTTGAATAAATATTTAGAAAATATTTCCCTCGAAATTTATATCGATAAAATGGCATCATATAGATTTATGAATTTAAATTGAGATTTAGTGATTTAATAATTATTTTAATTATTCAAGTAATTATTTTAAATGACGATAATTCATTTTGAATAGTTATAAAGTGATGATAAATCATTTATAATAATTTTTATAAAAACATATATTTGATTTGAAAATATAAGGAAAAATCGATAACGCTTTATTGGTATAATAGCAGTTATTGTTAATAATTGTTAATATTTATTTATATGGTTTTATAATTCAAATATGATCAATTCAATTAATTAAAATGATAAGAAATTTATTTTTAAATTTTGTTTACAAATATATGTACGTAAATTAATAAGTGAAAATGTGACCGATAATTGGTTCCCTGGATTTTAACGATTTAACAACAAAAGTTGTTCGAATACGTTCGAAGTGTTATGCACCTACATGTACATGCATATATATGTCACATGCACATGATAACATATACATGTGTACATAACCTTTAAGTAACCATAAAGCAAACATCAACCCATTATACCACACAATCACATCACCATCACATGGCTGGGGGGGGGAGTCGTGCATGTAGAAGGATAGGAGGGGTGTGAGCTAGGGGCGTTTTGGTAATTTCGCTTTTGAATATTTTATTCCAAGTTTTTTTCTATAAATACCACACCTCTTCTTATAAATTTCTAATACCATTCCACTTCTTCTTCCTCTTCATTTCAAAATATTTCAAGAAGAAAAATATCAAATAAAAGAGGAAAATGTGTACACTAGTTTATAATATCAATCCACTTCAAAACTAGTTCAAAACACCTCCTCTATCTTTCCAAAATCCACGGCCACCACCCCCACACCACCAAGGCCGTGAGTTCCAAGCTTGGCCATGCACATCTAAGGGTCTTAGACTCGATTCCATAAGCTCCGGTGCGTCGATGGCGGAGCTATAGCCGATGTTATATTAGCTTGAAGGGAAAATGAAGGTGAGAACTCCTAAATTATAATATTATATTTTTGGATGATGATATGATGTTTGCAAATGGATGTTTAATATGCTTTGATCATCAAGTTTGGTTATGAATGTTGAAAATATGTGCAAGTCATGGAAATACACGACGATAAGCACAAAGGAATTCACTTTCCTATATATTAATGAATTGGTGTATATGAAATATTAAACCTCTTTAAAAAGGTTTAAATATGAGTTTGAAATGTTTTATAAACATTTGAAAGTGTTTTGGTGAAGTTTGAAAAGTAATTGAAAATTTAGTCAAAAATAAGCGCGTCGCGTAAATGCAGTTCGCGATTTCGTGCCATAAATGCCGAACTAGTGTATAAAATGGAATATAGCTCGGAATCCTTCGAGATAACAATTTTCCGAACTATTATATCCATAGTTTTCCAATGAAGAAAGAAAATCGAGATATCGATAAGTATATTTTAAGATATGAGTAAAACAAGCTTTTTGAAAAATTGTGGTTTTGCACTTCGGAATCCAAAACTGGATTTCTTTGAAAATGATATTTTAAAATTGTTTAAAAACATGGAATAAATCTTATAAATGTTTTAAAAGTGATTTGAGTAATAAAAATGAACTTTCAAATAATAAAAAGTCATTCTGATTTATATAACTTTAAAAAAAGCACCTTCCGTAGCATTTTTCTATGACCTTTTAATTTTTAGTCTTAAACTTAACAATTCTTTTTCAAATTTTTTATAAATGTTTTCAAATGGATAATTAAGTGTTTTAATAATAATTTGGGGTTTTTACAGTTTATTTGAAAGAGTTTAAATAAATGATTTAAGAAAAGCTATTGTAAATAAAGTGGTTTAATCCAGGCTCTAAAATCCAACGAGTAGACTGGATTTTTCTACTCGTGAGATCCGGATGTAAGGTGCTTAAACTAAGGAGATGTTCAGGAGCAACCAGTGCCCTGGCTCACCTGGCCTCTTCCTTGTGCGAGGGATAGATAAAGTCAAAATGTCAGAAACGAGTTAAGTATAAAGGATTAAATTTTCCAAATTTAAAATAAATACAATTTGATTTTATAAAGATGATCTTCTTATACTCGGTGTTAAAGCCCGAAGGGGGAACTCATACTATTCGTGGAATTTAAAAGGAGATTTCGCCGTTATTCCGCCCATAGTATTTGTTGAATACGGAAATTGATATTGAGTAGAATTAGATGATTTTTATAGATTCTGCTTATTTAATGTTCACTTGTTTTGGGAATAACATCCTAGATAACATGGTTTTAACTTAATCAAAATTATGAGTTTTGAATTAAGAAATCATTATTAAGAGTTAAATGAAATGAATTAGAAATATTTTCCTAAGTGAAAAAAATGAAATGATTTTGAATTATTCCAAGTTTAAAAATGGTTATAAGTAATCAAAGGATGTGATAAGAGAGGTTTAATAATTCCGTATATACCGGGAAAGAATGTTTTAGAAATATACATCTCCTGGAGAAATTTTGATAAAAAAGAACTTAATCAATTAAAGAATGATTCCCTATTCACAAAACCTTCTTTTATCGATGATTGGATCGAAGGAACTGGGGTCAGATCTGGGTAATGCCCATCCGAAAATCATTTTGAACCAATTTATGCGTTCGAAAAATGAAGATCTGAAAAAGAAAATGAAGGATGAAGACCGAAGATTTTCAGGGTGAAAGGACCGCTTGTTGATAATTCTGGTTAGCTCCCAAATACTAAAGTAGGTATGGTCCCTTCATTTCTGAAACTTTTTGGGTCGCAAGGACTTCTCGCTACTAATCCTAGGGTTAATCCCCGATAGGATGTGGTAGGAGAGTGCCTTCGGTTTCGTTCAGTCCTAGAACGAACTTGTATAGACGAATGTATGACGCTGTGTTTCTAGTTACATAAGTGATCTCTACGAACATATTATCTGCTTGGTGGCGGAGAAGGCAACTTCTCTTAACTTAACACCCTTTCTTGAGACATACGAGCTCAGGAGTTATATGTTTGTAGAAATCAATTGTGTGACCATGAAATGGCAGTGTGGCATTCAAAGTAAGATGATGTGAAATATGAAAGGTAATCGGTACCTTAAGCCTCACACCCGGAAATGGCCGAAACATGGTAGATGCGGTAAGGCTATGTGGTTCGCAACCATTAGGATACGATCATCCCCTTCTAGATATATTTATTCCCACTATGAAATTCGGGACAAATTATCGTGGATGCATGCTGTGGGGCCCTCGGATAGGTCGGTAATGATTGGGGTGATGGCATATTTGGTACTATCTAGTGAGAAAGGTAGGCCGGTGTTGTGTTGGTAGAGGTGCAGATGTTCTGTTGACTTCGATACATTCCTCTAGAGATGTACTACCGGAAGGTAGTCCCTTCACCTGGTCATTTGTATGGAAATCCATTCTCCAATAAGTGCCTGCCATTTTGTTTGTAGAACCCACGTTTATGGCTAATATGCTGAAATTTAATCAATGTAACAATTTCGGCTAAGATTAATAAGTTTACTCGCAAATGTTTTTAAAGAAACGTTATTAAAAATAATATCCCTTATTTTTACGCAATAAAAATTTGGTTATCATAAGGTAAAAACTCATTCCATATTTATGCGTGGCGTGGTCTTATGAGATACCTTTTTGGTTTTCAAAACACATACTTTGAGTTCTCACACCAACCCATGACTGACCCGGAGTTTATTTTTCTCTTTCCTTAAACTCTGGCTGCCCTAATTTTTTCGGGCAGCCTAGTAGTCAGGTTTAGTTTAGAAGAAATCTGGATGGAGCTCGAAGCATGGAGTAAGAATATTTTTCTGAAGATTTTGGTCTATTTCCACCCCACTATTATGCTATAGTATTTCGCATTTGTAAGGACAAGAATTTATAACTGTCCATGTTTTTAACTCTGATAAATGGATTTTAATTTCCGCTGTAAAGTTTTTATTGAAATAACATATGTGAGATTCTATTTTGTCTTTATTTTTCTTTCTTACCCTTGAGAATCCGCTTCTCCGGCACTTGGATTTACGGCACGTAAATACCGAGGATGTATTAGTATCGATTTTCAAGAGTCGAAGAAATGGGTCCTCACACCGACCCTCCCTCCCTCTCGTCCCTTTAACTTTCATGTCGTCTCCTCGTAATCCCAAAATGCACCTTCCCGACCTTATCTCTCATCAACACGCAACCCTCCTTGTCACAATCATCCCCAATCCCATACTTTCCCCACAAACTTTTTTCTCAACCACAAACTCTAGCTACTACCTCATCTCGTCAACTCACTGCACCATACTATCTTGCTTCTTCAATAAGCTATTATTTTACATCTCTTCGTACAACACACCACTATCGATAATCGCCAACAATGAATACAAGTAGTAGATGTAATATGCTACTATATAGTAGTATAGAAAAAGTGCAATAAGTACAAAATACTATAAAAATAACCTTATATAATTCCAACAAAATAATAAATAATATCAAATCTACTCTATCTTTTTATTCTATCTATTCTATTATATACCAGTACTATGACACGTTGGACGTATACAGTGAAATATGTGAGCTAATTTCTCTTTGTTGCAAAAATACATATACATGCACTTGTAATTATGTACAGAAATATTTAAATTTTAATAAATATTCAATACATGAATTCATACAAATAAACGATTAGACAAAAGCCAAAACAGTCTAAAGTTATCCAAATAGTTTCATTTTCACCACTTCAGCCATCACCAAGCTTTTCAATACCTCAGCTATTGCAACTTTTATCTTTTATATTTATATTTGAAAACTTCTAGTTGGAAATAATTGTGTAGAGAAGTAAAGCAACAAAAATAGCGATGAAAGTTAAGAGATCATTTGTATAAAAGATGAGACCCAACATATATTCACATGCCAAGCACTGTTTATGCTGCTACTTTCTTGTGACAGCCCATGTTTCAGATGGTTTAAATCGACAATAATCCACACATGTCCAATTCAAACAATCCAGAACATAGATAATCAATGAGGTTAATTAAGAAAAAAAAGAAAAAAAGAAAACAAATACTGAATCGCGCAGCGGAATGACAAAGTATAATAATCAAATAAACAGTTCACAAAGCTGTTTATAAAGTACATTTGATTATAATTTATACAACTTTATCAGAGTTATACATACAACAGAATAATAGAATACAACAGTGTAGCGGAACAACAATATAATGAAATAATACTAATAATAGTAATATACCAAATCTTCATCTTCGTCCTCCAGAAAATACTCTTCAATGCGCTGAAATGTCAGGGCTGACCCAAGCGTAATGAAAAGACAAAACACTCGAGTCAGGACTAAAATATCCTTATGTGAGTCAAATCAATATCACACATAACAGGAGTGTAATAGCATTAGAGATGCTTACGGGATTTCACATCTCCTATCCAGTGTATAACGTGCGTGCAATAACTCAAGAGATGTTACGGGATTTTCCATCTCTTAAGGATCCGTCAAAATATCTATATATAGTAGAATACGCTATATATCTAATGTCTAATCAGTATAATAAATACTTTTCTTAGTGTTAAGGCTTTACATTAATCCCCCTTAACGTGTTTTTAAGCATTGTCGTACAGTTTGCATATAACGCCCTAGTAGCACGTCGGGGGATAGGGATGCACCGTGATACGACAAAACTAAACCAAACTTGTAGTGGTCTCGTATATGGATAAAAGTATGATAAGGAACGTGAGGCAATGCCTAAGGTAGAATACCACTAATTCGGGTTGCAGGGCTGGTGGTAACGCATCGTAGCCACGATCGCCCACCACGTCCATCCACCCATATCGAGTCAAAGAGAGCTCATCCCAAATCAAGGTGCACCAATTGAAACCAACAAAAAGAGTAATAGTATAGACCAAGTCCAAAAAGGAATCGAAGAATAGATGTCCGCTAGAGGTAACTAGCCTCATTGACCCTGTCAAGCCATCCTGTTTTAGTCATCTCAAATTGGCACAAGTGTCGGGGTCTATCCATCATCGTTCTCTTTCTCCAAATCCAGTAAACGTATGCCAAATCCAACCACTTCATTCTGGAGCCTCCTTCACGTATACAGTTGTTAAAATGGTTTCAATATTGATAGAGAGTATGCCAATAAGAGGCTTCGGTCTCTTTAACAAGCAAACGTCGTTTTACACACCGGTTGGTACTTTTACATTTCGCAAACAATTCATACTTGATATCGAAATATCATATTCACTTCAAAATATCATTTCATTTCAAAATATCATATTTACTTAAAATACACTATTTCACTTCAAAAATCATTTTTGCCACAATATCTAAATTTTATTTCCAAAATCGTTTTGAATTTCCATTTAGGTTATAACTTCATTTTAACCCAATTCGCATTTAAATCAATAATTTAAATATAAACATTTCCCACTTTGACCAGTTTGAATTTTTAGAAAATAGTTTGAAAATATTTTTAAATAGTTTTAAAAATTAAAATAGTTTGATAAAATGGTTTAGATGTTAAAAATGGATTATATAGGAAAATAGTTTGGAAAATCAAATAATTTGAATATTTAAAAAGATAGATTTTAAACAGTTTATATTAAAATAATTTATTTGAAAATAGTTTCAAAGTCAAACTAATTAAATTCCAAATCTTTCAATTCAAATCATCAATCCAATTCAAATCGACTCAATTTCGATTTCATTCGAATTAACTTCGATTTCAATTTCAATCCAAATCAATTTCAATTCCAATTTTCATTTTTAACTTCAATTTCGATTCAATGGTTTAAATTTCAATTCAATTTTTATTTTTAAACCATTTCAATTTATATCAATTTCGAGTCCAATTTCAATTTACCGATTTAAATCACTTAAATCCAATTTAAACTTCGATATTCAATTTAAGGTTCAAATCTTTTAAATTAATTCCATTTCGAGCTCAGATTTTGAAATATCCATTTAAATATTTTTACTTAGCAATATTTCAAAGTTCGAATAAAAGTTCAAATCTTTTAAAACAAATCAATTTTCAAAATTTAAATAATATTTCAATTATAACTTCAAAATCTCAAATTTCCTTTTTGAACAATTTCGTTTAACTAATTTTAATTTCACATTTCAAAACTCAAATTCGAAATTAAATCAATTTCCATATTTCAATTCACTTTTTATTTGTATAAAACGAAATCATTTGAATAAATTCAAATCCAAAAATTTTAAAATCATTTAATTTAACAAATCCGGTGTCCGTATATAATTTTCTATCCTATGGCCAAGTGATTAGTTAATTAAATTTAATTTCAGGGATGGATATATATCATTTCAATCCAAGATAAATGTCATATGTAGATATCATTTCAACCTATTTCTTAATTTATTTGGAAGTAATTCAATTTATAGTTTTATATACTATCAATAATTTACAAGGTGATAGCATGATATATATAAAATAAGTAAACATCCAATCATCAATATATCAACCAATCATCCATCCGACATCCAGTCAATCAAATATCACAACAATTAGCCAGTTATCAATATCGGGTGTTTAACTAGCAATTCAATTTCAATTTCAAGTTGAACGGTCAAATTAAATTTATATCAGTTCAATTCATATGTCAATTTAAATGTCGATTTTACCAAACAACAGTCAATAAAATTAAATTACTTCATAAATTCAATTTAACTAACATAAAAATATTTATTACTTTGTGAGTGTTTAAAACACTCACCTTCGTTCGAATCTGAAAATTCGAATGAAGCGAACAGAAACGAATTCACTTCCATAGTGTAGACGGCTCCGATACGAATCTGATGCACACTGCACTGGAATCCGATCTCAAATGCAAAAGTTATGCAATATATTAATATACGATTATAATTAAAACTTAATTAACAAAATAAAAATAAATTAAAACAAACCTAACCCTCATTCGTTCCTCAGGCCGCACGCATGTTCTTCTTCTGGACTCGAGATCGCGACTCACCATCATCGTGCTCCCCAAATCCAACGCCTCCGTCTGTTGCGCCTCGGCTATCGCCGACCAAGACCATCTCCACCTAGCCTTCGGTCGTCGTACTCGCCTGCCACTCGCATGTACGTGCGCACGCGATTCGAAAACTCACCCAACGACTCCACCGACGTCGCCCCCACAACCACCGTCACGCTCCGCCCAGTCAAACGCACGCGCGGCGTGCGCGCTCGCGCGATGCTCACGATTTCGTTCGCTGTTTTTTTTATTTTTTTCTTTCTTCGATCTGCAAGAATTTGAAATGTGGGAGAGGGAGAGGGAAAGTACGAGGTAGATAGGAAATGGGAAGAGTGTACGAAATGTCGAGGAGAGGGTGAGTATATATATTATTATAATTAGAAAATATCCGATTTATAATGTCCGAAATTCTCGAGCTCCAAACGAGACGTGTTGCCTGGCGTTCTATATGTTATACCCCTATTCCGAACACAATGAAACTAGTTTGGGAAGCCAATTCCATCATATTTAGAAGATAACATTTCAAAATTAATTTATTTTAATTAAATTCTAATCGTTTCAAGCTCGCACGGCCAAACGATACGATCGCTACGAAACTTGAAATCGTATAATAATTCATTTTTACGGATCCGATGAAACTGTTTCATCGAACTCCAAGACAGTGGCAAAAATGGCTACTTTTACACGTTAATTAAAACAAGTAATTTTCAAAAATAAATTTAATCACTTCAAATTCAATTTTAAAATTTAACAATCTTTATTCTCATTTAAATAAAATTTAAATCAACTTTCGACATCATTTTCATTCATATTAAATTCCAAATTCAATTGTTTAAACAATTTCTAATATTAAATTTAAACAATTTAATTATCCAATAAGTTACATTAATAATCATTAAATTTCAAATGAATTTTAGTTATCAACAATTATTTTATTCTCATCTAATTAATTCAACATTCATTATTAAATTCTAGATATTGAATGTAAACACATTCAATAAATAGAATTTCATTTCAATATCTGTTATTGCCAAAATCTTCGAAATTGGTTATTTCAAAATTTTTATTAAGTTTATTTCCAACCATTTTCGTTCAATAATCATATTAAATCCAATAATTTAAAATAGTTAAAAATACGGGTCGTTACATTTCTTTTCCTGCATTTTTTTTAATGTTCTACTACAAATTGTAACACAGTAAAAAGCATAATACATTATTCTGTGACGTTCTACTGATAGCGTAGATTTAAATAACTTTATAGAAACAATTCAAAACCACAAAAGTACATGAAATATTTTTTTTGAAAGGAAAGGTTCTAAGTACATGAAATATAAGTATATAACATTTGGGACGAATGCATTAGAAAGAGAAAATAAGCCCATTTTAAATGAGAAGTTACAAATTAATTTCATTTGCCTTTTGTCTTTAGTCTAATAAGCAATGAGTTTTACATATGTGCATTATTGTCACTCATTACAAATATAATAGTGTAAATATATCAGCTAACAAATAATTAGTTACCTAGTGGATTAAAGACATTTATCTAAACTTCAATAAAAGAAATGCAACTGAAATGATGTAAAATGTTGAGAGGACCAAAGTAATAGGTAATAGAGAGATGTCAACTTTGTATTGATGATTCCAAAATATAGCTAGAGTTGTTGAATACTTGCATTATCAGTATGCAATATTTACTTGAAAAATGTATCATAATCTCACATAGATCCATTAATATATAATGCCTTTTTTAAATGCATGGCCATCTCCGATATATTTCTCACATCATTGTCACTACAAACACTGAATACTAAAATAGCTCCTTGAATAAAAATTTCATATTTTGTAATGTTATGCTTCTAAGTCATTTGATCAAACGTGTTACAGAAACACATAAATATAAAAAGGATGAACTTTTAAGAACTATTGCATTCCAATATAAAAATACATTGCAACTCCAAGAAACCATTGAAAAAACAAAATAATAGAACTGTATAAAGAAACCAATGGTGGAGAAATTGATGATGAAAGAAGAGCAATTGTGTAATGACCTGCCAATCCACACAATTCAAGCTGACAATAAACCACACATGTCCAACCCAAATTGAACGGAAAGACGGATAGTTATGAGGAAGAAAGAAGAAAGAAGAAGAGAAAAGAAACTAAAAACAACATAGAATCTCACAATCGCAGCGGAACAATATATAATTTAATGTCAACAATCTTTACAAAATAGAACTGTTATATACATACATCCATCAGTACAACAGCAAATCATAATCATCAATCCGGACAGTTATAACAACTTGTCCTCACAATTGCTAATAATTTCAACAACAAAGCAGCGAAAAATGAACACATATGTGAAGATGACTTGAAGACCTCAAACTCATCTTCCGAACTCCAATGCATCCAAAGCAATATGTAAATATGCTCGGTCTGACTCGAGCATTATAATAAAATAACACCTGAGTCAGTCTGGAAAAATAGCGTGAGAAACACACCCAACTGGATTTTAAAGTTATAAATACCTTTGAAATCAAAAGTATCTCGTATGACCATGCCGTATATAAACACGGATGGGTTTTTACCTTACAATAACCAAAATAATTTCTATAGAAAATCCATTTATCTTATAATAATGTCTAGAGTCAAAGTAAAATATGAATATAGCTAAAATGCTTGCATCTCACGTTTTAGCATAGTTGGGGACAACAATGTCCGTGCAGCGCTTATTGGAGAATGGATTCCATACAATGACCGGGCTACTGGGGTACCATCCGTCATGGTGCATCTCTAGATAAAATAACACCGAGGTTGAACCTATCGACCCCTACAAACACAGAACCGGCCTACCCCTTACTGAATTGTACTGAATATGATCACCCCTCTGTTAATGGGTCTCGAAGCATATAAGTGAGAGATAATATCGACTCTAGATAAGGATGATCATACCTTACTTAGGAGCGGCCCACTTAGCCCGGCTGCATCTCCCATGTTTTAGTCGTTCCCGGTTAATGAGGCTTCATCCTACATTTTACCTTTTATATAGCACCTCCTACTAGGAATGCTAACACCGCCCTCTATACAGCAATGCAATGCCAACATTCATCCATACAAATTCGTTCTGGGACTGAACGAAACACTTGAGAGCTCCATCTTCAAGACATCTTCACTTCAAAATGCTTAAGTTGGATCGAAGTAGTTTTTCAGATAACATATTCGATCCCGGTCTCATTGAAAATACATTCGATTCCGATAAACTCATCCCTAGTTCTTTAGGAAATAAACAGTCAAAGATAAGAGCGGAGATCATCTCCTAACCGTTAGTGGATGATGGATTCCCTTATCATTTGTCATAGGAGAACGAAACGAGATTTATATGCACAGTATAGCATCATCGGAGATGACTATGTCATATAACTCACGTATTTCTCCTAGATATTTCCAAAGTTACGTTTTGTGTCCAAATTTGATAGTCGGTTATTTAACTACTAACAAACACACATCCAAATCAGGGATTTATTTAATAAGGAAAACCAACATTGGTTAAACACATAAGCAACCACTAGCCTCTTTAATTAATCTTTTATTTTAAATTCACTTTGTAAATACTTGAATCAAAATTCTTTTTACAAAGATATATATACATATATATCCACAAATCCCTATATTTCAATACTTGAAAAATATCCATATACTTATCCCAACGGTATAAGTATATTCACCAACATTGAGGAAGATCGTTTTTTATACAATTCTAAATCATTTATAAACTCTGTTATAAATTTCTAAAACCATTTACAAACCATTTCATAAATCTTAGAGAATCATTTATACTCTCTTTAATCAATTTAAATCACTTATACATTCTTTTTATACATTTCTAAAAACATTTAATCCCTTATTAAATCCTTAAAACCATTTATAAAAATCCCTTTATAATTTACGAGTACTTCAGTACGTGCGATGCACGTGCATAGGTGTAACTGCTATTAAAACCCACTGTTTGTAAGCTTTTTTGGATTTTACAACATGAATTTGAAGTATACGTAATTTTGTATATTTTTATATATATACATTCACAAACCAACCGTTTGTCGAAACACCAATGAGACTAAGTTATTTTAAAAAATAATAAAACATTAACTGTTTGACAAATTTACCTTTAGATTAATATCATTGTGATAATTTGTAAGACCTAAATTGATGTAATTTTTGTTATCTCTTCTTTTTTCAAGGTATACCTTATGCATATAGAAACATTCTTTTATGCACACGTCCATCAGACATGCATGCATATTGATACTAAATAATATAAAAAGATTACTTACCTTAACGACACATGTCTTAGACCAACATTGAAAACAAAAGGCAACCATTGCATTGCAGTATTTTGAAAATATTAATGGTGCAAAGTAACCACCGGAAACCACAAAGTAATTTAAATAGTATAGTAAACATAGGCATAACGGAATTGACAGGATTAGAAGCCAAAAATATTTTATCTTAGCACTACAAACAGTATAACCAACGAATCGACCATTGATGTAAATATTCAGCTACATGGTTGGCGGAGAGGGTGAGGTCGAAGAAATGGGTCACAGTCAAAATGGCAATTTCAATTTCCAAAAGCCCAATACCGAGCCTATAACTGTCAAAGGAATTTCAAAATTAATTCACATGTTGTCAAAATAATGTAGAAAAATAAGAGATTAATAGAATATTTCATATAAAGTAAACACAGAAATGAAAATATAGATGGATGATATTGTAGAACAAACAAATTTGTTGCATAGGTGTTTAAAAGGAAATATCTATTTCTCGATAACACATTAAATCAACATGTGCCAGATAAATAAAGTAGCCGATTAAAGTTTGGTCAATCAAAAAAAAGGGGTAATACTCAGTTTGCAAGATGTAGCAGTGAAGTAATGACCTTATTTAGATGATTACATTAATCAAAAGTCGGCTCGTCAATGTTTGTATTTTGTCCTAACTTCAAACTTCAATTGAGAATTAAGAGCCCTTTTTTAGGATAACCAAGGATCAGTGAACAATACATGCCAACTACCTTAACTACAACATGAAGAAGTGCATCATTACGCACAACCGACAAAGTATTGAAACTTTTGGACTGTGCAGTTGTAGAATACCATTTGTAAAAAAGGTTGCAACTTTTGATATTGTTTGTACTCGACAGTTCTATAATTCACTTATGGACCCTAAGTGATTCAGTTGTCTTCTCATCCAAGGTTTGGTTATTTCATATGCTCATGAATTTATTTTTATTAAATACCCACATTTGCTTATTGAAACTAAAAAAATTATCATGCTTTACACACTATGTAATAAAATATAAATTATGGGTTGAAGTGTGTTCCCATATCTTAATGTTTATTACTTAATTTATCATTTCAGACAAAACCGAGTACAAAAATCTCTTTCGTATTTTTGCCTGTAACTAATGATATATAACAGAGTTAAATTTGAACATTATTATCTTCTACTGTCAAATAGTGTTGAACATGAGTTATAATCATTTTGTAATCTTCCTTGATAGTTTATGTATGATTTGATTTACAGAGATGGAGGTTAAAAACAAATTGAATTCTAGCTAAATGTAAATTTAAAAAGTACTTGCAACATTGAATTAACAATATCATTAGAATGTTGACAGAGCGAGTAAGGAGTTTGGTGAAGTGCTGTGTATTCATTTTATTAGTCTTAATTCATGTAGAACTTCCCAAGCCATACCAATATTTTATGACAATATATACACATTTAGAATGTACTCAAATGTCACCATCTGACTGCATTGAGTAAAGAAACCAATTATTCATATATGCATGTAATTGCTGAGGTATGCACTTTTTGCTCTTAAACTTTGTTCAGTTTAAAATGTTTGAATACTATTTAAGTGTGATAAAAAATTATACATTCTCTGAGTGCATTACCACCCTAAACATATAATATAGGGTGTATCACTATATGCATAAGTTATACATTGGTAGTCAAACAATAAAAAATATAATTGTTAGTACACCAAACCCACATATCATGTTTATTTATTCAGTTTAATCAATAATCAAAAGTCAATTTTTTGGACTTAGTTTATCCTTTTTGATTAACCGATAGCCATGTCACAAAAGTTCATCAGGTTATATTTATAAGGTGTTTGCAGGGAACGGTAATGAAGTATTTGAACGGTTGAACGGAGAAGTTGAATAAACGGGATATGCGTTTGGAACTGCAAACGGGGTATTTAAGCGAAGTATTTGAAGGGGAGGATGAGAAGAGAAATAAATCAATGGCTCGTGATATCATCAGTTGAGGATGCATCCAATACGTCAGACACTAACATACCATTCCTCACCATTCACACAACAGAGCTGAGAACGGGGCTAACCCCGTTGTGGCATCCAACACGTCGGACGTGTTGTGTCCCCAACAGGACGGAACAAAATTTGACTGCGAACGGCACCTAAGGTGACTGAATAGTTCTTCGATCTAATACTCTAATACCTTAAGGCAAGATTGTCAGTAATGAATTATATGTCATGTGAATCTACTGTTTTTTTCACTTTGTGTACATAGTGGTTTTAGTCCGTGGCTATGAATATAACTATTATTAATACTACACGGTGACCCTCAACTCATGGGAAAAAATTATTTAAAAAATAAATAATAAAATGATATATCCATAGTAAGAAAATAGCAAGGATCGTAGAATAATGGCATTTCAGTCAGTTTAGGACAAACATACAAAACATGTTGAAATAACTGAGAAGGCCATTTATTAAAATAATATTTGCATCAACTGATTCCATTAAGCTCAGTATAGTTTTAAATCACTATATCCAGATTACACAACATATGGGTTTTTTACAAAAAAAGGAAAAAACATAAATTTGTTACTCATCAAGTGGTAGCCATTTTTCCAGAGAAGAGAAATATATAAGGAATTATATAATTATATTATAATTTCGATCAACATAAACAGAACTCAAATTTCAAAGACGGCATACCTAAAATAGGAGTAAAATATGAAAATGTAAATCAGCTATTTATTCTTCGAAGTCACTGCTCACCTCGTGCTATCATTCTTTACATGTCTTCTCTTCCTCCTTGGAATATCTCATACATATAAAATTCCATCAAACATTCATTATCATTGTTGTCTTCTTCCTTATAACCACACTGCACTTCTATATCCACTGGCTAATTGCTTTACTGAAAGTTGATTTGATGGAAAATAATGTATGTTACAAAAAGGCATAAATTACATGTTAATGATAGATTAATATTAAATGGATATTGGCTTGAATCGATGAATAAGTACATTTAGGTATACAGTAACTTGTATACATCTTCCCAAGTATAGTTGAAGGCATTAATTTCCTAATGTATCATCACACTGCTGTGATTTAGAAATTCTGGTGACTTGCTTTATGTATAATAATAAATTTTAAATTGTTCCATAATTTACCTCTGCCTTTGCTAAAGAACACAGTAAACAAAATTACCCCCATATCAGCTAAATCAGAAATAACTTCTGGTTAACCATCTTCTTTTCTTCTACCGCAACATAGTAAATGCACATAAAGAAAACCAAGCATTCATTAATTGGATTTTGAGTGAAAAGAAAGCTCACAGAATGGTTAATATCAACATTAAATTATTGTGACATATGCACATCAGCTTACAAAAATTTGATGTACATCGGTTAGCATGCTATATTCTTTTTTTTATAGAAATATTTCAACTTCCATAATTACTTTTAGGAAAAAATGTAATTTAAAAGAGCACGATATGGAATACTTTGGGTATTTCATAAAATAATTTTGATCTTCATGCCTTATTTGGCTGCTACTACAGTTACACAACATAAGAAAACTCCTGTTGATACTCGGACATAATGAATCAACCTACACTTAAGCAAAACCAACTTGCAAAACTAATAAATTACAACTCAAAGCATAATATATTTATTTTTACTTCTTAAATGGTAATAAAACAACATCAAGACTCATACCTCAGAGATAAGCAATGAAGTAGTGAATATATTAAAATTCGAGCTTGAGCTCCTCTTTCTCTTGAGAGAGATAGTGAAGAACGTAAGGTATGATATGGATGACGGCGATCCAAGCTTCCATTATTGCCAACCCATTTACAATTCTCTCAATTTAACCTAAAACTGTAAAAAAGAAGGTTTAAAATAATCTACCAAATATGTGAACAATTTGGCATGTATATCAAAATATCACTTAGCTGTTTGTGCTTCTGGATGCTCCTCCTCCCCTCGGTAGAAGAACAAACAGGAAAATATTAGAAAAGTGATTTTTCTCAGCAATCAACGATCCAGTACTAGAATTTTAAAAGTGTGTTTTGGGAAGTGAACGGAATTGGATTCGTTGAGTGAACGAAAAAGGTGAGGAGAAGGGTTATTGTGAACAGACAAAAAAGAAGAGAGAAGAAGCAACTACAATGAGTGAGATCGTGCGCATTACCAATTGTTTTGAAACGTGTTAAATAAATAACGAAAATACCCTCCGATTTATTTTTTTGTTTCGTTTGTTTTGAGTTGCACGATATGCGGGTAATTTTGGACATCCGAAAAAGGCTTCACTTTGACCCGTTGACCAAAGTATTTGCTTTATATATAAGATATATAAGATAAACCCATTTCTAAATTCGTTTTTAAACATCTAACCATTTACAAAACTCTTTTTACCATTTTTCAATCTTCTTTTAAGTTTTTCCCAAACCATGTTATAAGATTCCTCTTATAGAACTCACATCTGTTTATAAAATCCTGTTTATAAATCTCGAAAACATTTATAAATAAATTCTGACCATTTACTTTAAAATATTATATTATAATAGTAATCCTTTATAAATACATAAATATTAACTTTAAAACATCCAAAAATAATAATTAATAAATTTTAAAAAACCATCTTACTAAAATAAAAATAATTTATCTTCACATGTTTTTTAAAATGATAATATTTAATTTCCGAAACTTTATTGATAAATAATTATATTTAATTTGAAACCAATTTAATAATTTAAATAATTAACCTTTCAAAATATTAAACTATTGATAACAACCGTAAAACAATATTAATATAAATGAACAACTTTTAGAACATAAATATATATTTCCTTGATAAAAATCCATACTTAAAATTTCAACATAATCATTTCCATAATTATAAAATTATATTTATAAATCTCTTTCTATTTCATAACATTTCGTTTAACATCTTCAATCTATCCTCACTTTCAATTTTCCAAAATAGAATCAACTATTTTTCCTAAAACAACATTCCACATATTATCACAAATCCACCATTGTGATTTATTTTCCAATTTATCCAATGATAAAAGTTTTCCTTTATTTATAAACACCGTTTATAAATCTATCATTTTATTAATAAAATATGATTTTACAAATCTTCACTTTGTTTGTAAAACGTCACCTGTATATGTAACGACCCGAAATTTTCGATCCCGAAAATTCCAGATAGTTAGGAAAAGAAGAAAAGAAGTAGAAGAAGAAACAGAAACAAAACATAGATTCTCACATTCGCAGCGGATCAAAATATAATATCAAATAATAGTAGTTATACAAAGAAGAACTATATCAGCAAATTTACACTTTAATACATCAGAGTAACAACCATTACACAACACTGGACAGTTAAAAAACAACATGTCCCAGATAAACTATAATATCTCTCAGCGGAATACACTCCATACGTTCCTGCCACCCAGCTCGCCTCTTGAGCTCCAGAACGTCCTTATTTGAAAATCTATAATACTCGGTCTGACCCGAGCATTACAACAAAGTAACACCCAGGTCAGGCTAGAAACCAGCGTGAGTAAACCCATCTAACATGAAATACTTAAACAATAAACTTATTTAAAACCCAGGGTAACTCATTCCTTACTACGAGTTCTTAACCTGCCATAGTCAATTACACATCTTCTAATCATATCTAAGCATTATTACACAGATTAAATAGCCAAGTTTACATCATTTATTCCATTCCACCCTATTTATTCCAAAGTCAAATTCATAAAGAATTATTGTAGATTCCAAATCGAAGTGGTTTCGGGGATGTACCGATACCCGACCCCGGTCTCTTCGAATCTAATGTCATCTTAACTCAAGTTATTTAAGTGAAAACAATTCAAATTTTAAATACAGGATGTCACCTTTACACAGCCATTCATCATCGATAGATAACCACATTATCACTGTTTAACCCATACATATCATTTCACAAACATTTCATATCAGAAATATCAACCAATCATTCTTAAGCAAGATTAATTAGTCACACCGTTTCTAATTAAATCAAATTAATTACTTTAATCACTTTTAATCTTGCTTACTTAATAGTAATTAATTACAAACCATTAATTAATCATCCTTTAATTATCCGCCTTAATTAATCATCCTTGATTAATTATTCTTTAATTACATTAAGTAATTAACCTTTAATTAATTACATAAATTAATTATTCTTTAACCATTCACATTAATCAACCCTTAATTACTCCTATTAATTAATTAATGATCCTCTAATTACTTTCATTAATTAATTTTCCTTTTAATTAATTATATTCAGTAATTAACTATCCATTAATTACAAATTAAATTAGTTAACCCTTATCAATTTAATCCTTAATTACCTATATTAAGTAATTATCATCTAAGTAATTAATCTTTAATTACTTACATTAATTAATCCCTAATAATTAATTAATCTCTAATTAATTTATAACCCTTAATTATTAATTAATTTATCCTTAATCATTAATTAATTTTTCTTTAATTACTTCATTAATTTAATTAATCATTAATTATCCAAGGCCTTAATTAATTTTAAGACAAACCATCTACCTTTATTAATTACTTTAAACAAACAATTTTAAAACAATATAAAACTTTGAAAAACTTGTTTAAACTTGCTAATACTTTGGTTTAGAACTTGGTTTATATTTTCCTTTTGAAACTTATTCATTTTGATAAACTTTTTAAAACTTGATTACTTCAACTTACAAAAACCCGATCCAACCCTTCTTCCCCAAATCCAGAAACTAAACCCAAAATCCACAGATACTCCTGTGCACGTGCACCACCCAACGACGAAGCTCTGATCATCCTAGCTACCTCCGATAGGTCGACGACAACCTCTACACTTGATTTCGACCATCCAGGCATCCATCACAAACCCAAAACAAAATTGACACAACGATCAAACTGGAACCAGGAACCCATCACCTAAACCTCCCTCGTCCAGGCACCTCCGATCACCTGCACCTCCGAAACTCCGGCCATAGGTTAGTCGACCCCTATAGCAACTTTTCCCCCACCTCCGATGAGCTCCGACGCTTCGGTGAAGACGCAGCAAACCAAAACTCAACCTCGACCAAACATAGGACTTAAACCTATTTCCATGTCGTCCGACCACTACATGCCTCGAGAACCCCTCCGACCATTTTTGCCGAGACCACCCATCATCACTCTATCTCTAGTAGCGACCACGACCAACCCGAGGCAACTGATCACCAGAAATGCCTCAAAAACCAAATTCCGATCAACCTTGATTTCCTCACTCAAAACAACACTATAAATCTGGATTTTGATTTTAAAATTCATGGTTTGTGAATTCGAATCTGGTGATGTATAAGAAACCAGAAATTATTACAGTTAAATTTTGCATGTTTTTAGTTTCTTACTGTATTTCTTAAATTCCAGATCAATTTCAAAACTATTATACTTAATTATATTTTTTAGACTTAATTCATGTTTAAACAAACATAACTCTTTTGAATTCCTAAGCCTATCAAAGATTTGAAGGTGAGATTATGGGATTTGATTTAATTTTAACTCTGTAACTTTACAGAGGTGATATCGAGACATGCACAACATATACATTCAATCCTACTTAAAATAAACATGCAAGCATTATATCACATCGTAGATTCAAGAATTTCAGCAAGCATCAGACCATCAAACAATAATTTAAGCTTGTTAATTTTTTTGATTACTTTCTGGATAGGATGTTGAACAAAGGTTAAATAACAGAGATGCTCTTGTTTTTGAACAACAGGAATCACTTATACATGCATGCAAACATAAATTTAATCCAGACAATTCACATGAGACAGATTTCATTACTTAAATTTTTTAAGAAAAATGTTTACTCACAGAATTTTGATAAGCAGAGAAACAGAGCCTTTTCTTTGATCTGGAACTTGATTTTGAACTGATGGTTGATTTTTGAATTGTAAGTTGATTTGTTGATTTGAATCTACTTATGTTTGAGTTGAATTTGAATCTTACTCAGGTTGAAACTTGAAGTTGCTTTTGTTTTAGTTTGATTTTCTTTTCAGTTTAGAAGAAGAGATTGAGAAATGAATATGAAAATGTTTGAACTGAACACATTCTATTCTCTCAATATTATTAATATATTTCTATTTAAAGAAAACAATTTGCCACTTGTTATTTTGCATGTTAACAAAGGCTACAAATGTCCAAACTCTTTATTTTATTTTTAACTTATGTTTTTATTATTAATTTATGTTTATATTCATATATATACAAACTAAATTTAGTACATGTATAATTGTTAAAAAGAAAGTATATAAACCTTTTATTAAATCTTATTTTAATTATCATAATTTTATTTGTTCAACTAAATAAAATAATTATCTCAATAGTTTAAAATCAGTTAATTATCCAATTATTCGATGTCCAAAAATCCGGGTTATCACATTCCTCCCCCCTTTAAAACTTTTCGTCCTCGAAAAGGAACGAAGCAAGAATTTATTACTATGCTTATTATCAGTTAAATTACTCTTTGAACATTTTTATCTATAAACTCATTTTATTTAAAGAAATTTAAAACACTTTAAAAATCTATATAATATTATCAAAATAGTTTTTTTTAAAACTTTTTATAACTCGATGTTTCAATAAGTCCATCCTCGTTCTTACAGAAATTCGGTCATACGTTGATCAGGCGTAGGACTGAAAATCTATCAGTACTTAGCAGACCCGTTTTCAACACCCAGTGAAAATACTTGGAAAATAATTTATTGAAAATATAGAAAACAATTTTGAAAATAGAGGAAGCATCTTTGGTGAGAATGCTCTGGAAATCATCACTCCCATCCATGGTCGCAGTTAACCCGATGGTTACGTTGCCATCCCGGCAAAATCCATAGATAACTGTAGGCACTCCGCGCCCCTCGATTACACCATGGAACCCGCTACAGATCGCAGTTACATCCTAGGTTACGTTGCCATCATAGCAAAAGTCCATGTAACTGTAGGCATCAACGCCCTCGAATTTCGCTGCCAAAAGAATGAAACTTCTCCACTCCCACATAGGTCGCATACTACATCAGTCAAGTCCCAATGTAGCCTTAGGCTCTCACGGCCTCTCAACTTTCGCTATGTCTTCATAGATCGCAGTCTACCGATGTTACGTTGCCATCCCAGCAAAATCAAACGTAGATCGTTGGCTCTTAGCAGCACACACGACTTCCGCTATGGTCCGTAGTAGATCGCAGTGACATCGAGCTACACTGTCGTCACAGCATAATCCAATGTCTCTGTAGGCATCAGCGCCCTCGACTTTCGCTACCCACTACACATAATCCTCAGGAACTAGTTTGTCCGGACTCCTCACATGATCAACTTTAGAACCCCCCCAGGGTTCAAGGCAGTACCACCCTGTGGCACTCCTGAGAAGTTCATTTCAAGGGAGCGCCTTTTTCCCCAAAGCCATTCTCAAAAAACTTTATACTATATACTTATAGTATCTTCAAATCATACCCTTTATGATTTATATCAAAATCTCCTTTACACAAAATCGATATCCTAAATCGATAGTTCCAAACTTGGCTTTCCAAATTCCCAAAACTAATTTTTCTCAAAAATCAAAAGCCTTTCCAAAATCCATAGGTTCCAAAACCTTTCCCAAAATCATTCTCATAAAATCCCTTATATATATATAGATATATATAACTTTGAAAATCTTTGGATCACTTCATACTTGTATAAATTCCCATTTTTATACTTCAAATACTTTCGAAAACCCTTTTCTTCTGGCTATAGATTCAACAAGGGGAGTTTATCATATATAACAAAGATATATAACTTTGTTTATTCCAAATCAAATATTAAAATTTGATTACTCTTTTATAAAGTTATTAACCATATCACTTTTCTATAAAATGAATTCTAATCACAAAAATATTCAACTCCCATTTTATTTCATCATTTATTTTTCAAAATATACCCTTCCATTTCAAAATCATTTTACAGTTTTTATCCACAAATTTTCAATATCAATTTCATTCAAATCCGTACGATGTACACATACCATCCGTACGCAATATCAAACCTGATCGCTCACTCGATCACACAATTTCACTTCCGAACTAGTATCGTCCACCGACTTCCTAGTGCGGACTCAGATCTGGTTTCCTGATCAGAAACCGTCATTCTCCTTGCATAGCCATAACTATGATAGAGAATTTCCAGAACCAATCAAAATCCATATCCAGGTTCGCCGTCGAAAATCGAGTGAAAAATCCCAACTCGGATCGATATACTATCTCGAAATTCTATGCTTGAATCTGGATCAAATCACTATGTGAATAGAATAATATACGTACATCCTACGTATTTATCATCATTGATTATTAGCTAAATCAATTCTCTTTTACTTCACATTCATTTAGATTTCTATTCACTCATTCACAATTGCTCCCAATTTCCATTTGGGTTAACACTTCAATTCTTATCTTAATTGGTATTAAATTATAGACAGTTTGCACTCTAACCAACTTGTATTAAGAAAATAGCTTGAAAATTTTTAAAATATATAAGAAGTTTTAAAATAGTTATTAGTTGCAAATAGTAGTAATATAGTTAAGTAATTTTAAAATAGTTCTAAAGTAGTTAAATAATTGTAAAATAGCTGGATAGTTGCAAAATAGTTATAAAATAGTAATTAGTTTGTAAGTAGTTGTAAAATAGTAATTAGTTTCAAAATAGTTGTAAACTAAGTATAAGATAGTTTGGTTTAAAAAGAAAGGTTATATATAGTAAATAGCTTGGAAAAATAGGTTTACATTAAAACAATTTATTTTGAAAATAGTCCAGAGCCAAACTGTTAAATTTTCCAAACTCCATTCCAACCAATTTCCAATTCAGGTTGTTCTTATTTAACTTCCCCTAAGTTAAATTTAATTCACTTAATCCAGTTAATCTTACCCAATTTGACTTTCAAACTTATACAACTTCAATTTCACTTCAAATTAATTCAATTCAAATTTTCCATTTGAATTCTATGCTTATCCATCTTTAATCACAATTTCAATTAATTCAAATCAAATTCAATTTGAACAAATTTTATTCAAATCTCAACTTAAAACTATCTTGAATTTCATAAATTCGAGTTAAAATTTTAAATGTTGATTTAATCCTTTAAATCAAATCAACCTTGTAACGACCCACTATTGGACCATTCAAATCGACAATAAATCCACACATGTCCGACTTGAATAATTCAAAACAATAGATTGTTAATTTAAATTGGCAAAACTCAGCATATACAGTAAATAAATAATCACAGATCACAGACACAGAGTAGTATAACAATAATGCAGCGGAAATAAAAGAATAGTAGTTCATGAAGCTACTATATATATAACAGAGTTAAACAAGATACAACTGAAGTCTCGAATACAATAGTCAAATACAATATCAGAATACATCACTGGAATCAACTGAATATCTAAAAGCTGGATAGATAGCTGGATCTCCAAGCGAAGCTCCAACTCCAAAGGTGAGTCTCAAATACTGGATCACTCAGTCTGACCCGAGCGTAAAGAAAACACAAAACACTCGAGTCAGGATTAACATTCTTATATCAATAAATCCAACTCAAGTGAAATAACAACTGAAATACAAGTAACTCAAAGGATGTTAGGGATAACCATCCTCTAAGGATCCGTTAAACTATCTACTATGTAGTAGTGTACGCTAAATAGATAATGTCTAATCAGTAAAGTATGATATTAAAATAGCGTTAAGGCGTTACCATAATCCCCCTTAACACAATTTTATAATGTCATAGTCTATACAGCACCGTAAGCCCCACCGTAAACTAGTGGTTATCAGAGGGTACCCCATAGGTATAACACAAAAAATCGTAGTGGTCGCGATAGGATAAACAGTATGACAAGGTACATGAGGCGATACCAACTAGGATACTAGTAGTTGCGTCATCCGGACTGATGTTGGGCATAGCAGCTACTACCCCAACACCGCGAAACAACACTCCCATAATCGAGGGGTGCACCCAAATCGAATCACAAAAGTAATAGATATGGTAACGAAGAAGTGTGTCCGCTAGAGGTGGCGAACCTCAATGGCCCAGCAGGGCTCCTGTTTTAGTCATGTCAATGGTCATCCAAAATCGTTCTCTTTCTTCAGTCAACGCGTTCACCAAAACCATCCACTTCGTTCTGGATCAACACTCCACGTATATTAGTTATTAAAGTGGTTTTCGGTATCGACAGAGAGTATGTCCATATCCGATCCCGGTCTCTTTAATAACTACATATTAATTACACCGATGGTCATTTAGTAAACTTTCAAAATTGTTTATATTTCAAACCGAAAATATCATTGCCATTTCAAAACCATATCAATACGATATCACTTCCACTTCAAATAAATCCATTTCCAAAATCATATCACTTTCCCAAGTTACATCGCTTTCGAAATCATAAGTCTTTTAAAATTAAAACACTTTGGAAATCAAAACCTTGAAATTCATAACACTTTGAAATCATAGCTTGAAATCATAACATTTTGGAATCCTAACACTTTCCTCTTAAACAGTTTAGATATTAAAATTTATATATATAGAAAAATAGTTTATACAATAAAATAGTTTATATAAAATAGTTATAAGTTAAAATAGTTTATAATAAAATAATTTATATTGAAAATGATTTATATTAAAATAATTTATATTAAAATTTATAAAGTAAAATATAAATAGTTTTAGATATAGTTTAAAATACTTTATATAAAAATAGCTTCCTCAAATTTCACAAATCAATTCTCATAAACTCGAATTCCAAAATTAAAATTTAATCAAATCTCAAATCATCAATTTCAATCCGATTCAGCTTCTCAATAAACCATTTCAAATTATCAATTTCAAATACATATTTGAACCACAAAATAAGCCATTTCAATTTCAATATATTTCAAAGCCTTAAATATTCAAATTTCAAAACTAAATTTGATAATTCCATTTATATCTCAATTTAATTTCATTACATTTTGTTTCTGAGATATTTCTTTAATCATTTCAATACATCTAAATACGACTTCAATTTAAAAATTTAAATAAACAAAATATCCCATTTAATTTAATTTATATAAGTTTGAAATATTCATTTAAGTCACTTTTAATCAAATTCAAGTTATAAAACATATCTTTCAATTTCAAATTTAATAGATTTCAAATCAAACTTATTCAAGTATAATTCTTAAATAATTAAGAATTCCAAATCAGTTTCAAATTTATCTTTCAACCTGAATCATTATAAACTCTATATTTAAAAATGTAAGTTTTACATAAATACTTAAACATATTTATATTGATTCAAATCAACTTTATTAAATCAATTTTAATAAATCTTTAAAACAATATTTATTAAAACCACATATTTCTTTTCAAAACCAAAGAAATCATTTTCAAAATATTTATATATATATACCAATGGTGTTTGTATAAAATTTTCTACCCTATGGTCAAGTGATACAGATATTTATCATTTCAATCCGTAATTTAAATTATATACGGGTATATATGCTTTCAACCCGTAATCCCAAATTCAATTCAAATGAAAAGCGCTTGGGTTTATCATTTCAACCCATAATGATTTTCTCCTATTCTAAAGTCCATTCGGGTATGTATCATTTCAACCCATAATGAATTCTATACTAACAGGGAACTTGCAGAGTGATAACATATATGATAATATAATACAACAGGCATATATCATCAATATAAATAACAGATAATGGTGTCAGGTGTCATAGGTGAACAGATACAGGTAATAGCATATATATAACAGTGTAAATAACAGATAATGGTGTCAGATGTCACAGGTGAACAGATACAGGTAATAGCATATATATAACAGTGTAAATAACAGATAATGGTGGCAGATGTCACAGGTGAACAGATACAGATGATGGCATATGTATAGCAATGTAAATAACTAGCAACATCATATTTCAATTGTCATTCCAATTGAAATCAAATTTAATAAATATAAGAACATTAATCGTGAGTGATTGCTCGCCTTCCGAGGTTAGAGAAGATAGACAATGGGAATGAGTTACAGATCCAAGCACGAATTTCCAAAGCAACGCAGGATTGGAACAAATTTTGACGAACAGATCTGATAACAGAAATTGATAGGAACGAATCAAATTAGCTAGATAAAAAAAATTTTAGACGAGATGTATGTTATATTATTATTTTTCTTAAACCCTATATTAAAATTTAAAGATACATATACACTTTACATAAATCTTAGATTTTAATATATATATATATATATATATATATTCTGTAAAACTGTAGACTTTATATTATAAAATGCTGTAACTTATATAGTAGACTATAATGTATACATGTATATAGATAAAATAAAATATACATAATAATCTATTATAAATCTAAGCATCAAAACAACAGTTTATATAAACTGACACGTATGCAAACTTATTATAAACTTATACAACATTACAGACATGCTACAACTTATAAAACAACATATATACTTATAAATTCAAGTTCAAAAGATATGCTTTGTGTATAAACTTAAGTAACCCTTTATACATATACGTATATATAACTACAGCTTAGCATATATAAACAATATACAAATGGATTGGACTACCATTCTGCTATTAGATCTGTAAATACATGCGTTTGTAAACATACTTTATTTTAAACATATATAACACTTTTATAATAAAATCAGCAAGCCTATAAACTGAACTATATGGACTATATATATCTTCCTTTCAAAAGGTTTACAATATTATCATAAATATTCTTCCAGACAATACCAAATATCAACAAAATTTTCATATGAAATATATATAATCAGTTGTAAAATCACAAACATATATATAGTAGAGGACTTGTAATATGAATATGACATGTTTTATATACCTGTACAGATTCACAACAGGCTAATCATAAACATATATATTAGATACTACCTATATATAATAAAGTCAAAGAATATATATAGTACACGTACGCAACTTATGCAAAAGACCTATAGATTTACTAACAAATATACATATGTACTTACATATATGTAAACTTACCAACAAAAATAAAATTTTAAACGTATATATATTTAAACCAATATAACTATTATAAATCTTTGCATAAAACATAGCAGACAAACTTATATACTATATATATGTATGACCAAAACTGGTATACTGGATACATATAAAACTATAAGTAAAGTAAAATACTATCATGATCAATACTCGTATAAACATCATTATAATTATATATGTGTAACAAATCATACATATATAGTCTGTAACTTTCAGAGCAGAACATAGAAATTTAAAATACATAGTTACAGTTGTTAACTAATATGCAACTCATATATATTAGTGTATAGAAAACGTGTAATATATATATAATATATATCAATAGATGTACAACTATGACACATAAACAAAAATATGTAGACATATATGTTTGTACCAAAAATGGGCACAACACTCTTCGGAAGTTTTTGAAGAGATAAAGGTGAAGAAAGAAAATTAAAACTGAGGATTATCTAACAAAAACTCCAAATAACGGAAATGAAAAATGCAAAGACAAGCGATTTAGAGTGGTTCGCCGATTCGCCTACGTCCCCTATGAAATTTGATGATTTTATTGCTTGATACTTGAAGATTACAATTTCTTATAATGTAGTACAACTGAATTTATGAGCTAATTCTGAATTTAAGGCAGCGGTGGTGATTTGGAGTAAATCTGGTAGAGTGTGGGCGCTCTTTAACTCTTAAAATTGTCCGACCCCTTTTCTGAATGACCAGGGGCTCTATTTATAGGTGTAGGAGGCTGATATTTCGCCTAATTTCGGGAGACCAGTTCTGGCACGTGAGGGGGCGCACATGCCCTCTTTCAGGAAATCCGGGCCCACTTTGGGATCGATTCGAAATCCATTCGAATCGATCAAGAAAACATCCAATTGAGCTGAAATTTGGTGTGGACATTCTTCAACTTGTGTTCAAGCTTCTGTGAAAATTTCATAGCATTTGGATTTGTAGATCTCGAGTTATGATCGATTCAAGATTGTATTTCCGGTTGATATGCTCCGTTCGAATCGATTTCTTTCGAATCGATAGGGTCGAATCGATGGTGTAGCGCGCGAAGGTGTTGACGTGGCGTGCGTTTCTCAAATCGATCCGCTTTTCACTTCGAGTCGACTGGGTCGACTCCATCATTTTCGCTACTTTGACTTAGTGGATTTGAGGGATTTCTCCACACATAGATTCGAATAGAAGTCTGTTCGTATCGATCATAGTGAGCCTTGGTTGATCGATACGAAGCTCTTGTAATAGGATGGATTTGAAGCAGAACAACTTCATGGATTCGAAGCACTCCATCTTGAGGGATTCGAACCACCGAGCATAGATGGATATGAAATGGGGCAACTTGATCGATTCGAAGTACTCCCAGCTGATAGATACGAAGTGGAATGACTCCATGGATTCGAAGCACTTTAACTCGATGGATACGAACAAAGTTTGCTTATGGATTCGAACTTAGGGTCATTTCCTCCAACTTGCATCGATGATATCTTGAGCGTACATACTCGGATTGACTTGAAACTTGGAAAGTTGCTTTTCCTGGCTTTGCTTGTTATGCCTTGCTAATCGTGGCTCGATCCGGACTCGGACAAAATTCATCAATATCCATAGTGAGCCTGCGTATAACCGATCTCCAAGACGAACTGTCATTGGTTTTTAGTCAAGTTCTTGGTGTCACGGCCTTGCCAAAAGGCAAGATAACATTTGCCCCCCAAAGTACGTCTTGTGTAAACATGGCGTGCTTTGAAAAGTTGCAGTCTTTCATGCTGAATATTTCTGATCAATTGGTTACTTGACAGTCGTTCTTCAGTTTTTTTGTTGTAATCTTCTTTTAAACAAATGTTTAACCAGCATGCTTTGCTTTGATAGACACGAAAATCTTTGATGGATACGAAATCTCGATTCGTATCGATGAGTCTTTGTTGCTGTGGGTCCAGTGTTGATGGATTCGAAGTGATGGTTTCGAATCGATGGAGTCGAATGTCTCCAGAGCTACCTCTTATTTAAAGCGTTTCGTATTGATGAACTCGAAACGTTCTGGATGGATTCGAAGAGATGGAATCGAAGAGCGGTCTCGAACTGGTGGTTGCCGATGTTTCCTTTGATTCGATGGTGACAAAAGGTCGATGGATTCGAATAGGTTATTTCGAATCGATCTGGTTTTGACTGGTTGCGAGCGGTCACGTAGACCGGGAGAGGAATTGACCCGGTTGCCTTCAGGGTTTCATATAAATACCGGGTACCTTGGCATTTTTTACGTTTTACTTTTCACGTAGCTTTCTCATGCGAATGAATCGATCCTATATCTCAGGAACAAAGGCGAATGCGCTGCTCTTTCCCTCGAATCGACCCAGCGCCTAACTCCTCTGATCCAATTATACTTTTAGGTAGACAATTCAACTATGTACTTGAAGTCCCAAGATCTTGAAATTTCCCTTATTTCCATTCGTGTTCGAATCGGTCTTAATGGAGTCTAAATCGAGGATAACAACTAGAAAAACGAAATAGAGGAGAAGTATGGGAGAGAAAGTCAGAGTCTTCCCTTCGTGTCGATCTTGAATAATGGCGATCAAATCGATCTGGGAGATGAGATTCTTCCATGGCTATCGTATCGATCTGGATGTACGAAGTGGGGGTTTATGTTCAAATCGATCACAGATGATGCATCCTCGTATCGATCTATAACGATCGATACGGAAAGTTGTCCCTAGTCGATCGATTCGAAGGTTTTGGGTATATGATCAATACAAAGTTTGAGCTACTTAGCCATTTCAGGGTTTTATTTCCGGAGATCGATTCGAATGCAAGTCTGATGATGGATGCGAAGGAAAGGTCTCCCGATCGATTCGAAAGCCTAGGTGCGATCGATTCGATCTGTGTCGATTCGATTGTAATCGATTCGAAACCGTGCCCTTCTGATCGATTCGGAATTGTTGACTCCAACTTCGATCGATACGAACCAACTTTCATGGATACATAAATTCCACATAATTAATGGTATGACTCCGACGAGCTTCATCTCTGCATATTCGACTTGAACTTTTATACTGCATATTTGTCTGTCCTTCGAAGCTCGTTGATGGAACTGTTCTTTGACAAATAAATACTAACCAACCACCATGAATTCTGGACAATATGGTTTTAAGATGGTCAGCAATGACGGTCACTCTAACCAGCTTCATAATTTCCGAAGTTTTCATCTTGTTTTCGGCTTCGTTAAACTTACTAAGTATTAGCTGCACTGCACTTCACACACTTTACACTGCGGGTTGCACCGGTTTATTGTTTGTTTAACACTGATTTCTGATAAGTAGTCAGTTATGGAATCTTCGAGCTCTCAACAGCAGGAGATTTAGAGTTCTCCCCCTCCGGTTCTTGTAATTCCAGATATCCCAGCGGATATGATAGATCCAGCCCCTGACGAACTACAAGAGGCTATATTTATTGAGGACCCTGTAGACTCCGTTCAGTCCAATATTTCCGAAAACTTATTGGGCAGGATATGCACGAGACATAATATCTCTTTGGACGATGCACTATTGCCGGGACCTAGTGACAGACCTCACTGTCCGCCCGAAGGGTATACCTCCTTTTATCGACATGCTTGTGCGGCCGAAACACTCCCTCCATTCAATCAATACATTAGGGAGATGCTATCATTTCTTGGAATCGCTCCTTCTCAATTACACCCCAACGGGCACGCGCTACTGAACAGTGCGTTTATTGTATTTATGGAACACCTCTTCCGTCCTCCAAGGTCGATGGAAATCAAATATCTATTTAACTTCAAGAGCAGAGGCGATAGTCCGTCTTTTACATTTTTGGAGGCAGTGAGAAATTGTCAAGTTATTACCGGAGCCTGGACCAGACTTAGTTACTTTAAGAATGAATGGTTTTATGTCCGGTGTCCTCCAGGTTTTTCTACGCGATGGTTGTCTAGACGTAAGTGTCGTAACCTGCCGACGTTTTTCTTGACTAATAGCTTTCTGGTATCGGCATTAACATCCTGTTTTTCTTATAGCTATTATCTCTAGACCCGATGGCGGGTATTACAAGGGCATAGTTCAGAGCCTTCAAGGGATCCCGAGCGACTTGAGACACATCGACTCGGTGTTGACTGACTATAACTTAAGAGCTCTCGGCTTGATTGAAATGAATCAGAGCATAGTCATCGAAGGGATGCTAAAGCCCGTTTCAAAGAAGAAGAAGAACAAGAAGAAGAAGAAAATGGCGAAGAAAACGCTCGGGGTTGTGATAACCGAAGTGAGCGATGAAGAAAGAACTCACACAGACGTAGAGCCGATGGCGGATTTTTGGGAAATTTTGAAGAGTTGGGAGAAAGACGGAAAAGCAAGACTGTCGTTTCTAAAAAACTTAAATCTAAGGGGTGGAAGTCTGTAGATGTGTCTTCTCCCACTTCCGGAGTTATAATTTCTAAGGCCGCTCCTTCTCATTCGAGAGATACTTTTAAAGGGCTTGATGATATTCCCATCCCGGATTATATATCGATTCATCACAATTCCGGGTTGGAGGAATTTCAAGATGTTTTAAATATGAGCGAGCCCTTCCCTTTGAGTGCGGTCAACACTTCCGGTTGGTCTGGGGGTTTACACATTTACACACACTTCCACAGCACTACATGATTTCCGTATATTGAATGTCACTTTTGTAGGATCCTAAACTGCAGTTTCTTCTTATCGCAGGTGAGATGTCAGGCCATGGATCCACTTTGGATATGCTCCGTAATGTACGCCGATCTTCCTTATACTATGAGTCCCGCTGGAGGGAATCGGATAGGGATCATGAACGAGGCTATACCAATCAGGATCGCTATGATAGAGATCGAGATTATTGGCGTAGCCACTCTGGTCAAGATCGTATTGACAGAGATAGGAGCTATCAGTACCGACCGCGATCTCGTTCTCCTCCGCCTCCTAGGGCCCCTACATATCCTCCTGAGTCTTCGCAGCAACAACAACCTTCTCAATCTTCCAGGCCTGAAACTCAGCGGCAAAGGGTTGAATCGCAGGCAGCTGCCATTGTTGAACAGGCCCCGGCTGAATTGACAAGTGAAGGAGCCATCCAGCTTGCTCAAATGAAAAAGGACTTTCCAGAAATTTGTCTGTATACATATGTCTTCCCTCCCTATCTCAAGAGGATTCCTCCAGATGCCGAAAATATTGCGCATAGCTATATCCGCGACTTTTATGCTCAATACAAGGAGTGGTACAAAGCAGCCATGAAAGCTTCAAAGGTAGCTTTTGACCGAGCAAAGGTTATTGAGGAGCGCGATGCTGAGATTGTCAAGAAAGATCGCATCATCCAGGTTCTTCAATCTGAGATGGAGTCGTCTCGAAACTCTAAACTCCAAGCGCTTTAAAAGCATGACGAAGCGGTGGCGAAGATAGCGAGGATGCAGCAGGCACACTGTGCCTTAGTAGAAGGGATGGGCCACCGCTACACCACCGTCGTAGCTGAGTGGGACACCGCCGTCAAAGAGCTGAATGAGCTTAAAGCCAAATTCGCTGAGGCGGTGAAAGAAAAAGATGATGCAAACACCACCACTCAGGAAGCATGTGACCAAGCCGTATCACTTCGAGCTGAACTTGCTGCGGTGGTGACCAAGACTAAGTCTGTGGAGGAAGAAGTTGAGGAAAAGATTACGACGGAGCAGTCTAGGATGGAAGCTGATTTCGATGATCTCTTGGTTACCTATAACGCCAACGTGCTGGAACATAGAAATTTATTTTGGCTTGGAGATGACTCTATGATTCTGTACAACGCCTGGACTAGGCTGGTGGTGGAGAAGAAAGCAGCGCATCCGGATGAAGCGCTGGATGATTTCGAGCTTGAGACGCGCTTGCTTTCTGAGGAAGAGAGGAAGGTTCTCCACGAGGCGATGATTTCCATGGAGAAAGAGAGACTTGGAGCTCGACAGACAGAGATCGGTGAGGGCTCGGGGATCGAGCATCATGAAGCAAGTGTCGGAGCTGTAATTCCGACAATGCCTGAGACCACCGGCGCGGTCGATCCCCAGCCTGTCCCTGCTTATAATCCTGACCAATCGCTGCTGTCTCCTGTTGATCCCCCTGTCTCTGCACCTGCCCTTGCTCCGGGTCAGGCTAAGGAAGGTACTTGAACGCTTCCCGTATACACTTAGTGTGGTGAATCTGAAGCAATACATTTAGCTAACAATCTTCGCTTTTTCACATTTTAGTGACCGAAGCCGTCGTCTCTGCGCCTCCTGCATCACAAGTTCCTTATCAAGCGCAAGGGGCTATCGTCACCGAGGCCATTATGACATCCACTGTGGTCGGCGAAGAGGGAGAAGCGAGCATGTTATCTTTTGATGCTCAGATGATTGAGGAACTCCTTAGCCAACCCAACGACCCTTTCGATCCATCTTTTGCCATGAGCGGGGTCGCTCCAGTTGTTAGTCCTTTTATGCCAGCCACTAGCA
Source organism: Allium fistulosum (assembly GCA_030737815.1). Lineage (NCBI taxonomy): Eukaryota > Viridiplantae > Streptophyta > Magnoliopsida > Asparagales > Amaryllidaceae > Allium > Allium fistulosum. Next base: position 518,452,400 of record CM060901.1, on the reverse strand, counting down.
CGTCCAGCGTGGCCCAAGCATCTCGTGAGGATGAAATTTTGGCCGACATCAGTGCTGAGATGGCATCAGTGACAGCAGGCATGAATCCATCTGGCCATGCCCCACTAATGATGATATCACCGGGTGGCACTGTGGTCATTGCAAGCGCTCCTGCCCCACTTCCCGTCACAGCTCCTATACCTCCAGTTCCATCCTCCAAGAGAATCTCCGTCGCCTCAAGCTCCGAGGAGGATGTTGATATTATGTCGCCATCGGAGGACAAACCGGAGAAGAGTAAGAGAGTGAGGAGGAAGTCGGGTGGCGGATCCAGTGGGACTACCCCGAAGAAGAAACCGAGGAAGAAGAAAGATTGATCTCTTCCTTTAGTTTGTTGTTGCGTTCGGGGATAGTGTTTCGTTTTGTTGATTTTTCTATAGCTGTGTATAGATGTGGACTTGGCTCCCACTAGTAGGAATTTTTTGAACCAGCTTGTAATCAGATTCTTTTTGTTGATAATGGAAATGAAAACATATTCTCTTTTTCCTTCAATTCAACATTCGCTTTGGTTCTGCCCCCAGTCTTGGGGATAAGCCGTAATAAGTGTTGCACGAAATTATCTGCACCTGGCTCGCGCTCTCGGAGTATTCTGGGATTATGAAGTTGACTTATTATTTATACTCCGTCTCGCACTCTGGGAGTACAGAGTTAAGTTATGTTTATACTCCGTCTCGCATTCTGGGAGTACGGAGTTAAGTTATGTTTATACTCCATCTCGCACTATGGGAGTACGGAGTTAAGTTATGCTTATACTCCGTCTCGCATTCTGGGAGTACGGAGTTAAGTTATGTTTATACTCCGTCTCGCATTCTGGGAGTACGGAGTTAAGTTATGTTTATACTCCGTCTTGCACTCTGGAAGTACGGAGTTAAGTAATGTTTATACTCCGTCTCGCACTCTGGGAGTATGGAGTTAAGTTAATGTTTATACTCCGTCTCGCGCTCTGGGAGTACGGAGTTAAGTTAATGTTTATGTTTGATGTGTGTTTAGTGTTTGATGATAACAAAATATATATATCGGATTTTTAGATTTGTTTGCAGATTTTACTATACACATACAGGAATAAATATTCATTTTGAGTAATAATACTATTGCACAGAATTTAACGAATTCAAACAGTATTTTTATTCAATATAATATATTATTCAGTACAATATTTTCAATTCATACACTGATTTCATATTTACAGTTCACTCTCACTCATACATTTTCACATTTACATTTCTGTCCTCACTACATCACTCATACACTCAGTCTTCTGCATCTGCATTGTCCAGCTCCAGTATTTGTCTTGTCTCCTGTGTACCTGTATAATTAACAACTACAGCAGTAATCTGAAAAGAAACAAATTTTAATTTGCAAAAATATAAAATTTGTTTTTTATAGCTGTCTCAGATATATGGGTTATAATCATCATCTTTGATTGTGTAATATCTGTGCATATCAGTATTCATATCAGGGACAGGTAATTACGAGTGGCTGCAGTACACACGTATGCACGTGTGCACTGCCTCACCAACTCGAGTGCACAAGGTCAAATCAGAATCAGATTCAACACAAGTGCAAATGGACTCGATCAAAATCAAAGTGTACACATGAACAATATGTGTCCAGAACAAATGTAATTCAAGTGAACAGGCTACACCATCAATGTACACTGGATCCAAAAGCAACTACAGGGAAATCAAATGTACATGAATGCACAGGTGAATCAAAACTACAAAGGCTACAGTAACCAGATATGATCATCAAGCTATACAATGATGAACCAGTCAAGACCTGACAACAATGATGAAGCACAATAGCAACTGACTCAAGCAAGTGATCACAAGCACAATGGCAACTGGCTCCAGTACAAATATCACAAGTGTCAGTGCAACTGGACAACAAAACAGTAACTAAACAGAGTCAAAAGTACACAAGTGAATCCAGTGCTAACATGAACAGGTTCAAGTGAATCAAGTTCAAGAGACTCAAGTGAAGCTTCAGTGATACAATAACAATCATAGATATGCAGATACAAAATAATCAAGTTCATCAATGCACATGAACCAGACTGCATGAAAATGCAACACAGGTGAAGTAAAGATCAAAGAAATGCAAACTGTCTCAAAGAATGCTACAAGTCAATACAAAACTGCAACTACAATGGCAACAGTGCAATGGCTACAGTTCAAATGCATCAAGACTACAACATGAACCAACTCAACATAGCAACTCAAAGTATCAGATCATCAGCATGTAATACAAGATGAAACAGATAATCAACACTTCAAAGACCATCAATACAAAAGTCAACAGTGTCAATAACAAGTGCAGCAGCTACAACTTCAACCAGCAAGACCATCAGCATGAAAACAATAACAACAGCATGCAACATAGGTGAAACAGAGGTGAGTGCAAACATCAATAGCAGAATGAAGATCAAAGTAAGGTGATGCCACAAAGCATGTCAAAGTCAGGGTAGAATGTAACTTGAAGTTCAAGTGAACCAGTGTAGTAAACACCCAGAATATCATCACCGAATAAATGATCAAAGTCAGGTGATGTTAGAAAATATGTACAGAATGTCAAAGCCATGATCAACAGTAAACAAATGTCAAAGCCGTGATCAACAGTGAACAGGTCAGAGACGTGAAGCAATTTCAAAAATCAAGAGTTAACAAATTAAGAAAAAGTCAAAGTCAGAATTATAAATTAGGAAAGTATTGGCTGTATCAATCAAGAAAACCGATCGAACGTTTTAAAATCAAAGTCGTGGGTACAACGTAATTACCCAAAATAGCAAGCATAAAAACATAAAGTTTTAAAGGCGTGGAGATCAAGCAATCAAATCAGACGCCTATATAAACAAACCCAAAATCATCATCGACTGTGTGGTGAAGAGCAACGAAAATAAAACCCAATCATCACCGACATAAAGCTCAAGCAATCAAGTTCAAGTTCAAATCAGAGAACAGAACAGAGATATCACATACCAATTCCAGAGAGAACCAGCATGTCAATCGATTAGATCATCCCAGTTCAGAATCGTGCCAAAAGCTATTAGTAATCTCGAAAAGGAAGACGAAGCCGTAGCTCCAAACTAGAATCGCCAGAGACGACAAGCCGAATTCAGAGCAAATCATCGAGAGGCCGAAGCCACAATTCGCCAGCAAAAAGACAACAGGCCAAAGCCCTAATTCCAGACTCGAGAGTAGAGCCAAAGCCTCGATTCCAGATTCGAGAATCAACAGAGATTCAAGAAGGCGAAGCTAAGAATTCCAGAATCAATAGAAAGAATCACCGAAGCCCTAATTTGTTCGCCATTTTTCTTTCTCAAGGGATCGGGCCAGGAAGTAAAGAAAGGGATCGATATAAAATTAAAGAGGGCCGATAATTGATTAAAGAAAGGGGCCGGCCTAGTTTATTAAATAGGGTTTTAAAGTTTTAATTTAGTTTTAAATTTGGGCCGGGTTTAATTGATATAGTTTGGGCCTATTTTATTTGAGGGCAAAATTGTTTTAAAGTGTCAATTTATATTTTTCCCTGGTCTTTAATCTGTACTTCGTTTTTCAGTTTTGTACTTTGTCAAGTCTAGTTAGGGTAAATCACCACCTAGGGTTTAGGTAGTGTCAGATTGTCTAGTTAGGGTTAGTTCAGTGAGCAGGGTGTGCGAGTTTACAAAGCTCTATAGGCGGAGCAGGGTGTGCGAGTCTGTAGGAGTGTTTGTAAGCGGGATACTGTTTAATCCTAATAGAAATCTGGGAATGCAGCAGTAGGCAGGGGTTGCCGAAGCTGGGTAAATTTTGTGTGTGATTTCCTTTTCTGCATATTTATTTATCTGCAGTTTGATTTTGCTTTTAAATCGAGAAAATTGCGATAACCCTATTCACCCCCACTCTAGGGTTAATCTAGATCCTACAGTTTATACTCCATCTCGCGCTCTGGGAGTACGGAGTTAAGTAAAGGATTGTCGTGTATCAACCCATTTTTAGCCCGACGTGATGGCTTTCCCCCGAGCTCGGGTTTCATTTAGCGAGTGGCCGATCTTAACATAGCCACTCCCTACTTGAATAAATTCCACTGCGTGATGGAATTTAGCTCTCCGTGCATCGTGATGTTGTACATTGTATTCAATGAATCACAGCTCTGGCTTGAAGAGATGGCATTTTATTGCTGAAATAAGAAAATATGGCAAAGTCAGTTGCCTTATTACAAATTCTAATTTCGAAATGCAAAAGTAAATTGCTAAATGGAAAAATATAACAAAATAAATAAAGCCTATCATGTGTAGTAGCGATGGAGACTCTTGCTGTTCCAGGCCCTTGGCAAATCAAGACCGTCAACAGTCGATAGTTTGAATGTGCCATCTCCGAGTCTTCTTGTAATCACATATGGTCCTTCCCAGTTCGGTTTCATGTGCGAAGGAACCGGATAGATTCTCTTGAGAACGAGATCGCCGAGTTCAAAAGTTCGAGGTCGGACTTTGGCATTGTACAACCGGGCAACTCGACTTCGATATGCGGCCGCTCTCAAATCGGCCTCTTCCCGCTTCTCATCCAGTAGATCTAAAGATTCAGCAAGCAATATAGCGTTTGTTTTCGGATCATAATAAGTCACGCGATGGGAAAACACTTCCGTTTCGACCGGAATAACGGCTTCTGAGCCATAAGATAAGGAAAACGGGGTGTGTTCGGTTGCGGTCTTGTGAGTCGTTCGATAAGCCCATAATGCCATAGGAAGTTCATCAACCCACTTGCCCCCGGCCTTTTCCAGTCGTTTCTTTAGGATGGATTTTATAACTTTATTGACAGCTTCAACCTGACCGTTTGCCTGTGGATGTGTAACTGCCGAGAATTTTTTATGGATATGAAACCGTTGACAGAAATTCTTGAACTCTGAACTTTCGAATTAGGCTCCATTATCGGTGATGATGGTATGCAGGAGTCCAAATCGACAGATGATATTGCGAACTACGAAATTTATTACTTTCTTTGTCGTGATTGTCGCGAGAGCTTCGGCTTCGACCCACTTTGTAAAGTAGTCAACGGCGACGATGGCGTACTTCGCACCACCTTTTGCCAGAGGTAGAGCGCCGATGATATCGATGCCCCACATAGCGAATGGCCAGGGACTGACCATTTGAGTTATCTCGGTAGGCGGGGCTTTTGGAATTCGGGCGTGTTTCTGGCACCTATCGCACTTTCTGGCATAATTTGCTGCATCTCGGTTCACTGTCGGCCAGTAGTATCCGTATCGGAGTATTTTCTTAGCAAGAGCTTGTCCACCGGTGTGATCGCCACATTCTCCTTCGTGTACGTCATGTAACACTCGTTTGATTTCATCGTGCGCGATACACCGGAGGAGAGGAACAGAATAACCTCTTCTATACATGACTCCGTTCTGAATGACAAACCGTGAAGCTTTTCGTAGAATTCGTCTCTTCTCATTTCTGTGCTCAGGCAATGTCCCATTCTCAATGTAATTTCGATACGGAGTCATCCACGGCTCTCTACTGGGAGCGGTTTCAAACACAAAATTCATCTCTATTTGATCGATGCTTGGGGAGGACAAAGTTTCGACGGGGACAAGCCCCATTTGCTGTGCTTCACCTGTGCTGGCTAACTTCGCCAATGAATCGGCTTTTTGATTGTGTTCTCGAGGTATATAATAATTGGCATAATAATCAAACTGATTCAGTACTTCCTAAACTCGAGTCAAGTAAGCAGCCAACCTTCGATCTCTCGCTTGATACTCTCCCCGTACTTGGCACACAACTAATTGTGAATCACAATAAATCTCCACAGCGATAATTCTCAAATCTCTGGCCAATTTCAACCCGGTTAAGATGGCTTCATATTCAGCTTCATTATTGGTTGTGTGAAAATCGAATCTCAAAGCATAACATATAGATCGTCCTTCGGGAGTTTCAAGTACAACACCAGCGCCTGAACACCGGTCGTTTGATGCACCATCAATATACAGCTTCTAGATATATTCGGGGGATTCACTGGTTTCAGGCAAGTCTTCTGGAATGATAAATTCAGCTATGAAATCGGCTAGGACTTGTCCTTGAATGGCTCGTCTTGGAGAGTAAGTAATATCAAACTGGCTCAGTTCGATGTTCCACTTGAGTAACCTACCAGACGTCTCAGGCCGCGTGAGGACCTGTCGTAATGGTTGATCGGTATACACAGTAAGAGAATGAGCTTGGAAATAAGGGCGAATCTTTCTTGAGGCAATGACCAGGCAATAAGCCAATTTCTCCAGCCTTTGGTAATTTCTTTCAGCTCCCGTTAACCGTTTACTAACATAGTAGACCGGTTTCTGCACTCGGTCTTCTTCCCGAACCAAAGCAGCGCTGATTGCATGCTCTGACACTGCCAGATAAAGATACAATTGTTCGTGATCAACCGGCTTTGACAAGATCGGTGGTGTGGAAAGATGTTGAACCAGCGATCGGAATGCACCTTCGCACTCCATGGTCCATTTAAAATTTCGCTTTCCTTTCCGGATCAGATCAAAGAAAGGAATGCATTTGTCAGTGGATTTTGAAATGAACCTGCTTAGTGCTGCTACCTTCCGGTTGAGACTCTGGACTTGTTTTATGGTTCTTGGAGTTTGTAAGTTCCTTATTGCCCGGATCTTTTCAGGGTTTGCTTCTATCCCTCGAGCGTTAACGATGAACCCGAGGAACTTTCCGGAGGCGACACCGAAGTGACACTTTATTGGATTGAGCTTCATTCCGTATTCTCGAAGGATGCAGAACATTGAATCTAAATCTCTGACGTGATCTGTAGAGAATCGAGACTTTACTAGCATGTCGTCCACATAGACCTCCATGGTCTTCCCGATCTGGTTGGCGAACATTCGGTTGACCAAGCGTTGATATGTTGCTCCGGCATTTTTTAAGCCAAAAGGCATGACTCTGTAGTAGTAGAGTCCCAGAACGGTCACGAAACTGGTATGTTCTTGATCAGGCAAATGCATAGGTATTTGATTATAGCCAGAATAAGCATCCATGAAAGATAATAATTCGTGCCCAGCCGTGGAATCTACGAGCTGGTCAATTCGGGAAAGTGGAAAACTATCCTTTGGACAAGCCTTGTTTAAGTCAGAATAGTCGACGCAAGTTCTCCATTTCCCGTTCGGTTTTCAAACCAATACTGGATTTGACACCCATTCTGGATACAAAGCATCTCGGATGAACCCATTTGATTGTAACTTATCAACCTCCTCTTTAAGGGCGGCAGATCTCTCTGGATCCATACCGCGCCTTTTCTGTTTGACCGGGACATACCGCGGATCAATATTCAGGGAGTGACTTGCGATGTCCGCTGAGATCCCGCACATATCAGAGTGTGTCCAGGCGAAAACGTCGAGATTCGCCCGGAGAAATTCAACCAATTCCTGTTGTGTCTGTCTTCCCAGTTGAGATCCAACTTTTAGTACCTTCGAATCATCATCCTCACTGACTGGGACGTCCACAGTCAGTTCGGCCGGGGAAGCTTGATTCTCTTTAGATTCGTCTTTATCTTTGCTGTCTCTAGGTTCAAGATCTTTAAGGAATTGGTCGTGGTGCCCAGGCCGGGGCCCAGGCACTAATTGTCAATCATCAGCAAAACGAACGTAGAGAGATTCCTCTACGCCCTTTCCTTTCTCCTTTCTCTGCGCCTCGCGCAATTCAGCAACATAACAGGCTCTTCCGGCTGCCTGATCTCCTTGAATGACTCCAATTCCGTGATCAGTAGGGAATTTCAGAGTTAAACACCATAGGGCAATGGCTGCCCTGAACTCAGCAAGGGCCGGTTGGCCCAAAAATGCATTATAAGGTGAATCAATATCTAAAACGACAAACTGCAGCATCCGGACTCTCCGGCGTTCTCCAACTCCCAACTCCACTGGTAGTTCCACCACTCCAGTGGGTATTGTAGCACTTCCATTGAAGCCGTGAACTCGAGATTGGCAAGGTTTTAAGTCCTTTGCTTCCATTTTCATTAAATCATAGGCTCGTTTAAGCAAGATGTTTACGGAGCTCCCACTGTCAACCAGGATCCTCTTCATCCAAGCAGGACCTACCTGGGCAGATATGACCAGTGGGTCGATTGTTGGGGCTTCGATCTTATCAGCGTCTCTGCTTCTAAATATGATATCATCAGACATTATTTTCTGTTGTTTAGCCGGAGTTCCATCTTCACAATTACTGCAGCATTCGAAGTCCGCATGCCTGATAGAGCTGGCATAATACTCCATTTCCCTCCAGCTTCTGTCTGTTGGATGGGGACCACCACTTATTGTATTGATAACTAGCCTTCTGCCCGTACGAGCGGGTTCCTCTTGTCTTTCCTGATTTTGTGCACGGTTCTGATTCGACGGGCCCGCACCACCAGGCTGCGGCGCTCGCACAAACTGATCTAACTTTCTTTCCCTGATCAACTTCTCGATGAGGTCCTGCAAATGTCGGAACTTATTGGTATTGTGGCCATAACTCTCGTGGAATCTACAGAACTTCTCTGTTTGAATCTGCCTCTCCGACGATTGCTTCGGAGCAGGTTTCTTATATTGCACAGTGTTGCAAGTTTGTAGATATACATTCTCCAATGATGTATTCAATGGCGTGTAATTATCGAACATTGGAGCCCTACGTCGTGGGCCTCGGTTCTAATCTCTCCTTTTATCCTGACCATTGTTGCCTCGCGGCTGAGTCTGTTTGTTTTGTATATTCAACTGAACTTTTCCGGAACTCTCACCGGACTGCTTAACCGCCACATTACTTTGTATTCCTTCAGTTCTGGGCATCGCATCGTCCTGTTTCCTAGACTGTTTCGCGTCCTCTTGCCGTAAGAATTGAACGGCTTTGGAGTAGAAACGGTCCAACGATGCGGGTGGTTTCCCAGCTAGCCAATTTCCAAACTCAGAATCGGAATCGATTCCTTTGGTTAATGCCATCAAGATTGAGTTATCGTTAGGATTACTAATCTCTACACATGCCGCATGGAATCTTTCTAAATAACGTCGAAGTGTCTCTCCCTTAGCTTGGCTGACGCTAGATAGGGTGTTAACGTCTTTAGGTCCGGCGACATGCATACGGAACTGTTCGACAAATTTCTTAGCCAGTTGATCGAACGAAGAGATAGATCTAGGAGGCAACCTTGTGAACCACATTGTTGCGATTCCTCCTAAAGAGATGGGGAAACTTCGGCATTTTACTGCACCATCAGCCCTTGCGGCGCTCATTGACCACTCATACTTCAAAATAAGTTGATTGGGATCAAACTTCCTTTGTATATAGGGAGAGTTGGCATTTTGAATCGCCGAGGAGGATCAGCATATAATATTTCGTCTGTGAAAGGAGTATGACTACGGGAGATTCCCCAGTCGTCATTGGTAAGCCCTTGGCTTTCGCGAATCATCTGACGTATCATGGTTGAAATATCGGGCATAGCCACATTCTGTGCATGCTGAGATAAGGTGTGATCGGGTTCCATAGTGCGAGTTTGGACCGGACGCTGTCGATGGCCTATGTCTCGCCTCCTTGGCTCCACATCTTCTGGGACATATGGTTCAGGAGTACGCCCATGTTGTTGATTATTTGGATCTGACAAATTCCGGGTATCAACCCTTGTTTCTCTCACGGCGGTTGCAGTGCGATTGTCTGTGGTATGCTGTGGAACAGCACCTCCTCGTGATGAGGGCCTGGCCTGGAAGCTAGCTGACGGTCTGACCCTCAATTGTCCTACAGTCAAGGCAGGTTGATATCTGGTAGCTTGTGTATGACTCGCGTCCAATCAGGGATGTGTAGATCTACCGTGATAGTCAGATGAAGCAGAACTTTCTATGGATGAGTGGGAAACATCATCCCTCCTGGTCCTCCTGCGCCTTCGGCGGTTTAGTTGATTGGTCAATTCAATATTAGCACGCAACTGTTCGGCCAGCTGTTGCCGACTTTGAGTCAATTCCTGGAGCAATACATGGAACTCTTGTCTGGTTACTGGCCCAGACGGATCTGAGTGAGCAGTGTTGTCTTGATTGGATTGTAGCTGCTGTGTAGGATTCTGTCTATCCTGGCTTTCTTGATTAGCAGCCGTAGAGGTAGTTCTTGTACTAACCATCTTAAGTAGTGTGTTCCTTTCCTAGATTTTATGCAAATCTGAATAGAATGGAAGGATTCTGGATTAGAGATCTGGATCTTCCTCTTGGATTTATGCAATCCGGTATCGATGGTAGATCCAAGGAGTAGGAGAAAAAGCTGGTTTTCTCAGTGAAAGCACCAAAGTGTTTGTACCAAAAATGGGCACAACACTCTTCGAAAGTTTTTGAAGAGATAAAGGTGAAGAAAGAAAATTAAAACTGAGGATTATCTAACAAAAACTCCAAATAACGGAAATGAAAAATGCAAAGACAAGCGATTTAGAGTGGTTCGGCGATTCGCCTACGTCCACTATGAAATTTGATGATTTTATTGCTTGATACTTGAAGATTACAATTTCTTATAATGTAGTACAACTGAATTTATGAGCTAAGTCTGAATTTAAGGCAGCGGTGGTGATTTGGAGTAAATCTGGCAGAGTCTGGGCGCTCTTTAACTCTTAAAATTGTCCGACCCCTTTTCTGAATGACCAGGGGCTCTATTTATAGGTGTAGGAGGCTGATATTTCGCCTAAATTTTGGGAGACCAGTTCTGGCACATGAGGGGGCCCACATGCCCTCTTTCAGGAAATCCGGGCCCACTTTGGGATCGATTCAAAATCCATTCAAATCGATCAAGAAAACATCCAATCGAGCTGAAATTTGGTGTGGACATTCTTCAACTTATGTTCAAGCTTCTGTGAAAATTTCATAGCATTTGGATTTGTAGATCTCGAGTTATGATCGATTCAAGATTGTATTTCTGGTTGATATGCTCCGTTCGAATCGATTTCGTTCGAATCGATAGGGTCGAATCGATGGTGTAGCGCACGAAGGTGTTGACGTGGCGTGCGTTCCTCGAATCGATCCGCTTTTCACTCCGAGTCGACTAGGTCGACTCCATCATTTTCGCTACTTTGACTTAGTGGATTCGAGGGATTTCTCCACACATCGATTCGAATGGAAGTCTGTTCGTATCGATCAAAGTGAGCCTTGGTCGATCGATACGAAGCTCTTGTAATAGGATGGATTCGAAGTAGAGCAACTTCATGGATTCGAAGCACTCCATCTTGAGGGATTCGAACCACCGAGCCCAGATGGATACGAAGTGGGGCAACTTGATCGATTCGAAGTACTCCCAGCTGATAGATACGAAGTGGAATGACTCCATGGATTCGAAGCACTTTAACTCGATGGATACGAACAAAGGTTGCTTATGGATTCGAACTTAGGGTCATTTCCTCCAACTTGCATCGATGATATCTTGAGCGTACAAACTCGGATTGACATGAAACTTGAAACGTTGCTTTTCCTGGCTTTGCTTGTTATGCCTTGCTAATCGTGGATCGATCCGAACTTGGACCAAATTCATCGATATGCATAGTGAGCCTGCGTATAACCGATCTCCAAGATGAACTGTCATTGGTTTCTAGTCAATTTCTTGGTGTCACGGCCTTGCCAAAAGGCGGGATAACAATATATATATTCTAACTGACATCTCATATAATATAAACATATATAACCTTATAACCATACAAGATTCTCAACCTATTATATATACAAAATCTAATATAATAATATATATATATATATAATACCTTATATATAAAAGAGGGGGCATGCTACGACTTGCAATTGTCTCGGCATGGCCAGTTTGCTTGCAGGGTGGTGAGGTGGAGGAGGTTGCCGATTTGCTTGGGGAAAGGAGAGCAAGTCTACGCGAGAGAAGAGGCAGCAGCTATGGTAGAAATCGGCAGGTGGAAAGAATAAGAACATAGAGAGGTTTCAAAATGGAAGGAGGAGAGGCATAATAAATATATTGTTTTTTTCGTATAAACTTGTTTCAATCTAAAACTGATAGAAATGAAGAGGCTAAAATAAATGAGCACACTTGTTATAAATTTCTTTCTTTTTCAAAATGAATAGTGCAACCAAAAAAAAAGAAAAAAAAGAATATGAAGCAACAATTTCGAATAGATGGACGTGCGAAAGTCCTGTGCGGAATTTAATAAAATTACTTACTCGGCTGATTGAATTATATGGTAAGTAATTGAAAGGACAAAGAATTGAAGGGTTTAAATACGTAGCTGATACAGAATCGTTATATCAACCCGGCAGCGAACCAGACTTCAAAGTACCGAAGTGAATATACCACAGAGATCGGCATGATGAAATGATCAAAATGGCATACAGATATTGGTGGTACGATCACCCGATCAAAAATCGATATCGGTACCGAAATGCTGCTAATCTGTCAGAAATAAGGTGAACGGAGCAATAGAAGTCAAAATTTGAAGAAACAAAATATGACGTCTCACTCAGAAGATGATTTACAAATTTTCTATGTAAAAATATTTAGGTTTGGAAAACATTTTTATTATCATCAATTTTAACTGATATAAATTGGAATAAAATTACACTAGAAAATAAACTTCCAAATTTTCTAATGAAAATTTACCAGTTGCTATGTTTAACTAGACGTATCTCAAATAATAAAATTTTATCTCAAAATTTTATTGTTTAAAATTTCAAAAAAATTCAATTAATTAAATAAATAAAACCACTGAAATTTATGGGTCGTTACACTCTCCACCACTCAAAACTTTTCGTCCCCGAAAAGGAAGGAGGTAGGAGAATAGAAACAACCAGAAAGAAAAATAGGCTTTGAAACCAAAATAAACAACTAATTTTAAAACCATATAAATTTCAAATTAAACTAATTAATATCCAACATTTTGGTTAAATCCCTTTGAGTTCACTTAAACTAAATCAATCTATCTATTTCTAAATTCATTATCTTTTTACATATACTCATATTTTATTCAACACATTTAATTCTTTTATTCCAAATTATTATTAAGTTTACTCCACTTAATATATCTTTTTACATATATTTAAACCATACAAATTAATTTAAACCATATAAATTTCAATTTACATTAATTTATATTCAATAATTGATTTTAAATTCAAGATATTTCCATAAGTTAATCTAATTTCAATTTATTAATTCCTTCAAAACAAATTTATTTTTCTCATCTATTATTCAATTAACATATTATTCAATTTATCTCAATTAACCTCTTTATAATAAAATTTAAGTGTATAACATTTACCATAACACTCAAATCTTTCCTTATAAAGTCATTTTATATTGTATATTATCCAATTACATTTTAAACTTCTGAAAATTTTAGGTAAGTTATGTTGAGAGGTAATTGAGTATTATACAAATAAGATTTTACAATTCAGTTATTCCCAATTAAATATTTATCCAAGAATTTTGACTTCGGTTTATAATTGAAATCATCTTTAACCTAAAATTTAAGAATTTAAATCTCCGATTTACTTCAAACAATTTAGAGATATATATAATATATCTATATCAAATCAAATTAAATTTTAAAATAAGATACCTATATATATATAAATCAAATTATACTGAAGAAATTCAAATCAAAATATTCTTTTTTTCAAAACAAAAACGTAGCAAAGCTACAAAATAGTATTTCCACTTCGAAACTCGAAAATGAATGTCGATGATGCGGCCGCCATCACTGAAATTATTTTCCAACGACAAAAGAGAAGAGCACTGATTTAATCATTTTAAAACGGTTTCTATTCGAGAATACCTTCAATACTATATATTTTAAAATTTTAAAACCAAAGCTTGAAATCATTGGAAATTAAATTCTCAAATTCCTGATTTTTTTAAAAATTTATTTCAATTTCCAACCAATTTATAAACCATGTTTATAAATTCATTTAGAACAATAAATGATAATCAAATATTATCATACAAACAACCAATTTAATTTACTAATGAATTCCAGAAAATTTTACTTATATATATAATATAATCATACAAATTTATTTCATTTAGCAATTTGAAAAACAATCTTGTGTCAGTTTGTTCTGTTCAAGTGTTTTGGAAATCCTATCGATAGCGTTGATCAGACGAATCGATCGAAAATCCAAATTAACATCAACAACTCAAACAACACAATATATAAAATATTTTAATATAAATTACAAACACTCCTCACTCGACGATACAAGAATGGATTTTAAAACAAGGATAAAGATTCAAATTAAAGGGACTCTAATCAAAAGAATTCAAACTAAAAGATAGACTCGATAAGGAGATAAGATGATTGAATTTCAAGCAAGGAAGATGGATAGACTTATAAATCTCGAGCAACCTTAACCGGGTCAACCGTGACTTCAAATAAGATCGAGGTAGAATTCTGAGGCAAATCGACATCCGATCGCCAGAGATAGAATTCGGGTATAGCAAAAGATAACAGCATCGTAAACCGACGATACAAAATCTCCGGTGAATCAATGCTTATTGTAAAGGAGTTTCACTCTTTTACAAATTATTCAGTTATTGGCGAGACCGCCGATTTATTATAGAAATCATTCGAAGTGGAGTTATGGGATACTTCAGAATTAAAAAAAGACACGAATAGGGGAGACACAAATGGACTTTGGAACCGAAGGGAACGTTCCAAAATTCAAGGAAACCGAGTCAAAGAAGAAGGAATTCAAACTCGAACGAACGTGATTCTGTAATTGAATTTACTCTATATGCTGAGTTTTGCCTAAAACCAGAGCTTTGATACCAACTGTAACGGACCACGTCAGTGGGGTAACGCCCACCGTAGCATACAGTTGTACCTGTGTTCTGCCTTTACGGCTAGCCTCTCGACTGCACCAACCCCGCAGGGTCATGTAGGAGTAAGAGTCATCCGCTCGCTACCAAACCAAATGCGAGAACCCCCTATCATGCTGCACCCGCCAAGTGCATAGGCAGACACACATGTCCGACTTGAATAATTCAAAACAATAGATTGTTAATTTAAATTGGCAAAACTCAGCATATACAGTAAATAAATAATCACAGATCACGGACACAGAGTAATATAACAATAATGCAGCGGAAACAAAAGAATAGTAGTTCATGAAGCTACTATATATATATAACAGAGTTAAACAAGTTACAACAGAAGTCTCGAATACAATAGTCAAATACAATATCAGAATACATCACTGGAATCAACTGAATATCTGAAAGCTGGATAGATAGCTGGATCTCCAAGCGAAGCTCCAACTCCAAAGGTGAGTCTCGAATACTGGATCACTCAGTCTGACCCGAGCGTAAAGAAAACACAAAACACTCGAGTCAGGATTAACATTCTTATATCAATAAATCCAACTCAAGTGAAATAACAACTGAAATACAAGTAACTCAAAGGATGTTTGGGATAACCATCCTCTAAGGATCCGTTAAACTATCTACTATGTAGTAGTGTACGCTAAATAGATAATGTCTAATCAGTAAAGTACGATATTAAAATAGCGTTAAGGCGTTACCATAATCCCCCTTAACACAATTTTATAATGTCATAGTCTATACAGCACCGTAAGCCCCACCGTAAACTAGTGGTTATCAAAGGGTACCCCATAGGTATAACACAAAACAAATCGTAGTGGTCGCGATAGGATAAACAGTATGACAAGGTACATGAGGCGATACCAACTAGGATACTAGTAGTTGCGTCATCCGGACTGATGTTGGGCATAGTAGCTACTACCCCAACACCGCGAAACAACACTACCATAATCGAGGGGTGCACCCAAATCGAATCACAAAAGTAATAGATATGGTAACGAAGAAGTGTGTCCGCTAGAGGTGGCGAACCTCAATGGCCCGGCAGGGCTCCTGTTTTAGTCATGTGAGGGGTCATCCAAAATCGTTCTCTTTCTTCAGTCAACGCGTTCACCAAAACCATCCACTTCATTCTGGATCAACACTCCACGTATATTAGTTATTAAAGTGGTTTTCGGTATCGACAGAGAGTATGTCCATATTCGATCCCGGTCTCTTTAATAACTACGTATTAATTACACCGATGGTCATTTAGTAAACTTTCAAAATAGTTTATATTTCAAACCGAAAATATCATTGCCATTTCAAAACCATATCAATACGATATCACTTCCACTTCAAATAAATCCATTTCCAAAATCATATCACTTTCCCAAGTTACATCGCTTTCGAAATCATAAGTCTTTTAAAATCAAAACACTTTGGAAATCAAAACCTTGAAATTCATAACACTTTGAAATCATAGCTTGAAATCATAACATTTTGGAATCCTAACACTTTCCTCTTAAACAGTTTAGATATTAAAATTTGTATATATAGAAAAATAGTTTATACAATAAAATAGTTTATATAAAATAATTATAAGTTAAAATAGTTTATAATAAAATAATTTATATTGAAAATGATTTACATTAAAATAATTTATATTAAAATTTATAAAGTAAAATATAAATAGTTTTAGATATAGTTTAAAATACTTTATATAAAAATAGCTTCCTCAAATTTCACAAATCAATTCTCATAAACTCGAATTCCAAAATTAAAATTTAATCAAATCTCAAATCATCAATTTCAATCCGATTCAGCTTCTCAATAAACCATTTCAAATTATCAATTTCAAATACATATTTGAACCACAAAATAAGCCATTTCAATTTCAATATATTTCAAAGCCTTAAATATTCACATTTCAAAACTAAATTTGATAATTCCATTTATATCTCAATTTAATTTCATTACATTTTGTTTCTGAGATATTTCTTTAATCATTTTAATACATCTAAATACGACTTCAATTTAAAATTTTAAATAAACAAAATATCCCCTTTAATTTATATAAGTTTGAAATATTCATTTAAGTCACTTTTAATCAAATTCAAGTTATAAAACATATCTTTCAATTTTCAAATTTAATAGATTTCAAATCAAACTTATTCAAGTATAATTCTTAAATAATTAAGAATTCCAAATCAGTTTCAAATTTATCTTTCAACCTGAAACATTATAAACTCTATATTTAAAAATGTAAATTTTACATAAATACTTAAACATATTTATATTGATTCAAATCAACTTTATTAAATCAATTTTAATAAATCTTTAAAACAATATTTCTTAAAACCACATATTTATTTTCAAAACCAAAGAAATCATTTTCAAAATATTTATATATATATACCAACGGTGTCTGTATAAAATTTTCTACCATATGGTCAAGTGATACAGATATTTATCATTTCAATCTGCAATTTAAATTATGTACGGGTATATATCCTTTCAACCCGTAATCCCAAATTCAATTCAAATGAAAACCGCTTGGGTTTATCATTTCAACCCATAACGATTTTCTCCTATTCTAAAGTCCGTTCGGGTATGTATCATTTCAACCCATAATGAATTCTATACTAACAGGGAACTTGCAGAGTGATAACAGATAAGATAATAATAATACAACATGCATATATCATCAATATAAATAACAGATAATGGTGTCAGGTGTCACAGGTGAACAGATACAGGTAATAGCATATATATAACAGTGTAAATAACAGATAATGGTGTCAGATGTCACAGGTGAACAGATACAGGTAATAGCATATATATAACAGTGTAAATAACAGATAATGGTGGCAGATGTCATAGGTGAACAGATACAGATGACGGCATATGTATAACAATGTAAATAACTAGCAGCAACATATTTCAATTATCGTTCCAATTGAAATCAAATTTAATAAATATAAGAACGTTAATCGTGAGTGATTGCTCACCTTCCGAGGTTAGAGAAGATAGATAATGGGAATGAGTTACAGATCCAAGCACGAATTTCCAAAGCAACGCAGGATTGGCATGAATTTTGACGAACAGATCTGGTAACAGAAATTGATGGGAACGAATCAAATTAGCTAGATAAAAAAAATTTAGACGAGATGTATGTTATATTATTATTTTCCTTAAACCCTATATTAAATTTTAAAGATACATATACACTTTACATAAATCTTAGATTTAAATATATATATATATATATATATATATATATTCTGTAAAACTGTAGACTTTATATTATAAAATGCTGTAACTTATATAGTAGACTATAATGTATACATGTATATAGATAAAATAAAATATACATAATAATCTATTATAAATCTAAGCATCAAAACAACAGTTTATATAAACTGACACGTATGCAAACTTATTATAAACTTATACAACATTACAGACATGCTACAACTTATAAAACAACATATATACTTATAAATTCAAGTTCAAAAGATATGCTTTGGGTATAAACTTAAGTAACCCTTTATACATATACATATATATAACTAGAGCTTAGCATATATAAACAATATACAAATGGATTAGACTACCATATATAAACATATATAACACTTTTATAATAAAATCAGTAAGCCTATAAACTGAACTATATGGACTATATATATCTTCCTTTCAAAAGGTTTACAATATTATCATAAATATTATTCCAGACAATACCAAATATCAACAAAATTTTCATATGAAATATATATAATCAGTTGTAAAATCATAAACATATATATAGTAGAGGACTTGTAATATGAATATGACATGTTTTATATACCTGTACAGATTCACAACAGGCTAATCATAAACATATATATTAGATACTACTATATATAATAAAGTCAAAGAATATATATAGTACACGTACACAACTTATGCAAAAGACCTATAGATTTACTAACAAATATACATATGTACTTACATATATGTAAACTTACCAACAAAAATAAAATTTTAAACGTTTATATATTTAAACCAATATAACTATTATAAATCTTTGCATAAGACATAGCAGACAAACTTATATACTATATATATGTATGACCAAAACTGGTATACTGGATACATATAAAACTATAAGTAAAGTAAAATACTATCATGATCAATACTCGTATAAACATCATTATAATTATATATGTGTGACAAATCATACATATATAGTCTGTAACTTTCAGAGCAGAACATAGAAATTTAAAATACATAGTTACAATTGTAAACTAATATGCAACTCATATATATTAGTGTATAGAAAACGTGTAATATATATATAATATATATCAATAGATGTACAACTATGACACATAAACAAAAATATGTAGACATATATATATATATATATATATATATATATATATTCTAACTGACATCTCATATAATAAAAACATATATAACTTTATAACCATACAAGATTCTCGACCTATTATATATACAAAATCTAATATAATAATATATATATAATACCTTATATATAAAAGAGGGGGCAGGCTATGGCTTGCAATTGTCTCGGCATGGCCAGTTTGCTTGCAGGGTGGTGAGGTGGAGGAGGTTGCCGATTTGCTTGGGGAAAGGAGAGCAAGTCTATGCGAGAGAAGAGGCAACGGCTATGGTAGAAATCGGCAGGTGGAAAGAATAAGAACAGAGAGAGGTTTCAAAAAGGAAGGAGGAGAGGCATAATAAATATATTGTTTTTTTCGTATAAACTTGTTTCAATCAAAAACTGATAGAAATGAAGAGGCTAAAATAAATGAGCACACTTGTTATAAATTTCTTTCTTTTTCAAAATGAATAGTGCAATTGAAAAAAAAGAAAAAAAAGAATATGAAGCAACAATTTCGAATAGATGGACGTGCAAAAGTCCTGTGCAGAATTTAATAAAATTACTTACTCGGCTGATTGAATTATATGGTAAGTAATTGAATGGACAAAGAATTGAAGGGTTTAAATACGTAGCCGATACAGAATCGTTATATCAACCCGGCAGCGAACCGGACTTCAAAGTACCAAAGTGAATATACCACAGAGACCGGCACGATGAAATGATCAAAATGGCATACAGATATTGGTGGTACGATCACCCGATCAAAAATCGATATCGGTACCGAAATGCTGCTAATCTGTCAGAAATAACGTGAACGGAGCAATAGAAGTCAAAATTTGAAGAAACAAAATATGACGTCTCACTCAGAAGATGATTTACAAATTTTCTATGTAAAAATATTTAGGTTTGGAAAACATTTTTATTATCATCAATTTTAACTGATATAAATTGGAATAAAATTACACTAGAAAATAAACTTCCAAATTTTCTGATGAAAATTTACCATTTGCTATGTTTAACTAGACGTATCTCAAATAATAAAATTTTATCTCAAAATTTTATTGTTTAAAATTTGAAAAAAATTCAATTAATTAAATAAATAAAACCACTGAAATTTACGGGTCGTTACAAACCTTTACTTTTATATTAACAACTTAAAATTTTTAAACCTTTTAATTCTGAGTCCAAATTTCAAAACTCCGTTTTAAAGTATCTTTACTTAACTTATTTCAAATTTCACATTAGAGTTCAAAACTTTTTAAATGATTAAATCTTCAGAATCCAATCAACCTTACTCAAATTTGAATTCTCCATTTCAAATTTTAAACTTCTTATTAATAAACTTCCCACTTAAGTTTAAAAACTTATCACATTTCCGGGAAAATTTAAAACTCAACACTTAGTGTTTACTTCCAATCAACTTTGACCTTATGTATATCCCACATATATACATATTTATTTCATTTGCACTTCAAGTCATACTTTAAATTTTAAACCATCCTTGGTTTTTAATTTCAAAACAAATTCCTTTAAAACAATTTCAAGTTTTCTGGACTTAGATTTAAAACTTCACAATTTTAAATTATCTTCAATTCCAATTTATAATTCATACTCACCTAAAAGTTTACTTCCCTAAAACATTTCATTTTGCTTAATCATTTACAACATTTCATTATTAAACACAACAACCATTTATGATAATAACCAAGATTATCATATCTGGAAACCAATTAATTATTATCTTTATTTTGAAAACACTTCTACAAATTCAGGATTTTAATTTCAGTTTGGATCCATTTCAAACTTATCTTCATTCAATTTCAATTTGGTTGTATTACCATTACCACTTAATTCTCATTATTTTATTTAATTCCAATGATTCAACAACTAATTTCTTTAATATATTTAATAATTAAGAAAAATTATTTCTTTATATATATCAAAAGATAAACTTATATAAAAAACATTTATTTTTAAAACCCTTTTAAAATCTTTATATAAGAAAATAACAAGTACGCTCTCATATATAATACTCTCAACTCATTTTAGGGTATTATTGACCCTATCCTTAATGAGTAAACCCACCAGAGCCAAGGTTCTCGCTTAACCTTCTACTCTGATACCAACTGTAACAACCCGAAATTTTCGATCCCGAAAATTCCAAATAGTTAGGAAAAGAAGAAAAGAAGTAGAAGAAGAAACAAAAACAAAACACAGATTCTCACATTCGCAGCGGATCAAAATATAATATACAATAATAGTAGTTATACAAAGAAGAACTGTATCAGCAAATTTACACTTTAATACATTAGAGTAACAACCATTACACAACACTGGATAGTTAAAAAACAACATGTCCTAGATAAACTATAATATCTCTCAGCGGAATACACTCCATACGTTCCTGCCACCCAGCTCGCCTCTTGAGCTCTAGAACGTCCTTACCTGAAAATCTGTAATACTCGGTCTGACCCGAGTATTACAACAAAGTAACACCTGGGTCAGGCTGGAAACCAGCGTGAGTAAACCCATCTAACATGAAATACTAAAACAATAAACTTATTTAAAACCCAGGGTAACTCATTCCTTACTACGAGTTCTTAACCTTCCATAGTCAATTACACATCTTCTAATCATATCTAAGCATTATTACACAGATTAAATAGCCAAGTTTACATCATTTATTCCATTCCAGCCTATTTATTCCAAAGTCAAATTCATAAATAATTATTGTAGATTCCAAATCGAAGTGGTTTCGGGGATGTACCGATACCCGACCCCGGTCTCTTCGAATCCAATGTCATCTTAACTCAAGTTATTTAAGTGAAAACAATTCAAATTTTAAATACAGGATGTCACCTTTACACAGTCATTCATCATCGATAGATAACCACATTATCACTGTTTAACCCATACATATCATATCACAAACATTTCATATCAGAAATATCAACCAATCATTCTTAAGCAAGATTAATTAGTCACACCGTTTCTGATTAAATCAAATTAATTACTTTAACCACTTTTAATCTTGCTTACTTAATAGTAATTAATTACAAACCATTAATTAATCATCCCTTAATTATCCGTCTTAATTAATCATCCTTGATTAATTATTCTTTAATTACATTAAGTAATTAACCTTTAATTAGTTACATAAATTAATTATTCTTTAACCATTCACATTAATCAACCCTTAATTACTCCTATTAATTAATTAATGATCCTCTAATTACTTTCATTAATTAATTTTCCTTTTAATTAATTATATTCAGTAATTAACTATCCATTAATTACAAATTAAATTAGTTAACCCTTATCAATTTAATCCTTAATTACCTATATTAAGTAATTATCATTTAAATAATTAATCTTTAATTACTTACATTAATTAATCCCTAATAATTAAATAATCTCTAAATTATTTATAACCCTTAATTATTAATTAATTTATCCTTAATCATTAATTAATTTCTCTTTAATTACTTCATTAATTTAATTAATCATTAATTATCCAAGGCCTTAATTAATTTTAAGACAAACCATCTACCTTTATTAATTACTTTAAACAAACAATTTTAAAACAATTTAAAACTTTGAAAAACTTGTTTAAACTTGCTAATACTTTGTTTTAGAACTTGGTTTATATTTTCCTTTTGAAACTTATTCATTTTGATAAACTTTTGAAAACTTGATTACTTAACCTTACAAAAACCCGATCCAACCCTTCTTCCCCAAATCCAGAAACTAAACCCAAAATCCACAGATACTCCTGTGCACGTGCACCACCCAACGGCGAAGCTCCGATCATCCTAGCTACCTCCGATAGGTCGACGACGACCTCTACACTTGATTCCAACCATCCAGGCATCCATCACAAACCCAAAACAAAATTGACACAACGATCAAACTGGAACCAGGAACCCATCACCTAAACCTCCCTCGTCCAGGCACCTCCGATCACCTGCACCTCCGAAACTCCGGCCATAGGTTAGTCAACCCCTATAGCAACTTTTCCCCCACCTCCGATGAGCTCCGACGCTTCGGTGAAGACGCAGCAAACCAAAACTCAACCTTGACCAAACATAGGACTTAAACCCTATTTTCATGTCGTCCGACCACTACATGCTTCGAGAACCCCTCCGACCATTTTTGCTGAGACCACCCATCATCACTCTATCTCCAATAGCGATCACGACCAACCCGAGGCAACTGATCACCAGAAATGCCTCAAAATCAAATTCCGATCAACCTCGATTTCCTCACTCAAAACAACACTATAAATCTGGATTTTGATTTTAAAATTCATGGTTTGTGAATTCGAATCTGGTGATGTATAAGAAACCAGAAATTATTACTGTTAAAATTTGCATGTTTTTAGTTTCTTACTGTATTTCTTAAATTCCAGATCAATTTCAAAACTATTATACTTAATTATATTTTTTAGACTTAATTCATGTTTAAACAAACACAACTCTTTTGAATTCCTAAGCCTATCAGAGATTATAAGATGAGATTATGGGATTTGATTTAATTTTAACTCTGTAACTTTACAGAGGTGATATCGAGACATGCACAACATATACATTCAATCCTACTTAAAATAAACATGCAAGCATTATATCACATCGTAGATTCAAGAATTTCAGCAAGCATCAGACCATCAAACAATAATTTAAGCTTGTTAATTTTTTTGATTACTTTCTGGATAGGATGTTGAACAAAGGTTAAATAACAGAGATGCTCTTGTTTTTGAACAACAGGAATCACTTATACATGCATGCAAGCATAAATTTAATCCAGACAATTCACATGCGACAGTTTTCATTACTTAAATTTTTTAAGAAAAATGTTTACTCATAGAATTTTGATAAGCAGAGAAACAGAGCCTTTTCTTTAATCTAGAACTTGATTTTGAACTGATGGTTGATTTTTGAATTGTAACTTGATTTGTTGATTTGAATCTACTTATGTTTGAGTTGAATTTGAATCTTACTCAGGTTGAAACTTGAAGTTGCTTTTGTTTTAGTTTGATTTTCTTTTCAGTTTAGAAGAAGAGATTGAGAAATGAATATGAAAATGTTTGAACTGAACACAGCCTATTCTCTCAATATTATTAATATATTTCAATTTAAAGAAAACAATTTGCCACTTGTTATTTTGCATGTTAACAAAGGCTACAAATGTCGAAACTCTTTATTTTATTTTTCACTTATGTTTTTATTATTAATTTATGTTTATATTCATATATATACAAACTAAATTTAGTACATGTATAATTGTTAAAAAGAAAGTATATAAACCTTTTATTAAATCTTATTTTAATTATCATAATTTTATTTGTTCAACTAAATAAAATAAGTATCTCAATAGTTTAAAATCAGTTAATTATCCAATTATCCGATGTCCAAAAATCCGGGTTATCACAGTATACATTTATAAACTTCCACATTTATAAATGAATCTTGATATATGTGTATATATATATGCATCACTTTATATAAAACGGTTAATGAACAATTCTATTAAATTATTTCTATCTTCTTTTAAAACCAAATTCCTTTATTATAAAAGACGGATTTATTTTTAAGATTTTTAAAACCTTTATCCATAGTTCAAAAATCTCTATTTTTTATATTTTATAAAACTATTAATTTATAATCTCCAAAAATCATACATTTAATTTTGTTTAAATTAAATTCCTTCCCTTAGTAATTCAAGAATTATTATAATATATATATATATATATGAAATCACTTAAACCCTTTTTTAAAACTAAATCTTCATTTATAATATTTCAAAATGCTAAAAATATGACCCAGGGTTACTATAGCACTAAATAGGGAAGATTATCCATGTCATTAATTATGGCATCCAACAGATCATATATCAATTTATATGAAAAAATAAAAATCAATAGTGTGAGGAATCTTGT
Source organism: Allium fistulosum (assembly GCA_030737815.1). Taxonomy (NCBI): domain Eukaryota; kingdom Viridiplantae; phylum Streptophyta; class Magnoliopsida; order Asparagales; family Amaryllidaceae; genus Allium; species Allium fistulosum. Next base: position 518,427,278 of record CM060901.1, on the reverse strand, counting down.
TAGACCCTTTCAACCTGTCCCCTTGCATCACATACAATATATAATCAAATAATATAAAAATCAACCACTTCGAGGTGGTGTCATATACAAAGGGTCATCCGCTCTTTCACGGGAACGTAAAAGGGTCTCATCTGCTCCAAGGGTAGGAATATATCCAAACAACAATATAAAATAGTAAATCATCCAAACATTCAATCAATAATTTATCAAATATAAAATATTACTGGTTATCCAAAAAGGTGAGATTAACTCACCGAAACTTCTGTTGTCGCTAAGGTATTCCGGTTTGGAACTAAAATCGAACGACGTCCGATTTTAGCTAAGTTTCAACTTTCTTCAAATTCATCCAAACCAGTTCCATTGTGAAGCTTACGTCCTCACGAGCACAACACAAAAATCCACGCCTCGAGTGGACCTCATATGCAAAAGTTATTTAAATTAATAAGTTAACGATTTTTAAATTTAAATTAATTAAACTAATTGCATCAATTAATCACCATAATAATTCAAAATCCCCCTTCTTCCCAAATCAAGCCTGCCTTCCAGTTCCACTTCTCCATGGCCACGACTTCAATGGCCAAAATGTCCACCGTTCCTCCACGAAACGCCAAGCAACCACCACTGAACTCCTCCTCATCACTTCCTCTTTCCGATCATACCCTCAACAGCCAACCCAATCTTTTCCAGAAATTCGCAACTTCGCTCTCCTCCATGCTACCGTACAATAGACGCGACCTACTGAAGATCGCTGTAATCTCCATGACAATGACCCAAGGTGCTATTCATCATTCCGAATCCAAATCCAACCCTACTTCGCCCAAACGACCACCGTAACTCCCCTCAAACCCAACCCAAGCTCGAAATGCCCAATATTTATTATTGTCAACATATCGATCTCAACAAAACTCCGCGGCACCCCTTATTTCTCTTTCCATACAAAGACCTCTCACTAGAACACTCAGATATACAATTCTTAAATTTTTTAGATTTTATTTCTTTTGAATTTGAATTTTAAAGCTCATTTTTCCCTTTTTTTCTCTGGTTTAAAAAATGAGAAGAGGGGGAACAGAAATAATATAAATTAGAGATGGGTATGGTATGAGATGATGGGGGTATGGTGCTGAACACGTGGGGTATGGGCTTGGTATGGTGTATATATTATTTTATTTAATTAAAATATGATATTGTACGTTCGGAAAATCTCGAACTCATATCGAGGCATGCTGCCTGGCGTTCTATATGTAATACCCATATTTCAAACACAATGGAACTAGTCTCGAGACATATTTCTATCATATGCAGAAGATAGTTTTTCAAACCCAGTTATAATATAGATTTTTGAAATTAATTTCTACGCATATCGATCTCGCACGACTAAATAATACATCCAATCGCCATGAAATTCTCTAACTTACAATAATTTACTATTATGGATCCATTGAAACTAGTTTCGTCGTAATCTAAGACAGTGTTCCGGAAAGCTATTTTTACATGTTAATTAAAACGAGTTATTTTCAAAATCACTTTAATCACTTTATATTCAAACTTAAAAGTTTACTATCTTCATTTCTATCAAAATAGAATTTAAATCAACTTTCAAAACCATTCATTCATTTCAAATTCAAGATTTAATTATTTTAAATATTACCAAATATTTAATTCAATAATTTAATTATCAAATAAATCGCTATATTTGAAATTCACGTTATTTAACTTATAAAATTAACTTTCTAATATTTAAAATCAATTAAATATTCCAAATTCAAATGACTGAAATTCTGAGTTGTTGCAAATTGGGTCCATTCTTAATTCTATTATATAGAGCAACCCCAAAATAGATCCATATATTCATCTAATATCAGATGTAATGATTAAATGAAATTAAATAAGGAACATCACATAAAACTTTCGAGCTGATGAAAGTAACATTGATGAACAGTGTAGAAAACTTGCCATTCCTTACAGTAAATCCACTGCTATGATTTTTTGAATCCAAAATGACGATTTCGCTTGAGCACGATGTTCCACTTAAGAAAATGCTCCATTTTTAAAGAAGATAATATGATTTAGATTGTGGTGAGAGAGAAAAATATGGCCATCGAGTGAAATGTGAATCGTACCGTACGATTGGATTAGATGGACGTTAAGTGAATAGGTGAAAGTGGACGATTATAAAATCGTTCTCGCTTAAGGTTGAAAAGTCAAATATGCTTCTACCATTAAAGTGTGCCTAATAATATAAACTACTTAAAAATTAGGGGTAATTTTGAAACTGCGTAAAAGCTTCACCATCCTAATGTATTTGCATTATTAGTATAGATTGATAGATAGAATTGAATACTGGATCGTTGGTATTCTCTTCTCTTCTTCATTCTTATTTAAGTTCCTACACTCTCATTGATTTAAGATAAAAATGAATATTGGACCGTTGGCATTATCTTCTCTTATTCATTCTACTTTATAATCCTACACTATCATTGATTTAAGCAAAAATATTTCACTTGCCCCCTAAAATCTTTTGAGAATATTATCTAACAATCTCTTTATTTTCAATCTAAGATGTAAATGCTTTGGATCTCATTAGGCACGTATTTATTTTGACAATTAGTTCCTTAAACTAATTTTTCTACCCCTTTTGGTTCATTATTTAGATCTAATTTAATTTTTATTTCCTCTAATTCATATTTACTCTTTCCTATTTACTCTTTCCTATTTATGAAATCTATTACATAAAAAGCTGAATATTTAATCATTAATGTTCATTTTCCTTATTCATTTCTAGCTCAATAATCGATTCATTTATAGGTAAACTTAGCATTTAAGCCCTTTCATTTGTTCTTTTTAAAAAAAACTGAAGCATTGAAGTTTAAAAGTTATTTTATGCCAATTTCCCAAATTTAACGTTCTCTTTATTTCCACTAAATTCGGTCTTTCTATCTTCTTCTTTTTTTACACAATAATGCTTTTTCATCAATTTGTACTTTAGGTATATTTGTTCCTTTTCATTCTTACTTTCTCAAATCAGTTTCTAAGGTATGGTTTGGTTGATTACATATATCACACATGTGCCATAAATATATAGCTATTTTCCTCTAATAATTTCTTTTTAATGAATTTGATTTTGAAAACATGATTTGTGAACTTAACTTGATTTTCCATGAATTCCCATGAAAAATGTTCTATCAATCTCACTAATTGATGATAGTACAACTTAAGAAACTATTAACCCAAAAAATGGATCAATGCCCAGAAATCAGATGAAAGCACCAGTGTAGATTAAATAAATAGAAAAGCAGTAAAAGAAGACATACTTTGTATAGTGGTTCGGCGTAATCTTCGGTTTACGTCCACTTCAACCTATTTTATTAGTTGTTCTCTCTATATTACAGCTAGTTTTCTTAAATCTGACCACAATTTAGCGAATCTCTTATTTACAATAGAGTTTCTAGGTTATCTGTGAGTCACTAGTACTAAGAATTTGTTGATCTAAATCCTAAAACAACAAATAGTTGTTTCCTAGTTGACTTTAATGGAGGAGAGGTTAGAAGTGAAGAAATAGCAAAGTCTCCATAGTCAGATAATCATGATCCCGTTTTACTGCCTTTGGGTTTGTATCTATAGAGGTAGGAGGCGTGTTGGATCAGAAGCCCGCTTGTAGTAAGGTCCAGACATCAGCCCAGAGTAGTGCGAAAATTTTGGGGGTCACACGAGTTAAGGGGATAACTCGGTGCTAAGTTATCCCCATAACTCGGTGCCGAGTTATTCCCTTAGGGGGAAACTTGTCCAACTCTTTTGCATTGTGTTTCTTGCTTCATAATGGAATCTCCCTAGTGTTTTCGTAGATCTTTGACTTGTTTTGATGAGCGTTCCATCATAACTTGGTTTGTTCTGCAGTTCACAACAGCTAACTCTTCAATTCTTGAGATTAGTCGTCTGGAATTCTATGAAATCTCCTAGGCTTGCATATAAGAGCTAGAGAACAACTCGTGTGGAGTTTGAGAGGCTAGTTATGGAGCTTGATAACTCGGCACCGACTCATAGCTATAACAGCACCGACTCATCCACTTAGCACATTTCTAGTCCAAATTTTCCCAAGTTATTTCCTTTGTCCATTTGAGCATGCCTACCAAGTTTCAAGTTGTTTCATTTTCATTTGAATCTTCTAAGTCCAGTTGAAATTTGTTTTGGCTCAAAAGTGGGTTTAACATTTGTCCCACAAAGTACGCCTTTCGACTGTAAGGTATGCTTTGCTCAAGAACAAGTTCCAAAAATTGGTCTTTGGTAGTTGAGCTCTCCAGCTATCCATTGGTCTTAACCTTGGTGAATCATCAAGTTTCTTCGGATTCTCTAGCAAGTCAGTGGTCGCTCAAGGCTCGATTTAGCTAAGAACTCCATCTTTTGTTTAAGTGTTCCTTGTACATCATTATCATTTTGATTTCATTCGGAGTTATCACATATCAAAATCGTTAGATGTTCATCCGGGGTTTTATCTGTTTTATTCTACTTATAAGGCGTTCAAATCCTTTTAACAAATCTGTATCCATTCTAAGGTTTGATCTCTTAGAATCGTCTTATATTCAGTTTAATGTGTGATCTCTCTAGATCGTTTAATGTTTAAGTTAAGGGGATGATGTCATTGAATCATTTTTCGCCCAATCTAGGGTTTCAATCTCTCCGGATCATTTTTATATTCAATTTAACGTTTAGTTTAAGGGGATATCTCTCTGGATCATTTGGCATTTTATTTGGGAGGCTATCTCTTTGGATTTTTAGTGTTCTGTTTAAGGGTTCAATCTCTCCGGACCGTTTATCGCCCAATCTAGGATTTCGATCTCTTCGGATCCTTGTTGAGTCCGCTTGCTCTTCGGCAAAGGAACTCAACGACCAATCAAGCCCATCCGCTCACTCTCTGGTGTAGGGACTTACATTTTGTACAAGCCCATCCACTTGCTTTTCGAAAAGAGAGCTTGCACCTTGCACTCCGGTCTCGTCTCTCCGGATGGGACTTAAAGCGATCAATATAATACAAGTCCATCCATTCGCTCTCCGACAAGGGAACTTGCACCCTGCACTCTGGTCCCGTCTCTCCGAATGGGACTTAAAGCAATCAATATCAGTCATCACATTCAATGTGGATTTTTCAAAAGTCAAATAAGTAGAAATCCCAAGTTTTCATCCTAGACATCCGACTCAGAGCGTGCCTAGAGACCAATCTAGGTCTCGTACATGTGTAAGCGGTCTGAGGTTATTATTATCCTAATCAGTCATCTCAAGCATCCAACTCAGAGCGTGCCTAGGGACTATTCAGGATCCCGTACACATTTAAGCGGCCTAAGGTTATACTACGTTATTTATTTAAAGTCAAGGTAAAGGAATCGAACCTGACTCCAATACATCTTGATCATGGGGTTGTCATCCAATGGAAGTCTCTGATCCATAACTTCGTTCTATCCCCCATTCCAATGGTGAGCTTCTGGTTATGGCTCCTACTATCATGCATTCGTATTCCAATTTTCCCCTCTAGCTCCAGCATCGCCCATTTCAGACATCAAAGCTCATCTTAGATCCAAATCGATCGTGCCCTCAAATAGTGGGGGCATCTTGCTATCAAGTTATTATTCCGTCTTGCATTTCCTACATCATTCTTTCCATCTACCATCTGGTCACATGGATGGAATAATTAGAATTTAAGGACACCTCCTGGTTGTCCCAAGCTCTGGTTGACTTCCTTCAACCTTAGGTCTTGTGTTAGGTCTCTTTATTTTCTCCAAATCTTATATTCAGGCTTCAAGTCTTTAGATCTTGTTCAAGTTTCTCAGTGAAAGCACCAAAATGTTAACCCAAAAAATGGATCAACACCCAGAAATCAGATGAAAGCACCAGTTCAAGTTAAATAAACAGAAAACAGTAAAATTGGACACACTTTTTATAGTGGTTCAGCGTAATCTCTGACCTACGTCCACCTTAATCTATTTTATTAGTTGTTCTCACTATATTACAACTAGTTTTCTTAGATTTTACCATAATATAGTAGATCTCATATTTACAATAGAGTTTTTAGGTTGTTTATGAGTCATTAGTACTAATAATTTGCCGATCAAAGTCCTAGAACAACAAATAGTTGTTTCCTAGGTGATTTTAACGGAGAAAAGGTTAGAGGTGAAGTGATGTGCACGTAAATGTGCACATTTTTATCGCCATATTTAATCTATTTAAATTAAATAAATGATCATATTGGGTATTTTAACTTGTTTTAACCAAAATTCATATTAATTCCAATTTGTCACATATTCATCTTCATCAAAGGCAAAATAGTCATTTTTGTGCATATATTTCTTTGAGAAAAATTAATTGGAAATTTATGTATATTTTTGTAGGAATTTGATCTCAAATAGAAGTGGCTTTCATGAAGATATGCATGCACAAAATCAATACAAAGGAATAAAGATGGAAATAATTCAAAGTGAAGATCATGGAGGACCCCACCTACCCACTCACTTTAATGTACAAATTAGAGGCTAATGCACATGCTTATGGAGTTAATGGCTTCATGTACATTTAAGTGGGGATTAAAACATGCTAATGATAACTTGGCCTCCACACTTTCTCAAGGGTAGTTTGGGTATTCCCCAAAAAATGAATTAGGGTTTTAACACTTGTATAAATACCCCTTATGTTTCATGTAATCCCTCCTCCTCATTAGTTAGTCTCTCTTAAGCCTCCTCTATCCCTCCTCTTCATTAGTTAGTTTTAGCTTAGAAAATAAATCAAAACTTTCTTTCTTTTCTTTTCATGGCTACTTAGCCATTTCTTCTCTTATGTAATTCTTTTTTTTATGCAATTTAAATACATGCTTTTTTCCTTTTCTTGTTTATTTCCTTTCATGTTGTAGTGTAGATTTACTTTCATGCAAGTAGAATAGTTTTTCTTTCATTTTTGCTCTCTTTTTCTCTTCTTGTTTCATGTTGCTTTCTACATTTGTTCATATGATAACAAATATGAGAGCTTAATCCCTTCAATTTAGGGGTAATGAAGCTCTCTAGTATGTAGATCCAACATTTTGTTGTTTATGCTCTCTTTTGTGCTTAATGAGAATGATTGAAGTGGTTTAATGATGTTGTTTAGCTTTGAATTTGATAGTCTATGTTGTTCATAACAAATAGGCTATGCTTAAACAAACAAAACACAAATTTCCTCTTCATCTACATAAGATTATGGCAAAGAAGTGAATGTTGAAATTAAATTTTGATGGCTTATATTTCTAATTAATAGTTAATAGGCCATGCTTAAAATAGATTTTGCTTTCAACTTTGTTGTCAAATTTTATGAGATTTAAAAGCGTATTAGTGGTTGTGTTATAGTTTGATGGTTTATATTGGGCTAATTAATAGCACAAATATACCATACTTATGATAAGCACATCAACTAATTCACTAATGACAAGAAAAGAGAGATCATAACTTCATTTTGTTGATTTATGTGATCTAGAGAGTGGAAATTGCCTCTAAATGTCTTAACACTCTCATATTTTTATCAATTTTCTTTTGTTAGTTTTCTACATTTTTAGCTTAACTTTCACTCGACTTTAGTATAATTTGATTGAATAGAATTTTAAAATCATCAATTCCCTGCGGATCGACCTGTATTCGCCGCGTGCTACATTCGTACACCGTGCGCTTGCGGTTATTTTTATTTGAAAATTCGTTCGATGGTTTTCTAAACCGATAGAATTTCCGTCGACGAACATGAAGAAATAGTAGAGTCTCCACAATCAGAGAATCCAGATCCCGTTTTAGTTGCTTTTGGGTTTGTATTTATAGGGCTAAGAGGCTTGTTAGATCAGAAGCCCACTTGTAGTGAAGTCCAAACATCATCCCAAAGTAGTGCGAAAATTTTGGGGGTCACACGAGTTCAAGTTGTAAACCGGTGCCGAGTTATCCCCATAAATCAATGTCGAGTTATCCCCTTAAGGGGAAACTTTCCCAACTCTCTTGCATCATGTTTCTTGCTTCATTATGGAGTCTCCCTAGTGTTTTCATAAAACATTGACTTGTTTTGATGAACGTTCCTTCATAACTTGGTTTGTTCTGCAGTTCATAGTAGCTAACTCTTCAATTCTTGAGATAAGTCGTCTATCGTCTGGAATTCTATGAAATCTCTTGGGCTTGCACATAAGAGTTAGAGAATATCTCATGTAAAGTTTAATAGGCTGGTTGTGGAGCAAGGTAACTCGGTATCGACTTATAGCTATAACTCGGCACCGACTCATCCACTTAGCACATTTCTCGTCCAAATTTTGCGAAGCTATTTCCTTTGTCCATTTGAGCATGCCTGCTAAGTTTCAGTGGTTTCGTCTTCGTTTGAATCTTCTAAGTCCAGTTGAAATTTGCTTTGGCTTAAAAGCGGGTTAACTAAAGCACAGTTCTTTATAAAAATTTCCGATTGAAATCGTTATTTAATAAATATTCCTTGAGGAATCTACATGCCTCTTAGGTATATTCAAGTAAGGATAATTTTCTTCCAACTTTCCATTGCATATAACAAGCACCCAATTAAATTCAGTTGGCCCTGAAAAAGTTTTGGTTGATACTTTAATTTCAATTTCTTTTCATGTCTCATTGATTTTGAGCAATATCGATGTGTAGACAACTATAGAGCTAAGTAAAATTCATATATTTATTCTTTGTGTAGTTGTCGAAAGTTGTTTCCATAGGATGTAAAGCTGCCGAAGTTGTTGGATTTCACTGTGTTTCAGCTATAGATTTCAAATAAAGTACATTTTTTTGTTGGGTTTATGCCTAGATGCTTTAGCCTTTTTCTTTCAATAGATCATATTCACTTTGAAATTAAATATATTACTTCTTGTTGATTTTTTTCCCTTCGACATTTTGCAATTGTATTTAATATACACTGAGTATATAATGGCAGCTTGAAAGTGAGTAACACCGAATTATTTGGCAGAAAAAAGATATCTTAGATTCTTGATCACTTTTCCTTCATATTTTTTTATTTAAATTTACCATCACTTAAGTTTAAACTTGAAAATTCAGTGAAGAAAAATAAGAACATATGACGTCATACATAAAACGCAGTGCAAACCTTATATGTTTATCAATTAATCTTCTAATATCTAGCAGTAAATTGCATTCGTAAATGCATTATGATACTAACTTATCATCCTTTTTATCAATAGAATTATCCTTTAACAATGTTCAATAGATAAATTCAGAATATGTACTATTATATATATATATATATATATATATAAGTATTTCTTCTCCCCAACTAAAGTTTTGATTTTACGTAGTTTCCACTAGTGTTCAAGTATACTTTTTTTTGAATACCTAGGAGAACCCGGCGGGCCGGTAAACTTCTGAGGAGGGTATAGTAAAGCCGTCCGCTAATCCAAGCCCCCATACCCCCTGGTAAATTTATATAGGATAAGGAAGTGCATGGTAGGAACCTGGGTCTTTTTACCAGAACCCAAGCCTCGTTTCTACTGCGCATGGTAAATTTATATAGTATACTTTTGTTGTAATGCAATTATTATATGTTCATCCATTTTCGTATATTTCTTTAAATGATATATTGCAGACTTATATCATCATTATCAGAGATTTACTGAATTTTAATCTAAATTTCTAAATAAAGAATTGATAGTGGCCATCTTATTGTGGTTGTAAATGTAATTTGGAAGTGTTCGTTATATAAGATATGGTTATGAATTACCTTTAGCTATTCAGACACAACAATCAATTTATTTTGATCAAACATTTATTAATGATAATTTTGGTGTTTAACCATATATATATATTTCTTAATTGTTATACATATACTCTATCATATCTATTCTACTATATAAAAAATTTAATATTTGATCTTTTGTATTATTTTACCACATTTCATCTCAAACGAAATCCTTATCTCTCATTGATTCTAAGAAATTTTTGCAATTTTCCCCTCCAATTTATATCCTTCCATAATCCAACATATATATCTACATCCATCTATTATTTATTATATTTATTAGTTACATACTCATATTTTCATCTTCTTCTTTATTCTAGTTAATCCCTTTCATTTATTTATAAGCATTAGATGTAATAATTTCTTCATCTTAATCATTTTATTATCATGCCTATGCATACGTTCATCTTTTACTACTATCTTTTCTCTCCAAAAAGTCACGCATTAAGAGAAGATTTTATTGTTCCAATGTTTTCATATTCTTCATAATCATGTTTCATATGTACAATTTCTCAAATTCCAACATACTTTTATTTCTATATCCTATTATCCTAAGTAGATATTTCATTAATGCTTGAATAGCTATGCAATTTTCATTTCTCAATTGTTACTCACTATTCTATTATATGCTTCTTCTGAAGAATATGAAAAAGGCATATTGAATGCATCCAATGTAAAGCGAGTCACAGTTAGTTTTGATATGAAAAACTGATTGTGTTTTTTGTTTTCATGTACAAGTGAACTGATTTAATCATTCAAGCTTGACTTTTGTGGCAAGTAATGTGATTATGTTGCCGAAATTTGTTTTTGGGAACTAATTTTTTAGTTCTTTATTTAATGTTGCATATCTTTTAATTAATCTTGAAAAGGTTAAGAAGATGCAATTGAAAAATTAAAACTGTAAGTTTAATATGATTTTTTTATTTGTTTTTAATCATTCATAATCCTTGGAATTTTTTTTCTTTGGAGTTAAAACATAAAGAGTTTGATTCGATTTTATTTTTTCGATTAGATTGAAACTAATAATATCAAACGATCCTTTTCTTTTAATTAATTAGTAAACATATTGTTAATTATTCAAGATGACTAAATTTTATTTTTTGCTAACTTTCTTAAATTGATGAATTTTTAATGCACATTATCAAAAATTCATTAATAATTTTGTTTCAATGGTGCACTGTTAGTGGTTGAGAGAGTGGAGAAGAAAGTCGAAAAAGACACTAAAGATCTTGGTGACTGAACTAATATGGTATCAACGAAGGTAATTTTGCAAACTTTCAATTTTAACTTTCCTACAAAGATGTTACCATTTTGTACTAAGACATCTACTTTTTAATTGAAATCCAAGATATGGTATTATTTTTAGTAAGATTTCTTTTACTCTTCTCTTTGGCATATGATATTGTTTTGAAAACCCATTTGGAAAGAACGAAGAATGGAATAGTGCTAAAAGAAAGCAAAAATCTTGACAAAATATTGGTCTTAATCTTCAAATTACTCATTTATGACAAATGTTCAATGAAAAGGAAATTTGGCAATATAGAGTAGAAAATTTTGATATATTTCATATAAGGATGATGAATACAAAGCTTTAAAAGTAGTAAATGTCCTACATAGGGAACTATCCATAGAGTTAATTATCTTTATGAAATTGACTCAAATGTTGATTTATGCCTGTTTTTTAGATTTTAGTTTCGTAGTTTTTTATAGATACTACCAAATGGTCCTTCTATATTCCAAAATTTAAATGGATATTGTAATTTTTGATAAGAATTATCGTGAACAAATTTCATTGTTTGTGTTAGTAGTACCATCATTTCTCCGAATGTATAACAATATATCAATATGACTGCTTTTGTTATTTTTATTTGTTTTAAGCTTAATATTTTGGGGAGAATATTATTGTTGCCATTGATGAAGAATTGGATTTAAGTGAAGCGGCTCCTATAAAAAAAATCTTATTTGGAATATATTGCCATGTAGGGTATAATACCGATGTTTTGTAGTAAACTAATATAGCAAAGATGGAAATCGCTACCGAGTATCACGATGGAACAAGCTATTGCCTGTTAAAAGTACAAAGAAGCTATAACATACTAAAGATATAAGAGTTATTGAGGTTCAAAATGCAAGGAGCTATCACATGCTATAGATGTTAGAACTATCGATGTTCAAAATGCAAGGAGGTATAACATGCTAAAGATATTAGAGCTATTGAGGTTCAAAATGCAAGGAACTATCGCATACTAAAGATATTAATGTTATCGAGGTTTAGGGTGCAAAGTGCTATCACATAGCAACTTTAATGCTATCGAGTATCAAGAAATAGCAAGTTATCTCATATTGAAATATGAATCTATCGAGTGATTATTAAATAACCATGTAAAATAATTTTTAATAATTAAAAGTTTAAATTATTTATTTTAATGTGTGTGTATATATAGATCAATGAAAAAATTGAAAAGCAAACTTAATTTATGTATATATACACACATATTATAATATTTTTTAATGCTTTACATATTATTTGATTATTAATAGCTAAATTTGATTTTTTTTATTTTTTGTTCTATATTCATAACAGAATAAATTTAAGGAGCGTGCATAGATATAGATTCATATGAATTTGTTAAAATTAGACTTTTACTCTATTAAGATCCACCGATTGCCAAATACCTTGGTTGCTAGTTGTTTCCCTCTCCGAACTTCAAGTCCTCTCTCCTTGATCATGGGATGCAACTCCATCTACCAGGCATCATAATGTTATGTGGGATAGCACTAGGGTTTGTTTCAGTGTGAAGAGAGAATGAATGATGTTGCTATTTATAATCAACTAAATCAATACTATCTTGCCCCCTTCCCTCCATATCTGAAGACTAAGTCTCTGCCTTCCTCTCCATGCTTTGGTCGCGCCCATTGTGTTTGGACTTTCAAACTTCGGGTTAATTGATTTAACATTTAAATCAAATGTTTAATTAATTTATTTAAGCTTGTTCTTTAATTAAATCAACGTATAACATTTATACTTCGTTTTAGTTAATTTTTAGGCTTCAAATAAATAATTTAAATTCCATACAAGTTTAATACCACATTTTTATAAATTTTATTATTAGTTCATAACATTTATAAATTAGTTTTACATTGGTCAAACTTGGAAATTAACTAACATGGTTGTATTGACTCTCTAGTACGAACTTGATTCTCGGCCAATATTTAAACGATTTAATTACTGAATCTTGTACTGACTTTGCTGAAGTACAGTATCAGACGCAAATTCAATTACCTATAGATCATTTAGTCAAAATCTAATCTCTACTCATTATTAAGTTGTATTAGTAGCGATATATTGTACACGTTTTCTTTTCGTCATCACTGTATCACTAAGATACCTTAAGTTTGGTCTAAGGTCAAAAACTCAATTAATATCCATAGTTAATAGCGTAGACTACATTAAATTCCTTAGTTCAATATGATAACATTTATCGATTAACCGATCTACTATGGCCTGAGATTTCGACTTTAAGTTGAATACCAATTATAGAGATACTAACCTTGTACAACAAAGAAGACGAACTTTATCTTGAGTAGTGTTTCACTTTAAGTACTTTAACGTGTACCAATTAAGGCTGTAACATGGTCGCTATGCCATGTGCTTGACTATAATCAAAGTACGACTTAACTACTTAAGATTGATTTTACCTTCAACTCTGAAGAAGACTGCACATCATTACCATGAGATCTTTTATTCTGAATTAGTTGTATTAACCTATAGAAGACTCTTATCAAGTCGTTTTGTGATTGTTCCAAACAAACCATAAGTACGTAACCCTTTGTTGCCCCAACGGTCATGAGTATTTCACCGTCCATCATATGAAGAGAACTATGTATGCTAGTCTGAATGGATGTATCGATACCGTTTTCTCGATAAATCTTAACTAAGAATATCTAAGGAGTAATTATTTTAAATATCGATTCAATACTCATGGTAACGTACAATCGCCTCGATGCCATGATTCTTCCTTTAGTGAAGCCTTAGTTTCAGCCATTGCTATTGCTGCCTACTTGTTATTTGGTCGATGTCGCCAGAGATTACCTACCATTGTCGAAGTCCATCATAGCAAATCAGACCACGAAACATAGCCCTTCATGTTGTTGGTCATCAATGTGCACGCAAAGTGTTATGGACAGTGTTATGCATGTACAAGAGAAAAATCCTTTTTTATACATTAAATTTATAAAAATTCAAAACAAATGATTTAAAATAACTTAAGAATTGATTTTAAAAAGGTAATTTGAAGAAAAACTTTTTGAATAATCCTATCAGTCGAAAACACCTTAAATCGTCAACTTTGCCTTTGAAAGATCCTATATTCAACTCAATGGTACTGTTGCAAAGTCCATCGTTATGGTATAATTCGTTTTGAGGGAAGGGAGAAATTTTCTGTATCTAAATAGAGGATCTATGAACCTATTTATAACATACGATGCTAAAAGTATCCCCTTAATATGTTTTAATTAGGCCAGACTTTATTTATTAATTAGATTCAATAACCCAACTAAATAATTAACCATATACCCATTATCGATATGGCTAGCCCTTTAATTATTAATCAATTTTAATAATTTTAGGTACCATAAAAATATATTTATTATTTAGTAAAAATTATTTTTGGCCTTTATAAATAATTAAATAAATATATGAAATTTATATATTTTATTAGTTAATTTTTCAGCCCGCTAATAGTATTAAAAAATAATAAATTTGTTAATATAAACAATATATTAATTTCTTGATAATAATAATCTATAAATTCTATAAATTATTTCAATAAATTATTCTTAGTTGAAATTGAAAGTTGTACTTATGTGACTCCTAAGTGTAAAATTAGCCCTTGGTCATATTTAAACATTTCAAATATTAAAGCCAATACAGACTTTCTGAGGTATAGCAATGGACAAGAATTCAGTTGCTTAGAGATTATCTAGGTGAAATCTAATTTCTTATATTTTAAAGTGACACCCTTAGGCAATGCTATATTATGCACGTTTTTCCTTTGTCATCATTATATCACTTTGATATTTAGAGGATGATTTATGGTCAAAACTCTAATAATATCCGTATTTAATTACAAAATCCAACATTAAAGTGCATGATTTCAATCTGATAATAATTATCGATTAATTAATTCGCTTTGGCTAAAGATTTTGACTTTACGTTGACTACCAATAACGGTGATACTAACTTTGTTAGAGCCGAATCTTTTCTTGAATAGTATTTCACTTCAAGTGGTTCAATACCCAACTATGGCCTTAACACGATCATCATTATTGCTTGAATAACCATAATTAAAGAATAACTCAGACACTTAAGCTTCATGGTATTCTTAAGTCAAAAGACTATCATACATCATTATGTGAGATCTTCTATTTGACTTTAAACCTATAAAAGACTCTAGGTGATCCATTCTATAATTGTTCGATACAACTACACTTACGCAAACCCTTGGTGCCCCTAATGGTCATGAGTAATTTACAATTCATCATATGAAGAGCATTATGCACACTAGTCTCAACAGATATATTGATATCTCGTTCTCGATACTTCTTAACCAGGAACATTTAAAGACGTTTATTTATCTTATATGATTCAATACACATGTTTTTTAACACATTTGTAATTGCAATCGATTAGATACTTAACCTAAGCATGTATACAATTAGTGTATTTAAAACATTAGTTATATCCTAATACAACAATATATACAATAGACAATATAACGAAAAGCTTACTTTATTCCAAAAAATATTTCAATAAAAGAGTTAAGTTATATAATCAAATTACATAATTGCCCTTATGACACATCCTTAACTTTGTCAATCTCTTATTTGCACTTGGGGTCAATTGTAGTGACTTATAACCATACCCACGATCAGTTATCCTGAACAAAACCGAGAAAGGGCCATAGTGGGTGCATTTATAATATTATTTTGTATTTACTTTTCGATTGTACTACTGCATCACTAGTAAACTCTTTTATAAGTGTTAATTACGTAAAACATATCAAAATCCCTTATCAAGTCATATGTTCATATTGAAATATATTTCATCATCGATATCACAACACATTATGGGATTCTCAATGGTGGGAACCATCCTTAGCTTTCTTATAAATTTGCCCATATATATTGCTTTCATTGTGGCACTGTTCAAGGTGATGTATTTAACTTTTATATTAAATCTGCGATAACCTCTCTTTTCGAACATTTCCAAATTAAAGCCCTTTTATTAAGAGTAAACATGAATTTAAGATTGACTTACTCTATTTGATGTCACTTATCATGTTCGAGTCCAAACTCTCCTTCGTAAGGAGTTCATTGTTTCCATAAAAAATTCTCTCATATTTAGTAAATGCTCAAGAATGCTCTTAATTGCCATTCAATAATGGATTTTATATTCGTTGACTACAACAAGTACAAAAGCGAATTCTGATTTAGCACATAACATACCATGCACAATCATTCCTATTGTCAATGCATGAGAAATCTGTTTCATATGGTCTGTATCAATTTTTTTAATATGGTGTCTATGTCTATCGATTAGGATAATTCCAACATCCTCTTATACTGAATATAAAGAACGCCTCCTTCAAATGCTTTATCGAGAATCAAATAGCCAAACTTTAATTGATTTTAACATGGGTATATATTTACCAATCAGTTGCATGTTGTTTGCTTATAGTAGTAGAAATGTTTTAGTACCTTGGATTTTCTTTCTTCTAGACACATGCTTCATCTGCATTTTGACTAAAATAAAACTATTTCATTTGTCTGTCAAAATACCTGTACAAAATAGGTCATTTGCTTCGATCGTTTAACCCCTGTTGCTTCGGTTCAACGACCGAAGCAAATAAAGACGATGCAAAAGACCAATGTTTGTTGCTTCGGTAGTTGAATCGAAGCAAATGACGTCTTTTGTTTCGGTCGTTTGGTAACAATCGAAGCAAATGACGCTCTTTTTTGCTTCAATTGTTCCTTGATGATCGAAGCAAAATAGTGTTATTTGCTTTGGTCGTTACCAAATGACCGAAGCAAATGTTAGCTGAAGCAAAAGAATTTGATACCGTTTCGGTTTTAAAACCTGAAACAATATCAAATTGCATTTAAGAAATTCATAAATACATAATTACTAAGAATCTTGTCGAACAAACAATATAATTATATTATTTATCAATGTAGTTCATGTTTACTACATAGACCAAAAAGAAGCACAAAGAGTATATATAGATATGGATGCATATAGAATAGAAAAGACAATACGACTGTCAAAAACAGTAACAAGCATAATTAATAACTGGGTTTTAATAGACGGTGTCATTAGCAGCAGCACTAGGAATTTGGGGTAAGAAATTTTAACCTTCTTCTTCCCTGAAAGGCCATGAACTTGTGAATCCTAATAAGTGAATACCATATAAACATCCAAGTGCAAGAGCTTGTTTGCTTATTGAAAATGTTGTAGATATAGTTGCTTGACTTGCAACGATAGCTGCTGCTGTTGTTATAATGAACATTGGCTAATATACAACGTCTGCATATGAAAGGTTAACACGAGTACGCATATATACTGGCATGCACAAATCATTCAAGAATTATATATGAAATCTAGGGAAGGTTTGTCAATCGTCCTTCAAAAGTTCAAAAATATGTCAAATTCTCATGCCAATAAAACAAGCATTAATTAAATTAAGTCACACAGGAAAGTAAACTTACCAAGAAAACAATCTGCTCTGCTATTTTCTGAGGACATGTGTAATAAGTTAGTCGCAGCTATTAATCTTCAATACTGGGAATGGCACAGACTTCCGAATTTGAAGAAACTAGGCAATGCCATGTAAGGAGAAGCAACGCTAGGAACCCGCATCCAAAACTCATGTTTTACTCTCTATTCTGTTTACATACACAATTATGTTACCAAAAGTGGGCTTAATCTTTTGGCAGAAGAATTAAAAGCTCTAGTAATATAGCTCAAAATCAAAAGCCAAGGTTATATGTTATATGATATAATGGCATGCATATATAGTGGCAAAATTGTGCTAAACATGAAAGTCTCCCGTGCAAGAATAGTAGGTGCACTTACAGTTGGATTTAATGCTTGTTTTAACAATGAATTAGAATTTAAATAGAACTACTAGGATTTAACCCCAAGTAAGTGAGTACTAATATTGCGGTAGGAATTAACGCATAGTTGCAATTTGCAACCATTAATTCAAATAACTGACACGTTTGTACCAAAAAATCAAGTACTAATTCAAATAACTTCAAAATGTATTTATAAAAATATTCCAAGCTTTTTATTCTATCATCACCTTTAAGACTAATTTCTATTTTTTGTCTTTATTCTGCCACTGCTATTATTTATTTATTTTATTATTCATAAAAATAACTTCAAAATGTATTTATTTTATTTATTATTATTATTTGTTTAATTATTTTACCTTATTTTATGTTTATCTTTATTTCTATTTTGATCACATTATATATATATTTAAATCTAATATTGTTATTACTACTTTTAAATTGACTTTGTCATTTAGTTTTGAGTTCCATCTCAAGCCGACCCCAACTTGACTGGAAATAATGGCTTAGTTGTTGTTGTTGTATTCTGCCACTTCTATTAAAGCTTACACATCTGACAAGTATTATATAATTTTATTTCATATTATTCATGTAAAGAAGATAAATTCCACTAATAACAATAAGAGCTATAAACTGCATTCTACATGTAACTCATCAACAACTACTTATGTGATGTTTTGATTTAATGCCTAAATATTCTGATTTGTTTACTTTCATTGGATGCATTATTATCTTTTCCGGATGATGTCTATTTGACCATATGTAAGTTGTAACAAACAAATATGAATTCACCAATACTAGTATCTTTGAACTATATTAGTCCTACATTTCAATTTTTTCATTATGAATAATATTTACGTATGTTCAGTTACATATTTTGTACTAATACAACAAGTTCAATTACAAAAACTTGTTTTGTCTATGATTAACGAAATAACTTGACGTGTCATGTATTCATGCCCAGATATTCTAGCGCTTGGCTATGTTTCTAAAATTATGATAGTTGATTTGACTCTAGGTTGTACCAAAAATGTACCACATTCTGAGAATATAAAATCAAAGAAGTACCTGTGCATATCAGAACCCCCATGATCCAATACACCTTGGTCATTCACCACATAGTCCAGCAAATTAGCAGCACTTCTTACCTGATCATCGTCCTCTGCCAACTCTTCAAGTAAAGAAAAATTAATCGAAGTATCAAAGAAGGCAAAAACCTCCATCTTCGAAACTGTAGTAGCCTCATCAATGACTATTTTTGGGATTGGATTTGTTCAACGACGGTTGAACAAAGCTATAGACGAAAGGATCTAGGCGGAAAGGGTCTACTGGTGGCATTGTATAAGTTATCTCGATAGTATAATTCAGTGGCATTTCATCGAGCAGCACATCTGCAAGTTTTTTTTCAACCATTCTTACTTCATCTTTGATTATTGAGTAATTCTTTTTTGTACTGTGAAGAATTTAAGCCATCAGTTTCCCCTGCCTTTTTCCCAGAAAATACATTAAAGTAGGATAGAAGAGTCTCGAACAACCTAAAGTCAGCTTCTCTATCTAACGCATCGGAAATAACGGATGACAACGAAATGAAGATTTCGTGTCAAACTAATCGATGAAACGATTAGATGAAGCAATATGAATCGATGAATTAGTGATATCAAACGCCCAAATCCGTTGATCACGAAGATACCAGACTTTAACTATCTTCGACACGTTGATCGCGCACGATGCCGTGAGAGAAGATCTACAATTCTTTGAACATTGATCAAGCGCACTTGATTTCGTGAATTGGCTTCAACAATCGTTGATTCGAGCGCACTCGAATGCCGAAGGTGGAGATAGGAGATAACACTCAACTACCAATTTTAATGGTGGCACAAGAGCACACAAAAGAAATTTTATTCAAATTGACTAACTATTACAAGTGACACAAACCCGGTATTTATAGATGTTTACAACCACACACGCTACATATCATAGGTCGTACGCGACCTAACAAATGTCACGACCTAATATTACATTTCAGCCCGACCTAAAATACACAGTACGATCTAAGAATACAATCATTTACAACTATCTACTTTAGCTCCAAATCAAAAGGCAGTTTCCAACGGCAACGATTTAACCACCACGAGTTAAAAGCAATGGGTTATGGAGTGCGACTTAGCAGCTACGGTTTGGGATTGGAACGACCTAGGGTTAGGTCGGAGTAGGCGATGTGAATTTAGGTCGCGGGAATGATGTCGCGGGGAAGTTAGGTTGCGATGATGGGTTAGGTCGTTGGAGTTAGGTCGCGGTGGAGTTAGGTCGTGGTGATGGTTTAGGTCGCGGTGATGATGTCGCGGGGGAGTTAGGTCGTGGGGATGGGTTAGGTCGCGGTGGAGTTAGGTCGCGGTGATGGTTTAGGTCACGGTGATGATGTCGCGGGGGAGTTAGGTCGTGGGGATGGGTTAGGTCGTTGGAGTTAGGTCGCGGTGGAGTTAGGTCGTTGGAGTTAGGTCGCTCGTCTTTGTCTTCGCTATTGCGGATCGAGGTATGTGCTGCATCATCCTTCCTAGGCTGAGAAAAATTAGTCCTCGAATTTAAAAGTTCTTTCCCATTGGGTTGTTCATCTCCATAATAAGGTATAAGATGTTTAACATTAAACACGTCAGAAGTGTAAACATCCTCTGGCAGCTTCAACTTATAAGCATTTTCATTGATCCGTTTTATAATTTCTATTGGACCAATGTTTCGGGCTTTCAACTTGTTATAAGCACCCACTGGGAAACGATCCTTCGTTAACACAGCATACACCCAATCACCCTCATTGAACTTCACACTTCTTCTCTTTTTATCTGCAGCTCATTTATACTTCTCATTCGTCTTCTCCAAACGTTCCTGAACGATTCTATGACAATCTTTTAACTCATTAACGAAATCTGACGCCCGTTTAATCACTCCTTTCGGTTGTGGCACTACCGTTAAATCCAACGGCCCTTTTGGTAAGCTTGAATATACAACTTGAAATGGACGGTAACCAGTGCTTCGGTTAACAACATGATTATGAGCAAACTCTGCCTGGCACAACTTTAAGTCCCAACTCTTCAAATTGTCTTGCACAAGACATCGCAACAAGTTTCCCAACGATCTATTCACCACTTCAGTTTGCCCATCCGTCTGAGGATGATATGCGCTGCTAAAATTCAGCTTTGTCCCAACCATCTTCCACAGACTCAACCAAAAGTGACTCAGAAATCGAGTATCTTGGTCAGAAACAATAGATTCAGGTAACCCATGTAAACGATAGATTTCTTTAAAGAATAAATGTGCCACATGAACTGCATCCGTCATTTTATTACAAGCAATGAAATGTGCCATCTTCGAGAAACGGTCTACCACAACATATATATAATCATTTCCCCATTGAGTTCTAGGCAAACCCAAAACAAAATCCATGCTGATATCAACCCATGGTTTAGTAGGCACGGGTAATGGCATATACAATCCCGCATTCGTCGCTGTCCCTTTGAAAACTTGACAAATATGACATCTCTCCACAAATCTTTCAACTTCTTTTCTCATAGAAGGCCAAAAATATGATTGAGAAATCAATTGCAAAGTACGATCTCTGCCCACGTGACCCTCTTCATGCAATTCTTTGACAATCTTCAACCTCAAGCTACAATCCGGAATATACAATCGGTTTCCTCTGAACAAGAATCCATCTTTCATCACAAAATCATCAGAACTCCCTTCCTGCACTTGATCCAGCACTTTCGAAAAATAAGAATCTGAAATAAGCAACTCTGGCAACAAATCAAATCCCACTACTTCCACTCGCATAGTTGTCAGCAAATGATTTCTACGGCTCAATGCATCGGCAACTCGGTTAGTAACTCCTGATTTGTGCTTCACAACGAAAGTAAACTGTTGTAAATAAGCAACCCATGAAGCATGCCTTGCTAAAATTTTATCTTGCCCCTGCAAATGTTTAAAAGCTTCATGGTCAGTGTATAGCACAAATTCTTTATGAAATAGATAGTGTCTCCAATGCTTTATGGCTTGGACTATAGCATAGAATTCCAAGTCATAAGTATTGTATCTCGTTTTAGCTCCCGTCAGTTTCTCACTAAAATAGGCAATAGGATGACCCCTTTGACTCAACGTTCCCCCAATTCCAACTTTGGACGCATTAGTATTTAGCTCAAAGAGTAACTGAAAGTCTGGGTATCTAAGAATGGGCGTTGTGGTCAAGAGTGTCTTGATTCTCTGAAAAGCAATCAGCCTCTTCAGTCCAAACAAACTTCTTCCCTTTCATACATTCCGTAACTGGTGCCATCACGCTACTGAAGTGTGGAATGAATCTTCGGTAGAATGATGCTAAACCATGAAAACTCCTCACTTCCGTTATTGTCTTAGGCTGTGGCCAATTTCGAATAGCTTCAACCTTACTCTGATCAACTTGAATACCATCCTTCGACACAATATAGCCCAAAAATAGAATACTTGTAGTCATGAAGGAACACTTCTTCGTTGCAGCATAAAATTCCTCACATCGTAAAACCAACAACACTTCCCGCAAATGTTGTAGGTGTTCTTCAGTGCTTCCACTGTAGATCAAGATGTCATCAAAATATACCACTACGAACTTCCCGATAAATGGTCGAAAAATCTGGTTCATGACTCTCTTGAATGTACTTGGAGCATTTGACAAGCCAAACGGCATCACCAACCATTCGTACAGACCCTCCCGAGTTTTAAAAGCAGTCTTCCACTCATCACCCGGTCTAATACGAATCTGATGGTATCCACTTTTCAAGTCAATCTTCGAAAACACAACAGCACCGCTCAACTGATCCAACAGATCATCCAGTCTCGGCATAGGAAATCGATATCTTACTGTAATCTTATTCAATGCTCTTCTATCTGTGCACATTCTCCACGTTCCATCCTTCTTCTGTACCAACAAATCTGGCACTGCACAAGGACTCAAACTCTCCTGAACACGCCCTTGTTCCAGTAATTCCTCCACCTGTTTTCTCAACTCCTCGTGTTCTTTTGGACTCATCCAATAGTGCGGTCTATGAGGCAATGCAGCACCTGGAACCAAGTCAATCTGATGCTGTATGTCTCTAAGCGGTGGTAACTCCTTCGGCAACTCCTCTGGAAACACATCTTTGAATTCCTCCAAAACTGGCTTCACTTCCTCTGGAACTTCAGTAACTTCACTGCTTTCATGCCCAATCAACATAAAAACTTCAGGGCTCTCATCTACCTCTTCCACGAACTCCTTCAAGGACAACAAAGTCTTCAATTCCTCAATCTCCTCTAGCTTGTTCTCATCCTGCTGTCGCTTCTTAGGAACTAAAGTGATTTTCGTGCCCTCGAACAAGAAACTGTAGCTATTTGTTCGACCATTATGCTGTACCTCTCGATCGTACTGCCACGGCCTTCCCAACAGCAAATGGCAAACATCCATGTTAACCACGTCACACCAAATCTCATCTTTGTATTTCTTCCCAATAGAAAATGGAACATGAGCTCGCCTCTCTACTTTCACTTCTCCTCCTTTCCTCAACCAAGCAAGTTTATAAGGACTAGGATGTTTCTCTGTTTTCAACTTCAACTTCCTCACAGCTTCCATTGAAATGATATTATCACAACTCCCAGCGTCAATGACAAATTTACAGACCTTCCCCAAAATAGTGCACGTTGACTGAAAAATGTTACTCCTCAACCAACTCGACTCCTCTTCCTACTTCGGGGTTAAACAAGATCTCCGTAGCATCAGATTACATCCCTCGTCTCCCGACACCTCTTCTTCCTCCTCATCACGGTGTGAATTGAGATCTTCTTCTACATCCTCATCTTCCACTTCAACAATCATAGTTCTCTTCTTCGGTTTCGGACATTCGTTGCTCTTGTGACCCACTCCATGGCAATTATAGCATTTGAAATTGGTGTTGACTTTTGGTTTAGCCACTTCATGAACAACCGACTTACTCGATGCTTTAGGAACATTAGAACTACTACCCGCTCCTTTGTTCTGCCCCGTAAAACTTGGAAACACACCTCCCCCACGTCTACCTTGTTTCTCCCAAGCCAATGCCTTTTGATGTGCTTCTGCCACAGATCTAGGGTCGAACATGTTCACCATATCCTGGATCTGTGTTCTAAGTCCCCCAACAAACCTAGCAGTCAATTGTTCTTCTATCTCCATAATGTCATTTCGAGCAATCAACTGGTAGAACTCATCAGCATAATCAGTAACAGTCTTCGTCCCTTGCCTCAGGTTCTGTAATCTCTGATACATCAGTGATTGGTAATTGTAGGGCAAGAAAGTAGCCTCCATCAACTTCTTCATCTTCTCCCAAGCAACAATCTTTGACTTCCCCATCCGCTCTCTAGTAAGTTTGGTTTGCTGCCACCACGCCATAGCTCTTACCCTCAACCTAGTAGCAACCAACTTCACTTTACGATCTTTCGGAACCTCCTTGAAGTCAAAAATTTCCTCAACATAAGCTAGCCAATCAAGAAATTCCTCGGCCTGCATACCTCCCTTGAATTCCGGTATTTCAGTTTTCATCCCGGACTCCCATTTGTGATCATATTCCGAATGATTTCTTCCTTGACCCCGTCCTCGTCCATGAACACTACCACCATCAAACTCCTCTTCAAAATCTGATGCATATCGATGTCGATCCTGACCACCAACATCTCTACGATCTACATTCCTCCGATCACGATCATTCACATTTCTATCACGATTTCGATCATCAACATTTCTATCATAATCTCGATCCACACTTCTATGATCACTATCAACACTTCTCTCTCTATTTGAATGTGCTGAAACTCTACTTCCCCCATGGTTAGATTCAGGTGAAACTCTTCTCTGATTTTGATTCATCTCCAACATCATTCTCTCTAATCGACCAATCCCTTCATTAAGATTCTCATTAAAGTTTTCGTTAATTCTTTGCTCCATCTCATCGGCCTCTTCTCTCCCATACAAAGCATCAATGTTGCGATAACGGTTAGCTCTTCTCGGAGGCATGATCACTCGTCAACAAATTCCAACAAAAACCTCACTTCGATATAAAAATCTTCAAATCAAAACTACCCACTTGTTGAAATCTTCAAAAAATCACCAATCGAACAAATCTCCTCAAAATCTTGAGAACCCAATTCTCCAAATGATGTAAATCTCGCACAAACTCCAAATTTCTACTCAAACTCCTTGCGATCTTGCTCTGATACCAAATGATGCAGCGGAAATAACGGATGACAACGAATGAAGATTTCGTGTTAAACTAATCGATGAAACGATTAGATGAAGCAATATGAATCGATGAATTAGTGATACCAAACGCCCAAATCCGTTGATCACGAAGATACCAGACTTTAGCTATCTTTGACACGTTGATCGCGCACGATGCCGTGAGAGAAGATCTACAATTCTTCGAATGTTGATCAAGCGCACTTGATTCCGTGAATTGGCTTCAACAATCGTTGATTCGAGCGCACTCGAATGCCGAAGGTGGAGATAGGAGATAACACTCAACTACCAATTTTAATGGTGGCACAAAAGCACACAAAAGAAATTTTATTCAAATTGACTAACTATTACAAGTGACACAAACCCGGTATTTATAGATGTTTACAACCACACACGCTACATATCATAGGTCGTACGCG
Source organism: Allium fistulosum (assembly GCA_030737815.1). Taxonomy (NCBI): domain Eukaryota; kingdom Viridiplantae; phylum Streptophyta; class Magnoliopsida; order Asparagales; family Amaryllidaceae; genus Allium; species Allium fistulosum. Next base: position 518,401,718 of record CM060901.1, on the reverse strand, counting down.
ACCTAACAAATGTCACGACCTAATATTACATTTCAGCCTGACCTAAAATACACAGTACGATCTAAGAATACAATCATTTACGACCTATCTACTTTAGCTCCAAATCAAAAGGCAGTTTCCAACGGCAACGATTTAACCACCACGAGTTAAAAGCAACGGGTTATGGAGTGCGACTTAGCAGCTACGGTTTGGGATTGGAACGACCTAGGGTTAGGTCGGAGTAGGCGATGTGAATTTAGGTCGCGGGAATGATGTCGCGGGGAAGTTAGGTCGTGGTGATGGGTTAGCTCGTTGGAGTTAGGTCGCGGTGGAGTTAGGTCGCGGTGATGGTTTAGGTCGCGGTGATGATGTCGCGGGGGAGTTAGGTCGCGGGGATGGGTTAGGTCGTTGGAGTTAGGTCGCGGTGATGGTTTAGGTCGCGGTGATGATGTCGCGGGGGAGTTAGGTCGCGGGGATGGGTTAGGTCGTTGGAGTTAGGTCGCAGTGATGGTTTAGGTCGCGGTGATGATGTCGCGGGGGAGTTAGGTCGCGGGGATGGGTTAGGTCGTTGGAGTTAGGTCGCGGTGATGGTTTAGGTCGCAGTGATGATGTCGCGGGGGAGTTAGGTCGCGGGGATGGGTTAGGTCGTTGTAGTTAGGTCGCGGTGGAGTTAGGTCGTTGGAGTTAGGTCGCTCGTCTTCGTCTTCGCTATTGCGGATCGAGGTATGTGCTGCATCACTATCTCTCCACATACCATCAGACATTGTTCCTGATCCAGGCGACATCTCCACTGCAAACCACTCGACAGTAGATCCAAGCGGTTCAGACATTGTTCCAAATCTCGTCACCAAAACTTCTCATCACCGCAACTCTAGATCAAAGGCATCGAGTTTAGACTTTGTCTCATCATTTCATCGTCGTGGCATCTTCTCATATTTTTGGGCCAGGAAATCAAAGATCATGAAGAAGAGAAGTGAAGAGGAAAGAGGTGGTTGTAAAGAGTGGTTACTAATTTAGGGTCTGGTATAAACGGTTTGGGAGGGAAATGAAAATTTCAAGGCAAATATAGTCTTTAGTATAAAATGAATGGTTAGGGAGGAAAACCAAATTTTTGGGTATGAATTCTGAATTACATGACCCCTACTAAAAGTAGCTAGGATACTTGATTTCTACTTTATTTTTATTTTACATAAAACTCATATTGGCAACTAGAGTTAAAGTAAATATGATTAATTATTAAATATTAGTATTAATTATCTTTCTTTGGACGTTAATGTTATTTAGCAATTATTAACTAACAAATATGAATTATTAAATAATAATAATATTTATATATAAATTAAAAATTAAAAATTAAAAGTAGTTAAAAAATAAAAATTAATATTTTGTTATTATTTATTAATCACTAATTATTACCTTTCTAAATATTAAATATAAAATATAATTATTAATTATAATTATTAAATAATATAAATAATAAATGCATATGAAAGTATACTTTGCATCATAGATATTTTTTAATTTATTTCGGAAAATTTCAATTTTTTTTAAATATTAAGCATTAAATAAAATTATTAATTATAATTACAAATTATTAAATATTAAATGTTACTCCTTAATTACTAATATTGCTTATTAATTATGAATTATTAACTATTTGTCTTAATTATTGATTATTACTAATTATTAATTTTTTAATAGTCATTATTGATTAATAATTATTTAAAATTAATTATTAAATACTAAACATCACTTCATAGTTATTAAATTTGATTATTAATTATTAAATATTAGTCTTTATTATTTTATAATTATTTATAATTGATTATTTAATAGTAATTATTAATTAACAATTATTAAAAATTAATTACTAAATATTGAATATTACTTCTTAATTAATTAGTATTAGTTTTTAATTAAATATTAAATGTTAAACATTTATTTTTAAATATTAATTATTAAAATTTAATTATTAATTATTTAATAGTAATTATTTAATACTAATTATTAATAATTAATTATTAAATGTAATTAATAATATTAACTATAATTTACTAATTATTAATAATTAATAATAATAAATTATTAAATTTAAAAAATAATTATTGATAATTAGTAACCAGGAAACTAGTTGTTAAAAATACGTTTTTTATTTTTTCTTTAGCGAATTTTTATTTTTCCTTTAACGAATTTTTTGGTTGGGTAATTGAACCTAGTACGAGTTCGATGATTTGTGCGCGAAATGTTTTAAAGGAGGCAACAATCAATTGCTTCGGTTCTGTTAACAACCAAAGCAAATAATACTATTTGTTGCGGTTGTGTTAACAACCAAAACAAATGATACTATTTGCTTCGGTTGCTAACACAATAGAAGCAAATAATTTTATTTGCTTCGGTTGTAACAAACAACCGAAGCAAATTCTAATGCTTTGCATGTACTAATTACTTAGGTTGTTAAGGGAGAACCGAAGCAAATGGTATTATTGCTTATTTCTTAATACAACCAAATCAAATGAGGCAATGCGACAGACATATTTTGTACTAGTGTCAACCTCAAGATACTTGTTTAAGATCGTATCTTAAAGAAATCTGTAATCTTTGTTATCGCTTCTACTAAATTTGAGGCCCTTTACTATGGTATGCAAATAGTATTCTCAACATCATTATTTTGATGTTCTATCTCAACGTTAATATGCGAAAACTCATAATCATATTATATAACACCCCGTGAACTTAATGATAATTAATAAAAAAATTAATTAATAATTAGTAATGCCGAAAATAGAAGTTTTTCAAACATCGAAATTTGGCTATGAAACTTGCACCATTGCGTTTGTGGCAATTTTTTGATCAATTTTCATATATATAGTTTTACGATTGGACTTCAAACGAAGAAGTTATTAACTTTTGAATATTTCGGATTGAAAATAATTGTATATGTAATTAAGAAAAGAAATGTAATTAGTTAACGTTAAATCATGTTTAAAGGTTGCTTACATTTAAGTTTATTCAATGCTAGATCAAATCGTTTATATATATATATAATAACAGATAAATAGAAATAAATAAACGCTTAACATAATTTGACAACCGGTCGACACTTAACTTAGACCGGTCAACCACTAGTGATCGATCAATGGGGGAATAGCGGTCGACCGCTATTTTCCTGGCGGTTGTGAAATTAACCTAGGCCAAATGCCACAGATTTAATATAATATAATCTAACGGCCGACATGTATTTAAACCCCTATAAATACAAGCCTAACCCCTCACTTTTCTTCTCTTATTTTCTAAAGCACGGCGAAACTCTGCCATTTCCTCTTCTCCACAAATTCTTAAATCTAAATAAAACTATAATCTATATACATATATACAAGTGGATAATAACAGACAATAATAGAGAAGGAAAATAGGACCGAATCGAATCGCCAAAGGCAAGGTAAAGTTATAAATCCAAATCTAAATTAAGCTCAAATCTCTTCCCAGATCTAAATTTCTAACGAATATGTATATTATTTCGGTAAATATTTCGATAGGAAGGAAAGGGAGTCAAACAAGAATTACATGGTTTAGATCTAGAGATTTGGAAGCTTAAAAGTAAGTGAAAAATTATATATTTTTATATAATATTGGATTTATATCATTGTAAATTTGTTCCTCTATGCCTGAAAGTAATTTTTGAGTTGTTGGCTTAGATATATACATCTAATGATAAACCATGCCGACATATTCTGTGAATGATTAACATTGTTTTAATATTGTATATATTTGAATCTAGAAAGTAAGGGTAAAAGTAGTCCCTAAATTAATAAGATTGTGTAGTGATTCCAGGTTCGTTGGTTAAACAATATATGTAAGTAAATGTGAATTGGAAGTTATTATAAATTGGATTAGGATTTAAGTTGTATTTTAATTCATTGAAATGAAGTGTGTTGCAATGCAAATTTCTATAAATTATCCAATTTTATAAACATGAACAATTGCCGAACACTTGAAATAACAAGGAATATGCCTAAAAGAAAGAGTTGTCCATATTTTGTACTATCTATTTCAATAATAACCAAAAAGATAATTCCTCATAGTTTCAAACTTAACACAAGTGGTCTTTTAGGTAAGTTATGGAAATTTACAGTGTTAGCATTTCCTTTTGGAGGGTAATTCCAACGCATTAAAATACAGAAATCCATAAACATAAACGAAGTATTGTAAGTACAGATAATAACAACAATTCAATTATAAAATCTAATATGCGGTAAATTAGGAAATAAACAATAGGAGATGAAGTATATGTAAAATAACTAAATGAGCAAGTAAAAAGATTGTGGTAATCAAACGAAGATAGTAATGGTTAAAAAGGGAACAATATAACATACTTAATTGTACCAAGTAGGAATAAAGTAGAAAGAGGTAATTAATCTATTTAATTATTAGAAGTAAGCGGTAAATGATATTAAATGACATAAATGAAACGAGGAGTAAATTGTGTAAAAATAACTGAGAGCAACAATTGAATATAAGAGGTGTAGTAACTAAATAAGTTCATATAGCCTCAAATATGCCTTTATGACGGGTGTGAATTATTGAATCTGGACAATAGCTTAGATTAATTAGAAATGACATTGTCATTAGTATGAGTTAGGATGTGAAGTCAGTAATGTTACATAACAGAAGTTTGCCTACCAAAAAGGGCTATTAGCGGTTGTGTATACATTGTACTAGTGTGAGAATCACTAACTGTAGGACTCGTGGAATCATACGTTCACGTATAGGTGAAGGGAATATACCAAAGTAGGGTGGTTCGCTCAGGTCAAAGTGTCAAAAGGAAAGTGGAGACTGCTTCAACCTTTTAAGGGGTACGTTTTAAGTAACCAAATGGGAATTTCCTTGATTGCGTTAGGAAATCTAAATGGGACGATGAGCGTAGACCTTGCGCTATGATAGTGAGCTTAGAACCATATATATAAGGAGCAGGAGTTGTTTACATAGTCAAAGCCATTATCGGTCCTTAGCGGTCAATGGAAAGCCAAGGGTTATGCCTAAACGGACTACATCTCTGTAACACCCCGTAATTTGACGTTAGTTATTTAATCAGCTAGTTAATTAATTCAGTTCCAAAAATATAATTTGTGCAAACAATGGAACTGGACCACGAAACTTGCACCATTGCGTTCGTGGCAAAATTATGAGCAACTTATGTATTTTGAGTTTTGCGATCGGAGTCCAAACGAAGAAGTTACGGACAAAAAACAAATTCGGAACGAAAATAATTCGAATAAGAAAATTAACGTTTATATGTTAATTATTTAGAGCCTATAGGTCGACCTGCATATAGGAGCGGTCGACCCCTAAGAAAGGGGTAGTCGACCGCTTCATTTGTGGCAGATAGGGTTAGCCTAGACCCAATGGTACGGATTTAATATATTTTGATCCAACAGTTCAGGATGATTCTAGCGCCCATAAATTCAAGCCAACCCTCCCTTCTCTTCTCATATTTTTCTAGAGGCAATAACGAAGCTCTTCCATTTATAATTTTCCACTTTCTTTCTAAATTAAAAAAACTATATATATATATATATATATATATTTTCTTACGAATTGGAGGAGAATAGAAATCTAATAAAAGGAGAAGAGAAGTGAATCAACCATTGGTGTATTTGAGGTAATTTACATTTGTATCTATTTTCTCTTCCAATCCAAAATCTCTTCTCAGATATGTAATTCTAATGTATGTATATACCCTTTTTTATACATATTTCTTAGATTAAGAAGGATTTGGAGATGAATTTAAGGTTCTATTTCAGATCTGGAGATTTGGATCGTTTTTAAAAGGTGAGTGGGAAATTTTATAGATTGTTATAATATGAAAATTATCCCATTGGTGTTTTATTAAATTATTATGCCTAACTGGATAATTGTATATGAGTTGTAGGCAACAAATTGAATGTAATCTGAATATAATAAATATCCCCTACATATTCTTGTTTATGAATTGATTTAGAATTGTTTTACAACTTGATCTGGATATCAATCCCAAAAGTATGAACTTAGAATATTGATTTGAATGAAATTTATTCCAGATATGAAAATAAGTTGTATAATGATGTTATGAATTTGGATTATTACCCTAATCATGTTGGAATGTAAACATTTCTATGTTTGGATTATTGGAATTTAGATCTGTTTAATATTTATTAATTAGTTTGATTTCTTTTCCTTTTATAAAAATAAAGCATTTGATCTAACAAGAAATAGATGCAAATAAAAAAAGAAAGAGATATGTAAAGTATGAATTTATTGTAGTCTATACTGTCTATTTCAGTAATAGAAAGAAATGATTATTCCTTGTAATTTCAAATGACGTAATCTTTAATATTTTAAAGTTAAAATTTTGTTTCGGACTAATTTATGGAGATTATAACGGATAATCTTTTTAGATATGATTCAAACAACTGAACATGGAAAAAATATTTTACTGAAGATACATAACTAGAATATATTTGGTAAAAGTAGGTATTTGTATATAATTTACTGCGCTTATAATAATTAAAATAAAACTTAGCTAATAACGACACTTACACGTAATATTCGCATTTAGGATAACTAATTAATGAGAAAGGAATCTAAAAGGTTGTAACACTAATAAATGGAAAATAAATGGTAATAAATATGAGAGTTGCAATAATTCGATAGGGTAAATGGATTAACGGGTCTGTCAAATATAAAGTTGAATTAATAACTATGGAATAGTAAAAAAGGTTACTAGTTTGAAATTTGTAATCATATATAAATGTCTTAGGAAATATCCATTAGGATTTTATGGACAAATTGACATTTATGAGCATTGAAAGAGGATTTATGGGTAGATAAGTATTCAAGGTAAATGTTATTGCCTTAAATAAAAAGGGAATTAGTAAGCTAAGTCCAATGTCTACCTAAGATAAAATAAGTAAAGACTTAGAATGGTTAATTGGATTTAGCAAGTTAATGATGCGAGGTCAGTAGAGTGACTCAACGGAAGACTGCCCTTCACCTTGAGGCTACTAACAGTTGGGTGCACTTACTACTGATGTGAGATATCACTAATCCTAGAATCCATGACGACCTGAAAGATTGGGCTTGCTTTCTTAATTGAAAAGTATTAAATAGTCCAAATTTGGAATTAGGAGTGGTGAGGGATATCTCAATTGAGGTTCGCTTCTGGTTTGAGATATTAAGTGGCTATAGGATGCGCCTCTCTCCTAAAAGGAAGTATTAAGTAACCTAGTTAGATTCTAAATAAATAACGATGTCTCTAAAAGGGTTTGCTTAAGTGTTGAGGTATTAAGTGGCTATTTTAGGGTCTGCCTCCCTACCTAAAGAAGTAACCTGATGAGATTCTATATTTATAATTAAGAGTGATAGTGGATATCTCAAGAAGGGTTCGCTTCGGGTTTGAGGTATTAAGTGACTGATCTAAGGGTTCGCCTCTCTCCTAAAAAGAAGTATTAAGTAAGCTAGTGAGATTCTAAGCGATGTCAGCTATATAGTACCAGTAAAAAGTCCGCCTTGGGGTTAGGTATTAGATGACAAAGGCCTACTTATAAATAAGTGTTAAATGGTCAAGGATCTACCTAGTCCTTATTAATGAGGTATTAAGTGGCTTGAATACAGTCTTTCACATTGCTAAGGCCGTAATAGCGATAATACCAGTGAGGAGTCCGCCTGAGGATAGGTATTAAGTGATGTAGGACGTGCCTAGAATATAGGTATTAAATGGCTAGAAGTCCGGCTAGTCCTTTTAAAGTATTAAGTGGGTTGGGTACCATCTCTTACATGGCTATGATTTTATTGGCGATGGACGCGGTAATAGTTGGACATTAAATGTCGAAAGCCTTAAATAGTGATTAGAGGTCTTTGAAACTAGGATCCACCGACCATTGACAATATTGTTAGAAAACCACCTTTGGAATAGGTGTTAAATGACTAGGTCTTCCTTGATTGAGGTCTTAAATGGCAGAGTCTGCCTATTTCTCTTTTAAAATTATTTTGTGGTGATTATAGAAGCCCGCTTCATATTTAGAAGTATTAAGTGGCAAATGGGTTTGGAAGTATTGGGTGGTTGATAAGGTTTCGTCAGTATTTTATATCTTAGGAAATGGTAGGTAAGTAATCATGTGTGCAATGGAAGGTTAGTTAGAATTGCTAACCTTAATAGACATAACTATTAAATAGAAACCAATTGGTATAAATTTATGTTATGGACAATTTATAGATTTTTCAGTCATCAGAACGTTGTTCCGACTCCTCCTCATTACAACCCATATGATAGATTTAGAGGAACAGATCATTGGAGCTGTATGTGCTTTGTTGTTGGAGAAGTCTTCTTTTCTCTCATGCTCGATGTTGATGTGACAATCTGCTATCCAAGGAATACCATTAATTCCAAGGTAGTAGTCATAATCTGTATTTTTATCCTATTATTATTTCAGCCGCGAGTTTAGATTTCTATCAATCTGTAGTAATGCTTATGCTTATTTACAGGTATACCAAATCCAATGACCTATGCTTTGATGGATTTGGATTTCGATTTTGTCAAAATTTAGGCCCATTGGGTTGCTAAAACCTTCTACTAGTGTAGATCACGTTTAGTAAATGCACCACCTCCCAACTGTTTGTTAATTTTGCTATTGTTCGGAGGCAAGGTTGGATAAACTTTCAATGGAAGTCTTTCAAAAACGAGATAGAATATGGCTAAATAGTTAGAATGTCGTTATTAGGCACTACGAGAGTACCCTAGTATGCACGATGATGAGGATGTAATGCTGCGTTGATGATGCATCCTGATGAGGTGCTGAGTTATGGATGCTAGATGGGAAAGTATATTGGTACAAAGGGGGACTGTGGAACTTACACACACATGCGTATGTAGGCCATATTGTATAGTTCATAAAGTCAAGATGACTAAGTAAAACAATAGACATAACATGTAATAGAAGGTAATCAGTATAAACTAGTGTTGTGTATAAAGCGTGTAATTTACCACTCATCAGAACATTGTTTTGACCCCTTCCTCATTACAATCCATATGATAGCTTTAGTGGGATAGGTACTGGTACAACATGGGAACAATGGAAGGATAGATTTCCTTATTCTTGCTTGGCACTAATAAGGGCACTAGAGATCAAAGGCATCAATGTTGATCAGCAATCACATGTTTCATTATACTTTACTATTCCACCGTGAGATTTATCGATAGTGCTTTGATATACTTCTATTTATTTACAAGATACCAATACCAATGATTCATAATTTGGTGGACTGGAGTTTTCGATTTAACGAAAATTCGGACCCATTGAGGTATGAGTTGTTTCATTTGGCATTAGAGCTTAGGTTAGTCGATCTTAAGAATAAGGATAAGTTGAGCGAACATTTTTTATTTTTGCCTATAATTATATATATATATTATATTATACGCCAAACTCTACTAATTTCAACTGTAGAAGTAGTTGCAACCATATTTTGAAAAGATGGATAATGCGACTATATGTAGGAACAATAGATGAGGTTGAAGATATATCCCTATCCCGATTACTCCATGGGAAGTTGGTCGTATTGGAAAGCGTTGACTTAAGAAAAGCATGAATATAGCATATGGAAAAGGCGATGAAGCTGGGTAGTACTTAACTCCCTTATAAAGCACATATTGCCCTATGGTTGTAGATCCCTGTAGGATTGCTGATCGATGAAGTACCTTAGATCCAGATAAGGCAAAATTAAGAATCTATATGTTGTAGATATCCGAAAATAAGAATTTAAGAAGTTCCTAAAAGAAGGTGTGTAGAAATCAATATAAGATGATAGCCGAATTTTAGTATTCTGAAAGAAGATAAGTCAAAAGTAAGTGGAAAAGAAGGAAAATCCAAAAGAATGGACAAATAAAAATCCACTCTGAGTCCGACCCCATACAAAAGAATTTAATATAAAAGTTGGAAGGAAAAAAAAGAGAGGGGGTTTGAGAAAAGTACACAAATAAAATGTTTGAAATGATTCTCAAAGGATTTGTTTGAAGGTAGAAAAACTTATTTTTGAAAAATAAGTAAATATTAAACTTTCGAAAACAATAAAATATCTATATTTTATTCAAATAAAAACTTCTGGTAGAAATTAAAATTAGTTAAAATGAAAATTGCAATAAATGGTTTTTTATAAAAAGTTATTTCTTTGAAAAAATAGTAGAGCGTATATAGCTCGTTGATTTTTCTGAAATGAAAATTTTAATAGTTGTAAAATTCTTTTTAGGGGTGGACAGTAGGAGGTGGACAGTAGGAGGTGGTACAAGTATAAAATGAGGTAAAATTGAAAGAGAAAGCAGATTAAAACCCGCAACTAAGCAGTAGGCCGATGCACTGTTATGGGTAGATAGGAATTTTTTAGAATAGTCAGAACAAAGATGAAGAAGGCGGAAGTGGAATTAAACAACGTCAATATAATAAATAGTTTATATTTGACCCAGCTTGAAAAGGGTCTAGATTTAATTTGGCCCAAATTAGCCAGAAGCAATCGACCCTCGGGAATGACCGGTCGACCGTTTGCGGTCGGCCGCTCCAAGGAATAGCGGTCGACTAGTCACGGGTTTTCGGGAATGACCCGAACCTCGAATGTGACATTTAGTCGCATCCAGTGTTTGACCACCACTTCATTCGATCCCCTTACTCTTCTAACGCATGACAGCGAAACACCCCTCCTCCTCAAAGTTACCGACCCACCTCAAACCCCTCCCCGCGCCGATGTCCACCAGCCAGCAGCACTCCAGGCGACCACGTAATAGCACTCATGACCGATGCTCCACCCCATTATCCCCAGATCCAGATCTAAATTTTTTCTATCAACCCAAATTAGGGCCACTCCGCACAACAACATCTCCTCTTGCCACTCAGATTTAACCCCATAAGAGATTGTATGGCTCCAAAGCGATAAAGCAAGAGTGAAGAGCTATGAAGTATCAGCTGTTAGAACTAGAGCAGTTGGCAGCGGAAGTTATGGGTGAATTTAATTTCTTTTACCCTATTGGATCTTTATTGGGCCTATAAAATCTAATTTATTTAGAACATTTCTAAATTTTATTTAAATTTATAAAATGATATTGTGTTATTCAATTTTATGTTAAATTAAATATATATGTATATCACATACACATATATAAGCGTGTGCATGTGTAATATCTTAATCTGTACAAGGTATAACATGCCCGTATATAGAAGCTGAGATTTACATCGTAATAGACACGTTAGCTCATCCAATATATAAATGTATTGTCCAAATGTATGTATATATATACTTTCGCTTCAATAATAAAATATTTCAATATATATATATATATTTATAATTATTTATAATTTTGTATAAACATATAAATATTTATATATGAATATAAATATATAAGACGAGCATTCAACTACACCCCAAACAGTGCAGCACCCTTATAACCCCCTGATATCTACCTCATGTTTCTATTTCTCTCTTCCCAGTAACTCTCTTGTTAGTACCATAGGCATTAGTTTTGATGACAACAACCATATATCATCATATAAAATATTGATACTAATGTTTTTATCAAGTTATATATAGTATATAGTGTTGGATATTAGACAGGTGTTGATTAAGAAGACTGTATAGTATTAAAGGTAGATTCAAAAGGCTAATATATAGATTCAAGAGTTAGAGATTGAAGGCTCATGAGTATTGAAGATTTAAGATATCCAGATAAGTTATAGAGTCATAGATTATTGTTAAAACCCTGATAGCACTTCTTTGATCAATCTCTTCATTTTTCAAAAAGATTTTAAAATCTATTCTCTAATTTTAAATAGTTTTCAAATATTCTGAACTTTAAAAATGATTTTAAAGAATCCCCGTTTTCAAAATGATCTTTCAAAATAACCTTAAGATGTTTTCTAAATTTTGATTTTATTTACATGATTATTATATTTTGAGTAATTAAGTTTTTAAGCATTTTATATTTTAAATATACTTTTAAACCTATTATACTTTGTTATAATTTTAGTTTTATGCTTTCTAAATATTTATAGGTATATTATAACATATATTATAACTTTGTTTTAAATATATATTCACTCATACTATATATATATATATTATTTCCAAAAGAAATTAACATTTTAATCCTTTATATATTTAAAAATATTTCAAATAATTTAATAAAGTTTTCTTAAGTTTTGATATGATTAAAATGTGTATAAACTATGTTTAGATGATTATACAAAGTTTGAAAATATTCTAGAAATCTTAGTATTTTCAAAACAATTTTTATTAAGTAAGTGTTCAAAATATAAAGGGATATGTTGACATACCCTAATACTATATGTCAACATATAGACTGATATTTTCAAAATTCAAATTTGAATAGAAGTGTCTTTTCATCATATCTCTTCACCAATGGAAATGACCATTGTTTCTCTATAAATAGGAGGATTTTCCAATGAATTTTTTTAATTACTTTCTCATATTTTCTTTCCTCTTTTACTCTCTTGATTTCTAAAAGAAAATCTACTTAAAATATTCTCAAATTCAATCAGAATCAAAATCAAACTCTATTGATTGGATTCTCTATCAATTACTCTCTAATCTCTCTCATCTCTATCACTCAAAACAAGATCAAAGTGCTATTTAAGAGGTTATAGGTTTAGTTGTACTTAAGATCAAGAAACCGAGTCTCTAAATTCTATCAAATCATACTCTTTTACTCTTGGGTGTTCTTGGTGTCCCTGAAATCAAAGTGGGTGTGCTAATATCCCGTTTGATTAAGTGGGTGTGCTTGGTGTCCTATTTGAGTCCAAGTAGGTGTACTGGTGCCCCGTTCGAGTCCAGTTAGGTGTACTCAGAGCTCAGAAAATCTAGAGGATGTGTCTCTTTGCCTTGAAATCGAGATTGTATTGACTTTTATATTTGAAAGAAATCTGTACCAGAAATTATACGGGACTGGATGTAGGGTGTAACGACCTAGAATTTGATCGCTATTTAAATAAATATTTAATTATATTTTAAACAATTAATAAATGGGTTTTTATTAACAAATAAAACTATTTTAAATAATAAATAATGATGATAAAATCATTTTCAAATTTTTTTTACCAATATATACAGTTCAAAGAGAAATAGAAAATGTGACCGGAAATTATTTTCTGAAAAATCGATTTTTCATTTGTTAAAAGCTATTCCAAAGGTTATAACACTATATCAAACACACATGCACATATTACAAACTAAGTTAACATGGTGTGTACACGTATAAATATGCATGTGCATGTTTCTCTTTAAATATATAAACACATAAGATAAAATAAGATTTATTTAATATATATATATATACATAACATATAAAAATACACATTTTCAACACAAAGGACAAGAGCATGGTATGAATAGTGAAAGGGAGGGGGAGGTGTACTAGGGTGGACAGTTGTAAGGAAGGGGTATGGTGATGTATTCATGTATATATTTTAATATAAGCACTTACATATATTTTTAATTAATATCCCAAGCATATAAATACCCCTTTATCTTCATATTCTCATTTTTACAACCTCCTTCTTCATTTCAAATTCCTAAGAGCTTAAGTAAACTTAGCCATGGCTTCCTCTTTATAATTTCTAAAGTGAGAAAAACAACTTATTTTTGCCAAAATCCCTCCTTTAATTCACAAAACCACTTCTACATCTCCCACAACACTTTCTCGTCCAAGCTACAACACTTCATCTACCCAAGAACATAAGGGCTAAGCCCAAATCATCCCAAGGCAAGCCCAATTAGCTTAGGTAGAGCCAAATTCAAGTGGTCAAGGGTCCAAAAGTTTCAAATTTGCAATATTCTTAAGTGTTTTCAAGTTTTGGCAAAAGTTCGCTTTGATTTAGAAAAAATTTTGGTGAGTAAAACTAATAGTTTTGGAAAAGAAACAACTTGTTTTAATAATCTATATGTTGTGAAAATATGGTGTTTGTTGTGTTGAATTATCATGTTGTTTGGACGATATATGATTGCAAGTTGGTTGTTCGTAATAGATTGGTGATTTGGATAATATGTTGATATGTATATGGATATGGATATGCAATATTGGTTATGATATGATGGTAGTGTGGTTATGAAACCAAAACCAAGTGTGTGTGATGAATTGTTGTGAAGTTATCTCCTTAAGAAATCGCAAAGACTTGGGATCCGATTTGAAAACGAAAATTTATTTTCTAGATTTGAATTTTGAAAAAGTTTTCCAAGTTTTCACCTTTTTTAAAGATTTCAAAACTTTTCCATTTGTGTTTTCAAAGATGTAGTAGCTAGAGTTAAGGTGAAGTTTTCACGTGGAAATCAATTCTAGCGAACCGCGCTCATAGAGATAGTCGCTATGGATGCAATTCAGAAAATTTTACAATTTTAAGTTTTAAGTGTTTTCTTTTGGATTATTTTTGAAAACTCATTCAAATAAATTAAGTAAGTCAAAAGTTTAAATTTTTAATAATTTAATTGTTTAATTTATTAATTAGGGTAATTATTATTTAATTAATCAATTAAGCAATTAGGTTAAGTAATTAGAGTTTAAGAAATTATGAACTAAATAAATTATATTAAATTAAGTAAGTTTTAAATAATGATTAATTAAGATAAAAAAATTAATTTTTATTTAATCAAGTTTATTTATTTTAATTAATTACTTAATTATAGTTAATTACTTATTTAATCATTATTTAATTAAAGGTTAATTATCCACTTAATTAGGGTTTAATTTCTTAAATAAAGGTTATTTAATTAAGGTTTAATTGAGTTTTTAAACTTACGATTTAATCAAGGATTATTTATTTTAAAGTTTCTTTTTTTAAAACTCCATTAGTTATTTATTTTTGACAAGTTTTCTTGTTAAGTGAATTGTTTTAAAACCAAGGATCTCTTGTTCATGCTATTAAGTAGCCAAATAAATTAAAGTAGTTGTAATAAAACGATGATGCATTTTATTGAAAGTAAGTCGACTTGTACGTATCACAAATACCGCACTTTGGGAACATGATGAATAGAACGGGGTTAATTTCGATAAGCCGGTCATGATAATCTAAGCATATGAAACATATGTTCATATGTAAATCTTTACACCCTTATAGTGGCTCCACTATAAACAACTTGACCCTTGAAAATTATCGAGCGTTGGTTTGGAGAGATTGGGATTGGATATTAATCTAAAAATCACTTCGAACTAACGTAAACGTTCTAATTGAAAATAGTAAAGCCAAGGTCCAAGATGAAGACTTTGAAGTGCCTTCGGTTCATTCATCTCCTGAACGACTTGTATGGATGAGTGCTGACATTGTGTCAACATATGAAAGGCAATGTTAGCATTCCAAGTGGCAATGCTATAGAAAAGTTAAAGATGTAGCCTCGGGCCTCATCAACTGGGAATGACTAAAACATGAGAGATGCAGCAAGGCTAAGTGGGTTGCTCCCATTAGGGTAAGGTCATCCCTATCTAGAGTCCATACTATTAATTAATGTATGCTTCGGTATGGTTGCTGATCCCAACCGAGGGGTGATCTTATTCGGTACTATCCAGCAAGGGGTACGTCGGTCTTGTGTTGGCAGGGGATCCAGGCAAGGTCGGTGTTATTTTATCTAGAGATGCACCGTGATGGGCGGTACCCCAGTATCCCAGTCATTGTATGGAATCCATTCTCCAGTAAGTGCCGTACATTTTTATTTGTGCCTAAATATGTTGAAATGTGAGATGCAAGCATTTCAGCTATGTTCTATTTACTTGAAACCCTAGACATTATCATAATACCACCTGATTTCTATATAAAGTGTTTTGGTTACCGTAAGGTAAAAACCCATCTATGTTTATGTGCGGCGTGGTCTTACGAGATACCTTTGATTTTCAAAGTGTTTATAAAAGTAAAAAATAAAGTTTTCTTGAGTTTACTCACACTAGACCCATGTCTGACCCGGAGTTTCATTTTTTTCCTAAAACTC
This sequence comes from Allium fistulosum, assembly GCA_030737815.1. NCBI lineage: Eukaryota > Viridiplantae > Streptophyta > Magnoliopsida > Asparagales > Amaryllidaceae > Allium > Allium fistulosum. The sequence goes on along the minus strand of CM060901.1, from coordinate 518,385,734 downwards.
TTGGTACTCAAATTTGTATGAGTAGCCAAGTGATACATGTTTCTTACGGAAGCATTTCGAAGGAGCTGGAGCAGGTGGCTTCACCGTTAGCTAGTTATTATCTTATTCTGCTGTGTTTATGTATGATCTATGTATTTTGTGATGGACATGTAGTTATAACAGTCCAATTGAAGTTGTAATGTAATGACTCTGATGTATTATTTATATGGAAAGGACTATGTAATATCTTATGTTATCTATTATATGTTGTTCTGATTCGTGGTGAGATTTTGTGATTGTGTAGTTTCTACTTATCTTTCTTTTTTATTCTACCCTTAATGGCTCGTGTTTTGGTGCAAGAAAGGCGGTTGTCACATAAGTTAACTTCGAACTAGTATAAAAATTCCTAGTGTGATCTCCTCAACTCTTTACTTTTTACTTTTACTACATTTATATCTGTTTGTGTTTGCATATGTGATTATCGATTCTGCATTGTCTAATTATAATCTTAATTTTTTTTAAATATTCACAAAAATCAGTAAACACTGTTCACCTCCCTCCAGTGTTAAATTAGCCTTAAGATCCATCTTCCATAAACTAACATGCGGTATTAGAGCGTTGGTTTTCAAAGTATTCTTAATTTTGATTTTTGAAAAGTTTTAATGGCTAACAACATAGTTAGTAATACTGTTAGTAGTACTGTTAATTCACTTGTTAGTAACTCCTTTGTTGAAGGACGATCCACTACTAGACCCCCACTTTTTAATGGCAGTAATTACACATATTTCCCTTGAGTGGATAAATAAATATTCTTAATGGAATTATTCAACGAGGTGTAGCTATTGAACATAGGAATCCTAAGGCAATTACTATTGTTTGGTTTATGCTTTCTAGCTCCATCATCACTCTACTTCTGATTATCTTTTTTGTTTCTAATGCTCACACCCGCATTTCTGGAACTTCCTCTGGATTGTTTCATGGTGACATTGATCTATATCATTTCAAATGAAGGCCTAATATCAACCCCCTTGGGTCGACTACGTGCATCATCCAAGCACAATAATTGATTAGACTTTCTGTAGAAAATGTCCATCATTTGTGGTCGTTTCATTTCCAGCCATTTTCTAAAATCAGTTTCGAGATGGATACCACGAATTAATGCCATCAAAACAATATCTTCATGCACATTACTTACTTCCGCCGTTGCCATATGGAATCTATGTAAAAAATCTTTTAAAGACTCCCCCTCTTGCTGTAAGAAGTTAGAAAGGGACATAACATCTTTTGGACATGTAGTGTGCATGCGGAACTATTCTATGAATTTTTGGGCAAACTGATCAACAGAAGATATGGATCTTGGCAATAATCGGGTAAACCACATCGTTGCCACCCCTTTGAAAAAAGTTAGAAAGCATCGACATTTAACTGCATCACTAGCTCCGGCAGTATCCATATGCCAACCATACTTTATCAAATGTTGTCTTGGGTCAGTCTTTCCATCATATGTCGGCATCATCGGCAAAAAAACCTTTGTGGGTACTCTTCGTGTAAAATATTCTATGTAAATGGATTCCAGTTGGGAGCGAAACCACAATCGTCGTTGGTCTGATGCTAACTTTTACTAATAAGCCTCCTGACCATCTCAGTCAAATCTGTTTCAACTGGTTCTACTGAACGACGGTAAATATGATCCACCCCAAGTGTTTAACCCGGCAAATGCTCTTGGGTTGTTTCATAATACCTGGGTTCCTCTGACTCTGGGAAAACCGTTGGTTCAGCAGCTTGATGACTCCTTCATGGCGGATCTGCAGTACCCGCCTCTCCTCCAACATTTTGAACATCCAAAACACGTCCAGTATTCAAACTAGCAGTGTCTCCCAGGAGTTGACCACCATGGTTCATAGTAGATGGTTCGGTACCAAATGGTCTTGATGGTTCGGTACCGACCCATATCCCTTGGTCCCGGCTTTTGCCCGGCCTCTGTTCCAACTTCTTGGCATCCTTTCTTAGTAATTTCCGTTTTCCATTCCTATGTTATGCTCCATGGATGATGAACTATCTAACTCTAAATTAAAAGGATTTCTATCTCTCCTGTTTCTCCTAGGACTGCTGGTTAATTAGTTCAATAAATCCAAACTCTGCTTCATCTGCGCATTTAACTCGTTGCGGCTCTCCTGAAGTTTATCCTCTATTTGTTTGATCATGTGGTTCATTTCAACTCTAGTAACCACATTAGCAGGTTCTTAAACAACCGTAGCAGTTGGCTGTGTAGCCTCTTCAGTAAGCTGAGGGTCAATCTCCTCAGTATCATCTATAGCGTGTGAGGTGGTAGAACGATCTCTTTTAGCAACATGGTAGAAAGCACTTATGTAAATTTTTTAAAAATCAAAGCAGTAGGGAATTCTAATACGAAGAAAAACTATATCAATCTCTCGGATTTAGACAATCTAATAGTAGATGATGGAACCAAACATGCCTGAGAATTTCGGTTCTCAATGAAAGCACTAAAATGTTTGCGTCAAAATTGGCACAAACATCCAATAGGATATGTAGAGAAATAAAATGATGAATTATAAATGAAAAATTAGCAATAAACAATAGACAGACAGTTTAAGGTGGTTCAACGTAATGTGCCTACGTCCACTTAATTGTTCTTTTCATTTTATTGTTGAAAGTACAAGTGATGTTCTTATGGTTTGTCACCGAACAGTTATTATAAGAAATTAATACAATGCTGGAAAGTCGAAAAAGATCCTCTAAATGAAGCCTTCCATGGTTTATTTATAGGTGTAAGTCGGCGGGAAAGCCTCAAGCACGTCCAAACCCATGTTCTCCATGATTTTTGGATAGTTGAAGAAGAAAAAGACGCAGACACTCAACAATTTCCTTAGGTCAGTAGCTAACCATAGCTATGGGTCAGTACCTAACCATAGCTATGGGTCAGTACCGACCCATAAATATCTATCATTTAGTGTTCTGAACTTTTGGAGATTGATCGCCATACTGCTAACTTTATGGCCTCATAATTATTTGAGTCATTGTTGAGATATTTCTTAGTCCAGTTTATGGATCGTGAAAGGTTGGAGTTGCTTATTCAAATTTCTTATGGAGAACGATGGAGTATAGCTTGCGAACGATAATTAGAGCTTAGGAATGGGTTTCTAGGACATTGGCTAGCATGCGGTGAGAGGATGGAACCATCCCCATAAGATATTATGGGTCGGTACCGAACCATAGACGGTTCGGTGCCAAACCATAAATGTATGGAAAATTCCCTTTGCTTTGTGAGTGGTGTGCTTTGCTTTGGTTCCCGGGCTTGGTTCACCCACTTCCTTGAGCCTTCTGGCTATTCACTCGAGTTGCTTGCCTTGATATTCTTTGTGTATGACCATCTAATCTGATTGATATTCGTTGGGTCAAAAGGTCGGATAATAAATATATAATTTTATAATTTAAAATGATTTTAAAATTCAATTTAAATTATTGGTTTTTAATTTAAATATTTAAAAATAAAAAAAATGATTTTTTACTTTATGCCGTGAGCTTAATATGCCTTAATAAAATTTTATAAACTATAAAATATACTTTATAATAGATATATAAATTTATTTAGTTATTATGTAACAAATTGATTTAAATATTATTTAAAAATAATGTATAAATAAAAAATATTCTCTTTCTGCCAAAAATATTATATTTATTAAACATCATATATGAAATTTTATTTTCATATTTTACGCATGTATAATATAGTACTTAAATTATAAACCGTACGAATATATGTACATAATAACATATATTAAATTAACTAAACAATAATTTTTTTTAATTTTGAGCCATGCTATACATAGATGAATTATCACAATTTTTTATTTTAATAATCATATATACATATATATACAACTAACTAAATTTGTGACAATATATCTACATATTTGAACCGTCAAATAACTAACAAAATTATATACAGATAAATGACCATTATAATTATAAATTAATGTTTGTAGTTAAATTAGAATGTATCTTACAGCCAAAACCCTAAAGCACACCTTGAAACGATGTTATATGCTATTAGAAAAATGATTTTTGATGCAATAGAGTGCTAGTCCTTGAACCGTCGAACACCAGCTATTGGATATCAGCTAAACTGATTTGATTTAAACTTAGAAGACTAAAGAGATGGAGGATGAAAGTTGGCCAACAAAGAAATGAGAAGGAGGCTCCAAAAAGTTCATAATCAAATGGAGAAAGAGATGCTTAAATAGAGGATGGAAAGGAGAGAATTTATGATCTTATCTTTTACTCTATTTCCTTTAATCCGAGCCATCTATTATCATGCCCTCTATACCCCATGTACCAGCCGATACTATTAGCCCATATGATGGGTCTTAAACCCATTTGATCCTAAATGAATATTTTTCATTTTAATTCTAATTTAAAACGCTTATTGTTAATATATAATTTATCCTTAAGTCTATTTTGGGTTTCTAAATGTTCCACCTTTAATTTATACATTCATATAATATATTTTTTGTTATTATATAACTTTTATATTTCATACTACTTATATAATAGGCTTATGTATAATATTTTATTAATTAAATCTTATTTAATTAATTTAAGTAATTAACATTTTAATTTTATATTATCTTAATATAACATTTATGTTAAATATTTATTATATACCATAACCTTTATAGTTTAACACATATATCTCATATATGTGTATATTTATTTAATAAAGTAACCTTTAATTAATTTATTTAATTGAACAATTTTAATTAAATTATATTAGTTTCAAAATCCATTTATATACATACATGTATACTTATGTTATTTACACATTTTAAAATAACATAACATATATCAAAATAAATAATACATGTATACATTTTTCATTAATTAACTCATTTAATTAATCTTATTAATAAATTTAAAATTTTTGAAATTGATTTATATTGATTTCCAAACAATTTTAATAATTAGCCCAAGGCCCAATTCAAAATTGTGCCTTTTCTATTGGGAACAACCTTTAGGCTATGAGCTTAATAGTTACACTAACATGGCTAATTTAGATCGTGTAAAATTTTGTGCTATAATACCATTGTTGGAACTGGGCCAGCTTACAGTGGAAGTTATGGGTGAATTTCACATTTTTTTACCCTGATCTTTACTGGACCTATGAAGTCTAATTTATTTATAACATTTCTAAATTTTCTTTAAATAAAATATTTTATTCTATTTGAATATATAAAATGATATTGTATTATTTAATTTTATGTTATATTAAATATATATGTGTATCACATACACATATATAAGTGTGCATGTGTAGCGTGTCAATCCGGGCAAGGTATAACATATCCATATATAGATGTTGGGATTTACATCGTAATAGACATGTTAGCTCATCCAGTATGTAAATATATGTATATATAGACACACACACACTTTTTCTTTTATAATAAAACATTTCAATATATATATAAATTAAAATTTATTTATTTATAATTTTGTATAAAAATATAAATATTTATATATGAATATAAATATATAATATTAACAAAATGTATATATATTAATCACTATATAAATATGTTTATATTATTTAAAAATATAATAAATTAATTTTTTTTGCTGTAATGTCAAAAACGATACTTATAAAAATACATATATTTTTTCTTTTAATATATATATATATATATAAATGAATATGTTAAATACTTATATATAAATATGTGTAATAAAACATATATATTAATATAAATAAAATTAAAAAATAATTTATTACTTAAATATATTTATCGAACTGGTCTTGCACAGACCAGTTTTTTGGTTTTTTAAATTTTAAATATATATATAATAATAATAAAATCGTATAAAAATTGTTTAAAATAAAAAAAAATTATTTTTCGAAACTAAATTTAAAGTTTATAGCAAAATTTGTACGAAATTTTGTAATTTTAAATTTCAATATATAATTTTATAATTTAAAAAGATTTAAATTATATAATTATATAATTTGGAAATTTAATATATAATTTTATAATTTGATATATACTTTCTACCGTGAGCTTAGTAATGCATCAATAAAATTTCATAAAATATAAAATATATTTTGTAATAGATTTATGAATTTAAATAATTATTTATATGATAAATTGATTTAAATATTATTTAAAAATAATAAAAAAATAAAAATATATTTGAAAATATTATATTTATTAAACATCATATATGTAAATTTACTTGCATATTTTACACATGTACAATATAATATTTAAATTATAAACTTTATAATTATATGTATATATTATATATTAAATTTATTAAATAATAAAAAATTGCTTTATTTTCTAGCCATGCTATATGTAGATGAATTATCATAAATGTTTTTTCTATAATCATGTATACATATACATACAACCAACCAAATTTGTGACAATATATTTGCATATTCGAATTGTCACCCAACAAACAATACTATATACAGATAAATGAACATTATAATTATAAATTAATGTCTGTAATTAAATTAGAAATGTACCTTACAGCCCGAGCCCTTATGCGCAACTTAAGATGAAGTTATATGCATGTAGAAACAATTTTCGATTCAATAGAGTGCTAGTCCTTAAACCATCGACCACCAGCTACCGGATAGCATCGAAATTGATTTGATTTGAACTTGGGGACTAGAGAGATGGGGGATGAAAGTCAGCCAGTAAAGTAATGAGATGGAGGCTCCAAAATGTTCATAATCAAATAGAGAAAGAGACGCTTAAATAGAGGATGGAAATGAGAGAATTTAGGATCTTAACTTTTACTCTATCTCCTTTAATCTGAGCCATCCATTATCAATCCCTCTAACCCATATTTTGGGTTGCCTATACCCCATGTTGTAGCCAATCCTATTAGCCCATATGATGGGTCTTAAACCCATTTGAGCTGGAATGAATATTTTGTATTTAAATCTAATTTAAATGCTTATTGATATCGTATATCGATTAATGAGTTATAACTTTTATAAATATAATTAATATTCATTTATCAAATAAAAATCAAATTTATAAATAATATTTCTTAAATAATATTTAGTTTAATTTATAACAATTATAAATTAATTAAATCATTTTCTCAAAGGAAAAATTCATCATTTTTGGTGGTAAGACTCGTCAAGTGTAAATTTGGTCAGCGATTAATATCGAATTATTCGAATATTAATATTCACACGTCACTTAGCCGGTGGTGTGACATTTTGGTCAAATTTATCGCTTACTTGATTTCGGTAAAATCCAATTTTTATCTATTAAGCATTACTCGGTTGTGACTATTACTTACACCAATTCTCTTCATCAAAACTACATCACTTTGAACTTATAGAATTTGGTAACGGTCAAAATTCCAATACCATTCATATTTAACTACAAAGTCCAAACACAAAGTCCTTGGTTCAATAATAACAATTTATTATTAACTGAATTGCTCTAACCAGATACTTTGACTTTGAGTTGACTTTAGTTAACAGAGATACTAACCCAATATAGCCGAGGAGACGAATCCTCGCTTGAATAGTGTTTCACTTCCAATACTTCCACTCGACCAAATTATAGTCACTCCATTGATGTTATGCCATGATTTGACTGTAATCAAAGCGAAGCTTTCATATTGAAGATTAACAGTATTCTCAGGTTGAGAGAACCATGTAAATCAGTCACACCGATAATTTTTTGCTTGACCTTAGTTATATTAACCAATAGAAAACTATCGAGTGAGTTATTCAATAGTTATCCAATAACTATCGATATGTACACCCTTAGTGCCCCTAGTAGCCATGAGTAATAAACTATCCAACATTTGGAGAGCGTTACGTACTCTAGTCTCAATGGATGTATCAATATCCAGTCTCGATACATCTTGACTGGGAATATTTAAAATGGTATATTTATTTTCATTGTGATAGATTATTCGTGGTTACAACACTTTGTAACTACTATCAGAAAACATACCATTTACGGATTTTCTGTTAAATATACTTTTAATTTAATTAATCAGTTAATATAACACATTATATCATGTATATAATAGAAAGAAAACACTTTTTATTTCAAATGAGATTGTTTATCGAGTTAGATATATGTAACAAATTACATAATTTCTCCTAGGGAGTAATCTTAATTCTATCATTAGCGAAGTATACATTTCTGCAGCGACGACCGTTGAAGTTTAAGGAGTTCATCGTGTATGATTTGAAGGGTCTATTTGAGGCTATAGGATTACTGTTGATCCATGCCATGATATATTCGAGCAGGAATTCTACCCACGCTGCGTGCGTCTATTTGATGCTAATTTGGAGTGTTTGTTCCGAGAGAACAACAAGACTAGCTTCACATCCGAAGTAAAGGAGTTGAGATTCGGATGATAGACCGGCAGTTTGGAGGGATTCTGCACGTCTCCGTAGCAGGAGAGGATCTAGAGGATATCGGGACCTATAATCCAGCTATACTTGATTATTCATAGAGGTGTAGGTATCTAGAGGAGAGACAACATGCGGGGCCAAGCCCGTCCGTTCAATCACATTGTTGAGCACAACATCGTCCCTAAGATGTGGAGCCTGGACCAAATCTACCCCCTGGTGCTGAAAGCCACCTGCGCCATCATAGGTGGTATTCAGGTGAACTGGGCCAAGGGGATCATGGTTCATTTCACAGGCCCAAGAGCAAGGACACGGAGGAACTATCTCCCGTACCGTCATCTTTTCACTCTCGTATTTCGATAGTTCGGAGTTAGCTTTCGAGGACAGCCGGTGCAGAAGAAGGCAACCGCACCACTAGAAATGTCCTCCCTTAGGAGGATAGGGATAGAGGAGGTGCCTATGCATTTTGGAGCATAGTAGGCGGTAGGACATGCTCATATGGATTGGGCTCCATAGCTAGATCAGGAGGCTGCCCAGCCACAGCCACATGCCCTGAGTATGGAGCGATCCGAGATTTCCAAATCCAAATCGAAGTCGAGCAGTAGTAGATAAGGACGAAGTAGCAGGAGATATGGGTCGAGACATAGTGCCAGTGTTGCGAGCTTGGATGCAAATCAACCATTCTCCAATCATTCGGTTGTGGCCATGGTTCGAGTTCTCGCGGAGGAGTAGGGTAATCCCCCAACCCATAAGTAGTAGTAGTATTAGTAGCAGCATTAGTTATTTCCTTCCAACATTTGTTTTTATTTTAGGTTTGGGCTGTAAGCATTAGTTGTTTCTGTTGTATAAAAACGCATATGATGTTAATGAGAAATGTTCCTTTTTATTTGTTTTTTGTGTTGACCGCAGTATTTATTGGAAAACAAAACATAAGGAAATCTCATAAAAGACACTTAACTAATGCAAAAGAAAAGAAAGCAAGAAAAGAATGAAAGTTTATAAAATAAATTAGGAAATCTATTTAATTAGCCACTAAAAAGGGAAGTAAAGTTAACTCACAAAAGTGTTAAATTTTAGAAAAATAAATTTTTGTGAGCGAAGGACGGGGAAAGGTTGTTGCGGAACCACGGTCACTATTCCTATGCCTGAAAAACTGAAATTTATAAATGAACTTGTGTGTTGGTTGTTATTTTAAAATAAAAGAAAAAGTTTTTGAAATTTGAAAATTTACCGTGTAATAAAATAAAGTCAATCATGGATATTAAACCCATGATTAAATCCCGACTGGATAGCATGCGGGTAATTTGTTTTGAAAAAACAAATACTTTTGAAATTTTGTTTAAAATTTGTCGATTTTAAATATAAAATGGTTTTGAAGAAAGAAGGAGTTTTGAAAAAGCAAAGCTTTATTTTAAAAAACTATTTTAAAAATTTAATTGAAAAAGATTTTGAACAATAAAAGGAAAAATCTTGATCTTTGAAAAGCCACATACTTAGCATAGGGAAAAGTTGATGGGTTAGCAAATATGAATTTTACTATGTAGCAGTAGTGGCAGTAAGAAAAATATAATTAGTGACGAGAGAAAAATCTATTTTAGCTTTGGAATTTCTTTTTCCATACCTTTTTCATAGGGGAACAAAACTAGTTTTAAAATAATACTATTTTAAAATTTAATTTACTTATGAAAATTGTATTTGAAAAAGTTGGAAAATGAATCTGGGCAAAAGAGAAGGTTCTATGGTGAAACAGAATTGGTACACGAGATTAAGATGGAAATATGGAACTCTCCATCTAAATTCTTTTCCAACATAAGAATATAAGTATAGAAAACATAATTTTACAAAATTTTGGATGTTAGAAATGGAATGCTAGGATTTTGGATGGTAGGGGTTGGATGTAAAATTCATTGAACTATACTTCTATTCATAGAAGTGTGGGGAAATTTGGATGCAAAAACAAAGATTTTGATTTTCAGAAATTGCATGCATATAGAATTTCCAGTATATATAGGTGGTTTGCATCATATTTTCAAGAAAGTTTTAAAGAATGCATTCATATAGGAGGCACCGATTTAGATTTTCTCAGCATACATATCATATTTATTGTAATAGACTATGCACTTGTACACGATTGGCTATAAATTTGTTGCACACTAATTGATTGAGTGACTTAGATTGGTTGCGCTCCATGTTACATAATTCAGTTCTTAAGGAATTTTGGGGATGAAATTCATTTAAGGGGAAAGAATGTAACACCCCCTGAATTTAACAATAATTAATTAAAAAGAAATTAAGTAATAATTAATAATGCCGAAAATAAAAGTTTCATAAACTTCAGAATTTGGCTACGAAACTTGCACCGTTGCGTTCGTAGTGATTTTCTTATCAATTTTCATATATAAAGTTTGATAATCGACTTCAAATGAAGAAGTTATTAACTTTTCAATATTTTGGGTTGGAAATAATTATATATGTAATTAAGTAAAGAATTGTAATTAGTTGATGTTAAATAGCATGAACTATTGCTTAACGTTTAAGTTTAATCAACGTTAAATCAAATCATTTAAATATATACAAAATGACAGATAAATGGAAATAAATGAATGCTTAACAAAATTTGACAACCAGTCGATATCTAACTTGGACCGGTCGACCACTAGCGGTCGACCGGTGATGGAATAGCGGTCAACCGTTATGTACCTGGCGGTTGTGAATTGAACCTAGGTCGAACGACCCAGATTTAATATAAAATAATCCATTGGCTGGCATTGATTAAAATCCCTATAAATACAGGTCTAGCCTCTCACTTTTCGTCTCATATTTTCTAAAGCACGGCGAAGCTCTGTCATTTTCTCTTCTCTACAAATTCTTAAATCTAAATAAAACTATAATTTGTATACATATATACAAGTGGAGAATAGCAGAGAATAATAGAGAAGAAAAATAGGATGGAATCAAATCACCAAAGCCAAGGTAAAGTTATAAATCCAAATTTAAATTAAACTCAAATCTCTCCCCGTATTTAAATTTCTAATGAACATGTATATTCTTTCGGTATTTATTTGATAGGAAGGAAAGAGAGTCAAAAATGAAAAACACCGTTTAGATCTAGAGATTTGGACACTTAGGTGAGTGAGAAAATATATTTTTTATGTAATATTGGATTATATCATTGTTAATCTATTCTCGTAGATCTGAAAGTAATTTTGGAGTTGTCGGCTTAAATATATACACATAATGAATTGATAAATCTTGCCTACATATTTAGTGAATGATTAAAATTGTTTTAATATGACATATATTATGAATTTGGAAAGTAAGGGTAAAAGTAGTCCCTAAATTAATAAGATTGTGTAGTAATTCTAGGTTTGTTTGTTAAATAATATATGTGAGTAAATATGAATTGGAAGTTATAATAAACTGGATATGGATTTAAGTTGTATTTTTATTCATTGAAATGAAGTGTGTTGCAATGTAAATTTCTATAAATTATCCAGTTTTATAAACATGAACAAATGTGTAATATTTGAACAAGGAATATGCCTAAAATAAAGAAATGTATAAAATAGGGATGTTTACCATATTTTGTACTATCTATTTCAACAATAACAGAAAAGATAATTCCTCATAATTTCAAACTTAACACAAGTCCTCTTTAAGGTAAGTTATGGAAATTCACAGTGTTAGCATTTCATTTTGGTGCATGTAATTCAGACGCATTAAAATGCAGAAATACCTAAATATAAACAAAGTATTGTAAGTAGATATAACAACAATAATTCAATTATAAAATCAAGTATATGCGATAAATTAGGATATAAACGATAGGCAATGAAGTATATGTAAAACAACTAAATGAGCAAGTAAGAAGATGGTGGTAATCAAAGGAAGGTAGTAACATTTAAAAAGGGAACAATAGAATATACTTAATAGTAAAAAATAGAAGTAAAGTAGAAAGAGGTAATCAATCTATTTAATTAGAAGTAAAGGGTAAATGATACTAAAATGGCATAAATGTAACAAGAAGTAAATTGTGTAAAAATAACTGAAAGCAATAGTTGAGCATAAGAGGTGTAGTAATTTAATAAGTTTATATAGCCTCAAATATGCATTTATTACGGGTGTGAATTATTGAATCTAGACAATAGCTTAGATTAATTAGGAATGACATTGTCATTAGTATGGGTTGGGATGTGAGGTCAGTAATGTTACACAACAGTAGTTTACCCACCAAAAGGAGCTACCGGCGGTTGTGTATACATTTTACTGATGTGAAGCATCACCAAATGTAGGACTTGTTGAATTATACGTTCACATATATGTGAAGAGAATATACCAAAGTAAGATGGTTCGCCCTAGTCAAAGTGTCAATGGGCAAGTAGAGTCTACTTCAAACTTTCAGGGGGTGCATTTTAAGTAACTAAATGAGCATTTCCTTGATTGCATTAGGCAATCTAAATGGGATGGTGAGCATAGACTCGACGCTATGACAGTGTATTTGGTACCATGTATATGAGGAATAGAAGCTGTTTAACATAAGTCGAGGTCATCATCTGTCTTGAGCGATCAACGGAAAGACAAGGGTTATGCCTAAATGGACTACACCTCTTACTAGTGTAGATCACGTTTAGGACATGCCTCTCCTTATAGTTGTTTGTTAGTTAGTTTGTTGTCAGGAGGCAAGGCTGGATAACCTTTCGATGGAGGTCTTTCAAAAACAAGCTAGAATACGGCTAAATAGTTAGAATGTTGTTATCAGGCACTACGTGAGTACCTTGGTATGCATACCAATGAGGATGTGATGCTGCGTTAATGATAGATCCTAATGAGGTGCTGAGTTACAGATGCGAGTAGGGAAAGTATCTTGGTCCAAAGAGGGATTATAGTACTTATATATATATATATAAACACATATTAGGGTGAATCGTATGCGTTCATAAAGTCGAGATGACTATGTAAAACAATAGACATAAAATGTAATGGAAGACAATCGGCATAAACTAGTGTAATGTATAAAGTGTGTAATTTATCGGTCGCAAGAATGTTGTTCTGACCCTCTCATTGCAACCCACATGATAGCTTTAGAGGGACAAGTACCGGTACAAGACAAAAACATTGGAAGGACAGATTTCCTTATGAATGCTCGATACTGACAAGGGAATTAGAGATTAAATGTGCCAACCTTGGTCAATAATCATATGTTTTATTATACTTTACTATTCTGCTGTGAGATTTATTAATAATGCTCTGATAAACTTTTGTTTATTTACAGGATACCAATACCAACGATCCATACTTTGGTGGATTTGGGTTTTCGATTTGGTGAAAATTCAGGCTTACTAAGGTGCGGGTTGTTACATGTTGTGTGATAATTTGTGAGTAGAAATCGAAGGAACTTAAGCATGCTGACCATCGAAATTGCTTAAATAATCTCAACACTTAAAATCGATGAGGTCATTTCGTATCAACATTGCTTTATACATTTCCAATAACATTGACCTTCTTTTCAAAGACTCACTTGTGGCTCATGGACCATATCCTTTTGGATTGAATTTCCAAAATCAAATTTGGTCAATGTACTTGGAATTCAATTCTGATTTTAAGTATCACACCAAATAGCAGTGTCTATACTCACCATGGCCCATCGACAACCAAGTATATTGTTATTATGGACAATCCATTTTCTCGATATTGAAAAAGAAACTCGTACTTTCTATCTAATGTTTGAGATTTCCTATTAGACATTCTAATGAGTTGTTTCCTTTTTTCCGTAGGGTTAAATTTTGTATCATCTACATAATCAATGTATGAATCTTGGATTGTATCCAAGTTCTATCGTACTACCATCAACTTCTTTAGAAAGAAATTCCTCCTTAAAGAAGGTGGTGTATCTTGAAACAATAATTTATTTCTCAGCGTGATGGAATAGGAATTCAAAATATTTTATGAACTTCTTATAGAATTACATAAACATATTTAGCCTTGGGTTCATGTAACTTTCATTTTTAATGTAAATAAGACAATCACATATCTTAAACTATTTATGATGGGGTTTCTTCCCAATTCATATCTTATATGGAATTATAATCTCAGCTTTAGATGAAACCAAATTCAACATATATTCTTACTCTTAAGTACATATCCTTAAAAAAAGTGATAACTCAACTTCACTCATTATCAATCGTGCTTTATCCAACAGAGTCGGGTTACTTCTTATGGATACATCTTTCTACAGCATAAGGAGTTATGACTTAATAGAGTTAAGGGTGTTCCCTAGGGAAATTAAGTAAATTTATATATAACCTAACCTTATAGTGAATCTTATTTTAATTAAAGTAAGCTTTTGGTTATATTTTCCATTGTATATACTGTTACATTGGGATATAAATAATGTTTTGAATACATTAAATATATAAAGTAGAAAATCTCTAGGAAAAGTATTCAGTCAACTGCTGTTATGAATGTTTCATAACCATAGGTATTGGATAGTATAAAATAAATACTGTCCTTAAATGTTCATAGTCAAGATGTATCGAGAATGGGATATCGAGATATCCATTGAGACTAATGTACATAACCCTCTTCATATATGATGGAATGTAAATTACTCATGACCATTGGGGATGTGACGACCTACCTTGCTGACCCTTGGGAATGACAATTAATACATCCATGGTATTCGTGTGTCATTGCCTAAGTATCTGAAAGACAAGTTGTCATGGGGCAAAGCAAAGGAACATAACATAAATCTCACAACGGAACTATTAAATATAATACAACGATAAGATAATACATAAGGTTACTCCTCAACTTGGAGTTATCAGAGTTACAAAAGGTATTACCATCAGCTTAGGTAGTTATAACAACCTGCCTGTACACTTGTTGATTGTAACAGCCCGCACCTCACTTAACGCAGATATTGTCCCCAACTTAGTCGCCTCCGCCTCATGGACCAAGCCAAGGTGTGGGGTTTTGTTCCTCAAAAGGCCTCGACGTTGTTATGAGGTGAAGGCTTTGGTATATAAGCACCCACTTTAAAGTATTATCCACGATGTGAGACTATTATTCCATTTTGAAGGGTGTTACAATCTCCCCACTTTAGAGCCCAATGCCCTCGTTGGCTCATGAACACAACACCACCTAGGCGTCGTGGCTGTAACACGTACAAGCCACAATTCTGGCTGGGTATGGCTCTTGCAATATGCTAGATGCTACAAGAACTAAATCATGGTCAGAAAGATCCATGCGAGAGAAGATGCGCTCGCACGTACGAATCCAAGCTTGGACCTCAAGAACGGACTCGGAGCCTTTGAACGGCTTTCCTCCGAGATGAGAGAAATCACTGCACAAACGTGCAAAGGCAGACTTGCGTGGCGGAGATGCTCGAGTAGGAGTGGAGATTACCTGTAAGTATTAAATTATAAGGGTAGTTATAATTTAATATTGTGAATTAAAATAAAATTGGAAATTTTATTTTGTTTATTTGGAATAAACAATGAATTTTGGAAATAAAATGAGAAAATAAAGTTTGAAACTTTATTTTATTTGCTCGGGTTAATAATAAATGGAAAATAGTTTTTATTTTGAGAAAATGCAATAATTTTATTAATTATTGCCAATTACTTCTTTTAATAATTTTTAAAGGAAGTATTTGATTTTTAAAGGTAGTTTATTGAAATAAAAGGTGGAATTTAGTTTTAAAATGAGTTTTAATTATAAATTTGAGTTTAGAATCGTTAGTTATATTTTTCTAAGCAAGAAAAATGTTTTTGTGGAATTTTAGAAGTTAAAAATATGGATTTATGCATTTATTTGTAAATTGTGTATTTATGTAAAATAAGGGTTAATTTTAATATAAATGTTTTAAAAACTAAAATTACCTTTTTATATGTTGTAAAATATTTTATTTAGCATGCAAGTATGTTTACATGATTTGTTTGTGTTAAAAACTTGAAGAAAATGTCATTTGTTTTATTAACATAAGTGTATATTTTTAGTTTTAGTGTTGAATTAATTAACATAAGCTTAATTAATTGATTTGGGTCCAAAAGCCCATTAGCCAACTAAAATCAGAAAATGAGAAAGAAGAGAAACAATTGTCTGTATGTACTTCTTTCCCTTCTTCTCCAGATACAAAAATAGAGACAGCAAATACAAACCCTACCATTTTCCAATCTATAATCTCCAAATTACTTCAATTCAAGTTGCTATTTTATCAAATCTAGAGTGAAAATTAAAGGTAATCCATTCCAAAACACTTGCTTCGAAGGTGAGACGCCTTCGAAACAAGGACGTGCCGCTCGTTAAAGTTCAATGGTCCGCTAATCCCAATGACTGCATTGGGAAACCAAAGAGTTTATCGAGCGATCCTACCATGGTTTTCCTTCTTCGCATAGCGATGGTGAGAATCTTTTTATCTCAAGCTTATTTCTTTTCTTTTGATTGATGAAATTAATAGGTTGAATACAAAATCTTCTCTAGAAATTGCGTGGACGCAATTTTGTTAAGGGAGAGAGTCTGTAACAACCCTGGTTTTGGAGATTACCTGTAAGTATTAAATTATAAGGGTAGTTATAATTTAATATTGTGAATTAAAATAAAATTGGAAATTTTATTTTGTTTATTTGGAATAAACAATGAATTTTGGAAATAAAATGAGAAAATAAAGTTTGAAACTTTATTTTATTTGTTCGGGTTAATAATAAATGGAAAATAGTTTTTATTTAGAGAAAATGAATAATTTTATTAATTATTGCCAATTACTTCTTTTAATAATTTTTAAAGGAAGTATTTGACTTTTAAAGGTAGTTTACTGAAATAAAAGGTGGAATTTAGTTTTAAAATGAGTTTTAATTACAAATTTGAGTTTAGAATGGTTAGTTATATTTTTCTAAGCAAGAAAAATATTTTTGTGGAATTTTAGAAGTTAAAAATGTGGATTTATGCATTTATTTGTGTAAAATTGTGTATTTATGTAAAATAAGGGTTAATTTTAATATAAATGTTTTAAAAACTAAAATTATCTTTTTATATGTTGTAAAATATTTTATTTAGCATGCAAGTATGTTTACATGATTTGTTTGTGTTAAAAACATGACGAAAATGTCATTTGTTTTATTAATATAAGTGTATATATTTAGTTTTAGTGTTGAATTAATTAACATAGGCTTAATTAATTGATTTGGGTCCAAAAACCCATTAGCCAACTAAAATAAGAAAATGAAAAAGAAGAGAAACAATTGTCTATACGTACTTCTTTCTCTTCTTCTCCAGAAAGAAAAATAGAGACAGCAAATACAAACTCTACCATTTTTCCAACCTATAATCTCCAAATTACTTCAATTCAAGTTGCTATTTTATCAAATCTAGAGTGCAATTTAAAGGTAATCCATTCCAAAACACTATTATTTCATCAAATCTAGATTTTTAGTTGAGATTGTTTGTTAATTGTCATTTTCTTCTTTGCATGTATCCTTTTCTTCTATAGGTTTTGGAGGCCAAAACTAACCCAAATCTCACTCATTTCAGCTCAAAATTCGATTTTTGCACTTCAAAAACAAGGCGAGTTGCTGTTCACATAATGCTAGCTGAAGCAAAGCTTCAAATGCCAAAAATATATGCATAAATTGCTTGAAAATATTGATTTTGTGGATGTTTTTGTTTCTATAAAAACTGAGTTTGGGTGTCATTTTACACGTCATTTTCTCCCAATTCCGGCAACGAATTGTTGCCGAATTTTCTTCAGTTGATAGCCTGTGTGTTTTAGTATATGTATGTTAAATTTCATTGTAAAACATATTCGTTTGATGCTTGAAAACTGCACTGCAAAATCATTGCACAGCCTGGAAATCACCTGTACACATTTTATTGTGTTGCTGCAAACATGGCCTGAGTACATGTTTGAGACATCATAACTTCCTCATACTTTATCCAAATTGAATGATTCTTTTTGCAGATTGCAGTAGGAGTGTTGAATTACATTTATGAAAAATTACATGACAAACTGAGTTTATTTGCTATTTCAAAACTGCTGTTGAACTTGAACCCACAGCCTGCTGTAATTTAGCGATTTAACCCTGTTTTAGTCCAACTTTGAAACGATGCAGATTCTTCGTCTCAAATCGGATTTGAGTGATTCTTTTTGCAGATTGAGTTAGGAGTGTTTATTTACATTCCTGCAAATGTTCATGATAATCTGGATTCATTTGCTATTTCAAAACTGCCGTCGAACATGAACCCGCAGCCTACTGTAATTCAACGATTTAACCCTGTTTTAGTCCAACTTTGAAACGACGCAGATTCTTCGTTTCAAATCGGATTTGAGTGATTTGTTTTGCAAATTGAAGTAGGAATGTTAAACTACATTCTGCAGAATTTCAAGTCTTTTTGACACTGTTAACTTGTTCAAACCTGCTGTCGATTATTGAGTCGCAGCTTGTTTTAAACGGATAATACTGTAATTTCCGTTATTTCGATGTTTGCTTGATATTTCTTTCTGGATTTCATACACATGTATTATAATATGTTTTAAAAATGTTTTTCAAATAAATGGTCTTTTGAAATTATTATTATATATTATTTTTAGTATAAAAATTATATACTCTATAATAAGAGAATTTCAAAGGCAATTTCTAAAGCGATTTCGAAACGTTCCTAAAACTCGTTTTCTTCAACTTAATTTCTATATAAAACACACAATTTTGCACTACGAGCGAAGAGGGAGGAGAATTAAGTGATTAGATAAAACACATGCTATGAACACGTTCGTTTATCTTCTCAGTTAATTCCTAATCTATTCGTTTGATCGTTTTGACCTTCAGGTCTAGTTTACCGATGAGATGAGGTAAACTTTGTACTGCTTTGAGTGTGGAATTGACTAACGGTTAGTAAACCATTTAGTGTGAACGTGTGGTATGAGACATACGTTAACACTTTGCGGGTTCATATCCGAGGGGTTTGTGACACATATTGCCAGTTAGTGGTGTCTAGTACTGGGCCTCCGGACCTTCGCCACTACTGTTTGTTGCCTTCGGGTTTGTGCCTTCGGGTTTATTGCCTTCGGGTTTGTTTCCTTCGGGTTTGTTGCCATATAGTATCGCTTTTGGAGTTGGTCCTTCGTTAACGCTCGAGAGATACTTGGGTTTGTCGCCTTCGGGCTTGTGGATCCTTGTTTATATAGTACTGAGCATGTGCATCTTTTGTTTCTTTGATATTTATATATTTCCCTAGAGTATCACCTTTCGGGGAAGGTCCTTTGAACCACACGATATATAGCGATTACCTTGTGGAAACTGTATTACCTTCATTGGTATTGTTATTTGCCTTTTTGGCTTGATTTGGGACATTCATATCCTTTGTTTATTTGAGTTGCCGATGATATGAGGCTTGTTATGATTCATCTTTTGTTAGATGATCATGTTATCTCTTTTAGAGATTATTGTGTTACTTTATGAACTTGCTTGTTTATTATCATTTAGCTTATCTAACTGATTGTTTAGTTAGCCTGACCCGTGTATTTTTATACTCGGGTCAGACCGAGGTGTTTCAGGTTAGGTGCTTCGGACTTAGCCTATTGCTTTTGCTTCCGCATGGACTTTGCTTTCTGCATATCCGCTAGCCTATCTTATTTAGCTTTTTGTTGTCCTTATCTATAGACACTCTGATCTATGTATTATTCTTTTGGGCTCATGTATGAGTAGTGGTCGTCATACCACTTAGCTGTATCATTTTGGATTTGTACTGGAGATGTATTTGTATTTAGACATATGTATGTCATTCTGCTGTTTTGTGATGTTTTACATTTGAGTTGTTATATTTTGTTTTGTTAGATCTTATAGCCATTATAGTTTTGTATTAAATATCTATTGATATGTCGATCCACATGAAAAATATATATATGATACATTTATCGACGTATTCAGTAGATAGTTAAGACAAGGCTATAGATGGTCGCTCCTATCCAGCTCTATT
This sequence comes from Allium fistulosum, assembly GCA_030737815.1. Classification (NCBI taxonomy): domain Eukaryota; kingdom Viridiplantae; phylum Streptophyta; class Magnoliopsida; order Asparagales; family Amaryllidaceae; genus Allium; species Allium fistulosum. The sequence goes on along the minus strand of CM060901.1, from coordinate 518,365,372 downwards.
CTCCGTATTAGCAGACTGTATTACCATGTAATACTCTTTGCTAATGTGGATCTCGGAGTGGGGCGTTACATTGATACTATATATACCTACATAATACAGAAGCATAACATCGGAAATTGATAGCTAAATAGATATGGAGCCTCCTGTTCGACCACCATTTTTAAAAGAGCCTAAAGAAACTGGTTACTCCCGGACTACTCAAATATAAATGAGTACCCGAGAGTTTAGGAAAAAATAAATAACTTAGGTCAGACAAAATTCTGGTATGAGTAAACTCATAATCAAAGATGGAAACAAATGAAAACATGTGAGACCTCGCCACCAAACATTGAATGTGTTTCCTCTTGCAAAAACAACATCTACCCAAAACTAATGGATATGACTAATTTAACATCGCGAAAAGCGCTAGACTCTTCCCGATGCAATTAAGAAAACAATTCAAAATTTTGAATCCAAAAATGAAAAGAGAGTTTTTCCAGCAATGACTAGGAGGGTGCGCCCCTCTTGCCGAAAGTATACCTCTAGAAAATATTCTTGAGAACTCCGATGACTCTCGGAAACTTCCAAGCCGGACCCGGCCAACCTTACCAAGAATCCAAGTCCTTCACATCTCCATGCGCATTCCACTGAAACCAATCTAAAGTAGATGTGATAATACCTTAATGGGAGCAACCCCACATAGCTTGACCTACACTCGCTCTTTTATTTTAGTCATTTCCGACAAATGATATCAATGCTCCAAATGAGCAATAAATCATCTTAGATTGACGAAACACAAATAATGGATTAAAATCAATAGTCAATAAATCAACTATTAGGTATAACAAAACGACCGTATATGGAAATTAAATCCTATACATTTCATAAACAACCTAAGCATGAAAGTGAATCATCATTAGCAAGAAATCTCTTAGGGTCTCTCTACAAAAGTCCCCTGCAAAACAACGGTTATTTATGTCATCCTCTTTTAAGCAGGAATCAAATCCAAACAAGTAATAAACAATGTAAACAAAAATAATATTTTAAATCATTTAATTAAGTTTCAAAATCATTATAAAGCGAGTTAACTCAACCTTAACCAAGCTAGCAAGCAAAACTAAGCAGCCAAGACCTTCCTCCGCCTCGCAAACACCTAGTTTCCTTCCACCACCTCGCTTTTGCACTCGCTTTTATCCTCACAGCCAACACTTGTAGGGGGAGTTTGGCTTTGGTTCTTCAAGATCTAACTTGCTAGGTGGTTTTAGTGATGTTGTTCTAAGGTTATGGTCCAAGTTTGAGGAGATTTGGAGTTGGCTTAAATTTATTTTCTTTAGGAAATTTATGAAGAAAAAGACATGAAAAGGAGTGAGAATATTTGTAGAAAAGATTTTATGTAATGGAAAAAAGGGTATGCATGTGCATTTATAGCCTTGCAGATGAAAGTGTAGTGAAGAAGCTAAAGGAAGTGTACAGGATTAGCTAAACGAAAGTGTATAGGAGAAGCTAAACGAAAGTGTTTAGGAGAAGCTAAATCAAAGTGTATAGGAGAAGCTAAACCAAAGTGTAAAGGAGAAGCTAAATTAAAGTGTACAGGAGAAGTTTTTAGTTAACCCATTTAATTACTAATATGTGCTTTCTTATCTGTATATATGTGTGCATAAATGTATACTTATGTGCAAAACAAGTTCAACAACTTTTATTTGACGAAAATTCAAAAATCTAAAACACGAATTTTGGTCACATTTTAAATTTTTCATCGAACTATTTATTTATGTAAACAAATATTCAAAATCAGTTTACAATCATTATTTATTAATTAAAAGAGGTTTATCTGATTATTAAAAACCATTATTGAATATTTAAAATTAAGTAAATATTCACAAACCAAAGCAATAAAATTCTGGGTCGTTACATCCTCCCCTCCTTAAAGGAAATTTCATCCTCGAAATTAGTCACACACAATAAAAGATATCAAAAATAAACCCAAATGATGTCATAAAACTAACAAATACAAAGAAAGTGACTCCACCATAACCGGTGAGTATACTAAAAAGATATAATAAAAAACAAACAACTACAACAACAACTCGGAATAAGAGTCCTTAATATAGTCCTCGATTTCCAAGTACAATCTCTATCATCCCCATTCCACTGAACCTTAACAAGATTTGAACCATCGTCCTCAATCGCTTTATATCTCGAGCGATGATACGAATAGACCGCCTAAGAATGGTTAGGTTAGGCTAAACTTCCATATTAAGTTGTTGCGCTGGCTTCACTACCATTGAAGGGTCATGTACATACTTACGTAGATAAGATACGCAAAATAGGTTGTGCACATCTGATGGTTTATGTGGTAACTTCACTTTATATGTAGGTATACCAATCCGGTCTAGTATGGGAAAAGGGAAAATATATCGATGGGCTAGCTTCCCTGATTTTCCAAATGTCATAACACTTCTCAGAGGAGAGACTTTTACAAACACCTAGTCCCCAACTGAGAATTCTAGAGCCCTGCGCTTCCGATATGCATAACACTTTTGTCGATCCTGTGCTTCCTTCATCTTTCTTCTAATTTCAAATGCCTTCTCACTGGCTTCAAAGATCATGTCAGGCCCAAGAACAATTCTATCACCAGATTTAATCCAACAGGAAGGAGAATGGCATAGACGACTATAGAGAGCTTCAAAAGGGGCCATGCCAATGCTCGCCCGATAGCTGTTGTTGTAAGTTAATTCGATCAATGGTAAGTGAACTTCTCAAGAACCCTTGAAGTCGAGAATTGCATGCTCACAATAAATCTTCCAAGATTCAGTTCACTCTCTTTGTCTGCCCAAATCCGTCCGGAGATGGTAAGTTGTACTCAGACTTAGCTCAATCCCTAAAGAAGTTTGCAGCCCCTCCTAGAACCTGCTAGTGAATATCGGGTCTCGGCCACTCAGAATACTACAAGGAATACCATAGAGTCTCACAATCTTCTTCACATACAAACTCGCCAGACTTATAGCAGTCCTAATCAGCTTAATAAGAATGAAATGGGCACTCTTGGTTAGTTGATCGACTATAACCCAAATGCCTTCATTACCTCTCTTCGACCTAGGAAGCCCATAAACAAAGTCCATAGAGATCTGCACCCACTTCCACTTCCACTTTGAGTCTTAAGTGGCTAAAGCAGTCCAGTTGTCTTCTGCTGGTCACTCTTAATCTACTGGCAGTTTGCACAACGACTCACAAAGATTGAAATTACTCGCTTCATCTCCTTCCACTAGAGTACCCTCTTCATATGCATGAACATCTTGGTCATCCTGAACGAAAAGATAATTTTGAATGGTTTCATTCGGCTAACACTTCTTGCCTAAGTCCATTAAAGTCTAAAACACAAATACACCCATTCATTTTTAGTATGCCACAGGGATCAATCTCAAAGCTAGACATAACACCTTCATTAACCTCCTTTTTAAGTCGAGCCACAATAGGATCTGCCTCTTGACCAGATGCAATCCTCTCTAACAATACTGGCTTAACTTTTTTGCAACCATTGCTACATTCCTACTCAGCGCATCAGCAACGACATTTGCTTTCCTAGGGGTATAAAGAATCTCCAGATCATATGAAGTGAGAAACTCCAGCCATCTCTACTGCCTCAAATTTAAATCCTTCTAGGTAAAGAGGTATTTTAAGGATTTGTTGTCCATGTATAACTCGAACCTCTCACCCAAAAAAATGCCTCCACATATTTAGTGCGAAGACATAGCCAAAATCTCCAAATCATGCACAACATAATTTTGCTCGTGTGGTTTCAGCTGTCAACTTACGTAGACAATAACTTTCCCATGCTGCATCAAAATGCTCCCAATTTGATTCCACAAGCATCCGTATAAACAGTTAAACCATTGCTCCCATTTGGAATGTTCAAAACATGAGAGTTAGTCAACTTCTCCTTCAATTCATTGAATGCCTTATCACACGTAGGCATCCACATGAACATAACATCTTTCTTTATTAACTTCCTCAGATGAGAAACAATCTTCGAGAAGTCTTTGATGAACCTGCAACAAAATCTAGACATCCAAGAAAATTCTAACTTCTCTCACTCTTTCAGGCTTCTTCCAGTGTTGAACCACAATAACTTTTGATGGTTCTACCGATATGCCTTCTCCCGATACAACATGTCCCATAAACCTAACTTCAGATTTCCAGAAATGACACTTAGAAAACTTGGCTTCCAATACATGGATTCTTAAGGTAACGAGTACGACATGAAGATGATATTTGTGCTCCTCCTCCATCTTTGAATAGATAAGAATTTCATCAATAAAGACAAGAACAAACTTATTAAGAACATCTTGAAATACTCGATTCATCATATCCACAAAATAAGCGGGTGCATTAGTCCACCCAAATGACATAATTAACCACTCGTAAAAATTATCCAAAGTTAGAGAAGCTGTTAAGGGTACACTCTCCTCTATTGCCCTTAATTTGCGGAAACCGATGGCAAGATCCAATTGAGAAAATATCCGAGCGCCATGGAATTGGTCAAACATTTCTTCGCTCATTGGTATATGATATTTATTCTTGATAGTCCTCCTGTTCAACTCCCGGTAGTCTATACATAACCTTAGAGAACCATCCACCTTTGAAACAAAGATGACTGGAAATCCCTAGCTAGAGATAGTACGTCAGATCAAACCCTTCTACAATAAGTCAAATATCCACCCTTCTAACTTCCTCTTTTCTTTCAGAGCCATCCTTCATAAGGGTTTCAATGGGATTGGTTCCTGAAACCAAAGCAATATGGAGCTCCACTTCTAGGTGAGGTGGTAAACCTTGTACCTATTTAAAAATATCAGTGAAATCCTGAACAGTTGGTACATCTCCTAGCTCCATTTTAGCCACTTCGAATAAATAGAGAAAACTAGTCATTAACTTGTTAGGATTTCCACAACATGTATCAGTACTACATCTCCAACATCTCTAACTCTAATAAGCCTTCGACCACAATCCAAGATTGCTCTATGTTTCGATAACCAATCCATTCCCAACAACACACCAAAACCCATAGTGTCAAGATTTGTCGGACCCCCAATTGGATTTGACACACAAAGAGGATTACATAAAAGGATAGGTTTAAGGTTAAGTTTTTAACAAGGTCAACTGAAATAAAACTATAGGAAGCATCAGTACCAAATAATACTCTTATAGGAATATCAAATATGGATAATATACCTTGCAAAACTTGCTTCCATTTTTGATCTGAAGAAGTGGATGGTATCTCTTTGATAGTAAAAGTTTGTCCTTGAGACCTCTTCTTAGGAAATGGGCACTCATTCTTCACGTGTCCCTGTTGGCCACAATTGAAACATGTGACAATTGGGCAATGATTTGCGAAGTGGCCCATCTTGTTGCACTTAAAACAAAGAATGTCGACTATGTTAGTCTGCTTCTTCTATGCTGGAGCCCTATCTTTGGGTTTCTTCCTTGTCCACTGCTTCTTTCCCTTAAAATTATGCTTGAAGTTTGGCTTACCTTCAACTGGTATCATTGATAAAGGCTTAGCACTTACGGCTATTACTACACCCTTCTGGACTCATTCCTTAATATCAAAGGCCTCAAACCTCAAAGCCATGTTGATAATGTTGGTGAATGTGCCCATAAGATGATTGGTCATTTCATGATGGAACTCTGGTTGCATCCTATTCAAAAATATTTCATTTTTCATGAGCGGTGTGTCCATCAATCCAAGTCCGAAACAGGACAAAGCATTGAACTTATGCTCATACTGCAACACCGTCTTATCACCCTGCTTTAAGTTAATGAAACTTCTAAACAACTGAGTTCTTCCAGCTTCTGGATTAAACTGTGTTTCAAAAAATTTCTTGAACTGGGCCTAAGAAAACTCCTCCTCTGGAGTATTAGCTATTACTGAATCCCACCAATCCATCATTGACTTTTGAAGTTGTTGCGATGCCGACTGCCATTTCTCTACATCCTCTAACCTAAGATCTCCGAATATTCTTTTACAAGAATAGATCCACATCTGCACTCTAAGAATATCTTCAGCCCAATAGAATGGTTTCCTGTCCAAAGTGGTAAAATTCTTGCACAAAGCCGTAAAGTTCATAGGGGGGTGAAATTGCACTACCATTTCCTCTACCGGATCTACAACTGACATTATAGCATTTCTAGGTACCCTGCCATTGGTAGCCATGCTAGTTCCAGATTCTCTCCTTCCTCCTCTTTTTGTATTTATTTTCTATTACCTGAACAAAAAACAAGTATCTTTAGAAAAAAATAGGATTAAAATGTTTTAAGGAAACAACACCAAAGGATCTAAAATGAGACTTTAGAGGACAAACATTATTATTATAAAAACAACAAATACGCTCTCTCAAGATTAACTCATTCTAGGGCAATACTTATCCTATCTCTAATAAGTTGTACCCCAATCAGGCTAAGGTGTTCTCTCAACCGAAGATCTGATACCAAATATAGCGACCTACCTTTCTGACCTCTGGGAATGACACTTAATACATCTATGTCATTCATGTGCCGTTGCCTAAGTATTTGAACGACGGGTTGTCATGGGTAAACTAAAAGAACATAATTGAAATCTCACAACAGAACTGTTGAGTATAATATAACATTAAGATAGTACATAAGGTTACTCATCAACCCGGAGTTATCTGAGTTACAAAAGGTATTACCATCAGTGTACACTTGCTGATGCTATATACCTACATAATACAAAAGCATAATAGTGGAAATAGATAGTTAGATAGATAAGGAGCCTCCTGCTCAACCACCATCTTTAAAAGAGCCTCAAGAAACCTATCACTCCCAGACTACTCAAATATAAATGAGTACCCAAGAGTTTAGGGAAAAATAAACAACTTGGTTCAGAAAAAAGTATATTATGTGTAAACTCCAAATCAAAGATGGAAACAAATAACAACATGTGAGACCACGCCATCAAACATGAAAGGGTTTCCTCTTACAGAAACAACATACACCCAAAAAGAATGGATATGAATAATTATAACATTGTGAAGAGCGGTAGACTCTTCCCACTGCAATTAAGAAAACAATTCAAAGATTTGAATCAAACAAGGAAAAGAACCCTGATGGCTCTCGAAAAGCTCAAAGCCAGACCCCGCCAACCTTACCAAGAATTTGAGTCTTTCACACTTACATGCGCATTCCACTAAAATCAATCTAGAGTGGATGTGATAATACCCTAATAGGAGCAACCCCACATAGCTTGGCTCCCACTCGCTCTTTTGTTTTATTCATTTCTAACAAAGGGTATCAATGCTCCAAATGAGTAATAAATCATCTTAGATTGACAAAAAACAAAGAAGGGATATAATCGATAGTTAATAAATCAACTATCGGGGATAACAAAACGATCTTATATGAAAATTAAATCCCATACATTTCATAAACAACCTAAGCATGAAAGTGAATAATCATTAGCGAGAAACCCCTTAGGGTCTCTCTGCAAAAGTCCTCTGCAAAACAACTGTTATTTATGTCATCTAAAGCGGGAATCAAATCCAAACAAGCAATAAAAAATGTAAACAATAATAAATATTTTACATCATTTAATTACATTGCAAAATAATTTTAAAGTGTGTTTAACTCACCCTTAACCAAGACTTTCCTCTGCCTCACAAACACCTTGCTTCCTTCTATTACATCGCTTTTGCACTTGCTTTTCAAGGAAATTCTTGCCTTAATCCTCAGATGGTTTTAGTGATGTTTTTCTAACATTATGGTCCAAGTTTAAGGAGATTTGGAGATTGTTTGAATTTATTTTCTATAGGAAATTTGTGAATAGAAAGGCATGAAAAAGAGTGAGAACATTTCTAGAAAAGGTTTTGTGTAATAGAAGGAAGGGCGTGCATGTGTTTTTATAGACTTTCAAATGGAAGAGTAGTGAAGAAGCTAAAGGAAGTGTAAAGGAGAAGCTAAACCAAAGTGTAAAGGAGATGCTAAACCAAAGTGTACAGGAGAAGTTAAATTATGGTATACAGGAGAAGCTAAACTAAAGTGTACATGAGAAGTATTTTAGTTAACCCATTTAATTAATAACATGTGCTTTCTTATTTGTATATATGCATGCACAAATGTATACTAGTGTGCACAATAAGTTCAACAACTTTTTTTTGATAAAAATTTGAAAATCCTAAATACAAATTTCGGCCACAATTTCAATTTTTCATCGAACTTTTTATTTATGTAAACAAATATTCAAAATGAGTTTACTGTCATGATTTATTAATTAAAAGAGGTTTATTTGATTATTAAAAACCATTAATTGATTATTTAAAATTAATTAAATATTCACAAATCAAAGTGATAAAATTCTAGGTCGTTATAAGGGCAATGGTAGGTTATTTATGTGTATGTTTGGAATAATTATAGAATGACCCACTAAGAGTTTTTTGTAGGTTAATAGTCAAATAGATATTCTCATGTGACGATGTGTAATTGTACTATTTTGACTTGAGAATAAATCTTAAATGTCTAAACTATACGCTAATTATGGTTAATCACATGGCTACAGGCATCATGTTAAGGTCATGGTTGAGTATAAGTTGACCAATGAAGCGAAATATTATTCAAGGAAGGATTGATCTCTTTCGAATAGAAGGTTAGTATCATCGTTTTTGGCAGCCAACGTAAAACTGACATTTTTACCAAGGTAAATCGGTTAATCAATAATTGTTATCGGATTGAGCTATGGAATTTAATGTTGGACTTTTGAAATATGAATACTAATAGATTTTTGACCATTGATCAAGTTCAAGATATCTAAGTGATACAGTGATGACGAAGAGAAAACATGCATAATATATCATTACTTAATGGTGTCGTTGTAAAAGCTAAGGGACTGGATGTCACCTAGATTATATGTAAGTAATTGAACTCGTGTCCACTACTATGCTACAAAAAAGTCCATACATGATTTAATATTTAAATTATTTAAATATTACCGAGGGATGAGTTCACGTTTGGGAGTTACACAACGACAACTTTAAGTTTTTGACTGAAAATAATTTATTGAAATAATTTACAGAGGTTATAAATTATTATTATGGAGAAATTAATATAATGGCTATATTAATTAATTTATTATTATTTTCAATTATATTAGAGACCGAAAATTAGTTAATAAAATAGATAATTGTTTTATATTAATTTAATTATTTTCGAGATAATATAATAATTTAAATATAATAAATAATATACATACATACATAGATATTCATATATTTGTGTGTGTATGTTTGTATATGTTATTTTGGTAGCCGAAAATTTTAAAATAAGGCGGACCGATATATGATGGTATGAATTAATTAAATGATTTTAATTAATTAACTGAGATATATCTCACTAATAATGGGTCATATCCTGAATAATGCATTTGGGATAAGACATTTTATATGGCCCATTAGTATTATAAGTATACCTAGATGCCTCATTCAATTTATACAGAAAATCATTCTCTCCCCAAAATGATTTACCTTTTAATGATGAACTTTGGAACTCCATTATTGAGTTAGAGATGGAATCTCTCAGAAGCAAAGCTGATGGTTTAAGGTGTATTCGATCGGCAGGATTATCGAAAATGTTTTTCTTCTGATTACATTTCCAAAATCAATTCATAAGTTATTTTAAATCATTTTCTTTTAAATTTTTTAAAATTATATATATAAAAAATAGATTTTTATCCTATACATGCACAACACCATCCATAACACCTTGCATGCACACCAAAGACCAACAACATGAAACACTATGTTTCATGGTCAGATTTCCTATAATGAACTTCGGTGGGGGGAGGTGATCTCTAGTGACATCAACCGTATAATGAGTAGATGGTGATGTCGACATTTGAAACTAAGGCTTAACTGATGGGCAGTAATGATCGATTTCAAGCTTTTAGGAAGAATCAGTGCGTTGAGCTGATTGTTGCAATGATGTCGGAGTTAGGTTTGACGGTGTCTGGTGACGACGACGATTGGGTTAATTATACAGCAGTGTCGACAAGGGTTTTGAAGAAGCTAGGTAAAATATTAATAAACCCATGTTTTAATAAATTTTACATTTTAGTCTAGTTTTTCAAAATTGAATAACTCTAGTGTACGAACTCCATTTTACGTGTGAATTGTGTTGCTGTGTTCGTAACTAAGTTTGAGCACATTGACATTTTTGCGTTATATTGATGTTATAAATTAGAACTTTGATATGAACTATCATTACCATTAGCCAAAATAGATACATGACTCTTTTGTAGAAAGGATCTCTAAAAATGGTGGTATAAGCATTGGGAAAATTCTTTCGATTTTGTTGACCATTTTAATTTCAAAGTGCCAAATCTTAGTGAAGATATTTAGGATAATTTTTTGACATATTAATGGAAATTATGAATTTTGAGGCCGGTTCCACTCAAGAATAACTGCCTTATTTTCAAAGTCGTTGTATCGTCTTCTACTCATCAACCATTTCTCCGAGTATGACTGTTAATGAATACTCCAAAATCTGTCTGCATCCATATCCGAAAAGCGGATAAATATATGATATTTGGTAAAACGAATGCGGACACAAAGACATCCGCATTCAAAAATTATCCATCTGGTATTTTTTAATATTATAGTTTAAATTATGTGTATTTTAGTGCAATGAGAGATATTTATTTATTGTTTTAGTAAGTTAGAAATTTATATTATACGCACTAAATGCATATTATGTAACAACCCGCCTTTTCGACCCCTGAATGTCGACACTAATACATCCACAATATTCACGTACCGAGCACAAGTGCCGGAAAGACAAATTGTTTGAGTAAAATAAAAAGAAAAGGAAAAAGAACGATGGAACAAAATATCAGAATCTCACAGTGGAACGATAATATAAAATATCAAAGGAACAACACAAAGGATTACTCCGATATAGAAATTTTGAGGTTACAAAACCTAAGTACCATCATCAGCCTGGACAGCTATAATTACCCATCCTCAAAAATGCTGATATATACAATAGTAATGCAGCGGAAATAAGAATACTACGGTAGGTGAAACATTTAGCTCAATCTCGAGCTTCAAAGAACATTAATGAAAAATCTGCCTTTCTTGGACTACTCGAATGAGCATACAATGAATTTAGGGAAAACAAAAATTAAGCGTTAGACATAAGTCTGGTATGAGAAACTCAAGAAATATTTATAGAGCATATAACATTACTTTTGAGACCGCATGAAATGCCATAACCGATACCCCTTCAAAAGAACCACCTTTTAATAAGTACATAAGGTAATGTAATAGATAATGTCTAGGGTGTAGAATATAAATATTATAACATAGCCAGAAAGGTTACATTAGTTACATTGAATATCATATTAGGAGTACAATCAAATCCGATAAAGAATGTATGCATATTAGATTTTTCTATAAAGATCTCTCTGGTGGAGCCGGATCCAAACTCCATGGACAAGGATCAGAAAACACCTTCCGGGCATCGTATATCTCTAGATAAAATATACCATAAGGTAAACACAAAGGCCCACGCCCGAACATAAACCTGAACCATGTGGTACCAAATACCATCAACTCCCACGTGCAACATCGATAAGCATACCCAAGATAACAGTTGACAATACCCTATCTTGAAACTGCAAAACCCCAGATTGTGCATCCTACTCCATCTTTAGCCATTTCCGATGTCGAGGTCACATTCGACATCTTTCGGACGAATCATCATCACTTGAATAGAACACAAATCCCCATCGAATTCCCATATCTCGAACAGATCTTGAAACCACACATGGATTCCAACATATCGAACAAATCCACTTCCAAGAGGTTGAACACGTATCTCAGTCTTGAAGTGGTTTTCGATAAGTAAAACACTTACTGATCCCAGTATTTTTAAGACTGAATCGCATAATTTGGTCATTCAATGATAGTGAGAGCGATCGTATATGGAAACCAAGTCTCGTATACTTAACACATTTCCAATATTTTCATCTCACACTATCCTTGATCAAGAGTAAAGTCGATAGGTTAGAGCTCTATTGCTCCGTCTCTACTTGAACATTAGTCTTAATTATCACAGATAGACAAGCTTACTTCATAGGCTTTTACTACTAAGTATACGACTAAATATTTTTCAGAAACGAGTAAACATACAAAGCACGAATAAATATTTTCCATAAACGAGTAAACATACAAAGCACGATCAAGTCATACAAATCACGATTAAGTTACATAAGCGACTTCTAATCCTCATTTTATTTAATTAATCTTTTAATGTATAAAACCCTTTTTTATTAATAAAACTTCTTTTATCTAATAAAACTTCATTTATGAATTTCTACTATTCATTTGTACTTTTTCGATGCTTCAAAAGTATTTATATACTTATGTCCAATGGTATAAGTATATTCATAAATCATTAACAAGATTTTTTACTTTAAACCTTTGCTTCTTCTATCTTTTTCTAAAAGATTCATTACTTATAATTTTCTTCAAAATATCCATTTTAAGGATTTAAGTACTTCTACAAATCCATTCAAAAGGTTTAAGACTAATGTTACTTAAACATTATCACTACAAATCCAAAACCATATCATAATTGTATCATCTTTAAAAACATTCTTTTAAAGGTCTAAGTTAATAATAGGTTAAGTTCGGTAGTCGACTAAGTGATTATCCAGTTAAAACAATTGCTTATACAAATCAATGTTCGTATACTTAGCTCGTTTCCGACATTTCAACTTAACTATTCCTCGTTCAAGAATGAAGCTAGGTAAGTTAGAGCACTAGTTGCATCAAAGATTTGTCTAGACACTTCATTCTTGAATCTCACAAATAGACAAGCATACTCATCAGCTTTTAGTGTTAAGTATAGCATTAATGATTTCCATAAATAAGTAACAAACAACGATTAACCCTTTTTCGACATTCCCGGCTTCACTATTCCTCATTCAAGAGGAAAGCCTAGTAGGTTAAAGCTCCATTGCTTCGTCCCTACTCGACATCAATCTTAACTTCCATAAATAGATAAGCCTACTTTGTTGGATTTTAGCGTTAAACAAAGCTAATTACCTTTTAAACAGTAAACAAGAAGATTAATACATTTCTAGCATTCCAACTTAACCATTCCTCATTCAAGAGGGAATCCTGGTTGGTTAGAGCTCTATTTCTCCGTCCCTACTTGACATCAATCTTAACTCTCAAAACTTAAAGAAGTCTACCTCGTCGGCTTTTAGTGTGAAGTCACTTCCTTACTTTTTCGAAATTTATATATTGCTAAAAATATATTTAAACTTCAAACCAAATTTAAGATACTTCAAAACATGTTCAAAAGCATCCCTACAAATATTAGAGAAAGATACCATATATCATTTTTAAACACTTAAAACCATAAGTGACTTACTATAGCATTTATAAATGCTGTTAAAGTCCTAGTTTAAACAACATTGAAAAGAACGATCTTTGTAACTAGTTTTAACCACTTTAACAAATTATTTAAGACTTGAAATTTTTATAGTAAGTACTACCATCAGGGTACTTAAAACCATAGAAATAAAATCCTAATAATATTTTCCAATTTATTTATAAAAGTTTTCGAAAACAAGGGATTCAAAAGTGCACTTGTAACGACTATTCTCGCTTCAAACACTTCAAACAACTTCGATTTAACGAACAGTTAAACAACCATTTAAACATAACGAAAAGTCCATGCCACATGTTTAAGAATAGAAGTGATGTTATACAATATAAACTTTTCATTTGCTTTCAAAAGAAAGAGGGGTCCAAAGTTTATAACTTTACTTAGCTAATGTCACTTTAATATACTTTTCACACAACATATATACACACACACACAATATATACTTATAAGATAGTGAGATAACTCACATAAATCCATGACAAACCCAAGCACAAAGTCACAAGAGAAAAAGAACCACTTCATTTCATCATCACGAGCCTAAAGATCCAACTTTTAGCACTTCCAAACCAAAGCAACATCTTCCTCCTCCTTCCACTGCTCACGGCCCTCATTGAGTGCCCCTCTTCCTCTCGCCTTCTCCTACTTTTTACTTGCTAATCTTTCTTCCCATGATGTTCTAAGCCTAAGGCCAAAGTTTAAAAGAGATTGGACATGATTTGGTTAAGACTTGAAAAGGTTAGAGGGTAATTGGTGGATTAGTGCTTAAGCACTTCCACCATTTTTAACTCTCATACTTCATCTCAAGCTCAAGTGAATTAGTGAGTTATGAAGTGAACCCCTCCCTTCTATTTATAGGCAAGGAAATTAGATTTTTAATGACCAAAAATCCCACACAAAGGACCTAACATTAGTTAAAAACATCACTTCCCCATTATCATTTACTTAACTTTTAAGACTTTCCATTTATGCACATTTCATTATATCTTTAATGACATCACCCATAACATCATCCATAAAGTTTATTTCCATAAATGGAATAAAGTTTTTATTTCATTTTCTTAATTTCCTAAGCAAATAAGTGTACGTAAAAAAACTAAACAAATTCCGACGGTTAGAAAACTGTTTGTCAGTAAAATGATTTTTGGTCACAGTATCGATATTTTTTCAAAGTATTTATTTTTGTAAACATTTTTTCAAAACAAGTTTACCATCATTAGTTATGATTTAAAACGGGGTTAGAAAGCTTATTAAATGATTTTAATAACATTAAATCCAAGATTAAAATATTTAAATAATTTGGATATTTAAATACGAAGTCTGAAATTTCGAGTCGTTACATTCTTCCCCACTTAGAATATTTCGACCTCGAAATTCCAACATGAGTAACCAAAGAAAAAATCACATAGCAATACTCAACAACATTCAAATCACTTAGCAAACTAAACTCACTGTTTGCTCAAGTTCAAAACCTTCTCATTGCACATGGATGATAAACGACCTACTAAGCTTATCGTACGCTCAACAGCAACGGGTTATTACTTCGTAGACTATTCATAATACCTCACAACAAATCGAAGAGTCATCACCTAAACTCTCCATAACCCAATCAAACATAGTATGCATATACTGAAACCCATACGATGCACAAGT
The DNA here is from genome assembly GCA_030737815.1 of Allium fistulosum. NCBI lineage: Eukaryota > Viridiplantae > Streptophyta > Magnoliopsida > Asparagales > Amaryllidaceae > Allium > Allium fistulosum. The sequence goes on along the minus strand of CM060901.1, from coordinate 518,350,282 downwards.
ACCATCCGTACACAATATCAATTCTGATCACTTGCTCGATCACATAAATTTCACTTCCCAACTAGTATAGATCACTTGATCTCTCTAGTACGGACTCCGATCAGGTTTCTTGATTAGAAAAATTCATTCTCCTTACATAGCCATATACTATGATAGAAAACTTCGGGATCATATCAAGAATCTAGTGAAAAATCCTTTTTCGGAATGGTGTAACCACCTAGAAATTGTGTACTCGAATACTGGATCAAGAACAGTTATGCGAATAAAACGATCTACGTACAACTTACATATTTATCCTATTGGTTTCTCAACTACACTAATATCTTTTGTCACCTTCTTTTATCCAAATAGTTTATCATTCAATACTAAAATCCTTTATGAATCACTCCATAAAATATAACTCCCAGTTTATCAACATTTCACAATTTAAGTTCATGCTCATATAATACTCCATGACATCCTACGAGTATATACAAAACAACAAATTCATTTTACTTAACAAGGATGTTTAACAAATTTAAACTTGTTTTAACTTACTACCTTCTCAATTCAAGTGTTATATAAACTCATCTTTATATTTTCACAAAACACTTAGTTTAAAATTTTATACGATTCAGAAGTTTCCGACTGTGCAAAATCAACGGAAATCCCATTTCATTTTAACAAATGAAAACTACCAAGTAATGTTCATAACAAGATGCACATACAATACAATCCTAATACATAGGCTACATGTGTCCATAAAATAACATAACAAATTCCAATAATTTATCAAACAAACTTTATCTAAAAAGGGAAAAAATGAAAAGGTTTCACCATTTATTCCGAGCTATGCCACTAGCACTCGGGCACCCTACATAGTATGCATGTAAAACTTTTATACATAAAAATTCATATCGAATTTCTTTCTAAAGAAAAACTTTAGAACTAATCATCGGGTTTTATTTCAAATCATTTTGAAACAATAATACATACATATATCTTTTGTATAACAAATCACACTTTTCAGACTTAAATCAGAATCCATTTTTACTAAAACAACCCCGTAGCATTCCCTACATAGAAACCCAAAAATGAACGACGATGACGTGGAAGTCATTACCAGAATTATTTTCAAGCGACATGAGTGAGTTCAGTACATCCAATTCATGCCTTTCGGAAATAACCAAAATAATTTCCAAATGGTATCAAATACTTCATAAATATTACTATGTATCATGATCTCAATTTCATAAACCAATTTTCCAAATACTTAATTTCAAATAATACTAGTAGTATTTTTTTCCAAAATCTTGAAAAATATTTTCAAAAACACAAGGATTTCAGTTCTCAAAAATATCAATTAAATCCTTTTTGTTTATAAATCATATTTTATGAACCATACTTATATAAAATTGCTTTCTAATATAAAATCTTTTCACAAATGTTTTTTTACTAAATATTTTATCTTTCTCATATTAAAATAAACATCTTTTTACTAAATTCTACTTTTAACCCAACATTGCCACTGAATGCCTTATTATCAAACCGTGAAACTAAATTCACAAGGCGTTCGTTTCAATGTATCTAAAAATACTATTTACCCAACCCATGTAGTGAAAAGGTAAAACTGCCCATAAAATGGTCGAGCACAAATCAATAATCAACATGTAAACCCCATATTTTTAGATAATTAAATAACCAAATAACGATGAATAGTGAAAATAGGCATTTTTTGAATTGTCATAATATGGCCTCGAAACTTATACCATTGTATTTGTGTTGATTTTCTGATCAATTTCCATATATAACTTGTCGAAATCCGAGTTGATATGAAGAAGTTACGAGAAGAACGAGAAATTAGAAATATATAATTAATAAAACGAAATAATAATAATAATAAGACCCTATGGGTCGACCCATAGGTCGAGCCGCAAAGCACAAGGGTTGACCCTAAGATTGACCCGCAAAGAACACAGGTCGACCTTATAGGATCGATTTCACCATAGAGGGGTGGGGTGAATAGGGTGATACTGATAATAATAAAAATTGATGCAGAAATATATAAATTAATTGCAACACAGATAATAGCAGAATAACAAAAGCAGAAATAGAACAACACAGATTTATCCAGCTTCAGCAAAACCCTGCCTACGTGCTGCCCTAAGGTTTCTACTAGAAATTAATTAGTCAGACGCTTCCACACATAAACTTGTGACACCCGCTATCGACTAACCTAACTCTACGCTCAAAACCCTTCCACAACTTAGCCACTGAGTTGCGAATTCTCGAACTACACCACCGTAGTTCGTCTCTAGTCACACGACTGGAATTTTACAAAAGTTTAAAAGAAAATTACAAAATAAAACTAAACAAAAACAAAACCCTTTTTATATAATTTAAGCCTAATATAATATATAATCAGCCCACTCAATACTTAAATAAAGAGAAGGTCTTCCCGTTTCTTATTTTTGTGGCCGCTCCCTTTTGTTTCTCGTTCTGGAATTTAGGGTTTTGTTGAATCCCTTGAAGCCGTAACTTGGAGTCCAAATTTATTATCTTTCGTTTTTCAATTCGCTTCACTTGCTTCTGGCTGCTTCAAGGTCGAGTTCGAATTAGACTAGAATCGGTATGTGATTTTAGCTTTAATTTCTCTGTTGATTGCATTGGTTTGAACTCGATTCGAGTTATTGATTTGGGATTTAATTTGAAACTTGGCTCTGTGATTTTTTTGCTTTAACTCGAACGCTTACTACTGCCAATGATGATTTTGGGTTATACAGAGAACGAATCCCTTAATTTTCGTTCGTATAATTTTGTTTGAATTCTTTAGTGAATTTGCTCGGCCATACGATTATTACTTGAATACTTGTTACTTATTCTGACTCGTTCATCCATACGTGTTGCTCCATGACTTTGAATTTGCTTCATTTATTTCGGCCTTGACTTGTTCATTGTACTTGCAATATATTGTTGCTATTACCTTGGTCACCACGGCTTTGATTCTGGCATGACAGGATCATTGACTTTGTTTGAAATTCTCTGAGTCAGTTTTGTTCTTTTTGCCTTGATTTCAGCTCTTTGAATTTGTGATAATATTTTGGGTAAAATTTGGATTGTCTAGCTAGGTTCGAATTTTTGACCTTGGTATTTAAATTTGTAGTTGAAACAACTCTCTGATTTCACTGGCTTTTTCGGCTTGATCAAATTAAGAAACCAAACTGCTGCTTTTCTTCGAACTGTGACTTGCAATTGTGTTTACTATGTATTTCCATGTACATACATACATATATATGTATATGTGTGTGAAATAGGCATCAATTCTGGTTTCAAGTGTATGCATACATCTCTGTTTCATATGTATGTAGTTTTCATTGGTCTTTGTTCATGCATCCAGTTGTCTACATACTTGTGCTATTATGTGTATGTATATAATTGTATATATGCATACATATTAGTTTGCCAGTTAGTCCATTGTTTTAGTGTTTGCATTTTTGCTGCCTTGGTTTGTTTTGCAATATTGTTGTCATGTGATCTGGTGCCTTGTTTCATTTGGTGGTCTGACTTGTTTTCAGGTGATGTTGCATTTTGAGTATGGTCTGAATCTTTTTGTATACGCACTTGTTACTGATTTCATAAGTCTGGTCACATTGGTGGTGGTTGAAGTCTGCATTCATATTTTGGTCCATGATTTGCATTGAGTTCCACTTGAATCTGTCTGGTTCAAGTGTGCATGCTGTACTGGGTTGTAGCCTTTGTTGCTTTGAGCCAGTTCATTGTTTGCTTGTAGTATGTTGAAGTTGTAGCCTTGCTGTAGCTTGACTGCTTGCATATTGAACTGGTCTGGTTGTCACTGCATGTATATATGTATACATGTTTGTTCACACATGTGTGTGTGTATATATATATATATATGTTAGCTTGCATTATTTTCAAACTTCGACATTGCCTTGTATCTGACCATATGCATATGTATATATAGTGTTGCTTCACTGTTTTGTGTTCATCATGTTCCACTGTTTAATCTGCTGTATTGAGTCTGGTGTGTGTTCATGTAGCCATTGATTTGGACTTTGTACAATTGGTTGCAGGCCTTGTGTGTGTGCTTGATAAAATATGCTAGTTGCTGTATGAATTTCTGAGACTCTTAACTGTCGTTTTCATGTATGGGTTGTTGCAGCCACTTGAGTCTGGTTATGTTGATTTGGTCGAGACTTATATGCACTTGAGTTGAATCCAGCTTTTGGCTCGGGTTTGACCTTGTGCTCACCTATCCCTTTATTTTAATAAGCAAGTGTATATCGGTGTGCACGGCCTTGTGGCATGTCAAGTGATACACTGTGCATGTCACAAGTTGTTCGTGTAAGATGAATTCAAAATAAATGACGAACAACCCAAATAACTGAGGAAAATAACATTTTCAACACACACACTATTATTTTACACTGTAAAATATTTCTTTTTCAATTTTACTGCGTTAGTGTTTATTTTGCAGATAGCTCAGATGCTGGATTCTGGCTGGAACAAAGTTAAAGATGAAATATAAGTGAATGAGTGATATGTAGTGAGGTGAACATTGTAAGTGAAATTTGTGATGTAATCGAAATTGTATTGTAATTGAAAATGTATATATGTAGTGAGAGCTCAAATTTGTACTATTCAAAATTGAAATAAAATATTTGTTTGAATAAAATATTTGTTTGAATATGAATTCTGTGTTATTTATTTTATTCATCAAATATTTATTTAATTATGTGAAAAATAAAATAGTACAATAACAAATACATTTAAACGAATATATATATGTTTATTATCATCAAACAAAAATCATATACTAGCATATTCTACAATCTCCCCCTTTTGATGATAACAAACATATATTAAGATTTGAATTTATTAAATGTATTTGGTCGTTGATGAAATCTATTTGCTCCCCCTATTTGAATGCTCCCTCTCTACAACAAAGTTCCCCCTTCATATATGCATGAAAATAAATAAAAATACGCAAATGAACCAAGATGGGAATATGCAAATAAAAAAATAAAATCTTTGTCCTTTATTTGCCAAAATCTTAACTTCTCTCTCCCCCTTTTGTTATCAGCAAAAGAGTAACAGTGTTAGAAAAATAGAGATAAAGTGATAGACATTAATACAACATTAATACCCAATCGAGTATAAATATTAAATTTCAATAAAAAAACAAACAAAAATCATAAATAATCTATTAGGCGCATATTCCACTTTAGAGTGATAGGGGCGATGTCGGTATATAAAACCATATAGTTGTGTCTATTTGTGGTATATTTATATTAGGAATTTGAATATCTACTAACCATGCATAACCGTTAGGACTTTTAAATGAGATTAGTAGTATTCCCAATTTTAAAAAAAAAATGAATTTCAAGCATCTTCTAAGCATGCAAAACCGTGAGGACTTTTAAATGGGATTAGAATCAACTTATCTATTTAATAATCAATTTTGATATGTGTTTCATACATGCATAACCGTGAGGACTTTTAAATGAGCATGAAAGCATATAAACAAATATTCCAAGTAATTCATCCATGCATAACCGTGAGGACTTTTAAATGAGTGTGAATACTTTGGATGTTTTTATTGCTAAAACTAAAATAAAAATGAATAATTTCCCATTCAAAATACCACATTTTGACATACTATATTGGATTTTGATGAGTGATGGTCGTTAGAAATATGGTAGAGATAGAGATGGTCATGGAATTTTTACTAACAAAAGTTATTATAAATCTTGTTTAAATTTTTAAAGAAATTTACTAAATATACTGTCTCAAGTCATAATATATGATTGATATCGACACTCAACACTATTTCAATTACTATTTATCTTTTCGATAATCAATAGGGAGTCAGATTAGTTAATGTATGCATTTAAGATCAAATCCAAAAATAAATATAAAATTAAATTTTCCAAAATAGCTAATCTGAAACAAAGTCAAAAAAACTATTTTCTGGAAGGGGTTTTAAAAAAAAATTGCTAATTGAAAATCAGTTGAAATGAAAAATATGCAGATATTTTCTTTGAAATTGATGCAACTAATGAATGTCTTAACATAAAACTCGTTCCACTAGTAATTTTTCTATCAACTAGACTACCAGTGTAATCTGCATCTGGATTCCCCTTTGACTCAAAGTTATCATTAGATAGATATCATAGACCAAACCGTAATGTGTGCAACAAATACCTTCTAATCCTTTTACAGCTTTTAAAATGTGATTCCTTAAGGATTTGATTGAAAACGTGCACATAAACAACCACAGAACATAATGTCAGGTCAAATATATCCATGTGTATCTAGAATAATCATCAACCAATAAAACACCATCATTAGTCCAAAACAAATCTATATGAGCTGGTTCAAAGACTGTAGAGGTACTTATAGTGTTCTCGGTATAAAAATATAACTGGCCAACAACTTTGCATAAATCAAAATCAACATTCATTTCTTTATCACATAACCGGCTGATGTTAATCAGATTATGGTGCAGATTTTCACATTTAATATATCGTTCAAGATAAAAATACCGATACTTATTTTTACCTTTACGATAATTTTTCATTGTTGTCCATTGTGATTCTGCCACCTTTGTACTAGGCTAAGGAACTTTGATTTTTCGCCCGTCGTGTGCCTGGAACAGCCAGAATCCAGGTATTTGTTCCTTAGCCTGCCACCACACCTACACGAGAAAGGATTTTTGTGACCTATTTGTTTTTATAGGTCCATGATTGTTAGTGACAAAAGATTTTAAAAAATATGTTTGTGTAGACCCAAAAAAATCTATATTTGTTCCTTTCGGCACCCAGATTTGTTTGACTTTAAGGGATTTTACATTCATGCCTTTTGGAACCCAAATTGGTATGGTTTTCACGTGTTTGGGTCTATACCAGCAATTATTCTGATTGTGCCCAGTTTTTTCACAAATCGTGCACTTGGAATTGACTTGACTAATTTTGCTTCTAGCACGTTCAGATTGAGTATATCCAAGTCCTTATCTAATAGAATTAACAGTTTGTTTCCCTAATAACATATTTAGTGATTTTTCTCCTTTAGAGAATTTCCCTGAAGTTGTAGACAATTGTTGGACTTGTGTTTTGAGAGATTCATTTTCATTCAATAACAAAGTGCACTTTTTGATAGAATTTTCTCTCCTAGTATTTTCACTTTCTTTCAAAATCAGAATTTCATTTTCAAGTGATTTGATTCTAGTTTCTGATTTTTTTCATTTCCTCTTCAAATGATGGACACTTATCACACTTAGGGCTTTTGTTTCGATAGTTTTTAACCAATTGATCAAGCTATTTATTTAGTTCTATCAAACTATCTCTTTGTGACTCAATTTTAGCGTACTTCTCCCTAAGTCGTTCAAAACAGCCATTTACCTCATGAAAATATATAAGTAATTCTGAATGAGTAAGTTTTGATACCTTGCTTGGCTCGTCATCATCACTGTCAGTTGTTTCTCCTTGAAGACATAGATTTCCTTTTTCACTCTCACTGCCAGTGTTTTAATCATCTTCATCTGTTTCATCCCAAGTAGCTGCAAAACTTCTCCTTTTCGCTTTCTTTCCTTGGCTGTGTCGATTCTGAGGACAATTTGGCTTGATATGACTGGGTTTGTTGCACTTGTGACATATGATCTACTGTTCTTCTGAGTTGTCTAGTACTTTGACTATTCTGCTTTTCAATTGTTGATTTAGAGCTGGATTTCCGTATTTGTGATTCCACCTTTTGAATTTCTTTATTATCAACGCCAGTTCAGCTGCTCCATCTTCATCATTGTCATCATCACTTTCCGTTGTTCCTTTAAGAGCTATTGATTTCTTTCGAGTATCACCTCATTCATGCACTTCCTTGAATTTCATTTCTAGCTCATAAGTGGTGAGATTTCCAATGAGTTCTTCAACTTTAACTTGTTTCAAATCCTCTGATGCTTGAATGGCGGTAACTTTTGCTTCAAAATTTCGTGGAAGGACTTTGAGGATTTTTCGAACTATTTCCAGCTCTGTGCATGGCTTTCCAAGTGATTTTGATTTGTATACTAGATAAGAAATTCATCAATGCATTTCTTTGACACTTTCATCCTTTGCTATTTTGAAGTTCTCGTACTCGCTACTAAGCATGGCAAGGCGTGATTATTTAACCTGGGAAGTTCCTTCATGGGTTACTTCAAGTGTGTGCGAAATTTCCTGCGTAGTTAGACAACGTGAGACACGTTAAATTCAATTTGATCCAATGAACAAATAATAGAATTCATAGCTTTAGCATTAGCATTTGCAGTTTATTTTCAAGATCTGTCCATTGATCCATTGGTTTTTCAATTTCTTGATTATCTACTACTACAGTTGGTGTCCTATATCCCGTCTCAACAATATTTCATGCATCTATTGTTTTCAGAAAAATTTTCATTCTGTTTTTCCAGTAAGCATAGTCACCATTGAACATGGGTGGTCGAACTATGGACTAACCCTCAACAAAAGCATTATTAAAAGAAGCCATTTAAAAATTCAAAAATTGGTTTCTGAAAAATCAAATTTTTAAAACAAAAAATGGTTTTTATTCCTAGCTCTGATACCACTTGTAGGATCGATTTCACCCTAGAGGGGGGGGGGGTGAATAGGGTGATACTAGTAATAATAAAAATTGATGCGGAAATAAATAAAATAAGTTCAGCATAGATAATAGTAGAATAATAAAAGCAGAAATAGAACAACACAGATTTACCCAGCTTCGGCAAAACCCTGCCTACGTGCTGCCCCCAAGGTTTCTACTAGAAATTAAGTAGTCAGACGCTCACACACATAAACTTGTGACACCCGCTATCGACTAACCTAACTCTACGCTCAAAACCCTGCCACAACTCAGCCACTGAGTTGTGAATTCTCTAACTACACCACCGTAGTTCGTCCCTAGTCACACGACTAGAATTTTACAAAAGTTTAAAAGAAAATTAAAAAATAAAACTAAACAAAAACAAAACCCTTTTTATATAATTTAAGCCCAATATAATATATAACCGGCCCACTCAATACTTAAATGAGAAGGTTTTCCCGTTTCTTATTTTCGTGGCTGCTCCCATTTGTTTCTCGTTCTGGAATTTAGGGTTTTGTTGAATCCCTTGAAGCCACAACTTGGAGTCCAAATTTATTATCTTTCGTTCTTCAGTTCACTTCGCTTGCTTCTGGCTGCTTCAAGGTCGAGTTCGAATTAGACTAGAATCGGTATGTGATTTTAGCTTTAGTTTCTCTATTGATTGCTTTGGGTCAAACTCGATTCGAGTTATTGATTTAGGATTTAATTTGAAACTTAGCACTGTGATTTTTTTTGCTTTAACTCGAACGCTTACTACTGCCAATGATGATTTTGGGTTATATAGAGAACGAATCCCTTAATTTTTATTCGTATAATTTTGTTTGAATTCTTTAGTGTATTTGCTCGGCCATACGATTATTACTTGAATGCTTGTGATTTATTCTGACTCGTTCATCCATACGTGTTGCTCCATGACTTTGAATTTGCTTCGTTTATTTCGGCCTTGACTTGTTTATTGTACATGTGATATATTGTTGCTATTACCTTGGTCACCACGGCTTTGATTCTGGCATGGAAGGATCATTGCCTTTGTTTGAAATTCTCTGAGTCGGTTTTGTTCATTTTGCCTTGACTTCGGCTCTTTGAATTTGTGATAATATTTTGGGTAAAATTTTGATTGTCTGGCTAGGTTCGAATTTTTGACCTTGGCATTTAAATTTGTAGTTGAAACAACTCTCTGATTTTACTGGCTTTTTCGGCTTGATCAATTTAAGAAACCAAACTTCTGCTTTTCTTCGAACTGTGACTTGCAACTGTGTTTACTGTGTATTTCCATGTATATACATACAAACATACATATATGTATGTATATATGTGTGTGAAATAGGCATGAATTTTGGTTTCAAGTGTATGCATACATCTTTGTTTCATACGTATGTAGTTTTCATTGGTCTTTGTTCATGCATCCAGTTGCCTACATACTTGTGCTATTATGTGTATGTATATAATTATATATATGCATGCATAAAAGTTTTCCAGTTAGTCCACTGTTCTAGTGTTTTCATTTTTGCAGTCTTGGTTTGTTTTGCAATATTGTTGTCATGTGGTCTAGTGCCTTGTTTCATTTGGTGGTCTGACTTGTTTTCAGGTGCTTGTTGCATTTTGAGTATGGTCTGAATCTTTTTGTATATGCACTTGTTATTGATTTCATAAGTCTAGTCACTTTGGTGGTAGTTGAAGTCTGCATTCATATTTTGGTCCATGATTTGCTTTGAGTTCCACTTGAATCTGTCTGGTTCAAGTGTGCATGCTGTACTGGGTTGTAGCCTCTGTTGCTTCGAGCCAGTTCATTATTTGCTTGTAGTATCTTGAAGTTGTAGCCTTGCTGTAGCTTGATTGCTTGCATATTGAACTGGTCTAGTTGTCACTGCATGTATATATGTATACATGTTTTGTTCACACATGTATACATGTATGTTAACTTGCATCGTTTTCAGACTTTGGCATTGCCTTGTATCTGACCATATGCATATGTATATACAGTGTTGCTTCATTTTTTTGTGTTCATCATGTTCCACTATTTCATCTGGTGTATTGAGTCTGGTGTGTGTTCATGTGGCCATTGATTTGGACTTTGTACAATTGGTTGCAGGCCTTGTGTGTGTACTTGATCAAATGTGCTAGTTGCTGTATGAATTTCTGAGACTCTGAACTGTTGTGTTCATGTATGAGTTGTTGCAGCCACTTGAGTCTGGTTATGTTGATTTGGTCGAGACTCATATGCACTTGAGTTGAATCCAGCTTTTGGCTCGGGTTTGACCTTGTGCTCACCTGTCCCTTTATTTTAACAAGCAAGTGTATATCAGTGTGCATGGCCTTGTGGCTTGTCAAGTGACACACTGTGCATGTCACAAGTTGTTCGTGTAAGATGAATTCAAAATAAATGACGAACAACCCAAATAACTCAGGAAAATAATATTTTAAACACACACTATTATTTTACACTACAAAATATTTCTTTTTCAATTTTACTGCGTTAGTGTTTATTTTGCAGATAGCTCAGATGCTGGATTCTGGCTGGAACAAAGTTGAAGATAAAATACGAGTGAATGAGTGATATGTAGTGAGGTGAACATTGCAAAGTGAAATTTTTGATGTAATCGAAATTGTATTGTAATTGAATATGTATATAAGTAGTGAGAGCTCAAATTTGTACTATTCAAAATTGTAATAAAATATTTGTTTGAATAAAATATTTGTTTGAATATGAATTCTATGTTATTTATTTTATTCATCAAATATTTATTTAATTATGTGAAAAATAAAATAGTATAATAACAAATACATTTAAACGAATATACCTATATATGTTTATTATCATTAAACAAAAATCATATACTAGCATATCCTACAGACCTATGGGTCGACCCGCGTTTCCCCTGGACGTTAAATCGTCCAAGGACATGCCGAACTTATATGATTCGATTTTTGTGCAATCTGAAGCATTGTTTTCTTGATCCAATGATTCGCAGCGAGCCTGTGAAGTGGTTGCACTAGATTAAATCCAAAAATTCGACGGTATGAGATCCCCAAACTTCACTATAAATAGAACCCTAGGCCTAGTTATTTTCTCACAATCGGATTTTCTCCCAATTGAGTTCATTGCCTGAGGCTGAACCCTAAATAGAAAATATTTCTAGGGAGAATATCTTTTTAATAAAAATATTAGACACCTTAGAAGGGGATCTAGGAAGGCCATGGAGCAAAGCTAAGGACGACATGTGAGTGGATTTAAATTATATCTCTTTTATGTTTATGATATATATTATCGTTAGATTCCCGTTAAATATTTAATTCATCATTTATTTCAGTAATTAGTCTACTAATTAGTTATGTTGAAACTGTAAATTTTATAAGAGAAGTGTACTTATATTTAAATGTTATTTATATGGAAAAAGAAAGGAATCCAATTAAATATAAGTAATATTAGGTTTAAAAGTTGTAGAGAAAGGCATAAGCCTAAAAGTGAGAAATTTACAGTAAATTATGAAATGAATTAAAAAGGGGAAAATCTAATAACTTGATTTGGAAGTTATTGATAGATTAGTTGGTTGGTTTAGACAAGGGAATACATTTCCATGGTTTAATATTAGAATTACAACAAACGTAATGGCAAGAATAAAAGCAAGGAAAGTGGAATTAGTGCAAAATAAAGACATTACTGTATTTTGCATTACCCAACAATTAAAGAAACAATAAAAGAAATATCTTGTAGTTACGACTTATTATTTATAGCTTTATTTAGTATTAAAATATGGAAATGGATTTCTAGCACAGTTTTTGTAACCAACCAAATAGAATAGAACTACTTCCTAGAATAAAAGAGAATAATGTGAAGCGTTAAAGAAATAAAAGAAGAGGAAATAATCAAGCTAATTATTTGACAAGACTAGAAACAATAAATAGAAAAAGTGACTAGATCTGCACTTATTGCGCAAATAATAGAGTAAAAAATAAAATAGTTATTATGATAAGTAATTTGTGACAGTTGGACGTAGTCCCAAGCTAAGACTGTCATATAATATAAGATAACTAAAGAGAATTTAGTATCATAATAAAAGAAGACAAACTAGAATAGAAAAGAGACACTTGTAGTTACATTTATAACATGTAGGTTATAAAAGAAAGAAAAGAATATAAAAGTAACAATCGCAAGTATAGTTGTAACATGCAGGTTATAATTAAACAGAAAGAAATAGAAGAGGCTTATTTTATCAAACTTAGATCTTGGATTAAGTTAATAAGAAAAATAATAGAAGTGGCCTGTACCGGCAGCATTCCCTTTCAGGTCTAGGACTGATGGTCTCACACGGGTGGGGTTGGGCTTGCCGATTAGGGTAAATAAGTAGCCAATAGAATAAGAAAAGTAAACTAAACACATAGTAAAAGATTAGACGTAGAGTGTAATAAAATGGTAAGGTGCATTTAGAGCAGCCCGAAAGAGAATCTGGATAAAGAGCCTAACGAAGCAGTTCATCGCAGATTTTAGTACAGAAAGAGCACATCCAACTTAGTTAGATCGGGCTAGAAGGAAGTACGAGACTTCAACGAGACGTGAGGATACTCTAGGATGGCCCTCTGGGGTAGGCCTAACGAAGCTGCACCCCCAAAGGCAGGTCTGTAGGTGTTCCATTAAGAGAGTATGCCTAAACTGCATTTGCATTGCAGGCCTAACGGTGCGAACCTTTGTAGGCAATCAAAAGGTTGATGATGGAGTAGGATATTCGTATGACACCGTACTCTGGATTGCGAGTAGGTTATAGTGGGCAGGACCTAAAAAGATAGTCGCATGCGGAGATCAAACCATCTTCAGTCAGATCTAGTTCGGGAGAGACTAGAGTTAAACCAACAGGCCAATGATACTTTCACTATCGAGACATTGGATGAGGGGAGTAGCCAATTGAATGTTTAGATTGTTTGCAGTAGGGCACAGGCACTTAGCTCTTGAGAGGTCTTTCGATTAGTTTGGAGGCTGCGTGGGGCCATTGCCACGATGAGAAAAGAGACAAACCAAATAGATTATCGGTATTGTAGGCCTAACGAAGCTGTCCTTTATAGATATAGAAAATCCCCGACCGAGTTCCGTACATGGTAGATCTTGTTGGCGGAATTCAGGGAGTAGACAGAACGATTACATGTAGTCCTCAAGGTACGCACATGATGGTACATTGTGGATGTCCGAGCACTATTATAAGCTAGTGCAGATGCAATTTCACGTTTTCCTAGCAGACGACGGAACATCTGTATTGTAGGCCTCACGAAGCTGTCCTTTACAGATGTAGTTTCAGTATGCTCTAGCAGCGAGACGATTGAGTCCTTTTCAAGGAGGATACGGAAGGTACTATGGGTAGTACCTAGGACCGATGCGGTCTTTGGGCATGTAGCTACATACATATATTGGTTATTAGGTCTTAATCTACTAGGGAGTAGATGGGTACGATTCACGCACAAAGACGAAAGTATTATAAACCCAATAAACCTAATATAATAGAAAATGGAAATAGAACGGTATATGTAGAATTATGCTTAGAAGTGTATAATTTGTCCATTCACCAGAACTTTTGTTCTGACCCCCTCCTCATAACATCCCACAGGTTAGAAAGATGGCAGAGATTTTCCAACTATGAGACACTTGCTTAGAAAGTGTTATTACCTTGGTGAGTATTTACTTACTATTATATTTTACTCAGTTCCATTGTGAGATATTTATTTGAGCTCTGATATATTTACCTTTGCCTATTTGCAGGATACCAGATACCCAACTCGGGCTTCAGTGGGCTTGGATTTTAGCATTTTTGCGAAAAATCCAGACCTACTGGAATTCGAGTTGTTACATTTGGTATTAAAGCTTAGGTTAGTAGATCCTAAGTAAATTAGGAAATATAAGTGAACCTATTTGTATTTTTGAAAAAAAATATATATTATGTACTAAAATCCAAATAGTCCCCAATTATAGATTTTAACATATGGAAAGTTTTTAGAAGTATATTTGTGCATAGTATGTTAGTGGGGTTTGGGATGACCCAAGGATGTTAAGCCCTATGTTACTGCCGATTTATAGTGTACAACAGGCTATGTTTTGAGAGAAGATTGGTATCCATATGTTATAGGAAGCGGGAAAGTTCCCTAGGGATAGTAGGGAGAGTATTTTTATTTTGGAAGGAATAAGAGATTTTAGTAAGAAATTGAGATTTCCAAGGTTTAGGAAGGGAATTCCTAGGGTAGTAAGAAGAAAATCCACTATATGTCTAGCCCAATAAAATGAAACTTTTGGAATTAAAAAGTTGAAAAAATATATAATTGTTAATGTTGGATCTTATGTGATTACTAACATGACACAACAATTCACGAATTACGACTACTACAACATCCGGACTCAACGACTCAAATATGGTTCGTATAGTTATATATTTTAACAAGAGTCATGAAATATGTATATAGAGTCTAGTCGAGTCGCTTTGTTAAAATCTTTCCTCAAGAATCATCATTCTCATTCATTCATATTCACATAT
This sequence comes from Allium fistulosum, assembly GCA_030737815.1. NCBI lineage: Eukaryota > Viridiplantae > Streptophyta > Magnoliopsida > Asparagales > Amaryllidaceae > Allium > Allium fistulosum. Next base: position 518,335,163 of record CM060901.1, on the reverse strand, counting down.
AAACCTGGCATTCAAATTTAAAACACATTCAATTTCAACACTGAACTGCATTGTTCAGTCGACTGACCAGCGCTATTATTCGACTGAATTAGTATATATTTTTTATATAACATGGACTAGTCGACTAAATACACGTGGTCAGTCGACTGAGTCTGTGTATATGACTTGTGCACTTTTTGAATTCAGTCGACTGACTAAGCACTTTCAGTCAACTGAATCCTATAACAGTCCAATATTATGAAAAGAAACTTCTCATTATCAAAGGATATCTCATTTCTTAGTGTTGCATCTGTTAGCTTTTCACAGAGAACTCTTACCAGAGGATGTAACTCTTGATACACTATAAATGCACTCAATTTTCAATGATTAAATCACCTAATTCTTTCATCTCTCTTGATCTAACGTGCATAGCATTCTTGATTCTATTGCTTACAAAACTTTATACAATCATTGCTTACAATTTCACTTCCATATTCATTAAGCAATTCTGATCTTCCTAATCTTCATATGCAAACATTCATATACATCACTCTTGAGGAAAAGATTATAGGAAGGGTGTACTACAAGTGACAAATCCGTGTTATCCAGAACACACAAAGTCAAGACAATCTAGTTTTTAATAAAGTCCTATTATGTTGCTCAGGCAGTCAAGTCCTGTTCTGTTGCTCAGGCGGTCAAGTCATGTTCGATTGCTCAGGCAGTGTAATACCTGTTCCTACGGGTTAAGTGAGGGTTGCTAGCTTTAATTCTAGAAGGAGTTTTGGACTGGACGTAGAACGGGAGTTCAAACTAGTATAAAAATTCCTGGTGTCATTTTACTTTACTGCTATTATTATTTTCCTCACTAGTTATTTATTATATTTCCATATTACTCGATCCTATAGCATAGTCACTTTCATTTGGTATCAGAGCAAGGTCATCTTATAACCGTAATATAGTTATCTAATTTTTTTAATATAGAGAAAACTCCAGCACTGCAACTAACACTACCTTTCTTGAAGGTCAAGCTACTACACGACCACCTCTATTTAATGGAATGAACAATAATTATTAGGCTACTAGAGTGAGAATTTATATACAAGCAAGTAGTTATGAAACCTTGAACATTATGCAATATGAATATACCATACCTACTACTGAATATTCATAATGGTCTAACACACAAAAATTGGATGCTACTCCAAATGCTAAAGCTATGAACATGTTATATTTTGCATTAGACAAAAATGAGTTTAATAGAATAAGCATGTGTAAAATGGCTTATAAAATTTGGCGAACACTTAAAGTTACACATGAAGGTACTAACAAAGTAAAGCAGTGTAAAATTTCTATGCTCAAAAATCAGTTCCAAAATTTCAAAATGAAGCAAGATGAAACTATAAATGAAATGTACTCTCGATTTCAAGATATATATCATTCTTTGATAGCATTAGGAGAAACTTATATAGATTTTGATATTGTTTCAAAAATTCTCTACTCTCTAACGGATCAGTGGGAATGAAAGGTCTTAGCAATCGAAGAAGCTAACGACATTTCAACCATTAAACCAGAGGAGTTGATAGGAAATCTATTGTCTTATGAAGTTAATCTCCAGGAAAAACGAGTACGGGCTCAAGATAAGAAGAATATAGCATTTCAGGAAAAACAGATGAATCAGATTCAGATGAAGAAGATATGGCGTTCATTGCTAAAAATTTCAAAAAGTTTTTGAAATTTAGAAAGAGCAAGAATTTAGAAATAACAAGAACAGCTCCAGCAACAATAACAACACCAACAAACCATCATCATTTGCTCTAGAATGTTGTGAATGTCACAAGAAAGGCCACATAAAGAAAGATTGTCCTGAGAAAAATAAAGACAAACATAAGCACAAGAAAGACGATTCAAGAAGAAAGCTTTCTCTGTCACTTAGGACGATTCAGAATCATCTTCGTCATCAGATAGTGACTTAGACAGTGATACAGAACAATCCAACATATGTTTTATGGCCACGAAAGACGAGGTGAGTGATCTAACTTTTGATGATTTATTGGAAATAAACTCAGAATTACTTGACAAACTAAAAGACATCAAAATAAAGTACAAAGAATCTCTTGAAAAACTGAATAGAACTGAAATTTAAGTAGATATGTTAAGAGATGAGAAACAAATCTTCGAAGAAGAACTTGAAGTTACTTAAGAATCTTGTTCTAGTATGACATCTCAACTCTCAATGTCAAGTCAAGGGATATAAACTTAGAACGAAAAGATTGATGCTCTATTAATTGAAAATCATGATCTTAAAGCCAATGTCAAGATTTTAGAGTTAGATATCTCTAGATTTCAAACAAAGTTAGATGATATTACTAAAAATGTCTCTAACTTTAACAAAGGCATGGAAAATCATTCCAAAATTATAGAAAATTCTCAAACTGTTTCAAATAAAAGAAGACTAGGATATAAGCAATCTTCTAAAGTTATTCCAAAGAAAAAGAATTCTACATATAAAAGGAATAATAATAAAATTAAAAAACCTAGTTCAAAAATTTTAAATTTTTCTAAATCAATTAAGATTTGGGTTCCTAAAACAAATAATTCTTTTATTAGAGATAAGTATATAAAAACTTTTATAAAAACTGTCCATAAAAACAAAGATTTTATTTTTAAAAGAAATTCTGAACCCTCTTGGGTTTGGCTTCCTAAGACCTAACTCTTAGGACCCAAATAAAATGGTGGGTACCAATGTTAAGTCTGTATTTTGCAGGTACCACCTAAAAAGAGAGGGAAATAGATACTAGACAGTGGTTGCTCAAAACACATGACAGGAAACAAAGGGATGCTAACGAACAATATCTACTTAGATGGAGGTGCTGTCACATTTGGAGATAATTCCAAAGGATATGTCATCGGCAAAGGCAATGTGAGCAATAATGGTATATCTAATTTACCTCTTATTACAGATATTTTATTAGTTAAAAATTTGAAGCATAATTTACTTAGTATCAGCCAATTATGTGACAAAGGATTCAATATTTCTTTTTCTGAAAATAAGTGTAGCATTTTTGGTCAAAATAAAAATCTTATTTTTAAAGGTTTTAGAGATAAAAATATTTATGTTTTTAATATGAATGTAATTTACAATACAAATATGTGTTTTATAGCCAAAGAAAATGATCCTTGGTTATGGCACAAAGGATTTTGTCATATTAATTTCAAAGCTATAAATAAATTATCTAAAAATGAATTAGTAAAAGGTTTACCAAAAATAAATTTTAAAGTGAACAATTTACACTAAATATACTATGTAAAGTCAAGAGAAAGCAGTCGACAACAGATAAGTCTAGTCATCCAAACTATTCTTAGAGGAGGTATTTGACCATGAAATATACGTCTAATCTTAAAAAAGGTTTCTTTGTTGAGGAGGTATTTGATCGTAGGAGCGAGTCGAGTTCGTATCGCCGCGGAGCAACTGCAGCGTCCAGATATGATCTATCTACTCGACAATTCATCCGGTGACTTCACGGTCGCCAAAGAAGCCCCAAGAAGCATCAAACATTTCTGATGATATCCATGGAGCTATTCTGAGATAGCAAGCACTAGCTCCTGGTGCGACTTCATAAAAAGCAATCATTGATAAGATTGAAGAAAATGAAACGCACGTGGTGGTCATTATAGCGGTTCCTTCTGATCCTAGAAAACGTCCGAAAAAACCGGCTACGGAACTACCGAGTAGAGGCAAAAAGATCGCAAAACGTAATCTTAGTAGCACAGAAGAGAGGACTTTAGACACCGTAGGGAGCTTATTAGTCTTAGGTTTCTGATTAATTAAGCCTATGCAAGTTTTGAATGAGGCTTAGGGGAAGTGAGCTAGACCCAGGTTCTTCCCTATGGTCCCTTCTGGTCCGTTGAGCTCTGAGTGTGCACTTTTCATTCGCTTTCGGATGAAATAAACTATATTGTTCGGGAGGGTCTCCCTAAGGGGGGACCGAGGTTTCGGGATGCGGTAATCCCCCTCGTGATTCCCTTGAAAAAATAGACCGCAAAGCGATTCCGATTTTCTTGTTTCGACGAATAGTCGGCCTTTTTTCCCTAAGCAAGCCTAGGGAAATCGAACGATGAAGGCCGGCCTTTTTGGCCTCAAAAGGTCTGATTTATCTATCTCCAATTAGACGTCTTTGGTTTTGGTTACTTTTTTTGTTCTTATTTGATTGGGTTTGGAGTTATGTTGTGTTGTGTTGTGTTGTTGGATTATGGGAAAGAGAAAAAGAGCCTCAGATACGGATTTTATTACAAGAATAGGGGTCCCCTCTATTACAGAATAGAGCAAGCAGATCATCGAATCTTTCCTTTCTGTTCCGTCCTTCTCAGATAGGGGCTTAAGTAAGATAGTGTTTTGATCTAAGATTTCAATTCTTCCATGCTTCAGCAGTAGCATATTGCTCCATGGAGCTAAGGTCCAAAATATGGAATAAACAAGTGTTTCCACGACTCTACTACCCGGCCAATTTTGTTCCACTTAATCCCCTTTTCATGGCCACATATTTTTACAGCTGGACTTGAGTCCGGCATTAGGCAACTGGTGGTTACTTAGAGGTGCTTGCGAAACTAGTTAAGGCTAGTGAAACAGCATGGAAACCTAGGCGTTTATTATTACTCCTTACCCGAATGTTCATGAATAGCTATTCTCTACCCCTCTAGACTGGTATATTCTCTACCATCATATTGGTTAATATGAGACTTATTAGGTATTCCTGAGCTTATAAGGTATGACAAATATATATTAGTAGATTTGATTCCATCATATGAAGCTTCTCTACCAGCTAGTAGACCGGTACTCTAAATTATGTGATTCTCTACCCGGAGCAGTCATCTTAACTTAGATTCGATACCCGAGACTCGGGCCTATATGACATGACCGATCGATAGAAATACCCCAAAAGACGAGTGGAAGGGGGCTTTTTAACCGAAAGCAGGCGCCAGTATATTAATTGGAAGGATCAACTGCAAGCTACTCGGGAGGTTTGGATTCATAGATGGGCAGAATCCGCTCTTTGCGGGTGGATGCCCAGAGGCTAAAGCAACTGACACCGGTGAACCAATATTCGAAACGTACGACTCCGTACCACCGATTCGGTTGTACGACTTCGGTGAAAAGAAAGTGCTTTCCTGAACCTGCACTGATTAAGCAGAATAAAGATACCATTCACCTCGCCATCTTCGAATAAAGTCTTTTCTACGGTAGCACCATGAATAGCGCATAGCAAAGCAGCTGGTAATGAGAGAAAGAAGCTCGGTTGCTTCCAACCAATACTAGCTCTACGAACCATGCTGGAGCAGATCGACCAAGATCCGGGCCAGATCCACGGGGTCTTGCATCGCCGAACTTGACTGATGATTGGGTGAGACCGCTTCTTGTCTTTCGCTACGCACCTTCTCGGGAATTCTCGTGCATTTATAGTTAATACTTTGAGTTTGAGCTAAGAATTCTATTGGAGCTTATCCTCCAAAAAGTGCACTTTTCATCGTTGAGTTACGGATGTGCTCCCATTTAGGGGCGGTGGAAGCTCGACTAGGAAGGTTTGGAGGGAAAGAGAATAATAGATCGACTTAGAGAGGTAAGCTTATTCTCTGGTTTCAATATAGTGTTACGCAAAAATCCACTTTTTGAAATTCACATGAAAGGCATTTTTCTTTCATGGTTTTTCCACTAGATGGGAAGAAAACTCGAACGCGTTCGGTCCGTTTTTTGAGCAAGAATCACAACGCCTTCGAGCTGCAACAAACATTACTTTGTTTGAAGGGGGCACAGATAAATGGAGAATGCAGAATAGAATCATCATCAGAATTGTATGATGCTATTCCATCTAGCTGAGGTTGGATTTGTGAAGCTTGTCAATTAGGAAAATTATCAAAATCATCCTTTAAATCAAAGAAAAATATTTCTATTGTACATCCACTAAAACTATTGCATTTAGATCTCTTTGGTCCAACTCAAGTTAAATCTATAAATCATAGCAAATATGTGTTTGTTATAGTAGATGATTTTTCAAGATATACTTGGACCGTTTTCCTGAAAAATAAAAGTGATACTTTTGAAAATTTCAAAATTTTGCTAAAAGAATTCAAAATCTCAAAAATTTAAAAATTAAAACTATAAGAAGTGATCATGGAGGTGAATTCGAAAATGAAGTTTTTGAACATTTCTGTAATAAAAAGGGAATTTAGCATAAGTTTTTTTTCCTAGAACACCACAACAAAATGGAGTTGTAGAAAGGAAAAATAGAACTTTACAAGCATGTGCAAGAACTTTATTAAATGGAAGCACTTTACCTAAACATTTTTGGGCAGAAGCAGTAGCAACTGCTTGCTATGTTCTGAATCGTGTTTCCATCCGACCACTAACAAAACACACTCCATATGAACTTTTTCATCAAAGAAAACCAAACATTTCATATTTTAAAACTTTTGGTTCAAAATGTTTTATTTTAAACACAAAAGATCGGCTTGGAAAATTCGATCCAAAATCCGGTGAAGGAATTTTCTTAGAATATTCGGACTGTGGATCTTCATCCCATAATACAATTCATCAACCGACATCTGGCTCTTCTCCATCATGACGTTACCCTTGGGAACCGTCACCACAGCGTCCACCAGTTTCTCCAAACTCATGGGAACGCGGCAATAGATGGTCACCACTACGGCCACTTCAGGAGAACATCAAATTCGAGCCGGATGAATATCACACCCCCAGCTTTTCTTCCAAATCTTCTTAATTTATATATATATATGTATATATATATATATCAATTTTGTTCGTTTTCTTTTGTTTGATTTGTACATTTGTATGCTCTTTTTCATTTATAATATTTTTTTTTATATTTCAATACTTGATAACAAAACACAATTTCCATTCTGCATTTTTCAACAGTTCCTGTCGACTAACCAAGCTCCACCAGTCGACTGAACATGCTTTCTCAACTGTAATTTTTCTCTACAGTCAGTTGACTGACCTACAAATTCAGTCGACTGAATTTGGCAAAAATGAACTACAAACTCTCGGGTTTGATTCAATCGACTGAATCATTAGATCGGTCGACTGAACCCAAAATAATTTTTTTTTAATACCCAGTCAGTCGACTAGTCATGAATATTCAGTGGATTGAAACTGGTAACCGGGGTTATTTGGGGCCAAAATACACTTCAAAAACCTATTCAAACTCTTATTTTTTTCACTTTTACTCAATTCTATTCGTTAATCTGCCATTACTATTCTTCTTCACTTCAAATTCAACCAATAATACCTCAAATTTTCCACATTTAAACCCTACTTTTCAAAAACTAAACCCCAGTCTACTCAATGGCACCAAAAAGGGCTAGGAAATCTGAATCTTCAGCCGGTCCTTCTGATTCTCAGATCCAAGGATGGTTATACAATGATAGAGCAGCACAGAGATTCGACAAAATGAAGAATTCTCGCATTTTCGAAGGTTCATTTGTCAAATATCCTTATTTTTCTCCATATGCTATTCAAGAACTTGCTCATCGCAGCGGTTTGGAATCTCTACTCGATTATACCGCGAATAGCATCAAAATTAACCACCTCCTTGTCAAGTTATTCTATGCAAATCTTAATCTTGACCACCACTCCATTTCAAACCCAGATAATTGCATTTGGACACTCGTATGTGGTGTCAATATTTTCCTTCCCCTTCCACAACTTGGTCGAATTCTTATGTGTCCAGACAAAGGAGAAGAATTGGGTGAAATACCCGTAAATGTGGAATCGTGGGATCGCACTAGTCACCTTTTTCTCTCTAATGACTTAACGAAGCTTAAGGCGGTTGCGCTACGACCAAAAGCATGAATAATGCATCGCGCGCTAACCCACACAATTAATTCGAGAACTGGGAGTTATGAAAAAGTCTACATAAAAGATTTTCAGTCTCTTTATGCAATATGGGGAGGGCATCCTGTAAATTGGGCGAAGGTAATTTTGGATGAATTTCAAACTTTCAACCAAGGACGTATGCGGACAATCCATTATGTCGCATATATTATGAGAATTCTAAAGCATTTTGACATTCCTTTTCCCAACTCAGAATTCTCATCTATTGGAGCCTTGAACACCAAAATCCTTAGCTTGATGAACCTCCCAAAGCAATATCGAGACCATACTATCATCACCTATGAGCATTGGCTTGAAAATCAATCTTCCGGTCAAGCTCAACCTTCTTCTAGACAACAAACTTCTCATGTTCAGGCCTCAACCTCCTCCCAACCTCCTCCACAACAAAGCGAGATTAGCGAGATTCGAGAAATCGGCTCTCAAGCTAGGCGTCAAGAAGCTCTAACCATTCTATCTAGAAACCAACAGCTTCTCGATCACTGCCTATATCGAGTTGAGTCAAATGTCTCTCGCGTTGAAAAATCCATCTCAAAGGTAAACAGGAAACTTAATCATATCAAGGGATTTCTCAACAACATTTGGGAAGCAATCTCCTGCTCTCAACCTTCTTCCACATCCGTTCACGTGCCCACTTCACAAGGAAAATGACCCGTTGAACACTTCACTTGGTCGACATCTAATGAGGAATAAGAAGAAGAAGAAGGAGAAGAAGTTGGTAGAGAATCCAATAGCAAGGAAGAGACCGAAGGAGATGAAGAAGGCGAAAGCTCCAATGAAGGTAGTGATGGTGATGAGTAAGTTTATTTCAATCCTTGCGATTTTTATGAACTTATATGTTATTTCAAACAATGGTTATGTGGTTATGTGTTTCTATGGTAGTTATCTTAGACTAACTATGTAATATTTAGATAATGATGATGTGGTATTGTTTTGTATGTTGAAAATTCTATGCTTACTACGTCTCTTTGTCATATGTTCTAAGTTATCATCATTATTATAAATACTTTCTGCTATGATAACTCTCCTTTTTGTCGATGAAAAAGGGGGAGAAAAGATATCGTTTAATAATTATTTACAGGAATATAAAGCATAAATTCAGGGGGAGATAAAATGAGCATAATAACAAGTATATATTCATGGGGAGAAAAGGATCAACAAAGCTTGTCGAGATTCATTCGTAGCAAATGGAGTTGTCATCATCAAAATGGGGAAGAATGTTGGATCTTAGGGTTTGGTTGCTGACATGGCACAACAATTCACGAATCTACGACTACTACAACATCCGGACTCAACGACTCAAAGTATGGTTCGTATATTATATATTTTAACAAGAGTCATGAAATGTGTATATAGAGTCTAGTCTAGTCGCTTTGTTAAAATATTTCCTCAAGAATCATCATACTCATTCATTCATATTCACATATAAACTGGCATTCAAATTTAAAACACATTTTGATTTCAAATGCAAACATCCTTCACTAAACTGCACTGTTCAGTCGACTAACAAGTGCTATCAGTCGAATGAATCGGTATATATATATATATATATATATAACATGGACTAGTCGACTGAATACACATGGTCAGTCGACTGAGTCTGTGTATATGACATGTGCACTTTTTGAATTCAATCGACTGACCAAGCACTTTCAGTCGACTGAATCCTATAATAGTCCAATATTATGAAAAGGCACTTCTCATTATCAAAGGATATCTCCTTTCTCAAGTGTTGCATCCGTTAGCTTTTCACAGAGAACTCTTACCAGAGGATGTAACTCTTGATACACTATAAATGCACTCAAGTTTCAATGATCAAATCACCTAATTCTCTCATCTCTCTTAATCTAATGTGCATAGCATTCTTGATTATATTGCTTACAAAACTTTATACAATCATTGCTTACAATTTTACTTCCATATTCATTAAGAAATTCTGATCTTCCTATTCTTCATATTCAAGCATTCATATACATCTCTCTTGAGGAAAAGATTATAGGAAGGGTGTACTACAAGTGACAATTCCGTCTTATCTAGAACACACAAAGTCAAGACAATCTAGTTTGTAATAAAGTCATGTTCTGTTGCTCAGGCGGTCAAGTCCTGTTTTGTTGCTTAGGTGGTCAAATCCTGTTCGGTTTCTTAGGTAGTGTCATACATGTTCCTCCGGGTTAAGTGAGGGTTGCTAGCTTTAATTCCAGAAGGAGACTGGGACTGGACGTAGAATGGGAGTTCAAACCAGTATAAAAATTCCTGGCGTCATTTTACTTTACTACTATTATTATTTTCCGCACTAGTTATTTATTATATTTCCATATTACTCGATCCTATAGCATAGTCACTTTCAGTTAATATGTTTGAGAAAGTAAATTTGGGTTTTTGAAAAAAAAAGTGTTATGAAATTTAAATTGGTTTTTATGTGATGTACATTTTGTTAAAAGTTAAATTCTTTTTGAAGAATTATAAAGCATGTATAGCACGCTAGTTACTTTGTAGGTAAACAAAGATTTTAAATATAAAACCCTAGACTGTGTTAAGTATCGAAAACGTAGGTTACAACAATTACTGTTGTAATAGATTTTTTCGTGAAAAATAAAGGAAGCATAGACTATGACACTATTGTTATAGTAGGTGACTCCCAAAGGAATTGTTTTTACATAGCATATGGGATTTATTAATATTTATTTTAATTGAATCCATATACTAGTATTTTTGGGTTGTAGTAACAGTGTTTTACGCAACATCTATTTTAACCCAAATAAAAATGTGTTTTGAAGATAATTTCTAAGTATAGAAATAAAGTGGTTTGTAAGTACACTTATTATTTAAATGAGTATATGGAAATGTTTTCTAGTTATGAAAATATTAAAACAGTTTTGAAAATGAGTTCTTCTGAAAAAAAGAAGATGTAAGTTAAATATAAGGGAATTAATAAATTTCGTAGGAAATTTCTATTTTAAGTGAATATAGATTAAACATACTTTAATCTATTGGAATGAAATGAATAATGATATAATTTCTATGAAACCAAATCACAAATAAAGATGTTTTGTGCAAGTTATAAGGAATACGTGAAAGAGATGTACAAGGTATGGAAAGCACCATATTTTGTATAGCTGATTTCGATAAAATATAAAATAAGTTCCTTGTAATTTCACATAAATATGAAATCTTCTTTTAAAGGATTCATAGAAGGTTTTAGCATTAATGGTTTCTCATAAGAGAAAGTAGTTCCAATACATTAAGGTATAAAACCATTAGGAGTAATAAGAAGTGTAATAATTAGAGACAGTGTTAGTTAAGAGGGATATTATAGAAAGCCTTAGTAGGAAAGCTAAGCAATGGAAATTTCATATTTTTCCATTGATTATGCGCATTGGTTGCTTGCCTTTGTAGAAAGTCCTCATTTGTAGTAAGTTAGAAACTCCTCCAAAGTTAGGTAATTGGAAGAGTAAGAAAGTTAAAGGATTTTCGATAAAATAATTGTTCTTATCTACTACAGTTTTTGTAAATTTGAAAATTTGAAAATCTATGAAAAGAAGATGTTTTGAAAACATGTGAGGACATTTTTGGAAGTCAAGAAAAAAAATGTGTTTTAAGGACAAGCAAGGCATGTTTTAAAGAAAAATGGTTTGGTGAAAAAGTAAATAAGTTTTTGGAAGAGAAAAACTTAGTAAACAGTTAAATTTAAAAATCCAATTTTTTTTAGGAAAACTGTAAAGGACTTTAAAAGGAAAAGAGGAATAAGTTTTGAACTTATAATTTGTAAGTTTTCTCCTCTAGGTTTGGAAAATCATTTAAATTCAAAGAGCTGTAAAGATGCAAGTCTAAAAAGATAAAATGTTAAGTAACCAAGTACCTTTGAATTTAATAGAATCTTAAAAGTAACACTTTTAAAGGCAAGAATTTTGGGATTTGATGTTTCAAAAAAATTTAGAAGCTTTAATTTTTGAAATGAAATGATAAATACCAAACTAAACTTTTAAATATGGAGTAGATAGGAATCATTTCCTAGGTGTAATGGGAAAAGTGTATGGCTATAACAGTGATTACTTTTAGTAGTAATAATAAAGGTTTCCATAAAGTGTATGGGACACTAGTGAGAACCTAGGAATGTTGCTTCATGTGTGTAGACTATAGAAGAATAGTGAAGTAATATAGTAAGATAGTAAGACACACATGGTTGGGATAGGTAGACCTTAGTTGGGGAATAATGAAAGGTAAAGGTAAAGAGAAAATTTCCCCAAGCTTAGTTGCCTTTATAGATAGAGACTGCATAGACTGAAATCCTTATCCGTTGCAGTAAATGAGACTTGATTATTCCATTTTAAATATGGAATTGAATAGATGAATAGATCTTATTCATCGTGAGTAATAAAGCGTAAGTTAGTAACGAGTAATAGGCGGCAGCAGGAGCATATGAGTTACTTGGATTCCTAGAGTAGGACCTTTCTGTGTCAGAGTGGACATGGCCCTAGGCCTCCTAGCCCTAGATGATAGCTGTGTTTAGCTGCTATATTTACCTATCTAGTATCGCTTTGTAGTAAGACTTGTTTTCTCTTTTAGTTATGAGATTGTACTCCTATGTAAGCATTTAGTTCCTATTGTAGTAAATCAGTGATGATTAGTATGATGCTTTTTTTCTGTGATGTTCATAGGAAGAGAATAAAAACATAGGATGTAAATAAATAAAAGAAAAGTAAAAGCAGATAAAAGTAACTAAAAGAAAAAGAGTTAAATTTAAAGAAAGCGATAGAAACATCAACAGAAGAAAAGTTTTTATTATGTAAACCATGCTTGGGAAAGAAAATATAGATATTTATAGAATAACGGCATAAGCTCCAAGTACGGAGAAAGAGGTGTGCAAAAAGTAAAACGGGAAATGTGAGGTTTTCCGTTTTCTACCTTCTTTCTGACATAAGAAATCGAGTTCGGAAAATTATATTTTTCTGAAATTCGAATATTAAAAGTTTTGTGGTAGGATTTGGATGTAAAATTCGTTGAACTACGCCCTTATTCATTAGGAGTATGGGAAAAGTTGGATGAAAAATGTTTTGAGTTTTCAAAAGATTGCATTCATATAGAAATTGCAAGTATATTTAGGATGTGTGCATCATATTTTAAAAAGGAGATTTTAAAGAAGAAAAGTATTCATATAGGAGGTACCGCTTAGAAATTCATGTACATGCATATATTTTATGTTGAATGACTTTGCACAAGGACAGGGATAGTCACAAAAATTGGATGTACACAAAATGGATGTGATCGATGCAAGGAATTACATAGTTTTACCCTTGTCGAATTTCGAGGATGAAATTTCATAAAGGGTGGGAGAATGTAACACCCCATATTTTTAGATAATTAAATAATCAAATAACGATGAATAGTGAAAATAGGCATTTTTGGAATTGTTAGAATATGGCCTCGAAACTTATACCATTGTGTTTGTGGCGATTTTCTGATCAATTTCCATATATAAATTATCGAAATCCGAGTTGATATGAAGATTTTGCGAGAAGAACGAGAAATCAGAAATATATAATTAATAAAACGAAAAAAAAAAAAAATAATAAGATCCTACGGGTCGACCCATAGGTCGACCCGAAAAGCACAAGGGTCGAACCTAAGGTCGATCCACAAAGAACACAAGTCGACCTATAGGTCAACCCGCGTTTGCCCTGGACGTTAAATCGTCCAAGGACGTGCTGAACTTATATGATTCGATTTTTGTGCAATCTGAAGCGTTGTTTTCTGGATCCAACGATTCGCAGCGAGCCTGTGACATAGCTGCACCAGATTTAATCCAAAAATCTGACGGTTTGAGATCTCCAAACTCCACTATAAATAGAACCCTAGGCCTAGCTATTTTCTCACAATCCGATTTTCTCCCAATTGGGTTCATTGCTTGAGGCTGAACCCTAAACAAAAAATATTTCTAGGAAGAATATCGTTTTAATAAAAATATTAAATACCTTAGAATGGGATCCAGGAAGGCCATGGAGCAAAGCTAAGGACGACATGTGAGTGGATTTAAATTATATCTCTTTAATGTTTATGATATATATTGTCGTTAGATTCCCGTTAAATATTTAATTCAGCATTTATTTCAGTTATTAGTCTACTAATTAGTTATGTTGAAGCTGTAAATTTTATAAGAGAAGTCTACTTATATTTAAATGTTATTTATATGGAAAAAGAAAGGAATCCAATTAAATATAAGTAATAATAGGCTTAAAAGTTGTAGAGAAAGGCATAACCCTAAAAGTGAGAAATTTACAGTAAATTATGAAATGAATTAAAAAGGGGAAAATCTAATAACTTGATTTGGAAGTTAGTGATAGATTAGTTGGTTGGTTTAGAAAAGGGAATACATTTCCATGGTTTAATATTAGAATTACAACAAACGTAATTGCAAGAATAAAAGCAAGAAAAGTGGAATTAGTGCAAAATAGAGACATTACTGTATTTTGCATTACCCAACAATTAAAGAAACAATAAAAGAAACAATAAAAGAAATATCTTGCAGTTACGAGTTATTGTTTATGGCATTATTTAGTATTAAAATATGGAAATGGATTTTAGCACAGTTTTTGTAACCAACCAAATAGAATAGAACTACTTCCTAGAATAAAAGAGAATAACGTGAAACATTAAAGAAATAAAAGAAGAGGAAATAATCAAGTTAATTATTTAACAAGACTAGAAACAATAAACAGAAACTGTGACTAGATCTGCATTTATTGCGCAGATAATAGAGTAAAAAGTAAAGCAGTTATTATGATAAGTATTTTGTGACAGTTGGACGTAGTCCCAAGCTAAGACTGTCATCTAATATTAGAGAACAAAAGAGAATTTAGTATCATAATAAAAGAAGACAGACTAGAATAGAAAAGAGACACTTGCATTTACATTTATAACATGTAGATTATAAAAGATAGAAATTATATAAAAGTAACAATTGCAAGTATAATTGTAACAAGTAGGTTATAATTAAAAAGAAAGAAATAGAAGAGGCTTATTTTATCAAACTTAGATCTTGAATTAAGTTAATAAGCAAAATAATAGAAGTTGATGGTCCCACACAGGTAGGGCTGGGCTAGCCGATTAGGGTAAATAAGTAGCCAATAGAATAAGAAAAGTAAACTAAACACATAGTAAAAGATTAGACATAGGGTCTAATAAATTGGTAAGGTGCGTTTGGAGTAGCCCGAAAGAGAATCTGGATAAAGAGCCTAACGAAGCAGTTCATCGCAGATTTTAGTACAGAAAGAGCACATCCAACTTAGTTAGATCGGGCTAGAGGGAAGTATGAGACTTCAACATGACATGAGGATACTCTAGGATGGCCCTCTGGGGTAGGCCTGATGAAGCTGCACCACCAGAGGCGGGTCTGTAGGTGTTCCATTAAGAGAGTATGCCTTGACTGCTTTTTCATTGCAGGCCTAACCAAGCGGACCTTTTTAGGCAGTCAAAAGGATGATGATGGAGTAGGATATTCGTATGACACCGTACTCTGGATTGCGAGTAGGTTATAGTAGGCAGGACCCAAAAGGATAGTCGCATGTGGAGATCAAGCCATCATCAGTCAGAGCGAGTTCAGGAAAGACTAGAGTTAAACCAATATGCCAATGATTCTTTCACTATCGAGACATTGGATGAGATGCATAGCCAATTGGATGTTTAAATTGTTTGCAGTTGGGCACAACCACTTAGCTCTTGATAGGTCTTTCGATTAGTTGAGGGGGGCTGCGTGGGGCTATAGTTACGATGAGAAAAGAGACAGACCAAATAGAATATCTGCATTGTAGACCAAATAGATAGATGGCAGAGATTTTCCAGCATTGAGACACTTGCTTAGAAAGTGTTATTACCTTGGTGAGTATTTACTTACTATTATATTTTAGTCAGTTCCGCTGTGAGATATTTATTTGAGCTATGATATATTTATCTTTACCTATTTGCAGGATAGCAGATACCCAACTCGGGCTTCTGTGGACTTGGATTTTAGCATTTTTGCGAATAATCGGACCCACTAGAATTCGGGTTGTTACACAAAAAATCATAGTCAATACTCATAAAACTGGCCGAGCATAACGAAACTAATTAATAAGGGATAATAGATAAACATCATTAACCCTTACATTATTTGAACTATACTTTAACAATTCACATTTATATAAGTTACCTTATATAAGATCTTTAATTTTCTCTGTTATAATTACCTTTAAGAATTACGTTTATAACGAATACAAATACGCTCTTATATGTATAATACACTCGACTCACGCTAGGGATTCCATTACTCTATCTTTTAATGAGTCATACCCAACTAAAGCCAAGGTTCTCGTTGAACCTTCAGCTCTGATAATAGCTGTAAGGACCTGCCTATTCAACCCTTGAATGTCGACACTAATACATCCATGATATTCACTTCCCGAGCACCCAACTACCAGAAAGATGAATTATTAGGGTAAAATAAAAAGAAAGGAAATAGAATAAGAAACAAGGAACATAATATCATAATCTCGCGGCGGAACGACAATATATAATATCAAAGGAGTAGTACAAAGGGTTACTCCGATGTAGAAATTTCAGAGTTACAAGACCTAAGTACTATCATCAGCTTGGACTGTGACGATTAGGATTTTCGGACTAGTCAAAATCGCCGAAAACCCATCCATTCTAAAACTACAAATGAAAAATACTAAATTATCATATCATAATTATGATAAATATACAACACAACTATTGTATAGGATACAATTTTTAACAATATAGCCTATCAGAGTTCTAATCATTCATTCTGCATGGTGTGCTTTAATATAAAGAAAACTCAAATACAATAAATCTACCGTTGCACAACTCTGATGTGAGAGACAACAATAGTCATTTATGCAAACTCAACAAACAAGTCAATGCGGTTAAGTAGGAAAGACACAACATTACATGATAAATAACAAACAATAAACAAGAAAAAGATATATTATTATTGAGACTACGTCATTACCACTTATGACTGATCTAACTGGCTACTCAATCAGATACAGAATAAATCCAACGTAATTCTCCTACCCCAAATAAGACTCATGGAGCCTACGATGCGTAAACAAATATGCAATTCCCAAACTATCCACTTAGGCTTAATCTTCACATTTAGATTTCTAAAACCTAGTTAAATTTATTATTTTCAAAATATAATACTTTTCAAAAATAATCACTTCGAATTAAATTCCCTATTTCATTTCAAATCTTTTCGAAATAATAATATACATCTTTCATATAAAATCATACTTTCGAGTTTAAATCAAAACCTATAATTTGTATAAACCAATTTCCCAAATATTCTTCCATCAAAATAGATTGAGAAATACCACTCAAGGAAAAATCCGCCAAAGGCAAATTCTCACTAAAATAATAAACGACCCTCAGGACAATACTCCTCTCGGATATATAATCAAGGCAATTGCCAATCACTTCATGAAAGCAGAAAAAACATAGATACCAATAGATGACGGATCCTATTGAATGGACAATACCCAAAAATCCAAAACAATAAATATGAATGTACTTTCACTAACAAATTCATATTTCACAATAATAATATCTCAAAAATACTTTTAATCATACCTAACATTATTCTTCCCAAAATCTTTTAGAAATAAATTTCCAAACCATCGGTATTTAAGTTTTCAAAATAATAGTTTTTAAATCCTTTTCTATCCAAAACATTTAAATCAAATTTATTCCCAAAATATCTTTTATATCAAAACATGGGAAAACACTTTTATACATATTTAATTCCAAAAATATTTCTATTTCTTTCCAAAGAAACCATTTCATTTAAAATATAAACATCTTTAAATTTATAATAAATATCTTTTATAACAACAATTACTTAATCAAATATTTTCATCAAACACCTTATATTCAATTGTGAAAATCTAATAATAAGGTGTTCTTATCTACCCATCCCATGCATATAGAAATTAATTACTCATAAACTGGCCAAGCACAATCCAAACAATAAAAAAAACAACAAAAACAACATATTATTATCAATAATTCAACAAACTGAACAATAATGCATAAAATCAGAATTAACCTGTATATATAAATAAATGTCCAAATTTATATAATAGTAGACAGAGATTTATTCTACTAAATAGAGGTCATCAATGATGTATAATTAACGATAAGGGTTGAAAACAAATGTTAATAAAACATTGTTTACTACAACCCAAAGCTATTTCAGTATTTATATCATCTTTAAAACATTCATTTTAAAGATCTAAGTTAATAATTTGGTTAAGTTCAATAGTCAACTAATCGACTATCTAGTTAAAACATTTGCTTATACAAATCAATATTCATATACTTAACTCATTTCCAACATTTTAACTTATACCATTCCTTATCCAAAAGTAAAGCCAGGTAAGTTAGAGAATTGATTGCATCAATGCCATGCCTAGACACTATACTTTTTAATCTCACAAACAGATAAATCTACTTGTTGGCTTTTAGTGTTAAGCCTAGTCAATTACCATTTTCAAAACTTATATTTTGATAGAAATACCTTTAAATTTATAATTAATATGTTAAAACACTTTTAGAATACTTAAAATATATTATAATTATTTATATAGAATATTGTGTGAAAATAATCAATTTGGAAATAATTGGAAAAAACCAACATAAACATATTTTATTTCCAAAGCCATTTACTTTAAAAATTCATAATTAATTGTTAGAAATATATTTAAACATGAAACCAAATTTAAAACACTCTACAATAAGTTAGAAAACAATCCAAAAAAGATTAGAGAAAAATACTTAATTTAAATATCATTTTAACACAATTTATAGTTTCAAATAGAAAAGATTCATTTTCAGAACGTTGTCTAAAGTTTTGTTGCAGGTTTTAAACACGTTTTGCTACAACTTTGGGCCTAGATTTCGACGCCTTAACAAATGATTTTTGATCCATTCTTTTTAACATAGTTAATATACTTTGGGAACTTAGAAACCATGAATAAAGATCCCAAAGGATAACTTTTAATTATTTTATACGTACCCATGTCTAACTGGGTACCTAATTAGATATAGGATCGAGCCAATGTAATTCTCCTACCGCAAATAGGACTCATGGAGCCTACGATGCACAAACAAATATGCAATTCCCAAACCATCCACTTAGGCTAATCTTAACATTTAGATTTTTAAAATCTAATTAAATTTATTGTTTTCAAAATATAATCCTTTTCAAAAATAATCACTTTGAACTAAATTCCCTATTTCATTTCAAATAATTTTGAAATAATAATATATATCTAGTATATCAAATCATACTTTCAAGTTTAAATCAAAGCCTATAATTTGTACAAACCAATTTCCCAAATTTTCTTCTATCAAAATAGATTGGGAAATACCACTCAAGGTAAAAGGCACCAAAATCAAATGCTCACTAAAATAATAAACGACCCACGGGACAGTACTCCTCTCGGATATATAATCAAGGCAATTGCCAATCGCTGCATGAAAGCAAAAATATCATAGATACCAACTGATGACGGATCCCGTTGGATGGACAATACCCAAAAATCCAAAACAATAAATATGAATATACTTTCACTAACAAATTCATATTTCACAATAATAATATCTCACAAATACTTTTAATCATACCTAACATTATTCTTCCCAAAATCTTTTAGAAATCAGTTTCAAAACCATTAGGATTTAAGTTCTCAAAATAATAGATTTTTAAATTATTTTTGATCCAAAATGTTTAAACCAAATTTATTCCCAAAATATCTTTTATATCAAAATATGGGAAAACACTTTTATACATATTTATTTCAAAAAATAATTCTATTTCTTTTCAAAGAAACCATTTCATTTAAAAGATAAACATTTTTAAACTAATAATAAATATCTTTTATTACAACAATTACTTAATCAAATATTTTCATCAAACACTTTATAGTCAAATTGTGAAAATCTAATAATAAGATGTTCTTATCTACTCATCCCATGCATATAGAAATTAATTACTCATAAACTGGCCGAGCACAATTCAAACAATCAAACAAACAACAACAACAATATACTATTATCAATAATTCAACAAATTGAACAATAACACATAAATCATAATTAACTTCTATATATAAATAAATGTCCAAATTTATATAATAGTAGACAGAGATTTATTCTACTAAATAGACGTCATCAATGAAGTATAATTAACGATAAGGGTTAAAAACAAATGTTAATAAAACATTTTTTCGACAACCCAAATCTATTTCTATACTTATATCATCTTTAAAACATTCATTTTAAAGATCTAAGTTAATAATTTGGTTAATTTCAATAGTCAACTAATCGATTATCTAGTTAAAATAATTGCTTATACAAATCGATATTCATATACTTATCTCATTTCCGATATTTTAACTTATACCATTCCTCTTCCAAAAGTAAAGCAAGGTAAGTTAGAGCACTGATTGCATCAATGCCATGCCTAGACGCATTTATTTTTTAATCTCACAAATAAATAAGTCTACTCGTTGACTATTAGTGTTAAGCCTAGTCAATTTCCTTTTTTAAAACTTATAATTTGATAGAAATACCTTTAAATTTATAATTAATATGTTAAAACACTTTTAAAATGCTTAAAAATATATTATAATTATTTAAATAGAATATTATATGAAAATAACCAATTTGGCAATAATTGGAAAAAGCCAACATAAACATATTTTATTTCCAAAGCCATTTACTTTAAAAATTCATAATTAATTGTTAGAAATATATTTAAACTTGAAACCAAATTTAAATCACTCTATTATAAGTTAGAAAACAACCATAAAAAGATTAGAGAAAAGTACTTAATTTAAATATCGTTTTAACACAATTTATAGTTTCAAACAGAAAAGATAGCATTTCCAGAAATGTTGTCTAAAGTTTTCTTGCAGGTTTTAAACATGTTTTGCTAAAACTTTGGGTCTAGATTTCGATGCCACAACAAATGATTTTTGATCCATTCTTTTTAACATATTTAGTATACTTTGGGTACGTAGAAACCATGAATAAAGATCCCAATGGAAAACTTTTAATTATTTTATAGGAATTTCTGAAAATATGGTATTTTGTCGAAGTGCTCATAGAGCGACTATTCTGCTGTAAGTTTTTCCTCCTCGTTCAACTCGCTGTCAAATGATTTAAGCATCAAAAAATTTATAAACTTTATATCCCAAAAACAAGGAAATTAAAATTGTCGATATAGCAACCTTTTTACTATTAACTTTTACAACTTTAGTTAACATTTTCTATAACTTTTCAAACATATTATTTACTTTTCAAAACACTTATAGAAGTATAGATAATAACAAAAATAAGTTATATTAAGATATGTTAACAAATTTCCAAATTTCACAAGTTATCGTTAAGGGATTCAAAGTGCATTTATAGCAACTATCGCTATATGGTCAATTCTGTATTGAATTCAATATTTGATATAATTCAATTATATAAGCATATATGATTCCCCAATTCAAACCACATCACTATGAAACATGTATTAACATATGTACTAATATACATGTCCATATTAAATGTCCAAATGTACTTAATTTAAACAACACAATCAAAGCCTTTTAAGGCAAACTAATTACAAAAATCACATACTTTGCAGAGCGCATAATATAGGGTCATAACTTTAGGTAGTTAGGGTATATTATCATAGTTTATAACAAGAAATTTCAACAAGTTTTTGATTTAACTTGTGACAAGTTTATAGTTTCATTTAAAGTGAGAATAACTCATTTTTATTTAAAGTAAACACTTCCATCTTCCTACCAACATTCAAACAAGCACCAAAACTATTCCTACTCTCATCTCCATTTGCTCCTAACTCATGGTTAAGACCTCCTCCTACCATAGCTCATGGCCATAGCCTCCTCCCTCTCCATAACTCATGGCCTATGGCCATATTTCCCCATCCATGCCCACTGCCCAAAGGAAGAAGAAGAGAAGAAGTGAAGACATTTGATTTAAGAAGGTTAAGAAGAGAAGAGATTGAAAGAGTGGAATTTTGGTAAGAAATAAAGAGAGCCTACCCCTCTATTTATAAGCTTAGGAATTAGTATCAAAAGACCATCAATACCCTTACTCCTTCCATGCCTAAGTACATACGACCATACTCCTAAACAAACCATACCTTCTTTAAATCACTCCTTGATTTAAGGCTTGATTTAGGGATCCTTTAGTATCTTATGTCTACACTTAGTTTAATTAATCTTTTTCTTAGGATGGTAGAAGATTAATTACTTGTTAAGGTGTTCACATGTTATCATACTAGTGTAATATATTCAAACCACATTTATTTAACAAAAAGATGATTTTTAACAGAACGTTTCCAATCACAATTTATGTATATCTACAATGTCTATATTTTTGTAAACACATTTCAAAAATAAGTTTTCTATTATTAGTTATTGATTGAAATGTTCTTAACAAGGTTATAAAATCATATTTAATCACATTATATCTTAAATACAAATATTTAAATAATTCAGATATTTAAACCAAAGTGTTCAAAATTCCAAGTCATTACATTCTTTCCCCCTTAACATAATTTCGTTCCCGAAATTCCAAGGTCGAAAAAATATAACGAAAATCAAACAATTAACAAAAGCTAAGCATACCAAAAATAATATCACCCATAACCTCTGTCGAAGGTACTATGCCTTATCCAATCCATTTTGTTACTATCAAATTAAGGTAGTTTCATTTTAAAATTCCCAGGTTGATTTTCTAACCCTAGTGAAATTTTACTTAGGTAACTAACCTAATCTCTGATACTAGCTGTGATGACTTGGATTTTCGAACCAGTCAAAATCGCCAAAAACCCATCCGTTCTTAAAGTTCAAATGAAAACTACCAATTTAACATATCATAACCTGATAAATATACAACATAATTTATAATATACCATTTTTAATAATACAACTTATCATAGTTCCAATCATTTATTCTACATGGTATGCTTTAATATAAAGAAAACTCGGATACAATAAATCTACTACTGCACAACTCTAATGTGAGAGACAACAATTATCATTCCTGCAAACTCACTAAACAAGTCAATGCAGAATAAAATGGAAGGCATGAAATGATGAAAGATACAACATCGCATGATAAATAGCAAACAATAAACAGGAAAAAGATATATTATTATTAAGGCTGCATCACTACCACTTGTGACTGCCTACGTACCCTTATCTTACTGGGTACCCAATTAGATACAGGATCAAGCCAACGTAGTTCTACTACCGCAAATAGGACTCATGGAGCCAACAATGCACAAACAAATATGCAATTCCCAAACTATCCACTTGGGGTTAATCTTCACATTTAGATTTATGAAATCTAGTTAACTCTATTATTTTCAAAATATAATCCTTATTGAGAATAATCTCTTCGAACTAAATTCCCGATTTCATTTCAAATCTTTTTGAAATAATAATATATATCTTTCGTATCAAATCATACTTTCGAGTTTAAATCAAAACCTATAATTTGTATAAACCAATTTCCCAATTCTTCTACCAAAATACATATATAAAAGTATATCAAAATAGATTGGGAAATACCTGTAACGCCCTGTGATTTGGCGTTAGTTATTTAATTAGTTAGTTAATTAACTAGGCTGCAAAAATAGAATTTGTGCAAATGATGGAATTTGACCATGAAACTTGCTCCATTACGTTCATGGTGAAATTTTAGCAACTTTCGTATTTGGAGTTTTGCGATTGGAGTCTAAACAAAGAAGTTACGGACGAAAAACAAATTCAAAATGATAATAATTCGAGTAGGAAAATTTTCGTTTTTATACTAATTACGCGGGCCTACAGGCCGACCCTTTGTTGGGGCCGATCGACCCCCAGCGGGTGACCGGTGACCCATTGGCGGTCGACCGCTCCCTCTGTGGCGTCTAGGGTTAGCCTAGGTCCAATGGCCCAGATTTAATATATTTTGATCTAACGGTTCTGGTTGATTCTAGCGCCTATAAATTCAGGCCTAATCCTCCCTTCTCTTCTTATATTATTCTAAAGGCAGTAGCGAAGCTCTACCAGCTTTTCTTCTCCACTTTCTTTCTCTATTATAAAAATAAGATATTTGTATATATATTCATACAAATTGGAGAAGAATAGAAATCTAATAAAAAGGAGAAGAGAATCAACTATAAGCGTATTTGAGGTAAATTATATATTTGTATCAATTTTCTCTTCCAATCCAAAATCTCTTCTCAGATATGTAATTCTAATATATGTATATGCCCTTTTTATATATATTTCTTAGATTAAAAAGGATTTAGAGATGAATTTAAGGTTCTACTTCAGATTTGGAGATTTGGATCGCTTTTAAAATGCGAGTGGGAAATTTTATATATTGTTTATAATTTGAAATCTATTCCGTTGGCATACGTTTGATTTTTATGCCTAAATCAATTTTATTTGTGAATTGTAGGCTTAAATTAGTGTAGAAAACTATTGTCTACATATTCATGTTTTAGAACTAAATTGAAATATGTTTACACCTAAATCTGGAAATCAGTCCCAACAATTTTAGAATTTGATTGTTGTATATTTTTATTCCAGATCTGTACTTGGGTGTAAAATAGGATTTTTGGATTATTGACCAATTTGTGCTATGTGTAGATTTTCCATAGTTTATTTTATAGGAAGAACGTTCTTTGGATTCTTATAAATTTGTTTACTCTTTCCACTTTTCATTCAAAAGGACGACATTTGATTTAACAAGGAATACCCATAAACAAAAAGGAAAGAGATGTGTAAAGTACAGATTTATTCTCCAGAGTTTACCCTGTCTACTCCAATTAAAAAGAAATTATCCATTCTTTGTAATCTCAAACAGAATTAATCTTTCTAATTTATGAAAATCATAGAGGAAAATTTTCCTAAGGAATCTAATTCTAGAATATTAAATATAGAAAACATATTCTAGTTAAATATTTATGACTATAATATATTTGGATAAGAATAGATAGTTTATTATGTAGTTATACATATTTATTGCACTAATAAACAAGAATAGCGTTTATTCATTCGTTATTTATGTGTAACGTTTGTTAGTTGTTATTGTTATATTTTGGAAAGCGAATAGGTAGAGTTAGGAAATGTTGTAATTCCTATTGATGGGTAATAAATTAGGAATTGCCAATAATTAATAGGAAGTAAAGACGTAACCCCAATTAATGGATAATTAATGAGAAGTAATGATAGGATTAGATTAGGGATTACCATTGGTTAGTACAGGAATTAAAGACTGTAACTCTAATCAATGGGCAATTAATGGAAATAGTTTGGGAGTTACAATTAATAGGGACAAATGGAATAATGGGACTGATAAAAATGGAATAGATATAAAAGGTTACTAATTTGACATTAGTAATCATACATTAATGTCTTAGGAAATGTCCATTAGGATTTTATGGACAAATTGACATTTATGAGCATTAAAAGGGGATTTATGGGTGATAAGTATTTAAGGTGAATCTTATTGCCTTAAATAAAAACGGAATTAGTAAGCTAAGTCCAATATCTGCCTAAGATAATATCAGTAAAGACTTAGGATGGTAAATTGGACTTAGTAGGTTAGTGATGCAAGGTTAGTAGAGTGACTCGATGGAAGACTGCCCTTCTCTTTGAGGCTACCAGTAGTCGGATGCACTTACTACTGATGTGAAATAACACTAATCCTAGGACCCGTAATGTTGCGAGAGATAAGACCCGCTTTAGCGTCATAGGTATTAAGTGGTTGTTTGAGAGCCCACCTCTTTCCTAATTAAAAAGTATTAAATGGTCTAAATTTGGAATTAGGAGTGGTGAGGGATATCTCTATAGGGGTTCACTTTTGGGTATAGGTATTAAGTGGCTGCAGGGTTCGCCACTCTCCTAAAAGGAAATATTAAGCAACCTATTGAGATTCCAAATACATAAGGATGTCTTTAAAAAGGTTTACTTCAGTGTTGAGGTATTAAGTGGCTATTGCAGGGTCCGCCTCTTTCCCGAAAGAAGTAACCCAATGAGATTCCATATTTGTAATTAAGAGTGACGGTGGATATCTCAGGGAGTGTTCGCTTCGGGTTTGAGGTACTAAGTGATTGATCTAGGGTTCGCCTCTCTCTTATAAAAAATTACTAAGTAGCCTTATGAGATTTCCAAGCAATGTCAGCTAGATAGTACCAGTAAGGAGTCCGTCTTGTGGTTAGGTATTAAATGGCAAAGGCCTACCTATAAACATGTGTTATATGGTCAGAGGCCTACCTAGTCCTTGTTAATGAGGTATTAAGTGGCTTAGGTATAGTCTCTCACATTGGTAAGACTTTAGTAATGGTAGATGCACTAGTAGTATGGCTATTATAAATCATAGGGCCATAAATAGTGGTCAAAGGTCTTTGTAGCTAGGAACAATTGACCAATAATGACGATGCTAGAAGTCCGCCATGGGAATAGGTCTTAAATGACGGAATCTATCTCGATTGAGGTCTTAAATGACAGAGTTTGCTTATTTCCCTTTTAAAAGTATTATGTGGTGATAGTAGAAGCCCGGATCATATTTAAAAGTGTTAAGTGGAAAATGGATATGGAAGTATTGGGTGGTTGATAAGGCTTCATCAATATTTTGTACCTTAGGAATCATTAGGTAATTAATCGTGTGTGCAATGCAAGGTTAGCTTAGAATTGTTAACCTTAATAGACGTAACAATTAAATGAAAACCAATCGGTATAAATTTACATTATGGATAGTTTATAGATTTTTCAGTCACCAAAACATTGTTATGACCCCCTCCTCATTACAACCCACATGATAGATTTTGAGGAACAGGTCATTGGAGCTGGATGTGTTCGGTTGTTGGAGAAGACTTCTTTTCTCTCAAGCCCGATGTTGAAGTGATAATCTGCTATCCAAGGATACCATTACTTCCAAGGTAGTAGTCATAATCAGTATTCTTATCCTATTATTGTTTTCGCTGTGAGTTTAGATTTCTATCAATCTCTGATAATGTTCATACTTATTTGCAGGTAACCAAATCCAATGATCTGTGCTTTGGTGGACTTTTGTTTCAATTTTTGTCGAAATATAGGCCCATTAAGATATAGTTTGTTATATTTGGTATCAGAGCCTAGGTAAGTAGATCAGAGGAATTAGGACAAATTGAGAGAACGTATTCATACTTTCCTGTCAATATTATTATATTTTTACGTTAGATTCTAAGAATTCTGACTATAGAAGTAGTTATAGTAACACTCGAAGGAATGGGCAAAGCAACTATGGGATGTAGATATCTTAGAGTTAAGATTTTCACGCCGACTCCAAAGTACCTCATGGAGTGTTGGCGATGCGTAAGGCACTGTTGATGAAGAGCATGAGTATGACATATGGTCGAATCCTAGAGACTGGAGGTATTCAACTTGATGGTTGAGATTCTAGCTCCATTGTGATTTTGGATTTTGATAACGAGTTCCAGTCGATAACACACATTTATTCCAGATGGGTGAAAAATTAGAGTCTGTATGTCCCAATTGTCCAAAGGCAAGTTTTTACTAGGGTGCATTCATTGATCACCTCTTTGATGGCAAATCGGATTTTTATTTGAATAATTAATGTCAATTCCTTAGTCCAAAACTCGTGAGAGAATTTTTATAAAGTATATTTTGGAAATGCCTTAGATTTTGAAAAAAGGGTTTTTAAAGGATTTCCTTTTCCAAGGATTTATTTTGGAAATTTTGTTCTGGGAAAGTTTTAAAATTTTAATTTTCAAGAAACACGTATACCACTAAGTTAGTCGTGTTAAGAAATTTTTAGTTTATAAAGGATTAATTCTTGAAATCTTTAAATATATATTAGTAAAGGCTTGATTTTGATTTTGGTTTTGGCAAGGAAATAGTTTTCCAATTTGAGAAATTTGTGTTTTAAAAAGGTTTTTGGAAACCCCAAAATATTTATATATATAAGTTTGATTTTAAAGGGAAGTTTTGGTATGAAATAGTTTTTATTATTTAGAAACAAGTATAAAGGAGCATATATTTAGCTCAGTGATTTTTCGGCTTATAAAATCAAGGTTTTTAAAATCTTCTCTCTTTAAGGTACAAACAAAATAGGAATGACATTCAATTTTATTGGGGTATGTTGTTTGAAGTGTTGTTGTACCACCAGCTATTGGAAGAAATATTTCCGTGTGAAGTAGGCAGGAAATAGCAGCTGAAATATTTTTGGGCTTTTGGAATCGTTGTTGGTCGCAATAGTTTGTTAGGACTACTGTGAATTGTTGGAGCATAGTCATGATGAGGATAGGAATTTTTTGAATCCAATCGAATCGAAGGAGACGGTGTAAAATTATTATTATTATTTAATCCAACCCTAATAGGGTCTAGGTTCATTTACGCCCAAAGCCTCTTTGGTGGTTGACCATCTAGCGATAAACCTAGAATGATCTACCAGTTAACGAGTTTTGGCATAACTTGAACCTGGAACAAGACTATAAAAGCCGCGTCCAAATTTCCCAAGTTACCTTCTTCCGTTCCTCCTTCCTCAACAAGCTAAAACCAATCTCCATCCTCCTCCTCCAAGTATCAGCCTCTCTCTTTCGTTCCTTCCTTAGGCGACGCCGTTTTTCTCTAGGAACAACGACCTCGTCTCCCCCTCGTGCTGGTTTTTCACATTAGATCTTGCCCCACCACCACTCTAGATCTAAACCCTATTTCCTCCCTCCGACCACTTCTTAGCCCAAGACACCTTTCCGCACTGCCGGTTTTTCCTTACACCATTATGGTCTCAACCCTTAAGAGGCCACTTGGCTGGACCGGAATAAGCAAAAGGTTTTGCTGCTTTTGGGCTAGAAGAGGTATTCATCGCGGTAGGATTTGCACCAATCCTCTACTCCAAGACCTTTGAGTAAGAATGTTACCCATGCTGAATCTGCCTTTTCGATGTCTTGTTGGCACCGAATTTCGATGGAGGCAACAGTTTGATTCATTTGAAGGTGAAGGATGTCTTGGTTGAGCTGACTAATAGATCTCGCTGAGATTTTGAAGGCCTCTACGAAGTCTGCGGATTTGGATGCTTTTGAAGTGACCGACTCAAAGATTTTGCAGTAGATCTTTTTCCAGGATGTCGGTGTTTGGAAGACGGATAATCTACATCTAACTGTCCATCAAGTTGTGCGCATCATTCAGCATAACATCATCCTTAAGATGGGAAGTTACAACCGAATTTATCCCTTGGTGCAGAAGACCACCTATGCTAGTATTAATGGGATCACCATCAATTAGACCCACACCCTTTTGATTCAATTTTTTGATCAAGGATTAGCACTCCACAGATTCACTTTCTGTATTTTCACCTAGCCACTCTCGTCTTTAGGTAATATGAGTGAACCTCCATAGAGAGGAAGTTTAACAAATGGTTCCTTCTTCTATCATTAGATCCTTCATTAGGAAGATGACAATTATGAAGCCGCAACAACACCCGCAGCGCCAGCGGCACGAGATTGGGTGTATGGCCGCCATGCTGTGACCATTCATGGGTCGCATCAGTGGATTGAGCTTCACCCGTGAAGCAAGGCATCTCGTAGTCTATAGGCATTATTTTAGGATTTATGGTATTGTTGTCTTTTCCCTTCTAGTATTTGTTCTTTTCTTTTAGATTTGTTTGGGTTATAACTATTAATTGTCTCTTGTAAAAGGTACGCACGATATTATGAGTTCCTATTTATACACTATGTTATTATTTCTGGAAATGTAAACCGCTCTTATATATGCATAGTAAAGAAGTAGTATAAATATGGGAATTTCATAAAGACACTTAACTAATAGTATATGCAATATAAGATTGGAAGTTTAGAACAGTTGGAAAATTTTAGCGAAGGATATGATAAAGTAGTTTTGGTATCACGGGCCATTGCTCATGTTCCCTAAAAGCTAAGGCCCCGTTTGGTTTGCAATTTTTAGTTTTGTGTTTTCATCTAAACAAAAATTCGCATTTATTATGTATTGTTGAAAAACAGGCAATTTTGAAAAATGAAACTTAACATAGACAATATAAAACAAGTTTATTTGATTTTTTGTGTTTTGAGACATAACACAAGAATGGAAAACAATTCATATCCTCCATTTTCCGTCCATCATCGCGATGGCTAAGAATTGTAAAAAATTTGCCACATTTTCTTGTATTTTGCAGTGTATGTTAAAAACGCAAAACACAAAACTCAAAATGACACCAAATGGGGCCTAAATATTTTGAATAATAGATGTGTATTGACATTTTTTAATGTAAATTGTCAAGTTTTATGGGTTAAGGTTAGTTGTGGGATTTTAGAATTTGGTTTTTGCATTTAGCGCATAACCGACTTCCGACTACGCTGAATTGTGGTTTGATTTATCAAAAATTTTGAAGGAAAATATTTTGAAAAGTTTCCTCTTGATTTGAAAATTTTCTCTTTGGAAAAAAAGTTTTGTGTTTTGGTTATTTTTGATTCATAAATTATTTATAAAGTTTTTGTTTAAATTTTATTTCAAGGGAAATGTGTGTCTAAATATCCTGGGATTTTATTTTTCAAATGACGTACAAATTTGAAAAGTGGAAAAGGTTTATGTAAATATTTGATTTTAAAGACCACATGTTAGACGTAGGGAAGGCAAATAGAGTTAGAATTTGCGGATTTAGGTGTGCATTAGGATCGACGATGTGATAAATGCAAGTGGTAAAAAGGAAAAGCTGTTTTAGCCTTGGAATTTCTTTTTTCGTACCTTGTCCACGACGCGCGAGTCTATTTTTAGACTGAATTCCATTTTAGGGCTTGAAATAGGCCTCCTTCTGCATTTTGTGCATTGAAAATTTGGAGTAAATACAGGACAGCGAGGAAATTTCCACTGTACTATGGTTATAGGAAGATGATATAGTGGTAGGAATGTTAAATTATCCACCTAAATTCCTTTCTTCGGCATAGGAGTAAAGTTTAAGAAGCGATTTTTCGATGCGTTAGATTATTGGATGGTAGAAAGTGGATGCAAAAATTGGTTGCTTCATACTTCTATTCATATGAGGGGTTTTTGGTTGAAAGATTTTTCAAAAGCCGCATATATATAGAACTGCCAGTATATATAGGTTGTTTGCATCATATTTTTTCAAAAATGTTTTCAAAAGAAATGCATTCATATAAGAGAATCCAATTTATAATTATTCTGCATACATATTTTCTTTGTGGTGATACAGTAATACACTATGCACTTGTGCATATTGGTTCCAAAACTGGTTGTACACTCATTGGTTGTGTGGTTTAGGATAATTAGGAGCCAAAGCCATGACATAGTATTGGTGAAATTTCGGGGATGAAATTCTTTTTAAGGGGGAAAGAATGTAACACCCTATAATTTGACATTAGTTATTTAATTAGTTAGTTAATTAATTAGGCTTCAAAAATGGAATTTGTGCAAATAATGGAATTTGACCATGAAACTTGCACCTTTGCATGCATGGTGAAATTCCGAGCAACTTTCATATTTGGAGTTTTATGATCGGAGTCCAAATGAAGAAGTTACGGACATAAAAAAAATCAGAACGGAAATAATTCGAGTAGGAAAATTTGCGTTTTTATATTAATTGCTCGGTCCCATAGGCCCATAGGCCACCCCATTATTGGGGCTGGTTGACCCCCAGTGGTTGACCAGTGACCCATAGGCGGTCGACTGCTTTTTGAGTGGCGGCTAGGGTTAGCTAGGCCCAACGGTCCAGATTTAATATATTTCGATCTAACAGTTCTGGTTGATTCTAGCGCCTATAAATTTTGACCTAACCCTCCTTCCTCTTCTCATATTATTCTGGAGGCAGTAGCAAAGCTTTGCCATTTCTTCTTCTCCACTTCCTTTCTAAATTATAAAAATGAAATATTTATATCTATATTCATACAAATTGGAGAAGAATAGAAATCTAATAAAAATGAGAAGAGAAGAGAATCAACAATACGCGTATTTGAGTTAATTTATATATATTTGTATCTATTTTCTCTCCATATCCCAAATATCTTCTCAGATCTTTAATTCTACTACATGTATATACCCTTTTTATACATATTTCTTGGATTAAAAAGGATTTGGAGATGAATTTGAGGTTATACTTCAGATCTGGAGATTTGGATCGCTTTTAAAAGGTGAGTGGAAAATTTTATATATTGTTTATAATTTTAAATCTATTTCATTGGAATACATTTGATTTTTATGCTAAATCAATTTTATTTATGAATTGCAGGCTTAAATTAGTGTAGAATACTATTGCCTACATATTCTTGTTTTAGATCTAAATTGAAATATGTTTACACCTAAATCTAGAAATCAGTCCCAAAGATTTTAGAATTTGAATGTTGTATTTTTTTTATTCCAGATCTATACTTAGGTGTAAAATAGGATATTTGGATTATTACCTAATTTGAGCTATGTTGTAGATTTTCCATAGTTTAATTTGTGGGAAGAACATCCGTTTGTTTTACAAATTTGTTTACTTTTTCCACTTTTCATTCAAAAGGGCGGCGTTTGATTTAACAAGGAATACTCACAAAAAAAGGGAAGAGATGTGTAAAGTACTGCTTTATTCTCTGTAGTTTACACTGTCTATTCCAATTAAAAAGAAATCATCCATTCCTTGTAATCTCAAACGGAGTCAATCTTTCTAATTTACGGAAATCATAGCGGAAAATCTTCCAAAGGAATCTAAGTCCAGCAAATTAAATTGCAAAGCATATTCTACTTAAATACTTACGACTATAATATATTTGGATAAGAATAGATAGTTTTATTATGTAGTTATACGTATTTATTGTGCTAATAAATAAGAATTGCATTTATTCGTGCATTATTTATGCGTAACGTTCGTTAATTTTTATTATATTTAGGGAAGTGAATAGGTAGAATTAGGAAATGTAGTAATTCCTATTAATGGTCAATAAATTAGGAATTACAAAATAATTAATATGAAATAAAATATTGTAACCTCAATTAATGGGTAATTAATGGGAAATAATGATAGGATTAGATTAAGGGTTACAATTGGTTAGTATAGGAATTTAAGACTGTAACTCCAATTAATGGCCGATTGATGGAAATGAATTGGAAGTTACAATTAATATGGACAAATGGATTAATGAGACTGATAAAAAAATGGAATAGATATAAAAGGTTACTAATTTAAAATTAGTAATCATACATAAATGTCTTAGGAAATGTTTTAGGATTTTATGGACAAAATGACATTTATGAGCGTTAAAAGGGGATTATGGGTATATAAGTATTTAAGGTGAACCTTATTGCCTTAAATAAAAGGGGAATTAGTAAGCTATGTCCAATGTCTACCTAAGATAATATAAGTAAAGACTTAGGATGGTTAATTGGACCTAGTAGGTTAGTGATGTGAGTTCAGTGGAGTCACTCGATGGAAGACTGCCCTTCACTTTGAGGCTACCAGCAGTCTGGTGCACTTAGTATTGATGTGAGATATCACTAATTCTAGGACCCATGAATTTGCGAGAGATAGGACCTGCTTTAGAGTTAGAGGTATTAAGTGGTTGTTTGAGGGCTCACCTTTTTCCCAATTAAAAGGTATTAAATGGTCCAAATTTGGAATTAGGAGCGTGAGGGATATCTCCATAGGGGTTCGCTTCTGGTTTGAGGTATTTAGTGACTATAGGGTCCGCCTCTCTCTTAAAAGAAAGTATTAAGTAACTTGGTGAGATTCCAAATAAATAAGGATGTCACTAAAAAGGTTTACTTTAGTGTTGAGGTATTTAGTGGCTATTGCATGGCCTGCCTCCATACCGAAAGAAGTAACCTAATGACATTCCATATTTATAATTAAGAGTGATGGTGGATATCTCGAGGAGAGTTTGAGGTACTAAATGACTGATCTAGGGTTCGCCTCTCTTCTATAAACAAGTACTAAGTAGCCTAATGAGATTTCCAAGCAATGCCAGCTAAATAGTACTAGTGTGGAGTCTGCCTTAACATTAGGTATTTAATGGCAAAGGCCTACCTATAAATACATGTTATATGGTCAAAGGCCTGCTTAGCCCTTGTTAATGAGGTATTAAGTGGCTTGAGTACAGTCTCTCATATTGCTAAGACTTTAATAATGGTAGATGTGCTAGTGTTATGGCTAGTATAAATTATAAGACCATAGAGAGTGGTCAAACATCTTTGTAGCTAGGACCAATAGACCAATAATGACGATGCTAGAAGTCCACCTTAGGAATAGGTCTTAAATGATGGAGTCTACCTCGATTGAGGTCTTAAATGGCAGCGTCTACCTATTTCTCTTTTAAAAGTATTATGTGGTGATAGTAGAAGCCCGCTTCATATTTAGAAGTATCAAGTGACAAATGGATATGGAAGTATTGGGTGGTTGATAAGGCTTCGTCGGTATTTTGTACCTTGGGAATGGGTAGGTAAGTAATCGTGTGTGCAATGCAAGGTTAGATTAGAATTGTTAACCTTAATAGACATCACAATTAAATGAAAATCAATAGGTATCAATTTATGTTATGGACAGTTTATAGATTTTCCAGTTAACAAAACATTGTTTTAACTCCCTTATCATTACAACCCACATGATAGATTTAGAGGAACAGGTCATTAGAGCTAGAAGTGTTTGATTATTATAGAAGTCTTCTTTTCTCTCATGCTCGATGCTGATGTGACAATCTGCTATCCAAGGAATACCATTAATTCCAAGGTAGTAGTCATAATCAGTATTCTAATCCTATTATTGTTACCACTATGAGTTTAGATTTCTATCAATTTCTGATAATAGTCATGCTTACTTGCTTGTACCAAATCCAATGATATGTCCTTTGAAGGACCTGGGTTTCGATTTTTGTTGAAATTTAGGCCCATTAAGTTATGGGTTATTATAATATGACTTAAAGTAAATGCGGCCAAAGGCAAATGCTCACTAAAAGAAATAAACGTCCCCCCAGGAGAATACACTTCTCGGTTTTATAATCATGGAAATTGCCAATCGCTGCATGAAAGCAGAAAAATCACAGATACCAACTAACGACAGATCCCATTGAATGGACAATGCCCAAAAATCCAAATCAATAAATATGAATATACTTTCACTAACAAATTCAAATTTCACAATATTAATATCTCATAAATACTTTCAATCATACCTATCATTATCTTCCCAATCTTTTAGAAATTAATTTCATAAACACCGAGATTTAAGTTCTCGAAATAATAGCCTTATAAATCCTTTTTGATCCAAAATATTTAAACCAATATTTATTCCCAAAATATCTTTTATATCAAAATATGGGAAAACACTTTTATAAATATTTATTTCCAAAAGTATTTCTATTTCTTTTCAGAAAACCCATTTCATTTAAAAGATAAACATCTTTAAAATTATAATAAATATCTTTTATTATAACAATTACTTAATCAGATATTTTCATCGAACACCCTATAGTCTAATAGTGAAATTCTAATCACAAGGTGTTCGTATCTACCCAACCCATGCATATAGGAATTAATTGCTCATAAACTGGCCGAGCACAATCCAATCCATCAAACAAACAATAATAACAACACAATATTATTAATAATACAACAAACTGGATAATAATACAAATCAGAATTAGCTTGTATATATAAATAAATGTCCAAATTTATATAATAGCAGAACAAGGATTTATTCTGCTAAATAGATGTCATCAATGAAGTATAATCAACAATAAGGGTTAAAATCAAATGTTACTAAAACATTGCTTACTACAACCCAAAACTATTTCTATACTTATATCACCTTTAAAACATTTATTTTATAGATCTAAGTTAATAATATTTGGTTAAGTTCGATAGTCAACTAATCGACTATTTGGTTAAAACTATTGCTTATAAAAATCAATGTTCGTATACTTAACTCATTTCTGACATTTCAACTTATGTTATTCCTCACCCAAAAGTGAAGCCAGGTAAGTCAGAGCACTGGTCGCATCAAAGCCTTGTCTAGACACTTCATTCTTGAATCTCACAAATAGATAAATCTACTCGTCGACTTTTAGTGTTAAGCCTAGTCAATTATCTTTTACAACAACATCAACAACAACTAAGCCATTATTCTCAAACAAGTTGGGGTCGGCTAGAGATGGAACCCAAAACTAAATGAAAAAATCAATTTAAAAGTTATAATAATAACAGTAGCAATAACAATAATAAAATAAAGTCAAATAAGTAAATTAATAATAATAACTAAGTAAAGTAAAATAAAATAAAAATATATATGTATATATATATATAAGTGGAATGATAATAATAATACTAATAGCGATAATGATACTAATAGTAATATTGGTCAAAGACCAAACCTACGTCTTAGGATCATGTTTCCTAGTCCTATAATCTAAAACTTATAAAAATAACTTTAAAATTCTTATTAATATGTTAAAACACCTTTAAATACTTAAAAAATATTATAATTATTTATATAGAATATTATGTAAAAATGACCAATTTGAAATTATTGGAAAAACCAACATAAACATGTATTATTTTAAAAGCCACTTACTTCAAAAATTCATAACTCTAATATAAGTTAGAAAACAACCATAAAAATATTAGAGAAAAATACTATTTAAATATCATTTTTACAAAGTTTATAGTTTCAAACGAAAAAGTTAACATTTCCAGAAATGCTGTCTAAAATGTTGTTGCATGTTTTTAACATGTTTTGTTACAACTTTGCGCCAAAATTTTAACGCCTTAACAATTGTATTTTGATCCATTCTTTTAAATATAGTTAGTATACTTTGGGTACTTAGAAACCATGAAGGAAAATCCTAAAAGATAACTACTAATTATTTTATAGGAATTTTCGAATACATAGTACTTTGCCAAAGTGCTCATATAGCGACTATTTCGCTATAACTTTTGCCTCCATGTTCAACTAGCTATCAAATGATTTAAGCTTCAAAACTTTTATAATAAGAATGATATATTATTTACTTGTTTAAAATTGTAAAGAAATCCCTATAAATCTTTCCACAAAAATAAACATTATTTCCTAAAAATAAGGAATTTAAAAGTGTCTATGTAGCGACCTTTTTGCTATTAACTTTTTACAACTTTGGTGTTACATTTTGTATAACTTTTCAAACATATTTACTTTTTAAAATAGTTATAGAAGTGTAGATAATAACCAAAAAAGTTCTATTAAGATATGTTAGCAAATCATCAAATTTCACAAGTTATAGTTAAGGGATTCAAAGTGTGTTTATAGCGACTATCGCTATACTGACAATTCCGTATTCAATTCAATATTTGATATAATTCAATTATATAAGCATATATGATTAACAAATTCAAACCACACCACTATGAAACATGTATTAACATATGTACTAATTTGCATATCCATATTAAATGTCCAAATGTATTTAATTTAAACAACACAATTCAAAGCCTTTTAAGGCAAACTAATTACACAAATCACATACTTTGTAGACAACATAATTTTGGGTCATAAATTTAGATAGTTGGGGTATATTATTATAGTTTATAACAAGAAATTTCAATAATTTTTTGATATAACTTATGACAAGTTTATAGTTTTATTTAAAGTGAGAATAACACACTTTTATTCACCCCAAACACTTCCATCTTCCTTCTAACATTCAAACAAGTGCCAAAACTATTCCTACTATCATCTCCATTTGCCCCTAGCTCACGGCCAAGACCTCCTCCCTCTCCTTTGCATATGTCCAATACAACCTCCCCGCCATAGCTCAGGGCCAAAGCCTCCTCCCTCTCCATAACTCACGGCCTAAGACCATATTTCCCCCTTCATGCTCACGACCCAAAGGAAGAAGAGGGGAAGAAGTGATAACATTTGATTTATGAAGGTTAAGAAGAGAAGAGAGTGAAAGAGTGGAATTTTGGTAAGAAATGAATAGAGCCTTCACCTCTATTTATAAGCTTAGGAATTAGTGGCCAAAGGCCACAAATACCCTAACTCCTTCCATGCCTTAGTACATGCAACCATACTCCTACACAAACCATACTTTCCTTAAATCACTCCTTGATTTAATGCTTGATTTGAGGTCCTTTAGTACCTTATGTCTACACTTAGTTTAATTAATCTTTTATTTAGGATGATGGAAGATTGATTACTTGTTAAGGTGTTCATATGTTATCATACAAGTGTACAAATATTTTTTGAGAGATATGTGTGATCCTCAAAAGTAGAGGACATAAAACATGTGAATATATATATAACACTGAAAATAAAGGTGCTTCCAACAAGCCTGGCAGGTAAACAATCGTAATAAATAAACAATGAAAAGGACTCAGGTACATCTAGAATGAGCTCCGGCAAGACCATCGCCCATTACACATAAATATCGAGCTCCGGCAAGGCCACTGCCCAGAAATGAGATGTTAGAAGTACCCGAAAATCCATGATGCAACCCAGAGCGGATGAGAGCAATAGACAGCTCCACCTGAGAAAGAACGCCTCAGTGCTAACTTGAAAAATCCAGAATGAACGCCTTGCTACAAATGCGGATGATCCAGAATGAAGAAAGCCACACTGTAGTCACGGAAGAACTGGAAAGGACGCCTCAGTACAAATGCGGGTGATCCAGAATGAAGAAAGTCACAATTCAGACGTGAACTGGAAAGAATGCCTCACTGCAAATGCAAATGATCCAGAATGAAGAACACCATTTTGCAGACTCGGAAGAACCGGAAAGAACTCCTCACTGCAAACGTGCAAGGTCCAGAATCAACATCTCACTACAATCCTGTCAACAGCAATCCTAAAAACCTACAAATAGTAATCTAGCACCATTTCTAACCTAAACCAGTATTTGTAAAAGGAGCTAAAGAAAATTATAAAAATAATACATATATATGTATATAAATGAAGTTTATATACATATATATGTATTAATGAAGTAAAAGTGATAAAACTAAAGCTAAAATTATAAAACAGAAAAGCAACAAAAATAAGAACAGACAAAAAAAGAATCCAAGCTCATTATTCAACATCTTAACCTATTCTAAAGATGTAAAAAAGATAAATCGAAAACAAAAGGATAAAAATTAACAAAATATGAAGTTAAAAACCTATAAACTAAAAACCTCTTAAAAAAATATCCTTATGCTCCTTTAATCAAAAGAACATTATGATAATCAGTAAAATCATCATTCAAATTTGAGAAAATGTTAATGCTATAATTATTAATATTAAAAATATTATTTTTAAGCTTAAATAGCTTAATGATATTACTAACCTTATTAAGATAATCTTTGAAATGATTATTTTTGGCTAATCTATATTTAGGATTTGAGATCCAATTAAAACAATATGATGATATTATGAAAATCAATTTGTTAATATGACTATTATTATTAAAAAGTCTCTGGTTTCTCTCAAACCAAATATACCAACAAATTATAATGAATAAAGTATCAAGTAAAAATCTATTTTCCTTTTTAAACTTAAATCCTAAATTTTTCCAATAATTGTCACAATCGGTAACTTTAGTCGTAAGACTAAAGCTAAAGGTTTTGAGAGTATTATTAAGAATGTAGTAAGTATCCATGCGATCATAATACATATGTTTAATATCTTCAAAATACAAATTACAAAAAGAACATTTATCATCAATTTTCATATTCTTTCTTTTTAAAAATTCAATAGTATTTAATTTCCCATGCATGATTAACCACATACGTATTTTAGATTTAGGAGGAGCATTTATTTTCCAAATAAGTTTAAAAGAGTTATTAGTTACTCCCGAGAAATTAAGAAATTTATAAAAAGAATTAGAAGTGAATTTCTTACTCTACTAGAGTACAAATATTAAAACAAATTTTATTTAAAAAAACGTTTTCTGGTCACATTTTCAGTATTTCTACAAAGTCTATATTTTCGTAAACACATTTCAAAAATAAGCTTTTTTATCATCAGTTATTGATTAAAATGTGTTTAACAAGGTTATAAAAGCATATTTAATCACATTAAATCTTAAATACAAATATTTAAATAATTCAGATATTTAAACATGAAATGTTCGAAATTCCGAGTCATTGCATTCTTTCCCCTTAAAAGAATTTCATCCTCGAAATTCCAAGGATGGAAAAATATAACGAAACCTAAACAATTAACAAAAGCAAGGCACACCAAAAAAATATCATCCATAACCCCGGTCGAAGGTACGATGCCTTATCCTATCCATTTTTTTCATTATCAAATTAAGGTATTTTCATTTTAAAAATCCTAGGTTTATTTTCTAACCCTAGGTGAAATTTTACTTAGGTACCTAACCTAAGCTCGATACCAGCTGCGATGACCCAGATTTTCGAACCAGTCTAAATCGCCAAAAACCCATCCGTTCTAAAACTACAAATGAAAACTACCAATTTATCATATCATGATCCTATAAAAATACAACACAACTATTGTACATGATCCAATTTTTAATAGTACTACTAATCAGAGTTCTAATTATTTATTCTACAGGGTGTGCTTTAATACAAAGAGAACTCAAATACAATAAATCTAACACTGCACAACTCTGATGTGAGAGATAACAATAGTCATTCCAGCAAACTCAATAAACAAGTCAATGCGGAATAAAATGGTAAGTAGGAAAGATACAACATCACATGACAAATAGCAAACAATAAACATGAAAAAGATATATTATTGTTAGGGCTGCATCACTACCACTTATGACTTCCTACGTACCTCTATCTAACTGGGTATCCAACTAGTTATAGGATCAAGCCAACATAGTTCTCCAACTGCAAATAGGACTCATGGAGCCTACGATGCACAAACAAATATAAAATTATCCATTTAGGCTGAGACTTCACATTAAGATTTCTGAAATCTAATTAACTTTATTATTTTCAAAAAATAATCCTTTTCGAAAATAATCTCTTCGAACTAAACTCTCGATTTCATTTGAAATCTTTTTGAAATAATAATATTTACCTTTCGTATCAAATAATACTTTCGAGTTAAATTCAAAACATATAATTTGTATAAACCAATTTCTCAAATATTCTTCTATCAAAATACATATATAAAAGTGTATCAAAATAGATTGGGAAATGCCGCCAAAGGCAAATGCTCACTAAAATAATAAACGTCACTCAGGACAATACCCCTCTCGGGGAATATAATCATGGCAATTACCAATCACTACGTGAAAAAATAAAAATCACAGATACCAACTGACGAAAGATCCCATTGAATGGAAAATGCATAAAAATCCAAATCAATAAATATGAATATACTTTCACTAACAAATTCATATTTCACAATAATAATATCTCACAAATAATTTCAATCATACCTATCATTCTTCTTCCCAAAAACTTTTAAAAATCAATTTCAAAACCACCGAGATTTAAGTTCTCAAATATTAGCATTTCAAATCCTTTTTGATCCAAAATATTTAAACTAACATTTATTCCTAAAATATCTTTTTTATCAAAATATGGGAAATCACTTTTATAAATATTTATTTTCAAAAATATTTCTATTTCTTTTCAAAGAAACCATTTCATTTAAAGGGATAAACATCTTTAAAATTATAGTAAATATCTTTTATTATAACAATTACTTAATCAAATATTTTCATCAAATACCTTATAGTCAAACTGTGAAATTCTAATCATAAGTTGTTCATATCCACCTAACCCATGCAAATAGTAATTAATTGCTCCTAAACTGGTCGAGCACAATATAGACAATCAAACAAACAATAATAACAACACATTATTATCAATTATTCAACAAATTGAATAATAACACATAAATCAGAATTAATTTGTATATATAAATAAATGTCTAAATTTAAATAATAGCAAAACGGGGATTTATTCAGCTAAATATATGTCATCAATAAAGTATAATTAATTATAAGGGTTAAAACAAATGTTACTACAACATTAATTACTACAACCCAAAACTACTTCTATACTTATATCATCTTTAAAACATTCATTTTAAAGATCTACGTTTATAATATTTGGTTAAGTTCGATAGTCAGCTAATCGACTATCTAGTTAAAATAATTGCTTATACAAATCAATGTTCGTATACTTAACCCATTTTCGATATTTCAACTTATACTATTACTCACCCAAAAGTGAAGCCAGGTAAGATAGAGCACTGGTTGCATCATTGATGCACGTAGACACTTCATTCTTGAATCTCACAGATAGATTAATCCACTCGTGGGCTTTTTATGTTAAGCCTAGTCAATTACCTTTTTCAAAAATTATAATTTGATAGAAATATCTTTAAAATCCTTATTAATATGTTAAAACACTTTTAAAATGCTTAAAAATATATTATAATTATTCATATAGAATATTATGTAAAAATAACCAATTTGGAAATAACTAGAAAAAACCAACATAAGCATGTTTTATTTTAAAAGGCACTTAATTTAAAAATTCCTAATTAATTGTTAAAAATATATTTAAACATGAAAGCAACTTTAAAAAACTTTAATATAAGTTAGAAAATAACCCAAAAAGGATTAGAAAAAATACTTAATTTAAATATCTTTTTTACATAATTTATAGTTCAAACAGAAAAGATAGCATTTCCAGAAATGGTGTCTAAAATTTTGTTACATGTTTTTAACATGTTTTGCTACAACTTTGCACCTAGATTTTGATGCATTACAAATGATTTTTGACCCATTCTTTTTAACATAGTTATTATACTTTGAATACTGAGAAACCATGAAGAAAAATCCCAAAGGATAACTTTTAGT
Organism: Allium fistulosum; assembly: GCA_030737815.1. Classification (NCBI taxonomy): domain Eukaryota; kingdom Viridiplantae; phylum Streptophyta; class Magnoliopsida; order Asparagales; family Amaryllidaceae; genus Allium; species Allium fistulosum. The sequence goes on along the minus strand of CM060901.1, from coordinate 518,292,405 downwards.
TATTTTATAGGAATTTCCAAAAGTAGGAAATTTTGCCGAAGTGCTCATATAACGACTATTTTGCTATAACATTTGCCTCCTCGTTCAACTAGCTCATGGCCATAATAGCCTCCTCCCTCTCCATAACTCATGGACTATGGCCATATTTCCCCATCCATGCTCACGACCCAAAGGAAGAAGAGGGGAAGAAGTGAAGACATTTAATTTAAGAAGGTTAAGAAGAGAAGAGAGTGAAAGAGTGGAATTTGGTAAGAAATGAAGAGAGCCTTCTCCTCTATTTATAAGCACGGGAATTAGTAGCAAAAGACCACTGATACCCTTTGTCCTTCCATGCCTTAGTACATGCAACCATACTCTTACACAAACCATACATTCCTCAAATCACTCCTTGATTTCAGTCTTGATTTAGGGGTCCTTTAGTACCTTATGTCTACACTTAGTGTAACGACCCAAAATTTCACTACTTTGATTTACGAATATTTAACTAATTGTAAATATTCAAATAATAGGTTTTCTAATGAAAATAAAACTCTTCTAAATAATAATTAGTGATATTGAAATCATTTTCAATTTTTTTAAAAAAAATATTTAGTTCGATGAAAAACAAAAAATGTGACCGGAATCCCTTTTTTGAATTTTCAACGTTTATCGTATAAAAGTTGTTTGAAATGTTGTAACCCTAGTTTATATTTGAAAATAACATTTAAATATTTGTAAACATTCTTAGTTAAGATAAAATAAGGTTTAGGATAATACATATGTAAATATACTTAAGTTAATTAAGTTTAGAAAATATATAAAATGTCACATCAGGGAGACAAGATGTGACAATTGGAAACTTGAAGGGGAACTTGAGTACATTGGCCATCTTTTCATGTTTATGCATGAAAATTTCAAAATTTAGAAGGGGGAGACATGACATGGTGAGGTGGAAGCAAGTGTGTGAAGGGTAAAGGACATAAGGGTAAAACGGCAATTCTACTTGTGACTTAGTATTTAAGCAATTTTTCATATCTTTCTCTCGTTCTTTTCTCATTTCTTCTTTTCATTTGAAAATTTCCTAAAGGTTTTGAGAAACTCTAGTGGCCTTTAATGGCTTCACTTTAAAAATTCCAAAGTTTAAATCCGAAGTTTTTATTTGTTTAAAATGATTTCAAACTTGTTTAATCTCCTCCTTTTCATTTTAAAAACTTCTCCATTTTTCCTCCTACTTAATTTGGCCTTAACTTCCTACATACTACTCCAAATAAAGATTTTCTTTTTTTAAAACCATATAGAATTCCAGTGGCTATAACTTTAGTTGGAACTACTTTTTCAAATGTCGAATATTTTTGGGTCAAAATTGCATTTTTTTTCTGACTCATTTTTTGGACCCATATTACCATGGTCGAAAATACCACTCCTTTTGACCATATCTCCCTCAAAACCAATCAAAATTAAGTGATTTTTTTTAAATTGTAGAGAAAAGAATTTTCTAAAACTTTTCTTTTTATGATTTGTCCAAATTTCGAGAGTAACATGACCAAAAATCAGTGAGAAGATGACCTATTTTTGCATGATTTTTTTTGTGGTTATCCATGGTTTCCAAATTCTAAAGCATTTCAAGTTTTAAAGATTTTAGTGAGTAAACTTCTAACCTTTTATGTAAAGATTTAACGATTATTAAGTTGCCTATTTGGCTATAGAATATAATGTTTGGATGTGCTTACACCAAAATTGGGCACAATGCTCTTGGGAAGGGTTTGAAGAGATAAAAATGAAAAAATTAAATGGAAAAGGAGGATTATCTTACAAACACTTCAAAAACTAACAAGAAAGTACGCATAAACACAGGAATTTAGAGTGGTTCGGGGTATTGCCTACGTCCACTATGAAATGATTGATCTTTATTAATTTTTGGTTGCTGGTTACAGCGAATTATAGCAGTAAATCTCGAGTACAACAGTGGAATTTGAATACAATGGTGAATTCGGCAGAGTCTGGACGTCAAAGAGCCAAAAGATCCTTTTTCTGTAGGATCTGCGATGCTATTTATAGACGTAGGATGCAAATATCTTGCTCAGATCTCGGGAGATCTCTTTTGGCACATGAGCGGGCCCACGTGATTTGCACTCGGTCCGTGATCGATACTGTAACAACCCGCATATTTTACGATTGTATATTTAAATGTTTTATTTAAATATAGCATCGTTAATCGGATTAAAGTCCGAAAATCTACTTTTTGTAAACAGTCAAATTGGGACTCGAGACCACTTCCATTGAGTCCAAAATGGCATTTACATCTTTTTTGAGTATAAACATCGATATGTTTGGAGTTGAGTGAATTTTGCTATTTTTCTACTTGGGCTTTGGGTTTGGGTTTCAGCCCACTAACCCATCTTAATACCCTAACTCAGCTCCTCTTCTCATTTCATTCTCATTTCCTAATACATTCAAGCTTAAGTAAAAATGGGGGAAGAGAAAGGAGTTAGAAATTCAAAACCCTAGTTTGATTTGGAAACACAAGTTCTTGCTCCAAAATCAAAGAGAAGCTTAGGTAAGCATCCTCTTCATCTTCTCCATCTCTATCTCTCTTCAATTTCAGAATTTCCTATAACCTAACTTAGGAAATATTCTTCTTTTGAGCTTAGATTGAAGCTTCTTGAGTTGAGATTGAAGAGGAATTGGTCTTTCCTTTGTTTTAGAGCTTCTCATTCATGTCTTTGAGTTTTAAAGGTGAGTTCTTTAACTCACATCTACATCTGTAGCTATCATTGTTGTTAGGTATGAATTCCTAACATTTGTGTATATTCATTTGCTTTTGATTTGAATTGATTTGGTGAATTTTCCTAATTTTGGTGTTTTGGTCCAATTTTATGAAAATTCTTCTATGGATATTTGGACATTGATATTCGGGGTGTATCGAAGAGCCTTTAAGGCTGGATTGTCGCTTGGCGTAAATCCTTAGTCGTTGTTGCTCGTCTGATCACTTCCGATACGTTTTGGCCACTTTGGCCTAGGCAAATTGTTGCCCAGACCAGGTGACCAGACGTTTGGTGATCAAGTCCAGACGTCTGGTTTGGACCTGGAGCAAAAATATATGCACCCAGTATTTAAAAAAAAGGACAGATACTAATCCCAGACGTCTGATCTTTTGGTTCAGACGTTTGGATGGTTTCAGACGTCTGGATTGCCGAACCAGACATCTGGAAGGGTTTTTCAGGAATTTCCATAACATAAATCCAGACGTCTGGATGGACCCCCCAGACGTCTGGAACCGTGTATTTTCGCCTGTTTAGGCTTTTCTTGATTTAATTTCCATTGTTTATCGATTTTAGTTGCTCCGATTAGTTGTTATCACTTTTATCGACCTTGATGACTTCTTTTTCGGGATTTTTGGGAATATCCATTTTGATGGATTTGATATCGATTTCTTTGGATTTGATTCACGTCTTTGTATGTGAATTTTTGGTGATTGATTGTTTCTACAATCATTTCTGTGATTTGTCACTTTAAAATACAAAGGTTTCTATACTAGTAGTAAATACACAAACTCTTTCACAACCACGATTTCAACACTACTTTTAAATACAAAGCTCGTTTATAAAATCGTTTTCCAATCTATTAGTATATACAAACCTTTACCTCATTCGTATGAGAAATCTAATTAAACGGCTTAGTAAAACAAGTGGTATGAAACGCTTGCGTTTACTTCGTCGGTTAATTCTTGGACTTGTTCGATTGAACTCTTGTGACAATTTTCGAGTGGAAATCTACAATTTGTTCGTAAATATTTAAGTTAAGCTAGTGGTTATGGGACATGAAGCTAAACTCCTATATTTACTAGCTTAGTGTAATCGACACTTCTTGTTGATCAATGATTATCCTTTGGTGATTTAGACTAGCGATGTGCGATGTCTTTTTGTCCGCGTGGGGGACTGTACCCCGTTTGGAGGAATTTCGGCTCATTGTCTGCAAAGGGGGACTATACCCTATTTGGAGGAGCTTCGGCTTATAGTTCGCAATGGGGGACTATACCCTGTTTGGAGGAGCTTTGGCTTGTTTGGAGGAGCTTCGGCTCATAGTCCGCAATGGGGGACTATACCCTGTTTGGAGGAGCTTCGGCTTGTTTGGAGGAGCTTCGGCTCATTTGGAGGAGCTTCGGCTCATAGTCCGCAATGGGGGACTATACCCTATTTGGAGGAGCTTCGGCTCATTTGGAGGAGCTTCGACCCATAGTCCGCAATGTGGGACTATACCCTGTTTGGAGGAGCTCTGGCTCATTTGTGATACGCGTGTTGGTGAGTTTTCATGCTCCCGTTTGTGATAGGCCTTCCCCTTTTTATGATTTCTAGATTTCAAGTTGTGATTTCTTGAATTTGTGTTTCACCAATTTTCATGGTTTGCATTGATAAGCTCTATCAATATTTGTGTTTTGGTGAATAATTTAAAGAATGTGATTCTTTTTGGTGTTTTGAGATGATTTGAGATATTGTATGATTTTTGTTGTTATTTGATGTATACTTGACATGGTATGGCATTTTTGTTATCATACGTCTTTGGTCATATATCTTATCCTATATCATTTTATCCGATATTTATAGCTAGACTGATCCGTTTATTATTTTCTTCTTAAATAATACTCGGGTCAGACCGGGGTGTTTCAGGTGCTTCTGCTTGACCTCTTATCTGGGACCATCATCTGACCTTTGGCTAACTACTTTAGCATAGTAGTTTTTGTTAGTATACATTTGAGATAGAGACTCATTGATGTATATTTATTCTTTTGTCTTGCACTTGTACCTATTCTTTTGTTATGTAGTGGATCTTATATGACCACTATTTTGATGAACAATTTAATGTCATATCTTCATATCTGATTCCGCCTTTGTGATATGAATGTCTGTGACTGATTTATGTTATGTTTATTTCTATATTTGTTTCCGAAGGCCACTTAGCCACTGTGTGGTAGCTTTGAGTTTGTATTGGATATGTCGAATTTCCTCTTGAAATGAAATGTAAGTTATATTATCTGACATATCGGTACTCGCACAAAGCAATTACACAGATGGTCGCTCCTCAACAGCCTTATTCTTCATGCTAGTCGATGGTATTACCCCGTAGTGTCCTTGGCTAGTGTGAGTATAGAGGTGGGGCGTCACAGCTTGGTATCAGAGCCAAACTTTGGAACAATGTAGAATAATCTAGCAAGGATCATTGTCCTAAGTCTTTCTTAGGAATTGTGCCATAGGATTTAATTCGAGTCTTCGTACCGTTCTATCCTATTTTCTTTTTTGATGCCTTGTTTTATCAATCAAGTTTGTTTGATATTCATTATGTGAATAACCTTTTTCCTCTTCTTTCTTTCTTAAAGAAGAGAAATGGTTAGATCTGGCAGTCCTAGCGCTGGTCAATCCAGTAGACCTTCTCTGGATGGCGTATTTATGTCTGCCCAACAACTTTTGGATCTTGTAAAGAACCAAAGGTTTATCTATGCTTTGAGTAAAAACCCCAAAAAGGTTTTACCTCTGAAATTAGAAGTGCCTTTCGACCAGTTTGTAGATATCGCTCTTCGACATGAAGAGGCCGATAGAGAAAGTGATGTTGAAGTTGTGAGTGCCAAACAGAACTTCAACAATAACATGAAGAGGCCAATTAAGTTCAAAAGCCCCAATCCCAACAAGAAAGGGAAGCAAGAAGCTTCGGTAGCAAAAACTCCTACCTCTAGTCGTGGAAGATGCTACAATTGTGGTCTTACGGACCACTATGCAAATGAGTGCCCAAAACCTTTTTTTGTCGTTATTGTAAAAGTTCGGGTCATCTTTTATCTTCATGCCCCAAACTTCCAAACAAGAGAGAGGGAAAGCTAAATGTTGTGCAAGCTCCTAGTGACACTTCTCTTGGTCAAGGTATTTTCTATCCTTGATGACACTATTTTATTTCGTGATCTTCCTATTCGAATTTCTTTTGATTCGGACGCATCTCACTCTTTTATATCAAAAGAACTTGTTGATACTTTTTCTTTAAATATTATGGGCTTGATGACTTCATTGAGAATTGCGAATCCGGTTGGTGGATCTGTAACACTCAGTTTACTTTATGAAAATGTCGAGATTATTTTACGTGTTTATTCATTTCGAGCCGATTTGCATGTTATGCGTTACTTAGGCTTCGAAGTTGATTTTTTGGGAAAGGATTGACTTGATCATTATGAAGCTTACATTCTATGTCCTGAGCAGACTATCTATCTTCGACATCCTTAATCTGTTAAGCAGATTTCTATTTTTTCTTAATGATTTCGATTTCCAATTCGGTGACATCGTTTTATTCTTTAAACCTACATGATGTGGAGAATGTTATTTCTCTCATTCAAGTAGTTTGTGAATTTTCCGGTATATTTGAGCTTGTCTTAGGATTATCACCTAAGTAATCTATTGAGGGGTGCTAAGGTCTTTTCAGCTCGACCTTGCCACCGGTTTTCATCAGCTACGAGTTGCGGAGGATAGCATTCCACTTACCTCATTCCGCACTCGTTATGATTCTTATGTGTGGTTCGTTATGTCATTTGGCTTGACGAACCTTCTACCTTATTTCATCCATCTTATGAATCGAGTATTCTACGAATATCTCGATGAGTTTATCCTTGTATTTATTGATTATGGATGAAAACTACAATTTAAAATTTCCAAATCTTTTTAATAAGATATTTATAAGTATGATTGGATTTTGTTCTTAAAACGAGCAAAGAATATTTGTAAAATTTTTAAGAGACTTGTTTATCATATAGAAGATGATTTTGTGTTGTTTTTCCCATTGAGTGCTTTAAGAATTCTGGTCGATGCGCTTGATCAACGTTATCGATAGGAATCTCCTAAGCGCTATGATGAGACAGTCAGACACAATAAATTGACTTGTAAAAAAGTAAATTTTTCTAAAAAGATGATTACATAAAGTTAATTATAATTTTTAAAGTCTTAGCTTTTTGGGAAAGAGGATCGATTAAAAGAACTCTTTTCCGATGCTTTTATTCTTGCGATTCCCAAAAGGAACCAAGATTTTATTATTTATACCGATACTAGTCGTATTTATTTGGATACCGTTCTCATGCAAAAGGGAACGTGTTATCGCTTATGCTTTTAGACAATTAAAGCTTGTCGAGAATAGATATGCCATTCATGATCTAGTGCTCGCGGCCATTGTTTTTGCTCTTAGAATTTGGCGTCATTATCTTTTGGGAGGGAAATTTGTTCTCTACACCGATCATAAATTTTTGAAGTATTTATTTTCTCAAAAGGAACTTAATTTGTGTCAACAACGTTGACTTGAGTTCCTTGCATCTTATGATCTTAATATTCTTTATACTCCCGGAAAGGGGAATCGTGTTGTCGATGCCCTTAGCCGAGGCAGCAAGCGGTTGTTTCTTTGCTGATATCCGAATGGAGTGATCTCGAGACTTTATCCACTTGTGAGATTCGAGATCGTGAATCCAATTTATGTTCATCTCTTATTTTATGTAGCTTCGAGGCTCGTCCTTCTCTTTTGGACCGTACCTCTTTTGGCTAAACTCTATGTCAAAGAAATTGATAAATTGCACGGAGTTCTTACTGCTATTGTTAGCGATCGTGATCTATTATTTTACTAGTGGATTTTGGTAAGGTCTTCAAAAAGCTTTGGGAACAAAGCTTAATTTTAGCACCGCTTATCATCCTCAGTCCGATGGACAAACCAAGTGTGTGATTCAAACTCTTGAAGATCTTCTTCGTGCATGTGTTCTTGATTTTGGTGGAAGTGGGGAAGATCATATTTCACTTCTTGAGTTTTCTTCCAATAATAGCTTCCAATCTAGTATTGGTATGGCACCTTTCGAGGCACTCTATGGAAGGCCGTGCCGATCTCCTTCGTGTTGGCTTAAAGCCGGTGAGAAGCTGGTTTTAGGACCAAACTTTATTGGTGTTCATTTTTGTTTCACTTATGAAGGGTGTTGTGCATTTCAGTTGATCGAGAAAATTAGCACCTCGATATGTGGGTCCCTTTCCCATCACTGAACGTATTGGTTCCATGGCTTATCGCCTTTTATTACCGGCTCAATTTTCAACTATTCATGACGTTTTCCACGTCTCTCAACTACGGAAATACCTTAGGGATTCCGATTCTATTCTTGAGCCCGGTGTAATTGAAGTTTCAACAAATTTGACCTATGAGCAACATTCTATTCGTATCATTACTTTGGAGGTTAAACGCCTTCGAAATAAAGATGTTTTTCTTGTTAAAGTTCAATGGTCCTCAAATCCTAAGGATTTCTCTTAGGAATCTTGAGAATTCATCGAGCAAACACATCCGGACTTACACTTTCGTGCTCTTTATGGTGAACTTCTTATTTCAAATCTTCTTTTGTGTTGATATGCTTTTATGGTTGTTACTCTTTATTTTCCTCTTAATTATTGCGAGGACGCAATTTCTTTAAGGAGAGGAGTCTGTAACAACCAGCATATTTTACGATTGTATATTTAAATGTTTTATTTAAATATAGCATCGTTAATCGGATTAAAGTCCGAAAAGCTACTTTTTGTAAACAGTCGAATTGGGACTCTAGACCACTTCCATTGAGTCCAAAATGGCGTTTACAAATTTTTGAGTATAAACATCGATATGTTTGGAGTTGAGTGAATTTTGCTATTTTTCTACTTGGGCTTTGGGTTTGGGTTTCAGCCCACTAACACATCTTAATACCCTAACTCAGCCCCTCTTCTCAATTCATTCTCATTTTCTTAATACATTCAAGCTTAAGTAAAAATGGGGGAAGAGAAAAGGAATTAGAAATGCAAAACCCTAGTTTGATTTGGAAACACAAGTTCTTGCTCCAAAATCAAAGAGAAGCTTAGGTAAGCATCCTCTTCATCTTCTCCATCTCTGTCTCTCTTCAATTTCAGAATTTCCTATAACCTAACTTAGGAAATATTCTTCTTTTGAGCTTAGATTGAAGCTTCGTGAGTTGAGATTGAAGAGGAATTGGTCTTTCCTTTGTTTCAGAGCTTCTCATTCATGTCTTTGAGTTTTAAAGGTGAGTTCTTTAACTCACATCTACGTCTATAGCTATCATTGTTGTTAGGTATGAATTCCTAACATTTGTGCATATTCATTTGCTTTTGATTTGAATTGATTTGGTGAATTTTCCAAATTTTGGTGTTTTGGTCCAATTTTATGAAAATCCTTCTATGGATATTTGGACATTGATATTCAGGGTGTATCGAAGAGCCTTTAAGGCTGGGTTGTCGCTTGGCATAAATCCTTAGTCGTTGTTGCTCGTCTGATCGCTTCCGATACGTTTTGGCCACTTTGGCCTAGGCAAATTGTTGCCCAGACCAGGTGACCAGATGTCTGGTGATCAAGTCCAGACGTCTGGTTTGGACCTGGAACAAAAATATATGCACGAAGTATTTTAAAAAAAAGGACATATACTAATTCCAGATGTCTGATCTTTTGGTTCAGACGTCTGGATGGTTTTAGACGTCTGGATTGCCGAACCAGACGTTTGGAAGGGTTTTTTTAGAATTTCCAGAACCTAAATCCAGTCGTCTGGATGGACCCCCCAAACGTCTGGAACTGTGTGTTTTCACCTGTTTAGGCTTTTCTTGATTTAGTTTCCATTGTTTATCAATTTTAGTTGCTCCGATTAGTTGTTATCACTTTTATCGACCTTGATGACTTCTTTTTCGGGATTTTTGGGAATATCCATTTTGATGGATTTGGTATCGATTTCTTTGAATTTGATTCACGTTTTTGTATGTGAATTTTTGGTTATTGATTGTTTTTACAATCATTTCTGTGATTTGTCACTTTAAAATACAAAGATTTCTACACTAGTAGTAAATACACAAATTCTTTCACAACCACGATTTCAACACTACTTTTAAATACAAAGCTCGTTTATAAAATCGTTTTCCAATCTATTAGTATATACAAACCTTTACCTCACTTGTATGAGAAATCTAATTAAACGGCTTAGTAAATCAAGTGGTATGAAACACTTGCGTTTACTTCGTCGGTTAATTCTTGGACTTGTTCGATTGAACTCTTGTGACAATTTTCGAGTGGAAATCTACAATTTGTTCATAAATATTTAAGTTAAGCTAGTGGTTATGGGACATGAAGCTAAACTCTTATATTTACTGGCTTAGTGTAATCGACACTTCTTGTTGATCAATGATGATCCTTTGGTGATTTAGACTAGCGATGTGCGATGTCTTTTTGTCCGTGTGGGGGGCTGTACCCCGTTTGGAGGAGTTTCAGCTCATTGTCTGCAAGGGGGGACTATACCCTATTTGGAGGAGCTTCGGCTCATAGTCCGCAATGGGGGACTATACCCTGTTTGGAGGAGCTTCGGCTTGTTTGAAGGAGCTTCGGCTCATTTGGAGGAGCTTCGGCTCATAGTCCGCAATGGGGGACTATACCCTGTTTAGAGGAGCTTCGGCTCGTTTGGAGGAGCTTCGACTTATAGTCCGCAATGGGGGACTATACCCTGTTTGGAGGAGCTCCGGCTCATTTGTGATACACGTGTTGGTGAGTTTTCACGCTCCCGTTTGTGATAGGCATTCCCCCTTTTGTGATTTCTGGATTTCTAGTTGTGATTTCTAGAATTTGTGTTTCACTAATTTTCGTGGTTTGCATTGATAAGCTCTATCAATATTTGTGTTTTGGTGAATAATTTAAAGAATGTGATTATTTTTGGTGTTTTGAGATGATTTGAGATATTGTATGATTTTTGTTGTTATTTGATGTATACTTGACACGGTATGGCATTTTTGTTATCATACGATTTTGGTCATATCTCTTATCCTATATCATTTTATCTGATATTTATAGCTAGACTCATCCGTTTATCATTTTCTTCTTAAATAATACTCGGGTCAGACCGGGGTGTTTCAGGTGCTTCTGCTTGACCTCTTATCTGGGACCATCATCTGACCTTTGGCTAACTACTTTAGCATAGTAGTTTTTGTTAGTATACATTTGAGATAGAGACTCCTTGATGTATATGTATTCTTTTGTCTTGCACCTGTACCTATTCTTTTGTTATGTAGTGGATCTTATATGACCACTATTTTGATGAACACTTTTATGTCATATATTCATATCTGATTCCGCCTTTGTGATATGAATGTCTGTGACTGGTTTATGTTATGTTTATTTCTATATTTGTTTCTGAAGGCCACTTAGCCAATGTGTGGTAGCCTTGAGTTTGTATTGGATATGTCGGATTTCCTCTTGAAATGAAATATAAGTTATATTATCTGACATATCGGTACTCGCACAAAGCAATTACACAGATGGTCGCTCCTCAACTGCCTTATTCTTCGTGCTACTCGACGGCATTACCCCGTAGTGTCCTTGGCTAGTGTGAGTATAGAGGTGGGGCGTCACAGATACTTTCGTATCGATCAAGATTTGACCCAATTGAGTTGAAATTTGGCATGAACATTCTTTAGGTACTACGCAAGCTCCTGTGAAAATTTGGTGGCATTTGGACTTGTAGGTTGTGAGTTATGATCGATGCAAATTTGGGCTATCCGGCCGCTGCTCTCTTCATGTCGATGCTCCTCGTATCGACCTGTTCGAATCGATCCAGGCACGTGCATGCAAGTTGACATGGTGCTAACTATTCGAATCGATCCATTTTTCACGCTGATTCGACCGAGTCTTCCTTGTGCACGTGCCTTGTTCGTATTGATCAGAACTCGCTCTGTTCATATCGATCACTCATCTCTGTTCGTATCGATCGTTATTGCGTTGTTTGTATCAACCGATTGCATCTCACTTCGTATCGATCCTTTGCATGTCCACTGCATATCGATGAGAGGCGTTGGTTTTACATCGATGTAAGGCCGATCGATACGAAGTGTGCGTGACACTTGATCGATACGAAATGGATATTATTGTTACAATCAATGGATACGAAGTGCGATGCTTTTTCATGGATGTTGATCAGTGGTCACCTGATGGATACGAACTGAGGTCACTTGATGGATATGAACCGAGGTCACCTGATGGATACGAACTGAGGTCACTTAATGGATACGAACCAAGGTCACTTGATGGATACGAAGAACAGGTAATTGATGGATACAAAGAACACTACTCTCCTGATCGATACGAAACCGTGCACACCTAATGGATACGAACCAGATCGATTCGAAGGAGGGTTTTCTCTAGTTGCTTTGATGGATACGAACAAGGTGATCGCTTGAATTGCATCGATCATATCTCGAGCATATGAACTCCGATTGACTTGAAATCTGGAACGCTGGCTTTTATAGCTTTGCTTGTCCCATCATATCAATTGTAGCTGTATCCGGACTCGGATAAAATTTGTCGATATCCATAGCGAACGTGCGTATAACCGATATTCGGGACGGGCTGTCCTCGGTTTTCAATTAAGTTCTTGGTGTCAAGGCCTTGCCAAAAGGCGGGATAACATTTGCCCCCCTAAAGTACGTCTTGTGAAAACACGACGTGCTTTGAAAAGCTGCAATCTTCATTCTGAATAGTTTTATCTGACTTGTTGACCGATAGCTGTCTTTTTGTCGAAAGATGTAACGTTTGATGGATCTTTAGTAATATAAATAATGAATTGTTGACCGCCAATTGTTGTACTGTGCACTGTTGTAACTGTCGTTAGGTGTGTATTCAATTCCTGCGAATTTTAAAAATTGGACGTTAGCCTGTTATACATGTATGTATGTTAACCTGACTCTCGTTAATGTTCGTACGCTCAAGAGTCGTTGTCAGTTTTTTTTTATCGAATCTCGTATCGATCCTCTCCTGAATCAATGTGAAATTCGAGTTGTAGCAATGATCGATAGTCGTTTTAAGTAATTTCTTCCGCATCGATCCTCTCCAGGATCGATTCGAGGAGTTAGAATGCATGCTTCGTATCGATGGCCATCGATATGAAATGGACAGTCTTCGGAGATGCTCCGTATCGATGGATACGAAGTCTTGGGTCTCGAAGTTTGTGGATACGAGATTTGTTTTTCGTATCGATAGAGTTGATTTGTCCAGTTATAATTTTGCAGTGATCTTCGTATCAATGGACTTATGATGGATACAAATAGAGCAGCTGGTCCTCCGGGCATTATTCGTATCGATGGATACGAGTCCTCATGGGCTATACATTGATGGATACAAATAAAAAGTTCGTATCGATGCGTTTAAGATGGACTCGAATGTCGATAAGACACGAGTTGATGGATACGAATAGCTCCTTTCGTATCGATCATGGGAGAAATCGGTGTCTATCGGTCGAGACAACTAGGAGGCAAATTGTTTCTCTTTTGTTCTTGGGTCCATATAAAAGCGTTTGGGACTTAGCCAAATTTCTATATGTCATTGTTTTCACTCTTGCCTTCGTATCGATAGAAAGATCGAGAAAAAGAACCGCCTTCGTCTCCGAATCAATTGACTCGCTAATTCCTCCAACCAATCGCTTAGGCTAGGTAATTGAAATAATAATTTGCATCGAAAACGACAATGCTTGAAATTCCTTGCCTTTCCCCTTGTTTCCGTGACCGTTTCTGATGAAGTGGTGGTTGTAGATGATCGAAATGAGGTCGAGGAAGGAGGAATTTTTGCAAAGCTTTGGAGAAGACGAAGGGTGGGGGGATACGAAGAGGTCATCTGTATCGATTGAAGAGTTGTGGTTCGCATCGATCTGAAACTATCTAAAGTTCATGACAATGGTTACGGACATGGTTTCGTATCGAGAGAGGGAGTGCCTTCGCATCGATTGGAAGTGGTTGGAGGTCGTATCGATCCTGGATAATCGATACGGAAATCAAATTACATGATCGATGCGAAAGGACCGGTTTGCTCGATACGAAGCGACCGGTTTGATCGATACGAAGTGATAAGCTTCGATCGATACGAAGGGACCGGTTTGATGGATACGAAGTGATCAACCTCAACGGATATGAAATTTTATGTGCGCTCTAACACTTGACTCCGGCGAGCTTCTGTCTTTCATATCTGGACTTAATTGTTAAACTACATACTTGACTGCCTTTCGAAGCTCGTCGATGGAACTGTAATTTAATCAAAACCTTAACAAACTGTAACTCGGATCGGTGTCTAAAGTCTGGATGGCACGGTTATGACGGTCAGCGATGACGGTCACTCTAGTTGAATTTCGAAGCCTTGTCATTTGCATATTTGCTCATATTCTGTAGAATTTCTCAAGTAGTTTGTAGCATTGCACAGCACATTCACGCACTTCATATTGGGGAACACTCGGGCTTACTATTGTCTAACGATGGGTTTTAATGAGTTGATTAGTTATGGAGTCCTCAAGTTCACAGCAACAAGAAAATCAAAGTCTGCCTCTTCCAATGATAGAATTGCCAGCCATCGCAGCCGAAGTCATAGACCCCGCTCCGGACGAACTACCATATGCTACGTTCATCTGTAATCCCTAAGATTATGTACCGTCCAACGTCACTGAAGACATGTTGGGACGAATATTCCTAAGGCATGGTTTGTCATTGGACGATGTACTATTGCCAGGACCAGACGATAGACGGCACGCTCCCCCGGAGGGGTTTACTGCCTTTAACCGTCATGCATGCACAACGGGCACACTTCCTCCATTTAACCAATACATTAGAGAAGTGTTGTCTTTTTTGGAATTGCTCCATCACAACTACTCCCCAATGGATACGCTATGCTGAACATTTATTTATTGTATTCATGAAGCATCTCTTTCAGCCATCGATTCCAATCGAGATTAGGTATCTTTTCAACATCAAGAGTAGAGGAGATAGTCCATCTTTTACATTCCTGGAGGCGGTTAGGAATTGTCAAGTAGTAACCGGGTCCTGGACAAGGCTGAGTTACTTTAAAACAGAATGGTTCTACGTCCGATGCCCCTCAGGATTTACTAGTCGATGGTTAGTCAGACGTAAGTGTTGTAGTCTTTTCCAAGAGTTATCAAGATAATAGTAGTTGATGTAAAACTAATATCTTCTTTTCTTTATAGCCGAAATTTCACGACCTGAAGGTGGGTACTTCAAAGAAATAGTAAGGGTTCTTCAAGAAGTTCCGAGTGAAATGAGGGACATCGATTCGGTTCTAACCGATAGAAATTTGAGAATCGTTGGACTGATTGAGCGGAATCAAAGCATAAGGCTTGAAGGAACACTAAGAGTGGTCCCGACGAAGCGGATAAAATGCAAAGCGCCTAGGGTCATAATTTCTGAGGGAGGTGATGAAGAGAGAACGCCCACGGATGATGAACTTGTTGCTGGGTCTTCGGCCGGATTTCAAGCGACGGAAGGAAGAAGAAAAGGCAAGGCCGCTGCATACAAACGTTCTAAGTCTTCGAGGTGGAAATAAGTTTTGGTCTCTTTGCCGGTCCCCGGTATTAGTATCTTAGAGGCTCCTCCCTCGCCAACAGAGAGTCCTTTTGAAGGGTTTGCCGATATTCCAATTTGGGACTTTGTGTCACTTCCACATGATACTGGATTAGAGGAGCTTCAAAACACTCTAGATTTAAGCGAGTCTCTGCCCATCAGTGCGGCTGACACTACCGGTTGGTCGGGGAGTTGCACACACATACACACTTCATGACATTACATGGTTTCCAGCTTTAAGTTGCCTGTTTCAAGAATTCACTAACTCCGTTTTCCTTTTACTTTACAGATACGATGAACATACGAGATTCCATGCTCAGCGGTCTTCGCTCGGCACGCCAATCATCAGGCTCGTATTATGAGTCCCGCCGGAGGGAGGATGAAAGAAACCGCGATCGCGGTTATTCTAGTCAGGACTGCTATGAGAGGGATAGAGATAGGGATTACAGAGAATAGAGACATCAATCCCGATCGCGTTCTCCACCCCCTTGACTACCTACGCAACCTTCGGGCCAGGGAAAACAGTCGGTAGAACCCCCTCGTCACAAACCATCTTCGCAAGCTTCTCGGCTTGAGTCGCAACGCCATAGAACTGAGGTTGAGCCTCCAGTCGTCACTAAACCAGCTATCACCGAGCCCACTGGGGAAGGGGCCATTAGAATTGGTTAGCTAAAGAAAGATTTTCCAAATATATGCTTTGGCGGCTACATTTTCCCTCCTCACTTGAAGAGAATTCCATTGGAGGCGGAGAATACAATGCACGACTACATTCATGACATCTATTCCCAGTACAAAGAGTGGGCGAAGGCTGGAGAGAAAGCATCGAAGGTGGCCTTTGAGCGGGCTAAAATAATCGAAAAGTTAGAATCTGATCTAGCCCAAAAGGACTGCATCATCGAAGTGCTTAATAATGAAGTCGAGTCCTCTTGTTAATCAGATATAGAGGCCACCAAAAAGGCCGATGAGGCGAACTTGGCCATGGAGAGGATGAGGCAGACACACTTTGCCTTGGTGGAGCAGATAGGCCACCGAAACACCACTATCACAGCTGAACGGGACGCTGCTCTGAAAGAACTTGCTGAGCTCAAAGCTAAATTTTCCGAAATCATCAAAGAAAAAGATGATGCAAATAAAGCTACCCAGGAAGCATGTGAATAGGCTGTTGTGCTTCGGGGCGAACGGGATGCGGCCACGGCTAAGGTCCGAGTGGTGGAGACTAGGGTCAAGGAGAAAGTCCAAATGGCTGAGTCTAGGCTAGAAGCTGATATTGAAGATCTCCTCGTTGTTTATAATTCTAACGTTTTGAGGCACAAAATCTAGCCTGGCTCGACAACTACCCGACACATTTATACAATGCTTGGGGCCGATTGGTTGAGGAGGAGAAGGCGGTGCATCTGGGTGAATCAATCGACGAGTTTGAGCTTGAGAATCGTATGCTAAATGAAGATGAAAGAAAGATTCTCCATGAGTCGATGATTTTGCATGAAAAAGAAAGGCTCGGCACCTAACACTCGGAGGCCGAAGAAGGTTCAGGTGTTGAGCACCACGATGCAAGTGCTGAAGTTCCTGTGCCAACCCAGCCTGAATCTGCACCTGTGGTTGATTCCCAATCAGTTCCTGCTTACAATCCGAATCAGCCCCAGTTATCTCCGGCTAGAGAGCACGTTTCTGAAGTCGTTCAGTCATTTAGCCGTTCATGAGCCAAATTGAGGAAGGTACTCTGAACATTCCGCATGAATCAGGAGCTTGATTTGAAGCGTTTACTAACAGTCTTCATTTTTTCTCTATCCAGTGACTGGAGTTACACCGATCGCGCATCCTGCAACCCAAGAATCACATCAAGCGCAGGAGGCCATCATCAGTGAAGCGACCACCATAACTACAACTGCGCCGATTGATGGAACGCAAGGGAGCACGCTTATTTTTAATAAGCAGATGATGGAGGAACTCTTCGGTCATCACAGCGACCCCTTTGCGGACCTACCATTTGTTATGGGTGGAAGTGCACCTGATACTGGCTCTTCAAGGCCAACCACCGATGCTCCCAGCGAGGCCCAAGCAATTCGTGAAGAAGAAATATTGGCCGAAATCGACGCTGAAATGGAGGCAGCGGCTCGTGGTGGTAGTTTTGGAGGTGGGATGGCGACACCTGGTCCAACTCCGTTAAGGATGATATCACCTGGTGGTACAGTTATTGATACTAGTGTGCCTATCCCGCCTCCTATAGTCGATCCAGTTCCCCAGACTCTACCTTCAGGGAGCATTCTAGTACACTTGAGCTCAGATGAGGAAGTTGATATCATGCCCCCTACTGGAGATCAGCTGCCGAAGGGCAAAGGCTCGAAAAGAAAGATAAGTGGCAGCTCCAGTGGGTCTACACCGAAAAGGAAGCCGAAAAAGAAAAGAGAGTAGACGTGCTTCTTCGGTTTATTTTTGGTAGATAGATAGGAATCTACTTTCGTTTTTCTTCTATAGGCCGTGTATAGATGCGGGTTCAGCCCCCGCTAGTAGGAATTTTGGAATCAACTTGTACATAATTTCTTTTCACAAATAGTTGAAATGAAACTTTATTTTGTTTTGAACTTGATGTGTGTTTATTTGCTTAAGTGTTCCAGCATTTGAATTCCTTGTTCAGTATAATTGTGAAGTTTCAACTTTTGGATCTCGTTTGAGTTTATCCGTCAAGTCCTAAAATCACGGCCACAAGTCATGACTGGATATTAAGTTGAACTCCGATGTTGTATTGCCTCAGCCATCGATTGACACTTAAGTTATGCCCCTAGTTTCAGGGATGAATTGAAAAGATCGACTAGCGGTCGTATTTTGCCTTCAATGCATCATGCTCTGTGGAGTTAAAGCGCTCGGCAGATTCAATGCGACGGAGGTGCAAAAAGTCATTGCGGGGATACAGCGAAGATACAGCGGGATATAGCGGATGACTCTAAAATAGCATATAAAACTCGTACTTAATGTTTTTACAAATATATAAATGGTAACTAGATGAAAAATTAACATTCAATTGAATTATAATTAATTCATAAATAATTTTAAATAAAAACATGTGCAAATATACTGTAAATAAACGTAAAATTGTTATATAACATAGTTGAATTTAGTAGAATATTGGAGTATTTTCATTTTTGAGAACATATTAAAAATTCAATTAAATAAATTAATTTCATAATTTTTATAATGTATAAATGTCATTTTTCAATTCATTTCTTTTAAAGAAGATATAGCGGAAATAGCGAAATATAGCGGGAATAATGGAATATAGCGGAAATAGCGGGGCTTAAAGCGGAAATGCTATATTTGAGGCTATATGGAAATATCGTAGCGGCAGAAATCCACTACGAGATATAGCAGGGTTATAGCGGGGTAATAGCGGGGCATTAACTGCACAGATCATGCTTAGCATCGTTGAATTAATGCTGAAACAAGGAGAATCCGAGTGGTCGAATCAAACTCGCTCTTTTATCGATGATTGTATCCATGCTCCGGGGATTGCACTTGTGCGTCGGTGGTCAGTCGCGCCTGCTTGAGTTTCAAGGATGCGTCCACGCTCCGGGGACTTAATTTATTTTCACGGGCGGTTAGTCACACCCATTTTGCATTTACACTCTAACCATGCTCCGAGGACTTAGAGTTGTTTTACGGATGGTCGATCCCAATCCGGCTCATGTCCAAACTTCAATCCACTCTCCGGGGATTTTGATTTAACGTTTATACTCCAATTCGCAATTTGGGAATTTGGAGTCGGTGTTTATGTTAATACTCTGGTTCACGCTCTGGGAATTCGAATCATTTTAAATCCTATACTCCGGTTCGCGCACTGGGAATCCGGAGTGAGGTGATGTTTATACTCCAGTTCGCACTCTGGGAACTTAGAGTAGGTTGATGTTTATACTCTGGTTCGCACTCCGGGAATCCGAAGTTGGTAAACAGATGGTCAATCACATCTGTTGTGAGTTTTTGAATTTTGTTCGCACATCGGGAATGAAAGGTGCATCGGGATCGTAGATGGTCGGATCACATTCACCCTGAGTTAACAAGTGAGGTCATTAGATGGACGGGTCCATCCTCGTCAAACTTGGTTTGAATACGGGCGAAGTCGTTTGGTTGACGGATCCACCCTCTTCGAAACTGTATTTGTAAGTTTATACTCCAGTTCGTACTCTGGGAATTCAGAGTTAGGTAAAGGATTGTCGTGCATTAATCCTTTTTTGACTTTAGTGTGATGGCTTGTCCTCGAGCTCGGGTTTCACTTAGTGAGTGACCGGTCGTATCACAGTCAATCCCTATTTGAATAAATTCCATCGTATGATGGAACTTAGCTCTCCGTGCATAGTGATGGTCGTATGAAGTATTTCAAGTAAATCACAGCTCTGGCCCGAAGAGATTGCACTTTATTGCTGAAACAAGAAAATAAGGCAAAATCAATTGCCTTATTACAAATTCAGATTTCGAAGTGCATAAACAAATTGCAAATGAGAAATAGACTGAATAAATAAACAGAGCCTGTTATGTGTAGTAGCAACGAAGACTCTCGCTGTTCCAGGCTCTCGGAAGAGTGAGACCGTCAACGGTCGATAATTTGAATGTGCCATCTCCTAGCTTACGTTCAATAACATATGGTCCTTTCCAAGTTGGCTTCATATGCAAAGGGACCGGATGAATTCTTTTGATTACGAGATCGCCAAGTTCAAAGGTTCGGGGTCGGACCTTGGCATTGTATAATCAGGCGACTCAACTTCGATATGTGGCTGCCCTCAAATCAGCCTCTTCATGCTTCTCATCCAATAAATCGAGAGATTCGGCAAGTAATATAGCATTTGTCTTTGGATCGTAGCATGTCACACGATGAGAAGTTACTTATAATTCGACTGGAATAACATCTTCTGAACCATAAGAGAGAGACAATGGAGTGTGACCGGTCGCGGACTTGTGGGTTGTACGGTAGGCCCACAATGCCATAGGAAGTTCATCGACCCATTTGCTCCCGGCTTTTTCCAGTCGTTTCTTCAAAATGGATTTTATAACTTTATTAACAACTTCAACCTATCCGTTCGCTTGAGGGTGTGCAACTACGGAGAATTTCTTCTGAATGTGGAATCGTTGACAAAAATCCTTAAATTCGGCACTGTCAAATTGGGTCTCGTTGTTAGTGATGATAGTACGTGGGAGACCAAATCGGCATATGATGTTGCGCACTACAAAGTTGATCACCTTCTTCGTTTTGATCGTAGCAAGGGGCTCAGCTTCCGCCCACTTGGTAAAGTAATCAACTGCTACGATGGCGTACATCGCACCCCCTTTGGCTAGAGGTAAAGAGCCAATAATATCGATGCCCCATACCGCGAATGGCCATGGACTGACCATCTGTGTCATCTCGGTAGATGGGGCTCTAGGAATTCGAGCATGCTTCTGATACTTATCACATTTCTTGGCATAATCTGATGCCTCACGATTTACAGTCGGCCAATAATATCTGTATCGAAGTACTTTCTTGGCAAGAGCTTGCCCCCGGCGTGATCGCCACATTCTCCTTCGTGCACATCATGCAATACTCATTTGATTTCATCGTGAACGTTACACCGGAGTAAAGGAATAGAGTATCCACTTCTATACATGACTCCATTTTGAATAGTGAACCGCGAAGCTTTTCGAAGAATCTGCCTCTTTTCATTCCTGCACTCTGGCAGGGTTCCGTGCTCGAGATAATTTCTGAACGGAGTCATCCATGACTCCCTCTCGGAAACGACATCAAATATCCAATCGGTTTCCATCTGATCAATGCTTGGCAAAGATAATGTCTCTACGGGAACCAGTACCATTTGCTGCGCTTTACCTATACTGGCTAACTTTGCCAACGAATCAGCTTTCTGGTTGTGTTCTCGTGGTATGTAATGAATAGCATAATAGTCAAACCGATTCAATGTCTCTTGAACCTGAGCAAGGTAAGCAGCCAGTCTTCGATCCCTGGCTTGGTACTCCCCTCGAACTTGACACACGACCAATTGCGAATCACAGTAAATTTCCACCGCAATGATTCTTAAATCTCTGGCAAGTTTCAATCCAGCCAGTAGGGATTCATACTCGGCTTTGTTATTAGTTGCACGGAAGTTGAACGTTAGAGCATAACATATAGATCGACCTTCAGGAGTTTCAAGTACAACCCCTACACCTGAGCAGCGGTCATTTGAAGCACCATTTGTATGTAGTTTCCAGATATACTTGGGAGATTCACTTGTTTCGGGCAAGTCCTCTAGGATGTTAAATTCAACTATGAAATCTACTAAGACTTGTCCTTGGATGGCTCGCCTCGGAGTGTAAGGTCAAATTGACTTAACTCGATATTCCATTTGAGTAATCTACCAAACGTCTCAGGACGCGTAAGGACCTGTCGTAATGGCTGGTCGGTGTAAACGGTGATTGGGTGAGCTTGGAAATATGGACGGAGCTTCCTCGTGGCAATAACAAGACAATAAGCCAACTTCTCTAGCTTCGGATAATTTCTCTCAGCTCTGGTTAGTCGTTTGCTTATGTAGTAGACTGGCTTTTGTATTCGGTCTTCCTCCCGAATTAGGGCAGCACTGATTGTGTTTTCTGACACCTCCAAGTAAATGTATAATTTCTCATGAACGATAGGCTTTGACAAAATTGGCAGTGTGGAGAGATTTTGAATTAGTGCTCGAAATGCGCCCTCACATTCCGTAGTCCATTCAAAGTTTTGTTTTCCTTTTCGGATCAGATCGAAGAAGGGAATGCATTTTTCAATGGACTTTGAAATGAACCTGCTCAGTGCTGCTACTTTCCCGTTAAGACTCTGGACTTGCTTTATAGTTTTTGGAGTTTCAAGATTTCTGATCGCCCAGATCTTTTCGGGATTGGCATCGATTCCTCGAGCGTTGACGATAAACCCAAGGAATTTTCCGAATGCTACCCCAAAGTGACATTTCAATGGGTTGAGATTCATTCTGTATTCTCAGAGGATATTAAACATTGACTCCAGGTCTCTAATGTGATCGGTGGAAAATCACGACTTGACTAGCATGTCGTCCACATACACCTCCATGGTTTTTCCAATCTGGTTAGCAAACATTCGATTAACTAACCGTTGATAAGTTGCCACAACATTCTTGAGTCCAAAAGGCATAACTTTATAACAATAGTCCCATATTGGTTACGAAGCTGGTATGCTCCTGCTCGGGCAAGTGCATGGGTATTTGATTATAGCCAGAGTAGGCATCCATGAAGGATAAAAGTTCATGTCCAACCGTTGAGTCTACAAGTTGACCAATTCATGGAAGTTGAAAACTGTCTTTGGGGCAAGCTTTATTCAAGTATGAGTAGTCAACACATGTTCTCCATTTCCCATTTGGCTTTCGGACAAGTACAGGATTGGATACCCATTCCGGGTATAATGCATCCCGAATGAATCCATTCGCCTTAAGCTTATCTACCTCTTCTTTAAGGGCGGCGGTTTTCTCTGGATCCATACCACACCTTTTTTTCTTGACCGGGACATACCGCGGGTTAATATTCAGTGTATGGCTCGCGATGTCCGGTGAGATCCCACACATATCAGAGTGCATCCAGGAAAACACATCAAGGTTTACTCGGAGAAATTCAACCAATTCCTCTTGAATTTGTTGGCTTAGCTGAGATCCAATCTTTATCATTTTCGAGTCATCATAATCGTCCATTGGAACATCGATCGTCAGTTCGGCCGGAGAAGCTTGACTGTCTGTACTTTCATCTTCACTTTCGATGTCTCTCGGGTCAAGATCTCTTTGGAATTGGTTGGGGTGCCCGGGCCCGGGCGCAAATTGTCAATTATCAGCAAAGCGGACACAGAGAGATTCCTCTACACCCTTCCCCTTTTCTTTTCGCTGCGCCTCGTGCAACTCAGCAACATAACAGGCTCGCCCTATGGCCCGATCCCCTTGAATAACTCCGACGCCATTGTCGGTAGGGAATTTCAAAGTCAAACACCATGGGTTGATGGCGGCCCTGAATTCAGCTAGGGCTGGTCGGCCCAAGAAAGCATTATATGGGGAGTTTATATCCAAAACAACAAACTGCAGTATCCAGACTCTACGGCGTTCACCAATTCCTAACTCCACTGGCAATTCCACCACTCCAGTGGGTATAGTTGCACTCCCGTTGAAGCCATGAATACGAGACAGACATGGCTTCAAGTCTTTAGTCTCCATTCTCATCTGGTCATAAGCTCGTTTAAACAAAATATTCATAGAGCTTCCGCAGTCTACCAAGATCCTCTTCATCCAAGCAGGACCTACTTGAGCTGATATGACAAGCGGATCAATAGTGGGGGCTTCGATCCTGTCGGCATCCCGACCTCGAAATATGATGTCATTTGCCATCGTTCTTTGTTGCTTGGCCGGAGCCCCATCTTCGGAATTACTACAACATTCAAAGTCCACATGCCTGATAAAGCTGGCATACGACTCTATTTCCTTCCAGCTTCGGTCTGCTGGATAAGGACCACCACTAATAGTGTTTATCACCAACCTCCCGCCAGTACGAGCGGGTTCCTCCTGTCTAGCCGGATTCAGTACATGATTTTGATTCGATGGGCCCGGCGCCCACACAAACTGTTCTAACTTCCTCTTTCTTATCAACTTTTCGATGAGATCCTGCAAGTGACGGCATTCATTTGTGTTATGGCCGTAGCTTTCATGGAATCTACAAAACTTCCCCATCTGAATTTGCTTCTCCGATGACTGTTTCGGAGCAGGCTTCTTGTACTGAATGGTATTGCGGGTTTGTAGATATACGTTTTCCAACGACGTATTCAGAGGTGTATAATTATCAAACATAGGAGCTCTACGTCGTGGACCACAGTTCTGATCCCGTTTTCTATTCTGGTTACCATTGCCTTTTTGCTAATCTTTTTTATTCTGAATGTTCAATTGTACTTTTCCGAAACTCTCCCCATATTGTTTAACAACAATATTACTCTGAATTCCTTCCACACTCGGCCCCGCTTCATCCTTCTTCCTAGACTGTTTCGCATCCTCCCTTCTCAAGAATTGGGCTGCCTTGGAATAGAAACGGTCCAATGATGTAGGGGGTTTTCCGGCCAACCAGTTGTCGAACTCAGAATCAGACTCAATCCCCTTAGTCAGTGCCATAAGAATAGAGTTATCATTTGGGTTGCTGATCTCAGCACATGCAACATGAAATCTCTCTAAATAACGCCTAAGTGTCTCTCCAGGAGCTTGAGTGACACTAGATAAAGTATTAACATCCTTCGGTCCCGCGACATGCATACGAAATTGCTCAATAAATTTTGTTGCCAATTGATCAAAACATGAGATAGATCGAGGTAGCAGCCGGGTAAACCACATAGTCGCTATGCCCTCTAGTGAGATCGGGAAGCTTCGGCACTTGACTGCATCATCAGCTCGTGCAGCATTCATCAACCATTCATACATTAGGATATGCTGATTAGGATCAGAGTTTCCTTCATAAACGGGTAAAGTTGGCATCCTGAATCACCGAGGTGGTTCAGCATAGAGTATCTCATCAGTAAATGGGGTATGACTTCAGGAGATTCTCCAGTCATCATTGCTAAGACCCTGACTTTCACGGATCATTTGATGGATCATTGCTGGTAGGTCGGGCATCTGGACATTTTGAGCAGGTTGGGCCAAGGTGTGGTCGGGTTCCACAATTCGAGGAGGAGCCGGTCGTTGTGGATGGTCCATGTCTCGCCTCCTTGGTTCTATGTCTTCGGGGACATAAGGCTCAGGATGGTATTCACGCTGGTGATGGTTCGGATCTGTCCGATTTTAGGTCTCAGCGCCCAAATCAGTAGCTGTCGCAGTACGGTTATCAGTAATATGATGTGGGGTAGCGTCTCCTCGGGAGGAGGGTCTAGTCTGATGGCTGGTTGACGGGCCAACTCTCAGTTGCCTAACATTCAATGTATGTTGATGCCAAGTGGCATGTGTGTAGCTTCCGTCTAGCCGTGGGCGTGTAGATCTATGATGATAAATAGAAGTGGCTGAACTCTCGGTGGAGGAATAGGAAGCCTGATCCCTCCTGGATCTCCTTCATCGCTGACGGTTCAGTTGGTTGGTTAGTTCCGCATTACCACGGAGCTGTTGAGTGAGTTGTTGGCGGCTCTGAGTCAATTCTTACATCAACATCTAAAATTCTTCCCTAATGATAGGGCCTTGCGGATCTGATGGTCCGGTAGCATTCTGATCAGTTGGAGGCAGTTGCACGGGATTCTATCTGTCCCGTCCTTCAGGATCTGCAGCTATGGAAGTAGTCCTTGTGTTAACTATGATGGATGATGAAGCTCTCTCCTAGACTTGTAGCAAATCTGAATAGGATGGAAGATCTTCTGAAATTGAGATCTAGATCTTCTCCTTGGATGTTTGCAATCCGATATCGGCAGTAGATCCAATAAGCAGAAGGAAAAAACTGGGTTTATTCTCAATGAAAGCACCAAAGTGTTTGTACCAAAATTGGGCACAACACTCTTCGAAAGGGTTTGAAGAGATAAAAATGAAGAAATTAAATGGAAAAAGAGGATTTTCTAACAAACACTTCAAAAAAAACAAGAAGGTACGCAGAAACACAGGAATTTAGAGTGGTTCGGCGTGTTGCCTACGTCCACTATGAAATGATTGATCTTTATTAACTTTTGGTTGCTGGTTACAGCGAATTACAGTAGCAAATCTCGAGTACAACAGTGGAATTTGAATACAATGGTGAATTCAGCAGAGTCTGGACGTCAAAGAGCCAAAAGATCCTTTTTCTGTAGGCTTTGGGATGCTATTTATAGGCGTAGGATGCAAATATCTCGCTCAGATCTCGGGAGACCTCTTCTGGCACGTGAGCGGGCCCACGCGATTGATCCCACGTGATTTGCACTCAGTCCGTGATCGATACGAACGAATTTCGTATCGATAAAGATTTGACCCAATGAGTCAAAATTTAGCATGAACATTCTTTAGGTTGTACGCAAGCTCCTGTGAAAATTTGGTGGCGTTTGGACTTGTAGGTTGTGAGTTATGGTCGATGCAAATTTGGGCTATCCAGCCGCTGCTCTCTTCGTGTCGATGCTCCTCGTATCAATCTGTTCGAATCGATCCAGGCACGTGCCTACAAGTTGACCGAGTCTTCCTTGTGCACATGCCTTGTTCATATCGATCAGAACTCGCTCTGTTTGTATCGATCACTCATCTCTGTTCGTATCGATCGTTATTCCATTGTTCGTATCAATCGACTGCATCTCACTTCATATCGATCCTTTGCATGTCCACTGCGTATCGATGAGAGGTGTTGGTTTCACATCGATGTAAGGCCGATCGATACGAAGTGTGCGTGACACTTGATCAATATGAAATGGACATTAATGTTATAATCAATGGATACGAAGTGCGATGCTTTTTCATGGATGTTGATCAGTGGTCACCTGATGGATACGAACTGAGGTCACTTGATGGATACGAACCGAGGTCACCTGATGGATACGAAATGAGGTCACTTGATGGATACGAACCAAGGTCACTTGATGGATACGAAGAACAGGTAATTGATGGAAACGAAGAACACTACTCTCCTGATTGATACGAAACCGTGCGCACCTAATGGATATGAACCAGATAGATTCGAAGGAGGGTTTTCTCTGGTTGCTTTGATGGATACGAACAAGGTGATCGCTTGAATTGCATCGATCATATCTCGAGCATATGAACTCCGATTGACTTGAAATCTAGAACGCTGGCTTTCATAGCTTTGCTTGTCTCTTCATATCAATTGTAGCTTGATCCGGAATCGGATAAAATTCGTCGATATCCATAGCGAACGTGCGTATAACCGATATTCGGGACGGGCTGTCCTCGGTTTTCAATTAAGTTCTTGGTATCACGGCCTTGCCAAAAGGCGGGATAACAGGATGGTTGAATTATCATATGGTTTGGATGTACATATGTTGCTAGTTTATAGTGTAGCGTAGATTTGTGAATCGAATGTTAAAGTTATGTTTTTAATTATAAAGTTGTGAACTTTGTATTATGATTGGAAGTGATATGGAAAGTTTGTAAGTAAAGTTAGTAAATGGAAAAGTTAGTGAGCAAGGTTAGCACGTGAAAGGTGTTTATGTTCGACATAACAATCCTTTGAGTTTTTAAATTTGGTTACTTACTTTATTTTAAACAAAAGGTTTTCTAAAGTTTCTAACTTTTTGTTTTGCTTCCAAAACTTTATATTAAGTTCATAATGTAAGTTAAAGTTAAAAAGTAAGCATTTTAAAAGGCTATTTGAGATGTTAGTCAAGTTTGGAAGTTATGGTATCCATAGCGATAGTCGCTATGGATGCAGTTCGATAAAAAGTCCAATTTTTGAAAAGTTAATTTTTATATTTTAAAGTGTTCTGAAATGTTTTAAATTTTTTAATAATAATGATTAAGGAAAGTTAATTAAGAATTTAATAATTAATTGGTTTTAATTAGTTTTGATAATTAATAATCAACTAAGTACTAAACAAGATTTGTTAATTTTAATTAATTAAAGATTAGTACTAGTTAATTATCTTTTAAAAGTAAGGTTAATTTTTAATTAATAATGAGTTAAGTTTATGATTTATTTTTAATTAATTATTAATCAAATATAAGGTTAATTGTTTATTTCTTTAATTAATCAAGTGTTTAATTATTTTTAATTATAAATTAATTAAGGTTTTAATTTAAATAATTATTTATTAAAGGTTTAAATTATTATTTAAGTTTTAATTAAAATATTTTAATTAATTGATTAAGATTAATTAATAGTTAATTATTAATAAAGTTTTTAAATTATTATTTAATAATTAATAAAGGATTGATTAAGGGTTTAATTTATAAATAAATTATTTACTAAAAGTTTTAATTATTTATTAATTTATAAATAAATTAAATTCAATTTAATAAAGATTAATTATGATTTAATAAGAGTTTAACTTGCAATTAATCATTTTATGGATTTTTAAGTTTTTATTCCTTGTTTTCCAAGAATCAAATTGTTTTAATGGTACTTTTTTTTCAAAGATGGTTTTGAACACAAGGGATTCAAATGTCGATATCATTATGTAGACAAACGATTGTGAAAGAGTTATGTAATTTTTTTTTGGCAAAGCCGACGGGGTTAAATGGACCCCTACCATTTTATTGCTGCACCCAGAGAGGGGAGGAGAAACAAGCCATCAGCTTGCAAGAAATACATAGAAACACAGTGCAACAATGCGGGAAGTAGAGAAAACACAAAAACAACAAAAATTTAAAGGGAGAACCAAGTTAACTGAGTATGCCAGGGTCAAAAGAAAATGAAACCAGACTCAAGTCACGTTTAATTTCTTGCTTCATATGCCTCTCGAATTGATCATCAGTCTTCCCTTTATCAGGCTGAAAAATTCGCCTATTCCTTTCATTCCAAACCACTGTTAAGAATCTCTTGGTGATAAATAAGAACAGTCTGTTTGCACCCGACTTTCCTCCAGTGTTGTCGTAGATGTACTTCCATTGGACCACGTTGTTTGATCCTTTCCATCGTCTACCGATTATCCTAATCCACTTCTTCCATAATGCATTCAGAAATGAACATTCAAAAAACAAGTGTTCGACCATCTCAGGACTTTGATTGCAGAAGACGCAATTAACTGTAACTGGAACCCCTCTGGTAAACAGCTTCATTTTGGTATTCAGAGCCCTATTCCTAACTTTCCAGAGGAAGAGATTATCCTTTTGAGAGTTATCTTTACACCATATTCTTCTCCACCACCTACATTTTACTCCATCATCACCTGCCAGGAAGGAATAAGTGCCTTTTATGCTGAAGCTCTTATTATTGCTTCCCCACTGAACCTCGCTAGGTCCCTCCGTTTGAATAATGCACTCCCCCGCTTTGGTCCAAAGTTGCTGAATTCGCGTGTTAGATGTCCTCGGTAACCTTAAAGTAGATTCGCGGATGAAACTCTGTACAACTGCATCCTGTCGCACTCCCGATTGCACTAGATCAGCATAAGAGAGCACCCGTCTCAAGATCAAACCTCTTTCAATCCAGGGATCATCCCAAAAACTAACCACATTATTATGGCCCACCGGGTAACGAACAAGTGGAAGTAAGACTTCCTTAAGTTTGAAAATGGCACGCCACGTCCAGCTGACCTTGTTCGGAGTTGTCATTTTCCAGAAGTTGCAACCACGAAGCACATGATTGTTGGACCATCTAACCCACGTGTTGTTCTTGGCATTAATACAGTCGTTGATAAGCCTAGCCATAGCTGACCGGTTCCAGTGGTACATGTTAATGATTCCCAGCCCACCATTTGCTATAGGCTTTTCTAATCTGTTAAAGCTAATAGGGGCAAGGTATCGACCCAACGTTTTGCCTGTCCATATGAATCTCATAATAGCAGAGCGTATCATGTTGATGAGCTTTTGAGGCAAGATGTAGGTTCTAGCCCAATAAACTTGAATGGAGAAGATCACCGCCTTACATAAAGTGACTCTTCCCGCTTGGCTCAACATTTTACTCGTCCAGCATTCCAGTCTAGTGGTGATCTTATCATACAAAGGAAGGCATTGGTTTACAGTTATTCTTGAGAAGGCCAGCGGGAGACCAAGATAAGAGATGGAGGTATCAGTGATAGATAGACCAGTAATGTCCTTAATAACATTGTTTTGAGTAGGACTGAGACCAGAGGTTTTCATTTCTGATTTCTCCAGATTGATGGATAATCCAGTGATTGCATGAAATGTTTGCATAGTTTCCATGACCGAACGAACCGTAGAATTGTCAGGGGAGCAGAAGATGACCAGGTCATCTGCGAACATCAGCGTAATAACTTCAGGGTTAGAGCATTTGGGATGGAGCTTGATATACCCTGCATCCTTATTTTTTTTAAAGAGTTGCGTGAGAAGTTCCATGATGAGGATGAAAATATACGGCGATATTGGATCGCCTTGACGTATGCCTTTCTTACTACCGAAGAACCCCACACTGTTGCCATTAACATTGACAGAGAACTTGGCCGTAGAGATACACTCCACAATCCAAGCAATGAAAAGAACAGGAAAGTTAAAGCACTGCAGTACTTTTACAATTGTTTTCCACTGGACCATGTCGAAAGCCTTCATGATATCCAATTTTAGCATAACTTTAGGAGTAGAATTCTTTTTATTGTAACCATGTAGCAGTTCATGAGCAA
Source organism: Allium fistulosum (assembly GCA_030737815.1). Classification (NCBI taxonomy): domain Eukaryota; kingdom Viridiplantae; phylum Streptophyta; class Magnoliopsida; order Asparagales; family Amaryllidaceae; genus Allium; species Allium fistulosum. Next base: position 518,261,799 of record CM060901.1, on the reverse strand, counting down.
GTAAAACATTGTCTAAGATATTTCTTCCAGGTAAAAATGCAGCTTGCTTACTCAAGAGTTATGTAATTGATTTGATTGTGTGGACATGTGTTAGCAGAATAAATCTTCGTTCTGCTATAAGTTGATTGTTTGGACATCTAATATCAGAATAAATTCCCGTTATGCAA